>JAZGTN010000192.1:0-2999086 GCA_037783415.1 Leptasterias polaris
AAAATATATGGTAAGAATATGTCGGGTACAGGAATAGCAAACTGTCATAAAATACAGGTGTAATATATAGCATACATGTATGTGGTTGGTATGCATAGTATAATTATGGTAATGTGTAGTATATGAGTGGGGTATAGGGGGCGTAGCCCCCCTGAGCAATGGGATAGTCCCTCCCACCCATCCATCCCCTCCCCCTCCAGTAGCGGCGGTGTCTAGCTGCGTAGGGTCCGGTGTCCTAGACCTCATAAGGGGGGATAGGGGGGCGGAGCCCCCCTGGGGCTTGGCGGGGCATTGCCCCGCAGGACTATCCTAGGAAAAAATTTGGAGGGTCTTATTTTAGGGTTTTTTTCGCTTTTTTATTTTTCTTTAATTTTCATTTTTATTTTATTTTATTTTATTTTATGTATGTATATATATATTATTAAATATGAAAATTTATTTTTTATTTATCCGAAGTAGTTCCTCCAAATCGACAAGTAACTTTTACAAGTTACTTGCCGATTTGGAGGAACTACTTCGGATAAAAGTTAGACTCGTGAATAAAACGCTGTGGGATGGGTAAGAAGTTAGAAGTTTATTAAAGTTTCAAAAGGTACATTTTTGGCAAAGTTTCAGAGAGTAACATTTGTAACAAAGTTTAAGGACAAATCTGTGACAAAATTTAAGGAAAAAATCTGTAACAAAATTTAAGGAAAATAATTGTAAATAAATTTAAGGAAAAAATTTGTAACAAACTTTAAAGAAAATATGTGTCAAAGTTAAAGAAAATTTAAGTAAAATTTTATCTGGAAATTTACCAATCTAATGATATATCAACTCTCAAATTGTCCTTGAGCAAATGTTGTACTGTTACTTAAACTCTGCCCAAGCATGTTAACATTTGATCAAATGTTTAAGGTTTATGACAGTGTGTCTCACTTTGCTTGCAGATTATTTACATATTGAAGAGCAGAATCCATCATGAATAAGAGAAGGTCAACTTGGAATGTCATGTGAGGTATGTTGAATAATGTTCATTCCTTTTAAGTTTTGAAACCCTGTGCAATGTTTTTCAATGCCTAAATTGTTCATGAGCAAAAGTTGTGAGGTTTCTTAAATTTCCGACTGCAATCTTTTAGATTACCCTAAAAACGTGCCACCTTAATGATTTTTCAACATTCAAGTTATTATAGAATAGATGTTGTGCCATCGTTACTGAGCCGGTCCCTGAGCTACCGGGCTTGCCGTGGGGTATTTGCGCCGATTAGGCTTTTCAATTTTCCCGGTCAGCCTTTTCCCTCGCCACCGCGGCTGGCTTGGGTTGCGGGACCTTTTGAGAACGCTGTTACGGGGAATATCGACCGTACGGTCCTTCCCTTCCCCTCGATTCCGGCTAGATTAAAATAACTAGCTGTCACTGATTTCCCACGAATTTACGCTCGGGGTGAAGTACAGTACTGACCATAAGTAAGTCCACACTGTACGTGTCTGCCCTAGCGCGTTTTTGTGATTTATCGCGATATATCACGGCGAGTCGCCACGTGATCATTCGCGATCACCCGTCACCCACCAGGTTTATCGACGGCCATCTCGCTGCATCCCTTGAAGACTTTCGGGGTCTCCGACGGGGAGGAACCTGAGGGGGAACTGAGCTCACGTGAGTCACGTGTACGCCTCGAGGAAGATGAGGCCGCAGACCCAAGCAGTTTTTCATCATTCGAAATTCAGCTTTGGTTGATACAACGGGACATGGTACGTGTCGTCAAGTTACCGGCCGATGATAACCCAGAAGAGTCATCTGGACATCGTACGTGTCCTCAAGTTACCGGCCGATGATAACCCAGAAGAGTCATCTGGACATCGTTCCTTTAAGACACGAACGGGAGGGGAGGAAACGCGTAGTTCGCCGTTTCCGACCCTCCCGTTAGACCGCCTTTGCGTGAGCGCATCAAGAGCACAGCCTGTCTGAAGAAGTTATTTTCAGTACCCACAAAAGGACTGTGAGGACTCTTTTACAGTCCCCACTATACCATCTACCGCTAAAGACAAGCTCTCGAGCGATGGGGGTAAGGCCTCGAGGCTAAGGCGATCTTCGCTGACAAGGGTAAAGCTCGGCTGGAAGAGCAGATGAAGAAGATTGATGATGCTGGCCGTTATGGCGCCAAAGCCAACGCCTTTCTTCTGCTGCTAGAATATATTGTCTGCGCCTGCGAGGAGGGCGCATCCACCCCAGCGGACATGTTGGCTGTAGCCTTTCGTTGTTTGGAGGAGTGCCTCAGGATGTCCCTGGAGCAGTTTACTCGGATCTCGCTGCAGGCTACACGATCTCGAAGGACAAACGTCCTGGAGACGCTGTACATCTCCTACGACGGAGCAAAGAAGAAATTGGGAGACATTTCTCTCCTGGGGAATGACCTCTTTGGGGGACAATTTCAAGAGGTCCTCGAGGCAGAGGACAAGCGTCTGAAGACTGCAGACAAACTGAACCTGCGGAAACTAACGGCGCTGAAGGCTAAGTTTGGGGGGTGGGGAAGAAGACCAACAAGGTCGGCTTTATGCCACGTCCGGTGTTTCGTAAGGCCCTCACTAAAGTCCTCTCACCAGCAGGCCCCTAGGACATCTCCCGGCACCGCTCCGGCGGCACCTCGCTACTCCCAGCCTGCCCGTAAGAACTTCCAGAGGGGCGGCAGGGGCCGTGGCAGCAGTAGGCCCCCTCCCCCTCCCCGCTACTCGGGGGGGTGGAGGCGGTGACGTCCTGCTCCCGACTCTGGCCCCCGACCTCCGTCGGACACCCTGGTTCACGAAACGCCAGTTCCGGCGAACAGAGAAAAACACCTGGCTCTAGAGAAAAAGATATCCTCCCTTTTAGAAAGGCAGGCGGTGCGTCCGGTGGCGGAATCAGAACAGTTCCAAGGGTTCCTTTCGCTGTTTTTTAAATCTAAAACCGCTCAATCGGTTTGCAGGCCGAGGCGCTTCCGGATGGAAACACTCAAAGTGATCCTGGAGTTGCTACCCAAGGCAGTGTGGGCAGCGTCGATCGACCTAAAAGATGCGTACCTCCACATACCCATCTTGTCGGAGCACTCCCAATACCTCCGATTCAGATATCGGGGGCGCACATTGGAATTCACGGCCCTCCCGTTAGGACTCTCGACGTCACCAAGGGTGTTCACAAGAGTCACGCGAACAATCGCAGCCTATCTGCGTCGTCAGAATACCATGATGTATATGTATTTAGACGACTGGCTGGTTGTCGGCAGATCGGAAGAGGAAACGGCCCGAAATACCAATCCAGTCTCCGACCTTCCTAGGCGCGGTTGTCGACCTTCGGAACAGCGTGGCTTTTCCCCACAAAGGAGCGCATGACAGCTCTGCTTCAGTGCGTGGACCTGTTCCTGTCCTCCACTACGGCCCCAGCGCGGGCTTGGTTAAAACTCCTGGGTCTCATGGCCAGTCTGGTAGACCTGGTTCCATGGTGTCGCCTTCGAATGCGACCACTCCAGATACATCTCTTGTCGCATTACAGGCCGAGAAGGGACTGCATATCCGTTCTCGTGCCAATCAACAATCACATCCATCCTCATCTTCAGTGGTGGCAACAAGAGATAAATGTCAATTGCAGTCTGGGGTTCCCTCCGAGGGCTACACAGGTCACAATTTCAACCGACGCATCCAACAGGGGTTGGGGTGCGTCCCTGGGCCCGCGGCAGACAGCTGGAGAGTGTGAAAAGTTTTTCAAATCCCAACACATCAACATCTTGGAGCTCCAGGCAGTCTTCAATGCTCTGCCACATTTTCGAACCTAGATGAGGAACCGTACGGTTCTCATCAGAATGGACAACACGACAGTCGTGTCCTATATAAACCGCAGCTATGCCTCCTCACCTGGGATCTTTTTCGTTGGCTCATCCAGAACGAGATAGTCCTGCATGCAATCCAAATTCCAGGAGTGGAAAACACGGTGGCGGATGCACTGTCGAGGGGTACAGTGATCCCTACAGAGTGGACCGTGAACAACGGAGTAGCTCAGCAGATCTTCACGACAGCAGGTCGACCGCACATAGATCTCTTTGCGACAGAAATAAATGCCAAACTCCCGGTATTCTGCGCAAGATTTCATCATCCCATGGCCTGGGCCACCGACGCCCTGGCCATAGACTGGACAGACATGTTCGCATAATTATGCGTTCCCTCTGATATCCCTTCTCCAGAGAGTCATAGGGTGCTGCGTGCTATCACTGGGGCTGGGGTCTACGAACGATACATACCTGTAGAGCATCCCTCCGCCTTCCCCTCTATACTCGATACTTGAGTGTTCATTTTGGAACGCTTGAGAAAAGAGGAAGCTCACGAGGCGTACATGCCGCGGGGCATTGTTATACTGTTTCTTAAACTTTGCACGAGCATGATGACATTTGATGAGGCTCATGTGTCTATTCGTTCAAATGTTTACCAATGATTGTTCAACCCTTAAAAATTTAGCAATCTAATGATTGTTTGTGAGCAAATGTTGTAATGTTTCTAAAACTTTGCCCAAGCATGATGACATTTGATGAAATATTTATGAAAGTGTGTTCAACTGTTACAGTATTAACAAGCCGATATTTTGCTAGCAGCCTTTGGTTTTCCTTGAGGCTTATGAGTTATTTAATAATTTATTTCAACCCTCTAAGCTTTAGAGTTCTAATGATTGTTTACTAGCCAACGTTGTACTGTTTCTTAAACTTTGCACGAGCATGATGGCATTTGATGAAATTTTTATGACCGTGTGTCTCACTTTGCTTGCAGATAATTCACAGATTGAAGAGCAGTATCCATCATGAATAAGAGAAGGTCAACATGGAATGTCATGTGAGGTATGTTGAATAATGTCAATTCTTCTTAAGTTTTTAACCCTGCGCAATGTTTTTCAACGCCTAAATAGTTCATGAGCCAAAGATGTGCTGTCTCTTAATTTTCTCCAACCGCCATGTTGTCAACTACCGTAAAGATGTGTCACCTTAATGATTGTTCATCACTCAAATTATTCTAGAGCCGATGTAGTGCTCTCTTTAGTTTTCTTTGAGGCTCATTTTGTCTAGTCTTTTAAATATTTCCGCCTTAATGAGGGTTCAACCCTTAAAGTATTCAAAAGCCAATGTTGTGTTGCCTTTGTTTTAGTTTTCGGCTCATCTGTCTAGACGTTCTAATAGTTGTTCACGAGCCAATGCTGTTCTGTTTCTTCAATTGGTGTCCATTCTTTCAAAACTTGCCGACGTAATGTTTGTTCAACTGTTCAAGTCTAAACGAGCCGATGTTGTGCTGCCTTTGGTTTTCCTTGAGACTCATGTATTGTATACAAATTTACCAATCTAATGATATTTCACAAGCCAATGTTGTACTGTTTCTTAAACTTTGCCCAAGCATAGTGACAATCAATGAAATGTTTATGACAGTGTGTCTTTTTTTGCTTGCAGATTATTCACAGATTGAAGAGCAGTATCCATCATGAATAAGAGAAGGTCAACATGGAATGTCATGTGAGGTATGTTGATTAATGTCAACTCTACTGAAGTTTTGAAACCATGCACAATGATTTACTAGGATTTAACTGTTCACGAGCGACTGTAATGCTGTCTCTTAAATTTCTCCGAATGTCTTGTAGTCCATTCCCTCGAAACGTAACACCTCGATGATTGTTCAACTCTTATATTACTTACGAGCCAATGTTGTGTTGTCTGGTTTTTCTTGAGGTTCATGTCTTCCAGCTCCTACAAAAAAATACCAATCTAACTCACAAATTTGATACGAGCTGATGTTGTGCCCTCTCTTAATTTTCTTTGAACGTTGTGTTGTCAAGTCTCAAATTAATCCAGAGCCGATGTGATGCTGTCTTTGGTTTTTTTTCTGGCTCATGTATCTAGTCGTTCAAAGGTTTACCAATCTAATGATTGTTCACAAGCCAATGTTGTTCTGTTTCTTAAACTTTGCCCAAGCATGATGACATGTTTATGACATTGTGTTCTACTTTGCTTGCAGATTGTCCACAGATTGAAGAGAAGTATCCATCATAAATAAGAGAAGTTCAACATGGAATGTTATGTGAGGTATGTTGATAAATGTCAACTCTTCTTAAGTTTTAAAACCCCGCACAATGATGTTTAACGCTTAAACTGTTCACAAGCCGACGTCGTACTGTCTCTTACATTTCTCCGAACCTCATGTTGTCCAGTCTTTTAAAACTGCCACCCTAATGATTGTTCAACTCTCAAGTTATTTCAGAGTCGATGTTGTGTTCTATTTGGTTTTCCTTGAGGCGCTTGTCTTGTGTCCTTGAACACTTTACAATTTTAATGATATTTCAACTGTTTTAAATTGTTCTGGAACTGATGTTGGAAAATAGAAAAGTGTCATATGTAAAGAATATGTCGGGTGCGAGAATAGCTAACTGTTCACGAGCCACTGTTATGCTGTCTCTTACATTTCTCTGAACCTCATGTTGTCCACTCGTTCAACTGTTAAAGTATTATGAGCCGATGGTTTGCGTTTTCTTTGGTTTTCTCTTATTCTCATGTTGTCCAGTCTTTCAAAACGTGCCACCTTGATGGTTTTTCAACTGTAACAGTATTAACAATTGATGAAATGTTTATGACTGTGTGTCTTTTTTTGCTTTCAGATTATTCACAGATTGAAGAGCAGTTTCCATCATGAATAAGAGAAGTTCAACATGGAATGTCATGTGAGGTATGTTGATAAATGTCAACTCTTCTTAAGTTTTCAAACCCCGCACAATGATGTTTAACGCTTAAACTGTTCACAAGCCGACGTCGTACTGTCTCTTACATTTCTCCGAACCTCATGTTGTCCAGTCTTTTAAAACTGCCACCCTAATGATTGTTCAACTCTCAAGTTATTTCAGAGTCGATGTTGTGTTCTATTTGGTTTTCCTTGAGGCGCTTGTCTTGTGTCCTTGAAAACTTTACAATTTTAATGATATTTCAACTGTTTTAAATTGTTCTGGAACTGATGTTGGAAAATAGAAAAGTGTCATATGTAAAGAATATGTCGGGTGCGAGAATAGCTAACTGTTCACGAGCCACTGTTATGCTGTCTCTTAAATTTCTCTGAATCTCATGTTGTCCACTCGTTCAACTGTTAAAGTATTATGAGCCGATGGTTTGCGTTTTCTTTGGTTTTCTCTTATTCTCATGTTGTCCAGTCTTTCAAAACGTGCCACCTTGATGGTTTTTCAACTGTAACAGTATTAACAATTGATGAAATGTTTATGACTGTGTGTCCTTTTTTGCTTTCAGATTATTCACAGATTGAAGAGCAGTATCCATCATGAATAAGAGAAGTTCAACATGAAATGTCATGTGAGGTATGTTGATAAATGTCAACTCTTCTTAAGTTTTTAAACCCTGCGAATTATTTTCAACTGTTAAACTGCTAACAAGCCGAAGTTATGTCGTCTCTTACATTTCTCCGAACTTCATGTTGTCCAGTCTATAATGATTGTTCATCACTCAAGTTATTCTAGAGGCTCATAATGTCTAGTCTTTTAAAACTTGCCGCCTTATTGATGGTTCGACCCTCAAAGTATTCAGAACCCAATGTTGTTGTGCCTTTGTTTGTTGTGTCACCTCTTACATTTCTCCAAACTTCATGTTGTCCAGTCTCTTAAAACTCCCACCTTAATGATTGTTCAACTCTCAAGTTATTTCAGAGTCGATGTTGTGTTCTATTTGGTTTTCCTTGAGGCGCTTGTCTTGTGTCCTTGAACACTTTACAATTTTAATGATATTTCAACTGTCAAATTGTTCTGGAACTAATGTTGTACGATTTCTTGATTTGGTTAGGGGGTGCTGGCAACTGGTTGTGACGTGGAAAGGTTTTGCTGCTAACATGGACGATGGTGACCTTAACAGAGACGACGACGGCAGAACAGAGTAAACTTTGAAGAAGAATTACAGTTTTGGAGATCACGATAACAGGTGTGAATGTAGCAATAGAGTAACTAACCAATTGATGATGGTCACATGACTGCATCCAAAAGAACACTTTGAGAAGTTGGTCCAGGCGTAATATTTGGCGTTCATCATGTAAACCGTCGTAAAGTGGTTCTTTGCAAACGTGAACCACTGAATGGAAGACGATTTATTTTAAAAGGACAAGTGTGGGAGATGACAGCAATGAAGGAGTAGGAAGTTTAGGCTACATGAATGCAGAGTAAGACTAAAAAGGAAAGGAGGAATTCATAGGAGTACCAAGTTGACAGAAGTAAATGTAACGAATCTGTAAAAACAATAGTATGTTTACTAATAATGAATAAATAAACAAAATTGAAATTGAAGAACATGCATTGTATTGAAATTATTTGAAAGGTTAGGGTTAAGTTTGTCATTAGGGCTAGGGTCAGGGTCTAGAAAAGTGTCAAACGGATATAATATTTCGGGTACGGGAATAGCAAACTGTCTTAAAATATACGGTTAGAATGTGTCGGGTATGAGATTAGCTAAATGTCTTAAAATAGACGGTTAGAATGTGTCGGGTACAGGAATAGCAAACTGTCTTAAAATATACGGTTAGAATGTGTCGGGTACAGGAATAGCAAACTGTCTTAAAATATACGGTTAGAATGTGTCGGGTACAGGAATAGCAAACTGTCTTAAAATATACGGTTAGAATGTGTCGGGTACAGGAATAGCAAACTGTCTTAAAATATACGGTTAGAATGTGTCGGGTACTGGAATAGCAAACTGTCTTAAAATATACGGTTAGAATGTGTCGGGTACTGGAATAGCAAACTGTCTTAAAATATACGGTTAGAATGTGTCGGGTACTGGAATAGCAAACTGTCTTAAAATATACGGTGAGAATGTATCGGGTACTGGAATAGCAAACTGTCTCAAAATATATGGTAAGAATATGTCGGGTACAGGAATAGCAAACTGTCATAAAATACAGGTGTAATATATAGCATACATGTATGTGGTTGGTATGCATAGTATAATTATGGTAATGTGTAGTATATGAGTGGGGTATAGGGGGCGTAGCCCCCCTGAGCAATGGGATAGTCCCTCCCACCCATCCATCCCCTCCCCCTCCAGTAGCGGCGGTGTCTAGCTGCGTAGGGTCCGGTGTCCTAGACCTCATAAGGGGGGATAGGGGGGCGGAGCCCCCCTGGGGCTTGGCGGGGCATTGCCCCGCAGGACTATCCTAGGAAAAAATTTGGAGGGTCTTATTTTAGGGTTTTTTTCGCTTTTTTATTTTTCTTTAATTTTCATTTTTATTTTATTTTATTTTATTTTATGTATGTATATATATATTATTAAATATGAAAATTTATTTTTTATTTATCCGAAGTAGTTCCTCCAAATCGACAAGTAACTTTTACAAGTTACTTGCCGATTTGGAGGAACTACTTCGGATAAAAGTTAGACTCGTGAATAAAACGCTGTGGGATGGGTAAGAAGTTAGAAGTTTATTAAAGTTTCAAAAGGTACATTTTTGGCAAAGTTTCAGAGAGTAACATTTGTAACAAAGTTTAAGGACAAATCTGTGACAAAATTTAAGGAAAAAATCTGTAACAAAATTTAAGGAAAATAATTGTAAATAAATTTAAGGAAAAAATTTGTAACAAACTTTAAAGAAAATATGTGTCAAAGTTAAAGAAAATTTAAGTAAAATTTTATCTGGAAATTTACCAATCTAATGATATATCAACTCTCAAATTGTCCTTGAGCAAATGTTGTACTGTTACTTAAACTCTGCCCAAGCATGTTAACATTTGATCAAATGTTTAAGGTTTATGACAGTGTGTCTCACTTTGCTTGCAGATTATTTACATATTGAAGAGCAGAATCCATCATGAATAAGAGAAGGTCAACTTGGAATGTCATGTGAGGTATGTTGAATAATGTTCATTCCTTTTAAGTTTTGAAACCCTGTGCAATGTTTTTCAATGCCTAAATTGTTCATGAGCAAAAGTTGTGAGGTTTCTTAAATTTCCGACTGCAATCTTTTAGATTACCCTAAAAACGTGCCACCTTAATGATTTTTCAACATTCAAGTTATTATAGAATAGATGTTGTGCCATCGTTACTGAGCCGGTCCCTGAGCTACCGGGCTTGCCGTGGGGTATTTGCGCCGATTAGGCTTTTCAATTTTCCCGGTCAGCCTTTTCCCTCGCCACCGCGGCTGGCTTGGGTTGCGGGACCTTTTGAGAACGCTGTTACGGGGAATATCGACCGTACGGTCCTTCCCTTCCCCTCGATTCCGGCTAGATTAAAATAACTAGCTGTCACTGATTTCCCACGAATTTACGCTCGGGGTGAAGTACAGTACTGACCATAAGTAAGTCCACACTGTACGTGTCTGCCCTAGCGCGTTTTTGTGATTTATCGCGATATATCACGGCGAGTCGCCACGTGATCATTCGCGATCACCCGTCACCCACCAGGTTTATCGACGGCCATCTCGCTGCATCCCTTGAAGACTTTCGGGGTCTCCGACGGGGAGGAACCTGAGGGGGAACTGAGCTCACGTGAGTCACGTGTACGCCTCGAGGAAGATGAGGCCGCAGACCCAAGCAGTTTTTCATCATTCGAAATTCAGCTTTGGTTGATACAACGGGACATGGTACGTGTCGTCAAGTTACCGGCCGATGATAACCCAGAAGAGTCATCTGGACATCGTACGTGTCCTCAAGTTACCGGCCGATGATAACCCAGAAGAGTCATCTGGACATCGTTCCTTTAAGACACGAACGGGAGGGGAGGAAACGCGTAGTTCGCCGTTTCCGACCCTCCCGTTAGACCGCCTTTGCGTGAGCGCATCAAGAGCACAGCCTGTCTGAAGAAGTTATTTTCAGTACCCACAAAAGGACTGTGAGGACTCTTTTACAGTCCCCACTATACCATCTACCGCTAAAGACAAGCTCTCGAGCGATGGGGGTAAGGCCTCGAGGCTAAGGCGATCTTCGCTGACAAGGGTAAAGCTCGGCTGGAAGAGCAGATGAAGAAGATTGATGATGCTGGCCGTTATGGCGCCAAAGCCAACGCCTTTCTTCTGCTGCTAGAATATATTGTCTGCGCCTGCGAGGAGGGCGCATCCACCCCAGCGGACATGTTGGCTGTAGCCTTTCGTTGTTTGGAGGAGTGCCTCAGGATGTCCCTGGAGCAGTTTACTCGGATCTCGCTGCAGGCTACACGATCTCGAAGGACAAACGTCCTGGAGACGCTGTACATCTCCTACGACGGAGCAAAGAAGAAATTGGGAGACATTTCTCTCCTGGGGAATGACCTCTTTGGGGGACAATTTCAAGAGGTCCTCGAGGCAGAGGACAAGCGTCTGAAGACTGCAGACAAACTGAACCTGCGGAAACTAACGGCGCTGAAGGCTAAGTTTGGGGGGTGGGGAAGAAGACCAACAAGGTCGGCTTTATGCCACGTCCGGTGTTTCGTAAGGCCCTCACTAAAGTCCTCTCACCAGCAGGCCCCTAGGACATCTCCCGGCACCGCTCCGGCGGCACCTCGCTACTCCCAGCCTGCCCGTAAGAACTTCCAGAGGGGCGGCAGGGGCCGTGGCAGCAGTAGGCCCCCTCCCCCTCCCCGCTACTCGGGGGGGTGGAGGCGGTGACGTCCTGCTCCCGACTCTGGCCCCCGACCTCCGTCGGACACCCTGGTTCACGAAACGCCAGTTCCGGCGAACAGAGAAAAACACCTGGCTCTAGAGAAAAAGATATCCTCCCTTTTAGAAAGGCAGGCGGTGCGTCCGGTGGCGGAATCAGAACAGTTCCAAGGGTTCCTTTCGCTGTTTTTTAAATCTAAAACCGCTCAATCGGTTTGCAGGCCGAGGCGCTTCCGGATGGAAACACTCAAAGTGATCCTGGAGTTGCTACCCAAGGCAGTGTGGGCAGCGTCGATCGACCTAAAAGATGCGTACCTCCACATACCCATCTTGTCGGAGCACTCCCAATACCTCCGATTCAGATATCGGGGGCGCACATTGGAATTCACGGCCCTCCCGTTAGGACTCTCGACGTCACCAAGGGTGTTCACAAGAGTCACGCGAACAATCGCAGCCTATCTGCGTCGTCAGAATACCATGATGTATATGTATTTAGACGACTGGCTGGTTGTCGGCAGATCGGAAGAGGAAACGGCCCGAAATACCAATCCAGTCTCCGACCTTCCTAGGCGCGGTTGTCGACCTTCGGAACAGCGTGGCTTTTCCCCACAAAGGAGCGCATGACAGCTCTGCTTCAGTGCGTGGACCTGTTCCTGTCCTCCACTACGGCCCCAGCGCGGGCTTGGTTAAAACTCCTGGGTCTCATGGCCAGTCTGGTAGACCTGGTTCCATGGTGTCGCCTTCGAATGCGACCACTCCAGATACATCTCTTGTCGCATTACAGGCCGAGAAGGGACTGCATATCCGTTCTCGTGCCAATCAACAATCACATCCATCCTCATCTTCAGTGGTGGCAACAAGAGATAAATGTCAATTGCAGTCTGGGGTTCCCTCCGAGGGCTACACAGGTCACAATTTCAACCGACGCATCCAACAGGGGTTGGGGTGCGTCCCTGGGCCCGCGGCAGACAGCTGGAGAGTGTGAAAAGTTTTTCAAATCCCAACACATCAACATCTTGGAGCTCCAGGCAGTCTTCAATGCTCTGCCACATTTTCGAACCTAGATGAGGAACCGTACGGTTCTCATCAGAATGGACAACACGACAGTCGTGTCCTATATAAACCGCAGCTATGCCTCCTCACCTGGGATCTTTTTCGTTGGCTCATCCAGAACGAGATAGTCCTGCATGCAATCCAAATTCCAGGAGTGGAAAACACGGTGGCGGATGCACTGTCGAGGGGTACAGTGATCCCTACAGAGTGGACCGTGAACAACGGAGTAGCTCAGCAGATCTTCACGACAGCAGGTCGACCGCACATAGATCTCTTTGCGACAGAAATAAATGCCAAACTCCCGGTATTCTGCGCAAGATTTCATCATCCCATGGCCTGGGCCACCGACGCCCTGGCCATAGACTGGACAGACATGTTCGCATAATTATGCGTTCCCTCTGATATCCCTTCTCCAGAGAGTCATAGGGTGCTGCGTGCTATCACTGGGGCTGGGGTCTACGAACGATACATACCTGTAGAGCATCCCTCCGCCTTCCCCTCTATACTCGATACTTGAGTGTTCATTTTGGAACGCTTGAGAAAAGAGGAAGCTCACGAGGCGTACATGCCGCGGGGCATTGTTATACTGTTTCTTAAACTTTGCACGAGCATGATGACATTTGATGAGGCTCATGTGTCTATTCGTTCAAATGTTTACCAATGATTGTTCAACCCTTAAAAATTTAGCAATCTAATGATTGTTTGTGAGCAAATGTTGTAATGTTTCTAAAACTTTGCCCAAGCATGATGACATTTGATGAAATATTTATGAAAGTGTGTTCAACTGTTACAGTATTAACAAGCCGATATTTTGCTAGCAGCCTTTGGTTTTCCTTGAGGCTTATGAGTTATTTAATAATTTATTTCAACCCTCTAAGCTTTAGAGTTCTAATGATTGTTTACTAGCCAACGTTGTACTGTTTCTTAAACTTTGCACGAGCATGATGGCATTTGATGAAATTTTTATGACCGTGTGTCTCACTTTGCTTGCAGATAATTCACAGATTGAAGAGCAGTATCCATCATGAATAAGAGAAGGTCAACATGGAATGTCATGTGAGGTATGTTGAATAATGTCAATTCTTCTTAAGTTTTTAACCCTGCGCAATGTTTTTCAACGCCTAAATAGTTCATGAGCCAAAGATGTGCTGTCTCTTAATTTTCTCCAACCGCCATGTTGTCAACTACCGTAAAGATGTGTCACCTTAATGATTGTTCATCACTCAAATTATTCTAGAGCCGATGTAGTGCTCTCTTTAGTTTTCTTTGAGGCTCATTTTGTCTAGTCTTTTAAATATTTCCGCCTTAATGAGGGTTCAACCCTTAAAGTATTCAAAAGCCAATGTTGTGTTGCCTTTGTTTTAGTTTTCGGCTCATCTGTCTAGACGTTCTAATAGTTGTTCACGAGCCAATGCTGTTCTGTTTCTTCAATTGGTGTCCATTCTTTCAAAACTTGCCGACGTAATGTTTGTTCAACTGTTCAAGTCTAAACGAGCCGATGTTGTGCTGCCTTTGGTTTTCCTTGAGACTCATGTATTGTATACAAATTTACCAATCTAATGATATTTCACAAGCCAATGTTGTACTGTTTCTTAAACTTTGCCCAAGCATAGTGACAATCAATGAAATGTTTATGACAGTGTGTCTTTTTTTGCTTGCAGATTATTCACAGATTGAAGAGCAGTATCCATCATGAGTAAGAGAAGTTCAACATGAAATGTCATGTGAGGTATGTTGATAAATGTCAACTCTTCTTAAGTTTTTAAACCCTGCGAATTATTTTCAACTGTTAAACTGCTAACAAGCCGAAGTTATGTCGTCTCTTACATTTCTCCGAACTTCATGTTGTCCAGTCTATAATGATTGTTCATCACTCAAGTTATTCTAGAGGCTCATAATGTCTAGTCTTTTAAAACTTGCCGCCTTATTGATGGTTCGACCCTCAAAGTATTCAGAACCCAATGTTGTTGTGCCTTTGTTTGTTGTGTCACCTCTTACATTTCTCCAAACTTCATGTTGTCCAGTCTCTTAAAACTCCCACCTTAATGATTGTTCAACTCTCAAGTTATTTCAGAGTCGATGTTGTGTTCTATTTGGTTTTCCTTGAGGCGCTTGTCTTGTGTCCTTGAACACTTTACAATTTTAATGATATTTCAACTGTCAAATTGTTCTGGAACTAATGTTGTACGATTTCTTGATTTGGTTAGGGGGTGCTGGCAACTGGTTGTGACGTGGAAAGGTTTTGCTGCTAACATGGACGATGGTGACCTTAACAGAGACGACGACGGCAGAACAGAGTAAACTTTGAAGAAGAATTACAGTTTTGGAGATCACGATAACAGGTGTGAATGTAGCAATAGAGTAACTAACCAATTGATGATGGTCACATGACTGCATCCAAAAGAACACTTTGAGAAGTTGGTCCAGGCGTAATATTTGGCGTTCATCATGTAAACCGTCGTAAAGTGGTTCTTTGCAAACGTGAACCACTGAATGGAAGACGATTTATTTTAAAAGGACAAGTGTGGGAGATGACAGCAATGAAGGAGTAGGAAGTTTAGGCTACATGAATGCAGAGTAAGACTAAAAAGGAAAGGAGGAATTCATAGGAGTACCAAGTTGACAGAAGTAAATGTAACGAATCTGTAAAAACAATAGTATGTTTACTAATAATGAATAAATAAACAAAATTGAAATTGAAGAACATGCATTGTATTGAAATTATTTGAAAGGTTAGGGTTAAGTTTGTCATTAGGGCTAGGGTCAGGGTCTAGAAAAGTGTCAAACGGATATAATATTTCGGGTACGGGAATAGCAAACTGTCTTAAAATATACGGTTAGAATGTGTCGGGTATGAGATTAGCTAAATGTCTTAAAATAGACGGTTAGAATGTGTCGGGTACAGGAATAGCAAACTGTCTTAAAATATACGGTTAGAATGTGTCGGGTACAGGAATAGCAAACTGTCTTAAAATATACGGTTAGAATGTGTCGGGTACAGGAATAGCAAACTGTCTTAAAATATACGGTTAGAATGTGTCGGGTACAGGAATAGCAAACTGTCTTAAAATATACGGTTAGAATGTGTCGGGTACTGGAATAGCAAACTGTCTTAAAATATACGGTTAGAATGTGTCGGGTACTGGAATAGCAAACTGTCTTAAAATATACGGTTAGAATGTGTCGGGTACTGGAATAGCAAACTGTCTTAAAATATACGGTGAGAATGTATCGGGTACTGGAATAGCAAACTGTCTCAAAATATATGGTAAGAATATGTCGGGTACAGGAATAGCAAACTGTCATAAAATACAGGTGTAATATATAGCATACATGTATGTGGTTGGTATGCATAGTATAATTATGGTAATGTGTAGTATATGAGTGGGGTATAGGGGGCGTAGCCCCCCTGAGCAATGGGATAGTCCCTCCCACCCATCCATCCCCTCCCCCTCCAGTAGCGGCGGTGTCTAGCTGCGTAGGGTCCGGTGTCCTAGACCTCATAAGGGGGGATAGGGGGGCGGAGCCCCCCTGGGGCTTGGCAGGGGCATTGCCCCGCAGGACTATCCTAGGAAAAAATTTGGAGGGTCTTATTTTAGGGTTTTTTTCGCTTTTTTATTTTTCTTTAATTTTCATTTTTATTTTATTTTATTTTATTTTATGTATGTATATATATATTATTAAATATGAAAATTTATTTTTTATTTATCCGAAGTAGTTCCTCCAAATCGACAAGTAACTTTTACAAGTTACTTGCCGATTTGGAGGAACTACTTCGGATAAAAGTTAGACTCGTGAATAAAACGCTGTGGGATGGGTAAGAAGTTAGAAGTTTATTAAAGTTTCAAAAGGTACATTTTTGGCAAAGTTTCAGAGAGTAACATTTGTAACAAAGTTTAAGGACAAATCTGTGACAAAATTTAAGGAAAAAATCTGTAACAAAATTTAAGGAAAATAATTGTAAATAAATTTAAGGAAAAAATTTGTAACAAACTTTAAAGAAAATATGTGTCAAAGTTAAAGAAAATTTAAGTAAAATTTTATCTGGAAATTTACCAATCTAATGATATATCAACTCTCAAATTGTCCTTGAGCAAATGTTGTACTGTTACTTAAACTCTGCCCAAGCATGTTAACATTTGATCAAATGTTTAAGGTTTATGACAGTGTGTCTCACTTTGCTTGCAGATTATTTACATATTGAAGAGCAGAATCCATCATGAATAAGAGAAGGTCAACTTGGAATGTCATGTGAGGTATGTTGAATAATGTTCATTCCTTTTAAGTTTTGAAACCCTGTGCAATGTTTTTCAATGCCTAAATTGTTCATGAGCAAAAGTTGTGAGGTTTCTTAAATTTCCGACTGCAATCTTTTAGATTACCCTAAAAACGTGCCACCTTAATGATTTTTCAACATTCAAGTTATTATAGAATAGATGTTGTGCCATCGTTACTGAGCCGGTCCCTGAGCTACCGGGCTTGCCGTGGGGTATTTGCGCCGATTAGGCTTTTCAATTTTCCCGGTCAGCCTTTTCCCTCGCCACCGCGGCTGGCTTGGGTTGCGGGACCTTTTGAGAACGCTGTTACGGGGAATATCGACCGTACGGTCCTTCCCTTCCCCTCGATTCCGGCTAGATTAAAATAACTAGCTGTCACTGATTTCCCACGAATTTACGCTCGGGGTGAAGTACAGTACTGACCATAAGTAAGTCCACACTGTACGTGTCTGCCCTAGCGCGTTTTTGTGATTTATCGCGATATATCACGGCGAGTCGCCACGTGATCATTCGCGATCACCCGTCACCCACCAGGTTTATCGACGGCCATCTCGCTGCATCCCTTGAAGACTTTCGGGGTCTCCGACGGGGAGGAACCTGAGGGGGAACTGAGCTCACGTGAGTCACGTGTACGCCTCGAGGAAGATGAGGCCGCAGACCCAAGCAGTTTTTCATCATTCGAAATTCAGCTTTGGTTGATACAACGGGACATGGTACGTGTCGTCAAGTTACCGGCCGATGATAACCCAGAAGAGTCATCTGGACATCGTACGTGTCCTCAAGTTACCGGCCGATGATAACCCAGAAGAGTCATCTGGACATCGTTCCTTTAAGACACGAACGGGAGGGGAGGAAACGCGTAGTTCGCCGTTTCCGACCCTCCCGTTAGACCGCCTTTGCGTGAGCGCATCAAGAGCACAGCCTGTCTGAAGAAGTTATTTTCAGTACCCACAAAAGGACTGTGAGGACTCTTTTACAGTCCCCACTATACCATCTACCGCTAAAGACAAGCTCTCGAGCGATGGGGGTAAGGCCTCGAGGCTAAGGCGATCTTCGCTGACAAGGGTAAAGCTCGGCTGGAAGAGCAGATGAAGAAGATTGATGATGCTGGCCGTTATGGCGCCAAAGCCAACGCCTTTCTTCTGCTGCTAGAATATATTGTCTGCGCCTGCGAGGAGGGCGCATCCACCCCAGCGGACATGTTGGCTGTAGCCTTTCGTTGTTTGGAGGAGTGCCTCAGGATGTCCCTGGAGCAGTTTACTCGGATCTCGCTGCAGGCTACACGATCTCGAAGGACAAACGTCCTGGAGACGCTGTACATCTCCTACGACGGAGCAAAGAAGAAATTGGGAGACATTTCTCTCCTGGGGAATGACCTCTTTGGGGGACAATTTCAAGAGGTCCTCGAGGCAGAGGACAAGCGTCTGAAGACTGCAGACAAACTGAACCTGCGGAAACTAACGGCGCTGAAGGCTAAGTTTGGGGGGTGGGGAAGAAGACCAACAAGGTCGGCTTTATGCCACGTCCGGTGTTTCGTAAGGCCCTCACTAAAGTCCTCTCACCAGCAGGCCCCTAGGACATCTCCCGGCACCGCTCCGGCGGCACCTCGCTACTCCCAGCCTGCCCGTAAGAACTTCCAGAGGGGCGGCAGGGGCCGTGGCAGCAGTAGGCCCCCTCCCCCTCCCCGCTACTCGGGGGGGTGGAGGCGGTGACGTCCTGCTCCCGACTCTGGCCCCCGACCTCCGTCGGACACCCTGGTTCACGAAACGCCAGTTCCGGCGAACAGAGAAAAACACCTGGCTCTAGAGAAAAAGATATCCTCCCTTTTAGAAAGGCAGGCGGTGCGTCCGGTGGCGGAATCAGAACAGTTCCAAGGGTTCCTTTCGCTGTTTTTTAAATCTAAAACCGCTCAATCGGTTTGCAGGCCGAGGCGCTTCCGGATGGAAACACTCAAAGTGATCCTGGAGTTGCTACCCAAGGCAGTGTGGGCAGCGTCGATCGACCTAAAAGATGCGTACCTCCACATACCCATCTTGTCGGAGCACTCCCAATACCTCCGATTCAGATATCGGGGGCGCACATTGGAATTCACGGCCCTCCCGTTAGGACTCTCGACGTCACCAAGGGTGTTCACAAGAGTCACGCGAACAATCGCAGCCTATCTGCGTCGTCAGAATACCATGATGTATATGTATTTAGACGACTGGCTGGTTGTCGGCAGATCGGAAGAGGAAACGGCCCGAAATACCAATCCAGTCTCCGACCTTCCTAGGCGCGGTTGTCGACCTTCGGAACAGCGTGGCTTTTCCCCACAAAGGAGCGCATGACAGCTCTGCTTCAGTGCGTGGACCTGTTCCTGTCCTCCACTACGGCCCCAGCGCGGGCTTGGTTAAAACTCCTGGGTCTCATGGCCAGTCTGGTAGACCTGGTTCCATGGTGTCGCCTTCGAATGCGACCACTCCAGATACATCTCTTGTCGCATTACAGGCCGAGAAGGGACTGCATATCCGTTCTCGTGCCAATCAACAATCACATCCATCCTCATCTTCAGTGGTGGCAACAAGAGATAAATGTCAATTGCAGTCTGGGGTTCCCTCCGAGGGCTACACAGGTCACAATTTCAACCGACGCATCCAACAGGGGTTGGGGTGCGTCCCTGGGCCCGCGGCAGACAGCTGGAGAGTGTGAAAAGTTTTTCAAATCCCAACACATCAACATCTTGGAGCTCCAGGCAGTCTTCAATGCTCTGCCACATTTTCGAACCTAGATGAGGAACCGTACGGTTCTCATCAGAATGGACAACACGACAGTCGTGTCCTATATAAACCGCAGCTATGCCTCCTCACCTGGGATCTTTTTCGTTGGCTCATCCAGAACGAGATAGTCCTGCATGCAATCCAAATTCCAGGAGTGGAAAACACGGTGGCGGATGCACTGTCGAGGGGTACAGTGATCCCTACAGAGTGGACCGTGAACAACGGAGTAGCTCAGCAGATCTTCACGACAGCAGGTCGACCGCACATAGATCTCTTTGCGACAGAAATAAATGCCAAACTCCCGGTATTCTGCGCAAGATTTCATCATCCCATGGCCTGGGCCACCGACGCCCTGGCCATAGACTGGACAGACATGTTCGCATAATTATGCGTTCCCTCTGATATCCCTTCTCCAGAGAGTCATAGGGTGCTGCGTGCTATCACTGGGGCTGGGGTCTACGAACGATACATACCTGTAGAGCATCCCTCCGCCTTCCCCTCTATACTCGATACTTGAGTGTTCATTTTGGAACGCTTGAGAAAAGAGGAAGCTCACGAGGCGTACATGCCGCGGGGCATTGTTATACTGTTTCTTAAACTTTGCACGAGCATGATGACATTTGATGAGGCTCATGTGTCTATTCGTTCAAATGTTTACCAATGATTGTTCAACCCTTAAAAATTTAGCAATCTAATGATTGTTTGTGAGCAAATGTTGTAATGTTTCTAAAACTTTGCCCAAGCATGATGACATTTGATGAAATATTTATGAAAGTGTGTTCAACTGTTACAGTATTAACAAGCCGATATTTTGCTAGCAGCCTTTGGTTTTCCTTGAGGCTTATGAGTTATTTAATAATTTATTTCAACCCTCTAAGCTTTAGAGTTCTAATGATTGTTTACTAGCCAACGTTGTACTGTTTCTTAAACTTTGCACGAGCATGATGGCATTTGATGAAATTTTTATGACCGTGTGTCTCACTTTGCTTGCAGATAATTCACAGATTGAAGAGCAGTATCCATCATGAATAAGAGAAGGTCAACATGGAATGTCATGTGAGGTATGTTGAATAATGTCAATTCTTCTTAAGTTTTTAACCCTGCGCAATGTTTTTCAACGCCTAAATAGTTCATGAGCCAAAGATGTGCTGTCTCTTAATTTTCTCCAACCGCCATGTTGTCAACTACCGTAAAGATGTGTCACCTTAATGATTGTTCATCACTCAAATTATTCTAGAGCCGATGTAGTGCTCTCTTTAGTTTTCTTTGAGGCTCATTTTGTCTAGTCTTTTAAATATTTCCGCCTTAATGAGGGTTCAACCCTTAAAGTATTCAAAAGCCAATGTTGTGTTGCCTTTGTTTTAGTTTTCGGCTCATCTGTCTAGACGTTCTAATAGTTGTTCACGAGCCAATGCTGTTCTGTTTCTTCAATTGGTGTCCATTCTTTCAAAACTTGCCGACGTAATGTTTGTTCAACTGTTCAAGTCTAAACGAGCCGATGTTGTGCTGCCTTTGGTTTTCCTTGAGACTCATGTATTGTATACAAATTTACCAATCTAATGATATTTCACAAGCCAATGTTGTACTGTTTCTTAAACTTTGCCCAAGCATAGTGACAATCAATGAAATGTTTATGACAGTGTGTCTTTTTTTGCTTGCAGATTATTCACAGATTGAAGAGCAGTATCCATCATGAATAAGAGAAGGTCAACATGGAATGTCATGTGAGGTATGTTGATTAATGTCAACTCTACTGAAGTTTTGAAACCATGCACAATGATTTACTAGGATTTAACTGTTCACGAGCGACTGTAATGCTGTCTCTTAAATTTCTCCGAATGTCTTGTAGTCCATTCCCTCGAAACGTAACACCTCGATGATTGTTCAACTCTTATATTACTTACGAGCCAATGTTGTGTTGTCTGGTTTTTCTTGAGGTTCATGTCTTCCAGCTCCTACAAAAAAATACCAATCTAACTCACAAATTTGATACGAGCTGATGTTGTGCCCTCTCTTAATTTTCTTTGAACGTTGTGTTGTCAAGTCTCAAATTAATCCAGAGCCGATGTGATGCTGTCTTTGGTTTTTTTTCTGGCTCATGTATCTAGTCGTTCAAAGGTTTACCAATCTAATGATTGTTCACAAGCCAATGTTGTTCTGTTTCTTAAACTTTGCCCAAGCATGATGACATGTTTATGACATTGTGTTCTACTTTGCTTGCAGATTGTCCACAGATTGAAGAGAAGTATCCATCATAAATAAGAGAAGTTCAACATGGAATGTTATGTGAGGTATGTTGATAAATGTCAACTCTTCTTAAGTTTTAAAACCCCGCACAATGATGTTTAACGCTTAAACTGTTCACAAGCCGACGTCGTACTGTCTCTTACATTTCTCCGAACCTCATGTTGTCCAGTCTTTTAAAACTGCCACCCTAATGATTGTTCAACTCTCAAGTTATTTCAGAGTCGATGTTGTGTTCTATTTGGTTTTCCTTGAGGCGCTTGTCTTGTGTCCTTGAACACTTTACAATTTTAATGATATTTCAACTGTTTTAAATTGTTCTGGAACTGATGTTGGAAAATAGAAAAGTGTCATATGTAAAGAATATGTCGGGTGCGAGAATAGCTAACTGTTCACGAGCCACTGTTATGCTGTCTCTTACATTTCTCTGAACCTCATGTTGTCCACTCGTTCAACTGTTAAAGTATTATGAGCCGATGGTTTGCGTTTTCTTTGGTTTTCTCTTATTCTCATGTTGTCCAGTCTTTCAAAACGTGCCACCTTGATGGTTTTTCAACTGTAACAGTATTAACAATTGATGAAATGTTTATGACTGTGTGTCTTTTTTTGCTTTCAGATTATTCACAGATTGAAGAGCAGTTTCCATCATGAATAAGAGAAGTTCAACATGGAATGTCATGTGAGGTATGTTGATAAATGTCAACTCTTCTTAAGTTTTCAAACCCCGCACAATGATGTTTAACGCTTAAACTGTTCACAAGCCGACGTCGTACTGTCTCTTACATTTCTCCGAACCTCATGTTGTCCAGTCTTTTAAAACTGCCACCCTAATGATTGTTCAACTCTCAAGTTATTTCAGAGTCGATGTTGTGTTCTATTTGGTTTTCCTTGAGGCGCTTGTCTTGTGTCCTTGAAAACTTTACAATTTTAATGATATTTCAACTGTTTTAAATTGTTCTGGAACTGATGTTGGAAAATAGAAAAGTGTCATATGTAAAGAATATGTCGGGTGCGAGAATAGCTAACTGTTCACGAGCCACTGTTATGCTGTCTCTTAAATTTCTCTGAATCTCATGTTGTCCACTCGTTCAACTGTTAAAGTATTATGAGCCGATGGTTTGCGTTTTCTTTGGTTTTCTCTTATTCTCATGTTGTCCAGTCTTTCAAAACGTGCCACCTTGATGGTTTTTCAACTGTAACAGTATTAACAATTGATGAAATGTTTATGACTGTGTGTCCTTTTTTGCTTTCAGATTATTCACAGATTGAAGAG
Organism: Leptasterias polaris; assembly: GCA_037783415.1. Taxonomy (NCBI): domain Eukaryota; kingdom Metazoa; phylum Echinodermata; class Asteroidea; order Forcipulatida; family Asteriidae; genus Leptasterias; species Leptasterias polaris. The sequence continues at coordinate 23,193 of JAZGTN010000192.1, forward strand.
CAGTATCCATCATGAATAAGAGAAGTTCAACATGAAATGTCATGTGAGGTATGTTGATAAATGTCAACTCTTCTTAAGTTTTTAAACCCTGCGAATTATTTTCAACTGTTAAACTGCTAACAAGCCGAAGTTATGTCGTCTCTTACATTTCTCCGAACTTCATGTTGTCCAGTCTATAATGATTGTTCATCACTCAAGTTATTCTAGAGGCTCATAATGTCTAGTCTTTTAAAACTTGCCGCCTTATTGATGGTTCGACCCTCAAAGTATTCAGAACCCAATGTTGTTGTGCCTTTGTTTGTTGTGTCACCTCTTACATTTCTCCAAACTTCATGTTGTCCAGTCTCTTAAAACTCCCACCTTAATGATTGTTCAACTCTCAAGTTATTTCAGAGTCGATGTTGTGTTCTATTTGGTTTTCCTTGAGGCGCTTGTCTTGTGTCCTTGAACACTTTACAATTTTAATGATATTTCAACTGTCAAATTGTTCTGGAACTAATGTTGTACGATTTCTTGATTTGGTTAGGGGGTGCTGGCAACTGGTTGTGACGTGGAAAGGTTTTGCTGCTAACATGGACGATGGTGACCTTAACAGAGACGACGACGGCAGAACAGAGTAAACTTTGAAGAAGAATTACAGTTTTGGAGATCACGATAACAGGTGTGAATGTAGCAATAGAGTAACTAACCAATTGATGATGGTCACATGACTGCATCCAAAAGAACACTTTGAGAAGTTGGTCCAGGCGTAATATTTGGCGTTCATCATGTAAACCGTCGTAAAGTGGTTCTTTGCAAACGTGAACCACTGAATGGAAGACGATTTATTTTAAAAGGACAAGTGTGGGAGATGACAGCAATGAAGGAGTAGGAAGTTTAGGCTACATGAATGCAGAGTAAGACTAAAAAGGAAAGGAGGAATTCATAGGAGTACCAAGTTGACAGAAGTAAATGTAACGAATCTGTAAAAACAATAGTATGTTTACTAATAATGAATAAATAAACAAAATTGAAATTGAAGAACATGCATTGTATTGAAATTATTTGAAAGGTTAGGGTTAAGTTTGTCATTAGGGCTAGGGTCAGGGTCTAGAAAAGTGTCAAACGGATATAATATTTCGGGTACGGGAATAGCAAACTGTCTTAAAATATACGGTTAGAATGTGTCGGGTATGAGATTAGCTAAATGTCTTAAAATAGACGGTTAGAATGTGTCGGGTACAGGAATAGCAAACTGTCTTAAAATATACGGTTAGAATGTGTCGGGTACTGGAATAGCAAACTGTCTTAAAATATACGGTTAGAATGTGTCGGGTACTGGAATAGCAAACTGTCTTAAAATATACGGTTAGAATGTGTCGGGTACTGGAATAGCAAACTGTCTTAAAATATACGGTGAGAATGTATCGGGTACTGGAATAGCAAACTGTCTTAAAATATATGGTAAGAATATGTCGGGTACAGGAATAGCAAACTGTCATAAAATACAGGTGTAATATATAGCATACATGTATGTGGTTGGTATGCATAGTATAATTATGGTAATGTGTAGTATATGAGTGGGGTATAGGGGGCGTAGCCCCCCTGAGCAATGGGATAGTCCCTCCCACCCATCCATCCCCTCCCCCTCCAGTAGCGGCGGTGTCTAGCTGCGTAGGGTCCGGTGTCCTAGACCTCATAAGGGGGGATAGGGGGGCGGAGCCCCCCTGGGGCTTGGCGGGGCATTGCCCCGCAGGACTATCCTAGGAAAAAATTTGGAGGGTCTTATTTTAGGGTTTTTTTCGCTTTTTTATTTTTCTTTAATTTTCATTTTTATTTTATTTTATTTTATTTTATGTATGTATATATATATTATTAAATATGAAAATTTATTTTTTATTTATCCGAAGTAGTTCCTCCAAATCGACAAGTAACTTTTACAAGTTACTTGCCGATTTGGAGGAACTACTTCGGATAAAAGTTAGACTCGTGAATAAAACGCTGTGGGATGGGTAAGAAGTTAGAAGTTTATTAAAGTTTCAAAAGGTACATTTTTGGCAAAGTTTCAGAGAGTAACATTTGTAACAAAGTTTAAGGACAAATCTGTGACAAAATTTAAGGAAAAAATCTGTAACAAAATTTAAGGAAAATAATTGTAAATAAATTTAAGGAAAAAATTTGTAACAAACTTTAAAGAAAATATGTGTCAAAGTTAAAGAAAATTTAAGTAAAATTTTATCTGGAAATTTACCAATCTAATGATATATCAACTCTCAAATTGTCCTTGAGCAAATGTTGTACTGTTACTTAAACTCTGCCCAAGCATGTTAACATTTGATCAAATGTTTAAGGTTTATGACAGTGTGTCTCACTTTGCTTGCAGATTATTTACATATTGAAGAGCAGAATCCATCATGAATAAGAGAAGGTCAACTTGGAATGTCATGTGAGGTATGTTGAATAATGTTCATTCCTTTTAAGTTTTGAAACCCTGTGCAATGTTTTTCAATGCCTAAATTGTTCATGAGCAAAAGTTGTGAGGTTTCTTAAATTTCCGACTGCAATCTTTTAGATTACCCTAAAAACGTGCCACCTTAATGATTTTTCAACATTCAAGTTATTATAGAATAGATGTTGTGCCATCGTTACTGAGCCGGTCCCTGAGCTACCGGGCTTGCCGTGGGGTATTTGCGCCGATTAGGCTTTTCAATTTTCCCGGTCAGCCTTTTCCCTCGCCACCGCGGCTGGCTTGGGTTGCGGGACCTTTTGAGAACGCTGTTACGGGGAATATCGACCGTACGGTCCTTCCCTTCCCCTCGATTCCGGCTAGATTAAAATAACTAGCTGTCACTGATTTCCCACGAATTTACGCTCGGGGTGAAGTACAGTACTGACCATAAGTAAGTCCACACTGTACGTGTCTGCCCTAGCGCGTTTTTGTGATTTATCGCGATATATCACGGCGAGTCGCCACGTGATCATTCGCGATCACCCGTCACCCACCAGGTTTATCGACGGCCATCTCGCTGCATCCCTTGAAGACTTTCGGGGTCTCCGACGGGGAGGAACCTGAGGGGGAACTGAGCTCACGTGAGTCACGTGTACGCCTCGAGGAAGATGAGGCCGCAGACCCAAGCAGTTTTTCATCATTCGAAATTCAGCTTTGGTTGATACAACGGGACATGGTACGTGTCGTCAAGTTACCGGCCGATGATAACCCAGAAGAGTCATCTGGACATCGTACGTGTCCTCAAGTTACCGGCCGATGATAACCCAGAAGAGTCATCTGGACATCGTTCCTTTAAGACACGAACGGGAGGGGAGGAAACGCGTAGTTCGCCGTTTCCGACCCTCCCGTTAGACCGCCTTTGCGTGAGCGCATCAAGAGCACAGCCTGTCTGAAGAAGTTATTTTCAGTACCCACAAAAGGACTGTGAGGACTCTTTTACAGTCCCCACTATACCATCTACCGCTAAAGACAAGCTCTCGAGCGATGGGGGTAAGGCCTCGAGGCTAAGGCGATCTTCGCTGACAAGGGTAAAGCTCGGCTGGAAGAGCAGATGAAGAAGATTGATGATGCTGGCCGTTATGGCGCCAAAGCCAACGCCTTTCTTCTGCTGCTAGAATATATTGTCTGCGCCTGCGAGGAGGGCGCATCCACCCCAGCGGACATGTTGGCTGTAGCCTTTCGTTGTTTGGAGGAGTGCCTCAGGATGTCCCTGGAGCAGTTTACTCGGATCTCGCTGCAGGCTACACGATCTCGAAGGACAAACGTCCTGGAGACGCTGTACATCTCCTACGACGGAGCAAAGAAGAAATTGGGAGACATTTCTCTCCTGGGGAATGACCTCTTTGGGGGACAATTTCAAGAGGTCCTCGAGGCAGAGGACAAGCGTCTGAAGACTGCAGACAAACTGAACCTGCGGAAACTAACGGCGCTGAAGGCTAAGTTTGGGGGGTGGGGAAGAAGACCAACAAGGTCGGCTTTATGCCACGTCCGGTGTTTCGTAAGGCCCTCACTAAAGTCCTCTCACCAGCAGGCCCCTAGGACATCTCCCGGCACCGCTCCGGCGGCACCTCGCTACTCCCAGCCTGCCCGTAAGAACTTCCAGAGGGGCGGCAGGGGCCGTGGCAGCAGTAGGCCCCCTCCCCCTCCCCGCTACTCGGGGGGGTGGAGGCGGTGACGTCCTGCTCCCGACTCTGGCCCCCGACCTCCGTCGGACACCCTGGTTCACGAAACGCCAGTTCCGGCGAACAGAGAAAAACACCTGGCTCTAGAGAAAAAGATATCCTCCCTTTTAGAAAGGCAGGCGGTGCGTCCGGTGGCGGAATCAGAACAGTTCCAAGGGTTCCTTTCGCTGTTTTTTAAATCTAAAACCGCTCAATCGGTTTGCAGGCCGAGGCGCTTCCGGATGGAAACACTCAAAGTGATCCTGGAGTTGCTACCCAAGGCAGTGTGGGCAGCGTCGATCGACCTAAAAGATGCGTACCTCCACATACCCATCTTGTCGGAGCACTCCCAATACCTCCGATTCAGATATCGGGGGCGCACATTGGAATTCACGGCCCTCCCGTTAGGACTCTCGACGTCACCAAGGGTGTTCACAAGAGTCACGCGAACAATCGCAGCCTATCTGCGTCGTCAGAATACCATGATGTATATGTATTTAGACGACTGGCTGGTTGTCGGCAGATCGGAAGAGGAAACGGCCCGAAATACCAATCCAGTCTCCGACCTTCCTAGGCGCGGTTGTCGACCTTCGGAACAGCGTGGCTTTTCCCCACAAAGGAGCGCATGACAGCTCTGCTTCAGTGCGTGGACCTGTTCCTGTCCTCCACTACGGCCCCAGCGCGGGCTTGGTTAAAACTCCTGGGTCTCATGGCCAGTCTGGTAGACCTGGTTCCATGGTGTCGCCTTCGAATGCGACCACTCCAGATACATCTCTTGTCGCATTACAGGCCGAGAAGGGACTGCATATCCGTTCTCGTGCCAATCAACAATCACATCCATCCTCATCTTCAGTGGTGGCAACAAGAGATAAATGTCAATTGCAGTCTGGGGTTCCCTCCGAGGGCTACACAGGTCACAATTTCAACCGACGCATCCAACAGGGGTTGGGGTGCGTCCCTGGGCCCGCGGCAGACAGCTGGAGAGTGTGAAAAGTTTTTCAAATCCCAACACATCAACATCTTGGAGCTCCAGGCAGTCTTCAATGCTCTGCCACATTTTCGAACCTAGATGAGGAACCGTACGGTTCTCATCAGAATGGACAACACGACAGTCGTGTCCTATATAAACCGCAGCTATGCCTCCTCACCTGGGATCTTTTTCGTTGGCTCATCCAGAACGAGATAGTCCTGCATGCAATCCAAATTCCAGGAGTGGAAAACACGGTGGCGGATGCACTGTCGAGGGGTACAGTGATCCCTACAGAGTGGACCGTGAACAACGGAGTAGCTCAGCAGATCTTCACGACAGCAGGTCGACCGCACATAGATCTCTTTGCGACAGAAATAAATGCCAAACTCCCGGTATTCTGCGCAAGATTTCATCATCCCATGGCCTGGGCCACCGACGCCCTGGCCATAGACTGGACAGACATGTTCGCATAATTATGCGTTCCCTCTGATATCCCTTCTCCAGAGAGTCATAGGGTGCTGCGTGCTATCACTGGGGCTGGGGTCTACGAACGATACATACCTGTAGAGCATCCCTCCGCCTTCCCCTCTATACTCGATACTTGAGTGTTCATTTTGGAACGCTTGAGAAAAGAGGAAGCTCACGAGGCGTACATGCCGCGGGGCATTGTTATACTGTTTCTTAAACTTTGCACGAGCATGATGACATTTGATGAGGCTCATGTGTCTATTCGTTCAAATGTTTACCAATGATTGTTCAACCCTTAAAAATTTAGCAATCTAATGATTGTTTGTGAGCAAATGTTGTAATGTTTCTAAAACTTTGCCCAAGCATGATGACATTTGATGAAATATTTATGAAAGTGTGTTCAACTGTTACAGTATTAACAAGCCGATATTTTGCTAGCAGCCTTTGGTTTTCCTTGAGGCTTATGAGTTATTTAATAATTTATTTCAACCCTCTAAGCTTTAGAGTTCTAATGATTGTTTACTAGCCAACGTTGTACTGTTTCTTAAACTTTGCACGAGCATGATGGCATTTGATGAAATTTTTATGACCGTGTGTCTCACTTTGCTTGCAGATAATTCACAGATTGAAGAGCAGTATCCATCATGAATAAGAGAAGGTCAACATGGAATGTCATGTGAGGTATGTTGAATAATGTCAATTCTTCTTAAGTTTTTAACCCTGCGCAATGTTTTTCAACGCCTAAATAGTTCATGAGCCAAAGATGTGCTGTCTCTTAATTTTCTCCAACCGCCATGTTGTCAACTACCGTAAAGATGTGTCACCTTAATGATTGTTCATCACTCAAATTATTCTAGAGCCGATGTAGTGCTCTCTTTAGTTTTCTTTGAGGCTCATTTTGTCTAGTCTTTTAAATATTTCCGCCTTAATGAGGGTTCAACCCTTAAAGTATTCAAAAGCCAATGTTGTGTTGCCTTTGTTTTAGTTTTCGGCTCATCTGTCTAGACGTTCTAATAGTTGTTCACGAGCCAATGCTGTTCTGTTTCTTCAATTGGTGTCCATTCTTTCAAAACTTGCCGACGTAATGTTTGTTCAACTGTTCAAGTCTAAACGAGCCGATGTTGTGCTGCCTTTGGTTTTCCTTGAGACTCATGTATTGTATACAAATTTACCAATCTAATGATATTTCACAAGCCAATGTTGTACTGTTTCTTAAACTTTGCCCAAGCATAGTGACAATCAATGAAATGTTTATGACAGTGTGTCTTTTTTTGCTTGCAGATTATTCACAGATTGAAGAGCAGTATCCATCATGAATAAGAGAAGTTCAACATGAAATGTCATGTGAGGTATGTTGATAAATGTCAACTCTTCTTAAGTTTTTAAACCCTGCGAATTATTTTCAACTGTTAAACTGCTAACAAGCCGAAGTTATGTCGTCTCTTACATTTCTCCGAACTTCATGTTGTCCAGTCTATAATGATTGTTCATCACTCAAGTTATTCTAGAGGCTCATAATGTCTAGTCTTTTAAAACTTGCCGCCTTATTGATGGTTCGACCCTCAAAGTATTCAGAACCCAATGTTGTTGTGCCTTTGTTTGTTGTGTCACCTCTTACATTTCTCCAAACTTCATGTTGTCCAGTCTCTTAAAACTCCCACCTTAATGATTGTTCAACTCTCAAGTTATTTCAGAGTCGATGTTGTGTTCTATTTGGTTTTCCTTGAGGCGCTTGTCTTGTGTCCTTGAACACTTTACAATTTTAATGATATTTCAACTGTCAAATTGTTCTGGAACTAATGTTGTACGATTTCTTGATTTGGTTAGGGGGTGCTGGCAACTGGTTGTGACGTGGAAAGGTTTTGCTGCTAACATGGACGATGGTGACCTTAACAGAGACGACGACGGCAGAACAGAGTAAACTTTGAAGAAGAATTACAGTTTTGGAGATCACGATAACAGGTGTGAATGTAGCAATAGAGTAACTAACCAATTGATGATGGTCACATGACTGCATCCAAAAGAACACTTTGAGAAGTTGGTCCAGGCGTAATATTTGGCGTTCATCATGTAAACCGTCGTAAAGTGGTTCTTTGCAAACGTGAACCACTGAATGGAAGACGATTTATTTTAAAAGGACAAGTGTGGGAGATGACAGCAATGAAGGAGTAGGAAGTTTAGGCTACATGAATGCAGAGTAAGACTAAAAAGGAAAGGAGGAATTCATAGGAGTACCAAGTTGACAGAAGTAAATGTAACGAATCTGTAAAAACAATAGTATGTTTACTAATAATGAATAAATAAACAAAATTGAAATTGAAGAACATGCATTGTATTGAAATTATTTGAAAGGTTAGGGTTAAGTTTGTCATTAGGGCTAGGGTCAGGGTCTAGAAAAGTGTCAAACGGATATAATATTTCGGGTACGGGAATAGCAAACTGTCTTAAAATATACGGTTAGAATGTGTCGGGTATGAGATTAGCTAAATGTCTTAAAATAGACGGTTAGAATGTGTCGGGTACAGGAATAGCAAACTGTCTTAAAATATACGGTTAGAATGTGTCGGGTACTGGAATAGCAAACTGTCTTAAAATATACGGTTAGAATGTGTCGGGTACTGGAATAGCAAACTGTCTTAAAATATACGGTTAGAATGTGTCGGGTACTGGAATAGCAAACTGTCTTAAAATATACGGTGAGAATGTATCGGGTACTGGAATAGCAAACTGTCTTAAAATATATGGTAAGAATATGTCGGGTACAGGAATAGCAAACTGTCATAAAATACAGGTGTAATATATAGCATACATGTATGTGGTTGGTATGCATAGTATAATTATGGTAATGTGTAGTATATGAGTGGGGTATAGGGGGCGTAGCCCCCCTGAGCAATGGGATAGTCCCTCCCACCCATCCATCCCCTCCCCCTCCAGTAGCGGCGGTGTCTAGCTGCGTAGGGTCCGGTGTCCTAGACCTCATAAGGGGGGATAGGGGGGCGGAGCCCCCCTGGGGCTTGGCGGGGCATTGCCCCGCAGGACTATCCTAGGAAAAAATTTGGAGGGTCTTATTTTAGGGTTTTTTTCGCTTTTTTATTTTTCTTTAATTTTCATTTTTATTTTATTTTATTTTATTTTATGTATGTATATATATATTATTAAATATGAAAATTTATTTTTTATTTATCCGAAGTAGTTCCTCCAAATCGACAAGTAACTTTTACAAGTTACTTGCCGATTTGGAGGAACTACTTCGGATAAAAGTTAGACTCGTGAATAAAACGCTGTGGGATGGGTAAGAAGTTAGAAGTTTATTAAAGTTTCAAAAGGTACATTTTTGGCAAAGTTTCAGAGAGTAACATTTGTAACAAAGTTTAAGGACAAATCTGTGACAAAATTTAAGGAAAAAATCTGTAACAAAATTTAAGGAAAATAATTGTAAATAAATTTAAGGAAAAAATTTGTAACAAACTTTAAAGAAAATATGTGTCAAAGTTAAAGAAAATTTAAGTAAAATTTTATCTGGAAATTTACCAATCTAATGATATATCAACTCTCAAATTGTCCTTGAGCAAATGTTGTACTGTTACTTAAACTCTGCCCAAGCATGTTAACATTTGATCAAATGTTTAAGGTTTATGACAGTGTGTCTCACTTTGCTTGCAGATTATTTACATATTGAAGAGCAGAATCCATCATGAATAAGAGAAGGTCAACTTGGAATGTCATGTGAGGTATGTTGAATAATGTTCATTCCTTTTAAGTTTTGAAACCCTGTGCAATGTTTTTCAATGCCTAAATTGTTCATGAGCAAAAGTTGTGAGGTTTCTTAAATTTCCGACTGCAATCTTTTAGATTACCCTAAAAACGTGCCACCTTAATGATTTTTCAACATTCAAGTTATTATAGAATAGATGTTGTGCCATCGTTACTGAGCCGGTCCCTGAGCTACCGGGCTTGCCGTGGGGTATTTGCGCCGATTAGGCTTTTCAATTTTCCCGGTCAGCCTTTTCCCTCGCCACCGCGGCTGGCTTGGGTTGCGGGACCTTTTGAGAACGCTGTTACGGGGAATATCGACCGTACGGTCCTTCCCTTCCCCTCGATTCCGGCTAGATTAAAATAACTAGCTGTCACTGATTTCCCACGAATTTACGCTCGGGGTGAAGTACAGTACTGACCATAAGTAAGTCCACACTGTACGTGTCTGCCCTAGCGCGTTTTTGTGATTTATCGCGATATATCACGGCGAGTCGCCACGTGATCATTCGCGATCACCCGTCACCCACCAGGTTTATCGACGGCCATCTCGCTGCATCCCTTGAAGACTTTCGGGGTCTCCGACGGGGAGGAACCTGAGGGGGAACTGAGCTCACGTGAGTCACGTGTACGCCTCGAGGAAGATGAGGCCGCAGACCCAAGCAGTTTTTCATCATTCGAAATTCAGCTTTGGTTGATACAACGGGACATGGTACGTGTCGTCAAGTTACCGGCCGATGATAACCCAGAAGAGTCATCTGGACATCGTACGTGTCCTCAAGTTACCGGCCGATGATAACCCAGAAGAGTCATCTGGACATCGTTCCTTTAAGACACGAACGGGAGGGGAGGAAACGCGTAGTTCGCCGTTTCCGACCCTCCCGTTAGACCGCCTTTGCGTGAGCGCATCAAGAGCACAGCCTGTCTGAAGAAGTTATTTTCAGTACCCACAAAAGGACTGTGAGGACTCTTTTACAGTCCCCACTATACCATCTACCGCTAAAGACAAGCTCTCGAGCGATGGGGGTAAGGCCTCGAGGCTAAGGCGATCTTCGCTGACAAGGGTAAAGCTCGGCTGGAAGAGCAGATGAAGAAGATTGATGATGCTGGCCGTTATGGCGCCAAAGCCAACGCCTTTCTTCTGCTGCTAGAATATATTGTCTGCGCCTGCGAGGAGGGCGCATCCACCCCAGCGGACATGTTGGCTGTAGCCTTTCGTTGTTTGGAGGAGTGCCTCAGGATGTCCCTGGAGCAGTTTACTCGGATCTCGCTGCAGGCTACACGATCTCGAAGGACAAACGTCCTGGAGACGCTGTACATCTCCTACGACGGAGCAAAGAAGAAATTGGGAGACATTTCTCTCCTGGGGAATGACCTCTTTGGGGGACAATTTCAAGAGGTCCTCGAGGCAGAGGACAAGCGTCTGAAGACTGCAGACAAACTGAACCTGCGGAAACTAACGGCGCTGAAGGCTAAGTTTGGGGGGTGGGGAAGAAGACCAACAAGGTCGGCTTTATGCCACGTCCGGTGTTTCGTAAGGCCCTCACTAAAGTCCTCTCACCAGCAGGCCCCTAGGACATCTCCCGGCACCGCTCCGGCGGCACCTCGCTACTCCCAGCCTGCCCGTAAGAACTTCCAGAGGGGCGGCAGGGGCCGTGGCAGCAGTAGGCCCCCTCCCCCTCCCCGCTACTCGGGGGGGTGGAGGCGGTGACGTCCTGCTCCCGACTCTGGCCCCCGACCTCCGTCGGACACCCTGGTTCACGAAACGCCAGTTCCGGCGAACAGAGAAAAACACCTGGCTCTAGAGAAAAAGATATCCTCCCTTTTAGAAAGGCAGGCGGTGCGTCCGGTGGCGGAATCAGAACAGTTCCAAGGGTTCCTTTCGCTGTTTTTTAAATCTAAAACCGCTCAATCGGTTTGCAGGCCGAGGCGCTTCCGGATGGAAACACTCAAAGTGATCCTGGAGTTGCTACCCAAGGCAGTGTGGGCAGCGTCGATCGACCTAAAAGATGCGTACCTCCACATACCCATCTTGTCGGAGCACTCCCAATACCTCCGATTCAGATATCGGGGGCGCACATTGGAATTCACGGCCCTCCCGTTAGGACTCTCGACGTCACCAAGGGTGTTCACAAGAGTCACGCGAACAATCGCAGCCTATCTGCGTCGTCAGAATACCATGATGTATATGTATTTAGACGACTGGCTGGTTGTCGGCAGATCGGAAGAGGAAACGGCCCGAAATACCAATCCAGTCTCCGACCTTCCTAGGCGCGGTTGTCGACCTTCGGAACAGCGTGGCTTTTCCCCACAAAGGAGCGCATGACAGCTCTGCTTCAGTGCGTGGACCTGTTCCTGTCCTCCACTACGGCCCCAGCGCGGGCTTGGTTAAAACTCCTGGGTCTCATGGCCAGTCTGGTAGACCTGGTTCCATGGTGTCGCCTTCGAATGCGACCACTCCAGATACATCTCTTGTCGCATTACAGGCCGAGAAGGGACTGCATATCCGTTCTCGTGCCAATCAACAATCACATCCATCCTCATCTTCAGTGGTGGCAACAAGAGATAAATGTCAATTGCAGTCTGGGGTTCCCTCCGAGGGCTACACAGGTCACAATTTCAACCGACGCATCCAACAGGGGTTGGGGTGCGTCCCTGGGCCCGCGGCAGACAGCTGGAGAGTGTGAAAAGTTTTTCAAATCCCAACACATCAACATCTTGGAGCTCCAGGCAGTCTTCAATGCTCTGCCACATTTTCGAACCTAGATGAGGAACCGTACGGTTCTCATCAGAATGGACAACACGACAGTCGTGTCCTATATAAACCGCAGCTATGCCTCCTCACCTGGGATCTTTTTCGTTGGCTCATCCAGAACGAGATAGTCCTGCATGCAATCCAAATTCCAGGAGTGGAAAACACGGTGGCGGATGCACTGTCGAGGGGTACAGTGATCCCTACAGAGTGGACCGTGAACAACGGAGTAGCTCAGCAGATCTTCACGACAGCAGGTCGACCGCACATAGATCTCTTTGCGACAGAAATAAATGCCAAACTCCCGGTATTCTGCGCAAGATTTCATCATCCCATGGCCTGGGCCACCGACGCCCTGGCCATAGACTGGACAGACATGTTCGCATAATTATGCGTTCCCTCTGATATCCCTTCTCCAGAGAGTCATAGGGTGCTGCGTGCTATCACTGGGGCTGGGGTCTACGAACGATACATACCTGTAGAGCATCCCTCCGCCTTCCCCTCTATACTCGATACTTGAGTGTTCATTTTGGAACGCTTGAGAAAAGAGGAAGCTCACGAGGCGTACATGCCGCGGGGCATTGTTATACTGTTTCTTAAACTTTGCACGAGCATGATGACATTTGATGAGGCTCATGTGTCTATTCGTTCAAATGTTTACCAATGATTGTTCAACCCTTAAAAATTTAGCAATCTAATGATTGTTTGTGAGCAAATGTTGTAATGTTTCTAAAACTTTGCCCAAGCATGATGACATTTGATGAAATATTTATGAAAGTGTGTTCAACTGTTACAGTATTAACAAGCCGATATTTTGCTAGCAGCCTTTGGTTTTCCTTGAGGCTTATGAGTTATTTAATAATTTATTTCAACCCTCTAAGCTTTAGAGTTCTAATGATTGTTTACTAGCCAACGTTGTACTGTTTCTTAAACTTTGCACGAGCATGATGGCATTTGATGAAATTTTTATGACCGTGTGTCTCACTTTGCTTGCAGATAATTCACAGATTGAAGAGCAGTATCCATCATGAATAAGAGAAGGTCAACATGGAATGTCATGTGAGGTATGTTGAATAATGTCAATTCTTCTTAAGTTTTTAACCCTGCGCAATGTTTTTCAACGCCTAAATAGTTCATGAGCCAAAGATGTGCTGTCTCTTAATTTTCTCCAACCGCCATGTTGTCAACTACCGTAAAGATGTGTCACCTTAATGATTGTTCATCACTCAAATTATTCTAGAGCCGATGTAGTGCTCTCTTTAGTTTTCTTTGAGGCTCATTTTGTCTAGTCTTTTAAATATTTCCGCCTTAATGAGGGTTCAACCCTTAAAGTATTCAAAAGCCAATGTTGTGTTGCCTTTGTTTTAGTTTTCGGCTCATCTGTCTAGACGTTCTAATAGTTGTTCACGAGCCAATGCTGTTCTGTTTCTTCAATTGGTGTCCATTCTTTCAAAACTTGCCGACGTAATGTTTGTTCAACTGTTCAAGTCTAAACGAGCCGATGTTGTGCTGCCTTTGGTTTTCCTTGAGACTCATGTATTGTATACAAATTTACCAATCTAATGATATTTCACAAGCCAATGTTGTACTGTTTCTTAAACTTTGCCCAAGCATAGTGACAATCAATGAAATGTTTATGACAGTGTGTCTTTTTTTGCTTGCAGATTATTCACAGATTGAAGAGCAGTATCCATCATGAATAAGAGAAGGTCAACATGGAATGTCATGTGAGGTATGTTGATTAATGTCAACTCTACTGAAGTTTTGAAACCATGCACAATGATTTACTAGGATTTAACTGTTCACGAGCGACTGTAATGCTGTCTCTTAAATTTCTCCGAATGTCTTGTAGTCCATTCCCTCGAAACGTAACACCTCGATGATTGTTCAACTCTTATATTACTTACGAGCCAATGTTGTGTTGTCTGGTTTTTCTTGAGGTTCATGTCTTCCAGCTCCTACAAAAAAATACCAATCTAACTCACAAATTTGATACGAGCTGATGTTGTGCCCTCTCTTAATTTTCTTTGAACGTTGTGTTGTCAAGTCTCAAATTAATCCAGAGCCGATGTGATGCTGTCTTTGGTTTTTTTTCTGGCTCATGTATCTAGTCGTTCAAAGGTTTACCAATCTAATGATTGTTCACAAGCCAATGTTGTTCTGTTTCTTAAACTTTGCCCAAGCATGATGACATGTTTATGACATTGTGTTCTACTTTGCTTGCAGATTGTCCACAGATTGAAGAGAAGTATCCATCATAAATAAGAGAAGTTCAACATGGAATGTTATGTGAGGTATGTTGATAAATGTCAACTCTTCTTAAGTTTTAAAACCCCGCACAATGATGTTTAACGCTTAAACTGTTCACAAGCCGACGTCGTACTGTCTCTTACATTTCTCCGAACCTCATGTTGTCCAGTCTTTTAAAACTGCCACCCTAATGATTGTTCAACTCTCAAGTTATTTCAGAGTCGATGTTGTGTTCTATTTGGTTTTCCTTGAGGCGCTTGTCTTGTGTCCTTGAACACTTTACAATTTTAATGATATTTCAACTGTTTTAAATTGTTCTGGAACTGATGTTGGAAAATAGAAAAGTGTCATATGTAAAGAATATGTCGGGTGCGAGAATAGCTAACTGTTCACGAGCCACTGTTATGCTGTCTCTTACATTTCTCTGAACCTCATGTTGTCCACTCGTTCAACTGTTAAAGTATTATGAGCCGATGGTTTGCGTTTTCTTTGGTTTTCTCTTATTCTCATGTTGTCCAGTCTTTCAAAACGTGCCACCTTGATGGTTTTTCAACTGTAACAGTATTAACAATTGATGAAATGTTTATGACTGTGTGTCTTTTTTTGCTTTCAGATTATTCACAGATTGAAGAGCAGTTTCCATCATGAATAAGAGAAGTTCAACATGGAATGTCATGTGAGGTATGTTGATAAATGTCAACTCTTCTTAAGTTTTCAAACCCCGCACAATGATGTTTAACGCTTAAACTGTTCACAAGCCGACGTCGTACTGTCTCTTACATTTCTCCGAACCTCATGTTGTCCAGTCTTTTAAAACTGCCACCCTAATGATTGTTCAACTCTCAAGTTATTTCAGAGTCGATGTTGTGTTCTATTTGGTTTTCCTTGAGGCGCTTGTCTTGTGTCCTTGAAAACTTTACAATTTTAATGATATTTCAACTGTTTTAAATTGTTCTGGAACTGATGTTGGAAAATAGAAAAGTGTCATATGTAAAGAATATGTCGGGTGCGAGAATAGCTAACTGTTCACGAGCCACTGTTATGCTGTCTCTTAAATTTCTCTGAATCTCATGTTGTCCACTCGTTCAACTGTTAAAGTATTATGAGCCGATGGTTTGCGTTTTCTTTGGTTTTCTCTTATTCTCATGTTGTCCAGTCTTTCAAAACGTGCCACCTTGATGGTTTTTCAACTGTAACAGTATTAACAATTGATGAAATGTTTATGACTGTGTGTCCTTTTTTGCTTTCAGATTATTCACAGATTGAAGAGCAGTATCCATCATGAATAAGAGAAGTTCAACATGAAATGTCATGTGAGGTATGTTGATAAATGTCAACTCTTCTTAAGTTTTTAAACCCTGCGAATTATTTTCAACTGTTAAACTGCTAACAAGCCGAAGTTATGTCGTCTCTTACATTTCTCCGAACTTCATGTTGTCCAGTCTATAATGATTGTTCATCACTCAAGTTATTCTAGAGGCTCATAATGTCTAGTCTTTTAAAACTTGCCGCCTTATTGATGGTTCGACCCTCAAAGTATTCAGAACCCAATGTTGTTGTGCCTTTGTTTGTTGTGTCACCTCTTACATTTCTCCAAACTTCATGTTGTCCAGTCTCTTAAAACTCCCACCTTAATGATTGTTCAACTCTCAAGTTATTTCAGAGTCGATGTTGTGTTCTATTTGGTTTTCCTTGAGGCGCTTGTCTTGTGTCCTTGAACACTTTACAATTTTAATGATATTTCAACTGTCAAATTGTTCTGGAACTAATGTTGTACGATTTCTTGATTTGGTTAGGGGGTGCTGGCAACTGGTTGTGACGTGGAAAGGTTTTGCTGCTAACATGGACGATGGTGACCTTAACAGAGACGACGACGGCAGAACAGAGTAAACTTTGAAGAAGAATTACAGTTTTGGAGATCACGATAACAGGTGTGAATGTAGCAATAGAGTAACTAACCAATTGATGATGGTCACATGACTGCATCCAAAAGAACACTTTGAGAAGTTGGTCCAGGCGTAATATTTGGCGTTCATCATGTAAACCGTCGTAAAGTGGTTCTTTGCAAACGTGAACCACTGAATGGAAGACGATTTATTTTAAAAGGACAAGTGTGGGAGATGACAGCAATGAAGGAGTAGGAAGTTTAGGCTACATGAATGCAGAGTAAGACTAAAAAGGAAAGGAGGAATTCATAGGAGTACCAAGTTGACAGAAGTAAATGTAACGAATCTGTAAAAACAATAGTATGTTTACTAATAATGAATAAATAAACAAAATTGAAATTGAAGAACATGCATTGTATTGAAATTATTTGAAAGGTTAGGGTTAAGTTTGTCATTAGGGCTAGGGTCAGGGTCTAGAAAAGTGTCAAACGGATATAATATTTCGGGTACGGGAATAGCAAACTGTCTTAAAATATACGGTTAGAATGTGTCGGGTATGAGATTAGCTAAATGTCTTAAAATAGACGGTTAGAATGTGTCGGGTACAGGAATAGCAAACTGTCTTAAAATATACGGTTAGAATGTGTCGGGTACAGGAATAGCAAACTGTCTTAAAATATACGGTTAGAATGTGTCGGGTACAGGAATAGCAAACTGTCTTAAAATATACGGTTAGAATGTGTCGGGTACAGGAATAGCAAACTGTCTTAAAATATACGGTTAGAATGTGTCGGGTACTGGAATAGCAAACTGTCTTAAAATATACGGTTAGAATGTGTCGGGTACTGGAATAGCAAACTGTCTTAAAATATACGGTTAGAATGTGTCGGGTACTGGAATAGCAAACTGTCTTAAAATATACGGTGAGAATGTATCGGGTACTGGAATAGCAAACTGTCTCAAAATATATGGTAAGAATATGTCGGGTACAGGAATAGCAAACTGTCATAAAATACAGGTGTAATATATAGCATACATGTATGTGGTTGGTATGCATAGTATAATTATGGTAATGTGTAGTATATGAGTGGGGTATAGGGGGCGTAGCCCCCCTGAGCAATGGGATAGTCCCTCCCACCCATCCATCCCCTCCCCCTCCAGTAGCGGCGGTGTCTAGCTGCGTAGGGTCCGGTGTCCTAGACCTCATAAGGGGGGATAGGGGGGCGGAGCCCCCCTGGGGCTTGGCGGGGCATTGCCCCGCAGGACTATCCTAGGAAAAAATTTGGAGGGTCTTATTTTAGGGTTTTTTTCGCTTTTTTATTTTTCTTTAATTTTCATTTTTATTTTATTTTATTTTATTTTATGTATGTATATATATATTATTAAATATGAAAATTTATTTTTTATTTATCCGAAGTAGTTCCTCCAAATCGACAAGTAACTTTTACAAGTTACTTGCCGATTTGGAGGAACTACTTCGGATAAAAGTTAGACTCGTGAATAAAACGCTGTGGGATGGGTAAGAAGTTAGAAGTTTATTAAAGTTTCAAAAGGTACATTTTTGGCAAAGTTTCAGAGAGTAACATTTGTAACAAAGTTTAAGGACAAATCTGTGACAAAATTTAAGGAAAAAATCTGTAACAAAATTTAAGGAAAATAATTGTAAATAAATTTAAGGAAAAAATTTGTAACAAACTTTAAAGAAAATATGTGTCAAAGTTAAAGAAAATTTAAGTAAAATTTTATCTGGAAATTTACCAATCTAATGATATATCAACTCTCAAATTGTCCTTGAGCAAATGTTGTACTGTTACTTAAACTCTGCCCAAGCATGTTAACATTTGATCAAATGTTTAAGGTTTATGACAGTGTGTCTCACTTTGCTTGCAGATTATTTACATATTGAAGAGCAGAATCCATCATGAATAAGAGAAGGTCAACTTGGAATGTCATGTGAGGTATGTTGAATAATGTTCATTCCTTTTAAGTTTTGAAACCCTGTGCAATGTTTTTCAATGCCTAAATTGTTCATGAGCAAAAGTTGTGAGGTTTCTTAAATTTCCGACTGCAATCTTTTAGATTACCCTAAAAACGTGCCACCTTAATGATTTTTCAACATTCAAGTTATTATAGAATAGATGTTGTGCCATCGTTACTGAGCCGGTCCCTGAGCTACCGGGCTTGCCGTGGGGTATTTGCGCCGATTAGGCTTTTCAATTTTCCCGGTCAGCCTTTTCCCTCGCCACCGCGGCTGGCTTGGGTTGCGGGACCTTTTGAGAACGCTGTTACGGGGAATATCGACCGTACGGTCCTTCCCTTCCCCTCGATTCCGGCTAGATTAAAATAACTAGCTGTCACTGATTTCCCACGAATTTACGCTCGGGGTGAAGTACAGTACTGACCATAAGTAAGTCCACACTGTACGTGTCTGCCCTAGCGCGTTTTTGTGATTTATCGCGATATATCACGGCGAGTCGCCACGTGATCATTCGCGATCACCCGTCACCCACCAGGTTTATCGACGGCCATCTCGCTGCATCCCTTGAAGACTTTCGGGGTCTCCGACGGGGAGGAACCTGAGGGGGAACTGAGCTCACGTGAGTCACGTGTACGCCTCGAGGAAGATGAGGCCGCAGACCCAAGCAGTTTTTCATCATTCGAAATTCAGCTTTGGTTGATACAACGGGACATGGTACGTGTCGTCAAGTTACCGGCCGATGATAACCCAGAAGAGTCATCTGGACATCGTACGTGTCCTCAAGTTACCGGCCGATGATAACCCAGAAGAGTCATCTGGACATCGTTCCTTTAAGACACGAACGGGAGGGGAGGAAACGCGTAGTTCGCCGTTTCCGACCCTCCCGTTAGACCGCCTTTGCGTGAGCGCATCAAGAGCACAGCCTGTCTGAAGAAGTTATTTTCAGTACCCACAAAAGGACTGTGAGGACTCTTTTACAGTCCCCACTATACCATCTACCGCTAAAGACAAGCTCTCGAGCGATGGGGGTAAGGCCTCGAGGCTAAGGCGATCTTCGCTGACAAGGGTAAAGCTCGGCTGGAAGAGCAGATGAAGAAGATTGATGATGCTGGCCGTTATGGCGCCAAAGCCAACGCCTTTCTTCTGCTGCTAGAATATATTGTCTGCGCCTGCGAGGAGGGCGCATCCACCCCAGCGGACATGTTGGCTGTAGCCTTTCGTTGTTTGGAGGAGTGCCTCAGGATGTCCCTGGAGCAGTTTACTCGGATCTCGCTGCAGGCTACACGATCTCGAAGGACAAACGTCCTGGAGACGCTGTACATCTCCTACGACGGAGCAAAGAAGAAATTGGGAGACATTTCTCTCCTGGGGAATGACCTCTTTGGGGGACAATTTCAAGAGGTCCTCGAGGCAGAGGACAAGCGTCTGAAGACTGCAGACAAACTGAACCTGCGGAAACTAACGGCGCTGAAGGCTAAGTTTGGGGGGTGGGGAAGAAGACCAACAAGGTCGGCTTTATGCCACGTCCGGTGTTTCGTAAGGCCCTCACTAAAGTCCTCTCACCAGCAGGCCCCTAGGACATCTCCCGGCACCGCTCCGGCGGCACCTCGCTACTCCCAGCCTGCCCGTAAGAACTTCCAGAGGGGCGGCAGGGGCCGTGGCAGCAGTAGGCCCCCTCCCCCTCCCCGCTACTCGGGGGGGTGGAGGCGGTGACGTCCTGCTCCCGACTCTGGCCCCCGACCTCCGTCGGACACCCTGGTTCACGAAACGCCAGTTCCGGCGAACAGAGAAAAACACCTGGCTCTAGAGAAAAAGATATCCTCCCTTTTAGAAAGGCAGGCGGTGCGTCCGGTGGCGGAATCAGAACAGTTCCAAGGGTTCCTTTCGCTGTTTTTTAAATCTAAAACCGCTCAATCGGTTTGCAGGCCGAGGCGCTTCCGGATGGAAACACTCAAAGTGATCCTGGAGTTGCTACCCAAGGCAGTGTGGGCAGCGTCGATCGACCTAAAAGATGCGTACCTCCACATACCCATCTTGTCGGAGCACTCCCAATACCTCCGATTCAGATATCGGGGGCGCACATTGGAATTCACGGCCCTCCCGTTAGGACTCTCGACGTCACCAAGGGTGTTCACAAGAGTCACGCGAACAATCGCAGCCTATCTGCGTCGTCAGAATACCATGATGTATATGTATTTAGACGACTGGCTGGTTGTCGGCAGATCGGAAGAGGAAACGGCCCGAAATACCAATCCAGTCTCCGACCTTCCTAGGCGCGGTTGTCGACCTTCGGAACAGCGTGGCTTTTCCCCACAAAGGAGCGCATGACAGCTCTGCTTCAGTGCGTGGACCTGTTCCTGTCCTCCACTACGGCCCCAGCGCGGGCTTGGTTAAAACTCCTGGGTCTCATGGCCAGTCTGGTAGACCTGGTTCCATGGTGTCGCCTTCGAATGCGACCACTCCAGATACATCTCTTGTCGCATTACAGGCCGAGAAGGGACTGCATATCCGTTCTCGTGCCAATCAACAATCACATCCATCCTCATCTTCAGTGGTGGCAACAAGAGATAAATGTCAATTGCAGTCTGGGGTTCCCTCCGAGGGCTACACAGGTCACAATTTCAACCGACGCATCCAACAGGGGTTGGGGTGCGTCCCTGGGCCCGCGGCAGACAGCTGGAGAGTGTGAAAAGTTTTTCAAATCCCAACACATCAACATCTTGGAGCTCCAGGCAGTCTTCAATGCTCTGCCACATTTTCGAACCTAGATGAGGAACCGTACGGTTCTCATCAGAATGGACAACACGACAGTCGTGTCCTATATAAACCGCAGCTATGCCTCCTCACCTGGGATCTTTTTCGTTGGCTCATCCAGAACGAGATAGTCCTGCATGCAATCCAAATTCCAGGAGTGGAAAACACGGTGGCGGATGCACTGTCGAGGGGTACAGTGATCCCTACAGAGTGGACCGTGAACAACGGAGTAGCTCAGCAGATCTTCACGACAGCAGGTCGACCGCACATAGATCTCTTTGCGACAGAAATAAATGCCAAACTCCCGGTATTCTGCGCAAGATTTCATCATCCCATGGCCTGGGCCACCGACGCCCTGGCCATAGACTGGACAGACATGTTCGCATAATTATGCGTTCCCTCTGATATCCCTTCTCCAGAGAGTCATAGGGTGCTGCGTGCTATCACTGGGGCTGGGGTCTACGAACGATACATACCTGTAGAGCATCCCTCCGCCTTCCCCTCTATACTCGATACTTGAGTGTTCATTTTGGAACGCTTGAGAAAAGAGGAAGCTCACGAGGCGTACATGCCGCGGGGCATTGTTATACTGTTTCTTAAACTTTGCACGAGCATGATGACATTTGATGAGGCTCATGTGTCTATTCGTTCAAATGTTTACCAATGATTGTTCAACCCTTAAAAATTTAGCAATCTAATGATTGTTTGTGAGCAAATGTTGTAATGTTTCTAAAACTTTGCCCAAGCATGATGACATTTGATGAAATATTTATGAAAGTGTGTTCAACTGTTACAGTATTAACAAGCCGATATTTTGCTAGCAGCCTTTGGTTTTCCTTGAGGCTTATGAGTTATTTAATAATTTATTTCAACCCTCTAAGCTTTAGAGTTCTAATGATTGTTTACTAGCCAACGTTGTACTGTTTCTTAAACTTTGCACGAGCATGATGGCATTTGATGAAATTTTTATGACCGTGTGTCTCACTTTGCTTGCAGATAATTCACAGATTGAAGAGCAGTATCCATCATGAATAAGAGAAGGTCAACATGGAATGTCATGTGAGGTATGTTGAATAATGTCAATTCTTCTTAAGTTTTTAACCCTGCGCAATGTTTTTCAACGCCTAAATAGTTCATGAGCCAAAGATGTGCTGTCTCTTAATTTTCTCCAACCGCCATGTTGTCAACTACCGTAAAGATGTGTCACCTTAATGATTGTTCATCACTCAAATTATTCTAGAGCCGATGTAGTGCTCTCTTTAGTTTTCTTTGAGGCTCATTTTGTCTAGTCTTTTAAATATTTCCGCCTTAATGAGGGTTCAACCCTTAAAGTATTCAAAAGCCAATGTTGTGTTGCCTTTGTTTTAGTTTTCGGCTCATCTGTCTAGACGTTCTAATAGTTGTTCACGAGCCAATGCTGTTCTGTTTCTTCAATTGGTGTCCATTCTTTCAAAACTTGCCGACGTAATGTTTGTTCAACTGTTCAAGTCTAAACGAGCCGATGTTGTGCTGCCTTTGGTTTTCCTTGAGACTCATGTATTGTATACAAATTTACCAATCTAATGATATTTCACAAGCCAATGTTGTACTGTTTCTTAAACTTTGCCCAAGCATAGTGACAATCAATGAAATGTTTATGACAGTGTGTCTTTTTTTGCTTGCAGATTATTCACAGATTGAAGAGCAGTATCCATCATGAATAAGAGAAGTTCAACATGAAATGTCATGTGAGGTATGTTGATAAATGTCAACTCTTCTTAAGTTTTTAAACCCTGCGAATTATTTTCAACTGTTAAACTGCTAACAAGCCGAAGTTATGTCGTCTCTTACATTTCTCCGAACTTCATGTTGTCCAGTCTATAATGATTGTTCATCACTCAAGTTATTCTAGAGGCTCATAATGTCTAGTCTTTTAAAACTTGCCGCCTTATTGATGGTTCGACCCTCAAAGTATTCAGAACCCAATGTTGTTGTGCCTTTGTTTGTTGTGTCACCTCTTACATTTCTCCAAACTTCATGTTGTCCAGTCTCTTAAAACTCCCACCTTAATGATTGTTCAACTCTCAAGTTATTTCAGAGTCGATGTTGTGTTCTATTTGGTTTTCCTTGAGGCGCTTGTCTTGTGTCCTTGAACACTTTACAATTTTAATGATATTTCAACTGTCAAATTGTTCTGGAACTAATGTTGTACGATTTCTTGATTTGGTTAGGGGGTGCTGGCAACTGGTTGTGACGTGGAAAGGTTTTGCTGCTAACATGGACGATGGTGACCTTAACAGAGACGACGACGGCAGAACAGAGTAAACTTTGAAGAAGAATTACAGTTTTGGAGATCACGATAACAGGTGTGAATGTAGCAATAGAGTAACTAACCAATTGATGATGGTCACATGACTGCATCCAAAAGAACACTTTGAGAAGTTGGTCCAGGCGTAATATTTGGCGTTCATCATGTAAACCGTCGTAAAGTGGTTCTTTGCAAACGTGAACCACTGAATGGAAGACGATTTATTTTAAAAGGACAAGTGTGGGAGATGACAGCAATGAAGGAGTAGGAAGTTTAGGCTACATGAATGCAGAGTAAGACTAAAAAGGAAAGGAGGAATTCATAGGAGTACCAAGTTGACAGAAGTAAATGTAACGAATCTGTAAAAACAATAGTATGTTTACTAATAATGAATAAATAAACAAAATTGAAATTGAAGAACATGCATTGTATTGAAATTATTTGAAAGGTTAGGGTTAAGTTTGTCATTAGGGCTAGGGTCAGGGTCTAGAAAAGTGTCAAACGGATATAATATTTCGGGTACGGGAATAGCAAACTGTCTTAAAATATACGGTTAGAATGTGTCGGGTATGAGATTAGCTAAATGTCTTAAAATAGACGGTTAGAATGTGTCGGGTACAGGAATAGCAAACTGTCTTAAAATATACGGTTAGAATGTGTCGGGTACTGGAATAGCAAACTGTCTTAAAATATACGGTTAGAATGTGTCGGGTACTGGAATAGCAAACTGTCTTAAAATATACGGTTAGAATGTGTCGGGTACTGGAATAGCAAACTGTCTTAAAATATACGGTGAGAATGTATCGGGTACTGGAATAGCAAACTGTCTTAAAATATATGGTAAGAATATGTCGGGTACAGGAATAGCAAACTGTCATAAAATACAGGTGTAATATATAGCATACATGTATGTGGTTGGTATGCATAGTATAATTATGGTAATGTGTAGTATATGAGTGGGGTATAGGGGGCGTAGCCCCCCTGAGCAATGGGATAGTCCCTCCCACCCATCCATCCCCTCCCCCTCCAGTAGCGGCGGTGTCTAGCTGCGTAGGGTCCGGTGTCCTAGACCTCATAAGGGGGGATAGGGGGGCGGAGCCCCCCTGGGGCTTGGCGGGGCATTGCCCCGCAGGACTATCCTAGGAAAAAATTTGGAGGGTCTTATTTTAGGGTTTTTTTCGCTTTTTTATTTTTCTTTAATTTTCATTTTTATTTTATTTTATTTTATTTTATGTATGTATATATATATTATTAAATATGAAAATTTATTTTTTATTTATCCGAAGTAGTTCCTCCAAATCGACAAGTAACTTTTACAAGTTACTTGCCGATTTGGAGGAACTACTTCGGATAAAAGTTAGACTCGTGAATAAAACGCTGTGGGATGGGTAAGAAGTTAGAAGTTTATTAAAGTTTCAAAAGGTACATTTTTGGCAAAGTTTCAGAGAGTAACATTTGTAACAAAGTTTAAGGACAAATCTGTGACAAAATTTAAGGAAAAAATCTGTAACAAAATTTAAGGAAAATAATTGTAAATAAATTTAAGGAAAAAATTTGTAACAAACTTTAAAGAAAATATGTGTCAAAGTTAAAGAAAATTTAAGTAAAATTTTATCTGGAAATTTACCAATCTAATGATATATCAACTCTCAAATTGTCCTTGAGCAAATGTTGTACTGTTACTTAAACTCTGCCCAAGCATGTTAACATTTGATCAAATGTTTAAGGTTTATGACAGTGTGTCTCACTTTGCTTGCAGATTATTTACATATTGAAGAGCAGAATCCATCATGAATAAGAGAAGGTCAACTTGGAATGTCATGTGAGGTATGTTGAATAATGTTCATTCCTTTTAAGTTTTGAAACCCTGTGCAATGTTTTTCAATGCCTAAATTGTTCATGAGCAAAAGTTGTGAGGTTTCTTAAATTTCCGACTGCAATCTTTTAGATTACCCTAAAAACGTGCCACCTTAATGATTTTTCAACATTCAAGTTATTATAGAATAGATGTTGTGCCATCGTTACTGAGCCGGTCCCTGAGCTACCGGGCTTGCCGTGGGGTATTTGCGCCGATTAGGCTTTTCAATTTTCCCGGTCAGCCTTTTCCCTCGCCACCGCGGCTGGCTTGGGTTGCGGGACCTTTTGAGAACGCTGTTACGGGGAATATCGACCGTACGGTCCTTCCCTTCCCCTCGATTCCGGCTAGATTAAAATAACTAGCTGTCACTGATTTCCCACGAATTTACGCTCGGGGTGAAGTACAGTACTGACCATAAGTAAGTCCACACTGTACGTGTCTGCCCTAGCGCGTTTTTGTGATTTATCGCGATATATCACGGCGAGTCGCCACGTGATCATTCGCGATCACCCGTCACCCACCAGGTTTATCGACGGCCATCTCGCTGCATCCCTTGAAGACTTTCGGGGTCTCCGACGGGGAGGAACCTGAGGGGGAACTGAGCTCACGTGAGTCACGTGTACGCCTCGAGGAAGATGAGGCCGCAGACCCAAGCAGTTTTTCATCATTCGAAATTCAGCTTTGGTTGATACAACGGGACATGGTACGTGTCGTCAAGTTACCGGCCGATGATAACCCAGAAGAGTCATCTGGACATCGTACGTGTCCTCAAGTTACCGGCCGATGATAACCCAGAAGAGTCATCTGGACATCGTTCCTTTAAGACACGAACGGGAGGGGAGGAAACGCGTAGTTCGCCGTTTCCGACCCTCCCGTTAGACCGCCTTTGCGTGAGCGCATCAAGAGCACAGCCTGTCTGAAGAAGTTATTTTCAGTACCCACAAAAGGACTGTGAGGACTCTTTTACAGTCCCCACTATACCATCTACCGCTAAAGACAAGCTCTCGAGCGATGGGGGTAAGGCCTCGAGGCTAAGGCGATCTTCGCTGACAAGGGTAAAGCTCGGCTGGAAGAGCAGATGAAGAAGATTGATGATGCTGGCCGTTATGGCGCCAAAGCCAACGCCTTTCTTCTGCTGCTAGAATATATTGTCTGCGCCTGCGAGGAGGGCGCATCCACCCCAGCGGACATGTTGGCTGTAGCCTTTCGTTGTTTGGAGGAGTGCCTCAGGATGTCCCTGGAGCAGTTTACTCGGATCTCGCTGCAGGCTACACGATCTCGAAGGACAAACGTCCTGGAGACGCTGTACATCTCCTACGACGGAGCAAAGAAGAAATTGGGAGACATTTCTCTCCTGGGGAATGACCTCTTTGGGGGACAATTTCAAGAGGTCCTCGAGGCAGAGGACAAGCGTCTGAAGACTGCAGACAAACTGAACCTGCGGAAACTAACGGCGCTGAAGGCTAAGTTTGGGGGGTGGGGAAGAAGACCAACAAGGTCGGCTTTATGCCACGTCCGGTGTTTCGTAAGGCCCTCACTAAAGTCCTCTCACCAGCAGGCCCCTAGGACATCTCCCGGCACCGCTCCGGCGGCACCTCGCTACTCCCAGCCTGCCCGTAAGAACTTCCAGAGGGGCGGCAGGGGCCGTGGCAGCAGTAGGCCCCCTCCCCCTCCCCGCTACTCGGGGGGGTGGAGGCGGTGACGTCCTGCTCCCGACTCTGGCCCCCGACCTCCGTCGGACACCCTGGTTCACGAAACGCCAGTTCCGGCGAACAGAGAAAAACACCTGGCTCTAGAGAAAAAGATATCCTCCCTTTTAGAAAGGCAGGCGGTGCGTCCGGTGGCGGAATCAGAACAGTTCCAAGGGTTCCTTTCGCTGTTTTTTAAATCTAAAACCGCTCAATCGGTTTGCAGGCCGAGGCGCTTCCGGATGGAAACACTCAAAGTGATCCTGGAGTTGCTACCCAAGGCAGTGTGGGCAGCGTCGATCGACCTAAAAGATGCGTACCTCCACATACCCATCTTGTCGGAGCACTCCCAATACCTCCGATTCAGATATCGGGGGCGCACATTGGAATTCACGGCCCTCCCGTTAGGACTCTCGACGTCACCAAGGGTGTTCACAAGAGTCACGCGAACAATCGCAGCCTATCTGCGTCGTCAGAATACCATGATGTATATGTATTTAGACGACTGGCTGGTTGTCGGCAGATCGGAAGAGGAAACGGCCCGAAATACCAATCCAGTCTCCGACCTTCCTAGGCGCGGTTGTCGACCTTCGGAACAGCGTGGCTTTTCCCCACAAAGGAGCGCATGACAGCTCTGCTTCAGTGCGTGGACCTGTTCCTGTCCTCCACTACGGCCCCAGCGCGGGCTTGGTTAAAACTCCTGGGTCTCATGGCCAGTCTGGTAGACCTGGTTCCATGGTGTCGCCTTCGAATGCGACCACTCCAGATACATCTCTTGTCGCATTACAGGCCGAGAAGGGACTGCATATCCGTTCTCGTGCCAATCAACAATCACATCCATCCTCATCTTCAGTGGTGGCAACAAGAGATAAATGTCAATTGCAGTCTGGGGTTCCCTCCGAGGGCTACACAGGTCACAATTTCAACCGACGCATCCAACAGGGGTTGGGGTGCGTCCCTGGGCCCGCGGCAGACAGCTGGAGAGTGTGAAAAGTTTTTCAAATCCCAACACATCAACATCTTGGAGCTCCAGGCAGTCTTCAATGCTCTGCCACATTTTCGAACCTAGATGAGGAACCGTACGGTTCTCATCAGAATGGACAACACGACAGTCGTGTCCTATATAAACCGCAGCTATGCCTCCTCACCTGGGATCTTTTTCGTTGGCTCATCCAGAACGAGATAGTCCTGCATGCAATCCAAATTCCAGGAGTGGAAAACACGGTGGCGGATGCACTGTCGAGGGGTACAGTGATCCCTACAGAGTGGACCGTGAACAACGGAGTAGCTCAGCAGATCTTCACGACAGCAGGTCGACCGCACATAGATCTCTTTGCGACAGAAATAAATGCCAAACTCCCGGTATTCTGCGCAAGATTTCATCATCCCATGGCCTGGGCCACCGACGCCCTGGCCATAGACTGGACAGACATGTTCGCATAATTATGCGTTCCCTCTGATATCCCTTCTCCAGAGAGTCATAGGGTGCTGCGTGCTATCACTGGGGCTGGGGTCTACGAACGATACATACCTGTAGAGCATCCCTCCGCCTTCCCCTCTATACTCGATACTTGAGTGTTCATTTTGGAACGCTTGAGAAAAGAGGAAGCTCACGAGGCGTACATGCCGCGGGGCATTGTTATACTGTTTCTTAAACTTTGCACGAGCATGATGACATTTGATGAGGCTCATGTGTCTATTCGTTCAAATGTTTACCAATGATTGTTCAACCCTTAAAAATTTAGCAATCTAATGATTGTTTGTGAGCAAATGTTGTAATGTTTCTAAAACTTTGCCCAAGCATGATGACATTTGATGAAATATTTATGAAAGTGTGTTCAACTGTTACAGTATTAACAAGCCGATATTTTGCTAGCAGCCTTTGGTTTTCCTTGAGGCTTATGAGTT
The DNA here is from genome assembly GCA_037783415.1 of Leptasterias polaris. Lineage (NCBI taxonomy): Eukaryota > Metazoa > Echinodermata > Asteroidea > Forcipulatida > Asteriidae > Leptasterias > Leptasterias polaris. Next base: position 51,894 of record JAZGTN010000192.1, read on the forward strand.
ATTTAATAATTTATTTCAACCCTCTAAGCTTTAGAGTTCTAATGATTGTTTACTAGCCAACGTTGTACTGTTTCTTAAACTTTGCACGAGCATGATGGCATTTGATGAAATTTTTATGACCGTGTGTCTCACTTTGCTTGCAGATAATTCACAGATTGAAGAGCAGTATCCATCATGAATAAGAGAAGGTCAACATGGAATGTCATGTGAGGTATGTTGAATAATGTCAATTCTTCTTAAGTTTTTAACCCTGCGCAATGTTTTTCAACGCCTAAATAGTTCATGAGCCAAAGATGTGCTGTCTCTTAATTTTCTCCAACCGCCATGTTGTCAACTACCGTAAAGATGTGTCACCTTAATGATTGTTCATCACTCAAATTATTCTAGAGCCGATGTAGTGCTCTCTTTAGTTTTCTTTGAGGCTCATTTTGTCTAGTCTTTTAAATATTTCCGCCTTAATGAGGGTTCAACCCTTAAAGTATTCAAAAGCCAATGTTGTGTTGCCTTTGTTTTAGTTTTCGGCTCATCTGTCTAGACGTTCTAATAGTTGTTCACGAGCCAATGCTGTTCTGTTTCTTCAATTGGTGTCCATTCTTTCAAAACTTGCCGACGTAATGTTTGTTCAACTGTTCAAGTCTAAACGAGCCGATGTTGTGCTGCCTTTGGTTTTCCTTGAGACTCATGTATTGTATACAAATTTACCAATCTAATGATATTTCACAAGCCAATGTTGTACTGTTTCTTAAACTTTGCCCAAGCATAGTGACAATCAATGAAATGTTTATGACAGTGTGTCTTTTTTTGCTTGCAGATTATTCACAGATTGAAGAGCAGTATCCATCATGAATAAGAGAAGGTCAACATGGAATGTCATGTGAGGTATGTTGATTAATGTCAACTCTACTGAAGTTTTGAAACCATGCACAATGATTTACTAGGATTTAACTGTTCACGAGCGACTGTAATGCTGTCTCTTAAATTTCTCCGAATGTCTTGTAGTCCATTCCCTCGAAACGTAACACCTCGATGATTGTTCAACTCTTATATTACTTACGAGCCAATGTTGTGTTGTCTGGTTTTTCTTGAGGTTCATGTCTTCCAGCTCCTACAAAAAAATACCAATCTAACTCACAAATTTGATACGAGCTGATGTTGTGCCCTCTCTTAATTTTCTTTGAACGTTGTGTTGTCAAGTCTCAAATTAATCCAGAGCCGATGTGATGCTGTCTTTGGTTTTTTTTCTGGCTCATGTATCTAGTCGTTCAAAGGTTTACCAATCTAATGATTGTTCACAAGCCAATGTTGTTCTGTTTCTTAAACTTTGCCCAAGCATGATGACATGTTTATGACATTGTGTTCTACTTTGCTTGCAGATTGTCCACAGATTGAAGAGAAGTATCCATCATAAATAAGAGAAGTTCAACATGGAATGTTATGTGAGGTATGTTGATAAATGTCAACTCTTCTTAAGTTTTAAAACCCCGCACAATGATGTTTAACGCTTAAACTGTTCACAAGCCGACGTCGTACTGTCTCTTACATTTCTCCGAACCTCATGTTGTCCAGTCTTTTAAAACTGCCACCCTAATGATTGTTCAACTCTCAAGTTATTTCAGAGTCGATGTTGTGTTCTATTTGGTTTTCCTTGAGGCGCTTGTCTTGTGTCCTTGAACACTTTACAATTTTAATGATATTTCAACTGTTTTAAATTGTTCTGGAACTGATGTTGGAAAATAGAAAAGTGTCATATGTAAAGAATATGTCGGGTGCGAGAATAGCTAACTGTTCACGAGCCACTGTTATGCTGTCTCTTACATTTCTCTGAACCTCATGTTGTCCACTCGTTCAACTGTTAAAGTATTATGAGCCGATGGTTTGCGTTTTCTTTGGTTTTCTCTTATTCTCATGTTGTCCAGTCTTTCAAAACGTGCCACCTTGATGGTTTTTCAACTGTAACAGTATTAACAATTGATGAAATGTTTATGACTGTGTGTCTTTTTTTGCTTTCAGATTATTCACAGATTGAAGAGCAGTTTCCATCATGAATAAGAGAAGTTCAACATGGAATGTCATGTGAGGTATGTTGATAAATGTCAACTCTTCTTAAGTTTTCAAACCCCGCACAATGATGTTTAACGCTTAAACTGTTCACAAGCCGACGTCGTACTGTCTCTTACATTTCTCCGAACCTCATGTTGTCCAGTCTTTTAAAACTGCCACCCTAATGATTGTTCAACTCTCAAGTTATTTCAGAGTCGATGTTGTGTTCTATTTGGTTTTCCTTGAGGCGCTTGTCTTGTGTCCTTGAAAACTTTACAATTTTAATGATATTTCAACTGTTTTAAATTGTTCTGGAACTGATGTTGGAAAATAGAAAAGTGTCATATGTAAAGAATATGTCGGGTGCGAGAATAGCTAACTGTTCACGAGCCACTGTTATGCTGTCTCTTAAATTTCTCTGAATCTCATGTTGTCCACTCGTTCAACTGTTAAAGTATTATGAGCCGATGGTTTGCGTTTTCTTTGGTTTTCTCTTATTCTCATGTTGTCCAGTCTTTCAAAACGTGCCACCTTGATGGTTTTTCAACTGTAACAGTATTAACAATTGATGAAATGTTTATGACTGTGTGTCCTTTTTTGCTTTCAGATTATTCACAGATTGAAGAGCAGTATCCATCATGAATAAGAGAAGTTCAACATGAAATGTCATGTGAGGTATGTTGATAAATGTCAACTCTTCTTAAGTTTTTAAACCCTGCGAATTATTTTCAACTGTTAAACTGCTAACAAGCCGAAGTTATGTCGTCTCTTACATTTCTCCGAACTTCATGTTGTCCAGTCTATAATGATTGTTCATCACTCAAGTTATTCTAGAGGCTCATAATGTCTAGTCTTTTAAAACTTGCCGCCTTATTGATGGTTCGACCCTCAAAGTATTCAGAACCCAATGTTGTTGTGCCTTTGTTTGTTGTGTCACCTCTTACATTTCTCCAAACTTCATGTTGTCCAGTCTCTTAAAACTCCCACCTTAATGATTGTTCAACTCTCAAGTTATTTCAGAGTCGATGTTGTGTTCTATTTGGTTTTCCTTGAGGCGCTTGTCTTGTGTCCTTGAACACTTTACAATTTTAATGATATTTCAACTGTCAAATTGTTCTGGAACTAATGTTGTACGATTTCTTGATTTGGTTAGGGGGTGCTGGCAACTGGTTGTGACGTGGAAAGGTTTTGCTGCTAACATGGACGATGGTGACCTTAACAGAGACGACGACGGCAGAACAGAGTAAACTTTGAAGAAGAATTACAGTTTTGGAGATCACGATAACAGGTGTGAATGTAGCAATAGAGTAACTAACCAATTGATGATGGTCACATGACTGCATCCAAAAGAACACTTTGAGAAGTTGGTCCAGGCGTAATATTTGGCGTTCATCATGTAAACCGTCGTAAAGTGGTTCTTTGCAAACGTGAACCACTGAATGGAAGACGATTTATTTTAAAAGGACAAGTGTGGGAGATGACAGCAATGAAGGAGTAGGAAGTTTAGGCTACATGAATGCAGAGTAAGACTAAAAAGGAAAGGAGGAATTCATAGGAGTACCAAGTTGACAGAAGTAAATGTAACGAATCTGTAAAAACAATAGTATGTTTACTAATAATGAATAAATAAACAAAATTGAAATTGAAGAACATGCATTGTATTGAAATTATTTGAAAGGTTAGGGTTAAGTTTGTCATTAGGGCTAGGGTCAGGGTCTAGAAAAGTGTCAAACGGATATAATATTTCGGGTACGGGAATAGCAAACTGTCTTAAAATATACGGTTAGAATGTGTCGGGTATGAGATTAGCTAAATGTCTTAAAATAGACGGTTAGAATGTGTCGGGTACAGGAATAGCAAACTGTCTTAAAATATACGGTTAGAATGTGTCGGGTACAGGAATAGCAAACTGTCTTAAAATATACGGTTAGAATGTGTCGGGTACAGGAATAGCAAACTGTCTTAAAATATACGGTTAGAATGTGTCGGGTACAGGAATAGCAAACTGTCTTAAAATATACGGTTAGAATGTGTCGGGTACTGGAATAGCAAACTGTCTTAAAATATACGGTTAGAATGTGTCGGGTACTGGAATAGCAAACTGTCTTAAAATATACGGTTAGAATGTGTCGGGTACTGGAATAGCAAACTGTCTTAAAATATACGGTGAGAATGTATCGGGTACTGGAATAGCAAACTGTCTCAAAATATATGGTAAGAATATGTCGGGTACAGGAATAGCAAACTGTCATAAAATACAGGTGTAATATATAGCATACATGTATGTGGTTGGTATGCATAGTATAATTATGGTAATGTGTAGTATATGAGTGGGGTATAGGGGGCGTAGCCCCCCTGAGCAATGGGATAGTCCCTCCCACCCATCCATCCCCTCCCCCTCCAGTAGCGGCGGTGTCTAGCTGCGTAGGGTCCGGTGTCCTAGACCTCATAAGGGGGGATAGGGGGGCGGAGCCCCCCTGGGGCTTGGCGGGGCATTGCCCCGCAGGACTATCCTAGGAAAAAATTTGGAGGGTCTTATTTTAGGGTTTTTTTCGCTTTTTTATTTTTCTTTAATTTTCATTTTTATTTTATTTTATTTTATTTTATGTATGTATATATATATTATTAAATATGAAAATTTATTTTTTATTTATCCGAAGTAGTTCCTCCAAATCGACAAGTAACTTTTACAAGTTACTTGCCGATTTGGAGGAACTACTTCGGATAAAAGTTAGACTCGTGAATAAAACGCTGTGGGATGGGTAAGAAGTTAGAAGTTTATTAAAGTTTCAAAAGGTACATTTTTGGCAAAGTTTCAGAGAGTAACATTTGTAACAAAGTTTAAGGACAAATCTGTGACAAAATTTAAGGAAAAAATCTGTAACAAAATTTAAGGAAAATAATTGTAAATAAATTTAAGGAAAAAATTTGTAACAAACTTTAAAGAAAATATGTGTCAAAGTTAAAGAAAATTTAAGTAAAATTTTATCTGGAAATTTACCAATCTAATGATATATCAACTCTCAAATTGTCCTTGAGCAAATGTTGTACTGTTACTTAAACTCTGCCCAAGCATGTTAACATTTGATCAAATGTTTAAGGTTTATGACAGTGTGTCTCACTTTGCTTGCAGATTATTTACATATTGAAGAGCAGAATCCATCATGAATAAGAGAAGGTCAACTTGGAATGTCATGTGAGGTATGTTGAATAATGTTCATTCCTTTTAAGTTTTGAAACCCTGTGCAATGTTTTTCAATGCCTAAATTGTTCATGAGCAAAAGTTGTGAGGTTTCTTAAATTTCCGACTGCAATCTTTTAGATTACCCTAAAAACGTGCCACCTTAATGATTTTTCAACATTCAAGTTATTATAGAATAGATGTTGTGCCATCGTTACTGAGCCGGTCCCTGAGCTACCGGGCTTGCCGTGGGGTATTTGCGCCGATTAGGCTTTTCAATTTTCCCGGTCAGCCTTTTCCCTCGCCACCGCGGCTGGCTTGGGTTGCGGGACCTTTTGAGAACGCTGTTACGGGGAATATCGACCGTACGGTCCTTCCCTTCCCCTCGATTCCGGCTAGATTAAAATAACTAGCTGTCACTGATTTCCCACGAATTTACGCTCGGGGTGAAGTACAGTACTGACCATAAGTAAGTCCACACTGTACGTGTCTGCCCTAGCGCGTTTTTGTGATTTATCGCGATATATCACGGCGAGTCGCCACGTGATCATTCGCGATCACCCGTCACCCACCAGGTTTATCGACGGCCATCTCGCTGCATCCCTTGAAGACTTTCGGGGTCTCCGACGGGGAGGAACCTGAGGGGGAACTGAGCTCACGTGAGTCACGTGTACGCCTCGAGGAAGATGAGGCCGCAGACCCAAGCAGTTTTTCATCATTCGAAATTCAGCTTTGGTTGATACAACGGGACATGGTACGTGTCGTCAAGTTACCGGCCGATGATAACCCAGAAGAGTCATCTGGACATCGTACGTGTCCTCAAGTTACCGGCCGATGATAACCCAGAAGAGTCATCTGGACATCGTTCCTTTAAGACACGAACGGGAGGGGAGGAAACGCGTAGTTCGCCGTTTCCGACCCTCCCGTTAGACCGCCTTTGCGTGAGCGCATCAAGAGCACAGCCTGTCTGAAGAAGTTATTTTCAGTACCCACAAAAGGACTGTGAGGACTCTTTTACAGTCCCCACTATACCATCTACCGCTAAAGACAAGCTCTCGAGCGATGGGGGTAAGGCCTCGAGGCTAAGGCGATCTTCGCTGACAAGGGTAAAGCTCGGCTGGAAGAGCAGATGAAGAAGATTGATGATGCTGGCCGTTATGGCGCCAAAGCCAACGCCTTTCTTCTGCTGCTAGAATATATTGTCTGCGCCTGCGAGGAGGGCGCATCCACCCCAGCGGACATGTTGGCTGTAGCCTTTCGTTGTTTGGAGGAGTGCCTCAGGATGTCCCTGGAGCAGTTTACTCGGATCTCGCTGCAGGCTACACGATCTCGAAGGACAAACGTCCTGGAGACGCTGTACATCTCCTACGACGGAGCAAAGAAGAAATTGGGAGACATTTCTCTCCTGGGGAATGACCTCTTTGGGGGACAATTTCAAGAGGTCCTCGAGGCAGAGGACAAGCGTCTGAAGACTGCAGACAAACTGAACCTGCGGAAACTAACGGCGCTGAAGGCTAAGTTTGGGGGGTGGGGAAGAAGACCAACAAGGTCGGCTTTATGCCACGTCCGGTGTTTCGTAAGGCCCTCACTAAAGTCCTCTCACCAGCAGGCCCCTAGGACATCTCCCGGCACCGCTCCGGCGGCACCTCGCTACTCCCAGCCTGCCCGTAAGAACTTCCAGAGGGGCGGCAGGGGCCGTGGCAGCAGTAGGCCCCCTCCCCCTCCCCGCTACTCGGGGGGGTGGAGGCGGTGACGTCCTGCTCCCGACTCTGGCCCCCGACCTCCGTCGGACACCCTGGTTCACGAAACGCCAGTTCCGGCGAACAGAGAAAAACACCTGGCTCTAGAGAAAAAGATATCCTCCCTTTTAGAAAGGCAGGCGGTGCGTCCGGTGGCGGAATCAGAACAGTTCCAAGGGTTCCTTTCGCTGTTTTTTAAATCTAAAACCGCTCAATCGGTTTGCAGGCCGAGGCGCTTCCGGATGGAAACACTCAAAGTGATCCTGGAGTTGCTACCCAAGGCAGTGTGGGCAGCGTCGATCGACCTAAAAGATGCGTACCTCCACATACCCATCTTGTCGGAGCACTCCCAATACCTCCGATTCAGATATCGGGGGCGCACATTGGAATTCACGGCCCTCCCGTTAGGACTCTCGACGTCACCAAGGGTGTTCACAAGAGTCACGCGAACAATCGCAGCCTATCTGCGTCGTCAGAATACCATGATGTATATGTATTTAGACGACTGGCTGGTTGTCGGCAGATCGGAAGAGGAAACGGCCCGAAATACCAATCCAGTCTCCGACCTTCCTAGGCGCGGTTGTCGACCTTCGGAACAGCGTGGCTTTTCCCCACAAAGGAGCGCATGACAGCTCTGCTTCAGTGCGTGGACCTGTTCCTGTCCTCCACTACGGCCCCAGCGCGGGCTTGGTTAAAACTCCTGGGTCTCATGGCCAGTCTGGTAGACCTGGTTCCATGGTGTCGCCTTCGAATGCGACCACTCCAGATACATCTCTTGTCGCATTACAGGCCGAGAAGGGACTGCATATCCGTTCTCGTGCCAATCAACAATCACATCCATCCTCATCTTCAGTGGTGGCAACAAGAGATAAATGTCAATTGCAGTCTGGGGTTCCCTCCGAGGGCTACACAGGTCACAATTTCAACCGACGCATCCAACAGGGGTTGGGGTGCGTCCCTGGGCCCGCGGCAGACAGCTGGAGAGTGTGAAAAGTTTTTCAAATCCCAACACATCAACATCTTGGAGCTCCAGGCAGTCTTCAATGCTCTGCCACATTTTCGAACCTAGATGAGGAACCGTACGGTTCTCATCAGAATGGACAACACGACAGTCGTGTCCTATATAAACCGCAGCTATGCCTCCTCACCTGGGATCTTTTTCGTTGGCTCATCCAGAACGAGATAGTCCTGCATGCAATCCAAATTCCAGGAGTGGAAAACACGGTGGCGGATGCACTGTCGAGGGGTACAGTGATCCCTACAGAGTGGACCGTGAACAACGGAGTAGCTCAGCAGATCTTCACGACAGCAGGTCGACCGCACATAGATCTCTTTGCGACAGAAATAAATGCCAAACTCCCGGTATTCTGCGCAAGATTTCATCATCCCATGGCCTGGGCCACCGACGCCCTGGCCATAGACTGGACAGACATGTTCGCATAATTATGCGTTCCCTCTGATATCCCTTCTCCAGAGAGTCATAGGGTGCTGCGTGCTATCACTGGGGCTGGGGTCTACGAACGATACATACCTGTAGAGCATCCCTCCGCCTTCCCCTCTATACTCGATACTTGAGTGTTCATTTTGGAACGCTTGAGAAAAGAGGAAGCTCACGAGGCGTACATGCCGCGGGGCATTGTTATACTGTTTCTTAAACTTTGCACGAGCATGATGACATTTGATGAGGCTCATGTGTCTATTCGTTCAAATGTTTACCAATGATTGTTCAACCCTTAAAAATTTAGCAATCTAATGATTGTTTGTGAGCAAATGTTGTAATGTTTCTAAAACTTTGCCCAAGCATGATGACATTTGATGAAATATTTATGAAAGTGTGTTCAACTGTTACAGTATTAACAAGCCGATATTTTGCTAGCAGCCTTTGGTTTTCCTTGAGGCTTATGAGTTATTTAATAATTTATTTCAACCCTCTAAGCTTTAGAGTTCTAATGATTGTTTACTAGCCAACGTTGTACTGTTTCTTAAACTTTGCACGAGCATGATGGCATTTGATGAAATTTTTATGACCGTGTGTCTCACTTTGCTTGCAGATAATTCACAGATTGAAGAGCAGTATCCATCATGAATAAGAGAAGGTCAACATGGAATGTCATGTGAGGTATGTTGAATAATGTCAATTCTTCTTAAGTTTTTAACCCTGCGCAATGTTTTTCAACGCCTAAATAGTTCATGAGCCAAAGATGTGCTGTCTCTTAATTTTCTCCAACCGCCATGTTGTCAACTACCGTAAAGATGTGTCACCTTAATGATTGTTCATCACTCAAATTATTCTAGAGCCGATGTAGTGCTCTCTTTAGTTTTCTTTGAGGCTCATTTTGTCTAGTCTTTTAAATATTTCCGCCTTAATGAGGGTTCAACCCTTAAAGTATTCAAAAGCCAATGTTGTGTTGCCTTTGTTTTAGTTTTCGGCTCATCTGTCTAGACGTTCTAATAGTTGTTCACGAGCCAATGCTGTTCTGTTTCTTCAATTGGTGTCCATTCTTTCAAAACTTGCCGACGTAATGTTTGTTCAACTGTTCAAGTCTAAACGAGCCGATGTTGTGCTGCCTTTGGTTTTCCTTGAGACTCATGTATTGTATACAAATTTACCAATCTAATGATATTTCACAAGCCAATGTTGTACTGTTTCTTAAACTTTGCCCAAGCATAGTGACAATCAATGAAATGTTTATGACAGTGTGTCTTTTTTTGCTTGCAGATTATTCACAGATTGAAGAGCAGTATCCATCATGAATAAGAGAAGGTCAACATGGAATGTCATGTGAGGTATGTTGATTAATGTCAACTCTACTGAAGTTTTGAAACCATGCACAATGATTTACTAGGATTTAACTGTTCACGAGCGACTGTAATGCTGTCTCTTAAATTTCTCCGAATGTCTTGTAGTCCATTCCCTCGAAACGTAACACCTCGATGATTGTTCAACTCTTATATTACTTACGAGCCAATGTTGTGTTGTCTGGTTTTTCTTGAGGTTCATGTCTTCCAGCTCCTACAAAAAAATACCAATCTAACTCACAAATTTGATACGAGCTGATGTTGTGCCCTCTCTTAATTTTCTTTGAACGTTGTGTTGTCAAGTCTCAAATTAATCCAGAGCCGATGTGATGCTGTCTTTGGTTTTTTTTCTGGCTCATGTATCTAGTCGTTCAAAGGTTTACCAATCTAATGATTGTTCACAAGCCAATGTTGTTCTGTTTCTTAAACTTTGCCCAAGCATGATGACATGTTTATGACATTGTGTTCTACTTTGCTTGCAGATTGTCCACAGATTGAAGAGAAGTATCCATCATAAATAAGAGAAGTTCAACATGGAATGTTATGTGAGGTATGTTGATAAATGTCAACTCTTCTTAAGTTTTAAAACCCCGCACAATGATGTTTAACGCTTAAACTGTTCACAAGCCGACGTCGTACTGTCTCTTACATTTCTCCGAACCTCATGTTGTCCAGTCTTTTAAAACTGCCACCCTAATGATTGTTCAACTCTCAAGTTATTTCAGAGTCGATGTTGTGTTCTATTTGGTTTTCCTTGAGGCGCTTGTCTTGTGTCCTTGAACACTTTACAATTTTAATGATATTTCAACTGTTTTAAATTGTTCTGGAACTGATGTTGGAAAATAGAAAAGTGTCATATGTAAAGAATATGTCGGGTGCGAGAATAGCTAACTGTTCACGAGCCACTGTTATGCTGTCTCTTACATTTCTCTGAACCTCATGTTGTCCACTCGTTCAACTGTTAAAGTATTATGAGCCGATGGTTTGCGTTTTCTTTGGTTTTCTCTTATTCTCATGTTGTCCAGTCTTTCAAAACGTGCCACCTTGATGGTTTTTCAACTGTAACAGTATTAACAATTGATGAAATGTTTATGACTGTGTGTCTTTTTTTGCTTTCAGATTATTCACAGATTGAAGAGCAGTTTCCATCATGAATAAGAGAAGTTCAACATGGAATGTCATGTGAGGTATGTTGATAAATGTCAACTCTTCTTAAGTTTTCAAACCCCGCACAATGATGTTTAACGCTTAAACTGTTCACAAGCCGACGTCGTACTGTCTCTTACATTTCTCCGAACCTCATGTTGTCCAGTCTTTTAAAACTGCCACCCTAATGATTGTTCAACTCTCAAGTTATTTCAGAGTCGATGTTGTGTTCTATTTGGTTTTCCTTGAGGCGCTTGTCTTGTGTCCTTGAAAACTTTACAATTTTAATGATATTTCAACTGTTTTAAATTGTTCTGGAACTGATGTTGGAAAATAGAAAAGTGTCATATGTAAAGAATATGTCGGGTGCGAGAATAGCTAACTGTTCACGAGCCACTGTTATGCTGTCTCTTAAATTTCTCTGAATCTCATGTTGTCCACTCGTTCAACTGTTAAAGTATTATGAGCCGATGGTTTGCGTTTTCTTTGGTTTTCTCTTATTCTCATGTTGTCCAGTCTTTCAAAACGTGCCACCTTGATGGTTTTTCAACTGTAACAGTATTAACAATTGATGAAATGTTTATGACTGTGTGTCCTTTTTTGCTTTCAGATTATTCACAGATTGAAGAGCAGTATCCATCATGAATAAGAGAAGTTCAACATGAAATGTCATGTGAGGTATGTTGATAAATGTCAACTCTTCTTAAGTTTTTAAACCCTGCGAATTATTTTCAACTGTTAAACTGCTAACAAGCCGAAGTTATGTCGTCTCTTACATTTCTCCGAACTTCATGTTGTCCAGTCTATAATGATTGTTCATCACTCAAGTTATTCTAGAGGCTCATAATGTCTAGTCTTTTAAAACTTGCCGCCTTATTGATGGTTCGACCCTCAAAGTATTCAGAACCCAATGTTGTTGTGCCTTTGTTTGTTGTGTCACCTCTTACATTTCTCCAAACTTCATGTTGTCCAGTCTCTTAAAACTCCCACCTTAATGATTGTTCAACTCTCAAGTTATTTCAGAGTCGATGTTGTGTTCTATTTGGTTTTCCTTGAGGCGCTTGTCTTGTGTCCTTGAACACTTTACAATTTTAATGATATTTCAACTGTCAAATTGTTCTGGAACTAATGTTGTACGATTTCTTGATTTGGTTAGGGGGTGCTGGCAACTGGTTGTGACGTGGAAAGGTTTTGCTGCTAACATGGACGATGGTGACCTTAACAGAGACGACGACGGCAGAACAGAGTAAACTTTGAAGAAGAATTACAGTTTTGGAGATCACGATAACAGGTGTGAATGTAGCAATAGAGTAACTAACCAATTGATGATGGTCACATGACTGCATCCAAAAGAACACTTTGAGAAGTTGGTCCAGGCGTAATATTTGGCGTTCATCATGTAAACCGTCGTAAAGTGGTTCTTTGCAAACGTGAACCACTGAATGGAAGACGATTTATTTTAAAAGGACAAGTGTGGGAGATGACAGCAATGAAGGAGTAGGAAGTTTAGGCTACATGAATGCAGAGTAAGACTAAAAAGGAAAGGAGGAATTCATAGGAGTACCAAGTTGACAGAAGTAAATGTAACGAATCTGTAAAAACAATAGTATGTTTACTAATAATGAATAAATAAACAAAATTGAAATTGAAGAACATGCATTGTATTGAAATTATTTGAAAGGTTAGGGTTAAGTTTGTCATTAGGGCTAGGGTCAGGGTCTAGAAAAGTGTCAAACGGATATAATATTTCGGGTACGGGAATAGCAAACTGTCTTAAAATATACGGTTAGAATGTGTCGGGTATGAGATTAGCTAAATGTCTTAAAATAGACGGTTAGAATGTGTCGGGTACAGGAATAGCAAACTGTCTTAAAATATACGGTTAGAATGTGTCGGGTACAGGAATAGCAAACTGTCTTAAAATATACGGTTAGAATGTGTCGGGTACAGGAATAGCAAACTGTCTTAAAATATACGGTTAGAATGTGTCGGGTACAGGAATAGCAAACTGTCTTAAAATATACGGTTAGAATGTGTCGGGTACTGGAATAGCAAACTGTCTTAAAATATACGGTTAGAATGTGTCGGGTACTGGAATAGCAAACTGTCTTAAAATATACGGTTAGAATGTGTCGGGTACTGGAATAGCAAACTGTCTTAAAATATACGGTGAGAATGTATCGGGTACTGGAATAGCAAACTGTCTCAAAATATATGGTAAGAATATGTCGGGTACAGGAATAGCAAACTGTCATAAAATACAGGTGTAATATATAGCATACATGTATGTGGTTGGTATGCATAGTATAATTATGGTAATGTGTAGTATATGAGTGGGGTATAGGGGGCGTAGCCCCCCTGAGCAATGGGATAGTCCCTCCCACCCATCCATCCCCTCCCCCTCCAGTAGCGGCGGTGTCTAGCTGCGTAGGGTCCGGTGTCCTAGACCTCATAAGGGGGGATAGGGGGGCGGAGCCCCCCTGGGGCTTGGCGGGGCATTGCCCCGCAGGACTATCCTAGGAAAAAATTTGGAGGGTCTTATTTTAGGGTTTTTTTCGCTTTTTTATTTTTCTTTAATTTTCATTTTTATTTTATTTTATTTTATTTTATGTATGTATATATATATTATTAAATATGAAAATTTATTTTTTATTTATCCGAAGTAGTTCCTCCAAATCGACAAGTAACTTTTACAAGTTACTTGCCGATTTGGAGGAACTACTTCGGATAAAAGTTAGACTCGTGAATAAAACGCTGTGGGATGGGTAAGAAGTTAGAAGTTTATTAAAGTTTCAAAAGGTACATTTTTGGCAAAGTTTCAGAGAGTAACATTTGTAACAAAGTTTAAGGACAAATCTGTGACAAAATTTAAGGAAAAAATCTGTAACAAAATTTAAGGAAAATAATTGTAAATAAATTTAAGGAAAAAATTTGTAACAAACTTTAAAGAAAATATGTGTCAAAGTTAAAGAAAATTTAAGTAAAATTTTATCTGGAAATTTACCAATCTAATGATATATCAACTCTCAAATTGTCCTTGAGCAAATGTTGTACTGTTACTTAAACTCTGCCCAAGCATGTTGAAATTTAAGTAAAATTTGGAAAATAAATTTAAGTAAAATTTGGAAAATAAATTTAAGTAAAATTTGGAAAATAAATTTAAGTAAAATTTGGAAAATAAATTTAAGTAAAATTTGGAAAATAAATTTAATGAAAAATTTGGAAAATAAATTTAATGAAAATTTGGAAAATAAATTTAATGAAAATTTCAAAATAAATTTAATGAAAATTTCAAAATAAATTTAAGGAAAATGTTCAACCAAATTTGACGCAATGTTTGAAAAAAAAATTAGAAAAAAAATGTTCAACCAAATTTGACGCAATGTTTGAAAAAAAAATTAGAAAAAAAATTAACCAAATTTGACGCAATGTTTGAAAAAAAAATTAGAAAAAAAATTAACCAAATTTGACGCAATGTTTGAAAAAAAAATTAGAAAAAAAATTAACCAAATTTGACGCAATGTTTGAAAAAAAAATTAGAAAAAAAATTAACCAAATTTGACGCAATGTTTGAAAAAAAAAATAGAAAAAAAATTAACCAAATTTGACGCAATGTTTGAAAAAAAAATTTTTTTTAAAAATTAACCAAATTTGACGCAATGTTTGAAAAAAAAAAAATTTTTTTTAAAATTAACCAAATTTGACGCAATGTTTGAAAAAAAAAAATTTTTTTTAAAAATTAACCAAATTTGACGCAATGTTTGAAAAAAAAAAAATTTAAAAAAAATTAACCAAATTTGACGCAATGTTTGAAACAAAAAATTTAAAAAAATTTAAAAGTTTGACGCCATTTCTAAGCAAAGTTTGACGCCATTTCTAAGCAAAGTTTGACGCCATTTCTAAGCAAAGTTTGACGCCATTTCTAGCAAAGTTTGACGCCATTTCTAGCAAAGTTTGACGCCATTTCTAGCAAAGTTTGACGCCATTTCTAGCAAAGTTTGACGCCATTTCTAGCAAAGTTTGACGCCATTTCTAGCAAAGTTTGACGCCATTTCTAGCGAATCGAATGCAAATCATACAAATTTGGTTGAAATTTTACCAACATCATGAAATGTAATAAATATTTTAATGAAATCTTGACTGCAAATGTGTACATCTCTTCTCCAACCAGTTCTTCATGGCTCGACTTCTGGAGTTGTGTTGATGCAGTTGTAAGTCCGTGTTCAATATCACCTGTGTGTAATGAAATAAAAAGCATTAGAAATAAAGCAAACGATTTGTTTGTAACAAAATGTTCCCTGTGTTCATATACCGAGGCCATGACTGCAAAAATGTGAATGCAATTTGCAGCAAAGTTAAACCAATTTCAACCAAATAATGCAATTTGCAGCCAATTTCAACCAAATAATGCAATTTGCAGCCAATTTCAACCAAATAATGCAATTTGCAGCAAAGTTAAACCAATTTCAACCAAATAATGCAATTTGCAGCAAAGTTAAACCAATTTCAACCAAATAATGCAATTTGCAGCAAAGTTAAACCAATTTCAACCAAATAATGCAATTTGCAGCAAAGTTAAACCAATTTCAACCAAATAATGCAATTTGCAGCAAAGTTAAACCAATTTCAACCAAATAATGCAATTTGCAGCAAAGTTAAACCAATTTCAATCAAATAATGCAATTTGCAGCAAAGTTAAACCAATTTCAATCAAATAATGCAATTTGCAGCAAAGTTAAACCAATTTCAATCAAATAATGCAATTTGCAGCAAAGTTAAACCAATTTCAATCAAATAATGCAATTTGCAGCAAAGTTAAACCAATTTCAATCAAATAATGCAATTTGCAGCAAAGTTAAACCAATTTCAATCAAATAATGCAATTTGCAGCAAAGTTAAACCAATTTCAATCAAATAATGCAATTTGCAGCAAAGTTAAAGCAATTTCAGCCAAATGATGCAATTTGCAGCAAAGTTAAAGCAATTTCAGCCAAATGATGCAATTTGCAGCAAAGTTAAAGCAATTTCAGCCAAATGATGCAATTTGCAGCAAAGTTAAAGCAATTTCAGCCAAATGATGCAATTTGCAGCAAAGTTAAAGCAATTTCAGCCAAATGATGCAATTTGCAGCAAAGTTAAAGCAATTTCAGCCAAATGATGCAATTTGCAGCAAAGTTAAAGCAATTTCAGCCAAATGATGCAATTTGCAGCAAAGTTAAAGCAATTTCAGCCAAATGATGCAATTTGCAGCAAAGTTAAAGCAATTTCAGCCAAATAATGCAATTTGCAGCAAAGTTAAAGCAATTTCAGCCAAATAATGCAATTTGCAGCAAAGTTAAAGCAATTTCAGCCAAATGATGCAATTTGCAGCAAAGTTAAAGCAATTTCAGCCAAATGATGCAATTTGCAGCAAAGTTAAAGCAATTTCAGCCAGATGCAATTTGCAGCAAAGTTAAAGCAATTTCAGCCAGATGCAATTTGCAGCAAAGTTAAAGCAATTTCAGCCAGATGCAATTTGCAGCAAAGTTAAAGCAATTTCAGCCAGATGCAATTTGCAGCAAAGTTAAAGCAATTTCAGCCAGATGCAATTTGCAGCAAAGTTAAAGCAATTTCAGCCAGATGCAATTTGCAGCAAAGTTAAAGCAATTTCAGCCAGATGCAATTTGCAGCAAAGTTAAAGCAATTTCAGCCAGATGCAATTTGCAGCAAAGTTAAAGCAATTTCAGCCAAATGCAATTTGCAGCAAAGTTAAAGCAATTTCAGCCAAATGCAATTTGCAGCAAAGTTAAAGCAATTTCAGCCAAATGCAATTTGCAGCAAAGTTAAAGCAATTTCAGCCAAATAATGCAATTTGCAGCAAAGTTAAAGCAATTTCAGCCAAATAATGCAATTTGCAGCAAAGTTAAAGCAATTTCAGCCAAATAATGCAATTTGCAGCAAAGTTAAAGCAATTTCAGCCAAATAATGCAATTTGCAGCAAAGTTAAAGCAATTTCAGCCAAATAATGCAATTTGCAGCAAAGTTAAAGCAATTTCAGCCAAATAATGCAATTTGCAGCAAAGTTAAAGCAATTTCAGCCAAATAATGCAATTTGCAGCAAAGTTAAAGCAATTTCAGCCAAATAATGCAATTTGCAGCAAAGTTAAAGCAATTTCAGCCAAATAATGCAATTTGCAGCAAAGTTAAAGCAATTTCAGCCAAATAATGCATTTTGCAGCAAAGTTAAAGCAATTTCAGCCAAATAATGCATTTTGTAGCAATGTTAAGGCAATTTCAACCAAATGTTAATGCAATTTGCAGCAAAGTTAAGGCAATTTCAACCAAATGTGAATGCAATTTGCAGCAAAGTTAAGGCAATTTCAACCAAATGTGAATGCAATTTGCAGCAAAGTTAAGGCAATTTCAACCAAATGTGAATGCAATTTGCAGCAAAGTTAAAGCAATTTCAACCAAATGTGAATGCAATTTGCAGCAAAGTTAAAGCAATTTCAGCCAAATAATAATGCAATTTGCAGCAAAGTTAAAGCAATTTCAGCCAAATAATAATGCAATTTGCAGCAAAGTTAAAGCAATTTCAACCAAATAATGCATTTTGTAGCCAAATTAAAGCAATTTCAACCAAATAATGCATTTTGTAGCCAAATTAAAGCAATTTCAACCAAATATGACTGCATTTTGTAGCAAAGTAAAGCAATTTCAGCCAAATGCAAATTTGCAGCAAAGTTAGGGCAATTTCAATTAAATGCAAATTTGTAGCAAAGTTAAAGCAATTTCAACCAAATATGAATGCAATTTGCAGCAAAGTGTGAAATCTAATGCAGGTTTGAGATGGGATTCAAGTCATGTTTTCAGATGTAATCGAAATATAACTTACAATGTTATTGCACCATGGGTTGGCTGGTGCAGGCTGCATGCATCGGAGACCCCTAAACATCATCATCATCATCACCACCATCAGGCCATGGGGACTGCCAGGCTGTCATCAGGCTGGAATTGAACCAGAAAATGCACGGCGAGTGTCATTGCAAATAAATACATTCCAATAAACTTATAAAAACATACAAAAAGCACTTGTTGGGTTAACATTATCAAGCTTAGAAAAGTACAGAGTGAATAATAGCAAATAGTAAATACATTTGGATAGTTTGAAAGTTACAAGCCGAAAGCACAGAGAAATATTGGTGTTCACGAATGTTCAAATATACTTCATAAAGAGCTGAATCTGCACAATAAATTTGCAAGGAAAATACAAGGAGAGACTTACATGTTGCTGTAGTAATTTGAGACCACCAGAGAATGAAGAGTTGAGATCACAAGCCTCAGGCCATCGAGAGCATCAGCACACCGGAGCACCGTCTACCACCAGCATCAGAACATGAATGAGGGCTGCCCATGCAGAGACCCAGTCTTTATACCCCGCGTACTGCAGAACGCACTCAGCCACACAAAGGCCACCTTTTCACTACGGGGTTTCCACACAACAGCCTTCTGTAATGCAAAAATAAATCGGTTAACTTCATTGGAGTCCCGTCTATTTTGAGAGTAACTTCAATAGGATTAAAGTCGTTAACGGTTACTGCTCTCGTCCGCACATGCGCCAGCTCCATTCAAGACATCAGTTCTTTTCTTAGCGCTAAACGCACCTACGTCAATTTAAATGTATTAACCTGCATTTTGGTCGTTCGTTGAATTATTCAGAAGCATCCTAAGCTGCTGTTCTTTGACACTGATTGGTTGGAATTAGTTGGTGAATAATTTAAAGTTCTCAGTCAATGTGCAGCGCAAGGTGCGGTGCGATGAGCCGGCACATGAGTTCGGAGAAGGTGTTGGTGTGCTGGGAAAAACAATTGTGTCCAAACAAAACTATTAACTGTGCAGTGTACACCTTGACACATAAATATAACAAAACAATAAATCATATCGCAACAAATAAAACAGGTAAATAAACACACAAATAAATACCGGGGCTGGTCAAAAATACGGAGGTAATTTGTTAATAATTGGGTCGGGATTTGGTTTTTTATTTTTGGTTTTTGTTTTTTAATCACCGAGCGTCCTGACACGCAACCATCTTGTGTTTCCTCCGTGAAAACATATGCAATCAAAGCGAGGCTAAGAAGGAAATATGACTGTCCCTACTGGTACATGTTTGGGAATGTTTTAAAGATGACAATGGAATCATAATAGACGAAATATGACTGAAATATGAACTCTTAAATTGAGTGCCCCGTAAAACCATGTTTTATCAAGCTAACAGTCTCAACCAGAAAGATACAATTTGTATGTCACAAGTTCACACATCAAAGACCTGCCCGCCGCGCGTGGACCGCAAAATGTGTTACATCCGTCAACAAAAGACTCGGGTGCTTATACCATCATTGTATCAACCTGCACTGACTTGATGACGTCAAGTTTATTCGCTCGGTTTGATTACAAAAATAGCGCCTGCTGCGGCAAGGAGCTTATAAATATAACGATATCATGCAGTATATTAACCTCAAATTCGATGATAATCATGAATTGAAAGGAATTTTGACACAACAACCCTTGCCCACAGCAAAGTAGACTTTGGTGCAGCCATGTTTCCCCCAGCCTTTCAAGTTGATTAAGCCAAAACGAGGCCGAGTGGTAATTTGGTCTGATACCTTCTTATGGGGAATAATTTACTGTCACTGTATTACTAGTCAGACAGACCACAATATCGGGGTGGAAATAGGCAAATTATGATAAAGCCATGACATTTGGCATGATACTCTTCCTACTTTAATCTGATTTCCGATTTTGGGGCCCTCCAAAAAAAGCAAATATTTTATTAAATAACCTGAAAAGTCTATCAAAGCCATATGTTTGTCAGCCTTTTTAGTCAATACAATTTTCGTTCACTTTGGCCAATGATTTAATATACATATACATGTCACTCCACAAATCTATCTGGGCCCTGTTTCATGGCTTATGGAGCCATAAGCACAACATTCTCCAGGACACTTGAAAAACCAAAATGGAATTTTTTTAAAGATGGCTCCCAAATGCTCTAGGCAATACTCTTGACTCACTTCAGTTTGTTGAATATAAGTAAAACAAATTGGTAAATTTACAGTTCACATTTTCAATCTACCAAAAATGAATGGATCCTTGGTGGCCATTTGTAAAGATTACAGCCCAATATATGCCTGCCATGTTACTTAAGTTAATTGTTTACTGAGAGGAATAACATTTTTAAAAGATACTCACAATGGTCACAACATTAAAAATATAACAAAACAATAAATCATATCGCAACAAATAAAACAGGTAAATAAACACACAAATAAATACCGGGGCTGGTCAAAAATAAAGAATGGTGCTATATTTCCCAAGTTCAACTACAACAAGAACTAAGAACTCATACAGAAGCAGATGGGGGGGGGATTTAATGGAAAGGCCCGGCAGGGTATAGTGAATGGGAGTGGCATCTGATACTAATTTTGATACCAAGTTTCAAGTGTTAGTAATATTTTCCTGAAGTGCACATGATGGTGTAATTTGTAGACATTATCCCTCACATAATATCTTTTACTAAAAACATGGAATTGAAATCAAACAACTCAGAAAATATGACAGCTATTTCAGACTCAACCTGTGTTACCATGGTCACAGTCATTGAGAAATAATTAATAAGAAGATACTAGTGGGAGTGGGATACCTTCAACTTAATAAAGTTAATGAGAAATTGAAAGAGATTCAACTCTTACCATCTGTAGATAACAGTTGCTTTTCCACTGAGAAGAAATTGTTGGATATTTCCTTCATGAAGTGATTTTGGAGAAACAACTTTATGGGCTAAAGGAACTGAAACACACAAACACAAAAACATTCAAACCAAATTAGTATTGACTTACTCCTGGACTGTTTGTTGGAAGAAACTTTCTACAGATTTCTCTGGTTACTTCTAAAGTTAAGTAAAACTTAGTAGTAGATTGTTATTAACTGTTTGGTTTAAAATTAAATTTAAAGAATTACTTTCAGATTAAATACTTACTCTTATCTCCAAACCTTCAAGAGATATATGATAAACATGAGTTCATAAAAGTAGTTGAGTTGGTTTAGAGAAGTCAATATGAAATAGTTAGGAACATTGAGTATTTCTCAAGATGACTGGTACCACAACCATTTTGTTACTAATATAACTGCTAAAAGGTAACTTTTTATACAATCACTGCAAGAGGGGATTACCATTTATGCTCCTGGAAACTTCAGATTCACAAATTTATGGCAATCAAATTAATGTGTTACATTCATACAAATTTCTGAATGTAAGCGCTGAGCAAGTTTGGGTGGGTGACTAGAGTCGACTAGACTAATCATAGTGGTTTGACTAGCTGGATCAACCTAGCCCTGGAGCACTGTTTCTCTAGTCAACTAGACTTAACCATAGTCAATCTAGATGACACTCAAATGCTGCATGGCTTGACTAGCTAGTCCAACTGGATCAACCTAGCCCCAGAGCACTGTTAGTCTAGTCGACTAGACTTAACCATAGTAAATCTAGATTTAAGCCAAACGCTGCATGGTTTGACTAGCTAGTCAAACTGGATCAACCTAGCCCTAGAGCACTGTTTATCTAGTCAACTAGACTTAACCATAGTCGATCTAGATGTCAGCCAAACACTGTGTGGTTTGACTAGCTAGTCAAACTGGATCAACCTAGCCCTAGAGCACTGTTTATCTAGTCAACTAGACTTAACCATAGTCGATCTAGATGTCAGCCAAACACTGTGTGGTTTGACTAGCTAGTCAAACTGGATCAACCTAGCCCTAGAGCACTGTTTATCTAGTCAACTAGACTTAACCATAGTCGATCTAGATGTCAGCCAAACACTGTGTGGCTTGACTAGCTAGTCCAACTGGATCAACCTAGCCCCAGAGCACTGTTAGTCTAGTCGACTAGACTTAACCATAGTAAATCTAGATTTAAGCCAAACGCTGCATGGTTTGACTAGCTAGTCAAACTGGATCAACCTAGCCCTAGAGCACTGTTTATCTAGTCAACTAGACTTAACCATAGTCAATCTAGAAGTCAGTCGAGCGCTGCGTGGTATGACTAGCTAGTCCAACTGGATCAACCTAGCCCTAGAGCACTGTTTATCTAGTCAACTAGACTTAACCATAGTCGATCTAGATGTCAGCCAAACACTGTGTGGTTTGACTAGCTAGTCAAACTGGATCAACCTAGCCCTAGAGCACTGTTAGTCTAGTCAACTAGACTAACCATAGTCAATCTAGATGTCAGTCGTATGCTGAGTGGTTTGACTAGCTAGTCCAACTGGATCAAACTAGCCCCAAAGCACTGTTTCTCTAGTCAACTAGACATAACCATAGTCAGTCTAGATGACACTCAAACGCTGCAGGGTTAGACTAGCTAGCCAAACTGGATCAACCTAGACCCGGAGCACTGTTTCTTTAGTCAACTCACAATGTTACGTCACTTTTTCAAGATGGCAATACGTTACGTGAAGAAAAAAAGTTTTGTAAACTTTTGCAAACACAAAAAAGTTTATTTGAGCAAATCTCTTAGAATTGAATTGAAGTTGAACTTGAATTGACCTGGTTTAACAAAATTGTAGGTTTTGGCCAATAAAAATAAGTCAATCAATAGAATAATAATTATTATTGCACTATTTTACCAGGTTGTATTTTTACAAGCCAGTACATTTTTTGGATTGGCATGTGTGACGAATCAATTGACTAACAGCTAAACCTATTCAAGTGAATCACAGTCCATGCATGAATGATTTAAACGGCAAATTTACAAAGTTTACCACCCAAACTTGTTCCTTGATTGAACAAATGAGATAAGACCAAAGTGCATGGAAAATGCTTCGTTTATAACGGGGCGTGATGAAGCAGACTAACTAATGGCTCAAAATGCAAGACTTACTCATTGTAAGGAAAGTTGACTTCACTCAGAGATGCAGCTCAATATCCCCTTCATGATGTAACATCAGTGAATGGCAACAGTGAACAAATTCCAAGAACTTGTATATCTGCAAAATATGAAACACGAAAAGCTTATACCAATTGATAACAGATACATGACATGTCTTGGGGCTGTTTTCAGTCAATATTTCCATCATGACCAGCAGTTATTGCAGTGGAGCGGTGAGTTTAGTAATCAGCAAAACCTGCTCCCTTACATGGATGACTACTGTGGATGAGAAGTGCTCACTGAGTTTAATAACAAGCCAAATTTGTGCCATTACATGGATGACCTGTCATGGCTGGAGTGAAGGAGTAACTGAAGGTCATTCATGTGACGGCACAGGTTGTGATGTTAAGAGAACTCACTGCTGCACTCAAACGACTGTAGGTCATTCTTGTGTCAGCATAGGTTGTGCTGATAAGTAGGCGCAAGTGATTGAACTGTAGCAGATGGAGTTTACTGAACAGCACAGCCTGTGCATTTACACAGATGACCTGCAGTGGTTGGAGTGTAGCCGACAATTTACTTCTCAGTACAACCTGTGCCGTCACATGGATGACCTGCTGTAGTTGGAGTGCAGCAGTGAGTTTACTTATGAGCACAGCCTGTGTCGTCACATGGATTACCTGCATTCGTTGGAGTGTAGTAGTGAGTTTACTTAACAGCACAGCCTGTGCTGTCACATGGATGAACTGCATTTGTTGAAGTGCAGCAGTGAGTTTACTTAACAGCACAGCCTGTGCTGTCACATGGATGAACTGCATTTGTTGAAGTGCAGCAGTGAGTTTACTAATCAGCATAACATGACCTGCAGTGGTTGGAGTGTAGCAGCGAGTTTACTAATATGCAAATTATGTGCCCTCAGTTAGTATAAAATTACAAGAATTACCTTTTATGCTCTTCGAAACTTAAGACTCACAAAATGATAAGCAAATGATTATCTGATGTATAATGTTCTAAATGTAAGCATTGATAAAAAAAAAAACAGACAAGACCCAAATGCATGGAAAAAGCATTATAAAAAGCATTATTAAAAAGTTTATAATAAGGGGCGTGAATAAGCAGAGTAGATATTGGATTAAAATGCAAGAATTACCCCGTAAAGAAAGTTGACTTCATTCAGAGAGGCAGCTCAATATTCCCTTCATAATGTAACATCAGTGAATGGTAGCAGTCTAACAGCTTCTTGTACAGATTGTCTGCAAAATATGAAAAATGAAAAGCTATAACAAATTCTAACAGATGCATGTTTTGCTAACTGGCTGTTTTCAATCAATATTCCCATCATGATGTAACTTTTATACGTAAGACTTGATGCACAGCATGGCAGAGTATCAATATGGTTTCAACTGCATTTGCACAATGAATTATCTATTTTCTCCAGGTTGAATAGACCCCTTGTATATGACATCACACTCTCAGACAGCGCCCTCACTGAGGTAAAAGGAGGCATTTCATTGGACGACAGCTTCTCTTGGTACGTAAAAACCTGCGCGTGACTTCAGCTTACCAGTAGCATTGTGCATTATAATTCTGAAAAGAGTATGTCCTGTAAAATTATCTACTTTCAGAGGGTAAAATAAGCAGTGGTTAGTGAAGACAATACATAAAAATTGACGAGTTAGTAGTCAGCACAACCTGTGCCATCACATACTAATCGTTTGAGTGCAGCAGTGAGTCTACTAATCATCACAACCTGTGCCGTCACATGAATGACCTACAGTCGTTTGAGTGCAGCAGTGAGTCTACTAATCATCACAACCTGTGGCATACACAGCCAGCAGTGGTTGGAGTCTAGCAGTGAAATTACTAATCATCACAACCTGTGCCGTCACATGAATGACCTAAATTCGTATGAGTGCAGCAGTGTTGGTTAAGCAATTTCACAGTGAGTTTCCCAGCAACGGTTGGAGTCCAGCAGTGAAATTACTTATCAACATAATCTGTGCCATCGCATAGATGACATTTAGTTGTTTAAGTGTAGCATCACAACCTGTGCTGTCACATAAATGACCTACAGTGCAGCTGCAAGTCTACTTATCATCACAGCTTGTGGCATCACATGAATAACCTACAGTCGTTTGAGTGCAGCAGTGAGTCTACTAATCATCACAACCTGTGCCGTCACATGAATGACATATAGTCGTTTGAGTGCAGCAGCAAGTCTACTAATCATCACAGCTTGTGGCATCACATGAATAACCTACAGTCGTTTGAGTGCAGCAGTGAGTCAACTAATCATCACAACCTGTGCCGTCACATGAATGACCTACAGTCGTTTGAGTGCAGCAGTGAGTCTACTAATCATCACAACCTGTGCCGTCACATGAATGACCTACAGTCGTTTGAGTGCAGCAGTGAGTCTACTAATCATCACAACCTGTGGCATACACAGCCAGCAGTGGTTGGAGTCTAGCAGTGAAATTACTAATCATCACAACCTGTGCCGTCACATGAATGACCTAAATTCGTATGAGTGCAGCAGTGAGTCTCCTAATCATCACAACCTGTGCCGTCACATGAATGACCTACAGTCGTTTGAGTGCAGCAGTGAGTCTACTAATCATCACAACCTGTGCCGTCACATGAATGACCTACAGTTGTTTGAGTGCAGCAGTGAGTCTACCAATCATCACAACCTGTGCCGTCACATGAATGACCTACAGTCGTTTGAGTGCAGCAGTGAGTCTACTAACCATCACAACCTGTGCCGTAACATGAATGACCTAGAGTCGTTTGAGTGCAGCAGTGAGTCTACCAATCATCACAACCTGTGCCGTCACATGAATGACCTAAAGTCGTTTGAGTGCAGCAGAGTCTACTAATCATCACAACCTGTGCCGTCACATGAATGACCTAAAGTAGTTTGAGTGCAGCAGTGAGTCTCCGAATCATCACAACCTGTGCCGTCACATGAATGACCTACAGTCGTTTGAGTGTAGCAATGAGTTTACTAATCATTACAACCTGTGGCATCACATTCATGGCCTGCAGTGTTTGGAGTCCAGCAGTGAAATTACTAATCAACACAATGGAGCACTGTTAGTCTAGTCATCACTAATCATCACAACCTGTGGCATACACAGCCAGCAGTGGTTGGAGTCTAGCAGTGAAATTACTAATCATCACAACCTGTGCCATCACATGAATGACATACAGTCGTTTGAGTCTACAAATCATCACAACCTGTGCCGTCACATGAATGACCTAAAGTCGTTTGAGTGCAGCAGCAAGTCTACTAATCATCACAGCTTGTGGCATCACATGAATAACCTACAGTCGTTTGAGTGCAGCAGTGAGTCTACTAATCATCACAACCTGTGCCGTCACATGAATGACATACAGTCGTTTGAGTGCAGCAGCAAGTCTACTAATCATCACAGCTTGTGGCATCACATGAATAACCTACAGTCGTTTGAGTGCAGCAGTGAGTCAACTAATCATCACAACCTGTGCCGTCACATGAATGACCTACAGTCGTTTGAGTGCAGCAGTGAGTCTACTAATCATCACAACCTGTGCCGTCACATAAATGACCTACAGTCGTTTGAGTGCAGCAGTGAGTCTACTAATCAACACAATCTGTGCCATCGCATAGATGACATTCAGGGAGCATGGATAAATTATGTCACGGGCACAGCCGTGATCCGATGCGTTCCTTCGCGTGACAGCTCAAACAAAAGAAAATCCACCCAGCGTCACGCACTGTCACGCGTTTTTCTGCAATCGCCCAGTCTTTAGGGAGAATCACTGTATAACAGAACAATGGTGTGTTGGCCAAATGCCACAGTGTAGTTATAATCGGCTTACTAGATAAACCCTAGCTTTTATTCCCCTCAATAAGTCTTTATGATAAAAATAAATTTAACAAAATTTAACAAAATTTAACAAGACAGGTGAAAAATCTAAAGTTGAAAAAACATTTACACAACCACGGATGATATAAAAAACAATGAGTCTTCACCAAAGCATTTTGACTTTGCACAAACACCCCGCTAAAAAATTCCCCAAAACAACAAAACAAAACAAATAAAAGAAGAAAAAAATCTTACATTTTACAGTAAAAAAATCATTCTGTTGATCCAAAATGTCCTAAATGGCGTCACAACCTGTGCCGTCCCATGAATGACCTAAATTCGTTTGAGTGCAGCAGTGAGTCTACTAATCATCACAACCTGTGCCGTCCCATGAATGACCTACAGTCGTTTGAGTGTAGCAATGAGTCTACTAATCATCACAACCTGTGCCGTCACATGAATGACCTACAGTCGTTTGAGTGCAGCAATGAGTTTACTAATCATCACAACCTGTGCCGTCACATGAATGACCTACAGTCGTTTGAGTGCAGCAGTGAGTCTACTAATCATCACAACCTGTGCCGTCCCATGAATGACCTACAGTCGTTTGAGTGTAGCAATGAGTCTACTAATCATCACAACCTGTGCCGTCACATGAATGACCTACAGTCGTTTGAGTGCAGCAATGAGTCTCCTAATCATCACAACCTGTGGCATTGCATACATGGCCTGCAGTGGTTGGAGTCCAGCAGTGAAATTACTAACAACACAACCTGTGCCATCGCATAGATGACATTTAGTGAGCATGGATAAATTATGTCACGGGCACGGCCGTGATCCGATGCGTTCCTTCGCGTGACAGCTCAAACAAAAGAAAATCCACCCAGTGTCACGCACTGTCACGCGTTTTTCTGCAATCGCCCGGTCTTTAGGGAGAATCACTGTATAACAGAACAATGGTGTGTTGGCCAAATGCCACAGTGTAGTTATAATCGGCTTACTAGATAAACCCTAGCTTTTATTCCCCTCAATAAGTCTTTATGATAAAAATAAATTTAACAAAATTTAACAAGACAGGTGAAAAATCTAAAGTTGAAAAAACATTTACACAACCACGGATGATATAAAAAACAATGAGTCTTCACCAAAGCATTTTGACTTTGCACAAACACCCCGCTAAAAAATTCCCCAAAACAACAAAACAAAACAAATTAAAGACGAAACAAATCTTACATTTTACAGTAAAAAAATTCATTCTGTTGATCCAAAATGTCCTAAATAGATCACAAACTGTGCCGTCACATGAGTGCAGCAGTGTGTCTACTAATCATCACAACCTGTGCCGTCACATGAATGACCTACAGTCGTTTGAGTGCAGCAGTGAGTCTCCTAATCATCACAACCTGTGCCGTCACATGAATGACCTACAGTCGTTTGAGTGCAGCAGTGAGTCTACTAATCATCACAACCTGTGCCGTCACATGAATGACCTAAAGTCGTTTGAGTGCAGCAGTGAGTCTCCTATTCATCACAACCTGTGCCGTCACATGAATGACCTACAGTCGTTTGAGTGCAGCAGTGAGTCTCAGAATCATCACAACCTGTGCCGTCACATGAATGACCTACAGTCGTTTGAGTGCAGCAATGAGTTTACTAATCATCACAACCTGTGGCATCGCATTCATGGCCTGCAGTGTTTGGAGTCCAGCAGTGAAATTACTAATCAACACAATGGAGCACTGTTAGTCTAGTCATCACTAATCATCACAACCTGTGGCATACACAGCCAGCAGTGGTTGGAGTCTAGCAGTGAAATTACTAATCATCACAACCTGTGCCGTCACATGAATGACCTACAGTCATTTGAGTGCAGCAGGAAGTCTACTAATCATCACAACCTGTGCTGTCACATGAATGACCTAGAGTCGTTTGAGTGCAGCAGTCAGTCTACCAATCATCACAACCTGTGCCGTCACATGAATGACCTAGAGTCGTTTGAGTGCAGCAGTGAGTCTACTAATCATCACAAACTGTGCCGTCACATGAATGACCTACAGTCGTTTGAGTGCAGCAGTGAGTCTACTAATCATCACAACCTGTGCCGTCACATGAATGACCTAAAGTCGTTTGAGTGCAGCAGTGAGTCTCCTATTCATCACAACCTGTGCCGTCACATGAATGACCTACAGTCGTTTGAGTGCAGCAGTGAGTCTCCGAATCATCACAACCTGTGCCGTCACATGAATGACCTACAGTCGTTTGAGTGCAGCAATGAGTTTACTAATCATCACAACCTGTGGCATCGCATTCATGGCCTGCAGTGTTTGGAGTCCAGCAGTGAAATTACTAATCAACACAATGGAGCACTGTTAGTCTAGTCATCACTAATCATCACAACCTGTGGCATACACAGCCAGCAGTGGTTGGAGTCTAGCAGTGAAATTACTAATCATCACAACCTGTGCCGTCACATGAATGACCTACAGTCATTTGAGTGCAGCAGGAAGTCTACTAATCATCACAACCTGTGCTGTCACATGAATGACCTAGAGTCGTTTGAGTGCAGCAGTCAGTCTACCAATCATCACAACCTGTGCCGTCACATGAATGACCTAGAGTCGTTTGAGTGCAGCAGTGAGTCTACTAATCATCACAAACTGTGCCGTCACATGAATGACCTACAGTCGTTTGAGTGCAGCAGTGAGTCTACTAATCATCACAACCTGTGCCGTCACATGAATGACCTACAGTCGTTTGAGTGCAGCAGAGAGTCTCCTATTCATCACAACCTGTGCCGTCACATGAATGACCTACAGTCGTTTGAATGCAGCAGTGAGTCTCCTAATCATCACAACCTGTGCCGTCACATCAATGACCTACAGTCGTTTGAGTGCAGCAGTGAGTCTACTAATCATCACAACCTGTGCCGTCACATGAATGACCTACAGTCGTTTGAGTGCAGCAGAGAGTCTCCTAATCATCACAACCTGTGCCGTCACATCAATGACCTACAGTCGTTTGAGTGCAGCAGTGAGTCTACTAATCATCACAACCTGTGGCATACACAGCCAGCAGTGGTTGGAGTCTAGCAGTGAAATTACTAATCATCACAACCTGTGCCGTCACATGAATGACCTACAGTTGTTTGAGTGCAGCAGTGAGTCTACCAATCATCACAACCTGTGCCGTCACATGAATGACCTAAATTCGTTTGAGTGCAGCAGTGAGTCTCCTAATCATCACAACCTGTGCCGTCACATGAATGACCTACAGTTGTTTGAGTGCAGCAGTGAGTCTACCAATCATCACAACCTGTGCCGTCACATGAATGACCTAGAGTCGTTTGAGTGCAGCAGTGAGTCTACTAATCATCACAACCTGTGCCGTCACATGAATGACCTAAAGTCGTTTGAGTGCAGCAGTGAGTCTACTAATCATCACAACCTGTGGCATACACAGCCAGCACTGGTTGGAGTCTAGCAGTGAAATTACTAATCATCACAACCTGTGCCGTCACATGAATGACCTACAGTCGTTTGAGTGCAGCAGTGAGTCTACTAATCATCACAACCTGTGCCGTCACATGAATGACCTACAGTCGTTTGAGTGCAGCAGTGAGTCTACTAATCATCACAACCTGTGCCGTCACATGAATGACCTACAGTCGTTTGAGTGCAGCAGTGAGTCTACTAATCATCACAACCTGTGCCATCACATGAATGACCTACAGTCGTTTGAGTGCAGCAGAGAGTCTCCTAATCATTACAACCTGTGCCGTCACATGAATGACCTACAGTCGTTTGAGTGCAGCAGTGAGTCTACCAATCATCACTAACTGTGCCGTCACATGAATGACCTACAGTCGTTTGATGCAGCAGTGAGTCTACCAATCATCACAACCTGTGCCGTCACATGAATGACCTAGAGTCGTTTGAGTGCAGCAGTGAGTCTCCTAATCATCACAACCTGTGCCGTCACATGAATGACCTACAGTCGTTTGAGTGCAGCAGTGAGTCTACCAATCATCACAACCTGTGCCGTCACATGAATGACCTAGAGTCGTTTGAGTGCAGCAGTGAGTCTCCTAATCATCACAACCTGTGCCGTCACATGAATGACCTACAGTCGTTTGAGTGCAGCAGTGAGTCTACTAATCATCACAACCTGTGGCATACACAGCCAGCAGTGGTTGGAGTCTAGCAGTGAAATTACTAATCATCAAAACCTGTGCCGTCACATGAATGACCTAAATTCGTTTGAGTGCAGCAGTGAGTCTACTAATCATCACAACCTGTGCCGTCACATGAATGACCTAAAGTCGTTTGAGTGCAGCAGTGAGTCTACTAATCATCACAACCTGTGGCATACACAGCCAGCAGTGGTTGGAGTCTAGCAGTGAAATTACTAATCATCACAACCTGTGCCGTCACATGAATGACCTAAATTCGTTTGAGTGCAGCAGTGAGTCTACTAATCATCACAACCTGTGCCGTCACATGAATGACCTACAGTCGTTTGAGTGCAGCAGTGAGTCTACTAATCATCACAACCTGTGGCATACACAGCCAGCAGTGGTTGGAGTCTAGCAGTGAAATTACTAATCATCACAACCTGTGCCGTCACATGAATGACCTACAGTTGTTTGAGTGCAGCAGTGAGTCTACCAATCATCACAACCTGTGCCGTCACATGAATGACCTAAATTCGTTTGAGTGCAGCAGTGAGTCTCCTAATCATCACAACCTGTGCCGTCACATGAATGACCTACAGTTGTTTGAGTGCAGCAGTGAGTCTACCAATCATCACAACCTGTGCCGTCACATGAATGACCTAGAGTCGTTTGAGTGCAGCAGTGAGTCTACTAATCATCACAACCTGTGCCGTCACATGAATGACCTAAAGTCGTTTGAGTGCAGCAGTGAGTCTACTAATCATCACAACCTGTGGCATACACAGCCAGCAGTGGTTGGAGTCTAGCAGTGAAATTACTAATCATCACAACCTGTGCCGTCACATGAATGACCTACAGTCGTTTGAGTGCAGCAGTGAGTCTACCAATCATCACAACCTGTGCCGTCACATGAATGACCTAGAGTCGTTTGAGTGCAGCAGTGAGTCTACTAATCATCACAACCTGTGCCGTCACATGAATGACCTACAGTCGTTTGAGTGCAGCAGTGAGTCTACTAATCATCACAACCTGTGGCATACACAGCCAGCAGTGGTTGGAGTCTAGCAGTGAAATTACTAATCATCACAACCTGTGCCGTCACATGAATGACCTACAGTTGTTTGAGTGCAGCAGTGAGTCTACCAATCATCACAACCTGTGCCGTCACATGAATGACCTACAGTCGTTTGAGTGCAGCAGTGAGTCTACTAATCATCACAACCTGTGCCGTCACATGAATGACCTACAGTCGTTTGAGTGCAGCAGTGAGTCTACTAATCATCACAACCTGTGCCGTCACATGAATGACCTACAGTCGTTTGAGTGCAGTAGTGAGTCTACTAATCATCACAACCTGTGCCATCACATGAATGACCTACAGTCGTTTGAGTGCAGCAGAGAGTCTCCTAATCATTACAACCTGTGCCGTCACATGAATGACCTACAGTCGTTTGAGTGCAGCAGTGAGTCTACCAATCATCACTAACTGTGCCGTCACATGAATGACCTACAGTCGTTTGATGCAGCAGTGAGTCTACCAATCATCACAACCTGTGCCGTCACATTAATGACCTAGAGTCGTTTGAGTGCAGCAGTGAGTCTCCTAATCATCACAACCTGTGCCGTCACATGAATGACCTACAGTCGTTTGAGTGCAGCAGTGAGTCTACCAATCATCACAACCTGTGCCGTCACATGAATGACCTAGAGTCGTTTGAGTGCAGCAGTGAGTCTACCAATCATCACAACCTGTGCTATCACATGAATGACCTACAGTCGTTTGAGTGCAGCAGTGAGTCTCCTAATCATCACAACCTGTGGCATACACAGCCAGCAGTGGTTGGAGTCTAGCAGTGAAATTACTAATCATCACAACCTGTGCCGTCACATGAATGACCTACAGTCGTTTGAGTGCAGCAGTGAGTCTACTAATCATCACAACCTGTGGCATACACAGCCAGCAGTGGTTGGAGTCTAGCAGTGAAATTACTAATCATCACAACCTGTGCCGTCACATGAATGACCTAAATTCGTTTGAGTGCAGCAGTGAGTCTCCTAATCATCACAACCTGTGCCGTCACATGAATGACCTACAGTCGTTTGAGTGCAGCAGTGAGTCTACTAATCATCACAACCTGTGCCGTCACATGAATGACCTAAAGTCGTTTGAGTGCAGCAGTGAGTCTCCGAATCATCACAACCTGTGCCGTCACATGAATGACCTACAGTCGTTTGAGTGTAGCAATGAGTTTACTAATCATCACAATCTGTGGCATCGCATTCATGGCCTGCAGTGTTTGAAGTCCAGCAGTGAAATTACTAATCAACACAATGGAGCACTGTTAGTCTAGTCATCACTAATCATCACAACCTGTGGCATACACAGCCAGCAGTGGTTGGAGTCTAGCAGTGAAATTACTAATCATCACAACCTGTGCCGTCACATGAATGACCTACAGTCATTTGAGTGCAGCAGCAAGTCTACTAATCATCACAACCTGTGCCGTCCCATGAATGACGTACAGTCGTTTGAGTGCAGCAGTGAGTCTACTAATCATCACAACCTGTGCCGTCACATAAATGGCCTGCAGTGGTTGGAGTCCAGCAGTGAAATTACTAATCAACACAACCTGTGCCATCGCATAGATGACATTTAGGTAGCATGGATAAATTATGTCACAGGCACGGCCGTGATCCGATGCGTTCCTTCGCGTGACAGCTCAAACAAAAGAAAATCCACCCAGTGTCACGCACTGTCACGCGTTTTTCTGCAATCGCCCGGTCTTTAGGGAGAATCACTGTATAACAGAACAATGGTGTGTTGGCCAAATGCCACAGTGTAGTTATAATCGGCATACTAGATAAACCCTAGCTTTTTTCCCCGCAATAAGTCTTCATGGTAAAAATAAATTTAACAAAATTTAACAAGACAGGTGAAAAATCTAAGGTTGAAAAAACGTTTACACAACCACGGATGTGATCAAAAACAATGAGTCTTCACCAAAGCATTTTGACTGTACACAAACACCCCGCTAAAAAATTCCCCAAAACAACAAAACAAAACAAATTAAAGAAGAAACAAATCTTACATTTTACAGTAAAAAAATCATTCTGTTGATCCAAAATGTCCTAAATAGATCACAAACTGTGCTGTCACATGAGTGCAGCAGTGAGTCTCCTAATCATCACAACCTGTGCCGTCACATGAATGACCTACAGTCGTTTGAGTGCAGCAGTGAGTCTACTAATCATCACAACATGTGCCGTCACATGAATGACCTACAGTCGTTTGAGTGCAGCAGTGAGTCTACTAATCATCACAACCTGTGCCGTCACATGAATGACCTACAGTCGTTTGAGTGCAGCAGTGAGTCTACTAATCATCACAACCTGTGCCGTTACATGAATGACCTACAGTCGTTTGAGTGCAGCAGAGAGTCTCCTATTCATCACAACCTGTGCCGTCACATGAATGACCTACAGTCGTTTGAGTGCAGCAGAGAGTCTCCTAATCATCACAACCTGTGCCGTCACATCAATGACCTACAGTCGTTTGAGTGCAGCAGTGAGTCTACTAATCATCACAACCTGTGCCGTCACATCAATGACCTACAGTCGTTTGAGTGCAGCAGTGAGTCTACTAATCATCACAACCTGTGGCATACACAGCCAGCAGTGGTTGGAGTCTAGCAGTGAAATTACTAATCATCACAACCTGTGCCGTCACATGAATGACCTACAGTCGTTTGAGTGCAGCAGTGAGTCTACTAATCATCACAACCTGTGCCGTTACATGAATGACCTACAGTCGTTTGAGTGCAGCAGAGAGTCTCCTATTCATCACAACCTGTGCCGTCACATGAATGACCTACAGTCGTTTGAGTGCAGCAGAGAGTCTCCTAATCATCACAACCTGTGCCGTCACATCAATGACCTACAGTCGTTTGAGTGCAGCAGTGAGTCTACTAATCATCACAACCTGTGCCGTCACATCAATGACCTACAGTCGTTTGAGTGCAGCAGTGAGTCTACTAATCATCACAACCTGTGGCATACACAGCCAGCAGTGGTTGGAGTCTAGCAGTGAAATTACTAATCATCACAACCTGTGCCGTCACATGAATGACCTACAGTTGTTTGAGTGCAGCAGTGAGTCTACCAATCATCACAACCTGTGCCGTCACATGAATGACCTAAATTCGTTTGAGTGCAGCAGTGAGTCTCCTAATCATCACAACCTGTGCCGTCACATGAATGACCTACAGTTGTTTGAGTGCAGCAGTGAGTCTACCAATCATCACAACCTGTGCCGTCACATGAATGACCTACAGTCGTTTGAGTGCAGCAGTGAGTCTACTAATCATCACAACCTGTGCCGTCACATGAATGACCTACAGTCGTTTGAGTGCAGCAGTGAGTCTACTAATCATCACAACCTGTGCCGTTACATGAATGACCTACAGTCGTTTGAGTGCAGCAGAGAGTCTCCTATTCATCACAACCTGTGCCGTCACATGAATGACCTACAGTCGTTTGAGTGCAGCAGAGAGTCTCCTAATCATCACAACCTGTGCCGTCACATCAATGACCTACAGTCGTTTGAGTGCAGCAGTGAGTCTACTAATCATCACAACCTGTGCCGTCACATCAATGACCTACAGTCGTTTGAGTGCAGCAGTGAGTCTACTAATCATCACAACCTGTGGCATACACAGCCAGCAGTGGTTGGAGTCTAGCAGTGAAATTACTAATCATCACAACCTGTGCCGTCACATGAATGACCTACAGTCGTTTGAGTGCAGCAGTGAGTCTACTAATCATCACAACCTGTGCCGTTACATGAATGACCTACAGTCGTTTGAGTGCAGCAGAGAGTCTCCTATTCATCACAACCTGTGCCGTCACATGAATGACCTACAGTCGTTTGAGTGCAGCAGAGAGTCTCCTAATCATCACAACCTGTGCCGTCACATCAATGACCTACAGTCGTTTGAGTGCAGCAGTGAGTCTACTAATCATCACAACCTGTGCCGTCACATCAATGACCTACAGTCGTTTGAGTGCAGCAGTGAGTCTACTAATCATCACAACCTGTGGCATACACAGCCAGCAGTGGTTGGAGTCTAGCAGTGAAATTACTAATCATCACAACCTGTGCCGTCACATGAATGACCTACAGTTGTTTGAGTGCAGCAGTGAGTCTACCAATCATCACAACCTGTGCCGTCACATGAATGACCTAAATTCGTTTGAGTGCAGCAGTGAGTCTCCTAATCATCACAACCTGTGCCGTCACATGAATGACCTACAGTTGTTTGAGTGCAGCAGTGAGTCTACCAATCATCACAACCTGTGCCGTCACATGAATGACCTACAGTCGTTTGAGTGCAGCAGTGAGTCTACTAATCATCACAACCTGTGCCGTCACATGAATGACCTAAAGTCGTTTGAGTGCAGCAGTGAGTCTCCGAATCATCACAACCTGTGCCGTCACATGAATGACCTACAGTCGTTTGAGTGCAGCAATGAGTTTACTAATCATCACAACCTGTGGCATCGCATTCATGGCCTGCAGTGTTTGGAGTCCAGCAGTGAAATTACTAATCAACACAATGGAGCACTGTTAGTCTAGTCATCACTAATCATCACAACCTGTGGCATACACAGCCAGCAGTGGTTGGAGTCTAGCAGTGAAATTACTAATCATCACAACCTGTGCCGTCACATGAATGACCTACAGTTGTTTGAGTGCAGCAGTGAGTCTACCAATCATCACAACCTGTGCCGTCACATGAATGACCTAAATTCGTTTGAGTGCAGCAGTGAGTCTCCTAATCATCACAACCTGTGCCGTCACATGAATGACCTAAAGTCGTTTGAGTGCAGCAGTGAGTCTCCGAATCATCACAACCTGTGCCGTCACATGAATGACCTACAGTCGTTTGAGTGCAGCAATGAGTTTACTAATCATCACAACCTGTGCCGTCACATGAATGACCTACAGTCGTTTGAGTGTAGCAATGAGTCTACTAATCATCACAACCTGTGCCGTCACATGAATGACCTACAGTCGTTTGAGTGCAGCAGTGAGTCTCCTAATCATCACAACCTGTGCCGTCACATGAATGACCTAAAGTCGTTTGAGTGCAGCAGTGAGTCTCCGAATCATCACAACCTGTGCCGTCACATGAATGACCTACAGTCGTTTGAGTGTAGCAATGAGTTTACTAATCATCACAACCTGTGGCATCGCATTCATGGCCTGCAGTGTTTGGAGTCCAGCAGTGAAATTACTAATCAACACAATGGAGCACTGTTAGTCTAGTCATCACTAATCATCACAACCTGTGGCATACACAGCCAGCAGTGGTTGGAGTCTAGCAGTGAAATTACTAATCATCACAACCTGTGCCGTCACATGAATGACCTACAGTTGTTTGAGTGCAGCAGTGAGTCTACCAATCATCACAACCTGTGCCGTCACATGAATGACCTAAATTCGTTTGAGTGCAGCAGTGAGTCTCCTAATCATCACAACCTGTGCCGTCACATGAATGACCTACAGTTGTTTGAGTGCAGCAGTGAGTCTACCAATCATCACAACCTGTGCCGTCACATGAATGACCTACAGTCGTTTGAGTGCAGCAGTGAGTCTACTAATCATCACAACCTGTGCCGTCACATGAATGACCTACAGTCGTTTGAGTGCAGCAGTGAGTCTACTAATCATCACAACCTGTGGCATACACAGCCAGCAGTGGTTGGAGTCTAGCAGTGAAATTACTAATCATCACAACCTGTGCCGTCACATGAATGACCTACAGTTGTTTGAGTGCAGCAGTGAGTCTACCAATCATCACAACCTGTGCCGTCACATGAATGACCTAAATTCGTTTGAGTGCAGCAGTGAGTCTCCTAATCATCACAACCTGTGCCGTCACATGAATGACCTACAGTTGTTTGAGTGCAGCAGTGAGTCTACCAATCATCACAACCTGTGCCGTCACATGAATGACCTACAGTCGTTTGAGTGTAGCAATGAGTTTACTAATCATCACAATCTGTGGCATCGCATTCATGGCCTGCAGTGTTTGAAGTCCAGCAGTGAAATTACTAATCAACACAATGGAGCACTGTTAGTCTAGTCATCACTAATCATCACAACCTGTGGCATACACAGCCAGCAGTGGTTGGAGTCTAGCAGTGAAATTACTAATCATCACAACCTGTGCCGTCACATGAATACCCTACAGTCGTTTGAGTGCAGCAGTGAGTCTCCTATTCATCAACATTCTAGATGTCAGTCGTACACTGCATGGTTTGACTAGCTAGTCCAACTGGATCAAACTAGCCCCGGAGCACTGTTAGTCTAGTCAGTCAACTAGACTTAACCATAGTCAATCTAGAAGTCAGTCGAGCGCTGCGTGGTATGACTAGCTAGTCCAACTGGATCAAACTAGCCCCAGAGCACTGTTAGTCTAGTCAACTAGACTATACCATAGTCAATCTAGAAGTCAGTCGAGCGCTGCGTGGTTTGACTAGCTAGCCCAACTGGATCAACCTAGCCCCAGAGCACTGTTAGTCTAGTCAACTAGACTTAACCATAGTCAATCTAGAAGTCAGTCGAGCGCTGCGTGGTATGACTAGCTAGTCCAACTGGATCAAACTAGCCCCAGAGCACTGTTAGTCTAGTCAACTAGACTATACCATAGTCAATCTAGAAGTCAGTCGAGCGCTGCGTGGTTTGACTAGCTAGCCCAACTGGATCAACCTAGCCCCAGAGCACTGTTAGTCTAGTCAACTAGACTATACCATAGTCAATCTAGAAGTCAGTCGAGCGCTGCGTGGTTTGACTAGCTAGCCCAACTGGATCAACCTAGCCCCCAGAGCACTGTTAGTCTAGTCAACTAGACTTAACCATAGTCAATCTAGAAGTCAGTCGAGCGCTGCGTGGTATGACTAGCTAGTCCAACTGGATCAAACTAGCCCCAGAGCACTGTTAGTCTAGTCAACTAGACTATACCATAGTCAATCTAGAAGTCAGTCGAGCGCTGCGTGGTTTGACTAGCTAGCCCAACTGGATCAACCTAGCCCCAGAGCACTGTTAGTCTAGTCAACTAGACTTAACCATAGTCAATCTAGAAGTCAGTCGAGCGCTGCGTGGTATGACTAGCTAGTCCAACTGGATCAAACTAGCCCCAGAGCACTGTTAGTCTAGTCAACTAGACTATACCATAGTCAATCTAGAAGTCAGTCGAGCGCTGCGTGGTTTGACTAGCTAGCCCAACTGGATCAACCTAGCCCCAGAGCACTGTTAGTCTAGTCAACTAGACTTAACCATAGTCAATCTAGAAGTCACTCGAACGCTGCATGGTTTGACAAGCTAGTCCAACTGGATCAACGTAGCCCAAGAGTACTGTTAGTCTAGTTGACTAGACTTAACCGTAGTCAATCTAGATGTCCCTCAAACGCTGCAGGGTTAGACTAGCTAGCCCAACTGGATCAACCTAGCCTTGGAGCACTGTTTCTTTAGTCAACTCACAATGTTACGTCACTTTTTCAAGATGGCGGTTACGTTACGTGAAACTAAAAAGTTTATTTGAGCAAATCTCTTAGAATTGAATTGAAGTTGAATTTGAATTGAATTGAAATTGTAGGTTTTGGCCAATAAAATAAGTCAATCAATAGAATAATAATTATTATTGCACTATTTTACCGGGTTGTATTTTTACAAGCCAGTACATTTTTTATGTTCACTTAAATTAAATAATGCTAAATGTATTCAAGAGCAACACAGTCCACGCATGAATGATTTAAACAGCAAATTGACAAAAGGTTAGCACCCAAACTTGTTCGTTGATTAAACAAATGAAATAAGACCCAAGTGCATGGAAAATTCTTTGTTTAATAATATAATAATACGCAGTTCTTATATAGCGCTTTATACTCCTGATGGGCATCTCAAAGCGCTCAGTATTTTTCCTACAAGGTATGTGGAGTTACGTGTTGAAGTATGAGACCTATTCCTTTGCATAGCACCATGTAATGGTTTACAAGGTACTGTAGCGCAATATGCAGCCAATCAGACCAGAAACACCGGGGCGAACCCCTTCTCTTTACGATAAGTGCACTGGGTTCTTTTACGCACATTACACAACACACGGGACCTACGGCTTAACGTCCCATCCGAAGCATGTGGTTAAGTGTCTTGCTTAAGGACACAAGTGTCACGACTGGGATTCGAACCCACACTCTGCTGATCAGAAACACCAGAGCTTGAGTTGTTCGGTGCTCTTATCCGCTCGGCCACAGGGGGGGGGGGTGTCGAAGCAGAGTAGATAATGCCTCAAAATGAAAAACTTACCTGGTGTAAAGAAAGCGGACTTCACACAAAGAGGCAGCTCAATATCCGCTTCATGATGTCACATCAGTTAATGGCAACAGTGAAGAAATTTCAAGAACTTGTATATCTGGAAAATATGAAACATGAAAAGCTGATAACAACTGATAACAGATGCATGATATGTCTTGTAAACGGGCTGTTTTCAATCAAACTTTCCATTGTGACCAGCAGTTATTGGAGTGGAGCAGAGAGTTAACTAATCAGCAAACCTCTGCCGTTACATGCATGGCTTTCAGTGGTTGCAGTGCAGCAATAAGTTTACTAATAAGCACAACTTGTGCAGTCACATGTTGACCTGCATTGGTTTGAGTGCAGCAGTGAGATCACTAATCAGGTTATTCTGTGCTGTCACGTGGATGACCTTCAATGATGGAGTGCAGAGGTGAGTTTACTCATCAGCACAACCTGTGTCGTCACATGGATGATCTGCAGTGGCTGGAGTGCAGCAGTGAGTTTACTCATCAGCACGACCTGTGCCGACACATGGATGACCAGCAGTGGTTGGATGTAGCAGTAAGTTTACAAATCAGCACAACCTGTACCGTCACATGGATGATCTGCAGTGGCTGGAGTGCAGCAGTGAGTTTACTTATAAGCCTGACCTGTGCCGTCACATGGATGACTTGCAGTAGTTGGATGTAGCAGTAAGTTTACAAATGAGCACAACCTGTGCCGTCACATGGATGACCTGCAGTAGTTAAATTGTTCATTGAGTTTACTCATCAGCACGACCTGTGCCGTCACATGGATGACCTGCAGTGGTTGGAGTGCAGTAGTGAGTTTACTTATCAGCACGACCTGTGCCGTCACATGGATGACCTGCAGTGGTTGGAGTGCAGTAGTGAGTTTACTTATCAGCACAACCTGTGCCGTCACATGGATGACCTGCATTGGTTGAAGTGTAACTGTTCATATATTTGAAAACTAAAACTAGTGTCTTTTTGAAATGCTTACCACATTGAAGAATCCTTCCTGTATCTTCAAATGTTGATTGCAATTCTGTGAATACAGTGCAGGAAAGTGGTTCCAGCCTGAAAGATGGCCAAACAAAATAAGTTATTAACTACAAATATTAACTGTCAAACTGTTTCCAAGGTGAATTTGTCTAGAAGGAGATTTCATGAGAAACTTAAACCTTATGATTGACAGTATTTTAAAGAGCAATTTATGTCATAAACCTCTTTATCCATGTTTGGCAAGAAGAATTACCATAAATTGCCCAAAGAGATGGCATTCGCTACTTGCACAAATTTTGCCATGTGCGTATAGAGCCTCTATTTCATGTTTCATTTGTCTTGTATTGATGCATCTGTTTGGATGAAGTGTCATTACCGTGACAATACAAAGTTATTTATATTGCTTCTATTCACTGCTTTCCAAAATTCAAGGTTCTACACGCAATTGGCTGATCTTGCAAGGCGCGAATAGTTTTGGCACATGTTCATAAACATTTTGATTTTTGATTGCTACTTTCATAAAAGGGAAAAGTGTTATGTTCTGGAAAGTATTTCATACATACAAATTTCTCTTGATATTTCTTAGTAGAAATAACAAGAAATTGTCTGTTCCAACACTAGTGATGAATCATTCCTTTGAGATGTTTTTTTTTAAAACTAGATAATTGGAATGAATGTACTCTTCCAAAAACCACTGATGTACCATCCCTTTATGAAATGTTTCTTGAAAACTAGTGGATTGGAATGAATTTACTCTTCCAAAAACCAATGATGTACCATCCCTTAATAATGATTCTTGAAAACTAGAGGATTAGAATGACTGTACTCTTCCAAAACCACTGAAGTACCATCCCTTTATGAAATGTTTCTCGAAAACTAGAGGATTGGAATGAATGTACTCTTCCAAAAGCCAATGATGTACCATCCCTTAATAATGATTCTTGAAAACTAGAGGATTGGAATGAATGTACTCTTCCAAAAAGCAGTAACAGACCCATTCTTTTCAACTTTTCACATAGAAAGCCGGGTGCTAGTTATCATAAAAACTTGTTAACAAACTAGTTTGTACCTTATCTGCATTTTTGAATTCAACCATGGCATGGAATGGACACAGCCTTCCAAGAATGGACCTCACAAAAAGAGTTTAGTATCATCAGCTTGATGCACACCATGGGATTAGCTCTTTGCATGGATCTGCCATGTGCGTGTAGAGCCTCGACTTCATGCTGAAGTTATGTATCTGTTTAGATGAAAGTGTCATTTCATTGCCGTGACAATACATTTAATGCTTCTATTCACTGCTGTCCCCAATTCGAGGCTCTACACGCAAGGCTGGCAGTGCAAAGGGCGAATATCGACCCAGCAATGGGGGGCTTTTGGGGTGCTAGGCGGCAGCAGACTTACCAGGTAAATCTATTGTTCTTGGTAATGCTTGGAACTTCGTAAACAATGGAAATTTATCTGGTAAGTCTGCTGTTACCCAGCGTTCCAAAGTCCCTCATTGATACAGTCTGAATCTGTCACCCATCATCTCTCTTGAGAGAATGATTTTGACAATGAGGATTTAAACCAATTCAATTTACATTTATTTCCATACCATCATCAACCAAGTGATACAATATACAAGGTAGAGGCTGAGTTGATAAGCCAGGGCTTGTAGTAATCAGAACTTACAGTAATGAACAAAACAACTTACAAACAACAACAATGCTTAATTAACTAGAATGAAATGAAAATGATGTTATAGAAAAGGAAAAAACGAGGATGAATTAGTTTTTGATTCTTTTTTCAAAATAATCTAATTAGTGATGTATACAAAATAAACTTTTGTTCAGATTTGCAGAGAAACTTATCATCATGTCAGTGCAACATGGTCATAACTCAGTTCTGCCACAAAGTAGTATCGCGCATGAAAATGCTCTGTATCTCTGCGTCGATCAATCCCAAGTGTACACCCAGGTTAACCCAAGCGAGATACAAGCTTTAATCATTTTATAAACTCGCTGTTCACATAAACACTATTTTAAGAAATTTGACCTTTTTGTACCAACACTTGGTTATGATTAATAAAACTTCATTTTATTCTTAACCTTTTTTTGTTAGTCCCCAAACTAACCTGTGATTAAGAGTCATTCTTGAGGAAGCTGTAATTTTATTAGCTGTCTTTCTATTTACAAATAAAAAGTTGTCACTTGAGGTCACTTGAGGTCACTTGGGGGTTAAAATTTATGTAAAAATTAATTCAATTTCATTAAAACGCGTTCAAATTCATGCATTTTCCCCTAATCCTCTCAAACTAGGGTTTCTCTTTAGCTATTAATGCATTCAATTTCGTTTTCGTGCACACATAATTTAGTTTTTCTCTATCAGATTCGTTTCAGTCATTCTATTTCATTTATAGGCATTCAAGACTACACTTTGACCATTCTTAGGTTGAATTTCTACTACCTATTTACAATTGACGCATTCAAATTAAGACTCACCGAAGCGAACATGTTTTTGTTGCTAGTTTTCGTTTTCTTTTTCGTTTATGGGCAACCAATTTCAACATCTTTGCATACAAATTAAACATAAGTTATGGCTTTACGAGTAAGCTGGAAATTATAGCTCCTTTACTGGCACAAAAGTT
This sequence comes from Leptasterias polaris, assembly GCA_037783415.1. Taxonomy (NCBI): domain Eukaryota; kingdom Metazoa; phylum Echinodermata; class Asteroidea; order Forcipulatida; family Asteriidae; genus Leptasterias; species Leptasterias polaris. The sequence goes on from JAZGTN010000192.1 coordinate 95,714, forward strand.
GTCCTTTGTAAGAGGTGTTTCCATGTATTAATTTACATTTCATTTACGTCATGTTTTTTCTTAATTGTGATATTGTTCATTTTGCTTTGTTACCCTTAAAGTTAAAGCCTGTACCTGATAACTTTGAAATGCAAAACTAATTCTTTTGCTTTTGATTTGAGATTGTTTGCCCTGGTATTTATGTTGTCGTCTTTGTTTTCTGCTAATGTCCAGACCATGTCAAATTAGAAGTAAACAGATGTTTTAAAGGAAACAAAAGCTCACAATAAGGGGTCTTTATAAAATTTTAAAACAAGTTAATCTTGTTGTTTTCCTGTGGATTTTTTTCACAGGTCCTTTTCTTTGTTTGTTATACTTTTCTTCTATTCGTTTATTTATATCTGAAGTTGGTTTATTTAACCTTCAATGATCTGACGTGCCAGACATCTCGGCATGTAAGTTTGGCTATGATTATACCATCTCACGCATTTTTCATTAGTTATTTGTCCAATATTTTGCTGAGCCACTTCATGCAGCAGATCACCCCTCCACTGCTGTAGATAACACCAAACTAGTGTAGATTCCTCAAAGTATCTGCCTTTATATAGGCAGCTTAGAATCAGAAAGCACCTAACATAGAATTTAAATTTGAATGCAAACACTTGGAAAATGTTTGCTCAATAATGAAATTGAATGGTTGACCAGCTCTTGCTGCTGGCTTTTACGAAATTGAATGCGTCTTGCGGCCTAACGAAATTGAATGATCTTATTTGATCAGTGAATGCTAAACTGGTGAAATTTAATTACTAATTTTGACTGTTGAATGCTGATTCAACGAAGCATTCACCTTCACACGAAATTGAATGAGCCTGGAGTTAAAATGTATGGATTTTTGTTGAAATTGGGCGGGAAAACCTATATTAAAATGCATGAGCCGCTGCATACTCTTATTCTATCTGCATGTAGTTTGGTTCATTCAATATGGATTTATTGTTTGACACAACCCACCAACTTTGTATGTCTTCTAATAATACCTGGTTCTTATATAGCGCACATATCCTAAAAGCTAGATCAAGGCACTTTCCGACATTATTATCCCTGTTCATCAGGTATACTTGGACCATTCCTGAAAGCTTCTCAACTCCCTGGGGAGTATACAACCCCCAAACTGCTTTTATTAGGAATAAGAGGTTAATCCAACACAATACTAAATGCCGTCACTCTCCTCCCTGCATTGGTTTCCACTGTGAATAGTTCACTTTCCACAAGTTCTTTTCCATCAAGCCTCAAGGAAGCCATTGTTTCACCAATTTTAAAGAAACCTAGGTTGGACACAAATAATCTAAAAAACTATAGACCCGTTTCTAATGTGGCATTTCTTTCAAAACTCATTGAAAGGGTTGTTTTAAGTCGCATCAATATTCATCTTTGTACAAATGTGTTTGAGCAGAAGTTTCAGTCTGCCTACAGGTCTGGCCACAGCACTCAGACGGCGCTGTTGAGAATCAAGAGAGACATATTGCATGCTCTTGATGATCGGCAGGCCGTCTTCTTGGTGTTGCTAGATCTGTCGGCGGCTTTCGATACCATTGATTATACTTCTCGCTTAGACAGATTATCTAATGTATTTGGGCTAACAGGTCATGTTCTACAGTAGTTCCATTCTTACCTAGAATGGTCGCACCAATCGAGTTAAGGTTGCTAGTGAGCTATTTGACCCACAACTACTGGAGTTTGGTTTACCACAAGGTTCTGTTGTAGGGCCTCAGCTGTTCTCCCTATTTACTTATCCTCTCGCCACCATTATTCAACATTTTCAGCATGTTCGCTACCATTTCTATGCTGATGATACGCAACTGTACATCCAATTTAATCCCGGTAATCCAAGTGAAACAAACCAAGCTCTATCAACATTATATGAATGCATTATCATGGCCATAAAGCACTGGATGTTAAGTAACATGCTTCAACTGAACAAATCCAAAACTGAGTTCTTTGTCTGTGCCAATACCAGATTTCTCAATTCCTTATGCGATGTCTCCCGCCAAGTGGGATCTGAAACCATCCAGGCCTCCACTAAGGTCAGAAATCTTGGAGTAGAGTTTGACCAGACCATGCGGATGTCCAACCAAGTCACTGCTACGTAACCTATCACGCATAAGAATGTACATTGATAAACCATCTTGCCATGCTGCTATTAGAGCCCTTGTAACATCTCGGCTCGATTATGCCAATTCACTTCTCTCTGGGATATCATCTGCTGACTGTAAACGCCTCCAACTGCTCCAAAACCATGCCGCCAAACTGATTTACCAGGCTCACAAATATGACAGTGTCACTCCTATCCTTCATGATCTTCCCTGGCTGACAGTCTCCAGCCGAATTAACTTCAAAATACTGACCCTGGTCTTCAAATGTCTCAATACTGACCCTGCACCTTCATACTTTTAAAGGAACTCATTCAAATGTACCAGCCAGCCAGAAGCCTCCTATCATCTGCAGAGACCAAATTACTCGTCATCCCAAAAACCCATATTGTCACTGGCGACAAAAGCTTCCACGCTGCTGCCCCAAAACTCTGGAACAATTTACCCCACAATAACCGCCACTTTACCTCACTAGCAGCTTTCAAAAAATCTCTAAAAACCCACTTGTTTAATTAATCACTCATGTATTTTGCTTATTCTGTATACTCCTTTTTGCTTGTTGTTTAATTTTGTGAGAAGCGATGTGTTACTTTCTTTGGTTAGTTTTTAGAGTGCTATATAAATGCTCTGTGCTATTATTATCTCAGCTATAACAGGTTCCCTCCCTTTGATACACCTGGGTAAAGAGAAGCAACTATGGTTAAATGTCTTGCTCAAGGACATACGTGTCACTCCAATGATTCAGCCATCAGAAATTGAGATGATGCACCAGACCACTCGGCCATAACACGCCAAATGTATTCTTCTTCATGACTCAAGACACATATGTGTATTGCTCAACGACAAAACATGACTGGGAATTGAACCCACACTCCGATGATTCAGCCATCTGAACTTGAGTCTGATGCACCAGACCACTCGGCCATAACACGCCGAATGTATTCTTCTTCATGACTCAAGACACATATGTGTCTTGCTCATGGACACAACATGACTGGGAATTGAACCCACACTCCAATGATTCAGCCATCAGAACTTGAGTCTGATGCACTAGAACACGTCTTGTCAATTGTATTCTTCTCAGGTCAGAAACTGGATGATACTAAAATATTAAATCTGTGGCATATAACGGTTTAATGGAGTTCTCAAATCAAAGTCCCAACCACAGCAGACAGTCAACTAGAAGCAAGAGTTTTAATGCAGCCCAAAACACTGGAATACAGACATAATGCAATACTGATTCGAGTGCTATATTTAACTCTTCATTCCGCACACATGTATGCATTTTTGTGTGAGCCTCCCGAGTGTGGACTTGTACAAGGCTTGTGTATGACTGAGGAACAACTTTATTTGTTACAACACTTATGTTTGTGCTGAAACCATTGCACAAGCATTAAGCATCATGTAAGCATTATGTTATGGGAGCAAAGTACACACATACTGAATGATGCATTTAAGTAATGTTGGGCACAGAAAAGATTAAAAGCACCAATACGCAAATAGCCGTACAAACTGTCAAGCTTTTACATGGATGCCTCAATACGATCTCAAACACTGGGCAAGTTAGCACTCTAGTCAAGTTAATTCTACAGTGAGACGAATAGGGAAGGAAACATGGGGTTCAAAGAAGAGTTTGTTGTAAGTCTTCATACACTTTGATCTTTTTCAAACTTCTAAGGTCACCTCCCCCACCCCGTCTAAAAATGACAGGAATATGTAACCCCCTTCAATAGCCCTACCCCATTGCCGGCCTGATATTTCACAAAGGCAATAGAGGCAACCACCTCCATGCCCCTGATCATTGCCTTGGTGCCCTTTAATGCTCAGATGATTTTTATTTCGCTCATAAATGCCTTGCCCATAGAAAGAATTAGGCATGCCATTACCAGATTTACAGTTCTAATAAAATAATGCTTTTGAAAACTATTTTAATATTTTCATGATTTTTGCATGGGGAGAAAATGTACCCAGTTGGTTCACACACACATAAGAACTACACATTATGGACAATTAGTTATCTCATTTCCATTCACCAACCTTTTTATTTAGTATATCAAGTATACTCAGTGACAATACCAACCCTCCTACTATCAGTGCACAACTGGCTCATTCAAACAAAATACCACAGGACAGTGTAGAGACTAAGTCCACAGTACACAAGCCAGAATCATTTCACTCTCCTCCTGTCCAACTGGCTCTTTTCGCAAAATACCATCAGGAGACAGTGGAGACTAAGTGTGTGATACCTGTGTGTAGGAGAGACTCCTTCTAAACTAGTCTTGATCGGCGATGTTCATTTTGTTTACATACATATCACAACATGAATCACTAGAGAAGAGCTATTTGTATCAAACAAAAACAGATTTGTAGTCTTGCCCAGTCCCTCTGAGCCAGTTGGTGTTGCGCCCTCTACCGGCGACTAATACAAAAACTAGCATCACCAATCAAGACTTGTGTTCTGTCCATCCTGACTCCAAATATCTTCTTTATTGATTACATAATCACTTACAGCCTAACTTTAATGTGTGTTATAACTGGGAAATCAAATCTGGGTTTATTTCAGAAACGGAGAGGACATATTTTGCACAATAAGTCAAAAATATATTGCATGGCCTTAAAAGCAATGTCACAGCTCATTGGTAAGATACACCATTGGACTTTTCTGTGGGGAAAAAAGCGTACACGTCCTCTTCTTTTGTAAAAGCACGGAAGTGTTACAGGAAGTTTTACTTTGTTTTGTTTGGGGGGGACACAGCAAATTAATTCTGCTCCTCAAACACAAAAAAAAAATCATAATCTAAACTTTTGACACGATGGGTAAAATTGGCTTTTCTAGTGGTTATAAGAGCGTTTGGATCCCTGCGCTTATGACACATGGCACTTACGGCACAAGACACTAATTGCACCTATGTCTGCCACGAATCTGCCATTTTGGGATTCAAATTGCATGTAACAAAACAAACACTAAATTCATCTTTCAACCCCATTGATTAAATAATGGTCACTTTTGGTCATAAATGAAGTGAAAGATTCCATAAAAGGTCATGGGAAGAGTCAAGAGTGTCCTTTGCCGGGGAGATGAAGGCAATGGAACCATTATGCCATCATAATAAGCATGCATCCCGAAGACCAAATGAGCACACTGTTTGAAATGTCTAATCTCTTCTACATCTCAATCCCGGTTCTTCTCAGAACCAACACTTCTCACAAAAGAGGTTTTCATCACACAGTTGTTTTTTCTCATAGAGCATAACTTTATCAAGTTCTTAAAGTTTTCACATTTAAAGGTGATGAAGTAGATACAAACTATGTCCAGGACCATTAAATGGATACATTGCAAGACTCAGAACTTTCTCAGAAGCTATTATCTCTCAGGTTGAACAAAGCAAAAAATGGACTAGAATGGGACTTGAACCTGGGACCTCCGGACTAGCGTGCCAGTGCTCTAGCAACTGAGCTATCTAGCCCTAATGTTGGCGGCGATCTCCTTATTTTGTCAATATCTTTGTTCAGGGTGCCGGTCAGAGGCCATTCAACCTGTAGCGTCAACATAGCCAGGGATAAAGTTTTTAATTGATATTTGAAATAAAAAGTTGACATGCCCTTCAGGTGACCCTTCCTGTCACTTCCCAGGTTGTAACGTAAATGTTGGGTATGATCCCTGGCTACACGGTAGGTTGAATGGCTTCTGACTGGCATCCGAACAAAGGTATTGACAAAATAGGAAGGCTGCCAACATTAGGGCTAGATAGCTCAGTTAGTTGAGTGCCAGCACGTTAACAATATTGAGAATAACAATCATCATAATACTGGAGTCTTATTAGCACACGTATCCACCAATAAGATGCTCAAGGCACTTGAAGACACTTTTTAAGACAAGCTTTGAAGGTTTCTGTTATGAATTATGAGACCAATGTATGCAGCACCTTAAATAAGGATTTAAAATACAGTTTGAATAGTAGTCTAAATCAACATTGTAAAGTCCTTATCAGTTACAGTTTACCTACAACATACATGTATATATATTCAACTGTCACATATATAATTTGTCCCTTTAACAATTATTGACTGATTCAACTATTTATTTCTGTACATTTTATCTAGCTTGTTTAGTTTGTTTGTCTTTGGGTTTTTGTTTTATATTTGAACCTCTATTTTTTTAACATTGTAATTCAAATTCAATTCGGCCTCTTGCCGTGACTTTTGAAAGTTTTTAATAAATAAATAAAAATGTATAATTGTTGTTGCTTGCTTTTTCTTTTTCTAGCTTACTTTGTACCTTTGTTCCTGCTACATGTACATTTTATGTTGTTTTGGCTGAATAAATAATAACAAATAATCAGAGTGGTACAATTTACCAGAAAACACGGAAATAACAGAAAACACTGGAAAGGTGGAAACCTACTGGAAAACACAAACAAAATACAGAAAAAAAACCCTGAAAAACTACCGGAAAACAACTGTAAAACTACTTCAAGACCATGTGATGGGCAGGAGAGCTTATTCTCTAACATTGGCTGCATAATCATGAATAAGTATCCAATCAAACAAAATTACTCTGTTTAAGATGTTTTTTCAATTTCTCCAAGTCCTCCCTTTAGTTGCCGTTCCGGTGCAAGCTCAAATCATTAAGCACATTGTGTGTTTACCTTGAAATGAAGAGGGGCATTTTTCTGTAGGTTTGTGGTATTTTCTGGTATTTTCAGGTATAAAGTAACACCAAATAACAATAATAAAGTTGTTCGGGGGTAATTGTAGATTTCTTGTTGGTTGTTTCTTTTTGAAGGATCAGACAGTCAGATGGCACAAATAGTTGTGCTAGTTTTCCGCGATGAGATTGGCAGTCAGTGGAAGCTGTGTTAAAAAAATAAAAAATAAAAATAAATAAAAAACACAGAAAAATTCTACTTTTGATTTTCATCTATGATGTATTACTGAGACGATCACAGAAAAAATCTGTTCAAAAAGAAATAAAAGGAAAGTGTGTGTTAAAAGTTGCCTTTCACTTAAAGGTAGAGTCATTGATTGGTTTTTGTCAATGCATTATGTGAGGAGTCTCTGTTTTATTTGACGTTTAGTTAATGTTACCGTTACAAAAGTTATTCTCTCTCCGCTGAGGATGCGGGGTGGCGCCCTTTAAATTCTAGTGACCCCCCCACGCTCCTCACCGCCTGCACAATCTTCAACAGGTGAGGATGCCAAACTTTCTCCGTAGTTTTAAACATTTTATTTGATCATAAAGAAAGAAACAAGAAAAGGGACAAACAGGCAGGAACCATTATTTTTAAACGACACTGCAAATTTTTTTCAAAAAAAACAAAAAAAAAAACAGCTTCCACTGACTGCCAATCTCATCACGGAAACTAGCAGAACTATTTGTGCCATCTGACTGTCTGATCCTTCAAAAAGAAACAACCATATACGTCATGTATATTAAATTTTAAATAACAAAACCACAAGGGAAACTGACTGGGTAAATTTTTATTGATTTTGGGTTGAACAAAGAAAATTTACTAGAGTGGGATTTGAACCAACGACCTCCAGATTAACGTGCCGGCACTCTACCAACTGAGCTATCTAGCCCTATGTTGGCGGTCTCCCTATTTTGTCAATATCTTTGTTCGGGGGGTGCCAGTCAGAAGCCATACAACCGCAAACTGCCGTGTAGCCAGGGATCACACCCAAGTATACGATACAACCTGGGAAGCGGCAGCCAGGGGATCACCTTAAGGGGATGCGACTTTTTATATCAGATATCAAATAATAAACCACAAGGGAAACTGACTGGGTAAATTTTTAATGATTTTTGGTTGAACAAAGAAAAATTGACTAGAGCGTTATTTGAACTAACGACCTTCGGATTTATATTAAATTTTGGAACGTCACGTTAGTATTCATGGCAAAATAAAGGATTGCATGTGACACATGTTCCACCAATCAAGTTACAAGGATTTGTGTTTGCCGTATATCAAATGCTTTATTACAACAGGTGTATCAAAGAGCTCCTATGTACATGTATGAAGAGCTTTGTTTAAATTATGAGACCCATCTATACAGCACCTTGTAAGGGTTTACAAGGTGCTGTGGTGCAATCTGCAGCCAACATGCTAAAAACACAGGGGCAATCACCTTCTCTTAAATGATAATTAAATGGGTTCTTTTACGTGCAACAGAAGGACACTACAATTATGGTTATTCTCAAGGACACAAGTGCCACTACCAGGACCTGAACCCACACTATGACAACATCAGAACTTGAGTACACTGTGCTGGACCAGTCAGCCTAAAAACACCCTTTGAATAAGCCTTCTAGTAATCATATAATGTTCTATTCTGCTGGTTACAACAATGTCCTGCAAACAAACATTTGAATAATTATGGCCTCTTTAGCAGTCAGGACACAATTTTATAAAGCCGGTAAGCACGAAAACTTGCTAAGCAAGTAGCAGAAACAGGTTACCAGCCAACATTCCATGAACTTTACAATGTTTCTTTTCTTTTTTGGGGCATGGTGCCAGTGCTACAAGTGCATACTTCAATGTTGTCAAAATCGAAAACAGTCTCTTTGTGAAAACTATGTACATCTTATTATTTGTGTTTTTTAAACTCTTGTTTGTCATATTTCTTTGGATGAATTTGAACCCACGACCTTTGCCATTCTAGAGCAGGAACGCGTTTTTGCGACCTTAAACAGAATTATGTTCGTGCTTTGACCATTGGTTAAGCCTTTTTGCATGTTTGGTTAAGCCGTGATGACGCACTGTTCCGACCAAACCATAGCTAAGTTGTAGGCTTGGTTAGGCTTGGTTTCAAGAGAGTAGATTCTAAAAACAGAATTATTTAAAAAATGAAAAACTTTGAAGCATACCAATCAAATAATAAAATTATAAACACTAACTTCCATTATTTGAAAATAAAATGAACGCTGCTTCGAGAACATTATTTGTCAAGAGATGTACGTCACAAACTGTTTCTGGTTATCGACCCATTTTTGCGTAGCTCTCGGAAATTGTTTTGGTCAGTGATTTCTTGTTGTCAGAAACTTGTTTCTGGTCTCTGGTCTGGGTTCCAAATCACGCGAAAGGTGTCTCACCACGAGACCAGCGAGCTTGCCCAGTTCCCCAATCTATTTTACTCTACATCCAACTATCAGACAATTTCTAAACTAGGGCAGTGGCATCCCCAAATTCCCCAACCTGTTTTACTTACAATACACCAACACAGTCACCAACAACAGGTTATACATCTCAACAAAACTGTTCTAGACAAAACTGTTCTGACCATGTTTACGACACAAGGTTTTGTTGACCATCACACCTACCTATTAGTTTGTTTACAAGTACAACTTCATGTTTTCCTGATATTTTTCCCCCGAGGATTACTGGATCCCCTTCATACATGTAAGTGGAATCCATATGACAATGATGCAATACAAGGTTCTTATACAGCGCTTTTCACACCTGAAGGGTGTCAAAAAGCACTCATTATTTTTTCTACAGGTATACAGATCTACATTTGGAAATATAAGACCCATTTTTAAATGTATGTTGCACCTAGCTGTGGTGCAAACCTAATGCACCCAACCAAGCCAGAAACACCAGGGTGAGCCCCTTCTCTTAGAGATAAGTTTACAAGACCCTTTTTCATGCAAGTACACCAGACACAGGACCTAAAGGCATTAACATGCCATCTGAAGGACAAAGCAATAATACATTGTAGTTTTAACTAAAAGTGTCTCATTTAAGACTGATCAGAAACACCAGAGCTTGAGTCTGGGCACATGACCTCTGTGCCACATTACATTACTGTCAGAGATCTCAATGATCCCAAAACATTAAAAAAAATTACATACAGTAAATAAATATAAACAAAATATTAATTCTGTTATAAAAAGATCCTCAAGGATAACACTCAAGTGGAATGCAAGGTTGAACCAGTGAGAACAAAAAGTAGTTCTTAATTGGGAGAATTGCCTCATTTACAGAATCGTTTTTAAGCAGAGAACTTTTCTGACTCGTTTCTGCATTGGATAATATTTTCTGTAGCTTTGTAGACATGTTAAAAAACGTAAGAAAATTGATATATTGATCCGCAGACATGATTTAAATTAGGGGTACAAACAAAAGAATTGTTCTAATTTGTTTGAATATTTTGGTAACTTGTTGACTTCTTATTGGAAGTCCCCCATTTCCCCCAGATAAATGGCAGGGCAATTTCTTTTATAACTAAGCAGTACGAGTTCTTAATAATAATAATAACCAGTTCTTATATAGCGCATTTCACAATAACGTCTCAATGCGCTTTACATTAGTGCCCTGGTCATTGGGCCAATAACATTCCTTTAATCTTTCTCAGCTCTCTGGGGAGTATACAGCCCGAGCTGCCGTGGCGCTCAGAAGGCTTTTTCAAACACAATATCAACCTCTACCCTCGCAGGTACCCATTTATACCCCTGGGTGAAGAGAAGCAACTATAGCGAAGTGTCTTGCTCAAGGACACAAGCATCACGACCGGGACTCGAACCCACACCCCGATGACTAAACCACCAGAACTTGAATCCGATGATCTAAACCACTCGGCCATGACACCCTACATACTTATCACAACTAAATAGATAAGTAGATAAGTAGAAGGACAAGTTCATCTAGATTAGCAGAACAAATTCTTGTCAGAAGTAAATTCTATTCTGCAAAAGCAGATAAATAGAGGGACAAGTTCTTTTATAACTAGGCTTACTATACATGTAATTTGTGCATTAATTTTTTTTCTCTACTTGCTCGTACTTACCCAAAGAATTTCTTCTTCACTGACGACTGTAAGACACGACTTCTTTCTTTATTGATGACTCTAAGTAGCAGTGTACATCATATGGATGTCCAAGAAACACAAAATGGCACCTAAAAAGAAACAAAGAGGACAAACAGTTTTTAAAAATACATATTTAGTTTCAAAAAATCTCTATATAGTATTTTAAAATTGTTTTTTAATCAAGCAAAAAGTTTACATTACGTGTGGAAGATGAGCATAAAAATGGAAGTTGAAATAATGTAATGTCATTGGACATTTTTTGTTGATAAGTTTTGGCAATTATTCTTGCTTTTTTTTCTCTATAACTTTTTGTGTCATTCCTCTTATATAGTGAAGTATTGTGCTTTCAGCGCTCTCTTTGTGTCATTTATATTTTGTGTACGACAATCTGCCATGGAGGTAATACAAAAATCCATTGCCTTTGTATAAACACCAAAATAGTTTTTTAAAAACACTGAAAAGGCAACATTAAAGCTCATAAAATGTAACTTTTCATTCACGTAATTTTTAATCTCCAAAGTCCAGATTTCAAATTGGGGAGGTGTGGGCACCAGGGGGAGCCAGCCCCTCAATCCCCCACCCACGCCTGCTTAGTTACGCCACTGATCAAAATACAGATCAATTGATCAATTGAATAACAGAAACAAATTATGTTCAAGTGTTGACTTTGGGTCTGATAAATTATCTTTCAATTCTATGAGTAATCAAGTATACTCTTCTCTTACTTGTCTCAGTTCGGGTTCATATAAAAGCAGTCAAATGCATGTTAAACTGTGTCAGCAATTTTTTGTATTCACATTTTGAATCTGGTCTTGTTAAAAAATGTCTGGTCCTGTAAAAATTTTAAGCTACGAGCCCTGTAGTCTTGTGGATTTTCTCCCCAAATTCGAGCCCTGGAATCCTCTGATTGCATTGTAGCGGGGTTTTCATTTCAACTGCTCAATTTTGATGCATTTTTAGTAAGTTGCATAAAAAACAAACCAGATTGATGGTTTTTAAGTTGTTTTCCAATTTCACAAAATAAAGACAGGAAAAATGTCCAAAAACAATTCACTAATGAGGAATTAACATTGATTTAAAATATCCATAACAATTTACTAATATGAATGTTTGTCATGTAAGTCATTGTTCATCAATCATGTTTCATATTGTTTAACAAGCCTTTTGAAATAATCATATCTCATCTGGAAAAATGTGTTACTCCTTCAGCGAGGGTGCTAAATTCAATTGCCATCGATTTTGGGTTTAAAACAAAATTATTGGAAACGTTAGTCATAATACGTGACAATATGTAGTTGAGCTCTATTCCCTTACTCGAGCAGCATGAGTGGGAGGCAGCACTAGCATAAGAACTGTCCCCCGACCCGGTGACCCCAAAGCCCGGACCGATACAACAATCTACGTTTGTATCCTAACCTTTTTACTAATTGAAAATTTTATTTCTCCATTATTATAGAAATAATTTTTGGGAAACATTTTGAACCATAAAAAAATATAATGCTTTTAAAAGTAAAGAAGTTCAAGTCTAAATGATGGCGGATGAAGAAGTCAAACTTATTTGAATACTTACAAAGACATCTCCTGCCTCTAGTTCAGCTACACATCTACAGTAAGGAATATCTGCTTCACTCCCTCGCTTGATGTAGTCATTCATCCCTCCACTTTCCTTCATTTTCTGTAAAGTAAGACCTATAACTGCCCTACGCATACCTGACGGTATACAGTAAACAATTATGACACCACCGTGGAATAAAGGATTTCACAAAATGACAGTATGCATAGATTGAGTGTACCGACTAGTTTTAAAAGATCTAGACATTGTATACACTCGGCATGAATGGAAGAAAATTAAAAAAATTGTAAGTTTTGCAGTGTATTATTTCTGGTGTGCAGGTAAGGGGTGAGTTATTAGGTGTATGGGAGATGTAGTTGTATATGAATGGTAAGAGGGGGTCACAAAAAGGGGGTGGGTGTTTGAAGGGAAGAAAGGAGGGGGTTTTGATATAAAGGAGGATGAGGGAGGGGTATAGGTGGGGGTTAGTGTTAGGGGTTAAGAGAGGGAGAGGGATGAAAGTGGTTGATGGTGGTATAAGGAAGTGTGTGGAGGAGGGGGATGGTAATACTATATGGGGTATAGGAAGGGAATATGGGGTGGTGGTGTTGTGGTATAAGGAAGTGTGTGGAAGAGGGGGATGGTAATACTATAAATATGGGGTATAGGAAGGGAATATGGGGTGGTGTGTTGTGGTATAAGGAAGTGTGTGGAAGAGGGGGATGGTAATACTATAAATATGGGGTATAGGAAGGGAATATGGGGTGGTGTGTTGTGGTATAAGGAAGTGTGTGGAGGAGGGGGATGGTAATACTATATGGGGTATAGGAAGGGAATATGGGGTGGTGGTGTTGTGGTATAAGGAAGTGTGTGGAAGAGGGGGATGGTAATACTATAAATATGGGGTATAGGAAGGGAATATGGGGTGGTGTGTTGTGGTATAAGGAAGTGTGTGGAAGAGGGGGATGGTAATACTATAAATATGGGGTATAGGAAGGGAATATGGGGTGGTGTGTTGTGGTATAAGGAAGTGTGTGGAGGAGGGGGATGGTAATACTATATGGGGTATAGGAAGGGAATATGGGGTGGTGGTGTTGTGGTATAAGGAAGTGTGTGGAAGAGGGGGATGGTAATACTATAAATATGGGGTATAGGAAGGGAATATGGGGTGGTGTGTTGTGGTATAAGGAAGTGTGTGGAGGAGGGGGATGGTAATACTATATGGGGTATAGGAAGGGAATATGGGGTGGTGTGTTGTGGTATAAGGAAGTGTGTGGAGGAGGGGGATGGTAATACTATATGGGGTATAGGAAGGGAATATGGGGTGGTGGTGTTGTGGTATAAGGAAGTGTGTGGAGGAGGGGGATGGTAATACTATAAATATGGGGTATAGGAAGGGAATATGGGGTGGTGGTGTTGTGGTATAAGGAAGTGTGTGGAAGAGGGGGATGGTAATACTATAAATATGGGGTATAGGAAGGGAATATGGGGTGGTGGTGTTGTGGTATAAGGAAGTGTGTGGAGGAGGGGGATGGTAATACTATATGGGGTATAGGAAGGGAATATGGGGTGGTGTGTTGTGGTATAAGGAAGTGTGTGGAGGAGGGGGATGGTAATACTATATGGGGTATAGGAAGGGAATATGGGGTGGTGTGTTGTGGTATAAGGAAGTGTGTGGAGGAGGGGGATGGTAATACTATATGGGGTATAGGAAGGGAATATGGGGTGGTGTGTTGTGGTATAAGGAAGTGTGTGGAAGAGGGGGATGGTAATACTATAAATATGGGGTATAGGAAGGGAATATGGGGTGGTGTGTTGTGGTATAAGGAAGTGTGTGGAAGAGGGGGATGGTAATACTATAAATATGGGGTATAGGAAGGGAATATGGGGTGGTGGTGTTGTGGTATAAGGAAGTGTGTGGAGGAGAGGGATGGTAATACTATATGGGGTATAGGAAGGGAATATGGGGTGGTGTGTTGTGGTATAAGGAAGTGTGTGGAAGAGGGGGATGGTAATACTATAAATATGGGGTATAGGAAGGGAATATGGGGTGGTGTGTTGTGGTATAAGGAAGTGTGTGGAGGAGGGGGATGGTAATACTATAAATATGGGGTATAGGAAGGGAATATGGGGTGGTGTGTTGTGGTATAAGGAAGTGTGTGGAAGAGGGGGATGGTAATACTATAAATATGGGGTATAGGAAGGGAATATGGGGTGGTGGTGTTGTGGTATAAGGAAGTGTGTGGAAGAGGGGGATGGTAATACTATAAATATGGGGTATAGGAAGGGAATATGGGGTGGTGTGTTGTGGTATAAGGAAGTGTGTGGAGGAGGGGGATGGTAATACTATATGGGGTATAGGAAGGGAATATGGGGTGGTGTGTTGTGGTATAAGGAAGTGTGTGGAAGAGGGGGATGGTAATACTATAAATATGGGGTATAGGAAGGGAATATGGGGTGGTGTGTTGTGGTATAAGGAAGTGTGTGGAGGAGGGGGATGGTAATACTATATGGGGTATAGGAAGGGGATATGGGGTGGTATTGTGGTATAAGGAAGTGTGTGGAGGAGGGGGATGGTAATACTATATGGGGTATAGGAAGGGAATATGGGGTGGTGTGTTGTGGTATAAGGAAGTGTGTGGAAGAGGGGGATGGTAATACTATAAATATGGGGTATAGGAAGGGAATATGGGGTGGTGTGTTGTGGTATAAGGAAGTGTGTGGAGGAGGGGGATGGTAATACTATATGGGGTATAGGAAGGGGATATGGGGTGGTATTGTGGTATAAGGAAGTGTGTGGAGGAGGGGGATGGTAATACTATATGGGGTATAGGAAGGGAATATGGGGTGGTGTGTTGTGGTATAAGGAAGTGTGTGGAAGAGGGGGATGGTAATACTATAAATATGGGGTATAGGAAGGGAATATGGGGTGGTGGTGTTGTGGTATAAGGAAGTGTGTGGAAGAGGGGGATGGTAATACTATAAATATGGGGTATAGGAAGGGAATATGGGGTGGTGTGTTGTGGTATAAGGAAGTGTGTGGAGGAGGGGGATGGTAATACTATATGGGGTATAGGAAGGGAATATGGGGTGGTGTGTTGTGGTATAAGGAAGTGTGTGGAGGAGGGGGATGGTAATACTATAAATATGGGGTATAGGAAGGGAATATGGGGTGGTGTGTTGTGGTATAAGGAAGTGTGTGGAGGAGGGGGATGGTAATACTATATGGGGTATAGGAAGGGAATATGGGGTGGTGGTGTTGTGGTATAAGGAAGTGTGTGGAAGAGGGGGATGGTAATACTATAAATATGGGGTATAGGAAGGGAATATGGGGTGGTGTGTTGTGGTATAAGGAAGTGTGTGGAAGAGGGGGATGGTAATACTATAAATATGGGGTATAGGAAGGGAATATGGGGTGGTGTGTTGTGGTATAAGGAAGTGTGTGGAGGAGGGGGATGGTAATACTATATGGGGTATAGGAAGGGAATATGGGGTGGTGGTGTTGTGGTATAAGGAAGTGTGTGGAAGAGGGGGATGGTAATACTATAAATATGGGGTATAGGAAGGGAATATGGGGTGGTGTGTTGTGGTATAAGGAAGTGTGTGGAGGAGGGGGATGGTAATACTATATGGGGTATAGGAAGGGAATATGGGGTGGTGGTGTTGTGGTATAAGGAAGTGTGTGGAGGAGGGGGATGGTAATACTATAAATATGGGGTATAGGAAGGGAATATGGGGTGGTGTGTTGTGGTATAAGGAAGTGTGTGGAGGAGGGGGATGGTAATACTATATGGGGTATAGGAAGGGAATATGGGGTGGTGGTGTTGTGGTATAAGGAAGTGTGTGGAAGAGGGGGATGGTAATACTATACATATGGGGTATAGGAAGGGAATATGGGGTGGTGTGTTGTGGTATAAGGAAGTGTGTGGAGGAGGGGGATGGTAATACTATATGGGGTATAGGAAGGGAATATGGGGTGGTGGTGTTGTGGTATAAGGAAGTGTGTGGAAGAGGGGGATGGTAATACTATAAATATGGGGTATAGGAAGGGAATATGGGGTGGTGTGTTGTGGTATAAGGAAGTGTGTGGAGGAGGGGGATGGTAATACTATATGGGGTATAGGAAGGGAATATGGGGTGGTGGTGTTGTGGTATAAGGAAGTGTGTGGAAGAGGGGGATGGTAATACTATAAATATGGGGTATAGGAAGGGAATATGGGGTGGTGTGTTGTGGTATAAGGAAGTGTGTGGAGGAGGGGGATGGTAATACTATATGGGGTATAGGAAGGGAATATGGGGTGGTGGTGTTGTGGTATAAGGAAGTGTGTGGAAGAGGGGGATGGTAATACTATAAATATGGGGTATAGGAAGGGAATATGGGGTGGTGTGTTGTGGTATAAGGAAGTGTGTGGAGGAGGGGGATGGTAATACTATATGGGGTATAGGAAGGGAATATGGGGTGGTGGTGTTGTGGTATAAGGAAGTGTGTGGAAGAGGGGGATGGTAATACTATAAATATGGGGTATAGGAAGGGAATATGGGGTGGTGTGTTGTGGTATAAGGAAGTGTGTGGAGGAGGGGGATGGTAATACTATAAATATGGGGTATAGGAAGGGAATATGGGGTGGTGTGTTGTGGTATAAGGAAGTGTGTGGAGGAGGGGGATGGTAATACTATATGGGGTATAGGAAGGGAATATGGGGTGGTGGTGTTGTGGTATAAGGAAGTGTGTGGAAGAGGGGGATGGTAATACTATAAATATGGGGTATAGGAAGGGAATATGGGGTGGTGTGTTGTGGTATAAGGAAGTGTGTGGAGGAGGGGGATGGTAATACTATAAATATGGGGTATAGGAAGGGAATATGGGGTGGTGTGTTGTGGTATAAGGAAGTGTGTGGAGGAGGGGGATGGTAATACTATAAATATGGGGTATAGGAAGGGAATATGGGGTGGTGTGTTGTGGTATAAGGAAGTGTGTGGAGGAGGGGGATGGTAATACTATATGGGGTATAGGAAGGGAATATGGGGTGGTGGTGTTGTGGTATAAGGAAGTGTGTGGAAGAGGGGGATGGTAATACTATAAATATGGGGTATAGGAAGGGAATATGGGGTGGTGTGTTGTGGTATAAGGAAGTGTGTGGAGGAGGGGGATGGTAATACTATAAATATGGGGTATAGGAAGGGAATATGGGGTGGTGTGTTGTGGTATAAGGAAGTGTGTGGAGGAGGGGGATGGTAATACTATAAATATGGGGTATAGGAAGGGAATATGGGGTGGTGTGTTGTGGTATAAGGAAGTGTGTGGAGGAGGGGGATGGTAATACTATATGGGGTATAGGAAGGGAATATGGGGTGGTGGTGTTGTGGTATAAGGAAGTGTGTGGAAGAGGGGGATGGTAATACTATAAATATGGGGTATAGGAAGGGAATATGGGGTGGTGTGTTGTGGTATAAGGAAGTGTGTGGAGGAGGGGGATGGTAATACTATAAATATGGGGTATAGGAAGGGAATATGGGGTGGTGTGTTGTGGTATAAGGAAGTGTGTGGAGGAGGGGGATGGTAATACTATATGGGGTATAGGAAGGGAATATGGGGTGGTGGTGTTGTGGTATAAGGAAGTGTGTGGAAGAGGGGGATGGTAATACTATAAATATGGGGTATAGGAAGGGAATATGGGGTGGTGTGTTGTGGTATAAGGAAGTGTGTGGAGGAGGGGGATGGTAATACTATAAATATGGGGTATAGGAAGGGAATATGGGGTGGTGTGTTGTGGTATAAGGAAGTGTGTGGAGGAGGGGGATGGTAATACTATAAATATGGGGTATAGGAAGGGAATATGGGGTGGTGTGTTGTGGTATAAGGAAGTGTGTGGAGGAGGGGGATGGTAATACTATATGGGGTATAGGAAGGGAATATGGGGTGGTGGTGTTGTGGTATAAGGAAGTGTGTGGAAGAGGGGGATGGTAATACTATAAATATGGGGTATAGGAAGGGAATATGGGGTGGTGTGTTGTGGTATAAGGAAGTGTGTGGAGGAGGGGGATGGTAATACTATATGGGGTATAGGAAGGGAATATGGGGTGGTGGTGTTGTGGTATAAGGAAGTGTGTGGAAGAGGGGGATGGTAATACTATAAATATGGGGTATAGGAAGAGAATATGGGGTGGTGTGTTGTGGTATAAGGAAGTGTGTGGAGGAGGGGGATGGTAATACTATAAATATGGGGTATAGGAAGGGAATATGGGGTGGTGTGTTGTGGTATAAGGAAGTGTGTGGAGGAGGGGGATGGTAATACTATAAATATGGGGTATAGGAAGGGAATATGGGGTGGTGTGTTGTGGTATAAGGAAGTGTGTGGAGGAGGGGGATGGTAATACTATATGGGGTATAGGAAGGGAATATGGGGTGGTGGTGTTGTGGTATAAGGAAGTGTGTGGAAGAGGGGGATGGTAATACTATAAATATGGGGTATAGGAAGGGAATATGGGGTGGTGTGTTGTGGTATAAGGAAGTGTGTGGAGGAGGGGGATGGTAATACTATAAATATGGGGTATAGGAAGGGAATATGGGGTGGTGTGTTGTGGTATAAGGAAGTGTGTGGAGGAGGGGGATGGTAATACTATATGGGGTATAGGAAGGGAATATGGGGTGGTGGTGTTGTGGTATAAGGAAGTGTGTGGAAGAGGGGGATGGTAATACTATAAATATGGGGTATAGGAAGGGAATATGGGGTGGTGTGTTGTGGTATAAGGAAGTGTGTGGAGGAGGGGGATGGTAATACTATATGGGGTATAGGAAGGGAATATGGGGTGGTGGTGTTGTGGTATAAGGAAGTGTGTGGAAGAGGGGGATGGTAATACTATAAATATGGGGTATAGGAAGGGAATATGGGGTGGTGTGTTGTGGTATAAGGAAGTGTGTGGAGGAGGGGGATGGTAATACTATATGGGGTATAGGAAGGGAATATGGGGTGGTGGTGTTGTGGTATAAGGAAGTGTGTGGAAGAGGGGGATGGTAATACTATAAATATGGGGTATAGGAAGGGAATATGGGGTGGTGTGTTGTGGTATAAGGAAGTGTGTGGAAGAGGGGGATGGTAATACTATAAATATGGGGTATAGGAAGGGAATATGGGGTGGTGGTGTTGTGGTATAAGGAAGTGTGTGGAGGAGGGGGATGGTAATACTATAAATATGGGGTATAGGAAGGGAATATGGGGTGGTGTGTTGTGGTATAAGGAAGTGTGTGGAGGAGGGGGATGGTAATACTATAAATATGGGGTATAGGAAGGGAATATGGGGTGGTGTGTTGTGGTATAAGGAAGTGTGTGGAGGAGGGGGATGGTAATACTATAAATATGGGGTATAGGAAGGGAATATGGGGTGGTGTGTTGTGGTATAAGGAAGTGTGTGGAGGAGGGGGATGGTAATACTATATGGGGTATAGGAAGGGAATATGGGGTGGTGTGTTGTGGTATAAGGAAGTGTGTGGAAGAGGGGGATGGTAATACTATAAATATGGGGTATAGGAAGGGAATATGGGGTGGTGTGTTGTGGTATAAGGAAGTGTGTGGAGGAGGGGGATGGTAATACTATATGGGGTATAGGAAGGGAATATGGGGTGGTGTGTTGTGGTATAAGGAAGTGTGTGGAGGAGGGGGATGGTAATACTATAAATATGGGGTATAGGAAGGGAATATGGGGTGGTGTGTTGTGGTATAAGGAAGTGTGTGGAGGAGGGGGATGGTAATACTATAAATATGGGGTATAGGAAGGGAATATGGGGTGGTGTGTTGTGGTATAAGGAAGTGTGTGGAGGAGGGGGATGGTAATACTATATGGGGTATAGGAAGGGGATATGGGGTGGTGTGTTGTGGTATAAGGAAGTGTGTGGAGGAGGGGGATGGTAATACTATATGGGGTATAGGAAGGGAATATGGGGTGGTGGTGTTGTGGTATAAGGAAGTGTGTGGAAGAGGGGGATGGTAATACTATATGGGGTATAGGAAGGGAATATGGGGTGGTGGTGTTGTGGTATAAGGAAGTGTGTGGAAGAGGGGGATGGTAATACTATATGGGGTATAGGAAGGGAATATGGGGTGGTGGTGTTGTGGTAGGGGTTAGTGGTGAGGGAAGGAAAGGTTGTGAAGGGCTACTATACAAGGGACATGAGAATAGTGGTGAAGAGTGGATAATGGTAGGAGTGGGGAATTGGTAGGGGGTGAATGGTGTAGAGGGAAGTGGTATACTACTTATAGAGCTATGAAGGTCACTTTTTAGATAAGGGAATTATAAAGTGCGAAATAATAAAGGACTTGTGACCGAATTAAATTTGCTGATTAACTTTATGAACCTGACTTAGAATACAGAACCTGAGGTTCTGAAGGTCATTTTAGCAAAGGGAAATCTGAAGTGCAATATACTAAGGATCTGTGACCGAATTTGGTTTGTGAAACCTGACTTACGCCATGAAACCTGACTTATTACACGGAACTTGAGGTACTGAAGGTCAATTCAGAAAAGGGAAATATGAAGCATGAAATATTAAGGACCTGTGACTGGACATAAGAATATTGGTGGAGAGTGGGGGGGGGGGGGGGGGAAGTTTCAAGATTATGGAAGTTGTGTGGGGGGAATGTAACCAAGAGGGCGGTGTGGTATCGGAGTAAATAACAGGTGTGACATGTCATTAATATGGTGAATAGTTATTTTTGGCCGCCGCCTCCTTTTTTTTAATATTTACTATTTTCAGAAAAAATGAGAAAAAAATAAAAATCTTGAAGATTTAAAGCTGAAATCATTTATTTGGGATAAAACTGATGAGTGGCATCTCTGATATTTTGAATCTCCTGAATCCAATTAGATGGGCCAAAATACCAGCTTTGCCTCAAGAATTCCCAACTTTCTCATTAATATATTATCATCAGTGTCTTGGCACCAAACCATGCTGGGCGTTCTTTTCAGAGCGGACAGCAACTGTTGTCGTGATGGTGATGGTGCTGCGATTCTGCAGTGAAGGGTCTTACAAATCATTTGTTTTGTCATAAATTGCATCAGTATACTCAAATAGCACAATATCTATGAATAAATATACCTTGGCCAGCCATATTTAGCATGGCAGCCATCTTGGAAAAAATAGTAAAAAAATAGTAAATAGTAAATAGTAACGCCCTGCCTCCTCCTTTTTTTGAAAAAGTCCGGGCGAGAAACTCTTTGGTTTTGTTACTTGGCCTTACAAAATAAAGTCAATACGAGGTCAAAGATGAAATTGTGATGTTGCAATGTGAAGTGTGCGTGTGTAATGCGGAGTGCGTGTTTGTGCATGCTGCGTCGCGTGGGTATGTTGTGGGTACTGATTGTGTTAATTCTATATAAATGTAGGTACATACAATAAAACTAACCTGTGAAAATTTCACTTCAAAAGGTCGCGTTTTTGAGATATCACCGAAAAACCGGAGTGAATATTTCCAAGCAGGAAGAATATTCCCCATAGGAATACACAGTCTGAGAAGCGTTTCTGACAGAAACGCTTCTCAGATTCAAATTTTGGGGAATAAAAAGTGATATATTTTTCCATAACCGTACTACATCGAAGTTAAAAGTTTCTCAAAATTCATTATACTACCCAAAGCTGCTCTACTTCTTACCAAGTAAGTTTTTATTGCCATTAATTTTCAGAGTCATTACCAAACGTGTACTGTGCCTTTAAAGGAAAGTGGACTCTAACAACTGCGGATAAACATCAAAGTAGTGGTGGTAGTAACGTGGGGAATTCAAAGGAAGGATGTTTGGTAAGTGGTAGATGGGTTTAAGAAAATAATTTGTTATGTACACATATTTTAAATTCTATTGACAATGACAGTCAAATAAGTCGATTCTGGATGTTGTGAAAGGGCGAAGAGTTTTTTACATTATATAGAGAGCATAGGATTTAAAATTGATTTGACTATAATACATTCCATTGTTTTTTTACTGATAATAACTAAATAATGTGAAACTGGAAGATAAATTATTTTATGCTTTACAGAAAATTCACCGAATTATTTAATAATGATTCTGTACACTTGTGTTGTTAATGACATTTTCAGTGAATAAATATTATTATTATTTAATATGGCTTTAATAAATAAAACATTATTGTTTTTATATCTATAGGACTGGATTGGCAGCTAATAATTGGAAAATATACACGGATGGCACTAATAATTGGATATACACGGATGGCACTAATAATTGGATATACACGGATGGCACTAATAATTGGAATAATATATACACGGATGGCACTAATAATTGGAATATATACACGGATGGTACGGTAGCTCGTCTAGATTGAGTGCTTCTTCCCATGCCTCATAATACTTGAGGACGTGAGTGATTGAGTGATAGTACAACGTGGCTCTGATGGAACCAATGGATTCATCGTCAGAATTATCCTATACAGCAATCCTTCACCGATCTTGAACTCTTGGTGGCAGCAGATATGCCTCCATTACTGCGGTGTACCTGGGTGGTACTGCGCTGCCTAGCGACTGGTATAAGGTTTGGGCTACACGGCGATCATTTGATCAGTCACGGGTTATTGGACTTTTACTTTGCAAATCGCTTAAACCCGTCGCTAGGCAGCGCAGTACCACCCAGGTACCACCGCAATAATGGCGGTATCTGCTGCCACCAAGAGTTCAAGATCGGTGAAGGATTGCTGTATATTTGACCAGGAAAATTCTGAATATACTCTAGATTTCTTTATATCTCTGGAGGAATAGTATATTTTGCACTGATTGACCAGCATCGTTGTTGATTTTGGCCTTCAAAGTGAGTGGAACACTGGAACGTATATCACAACAATCCATTGTTCTACAAAAGAGTACAATTCTTATTGCTGTTGTATCTCGGTATTCAAACTGGCGGCTTAAGTTATAGACACAAACGAGTTGGTTTGGACATGGAATTATTAGAGGATACAAAATAACAATTAGCAGTCTTACCAAGATTACAAGTTTTGTTGCTGATTTTTTGAAAACTTAATCATAATTACGTCAGCTAAAGAAAGTTGGGCTGCGTTCTGTCTTATATAACGCATTGCTCAGTGACCGGTCAATAATTCTGCCGGCCCGTCGATTTATGTAGCGGAACATAAAGTACGACTGTGTGTGTATTAAATGCACACCATTCTCGTGTAAAGGAGGACTAGGTTGAAGTTTAAGTTTTGAACTTATTAACCCTCCTACTCTTGGTAACATTTTCCAGTGAGTTGACCAACCATTTGAAACCATTCAACTGCACTGGTTGTGTATGATGGCACAACTGTGCACATAACATGTGTGTACTGTGTAGATGCATTTACCACATGATATTACATTGCAGGCTGGCATAGTTTATCTACCATTCAAAACCACAGTGGATGATATTGAATGGTCAGACAGTAGAAGGGTTTTAATTACCAAAAACTGATCACGTGATTTACAATAATATCAGAGTATAGACTTAAACAGTTGAAGACAGGCATCTAAATGGATTGATACGTAACTTGAGCTTATGGTAAGTTACTTTTACAAATATTGTGTTACGATAAAATACAGTTTTAAAAGATAATTTTAGGGTGTTATAGTAATGAACATTTCAATTTACTGTGGTTTTAACAAAACCTGTAAAATACATGTGATAATAATAATAATAATAGTGGCTTCTTATATAGCGCTCGTATCCGTCACTCAGTGACGCTCAAGGCGCTTCAACAGTATTTTCCTGCAAGGTATATATGTGGAGCTACTTATTGAAGTTTGAGACCTATTCCTTTACACAGCACCTTGTAATGGTTTACAAGGTGCTGTGGCGCAATATGCAGCCAATCAAACCAGGAACACCGGGGCGAACCCCTTCTCTTTTTGATAAGTGCGCTGGGTTCTTTTACGTGCATTACACAACACACGGGACCAACGGCTTTACGTCCCATCCGAAGGACGGAGCAATAATGGTTAAGTGTCTTGCTTAAGGACACAAGTGTCACGACCGGGTCTCGAACCCACACTCTGCTGATCAGAAACAGCAGAGCTCGGCCACGACACACCACCATGTACCATTACTTGATGGTTTCTAATCTAACTGTACGGGTTTGTATGGTGATTTCAATTAAGTCACTCATTAACACTTAATAGAATCGGTTAGTTGGTTGTTCCTGTTTATTTTATCGATACAAATTATTTTTAAATTTTAGGTTACAGAGAAAATATTTAAGGTTTGAGTTGCTCAGTTGGGGGGATATAGATTAGAAAATAAACAAATTAAGGTTTAAAACTGGAAATTTTGTTTATTGAGTTTTTGGCTGGTGCAGAATATTTGGTGGAGTTTAGTGAGGTTTGAGACGTTTGGAAATACTGTAAATCGTTTTTTGAATGAGAAAGTTGTATTTATTAATCAGTTTGCGTGCTAGTAAAATGTTTCTGTATGTTTTGTTGTATTTAAAAGAACAGAACACTGGTAGGGTGGATTTTTGTTTGTGGGAAACTGTTTTCGTTGGCGTTTGTAGTTGGAGTGAACGGGTTGAATGTATTTTTTGATGAAGGATTCAGGAAAACCACATTTAATTAATCTGGCGGTGAGTAATTTAGTTATGTGTGTGTATTCGGATTTAAGTTGGCAGTGTGTTTTGCATCGGTTACATTCACCAAGTATGACACTTGAAAAGAAAGAAGCAAAATGGTTGGAAGAATAATGAATGTAGGTGAATTTTTGAAAGGGTTTTTGAAAAATAAAATAATTAATAGATTGGTGGAGTATGGTATGGTGATCGATGGAGAGTTGTACGTCTAAGAATGCAATTTGTTTTTTGTTAATTGTGAATGTGACTGGAATAGATTTGGGGTACATGGAGGCTAATAATTCTATAACTCTAGTGTGGTCAAGTTTAGGGGAGTCCCGGAAAATTAGGAGGCCATCGTCGATATAACGAACAAAAACAGGAATGTTAGTTGAGGGAAACCGTTTGAAAAAAGAAAATTCATGACAAGCAAGGACGAGATTAGCGATTTGTGCAGAGTGGTAGCTTCCCATTTGTACACCAATGTTTTGTTTGAAAATATGTTTACCTATTGAAAATGAACTGTGTGAAGATGTGAAATTATAGAGTAAGAGGAAATATCTGAAGTGTTCGTATGGGTAATCACAGATTGATGTAACTTTGTAGAGGGTGTTGTAAACGTCATCTGGTGCAATATTGGTGTATAGGCTTTCGAAATCAAAAGAAATGAGGGATGTGTTGTCGAAGTAGTTGAGATTGATTGATTTAATTTTATCGATGAGTGCTTGAGAATTATTGATGATGGTCCAGGGAAAATTGAGTTTTAGAAATTTATCTTCAAAGCGACTAATGAGAATGTCTAAATAAAAACCAAGGGATTTTGAAACTGGTGATGTTATCCAATTATATGAGCTGTGATGATGGGTCGTCCTTTTAATTTTGATTAATTAAAAGAGGAGATGTAAGTCTTGTTTAGCTGTGTTGATGAGTTGTGTGTATCAAATTTACCCAGTGGGGTGTAAGTGTTGCAGTTAATCTGTCTTTTGTATTCGTTTATGTACCATGATGTGTTATTGACGCCAAGTCCCATATTTTTATCTGAAATTCTAATGATGATGTTTTTGTTGTTAGAGATTTTTTGAATGTCAATGATGTCTTCTATAGGGTAATGTTGTGCAGTTGTTCGAAGTTGCTGTGTAGGAGATCGTTGGGTGAAAGATTATTGAATTCTTGGAGGGTGTTGTGTTTGTAGTCGAACGTGTTTTTGCAAAGTTGAGGGTGTGTGGTAAGGCCGAGTAGATTTTTGTGGAGTGTTTTCCTTTTTAGCTTAAAGTTAGTGAAATTAGGTCGGGGTTGGTTGATGAGGGAAAAGTGGATACGGCCTTTAGTGGCAATTTGTTTCATAGTGAGTAGCATGGATTTATACAGTGAGAGTTTGCAAGTTGTAGGGTCTTCAGAAGGGTCGGTTGGGATAAAAGATTGCCCTTTATTTATTATTTTCTGGATGCGTTGCGGTATGTGAAGAGATGTGAAGTTGTGGAAGTTTTGTGATTTGTCTGACAGAAGGCTATTAAGGAGTTGGTCTGTTTCTTGATTTCTAAAGTGTGATAATTTGTTGATGATGAAATTATTGTGGATTTGTTTTCATTTGTTTATAAGACTGTTGGCAATGTGGAAGTTGATGGATAGAGTGCGGATGCGAGTTGTACAGTTTGTTGTTGGTAATGTCTTGGATTTCTAATGAATATTGTGTTTCTAATTGTTCTGTGATTTCTTTGATATTTTGTTCAGTTTTTTCTATGAGTTTGGTGTAATTAGTTATGCATTTGCGGATTGTGGTGGATTCGTCAGATAGTGTACTGTTTTGGATTTTATTTTCGACAACTTTGATGGTGGTGTTAAATTTTGTTTGAAGTTGGTGTAGTTTTGGGATGTATTTGTCTAGAATTAGGAAGTGTTTATTACATGTAGATGTGTAGTGTTTGTAAATACATTTGGTGGATTCCTGGGTAGATAACCATTCGGAATAATTTTTACATTTAGAAATGTTTAGTCCAACTTGTCTGTTGTTGAAGTTGATGGGCATAGTGGGAGGATTATAACTTAGCCAATTTAGAAATATTATGAGAAAAATCAAAAGTTTATGCAAATAACTAATGAAGGTGGTGGGTGGTTAATGTTAGAGAGTATAAAGGTCTCCTTTGATAGGATAATCAATATTTTAAAGAATGTTGGTATACAGCAATCCTTCACCGATCTTGAACTCTTGGTGGCAGCAGATACGCCTCCATTATTGCGGTGGTGGGTGTGCGCTACCTGGGTGGTACTGCGCTGCCTAGCCTAGTAAAAGTCGAATAACCCGTGACTGATCAGATGATCGCCGTGTAGCCCAACCCTTAAACCCGTCGCAAGGCAGCGCAGTACCACCCAGGTACCACCGCAATAATGGAGGCGTATCTGCTGCCACCAAGAGTTCAAGATCGGTGAAGGATTGCTGTATACTGTAGTTGAAACTTGTACAAGGTATGCAGTTAATTTGATCAAGGTATGCAGTTAATTTGACTTATAATTTTAATGAGTTAAAGGGAATACAATTAACAAATTGGTATGGTAACAGTAACGATGATATTTAAAAATATCATAAATAACTGAAATCAGTTAAACAATTGTAATTAATTGGACGTGAAATTGGTGTAATTAGATTTGGCAAAAAAAAACGTCTCTAAACAAATGGTGCTACAGTCTAATAATCGATGTAATCTTGCGTCCTCATAGTTGTGGGTATTAGTTAAATAAAGGCCGAGTCGAATTATTTGCTGGCGGTCTAGTTGGTACTGTCGGTTGATATAGAAGGATCGTTTAATGAAGTTGTTTGAAAAGATGTGATGCTGTTTCATACTGAAGGAGTTTTGGAAAAGAAGATAAAAACAAAAAATAAATATTTAAAATATGAATATGTAGTATTATGAGGTGTGAGTTGAAAGTAAAACTGTAAAAATAAAAACAAATTGTTAGGGGACCTTGATTTTTATTATGTTACAACCTCTTTTTTTGAAAACAGAAAAAGGAAAAGCATGACTCGTCAGGTGCAGTATGCCAAGAGGTGTGGCAAGTTTCGTCCCATGAGACTGCACTACCTGCTAGTTAAGGATTTTTTATTTTAATGTGGTTTGGGGACGTGTAAGCGTAAGTAAAAAAAAAAAATAAATGTAACAATGGTCAACGAAAGAGAATTGGTGAAAGTGTTGAGAAGTAGAATTTCTATTCGTTTTCGCACGACAGGTGCGAATGCATTGGCATTGTGTATTACATAACTACTGAATAGTATAAATAGCAGAGTGTTCACTGAGCTCACTCTCGGTTCAACAGTCAACCTGACCACACGTTACTTTCCAACGCAAAGTTATACACTATACTTTAAGCGGCCACACCTTAATCAATTCAAGGTAACTCTATGATGTCCGTAGACGAGAGTCAACAGCCCAACCAAGGCAACCAAGAAATCTTGCAGGCCATCCAAGCGCTTACAACTCACTGGATGTTCGAGTCGAGAGTGCTTGTAAAAAACAACGGCTCTCGTCAGATGTTCCGACATTTAAGAGAGAAGGCAACAAGCAGCAGTATTTTCACTGCGAGAAGATCCTCTCCCTCATCGAGCAGGCCACACAGAGTATAGACTCCCTAGACATCGACCGAACCAAGGCCATCCTAAGCGACGCCGAAAAACTTGTCAAAGAACGACAGAAGTTGATCCGCATCGCCGATAGATCGGAGCTAGGCTGGGGCGTGGTAAAGGAGTACGTGGCAGACGATTTGGCCTCGGATTCAAGTGACGAAAAGCGCATCCGAAAAGCGGAAAAGGCAGCCGCAGCCAAGAAACCAGCCCCCAAAAAGAGATCTACCAGCGGCAGATATGCTCCACTCATGTCTGCTTTTTCTACCAGGGCTCCTGCTCCTTTTCCTGCCCTACGACGACCGTTTTTTCGTCAGTACCAGAACACTTACCTCGACAACCGCATCTGCTTCCAATGCGGCCTTCACGGCCACGTCAGATCGGCTTGCCCCTCCCTACAAGCCCTCCAGCGCCAGCATGGACACCCAGGGCCAAGACCAACCGACACCAGGAACATCTAGAGATTGGGAACACAGCCAGGGCGATTCCCGGGCCCCCAAAGGAGTTAAAGGTAAACTCAAACCATGTCTTCCTTATTGGAAAAATGTGCTAAAAGCCAGTGAATTTGTAATTGGTGTGATTGATTCAGGTTATAAGATCCCATTTATTGAGAAACCTCCCCCATTTTATGCAAAAAACAATAGATCGAGCCTTGATCACCCCGACTTCGTTAAATCTGCTATTTCAGAACTCTTGCGAAAACATTGCATCGCAGAAGTGGATACACTCCCCCATTGTTGCAACCCCCTAACTGTCGCAAGAAACCTTGATTTACGCCACCCAAATAAATTCATATTTAAAACAAAGTTCAAGTACGAGGACCTCAGGCACATATCACAAGTCCTGGATTCTAATCAGTATTATTTCAGTTTTGATTTAGAGTCGGGTTATCATCATGTAGATATTTTCCCCCCACAACAAACCTATTTAGGTTTCGCTTGGCAATTTGAACATGCCATGAGATATTTTGAGTTCCGCGTCTTACCTTTCGGTCTCTCAAGCGCATGCTACTTATTCACAAAGCTTACAAGACCCTTAGTCTATCATTGGCGGGCACAAGGGATATGCTCTTAAATATACATTGATGATGGCTTAATTATCTCCCCTAATCTACAATCTGCACTACGTAACTCAGTCACCATCAAAGAATCAGTTATTCTCAGCGGTTTTGTTCCCAGCAAAACAAAGTGCATATGGCAGCCACATACTTCCATCACTTACCTAGGCCTCGTCATAAATTCCCGCACACTTACTTTTTCCGTTCCATCCGCCAAAGTTGCAAAACTTAAATTAATTATTCACGACGCCAAATCAGATCATCGCAATGCCAAACCCCTCCAAGCTAGATCGCTGGCGCGCGTGACAGGCAAAATAATTTCCATGAGCCTCGCCCTCAGCCCAGTTGCCCGCCTCATGACACGCGCTATGTACCGCACTATCGAAGCAAGACACTCTTGGTCGGATTGCGTCTACATTTCTGATCCTGTAGCCGCTGAATTACTTTTCTGGCTTACCAATCTAGACGAATACAACGGCTTTTCAATCAAACACCAGCATACACCATCCCGCGCCGTGTATTCAGACGCGAGCGACACTGGCTATGGCGGTTACGTCGTAGGTTTTCCCACTTTGAATCTTTCTGGCTCATGGTCAAAAACAGAACAATGCGACAGTTCAACATGGCGCGAACTAGCAGCTGTTTTTAAGATGCTTCAAGATCTATGCGTAGAGTTCGCTCACGAGAAAGTAAGATGGTACACGGATAATGCAAACGTTCCCCGCATCCTTGCTCATGGTAGCCCCAAACCTGATTTGCAGGAACTTGCCCTGGCAATCTTTTCATTGTCTCTCAAGCACAATCTAGTCATTCTCCAGAATGGATTCCCCGTAACCTAAACATTATCGCCGATAGCATCAGCAGAGTAAGCGATTATGATGATTGGTCAATAGACACTCCCACCTTTGTTTTCATTGATAATCTCTGGGGACCACATACATTTGATCGCTTTGCTTTTCCTACCAATAATAAAGTACGGAAATTTAATTCCAGGTTCTGGTGCAAAGGTACAGCAGGGGTGGACGTTTTCTGTCATGATTGGTCAAAAGATAACAACTATTTGTGCCCACCCGTTTCCCTCATAGTTCATACTCTGAAACATCTGACCAAATGCTGCGGTAGCGGTAGTCTTATCGTTCCCAAATGGACCTCCGCATATTTTTGCCCATCACTTTGCCCCGACGGCAACCATTTGGTTGGCTCAATTCAGGACTGGCGTTTGTTGAACATTTCATTCACTCCACCTTTGATTACCCCTGATTCAATCTTTAACAACACACCAACATTCTTGTGTTTAGCTCTGCGCATTGATCATACCTGTATCCCAAGGGAAACATTGAAAGGCTTTTGTTGCTCAGAGCTCGGTTATTGCCAGAGGTGTCTATATTATTGATGCACGGTTTGATCTTTCTCTGAAGAACAATATATTAATTATAGCCGATTTGAGGCTTATCAGAAGTATCTATTATTATTGATGCACGGTTTTTGATCGTTCTCTGAAGAACGATATATAATTATAGCCGATTTGAGGCTTATCGGCTCTTTGCCAGTTAACCCGGTAATTTGTCACCGGCAATTGATTAATCAGCGTGCCATTTGGATGCGTGCTGGACGTGTTATGTTCATTTTGCAACTAACGGTCAGGACATACTTTACCCTTTCTTTGGCGTTCTCGTATAGCAAGGTTGACTAGCGACCGCACCAAAAGTTCACCTAAAGCAAACGTTTTGAATTTGTGATTATTTTGTTTGTCTATTGTCCACATGAGGTAGAAATAGAATAGAAATGGACTTTCTGACGTAAGAATGGAGGAAGAAAGTAGAATTTCTATTCGTTTTCGCACGACAGGTGCGAATGCATTGGCATTGTGTATTACATAACTACTGAATAGTATAAATAGCAGAGTGTTCACTGAGCTCACTCTCGGTTCAACAGTCAACCTGACCACACGTTACTTTCCCACCCACTCCCAACCCAGCATTCGGTACAGGGGGAGTGCACCCCCGTTGAGCACCCGGGATGCACCCACGTTTTTCGTGGCCGCTGAGCGCTAAACATTAACTTAGACTGGTGCTCAACACCGAATGACTATGTCCCTGCATCATTGTCTAGCTTTTTCAAAGACGAGCCACTCATAAAAGTACGGGGGAGGCCTTACTATATAGTCCTCCCGCATCATAATTAAGCTAATTGAGAGACATTGTGTCTCATTATAAAGCCGTTTGCGCTTTGTTGAATGTCCGACATTTGTTGATTAAACGCTCTTTGCACGTTTTAACACGAACCAATTGCTTTGCCCGTGTTTTTTGTTGCCTTTTCAGCCATTTGGAGCAATCTCGCAAGTTCACTACAAGACCCAACCTTACGCCAACTGGCAACCACCAGCCTACGAAATCTACTCCTGTCAGCTACTGCACCTTCGACCAACAAGAAATATATGGCTTGTTGGGTAAGATGGGAGACCTGGGCATCGTCTAAAACCGGCATGGCAGTATTCCCCGTCAACCCCTACCAACTCACGCTGTACATCACCCATCTGGCAACCACCGGACCAAAGTCTATCGCCAAATCAGCCACAGCGGCAATCAAGTGGGTTCACAACCTGGCCGGCTTACCTTCCCCAACAGACAACCAGATGGTGAAGACAGCTCTGAAAGGCTTTAAACGTCTCCATTCATCAGCTCCTATTCGGAAAGAACCCATCACACCGGACATACTATCAAAAATTATGGATCGTTATGGTCACAATAACGCCACTCTGGCCGATTTGCGAATTGTTTTTGTTTGCCTGGTGTCCTACGCAGGTTTTCTGCGATTTAACGACCTATCGGCAGTAAAGCGCAAGGACTGCAAAATAGCCAGTGACAACCTGACAATACACCTTCCCAGATCAAAAACAGATCAGTTCAGACAGGGGTCAGAGGTAGTAATTTCCAGAACATTCAAGTCTACATGCCCCGTAGCAGCTGCAGAGCGGTACTTCACGGCCTTGGGTGATCCGCCGGACTCATCGTTGCCAGTAGTACGGAGGCTTCAACGTACTAAAAAGGGTTTCACCCCGTCCAACCATCCTTTAAGTTACACTCGCACACGCGAGATTGTACTTGACGCCCTCCGGTCCATTGTACCTGATATTTCCATTTATGGTCTTCACAGCCTCAGATCCGGCGGTGCTACAGCCGCATGTAACGCAAATGTCCCTCCCTTTCTCATCTCCAAACATGGTAGATGGAAGACCGAAATGGCCCGAAACGCCTATCTTAAGTTAGATCCCACCACAACCATGCTAACATCCCAATCACTTGGAATATGAATATGAATCGCAATGTGATATTATAATTGTCTCTGCTGTTTTGCAGTATTGATATTGATCATTACTATTTTCTATGCAGTTAGAAAGAGCGTATGTTATGAAGAATATGTTTTATATATTTTGGCAATCGATACAAGAGAATTTGCATATGAAAAAGAGAAGAAGATAAAATAAAAATTAAAAGCAAGGTTGACTAGCGACCGCACCAAAAGTTCACCTAAAGCAAACGTTTTGAATTTGTGATTATTTTGTTTGTCTATTGTCCACATGAGGTAGAAATAGAATAGAAATGGACTTTCTGACGTAAGAATGGAGGAAGAAAAACATTTGTTGGGTTGATTGATGTCTTACCTTTCGGGATGCTGAATTTTAATTTTGAAGTTGAGATGAGAATTTTTTAGTTCAGATGGATTGATTTATACTGAAATTGGTAAATTTTTAAAGAAAAAATAAAATAAGTGTGAATTTTGACTATTCTCTGTTTTTCAATTTTTTCTCTTTTCATAGAATTAAGACAATTTTATTTTATTTTTTTTAATAAAATAAATTAAAATGAATAAGACTTACCTAGTGGAGAGATAAGAGTGGAAATGGTTGATGAATTTCAGTTGTTAGGTTTACGTTATCATGAACAATCAATGAATATAATAAATGATTGATTTTCGAATTTCGGCGTACAGTTGAACCATCAAAATATAATGCTTAAAAGTAAAGAAGTTCAAGTCTAAATGATGGCGGATGAAGAAGTCAAACTTATTTGAATACTTACAAAGACATCTCCTGCCTCTAGTTCAGCTACACATCTACAGTAAGGAATATCTGCTTCACTCCCTCGCTTGATGTAGTCATTCATCCCTCCACTTTCCTTCATTTTCCTGGGTTTCTGCTAAAAGATAAAATACCACATCAAAGTAAGAAAGGCTCTTGAAACAGTTCATGTTGTACCCTCCTCTCCGATGTTCTGGTTTGACCTCAAGAAAACTCTCAAAAGTCCAGCTCAGGGTTAAAAACACACAATGAAACATTCCTACAAATGCTTTTGTTTGTGTAAGGATCATCAGGCAAATTTGCAGTCTGCTGGTTTCTTGAAAAACAGACACTCTTGTGCAAGCCTTGTGTGTATCTTGTGCAAGCCTTGTGTGTATCTTGTGCAAGCCTTGTGTGTATTGAAACATCAAGCACTGTTATCAAGTTGTGTAAGTTTGTTTCCTTCATGCGCCAAAGGGTGTGTACAACATTGGTAAGATTGAAAATATAAATGTTCACAAATTTATTTGCACATAACTTACATGGTATAAAGATGGTAATGGTGGAAAACTTCATTTGAAATAGTTTTGCTTGAAATGCCATAGTTTTGAGGAAATGAGTAAAACAATAGTCTTTATCCTGCAGGATAAAATCTGATGTTTGAAAAAAGTTAAAACACACAATGGGGTTTTTCACTGTTTTCTCATGACTCTGAAGACCGATTGAGCCTAAAATTACATATTGAATAACGAAGTAATCCTGTACAATGAATGAACGGGGCAAGAAAAAAAGTACTGTCACTAGGCCTGGGCGACTAGTGTGACTAGTTGCTACCAACTTTTGAATCTTCAATAAATCCGACAAAATTGGGCCTAATGGGCAAAAACTACATATTGAATAACGAAGTAATCCTGTACAATGAATGAACGGGGGAAGACAAAAAAGTACTGTCACTAGGCCTGGGCGACTTGTGCGACTAATTACTGCCAAGTTTGAAATCTTCAATAAATCTCATAAAATTTGGCAGCATGGGCCAAAAACTTAGTAACGGAATAATCCTGTACAATGAACGAACGAAGCTTGGCATGCTCAACTAGCTGGTGCCAAGTCGTTTGATCTGGCTACTGTATTTTCTAAATCTCCATGGTTTGTTTAGCACTGTAAGGCTCAAGGATGAGGTGGATGCCATGCTGGTGGATGCCATTTTGGTAGATACTGACAAATACTCTCTCCTGTGTTTGGAGTGATGCAGAGTCTACATTGATAAGAACATATATATGCTATCACACAAAGTTTACATTTATGAGAAAAATCGCAACACAAAAAACCTGTGCTTTCACACAGACTCTCTCCTGTATTTTGAGTGAGGCAGAGTCTACATCCATAAGAAAACTCTGTGGTGTCACAGAGATTTTCTCCCGTGCTTGGAGTATCCCACAGTCTCCAACAATAATAATAATAATAATCTGTGCCTTCACACAGATTTTCTCCTGCCATTGGAGTGATTAAGAAAGAAAATCTGCATTGTCACACAGACCTTTTCAAACTTTTTGAGCTAGAAGCATACTCTACATCAATAACAAAAATCTGCAACGTCACAACAACTGTTTCCCTGTAATAAAAGGAAGAATCTGTGCCATTACACAGACTTTCTCCAGCGTTTGAAATTATGCCAAGTTTACGTCATTAAGAAACATCTGCGCCATCACACAGACTTCCTGCTGCAATTGGAGTGCCCCCCCAATAATATAAATCTGCGCCATTACTTAGACATTCTTCTCTGTTTAAAGTGATGCATCAATCACTGAGGGAAATCTGTGCTGTAACAATGACTTTATCCTGATTTTGGAGAGACGCTGACTATACATCAATAGCCACACAGATTTTCTCCTGCATTTGGATGGTTACAAAGATACATCCATAAGAAAAACCTGTGCCGTCACAGAGACTTTCTCTCACACATCAAGTGAAGCAGATTCTACATCAATAAAATAAATAAAAATAAATACTTTCTTTTGTGTTTGGAGTTACGCAAAATATACATCAGTAACAGTAATTGGTGCCACAACAGAATTTCTCCTGTGTTTAGAGTGACACAGACTCTACACAAATCAGAAAATCTGCACCGTCACACAGACCCCTCTTGTAGGAGTGGCATAGAGTCTATATCAACAGAAAGTTATGTGCCGTCGCCTGGAGATGCTTCCGTATTTGAGTAAAGTAGAGTCAACATCAACAAGAAAAATGTTTGTTGTCACACAGACTAACTAACCCTAGTAACACAAATACTTTCTCCTGTGTTTTGAGAGACATAGACTCTACATCTGTAAGAAAAAATCTATGCCAAAACACAGACTCGGTTGCAGACTCTACGTCAATAAAAACAAACTGTGCCAACACACATACTTTTTATTGTGTTTGGAGTGACGCAGATTCTGTATCAAGAATAAAAATCTGTGCCATCCACAGACTCCCTCCTGTATTTAAAGTGATGCAGATTCTACAAAATCTGTGCCATCATACTTCCTGTTGTGTTCCAAGTGACGCAGATTCTATTTCAAGACAGAAAAAATTGCCTGCACACAGACTCTCTCCTGTGTTTGGAGCGAAGCAGGTTTAACACTGTTAAGTAACATCTGTGTCACCACACACACACATTCTTGAGTGTTTAAAGTGACAGACTCCACATTAATAAGATAATTTGAACCAACTTTCACCTGAAAAAATGTGCCGTCACACAGTCTTTCTCCTGCATTTGAAGTGATGCAGAGTCTACAACAATAAGAACAAATCTGTGCCGTCACACAGACTTTTTTCTGTGTTTGGAGTGATACAGAGTCTAAAGCAATAAGAAAAAATCTGTGCTGCCACACAAACTTTCTCCTGTGTTTGGAGTGATGCAAAGTCTACATCACTAAGAGAAATCTGTGCCGTCATACAGGCTTTCTCCTGCATTTGAAGTGATGCAGAGTCTACAGCAATAAGACAAATCTGTGCCGTCCCACAAGCTTTCTCCAGCGATTGAAGTGATGCAGAGTCTACAAATAAGAAAATCTGTGCCGTCCCACAAACTTTCTCCAGCGTTTGAAGTAATGCAGAGTCTACAAATAAGAAAATCTGTGCCGTCACACAGACTTTCTCCAGCATTTGAAGTAATGCAGAGTCTACAAATAAGAAAATCTGTGCCATCACACAAACTTTCTCCTGCGTTTGGAGTGATGCAAAGTCTACATCACTAAGAGAAATATGTGTCAAAAATGTTCCAATATGAGTGAGACTTGTAGGGTCTATACTAGCAAGCAGTGCCACGACATTGGGCCCAGATCTTGATTGATACATCACTGACCAAACGTTCAGCATCCTCCTTAAAAACAACAATGGCTAAACATTTGCAATAGACTGTGCAAGTCTCGCGCGTATCCGAACGAGAAAACACGTCAAACGAAGAACATTTTTATTTCTGAAATTAAATCTTTGTTTTAAATTATATCTCATGACAAAATCTGAACAACAAAAATAAATCATTACAATTTTATGAAAAGTTTTAGCTTTTGAAAAAAAAAGTCACAATAGTGTGTATAGTATTATTGAAAAAAAATTAAAACTCTGGGACAAGGATGCCTATTTGATGTTAACTTTTTAGAAACCCCTTACGCGGATTCGTGAAGGTCAAACGGGTCTTAAATGGACCCGTATCGCAGTTTAAAGAGGATGCTGACGCCTGAACAACCATAGACTGCAATGAAAAGGGTTTGCTTTGCAATTACAGCATCTGGCGATTATAATTGCGCATTCAAAACAAGCGTTTACGTAAGTTTTATGATTGGAGGCGGCGAGCAAAAAATTCTTAATTTTGTTCAATAACCGGAAGCTGAGGTCAAGTTTAATTCTTGGGTTTTCTTCGTTATATTGTTGAATTGGTTTTACTTTCATATTTTGTTATCACTTAGTATTACATTCCCAACAACGTGTATACTTTTCTAGGTCATAACCTACGTTTAACTAAAATAATTGACGAAACAAAATCTCGCCTACGTAAAACTCCATATGGTTGGGACCACTATGGTCCCGGAAGTTCGGATGCGCGCGAGACTTGCACAGTCTATTCAGTTTCAATATAGAACAGAATACTGATAGATGCAGTCTTCCTTCACTGCTTCATTTAGTGTGTTTATTGAGCACTGTACATGCTCCAGGATTTGTCCAAAATGTTTTCACCAACTTCTTGGCAAGTCCACTTAGGAGAGAATTTTCACTACCCCTCACCTGTTCAATGGTAATTGTAGTAAGCATCCTGCAAAGGTATTTCGTCTGAAATGCCCTCATTGATTAGAAATCAATTAAACATTTGAATCTGAGAAACGATTCATGCATGTATCATTTCTCAGATTTCTGAGGGTTGGTGTCTGATGGCAAATGCAGCGGCCAGAGATGCGGTTGGTACCTTGCTAAAATGTGGATGGTGGATGGATTTGACATTCTTGCGAAAATACCGTGACAGTTTTTTTGCTGTTTTCTCAACAA
This sequence comes from Leptasterias polaris, assembly GCA_037783415.1. Classification (NCBI taxonomy): domain Eukaryota; kingdom Metazoa; phylum Echinodermata; class Asteroidea; order Forcipulatida; family Asteriidae; genus Leptasterias; species Leptasterias polaris. Next base: position 134,034 of record JAZGTN010000192.1, read on the forward strand.
GTGGACATTGTATTCAGCTGAATCTTTACATGTGACCTTTATTGAATCTTTCTTTTTTAATTTTGCCTATTTTCATTGATCAAAACCAAACAACGGCCCTACCTTTAAACTGCAAAATGAGCAACGCACCAGTGGAGTGCTCAAGGAAAGAATAAATTGTACGTATATTTAAAATTATAAAACGTCACATCCCCTTAAAGGCACAGCACACCTTTGGTAATGACTCTGAAAATGAATGGCAATAAAAACTTACTTGGTAAGAAGTACAGCAGCTTTGGGTAGTACAATGAATTTCGAGAAACTTTTAACTTCGAAGTACTACGGTTATGGAAAAATATATCACTTTTTATTCCCAAAAATTTGAATCTGAGAAGCGTTTCTGTCAGAAACGCTTCTCAGACTGTATATTCGCTCCGGTTTTTCGGTGATATCTCAAAAACGCGACCACCTTTTGAAGTGAAATTTTCACAGGTTAGTTTTATTGTATGTACCTACATTTATATAGGTTTAACACAATCAGTAGGCTCCAATGACCAAACGTATGCAGCCCCTTTAAGGTGATCCCCTGGCTGCCGCTTCCTAGGTAGTATTGTACACTTGGGTGTGATCCCTGGCTGCACTGCAGTTTACGGTTGAATGGCTTCCGACTGGCACCCCCGAACAAAGATATTGACAAAATAGGGAGACCGTCAACATAGGGCTATGATAGCCCAGTTGGTAGAGTGCCGGCACGTTCATCCGGAGGTCATTGGTTCAAATCCCGCTCTAGTCAATTTTTCTTTGTTCAACCCAAAAGTATTTAAAACTGTTTAACTTGTTTTCAATTATCAATTTGCATAGGGGGGGCCTACTTTACATCTCAATAAGTACATACCTATATTTGGAAGTGTAGACTTGCATCCTTTGCATGTGTATCTACTTGCTTGGCTCTCCATGAGGCCACTCAAGTGTTCTCAATTGTTGACTCAGAGAACAAGACGTTTCTAAGATCTACCTCCTATGTCTTCAACTGTGGATGTAAATGTCTTGTCCATGGAGTTGTCACATAATCCTCCAGATATGATGTCAGTGAGCAGACACATTGAGAAGTGATTCTTGAGAGGTTCTGTTTTCCTTGAGTTATGTCTGCTAGCTGATAAACTCCAAGATGGTTAACCAGCAGACCCAATTCTTTTTGCCAGATACAATTGACAGCAGATGACTGTTTAAAAGAGCAATCATAAAATTGATGTTAAGTTATTAATACTGTCTTTGTTTACCCACTTAACGCAGAAGGACTTGTTAACACGTACAATTTTCGAGAACATAGCAGTGGAGCCCTGAAGGAGAATAGAGTAGGCCTACTTATTGTGCACAGCGGTGGAGTGATAACAGACTGGTTGAGACAAGTTCAACAGCACTGGACCTGCTGACCCACTTGGAAAGCTCAATGTTTAGAATGCACCATGCGTGCACTTACAGTGTCTTGTTTCATTGGCCCGATACAGACAGGGACAAAAGTCACTGGAATCAAGGTTTCAAATCACTCTTTCATGGGTCTTGAGCTTCATTCTTATGTCTGACAAACAAGAATTACAACAGAATGGTAGGCTGCCATAATTGTTTCCCATTGTGCTCAGCATCAAGTGGTGAATAGTTGTGGCTTACAGCCAAGGGGACCGTTGAACACGGTGACCAAAGAAGACTTCCATGCAAAAGTTCTCAGAAGAGAACTGTAACCTTGTGCCAAGAGTTTGTTGTCTTTAGCCCTTTTCGCACTGCATCTCTTATCCCCGTGGAATAAAGCCAAGGGTAGGCCCATGAGTTTTATTACCCCACGGTTACCCCGACGCCCTTTCACACTATCCCGCACACGTATTCCCCAGATCCTTTATTCCACGTGGTTCCGGTTGCACGTTCACACTATGATCAAACTGCATTTTCTTGCATCAGCCTGGACCGACGCGCAATCTGTTGCTTGTTAATAAACCAAGACTAGACTGGTACCTTTAATGAATACAATTATCAGTTTAGTGAGACAGACTTTGCGACTGTTACCCGCGCAAACTACTATAAAACAACTTATTACAAAATAATTATTTATAAAAACTGACAATATTTTCTGAACATAAAGGCGTAATATATATTTCACTTGATACTTATTATTTTTATAGAATACAACAAAAAATCTTAAAAGATATAATGCAGTTGGTGAAATTGATTTTGCGTGCATTTCGTGACCTCAGCTGTTTTCACTCTGACCTTTCTCTGTCCGCCACGCAAACAGTGGTAAGCAAAAGCCGCTTTCGTTTCCCACTAGCAGTTATTCCCCGGGGGGATTAAGAATATCCCAGGGTTTTACCGCTTACCCCTACTTCGGAGCAGGGGTGGCTATTCCCCGGGGTATGCCCATTTGTTGGGGCAGACAGACAGACCAGGGGTAAAGCGATAATAGTGTAAAAAGGCCGGCCGTTATTCCCCGGGATGGAATAGAGCAGTGTGAAGTTTTGAAAAGGGCTTTTGTTTCATTTAATGAGCAATTCATTTTGACAACACAATATTGATCATTTGAAATCTGACTCAATTTTAAGATGTTTATGCCATTACTCTGAAGAACTTGGTTAACAAATTAATTGAACATCAAGTTATAAAATTGGAAATTATTTAGATTATACTATCCAGCGAAACTGTTTATTGTTGATTTACCGTAATTTGTAAGTGTACATTTCGTCTTGGGTATGAAGCTCTAGCAGGTATGATTATAAGATTTCAATGTAGCCATGACAAAACTCAGATGCCTAGTGATGACTGGGACCTGCCTTTATCAACCTTCAATGGACGGCTTGGTTCTTCAACTCATTTCATTGATGAATACTTCAGGACTTCAAACTGATGGGTAGACACAGATTTGCAAACAACCTGCAGATGAATAACATAAAATAACACAATGTTATTAAGACCGTAGATGAGATAAACTTGACACAAATTCATTTCAAGATGTATAGTGATATCTATTGGGACACAGAAAAGGATGGACTAAATTGGTTCCCCGTTGGTAAAAAGTTACCCGCAATCACTTTTTAACAACTTTTGTGTCAACTGAAAATGAGACTAGTTTGATGATTTAAATACTTTGTGGGGAACCACCCAAAACCGTCCTCAAAGGGCGACAAGTTGTATTTTGAGTTTTACACATTGTTTGCGATTAAAATGCAGCAAACAGCCACAGATATGAATGCAATCTCTAGATGCATATGACTACGAAGATAGTCTTTAAAAAGCACGTAGTCCCCTACTCCTAAAACTATTACTATGACGAGGTTCGATCCGCTGCCGAGTTTGCAAGGTGCCGAGTTTGTGGGTGCCGAAGTGTCCGGTATTCAGTACAGTAGAGTACACACTATAGTACATGTGAGTGGTGTGTATGTACGTAGTGAGGTCACTAAACCGTGACTGCGTAGCCGTAGCCGCCGGCTACGAGGTGGTGCCTATGAATTGCGGGGTATTCTGCAATTGAGCCGGCATTGGAGATTAGCCTTGGGTAACCGTGACCCCATGTTGACCTTTACTTCTGGGTCAACCGGAAGTGGGACCATATCTCAAGAACTACACAACCGGTTTTCAATTTCTTTTCAGTTATAAACCCTTTGAGCATTAAATGTTAGACAAGGGTTACCATGACCCCATGTTGACCTTTATTTCTGGTTTAAAAGATCCTTTCGAATCAGTATCAGAATGAAGACCAGGTTTAGGTTTTTAGGCACACTTTGGTGAAAAAGGGCCTGTCAAAAAGGTCAAGAGTCTTCTACAGTCATTTGACCAGTTTGGGATCATTGACCAGTTCGGGATCACTTCAACTTTGCAATAACCAAATAATTATATTACTTCTCACACTACCAATTTCTGTTGATACATGTGAAGAATAACAACCATTAAACCAACAAACCCGAAATAAGGTGCCAAACATCATAGGCAAATAAATTATGGCCATTTTCCTGAACTTTGTCTGCGATTTTGATCATTATTTTGTTTAAAAATGTTGGTTGAAAAACACTGTTAAAACTTCTCACCTTTAGAATTTGAACGTCAGGGCGAAAAACATTTATGTAAAATGCTAAGAATGTGTAAAAAATATTTCACATAAATACTGAGCAGTCATCTTGCTTTTTTGAGGAGACGAAATTACCAAAATCGTCTTTGGGGGGGCATTGTACCCTTGACCAGTTCGGGATCACTCAACATCAACATCTCATTGCGTCATAATACTGCAACTAAGTAAGTTTATTTATTGCTTTTGTGAAACATTACTTCAACAATTCTTGTAGATTTTTTTTTTTTTTGAGAAAATTAAACTTGGAGGGGTCAATGTTGCTTTTAGGTGCACTTCACTTTTTCAATTGCCTTTGCTGTTCTGTGTTTTTGTAGCTGGCTTTTAAAGATTTTGCGCTGCTGTTGAAGACAATTGCATGACAATCACTAAAGAAAGGAAGTCCAAGTCCATGCCAACACACTTCTGAAGTTTCGTGTCCTCGAGAGACAGTTTTATGAATGGGAGTCGAGTATGGGTTTGCAATAAAGGGCATGCTACTGATTCAGAATAGAATCAACTGATCCTGAACTGGTCAAACAGGTGACGATACTTTTCTCAAAGCCTCTTCAAAAGTACTTATCTTTTTTTATCAGTGGATACTTGGTGAGTTTTATGACATGTTTAGGTAAACTGATTAACTTTTTTGTTTAAGATGTCAAAGAGATTGCAATAAAAAACAATGTGAATTCAAAAAGTGATCCAGAACTGGTCAAACGACTGTATCTTGAAATCAGACCAACTTTAAAGTTTATCAACACGGGAATTGCGCTTTGTCACGCCTCACGGGATTTGTCACAAGAAAATCTTAACTTACAGTTCGTGAGCAACCTTGTTTTTCGACATTCTTCTTAAGTTTTTGAACAAAAATGTCGCTTCAGTTCCAGCAGAACACTACTTCAAAATTTAACTGTTTGATCTCCGGTATAATATATCTCATTCTCTCAAAGGCCAGCCGATAATAAAATAATTGCGCCCTCAATAGTCGGCTTTTGAAAACTGCTCACTTCCTGCACTGCCCTACTGTGGCTGTTCCCTCTGTTCCACTTACTAACTTGCCACAACAAATCAACAAACGAGAACTACCCCTCCCACAATTTTCATGAAAATACACCAGTGTTAATCTCGCTAAAGTTCTGCTACTACTAGTTTGTGTGAAATATGGGAATGACTGTTCTGCAGACAGTTCCTGAAGGTAGGTAGGGAATTATATCATGCTCATGCAAACCGTCTATTTCTTCACTCAGCTGCATTTCATGATTTTACTAACTATAGTATATAATAACTTGTGCAAGTGTTTACCCAATCATGGCGGTGATCCTATCGCTAATGACTAAATACAGTGGGTCTATGTTGACTGGAAGCATGGAGGTAGAAAACCAGTATTCCTGGATCACCTCAATGCCTGTATTTACCCGTTTCCCTGATTATTGTATTGTAGTGTAGTCACTAGTGTAGTGTAGTCACTAGTGTAGTGTAGTCACTAGTGTAGTGTAGTGTAGTGGGCCTTTTGACAATCTTCTATTTGCTTGAATTGAATGGGTCACTGATTTTCTTTACAATACATGCTTGGTGGGGGCCGAAACCGAAATTGTTGCTCTGGCTACTGCTATGGCTGGATCGCCATATCAACATGCATTGAAGTATAGCGGATTTCCTTAGCAACAGTCATAAATAGCCATTGCCGCAAATTCGAATACGGCCTATGATCGAAAAATTAGGAGAAGCACCAAATAGCTGCCCTATTGTAAAAGTTCATTACAACCTAGACCCAGTAACTGGGGGGGCTGTACTTGTTTTACAAGATTTTTGTCAAAACCCTGGATATTCTGGTAATGGTAGCAAATTTAAATTCTTTCACGTTTTTTTTATTGGACCTCAACCCCTCACCTTGTTCTTTTTTGTGTGTATTTCTGAGTAGGATTTACCAGTGCAGTGGAGCATCTCAACACCTACCCCCAGGATCTATTTGCGGAGCTATGTCAGGAAGTGATATCTTTCCTCCAGTATACCAAGGGTCTGGTCAAGGCATCTCAGGTCCTTGATGTAAGTAAAGAATAGGACAGGTATAAGTATACATCTACGATTAAAGATAATATATACACTACAGGACTGGTGTTTACTTTAAAGGCACTGTACACGTTTGGTAATTACTCAAAATATATATTAGCATAAAAACTTACTTGGTAACGAGCAACGGAGAGCTGTTGATAGTATAAAACATTGTGAGAAACGACTCCCTCTGAAGTAACGTAGTTTTTGAGAAAGAGGTAATTTCTCACTAAAATAATAAAAGACTTCTGGCCAGAAGCCTTTTATTCCTATCTGAAATACAGGGCGTCCTACGATACAACAAGGGTGTTTTTTCTTTCATCATTTTCTTGCAACTTCAATGACCAATTGAGTCCAAATTTTCACAGGCGTGTTATTTTATGCATATGTTGGGATACACCAAGTGAGAATACTGGTCTTTGACAATTACCAAATGTGTTCAGTGCCTTTAAACAAACAAATATGTAATTTTAGTTTCAATCTGACAGCTCACTTACACAAAAAGTACCGATCTTCCGGAGAAATGTTTCAGTCAAAGGAGGACCATGGGTTATTGTGTAATTCCTGGTAGTTCTGAAACTATTAGAATGTGGCTTATAAGAATGGACAGCTGCAACCAGTTTATCATTATATCATTGTATTCGGCTTAATGTGAGGTAAGTCCGAGCGATCCAAGTTTCCAGCATACGCCAAGGTTTTGCGATTCATGGTAAACGCAAACTCATATTTTCTCGAAAGAGAACAACAAATCCCGGTGCTTATTATGAGAATCTTTTGGTGTCTTTCCTTTGTCAAGTCAGGGTTTCCTTATGACGATATTTTCAAAGGAAAATGATTACTTCGGAAGCACCAAAAGTTCCAGAAGTATAGTACTGCGCAGAAGCATAGAAAATATGTTTGAATATCGACCAGAAGTGGTTATTGCAGAATTCACGGGTTGGTTTGATGGTGCGTTCATTGAAATTTAGAGGATGGAAATGAATTTTGACGCCTGAAAACCAACGATGTAAAATACCTTTGAAGACAGTTTTCTCTTTGGGGTGGGGTATGCATTGTGGAGTAGACCTTTCTTATGAAAATATGTAAATTACACATCCCACGTGCACAGCAACACTACTGGTTGGTAAAATGAAGGAACATTGCGCCTTTTTGTATGGGGCTGATGGTGGCGTGACGCATGCGTTTGAGCGGCTGCCTAGTGCACAACTCTTTGCCAACCAATATTTTCTATAGGCATGCGTGAATGTAAATAGCATATTTTATAAGAAAGGCTAATTAACACCTTTTCCTTAACAGGACATTTTTGGTAATAATCTATATATTTCTTGGGGGGGGGGATAGGGGGCATATATGATTTTGTACCAACTGTTTTTCTTCTCTATTTTAGAGACTGTGTGAAGCCAATGTTGAGAGTAGTGAGCAAAGTGTACAGGCTGTCATCAATGCACTCACATTCTTATTCAGGTAACAGACTTCAAGTGGAACTTAGCTATTATTAACTATGATTGCATAGTAATATATAAAAAATATTGCAGTTATTTGAGAAATTTTGTTTAAAACTGATCTTATTGAAAGTGCATTGCAAGAGGAATGAAAATAAGCCTTAAAAAATGCACAAACCATAACAAACAAGTGACAGTTCTCAAATGATTTTGTTTTTACAATTTGTTTTGAATGTTGATGTTCCTTGAGAATCAGAGGATTTCAACGAGTCTACTTTTTTGAGTTTGTAATTAATTCACTTTTAAATAATAATAATAATAATAACTAGACTTAAATTTTTGTTACACAACAAAAACAAGGTGTTCGGCATGACGTTCAAATATGGGATGTTACTCATTGTCAGCTTGAATACATCAATTTGGTTTTAAGCTTGACCAAGCAATTGTAATACCGAGTATACAAATCTGGTAAAACTGCAACTTTAAGTCGAAGTCATGTTACAATTGATGACGTCTTTTATCAGGAAAACAAGCGTTAAATGTAATATATCGCGGCTTGAGCTCAATCTTGCAATTTACTATAGGAGCACAAAAATAATGCTCCAGTACATAATATAATTAAATTGGGCCCCACGAGTGCAAAACACAACATTGCAAATTTATTGTAAATTTGCAACGTGGTTGTAGATCGTTGTTACGTTATACGCATGTTTTCTGCTAGTATTAATAAGCACACGACAATTCCTTTTGTCACCTTAGTGACGAAATGCCTTATATTCAGCGTACCCTGTCACCGATTAACGTTTTACAGCAAATCAAAGCAAATTGACCACGTCATTGACCACCATCATTGATGAAAAACAATGGAAAAGTGCACGCGTGTACGCGCTACGCACGACTCAAAGTGTGTCTTTGTTGGCCAACAAAAATGCTCACATTGGTGTTTGCGTAGACTAAAACGAGCCGATCTGTCACAGAGCAAGCCAATAATGCCACAGAGCGTGGTAAAAGCATGACCATAATTTGATATAGCACCACCAGCTTTAGCAAAAGTTTTAAAAAGCACACGATCGAAAGCATAGCATTTGATTGTTAACGAGGTTTGCATGGACGGCTGTTTTAGAGACTAACAAAGCGTATTGTCAAAAGCAGGTTGCGCGAACCTTGAACAGAGACTAGACCACAAGCATGTTTGATGGACTTTGAACCTTGCGGATGATTTGCTCAACGTATACACACACACTACGTGATAACAAAACAGTAAACTGGTTTAGTTCGCGTAGTGTGTGTGTAGCCCGTGGTTTGACAGCGGGTCAATAAATACCCGTAATAATTGGTCAATATTTCAAATATTTGTATAAAAAAAAGGAATGACGTCATCATGTTCTTTCTTTAGATTTACATAGTCAATATCACTGTCTTTCAACATGCCAAGTTTCAACTCAGTCGATCTTGTGGTTTTGTAAATACACGGCTTCAAAAAGTAAACCTTTAAGGCAATACCACGTGACACACGATGACGTCATCAATCTAAAACTTCACACATATGTTGTCTGCATGAAGGTCATTATGTATACCAATTTCGAAACGATTATCTTAAACTTCGCCACAGACATCTAGGAAAAGTGCATTTTTAATTGTTTTCAACCTGCCGCTAGAGGGCGCTCTTGACTTTTATGACGTCATTTGTCTTATTTTGTTAAACCAGACTCTTGCTCGACTATAACACCGTTAAAAAAACTTCAAAAAGTGTGCCACTTTTAAATTACAAGGCACTTCCTGTTTCGACCGGAAGTAGAGGTCATGTGAGGTCATGCACACGACAAAAAATAAAGACCTATATGACCTAAGTATGATCCCGCATAAAACAACCGCCGGTCTCTTAAGTGTGATTTGTTACAGATTTTCAAAGATTAATTTATTTTTTTCTAAAAACCTTGTAAATTGACACCTGATGACGTCATCATGACGTAAATGAAACGGTTTCGTCTCCTAATGGTTATCTAACTATGGTAGAAATTTCAAAATTATACGAGCTTGGGAAGTGTGCTTTTGTTAGCGGACAATCGCGGGGGATAAGAAGAAGAATAAGAAGTATTAAAAAGTAAGAAAAAAAACCGGAACAAAAACAAGAGGTGTTACGGGCTGTGTGCCCGAACACCTAATAATAACTAGTTCTTATATAGCGCATTTCACAATAACGTCTCAATGCGCTTTACATTTAGTGCCCTGGTCATTGGGCCAATAACATTCTCAGCTCCCTGGGGAGTATACAGCCCGGGCTGCCGTGATGGCGCTCCGAAGGCTTTTTCAAACACAATATCAACCTCTACCCTTGCAGGTACCCATTTATACCCCTGGGTGAAGAGAAGCAATTATAGCAAAGTGTCTTGCTCAAGGACACAAGCGTCATGACCGGGACTCGAACCCACACCCCGATGACTAAACCACCAGAACTTGAATCCGATGCTCTTAACCACTCGGCCATGACACCCTACAAAATAAACATGTCATTGTTATGTTTTGTTTGCAGATCAGCAGCAAGGTCAAAGGTTTCTGCAGAAGACTTGGTGAAGGAACTAAAACGAAGCCTAGCGTGGTCTGATGGGAGCTTGAGTGTCATTAAACATTTGTGGGCAGATCAGGTTGGTGACTGATAGGTAGTGTCAAGAGGAGGGGGGGGGGGGGGGGTAGTGCATTAGAACTTAGAAATGATGCAAGAATTGTTCAAATTCCAGTTGAAATTGACAGGTGCTTGGGAGATGTGAAAACACATGATTTGTGCCAACAACAGAAACGTAAACATTCACAAAACAAGAGGGCATTTTGGTTAAATAAAATGAGTAAATGGTAAAAGAGATCTTGCTTTGTACCTGAGGAGTATCCTTTTCCTACACTCTAGGGTCAGTCCTTTTCTTCTCTTGAGCTTGCCAACAAACTCCTCAGCGTGGGTCAACTTGTGGACATGCAGTGGAAACTAGGTGTTGCTATGACATCTGATAGCTGCAGAAGCCTCAATTCGACCTTTGTTGTCATGTCAATTAAGGTTGCCGACCCCTCTGGTAAGGTCTCAACAAGATCATTTGAGATGACTGTGGCAGAATTTAAGGTAAGGATTCAAGAGTGGTCTGTATTTGATAAATGCATTTATACTTTAACAGGTCTCGGAATCATCACCAACAAAACGCCTGTAAACTTGTAATTTGAGAACAATGTAGGTGGTTTATACACATTGAGATAAAAAGAATCATCACCCATTATTCATACAAGGATTCTCTAAAGTGAAAAACTTGTTATGTAATATTTTCTGATGAAGTCCACAGTACAGAAAGCCAGTTTAATAAATCAATAATCAAGAAGTAAGAGAAACTTGTAAAAACTTACTGCTATGCCTTTTAACATTTTGTTTTTCCCCCTGAAGGCTTTTTCTAAGCAAATGAGGGAGATGGCAGCAATGTTGGAGACGGTATAACGCCACTGACGATGGAAACAAATGTCCACTTCACTACAAAGCAGTTTGATGAGATCTGTTCACATCTAGGGACCTTAAAATCCACAGTATATGAACTACTGCAGTACTACAGTGACACATTGAACATCAGGCATCATTTTCTGGGCGGAAAGTTGTGTTCTTTTTTAATTTAAATCTTACAGGGATGAGATTTTTAGACTTTTGTCTGAATTCAGACTTTTTATGTTAGCCTGGTGGAAAAAAAAACTTTCATTTTTTCCACATAAAAGAAAGACTGCCCTTTGATCTACTTCACTAGTGCTTAGGAAACTGTTCCTAAAAGCCCTTTGAATTCCAAACCCTCCCTAGGGGCTACCAAAAGGTAGAAACGCCATCATCTCAACATACATGTAGGCCCTACATCCTAAAATGTGGATCCAACATGTAGTTTCAGACTTTTGTGCCAGCAATGATTTCAATTTCAATCTCTAATTTCAATCTCTCATTTCATCAAATAGTCAAAAGGAAAGCTATTCCAATCAAATACTTGTCTACTAATAGACCTTATGCATTGACGTCATCTTAGAGGTAAACTGATAATGAAACAATGGATACACACATAAATAATAATCAAAAGGAAAGCTATTCCAATCAAATACTTGTCTACTAATAGACCTTATGCATTGACGTCATCCAGCCGTCATCTTAGAGGTAAACCGATAATGAAACAATGGACACACACAGATTGCTGCGCACAGGATTGGCAAATGAGCAGCCTTCTTTTGACCGGACATTTTCACAGGTTAGTTTTGCGCTATGATTTGAACAATAATAATATTGTGACTTACTTATAATTGGTTAACATGCTTGTAAATAAAAAATGTAAATATATGAAAATGAAATAGGAAAATAAGAGCGATTTATTTTTAAACTGTAACAATCTCTTTTAAAGGCACTGGACACCTTTGGTAATTGTCTAAGACCAGTATTCTCACTTGGTGTATCCCAACATATGCATAAAATAACAAGCCTGTGAAAATTTGGGCTGAATTGGTCACCCTTGTTGCACAAATATGTGTGCTTTCAGATGCCAATAATAAAAGGCTTCGCTGAAGTCTTATTATTTGAGTGAGAAATTACCTTTTTCTCAAAAACTACGTTACTTCAGAGGGAGTCGTTTCTCACAATGTTTTATACTATCCATTGCTCGTTACCAAGTAAGTTTTTATGCTAACAATTATTTTGAGTAATTACCAATAGTGTTCAGTGCCTTTAAATATATGTTTTAGGGTGCTTTTTGAGGATCAGGGTTATGTGGGTGTTTGTTATTACAGGTGCTAAACAATAATCAACAAAACAAAGAAACAAAATTAATTCAACTATGATTTTATTCCCTAAATTAACATCAACACAATTTCCTGTTTCTGTTTTTGCAGCAAAACATAACTGCCACTTATTTAAAACAAACAAAACACAATACAAAAGGGCTTCAACAAATGCAGAGAAAGATTTTTGTTTGTTACTTGTTTCTTCAAGTTTGTGCTCCTACATTTTAATCCAAGGTGTGGAACCAGTTTTCATCACGAAATTTGTCCAGGTGCATTAAACTTGTTCACTTTACAAGTATAGCCATCTTTGAGTTTAAATTGAAAGTGGAAAACGCTTTAAAACGCTGCCTCTAGCCACCTGGCTAGCTCGGTGGTCTAGAGGCAAGACATCTGCTCTAGCATGGTATCATAAGGTAGCGGGTTGGAATCCAACACGACTGATATGACTCTGTGAAGTTTTTACAGGACTCTGGGGGGGGGGGGATTTGGGAGGGAAGTACTGAGTGTACAGTGCTTTATACGGGCGAAAACCAAATAATATAAACTTTGTTATTATACCTCATACATATTCATGATCGAGTGCCAAAGTGTCAGTGATCCATTCACCATCATGTGCCGGTTTGGGGCTATTTTTAGTTGTTTACCTAGCATTTCATGTGTACCGGTAGTAGACTATTCCATGTATAGTAGTCTACTATGCCTGCGGTTTAACAAAGCAATCGTTGAACTGTCACAAGGGTGTACATGCCCTAACATCACTCCTATGGAAAGATTGCAGCACACGTAAAAGTCAATCCACGTTTTCCCGAGCTCAATGATGCCAAACTAGGGAAGTATGAGGTATAGTAAAACAAATATAACATGGTTAATTTTGGGTGGACAGTCAACTTCAAATACATTGGGTTGCTGATATCGACCCTCGGACCCTCAACCATTGTTTACACAAATTGATAAATTCAACAAGCATCTTCTGCATCATTATACACCAAATAGTGATTAAAGTTATTTAAATGCTACATCCTATAAATTGCCTTCTGAAAAACTTTTCTTTGAATCTTAAATAATTAATTTGTAATAAGGATATCAATTTAATAGAAGTTGTTATACAGAAACATGAGTGCGGTGCTCTTAACCGCTTGGCCACGACACGCCACAAATCATGATTGCTCAAACACATATTGGAAAAGCATACCTTCAATCATCAATCATTTACCTTACTTTTACTTTTTAGTTTTCAATACTCAAGTTTAGTTGTTAAATTTTGACTTTTTTTCCCCATTTAAAATATAACTTCAGCATTTTGTAACTTCATTGGAGGAAATAGCGCTGCTTAAGCACAAAAAGTAGAGTAGCTAAAACACAACAAAATTATGCTTACCAGCATCGGTTTACCAGCCAAAATGCAATTTCTCATGTATCGTCTGTGACTGGTGTCTTGCTCATTTTTGCTCAGCAGAAAGTTGTTAAGCAACATTTTCTGCTTAATTAAGGCAGGGTGTAATTTTTGTAATTACTTCACAAGTTAAGAACGTACTTGAGAGCTGTTGATCGTATAACATTGTTAGAAATGACACCCTTTAAAGTAATGTAGCTTTAAAGAAAGAGGTAATTTTTCACCCCAAAATTTGAATCTGAAAAAGGCTTTAGGCATGAAGCCTTTCTCAGGCATCTGAAAGCACACAATTCTATGCCGGGGTGCTTTTTCTTTCTTTCATTATTTTCTTGCAACTCCGATGATCAATTGAGCCCAAAGTTTCACAGGTTTGTTAGTTTATGCATATGTTGGGATACACCAAGTGAGGACACTGGTCAAAATTGGGCCCTGATCTTTAAAAGCGCAAAATTTGCAACTCAACCAAATTCCCAAGAACTAATTGAGTGAAATTATTTGTTTGTTGCTATTTATTCTGCTACACAGTATATGGATGAGTAGGCGCTGCACATCCTACAAGCCTTTGTCATGTTTCTCAGAAAACGCGCTTTTCAATTATAAATGTCATTCCAAAGCTACAAAGGCACGACACGCCTGCCTACAATTCACACTGATTAACTCAACACGATTGCTTTAATAAAAGAAATTGCTTTAATAAAAAAAAATATCACAAAGCAAGTCTAGTTGATGAGAAGAGCTTGTATTATGACAGTTGGTGTGCAACTATGGCAGATGCTACTAATTAGAGCTACTTGGAAATCTTTGTAGTTTTCAATAATGTAGATTTCATACTGAGTGGGCCCGCCTTTAGTTATTAGCTAATGAGAAATGATGAGACAAATTATTGCAAATTCTTGAAAACTTGATATCATATGATCCTCACAATAGTTTTCTTATATCCAATTTCACTGCCATCGGTCAAGGTTCCTCCAGCCATTGGGGAAGGTCACTGTTGATTAAAGTCTGTCTGTATTTATCTGCATCTCAAATGAACAGAGATGCTATGGACCTTTATGAAGTCCACAATGCTATGTTTCTTCTGGTGTGGCAATCTAGGTGACATCAATTTGAGTTTGAGTAGCCCAAACAAGGCTTGACAAAACAGAACTGGAATCATTCTTGTATAAATGGGGACAAAAAGCCCCGTACAATTTACAAATATTGGATGCATAAGAGTGCATTGTTGCACAATATAATAACGAGGTTAAATATGGATTACTCCACTAAACAAGGCAAAGGTGAGTGAAATAGAAAGGTCAGATTTCACAGAGCGACTATATTCTGTGACAATGCACGAACGAAATACATTCAATGTTTGTTTTATATAACTCACACATCCTTGTCATTTGAAATTTGTTCACAATAAACATAAAATAGATCTGTAAACTCGGTCACCCAACCAACTTGATGAACATTCTATAAAAAAACCCAACTCTTCTAAACAATGTGGGCGCCTCCATGTAGACACCAACCTTGTATGCCGACCTTGCCTCGTTTGGACAAGTGGGCGGGAACAAGTATTTTGGGAACGC
This sequence comes from Leptasterias polaris, assembly GCA_037783415.1. Lineage (NCBI taxonomy): Eukaryota > Metazoa > Echinodermata > Asteroidea > Forcipulatida > Asteriidae > Leptasterias > Leptasterias polaris. Next base: position 149,337 of record JAZGTN010000192.1, read on the forward strand.
TGCAAAGCCTTAAATATTTTCCACATTAGACTCCAATATTAAATTGTGGAGTGTTGCGGCAGTAAGTTCATGGCAAAAAGATGGATGACACGTGATGCATGTTCCACCAATCAAATGTCAAGGATCTGTGTGTGTGTGGTATACAATATTGGATACAGAGACTCTGAGAGAATAAAAAAAATGATAAAGAAGTTATTGTCATCAGAATATTTCACAATGATGCCACAAGACGGACAGCTTAATGTTACTGGCTCATTTCTGCTTGAGTTCTTGTTTGACACATGCCTTGAATCCCTGCCAGCCTACTGGCTTCTGGAGATGTTCCTGTGATTAGAAAAAGGCGGGGAAAAAAACCCAAATGTCAGATACATCTGACATTTTTGAAACAACACACACTTAGAAAAGTGTTGACAACAAACAACTAGAAACAATTGTTTGCTAATTTCATTAATTTCACACTAAGAGGAATTGGAAAGCTTATCTTCTTGAAAAAATGAATCCTAACATCTTCCATGAAATGGTATCTGACCGAGTAATGACTTTCTCATCATATCAATTACCTCAATATTCGTTTTTAATCAAGTAACATTCGAGAAGAAACAACCATCTGTTGTGCTATTTCTAGGAAATTAGCGCAGAGATTAAAGGGAGATTAAAGGGAGGGTATACCTTTGGTAGTTACTCCAAAAATTATTGACCATAAAAACCTACTTGGTAAAGAAGCACTGCAGCTGTTGATAATGTAAAAACTTTTATAAATGATTCCCTTCTAAGGAATGTGGTTTTAGAGAGGAGGGATTCAAAAACATTTCAATTTGAGAAACGTGTCTGCATGAAACGCCTCTCAGATTGTGCATCCCAATTACGGATTATCCTTCCTGTGTGGACAATTACCGCTCCAGATTTTCGGCAATATCTAAAAAACACTACCATTTATGAAAACCAAATTTTAACGGGCTAATTTTATTGTATTTTATCTACATTTACATAGCATTAAGACAATTGAACGGTACAAAAACCAAAGGTATACTTTGCCTGTACAGATTACTTGTGAAATTGGAAAGAAGAGTTTCTAAAATAGAATAGGAACAGGAAAATTAACAAATTAAGAAGTGTGAAGAAGAAATGTGTGTCCAAGTAGATTAATAGAAATTATCCAAAAGCACATATAAAGGGAGGGTAAAACATCCTGAATATATTAAGACAAGTGAGTTTCAAATAAATACCCCACCTCCCTTGGTTTGAAGGTTCCGTAAGGATTCTGATAATTTGGTTTTGCTTAAATTTCTAGGGAAATAGTGACAGTTGAATAGTGACAAGAGACTGTTGTTATTAGGTCTAGGCGACTAGTGTCGAAGTCGCGACTTTTGATTGCTATCGAGACTGCCGCTTTTCAACTACCCGGTTAACCATGCCGCCATGATAACTGAAAAAACAGTCGCGACTAGTGTCAAAGTCGCAACTAATTGAGTAGTGAATTTCACTAGTCGCCCAGGCCTAATCGTTTTGTCAGGCACTTTGGGGATAGATGAGAGAACATTTATCAAACATCTTTCAGCTTTCTCTAAAAATACAATGCAATTATGTATGTGGATAAAATTCCTCTTTTGTTTCCCTAACAATGCATTGGATTTAGAGTAAAGCCCAAACACATCAATTCTACCACTACCAAGATTGAATTGCCATTCACTACAACAAGGGTAATAAGACACAAAATGCAACTAAGCTTGCAACTGACTTTGCCAAGGTTGTTTATCAGCTGCTAACATATGCAACTAAAAAGCACAAACTGACTCTTTCAGATGTTATCTCCCAGTCCACAAAGGGTTCTAACCCCATCACCCAAATCTTCATGAAAGAGAGTGTATGTTTGCATAGAAGTGTTTGGGAAATTCATTTGTTTGCACACATTACGTACTTACCGTCTGTGAAAGTGATGCCAATGGGAGGTAAAAATAAAAGAGGCGTCAACATGAAGTAAAAAAAAAAAATGCTGTAAAGATGCATGGCCTTATTTGTTTACAACTTGATAGAAATGAAACATTGGAAAGCTGTTGTCCTTAAGTCAAGGATGTTACAAACTTTCACTTCCTACTAAGATTGAAAAAACTGTCAAGGATTAGTAATACTTAGTTTTAAAGTGAGATCCACATGAGTTAATGTCAGGGTCCAACACCTCATGTTACCAACAGCCATGTACGTACATCTGCATGCATTGTGTGTGGCATACACACAAGTGTTTCAAGTTGTTTTCACTTTGAAACATCATACTCTGTCAAAATTTGCCTCAAGAAAATTTTTGCATTTGGGGTCTTTCGACCAATTGGGCGATGCAACTTCATTAATGCAGAATTTAAGAAATTCACCTCATTTTTTTCTTGGTCAAAGAATTCTACAGATAAGATATAGATAGTTCCCGCTTGACATCACACACTGGTGTAAAGTTGGCCATCTTTACTGGAAACTAAATCATTTTATGAAAGCCCAACCATATGTTTTGTGCAAATACCGCGCGTCGAAAAGGAGATTCCCTGCATGATTGGTCAGTAAATCACTTGGGTGCATAGCAAAATTAAAATGATTAGCCAAACCCCATGCATCCAGTAAAGATGGCTCTATCATGAACTATCTACATTGAAAGGCAATCAGCAATCAACCAAGAACAGGTTGAAGTATAGTAGCTTTTAATCAATTGTACTCAGAATAGTAAGAATTCTAGTTGAGAATGCACATGTTGCAGTTGGATGCAGCGTTTGTGGCATCATCAGGAAACTGCATCATTGCAAGATGTAAGAAATAATATATATATATTTCTTTTTTGGAAAACATGTTTACTTTTCAACAAAAACTTCTTGAAATCATCCATAGGAAATTATCTGTTGTTTTGATGTCCATTGAGTAAAAAGGCAAGACAGACTTACTTCTATAAAGTAAATCTGTAAGACAGCCCACCAACAGAAGTGTGACAGTTTTGGGTTCCAAACATAGAGATAGCAGAGTGTAATTAATGCTCAAGCACTGTAACCATCAAAACTGCCAGATACAAATGATAACTGTCCATTATTATTATTTCTTGCTAAATGGAATGCTTGTATGCACAAGTATTTCCTGTGCTCAGTCAATCAGCCTATTTACCCTTACCCTGAAGCCACGATGAATCCTGTTTTTCATCACTCCTAAGAACTCACTCTGACTCAGTTTACCATCCCCTGTCAATGAGAGAAAATCCCATCAGAAATGATCAGAATGCTCAGGTGAACAAATTCAAGACATAGTTGTATACCAGCTGGCCAACCTTGACCCTCAAATCCAACAAATACCTGCTGTTATAACTGCAATCATTTGCAGCTCTTCACAATTTTGAGTTCTTGGAAGAATAGGGAAGTGTTTTCCACGTAAATAAAGGAGAATGCATGCAAATTGATTGACTTGCAAGGAAGAGTCATGCAAGAGCCATTGACATAGTATAATGCATAGTACTAATGCATTACTATCTCAAGAAATTACTACAAAACCCGAAGTCATACATATTAAGGAGACCTGTGGTTTGTGGAAGATACATCTTTTTGGTGACAGTTTTTAAAACTTGTTTACTTCCCTGGATGACTTCTAGCCAAGATGTTTTTATTGTCCAAAGATTAAGAGAGAAATAAAAAATATCAAAAAGGGAAGAAATATACAGTAAATGCACCAGTTGGCACACCACCACGCTTTCTGTGGCACCCACCACGTTTAAGAAGTCGCCACCATGCATTTTAGGGAAGTCAAAGAAGTCAGGAGGAAGTGGCCATCATCAGGAATCACCTCAGAGTGTATTACCATGATCATAAAGCATGTAAAATCAAGATTTTCCCAAGCCCTAAGGCGGGCCCTGGACCCCATACCTAATAATAGGCTTTGTGCTTTGCGCTCGCATACCCCCCCTTACTTTTCAAAGTTGCAGAACACCGAAGCACTAATTCAATATACGCATCAATCAAGTAGCTGAACAAGTCCTGCTAATGAGTGTTGTAATTTTTTTCTTTAAAAAATTAAGGCTTAAGGTGATAAAAATTAGTATTTACAAAACAACTTCACACCAGAATATTTGTCTTCAAAATAACTAACAAGTCTCCATAAGAAAGAGATAGAGGTTGTACAATCAGTATCCTGGGCCCTTACTCTCGGACAGGATAGACTTTGATTACAATATTCTATTTTTTACTTTAACAATTTTGTAGTGAAATTATCATAGAATGTTCATCCTGATTGGAACTGGAAAATATAATTGAAGCAATAAAAATTCATAAATTATACAGATAAAAAAAAACAAAAAAACTAGGCGAGGATTGAGAACCACAACAGTGTGATAATGTTTCAGACAGGCTGATCTGCACACTTTGTATGCATACTGAAACAACAAAGTTTACGGAATCAGTGAAATTTAATATACCTGTCTATTTCCCTAGTGATTAAATAAAGGCTATTTCACAGAATCAGAGAAACGAAAGAATCATCTCCCAAACAGGATGCTATTCTATTTTTGTAACCAGATACAAATCTGTGAAAGGTTAAATCATCTTACTGAGCTTTGTTTAAAATAAAACACACTGTAGACAACTCGATGTAGGATGTTTGATGCCCCACCCCCACCCCCCCCCCCCCTCACAACAAGTTTGCGGGTAAGCCATAACAAGTTAAAGTTTTAGCCGCTTTGGGGGAAAGGATTAATCTCCGATTGTACCAGTGCCGAAACTTGGGTAAATTTTTAGGGGGGGGCACCCCATTTTTTATAGAGGAGCATTACTCTATAGCTAATTAAAAATGTAGTTTTCTGTTTTCCTTTGTCTTAAACTAGCTCCTTTTCAGCGCTCTTGTTATGCCATTTACTATTTTTTATGTAATAATCTGATGCCAAAAGCAAATGCATTGTCTGCATGTAAATAGAAAGGGGGGGAATTGCACGGATATCATGCCCCCGGTGCCCCACCCCAGTTTAGTTAAGACACTGGATGCCATTGATTCTCTGTAAAACCAAGTTCAAACTAAATTCTCACCGTCCATGTCAAATATCTGGAATACTGTGTGCACCACATGTGGATCTAAAAAGTGTCCTGTTGCTATCTGCACAGCCCGGCCAAACTCTCCTGTTGGAACATGAAAAAGAAAAAAACATACTCAGTAAGGTTAAGTGGGGTGCCATTGTAAAGCAGTTGAGTGCAATGGACTTAATTTATGATAGCATATAGCAACTCGAGTACTGGTGGTAGTGGATGATGCATGGTGCATGGTACTCTTTTGCTTTGTAGAGACCCAAACTTTGTAGGGACCCAAACTTTGTAGGGACCCAAACTTTGTAGGGACCCAAACTTTGTAGGGACCCAAACTTTGTAGGACCCAACTTTGCAGGACTCAAACTTCTTCAGCAAGTTTAGTGCAAGTGCTTGTCAAAAAAGGCACTTTTTTCTGATTTTTTTTGTCAGGATAACTGCCACTAGACACCAATGAGTAGACAGATACAGAGAATGCAGCTCATCTCAAATCTGGCACCCGCCCTCCTATTACTTCTCCAAGAATTAATGACCATTAAAAAATTCACTTGGTAAAGAGCACTGGAGAACTGTCGATGTTGTAAAACATTACTAGAAATGACCCCCTTTGAAGTAATGTAGTTTTAGAGAAAGAGGTACATTTTCAGCCAACAAATTTAACATGAGAAAGGCTTCAGGCATCTGAAAGCACACAACGCTATTCAAGGGTGCTTTTCTTTCATTATTTTCATGCAACTTTGATGACCAATTGAGCCCAAATTTTCACAGGCTTGTATTTTATTCATATGTTGGGATACACAAAGTTAGGAGACTGGTCTTTGACAGTACCGAAAAGTAGACACTTCCTTTAATAAAATGAACAAGTCTACCCGCGTGTAAATAAACATTTTGCCACATTTAAGTTCACGTTTTATTCCCCAATGTTCACAGTTGTACCTGAGCAATTTAATTTCTATCAATTGGCTATATAATATCATTCTATAACAATAATCATAATACTGGAGTCTTATATAGCGCACGTATCCACCAATAAGGTGCTCAAGGTGCTTGAACAAAGATAAACACTTTTTACAGGTTTTCAAGTTGATGAATTATGCGGCCCATTTAGTAAGCAGCATCTTATAGGGTTTTACAAGGTGATGTGGTACACTCAGGAAGAACCCTTCCTTTTAGCAAGAAGTGTACAGGTTCTTTTATGTGCATAACAGCCTGCAATCGTGGACCCTCCTTTGTTCAACTCTTTGTGATAGCAACCGTGGACCACAATGCTTTCCTTTGTGATAGCAACCGTGGACCTATTGTCCTCTTTTGTTATAGGTCCCCGGTTTGAATGTGGTTACCTACTCACCAGACTTATGGCTTTATGTCCCATCTGAAGGACTAAGCAATAATGGTTAGGCGAGAGATCTAAAACCAGCTTTAAGTATTGTCTATTGTTTGGTACCAGAAGCAGAGCCAGGAGTAGCCTTGACCAAGGCGTTGGAGTTTTACTTTCATTTATTAATTGTCTTTTTTAGATTAGTTGGTTTTCCCTTTGCGCTATTGCGCCATTGCGCTACCCATGCACCCGAGCTATGTGCAGTCTCTGGATGTGTGCCAAGCATGTGTAACGCAGTGCTTGCGTGGTGTGAGATGTGTACACGTAGACTATCTGAATCAACGCCTTGATGGTTCTGTTTTGAGCTAGCCGGGGTCATTACTATAATGCGTGCATCAGACAAGACCCCATTGGTCAGTGGCGGAAGTCATGTTTACTAATAGGATGGGGGGCGCATTGCGCAATCATTTGCAATCGCGGTTTGAGTACACTCCATTTTTTTAAAGAGATGCTTACCGTTAACAAAGAAAAAGAAAATCGTATCGTTGAAATTCTTTCTCTATCAGCACTAACATCATAACAGTAGGGCCTGTAGTTTCAAATTACTAAAGCAGTTAACAACGTAAAAATAATCATTTTCGAATGTTCTCTACTATAGTGTAAAGATTAGGCCTACGTGTTTACAACATTTGAAGATTTCATCACCCTCAGATAAAATGGACTCGTCCAACCAGTCTCCCAGTCTCAACGGCCACGGTGTTCGAATCGTGTGCTTGTGTGGAAGCATGGTACAAAGGTCATAATGAGGGAAGCTTGTGATTGGACCGTCGAAAATGAATCATTCATTTGCCTCCCATTCTGCACTGTTTAGTCGGCCGAACGAAAGATTTAAATATTCATGATCTGCATACCAGCATATCCGCTAGCCCCCCCATTTTCGTCCAATAGTGGACGAAAATGGGGGGGCTAGCGGAAATAAAAACAGGAAACACATTAAACCCGGTAGATACAGACGCGACAAGGCTGTCGGCCTACGCATGCGAATAGTAATACGAGTGCGGATGACCTGCGCACAGTAGTAGTATGGGCGTCGTGCGATGTGATACAAACATTACGCACAGTGCTTGTGTATAGGCTAGTGGTGGATTTTACGGCGTCTTTTCGGAGTGAAAACTGCGACCGACCGCCTTGAGCAAGGCTAAGCCAGGAGTGGAAACTCAGCAACAATGGCCCTAAAGTGAACTGCTTAAAGCTGGGCCAATTCTAGTCATTCACTTGAACACAAGTGTCAAGATTGGGACTCAAACTGATATACAATAAACTCACTGAGTAAAAAGGACATTTTGTATTAGAAGGATATCTAAATTTATGCCCTTTTCAGAAACATTAAAGGCACCTGGCAGTGGTATTTTTTCAAAATAAAGCTTTTGTCATTAATATATACATTTTTATGAGTGGAATGTGAATAAACAATTTACTAAGGTTAAAATATTATTATTTTTTTATTTATTACAAAATAAAAAATAGGCCCCCCTTTACATGGCGCTGTTCGTGACGTCAATCGAGGCAGGAGAAAATGTGTACATGTAGTCTGGCCCCGTAGATTACGTCTGGGTACCTGATCAGTATGATGCATTTTCGTATTCGGACGTCACCACCCAATGCAATCCTAGGACAGTGTACAGTCGACTAATACGAGACGCCAGTTTATACGAGGTTTTTCACCGGTCCCGAACTGTCCCATGCGCGTTTCTATGTCTTAAAAACGGAAGATACGAGCATGGTCATAACAAGAACACGGATAATACGAGGTATTGTTTTTCCACCAGAAACATTTCGCTGGTAACCTAAGCTTCACTGCAACTTCCCTTGCACACTACTACCAACGAAAAAATCCCCGGGCTATCCAAGTGTTCGCTGCATTATAGCGCTGAAAACGATGTCGGACCGGACCACTTTGCCCTCGCTTAGCCTAACTTTCGATGCCCGTAACTGCCTATATTTGGGATCTGCAGGAAAAAAATGCTGGCTGACCCCATCTTTAGTCATTTTGCTGCATCCAGCAGCAATTTTCGCTGGAAAAATGCAAGAAAAAACCCCCTTTTGGATAACCAAACGAAACACAATCTCACTACTTGCACGTGTATATACAACGTAAATGCAGGCAAGTTCGAGTGGGGTCGATGTTCAATCGAGGCGAAGTCTTCCTCGATTGACGCCACAAAAAGGGATGGGCGGAGTCGCCCCCAAACAACTTTATGTATTTTTTAAACATATAAATACTGACAAACAATTACTCAAAAAATTGTTTTATTGTTAATATACATATACTCTTATATTAAAAAAAAAATAAAATCTATTTCCAGGTGACTTTAACAGATTTTTGGCTTTTGATTAGTCACAAGTATTAATCCTAAAGTGAAAGTAGTTTTGATACACAATTATACAACTTCATAGAAATGGGTAACCACCACCAATAATTTAGAGGAAATTGTAACAGCTCATTATAGAAACAGAAAAATCCCCCAGATTATACTGTGTGTCACAAGGTAACTTAAGGTCCTATGTAAACTCAATACATCATGGTCTTTCAACTCTATTTCCAAGAAGTCATGGCAAAAAATAATGTCCCTTGGGATCTGTGTTGACTGCATTAAGAGTGTTAAAAAAATCTGGTGTTATTTGGATTATCTTGGTGTCTACGTGCACATGTGGCATTACCGACTCGGCATTTAATAGTTACTACCAAAACTTTGAATGTATTTATTTTCTAGAAATGGGTTTCTATTGGCAAGGGTAAACCCATCCTGGTTTGTTATTAAAACAACTCAATTGAAACTTTTGGTAGTAGTTTACGAGTTGCTGTTGTCACATGTAGATATCAAAGAATCAACTTAACACCAGAGTTGTGGGTGGTGAATGATTTCCAGAGAATAACTATTACAATCATTTTAATAGATGTTAATTTAGCATCGGGGATAATGAATATAATTTTGTTTTGTTATACCCTTACACCGATGTGTGTTAAGCACTGTATACTCAGTACTTTCCCCAGTTCTGTGAAGAAATAAAATCCACAGGCAAATCACTCGGGTGGGATTCAACCCACAACCTTTGCATTGCTAGAGCAGATGGCTTACCCGCTGCTAACGATTCAAACTGCGCCCCTCTAGCCATCGGGCTAGATCGGTGGTCTAGTGGTAAGACACCTGCTCTAGCAATGCAAAGGTCATGGTTTCAAATTCAAGCCGAGTGATTTGCCTGTGGAATTTTTTTTCACAGAACTCGGGTATTATACTCGAGTATAATACAGTGCTTAACACACATCGGTGTAAGGGTAAAAAACAAATCATATTACAATCATGTTATGAAAAACAAACCGTACCAGACATTCGGTAGTAATTTAGAGTGTCCATGGTGTCACATATAGGTAACGAAAGAATCAATTTAACAACATTTTTTTGCAGCGAATGACTTCCAGAACTATTACAATGTTAAAACAAACCAAACCAGACATTTGGTAGTAATTTACGGTGTTGCTGTTGTCACATATAGGTAACGGAAGAATCAATTTAACATTAGATTTTTGCGGTGAATAGATTCCAGACAATGACTACTACAAGCATATCTTTAGCCCTTGGGGAAAAGTAGGAAAAATACCAAGTGCAAGGGCTGACCTGTATATACACATGGCAGAAGTTTTGTTTCAGGCCATAAATAACAATTTTAGAGGGCCAACAATCGGAAGTAGGCTGAATATCATGCATGCTCTTATTACTACTTGTCTATGTACCCCTAATGTACCTTACACATTTTAATGATTCATTTATTAGTTACCAAACTGATTATTTTGCAATACACACAACTGCATCATATACTTTGATGAGGTGTACAGCCTCAGTATGGTTAGGAGGAAAGAATCAGGTCATACCTTCGTTCATGGGTTGGTCTGCAAAGGTGAACATCCTCAGTACAATCTGAAAGTCATCCAGGTTGTTCAAAAACTGGAAGAAGTCCTTGAAGTTCACAAAATTTATGCCCTGACAAAAATGGAAAGAAATGATATAGGTTAGGCGAAGGTTGAATACAAATGTAAGTTTTGCATACATTGGTAGGATATGTGAGAACAAAAATTCCACTTTAATAGTGTTTTATTTATCAGTCTTGTGTTGGCTTCTTTTCCTTGGGGTGTTTGTTTGTTATCCATTGCCAATTAACCCTTTGAATGTACAGCTCAAGACAGCCATTGAAGCCCCTGTGCATAGCAAACCCTCCCTGCATGCAACATTAACTGGCAAAAGATAATCATTTTCAATATTTCTTGTGATAATTGTTCAAGGTCCTAAGAAGTGGACATTTCTATCAGTTTAAACTGTAAAATATGCACTTATCAACCTATAAAGACAGTGTTTTCAAATTTTAAGGTTTGTATTGCAAAAACTAAAAAATATAATTAGGGAGGAAACCTGCACTCCTAAAGGGAAAATTTGTGACGTAGATATAGAAACATTTTGTTGGTCGATGCAAGGCGATCGGTACGTGTGGCTGTGATACAACATGCAAACTTAAGCAACTTCAAGTGCTTATAGATAGTTCCCAGTAGACGCCATCTTTACGGGCAAATCGCATTTTGGCTTGCAGGCGCGTCAAGCGCTCAAATTATTAACGCAGCCGCGTCATTCACTAACCAATCACGCAATGAGTTTTGTGAAATGTGCACGTACTGCACGCCGTTCTCACGCGTAACGCATGACTGCATGTGTGTTCCAAATTGCCCGTAAAGATGGCCGATTTACGTCATATTGCAACCTATCTATAGTTTCTTGGAACAAATCTATTGATATTTGGCTTATATGGAAAATGCTGTCCTCAAGGTGTATTGTTGCTTGTTGCACACATTATTGGTGTCAGTCTACACAAATTCCCATCAGATCCAAAATACTGATGAATTTGGACAGCTGCAGTGAAACCACTGCTAAATGGTCAGGAATGTGCATTGTCACTTCATGTGCACTGATTTTCGATGACCTGGTCTCAGTCACAATAGCGCGCCACCAGCCGAAATCAAAATGGATAATGCAAATATAAAAGGTACTAATTACTCACAACAAACTGGTAAAAATATTAAATTAAGCCCCCAAAATGTAAACAAAAACACTTCATGGGGCCTGTATAAGGGATATTCCACTATTGTCTTATAATTGTTGCCACAACTTGAGCTCTTCAAACCCATTACAAGCTGAACAAGAACAAACAGAAACAGCACTGGATCAAACTCAACTGGTATATCTGGATTTAATCTGTCCTGATTACACAAGCGAGCCTGATAAACATACATTTGGAGACCCCATCTGGACAGATTTGTACCTCACACCTTTGTCTATGAGTGAAGGGCCAGTCAGTAAACCACATGTGGAGCAAGCCTTGTAATAATTTGGTGCTAGGAAATTGCTCAAATGCTCTGCTTCTTTTTCATTAAAACCATGAACCCAAGATGAAATAAATTCCAATAGCTGAAGGCAACCGATCTTGTTTATTTATTTTGTTGTTTTCGATGGGGTGATAATGGATTGTGACCAGATAGGGCTATGAGGCTTTCTCCATGATGGTACAGTACAAATGATGCATGGATCAATGTAATCCTTAGGGATATCCTTGTCCTTATGGCTCTATATGGCTCTATATAGATAGGCAGTCCACTTATTCAGAGTTGCCAGAGAGATATTCAGAATTACATTCAACATAATGGGGAAAAAGTTTCCACAAGTGGGGGAGATTTACAAATTTGCTTGTCAGAACACGGAAAGATTTGTCTATTTTCAGGGAACTTTTTGCAGAATCAGGGAGAGTTGGCAGCTCTGCTTTTTATTACATACATGTGTGTTCCACAGTAGCTGGTGTGGCGGGGTATAGCTGTAAATGTTTGGGGAAAAAACCCCCAATTCTTGACATTAAGACAACATCATCCATTCATACAAAACTCAGGGTGTAAAAAATATCCTGTGGTCAAAGAAGTTTCGGCGGCAGTATTTCATCATGAGAAACTGCACAGAAGAATTACTTCATAAGTTGTTTCTTTGTGGTTTAGATCACAACATGACATTTCAGATAAATACCTATTCAAATTGACAGTGGGGTGTGTACTAGTGTTTAGCTGAAGGTAAATGGAAGAGACTGGGCAGATTTAATAAGCCTAAAAACAAGTTGCAGATTTATACATGGGAACCAAGCTCCATTGCATGTATGGTTTTAGAGAGACTCAGTCCCAACATTCTCTATGGGTCCAATGGAGAAACCATGGAGAGACTAGCTGGGAAGTTAATCAGGCCAGAGGTCATGAATGCCAAAGGAATTAAGTACCAAGTTTACATTGCTGCATTGACCACCACAATGTGATACCTGTGTGATATTGCTAGTTAGGTTGTCAAAACACATCTCCAAAGAAACCCATAATCGCCATGAGTGTGATCCATCACATGAAATTATATCTTTACAGTTTTGCTCTGCTTTTAGCTCTTTTAAAACCAAACTAAACAATTGTTAGCCCCAAAATATAGAAAAGTGACCAAGAAGGAAATAAGAACAGGGTGATCATTTCAAACTCAATGGTCATCCAAACAGCTGGTTTTTGTAGATAATATACCAATGACTAGCTGTGAAAACCATGGAGGTCAGGTGAAAGACAATTGGTCCATTCTTTGTACCATAAGATTGTGCAATGGGTCCCCCACTGTCTATTATGTAACAGTTAATCAGAACTGATCAGTTACTTGTCCTGTATCATGCTCTATATTTTAAAGAGCGCAGTTACAGAATGCTCTGATTTTTTTAGTTTTCACATATTTCCAATAGATGGAGTCCCCAAGAAATATACAAAATTATTATGAGTCCCTTACTTCACGCTAAAACAGAGTAAAAATGTCTTTTCCTCGAAACACTCCAAGCCCAAAATCTGAAAACGCGAGGTCAAACAAACCACACATAACAGGATTCGTGACGTCACCGGCGGCAAGTAGTTTGGACCTGCCTATATGAATGCACGGAGCAAACGCCAAGCCCCACCATTTTCAAAATTTTCTGAATGCTGGCACTGTCACGCGAATCTACTCAGATTCGCGGTGTTTCGTCGAGTGCGAATCTTCGTGCAAATCGATTCGCGGAGGATTTCTAGGCCTAGAACTACCCCATGTAGGCTTCATTTTACAACAATGAATTTGAAGGAGACCCTGGATTGACAGTAAGATTATTTTAATGTATAATGTAAGTGTTGTTTCTTCTTGATTTTGTTTTGTTTCCCCCAAAAGAGACGTTTATGTGTGTGTGTGTCATATGCCGATCGTGTGTTTTTAGGCGCCGATGACGTCAAGGGGTCATTGCATATCATTATCATAGATAAGCAGTTTTTGACTCTCGGCTGAAAAAGCCGCGCGGAGAGGTGCATTTTTGACTTGAATTCTTTATTAATAAATGCAAATGTTATGTGTAAAAAAGTTATTAACCAGCAGTTACTACAATGTATATTCGACGATAAAAAGGCAATAAGTGCAATTTTTAGAGCATCCTGTAACCGCTCTTTAATATCAGATGCATCTGAGTAAACAGTACATAATCAGCAGTTAAGCCAATCAGCAGTCTACTGTCAGTTGGGTCAGTTCATAAAAAGAAACAAAAAACCCACTGCTCTCCATGAAGATACTGCCCAGCTAACTGTGATGAACAGAAATTAAACTCTACAATAAATTCATTATTCATTGCTGAACAACAAGCTGTATCCCACTATGATCCCATAAATCACTGCATTACTTCCTGGTTGTATGAACCCCCAGAGAATTCGGTCTGTTTAACCCAGTGCCACTGATGATATGCACTGCTGCAGCATGGCTGAAGTAACAGTTGGTTCAGGATGTGAACACAAAGGATTCTCAACTTTAAAAACTTAAAAAATCTTCTGTGATGATGTAATAAGGCTAGTGCAGTGTTAGAATTAACATCAACACAGATGGTTGGTGTATAGTCGGACTCTGATAGAATTGAAAGAAATAAGTATGCAAGACGCTACACCAGTTTGGATTTTCAAGTGAGTGGGCTTTATGTTTTCTTGCTCATCGTGTATGTTTTATTTCAACAGTAAGAGCATAGAGCAAGGACAGAGTATCAGGTAGGTTCCTGATTATCTGCGGCTATACAATACCCCAACAGAGCACATTATATTACTTCCAGAATTATGGATTGAATACGTATGCTGACAACATGAAAATCCTATGTGATAAGTCTATATAGTACTGAGTGATACCATTTACCGGGCAATCAACCTTGCTCATGTAATTAGTATTCCACTGGAGTCCCTCTTTCAACATCTGGTGTCGAGATTTGTGACATTGCGCTATGATTACAACAGCCAGGAATACCTCCATCCATGCGTTATTCACAGTTTGACTCAGTGACAAGTTGACAATTGTTATTGACTGTGACACAGTGGCTATTGAAACCACAGTAGAGGGTCTGTGGTCAGCGCTTGGCTTCCACACAGTGCTGAAAACAAACGTGACCATGGAAGGTGAAAACCGAACGGAGAAACCCGACATTGTGTTTAACATTGTTGGAGCCTGTTCTTGGACTATAACAACCTTGCTGATTCTGTTTTTCAACACAATGTGCCTTATCATCCTACCAAAAGTTGGTGAGTTCCACCATTCCACCAGAATCTTTCTACAGTCCATGACGGTTGGTGATCTGATGTTGGGTGTATTCTTTTACTTTCCAATGACTGGGATTTCACTGACAGGAAGGGGAAAATGGCCGTATGGGGAGGCATTGTGCTATATCCAAGCATGGATGATCAGACAAGCACTACCAGCATGCTCAATATCTCTACTGCTGGTTACAATAGACCGTTACATTGCTGTTGTTTATCCCCTCAAGTACAAGACTTTATTGACATCAAGAAGAGCTAAAATCATTGTGTGTATACTCTGGATTGTGACCAATATTTATACGTTGATATTAACATTACCGTCACAGTGGAAGATGAAGTACAATAAAGTACTCTTTGTATGTCAGTTTGGTGAAAAGAACAACACCCTCGCTGCTTTAATTCTGACAGTGCTAACCCTTTTTGTCATCGTGGTCATCATTCTGATGTATGTCCAGATACATTACATCGCACGAAGTCAGGTATCGCGGATTGCCACACAGCACCATCTTGTCACCATCGATGGTGAGTGGCAATTATCACCACAAAACAACCGGAAGTCTTTCACCACAATCTTCATCGTCACCATGGTTCTTTTTATCGGCTGGCTTCCATCTATTGCCATGGGCCTCATGAGAACAACTTTTCCTCCCCAGTTAAGAGTTGCTAGCCAGATACTGTTAGCCTCAGTGAGCTGGTTAAATGTTATAGTGTACTCTGTAAGGAATCAGGCTTTCAGAGAAGCTGGACATAACTTTCTGCTAAAGATATCTAAGAATTGTTGTGGATACTTGAAAGCAACTACCTACGCTACAGGACAAAATAATAACATTATTTAAAACATCCATCCAGTGGAACACCTTGTTTGTGTCGGAGGATTAACTGTTCATGTACTGTTAAAAGACTTGTCAAAGACAGTGAAACAAATGTGTGGATTGATTGCTTTGATAGACAAAATATTTTCCAATAGAGCGTGCCAGTCTTGTGAGTATTCAAACTTTTAGAAACAATGGGTTTTTCCATAAATTGTTTTAATATCCTGCATTATATTTATAACAAAGCCAAACATTTGAATATTAAACAAGACTTGCATTGCTACTAAAATGACTTGCTTTTTGTACATCATGAGTGGATGGAGTTTGCATGATGTAAATGTACTTTCAAGCTATGAACAGCACCGCACTGCTAAATGTGGTTATTTTGAAATCATAGCAACCATGGTGTGTACATTTTCAGATTATTTCATGGTGCTTTTGAAAAGGAATAGCAAAATTTGATGGCAATCAGTACAGATTTGTACTTGATCTTGACGTCATCTCGGAAATGACATAATGTCAGTTAGACTAATTCTCAGGACCCTCGAGCTATTTAACATCTGTTCAAATATTTCAACTACGTAAAGAATACAAAACTGTAAACTACTTGTCTCCTCCTTGTAAACAATATCTGTAAATAAGTAATCTGAGACCATCAGTCTCTGTACCTCTGACAGTGAATAGTATGAATTTATGAACAGACAGTTTACTACCAGTTGATGTAAAATGCTTTTTGCCATATTGGACATTTGAATATGTATAGCATATACAGGCTGCACACCTGAAACCAAACCATCATTGCTGATTGAAAATAAATTGGAAAACATCAAATGCCATCTTGCTTCAATGACTGCCTTCAAAAGTGCATTGTTGTTTGTTGTGGAAGCACTGAAAAAAATGGAGGGAGCTGTATAGCTCCACTTTAACTGGGAAAAAATGTGGTAAGATTTCAAGGAAATATGTATTTTGAACAACCCCATTGAACTTTAATTGTATTTAGAACACCCCCCCCCCCGACAACAAAAAAACCAAACACAAAAACAACCTCAATACTGAAATTCAAACCCACATTAACAAAAAACACGTTTTCCATGAATTTATCACAAAGGTCTGTCAATGGTAAAGAATATTATAAAGATTTTCCTCATAAAACATGTTTTTACCGCATCAAATTGTGGATTTGGTTTTATCTCGACTGCGGCTTTGAAAGACGACCCAAGTATTTGTTACTAATGTGTCAGGAGTTATTTCTGGCTTTTTTGAACCATTCGATTGTTTTAATCATATAAATATACATGTATACAATCAAACTAACCGGTGAAAATTTCAGTTTGAAAGGTGGTAGCATTTTTTTAAATAGATATTGCCAAAAATCTGGAGGGTAGAATACAGTCTAAGAAATGTTTCATGCAGACACGTTTCTCAGATTGAAATGTTTTTGAATCCCTTTCTCTAAAACCACATTCCTTAGATGGGAATCATTTCTCAAAAGGCTATACATTATCAACAGCTGCAGTGCTTTTTACCAAGTAAGCTTTTATGGTCATTCATTTTGGGAGTAATTACCAAAGGTATATACTAACAATAACATTCGGTGTCAAAAAACTGAAAACTTATAATAACAACAATTACTCACCGACAGTTTGAAAAATGCTTCAAGCCATTTGATTTCACACATTGAAAAAGTCTAATTACTCTGTCCATGACAGCAATTATACATGCACCTGCTTTCATTTGCAGGAGCTCATTGTTTATTAAAAGTTAATCTTACCACAATACGGGTATTTTGTGTGCGTAATTGAGAATGAACACAACTTGAGTTTGGATGAAATTACATTTGAAGTACTCTAAACAAACATTTGCTGTGCGTATCTAGGTGCTGGGGTAGTGCAGAGAGTTGTGTTTGTGTTCTCATGATCATTCAAAGGAGAACAACAACATGTGAAGGGGTAGTTACAATTTGTTTTAAAGGGAGGGTACATCTTTGGTAATTACTCCAAAAATTAATGACTATAAAATCTTACTCGGTAATGAGCACTGGAGAGCCTGTTGAAACATTGTTAGAAACAACCCCCTTTAAAGTTATGTCATTTTAGAGTAAGGGTTATTTTTCACCCCGAAATTTGAATCTGAGAAAGGTTTTTGGGCCTGAAACCTTTCTCAGGCATCTGAAAGCACACAATTCTACACGAGGGTGTTTTTTTCTTTCATTAATTTCTTGCAACTTCGATAACCAATTGAGCCCAAATTTTCATAGGTTTGTTATGTTATGAATATGTTGGGATACACCAAGTGAGGAAACTGGTCTTTGACAATTACCAAAAGTAACAATGAGTTGAGAGAATGCTTCCATCGCAGAAGTGAAGCTGAATACAGAGCTGCAATTGCGTTATGGTCTACGTACCATGAACCCAGTACATAGTGTAGCCTGTTTGTAGACTAAAATGTGCTCATCGGCTTGTGTATGATTGATTACACGTACTGTACAAAAATGAAGTATTTGTTTAGATTAGATGTAACTGCAATTCCTTCCAAGGTTGCATTTAATGCTTATCATGGATTTCATCCTATCTATGGCGGATCATGGAGGTAGAAATTCCTACCTCCATGGGCGGATGTACAGTAATTGCTGTTTGATTTATCACAAAGGTGAACTACTGAAGCACATAGGAAACGATTCACCTATACTATTGTTAATGCATTTAATGGTTTATGGTTTTGGAGGAGGGGGCAATTCAACTTCAAACTGAAGTGGAAAATGTAAATGATGTCATACCCAACCACCCTTATTTTGTTTATATATTTTTTTACATATTTGAGTTACCACACAGTCTTTCAATAGGCAATTTATCATTCTAATTACCACAATAACACCTGTGAACTTTAGAAATTGAGCAAAAACTTTCTTTTGACTCACTCCTATCAAATCCACACACAAAAATGAAAAAATAATTCTTTAAAACTTTTGAGCCTGGTAACAAGTGTTACTTTCCGAAAACATAACCAAAATTATGCTGTACAATCTCTTTAAATGTCATGAGAAGATTCAGTAGGTTGGTTCATTCAGATTGCTTTCTGCTGAAGTTCAAACCACTTTGGCTAAAGGCGTTTAATGTGAAGAGGTCTCCACTGAAATCCCATTAGCTAGAGTGGGAAGAGACATTATCATGTACAAATAATAGATGAGGACATGATGAAAAACTAGAGATTCAGTTTTTGTTAATTACAAATACAAGGTGTTCGTGGTGAATTGGTGATAACATTTTACCTAAATCAATCCAATGTCTGGCTCAGGAGTTATGAATTTTTCAAATATTAGATGGATTATCCTCTAGGGTGCAATATAAGTTGTAACACCGATTGATGCGAAATGTCTTCCTTCATGTACCTATACAGTACAAGTACATACATGTGTAAATTGAAATACACTTACAATGTGGCTTCTAAAAAAATATGCTTGAGAAACATAATTTACAGTTTGAATGGCCAGGGCAAGGGCAATACACTTGCAAGGTGAATTCAAAGAAAATACGCTTGAGAAACATAAGTGAAAGTTTGAGTGGCCAGAGCAAGGTCGTTTGCACATTAATATGCTATCATGTCATTTATTGTCCTTTTTCGACCAGATGTAAAAGTAAAATGTTGTCATGTCTGTGCAAAAGTTTGAGCTTAACATTCTACAACCTGATACAAACATTATGCTGAAATTATCAGTAGTTTTGAAGATATGAATAAGATAAGATATTAAGAAATTTTCAACTTCCGATTTGAACCGGAAGTCAAGGTCATGTTGTTAATGTTAGGTTCTGTGTGGCGTTTGTCAAACTTTTAACGACCTATCCGATGATGTGTAGATTGCAAAAATCCTAATTGTGGTTTATGAGTTATGATTTCTACAAATATTAAACTTTGATTTATTGTAATCCGATGCCGGATGACGTCATCATGACGTCATTAAGTTTGTGTCGTCTTGATACTGAGGTTCAGCTATCTGATTAGTTTCAATGTTCAATTCAATCTCAATCTTGAGTTATTCCGTAGATAAGCTCGAAAGTTGTTTTTTGAAGGAAAAAAACGAAGGCGAACTTCGACCTAGGGTAACGACCCGGAAGATAAGGTCGTACGATTTTGACGTTAACTTTTCAAATGTTGCCCCAGATGTCTATCAGATGCCCAACTATGAACATCATAGCTTTCATATTCATTGAGATACAGCGAAAAGCAAATGATCATTTTTCAACTTTAAAAACCTTGTAATTCGACACCTGATGATGTCATCATGACGTAATGATAACTGTGCCGTCTTCATATTGAGGTTCAATTATCTGATGAGTTTCAAGGTTCAATTCAGTTTCAATATTGAGTTATGTTGCCGAGAAGAGTTCTACGTAAGAAGATGGAGAAGAAAAGAAAAAATCAGAACAAAAACAAGAGGTGTTCGTGCTGAGTTGCACGAACACCTAAAAAACTAAAAACAGAACAATTTCAAAGAGGTGTTCGTGCACATATTGCACGAACACCTAACAACATGAGAGTTCGTTTTTATTTCAATCAGTGTGAGAATAAACAAGTATAAACCATCACCCGAAAGCTTGTTTGGATGAAAAACATTCAAAGCCAGGGAGTACATGCAGCCAGAAAACTTTGAACTTTCCCGAGGGAGGAAAACCAGAAGGCCCACAGTAAAACATGTCTGGCATTTAGGAGAAAAACCAACACACAACTCTATTCATGATCGCAACTACGCTATAAGCCTTTTTGAGTTATGGCGGACACTATGCTACAACACTATAAGGTTTGGGTAAATTTGTCTGTATACACCCAAACCAAACAGTGTACTCCTATAGTGTCCACCATATCTCAAAAAGGCTAATTGATGATGGCCTCAGCCAGGAACTGAACCAGGGCCACGTTGGTAAGAGGCGATCGCTTTATGCACTAGCCACCCATGCCACCCAAAAATTGTACGATTTTGTACTTTAGGACAATTATACTACCAATTTTTTTTTCTGCTTTACATAGTGTCATCTGTTTCACTATAAAAAAACATAATTTTATCTATCTCTAGATTACTACTAGTTCGTAATTGATTGTATGTGTGTGTGTCCAAGGAGGAGATCAATGTACATGTATATATGAAGAAATAAAACAGGAAAACAACTTCCTGCAGAGTATAAACATTCTTGTTATTGTTCCTATATTTGATCACAATAACCATCTTAATATCTCACCAATGATAGTCCTAAGAGTCTAAGATATTGGCAGTGTCAACCAATTAGGTTTGGGTATTCTTTACAGTAATAACTCTTTGAGTTTCAATATTTTATTCTATGTTCTAAAGCTGCTTTGAAAAGGGTATTGTATTTTTCATAAGCATTTACTGAATGTAACCACAGAGCAAGGACCAGATCTATGATGTATCTAATCTCCATGAAGATGCACAAGTCACAACACAACCCTTAAAGCTACATTGGATATCGATACAGAAATTCCACTCCAAAACCTTGAAAGCCCGTTTCACACGAGTGCTCAAAACGATGGTCGTTTGCTACGAAATCGCATCGGTGTAATAAAATCGCAAATGTGCGCCGTGTGAAATGAATCCGTGTGATGAAATTGCCACGGACCCGCGTTATAAACAACCGAGATTAAGACCTCCTCCAAAAATCGCATCCCTGTTTAGAATTGCCAAGATCGGTCATGTGAAACGACGCACGGCATGATACCAAGGTCCCAAGCGATCGCAGAACTATCACGCATGCGCACCGGGTGAAATGTCGTTTGTTTGTTCGAGGTATATATCCTATAAAAATGGTGTCGGTGGAAGAAATGTTCGTGTTGCAAATTCTGTTATGTTACCTTTGTTTTGGATTTGGCACTTCCACTTGCCATCTCTGACAAAATACTTTCCACACATTCATCTTTGGAGTGACTAGTCAGAATGCTGAGAATTCGCACGAAAAAGCAGAAATGGCGCGCCGAGAAAGCGATCGATGGTACCCTAAACGCAATTACGTAACATTAAACGGAACACTGGCAGAGAACCAGCGAACTAATAAATAAACAATGATGACCTTTGACCCAATACGTAGCGATCTCATGAAAAGAGGGACGGTGGGAACGCGATGTGTGTGATCGTGTGAATGTTTGTCATCGCATACAACCTTTGGGACAGACAACTGGCGCCCAAAACGATGGACGTAAGTTTTCGGTTCTCGTGTGAAAGGGGCTTAAGTAACAAATAAAAACTGTACAGTCAAAGAGATTTAGTGGTTACTAAGAAGGTCATTAAACAAAGGCGCTTTCCCCATCCCCAATATGCAGATCAATCTATGTTGTCAATATGAACAACATAAGCACATAACAATCTAAGCTTGTGTTAACACATTAGGACATGATTCCAGACAACACCCCCTCCCCCACCCCGGGGGAAATTAGCGCTGCATTTTACTGCCAGACTATACAAACAATTTGATGATTAGGAGAATCTGTCAAAGCTCTTTCATCTTTTACCATGTAATACTCTCCTATGGCTTAAGGACAAAATTACTGTCCACTTCATTGTGCATGAATAATGTCAATGAATTCTGGTCCACGGTGTGGTATTTAGGCCAATGACTACGAATTAAGAGGGCAGAAATTTCCCAGTATTTTGGCTTCATTCTGATCTGTTGAGCATCATGTTATGCAGTAAATATGGAATGCTAACTACTTGTCAAAATGCATCAAGGTTTTCCAGTGTACATGGTCCAGATGCCGGTTTAAACACGCGCCATTATTTGATTAGTGGTGGTATGTCCTCAAGCAAGTACACATTATCAGTAACACATCTGTAAATGCATACACACCGATCACTTTAAACTCCATTTCAGTTTGTTTGATCATTTAAAGGCAGGGTATACTTTTGGTAATTGACAAAGACCAGTTTCCTCACTTCGTGTATCCCAACATGCATAAAATAAACCTGCCAAAATTTTTGCTCAATTGGCCTTCGAAGTTGCAAGAAAATAATGAAAGAAAAAACCACCCTTGTTGCATAGAATTGTGTGCTTTCAGATGCCCGAGTTAGGCTTCATGCCTGAAGCCTTTCTCAGATTCAATTTTGTTGGGAAAAATTACCTCTGTCTCTGCGATGACATTACTTAAAAAGGTGTCATTTCTAACAATGTTTTTTAATATTAACAGCTCTCCAGCGCTATTTACCAAGTAAGTTTGTATGGTCATTAATCTTTGGAGTAATTACCAAAGATCCACCCTCCCTTTAAAACAAATTGTAACTACCCCTTCACATTTTGTTGTTCTCCTTTGAATGATCATGAGAACACAAACACAACTCTCTGCACTACCCCAGCACCTAGATACGCACAGCAAATGTTTGTTTAGAGAAATGTAATTTCATCCAAACTCAAGTTGTGTTCATTCTCAATTAGACTCAAAAACATCGGAATGTGCATAACAAGTCCAAGTGCATGTCCCAATAAGCATGATTGGATATGGATGAAAGGATGAAAGGATTATGGATAACATCTGAGCCATCATCATCGGCAACCATCATAGCATGCTGATTTTCAAGCAGTGGGATACACAACTATATAAAACCTAGGCATAGTTACAAGCAAACTACAGCATGGCATCCACTGCCGCTTAATAATAATAATACAAAATATTTATATTGCGCACAATGCAGGAGCCTCTATGCGCAACACAAAACCTAAAACATAGAAATGAAAATAAAAGCAAGTTACAAAAATAAAGATGCAAACAAATGAGTTTTTAAAAGTCCCTTGAAAATCTGAAGAGAGTCAGCTTGGCAAATATGAAGAGGTAAGTCATTCCATAACGAAGGTGCAATGAAGTTGAAGGCTCTTTGACCATAGAATTTTGCTTGATTTCTTCTTTAACTGAACTCGATTTCCCAAGAGGCTTTGTGGTCAGTAAAATGCGCTTGTGCTTATGGGCTATTCTTTCACCTTTTATTTTTTCTTCCAATTATTTATTTCAGTCATCTTTAGTGAGGGTGAACTCCGATCAGCGCCCAGCACTGCTTTCCATGGAGGCCCTCAGTACAAATACAGTATTATTAAAAATTAAAAATAAACCATATTACACCATCAAAATTGTTAAAAGAGAAATACACAATGGTTCTCCGTTTAGAAAGATTAAAAGACTTCATAGACTAGTAGTACAAGGGTAATATCTGTCAATTGTCAATAGTGTCATCTCCCATAATGAAATAAGCAAGCTTCACCATTAACATTCACACCTACAATTAACAAGAATGGACTGATTTAGTACGTGTCAACCAAAGGACAAGGACTCATTTTAATTTAGAGGGTTTCTTAATTGTTCAAATTGAATACAAAGGGTTGGGGGGGGGGGGGGATTAGCCGGTCATGGTCAAATGAAACATGTTGGCAGCTGTCTAAAAGCATAGAGAAAAGCAAGGTATTCTTTTATTAGTAATTGTCAAAGACCAGTTTCCTCACTTTGTGTATCCCAACATATGCATAAAACAACAGATCTTTGTGTAAATTTGGGCTCAATTGGTCATTTAAGTTGCAAGAAAATGATGAAAGAAAAAACACCCTTGTTGTACAAATTAGTGTGCTTTCAGATAGGAATAAAAGGCTTCTGGCCAGAAGTCTTTTGTTTAATATTTTAGTGAGAAATTACCTTTCTCAAAAACTACGTTACTTCAGAGGGAGTCGTTTCTCACAATGTTTTATACTATCAACAGCTCTCCATTGCTTGTTACCAAGTAAGTTTTTATGCTAATATATATTTTGAGTAATTACCAAACGTGTTCAGTGCCTTTAACACTGTGTTGTTCTACTTTCTCTAAAACTACATTACTTCAAAGGGGGTGGTTTCTAACAATGTTTCATAATATCAACAGCTCTCCAGAGGTCTTTACCAAGTGAGTTTTTATTGTCATTAACTTGTGGAGTAATAACCAAAAGTACACCCTGCCGTTAAGAGGCCCGCAGAGTGCAGTTGCAAATAAATAGCCGATACCGTTATGGTATATTCCCTTTCTGTGCTCTCTTTATTTGAGTAGAGGTTCTATTCTTTGCTCAGGAACACAGGTAGATATGAGTAGGAGTTTTCAGTACCTGCTTGCTTATTGGGGTTATTGCTGTGTAATCCATCTATCTCTCTCTAGGGACTTTGTTGTTGTACAGGAAAACCACTGAGCAAACAAAGAACTACCTGTACTTTGGTGAATTGTTCAAATGCAAAGTCATAATGACTGCTGAAGAATAACAAAAATAAAACATTTCAACAAACACAACGACGATCCTTTCCCTTTCACTTTATATTCTAGGAACTTTAGAAGTCTATAAAAAACAAACTGGAATCAAAGGATCACAAACAATACACTAATATTATTGGTTTCCTTAAAATCTCATCAAATTTTGTGACTTTCTTAATTAAACATAATCAGCGATAGCAAAAAAGACGACCCTTTCAGATGTTCTAAAATGCCCCCCCTTTCCTAATTTCATTAAAACTAAAAAGGTAAATGTCTCTGGACAGCTTCACAATGAATAGGCTGGGGAAATCATTGCATAATGAGCTTGTTTTTCCACTTGGTGCACAGCTTTGAAGGTTTCCTCCTATACATCCCTGCCCATGTTCTGCCATAATAAAGTCCTTAAAAAGGCACAGTAAACCCATTCAACCTAAACAATAATTTCCTGTCTAATAGACCGTGCAAGTCTTATGCATATTCGAGCAATGCAACCTGTTCGAAGTGCGCAAGTTGGTTTCCATCACGCGTTAAAGCAATGTACGTGAGGCCAAAGTGGTCCAAAAATATTTGAATACGTACGAGACTTGCTTTATTCTAATCTGCAGTGAGGCAGACTGATGACAAATGCCTGAAATGAACAGCGGTAGTTGTTTCAGAGAAACAAGGCTACTCTAACTGGACAAGTTGGCAATGAATGCTCTGATTACTTATGTGGCACATAGTTCATCAAGTGCTTTGTAATCCATATGGAAAAGAGTGTCACACTCATTTCTGTCAAAAAGGTTTTTGGATACTCATATCTCTCAAAATGAGTTTGACACTCATTTCTCTCAAAAGAGATTGAGACTCAGAGTGTGACACTCATCAAAAGAGTGTGACACTCATCAAAAGAACAAATATTTGACATTCCTTTGGCAAACCCTGACCTAGACATTTTTTCCACTGGAATATATCATGAATACATCATGATGACATCACAGAAGGAATCCAGCCATGTCAACAAGTAGGTGTTCCCCCAAGACTATTCAATACAATATATCATGTAAAAAATACAGAAACGCACAACAAGTTTTCCCCCCAACTGAATTAAATCTACTGTATAATAACTTTAACATGCAAAATAAAAACATCAATACTTAGTGATCCACCAAACAATAATGGCAAATTCATCATCAATACATGTAAAGGTACAGAGTGGTGTTGCATTAAAGTTTAAAAACCAAGTAAGTTTCACAACATTCAGAAAACCCCCCATACTGCAATCTGACTTTATCATTACTCAAACAGGTTGACGATCTTGTTAATTCAACACCATCATGATTTATGTTGCCAAGACAAAATTTATGAAAAGTTGTTACAAGTTTTTCTAAACTCAACAAAGCTAACTGAACTCCCAAATACACAAAAAGCCTAAACATTTGTTTCATGAGAACAATACATCGATCCATTAAGCCACGCCCATTTCTCATTGACCAATCACAACCGCGAAATCTGATCACCATTTGAGCCGTTTGGTGATCTTTGCACTAATGTGATCGGGTTTCGCAGCTGTGATTGGTCAACTCGTAAGGAGGCGGGGCTTAATGGATCGATCTATTCCTCAACGACAACACATACAAGTGTGTAACAGCCTGCAATCGTGGACCCTCCTTTGTTCAACTCTTTGTGATAGCAACCGTGGACCACAACCAGCAACCGAGGACCTATTGTCCTCTTTTGTTATAGGTCCCCGGTTTGAATGTGGTTACCTACTCATGCTGACATACACTTACCATACACACATCTGCACACAATAAATAGTCCAATTTAAGACTTTTTGAGAACCTTTTTAATGCTACCCTTAACAAAATTTAAGACCAACAATAAGTGAATAAAGCACGGAGAAACAGCTACACCCACTCACAATTTATATTATTTTATTACATGAAGCATAATTCGGATCTTTACGAGCTGATAGGAAAATTCATTACACGCTTCATCCCATTTTCTTTAAGACCTCAAATAACTTAATTTAATTACTTTTTAATGCTTTTTAAGGCCTTAAATTTTGAAAGTTGAATTTAAGACTTGTTAATACTTATTAAGGATTCGCAGAAACCCTGTAATTAGTAAAAATTAGGGAATCAAAGAAAACCGTGCCTAAAGTTGAATGCTTTTTAAAACACCACTATCCTTCTAAATTCAAGAGTGTTTTCAACTAGGTTTCTTACAAAGGACAATTGATGCTTTAAACTTGATAAACAAACTGTTTTTGAATGTATTGTCCTAAATTAATAAGCAATAAATAAAAAAGGTTTGTGTTAGTTCATGAAACTGAAATAAAAGCAAAACAGACAATTTCAAACAGGTAATGTATTTACTGTTGTGTGTCACTTCGTAAATACCAGGTCTGCACACATTCTACACACATTCTACACACAAGGTTTGTGGTTAAAAAGAAAAGTGGTTTTGTACACAATGTGCCAGTTTGAGGCATCAATGACACCAGTGACACATAGCAAACTATACAATAGGATAACAAAGTTGTTGAAAGTACATCAAATGGACTGTTAATGGGTCAATGGCCTTGGTAGTACTGTCACAAAAGGATTTAATCAATTCTTTTCCTTCTTAGTATTGATATGTCAACATTGTGGTGCAAAGTGTGGTCATTTCCAAGAATTCTCCACAGTATTGCATGTAATTAGCACACACACACACACACCACCTGGCAGCAATCATTTTCAGTAGAGAGAGCTGAGTTGAATAGAGTCCAAGTTTATTCCAACCTGTGGAGTTTCTGTTTTATATTAGCCAGTCTATCATTTGGACGCTATGCCTGGAACTCTGCAGTTAGTCTAGTGAAAGGCTGCCATATAATGCTACCACAGTAATCCCTTTTGATTACTCTCCTCTTGTCACTGCTTCAGGATTTACAACTGCTACTCGCATTTCTACAACTTGTGGAGACTTGTTGCCTCCAGTTACATTCGAGTGCAGTATCGGTGGAACAGATTCTGAACCCTAAAACAGGCAATATGATTCTCCAAGACAGAAACGTGTCCACCAATTCCACGAGCAATGAACTCATAAGCATAGTTGGTGTTTGTATATGGACGATAACTACAGTGCTGACACTATTCCTCAACACAGTCTGCCTTGTTGTACTCCATCATGTGCAGGTGTTCAACAAGTCCACCATCGTCTTCCTCAAGTCTATGACTGTTTCGGATCTAGTCTTAGGAGTGTTCTTTTATTTGCCAACCATCGCCGTCTTCGCAGCTGGACAAACATGGCCCCTAGGAGACATCTTTTGCCTAATTGAGGCATGGGTTATCAGACAAGGGCTACCAATAAGTGCATTCTCAGTGTTACTGGTTACCATTGACAGGTACATTGCTATTGTACATCCCATGCAGTATGAGGTATGGTTATCACCAAGGAGGGCCAGGTTGATGGTATGCAGTGTCTGGTTTTCAACCAACATGTATTCCCTCTTGACATTACTAACAAACAAGAACATGGAGGCAAGCTATAGCAAGATCTTTTTCATATGCACCATTGGAGAATTCAAAGAAAGTAAAGCTGTTATCATGCTGGTTGTAATCAGCATAGGGATTCTCATCTGTATCACTATCATGTACGTCAGGATTTTAATGATTGCAAATAGACATGCAGCCCACATAGCCACCCATCGCCCCAGTATGGATGGTGAAGTGCAACCACCATCACCTCCCAACAGAAAATCTTTCACAACTGTCACCATTATAACTTTGACTCTAATTATTGGATGGATGCCATCTGCAGTTATTGGACTGTCCAATACAAATAACACTGCACCCATTATCATTTTGTTTATACAAATACCACTCGCATCAGTTAGCTGGTTGAACGTAATAGTGTACTATATACGAAACCAAGCATTCAAAGAAGCAGGACATGTTCTCCTCACAAGAATTTTAAAATACTGCAAATGCTGCTGTCGGAATAATGAAACTGAGCTTTGAAGGTGCAGCTAATGATGGAAAAGACAATATTTAGCCTGAAACACTGGACAATCGTTACTACCAGAGCCGAAAACACAAAAGAAAATACTGAGGACCACAGTGCATTTTACCCTATTGTTTCACAATACTTTGATAATGGTCTTTCCACCATGCATTAGTTAGGGAATAAAAGAGTGGCGACAAGGTCTTAAACTGCCAATTAAAACCAGCACGCTCATGGTCTTGTGATATTTAATACACTACCATGACAATGCAAGGTTTTATTCCCATTCATAAATGTCCCTTTTTGTTCAAAAGCATTAGGCCTACAAGGTAGAAATATCTGTAAAAATGTATGTTTTGTAAATTTTCAATTCCTGTCACGTCCTCAGACTCCATTCTGAGTGTGACACTCATCAAAAGAGTGTGACACTCATCAAAAGAGTGTGACACTCACCAAAAGAGTGTGACACTCACCAAAAGAGTGTGACACTCATCAAAAGAGTGTTACACTCATTGCTTTCCAAAGTCTCTCACACTCATTTCACTCTCAAAAAAGAGTTTGACAATCTTCTCTCTCAAAATTGATTATGGTGGAGGCTTTTTTGCATAAAAACTGTTATGAAATTAAAGGCAATTCACATGCTTACTCACACTACATCGACAACAGAAACTAGAAATGTGGCTTTCTAAATCTTGGGAGCCACTTTGCTCAACTGGTATTTCCTTTCTGAGGTGTAAATGAAAGCCATTTTGCTGACTGGCATTTTATTTTGCAGGTGTTTACAAAGTTTATAGCTCAGTTATATAACAAGATTTGAAAAAGTTCATAACAGATCAAACCTCTCCCCTCTGAAATATCGTCAATAGTCAGAGAAATTAATTAAAAACCGCATATCACTGTAGCTTATTTTGATTGTCATAATCGAATTAAGCCCAATAAAACATTTACAAGTCTGGACAGTTATTTCACTGGTTGGTTGTTTATGGTGTGTTAATTGAAAACTAGATGATATAGATGAATTAATTCTTCTTAAAAACAAAGTTGTACTTTCCCTTTTCATAACTTCCTTCCTTTTTAAAGTAATTGTATGAAGCAAAGGTTGGTATGTCACAACCTTTTGTTCTTTAGTGTCAGCATTTTCTTGATGACCATATTGCCGTGTGCGTGGGAGAACTTGTAACGAAAAGTTAACAGAGAAAGGGTGTAAGCAAGCAATGTGCAAAATTGTGTTTTAAGACAACTGAGTGTAAAAGTTTAATTGCTTTTCTGCCATTGATAAGTCATCATAGGATGGTTAAATTCCTCATGAGAATGGGAAAACATCTCTTTGGGGGTAATTCTAGCAACAAAAATGAAACAGTAATGCCACTTTTTTTTTTCAGGAGCCATTTTATTGCTTGCGGTTTTCCATTACTGGAAAAAGTACTCTGTTTGCCTGGAAGAAGGGCGTAGAGCCTTATATGCCTTCTTCAGGGCCCTTGATGTAGTGTAAACAGTTTGTGACAGAGGTATGGTGTGGGGGAGTATATGGAACCACAAGGGAAGGTAAACACATCTCAAACAGACCTTGACCATGATCCACTAATGGTTTCTAAATCAGGCCAATTGTGTCACCACAGTGTAACCATGGAGCTGTAAAGTGTGACCCACAGACAGGAACAGTGAATGTGGTTACAACTCAAGGACAATTATTGTCAAGGACAATGGTTTGGTGAATTACTAAGTCATTGTTGTTTTTGCACTATACACTTATAACACAGCATTTCAATTGAAACAAAGTTCAATTTGTGCCTTCCTGTAAATTTGGATGTGATTTATTCTCTTTAAAAATAATAGGTCATCAGGAATGCCCACTAAATAGGTTACTTGCTTTAGTTATAATCATGGGTGAACTTTTTTTAACAGAAAGAACAAATATTTGACATTCCTTTGGCAAACCCTGACCTAGACATTTTTTCCACTGGAATATATCATGAATACATCATGAAAGGAATCCAGCCATGTCAACAAGTAGGTGTTCCCCCAAGACTATTCAACACAATATATCATGTAAAAAATACAGAAACACACAACAAGTTTTCCCCCAACTGAATTAAATCAACTGTATAATAACTTTAACATCAATACTTAGTGATTCACCAACCAATAATGGCAAATTCATCATCAATACATTTATAGGTACAGAGTGGTGTTGCATTAAAGTTTAAAAACCAAGTAAGTTTCACAACATTCAGAAAAACCCCCATACTGCAATCTGACTTTATCATTACTCAAACAGGTTGACGATCTTGTTAATTCAACACCATCATGATTTATGTTGCCAAGACAAAATTTATGAAAAGTTGTTACAAGTTTTTTCTAAACTCAACAAAGCTAACTGAACTCCCAAATACACAAAAAGCCTAAACATTTGTTTCATGAGAACAATTCCTCAACGACAACACACACATGTGTGTAAATACCGGCAATCGTGGACCCTCCTTTGTTCAACTCTTTGTGATAGCAACCGTGGACCACAATGCTTTCCTTTGTGATAGCAACCATGGACCTATTGTCCCTTTTGTTATAGGTCCACAGTTTGAATGTGGTTACCTACTCATGCTGACATACACTTACCATACACACATCTGCACACAATAAATAGTCCAATTTAAGACTTTTTGAGAACCTTTTTAATGCTACCCTTAACAAAATTTAAGACCAACAATAAGTGAATAAAGCACGGAGAAACAGCTACACCCACTCACAATTTATATTATTTTATTACATGAAGCATAATTCGGATCTTTATGAGCTGATAGGAAAATTCATTACACGCTTCATCCATTTTCTTTAAGACCTCAAATAACTTAATTTAATTACTTTTTAATGCTTTTTAAGGCCTTAAATTTTGAAAGTTGAATTTAAGACTTGTTAATACTTATTACGGATCCGCAGAAACCCTGTAGTAAAAAGTAAATAATCAAAGAAAACCGTGCCTAAAGTTGAATGCTTTTTAAAACACCACTATCCTTCTAAATTCAAGAGTGTTTTCAACTAGGTTTCTTACAAAGGACAATTGATGCTTTAAACTTGATAAACAAACTGTTTGTGAATGTATTGTCCTAAATTAATAAGCAATAAATAAAAAAGATTTGTGTTAGTTCAAAACAGGCAATTTCAAACAGCTAATGTATTTACTGTTGTGTGTCACTTCGTAAATACAAGGTCTGCACACATTCTACACACAAGGTTTGTGGTTAAAAAGAAAAGTGGTTTTGTACACAATGTGCCAGTTTGAGGCATCAATGACACCAGTGACACATAGCAAACTATACAATAGGAAAACAAAGTTGTTGAAAGTACATCAAATGGACTGTTAATGGGTCAATGGCCTTGGTAGTACTGTCACAAAAGGATTGAATCAATTCTTTTCCTTCTTAGTATTGATATGACAACATTTAAAGTTAGACATGGAAAAACTGTACCACACAATTGGAAAATAAGAATAGCTTGCAGGATCCATAGTTTGCAGTGATCTTCCAGCCCCACATGATTGCAACTTCCTGTCCAGTACAGACCACAAACACTTTCAATGACACACCAAAACATCATTTCCTGAAGTTGTATCAACAAAATAAGAACCACGCATTGTCTTCCTTCCACCATTCCTAGGATCTGTTTTTGAATGGCAATTCAAAAAAATATGGTTTCATCATCTTGGTGCAAAGTGTGGTCATTTCCAAGAATTCTCCACAGTATTGCATGTAATTAGCACACACACACACACACCGCCTGGCAGCAATCATTTTCAGTAGAGAGAGCCGAGTTGAATAGAGTCCAAGTTTATTCCAACCTGTGGAGTTTCTGTTTTATATTAGCCAGTCTATCATTTGGACGCTATGCCTGGAACTCTGCAGTTAGTCTAGTGAGAGTCTGCCATAATGCTACCACAGTAATCCCTTTTGATTACTCTCCTCTGTCACTGCTTCAGGATTTACAACTGCTACTCGCATTTCTACAACTTGTGGAGACTTGTTGCCTCCAGTTACATCCGAGTGCAGTATCGGTGGAACAGATTCTGAACCCTAAAACAGGCAATATGATTCTCCAAGACAGAAACGTGTCCACCAATTCCACGAGCAATGAACTCATAAGCATAGTTGGTGTTTGTATATGGACGATAACTACAGTGCTGATACT
Organism: Leptasterias polaris; assembly: GCA_037783415.1. Taxonomy (NCBI): domain Eukaryota; kingdom Metazoa; phylum Echinodermata; class Asteroidea; order Forcipulatida; family Asteriidae; genus Leptasterias; species Leptasterias polaris. The sequence continues at coordinate 182,596 of JAZGTN010000192.1, forward strand.
ATTCCTCAACACAGTCTGCCTTGTTTTACTCCATCATGTGCAGGGGTTCAACAAGTCCACCATCGTCTTCCTCAAGTCTATGACTGTTTCGGATCTAGTCTTAGGAGTGTTCTTTTATTTGCCAACTATCGCCGTCTTCGCAGCTGGACAAACATGGCCCCTAGGAGACATCTTTTGCCTAATTGAGGCATGGGTTATCAGACAAGGGCTACCAATAAGTGCATTCTCAGTGTTACTGGTTACCATTGACAGGTACATTGCTATTGTACATCCCATGCAGTATGAGGTATGGCTATCACCAACTAGGGCCAGGTTGATGGTATGCAGTGTCTGGTTTTCAACCAACATGTATGCCCTCTTGACATTACTAACAAACAAGAACATGGAGGCAAGCTATAGCAATATCTTTTTCATATGCACCATTGGAGAATTCAAAGAAAGTAAAGCTGTTATCATGCTGGTTGTAATGAGCATAGGGATTCTCATCTGTATCACTATCATGTACGTCAGGATTTTAATGATTGCAAATAGACATGCAGCCCACATAGCCACCCATCGCCCCAGTATGGATGGTGAAGTGCAACCACCATCAGCTCCCAACAGAAAATCTTTCACAACTGTCACCATTATAACTTTGACTCTAATTATTGGATGGATGCCATCTGTAGTTATTGGACTGTCCAATACAAAAGACACTGCACCCATTATCATTTTTTTAACACAAATACCACTCGCATCAGTTAGCTGGTTAAACGTAATAGTGTACTATATACGAAACCAAGCATTCAAAGAAGCTGGACATGTTCTCCTCACAAGAATTTTAAAATACTGCAAAGGCTGCTGTCGGAATAATGAAACTGAGCTTTGAAGGTGCAGCTAATGATGGAAAAGACAATATTTAGCCTGAAACACTGGACAATCGTTACTACCAGAGCCGAAAACACAAAAGAAAATACTGTATGAGGACCACAGTGCATTTTACCCTATTGTTTCACAATACTTTGATAATGGTCTTTCCACCATGCATTAGTTAGGGAATAAAAGAGTGGCGACAAGGTCTTAAACTGCCAATTAAAACCAGCACGCTCATGGTCTTGTGATATTTAATACACTACCATGACAATGCAAGGTTTTATTCCCATTCATAAATGTCCCTTTTTGTTCAAAAGCATTACAAGGTAGAAATATCTGTAAAAATGTCTGTTTTGTAAATTTTCAATTCCTGTCCATTCTGCGAAGGGTCAAACTCATGCTACACTCAACGGTTGTGTATACGCGCATGTACTAATTGGTTTTACATTGAGTACTGGTATGTATTGATTGTTTTACACGTAAATTTGCGACCGCATAAGCTTGCGTGCCAGCACGCATACATTTAAACACTTTTTACCATGTCTCTACTTCACGTTTAAAAATGGCTTCCTGACCTCCTCTCGACCAATCAGAATGGATTAAGTTTCTGGGGTATGATGAATGTTAGTATTAATTAATGTCGGATATCATTCAGGTTTCCATAATGAGGGAACAAAAATGCCCAATACGCCTGACAATTCTTTTATCGAGTCTAAATATTGTTTGAAGAGTAATTTATGAATGTGAGTGAATTTGTGTTTATTTTGACTAATTTAAATAGTGATTGCCAACAGTAACAACATGGATATAAAAGTAACTGAACCACTAATTAAAAATCCAATTAAAACAATCGGTTTAATCAATTACAATTTGGATCCTATATATGTAAGCAGCAGACAATAACTAAAGCAATAAAATAAACCAAAGATCAATGCATTCTTTAAGAATGTCAATATTTTGTGTTTTTATTAACATAGGTCTTTCCGACTTGATCGGATATTTGATTCCATAATGTTGAACGTTTATTAATATATACCACACATACAGATCCGTCATTTGATTGGTGGAACACACGTCACGTTGTTATCCTTTATTTTGCCATGTATATATTACTGCAGAAAATTTAATATTGGAGTCCTATAGGGATAAATATTGGACGCCTGGCAGCATCGTTTCCAAAATGATCATTCCTGTCCATTTGTCCAATTGAGGCAAGGCAATGTCACAGCGGACAAGGTTTGTGTCTACATGGAGTCGTCCACTTTGTTTGGTGGGGTGGACGAGTTTCAGTGTCTATTTTGTGCTTATTGTAAAAACAATTTAAAATGACAAGAATTTATAAAACAAATATTGAATGCATTTCTTTTGTGCATTGTCACACACTATAATCATTCGGTGAAATTATGGCTTTTTCATTTCACTTGGCTTCACCTTGTGAAATGGAATAGTCCAGATTTTACCTCATGATTATATTTTGCGACAATGAACTCACATGCATCCAATACTTGTATACTATAATAATAAGTTGCATACTACCTTTTCTTCAGGCATTCGTTCTTGAACCCTGTGTATGAACTCTTGCATCTTGTACTCATCCATATTGGTGTATCTCAGTAGAATATGAGCAAACTCAGACTCAGAGATTGTTGGCATACCCTTAGAGAACTCATAGAAGTACAGAGGAAGTTAAGGCAAAATATCCCAACAATATTGAAATCAAAAACAAGTAAATAAATACAAGTGATTCCAATGCAGGTGACTTAGGTCAGCCAAGATTCAATGTACCTGAAAGGACGGTAATAACATATCCTGATCCTCTATTGAAGAATGTTAAGGTCATAAGTTTTCTTTTAAAGATCTCCAAATAAAACACGAACAACCGGGGAAGCAGATTTTTGTGCTAACTAAACCAGAAAAATTTGCTTAAGCGTAAACAAATGTCACAGGTTAGCAAGGATTCACCATGGATTTGCATTGTTATGTCATTCATTTTCATGTAGTTAGTGCCGGAAGGTTAGCATGCCTTTTCGTGTGCTTACGGTTAGCAGTGCTATGTAATGGAAACTCGGGCAGTCTGTATTAAATAGGCTGCTCAGCAGATCCATCAAATTAGGCAAAGCTCTTGTTATTCCATATCTTTTAAGTCTTTATTCCCCTCTAGATGATGATGACTTAGCATGGATGTTCACTAATTGCACCGTTGAACATTGGATGGCAAGGATAACAAACAAAACTGGAGCAAATTCAACTCAGAAAAAGGCAATCAGGCACTTGGCCAGAAGTGCCCTCTAGAAAAGATTGTGCCCCCCCTTCTGCCCCCCCTAAAATGTTACACTAGTTTCATTTCATTTCATTTTATTACATCACATTTCGTGGCCCACAGGCCAAATTGGATGTGATTTACAATCAGTAATTAGCAATAAATAATAAAAACGGTAAGAAAATTATATGTATGGTTAAAAAAAACGTTAAAAACTGAAAACAGGAATGGATGAGGAATACCATCAATAAAATGACTGTAAAAAAACACAGTGGAATACAGTACGGCGCTGTCAAAAATATTTGTACAGTATTCACAAAGCATCCCTTGGCTTCAACTAAAAATGATTAATGAGGACAGTATCACACCATCTAAAAACCCAGCAAGCTTTTAGACAATAATGTCTTGGCCTTTTATGGGTAATATAATCGATGGTAAACAACCCTTTAAAAGCATCCTGAAGGCATAGTGGCCTATTATGCAAGTTGAGTCATGGCAACAGGAAACGCTTACTCTAACATGTCCCAGATCGCGACACTTCAAACCAAGACAATTTTATTTCCAAACTCCGAAGGGCTTTCTCCCGGTTCAAATTCACCTCCAGCAAAACAAACTTTAAAGGGACAGAACAATATTAGTTACAACATGACTGATCTTTTTTCTTGTATTATTTCTTTAAGGCACTATTTCAATTAAACTTACACAATTTGTTTGTATACGGAAAGATTAGAGGAATACATTGGGGGAGATTAGAGGAATACATTGGGGGAGATTAGAGGAATACATTGGGGGAGATTAGAGGAATACATTGGGGGAGATTAGAGGAATACATTGGGGGAGATTAGAGGAATACATTGGGGGAGATTAGAGGAATACATTGGGGGAGATTAGAGGAATACATTGGGGGAGATTAGAGGAATACATTGGGGGAGATTAGAGGAATACATGGGGGAGATTAGAGGAATACATTGGGGGAGATTAGAGGAATACATTGGGGGAGATTAGAGGAATACATTGGGGGAGATTAGAGGAATACATTGGGGGAGATTAGAGGAATACATTGGGGGAGATTAGAGGAATACATTGGGGGAGATTAGAGGAATACATTGGGGGAGATTAGAGGAATACATTGGGGAGATTAGAGGAATACATTGGGGGAGATTAGAGGAATACATTGGGGGAGATTAGAGGAATACCATGGCAAAAAAAACCCCCCAAACTTTTGAGATTATGTGCTGTGCCTTATCTTTAATTGGATGCATACTGCATTACATTATGCAGTAAAAGGCTGTTTGTTATCCCAGTCCTAATTGAGATTGAATAATCAGCAAGGACTCATGCTCGTAATTTGAAGCACACTTAAGGTCTCGCTTGTTTCACTTGCACTTTGATCAACTCTAATACAAGATTCCCTCGGGACAACAAAAAACAATCCCACTGCAATTCTGTTGACTCTCAAAGCACAGTCAAGGACACCATGATATCCTTTCATAACATTCGTTGGAGGTGCCTGATATAAGTGAGCTCCTAAGACAACATTCAAGAAAAGAGATTACTCTAGAACAGGCTAGTCAAAACTTTGAGACCAATTAAGAACTCACTCCGCAGCAGTGAGGATAATAACAAGAAGTCCCCTCTATCCACAAAGCGAAAGTAGTAGTCCCGCCCGATTTCCTACTTTCTGCCCAGGTAGTAGTTAATCAACAGGACAGTTCCTTCCAGAACTAAGTAGTCCCCCAAATTCCAAAATCTACTCTGTGGCAGTAGAATAAAAAGCAAGACAAGTTCTCAAAGAACAAATCTACACAGCAAAGTAGATATATGCGCATGGTACAGCAACTATACACACAGAGATACTCTCAATACTTTACTGCACAGACATAATTATGTATGCCGTAAAGCGTAATCAAAGGTTCTCATAGAGATCTTAAAATGAAACTCCAGGACTTTCCAGGACAAATTATGGCTTTCCACAACCAATTCTTACCCCAAAAAGTTTTTTTTTTTTTTTTTATCTTAGGAGTCTGTGTACAACACACTGACTAATAAAGGTCTGTGTGTGCATGTACGAGTAGTGTGTACCTTCAAGTTCTCCACCTGACCATCAGGCATTCAATCCTCCAGCTATATACAAAACACCAAGACATATCCTCCACTTACACTAATAATAATAATAATAATAAACATGACATTTATATAGCGCCTTTTACCAGAGGATGCAAAGCACTGGAAAATGAAAAGAACAGAGAGCCAGAAAGGCAGGGGGGGGGGGGGGCACCCAGATTACACACGAGCAGAGAAAAGATGAGTCTTCAGGGCCTTAAGTTATAAAAGGGGTGAGACCAGTTGAATTTCTAACATGAGTGGAAGGTTATTCCATAGCCTTGGGGCAGAGACAGAAAAAGCTCAGTCACCAGCCAGTTTGTGAGATTTGGAGACAGGTTGTTGAGAGACTTGTATGTATGAACAAGAGTGTGGAATTGAAAGCGTTTAGCAACTGGAAGCCAGTGGAGGTCACGAAGAAGAGGAGAAATATGGACAAATTTGGGCTTCTTGAAAATAAGCGTAGCACACCTGTTCTGAATTTTTTGAAGATGAGAGATGTTTTTCTGAGACAAACCATTCAGAAGACAGCTACAATAGTCCAACTTGGATAGAATAAGGGAACGAACTGCGTTATGGCATGCATCAGCATGGAGTGTCGTGGAGTGTCGTGGCCGAGTGGTTAAGAGCACCGAACTCAAGCGCTTGTGTTTCTGTTCAGCAGAGTGTGGGTTCGAGTCCCAGTCGTGACACTTGTGTCCCTGAGCAAGACACTTAACTATAATTGCTTCTCTCCACCCAGGGGTAAAATGGGTACCTGTGAGGGCAGAGATGGTTCTTGTGATTGATTTAGCTTAGTAGCGCATATATTGCAGCACAGGCTGTATACTCCCCAGGGAGCTGAGATGGTTTAAGGAATGAAATAAATGGCCCAGTGACCAGGGGTAATAATGTTAAGAAGCGCTTTGAGACGCCCTTGGGTGTGATAAAGCGCGATATAAATCCATATTATTATTATTATTATTATTATTTAGGAAACGTCTGATTCTGTTAAGGATCCGGATCAGAAAATTGAGGGATCGACAAAGTTGGGTTACGTGACTAGTCATGGTCGAAAACAGCACCCAAGTTCTTGACGGAAGGAGATGGGGAGATTTGAACTTCATCTAGCTGGAATGTGAGGTGTTGAAGGCGCTTATAATGGTTAGGAGAAGAGGCGATGAAGAACTCAGTTTTTGCGCAGTTCATCATCAGTTTATTGCTGATCATCCATGCCTGCAGCTCCTTAACACACTTCGCAAGTCTGAACAGAGCACAAGCTGCGTCCCCGGGAACAGTTGGATCAAAGCACAAAAATAACTGCACATCATCAGCATAGATGTGATATTGGATAGCATGCTGCCGGACAATATGACCAATGGAGTGGGTATAATATGTGAAAACTTGGGGTCCAATGACTGATCCTTGTGGGACGCCATATTTCAGTGGGGTTTCTGACGAAACGGATCCTTCGACACTATAACTTGGCTTGATCTTTCACTTAAGTATGACCCGAACCATTGATGAACAGCACACTGAATACCAAAGTCATCAGTGAGACGCTGCAAGAGAATGGGATGATCAACCGTATCAAAGGCAGCTGACCTGTCTAAATAGCACTAGCAAAACAGCTTCCTGTCGGTCAATAGCTCTAAGAAAGGTATCCCTGCACAGTGAGAAGAGCAGTCTCAGTGCTGTGTGCACAACGGTAAGCAGACTGCAATGGCTCCCCCAAATTATTAGAGTTGATGAAGGCAGCTACTTGTGGGTGGATACAGTTCTTTCAATCAACTTACCCAAAAGTCTTATGCCCCAAAATTTGAATCTGCCTCCATGTTTACACCAAAAATGGCTTTAAAGGCAAAGTGTACCTTTGGTTTTTGGAATTGTTCGATTGTTTTTATCCTATATAAATGTTCATATAGGCCTATACAATAAGACTAACATGTGAAAATTTCACTTCAAAAGGTGGTCACATTTTTTAGATATCGCCAAAAAACCGTCCATGCAGGAAGAATATACTCAATCTGAGAAGCGTTTCTGACAGAAATATGTTTCTCAGATTCAAATTTTGGGGCATAAAACTTGATACCTTTTTCCATAACCACAATGCTTTATACTATTTATAATCTGCTGTACTTCTTACCACATAAGTTTTTATTGCCATTAATTTTCAAAGTCATTACCAAACGTATACAGACCCTTTAATAGAACCAAAACCACTTGAGTAAACCTTTAAAGTGTTCTACCGTTCCAAACATACTGTGCATCAAATGAGAGCCGCATTGCACAAGTAACAAGTAAAGGGCTTCATATGCATCATGAGGAATAGTAATGCACACTGGATGACTGCCATAGTTGAATATGTAGCATGTGTGGGTTGTGCAAGAATCCATGAGTTTTCAATTCCCTTTTTTCAAGGAATATTAATGTTCCATGACTCCTGATCATATTTTAAAACGATTTCATGACTTTCCATAATAGCTTTCAATTCCTAAATTGTCCATGACTGTTGGAACCCTGTCAGTACTTGTTATCTTTACAGCACATACTTCTCCTGTAAAGCTAGATAGATAAAACTTTATTGTACCATGAGAAATTTGTTTGGCATTTTGAAAGTATAAAAAGTATTCTAAAAATACATAGAACACTATCATATCCAATTAAATTAAAATGCTACAAAGGAACAGTAAAAACACTATTAAAATAAAAAATAAAAACAGCTGTAATAATCAGTGTAAACACTGTTAGTTCTTTTGAATAAATTTTGAGAAAATAATAGTCGCCAGAATAATCTTAGTTTTACAAGACATCCCAAGACTTGATAAACATGTTCTTCTTATGAGATTTGATGACATGAATTAATAAAAGGATATTTCAAGCTCCAGAACCTCAGACTGTAAATTATCCATGAACCTGTAGGGATGAACAACACAGATAAGGTAACATAAATGTTGTGTTATTAAGGCAATAGTTAAAAAGAGATTGAGGAAAATATACTTTCTGAAGATTAACCAGGTAAAGTATACCTTTGGTTTTTGGAACCGGTTCGATTGTTTAAATCCTATATAAATGTAGAAATCAATAAAACTAACCTGTGAAAATTTCACTTCAAAAGGGGGTCGCGTTTTTGAAATATCACCGAAAAACCGGAGCGAATATGTCCACACAGGAAGAATAATCCCTATAGGAATACACAATCTGGGGAACGTTTCTGACAGAAACATTTCTCAGATTCAAATTTTGAGGCATAAAAACTGATATCTTTTTCCATAACCACATTACTTCGAAGTGAAATGATTCTCAAAATGCTTTATACTATCCAAAGCTGCTGTACTTTTTTCCATATAAGTTTTAATTGGCATTAATTTTCAATGTCATTACCAAACGTAGACAGACCCTTTAAAGGCACTGGACACGTTTGGTAATTACTCAAAATATATATTAGCATAAAAACTTACTTGGTAACAAGCAACGGAGAGCTGTTTATAGTATAAAACGTTGTGAGAAACGACTCCCTCTGAAGTAAAGTAGTTATTGAGAAAGAGGTAATTTCTCACTAAAATATTTGAATCTGAAAAAGACTTCAGGCCTGAAGCCTTTCTCAGGCATCTGAAAGCACACAAATTTGTGCAACAAGGGTGTTTTTTCATTCATTATTTTCTTGTAACTTCGATGACCAATTGAGCCCAAATTGTCACAGGTTTATATGCATATGTTTGGATACACCAAGTGACAATACTGCATGGTCTTTCACAATTACCAAACGTGTCCAGTTCCTTTAAGTTAATAAGCACAGGTGCGACATTGGCCATTGGAAGAAAGTAGGAACATTTTATTGAGAACAAGGGCTGACTGTACCAACATGAACCTATGGTACAGGCTTTAATAGACTTTCAAAGCTATTTAAATAATAAAAAATCAGATTCTTCTGAAGGCAAAAAATCGGATATCAGATTAAAGTTGAAAGAATATTATGCCTGTTAAACACCAGAAAAGGGCAGTATTGATCAGACTGGTGCTATTGACCCCAACACAGGAATCTTAACACTGATCTTTGGGGACCTGACCTTGACAGCCCAAGTGTTCATGATTTATACTCACATGCAGAAAGTAGCATAATTGAGAGTTTCTGTGCCCTTTGAACCAAAGAAGTAGCGCAACAGCGTGGTTTCCTGGACCTGTAGTTCCTGTTCGATGGTTTAAGTTAGGCATGGGGGTAGACACGTTAATAACATAACAGAAAGTATCCTTTTAAAACTATACATAAAAACCATCAAACTAAAAACGGTTGCAAAAATGATTTTGTATGGAATGAATTTGGATGTAAAGCACAAATAGAACGAATACAGCAAACTGATTTAATTGCACTATTTGGACAATATTAAACAAATGTCCCGGCCTCTCAACTTTAAATCCAATTGATACCTTTTACCGGGTGATAATTATTCTGAAATGATAGTAAAACATGCAGAGAGAATAAAAAATCACACAATTGTCCAGGCAAGATAATCATGCAAAAGTGGATCAGCACTGCACTGATGAAAAATAGCTCCACAGAAAAAAAGATGTGCAGAGTGAGAAGTCTATAAAAAACATATGTTTCTGCTACATAAAACTAGACACTGTGCATGGCTGTATTGTTGGCAAAGGCTTAGAGTAGACAATGTATAATGGGTGTTTTTAATGTTGGCAAAGGTACTTTTACTACAGCCTTTCTTTCATTGAATCAAGATATAAACACTGTACACAGCAAAACCTTGGGAATAATCAGCAATAAAAAACACTTTCGGTTTTCCTTATTTTTAAATTTTACATTTATGATTCTTACACAAATACAGCAGGGTTTCAAATTTCAAAGAAGGGAAAGATAACTGTGAGAGTCGATCATGGTTCCATTGTTCTTCATACACGTACTCAGTGTAGAGTTCCTTCAAGTTTGATGTGTTTCCCTTCTGCTCTAATCATATCTTTGCGACCAGCTTGACCAGATTTACATGAGATGACAATGCCAGATACCCACAACTGAGCTTCTGGAAAATAGTTAAGAAACCTCTTTAGGTTTTTACTGTACCCTGCTGTGTGTACAACTCGTCTCTCTAGAGAGTAACTTTATATCCTTTTAATTTTTGTGTGTTTCCTTCACGTTTTTACTTTCATTTGTATATCCACACTACTCCTGCAACTCAAATTAGTTTGTTTTCAAATCAAATTGCAATCAACAATGCTTAACTTGAACTAGAATCTGAAAATGTAAGTGTTACAGGAAACGACCCAAAGAGGTCATTGATTACTGACATTTATATGAACAAAATGTGGTATTAAAATCTGTCCTAGTTTCTGGGGGTGGTCTTGTGTCGGGCATTGTGTCCTCGCACTTTCTATGAGGAAAGATTTCGCAGTTTCCTTTTTTAGTTGTATCCCTCAAGTATTCTGTGAGCCGACAGGAAATGCTCATGTCGAGGAAGTGGGTTGACCCGACAGAAAGAAAACTTTATTGACTTTCCTGTTTCAAAGGTTACTATACAACACTGGAAATTACTTGACATTTTATAAAACAAGCTTTGTCTGAACACAATACTGATACAATCATAGTGAAAACAAAATATAATACAATAACTGATGAGTTTGACAGATGTTGAACTAGCATCAGAGGGGTAAAGAATATTATTGAGTTTTTACCCTTACACCGATGTGTATAAAGCACTTTATACTCAGTACTTTCCCTGAAATATCCACAGGCATATTACTCGGGTGGGATTCGAACCCACAACCTTTGTCATTCTAGAGCAGATGTCTCACCAACAAGTCCACCGAGATTACCCGGTATATAGAGGCAATTCGTATCCCACCCGAATATATATACAGTGCTTTACACACATCAGTGTAAGGGTGTAAACCCAATAATATAACTGCTGTGTTTTTTTAGTTTCATTTTGATTCAAAGAAATAAAGCGCCACCAAGAAGTACCCTTGTCTTTGAAGCTTAGTTTGTAAAATTCACACATTTTGAAAAAACATTTTTGGGAAATTCAAAAACAAGATGTGAGGTTTTGATGGATAAACTAAGAAAGCTGTTATAATGAAAACATGGAAAACTCTTAAGTCGTTATGTAGTTGATGAGCACTGAATATTTTTTAAACACTGCAACAGTTTGTTCTGTTTTGCATTTAGTGTTCATTTTCCCATACGGTCTGTCAATATATTGTTTAACGTAAAATTATGTTATGTGTTGTTGGAATGTATTTTGTCTTAATTTGTTAAAATTAAATCCACCACAATTACCGGTTGCGTTGAGGATCTAGTCTTGGTGTTTCTGCTGCCTCTCAAAGCCTTGGAAGAAAAGTGTCACAACTCAGTTTAAAAGGTCAACACGGTTGTTCATTCATTTAAGGAACATACTCAAGGGTTGGTGTTAATGACAGCAGAAGTTAATGGCCACGATTATTGGAGCGTTTAATCCATTTAGTTAATACTATTTGAATGCTCGTCAGTTTTGAGATGATCGATTTGATAGTCGGATGCTGCAAACTGCTTTTGAGATAAACAAGCCAAAAATCCGATTACGTTGTGTATTTCTATAGTAGTGTAGTAGTAGGAGTAGTAAATTGTGTGCAAAGTGAACCTACACTAGAATGCTGTTAGCTTCTAATCTATTTGTGTCAGGTGCAATAGAATCTTATCTGAGTGAGGAAAATTATTGTGCACTGAAGGTGATTGTGGTCATGGTTAAGATTGTTACACTGTGAATGTTGGAGTGAATTGTACAATCGAGTGACAGGTTTTGTTAGAAAGATGTTAATTTTATGTGAGAAGAAGTCTGATGTAAAACCGATCCTTAACCAATAAGATGCTTTAGCATGAAAAGTGCACATGCAAATATTTCTATTATTTCCACATAAAAAGTTGTTTCCAAAAGCCCATACTGTGAGAATTGTCAATACTTGGCTCTTTAACATGAAACAAGGTCAATCATTTGATGAAAGACAATTTGTTTTCAAGAAATTTTGATCAGAAACCAATGACCCACTTCTTTAAGTATTCAGTTTGCAACATCAGTAAAGCCCTATGCTATTTTTTCCCTTTGCTGATGGGAAGGAAAACTGAATTGAAGACGAGTGGTTCACTTAGAAATCTTAGCACATTGAATTGCATGACAGAGTTGATGTTAGTAAGCACAAAAGCAAGCTTTCTATAAAATGTATAAATACAAAGTATTAGTAAAAAGGAGCTATAGAACAGAAATTTACAGCAAAAAGGCACTAATTTAACTAGAAATTTGAAAATAACTGCAATGATGTGACTTGGAACATTTTTAAACACTGCTCTATTTAGCATGGGTCTCAAGAGATCAATATGCATGCGGTTGAAGCTGATGCACCTTATGGACCATGATTACTTCTTGTACTGTGAAAGCTAGCTGATGATGTCAATCCCATCTTCTGTTTATCATAACATGCATTTGAGTAATTACGTTGGGCACTAGAGTCGAGCCGAACCAAACTATTGAATTAGGTACATGAAAAGTTTGACGTCTGAAACAGTTAGGAGCCACTATAGATGTGCTGGAAGTCAAAAGATCGACTGTTGCAATCGTTCGGAAATACTCTGGATCATCCTGGCTTTAGACGTTGACCTTATGCCAATTATATGTTGTGTATGGTAACTAGAGGAAAGATAGCTTAATGATATTTTAAAGCATTCTTCTTCCTCTTCGTTCAGCTAACATAGCATGGAGATTTTGGTGTGTGCATACTGTGGCTCCCCATAATTGTTAACTACACCGTGTTTTTTTTTTATACTACTAAAAAATTTATTTAATTAATACACACGGCAAAACTGACCACGTTGTTGACCATGTTGTTACATATAGTAGGATGGAATACCATATTACCGAGGTACTAAGCGATTTTACAATTTTGTACATTTTCTTATTTTCAGCCAATTTACATTAAGTTTGCCTGTCTGAAACAGAAATTTATTTGGATGGACCTAGAGCTGCACCTAATCTATAATTTGGTTCGGCGCGACTCTGGAGCGCATGTCTGAACCGAGTGTAAGACTGCTCTCCTAAAATGACTGACGGAAGTCAGCACTTTCCACCTGCTTAACACATGAATTCCATCATCATTTCTGACAGCTTGGGAAACTGTATCTCAAGAAATGATTCTTGTTAAACATTTGCATATAACAGCCAGAGTGGACAGTAACATTGTGCAATTTATTCTCAGTTAATGGAGTAGGTAATACTAGTTTCCAAGGCAACTGCATTTAAATAATCGTAAGTCAGAAGCAAAATACTGAAAGCAAAACATTAATATTGGTGAATGCTAAACACATTGAAAAAGATGAAGCCAAACAGCAGGAAAAGTATTACGATAAAATGATTGGGGACAAAATTCAAGAGTTGGTGTGCAATTGTATGAGTGGATACCTACATGCAGATGACCAGTATCATCCGGGGGTTTAGTGAGAATGACACACACAGGAAGGGAAAACGGAAAGGAACAAGAGTGTCAATAAATGGGTTAGGAGGTGTCAGGTTAATCCATTGAAAGTATTCAGCAATAACAGCAAAGACATCCACCTCAGTCAGCACAATCTTAGTAAAGAAATGTGAACAAATTAATTTTCAGTGGTGCAAAGGTTTCAATTGACAGGGCAAATACGGTGAATGATTGTCGGTAAACTTTCCGATCACTTTAACATTGGATATTCTCATTACCATTTCCCAATAACTGTCTATAAGTAAGTTAATATTGCAATAGTATAACTAGACAATGTAGGGTTTGCTTTCATTTTGAAAATTAAGTCCACTGCAATTGCGGCTACAGCTGAATACAACTGAGTGACCTCATTCTTATAAAATCCAATTAATATTAATGCCTGAATACACAAACACAACCTGAAGAAGAGTCGTTGGATTTGGATTCTATACTCATTAAGCTGTCAGATAATTGCCGGAGTTAGTGGAGCATTGAATGCAAGGTGGAATGATAAATAGTGAATGCCAGATATCGTAGTGCCCAATTAAATTGCATGAAACAAACAGGTAGCAATGCCGAATACACATTAGATACCACACAGACTATTATGATACAGGGAAGTATTGACATCTATTGAACTACACTATTGAACTGCACAACATATTGAAGACAATCAGTGGTGTAACCAGATGGGGGACAGGGACCCCAACCCCTGTTCAGAACCCTTGCCTCAACAATGAACAAACTGCACAAATGAATGGTTCAACACATTAAATAGCCCCCCCTAGTGTTTTCCTCCACCCCCAAATGAAAATGTCTGGTTACAGCCACTGAAGACAGTTGATTGTTTGACTTGTGTAAATGCATTTGGACCAACTTTTGAACATCAGGAAGTACAATTAAACTTCTTTAGTTTTAACTTCCTTTTAGTTCCACTGTGGTTAACCATTGTTCAGAGCTGTGTACTGAGAGAGTTGTGACATGGAGGGACCCGTTTTCTTTGGTCATGTGGTTCCTGGATGCTATTTTCGGCCCAAAATGTAGCACAACCCAATGTGCAGTCTAGTATAACACCCTAAGTGTGCACATGTGTTTTTTGGACCCCAAAATGGCTTCTAAATTGCAAGTTGTCAAAACTCTCTCAATGCACAGCTCTGCCATTGTCACCAGCATAGCCCCCTCTTGTGGCCACTAACATTGGGGGAAGGGCTGCAACCACTGATCTCTTTTTACGCTGATTGGATAGCAGGTTGCGTGTCTTCATTGAAGTCAGTGAACGCCTTTTTGAAACTCGCATGATTGCACATTACCAACGTGTGCCGTGCATGTTTTGATGCCAATTTTTAAAAAAATGTTAGAATGAATAAAATAACATTGTGGGTAGTAATCAAGAAAAACTTGTTGATGAATAAAAATCTTTTCTTTAATTTACAAAGTACGTCACATTTTGTATACGCAGTTTGTATCCAACAGGTTTTGTGCGAGTTTCAAAATGGCTGCTTGCATGTGATGACTTCCCAGTTTTGTGCGCACACGCATAGGCCCGACCTGCTATCCAGTCAGTATAATAGAAGTCAGTGGCTGCAACTCATCCAGCACAATGCCTATACCACAGGCCATCTTGTTACTACCTGCTTTTGACAGAGTCTTAACTGAAGCCAAAATCACACACAAAGTTTCAAAAGCCACATTAATGAGCTCAGACAAGTAAACATTCAAGTGCATGCAGGCATATGATACATTACATAGTCAAACCAAGATGCTGTTTCATTGACCAAGACAAGCAGATGGAAATGATGCAACTAAATATACTAAGTGTGCAAAGTCAACATAAAAAAACATACAGAGTGATACAACACAAATATATACACAAAAGATGTAAACAAAATTCTTTATGAGCAAAATGATTTCCAGCACATGAATTTGATCTTACATCCAAAATGCAACAAATCATGCAGTTTCTGTATGAGACACAATACTGTAGCAACCAAATGCATGAATACAGCAAGTAAATTTTGTTGTTAAAATTAATACAAAGCTCGATTGTCTGATTAGAATTTGTGAGTAGTTGCATCTGAGAAGGTGTCATTCTGATTATCAGCAACCCAAATGTGTATATAAAAAACGAACACAATATTGTTTTCTTCTGTAAGCCACTCCAATAAATCAGGACTAATAGCCCACAAATATTCTCACAAAAATTCCCTGGACTTGTGCATGTCTGACAAAACTGTTGTAACTATTAATAAACACAATGCAACCATGAAAATACGCTGAAAAAGGGATTCATATCATTTTTGTCTCCAACTGGATAAGCAATGCTCTAACATTCCATTCAGACGTCTTTAATTTCTTTCGAACATTTTTTTACCGCAATCCTTTTAAGTTCGCAGGGATAGATTTCATCCTCTAGAAGAGTTAATTTGTAGATTGTACTCTGGGAACTCACAAGGGGTGAGGCAATAATCACGACAGACGCTGCAATGTTAAGTGTATGCTGTTGACAATCAGATATGAGCCCTAACTACAACTGTTCTCATTCTAACAGACACATTTTTTCTTGTTATGAAAGTGGCTCACACAAAGCCTGGTGTTGACAGACAGATCGGCGCATCATTAACACAAGAGAGAAGAGAGAGAGATAGACAAACACTGTAGCAGAAACACCGAGCAAGACCCACATTAAAAGCTCCAAACCCAGCGCACAAAGAATTACACAGACTTATCAGTGCACAGAAACTCAGCCTGGGGTTCAACGAAAAAGAGATCAATGGTTAGTTCAATTGGCCAGTGTTGAAGATAAGTTAGTCAACTAATTGTGGCAATGAAACAAAATGTTTATTGAGGATATTTCTAGCTACTTTACATAGAGTGCGTGTCTTGTAGTAAACTGTCCTTCATATCCACAGAAAGTCAGCATTTGGGATCTTCAAATTTTATAAAATATTCAAAAGGTCAAAATAAATAACTGGGAAAGAAATTGCCAACTCAGACAAACTATGTAAATGTAGCATGTCAGAGTTGCGCTTTTCCATAGCAGGCAGTTTTAAATATTGGTCTTATTCTTTTTTTTATATATCGTTTTGTGCCAAAAACAGTGTCAAAAAGAGAGCAAAACTTATTCTGGACGCATAATCTGTCTGGAAACAACAACACAGAGGCCTGCCGTGTGCACACCATAGAAATAGGAGGACATTACATACTGACTCTGGTGTGCTGCGATATTTGGTAACTAAACTCACAAGTTCATTGCCCATATCACTCTCGGTCTTCTTACGGAATATCTCCTCCATCTGTAAATTAAGTCAATGTTGATTCCAATCAAGTCACGAAATGCTGGCAAACCATTGAAAGTAAATACTACAGGAGGCAACTGACTCCCCCTATTGACCATGTAATCTTTGTTCTTACAAAAAGAGTTACTTTGTACATTCCAGGGCATTTCCTGGCAGGCAAGATACCGCACTGGTCATACGGGAAATCTTACATTTTGTGCAACAATTTCCACATAAAAGCAAGAGTTATAAAAGTAACAGCTGAATACATTTTGAGATGTGCCCCGTTTCTTCCTATCAAAAGTTGATAAAAACAGACAGTGCAATCTCCATAAAATATAAGATTTGAGCTGTGTACAAATCATGCTTGGAAGTCCAGGCTCTGTGGCTCCCGCTTTTGTAACATGATGTCACAGGTTACATGGTCTTCTGACAGGCAAGATTAGTACAGAGCCCAAAGGAAAAAAACCATATAATCTTATATTTCAGGGAGATTACGCTGTCTGATTTTTATCAACTTTTGATATGAAGAAAGGGGGCACATTTCCAAATTTATACAGCTGCTACTTTTTATATATACAATGTAAAATTCCCCACATGACCAGCGTGTCATCTCACCTGCCAGGAAATCCCCTGGAATGTACAAGGTCACTGGTCTTTAGGGATTGCTTAATTACATACATTCAAACCTGAGAATTAAGTTAACTATCAAATATGAGAAAAAGACACATGTTGTCAGATTTTCATCATTTCAATTTTCCCAAGGGAGGTTGTGGGGAATTTAGTGATAACTATCCATATTTTTATTTTTAACTAGAACAGAAGTTGTCTTTCAGAGTTTCTGCATCAACTGTTTTAAAGGCAAACTATACCTTTTGTTTTTGGAACCGATCGTTTGTTTTAATCCTATACACAGCAATCCTTCACCGATCTTGAACTCTTGGTGGCAGCAGATATGCCTCCATTACTGCGGTGTACCTGGGTGGTACTGCGCTGCCTAGCGACTGGTATAAGGTACACGACGATCATTTGATCAGTCGCGGGTTATTGGACCTTCACTTTGCAAATCGCTTAAACCCGTCGCTAGGCAGCGCAGTACCACCCAGGTACCACCGCAATAATGGCGGTATCTGCTGCCACCAAGAGTTCAAGATCGGTGAAGGATTGCTGTATAGCCTATATGTAGATATATAAAAAAAGTGGTAGCGTTTTTGAGATATTGCTGAAAATTTGTAGCAGTTGCTCATGCAGGAAGAATAATCCGTAATAGGAATACACAATCTGAGAAACGTTTCTCGCATGAAACGTTTCTCAGATTGAAATTGTTTTGAATCCCTTTCTCGGAAACCACATTCCTTAGAATGGAATCATTTCCCAAAATGTTATACATTATCAACAGCTACCAAGAAAGTGTTTATGGTCATTAACTTTGGGAGTAATTACCAAAGGTATACCCTCCTTTTAAACATAGCGCCACCTAGTGGCCTAAAATATACTGCACAAGGAATTCAGGTAATGAATTAACACTAGCTAGAATTTGCTATGCAGTTATATATCAGGGCGCCACCAAGTGGCACAAAAAGGCCAATTACTTTGCTACGAGTGTGTTAACTTGCTTTGTTGTTTCTGTTTTGGTTTTAGAATTCTTCGATTTGCCTTGTATTTTTTTGGTACTTGTATTGTTGTGGTGGAATAAGTGATAATACTTTACCAGAAGAAATTCTCTACGGTCTATTTTATTGTTGCCATCTCGATCAAACATCTTGAATGCCACCTCATATCCTGCCTTGGGTTCTGTAGAGTAAAAACAAACACCATAACAATGGTTCCTAGGGGCTGAAAGTTGACATAAAGATGCAAAAGGGATATTAAGGTAGAACAATTGTGGCCCATGGAGCGACACAATAACTGTAATGTTGAGTCAATTGTGAATTGTGTTTTCTATGATGAACTAACTAAATAATGGATACAAAAATATACATATGTTGATTCCTAACAAATATTTAATGTTCTGCATGTGTTCCAGCTATTCAAACTGAAATACTAATTAATACATACCTCAGAGAGTTTATGCACTCTAATTGGTCGAAGACTGGTCACATGGTATGACCATGAGATATAAAGACCGGTTCTGTGTACTAGCAAATAAATGGCCCCTAAACAAGAGTATTCTTTTCTAGAAAAGTTTTGTACGCACTGTGCTTGTTGTGCAGGGAACTATCCAATCAGCTGTTTACTTTGCGTGTGTTTTGGGGCAAAGGACAGATGGTGCTGCGTGCACACGCATACCACGCGTATGCGCAGACAATGTATGAATTCAAGGTAGCTGGTATGCGCATGAAAACAACATATATGCAAAGCATAAAGGCGAACATCAACCAATGTATTTCTATATGATGATGTTAATTTTCAAAGCTTATCATCTGGTTCTTGCAATATGCATTTATCGTAAAACATGTGTAAGAGAATAGGTTCCATGCAAAAATTGAACAGCATAAAGAATGGCCCTTGAACATAATACAAAAAATATATACAAATATCAAAGAAAGAGAAAAACACGAATTCTGATGTTTTTTTACCGGGGTTCTTCTTCCATTAAAGGTATTTATTAACGGCAAGAATATCGTGAGGAGCCGGTGTTCACAGTGTAGTAATGACCTCTGTTGGTACCAAAACCCCGGTCATTACCACGCAGTGAAGACTGGCTCCTCACAGTTATTGCCTAAGTACACACTGCTCCATGAAAGAGTAGTTGGGTATAACTAATACTTACTGGTAAGTATACACAGTAGAAACAGGTACTCAGTGTATGAAATGATTCCTGTATGGAAATAAATCAAAAGAAACACCTCCGTAAATTGTAAAGGGTGATGAGCTAGTGGCAAGTCTAGAAGCAAACTTAGCTAGTTTTAAACACTATTTCTTAATTTCCTGCTGGTGTCAATAAATGTGAACTTGATTGATGTAGAACTTAGACTTTAGACCCCTAGATTCTTGTGTTGTTTTTAAACCGAGCTTGTATAGGCCTTAAAGTATCTGGCATTTCATTTGTTAGTAAGTTATAACTTGACATAAACCAGATGTTTCAGGAAAGAGGGGGATTTATTCTTCTTATGTTGTGGTACCACAACACGATCCTTAGAAATCCCTTGTTAAGAAATGTTTGAAGTAGATAATGTTTTCAGGTGACTCAGCAACCCCAAGAAACTTTGCACTTATCAATCACTTATATCAGAACACTGGTACAATGAAGTGCGCCCTCTGTTGAAAGTTTCAGGCCATCTTTTTAATGCAGACAGACCACAAGGGCTACCTTCATGAATGGACAAATAGATCACAACGTTAGTATAGACCATGTGACCTGTGACATCACATGTTTACAAAAGAGCCACAGAGCCTGGACTTCCTGCAGGCACATTTGTACACAGATCAATGGAAGAAAACAACAAATCTTATGTTTTATGGAGATTGCACTGTCTGATTTTTCTCAACTTTTGATATGAAGAAAGGGGGGACATCTCAAAAGCTGTACAGCTGTTGCTTTTGTAAATTTTGAATTTATGTGAAAATTATGACACAAAATGTAAATTTTCCCATATAGCCTGTGTAGTATCTTGCCCGGCAGGAAATGCTTTAGAATGTACAAGGTCACCACTCTGTAAACAAAGGTAACATGGTCTATAGTATTACCTTTATCCATTATGGTTCTGAAGAGTTGTGTTGTCGCTCCCTTCTTCTTACCAGGAGTATTGTCAAGCATATATTTCACCTTTTCTGCCTGGAGTGGGAAACGACCAATCCTGGCTGTGAATTAACAGACAAAATAGATATATATACACATTAAAATCAATGACAAAAGGTATACATTAGGATCAACAAAAATTATTTGAATGAACTCAGTGATCAATATTTGTCCTTGCTTTTAACCTTTCATGTGTTTTAGACTTGAGTTTTTTGTTATTACTTCAACAGAGAGCTTCTGCTTGGTTACCATTCACAGAGTGCACAGCCTACAATCTAAAAAGAAGACACCCTCTACATGGTATTAATAAGACACCAGTGTCAATTAGGAAAATGAGAAAAATATCTGGCCTAGTCAATATAATCAGTACTTTGTGTGAGGACAATCTTCTGGTCATGACGTAATTTCGCTTTACTTATTTAAAAAAAAGACATCCGATGATTGCTTCGTAGTCCTTAGGGCTCCATATTGACACAGGTTAATTAAGTGTCTATCGAGATGAGTTGGGGGAAAATCGCCACAGGTGACATTTACCCAAGGAGGTCTGTTGCTATCAAACACCACTACAGAATATATCAAATATACATATCAATGCTGCTCTATAAATAGCTGGTAAGATACTTATTAAACACACGGTGTGTATCAGTTAATGATTCAAAGAAAATTCATGTTTACTTTTTGAAGTAAAGTTTATTGAGCGCGCGTAGGCTGTGATTTTTGACACTTGTATATACAATTCTTTAGAACTGTTGCTAAAACTAGTGTCAAGTTTTGAAAAAATTCCCAATAAAACTATATATTAATACATTGTGCTCAAACTTAACAGTTGACCATCTGTTAAGTGGCATGACTTAAAATTTTAAGGGCATGATACACTTTTGGTAGTGGTCAAAGACCATTATCCTCACATTAAAATAACCAACATGTGAAAATTTGGGCTCAATTGGTCATCAAAGTTGCAAGAAAATAATGAAAGAAAAAACCACCCTCGTTGCATAGAATTGTGTGCTCTCAGATGCCTGAGAACGGCTTCATGCCTGAAGCCTTTCTCAGGTTCAATTTGTTGGGGTAAAAATTACCCCTTTCTCTTAAACTACATGTATACTACTGCAAAGGGAGTTGTTTCTCACAATGTTTAGGCCTAATACTATCAACTGTTCTTCAGTGCTCCTTACCAAGTTAGTTTTTAATGGTCATTAACTTGTAGAGTAGTTACAGAAGTATCATTCTCCTTTTCTTCAAATTTTCTTCAAATTAACAGTGCTACTGTACTTTAATTATTACCAATGATGTCACTGCTATTGTTTCCAAACTGAAAGTTTGTCTCAAAATGAAAGTCCAGTAATCAACTACAAGGGAAACTGACTGGGTGAATTTTTAATAATTTGTGATTGAACAAAGCAAAATTAACTAGAGCGGGATTTGAACCTGCGACCTCAAGATTAACCTCTGGAGTCAGATAGCCCAGTTGGTGAAGTGCGCAGGTTCAACTCCAGCTCTAGTAATTTTGTCTTTGTTCAACCCAAAATTATCAAAAATGAAAGAACGCATATCTTAAACGGAAATTAAAAGCATAAACGGATCCACAGTGGATCCTTGTTAGCTAAAAAGTGGATAAACCAAGAACCCCCAAAATAAGTTGGAGATGTTTACAATGAAAGACCACATGTGATAGATGATATTGCTTTCATATTATACTTGCGGTTTCTTTCCAATCTAAACAGCACTCTTAAAGTGCAGAGAGGGGTTTAACATTCTTGACACAACAGCACGAGAGCAAATACAATTAGGTGGGCAGCGCAATTACTTACAGCCTATACTAATACTGTACCCTTCTAGAAATCTGTTGGACAGCACAAAGCATCTACCTACTGTTTGCATGAGACGGGGGTGTGTACTCCACACGAGATATGAAATGAGATATGAAATATCCGACTCTGACATCTTGCAAATTTACTACACTGACCACCGAGGAACTAGAAATGAGACAATAGTTGGGATCTAATTTATGTAACCAGGGCTTGTGTGCCTTTACAAGTTATTGAGGCCCTTTCTATACTGACACGACGCCATATAACGCAGACGAGGCGTCAATTCCTTACAAGTATAGGTGTTTAAATGAGTGTAGGTAATCAAGAGTCAGTCTGGACCATTAAAGGTTCATAAATACTGGGTTATGAGCTAATAGAGTACCACATCGCAGGACTTATGTCTCCAAGAAACAGAGTATATAGTCTCAGGTAACTTGGCAAACAATCCTCTCTTTTCGATCTTGTATTTTTGTCTCTACTTTTTTGATAGCCATGATTAATTTCCGGGGAGTGTGAAACTGAGAAGCTCAAACAGGATTAACTGTTTGCAAAGACTTTCATCATCAAGTTGGGTTGATATTTATTGGCGGATAGTTGAGTTTGACATGACAGTGATGACTCAAAAACAAACAAAGAAACTCCTGACTGTTTATGATAGATGGCGTAACAATGTCTATTTATAAGTTTTTAAGGAATTATGAATACCAATTATGAATACATTAAAAAAGACAAACCACGGGGATTAATCAACTGGGTGTAAAGTTAATCAATATTAAATGTAGGGTTGTATACTAAGCTTTACAAAACGTGGGTGTGTAAAAAAGCAATGCAAGATCTATAGGACATGTTTAACTATTAATTTCTTAGAGAAAAACAAAATTCGCCCACTAAACAATTTTGATGGTAAACTTTTGAGTTTAGGAAAGCTATTAAGTGAGAAAATAATACTTGTATGATTGATGGAATAGTTTCTCAGCCTGAAGCTCATGACGGCATTAGACTATACAAATATTCTTTATAAAAAAATGCTTTATTTCTTCTTCTGAATTAGTGAGTTGTAGAAAACTGATCTACATTTTAGTTTCAAAAACATTTTCAAATAACAGAACAAAAGAAAATTTGTTTTAAATGCTTGCATATTTGAATTTAGACAATTGTACAATTAAATTTGCCAAAATAAATATCATTTCGTATCGTCAAACACTCCATGTGAATATATCATTCCACTTTAAAACTCATCTGAAATTAAAACAAACACAGGATCTTGCTGACAGAGCTGGTGTTTCTGTCAATTTTGGACATAGTGTGTTAAGTCTCATCAAGAAAGTGAACTGATGGATGAGGTGTGATCAAACAGTGTTTGCCTTGGAAGACCTTTCACATGAGTGTATGAAAAAAACAGCCTGCTTAGACCAGCAAGACGTTATCAGTGCTTGCCGACAGTGACGAACATAAACATAGATGAATGAGAACCGCCTCATTTAGCTCCCACGCAAAGATCAAACACGAACAACCGCCCAACCTAGACTTGATGACACTACGACCCATGCTGGCCAGCAACTTAAACAAATTAATATTTCCTGTTTGAGATGTTGTGGTTTGTAGGAGGAGGCAGAGGGGTAGCTGTGGTTACATTGGATAGCTTGGGGGGGGGGGGGGTAACTTGTGGGGGTGGAAAAGAAGGACTTGAGCCTCCTCTCCTTTGTGTTAAAAATATCACCTTATTCTTTTATACCATGTGCTAAGATCACGTCGTTGTACACATTTTGATAAATGTTATTTGTTCAAAGCTAATATTTGTATTCCTGAGAAGTTTAATTAACTTTTACTCAAGAACTTGTTTTTGTTTGTTTATTTACTGATGACCTTTAAAGTTATCTCACACAACTCTGCCACCCACATATTACCTTCCCCCTTTTTGAGTGTCTAATCAAGTCTTATAACATCAGTTTTTGCAAATATTTAGCAACAATATCATTTTCCCTACTTTGCATTTGCGCAAAATATCAACAGGGCTTTATGATATCACAGTTGATTCTGGCGTGGGATCATTGACTTTACTACCTATATCCTTACAACTCTTTCTGTTTATGAGAAAGGGGTCTTAACTCTTAAACTTATAGAAGAATTTTGAACTTTATTGCTCATCCTTTTCATCAAGAAAACAAAAGTACACTTGTTCTGAGAAAATGACAGTAACAATCTAGGAAGCAGCTGTTACAAAAATCTCATCACAAATCTTTAACTGTAAATTACTTTTCGATTGTCCCTTTTTTCAACCCCTCTGGAACAACTTTCATCTTATGAGGAAGCACTTTTAGTTTAGCCCCCGGTATTGTTTTTCCAAGCGTAAAGTATCTTTGACTAACATTTGACCCTTTAGTCACTCCTCTATTAACCTTTAACCTCCATGAGTTGGTTTTGATCCTACACTGATTCCCAGCTTGGTAATTGTTGATGCATCTGCCTGCACTCCACAATTCGTGCCCTATAGACATCTTGGTCAAGTGTATTGTAGGAGAACCTCAGTCTCTAATAGCTGTAACATAACTACCTGAACTTGACTGAACCATAACCCCCAAGATTTAAGTGGGAGGGTATTTGCCAAGATGAAAAGGAATAACAACAGTGCTTTCCTTTTTTCCCGACCGAATAAAAACAGAGGTAAGATACCTCTCTATAAACCCAGTTCCCGACAGCTGAGTATACGTAGATGGATAGAAACACATGGAGGATTTATCCTTGCAAACCCTCGGACCGCCTCCCATACTCCTTCCAGACGCTGCATCAATAATGCTTGCCATTATGGATGTGGTTTCCTCTGTTTTAACTCCTGCCAAAATAAACAGTCACTACTATATCCTGACGACGTTTGCATGTAACAAAAAGCCGCTGCTGCGCGTGCCAAAATCCAAGACACCATTACTCTGGGACACTTTGCTATTAAAAATTGTGTGTGCTCTGCCAGCGCCAGGTCAGTTTTCTCAGTAAACATTATCTCTTCCATTTAATGTCCTCATGGCTGGATGGAAGTTATAAAGTGTACTCCCATGCATCTTACGAGGAAGGAATCTTAATGATAAGGTGTACTTGTAAAAGGGGTAAAGAAGTGGGGATAGTTCAAGTATTTTTTTCAAAGTGCCTCAAGACCTCCATCTTAAATATCTCTTATAAAAATGTACTTTACAACATGAAGCAAAGTTAAGTTGAGCTTGCAATCCCGAGTACAAAGTTAACGTTGACTATGAAATATGACCAATCACTTTCTTTAGGTAGAAGAAGGATATTATTTATTTTTATTTTTTTGGGGGGGAGGGTACATTTATTCAATATCAGTATATAGTGGTTGGGTGGGGGCTGAACATGTAGGTAGGTTAGGGGACATGTGAGCTCCTCTTGATAAGGCACAAATGATCAGTCAAAGCTCATTATTTATAGACATTGTTAGAGAGCAGATCTGAGGTAATAATTTGAAGCATACACCTAAAAAAAACACAATACGGTGGCATCTTTAGAGCCATTTTCATTGTAAGTAATTCCCTTGGGTCACGGTTACAAACAAGAATCCTACAGATTCACCATGCAGCTGAAGTGGCAAGTGACTCTTTGAAATTAGGATTAACTTACTTTGATGTAACTGAAGAGAGTAAAGTAACAAAATAAAGGTGATGACACACTGGGTGTACATATTGGGTTGGGGTTACCGGCCCCTAAAGAAAGGCTCACTGCAGTGAAAGATAGCAGATGAGTAAAAACACATCTAGTGTGCTGGCAACACAAAATATTAGAGTAGCATTTTCTATGTTGATCCCTTGAGTTGAAATGAAATGACATGGAGTAGACCTATCTGGAAGGATGCAAAAAGGAACTTTCTTTAGTGAGTTACGCACTAATTAGTTATTTTGCTGCTGCTGCTGTTGCTGCAGCTGCAGCACATGTGCTTCCCCAGATTTAAACAACTACTTTTCCCCCCCTTTTTTATGCCATGTTACTGGTGTAATCTATTTTGAGTTACTCAAGGGGAAAAGTTCAATTGCAAAGCTTAAAACAATGTGTTGCAGCAAATCTCTAAATCCAACAATGGAAAATTCGACCTACGCTGTCTGCTCAGAAGAAGATCAGGAGGGCGTGGGGGGAAGAAGAGACTTGATCAAATTTCCTTGTCAGGGGTGAATGTATCTCTGGCCTTTTTTCTTCAGAAGATTGCTTTATCCTGTTTAACTTCATCGCTCAATCATATTGGACTTAAGTTGGATTTGCCCCGGACATGGAAAAGAGTGAGAAATGTATGATATTTGACCTACTAAAGATCACTAGACAATGTTCAAAGACAGTACATATTCACAGGTCCATGATTCATCAAAAAAGCCCCCAAGTTTACCACAAGGCACACGTATTACAATATTTCCACAACTATTTCCACTTCACAAAGTTCCTTTCTCCGTTCATTTAAGACTTAAGGCACCACTGTCTATCAGACTCACTCCAAAGTACTCTCACATGAAAAGGATGGTGCATGATAAGGGTGGACGATATGACGATATTATCGTCGCTATTCGATATTGAAACAATATCGACAATATCGACAATGTCGATGATGGTTTTTAAAAATTATCGAAATATCACGATATTTCGCGATATTATATAAAATAGACGATATGGTTTTAAAGAAAACTTAATCACGCTTTTTCCGTTCAAAGGGTTCCAATTTTTGTAGTCCATTCAATAATTTGGACGGCGACCAGGCCTGAATATTTGTAAACGCCAGGTTTTTTTATGTAAATGCCGCAAAATCAGACTCAGTTGAATGAATTGGGGCTTTGAAATATATATCGAAGGAAACCGGTCCCATTGTGTACGTCTTCCCATCTAGCCATGGTTGGTTTTTTTAATTTGTGGTATCGCCGAACGTGATGCACAGGCTGATTGGCCGATTTCTGACTGGCCGCTTTTCGATTGGCCGAAATTCACTAGATTGGCGTGAATAATTATGACGTCATGCTTCTCACAGCGCTGCCATTTAATAGTATTTATCACCTCGATCCCGCAGATGTGCTTGCTCCTAACTTAGTAAACTTTATAGTAAGGGGTGAAGGAAGGGCGTGTAGCCGTGGGAGCGAAATGAGCGAGGGAAATTCCCTTGATGAGAAATCACTGCGTGGTCGGGAAACGTCGGGAGAACGTTTCTACATAACACGCACATGTACGTGATCGGAATAAACGTCGAGGCACCAGCTTTTAGAGAGCGCAACGTTCAATCGTTGAGGTAAAACCATGAATTAATTGTGTCGGAGCCAGTTATAAAAAGCACATAAAAATGTAAGACGTTTTGTTTTCATGGAATACGGATATTAAATTCAGTGATTTTTTCTCAGCGGTTTATCCATACAGTCATGTCTTGTTTGTTATTCTATTGCTCATGTCGTCCCTGCGCGCGGTAAAACCATTTTTCCGTGTTCAAAATTTTGTTCACAATATATCGACATATACGGCAATATTAACCCGACGATATATCGCCAGTCAAAAATTACGATATCGTCCAGGGCTAGTGCATGAATAATTTGGACATTTGAAGATTATCCCCTGCATCCTCTCAAATGAAAATAAGGACAGTGTCTCATAATGGTACATTTGGATTAGAAGATTAAACCCCCCAGATTCTCTTTTGATTTGCCAAGAAGATATACAGAGGAGGAACCACGGCTAGCTACTCAGAGGCCAATCTTAAGCAAAGTTATCCAGTCAAAAGCACAGTGCAGTGAGTCATCTCTATAAACAAAACAAGGAAAAGCCCTTACCAAAGCAAAAGCTCACAACAATCCACTTCATCCTAATGGGTAGATGACAATCAGCCAGGCAGACAAATTACCTTAAGGATGGTTGCCAATGTAAACCTAACTAGTGTCTGTAAAGCCGCTGTCAAACAATCACAACAGTTTCCCTTTCAGTCTCTCACTCTTAACCGTTCTCTTGTTCAACTCGAATCAAGTACCCTTGTCCATTGACAAATTAGGACACAGAATCCTTTGTGGTCTGCATTTGAAACACAAAGTTAACAATACACCCAAAACAGGTTATTGTTGTTTTGATTGAAACAATTAGCTATTCATAACAGTGGACAAAGGCAGATCGGTTGCTTAAATGATTAAGCCAATAAGACGGACTAAACAGATTGACTTGGAGCAAGCAAGCGAAAGGAAAAGGCAGGAGAGTAAAGAACAAGAATCAATCCAAGATTTTTCAGCAAATCTTTTTAACAAAATCAAATGGAGGAAACTCATTAGGCCAGACGGTATATTGTATTTACTTAGGATTAAGATTATGAAAAGTCTTTTGACAAAATGAACACAGATGGTTATTGTTCTCTGTTTGATTCGTTTCAGATTGTGTGGAAAAACATTTCTTTCAGTGATGTTGCTGAGATGTCCAGCAATTTACCTGTTATTAATAGGTGTGTCATGGCCGAGTGGTTAAGAGCATGGGATTCAAGTTCTGGTGGTTTAGTCATCGGGGTGTGGGTTCGAGTCCCGGTCATGACGCTTGTGTCCTTGCGCAAGACACTTTGCTATAATTGCTTCTCTTCACCCAGGGGTATAAATGGGTACCTGCAAGGGTAGAGGTTGATATTGTGTTTGAAAAAGCCTTCGGAGCGCCATCACGGCAGCCCGGGCTGTATACTCCCCAGGGAGCTGAGAAAGATTAAAGGAATGTTATTGGCCCAATGACCAGGGCACTAATGTAAAGGCATTGATACGTTATTGTGAAATGCGCTATATAAGAACTAGTTATTATTATTATTATTATTATTAATATTCAACTACGATTCTTGAGGACAGAAATGATAGGAACCATCTCAACATTTTCAGGACACTTTAAACACCATCCTATCTCACAGATGAAAGAAACCAAGAGGCAAGGTTTCTGTAAAGAAGTCACTCTCAGTTTATTCTGTAATCCTCAGTACTCCAGGCTACATTACAAACTGAGTGCTGAGAACAGAACGTCAACCCAACCGGAAACAAATCCCAGAAAATATTAGTGCCGCGATCTATCCAGGTGGAAAATTTACCAACAATATAATTATTACCTTACCCTGAGATTATACTTTGTGCAATCCTCTTGAGATTTGTCATATACCGATCCGCCTACTCACTACTTGGTTTGGAGTCACCCAGTAGAAGGAGCGAGTCAGGGGGGAAAAGAGATATAGCAACAGCACGTGGCATCAGAAATTAATTGCCATCATGGGACTCGGATTTGTTCAGAAAAAATGTCGGTTAAATGCTGTGGGGTAAAAGGTTAAAAAGCTGTCCAAATGTTGTCACGCCTTGGGTGGAAAGGTTGGGTGAAGAAGTGGCTAAAGGGACTGACATATGTTGGGGCATGATCTGTAGTGTTCTCCTGGGGCGATCGCTTAGTCATAATTACAGCAGTGAGACCCATTCATTATATCACTTGTGTATCATGAGGCAAGCACCTTGGTATGATACAACCAATGCATTTTCACTGCAGTCTGCTGCCCTCATTTGTTACTACACTGACATGCATCTTTTTGCAAAGTCATTTTTGCAACCATGTCACAACCCACAGCAGATTTACCCACTTTTAGGTAAATCTGCGGTATTAGTAATGATTTGCTGGAAAGGTAAACTTTTCAGAGTCCAGGATTCACTGAACATTACCTCAAGGTATCACTGCATCCATTACTGTTTTCCAACTACCCAAAGCAATCAACAATTACAATAAGAGTCTGTCAGCAGAAGTCCTCTGAAAATGATATACCAAGTCGGATTAAATCTAGAATACATAAGCACAGACCTCTCAGACTTTCTTTCTTGTATTCTGATTTTAGTTTCCAATAGATCTATAACAACATGAGGCAATCAATGGGACACAACCTATCACTTATAAAAGTAAGTCCAGATTAAGTCTTCCTCCAGCCCCTGACAGCACAACCTCGGTGGCCCAAGCCTATCATTACTGATGCCAAACCACATTTATAGAAACCAGATCCCGTGCCATGCTTTGGAATTAAGGATTGTTCAATTTAGTTTCAACCAAACGCTTGCAAGGAGGAAATCTGTAACAATCACAGCAATCAATCTTGGATTTAATCAAGGGATGAACACTACAAAAAGCAGTTTTATACAGAAATTAGGGGAATGATTCCACAATAAAGCCTTTCTGGTATGACAGTTTTCTGACTTCTTACAGGAATACTAAGTCAACATGCTGGTTTTTTTTTCAAGGTTGTCCAGAATTGGTGAATCATTAAAAACAGATCCATAAGGTGCTGACAATTTCTTATAAACAACTGAAAAGTTAAAAGTAAAAACTCCCCCTCATTACATAAATGTCACACTGAGAATCACATACTGCATGCACACACTCTCCTCAAGAGGTGTTCAAAAGTACAATTTTGTCCTGACAGATTTATAACCTTAAATAGGCAGTGCTGATAAAAGCCTACTCAAATACTGTAATATATATCTAAACAAAGCATAACCAGTACAGGTGCACAGGGCTGTCAACTAAAGCGGAAAATTACCGATCAACGATGTCTTTCCTAGTGGACGCCATCGTTATTTTTCGAGCAAACACCTATCGATCGCGTGGTTCACTTGCACTCTTAAAGCGTCTGGTTTCCGCCGCATCCCCTTACACAAATAGCAATAAAAACACTACGGAGCCAGACTGTGCAAAAAACAGTGTAGAAGGTATGCTGTATGAGGAGAACTTGTGTCTGTGTTCTGGACTGTGTAATGCTTTTGTTTGTGTAAACTTCCGCGGAGCCAGACTTTAAGAATCCTGAACCTTTATTTCTTTTCAATAAGCAATGTTTCCTTCAGCGGGATTTTTTTTTTCATGAAGCGTGATTTTTTTTTACACGGATTTTGTTCGTAACAGCGGTATTCCATTTTATAAAAAGCGGAAATCCGCCGATCCGCGGAAGAGTTGCATGCCTGACATATACAGGTGTGTGGGTAGAAATGAAGTACATGTGTAATAGTACAGGGATATATTCAATAACATTATTTTGCACTGTTAAAGAAAACAAGTTAGGTTGAATGGACCGTAAAATGAACTCTCACTCCATTTCACTTCACTTGTTATCCTGTTACAAGAAAAGTAGTAAACTTATACTCATGATAAACATGGCTATTTTGTGATTCGGTTAGAAAAGTTTGTGACAAATATCCACAATATGTATGCGTGTTTCTGTGTTATCATTATAGCCTTTGGGAACTCTGTTGGGGTCAAACTGTGAGGACATTAACAATTTTTTGAAGATATCAACCCTGTACATCTTCTCACGATAAGTCAAACATCATGTCCAATTTTGTAAACTATTTTCCCGATGATTAGAGTAATGCAACTGAGGACAATTTTCCTGAAAGTGATAATCGATACTTAGGCTATACAGACTTTTATCAACCGAGCTTTCACAAACTTCTGACAGTTTTGAAATCCTTTGGTCACAAACAGTGCAGCCTCTCTTTAAAGGATTCCACCATATACATCAATACTACCATGGACCACCTTTTATAAACATTGAAGCGTAAGCGGATGAAAATGGCTTTATGAAACAACTATCGCTGAAGCATACGTCCCACTATTCACAAACTGAGAGTCCGAGTGTCTTGCAGTAAAAGCTTAAGAGATACTTTTAAGGATCTGTGGACAGAAAGTCAGTTTTCAGAAACTTTGGGGGGAAAACAATTTAGTGAACACAAAGGACCAAGTCAGATCAGTTAATGAAACATTTGGAGAGGGTACAATAACTGTGGATTTATAGGCGGAATGCAAGTGATGGCATGACTTTTAGTCTGGAGTGATGGATCCTATAGGATTAGCAAGGTTTGCAAGTCTGGAGTATGAGATGTCAATCTAATCTGGGTAAGGCTGTGTGATAGGAGGCGGGCGGTATGAAGGAAACTGCTCAGCTGGTGATACCATGGTTGCTAACAGTATTGAGACAGGTTGACAAAACAGAAGCACTGTAGTGGCTAAAAGGATTAGGATCTCTTGCCTTGGAACCTTCCAAGTAAGAGAATTAAAGGCAGGGTATATTTTTGGTAATTGCCAAAGACCAGTATCTTCACTTGGTGTATCCCAACATATGCATAAAATAACAAGCCTGTGAAAAATTTGGGCTAAATTTGTCATCAAAGTTGTAAGAAAATAATGAAAGAAAAAAACCACACCGGCAAAGAATTGTGTGCTTCCAGATGCCTGAGAAAGACTTCATGCCTGAAGCCTTTCTCAGATTCAAATATTTTAGTGAGAAATACCTCCTCCTCAAAAACTACATTACTTCAGAGGAAGTCGTTTCTCACAGTGTTTTATACTGTCAGAAGCTCTCAGGTGCTCCTAACCAAAGTAAGTTTTTATGGTAATGTATTTCTTGAGTAATTACCAAAAGTGTCCACTACCTTTAAAGGGTTCCAAAATGAAAATGCACAAAACTATTTCTTCGGGGAGCCTGAGGTATACAGATTTGAGCTGTTAGAATACAAGATGTTTATAAAATTAGATCAAGTTACTCAAATAAAATATAACTTGTATTATATATAGCTGACCCCAGAGTGTCATGTCTCTAGTTTAATTTCAAATTTAGAATTCTTAAATATAACAGTGACATTTTAATAGTGAAATCTAATAATATGTCAGAATTTCATTTGCAACGCTTAATCATATAAAAAAAAAAAAATTTGCCACATAAAAGCCCAAGCATGTCCCTGTGATGTGAGAGCTAACCACAACTAAAGGAAGCCTCGTAAAACTGGTTGAAGACCATCCACACCCTGTATGTATGTATGTATGCCCCACTTAAGTCTCCTTACACTGCTCTGAAATTTACGGAGTCAGGCCCTCGCGGGTGCTCATGCTGAGCCCAGACACTGATCTAAGCTATCAATATAAATCTATTTCCACTAAATCATACATCTGTCTAGGTTGTTTCTGCAGTAGCTGCCAGAGCTCACAAATCACACAAGTACAACTGTGTAACTTTGGGAAAACCGCAAGATTTTGTGTCGAGGACACACAGAAGCTGGCCACCTTTTTCCTGTTCTGAAATTTATGAATTCAACGACTTAAACCGCGATAAAGTAAAAAACGAATCTCACCATTTACACCGGTTGTACAATAAATTAATCAATGCTTCCACAAATCATATTTCCTTTTATGTCCTATTTGAGTATTGTTTGCCCTAGTGGAAGGGAAGGCCCACAAATCATTCAAGCGCATTAACCCTCTAAGATAAAACGCACTAAATCATCATAACATGAAATGGTCCAAGAAGCAGGAGTTTCAAAGAAGACGTAAAGTACTCGCTGAAATGTTAGAATAAAAAACCAGTATTAAAAGAGTCGGAGTTTAAGTCAAGTTCACTGGGTTAGATCACAAGTACAGCAAAAGTATGCGCACAATGAAGATATTACCTCCATCTATGCTGTATGTGCTGTATAGTTAACAGCTTGTCCTTTGAACCTTATCAAATAATTATTTTTTTTTTTTTAAGGGGAAAAAAGTCAGCCCCATTAAAAGAGAAATTACAACTGTTACCCCCACATGGGTTCACATTTATTTTGCCATCAACACTTCATTATCTCCTTTCCACTTGAACCAAACTTAGTTCTCCCACCTTTACCCCCCCCCCCCCACAGTACCACTCTACCCTTAAAAAAAGTTAATCCTATAAATAACCAAACCAATGTTTAAATGAGTCTATTAGTAAAAAACTATCTTGTAAAAGTTCAGACTCATTTTAAAATGTGTTTGAATTTGAAATGGATAAAGCAATTGTTTGAATTACTTGATCTCTACTGAAAAGAGAGAAAGAAACAAAACATGAAATCATTCTGTCAAAACTGCAGACCCTTTCTACTTGTTCATAAAACAATGCATGCCTGACACTAATTCTTTGTATTGTTACGACACCACAAATACGTTATGTTTGAACTACTTCATCGCCACCATCGTCAATCAATCAAAACTTGTGCTTGGTTTGCTTACAACGTAATAAACCAATTAAAATTTTAGATAAGACAAATGCTTAGGTGTCCTTTCAGTAATGACGTGCATTACTTTGATGCCGTTGACGTCACTTTTTTTCACCTCGCCTGATCTTTTACCCACTACTGACCCCGTCATCACAAATATTTTGTTCCCCACATTTTGTTCACCCTTCAAAGATTGTCTGACAATGTGTTCACCACCTTGCTTCCGGCAGCTGGATGAGCAGAGACTGCAGAGTACACCAGGGGTAATAAACATCCCCTTCTCAGCCTACCTCGCCCTTCTATACAGAAACACCAACTACCTGGAGCAGTCCGCTAGCCCTGTCAACACCCCTATGCAACTTGGCTGTAAACACCCCCCAAAACAAGGCATGAGCAAAAACAGACTAAATAGACTCTAACGAATATTGGCTCCTGCGGGTGAGAACAGGGTCATCAATCAAGCACCATAGAAATTGCTAAAGTGCATTCGCCAGGCGATTAAGGGCAGTTGAATCGCTCTTCTCTTTCTCAGGATGACGATGCGTAACCGCCTGTTGTGGAATCATGGTGGGGTGGGCTAGACGGTAAGCACGTCGCTCCGTGCTACTACCATAATGTTGCCTCTTACAATAACATGGATTTAATATCATCTAATACCAATGATTAGTCTGGTATGTGTTGACTCATTCAACTGTGCAGTAAACTTGGGACCTTTACACACAGCTTTGAAAAGAAATGTCAAATTCACACTTGAGCAAATTTGTCAGCATTTTGAAACCAAGTAAGATGATGACTTTCTTTGATTATGATTTATGTACCATGTAATTACCTACATCACAAACAATCTAGTATCAAACATCGAATGCATCCTGTCTACATTTGTTACTATACTTAAATACTGTGGAAAATGCCAATGACCGTACTTTGCCTAAAATCTGTTAGTGGTGTGTTCTGCGGCCTGACCAATGACTCCTATCGAAGACAGCTAGCATCAACACTGGTGGTAAGATTTAAGGCCTTGCCTTCATTGTGGACACACAGTGTCTGTTTCTCTTTGTATCTTTCCTCCATTGCTGCACCCATTACATCTTTGTGGAAAAAACCACTTCCCTCTGGGGCCCCTCTGTTTATCATGTAATAGACCCAGGAGGTGAGCGCTGTTTATTTGTTTGCCCTCAAAAAGTAGATACGCTGGATGTACACATTTATAATACCATCAAATCATATCCTGATTTATTTTTACACCAGGCTTGGGACCACAGGGCCAAATTTGTTGCTTCTATTCTCATCTGGTAGCCCTGGGTGTGAACCCATGATTTCTTCATCACTTGCCTAGCCTGGCTCAACCTGTCTGAGTATTACAAGCAAGCAAACCTCAACCCAATTGCAGGATATTGCCCTTGGAAAAACTATTACATATTATTGTTCTGTGTTTTATGAATCACCAAAGTTAATGCTCCAATTGTATAGTGCCATGTTTGAGCTCAATTAATTTCATTGATAATAATTAGCACATAAGCTAAGTTAAAGGCACAACATTGGCAGTTAGTTAAGGGAACTCTGTCAAACCCCCAAACAAAGATATTGACAAAATAGGGAGACTGCCAACATTAGCCCTGTTCGCATTGGACTTAATTTGGGTAAACTAACCGAGCAAATGGGCAACTTAACCATTTTAAGTCCAATGCGAACAGCCCAGGAAGTTTCCCTCCCAGGTAACTTACCCGACCCGAATGGGTAGTTTAACCGAGCCACGTCTGCCCGGTTAAATTGACCAGGTCAGTTTAACCGAGCCGAAAAGTCCAGTGCGAACGCGATCAGGGTAAAAGCCGTCCCGGTAAAAAGCCACATCCGGTCCCCCGATCTACCCGCCGCGCCACGTGATCGTGTGGTGACACGTCGTACACACGCAATTGTTTACACAGACGGAAGCTCCGTTGCACTCATTGCATTCTCACTGTCATGCACCACGGTCAAAGGTCACTGCGATAGCGCCCTTTTGTGTTTGTCTTAAGTTAGTCGGTATAGCTTTACCGATCGCGTCGGTTAGTTTACCCACGTCATTAATCCAAGTGCTGACGCTGGTTAAGTTTCCCCTTTTGGAATGTTAACCACTGTCTCGGTAAAACATTAATCCAATGCGAACACGGCTTTAGCTCAGTTGGTAGAGTGTCAGCACATTAATCCGGAGGTCAGTGGTTCAAGTCACGCTCTAGTAAATTTTTCTTTGTTCAATCCCAAATAAACTTTTAAAACTGACAGATAATATAATTATTGATGAAGGAAGCTTACAGATAAACATCAAATTGTTAAAAACCTTGATGCCACAATGTACAACAAAAGAGGCATTTTCAAAAATCTTAAAACATGGTTGGGAAAAGGGTTTTCAAAAATGGTACAGCTTTGTTTGATCACAGATAATAAAAATCTGTTTTTCTTAACATAGTTATAAGAAAAACCTGAACAAAGTGACAAAGTGATCTGGGAGGTGGGTGTGGGAAACGAATGACACCCCTCAACTCCTGACAGTCTCCTCCAATCTACAACCGCGGGGTGTGAGTCCAGTCCAAAGTGATATCTCTGAGCATGTTCAGACAGCGTACTAAGTTAGACCTGAACCGGTTTAACTTTACGAGCAGCGGGGGGCAGTCGCAAAAATAAAACTACCTTGCGTTCAGACAGCTCGAAGTTAAACCCGATACGGTTTATCTACGGTTTTAAGAGGTCAAAAAGCACCGTGACCCAACACAACAACATCCGGTTTAATCACAAAAGCACACACATGATGGCCCTGTCTAAATAGTGTATACTGACAGTGACAGCGCACGCTGGCAACTTTCAAAATTTGCAGTCAGTTTTTTTACAGGATTTTTAAAACAGAGCGGGTGTTAAATACCTCGCATGTTTTTTCCCAATGTACTGATGCCACTCCGATCGTCCCGAAAGTGTCACAATGCGTCGTTTCGTCCGCTATCCATTGTTTTTTATTCACAGGATATTGGCACTGCAAACACTGCAAAATGCGCAATAATTTCCCCTGTTTGAACTCCTTATACACGGCCATTTTGCATGATATTCTTCCTTGTATTTCTGCTGGCATTTCCATGTCTTTGTGGTCATGACTTTCGACGTTTGTTTTACAATCAACTAATTCGTTGTGGATCGATGTACACATGTACTGATTGCATTATCACGTGCTTGAAAGTATTTCTGCCAGGCACACACTAACGAATTCTCCTATTGGTTGATGAGTAGGACATGGAATTATTGGCCAATAGGAAAATTCGTTATGAGCTACATGTTTTAATCGGGGGGAAGTGGAACTCTGGGAGCTGAGATTTTATACGTGTGGGACTAGGACTGATGTCGGGACATTGATGCATTTTTCGTGATCTGTAAAATTCTGGATACTCCATTCACTGTTCGATCATTTCGCTTCGTGATGATTTTCAAGCAGGAATCAAACTGACATGGCTGAAAATGTAGCGTTATTATACACGATCGTATTCATACCGATCTTGATAAAAACAGAACTAAATAACAGGTGAGCAAAACGAAAATAACCCAAACGAAGACGCACGCTTTCCGCTTTCATTTTGACGTGTTCATTGAGGCTGCGTACGGAGGTCAGTGGGCCATCTGTTGTAACCAGTTAAACCGGATGTTGTCATTTTTATTCTGTCCACACGCAGTGTTAAAAAGATAAACCCGAAGCGGTCTAAGATAAACCCTCCAGCTCAGCGGTCTAACTTTTCTGGGTTAAACCCGATTCGGTCTAACTTTAGAACAGACTGTGTCTGAACGACCTCTCTGATCTGCTGATTTAATACCAGCTGACAGTATTTGTGTTTGCCTGGTGTAGTGTGTATGTGTATATTTAGTGGTAGATTAAACAGCAGACAGCCTTTGCCAAGGAGTTACACCAATGTTCTTTTATGACCCCCTTGGAAGAATAAAAAAAATCAACAAAAGAAACCAACAGCAAAGGTTTGTCCTTGGCTTGGAGAAAATCTTTCTGCCTACTGATAAAAAGTTGTGATTTAAGAATTTCGAGTTGTATTCATTCAAGATAAAGACACATGGTGATAAGAGTGTTTCAAATTTTGACAGTTGGTAGGTGGTATGGTCATTTTGAAATAGCACTGCACCTTCTTTCTATGCACTGGTGGTTGCTGAACAGAGTGTCTAATTGAGGGACATCTAAATAATTTGATGGAATAAATCTCTCTGTCGTGGAAACATTTGAAGTGAAGGATTGCATCAAAGTGAAAAGGGTATAGAAATGAGAGTAGTTGGGAGCAAACAGGGAAAAAGACACGTTTACCCACATCGGAATGAAAAACATATAATCCTGAAAACGTCAAGTTATCAGGTTGAGTAAAGGGAATTCAAATAATTTTAGCTTGAACAAAGGAAAAATTGACTAGAGCGGGATTTGAACCTTTGACCTCCGGATTAGTGCCGGCACTCTACCAACTGAGCATCTAGCCCTTATGTTGGACCCAGTCAGTTTCCCTTGTGATGTATACTTGATGTATACTCAAATAAAAAGAGCTCTTAAGTCAAGGCTCAAACCGAAACTTGATAAATACATCTCAAATGTATTAGGCCAAGTAAAATAAATAACATGTTGCTCGTCCGGACTTTTTAAAAAGTTGGTGAGGGAGGTCCTTGTTATTTGTTATTTTCAAAATTTTTGTTATTTTTTTCAAGATGGCCACCATGTCCAAGATGGCCGCCATATCGTATTTGAAGATGTTTTTATGGTTTTATGAGCATGTTCTGTATGTCCTCAAATTCTGTTTAAAGTCGCCATGTGTGTTTCTGTGTCCATTTTGATAGATATTGTTATTCTTTCCAAGAGTTCTTCTTGCTTTTGCTCAAAAATTATTCTGTGTGTGTGGCATCACGTCCTGATGCAAAGATCTCGTTCAAAAAAGAACTGTGGCATGCAAACGTCAAGGGCAAAACGTTTCAAAGAAATGATTGCGTTGTGGAAATAGCAATTTTTGTAGGCCTACCTGCAAGAAAGATGATGAAATTGCTCCAAAAAAATTAAGGATACATTTGCTTTTTTTTTTTAATAAAAAATAACAAAAAATTTGGTGCGGCCTCCAAAATCGGAGCGGGCGGGGACGAGCAACATGTTATTTATTTTACTTGGCCTTATGAAAATCCATGATCACAATGAAGACTTTGGGTGGGCTGCTAGCCAACCAGTACCACCAGGATGAGAAGGGTCATATATGCCCAAGTATCACAGCCACTCCTGGTAAATGGTTATCACAGTTTACTGCGATAAAAATGGATGTCAGAAATATGGGTTAGTCAAACACATGAAGAATGTGCAGTTTTGACATTTGTTGTTAAACGTAGTACAGAGTAGTTTGGAGATACAGACTGTGTGGAAATCTTAATGATGGGCCCTCCTTCTGAATGTTAAGTCAACAATGTTATTTTCCTCCTGGCGGTGTGAACATTAACAACATTAGTTTTGCATGGTTGGTAATAACTCCTCAAGTTCACTGTCAAGGTACTGATATGATGGGATCAAGAATCCATCTAAATAGTACATTGGCAATTTTGGAAGTGCCTTTGCTTCTGGTAAAATTTATTTTTAGCATCACAATATTCACTGAATAAATGACTGAATAAATGATAAATGTATATCTTGAAATGCCTTTTTGTAAATGATGCTTGACATTTTTTGCATGTCTTTTTTTGAAACTCAAAATAGACATGTGAAGTAACAGCAAGGTTTATTTAACAGAAAACAGCGAGTAACGTGTGCATTGTTTCCAGGGCCTCCACAGCTCAACATAGAAAAGTACAATACTTTTCCAAAAATTGAATTAGAACCTTTAAGTCAATTTGCTTAAAAACGAAAGCAGGACAGACAGTCCATACAAAAACTGTTTACCTGACCAATTACTTTTAGTACTGTATGTGAAATAATCAATGCATTGTTCAAGAGTCTTGCATGGCAATACTGCTTTTGTGTAACTTGAGTAAACAACCTATTAAAATTAAGTTACCCTGAATAAAACGCGAATGATTTCACAGCACTTTAATAACAGCATTCCCCAGGGCCTCCATACTAATTATAATTCAGCTGTTTGTATCCATTTCAATTAACAACTGTTTCTAATTACCTGCAATCAGTGAGCATAACTGAGTTTGACTGCCAGTCTTTAATGAACCAAAATTTGTGAACAACCATTTGCTTGATTTCATCTCCTTCTTTACATATTTTTGAAATATTTCCCTCTCACTGTGTCTTCAAATATCTTGCAAGGTCTCTGCTATAGCAACAGCGTTAATTGGAAGTTTGGCACATCTAATTAACTCCGGAAATCCTGTGTGGGCAAATTAAACTTGCAGGTGAGGACAAATTTTCACCCGAAAAAAGGAGACAAAATTAAATGTTCTTTGAGGTAGCCGTATTTGAGTCATCCATGAACTTGTGTTAAAGTAAAGGAAAGACAGACTTTCCATTACATGCAGTTTCAACATGGTCACACCCCGTTGTGGACCTTAATGCAAATTGGAGGTTCCATTTTTGAAGGATAAACTTTGACAGTACTTGCAGAGTTTGGAATTCTTTAAGGTAGGAAACAGTTATGGTCTATGGATGATTATTCTACCAGTAATACACTTACACAGCCGTCTTTTGAATGATTTGCCATTCCTTTATTCATCCATAACTCAAACTGGAACATGAACTGGCTTACAGCTTTTGACTCCTTTATGGTGAGAATTTCTGGACCCTCTTCCCGAATGAACAATATTTTAAGGATGTAAAGAGTGTAAAATTTGATTAAAACTACTCCTTATCAGCCTATAGATAAACCTGAGGATGTGTCAAAGACACATGCTTTGGTAGTTCATTGCTGAAACCAGAGGAGAAAAAAAAAGAATCTGCTAAATACCAGACATTTTTGTGGTGAGGTATCCAGCTAGGAAGACCTGCTCCATGGGGAAATATAACTCCCTGTCCAAAGGGAACTTTTGTCTGCCTTAGACGTTTAAAAACAAACATTTATAATTTCAACTGTCAAGTTCTAGTGCTTTTAATGGCAGTTTGGGGTTTAAGGAAATTCCTTTCCCTGCATTGGTTTTGAGAGGGAAATAATTATAATTTCACTGTTGACAGCTGGGTGGAAAAAATAATTGAAGGAAATATTGTGTAGCATAGTGAGAGCATGGTGAGAGTAATGTAGAAAAACTGAGTCCCCCACATAAAGGCTCACTTTACTCTATACTGTAGAACTCATGCAAAGAAATGTTGACAAGATAATGGATGAGTTTGACTGGGAGTTGTACGACAGTGACAACAAACAAACAATAACTATAATTGTTTAACTTTCATTTTTAACCGCGCTGTTGTGTTCATCAACAAGAGTTGCACTTTGGTTGCATAAACTAACAAAACTAGTCAACTATGCAAACTTGATCAGAAAAAAGTTTTGCATATATATCAACAATAGGCCTCGGAGCTCCTTTTCAAGTGTCTTAATTAATAATCAAGGTACAAAGGTGGGCCTTTCGAAACTGACATAAAGCATGAGGACCTTAATATTAATATCAAAATTATAATTTCTTACATTGCGTGCTAATGTGACTCACTTAAGCGAAAACAGGAAATGCCGAATTAACACTCACTGCCTGTTACACATAAAGGAACTCAATGCATTCTATTTCCTTGTAAATGTTAGTGATTTTTTATACTATCAAGAGACCACATACATTAATAAATGTTAAACTTCAGTCAGTACAAAGAATAAGTATAAGTTCTTAGAACAACTTAATAAATACATGAGCTGCCGGCACAACGTATTGCAATCAATTTGGGAAAACTAATAAGGGTGTTGATATTGAGGTTGGCAATTTCTTTTCCACTTACAGCACACAACTTTTTTAGCAATTGGAAAAAATCCATACAAAATTTGAAAAAACAATCAGTTCATAAAACGAACTCGGTTGAAGTCGCAAATGTTTTTAATCCCTTATGTTGATTGATTTGTTTATCAAGTTCATTGGTGAGTTAATGTGCAATGATTAACCAAAGAATAGTTTTTGCGTTATGGTTATATTAGTAGTACGGTTAGATGTGAAAGTAAATTAAGGAAGAAGGTAAGGGTTAATGGGGCTGGACTAGAGTTAGTCTTGAGTGGCAACGCTGGTTTTTGTATTAGTCACCAGTAGAGGCACAACATCAACTGGATCGGAAGGACTGGATAACTCTATGAGTCTTGTTCAAAACTAGTGCCTTGATAAACTTGGCACAGCCGCCTGGCAAAATCCACGCAGGGGAGACAGAAGAGGTCTAGGTCACAGTCAGCTCACCATTGTGCGCGTGCAATTCATTTCATGCATATTCAAATCACAGTCAGAAAGAAAAAAACCTGGGCGAGTCCTATTGCCAAAAGTGTCAAGACATTGGATTTGATGTTTGTTTGATTTAGATATTTCTCCTTCGGTAATTGGTGATTCGTGCATCGGCATTAACAAAACAAACGTCGCCAATCAAGACTAGATTAGAGTTAGATTTAGCAATGGTACAGGATGTGCTGAAGTAAAAAGATCACTGGATTTAGGTGGCTAATGGGGGAGGGCAGTAACCCTTAAGTCGTCCCCTTAAATCTCCTTCCTGTTGAAACTATTGTCATGGAATATAGATAGCAGTAACACAAACTGATAAAAATGTTCCTGTCCAAATTATCCTCCATATCTACTTAAATCTAGTCATAAATCAGCCATTCATGCCAGGCAGTAATTTGTACAGCTAGGCAGATGATTACTCCAGGCTCCTCTGAAACGAGGCACCTATTACAACCTCTTCCTTATTCTCTCCTATCCACCTGTTGAAATCAATATACACAGCTGAGCCTATTAAGCAATGACAGCCATGGTCTAGAAAACATCACGCAACCCTACAATATGCATACGTACATGTATATGTACTCCTCTCCTACACTACTTGTGCCTACACCAATGACACATATTCCTTCACATTGGCTGTAACTGAGGTTGCTATGGTTAAATCACACTTTCCATTCAAGATGAGCTTATGGGATGATCGAAC
Organism: Leptasterias polaris; assembly: GCA_037783415.1. NCBI lineage: Eukaryota > Metazoa > Echinodermata > Asteroidea > Forcipulatida > Asteriidae > Leptasterias > Leptasterias polaris. The sequence continues at coordinate 226,195 of JAZGTN010000192.1, forward strand.
ACTTAACCACAGATTATCATGAGCCTTGTGGTCATCAAACAATCACTGCTGTAGATAAACTAAAACGAATTCAGGAGATATCTAAACTTGTTTCTTGGGAAAATTACAAAAAACAGTAATTAACTGTAACCAAAGGAGGTTATTGAGCTTGGCTACTGGGCCATCTGTGGTTTGTGGTAGACCGCAGTGCCTCTCTAGCCTAGATTGTATTTCTATCATGCAAACCTTAAACTCTTTTTAGGTTTAATAATGTTGTTTCTCATGCAGATGCAAACAAAATTGGTGCAAAGGCGTTGTATCTCCTAAAGTAGCACTTACGTTACGCGAGAGTTTGAAATTGTCAAAACCATTGTTTCTCGCTTAATATAGCCCGGATGTACAGACAAAACAAAGTAGGCCAACACGCTAAGACATGACGTTTTTGAACAAAGCATTTTTGAGTGAGATACAACATTGTTGCAAAATCGAGATACTGACACACTGATTCATTCTCATCCCTGATATTTTAGAAGATCTTTCATGGAAATCCTTATTCATCACAACCCCCTTAACTTTTGTGCCAAGTATATGTGTGCCTCTTGCTTAATAGATGATGGCAATCTGAATCCATATATATGATATATTTCCTGCATTATTCACAGCATCTTAACACCTGATGTTGTGTCAGAGAAGGGTGGACTTAAGCGTCTTGGTTGGACCGACCTTCCGAGTAACAGATTATTTCAGGACCAGAAATTATTCTGATTCAAGTGGCAATAGTGTGACAGCATAGAGCAAGGACAGATCTGTCCTTGCTCTATGGTGACAGCAATTGAACTTTTCTGTGAGCTCCACAATCATCATGAACAATATAATAAGGCACATAATCAAAGTTTTAAGTGTATCATCATTCACATTTGGGAAAGTAAACTCAATAGCCTTGTAGTTAAGATTTCTTATTTTTTTAAAAAAGAATTACATACTCACATTTTAATGATATATCCTGAGAATTTAAAGTTGAATATTTCATCATGTACCTTGGAGCATCAATAGCTAAGTAAAAAGTGTTTAACATGTTGGTTCTTCACAAAGTTGTAGCATAGCTTATAAACTTGTTCCCGCACCCCGCACGTACATTCGAACAACAACTTACTTATTACTTATCATAAAGAAGTTTTCACTTAAAGATGAATACATTAAATGCCGTACAACCTTCAAATTAAAATAGAAACTGTATAATACAATCGTTCTTGACTTCGCACAATTTCGTTCACACACAAAGAATGAAGACTCCATTTAACTGTGAATGTTGACAGCACATATAATGCAATGGTGGAGGTCTAGTGACATTTATTAACAGTTGCTCCCCTAGTTTGAACCAGCATTCCAGATGTAATAACACCAATTTCATACATTTCTTCATTGTAAGGAGATAGCCACCTACATTTGTGATACACCTGTTATTGGCCCAAGTTGTCTGCATCTGTGACATTTATTGGTTTCAGACAGATGTCAAGACAAGGTGGTTAAAACTTTGGACAATAAAAAATGGGGGGTAAAAGTCCTTGGGCAAAATCACTGGATGGTAACTGAGTAAGGGCCAGCTCTGCATTCTAATAAACAGCTGATTCCATGCTGGTGTGAGTGGCTAGTAGCTCATATCCTTGCTCTATGCTCATACAAAACCAGACTACTTCTACTCATTGATGTTCAACTTGTTAAGTTCTGTTTGGATGTTTCGGTGTTTTTGTTATCTTTTTTAAAGAATTGAACGCAGATTGATTTTCCGAAGGAGAGTTGAGAGAGGTAAATGACTGTTTGTGAGTTTATTGTCATGTATGCTTAATCATGAAAAGGGGAAATGTGGACCAGGAACTCACAAGAAAGTAACGTCAAATGAAAGTAACTTTTTATGTTGGAAGAGAGCCAAACTTCAAAGCTTCTATTTTGAACCTAGTTCAACATCCATGGTAACAGCAACAATTTGATCAATATCGCTATGTGTTATACTGCAGACTTGCTCATTCGGGCACTTTCTTTCTACTTTTCCGCGGGAAATCATTCATTTACGTTGTGAAGAATACAGTGTTTCCTTCACAGGAGACAAGGGGGAAAACTCTGATGCAGATGAACTATACAGCTCGTATGGGAATACATAGGCTGAGCCCACACAGGAATTGATCTGACCTTCAAGAGAGGTGAGTAAGGGTATTTTGCCATCCCGCTGAACAGGTCCCCCAATTACTGGTCCCCAGTGCTAGCCAGTGATTTAGCCAGTCACTAGTAGTGAATACTAGTAGTAGTAGTAGTTCCACTATAACCTGGCTCAAAAGCACACCCATGTGAATGCGTGGGAGAGACAGGGGGTTAACATTGGAGCTCATATTTTGGGGATGCATATCTAGGAACAACTCATGCTGTGGTCACGCCAAGGTTTAGGTTACCTTTCCCCGTCTCTCCTCTGAAAACAAGAAAGAAATCTAGCAAATAGTACAATTTAGAAGTGAAGGACATGCCTCCCACTGATTGGCTAATGGCATAGCGTCCACACTGCCTGGTTGGAGCTGCAGAATGCACCTAAACATCACTCTGTTACCGGTGTAAACGAAATTGTGTTTGATCTTTTTTGACAAATCGTTCGATGCCCGTTTCTCAAAATTTCGAGGGGTGGTCTCATCCAAATTTGCTGTTGGTTAGGATTCCCACTGATTCCCATGTGAATGATTAATTTCTAAATACAGCTATTAGTCAGACCACACTAATCACGACCCACTAAGAAGAATCGGTTGAAAATCTATATATAAGTTTATGTGTTTTATTAACTTGAAAATCTAGACAAAGGGATCTATTCGCAAGTAGCTGTAGAAATGCACACACAAGTACAAAAATCCTTGTAGAATTTTTTTAAAATACATTTTAATAATAATACCTACAAAGACCATAAACAAAAACTACATGTAAAAAAATAACTATAAACTGATCCTGCAAAAATGAAATGAAATACATTTCACCTTGAACAAAATGATTATATTGATGTTAGAGTGCATTCTGCAAATCAAGTGTGTAACTTTTACTACTACTGCACTAAAAATAAAATTGTTTGTGTGTGTGGTAAGTCCTCTGTATACTAATTCTCACAAACTGAACTGCACACATTAATCACTGAATGACAGCAAAATGACAAGAAGATAGGAGAGCCTTAGATAAAGAGGTTGCAACAAGTTACCAGTCAGCCCCAAAAACTAATGGTTTTCCCAGTCAAAGCTTTCAGTGATGATAGTAATTCCCCACTGCCTCCAGTGTAAGATAGAACTCAATAAGCAGATAAATTACATCATGGTCTGGGGCTGTTTTCACAAGAGCTCAAAATTTTCTGAAACCCTAAGCCCTGCTCAATACCAGCAACATTGTACCATTTTGTTTAACAATGAGATTAGATCCCAAGCGGATTGAGCTGTAAGCCAACTAATCAAAGTGGGACGTGGATGATGCTCCTAAAAAGCAACACCGAAGTCATGAAATAATAAGATATTGTTTTTAAAGTGCACATAAGAAGCTCAGTGTTCTCTTCCCCCTTCTGATCAGCCACCGCCAGCTTGAATTGCGCTTGATTAGTTTGAAGGGGGTTTTGTGCTTCTGCAAGTATCTGTGTCAAACCAGCCCTTAAGAACCACTCAATATCTCTAGTGCTGATTTAGATAGGCTCTGCTGACATCTTTAAGGTGTTTTTTGTTGATGAATGACACTGTGCAGACTGCAGACCAGACATAGTGCACATTGGCAGATCACCAATGAGACTTTTGTTCAGGGGAATCCATACAATAATGTGCAGAGTTTGGACAGCTACTTCTAAGCACTTGAACAGTTAAATTCACAGTTCGACTTTCACCACAATGATCATCTACAATCAATCCTGGAACATTGTATTTGGTTTTACCAGGCAGACTTCTAAGTGGTCTTTCAACTCACAGTTTGGAAGACCACAAAAGTTTCTAAACTTTTACTCCTCTCCCCGCCCCCAGCTTTTTTCTTGATCTCTTGTCAAATTTGTCCCCGGTTGAAATTCCTGTCTTTTTCAATATCAACCCCAAAGCAACAACTCTCCTCATTAAGTTATCCCTGTGACTGTGATTTATTTTGACCAGCCCTCTTGCTTATTTGCTTCATTAGTTGTATTGATATAGCTCGGAGATATCAGCATGGGAAAAAAAAACTGAAACAACCCAACTATATAAGTGTGTAAAGTGACTTGTATTGTTGGGTCCTCTTTCAATTGACATTTTTCGGTAGTAGAGATTAAGTCATTTACTTTGTGTAAAAAGAGTACTTTCAGGATTTCTTTGTTTAAGAAAACAAGCTTAACTGAACAGTACGCAATGTCATAATGGTCATATGTTCATATTGCTAGGTGACAAAATCTACAGGAGGAGGTACAACAGACGTTCAGTGTCACAAGAGATTCTGAAAAATTGCCCTTTTTTTCATCTTCCCAGACAGTGAGCTGTTCTTGCCTTTGTTTTGTTCCAGCCTTACCCAGAAAGTTTGAATAATGCACCTTCTCATCATTAGTGTATACCTGATGAGTCAGGTACTTTAGCAGGTCAACAAACACCCTCTGTTCCACATATCACTTGAGTGTGAAAGCGCTGGACAATTTCCCCCACTTATCTCTGTTTTTAACTGGCATGACCAGTAACATCCACGCCAACATCTGGTTACCACAGACCAGCTTTAGTCAGAGGAAATTAAGTGGTCCTCAGAATATCTTGGTTTCTTTTTGTTGTTGTAAACGACTGTCACATCCAGGGAATTGTTTTCCCCTTCTGAAAAACACCGAAAAGGGTCAGTGACCACTTGGATGCTTGAAGTTGAAAGCAACTGTCAAGAGGATTGGTTCCTTATGCTGTGGGATGGGAATGAGTTTGTATTTGATACCTGTTTGCCAGACTTGACTTTTACCACAAACTGTGAGCACACTGTTGATGGAGGAAATTGGTGGTAATGGTTTTACACTCAAAACACACATATTCTAGATAGGCCCCTAATGTCATTATATCCAACTGTTAAGCCACAAAAACAATAACAACACATATTGGAAGAAGCCTCTGTTGTGGGATCAAGGTTACAGGAGGAGTGCTCAGAAAATTGGCGAATAATGGAAACTTGTAGATTAATCACCACCAGCGGGTGCTGTCTCTTGATCAGGAAAGACATCCACTTTACTATCGCCTTGGCTTTTCTGTTTCTACATTTAATATGTTAAACATTAAAGCCCACATAGCTCTGGAACTTTAGAATTAGAGAACAAGATGCTCCCTTTCTTCATTCGGGAAGTTCTAATTTGGTAGCCTAGGCTATATGAAGCCTGATTATGACTGATACTATAATATGAGAAGCTGCCCAGTTATTCAATTTTTAAAATTGGTACCAAAATAATTAAAAATTTAGGTCTACCACATCCAGAAAGAGACTGCGGAACCTGTGGTAGATAAAGATTAATGGGTAAATAAAACTGACAAATTCACACCTTTTTTTCCATTTTGACCAGACGCACCAACGAACTTGGCACAAACACACTCCTTCCTCCATGACTCAACCACCGAACCAGTTTCATGTCATCCATAATAATCATTCATTTCTACGCATGGACTAAATTAAGTTCCTGTGATCCATACATTACTCCATCTTTTGCCATCCTCCGGAAAAGCCATGTCAAGCTTGAAAAACACATAGATTTAAAAGGATCCCAATAGCTTAATTAGTTGAATGTGTCATCTTGATTGAGCTGACCATTGATCACATATATTTCCTCCTAATGCCTGATGAAGTAGTGCCAGACAGACCAGAGCAAAGTTTTTAATTAAAACATTTTTAGATGAGCTTAACCAAGACTTGGCAAGAAAGCGAAAGAAAACTGAAGTTGGAACTTTCTTTGGGATTGGTTGTTGGTTGTGGTTTGATTATGGTTTGAAACCATCCCTTTATATGGAAACCTATTGGGCAGGAGTAGTAGTTCTGACTGGCCCTAATTGCTCTCAATTAGGGGGGTCAATTAACAGATTGGTTAAAGCCCATGGGTGCAGTTGGGGGTAATTGATGACCATGATGAACAGCCAGTTAGTAGAAGAATTAAAGTGGCTACTTTGTAGCAACATTCCTGGTAGTGTCCAAGATACAAAAATACATTTTTAAATGCATTGACAGCTAAGGGTCGGTTAATAAACCACCATGGGTATGTACAAGTTAGGGACATCAATATAAAAACATGCTTTGTGTAAACAGACTAGAATTGTCCTTTAAAAAGTCACAGCTCCACCCCATCTCCCACCCCCCTCCCCTAAGGCACAACCTGTCACCATTTGGTGATAATCTACCCATGGAATCTCAGCTTTAAGTGATTGATTGGCTGTAATTGGTCAGGCTTGCCAAATAATGAACAGTGGTATAGTAGGTGCTACTTTCTGGTCATACCCCAAATACCTGTAGCCCATTTTCCAGGTGAAACAATAATAACTGTCCAGCCTTGGTGGTGTCTGTGGTGGCAACAACCACTTAACAAATTAATGTATGTACAACTTGGGATGTTTTTAAATCCATGAACTTCTTCAACCATGGTCTTGGGACATTGATTAAGATCACAAAAAATGCAGCCAATGTAATTGTATCACACACTTCAATGTGGGAGGTTAACTGTCAAAATTGACAGTTAAAGCATGGAGGTAGATGGTTAAAGTATGCCATAGCACAATGGCAACAGAATTAGGGTTGGTCCACACAGAGTAGCTAATTTCACTGCTGTCTTTGTTTCTAAATATCAATTTTGTGGGTTGCTTTGAGAAAAACGACTTTGCCACAATCTACCTTGCATATTACAATGGGCAGTCACCATCGGCGAACACAGAATGTTACAGTTTTGGGTAGTTTTACTTTGACAGGGGTTTATTGTAGAAGAAATTTACAAGTTGGCTGCAGGAATAGTTAGTAAGCTGCAGAAATTTTCACAGCTAAGTCTTGGAAAAAGCAGCAACGCTAGCAGCAAAGGTATAGCAAAAGAGATTCTATTCAAAGGGATTAACGAAGTTAGCTACTAGTGTGAACACACCCACAGTGTCGATGTGCCACCTTGGAGGACAAACCGTACATTTTAAAATTCATCGTGTTTTCCAAAATCTCAGGTACACTGTTATAGAAAACCAAAGTTTTTTTGGTAAAAGTCCTTGCTACACCTCTATCTTTAAGTATTAAATATTTAAGCTGTTTACCCTTTCTATAGGCAGAGTTCACCTAATTTTTTTGTTTTTGTTTTGAAAAAATATCAGACATAGATGTTCTTATGTTATTAAGAGGGAATTTAACCACATGTTAGAAGCTTCTTTTTTCGGAGGGGGGGTGGTCAACTTTATACCAGCATTCTGTATGTCACATCAGGTATCCTTTTTTTTTAACTGGGGCTCAAAAAACACTGCCCAAGGTCTTACTCAATAAAACCTTGCATTTGTTTCTAATAAACACATAAGCATCCTTGACATCATGTTTCCTCACTAACTTACGTCATTCTATGGAAAATCAACAATGGAACTTGTTAGATTTCGTAACACTTCTCTTCCTATTTTCAACATCCCCTTCCTGGACCGTATTTTCTTCTGATATGGGACCCATTCATTATCAATATATTGCCAATGTTTATTTTGCAATATAACTTTGCGAATGGTATGCATTAGAAGACATCATAACCAATGAAGATGATGATGATAAAATGGGAATACAACTAAACAATGGGCCACTTAAAAAAAATCTGTACTAAATCCAATATCTTGTTCTGTAGTCATTGTACATGCATCTGACAAGATGTGCAAGGAGGTACAAAAGGGCCATGCCACGAACTATAATAAGTGGTATGAGCTGATATTAAACTATTTTACAAAATTTATCTTCCAGGCAATTTTGTGTTGTTGTTTTTAATTAGGATTCTGTAATATCACAGAGCCTTCTCCAAACCTTGTATTCCGCTCCAGCTCCGGTTCCAGCAACAACTTTGGATAAGTGTACATTTTGCACAATGATTCCAACATCAAACGAAGCCTGGAGCTGGAGCCCAAGCCAAGGTTTGGAAAACGCCCAAATTATTAGTTATAACAGCATGCTTTTGTATTTGATGTTTGAGACTAAACACAATGGGGGCTTGCACTAATACTTAATAGCGTGCATTACTAATTAATAATTAATAATACCTCAAACTAAGTCTACATCAAGCTAATTGATGATTGAAATACAATAATAAATATCCAGTAGCTATTAAGTTGGATGATTTCATAAACCATTTCCTATAAAGTTCTTTTTATAGAATTGTACTACTGGATCTTTTAACCCAGGCCTATGTTTGAAAAGGAAGTTTGCCTGTCTCTTCCCACACACACCAATGTATGTGCAAAAGTTAACCTGGCGAAAGGTGACAATGTTGATTTGAAAAGTTCATTTTGACCTTCAATGACAAACAAACAAACAAACAAACAAACAAACAACCCAACAAACAAACAAACAAACAAACAATCAAACAACCCAACAAACCCTTTTTCAAGTGAAAAGTAATTTTTTCTATTTTATTTATTACTGAGCTGACCTAATTTTTTCATCGTTGTGCAACTTTAAAGGAAATTATTTGTTTTCATTCGATGAATAGGCAAACTTGAACCGTAAAAATGAACAATTTTTCATTTGGCAGGTTTTAGTAATTTCTTTTTCTACCAGTTCAAATTGTGAACAACAAAGACTGTATCCCTTACACAAAATGATTTTTATTTGATTTCTTTAAAATTAAGTTAAAGCCAATAATGCAATCGCCTGGTGGTTGAGGAGCCTCCTTATATTGTTGCAGTACTTTGTATTGACAACAGGTATTTCTCTTGATTGAACACAAAGTAATTGGTGGATCTAACCCCATTAACCACAAATGAAGGTATTCAATTGAGCATCAACTACTGTGTTGTGTCATAGATGATTACTGACCATGAGAAATACAATTATACTAGAATTGGTCAGAATCAATGATGACTGGCTTTGCTGTTTTCCGGAAACTCACACCAATGAGAAAAGGAAGTTGTTCACCTTTGTATAAAACATATGTCCATAACAGCATACACTGTTTCAAGTTGTTTCTCTTTGATTGTGGTGTCAATAGACTGTGCAATTCTTGCATGAACTGAACTTCCGGTAACCTTGTAATGACCCCTTGCAAGACACAAAGTGCACTTACACGCCCGCCTGTCCTATCAAAATGTACAAAACTAATTACTCCCAAGATGGCAGAAATTGTAGACAGGTATTGTACAAGGGGTCAATATGAGTTTTTATGTGTGCATGATTTAAAAAGTCACATCCCCTCAACGGTATCGCTGTGCTGCTGCTTCCCAGGTTAAATCATGAACTCAGGTGTAATCCCTAGTTATCAGGCCTGTGAGTGGACCCTAAAAAAAAGAGCTGAAACACTACATGATGTAAGAATGATCGTGGAACGTCAAGTGAGCGCGCGTAACGCATTTACGTTGGTCTAATTGGGGCACCCCATTGATCCAGTAACTAGGCTTATTTCACATTATTGTAGTTGTACATTATTGTTGCCAAGCATATATACATGATATAAGGCCAAAAAGTAAAAAAAAGCGAAGATCTCACAGGCCTGAGTTATACAGTAGTTTCAGGTTGAAAAGGGTTCAGGTTCTGCCAACCCCTCAACCCAACCGAACAAAGATAATGACAAAATAGGAAGACCACCATCATTGGGCCTGATAGCTCAGTTGGTGGAGCACTGGTCTGTTTATCTGGAGGTTGCTCATTCAAATCCTGTTCTTATAAATTTGTCTTTGTTCACCACCAAAATCAATCAAATTTACCCAGCTTCCCCTTATGGGTTATTACTTGCGACGATTGTTTGTTTTCAATCCAATTTTTTCTTGACGATTTTTCTGCAAACCTTACAAATGCAAACTTTGGAAATAAACTCTTCAAAATATAAATAATTAATTAATCTACTGATGGTAAAGTTTTACAAAGGTATGACCTGAATCTCAGGTTTGTTTTCCAATATATACACTTAGTTGGGGGTCATTTCAAATTAGGATGGAAAGATTCTCACTCTCTTCACAACAGCATTTATACTTCAGCAACCAACAAAAACAGAAACATATTTTGTAAGCCTAATTACAAAAACAATTTAAAAAAATAAAAATAAATCCATCAAACAATTATAGTTTCAGATCAAAGCGCCCCCTAGGTTTTTTCCAGTTAACCACTTCACGTTGGTTGACATGTATATTTGCAAAATTTCCTGGTAGAAATCCGGCCGATGTTTATAAATGCCCGCAACAATTTCAGAGCGTCTTTTGGGGTTGTGGTCAGTTATCAGTAGCCCAGCTGATGTGTGTACACGCCCCCCAGACAATCCATAGTGAAGCCAGCACAGTCATGCACTCACCATGTTGAGCTTCATTTCCCCATACAAAGAGGGACAAAGGGTACTGAAATTCATGCTTAAAATCAGTCCTCTTTTAATCCTGACATCCTTTTGTTGTAGAAAAGAGGGTTACAAGAGATTGATAGGCTGCCACCATTGTTTTTCATTGTCTATTCATTAAGGGGAGGTAAGTCCGAGATTCCAGTATACCATGTGGCTTATGGTTAAGGTTCGGGCCTATTCTTGGTAAGACATTCCCTAATTTCTCAAAAGAATGAAAAATCTTGTGCATTTTTGTGACAACTTTTGTTGTCTTTACTTTATTTAGCCAGGGTTTCATTGTGACATTGATATTCTCAACAACAAAAATTACTTCAGAAGTTCTGAAAATGATAGCTTGCAAGGGCACAGGGTGTTTTGTTTTTTTAATGCTGATGTGAATTGGTTTAGTCTGAGTGCATTCTCAAGGTCAACTTGACTCAGTCTGTTCCACTGATGAAAATTAACTTTACATTGCCCTATCACACACTTGAATCTCCCATACTTATCAATCAATCAAAGTTTAACAATACTAAGTACATTTCCTATAGTAGGCGTGGGTTACAAATTGAAAGGAAATAATGTCAATCAAATAATACTGCAAAAAACACAAACAACAAAAACAAACAAGTCTAATTCTTGTTACTAAACAATGGGAGGAAACAATAGCACAGCAAAACTAGACAGGATCATCTCTTTATTATAATTTATATAGTTACTATCTTTGTATGGTGGTGGTGACCTCAAGGTGATACATTTTGGGCAGAAGGTAAGATAACAGACTAGCTGTTAACTCAAAGTTTTGACCAAATTATTGTCATACAAGGACCAACAAACTCTGACCAAACTAGAGTTTTTCAATCCATAAAAAGTTAGGCTTCAATGCTCACAGAAACAATGAAGTTTTCAGCATATTTGATGCCCAGCAAAGAGTCTGCTCATTGATTCTGGTTAAAGGGGCTTTTGATTGGCAGATGTCAAATATCGTAAAAGTGTGTATAGTCCATCTGCTCAATTCCATCCATTCCTGTTGAACTTTTGATGGGTCATTTTATGCATGGTGTCATTTTACCTTTACTTGTGGTGGTGTTAAGCGGTGTTGATGGGGGACCAATTTCCAAGTGCTAGGTACAGTAAACTCATTTGTTAATTGAGTCCCCATTCCTCATCATGCAACTTTCGTCGGTGGGCAACTTTGTTTTATATAACAGCCAATGGAGGAAGAAAATAGACCCAAATGTTCCTCTATGAATCTGCTAAAAGTATCATCCCCCATCACTGTTCCCCCCCCCCCCCCCCATTAACTTTGATCTTGTTTCGTTTTTCACTTATCCCTTGTCCTGGCAAATTATCATGGTCAAAAGACTTAAGAACAAAACACATCAGAAATGGCAACGGGCATTGGCACTGTGATGAAAACTGACAGGGTGGTAGATGATTCATTGATCTTCAAAAGACAGTCTGCACGCAGGCTGCAAAACCTGGCCCTGTTAGTTGTAAATAATTTGTGCACAATTAAAGGGAACACATGGCAGGCAGGGCAGGCACCCAAAGGAAGTTCAACAAGATAAAGACAGATGATACCAGAGCCTCCAAAATGAGCAATAGTAATTGTATGCCTTTTGGAAAGTTAGAAATATCAAATCAGCATACTTCTTGTATTCTGCAAAGCCATATGTTGGTTTAAATTCTTCCAAACTTGTACTAAATAATGCTATTTTTTTGCCGCACATAGGCTTTGTAAACCTCTAAAAGTCTTTGGCCATGGGTGGAATTTAAACACTTGCTGTTTGTATAAACTGTTTTTCTCCCTCATAACTTTTACAATATGTGTCAGCGGAAGCTATATTCATTCTACAGGTTTGCGATAGTTTCCTGTTATTTTAATACTATTGATTTATTTTGTACCTTTCTTTATTAGTTAATTCCAATATTTCTTGACTTCCTGACTAATTTACCTTCAGCCAACTTGACACGATTTGTCTATTTTACAAAATCTTGAACTTATATTCTATGACTATGTTCCGAATGCAAACTTTCAGGGTTATATTGTTAAGGTCAAAGGGCTAGGAATGATGCAAATGTCACAGGTTCCTCAGTGATTGCCAAAATTGGATCACGTGCCATTAATTTAGCATTTCCGTCTGCCACTTTCATTTAATCATCAATTAGCTGGCTAACGAACTGATGATAACTGCCCATGACAAAATAGGTCTGTTCTGGGGAAGAGTGAAAAATCAAAATTACCAGGGCAGCTTGAGTGTAGGAAAATGTTATCATTGACTAAACGGAAATTCACCTCCAAATATTGCACAAGTTCTCAGCCTGCAAAAGGTGGAGAAAGATCCAAACTTGAGGCTACTATTAAACAGAAATCCCTCGGCTATAGACATCTTGGAAAATCTATTCTGGTCAAAGTCATGGTGTGGCCCTGTGGACAAGTGAAGTTGAAATCATCTTACGTTAAGTCTCACCCATTTGTTTATATTTTTATATCGTACTGTTATTGATGTACTGATTGGAAAAAGAAATAAAGTAGAAATTGCATGTGAAAGTGCAAGAATTTCTTAAAAGTAATTACAGAACATAATTACCCGACAAAGAACCTCTTTATAAATGCCATGAATACTAAAAAAACTTCTTTGTTTTTTAAAGTACAATAGATACATGAATAAAGAGAAATACAACAGGTTTTTCAGCACAGGTATACAATTCTAACATAATCTTGAAGGAAATTCCTTACCAAGATAGTGTCAAAAACGAACAAGCCATGATCAATAAACTAGGTAGGGTTCACACAAAGCTACTGATGGAGCTCATAGATACCTTCATGAATAGGGTTCCAAGAAAATCACCACAGTGTACATCACTGGTCACTTCTATTATTAGCATAGTACCCTGACTAAAATTAACATCATGCTGAAATACAGATCTCCCTCATCATCAGGGAGACCTTCACCCACCTACTATAACCCTAAGACCCACTGCAAAGCTTTCTGGAGAATTCACTTAGGCTTGATAAACACTATAAATTGTCTCTTTCTGTCTTCCTGATGTATGTTTACATCTTCTTTGAGGATTTGTTTTCTTGGTGATGGCAAACTCTTCTTGCACCACCCACCATCGCTGACCCAAAAAGTGTGAAGACCTAGAGCAGTCTTGCGCAACCGAACACCGTGACCTTATCCAAATACTGCCAACTACATCATCATTGGATTCAAGTAAAAACCAAGGGAGATCACCTACTGCAGTATAGTCTCTTGCTTTATAAGTGAAACATGACCGGAAAATTGGGTCAATCGAAGAGAAAACAAACCCTGGTGACAAAATACGGCGGCTAAATTTATGCCGACCTGGTGTAAATGATGGGACATTTAGGGTACACAGATAGGGAGAGCGGGGGAGATCGTTTGATGCAAAGTCAATGTCACATATGGTGGGTGGCAGTGAATAGGGAAACTGTTATGGCACTAGGCTACTTTACAGCTGCTTCTAGACCTTAAGGAAACAAACAGTAAGTTGTGTTGCCAAGACAGAAGATGATTAAAGATACGAGTTGCTCAGATCAGGCCGATTAACAACCCTATATTTGGAAAAAGATTCATAAGAATCTAGCTCTGGTCATTTCCCGGTTGGTTTAGACACGCAGTAAATATTCCAGAGACAAATTATCCCAAGTTTAAATCAAGATCTCAACTATGTAGATTTTTTTCTGTGAGAAAATGGAACTATAAATCCTACACTAGGCACTCTGTAACAGAGAATGAGAAGTGACGACAAGTCAGAGAAGTTATATCTGCCCTTAATCTAGGTCAAAGCTTTCATCTTTTACTAGGTTCCCTGTTGATTTTCAATTTAAATACAAAATAAACAAAATGTACAAAAAGGGAACAATATGAAGGCCGACTGGTGTACTCGTGCCTCAAACCATTGAAGGAGTGGTAGTGAGTCTGTAAACACTAACAAATATACATCCAGTGAACTGATTCAGTCGGCAGTTGCAGTCTGAAGGCGAACAAAAATCTTTTAATGTGTTTTTCTTGCCTCGTTTACAGCTTAAGAACCTCTTAAAAGGTTCGGCAAAAACAATGCACCTCATTAGAAAGGGCTAAGTAGTGGAGAGATTTGTTTGTGTAGCTTTCCTGTTTGTGCGGAGATGGAGTTGGGCCAAGTCACGCATATCTGTCTGGCTGGTTACAAGCACAAGAACAACACACTTGATTGTGGGGGCTCTTGTCTCTGACCCCTATGTAGTGATACAAGCATAGAGTATCATCATCTGATTCAGAATTTTGGGCTTTTGATTTCCCACAGGGTATTTGGAAAACTTATAATAAATCACAGCAACCAAGACAGGATTTGTGATGCAAATACGGGAGGTTAAAAGAGCATTGCTAAAAATACATGGACTGTAACATCAAGACCTGAGCAAATACACCAAGACGCTGGAAAACTAACAGCAAGTAAGTCGCCTCCCTCCATGGTCTTAATGATCAGGCCATGAGAGCTAGTGTAAAGAAACAATAAGCATCTCATCCAATGTAGAACAACCACACACTGATTTATAATGGCTTTTGTATCTAACTTACATTTGCTGAGAGACAAAGGGGGTAATGAATTTCCTTTGATCCTGTATAACTTCCACCATCTAGGACAAGCTACTAATGGTGATGATGACATATTACTAGAAAGTATCACCTACCTAACAGTCACAAATTAAGTGTTACAAGTCGGTTGGTTATTGAAAGCGTCAGCAGGTAAATAAATGTCACTTTTTTTACCTGATTGTTTGTATGCTCGAACAAAGTTTTAAGTTTGTTTTCAAAATTTTTTAAAAACATAAATTGTTTTTGGATTCTTATGTTAAGTTTTACAACTTCTAAGTTATAAAAACAAATCAAATCATACATACAATCTGCATTTTCTCACAATTTCTGTTTCTGAAGATGAAAATTCTACAAGGTATCGCCAGATGCAACATTTTCTGAATAAAAGACACCTTAAAGTACAAAGTTGCAGCACCAAACAATCTTCAAAATAACAATCGGATGAAGATGTATGTCACATCGCTACATGAGTCAGGACCATTTGTAGAATCTGGGTAATTTCAGACGTACAGGCTATTCACCAAAATATTCAAACAACCATCTTCAAAAAGATTTCATTCCAAGGTATCATAAACAATAAAACTGATATAACAATAAATGATTATTGCCCAAATAGCATTTTGACATGCAACACAGTTGACCAAATTACAAAAATAGGCCTGTTATGTAATGAACAGGCCTTTTCCCCAAATTAGGGAAAACTCAAATGCCAACATCTTGTTGATTTATTTATTTATTTATTTATTTTAAAATATGGATGCTGTAAAATAGGGCCTTTGCATTTCTGACTAGATAAAAAACAAATTCAAAGTCATTACTTTACCAATCCTGTTATCTTGGAATTTCAGGAAAGCCAAAGGTCCCAAGGGAGCATATTTAAAGTGGCATTTCTATTGAAAATGAGAAGTGATAACAGGCCAGAGGAGAGGGACTGGCAGTTTTCCACAGCATTGACTCTGATTTCCTACCTCAATTGATTTGGGTCAAGATGATGACATTTCACGTCAGGATTTATTCAAAATTATTGAACGTGCAATCTTTATTTAGGATGCAATTCACCATTGATAAGATCTACTGGCCGAGGCTGGGTCTTTTTATTTTGTTTTGAGGGTTTGGAAGTGAAATAAAAACAACAGAAATGGATGCAATTGATAGATTGATTGATTGATTGACGCAACAGGAATAGGAGGAGGGAAGATGCCTTGCTTTCATGTCATGAGTGTGTATGTATGTGTGTATTTGTTTAGGCGGGAGGGAGTGGGAATTTAGACTGTCAGTTCCATTCACCATCTGCCCACTTTGATTTCCATACTGCTAAACGCTTAAATCCTATTACCTGTTTTCTTATAGAGCGAGCTTCATATTGTACAATAGTGTCACTGCAACAGCAAGCAAGAACGTTTCTTTAACACTACCACGCATACTTTGTTTTAGATTTTATGTTTTCAGAAGGGGTAGAAGAATTGCTTACTTTATTCTTTGGTTAGGTTTTAGGAAAGTACACATATCCTAGGCTGGTAACTATTGATTCCCAAAGTAGACACGACAAACATAATTATGCCGACCTGGACTTCTTGAACTTAACTGTGTCTCGCATACCCCTTGCAATGAACACGCACCATAATGCTATATGTCAAGGACAGCATATTATAACACACGTAAATAGGTATTTTTCTCAAATTATTTTAAGAGAGCTAACTCAAGAGTTCAGTTGTTTTATTTATAAGGGAGAGTCTGGTTTTAGAAGACTATAAAGAGTTCACAGAAGGTGTTATTATCATTGAAAAATGTTTTACCTATACACATAGGCTAAAGGTATTTAAAAGTTATTTCTGTTTTACACCAATGATAGTGATATTAAGTGCACGTTGGTTTGTTTCACAACTAACAGCAGTGACATTCCAGCCAATCGCTGCTTGAATTACACCAATCTGAATTGATCAATCAAACTCATGCCGCCTCCATTTTGCCCAAGACCAATCCTAATAATATTGACCCTACATTAACGCTTTCACTGAGATCACAGATAGGCTGTGACATGGTAGGCCAAGTGTAACAGGTCCCCACCCCACTGTGTGTGTTCAGGCAGAGTGGTGCCTAAACAGCAGGTAAAGCCGCTTGCAACAACTGTCATTTCCACTCTTAAAACTTCAACCAGTATGCCAAAGACAAAGTCATACCACCCAATCCACACAAAAGCAGAGGAAAATACTTCAGCTTACACTTCATAGCTGCACCCAAAGCTGGGGCAGGTCAGGTCACATGTTAAAACCGAACCCCACCAAAACTGAATTCCGCCCTAATGTTACTTTCAATAAACGAGTCTTGTGTTTGAAGCCCACCTATTTTGATCTCAAATGGAATGTCAGTTCAGCGTATTGAGCCGTCTGGTTTCAAATGCAAGGGCAGTCTGGATAGGCTGCCGTTGACAAGTCATCTAATCACATCTTTGGGGTGTAATTGTCGGGGGTATTTCACTGCAGCGTTTTTCCTAAAACAGCTGCAATAACATGTTTCCTTAATGCCTTATAGCTGGACGCAAAAAGGAACCTGAACTCTGCTCTCCCTTATAAGAAATGTTATCTTGTCTCAGGGTGAGGAGGTGCGGTCAAACTGGAGAAGGCGGGCACACCTTTCTTGAAGATATTCTGCCTAATCTAACCAGTCACGGTGCAGCTTTCTCCCCCTTGACTGGTGAGTATATTAACGTGACATTGATATCATTCCTCCATATGACCCCCACAGTGAAATCTAGGGCAAAGTATCCATCACACACACAGTCCAGACTTGCATTAATGCAGACTTTTACAAGTCGTCAATACCTTGACCATGTCTTGCAAGATGACAAGAGTCCCTGGTCTCCCCTGTGTTCTTCCCAAGTTCATGTTTACATGCTAACATACAAATTGAGTCAGTGATTGCACCTGTTCCAAATCCAGACCCAACAACACAGTTGAACTGATCCACAACTTTGTTTACATTATTTCCTTTGGAACCCTCTACAACTGAGAAATAATTACAGTGGACATATTCAACTTACGTCTTGGATTTTCTTCAGTGACAGACTCCAGGAAATCTTGCATTGTCATGTAGATTTGGCCATTGTAATCAATGGATGCAAATGATCGAAATCTCTCTTCTTTGTCTGATATGGGATAGTTGGAGTAGTCTTCAGGCTGCAGGAACAAAACACAAAAGAAATAATCAATGACAGTTTTCAGTTTTCACTCAAAAATTAATCTACCGCATCTCATGCATTCCTGTTTGCAGATTTTTTTCTGATCACCATAATTCCCAACATTTGTTTTTGTACTTCTAACATTGTGCTTTATCACAACAATAATCCACACTAATCGAGCATGACAGGTTTGAGAGTTTTAATAAAGGACTGATGTGTAAGAATTAGCTCTGTTTTAAAAAAGTAGAATTGCATTTTTTAGATTTAACGAAGCATATTTATAACATTTGATGTTGAAAACAGCAGTAATTTGTTTCCTGAATCCCTCATGTATAAAAATCACATTCTTCCACTATATTCTGATCTTAACCTTATGCCATGTTTGGCTGCTCAGTAAAACTATCAACTGGAAGCTCCAGGGGGCAGGATGCAATAGGAGAGGGTCAAGAGCTATTATTCCTCTTGAAAAAAGAAGAAGAGATTCTTCAAATTGTAATTGTCCATGTTTATATGCACCCAGCCCCCAATCCTATCTAAAAGCAACCCAAATGATTCACAGCGTTATGGGTCAGCAAGTAATGGCTTTGATGAACTCTCCATAACCTTGACCTACATGTACACATTATGTGTGTAGTCTAGTGGTCACAAGCACGTTTGCCAAATTTGAAACCAAAACCATTTGAATTACGAGAAGCTTGATGGCTTGCGTCTTTTTTGGGAAGTATTTGATCTTCATTTATCCCTACTCAATAGTGGACACCTCAAAGCTTACAAAAACAGTATTTTTGTCAAGTTCAAAGCATCAAGTGTCCACTACAAGAAATTTTGAAGGATAATGTCTTTAAAAACATTCAACTTTAGATGACGTTTTCTTCGGTTGCTAGTTTTACTGGTATCTACATTCGTGTCCGTTTGTGGCGTCAGAGATGATATGTTTCCCTCATGGGCTATGTAGGTGAAGGTCAGTAAGGTAGAGATCATGAGGCACACTTAATGCCATTTCTCAGAAATGACTTGCTGGTTGTTGAGTTTGACTAATGATTTCCTTTTCCAAGACTATATACAAAGTATATCCAGGAAATTGTTATTTTCCCTTGACTATGTGTAATACAAAGAAAAGAAGAGAGGCAGGTTTCCTACATTCCTCCTGCCCTTATCCAAATCCACCTGTTTAAAGTTAACCTTGACATCCGCAGAGTCCGTTATAGTGCACCTACAAAATAAAACAAATTCCTGCAGTGTCCCCATACGGACTTTACCTCTGGTTGCAAGTTACAAGCACCTATTGATCTCCCGTGATTAACTTTCTATAATTTCTTTATTTTGCCACTGCAAATGCTGCTTGCTCACAGAGACACTAAGAATGTACTGACGGAATTGTGTAGTCATTGTACAGTTTACAGCAGATACACCTGATTTCTTTAGGTGAGGTATATGTGGCTGGAGATCATTTCAAAATGCTCCGAGGTAGAATTTCCAAGCAGTTAAAGAAGGCTTTAGTGCTTGCACGTACAATGTTATATCCGGATAATTTCTCTGCAGGAATAAAATGTTGTGAGGAAACTAGTATGATTCATGATTTGAAAAGATAAGAAGACAACTTTTAAGGAAACTCATAAATACATTCACTCAAGCCTTTCTTTCTAGAGGAAAACATTTTCAGCACTCTGCAATAACCGATAGGTCATTTATGCGAGAACAGAGCTCTGGTAAAATGCAATTTAATAGGATAAGCTCCATTAATTTCTGTTTTCCCCTGATCATAAGGAAACAACACTTCCACTAGTCTACTGCCCAGGGTAACCACATTGAAGGCCTATGGGTAAACCACATTGCAATACAAGCTTTGATGAAAGCCTTTCCAGCCCCTGTACACGTACAATGTGTCAATGATTAAATTCTCATACTGCGTTTTGAGAAGTTCACTTTACATAATGCAAAAGGAGGATGATATAACTTCTGGCTTTGCAATTGGTGTTCACAACCTTCAACCCGTTTATTGAATCATTGTAGAATAAAGCAATAAGAAATTGTGATGGCGATGCAAAATGGGGTACTTTTACTCCAGCAGAGTTATCACATCTATTGTGACCACAATGAGTTCCTTTACCATGGCTCATTACACAACAGCTAACTTGACTTGAGTAGCCAACTCACAATCACTCTCTACCCTAAATATTAGCCAATGGTTGCATGCCTTCTTTATTTTACCAGTTTCTGTCTCGGCCAATAACATTCATGTTAATTTTCCTGAAAACCAACAAAAAGGTCTGTTCTCATTCGTCAACGGTTTCAAATTTCAATCAGTTTGCTGTAAATAGAAAGTTTAAAGCCCACAAGAATTCTGTGGTTGGTTAATGATACGTGCTGAGCAACTGATGGCTTGTGTGCTTGTATCCATCAGCTACAGAATAACAGCCTGTGATTGGACATCGTGCAAATCAAACTTCCCACTTGATTATTCAAATGAATGGATCCTCCAATTAGAAATTGTCGATGGAATTCCAACAACTGGATAAACAAATAATAAGCTTGCGTTTACAGTAGAAACAAGGCTCTTGTTGAGGCCTCGTTGTACGAGGTTGCAAAACTGCATAAATTCAACAATACTTTACATGCCGCTGTCACATTTACACATACATTTGCACATGAACAATTTGTGCGCGAATGCTTGCCTGGCTTGTGGTTGCACACCAATATGCAAGCAGGCGCACTTCTGTAAAGAGCCTTAGAGTCGGACAAGACATGGTTGTACAAGGTTTCTGAGTTGAGTCAAGGTGGGGAAAAGAAATAACAAAGAAAAACTGCAAGCTGACAGTTTGAGTTTATTTAGATAATGCCTGTGTGTTGGATTGGACACCCCCAGGACATTCACACTACATCCACTGGCTGTCAAGATGATCACCATCCCTATCACTGACAATTGAGACATTAGCTTCCTGGGGTGAAGGCAATCTGATGGCTGGCAGGTCAAAGGCACAGGCCTCTGAAATAGCCTGGCCAGGTATAGGACCTCCAACAGCGGTTACAGGATGGCTGGGCAGGGAGCGTGTAGCGTTTAGTTTGAAACCAAAACAATGGGTTTGCCCCCAATGGGCCTTAGGCTTATATTGGGCGGCTTCTTTGAGCTGGTCAATTAAGGAGTTTGTTTACAGATGAAAATGCTATGGTAATCAGCCGTTAGGGAGGGAGCAAGGCCGAAGTTTTGGTTTTGCGTTTCAGATTCCAAGCTGTAGTATTATGGCGGTCAGACTCCAGCAGGCAATGGACCTATCTCTCCTCCCCCATGAATACACTTGTGTCATGCTGGCAATGTTTGATTCCAACAATCCTACACCAACCTTCCCTGGGGGCAAATTATCTGCGTGCTCAAAAATTACCCCAGCAAAATGATTCTTGGATTACTTGCCATGTTCCATCAGTGTAATCATTTGGTGACACAAGCCCTAGCTGTGCCTGTGTCGCCTGCTCTATTTGAATACCACCGAGCCCAGCCAAGGATAACAAAGTGTTCTTAAATGAACTTCTCCTACAAGGACCCAGTTGACCTCTGGTCTTTTGTGAGCTAGAACTCAGCAGTAGGTTTATGTCTTGGATTTCATCAAGTCTTTTGGGCCATCCAGGATGCAAACGGATTGGCCTGTCTGTAATGGTGCAGTTCTTCACAAGATTACATCTGTCTGCCAAAAGTCAAACTCAGTCCTTGACATCCCAATTTTCTTCTTCTTTTTTTCACTGTGATACAGATAAGTTGTTTGATAAGTTGAGTTGATTCTTGTAGTTTCAATTAACTTGACAGTTACTCTTCTCTCAACTACTGTTAATTTTGCTTCTTAATGAAAAGACTACCACAAGAAAAGTTCAAGATTTGTCATTTAACCAGTTCGCTTTGGGATTCCCAACATTTTTGTGGGACCACCATTGGAAAATAATTTTCAGAATACTTGCATACAATTTTTTGGGTGAATATCATTTTCAAAATGAAGGCATGACTACTCTAAGTAAACAAACATTCTCATAAAATGCGCCAGGATATATTTTTCTTGTTTTTGTCCAGTGTGACTTGGCCAGACTTTTGGCCTTTAGCCATAGCTGATAAGGGGCTGAAATATTTGACTTACCTCCCATGCTGAAAACAATGGGAAACAGTCTAGGCTACAATCTCTCGCAATCTTGGTTTGTCAGACAAATGGACGAAGGTAAACAGTTGGGGTTTACACAATAATCTTCGGAAAAGGGGAGAATTTAAGCATGATTTCCAGGACCTTTTGTCTGTCTTTGTATGGGATAAATGAAGCAAAACACAGTGCGTGCATTAATTGTGCACGCGCCACAATGAACTGTCTGGGTGAGGTATCACATCAACTGCTGTTGCACTCAAACCACATAAAATGTTCTAGGCGTGCTATCACATTGATTGCAAAACACAGCTGGTCACTTTAACACATTTTTATCTGGTCTCCATTCTTGTGTCTTTGAAAAATAAAACGTCTTTACACCGTTATCCATTGTTAAGTTGTTATTAGGCATGGAATATCACTGTAAAAAGCAAGCTTTTCCATAGCCTTGCTCAAGGCGGTCGGTCGCAGTTTTCACTCCGAAAAGACGCCGTAAAATCCACCACTAGCCTATACACAAGCACTGTGCGTAATGTTTGTATCACACATCGCACGACGCCCGTCCGTGCGCAGGTCATCCGCACTCGTATTACTATTCGCATGCGGAGGCCGTAGGCCGACAGCCTTGTCGCGTCTGTATCTACCGGGTTTAATGTGTTTCCTGTTTTTATTTCCGCTAGCCCCCCCATTTTCGTCCACTATTGGACGAAAATGGGGGGGCTAGCGGATATGCTGGTATGCAGATCATGAATATTTAAATCTTTCGTTCGGCCGACTAAACAGCGCAGAATGGGAGGCAATTGAATGATTCATTTTCGACGGTCCAATCACAAGCTTCCCTCATTATGACCTTTGTACCATGCTTCCACACAATTAAGCACACGATTCGAACACCGTGGCCGTTGAGACTGGGAGACTGGTTGGACGAGTCCATTTTATCTGAGGGTGATGAAATCTTCAAATGTTGTAAACACGTAGGCCTATTTTCTTTACACTAGTAGAAAACATTCGAAAATGATTATTTTTACGTTGTTAACTGCTTTAGTAATTTGAAACTACAGGCCCTACTGTTATGATGTTAGTGCTGATAGAGAAAGAATTTCAACGATACGATTTTCTTTTTCTTTGTTAACGGTAAGCATCTCTTTAAAAAAATGGAGTGTACTCAAACCGCGATTGCAAATGATTGCGCAATGCGCCCCCCATCCTATTAGTAAACATGACTTCCGCCACTGACCAATGGGGTCTTGTCTGATGCACGCATTATAGTAATGACCCCGGCTAGCTCAAAACAGAACCATCAAGGCGTTGATTCAGATAGTCTACGTGTACACATCTCACCACGCAAGCACTGCGTTACACATGCTTGGCACACATCCAGAGACTGCACATAGCTCGGGTGCATGGGTAGCGCAATGCAATGGCGCAATGGCGCAATAGCGCAAAGGGAAAACCAACTAATCTAAAAAAAGACAATTAATAAATGAAAGTAAAACTCCAACGCCTTGGTCAAGGCTAGCTTTTCCACAGCAAAGCGTTTCACTGAACCTAAAAATGCTGAACACAAATCTCCTCAAGTATTAGTCAGTAACAGATCTATTTTTAGATGAGCACTTAATAAATCCAAGACAAGGTGTTGACAACACTTTGGAAGGCAGGTTACAACACACTAGGTCATAATTTATCTGGCCAAATTATAGAGTTAATAATGTTAGCCAGCGGGCATACAACGGTCACTATTGTAGGTTAAAGCATGGTTAAAGCAAGGTTAAAGCTTGCTCTATGGTTAAAGGAACCAAGGAATGTAAATTATAATTATTAGTTCTAAGACTAGAGTTCAACTGTTGGGGGGGGGGGGCACTTACTTTTGTAAGAGACCAACATGGAGACCATTTTCACCAACATATGCCCCCTAAAATACTTCAAGTTTTCTCAAGATTCACTTGACGTGTTAACCATGTTCCTATGCCGGGCCCATTATATTTTCTCATCAAGCACCGCATCCAGAAAAGACTCCTGGAGGAGAGTGCAAGCACTATCTGAATTGAGTACTAATTTCCTCACTTTAAAATATTGTGCATGTGTGCAAGTCTTTTTAAATGGGCAATATGAATTGTGTTATGTATAGTGGCATCGCCACTTTGAAAGATGGTTGGATTTTTCTGCATAACTACATTAACACAATCACCCGAATAGAAACTTCACAGTAGTTTGTGGTTTATTTTCTGATTCCAAATAGGCCTTATACATGAATGTACCAGGTAATCGTACATTCCAACACGGTTCGAACTATATACACACGACACTACCAATTCAGATCAACTTCTCTCATGACATTATCACAACAAACCATTCAATCCCATGGCTTAACATTATTAGATTTGCAGTCCCTACTCGTGAAAAGTTGGGGCCACTCTAAGAAATCATGGGTACTGACATAGAATTTCACAATCAAAGAACAACTTTTGTAAACTGCAATTCAAAAAGTAGAGCCCTGGGGCTGCTTGCTGCCCTCACTGACTTGTAAATAAACCGGGTTAAATTTAAACCTACGGAAGCTTGTTTTCATTATTTTTCTCCCAGACAACAAAATTATATAAATGTTTGTACTCGTCAGGGTCTAAGGCAGAATTTTTACAATTTCTTTAAACTATTACACCCGTTCTACAAGCAAACAATGTTTCCATATAAATGCTGACAATTAATGTTTTACTTTTTTCTATATCCTAACATGAAAATTGCATTTTTAACGATGCTGACCATTCAAATAATTGAAGTAGACCTGTGATCAGGCCAGCAGTCATCCCTACAGCAACTCTGTTATTGCGCCTCCAAATTAACAACCTTGTTGGAGGAAATCACAATTTAACATGTAGAATGACCCAGATAAGGATCCACCCACAAATGTATTCCCAATGGGGTGGGTTTGTCTACTTAGGGGGTAATGACTCTAACAAGTGCATGCAAAGCAATTTAAAATAGGAAACTATTGATATGCATATTGTGTATGTTCAGGGAGTGTTCATTATGAGTGACTACCTTTGTTTCTTTTGAGAAGTTACAACTACAGTCATTATTATAGGAAGCATATTTAATAGGCCACGTCTCCATGAAGTGAAAGCACGCCATAAACCACTCCTCTTCTGCTAAACACTACCAGAAGAAGGAAAACTAAGACAAACAAACAAGAAATCACAGTCTCCATATCAATTTCCTTTTGCATCCCACCTTGTGTTTGGCACACGACCAACATCCTCCAGAGACCCTGACTCAACCAGAGTACAGCTATTTGGAATGAGGAAGGAAAGAGGAGAGGGGACAGTTCTTGTCCTTCAAGTGTATATTGCCTTGCTGTGACACCTTGCTCTGACACAACCTTGCTCACACAAAGTAGCATCTTAAAATTTGTCACCATTTTTTGCAAAGTGACGAATGTGCACCACAGCCCAAATTCCTTGTTTTATGGAAAAAACACTTTGAAGTTACAGTTTTTCAAACTGCTGTTTCGGAAGTGCTCACTACTTTTTCTCTGAAATTTTACCACTAAAATAAAGCAGACTTCTTCATTTATTCAGAACTGTCGATTTTTTATATGTTTCAATCTTGCAACTGTTTTGAAGAGTTATTTATTCCTAAGGACGCAGAGAGCTGTGTACAAACAAATGTATATTGAGATTCGCCGCTTTGTGGAAATTAAAAAAACTTAAGCAGGTCAACAGAATCGTCGGTTCGTGGTACTGCAAAAGTCATACCACACATGTTTGCCACAGTGACAGCGCTATTCATTTCAATGGATCAAGTGGCGATTCTTGATACGTCACTTCGTGAAAATGCAAAATGGGAAATCTAGTGATTAATCGGTCATGCTAAGTATTGTAATTACAAGTACTGTACAAACACAGATTTGCCAAATTTTGTGACTTTTGACACATTTGTCAATTTATTAATAATGGTCATGAATATACTGGTACACATCACATTCATCAAACATTTTGCCAGAACTCTAACACATTTCTCATTAAATATTTTGCCTGATTTAGGGCTGAACAAAGAAAAATTTACTAGAGCAGGATTTGAACCGATGACCTCCGGATTAACATACCCGCGCTCAACCAACTGAGCTATCTATCTAGCCCTATGTTGGCGGTCTCCCTATTTTGTAATTTGTTCGGGGGTGCTAGTGAGAGGCCATACAACCGTTAACTGCTGTGTAGCCAGGGATCACACCCAAGTTTATGATACAACCTGGGAAGCGGCAGCCAGGGGATCATCTTAAGGGTATGCAACTTTTTATCTCAGACATCAAATAATAAACCACAAGGTAAACTGACTGGGTAAATTTTAAATGATTTTGGGTTGAACAAAGAAAAATTTACTAGAGTGGGATTTGAACCAACGGCCTCCGGATTAATGTGCCGGCGCTCTACCAACTGAGCTTTTCATGGCAAATCATGGCTAGGTTATCCATTCTTTAGCGAAACGCATCTTTTAACAGTAATACATAATCATTAAGGTTTGAGTTGTTTTATCTTGCTTAAATGTCAGTCACCATTTTGATGCTAGTAATCTGATCATGTTTGAAAGCGGCATTTAAATTGTCCTTTGAATCATTGATTGTCTGTAGTTTTCAAATCAATTACCAGAAACTGTGAAATTTGGTACTTGAAGATAATGAACCAATTCAAACAAAGTTAGTCCATTTCAGGTTTCATATGGCCCTAGCTGTCCCCCTAAAACATCCAGCTGCCTGAGACTAATTGTTTACATAGCCCTTTTCCATCAAGCCACTTTCCTTCCGCTAATATTTGTCCATGATAACTATTTCCTAAAATCAAACTCATATTTTGGGGTAGGGGGAGGTCTTCAGGAACCCTTAGGTGTCTGTCATTATGCACCCTTCAGGAGACAAGTGTGGCCAGACTGTAAAGCTTGTCCCCCTGACAGGAGCCAGGCCAGGATCTGGACCCCTCTGGCAATGTCACCACCAACTTGAAACAGTTTGTGGCTGATGAGGGGCCATGGTGTGCCTGACCTGATTTTCAAAAGTCAATAACCTTGATTGGGACTTCAGTATGCATTTTGAACACAGACTCATCATATCTGGTGAATTGGTTATCTAAACCTCACCTCAATTTGTCAACCTGGTTTTGTGCACTTGCCACAACCATTCATGGAAAGTCATTGAAAGTAAGGCTACCATTATAAATAACCACCCTCCCTATAGCTATATGCCACACGCATCAGTGAAAATTACCACTAGTCTTTTCCTTCCTCCATGATCTGAAGGCTCACACGCACCAAGAACTGGGTGCAGCTTTTTCATTTTATTGGTAGAAACAGTGGTTGTCCTGAAAGCAAGTTTGCCCCTACAAACAGACAACATTTGCCTGGTTAGCTTGAATGAGTAAGCTGAAAAGACCCATGGCCAAACGCATATAGTTGCACACAAAGACTCTCCACTACTCAGGGAATAAGAAATAAGATAATAAGATAAGGCCCTTGGAGAGGCCATGGATACCCAAGAGCCCATTTAAAATGTGTAATCGCCCTTGCAGCGTTAATGACACTCATTTGTCATGCCAAGCTGAAACATCATCAAACCATATATTAGTCTGGTTTCCAAAACATCAGGATTTCTTGGAGAGCAAAGCATTTCTGAGCATGCAATATGGATCCACCTGTTCAGTCTACAGCTCCCACACATGTAGCAATCTGGTAATATCTCATTTTGATTGTGAACTTGATACACATGGAGTACACCTGTGCCAAGTGCACAGTTGAACTCTAAACACTCCCAGTGGGATACCACACTTGTAAGCCTTCATTTCCCTATCACCTTCCTTGTTTTTTGCTTGCCACAGGGGTGAAAAGGATACAGTTTTGTTTGGAAATACAGCACTGCATGGTAACAATTTCATGCTGTAAAACTTCTTCAATCTGCTACCCAACTGGTTTCCATTCATTTAAAAACCATACGGCTTGAAAATGAATGGTGTGCTCTATTTTTTCATATCTTCCTAATTCTCAGCATGGAACTACGTCGTTAATAAACCACATTCTAATTTCCTCAAGATACTTCTCAGAATAACTGGCATATACTTACTAATTCGCTGACTAAAGCCCGTTTCACACGAGCGCTCTAAACGATGGTCGTTTGCAACGAAATCGCAAATTTGCGTCGTGTGAAAGGAATCCGTGTGATGAAATTACCTGGGACCCGCGTTATAAACAACCGGGATCAAGACCTCCTCCAAAAATCGCATCCCTGTTTAGAATCGCCAAGATCGGTTGTGTGAAACGACGCACGTTATGATACCAAGGTCCCATGCGATCACACAACGATCACGCATGCGCAGCGGGAGAAATGTCGTGTTTGTTCGAGCATTCCTTCCTCCGTTAAAATGGCGTCGGTGGAAGAAATGTTCGTGTCGCAAATTATGTTAAGTTACCTTTGTTTTTGGATTTGGCATTTCCACTTGCCATCTCTGACAAAACACTTTCCGCTACATTCATCTTCGGAGTTCGTCAGGAAACTGAGAATTCGCACGAAAAAGCAGAAATGTCGTGCCGAGAAAACGATCGATGGTACCCTAAACGCATTTACGTAACATTAAACGGGACACCGACAGAGAACCAGCGAACTAATAAATAACCAATGATGACCTTTGACCCAATACGTAGCGATCTCATGAAAACGAGGGACGTTGGGAACGCGAAGTGTCATCGTGTGAATGTTTGTCATGATATCGCACGCAACTTTTGGGACAGACAACTGGCGCCTAAAACGATGGACGTAAGTTTCCGATTCTCGTGTGAAAAGGGCTTAAGATTCAAAAGCCCTTTTCACACGAGCGCTGACAACCATCGTCCTCGGTTACGGGCGCCAACTGTCTAGCACCTTGGTGGTTTGCTATTTCACAACGGTGTTTCACACGACAACCGAACCAACGTCCCTTGTTGTCGGCTTGGCTACTGCGAGGTCAAAGGTCATGTGTTACTTCGCTGGTATGCCGCGCGAAACTCTTCAACTGGCTGGCTCCCAGTGATTTTCCCGCGTTGTATGTTCCGCATGGATGTGTAATCTACGACTGACGGTGGCCAGCATTATGAACGCTGCTCTGACGAACATTCTAGAGCGAATTCTGCGTCGAATTTTCATCGTTTGGCGCAGGCGAGCTAACCCACACGTTTGCTGGCTGTTACTCAAATTCCTTCTGAATCCGAGGAAAGCATTTGCGTGTCTTCGACTGGAATTCACACACTGAAATTGCCGCAAAAATCTCAAGAGAAGTAGCACAAACATAATTTCTTCTGATGTCGCCATCTTGGAAGGACATGTCGTCATGTCAACCGGGTGTCAACACGGTTGAGGCACATGACGCGTTCTGCGCAGGCGTACTACAACAGCATAACCAACGTCCTTGGTTGAGTTGTTTCACACGGCCAATCAGTGCGATTATAACGCAGTTGCGATTTTTTGTAGTAGGTCTCGATCGCGGTTATATTTAGTCAGGATCTTTTGCTATTTCATAACTAGGATAGCTTTCACACGAGTGGGTTTTGCTATTTTTTATCCTGGTTGCGCAAAAATAGCAAAATATGTTGGATAAAAAGCTCTCGTGTGAAATGGGCTAAACAAGCTTCCACTGACTGTGTTGAAAATCACTGAATTTTTTTTCTTCAATTAATTGTTATTTTCCTTTAAAATGTGCATATGCTTCGTTTAACTTAGAGTAGAGGCGGCTGTTCAAGAGCCCTTATATTGAAAAACCATGAGCAATCTATTCACAGTCTAACCAAACACAAACAAGGTTGTATGTGTTTAATGTGTAATAAGTGGTAAACGCTACATCTTCGTTTTCCCCTGATGGGAAGACTCTAGAGGGCCATGAAGTGACAATTTGCAGATTACTTCTGTTTTCATTTGCCCAGCTTTCTGATAGCTCTCAGCTGTTGAAAGTTGATGTCATAATCTCAAGTGTGTTATCGTTGCACAAGTGCCCAATGAAGATACAATAAACCTCAAGGGTGGAATGATCTATTTCACGTTTCTGTTATCCACACAGATCTTTTGAAATACAGGATGTACATGATGTACAGTTTATAAATATACATTTCTCTCAAATTAAAAGTAACAAGGATTACGCAGCCTACATCTTGTTAATAAAAATGCCACTTCCCAAGTATTATACAACCTGTAAAAGCACTCTTCCTAAATGAAACTGCAACAAATTGTTGTTACAATTAATGACTAAAAAAAGAAGATCACATTAAAATGTTTATTAGTTACATATTGTTAAAATAATTTCCACGATTTAACGATAATATCTAAGCTTTGGAATAAGTTGGTTTAGTTGGTCTAAAATGAGATTCTGTTAGCAATTGATGACTAATGCAAAATAATATTTGCAGACAAAATGGTAATGGTTTCAACTTAAATACTTGCAGGACACATATATCAGAAAGCTTTGATTCATATCTTTGTTATCATAACCTTCTCAAAGAAAAACCATCTGGAAACCCCATGACTGTAACACTCAAAGTGCATCTTGGAAGGTACACAGAGCTCTGTCCTTTCATTTCAAGAATTAAGGCACATGTGGTGCAGGCCATATTTTGATTCTTGGAAATCTGACTGGGCTTGTGCAATTGTTTATTTGTGTGTGTTTGTAGGGTTTGTTTTGAGACGTTCCAGTATTGGCAAGAACAGCTATAAATTGAACTGTTTAAGCCTAATAAGCTTCTCTGTCCTTCAGTTGTACTGATATAGGCAAGCTCTGGCATCTTTACTTTATTTGATTGGTTACTTCTGTGTTTAGGCTTTCAGTTCATAGAAATAACTATTTATCCACAGTTCACTAGGATAAGGTCATCCAGAACAATAACAGACCAGCTGTACATATCACATTAATTACAGTTCATACTGTGAAGATGACGCATCATTATACTTGTAACATCAAATGTTGGAATCTTTTTTACGCACGTCCAGACCATACGTATCCTATAATTTATAGATTTGACCAAGCACTAAACTGTCTGTATCCTGAGAATATGCCCCAAGATCTTTGTACTTCCAGCTCTATTGCTGCCGTGTAGGATCAGTGCTTCATGGATTAATAGTAATACATTCAGTAAGACCCAAGGAGAACCCAATACTCCTCCACCAACACATGCTCTTTCATGCCAGTGCACAATCCAGTGAATACCTCAGACCTGTACATCCATCCACCCCCCCCCCCCCCCCCCCCCCCATCTCCCCACACCCCACAGTATCCTGAACATGCCATTGTAAGACAAGAAGAGATGAATTTGCAATCTGATATTACGGCTAATGCTGCAGATTATTAGCGGCAGACAATTCATGGTGAGGCTCTTGATCATTTTACACCACACCTAATTTGACAAATATCCTCCAGTCATTCTTCCTCCGCCCATGCACTTAAGCAATTTGCTCTGTTGACATTTCTGACTCAATCCAAGTTATAAATTGACTTATCTTTAACTCATTGGCAGTCATAAAGTATCTCAAGGTAATTTTTTCAATTTTATTCTGATAAATATTTATGCAACCATTTTATTTAACAAATAATATTCGGAATAAAAATACGTACAATGTAAAATCTCAACTAATTACCACATACTGCTTTGTTTGGCCAGTGCATTTTAGTTGTTCTAAGAAGTAAGCTGCTCTTAAATTTGTTGTGACTAATTATCACAGCATTAGATAACAAATATTTTCATACTATTCAAACAGCATGCTTAGAATGTCCCCATTCAAAGATTTTCTGCGATCCATATTAATCACCCAACTGCTCTCCTTTTTATCAGTTATCCTCTAGTAACGTCGTTCATTAAAGTAAATCAAGTAAAATGTTATCTTCTGCACAGACTTTTCCTTATCTTTATAACATTAATCCAATAGGCCGATATATCCTACCATCTCAACAGAAAAAATGAAAATCAATGTCTTTCTATCTAACATCCTAACAGCCCGGCATGAAACAATCTAAAAGGGGTTATTTCCAAGCACCAGATTATGACACTGTCAGACCCCACATCACAGATATGCCGTCAACAATTTCCTGAAATGTGTTCACATAGGTTGATTCACTTCTCAGGAAGTTGATAAAATTCTTCATAATTGAAAACTGCTGTGTCCTTGTTATGTTCAAGGGCGTCGATGGGTGGGGGACGGGGGGGGGGGGGGGGACGGGGAGGGGGGGGACATGTACTGTTTATTTAAAAAAAACAAAAAAAAAACAACACATGATACAAAATAATCAACTGAGATCTTCCTGCAAAACTAACTGGAACAATGACATTTGAAAAACTATTAAACACCTGATGCAACCTATGAAGTATAGGCATAGATCTTGCACAGATCTTGAATTTTACACAAAATAACAATCGGCTCCAACTTTAAACATAAGATGAAAAAAATCCCCCAAAAGTTGCCTTTAGTTAAACAGCATATAACTCTGACCTAATTCTACAAACAGGGTGAACCAACTTATGATTTCTTCCAAAAGATATTTATTTCAGACTAGAGCAAACATAAACAATTTGATTTATGTAGAGTCGGAACCCTGGACAAAAACATTAACAGACTTCTCAAACGCTTTAGGAAATTAAAAGTGAAACAAGCTACGTCTTTCGGAGCAACACAAACATCTATTACAGATTTATATTTAGAAGAATAATCGTGTGAAGAAACAGATTCTCTTGTTACTTGTGAAGACAAACATCTTGAAATGAGAGGTTATTAGATTTATTGCATCATTGTAGGGTTAAAAACATGACCATAAATATGTCTCAAAAGGGCTGAAAACTTGATTCAGTTTAAATGCGTCTAGGGATTTGATGACAATTTGGATTCTCAACCTTCCTTCATTACATAGGGTATGCTCTAAAAGCCATCACAACAAACATTTGTGTGGAAGAGATACTTTTTTTATAACAGGGTATGGAAAAAGGAATCACATTCTGAATGTAAACGAGCAATCTCTGTGCAGGAAATTAATTATAAACTGATTAAGCAGGACACATGTGTTTACCATGATGACAAGCTGTATACATGTGTGTTGAGTACGTCCCAATTTAATGGGTTAACCTTGGTATACTGTGCCAATTTCGATCTTCTTGAAAAAAGACATACACTCCTCAGTGTCACATTTATTGATATCAAGGTCGCTTGAGGTCAGTGGCTCAGTCTTACAGCATCACTTTGTACAAATATACAGCCACAGCATGAACAGACCAGGACCCTGGCAAATCATACAGGGGCCTACTCACAATCACATGATGAAGGCTAGTGGGATCCACCATGAGAAAAACACAGTTACTATCACTTTGTAGACCTAAATTATTTATTTCCATGTGTAAAGACACTTGGTATCAAGCACTAGATTCCTAGAAGTTATGTTAGTGGTGTAAGAGGAGATATTGTTGTCTCCCTTTTGAGCTCAGTCACACTAAAACATACTTAAACTGTGCATCCATTTTACTAATAAATACGTAAATGTGTAACTTTGGTGAACAACAACAAACTAATTATTCAAGAGAAAATTGATGTTATGCCAGCAGAGTGCATTTGTATCAACTTCTTACAACTAGTCTCTCGACTGGTCATTTTTTTCTTTAGTTTTTTAATTTATTTCCAGTCATTTGGGAAGTGTATGAATATGAGGCCAACCCCTACACTTACTGACAAAGTCATCTGAGACTACAATTAATGAATGTCTGGCTGATGGTGGTGTATAACTGATTAGTTTGGTTTCGCATTTCCAATGGAATCAATGTAGATGGTACAATACATGAAACAGCTGGCATTAATAGCCAAGGAAGGAAATACAAGACTAGAAAGTGAAGAGATGTCATTAGCTTGTGGGTACATACCATTGCAATCAAATACAACGATTCAAAGAGAGCATTCCTACACATAGGCCATAAATACAAATCAGTCTACAATAGACCTGTGGTTGTACTACTACTAGTACCCGCTACATGTCGCACACACTAAAGATATCATTACAGTAAGTAGGGTGTGTACTCTATTGAAATTACAACAAACAAACAAAATGATCAAAGGATCACCTAGAAGGTTACTTTGCTGAATAAAGCGCACAGACAGCATGACTTGCAATCACAAGGTTGAGGGTTCGAATCTCACCAAGCTAACTCAATTTTACAATGACTAGAATAAGTATTGTAGTCTAGTTATTGAATCACAATTTCTTGATTCGGGCAATTCATAATCATAGACATTAAAGTTAAACCAGTGTTTGTATGCGAGAAATTGGCTGTTGCCAGCTTGGTGTTTACATCCCTTTGTGGGAGTTTGCCGAGTTCCCTTGACAGGAAGATCATCTAAACAAACAAACAAACAAACAAACCAAACAAACAAACAGACAGACATACATAATAACTGTACATGTATCAAACATCCAGAACTTTGTCATCAAGCTATATTCTACCTTCCTGGAAGAAGCCTTCTTATTTTCTTTTTCCCCCCCTTTTTTTTTCTTTTGGGGGGGGGTTTAAAAAGAAAATGGTAACTAAACATTATGCTTGAAGAATCACCTGACAGGTACAAGGTCACCTGACAGGTACAAGGTCACCTGGCAGGTACAAGTATGTCTATCTAACTACGCATTGTTCCAAAACCTATTTCTGATGAAAATAGTTTATAACAAATTTTGAAGAATAAACAGATAGGATAGTTCTACCTCACTACTCAGAAATTATTGAAACGAGACAGGCTTTCATTTCAAGGGGATCCCCTTAACAGTGTTGTAATAAACTCTAGCAATGAACGTTATTGGTTTCAGCGACATGCATGGAAAATCATATGCATCCTCCATGTATATTATATATGGAGGTTGATATATACACACAGGTTCTTAATTGGCCGGTTGGAAAAACAAAAGCCTTAATATAGCTAACTTATTTACATCAGAACTGTCACGCAAGGCCCGACAGCGAGTCTGGGGTACCAACCTACATTTCATAGAGTACATGTGTTACTGGACAGTCTCAGAAGCTATCTTCTTTGATTAAATCCATCCCATCCAGTTCCTTACAAGTGATAAGTCAGTAGGATGGACATGCATACATCATTAATCAGTTTGAATTACAACAATGATACCACCACCCTGTGAACATTTAAAAGAAAACCAATTTTTTTATACATTTGGTATATTTTTCCTCTAAACATTAAAACTGTAGGCCTATACGTTTGGTTTTTGGAACCATTCGGTTGTTTTAATCCTATATAAATGTAGATATATATCAAAAAACTAACCTTTAAAAATTCCAGGAAGAACAATCTGTAATTGGAATACACAATCTGAGAAACGTTTCAGGCAGAAACGTTTCTCAGATTGAAATGTTTTTGACTTCTACTCTCTATAAACCACATAACCTTTGAAGGGAGTTGTTTCTGAAAGTGTTATACATTATCAAGTTGCAGTGCTCCTTAATCTTAACAAGTAAGATTTTTTGTCGTTACTTTTTTTGAGTAATTACCAAAGGTTTAACCTCCCTAAAAGTATAACTTTTCAATACAACAGTTCCCAGAGCCTTTAATAAAAAAGTAAAAATACTGTGGCTAACTGATGAGGGCCTCTGACCTTAGAAAAATGGTTTTTCCCATGTTCCAAACTTGCAATATAATCGGTGGGTAAATGAATGTTAATGATGGAGATTGACTGAGACACCTTGAATGTATCAGGGCCAAGTGCCCCTGGGCATAAATACAAGTTTCATCAATTGCATGAAGGTTATTTTCGTTCACCAGGATTGTCATTGTTATTGAGTCGCACTAGCCTCCCAGTTAACAAACCTGGCAGTAGAAAACAAATCTTCCCAACTTCACCATTTCATCACCCAACAATAGCCTGTACCACAGAATGCAAGTATTTTAATACACACAAAGAATTGTTCCAGCCTATGGAACCTGACTAAAGTAAATACCTACATCTATCAAAAATCACTTTTATGTAGGCCAGTAACTCAATCTCCTTGATGTAAACCGTGGCTGGGTTCACCATTGAGAGGAGATCAGCCTTATGGCCACCACTGAGTGTGATGCTTTTATCCTTAACTGAACCTAGAACTTGATAACAAGGTACAACATGTCTCTGCTGAACAATTGATGAAAAGGTTTAGATTATGGACAGACAGCACTGGATAAAGGTTTACAACTATTGGCGGTGCCAGTGACTGCCAGTGTGATAAGTCATTTTATATGGTCGGAGATATGAGCTACAAGTATCTCTCTCAGGGGAAAGACTGTAATTTGTGCTCTTGGTAAGTTGAACAGCCACCCCCCCCCCCCCCAACAAAATTTGATCACTTCTATGGAACTTTTGGGAAGTGTTTAAAAAGCTAAGTTTATAAGGAAAACAAAAAAGCATTTGCTCTTCCCTTGAAATGGTTTAATGTCACCATAGTGTGGTGAAAAGAAAGTAGTTCCTATAGTTAAGCATTATTTGTTTTACACATATGCAATGACCTGCAAAATTTATGCAATCACAAATGTGCACTGCCCTGCTCCTTTATGAATGTAGGTATACTGATGACAACATTTGGCCAAGCTGAGTATATGGTGCCGTAACTAATCTATGCTTAAAACATGGGAAATAGTAATTATAAACTGACACATTTACCCAACAAAAGCTTGCAATCAATTAAACTACCTGAAATTGCATTGGTCACCATCCTGCACCTACTCATAGCCTGGTACATAAACATGTAGTTCAATATTTCCACAGACACCCATCTGCGATTTAAGTCCAGGCTTACCAGAGGATCCTTCATCAGCTGTTAGGATGATTGAGTGACAGTCCATGAGGTGGATCAACCCTAGGGCTGATGAATAACTATTGTCTCAGCTCACTCAAGGCCAAACCAAGGGGGTTGGCAGGATAGTTCAACCATAGAGGTTCAACTCAGAGATACTTCCATGCTTCAACATTGTGTGGCCACAACAGGGGGCAGTAAGATCCTACCTACAGTTTCATTGCTCTCATTGCTTCTTCAGGCAGGATTAGGACATCCTTGGACTTCAAAATGCTTCTTCTCCACAACCCTCAATGCCTTCAAGATCTGCTGTGCCAGCAATTACATCAGATCACATAGGTTCACAAAGAAGTCCTAGCCCTAGTTGCATGTTCCTCTTTGTTGTGTCCATTGGCAAGGAAGTGTGACAAATAAGGACAAAGGCAATTTGCTCTAAATTGTCATTCTGTTTGGACTGAATTGGATGAAATGTGACAAGGGTGGCTGACCACATACAAGCGAAGTTACTGACTACTTGGTAATCTTTCAAAAGAGGAAATGCTTACATGTTAGACAGTTGCTTAGAATTATTGGGGTTGTACCACGTTGAACAACCTGTCTTGCCTGGATTGCATACAGACTTTTACCGAAGAATCTTGAAAGTAAACCTACCAGCAGTATCAGTATCAAGACACAAAGTTCAACCATTCAATTGAATACAAGTCTGAAAGAGATCTGACTGGCATCACCAAGCAAAAGAATATGTGACTACCAACGATAAATCAAGGATTGTCAATAGTCTTCACTGTATTGAAGGTGAGTACCTTTGCATGCTGTAGAAATTTTAACTGTGAAGAATGGACTGCATCCAACTGTCAATAACTGTACAATAAAAAATACATCACAGAAATTTGCTGTGCATTGTGCAATGCCTGGTGACATGCACAAACTGCTATGCAATATATATCAGGATAAAATATATGTTGAAGTAGCATGGATTTCCCCCACTTGTGGCTATTTAGGAATATTATCTCACAAGTTGCATCATGTATAGTATTATGCACAAGTCCTTCACTTGCAGTCAGTTTGTTTTTCTCAACGTGTCTGAACAGGCAGTAAGACCTTTGCCTGGTGGCCTATTTAGTCCTTACTACCAACAGTGCAATATTTGCACAAGATATAAACAATATTGTCAAGTATAATTTGTCTAGGATCTTTAATATAAAAACATATCGTAGTTATTAGACTTGATCTACATGTTGTCAACTCTAAAAATAGTACAGATTTCCTGAACTTTTTGGGAGTATGATACATACAGTGTACTACTGTGTATCTACTCAATGATTAAGACACACATAGTGAAGTGTTGCAGTTACACCATCTTTAGAATTCTTTCCAAGTTAACTATCAACTTCCTCCAAAAAGATCAAAATGACCTTTGATATGACCCCGAGTTGTGCCATCCCACTGGTCAGCAAGGATTGTTTGGGAGATAATATCGGTAGTGGTGGATTACTGTCCAGAGAGTCACTCACCCAAGACGATGAATGAAGAGGGTATAAATATTTAGGAGATCAACCTCTTATTACTTTCATCCTTGGAACATAAATATCGTCTGTTTTATGGCTGGCTGCATTTTCAGCACTGTGAGCACAAGGTAAGAAATACACTAGGTAAGAAATACACTAGGTAAGAAATTCACTCTTCTTAATTGTCTTACTAATATTTCACATTTGTGACTTGTAAACTCAAAAACATTATTCTTCAAGAAAAGGCACTTTAGTAGAGATATGATTTAAACATTATTTATCTAGTACATTATCTACTACATTATTGAGTACATTGATTTATTGTTACGTGCTTCAGCACATGTAGGGTATGTTCAGACAGCGTTAGACCCGACTGGTTTAACTTTACGAGCAGCGGGGGGGGGGGGCAGGGATAAAAATAAAACTACCTTGCGTTCAGACAGCTCAAAGTTAAACTCGATACGGTTTATCTTCGGTTTTAAGAGGTCAAACAGCACTGTGACCCAACACAACAACATCCGGTTTATTCACAAAAAGCACACACATGTCCCTGTCTAAATAGTGTTTAGTGACAGCAACAGCGCACGCTGGCAACTTTCAAAACTTGCAGTCTGTTTTTTTATAACAGGATTTTTAAAACTGAGCTGGTGTTAAATACCTCGCATTTTTAGATATTGTGTTTTTTCCCAATGTCCAGATGCCATTCGATCGTCCCCGAAGTGTCACAATGCGTCGTTTCGTCCGCTATCCTTTTTTTTTCCACAGGATATCGGCACTGCAAACACTGCAAAATGCGCAATAATTTCCCATGTTTAAACTCCTTATACACAGCCATTTTGCATGATATTCTTCCTTGTATTTCTGCTGGCATTTCTACGTCTTGTGGTCATGACTTTCAACGGTTGTTTTCACAATCAACTTCGTTGTGGATCAATGTACACATGTACTGACTGCATGTATACAGATCACGTGCGTGAAGGTATTTCTGCCAGGCACACACTAACGAATTCTTCTATTGGTTGATGAGTAGGACACAGATATTATTGGCCAATAGGAAAATTCGTTATGAGCTATATGTTTTAATAGGGGGAAATGGCAATCTGGGTGCTGAGATTTGACACGTGTGGGACTGGACTGATGTCGGGAGACTGGTGCATTTTTCGTGATCTGTAGAATTCTGGATACTCCTCAATTCACCATCCGGTCATTTCGTTTATTGACGTGATGATTTTCAAGCAGGAATCAAACTGACATGGCTGAAAATGTAGCGTTATTATACACGATCGTATTCATACCGATCTTGATAAAAACAGACCTAAATAACAGGTGAGCAAAACGAAAATAACCCAAACGAAAGACGCACGCTTTCCGATCTCATTTCGACGTGTTCATTGAGGCTGCGTACGGAGGTCAGTGGGCCATCTGTTGTAACCAGTTAAACCGGATGTTGTCATTTTTATTCTGTCCACACGCCGTGTTAAAAGATAAACCCGAACTGGTTTAGACTTAGACCGTCCCGCTGGACGGTCTAAGTTTTGGGGTTTAGACCTGATCCGGTCTAATTTTGTTTGCGTTCAGACGCAAAAGAGTTGAACCAGAACCGGTCTAAGTTGAGTTAGACCAACTTTAGTACTGTGTCTGAACGACCTCGTATAAATCATTCCATAACATGTGAAGAGGTTCCTATTTGACAAACAATAAGTTTTTGAAAGAGCCTTGTTTCAGTATGACAAATCTGAACAATTATATATATTTTTGTTAATTCTTTATTTTCCCCCAATAGATAGACACTAATTATGTAGTTCAGTGGCACATACAAAATTAATATTACGGCAAATTATTGATGTGATCTCAAAAATGGACAAAATTATTTATAGATTTACAGTGCACAACAAAAGAGGTCATGATGTCCAGACAAAAATCTTGGGGGGGGGGGGTAGGGGGCTGATAAATGATTTAGCGTGTGCAGCCTATTCATTTTCCTCCTTACACAAGTACTTCAACGAACCACATAAACCATACATGCTTAATTTGCTGCAACAAGCTTTGGGCAATTTCCCCGATATAATTAGCAGGGTAGAAATCTTAACATGGCATGGCACAGATGCAGAAGTAACCACACACTAATCTCATTCTTCCTGCCATCCATTAAACATGCAGCCATTTTGTCTCTGATGGAATTTCATTGGCTTAAAGTTTACTTAGGAAGCCCAGATTACTTGTAAACCGGAGCTGTGGGCAGCTGTCCCTTTGCCCCCCAACATACTGTAAAATCGGGATAGAGGAGTTCATGGTAACACTAACAGAGAAACAAACCCAGTAATGTAGGATAAATTAGATGGATCCGTGATAGCTGAGAACCTGGTAATTTGCTTTAATACAATGACTCATTTGTGTTTCTTAAGTTCAAACAAACTGAACCTGGAGGTTTGGGGGAAAAGTCCCTGGGTATTGCGTCATCATCAACACTAAATCAATTCTATTTATATCACTGAATCTAGTGCAGTGATTAAAATATGCCCTAGTCAGAGATAGTTGTTGTAGGTCTACCTCATAGAAATGATGGCCATCTGGATCAGGCACTGATCATCAACACCACTAACAATGGTCCCATAGGACCAGGGGTATGGTCAACAAATAGAACACAACAGTATTTTACATATTTAACAATGGTTCAATAAAAGTTCATGGATGTCCAATGGGAGTTGTGGTGGAGATAGATATAATTAATTATTATCTGTAGCAGTGGCTGAAGCCTCAGTTATAAATCATTGGACTGTCCCAAATGTCCTCTAGCCTTGGTTGCCTCTGGCTATTACTCTCCCTGTGGTTTTCAAGGTTGCTGGATACACAAGTTCTTTCCTTAATGTCTCATCACTGTATGCACAACTGGTAAGAATTTTTTCTGCAAAACTATTAAGTATTGTCTATGGTTCATCATGTGCCCTGTGTTTCTGGTTTCCCATAAACTGATACAGATCTCCATAGAGCTGAAAACTACTCAAACTTCATTTGATTTTAACGAACTATCAAAATTTGAACTAGAGATTCAGTTTTTGTTAATTACAAAAACAAGGTGTCCGTGGTGAGTGATTGAATGAATTGGTGATAACATTTTACCTCTGGGGTGTAATATAAGTTGTAACACCGATTGATGTGAAATGTATTCCTTCATGTAGGCCTACCTGTACAGCACAAATACATACACATTTGCAATCTGACTTCTAAGAAAATGTGCTTGAGAAACATAATTTAAAGTTTGAATGGCCAGGGCAAGGGCAATACACTTGCAACGTGAATTCAAAGAAAATACGCTTGAGAAACATAATATAAAGTTTGAGTGGCCAGGGCAAGGTCGCTTGCACATTAATATGCTATAGTGCATCTTTAATTGTCCTTTTTCGACCAGATGAAAAAGGCAAAATGTTGTCATGTCTGTGCAAAAGTTTAAGCAACCTGATACAAACATTATGCTGAAATGATCAGTAGTTTTAAAGATATGAATAAGATAAGATATAAAGAAATCTTCAACTTCAGAAGTCAGTTCAAATCTTGTAAAGGTTCTGTGTAGCGTTTGTCAAGCTCTTAACGACCTATCCGATGATGTGTAGATTGTCAAAATCCGAATTATGGTTCATGAGCTATGATTTTTACAAATATTAAACTTTGATTTATTGTAATTCGATACCTGATGACGTCATCATGACGTCATTAGGTTTGTATTGTCTTGATACTGAGGTTCAACTATCTGATGAGTTTCAATGTTGAATTCAATCTCAATCTTAAGTTATTTCGTAGATAAGCTCCAAAGTTGTTTTTTGAAGGAAAAAAACGATGGCGATGGCGAACTTCGACCTAGTTTCAATCTTGAGTTATGTTCCAGAGAAGAGTTGCGTGGAAGAAGAAGAAGAAGATGGAGAAGAAAAACAAACTAATATTCAGTTTTTGTTTACTACAAAAACAAGGTGTTCGTGGTGAGTGATTGAATGTCACGACAGGTCACGACATTTTACCTTATCAATCCAATGCTTGGTCCAGAACTTTTCAAAAACTAAACATGAACTTACGGTTTGGACCGGAAGTCGAGGTCAAATAGGGTCACATGTTGATTAGTTTATGAAGACCTTTCAGATGATGTATAGATTGTAAAAATCCAATGTGTGGTTCAGAAGTAATGATATTTTGAAATATAAAGTTTCAACTTCCGGTTTGAACCGGAAGTCAGTTCAAATGTTGTAAAGGTTTTGTGTAGCATTTGTCAAACTCTTAACGACCTATCCGATGATGTGTAGATTGTACAAATCCATTCAGTGGTTGAGGAGCTATGATTTTTTCAAGTATTAAAATATAATTTAATGTAATTTGATACCCGATGACGTCATCATGACATCATCAAGTGTGTGTCATCTTGATATCAAGGTCCAGCTATCTGATGAGTTTCAATGTTGAATTCAATCTCAATCTTGAGTTATTCCGTAGATAAGCTCGAAAGTTGTTTTTTGAAGGAAAAAAACGAAGGCGAACTTCGACCTAGGGTAACGACCTGGAAGCTAAGGTCGTACGATTTTGGCGTTAACTTTTCAAACGTTGCCCCAGTCTTGCTCTATCAGATGCCAGACTATGAACATCATAGCTTTCTTATTCCTTGAGGTACAGCAAAAAGCAAATGGTCATTTTTCAACTTTAAAAACATTGTAATTCGACACCTGATGACGTCATCATGACGTAATGACAACTGTGCCGTCTTCATATTGAGGTTCAATTATCTGATGAGTTTCAAGGTTCAATTCAGTTTCAATATTGAGTTATGTTGCCGAGAAGAGTTCTACGTAAGAAGAAGATGGAGAAGAAAAGAAAAAAATCAGAACAAAAACAATAGGTGTTCGTGCTGAATTGCACGAACACCTAAAAACAGAACAATATCAAGAGGTGTTCGTGCACAAATTGCACGAACACCTAATAAACACAAAGGAAAAATATGGTATTCTCTATGCTATTTAAACAGTAATGTGTCTTTGTAGTTTGCAACATCATAAGACTTGTATTTAC
Organism: Leptasterias polaris; assembly: GCA_037783415.1. Lineage (NCBI taxonomy): Eukaryota > Metazoa > Echinodermata > Asteroidea > Forcipulatida > Asteriidae > Leptasterias > Leptasterias polaris. Next base: position 269,922 of record JAZGTN010000192.1, read on the forward strand.
ACTCAACATCATGTACATGTACACAAACTGTACTATAAGGCTTCACATATGCATAAATGTAGGAATTGTTGTTGTAGAGTGTAAATAAATTTGGTTATAAATACTTGATTAATTACAGATTGCTTTAGTTTTAAGTTTAAGATGCAATGCACTGACCTGATCACTCACACCATGTTCTAGAATTAAATTATGTTGTTAACATTTTAAACAAGACCACAACTACAAATAACGACTCCAAAATTACACTACCACATACACTACCAGTGTACCACATTGCAATTCAGGATATTTATAGGATTTAGGCATGTGGAAATTCATGGAAAACCTTGGGAAGTAGTCTTGTGGATTGGTTTTTCCAACAGGATGTTTGTGTGTCTAGTGGTCAATAAATGCTCCAATTACATCATAAGTTCCTGTAGTAATTGTAAAACAAACTGTGTATAGCCTAATGAGACTTGCTGGCACAACACCAAAACTACGCAGTTGTTGGTATTCTCAAGTTCTGCTGGTCATCAACTTTCAAATGGTATTACTGTCAAACATTACCTCATTCATAACCACTGGATCACAAAAGGGTAGAATTAAGCTGTTCACAAATATTTTACCAGTCAAGTTTTTATCACCTAAAGCTTAACAAAACAAGTTCAGGCCCAGTGTACAGGATATATTTGTTTTAATAAAAATCAGCATGTCATTTATGTTATGTATTGTGGTCCTATTGTAACAGATAGTAAGACAACAATAGTGTACACACCCTAGACTAGTAAACAACCACAAGACACAGGCCACACATGAGTAATTTAATTACCTTTGTTTCACAAGTGTCTGAAAAAGTTTGAATGTAATTGATTAAATAACAATTTCCAAACTTAAAGGTCAGAGTCACTCCTGTGCTCGGACCAAAGTTCACCCGTACACGTGTTGGTTACTAATAACCAGAGATCAAAACAAAACAAAACAAACTGTATCTACACTTATCCTTTAATTATTTTCATGAACTTCACTTGGTTTGCTACTGGAAATCTGAACAGGTCTTTTTGGGGTAGTTTTGTTGTTGTTGTTGTTGTTTTCTTGCTTCTCTCCATGGATTAAAAAAACAAACATGCACACACACAAACTTGATTTACCAGTATTACCAGGAAAGTAGAACAATGTGAATATTAATAACTAACACCTTGAGATTTGTGTATAAACAAACAAATGAGTTGTTTTCAGAGGAACTTATAGCTATGTATAAGTTGTACTGTTAACCAAACATGTGGACCAAACACTTTGTGCATGTGACTGAATAGTGAAACATCTTACAGGTTCATGAAAACATTTTAGTATTATTGTAAAACCTTTAGCCTAAAGAAGATTTTCCACTTTACCACTAATATTGTAATTGCTTCCCACTATAAAAACTGTGGAGGTCAGTTCAACTTGACAACTGGAGTGGTAGCAAACCCTGTGCTGTAGGCCCAGTTGTCAAAATCGTCTGGCCCTGGTCTGACTGAAAGGGGTACTTTGAAGTTCCCACCAGGTAGGCTGACCATGGGCTGATGAGGTAAGGTGACCCATCTGGTGCCATATGGTCCCCTGTACAGGTGCGGCCAATTAACCTGGTCATTAGTAATTGTTGAACAAGGCCCAATTATGTGATATCTGTGATGGCTGATTCAATCCAGATGCAAATGGGCAGATTGTTTTACATTTGTCCAGATTACAAAGTTAGTGCCTGGCTGGAGCACAAAGCATGCATCTACACCAAGCAAGGGTTGGAGTAGAGCTGTTTGCCAAATCCTTTAGGGTTCAAGATACTTTTTTTATTAAAATTACGTGCCGTAGCTATAATGTGTCCATATTTTTAGTCCTTACTAAAATACTATAAACGGCCTCGACATAAGTTTCGGTACAAACATTGCTGTAGTTCTCATTACCTCAACCTTGAATGAAATTTTGGCTCAAAATTACTGATGGGGACCAATGTGAAGATAGTCTAACCTTTCAAATGTCAAACTTGCCTACTGGCTGATCTTTTTACATATCACTTATGGTTTCGTGCAAAATGTCTCATGCCAACACGGTCAAAGCAGTAGGCTCAGTATTCACTACACCACTCTTAAAAAGCCCATTTAAAGGAGCAGTTTGAAAGTGGTTCTGCGATTGGAGAGAACACATCACCATGCAATAGTAAAACTCGCATAGCTAACTTGATGGTCATTAACACCCACAGAGTCCCCTCATACAAGGTGCCAGCAGATTGATCACACGGTTGTTTATTCCATAAGCCATGTGCTCTGTAAATTGTGGCACTAGCTTCCACATGGAGCCATTTCCCATTGCAATTCTGTGATTGATGTAAATTCTACGTGAATGTTGTCTATACCCGCTCAGTTTTTTTTTGTTAGTAGTATTTCCTGCCCCGGATGAGACTTTACTATCTAGTCACAAATGATGAGAGAGATCCTGAGCATATGAACCTACATCCACATTGCAAAGTCAAATTCATGTTACGTTTCCCATACACATACACAAGAAACAGATGTAGCCTACTTGATTACTCTTGGAAGTATCTGGCCCACTCCGATCCTACTTTGCCAGGTTGGAACAGATAAAGTACCGTATGACGTGATACTCACAACTTAGTATTTCTAGCATCAAACTTTTCACAGATTTTTAGACTCATCTACTTTAAAATGATGTCCTTCCTATATTTCTTAGAATAAATGTATTTTAAAACTAGACTACTGAAATCAATGTATTTTAAAACTAGATTATTGGAATCATTGTAAACTATTTGTAATGTATGCGTCAAAGCACTAAGTTATAACTTCCCTCAAAAAGGGGGGGAAAAATAATAAGCTGTCTTCCATAAATAATGAACCTGAAGCAAACCGAGAACAATTGAAGGAATGTATAATTGAATGCTATCCTCCAAACCACACTAGGTCCATGGCAAATAGTAAAAAGGAAATTCACTTAGGCCTATGTTATAATGAACAGCTTACAGTATAGATCCAGAGTTCCTGGCAGGACATAATGATGTCATAACTATAGGACAGGTACCACACCCTATCTTCATTGTGGGATTTGTTTCTGTTGATAGAGCAGTAACTGATTTTAGGCTGTTTAACAAGAATACAGAGGATATAAATTGGTAAGAATCAGCTTTTATTTCATTTTCTAATAAAGCCGTGTTCGCACTGGATTAATGTTTTACCGAGACAGTGGTTAACATTCCAAAAGGGGAAACTTACCACCGTCCGCACTTGGATTAATGACGTGGGTAAACTAACCGACGCGATCGGTAAAACACATACCGACTAACTTAAGACAAACACAAGAGGGTGCTATCGCAGTTACCTTTGACCGGGGTGCATGACAGCGAGAATGCAATGAGTGCAAGCCGAGCTTCCGTCCGTGTAAACAATTGCGTATGTACGACGTGTCACCACACGATCACGTGGTAGATAGGGGGACCGGATGTGGCTTTTTACCGGGACGGCTTTTACCCTGATCGCGTCCGCACTGGACTTTTCGGCTCGGTTAAACTGACCTGGTCAATTTAACCGGGCAGACGTGGGTCGGTTAAACTACCCATTCGGGTCGGGTAAGTTACCTGGGAAGGAAACTTCCTGGGCTGTTCGCATTGGACTTAAAATGGTTAAGTTACCCATTTGCTCGGTTAGTTTACCCAAATTAAGTCCAATGCGAACAGGGCTTTAGTCTGGATTGAATGTAAAAGAATGCAGTGGATATTTCAAGCCTTGTTTGGTTCTCAATTTTGGTTTTTGAAAAAATTAGTTCCAAGTATCAACCTGATTTGTTATCAACATTATTGCTGCAATTGGCAATTCCAAATGCATGATACAAAAATTAATGGACTTGCTAGTGCTGTGTAGTGCATTGTTATTGATGGAGAATTCAGGAGATGAACTGTGACTGAAGTCTAAGGTATCCATTAGAGCAAATTTGTCAATCTCCTTTGACTCCATTCACAGGGAAATGTTTTGTTTCGTATGGCTGAGTGATGGACAATTAACTTAATGTGTATAAGGACAGGAGGAAATTATATTTGAGGAGTTATAACTACAGTAATCAATGTTGTTTAAAGACAAAACAAAAGAGGTGATGTTACATTCAAGACATCTTCCAGACACTAAGACCAAAAAATTAAATCAGCTTTATGACTCACAGAATGGATTATTGTACATGTTTTTCACTGGTAGATGCTTCCAAACTGGCAGAATAAGTTAAGCTTGCCAATAGTAAGACGTGGTCTCCGGTTTCCGCTAATAGTTAAACTTTGAAAGCCAACCTGTTCCGTACTAGCGATAAGGCCGTTTGTAGCTGAGCGCCTGACGATGACCAGTTCATGACCTGATCGTGGCGCTTAGCACGCCATCTCTGAGTTAACCGAGGGAAATCGAAAGACAGATAAGGGGAAAGAGCTGAGTGATGAATAAACTTGCTTGTGCTTAGTTTGTGTCATTTTCAATTTAGCCGGCCTCTCCAAATGGGCAGAATTTGTCACACAGTGATGATCCCCACAACTGTTTCAGAACTCTGGTTGGGGGTGACAAAGTCTTGACACATTCAGTCTTAAACTGCACATTGCATCCTCATGTCTGCCTGGATGCACTGCATATAGCTGTCTGCCAAAGACTGGATGGAATATCATAACTGTGCTTTGATGGATGAATAGGACAAACATTAAATACCTATTGCGTGGACTTTGTGGATTTAGCCAGAGACATTAAATTGTTTCAGAGGACTTTGGATTTATCAACCAAATAGCAGTAAGTTTTTCTTTATATCTTCCACACACGACAAGAGAGTATACATTGCTTGGGTAGTTTTTAAAGATTACTGAGCAGGCATGATACCTGTTCAACACCGCACAATACCGAGTGCTATTTTTGTAATACCTAAACACAGAAAAGCTCGGTTTTCAATTTCAATACTGCTATATAAACAAAACCGTGACCCATCTGCTGCAGCCTCTACAGTGATCAGATCCAGATCTGTATTTCAATAGAATACTCAAAGCTTATCTGTAAATGCCATTTACATGAACACATGTAGGAAGAAAAGACAACAAGCCCATCATTGTAACTGATACCACTATTATCAGTCATTCATTCAGCTGATGCAGTGTGTTCATGTTTGCGATTTCTAGCCTCAGAGCGCTAAGCAGCTGTAGGCAGCCAGCGAGAGAGTCACACAAACCAAGTTCTGCGCCACGATTTGGGTGATTCACCTGTAGAGAGCGCCACATTTTTGCAGCACATTCTACCAGCAGGTCAAATAAATTGTGGCAAAGAGCGTAACCCAGAGGCAAACCTCTGATAAACTCTGGCAATCAGATTTTCTGCTGTACCTAGAAATTCTAACATAACTTTCTTTGTAAATATTTTCTTTTCTGTTGCAAGTTTACTTTAAATTTTAGATGAAATGTCTACTGCCATTTGCTGCATTGAAACCGCATAATGTGTAAAACTCAAAATACAACTTGTCAAATGTCGAGGGCAGTTGCGGGCGCTAATGTGTTAAACAACCTGACCATGGGAGCGCCGGGGCCTGTGATCACAGAGCCTCAAGTCAATAGACTGCATGCATGTATTTTTTATGTTTTAGCCCCACCAGAAAAGTTCTTGGTAATCACGAATACCACTGTATTTTGATGATCGTATTCCGTGGATCCCTGAAGCTGAATACATTGTACAATATCACACGTATATTGACCAACAGGAAAATGGAACTGTCCCCCTTTCTAGTGCTAGCAAGGGGATACAATCTGTTGATGACTATGATGGTTAAAACCAACAATAAATGTTTTTGAAATTTATTTAAAATTGTTTCACTGAAAAGTTGTCATGGTATCATTCACACTGCATGAAACATTTTGGAAATACAATGTATACTTGTACAAGTACTACTCCCAAACAATGGCACTAGTTGGACCACAGTCCTTAACCATATTCATCAGTCTTCTTTTCTTAGTTTTTTTCATGGAAACTTGCACCAGAAAAATAGTTTGGTAAAGGCTTTAATTTCTTTCATCGGTACTACTTGTATAGTAAGCAAAATAGCTTTGTGAAACTTAAAAACCAAGCTGTTTTTAGTACTTTCAAGGGTAAATATTAGCAATGCTCACTCTCAAGATGACAAGTGGCTAAAATAGCATCCTGTTGCTTGCTGCAATATGAGGAAATTTGATTTTGATGGTCCTTAGGGTTTTGGGTTTAAATACCCATAACAGGTTTGAATGCAGTATTTGTTAGTGATGGGAACGCTTACCAAAAAACACCATTTGAACCACACAGATGGCTATCACCTTTAGCAAAAAACTTGCTTTTTCCAAAACATTGACATTTTTTTGACATTGACTATTGTGAATGGTCCCTTAGCCATCTATTATTTACGCTGTTAGATGTCCCATATCACGGGACAGCATTGAAGACACTACATGATAACATGGAGGAAAAGGCCTCCATGCATACATTAGCATCCTACAAAATGTCCACCGTTATCAAGTGGCGTGTCGTGACCGAATGGTTAAGAGCATTGGACTCTAGCTCTGGTGTTTCTGATCAGCAGTGTGGGTGCGACTCCTGGTCATGGCAGTTGTGTCCTTGAGCAAGATACTTTACCATACATGTAAGTGCTTTGTCCTTCGGATGGGACATTACACCATAGGTCCTGTGTACTAAAATTGGTAGTGCAGGTATAAAAGAACCCAGAACACTTATCATGGAAGATTAGGGGTTAACCAGGCTTACGAGCTACAGTGATGAAGTTCACTTATGAGGCATCCTTGGTTTCATTACCAGAAATATAGAAAAATAAGAAGAACCATAATAAGCTATAGTGGACTATCACTTGTAAAATATTGTCGACAAATTAATGAAATTAAAACATACTGTATTTTAAAAAGCTGGTCTGTCAACAATGATCCTGCTTGAACTATATCACAAGATAATGGTCAGACACCTATGGTAAAGAGAGTGCAGATGTACACATTACCTGAATAGTAGGAATATCTGCACTGACCATGTCCAAAACAATTATGAGCAAGACATCCTTCAAAGTGTATTACGTCGTCAATAACGTCTCCTAATGAGTTTTTACTAAGTTACACATGACACAAGTTGAGTAGCTGTTAGCCCGGTTAATTATGGGTGTGTTCAGGAAACATCAGATTCACAGGTATTAATACAAAGGGAGTTATGATTGTTTAATCAATAAGAATTGAACCCAAGGTGATCACATGGATTGACACTATCCTGGATCTCAAGTACAAACTGAAGAAGACACCAACAGCACCGAACAAGGTGGCATTAAATGACAAGTGATTGGCCAAATAAGTCACATAAATATTGCATAACATTAATCAATTATGTTTTAAAAGAGAAAGATGAACAAAACACCAAACCTCTTAGCTTATCTCCCCTATACAGTAGTGTGTACATATAGTTTATAGAAAGCCTTGTCAAAACTCATTAGGCTAATTACACACAGCGTAAAGAATTCTTTAACAAACTGAAAGATGACTGTCAGAAACAATGTCGGCAATACCGACAAGAGAAATTTAATTTCTCCATATGCCCAAACACATGCTGGCATGTTGAGAATTGATGACGTGCATGTATATGCATCTTTAATATTCAAGTCTGTTTCATTCACACGGAACAGTTATTGGCTACATGCCTGTGCTGTCTGTATGATGAAAACTTATATAATAATCATAGTGACATATTAAAGTCCAATTCAAGAGATTTTTCCTAAGCATTAAATGACAAGTGATTGGCCAAATAAGTCACATAAATATTGCATAACATTAATCAATTATGTTTTAAAAGAGAAAGATGAACAAAACACCAAACCTCTTAGCTTATCTCCCCTATACAGTAGTGTGTACATATAGTTTATAGAAAGCCTTGTCAAAACTCATTAGGCTAATTACACACAGCACAGCTGACGGACGTCTAGCAAGGATGGTAATTTATTGGTCATTGACATCACAGCTTATTATTTTATGGTTTTGTAAATGTAATTGCCACAGTATGGAAGTCCGCTCATAAGCCCCAAATGTTACAAACTATTGGTTGGTTTTTAAAAACATGAAATGATTCCATATTACACAGAGTAAACCTTACTATATAGTTGAGCATCCCATAAAAACTGTTGGTCTGCAATGTTAAATTTCAAAAACTAAAAGTGAAACATCTTTCCAACCAAATTCATATGCTTTTATAGCCGAAAGCACCCAATCCGAAGGCGAAGTGTCCCTTTGAGCAGGCAACACCTTCTCAAAAGGCAATCAACAAAAATAAAGCTCACAAATTAGTTAGTTAATTTCCATGAGTCTTTTTTCTTTGTTTTAAGCCAAAGTAAGGGTACAGCATTTTTGCCAAAAGGTTAGACTACCTTAAACTTCAGTAGGCTACATGTGCATTCCTTTTAGCGACATCCAAAATTATGAGGTCATACTTCCTCCAAAGTGTCACTACAGGTTTTGTCATAACGCTTGTCCATTTTGTGTGCAGCTGAGTTCCTGGATGTGACGACTTTAAGTCAACTGGAGCCATTCCAAATTGACTCATGGTTTTCTCACTAAATCTTAGGACTCTGGTATGATCCAAATGGAACGCCAAGCCCATATAGCAATGATCGATTAGTCTTTGCCATTGTCTTTAGCATTGATCGATCTTTTAGATTGGCATTAATCAATCAAGTGGGCTACATTCCTCGATCAATCACTTTTCCTGTCGATCGATCACACTTTTTCCATTGATGTAGAGTTTCTGATTGCAAAAGAGCTACAAAGAAAGACTAATTTACCTAGGCCGATGAATGTAAATAAATGAATGATTATTGATGTGTAGACATGTACATAAATCAATGCATTTATGATGACAACTGAGTAGATTGATGTACAGTACAGAGAACAATGACAATTTGTTTTTGATGCCAAAGTCTGAGTGATGTCTTGATTGGAGTCTATACCTCTTTGGCGCTCCCAACTGTCACTGTTGTGGGTGCTGGATTTGTGCACAGGATAATGATACTGGGCCTCAATTTTTCAGTTATGGCACTTTAAAGGTATCATTTAATTTAATACTTATAAATCGCTTAGAAAGAAATAGTTTTCTCTAAACAATAAATAAACAAGTAAATCTAGAAGCTGTTTTGTGACATGTTTAAATGGTATGACATTACTTCAAAATCCTAGCAGTCTAGCAGAGTCATTGAGTTGTTACATCACTAAACTTTTTCTGAACCAAGGCACATTACATGACAGTATGGCACGGACATCAATTGGGGGGGGGGGGGGGGGGTCACGTGCCCCCCTTAGTTATGTCACTGAGTATCACAAACAGATCTGTTCATATAACATGTAGTACACCATTACTGTTACATTTTAACGATCACAAAAAATTAACAGCTTAGCCTCGGCATTCTAGTAACCACAAGTGCAAGTTCTCCGAAATGTTTTTCGAAAGTCTAAGTTGCAGAGTAATTTTTTGACACATCAAGGTTACAAGACTACATGAGCGTGTGTCCATGGCGATTTTTAAATGTAAATTATATGTTCATGTTTTTTACATTTTGGAGGTACCAAATCATATCTAAAAGCATCCAACGGGCCATCAGCTATAGTATTTTACTTTTTTCTTGCAAACTAAATGACCTTAGCCTTGTGCTTATAATGTGTTCAGATTTTATTTGCTTGACTTTTGACATCGATTTGCACCACAGAGAGTGCCAGAAGGCACAAGACTGAACTCGTGTGTGTTCTCTTAATGCTTGCAGAACCAAGCTGACAATATGTGTCAAAAGCACCCACAGGCTACCATCAATTTTAACCCGTCTGTATTCAATATTCCTATTTTAGTGGACAAATACAAGTTACCAGGTCAGCTGGTGTCACAGACAGTACTTGCCTTGCGGCCAGGATTTATTCTATCAACAAGTCTGAATTAAATGTGGACATATGCGTTATTTTACACCTGTAGGGCCTCTACTACTTTCCCTTGCAGGGTTTTTGGAAGAAAATTAAACATTTAGATAACTCAATTAAGTAAGTGTAAATTGCTGTTCAGAAAAAGGCCAATGACAAGACAAATTGGTAGATTTTAACCAAAAACATGTAAGCACCCCCCAAACTGTTGTTGAAAAACCTGTTCCATAGATGATTATCACTTATCACACCACATCGGACTGAAAAGTTAAGAAGTGTAAACTATTATTTCCTTGACTAAAGACCAATTTAAGTCGGACCATACATAATTGTGTGGAATTGACTGTGTTCAACTCGCTTGTCAGGGTATGTATTTCTACCAAGGGTGACTGCCAGTCATGTTTTATCATCAACATTCCTCACATTTATTAGACTGGTTCCTACATTGTAGATCTCTTTATTCCAACGGTTCAATGACCATCAAAAGAGTCATTCTAATTATTGAGTCTTATTGAGTTATGGCCTACAAAGTTCTTCAATACTTGTCAGGAAATCGGGACAAGCCTACGGGTGAACCTTTATCTGGTCAGGCAGAAACAGAAACAGAGAAGCAAACAAGAGATGTCAACAAAAATCGGTATATATTCTAACAAATTGCTACAGCGTTTGTAAAAAAGGAGATTGACAGATTCCCCAAAGGGGCTCTTTCAAGTGAATGGTAACAGTTAGTTCTCTGTGATGTATTGTAGTTTTTTCATTGGTCTTGAGCCCTTTTCACACGAGCGCTGACAACCAACGTCCTCGGTTACGGGCGCCAACTGTCTAGCACCTTGGTGGATTGCTATTTCACAACGGTGTTTCACACGACAACCGAACCAACGTCCCTTGTTGTCGGCTTGGCTACTGCGAGGTCAAAGGTCATGTGTTACTTCGCTGGTATGCCGCGCGAAACTCTTCAACTGGCTGGCTCTCAGTAGGCAACCAGTGATTTTCCCGCGTTGTATGTTCCGCATGGATGTGTAATCTAGCTTGTTTGCGTGCCACTCTTTTAGTTTTATATCACCACTACCCTCCTAGTTTTATATCAGGAATCTGTAGGGCCAATGATTTTCCGTTTCAGAAAAGTGCAAATTCCGTTTTTGAAAAACACGACTTCCGTTTCAGACGTCACAAACTCTCTATTAATCAACGGCCGATTCAGTTCCGGAGTTGGCAATTTCCAAAATTGTACTGCACTGCACTAATCCAATGTTATAGAGATCAGTGCACTGATCCCTGCAACAAAAGCAAGTTAGAAACATGCAACAGCCGTTGCGTTATCAGATATTGCACAGGCAAGACAGAAACAGAACGTCAGCCATTTTGTTTTCGCTTTGGCAACGACAAAATGTTGAAAGTTTATGGTTGATTTAAGACCTTTATGAGTGAACAATCAATGTGTGTGTTCATATAGAGCAGGGGTAAGCTGGTTTGTGGTTGGTTGTTGATTAAAGGGAGGGATGAAATGCAATTTGAGTGAAAAAACAGTAAAGAACGTGCCGTGAATGTGATGATTTTGAACTCCGTAGTAAACAACGTGTATTCATTTGTACATCGTTCATAGGCTCAACGGGTTACGACCTCACTTATTACGGTCTGATTTTTGATGTTTTCTAGTATTAAAAAAAGAAGTTTAATAAAGAACACAATGTTAAATTCGCTTGCCTATTCAATTTCAACACTTTTGAATTTAATAACTTGAAAAAGCCAAACTTGTTGTCACTTGTTTTACTTCAAATTAAAATTCCGTTTTCCGTTTCAAGTGGCAGATTCCGCGAATTCCGTCCGTTTTCCGCGATCGCGGAAAATCATTGGCCCTCGAATTTTCATCATTTGGCGCAGGCGAGCTAACCCACACGTTTGCTGGCTGTTACTCGAATTCCTTCTGAATCCGAGGAAAGCATTTGCGTGTCTTCGACTGGAATTCACACACTAAAATTGTCGCAAAAATCTCAAGAGAAGTAGCACAAACATAATTTCTACTGATGTCGCCATCTTGGAAGGACATGTCGTCATGTCAATCGGGTGTCAACACGGTCGAGGCACATGACGCGTTCTGCGCAGGCGTACTACAACAGCATAACCAACGTCCTTGGTTGAGTCGTTTCACACGGCCGATCAGTGCGATTATAACGCAGTTGCGATTTTTTGTAGTAGGTCTCGATCGCGGTTATATTTAGTCAGGATCTTTTGCTATTTCATAACTAGGATAGCTTTCACACGAGTGGGTTTTGCTATTTTTTATCCTGGTTGCGAAAAATAGCAAAATATGTTGGATAAAAAGCTCTCGTGTGAAATGGGCTTTGGTGTCTAATATTCAGTGTCATTGTACTGGAAATATGAAGGCATACATTGATAATGGTCAGGTCATACCTTTGTCTAAAGTCTTGTCATACTTTGTGAAGGGAAAACACACATGATTCAAGGATTATGAATGGAGGATGGACTTCAAGAAGAGGCTGTCTGCTTTTACTTCTGGTTTTCAGTTGTACTGAAACTAGACTTATAAGGATCTTTTTAAGGGAAAAGGAAATATGGATCTGAAGTTCAGCCCTTCTCCCCAATTGCTTAAGAAAACACGATTGAGTTAAATGAGACTTGACAAGGAAGGCAGACCCAAACGGGAAATATTTAGGTCATCGCTCAATGTTAACAGATGCAGGTTTCAAAGAGCCATCAATATGCTTTAAACTGCTATTCAGAATCTCAACGACTGAACCAGTTTACTACCAAACAGTATGGAGACTGAAAGTTCCCAATTTACATGTTAACAAGTAATTTTAAATCCAGTTTTCTGAGTATACAGCCTGTTCCTCCTCTAGTTGTTCATGTTTACACCGTAGTTTAATATATGTTTCATAAGCATTTCTATATCTTAAACTGTATTATCTTAGAGCAAAAGTAATAAGGAACAATAACACACATGTATGACAAGCCAAATTGAAGCACATTCTATGGTGTACAAAAGAGGCAGCTTTGAAATGTTGCCCATTGGACAACTTAACTCCAAGGTCAACCAGCGAGGTCAAAATCAGTAAGTGGCCACTTGACTCATAAGTTTATTTGTGTATGTTTAATACCTCTTGAATGAACAGAATGGGCTATTGTTACAAGTACCACATGCTTGATCAAATGATCAAACAGTGGTCTCTAATAATACTGAAAGCGCCTTCTAAATGTTTTTGTATTTAGCAAGGGAATTATGGATTTATTTATAGGGTCAGGGACAATAGTTGTACATTTAACTTGAAATGACCATGGGAGAGCCAACTGATAACCCAATAACAGTGGCTATCGACACAAGTACACATATGCATGTTTAGTGCAGTGATAATTTGTACTAATGTGGATCATGCTTTGATGACTATTTATGTATGCTGTCAAACAAAAGGTATGTGCTATTGTTTGTGACTGTATTTATTTCTGAATGCAAAGACTGGTTATAGTTCAATTGCATCCACTGTGTTCCAAGAAAGTTTCCACAGCTATGTTCCATTAAGTGCTAAACAAAGAGAAAATATAACAGTAATAGTATAATACAGTGATGCCTTATTACTGTCCAATGGAAATCATTTCTGAATTTATGACTCATAATTCCAAAAGATATTTAGTTAAAATGTAACTGGGGTTTTAGAACACTGTGAACATTGTACATTAAAGACAAATCATTGGCTATTTGGGTTGCCCCTTTGAAATCTTATATTAGCAGACGGTGTTATACATCTGTTTATCTCCACTCAGTCAAAACTAAATTTGTAACAAAGAACAGTTTTTATGGACATGTACAGAGTATGTCATCTTTCAACTGTTTATGAGTCACAGTATAAAGCTTGGTGGATCTTTGGATGAACACTGTGAAACTCTGAGACTCCAAATAATAGCAATTAATGAGGCAAAGGAGTACCACCAATGTGCCTCTTAGGTGGCAGTGATCCATTATGGAGCCTTAATGGGGGTTTGTCACAGTCTTGGCTACATGCAACAATAGCCAGGTATCTGATACCTGATTAGTGTGGGATTTTGGACAGGTTTTCATCCAATAATGTTTATCCTCAGGTGTTGGGGTGGTCTATTCCTCAGGGCAGCTTAGCCAAACATGCTCACTTCTGCTCACAATGTCTTCAACACCAAAGCCACTTTTTTGGCTTGGAGATGAAGGTGTTAGGTGACAGATTCATGGCTAGACAGTGTCCATTACTTAGTACTGTTAGTAAAACTCTTAAACCTTGTACCCTGGGCCTTTTCTTACGCTTGTCAGATCCCATTTGGGGATAACTGTATGTATTGGGGCAGCTGGGTGTAGGTTTAAGGCTGATCTTCAATACCACTCTTGAGAGGGAGAAAAAAAACCTGAAATAATCTCCCACACTACACTCTGACAATAACTCTCATTCCCAAGACGCTTGTGTGTCCAGGAACTTGGCATCCTCCCACCCACCACCAAAGATTAACTCACACAAGCTCTGTAAGTCAGCAAACTATGTACATATTGTTGACAACATCGAATTTGGGCGGAGCTAAGCCAACAAACATTTATAAAGACTTTTGAAAAATACACTTTTAGTACTAGGCCTACACAGATATTCAAGTGAGATTACCATTTGTACACTCAACATAAATGCATTGGCCTACTGAAAAATCATCACAGCTGTGGATACACCATTTGAAAGAAAGAGAATGCATGGTCAACCAAATATTTCTACTCCAATGCAAATCCATCAAGCAGGTACCCCTTGTGGTATTTTGACAGTCAAATTACACAAAGGGACTAGAGTGCAAAAGTAGTTCTAACCAGGTGCACAAGCAAACGACATTTTAACATAATTCTAGTATCACCCCTCAAATGGCAAAGTTGTACGTTATGACATCATTGGCAAGTGGGACTAAGATCCATTAAAAGTCCAGGGATACAACATTTCTATGTAAGATTTTAAAAAGTGATCCTGAGTAAAAAGAACATTAGATTCTGCACAAAGTGCCAAAACACATCAACAAAAGTTTCAAACAAACCGTTGACTCTGGACCCTACACATGTACATCACTCTGCAAATCCTGTCCTAAACAATATCTCAAATGTTCTGCTGACAATGGTTGCACTTATTATTTTTACTTGCCAAAATGTTGCAAAACTTCTCCGAAAAAGAACAGCATAATTTCTAAGACGCATGCACACGGTAACATGTTGAATAAGAATGACGCATTCTTGACAGCTGCACATGAATGTGACCGACTTCATAAACCTATTCGACAATCATTTGACTTATAAAGTGACTTATAAATACGAACAGCCGGATTGTTTCAATCGACAGCCAACACTTCAGATATACTTCAATGTAACCCCTAACCCAGCGAGCCGATAATTTCGCACATCGACATTTTAAAGTCAAATTACAATTGTGCATGCCTTTTTTGATGTGGTCAGTGATGACAATGTTTTGCCAACTTTGATCACCTTGCTGTTGGGGTTTCTAATTTAATGATTGACATTGACAAATTATTCCTTTTGAATGGATTCAATTCATCCTGACACTTGTTTAGCCTATCGGTACTAGAGATACTACATCCATCCAATGTGACTGTTCGGTTTCCTTTGCAAGAGACAAATACTCAACTGTCATTTTTCATGGATCTCAAAAAGCAGTAAAACTCTTGGATATATGCAATTACTGTCCTTCAGAAATGCAGAGCATCTGGCTGTTCATTCTACCTTTAGAAAACCGCAAAGTCTCCTGGGCAGTTGTTACACCAGTAATCTTAAAGCAACAGTGATTCAGAGGGTAAGACGGTGGGATAACTTTAAGACACAATAATGTGGCTAGCCTCGTGTGGGGATGTTGGGGTTTTTGTGTGGAGCTGTCTTTACCACCAGGCAACCCATTGTGGAGTAGTACTAAGCTGGGCCAACAACCCCAGGGCAAGCTCAACACTGTTTGTCGGGGAAGTTTGTAAAAACCTTGTCAGGAACTTGTAAAACCTTTGAGTTTGTACAGTTTCTTCTTGCTCAGAGGGTCGAGTAAGTGTTATACAATTGGCAGACCCCTCTGAGGATAATCTATTTTGTTTATGGACGAGACAGGTTTATTTGCATCAACAATTTACAGTGATTTAGTTGCATTTTCAGTCTCATCACAATCAAATAAAAACATATGACCATTGTAAAATATTTTCCTTTAGAAACATTTTAATGAAAAGTCAATTATACTTGGGTTGTTTCTTGAGACTCAATGTTGAGTCAGTCAGTCAAAGCAGGCACACAAATAATTTTGGTTAAGTTTTTTTGTTTTCTTAAAACGTACAGGACTTGCTCTACAATTTGTTTTCTAATGTTTTCTTCCTGTTTTTCAAAATGTAGGCTTCATGAAATCACATGTCATGAAGTGTTAAGTACGATAATTTACTCTCAGTCTCAGTAACCACTGAATGCATTTGCATCACAGACCTTTATTTAGTCATAACGTAAGCAATCATTAGCATTCCAAAACAGCTCTGAACTTTAAAGACTTTAATTACACATACTGTTCTACATTAAGATTGACTATTAGCATTAAGCTGATGGAAAGATAAAATATTTCACAGTTTGACGTTTGTCTGATTAATTTATGGCAGACAGATTTGTTTTCATTGATCCAGGAATGTGTCTGCTGATTAGAAATTTAATCAAATTTGTATCTAAATATTTGATTACCAATGTTTATCAAAACTTAACACGCACACTTGCGTTTCAAGTCCCATAAAAGCTACATGTGTTGGTGGCACTTGGTTCATGATAGGAGCACTTTTTCCTCATTTTATTATGTTTTATCAGGTGAGCTTTCAACACGTGTTTGTAGTAGTTCACAAACTCTGTTTCTGGGAGAAAGAGGCATGCACAATGACAAGGCAGTCCCTGAGATAACCTTTCAAATACATCAAAATAATTTTTCTGGATGAGCTGGCAAGCCCCGCATCGTGCAGGCTTCGAAAGCCCTCCGGCACCCAAAACACAAAGTCACTAACCCCCCACCAAGTCTCTTATCTCATCATCACTACAAGTGAAAAGTGATCATGCATCAATTGGGATGGGCATGTAGCCCTGGTGTACAACACCTCACCTATTGCTGCATTTGTTTGTTTGCATTGCAGTCCCTCCCTTACCAACAAAATAGATACTGTAGCCTTCAAGTGTCCCACAATCACACAGAGGATTTGTTTTGGGGCATTCCTTGCATCCCAGTAGGGATTTTGGCGGCTGCTTTTTCAGTGGGATTTTAGGCATACCTTAAGGGGAATGAGTCGTGGATTTTCAGCAGAGGGTAAAACTTGTCAACTGTTTTGTGTTGACTGCTTGCATGCACGTCATATGCATCACTCCCACAAATATCCCTGGGAACAAAAAATGTGTCTCAGACGCAATCGGTACAGGTGTCCACCCCCAAAAATGTCTTTATAAAAAGCGCAGCGCACCGTCTTGTCAATTGATATTCAATCATCAGTTTAAACCCTAACTCAGATTAAATAAGCATGCTGGGGCATCCCTACGTGCAAGCTAACCCCTAAACCTATTCTTAGACAACTTTGAGTCGGAAGCGGGAAGACCTTTAGTTCTGTAAGCACCACAGGAAACTGCTGGCACAAATAAGAAATGTTTTGACAAATTATGGCTCCCCTAGGCACTTCCCTCTCACACCAAACTACCCCCACCACTGTATCAATTACACGCACTGCCGCCTTTTCTTTCATCTACAGTCAATCTGGTGGTTTGCAAAAAAGTCAGAAAGCTTCCAGATACAGGATTGTCTGTATACAAACCTACTTTTGTGGCAATATTTTGCATGCACTTCAGGCATAACAAGCAATAAATATCTCACAGGACTTAATTGGAATGACATGTGCTTTTACAAAGCATGTCAGACACTTTCTGCATTTTTACTTCAGATATCATTGCAAGTCAAATTTTAACCACTTTGTTTCGTTTTTGTAAGTTTTGGGCTGTTTACATTAGATTTATTTATTGAAAAGACATCTTCTTTTGGGGCCAATCAGAAAGAGAATAGCTTTGCACTACATGTATATCATTAAGTGTTTGGGTCACATAAATAAAAATAAGAAGTGCAATTTTTATTTTGTTTTAAGATGTTCATCCTGAAATTAGAGAGAACAAATTCCCAATTGCAAAGTGAAAGTTGACACAAACTGCTGCAAACTAACACAAAATATGGAATGCTCATAGGTGAAATCATTGAAGTCAAATGCTTCTGAAGTTCTTAAGAAAACAGTTAAAAAGTAACTGAATGGAAACCTTAATGTATGTCTGGAATATATGGAACACTTGACATGGCTGCTCAGCAAATCTTACAATGTCTGATACTCCCAATTGTGACGTAATACATGCATTTGGAGACAGTTATTCTTTGCTCTGTGATCCACATAATGCAACTTTTATTTGATTTGCAACAGACCATAAGTGATGTGTGTAACCAGCAAACAGAACAGAAATGGATAGAGGTACCACTTGGACAAACTAGGGTACAAAGAAACAAAGTGGCTTAATTAACAGTTAAGCTACATTTGTCACAAAGGGCCCCGCTAAGCTTTACTTACATGTACATGTATATGCTTTGTTGTGCCAACACCGCACGTAATGCTATGTAAAGTATACATTATCATCAAGTAATATCACTAAAGCCCCGACAATTGACATAGTGGGTGGCATATGTGGACAGCCTTTCAAACTTGGGTGGACAATTGCACTACCATGATTGTGTTGGTTCTACTCTTAAAATGCCAGCATTGGTTAGCCACAGCTCTGTCCGATCAACATACTTGGGCAAGTATTCTGTATGGAATTTCAGTGATGTCCAGTCTTGACTACGAGATCATCACAGTAATTATAAACAATATCAAAGCAGTGTCTCTAGGATGGACATATTAACTGAGCAAAGCTAGATACATTCTTTACCAAATACCCAAAAATGGTCTGGGAGGGAAGGGGGAAAGGACACATGGTAACAATGCAACCCATACATCTGGCATGTGCCCCCTTCCCCCTTCCCCCTTCCCCCTTCCCCCTTCCCCCTTCCCCCTTCCCCCTTCCCCCTTCCCCCTTCCCCCTTCCCCCTTCCCCCTTCCCCTATTCATTCCTCAATTTCCCCCCCCCCCCCCCCACACACACACACACCCAAGTGTGTAACAGCCTGCAATCATGGACCCTCCTTTGTTCAACTCTTTGTGATAGCAACTGTGGACCACAATGCTTTCCTTTGTGATAGCAACTGTGGACCTATTGTCCTCTTTTGTTATAGGTCCCTGGTTTGAATGTGGTTACCTACTCACGCATGCACACATGTGTAACAGCATGTATAACTTGTTGCATTACTTCAGTAGTAATTCAATTTCTGTAGATGACTTCCACTTTCCCCTCTAAAAGCAACATAAGAAATTGGTAGCTGCCTGACAGGCTGTTTGCAAGTGTCCAACAAATGTTCTAGGTCTAGCCCAAAAGAGTTCACCTGAGCAAACAAGTCAGTTCACAGTAGCAACAGGAGACTAACACCGACAAAGAAGTTGCTACAGTTACTGACCAGGGTGCCTTCCCAAGACACCTTAGCAGGTGGAGATGAACTTAGTGTAGGCATGGTGTAGGGAAAGGAAGTAAGGAATACACAGGTGTAGCATTATGACTTTCGGTCCTAGCTGTGACAAAAAGATAACACTTCAGATAACACCTACACATGTACTTGTAGTGTAGGCAAACAAGTTCACTCCTACAGGACATGATACTTAAACAAACAATCAAACTTTATTTTAATTGTTTGACAGTAGATTGTGTGGAACCTCTAATTAAACATGCAGGACTCAGTATACTTTGCACAGTAACAAACAGATGCAGATACTTCTCTATAATAGTATACTACAAGGTGTAAATACTGCACATAAAAAGCAAATGTTTGTTGTGGTTGACATTGTTCAAGGTTGGTCCCTTGTTATGAAAAGAGTCTTGGTAGTCACTGTTGTTCAGAGCATGATAAATATACCTTCCCATACTCGACTCTTTATCTTCAATAGATGTACAAAGCGATGTACCAAACTGTTGAGCACCTTGTTTCTTATGTAGCTCACTTGTTTAAGAACCTTGCTTGCATGGAAAGTGGTGTTTTTGTTTGCAGGGTGGAGGAGGCTTGAATTGAACACAGATAGCATACAATGTGTCCACACAAGCCAAAATCAAAAGGGTTCCAGGTAGGGTTTAAAGCTACCCTCTGAGGCCCTGTAATTGCTGATCCCCCTGTTGTTCCAGAAGGCAACAACAAGGGATTAGCTTTTGATTCTTCAATAGAGGCAGAGAGCCCCACAGGTACAACTAACCCAGAGGGGTAAACACATTCTAACTGAAGGGTGTCTCCATAGGATAAAGACATGTTTGTTGCCATCTTGAAGCTGTGGCAAGATATTTTGTAAGTACCACTGTACATATACAATGTGTCAACACTTCTAAGAATGTTTCTTTTTGCTGGCCAGGGACTTTCAAATTGCCTGGGAAAACTTTCAGATTGCAGTTGCAGCAATGAATCTCAATCAAAAGATCAGTAGCAAAAGTTGAATTTTCATTCTCACAAAGTACATCATGCCAAGCCTTGCGTTGAACAGGAATTGAATTTTTTCCTTGGTAAAAGGCACATAATTCTACTTTGAAAAAATGTAATTATCTAACCCTGTGCCTTCGCATAAAATGTGCACTTTACACAGCAAAACAAGGGGAATCTGGCTTCTAAAATGGCACCAGTAAAAGATTTATCTTGGCATCAGGGGTTTTGGGACACTATCGGTGTTTTAAGAGTTGAATTTGTTTTACTTAGGTGGGTCTTTATCATGATTTGTTTGCAACATCTTGCAGTCAGTTTGCCGCTGATACATTAATGTGTGTATGATTACTCAGTAAGCTCAACTCGTCCATTGTTATAACAACTTTAAAAACTCAAAAATAAAATAACCACATGTGCAGGTATTAAATAAAAATTAACAACTTTTCCAATATTGGCAATACTTATTTTGAAGTCTAATGTAAAAACATGTTTGCGCCAGATTACTTTTCGTCGTGCCGTGTGCTAGCACATCAAACACCCACACAAACAAACAAACAAACACAACAGTAAATACAAAGTAACTATGACACACCCTCAAGGCCTCATGGATAGAACTTTAATTTTGGGGTGCAGACACTGGCATTCCACAAAGTGTTAAACAGTCTTTTTTCATCACCATTAACTTCAATTCCATGTGGGTTATGAAAATAGTCAATATTTGTAGAGCTTATTGTGCACAGGCAAAGGAAAGATACCAGCTGAAGCGGCACCTGTGTGTCAAACAAAGACACAAATTTGTCAATCTTAAATACTGCTACAATAACTTTTGTGTGTGTAGAGGGGCTCTTTTTTCCTCATCAGCCCCTTTCAAGTGTACTCTATCCAGGGAAGCAGGGCTTACAGGGGTAGGATACACCCACCACTATAGAAAAAGAACACCTAATCATGTCTAAGGAGGGTTGTTTGCCCAGCTAATTGGTTTTTAAGCAGACCGAACATAGTTAAGAGTCCCCATGTAGTCATGGCACCCACTATATATATATATATGGGACCCCTTCTCTACAGGCATCCCCTGTCTACTCCAGGGCCCTTAGTGCTGATGAATGACATGGGTAGTATTCATCTACTTTATATTGTGTGGACACAAGTTTATATAGACATACCTCCTGTGCATGTACATGTACATGCATGTACACGAAAAGTCTAAGAACATGTATGCACAACTTAACAATTGTATAATATGATCAAATATGAAACTGCTACCTCCTCTGCCTTTCAATCGACATCCCAGAAAATAGTTTTTCTCAATTTTTCTGTTCTTCGTTGGAGCTCAATTTAAGTAATAGTACCCTCATCCCCTCAAGACTCATTATAATTAAGTATTTTTGTTATTCTTTAATTTGAATACCAATATCTCAGCTGGTCCCCTGCCTACTCAAGACTTGGGGCTCTAGCTTCTGGAGCATGTCACCCAGCATGGTCCCGCACAATCAAGTTCAGGCTCAGGACCAGTTCAAATTTAGACAAATAATGTGCACCTTTCATTGATTAGGGCCAAGTGCTGGACTGTGCAAACATAGCTGGATCCAGTTAATTGTAAACACCAATTAAGTGCAATAATGGGGTGATAATTGCTCTCAGTTGATTCAGTCAGTATATTTTGTAGAGGGTGAACCCATGGGAGAGAGAACTGTTCCCTACACTGTAAGGTCAAAGTTTACCACAAACAAAAGCAGGTAGTGTGTATTCTCAGCAGGGTTGCTTAGTTTTAAATGAAAACTACAGAATACATAACTTGCACAGGTTTGTAAAGTAGCTTAACTGTCTTTTTAACTGTTGCTTTATTGGTAGATCTTTTTTTTATATGATGAATTATTAGTACACAAACTTGGATCCTATGAATGAAAACAATACCGTACATGCTTTACATACAGTGAAAACTTATTCTGATAATTTTTTTTATAGAATGCCTTAATTCAGTAATGCATAAAGTTATTAACATTGGATAATCTTATTTAAAAATGTCTTTAGATTAATGAGGCAAACAAGAAATGATTAATAAGTATTGAAAAAATAAGTAAACCCTGTGAGCTACTTATACATGTATGCATTTCTGCAGGAGTAAATGTACAGACATTTTAGGTAGTTAGTTTATATTTTATCGGGCAAATCAACAACCCTCACATTGTGTTGATTCTACACCCGGATCTAAAATGACATATGCCCTTCCCCCAGCTCTTTACTCTTCATAACACATCAAATTCAAATATTCATTATGCAACGCAAGTGAAGGATGTACCAAATTAAATTTATAATTTTTTCTTCATAGCCACTAGTGATTAGTAATATAAGTCAACATGGTTTGATAACACGTTTGCCTGTTTGCTGAGGTACTGACAGTTGTAGGATATGCTAATGAAATTTCCCTCATCAAATGACCCACATTAGAAAAATTTAGACTCACAATTTTAACTGTTGCAAAGTGTTTGCATATTGCCTGTGTTGCATTTTCAGCAAGTTAAAACTGAAAACTTACAGAAGTAAACTTTGCCTCAAAAAGTAAAAACTGCCATAACAGTTTTAAACAGAAATATGAAAATTATCTTTCCCCATGAGAAAACAAATGCTATTATTCATCGTAGGCATGTGTTGAACATTCCATTTTGCTTATTAAAGGTTTAGGCCTACATGTGTAGGACTTAATGAGTGCTAATGTTGCTTCACTGTGTTTGTAAACCAACAGAACTGTACTTGTCTATTACAGAGTGATACAGTACAGGTCAAGGCCTAAATGTAAGTCAATGGGTTGTATGGACTTTGTACCCAAACTTTTGATTGCAAAAGGACATCAATAGCATGTGATTTGTGGTATGCAGACGTAGGCGTAGAAGACCACGTAGAACAATGGAAGTTGGCAAACTGTTTCTCCTATAATCTACAAAAAATGAAGGATTTTTCTATTTTTATTGCTTACATAACAGACTTGCAAATATTTTGGAAAACAACCGACCCTGGGAATGATTATTCTGATGTAAATTGATATCCAATGGGAGATGGGAACTAAATATTTGCATATATTAAAAGATATTCTGTAGTTTTTATTTGTTGAAAATTAGGCATGGTGCAATCAGTATCATTCTCATGGGAACACAAACACACAGAAATAGTTGCTGCAAGTAAGGTGACAGCCAGTGGATGCCTTATATAGTGAGTTTGGACAGTCTTTTCTAAAGGTAGGGTCATAGATTGGTTTATGGTTTTGTCAACATAATGCTGATTTATAGCTAAAATTATCCAGAAAGATACAATAACAATCTCATTAGAAAGATTCAACAGTGTCTACTTACTGAGAAAACATCAAAAAACTTAAAATGGTATTTTCACAAGAATTTTGAATCCATCCACGTTAGCAAGGTGACAGCAGGTGCCACATCTCTGGCCGTAGCATTCCCGAACAGACACGAACCCTTAGAAATCTGAGAAATGATTCATGCATGAAATGAATCATTTCTCACCTTCAAATATTTTGGGGTGAAAAATTATCCAAACCTTATTACTTCGAAGTGAATCCTTTCTCAATAAACTATCAACAGCTGCAGTGCTTTTCACCAAGTAAGTTTTTATGGTCATTAATTTTTTTAATAATTACCAATCTATGATCTTACCTTAAAACATCTTATTTTGTAAAATTAAGCCTTTAGGCCTACTGGTATGTTATCCCTTTTTCATCTTAATACTTTTTCCTCTCAATCTAAAAAAGTGGGATAAAAACAAAATGAACAATTACTGTATTGTAATCCAACTCTTATTGAGGATATTTTAAACAACATTAAATACTTTATTTTTTCTCATGGTTGTTATCTCTTATTTCTGAAGACAATTGAGTAAATTTGCCTTTGATAATGGTATCACATATTGGGTTGTCTGTCGGCAGCTCAAAGAGGTTGCAAATGTATTTCTGTATTAACCACAATTTCATAAATAGTGTTAAGCAGTAGGGGATTTTCTGACAAAGAAACCACAACATGCACAAAGGGCTAACAAAAAGGTTTACTTAGTGGTTATATTGCATGTATTATGCAGTTTTGCCCTCAGGGAGAGTCAAAATGTGCAACAAATTTAATTATAATTCAAGAAATATGGTGGGGAAAGAGTAATAAAAATGTATATTTGTGCAGGAGGCGGCTATAAATAGTGTTACAGCGGTTCAACCCACTAAAAATTACAAGTTCTCTTGCTGTTTGCGGCAATTACAAATACAGCAGACAGACTGTGCCTAACTACAGGATAACGTGATTCAAGACACTTAATGGAAATCTTGCTTCCTGATTTGCCACCCCCAGTCCCTGGTGACCATCCTTTTTTTTCTCCTGCTGGGAGAACTTCTGCTGCACAATGAATGATCAATCACCTGGCATTGTAAGGGAATTGGCCAAATGTCTTTGTAGGAGTGACCACATAAATTTGTGACAGGTGTGCCAAAGAAAGGGCAAGAGATAGACAGAAATCAGAGGGGATTGCATGGACTTAGAGATTTTTCCACATGACATTTTATAAAATAGAGAAAAGACCACCCATACAAATGTGACAAACATGGAAGTAGTTGTTACATGTAGAAGGTAAACTTTCCCTACTATAATCCCCATTAAGATGCCACAGTCAGATCTAGCTTCTTTCTTCTATCTTCAATTGTACTCCGCCCAGTAATTCCTTCAAATGGATGACAACCTCTGACTGCCATTTCGACTTAGCCTTAAATCCCTGTTTAATTATTTTCTTTGACATTACTTCTTGATGGGGCAAATTTAAATTTGTTGGTATAGCATACAGGCCCTATATCCTTAAAGTTGAATGTTTTGTTGGTCTCAAATACCACTTGCATTGGAAGTTGCCAAAGACATATCACACACCTAATAATTAAAGGTCCTTGGTTGATTCCATGTTTTAAATAGATAAAAATGGACATGACAATAATCAAAAGGAGGTTATTATGCTGTGGCAAACTACAAAGAAGCTGAACACCCTGAATCCTCACTGCAAAACATCATTCAATGTAAATCTAATTTGATTAAAGTTATCTAAATACAATGCCGGTCTCAACTAGAACAACTAAGTCTATGCTAGATTTAATAACCAAACACAGCTATTTCATAATTGCACAGTGAACAAATACTGTGGGCGTAAGAAGTTATTTACATGAAGACTGCTTAACAACCATGCTGCTTGTTCAATACAACAGTACTGGGGTAACTGCACAAAAGTATCAAAACTCTGAACATGTACAGACATGTTCTTCTTCAAACAAACACAGAAAAGTGTTTTTAAAAGTAGAGCAATTCCTATGCTTGGGAATTTTACTCTTTTACAACTCAGGAATGTTTGGTATTGTGATTGAATTTTGCAGTACTCGTATTCAGCCAAGAGTACTTTTGCTTTCATTTTCAAATGAAAACTATATTTCAAAGTACAAGGTACAAACAACCACCCACCAGTAGGTTCTTCTGTAACTATACACATTCGTATAATATCTGTGAATGAGTGTTTGATCTGGACCTTAGCTACTGCACGTGAGCTATAAAACTTCAAATTTACAATGTTTTGTTCAATTTAAAACACCTCGATGGACATATGATGCATTTAGCTGATGGAGCCCCTTCATTGGATGTGATGGGCTTGAGTTTGGTTTGTATACAATAGTTGTACCCACAACAAAACAACTTACAAGTCTTTATGCAAATAGCTTGAAATTAAACAACATATTATGACATGCCACGAATTATTTGTGTATCAATTTACCAAGGAATTTGCTAGAAAAGGACCTTTGTAAGTTGCAGGTATCATAATGGGTGGAGGATCACTGATAACATTAGTGTGTTTGATTTAAACCTCTGCCCAGTTCTTGATCTTAATTAAATCTCTTTAGTCTAGTAACAAGATTACAATATCTTTTCTATATATATTTTTTTATTTTAAGATGTGGGTTTGAACATAAAGTGCACGTGTACAAAATGTACAAAAACATGTACATGTACTATACACTTTTTGTTTGTCTAATTGTACTGCTTTATAACTTTTCAGTCAGATTTTTAATTAAGTTTTACATTCTTACAACTGCATAATTCCTTTTGCACTGTGTATTTACCACTGTGAATGTGGTCTTA
Organism: Leptasterias polaris; assembly: GCA_037783415.1. Taxonomy (NCBI): domain Eukaryota; kingdom Metazoa; phylum Echinodermata; class Asteroidea; order Forcipulatida; family Asteriidae; genus Leptasterias; species Leptasterias polaris. Next base: position 296,630 of record JAZGTN010000192.1, read on the forward strand.
TGTACCAACTATTAATTAAACTATTTTTCATATTTTAGGATTTTTATTGTTTGTTTTCATTTTTTAAATAATAGTTTCTTTTATTTCACTTACACTAGTAGTCAGGTCATGGCATTTGCGCATACACAGGCAACTTCTTTACAGAGTCCCTGTGGTCATGGTTTGGTGGCCCAGGTAAAAAGGCACTGTAAACAATGAATGGTTTAACTCTTTGAATGGACTTGTGCCTAATGCCATTGACAAAGACATGTACCTTTCAAATACCAGCCAAGATATTGTAAAAACAGACTACACTGCATTGTAATGAGGCCTTTCATTGCTCTTCAGGATGCAGTCTGTTCAACTGGGCATGGGTCAATGATCAGCCGTTACAACAACTTGACAACGATCTGATCGAGCCATTAAAATGATCAAATGTCAATGAGAAAACATCTCTATTATGGGTGTCCAAACGAATTTTAATTGACAAAACAACTTTTAAATCCTAGGTAAAATCAAGTTTTTTTTTTAACTGAACAAAATCTTGCTTGGGTATTGGAAAAAACAATTATAATCCCGAAGCGAACTGGTTAATACAACCTCAAAATTAACCAAAGTCTGCATTAACTAATTTTTATCAATCAGGCAGTTAAAACTATGAAATGTGTTTGAAAAAGAGTTTTCTAAAAAATATTTAATAATTTCTATATATACTAAAAACAATTGCATGCAAGGTAATTGTACACCAACAGTAATACAGCAAGATAAAACTATGCAAGCTTAGTGGATATCATTATGAGTAAAACACTTTAAAAGGACAATCATTGAGTCCACACCCATCCAAGGGTGTATAATGTGGACAGTGCATACAGTTTTTCAAAATATACTTCAGTTACTTTAGGGCAATAGTTCAATCAAAGTAGTACAAGAGGCCACTCTGGCAGTTATTTTGATTTTTTGTGTGTGGGGGAGTCACTCTTCACATTGGCTGGCCGATTTTAACTAAATTGTTCTAATCTTTATAAATATTGCTGGAAAAACTATAAGAGGTAACACACATCTTTGTTTTTTATTCAAAATATAAAGCGAGAATCAATAACTAGTCACTCAAGTAATTGAAGTTTTCTCACTTAAGCCAGAAAGGTAGTAGATAACTTCTACTTCTTGTGCAGGGAACTATAAAATCAACTTCATTGTTTGTGCATATTGTTTTTGTTATTTTGGCAAAGACAGATTGTGTCGCATGCATGCATGCATGCACATACCACACGTATACGTGAATGAACAGACGATGTACCAACTACATTTTCAGGTCTCTGGTACGTGCATAAAATACACTGATCCATTAAGCCCCGCCTCCTTACGAGTTGACCAATCACAGCCACGAAACCTGATCACCATTAGAGTAAAAATCACCAAACGGCTCAAATGGTGATCAGATTTCGCGGCTGTGATTGGTCAACTCGTAAGGAGGCGGGGCTTAATGGATCGATAGCTATTAACATTATGCAAAGCATAATTCCAAACACCAACCAAAGTATGTATATTTATGGTACTGTTAATTTTTCAAAGCTCAAAGTCTGGTTTTTGAAAATATGCACTAAATAGTTATAAATGATGTGTAAGAGAATAGGTCCAAAGCAAACATTTAACAGCCTAAAGAATGGCCCTTGAACATGAATTGAAACATTCTTAAAATATCAACAAAATAAAAATCACAAATTTTGATGATTTAAAAGTATTTTAGTATTTATCTTCAATGAGTGGTAACGGCCTTGGTTTGCTGCTGTTAAAGGACCTTGCCTTGGCTTAGTCAAACAGCAGTCAGCCCTCATTCTGGTCATTACCACGCAATGAAGACCAGGTCCCCACTGTTTAAGGCCTAATTAAAACCCCACAAAAATGTTAATTGTAAAAACAACTATGGAAAAGCTTTGAGATGAGCATCCTTCTTCATAATATAAATGAAAGCTGTCAAAAATCAAGTAAAAACACATTGCTTTTTATTACTAGTTACGGCAGGTAGGTAAACCATTTATTTATATGGGTATGAATATTACTTTCACCCATTATGTAGAAGAACATGTATAACATGTACATTTACTATTAAAGTGCTTAAAGTCATCAAATCAATAATTATCAAACCCTCGATCCTCCTGACAGTGACAGACTTGGCAGTTCTGACAAACTGTGTGTTGGTAATTGTTGCCATTTTTTTATTACTTTTAAAAAATATTATAAAGGACCAAAATGGGAACATGTCAAATGGTGGGGGACAAAATTGAAGACATGCTTCATCGTAACCCTCCAGTCTACGACCACCAGAGGGATCGCGGATTACAATTTTCACAGACTGCAATTATTGCAGATTGCGATTTTTGCAGATTACGATTATTGCAGATTACGATTATCGCAGATTACGATTATCGCAACTACACTAACAATAAAATTACAACACGTACATTGAGAATCAATCATTTTGTTGAGTTCTCCTGTAAACAAGTTTACAGTACACTTCAGTTCATATAATTATTTTTAAATGCCAAAATGAAAATATTATTCATTCTTTATAAACTTGACAATTATATGAAACGTTGTTGCATTTGCACATTGACATGATTGATAAACTGTGACTTGTCACTAGACTAGAGAAAGTTGATGTAGAAATATTATGAGATTCTTCTAGATACATGGATTAGAGAAGTGTATTAAGTGGATATACATGTTTACACTACACTACCTATGTATGTGCAGCTAGCACTGGCAGAGTAAACAGTCACTGACTTTACATACTAACAATACGATACAGCTAGTTACACCTTAATTTATTGAATTGAGTTCAGTTCAGTATCTCAGGTTCAGGTTCATTGAACATGTTGATGAATTCCCTTCAAAATATGAAACTATAACGTATTCTATGTGTAGAATGTTGACCCTGGCTGACATTTCTGAAATACCACCAACGATCAATATTCCTCGAATTATTGAATGCCAATGAATGACGGAAGAGGGGAGCGTTGTGAATAGGATACATACCTTACGCTGTACTTCTAAAGCGAGAACTGTTGTTGACGGAAACGCTCCCTCTCTCCCCCAGTGTTGTTGGCGATAATGCAACCAGAATAACCCACCAGCAGCACAAAGACCACACGTTCCGATAGCTAATCGTTTAAACCTAATTGCAGTTGATGTTGCATCTGTCGCCCCGGTACTCATGGGTCTCAGCAAACCCAAATTCGTCCATTTCGACGTCCGTCGGCCAAAGATTTTCCAGGATGTCGCCATCTTGGAAATACTTGTCAACCTACTGCGACTGCGCTGTATGTTTAGTCTGTTGAACAGTTTGTAATGTATTATAGAAAGCATTACGGTAGTCTGGGCTCCAAACTCTCAGAAAGTTATCGAGCAGACGACACTGCAGTTGTGTAACACACAGGTACGTGTTCCCACATGTCCACATGAAAAGGCCCGCATGACATTTTCACAATCACTTGAAACTCTTAGTGTTAGATTCTGCACAGCGAATGAAGCAGTACCGAAGAAAATTATATTTTAAAAGTAAGCATTTGTATCTGTAGTCCTACGAAGCAGGGTAACTTTAATTGATTACTAACAAATATTTTCCCCTCTATTCTTCTCAACAAACGGGGCATACAGAATTGTACTTGTTCTTAGTTTGTAACTATTGTTTGTTGTTATCGTGGTCCATAATCAACATTTTAGATTAGACAGGTAACAACAATAGATTGTTGTTGCTTCTTTTATAGCACTGTGTGTTTTCTCGTGGTGTAACAGACGAAGAGATCTTAATTCATTGTGGCCCCACATAAAATTTCCTCTTGACTTATTTTTTTTTATGCTTGGGTTAGTTTTGTGATCAATCGCCGTCTCCATAGAATGGTTATTTCAAACGTCAAACGGGTTACAATAGTCATTATATACACGGTAATCGTAGTGAATCAACTGGTTCAACATTATGTTTCTGAATGCGGTTCTAATATTTGTGTAAAAAGAAAAATCTCGTCCACAATAATTGTTCTTTCCATTTCAAATTTGAAGAACACGCATGCGTTGGGGATCATTAATGTGCAAGTAATATTAATAATAGTATGAACTCAACATCATGACCTTGCATCCCATCTTCAGTGCACGTATTCACTAAAACCATATTAAAACGTTCACGACAAACCATTCGGATCTTCTTGGATGACTTTCTTCAATTAAAACCAATTTCGTTTTATCCAATCAAGGAGTTGCCCAGATAAGCTGCATTTTACTCTTTTTCTTGCCCGGTACCTACACAATTATTTCAGTCATTTTCTAGGCGGTCGTGTAATGTACTATAGGAAAAGATTGGCCTGGATTCCATCCTGACCTTGTCTGAAAGTCAGTCTCCTGGGGGGCGAATATACAAAATAAACAAACTGACTGAATATTTTTCCATCGTTAAAAAGAACCGACCACAATAAACACGGTGGCGAGTCTGGAGCCTGCTGAACCCAGCCAGGGAAGCCTCGACGGGGAGAGGGGGAACATTGGAGGGAATTTAACCGCCGAAGTATGTGTGCTGTGCGCGGTCAGCTTGTACGATCTGCAGCAAGAAAACAAACGATCTCTTCAAATCCACACCGTAAAAAATTATAGGTCTAATTGGACATTCATAAATGAATATGACTGATAAAACAATAATTACTTGAACTTTACGTTTGACATTTTGAAGTGGTGCTTTTGACTCTGTGGGTAAGCGTAGGCTAACGTGTAAAAACAAAACTGCGTTTGATTTGGAGAACACGTATTGTTTTGCACGTCCTGGAAAATAATCATAATGTAGGTTTGAATAATATCTGGTTTTACGACCTCACAAACACTACCGTAATTTACACAATATTTTGAATGGTTTGGCTGCATTAAGATGGTTTTCACATTTAATTTTGCAATCTTCGATCAACCAGCAAAAATAACGGTTCTCCGGGCTAACAAGTAAAAATGTCAAGTGTAAATTGCCTATTTCAACCTGCACAGTTTGAAGTTTGAACGATGTGCAGGACACGCTGCCTGCTGATGAAACGCTTGCTCTAATTCCGAAATATTAACACAAATTAACACATTCTAACATTAGGGCCTTGCAGCGCACAGATTAGCGCTTTCAAATGCAATCTGCATGCAGAGTTCACTTGGTGAAAAATGATATACATGAGTCATTTTGTTGTTGCAATGTTCATTAACCTATTGTATAAAACGGCTTCCCCGACCGCATGTCTTTCCGCAGTAACACCACGCATACACCACGGAGTCAGAAAATAGACCATTGGTAGGAAAATACTACTTCCGGCGGAAACTTCTTGACTCTATTATTTTTTTCTGATTAAACGGTTCGTAGGCGGTAAGAAAATAGGACGGACATCAGAGATTAAAATACGTCACAACTTGCGCATGTACTGCAAAGGGTTTCCCTGTGTTAGTGACTTCCCGGTTAGGTGTTATTGACAGGTACAAAACATTACTTCATTAATAGTCTGTTACGTGTACGTGTGGTTAATAGTTTCCTATTGTTTTTTCTTGGTTCTTAAACAGGGTTACCCACGATTTGCCGAGGGCCGCCACGCTTCTGGCGGAACACCACTCGTCCGCAGCGGTGACTGACGTACCGACTGTATGACCGGATCTACAACTGTCTGATTGCAGCGGAGGAGGAGAGATCACACACGTGACCGGCGAGCGAGCCCACTGAGCGCTGGGATAATAATGACCTCATCTTATTTACATGTCGGAGTTCGAAGTACATATATAGAGGCCTAATCTCCCCGGGCGTTTATCTATATCCTTGGCTGGGCCAGCGAGAAGTTCGCCAAGTGCGTGACAGTGTGCACATCTCATGCTAAGCGGATTCCCTTTTTTGCTGAGGTTATATTGCATTGCAGCATCTTTCTCCCTCGTGGCAGAGGATAATATTGCTTGGACTAGCCGGCCTCTATTCGCTACCTACCAGACCGACAGGGAAACTTTTACGTGACGCACCGCTGCAACTTCTTGTGCTCGGAGTGTCTCTCATATTTTTGTGCGTGTGTGTGTATTGCCTGCGGGCCCCGAGAGAGTTGTCTGGCGCTTAATTTGGAAGCGCACGAGAGATATCAAGATGAATAACGCAATGGAAAGTTGGATTGAAGGAGCGAGCAGGAGAGCTATGCACATCGGAGCAGTGTTGCTCCTTCTCTGTTTAACATTATCCTCAAGTAGGCCCACACCGACTTTCAATGCTGCTGATGTTGTGTCATCGCGGCAAGCACTGCCCGAAACCCATGAGCCTTCAACACAAAGTACTGAGCTCGCAAAGGGCGAAATTACAAAAAACGTTGTGCATAAAGCAGTGAACATCTCGGTGGTAGAAAGGAACAATATCATCCTCAGCACGGTACAAACATCTGTGGAGGACAACAGAATATCCACAAGAATGAGGAGGATGATTGGAGAAGGATTCCGAAAGTATGAATCTGATGTGCTGAAACAGTTATACAGCAGAACTGGTTATTGGCTTGCAATCTATGACAATGAAACAATCCATGGAGCAAGAAATAGATCAGATCCTTACAGTAAGTATCTATAAGATTAAGTTATGTTATATGTGATATTTGTTTTAGGCATCAATCTATACTTTATAAGAATTTTAATCACGTACGGTATAATGCTTTCGTTGAAATCGCACGCGTCTCGTAAACTTATTCGTTGCCATGCACCGTATTTTTGAAGGCCTCTCAACGACTCAAAACACATCGTGCGTTATCTCATGTCCTTGAAAAACTTTCTATTTTATTGAAAGCATGTTTGACACAATTTCTTTGCAAGTAATCGGACGGATGAACCACGTTGGGTGAATGCATACACCGTGGTTGACAGAAATTTCCTTCCCCAAATTTTTACTAGTTTTACAAGTTGAACGTGGGACAGGAATGAGTAACCGGCAGGGGTACTTGGTCCGCCCTGGCGGGTAGAGTCGTCCCGTCGGGAGGATGCCAGCACGATAGACGCTGGGGTCATTTGCACACTTCCTCCCCGATTAACGCTCAAGCTGCGAAATCAATCGGAGCCACTTGTGATTTTCCAATGGGTCATTTACCACGTGCTAAAAAGTTAAATGATCCAGGTAGCTTGATTTTAATGAATATCTAACCAGTCTATACAGTCCAAGACGAATACCTTCTTTGGGTTTGCTCCCTCCCTGAAAGGTATTAATGAATGCCGTCTTTATGAACATTGTATAAGACCGGTACACATGTACCGGTATTGCGGCTAAATAAAATCAAGCAAAAGGGGTGCGACAAACTTCATTTGACGGACGGACTTTCCTCAAACAGGACGCCGGACTACAAACATGATCCTAAAGTGGCTTGTAATTAAGGCCGGTTGAGTGCCCGGTGAAATAGACCCCATGGCTATTTTTCTTCTTATACCATTGATATTGTTCCTTCTCTCGGTTCGCAAATGAGTTGAAGACGGGTCCCGTGTGGAACCATCCTCTTTACGGCATACACAGGAGGGGGTTTTTCTTACAGGGGGTGCCCTCTGCTTCACAACAAAATTCCGTTTTCACGCCAGAGAAATTGCGTCACAGCTTATTCACGCTGAAATTGACATGAAAGAGAACATACCGCGAAATGGAAAATGTGTGTCGGTTTCTAATGTACACAAATTCCTGCTATTATTGAGCGGTCCCGACAGACATTTCGGGGCGAGTTTCTCTAATTGATGTGCGAACTTTGACACGGCCTTTTTGTCCACGGGGTCGACAGCCTTCGAAGAGCATGGACCCTCATTAATTTCAAGTGGGCCCTGGAGGAAAAGGTTGCTAGAGTGGTCTTCGACACCTGGATCTTGCAGCATTTATGGACGGCAGCCCAACAACCAACCACTCCGACAGATTTCACTCAGTCTTCCTGCTTTAGTTACCTTCATAAAGTAAACATCGGGGAGGGTGTTCATTATCATCAACTCCCACTTCTCTGAGTTCCCGTGTTTAAAGATAAATATGGTTTTGTAAATGCAACAACAGACTAACTAGCTGACGACACGAGGAGACACATTCATAGCTGCCCAGTACCATTCCCTATGGGCGTTCCTTTCAAGAATTTGAAGCAAATTGTCCGGGGTCGCACCCTCCTGCGATTCAAACTATGCCTCGCCCGTCTCACGTCAAATGCCGACTAGATAATACTCATCTTGATGACATTGTTGACAAAACGGCCTACATGCCCCCTTTGTAATCCCTGGTAATCCCTGGTAATCATTGTACAAGCAACACAAACCCTCTGCTTGAAAACCCTGGTATTGTCAAATCGGCCCTTGTAAACCACCGGTGTACGTAAATAGCTCTGACGTCAAGAACGAGGTCCTTCAGCAGCGTCAAGAGGGTAGGAGATTGGTTGGTTTGGAAATATATCAACCACTTGAATTGGGCCGAAAAGGACAATAGGACTGGCTTCAGCGGCACCTCTTTGGGGATTATGTTCAAAGATGCCCATGTTGTAGTTTTTGTTGTTACTTTTTATTTTTGTTCTGGTACTCAAAGAACCATTCCAAATTCACCTTACAAAATGGTAACCTGCCAGACAACCCAGCCTTGATTGGCCAAGAGTTACCACTGGATAACACCACTTTCTATAGCGGCCTGTCTATATGTAGCTAATTATAAAGACACGTCGTCACGTTCTGTTCAAACATCAACCTTCTCCTATAGGGGGATATGTGAGATGTTAAATATTTGAAGGTGGATTGAAAAAATTATTACTCGTCAAAAATCCCCAGCAATTAGGCCCACCGCCGACGCGGATAGTCCGTGACCCAGAGACTGGGGACATGCCGTCACCATATGCCGCTGCGCTCGCTGTCGGATTACCAGGCGAGACTTGGTCGACTGTGTCCCCACTTTGACCTGTTTTACGTTTACAAGGATTGCCCCTCAGAATTCGTTACTGGCTTGCGTATGGTGAGACGGGTACAAGACTGAAGTTCAAGGGTTGAGCAATTTATTGAGGCTGATATTCCAAGAGGGTGGTTCAGTTGTCAGATGTCGGGACTTGATCTCTTGATTGGGTTGAGTTGGGCTGCACCTGATGTAGGTTGTCGGAGAAAAGGGGATGGGTGGGATGCATGCATAAAATATAATTTGTATTGTTGGGATATCCGTTAGGCCTATACCTGCAAGTCCCTCACTGGCAACAACGGCACATAATCAACAAACACGACCAAAATCTATCACTCTGATGCATAATGATTGAAAAGCAATGTTATCACCATGAACTTTTAAACTCATGAGACATTCCTTAACCTATCTATAATAAGAAAGTGTGCAGCATTTGCATGGGTGTGATGTAGTATGTTATCGATAAGACATGGTGTCATAACGATAACAAAATAACCTTAAATTTACGTGCCCACAATGACAGCACTCGAAATATCCGTGTCTTAGAATATTCATTCATTAACACAGTTGCAAATAGTTTGGTCAAGACTTGCCACCGGCTTGCCGAAATTACTATGTCTTCTTCGTTTGCAATTCAGCTCACATCTTCTTGCAGAAAATAAGAAAAGAGGTGAAGATGGGCTGTGCCATGCGAATAGACTCGTTGGCGACTGCTCTAGTTTCCCTTCGCGCGGCGCCGAGTCTACCGTTAATTCTCGTCTGCACACAATCGACACGAAAGATGACACCGAAAGATATGCAAACTTTAACAAAAAGGCTTGAAATAACGGTCTCCCGCCAAAACTTAGAGAAATGGAGAGAGAGAGGCAGACGAAATTGTCTGCGCGTACCACCGGTTAAACAAACGGCGTTGGAGACAGAATATAATAGCACATGGATTTGTGATTTATATTTCTCGCAACTGCACTTTGGCAGGCACTTGGATAAGAAACGGCGCCCAAATTCCAATATTTGACCACTCCATTATAGTGGAATTCGTCTCCATAGCAATTTTAGAGTTTCTAGTGTTTGAGAATCCTTAACAGCTTATTGCCAGAATTATGAGAGACAAAATAGAGACGCTAAAGAAAATACCATTTCAAAACCAAAGCATAGAGTTCTTCTTGCGCAATATTAATATTTAAGATTAATTTGCAGTTGCCATGAGAAGTTTGGGTCATTCCACAAATGTTTCAATGTTCTGTGCATTACATTGAAACTATGGTACATTATTTTATTTTGGATCCTTATATTTTTGTATTAAAACTATTCTTTAAAAAACCTCATTCCAAGACTCGTACAAAAACCTGCGCATGTGTTCAAAATTTAGAGAAAGTAAAAACTAGAAATAGAACTTTGGGTGTTACATTAACTTCTCTACTTGTTTTCTTGACTGGCCTATTCATTATTTACCCACAAAAATAGAAGTACTTCAAAATTACTTTACATATTTTATATGAAACCTTATTCACTTTATATTGAGGCGAAGTTAGTGTAAGTTGTTTGCTTGGGAGAGCTGATGTGCTTTCTCACCGATGAGGTCGCTGATCCTACACTTTGGCAATTCGGTGCGTGATTAAAATTAGGATGCAGACTTCCACTCGTATTAACCAAATTTTCAGACCGAGGTTGCTTTGGTGCAGACTAGCTCTAAAACTTGTCAACGTGTTAAACATGCACTGCGTGACGCGACAGACATTGTCTCAATATACTTGACATAGTTATTGGTTCAGTAGGCCGAACGCTGATTTTAAAAAGTCTTTTTGTTTCCTTTTATTGCAGCTCACTTGCGGATAACAACGCCGTCCTTTGGACGAGTCAAGATTCAAGGTGTACTCAGCGGAATGTATGTTTGCATGAATAAACATGGCAAACTCTTTCCATCGGTAAGTAATGGGTCTATTGTGTACCCGTAATCAACATTTATCAATAATTCTTAAGACAATATGATATCTATAAAATGTGCATTCTTTTAATTCTGGTATGTTTGAGATAAGAATGATTTTGACAAAGTTCGTTCGAAACGTTCACGACCAGATTTAGACTTTTGTTTCGCACAACAATGTTCTACTCTGATTTTTGAGGAACCACATAAGATGTCATATTCTCAAAAGCTACCCTTTCATCTTTCTCTCTAAATGCAACCGTATTTGTTGAATGAATTTTTTTTTTAAATTGTTTCCAACAAAACAATCGCTCAAGGGGCCATAAAAAAAACCCTGTTACATTCAGTCCCTAACAAACTGACGAAAAACAAAAGATATCAAATAATAAACCACAAGTTAATAATTCATTACTATCTATTGTTCCTCCCAAACACAGCCTGTTCACACGCATGAATGCACATTTGAGGAGAGATTCTTGAAGACTTTCTACACTGTTTTCTCTTCCGATCACCATCCTGTTGGAGGCAAAAAGAAATGGTACATTGGTCTAAACTCAGACGGCCGGACAAGGCTTGGGAACAAGACAAAGATACGACACCAAATGGCACAGTTTCTGCTGGTGTCTATCGAAGACTCGTAGCTTCTGTCCAACCATCATCTAAGGTAACAGATGGTCTTTGTAAAACAACGAGACGAGGAACTCTCTGTCGACGGGAATTATACAGCTTTGTGGTGTGGGAAGCCAGAATTTGAACCTCTCGCCGGAACAATTTTAAAGAGAGTCTCGTGAACTCGGTGCATTTTGGTTTTGAAATGAATCCCTGCGGTGATCATGACGTCATGACAATGCAGAAAGACTGCCCTCAAAAAAGATGACTACGCCGCCTCGTAGGATGAAGCACAGACCAAAGACATAATGCTTCAACATTTCTGTGCCTATCGTTAATCTCTCAGAGTCTCGTCTTCAATTACTAAATATATAAATATATCTATATATAACGTGCAGAAAGTATTCCTCATTGACGATAGTTCGTTGTGTGCTATACTGTCATTTTATAAAAGTTAAATATCTTAGTGGATTTTATCCAAATTTGAAAAAAAAGTAATTAACTTTTTTTTCTGTGCAAAATGTGTTAAGATTATTACACATATTAAACATTATAGACAATGATGACTATCTTCTGCGAATGTATCTAGTTTTAACATGCACGCAGGAGAAAGGGCATGCATTTGTTTATGTTTTCCTGTCTATAATGTAACTTAGAAAATTGTCACAACCGTTGTTAATTCCCCCAAAATTAAGTACTACTGGCCTTGTGTGCGATACTTTTATCCACAATAACTGACATGGCCCAACTTTCCATTTCAGAAGTGACGACATTTCCATCATAATTGGGAGTCCAGCGACAAAATAAGTCCCATTCCAACAAACCAAATTTGAGACAAAGTGTATTCGATTTGATTTAAGCACTTGGGAAGAATCTTAGATAAATAATGCAAGGACTTTTTAAAAAACCATTGATAGTCTTGGGGCATCTGATTAAGCTTATCATAAGCTTCCTATTCATAAGGTCGTGCAGAAGTCTGACAACCATATAAATGTTCTAATCGCTGTATGACTTGGAGACTAATAAGGCTTATTGTGTTGGAATGAAACAAGATTTGTCGTGAAATCGGATGTATTGGCTGACGAGTATTAGTCCAATCCCATATTTTGGGCATGAAGACTTCCGTCAATTTCAATCAGTGTTTACGCAAAGATTGTAATAAAAACATTAAGTAGGACGGGAACAAACTAATAGGTGTTAGGTTCATTTGTTACCTCTATTCCAATATTTGGGTAAAATTTGTACTATTTTCCAACATTTGCTTGCACGATTAGGCCCATATTATACCACATGGCCGTGTTATAGTGGTTCCCAATGCAAAGTAATTGACGTCAATTTAAACACAGTTGATCTATTCATACAAAAAAAATAACTCTGTCTGTGACGAGAAGCTGTGTCTTTTTGTTAATGGCGGTATCCAATTTGGTGAGGACTGTCCTTCAGTGGCTCAGGGGAGAGTCCACCCGTCCGAAAAACGCGGTGTCCGATCCCCTGTCAGTCATTCCAACAAGAAGGTATTCACCAAGTTTGCACACATCAGTTGCCGACACACCTGGTTTAACCTCTATGGCATCAGCCGACCGTGAAAAAGGGGCTCAGGCTGCCAAGATTAGGGATTTCAGACAAGTGGAGTGACGTTCTGTATACCAGGTCTTATTAGCAGGCCGCCCGGGCTCTTCCTCTTCTGAAAATGCGTACCGTCTATACAAGTTTCGACTCATTAAACTGTTTGGCTTTCCCCTTTCACAAACAACATTATCCAAGTCCTATTTTGTTTATGGTCTCTTATAGTAAAACATTGTTCCTGTTGGGAAATGCATTTTGTTTCCAGACAATTTTTACAAGTAATGCCCACCGAATAGCTCCTCTAGAAAACGTCCCGTTTGATTATAAAGGTGTTATTGATTAAATACATTGGCCTACATGATGTGTACACTTTCATCGTAAAAAGTAACGAATGCTTAATATTGATGAGTTAATAGGAAGCTTGTGGATCTGAGACCCAGTCCCACTTAGTCATTTTCTGTGAACAGCCCACTAAGTGCTGATGCGTGCTTCTGTAATATTTATGAGAAAACATCCGAGGATATATTTTTATGATGATATTTTTATACGTAAGTTATTTATACGGTGTATTTATTGAATTTAACTTCGAAAGTGTGTGACGCCCTTAGAAGTGTGCACACTGAGAAAGAAAAGTCGCTGTATAGAGGTTTTAAGGGAGAAATGTGAGAAAGTGAAGAGGTTATAAATATGAAAATACTAGCAAATGATTACTAGTTGACAGACAATTCTATAACTATGTTAACGAATTGTAGGCCCATACTCAAAACATTTATGGTCAGTCCTTAATAACATTATACTGTTAATATTCGCTGAAGTGTCGTTTCGGATTTTCCCGCAATTTTTACGTGAGAATCTTACGTCTGCAACAATCATGTAATTTATATTACGTGTAAGTAAAGACTCTATACTCAAAATGCACGTGACAGTTTATCTCAGTCATGTGTACTGTAAATACTAGACTTAATAACATTTTCGGAACACAGTTATTCTGTAATTTAAATATTAACTTAAAATGTTTACAAAAACACAAAGGAAGGCCTGTCGATAAAGAATGGTTATTGCATGCAAGCCAAGTGGTAAGACATTACAAGATAACTCAAGTACTAATATACTTTTTTGTCTTAGTAGAAGGGCAGTTAATTAAGGACTAAGTACTACTTACACCAGTAGGACAACAAGACTTAAACTCGATTGGACCACCACATAATTATACATTGTACTGTAGGCCCTAATCGGCAGTACAACGTTTTGTTAGGAAAGGGTTGCATACAAATAGTTGTTGAATATAGTTGGGTTAGTTAGTTCATTGGGCTAATACTTAATAGGAAGATTGTGGTTGTCACGATAACAGACCTCGGAACTAATTTATCCACCCTGCAATTCTGTGTATGATTTGAAGTTGACACAGACGAAATTATGGTGCTAAAAGTAAAAGTGTCCTCATAATAAAATAATGACCAGTTGATAACCGGTACATTTTATATAATTACCAAACACACATTTCACGTGAAAGTATTACGCCAAATAATATGAAATAATATGAAATAATATGCAGGGCGGTGTTTTTGGTTGTAAATACTAATGACAATAACATGATCCAATTCACTTAATATTTTGGCGAGATTCTGGATTATTTATATTAAATCTCACTGTGTTCCGACACAACTCAAAAGTGTTTAAATCGACGAACGCCAAAATAAACTAATTGTAAGTTTTTAAAAACTTGAGTTGGCTTATGCATTCGATTATTTCATTTGAATACAGTTAACAAATCTTTTAAATTTGTGGAAACAACAAATTCAATAGAGTATCAACGAATTACCACTTGGCACTTGAAGCAAGATTTGAAGGTGCTTTACACCAATTATTTTGCAAACAAGTTTGGTTGAATGTCGCGTTTGGATTAGCTTGTTGCTTGGGCTGGATATTGTTCAAGTTAAGGCCAGTTATTGAGGTAGGACTCTACTGAAAAGTATGATGAGTAAAAAGAAACCGAAAGATGTGCTGGTTACTTTGTCAGTATTAAAATTAAAAAATGAGTTGTGTTACAAATCGACCTGAAATCTTTACTATGTTATGTGTATATATTATTTTTGTTTGTCTGCAATGCCTCCTCCCCGTAAAAAAAACCCCACCCAATGAACGCTTACATCGTCTTAGAGTCAACATAGTTATGTTCTCTCTGCAGTCATATTTCTGAGTTCCCACTCTACCCATGCTATTTGTTATATTATATACGAATCTGAAAAGACAAATCCCAAGACTGACGACAGCTACTTTTGGGGGGGGGGGGGGGGGGGGGGGGGGCGGCAGCGAGAGGGCGCTATTCATTCCGTGTACGGTAGTGTTGCAAAACGCTTCTGAAATTGGGTCCAGGTATTGACCACAGATAAAAACCTGTGACATTACGTTTACTAAAAGAGCCTGAACTTCCCGCAGGCATAATATTTTACACAGCCCAATGGAAGAATCCATAAAATCTGATATTTTATTGAGATATTGCTTTGTTAATTTTTATCAACTCTTGATATTAAGAAGAATAGGGGCCCATCTCAAAACTTGTTCAGCCATTATGTAAAACTTCCCATATACCAGTGTAGTATCTTGCCTGCCAGGAAAATGCCCTGGAATGTACACATGGTCACTCTTTTTGTAAACAAAGGTTAGATGGTCTATATATTCACAAAGCTAAGGTATCGTCAACCATGAAAACAATTTATACCAGTGGCGTATCAACCAGAGGAGGCAGAAGCCGCCCCCCCCCGCAATGAAATTGTCTGGTTATGCCATGATTCTTTTATACACAACTCTTTCCACTTAAAATATGGGGAGGTGGGGTGAACTGGGGGGGGGGGGGGGGGGGAGCTATAACAAAGGTTAGTAGCCTAAAATAAAAACTGAAGCAGAAACTAAAGCAGCCCTGCAGCGTGTGTACATGTCACAAATAATCTGACCAAGATTAATGGAATTAGCCAAGTTCCTGTCTTTTATGATGAATTTTAAAAAGCCCCTTGGGACACAATTATTTTTTGTTAAAACATATTAAGTTGGTTTTAAAAGTACTGCAAGTGTAATAAAGTTACAAAACCACCGCCAGGAAAGACGAAAAGCATGATATTGGTGAAGAAACGAATAAACATTAACACCATGGGCCTGGGCAGCATGACACAACATAAATACACTTCATGTTGTGTTTGTTTTGTGAGGAAGTGAAGCAAAAGTGTCAGAGACGGCAAATACTGCCAGCGCCTTTTACTCAAGTAGACTTTCCAGTCAGAATTTGTATCCAGGTACTAAACAAAGGGTAGGGGAGGACACTAAATAAAAAAAGAGCACCTCCACTATCTCATGTATATTGCTAATTGACTCATAGCTTGGCTGTACTCTAAATGTTGGGCGTTTTGATGCAGCTTTCGAGCCACACCCTGAAGAAAGACAAAAATGGGTGGTGTTGTTCCCCCATTGAAAGTCATCAGTGCATTGTCCTCGATTAACAGTGCCACTTGTCACCTTGGCAGCAGTAGATCGTGTAACCAAATGTAAGCCCTCCTAATTAATCTACTTCCTGGTGAAAGCCCTCCCCTCGGATTTTAAGGAGACAGCATTAACAACGATGGGTACAATTACACCTGCTGACTTCTGAACGTCGCCAGCGGATTTCTTGTTTCGCAACAACTGCGCCGTCCACAGCCCGCGAATTGGCCAAGAATGAGCTTAGCGGGAATTTCCTTTTCTGTTAGTGTTAGGAATATAGATGCCATGAGTCATCTTAACAAGCTTATCAGATGTAGTTAACCAATCAGTTGATGACTTGAGTTGGGGGCTGTTTGCCACCGTGTCATGAGTTGCAAAACTGGGATCGTTTTAACGTCGTGTTTCTATTTCTCTAAAGAATTAATATTGTCAGTCAATGTGGGGGTAAGGAACAGGAAACTGTCCCAACACATTTAATTCCGGGGGGTTAGTTTCCAGAACCCAAACACTGGGTTTCGTGACAAAGTGTAGGCATTATTACTGACTCAGTGTCGCTGGCTGGTCGACCCGTGAGTGTCCATACATCCAATAATGTACTGTAGTCTGTACACATTTTACGTATAAACGAACATCATCTGCGCACGCGCATTTTGCTCAATAAAACAAATGGCGCACATGTTTAAAAATGTTTTTTTTGAAGTGGTCCCCAAAATGTATGTAGGAATGTATGTAGGAAGGCAACAAGTTTTTAAACTTACATGCTACTTCAGAAGGACTCGATTACTCCAGCAATGTCTTTAAAGTTCGAAGACTTCCAGTTTCCACCTCAAAAAGCAAGGAAACACAGCGGCCCCTCCATTCAGGTCCCAACGTGACTACATACGCAACCATCTTGTGATATTTTGTCGAAAAAGAAGGCTGGTTCCGATTACAAATATATAGCACAGTCTAACTCACTCACGGGGTACCAGTCAACATTTGCACTGCAAATGTCGTCTGCTTTGCCGAGTCAGAACTGCAACACTTAAAAGTTTGGGGGAAAACATCTTTTGAAAACAAAGACATTCAGTTAACCATCTTCACAACATGTGTTTTTGATATCAATTTATTTACAAATAATCGTTGGGACCTGTTTTTACCATTTGTTTAAAAATCTAAGTCGGTCATTTATTATTAAACTATTATCAAAGTGGGAAGCTAATAGGCCTAAATACAAATATTTATTGTTCACACATTTGGATCCGAAAAAATAAAAACAACCGGTTCCAACTTGATCAGATAGAGCCGCTTAAGCAGAAATAAGTAGCACAATAAACTTATGCTTACACGAATAAGAGATCAGTCAAAATACATATTCACATGTAGACCTACCATTTGTGACCGATAGCCTGCGGCATATTTTTGCTTAATAGCAGAACATTGTTAAGCAATCTTTGGTGCTTAAACAGCTGTATGGCTCCTGCTCTATGGCTTAGGCTTCGGCTTAGGATCAGCAAGTTAATTGGGAAATGTGCGCTTTCATTATGGGGCTTTAAACAGGCAAACAGAGTTAAGCCGTAGCTATGATTTTGAAAAGGGCCTATGAATTGAGCTGGTCAAGCACAAAAAGAAGCTAAGCACAAAATCATTATGCTTACAAGATTAAGGTTACCAACCAAAGTACCATGATACATGTAAAATTTGGGACTGATATCAGCTACTAAGCAGAAACTTGTTAAGCAATATTAAAATGGGTAACTCCATAGAGCTGCTTAAGCAGAAAACATTTTCTGCTGAGCAAAAATGAGCAGGATGCCACAGGTGGTAAATTTGAAATTAATTTGGCTGGTAACCTTGTTCAGGTAAAGCTTAAGCAGTTGTTTGCAATTGGACCCAGGAGTAATGAAGGTGTCAATATTTAAATAACCTTTTTTGTGCAGTGTGGACACAATTACATCTACTATTCAACATAGACCTACTTCATTTTAGCATGGATATTTAATGTAAAAGTAATCAGTTTTTAAATACAATGTTTTATTCCATATGCTTGTACAAATACCTAAAGTAACTGACTGTGATTAGACAAAACAGGAAAATCAGAATCACCTCTACTGGTCACAAAAGATGACAGCCTTCATACAATCAAGTGTGGCGTAAATGGCAATGATCAACAGCATGTAGTGACAAAATAATATTGTTGTTGTCCTATTTCAATTAATTTTGTTTTTGAAACTATTAAGTTAATTTCCCCCAATCATTTTACACAAGTAATGCATTTTAAGTGGCCCACTTTCTGTACCTAAAGTTTTTTTATTTAAAAAATGATGAAAAAACTCAACAATGGAAAAGAAGTTTATCAGCTAGATGAAACATTAATGATCGCAACATCCTGTAGAGCAGGTAAATGGAAAGAGACAGTTGATGACTGAACATAATCAAGACAAGATTTCCCGAGGGAGGGAGGGAGGGAGGGAGGGAGGGAGGGGTGGAGGGTGTTCTGTTGTTGAGTGGACAGCAGTCATAGGATGATTAGGGGTTTTATCCATCAACAACCCACTATGACTGAGTGAGTCCATGATGGTATCTCACAAGATTTGTTGTACAAAACAATTACTTAAACTGGTTAAGTCAACCTACTCAAAGAGTGATGTTTGGGCAAGTTAACATGCAAGGCAATTCTGTCACTGTCATATTTTGTGATCATGATAAAGCATTGATCATAATATTGTGAAAATAGAAACTAGACATGAATTGTCGCCACCAAGGTATTTAACACAAATGAATGGTACAATACATTAAACAGTCCTCCCCAAATGAAAATGTCTGGTTTTTTAGACATCACAGGCAAATGCAATTTTAAGTACCCATGTCTGTGAAAAATAAATATATTTTTAGTATTAATGGTGTTATGAAATGGGTCAGCAGCTGAGTAAAAGACGTAGGTAATCATCAAATTCTTCATCATAAAACAACTCAGGAAAATATTAATGGTGCACCCAAAGGAAAACAAAACTGTTGTATGCTTACAATATGAGCAAAGATAATGCTTTGATAGAAGCAAATATAATTTTCCACCCCAAAACTTTAACAAAATAACCATCACCAAGCTTTTTGGGGGGTAAATACTCGTCACTCTTGAATCAGTTGATTCTTTGTAAAACAACTTTGGATATATTTACAGTCAACCCTCGCTACAAAACTCACAGTTATAAAGAGGTACTGCTTATAAAGAGTACATTCTGAAGTCCCAAATTTCATTTCTGCTTTGTGTTACTTTGTTTTGCTGTCCTCTTAAAACAGTGTTCCTGTTATAAAGAGGCAAGTTGGCCAGTCCCAGCGATCTTGTTATAAGGAGAGTCAACTGTATATAATTTTGGTGACTTTCATCTGCTCCTTGGTAATCTTACACAGCATCCGTCATCAAATTTTCCATGAACACTTGTTTGGAAATACACAGTCACAAATGGCCAAACCATCAATAGCTCCCATAGTTCGTATTGCCCAAAAGTGCTAAAATTAGCAGCTAATAATCAGAAAAGCCAAGACAAAGAAGCACATGACCTTTTCCTGAGGTTATATTTATTAGGGTTGTAACCAGGTATTAGGTTTTGAAGAATTTGTCACAGGTATGCTATGAAATGGCCAGCTTTTGAAGTGTGCTTGAAACTTTACAAGCAAATGGATCTTTGATGAAACTTCTAATTTTGTAACTTTGTGTTTACTTTCTCAAGGACATACACCATCAGTTCTTTTGCATATTTCATGAATGTTTTAATAGTGTGAATGTTTTTTTTTTTTTTTTTTATATTCCTTGTATGCAGTTGAGTTTTAAAACAAACTCTAACCTTAGTGTAAAACTTCAAAGAAGAAATTACACATTTTATTGTTGCACTTCCAAAAAGTGAATAAGCAATTTTCTAAAGCCATTTGCATTATCTTTGAAAAGGAAACACCCAAACAGTTGGTGGAATCCTGGCTTATAAAATGTACATAACTGCCAACTATCCTGAAGGGCACCATATGCAGTTAACGTTCAGTGCCCTTAATAAACAAATGGTAAACAATACAGTTCAGTACGTTCCAACGTCTTATTTGCAACGAAGTAAGGGCATGGACAGCTTAGTACAATTTCATTCCATGGACTGAGAATACTTTACCGATCCATTAAGCCCCGCCTCCTTACGAGTTGACCAATCACAGCCGCGAAACTCGATCACCATTAGTGAAAAGATCACCAAACGGCTCAAATGGTGATCAGATTTCGCGGTTGTGATTGGTCAATGAGAAATGGGCGTGGCTTAATGGATCGGTGTATTGAAGTATTAATTAATTAGCAATTGACAGTGTGGTTGACAAGGGTGTAGTTTGCAAAAGAGGCATGTACCCCTGCCTAATACCTACAAATAACATCAGTCCAAATATTTCAACCCGTCCTTCCGGCCTATAACACCTTTTGATGAGACGCTGTTCAAAACCAGGAGCCAAGTTGGACTGGACAGAACATTTTTGTCAGTTGCATCTGCATGCACTGTGTCTAATTGAAGTGTAAGAAAAATGAATTAAGCATGGGAAATTATATAGTTTTAAACTTATTTCAACATGAAATCAACTTGCACACAAATCAAATAGCGTAGTTCTTTGTACATAAAAATTTGTTTCCATTTCCAGTGTGCTTCAAAGCATTTGGGTTCATTTGAAGTTCATTACTCTATTGTGAGTTCTTCTAATAATGTCAAACAAGTATTTACAACATGGTGAAATAACATATCTACAATATACAAGAAATATTCCTGAGAGGTAGGATCACATCAAGGTGAAAACTAATATAAAAAATATCAGCAATTATGTTCTGAAGACAGAAACAAAACATGGGATACACACTTGCTGTATTTCAGCATTACTATTTAATGCAGGTTAGAAAGTACGATGTAGATGTTCTTGCTTTTCATACGCTAATGGAGTATGGAGTTTAAGTTGGAACAGTGGTATAAAGTTTCTGGATCTGACCATTTCTGTTGAATATAAATAACCTACAAAACTAACTTCAGAATTGGAAACCACAATCCAACAAAAGTGAAAAAAGTAGAGCAACTAAAGAGAGAAATTATATTATACAAATATCGGATGCATATGAGCGCATTGTCGCAGAACAAAATCACACGGTGAAATCTAGACTATTCCATTTCCAAGTGAAAGGGAAAAGTCAGATTCATTGAAGGATTATATTCTGCTACAATGCAGGAACGAAATGCATTCAATATTTGTTTTAAATATTCACACATAGATCCTTGTCATTTGAAAATGGTTCACAATGAACACAAAATAGAAACGGAAACTCATCCATCCTGCTCTGAAAATTCTAATAACACCTTCTAAAAAATGCTGACGACTCCAAATAGATACTAACCTAGTCCACCATGACACTGCTTTTTGCCTCGTTTGGGACAAACAGGCAGGGAAAGATTTCTTTTGAAAAAACGATGCTGCAGGGCATCCTAAAATTATTCATAAAGACCTCATAACATTAAAATTTGGTGCGTCGCGTCAGTATACATGGCAAAATAAAGCATGACACGTGACAAATGTTCCACCAATCAAATGACAAGGATCTGTTTGCCTGGTATAAAAAAAACTAAATATAGATGATCTATCTCTTACATATGTACATATATATATACATTATGAATGTGTTTGAGAATACATTGTACTTATAAAAAATCCTGAGTTCTATGAAGAGCACATTTTGTTGATATTAACTTGAGGAATGTTGAACGCACTACATGAGGAAATGACAGAAGTAGGTTAGTTAGTGATGGTCTTAGTGTGCGACATCACATAATCCCTGATTAAGTAGGGATTTTCAAAGAAGAGATGAATGGTTTTATCTTATCAAGCGCATCTAGAAGTCACGAGAATAGATTACAGGCTGTCACCGTGAATCTTCTCCAATCCAGGTTAAAAAGTTCACAAACATACTTAACTTCTTCCAAATGCTTAGCCAGAAATGTTCACATATAGCATTAATAAATATATTTTTTACAAATGAAACAATGTTACATTGGACGGTTTTTGTTGACAACGCTTGTCTTATTGATAAACATGGCATAATGCATGAGGCAAACACAATTATGTGGCAACAGTAGCAATTTCATTGCTTTGCATTTGTTAAAGGCACCATTAAAATCCTTACAAACTTTCACCAAAAACAGTAGCTAAATTGCTCTAAGCGTGTACCTTACCTTCAACACAGGGACGTATTTGATATAAAAAAAGATCAAACCAGTAATGAATGTTTCCGTGTTTTCTAAAAATCTTAATTCTTCTTGGTACCCCATGCAGACTGTCTAATTCATCACAGTGGCTGGCCCGTCGACAAACCAATTATCAGGACATTTTTGTAATCAAACATGATCTTGGTGACTGTAGACAGCCACTGTAGCCAAATATACTGACTGCCTCAACTGTTTCATGTTACCATTAATGTCAATCCTGCCGCAGTAAATAAAGAATGTTGAAAATAGCAGGTACTTGCAAACCAGAAGACACGCAAGCTTCTTCAAAGACGACATTATAATCCTTTGTACAGCAACACATGGATATGTTGAATGTATTTTAATAAGCCAGACGTCAATCGGATTAACTACAACCTCGTCCAAAAATAAAAGTTAGTAGGGCAACATTCGATCTTACTGTGACCTTTTTCAAAGGCCTACATAGGTTTAAATATGAGAGCAACACCAGTTTATATGGACATCTCATCTTGGGAAATGCCCCTCCGGTAATTGAACAGCTCCAAGTACAAGACAGATGCCTGTTTTACATTGCTGTCAGTACAAGAAAACAAATGTCTTCCTGACCAATTTCCCTGCTTAGCAGGTCAATGGAATTGATTGAACAGCTTAAAGCTACCACATAGACTGGCTGTCTGTTATGAATTTGTATTTAGTGATCCAAATGGATGCTTAGCGGTTACGCCCCCTGTCAATGGCCAACTACACTTCAATGGCAACTCACAGAGATGCTTCCCTGAAATCAGGAAGGCTTGGAAGCCGACCACCTCTGGCACTTTTTAGTGGCTGCAGGGTGCTATGTGCCATCCCAGTACTATTTCCATCAGAAGAGGGGTTACCTCCTTCTATTGCAGAGTGAATACCATGAGACCAGGTAGAGTGATGAGTGGTGTCAACCAAGTTATCAGGATCTGACTTGGAATGCTTGTGGTGGGTGTGATGGTGGTGGAGGTGTGAAAGGCGTCGATCACCAAGGTCTGCTTCATGGGAGGTTTTCCGCATTAGGGAGGCGTTTGTGGAGACGGAATTCTGAAGGGAGGGGAGTTGTTTCTGGAGAGGTTGAAGGCGTGGTTCTCTGGAGTGGTGTAAAGCCCCACTGAGAAGATTCTATTCAACAAACATAATGGTCATTAATACAGGGATGAGAGTCATTGCTGGCAAAAAAGTCTGATACTACATGTTGGATCCAAATTTTAGGACGTATGGCCTACATGTATGTTGAAATGATGGTGGTTCTACCTTTTGGTAACCCTTAGGGAGGGTTTGGAATTCAAAGGGATTTTAGGAACAGTGTCCTAAGCACTAGTGAAGTAGATCAAAGGGCAGTCTTTCTTTTATGTGGAAAAATGAAAGGCCTTTTTTATTCACCAGGCAGACATAAAAAGTCTGAATTCAGACAAAAGTCTAAAAATCTCATCCCTGTTAATGAAAGGGTTATTTTGTTAATGAATAACAGTTACACAACTAAATTTGTGCTTGCTACTAGATATTTTACTCAATAGTAACCAACATACAATGAAAGGGATCATTTGAGGAATAAAAAGAAAGTTATTAGTAAAACTTGAGATTAACTTTTCTTCAAATCCGACATCTAACATAAACAATGAAAATTGACAAATTTGCAAAACATGACAGATTTAGAGAATAAACAAATTATCATCAATACGATTTCACAGTTGTGGCTTTGGAAGAAATGATCTTCCTTTTCATGAGCCCTTTAAGGTCGTGCTTCAAGTGAAATGACAAATGATTATAGCTAACCTTTTCAGCTGTTGGCGTTTGGTTGATCTTCCTGATTGGCTTAGACTGCTCTCGACCACCGTAGACATTCCGCTGCATTGCAAGACGCTCAGTATTTGAAACTTCCCCAGTGATGAATAACTGAAGGGGGGAAAAACAGATGTTAAATAGACACATATCCATAGCATGGGGGAAGGGGGAGATAAAATACCAATAACAGAGAAACAATAAATCACCTTTCAAAGTGATTGTGAATGCCACATATAAATCAACCACAGTGACATAACTGGGTGACATTCACGCTTGTTACTTCCATAATTTTCTTTTCAAATTCAGACTCCAACAAGGATTACTGATATATATGTTTTCATTTACAACTACAGCAGGCCAGCACGCAGTAATTACTTGAATACATCACTGTCATTCTACGTCTGCTAAAGAACAATCACATATAAACGAGAATCCATTTATTAAAAACATAGAAAACAAAACAAACACAAGCTCACATATGCACAAGGAATTGAAAATTGTCATATTTGTGAATACAAGACTGTGTGTGATACTGCTTCCATTCAAAAAGACTTGGCTGCTGTTACACCCGTATACCTGCATATGTATGTTGTGATGTCATTTAGCCTCTGAGAAAGACTCAGCAAGGGTAGAAACATCAGGCCATTAACTATTTTTTTGCAAAAGTAAAAGCCTAACAATACCAACAGCTCAGCTATGGTCATGATCAATAGCGCCCTCTTGTGATTATCTACAAACTTCATTCACAGTTGAGGCGTTCCAATTCAGTAGTTTTCTGTAATGCTTCTACAATTACTGACTGCTCTTACCGATTGACTCTTCTTCTTCTTCTTTCTTTTGCTGGACTGTACCTCTCTCCATTGACTGTCGTTAATATCTTTAGAAGATTTCCTACAATTAGAAGTGCACGTACTTGAATCAAATGAAAATCTGAATATTTTTTTATATATTGGCAATTGAGCAAAGAACAAGCTTTAATAGAAGTTAAATTTACCTCAGAGATAAAGAGCATTACTTCTGTTTACCCATTCAGCGATATGTGTTAAGCACTGTATACTCTGGAGGGATTCGAACCCACGACCCTTGCCAAAGACCAACTGCTCGTCAAATAACAACTCAACTTTCAGTAATAATTTAGTCGACCAAGCTACACACAAAAAAGCACTCAAGCCTGAGCACAAAGGCCAATTGTAATAAAGCTGCAGTTTTGTCCATGTTCAACCTCCATACCAAAGCTTACCACCATTGAAAAGGGAAAGATCGGATCTTTCCAATGATGGTAAAATAAGATAAGGTTGCTATTTTGCAATCTCTTCAAATTGCAGTTGAAAGATCCGAAATGCCAAACACCTACGGAGCGCCATATAGTTGTGTACAAAAAAGTGTTTGCGATTACAGATCACACCAAGGAAAGAAAGACTGATCTCAATGATTTTTAGATTATAAGAAAAGAAATTCAATAAGTGAGAACTTTGTCATTACTTATTTTGCTGTAAAACAATGTCTTCAAGGAGATAATGGGGTTTGTAAAATGGCCTTTGCTTCACGCTTGAGTGGTCAAACAATGCGGTCACCAGCAGTTGTTTATGTCCAAACAATTCGGTCAGGAAAGGGTGGCATAAGATGCCATGTTTGTGAATGCTGACATCCCTGGATATCTTCATATTTGTTATTGTTGGTATTAGGGGAACAGCCCATAGCTATCAACCCTTCTCACTGAATTCTCATTTCTAGACAAATGCGGGAGGGCTGGAGTACTATGCACGTGTAGGATACATATGCGTAGTGTCTTCAAGGTTGCGTTGCGTCTCGTAGCACATGCTCGAGCAGTCCTTGTAATGTGTGTGCCCGACGTGCGCAAGAGAACTCCAGCATGACCGGCAATAAAGTATAGTGATGTCATCTGAGAAAAGTCTATTTCATGAGTTAAGGGACAGGGGTTTCATTTATATTAGGTTTTTTCTAGTGTGACCTCTAAACACAAGTCTTTCCTGTTTTATAAAGGGATTAGTTGAAGATATGGGAGAAGAATGACTTTAAGCTAATTTATCTCAATGAGCTTTCTGTCTTATTCTTACCATGAGTTATTGCTCTCCACAGTGTTGTTGTTGTGTTTATTCTCAATGTAGGAGTCTCTCTGTGGCTTGGCACTCTGCCTATCTGAGAGGCCAGTGGAACTATTTATTGGTAGATATGACGATTCAATAAATGGATTTTGATCTGGAGATAAAAAAGAATCCAGGCAATCAATGTCAGGAGACTCTTGATATAACAACAAATTTAAAGCAAAAAAAAACCTTTGGTTTTTGGAGCCGCTCAATTATTTTAATCCTATAAAAATGTAGATATATACAATAAAACTAACCTGTGAAAATTTCATTTTAAAAGGTAGTATCATTTTTGAGATATTGCTGATAATCTGGAGTGGTTATGTCCACCCAGGAAGAAGAATCCGTAATTGGAATACACAATCTGTGAATGTTTCATGCGCAAACGTTTCTCAGATTGAAATTTTTTTGAATCCCTTTCTCTAAAACCACATTCCTTTAGAAGGGAATTGTTTCTCAAAATGTTATACATTATCAACAGCTGCAGTGCTTCTTACCAAGTAAGTTTTTTTGGTCATTAATTTTTGGAGTATTTACGGTCTAAGTCCCAAACAAGAAAACCAGTTCAATCCAAAGCTATGACCTACCACCAAATTGATGGCTTCTGCTTTTACTACGAGGCCAGGTAGAAACCCCTCCCTGATGCCCTATGCTGAGGCTGGCTTTCTCTGCGTACGTTGCCTGTTGTAGTTGTCTGTCTAGCTGCTGCTGCTGCAGTTGTTCTTGTTTTTGTTGATGATCTCTCATTTTGAATGACTGGTTTTCTCTGATCTGAAATAAGGAGATGTATAACAGCACTATGATATATGTACCTCTTTTTTGCACTACTTCCAAGTGACTGAAAATTATTTGATTTTAATGAAAAATAGAACTGTGATAAATACATTTCAACCTGTTTTGATTTTGTGATTGGTTTATACATACCTAGTTTGCCAGATCACAAAGAAAAAGAATTTCAGACAAGTAGTTAATGTCAGAGTTATTTTTTCATGAAAGAGGGAATCCAAGGTCAAACTCAGCTTTGTGATGCACTCATGGGTAGAGTCCTCATGAAAGTGGGAACAAATTATTAGTCTCTAACCTCACGTTAAAATTGTGTAAAATGCCATTTTATTTGCTACTTTTTCAGAGCCAAACATGACATCATCAGACGTATACAAAACAAATTTGTCTGAACATTCAATAGAGGAATTTTTGCACCAGTCAAAACATCAAATTCAATGCTGTTTTGATTAAAAGCCCTCTGTACAAAAATGTTTAGACCATACATTTGATAAAATAGAATTAGCTGTTGCAAACTGCTTACCAACCAAAAGGACCTGCATTATAAATGCAAACATTAGTTAGTGGCCTGACGTTTCGACCCTAGCAGAGTCTTTCTCGAAGGCTAAATACATTTGAATTGAAACTCCATAGAATGTTTTTGGATTTTGGCAAAATTCGCTCTGGAAGGGTATTAAAAACAGTGAAATTTTACATTGTTTCAACCTGAGGTTGGAGAATTCAAATTTTTTCCCCATATTCAGAAGGACTCTATGTTTTAGGAAAATGGGTGGATCACAAAACTGAATTTGACCTAGGAGCCCCTTTTCAAAACATGAAGAAACAAAATTGGTTCCCGATCACTATTTTAAATGCCATTTGATGGTCTTACCTCCTCATCAGCTTTCGGAGTCTGTATAATGCGTCCCTTGTAAGCAACTGATCCCTCGTACTTTTTCTTGCCGGATTTTGGCTTCCGTAGGTCTGGCTCAGTTGAAGTATTCTGGCTGCTTGAAACGCCCTGTGTCAATGGAAACAGAGGTTAAAAATCTGGTGGGTGATCTAATGCAAAGTTTAACATGAATAGATGTGACATTCAGCTGCAGAGAAACTGAAATAATGCAAAAAGTGTACTTGTGTCCAAGCACACCATCTCATCTTTAGCAAAAGTTTTTTTCATAACTGTCCTACCTTAAGAATGCTTTTCTTTTCAGTGGACTGTGGGTTTGGTCTAGTCACAGACTCTCTGGCTTCCTGACTGCCAATGTCTTTATGATCCACAGACTTGTTGGCACCCTGACTTCCTTCAGGCTGTTCCCTTGGGGAACCTTGAGGGGAAATGTTGGGTGAGCCATTCAATGATCCTTCTTTAGACCGGTTCCCTCCATGGATGCTGTCTTGGCAAGAATCTGTGTTCGGAGCAAGATACCTTGGGGTTTCCGAGGTATTTGACAAAGGGTGTCTACTCCCTTCAAAAGAAAGCTTCAGTTTACTTGGAACAGGAATCAGGGGAAGTTCACGCTCTGCGAGAGTAGTGCTTTGCTCCAGGTTATTGGTCTGATTTTGATTTGAACCACCACTCTCAGGCCCCCTTCTCTTGCCATCATGGAAGTTTATAGAGGATTGCTTCGATTCAACAGCTGGTTGGCGTGGATCACTAAATAACACAAAGCTGTTGCTGTCTGATTGAGTGGGTTCACTTTCAAAATACCGCTGAATATTTTCATTGACAGTGCCGGGTTGGGAGTCTTTGGATGCAGATTTTGCTGCTCCGGTATTATTTTTCTTGTCTTGGTTTTTGAAGTACTTAGACGGAGGTATGTTGGATCCCATAGGGTTTGGTATGGCATTTTCTTTATCTGTAACATCTTCTCTCAGTCTGTTGTTTTTAATTTCCTCGGATGCTACCTTGCGGACTTCATCATCCCTTGGGGAGAGGGCGCCCTCATGCGATCCACTATCCGTACTGTTTGTATCAGTATAACCATGGTACTTGGAGGTCACTTTTGTGTTTGCGTATTTCCCAAGGTGTTTTGCAAATGATTCCGATGGTCCTTTGCTATGCGCTGATTTGGCTAGGGTGTAAGATGCTCGTTCTGGGGGTTTCTCATTACGAGTCTCATGAGTTCTCTCTCCTCTGGCTATTCTCTCCATTTGAGTTTCAACATGAGGGTCTGTGTGAGGTTCCTCTGTGGAGTACCTCATGGACTCTGTAAGGTGACTGGGTTCCCCGGGGTTGTCCCAGTTGATAGGAGGGGACTTGGATTGCACAGCCTTTTGTTGGCTTCTCCAATTCTCCACGGTGCTATTCATTTCGGCCTGGAGTTGCTGTTGTTTCTTCTTGCTGGACTTGAGGAATTTCAGATGGGTTGCTGGGATCTGAATGCTGCTTGTTGGTGCTTCATCTTGGGCTGGCTTCTGGTTGTGGGAATAATCATCCTGAGATGACCTGACAGTATTTTTATTTGGATTTACTCCAGATAGGACTTCCTCTTTAGATTCTTTGACAAATCCTAATTTAGGACCATTTCTGTATTGCACAAATAAAAAATATGAATTAAGGAAGTGTGAGTGATTGCTTCTTTGCTCGTGATTTAAAAAGTAAGGCAAATACAATTTAACTATTTTCAGAAACCATCACAATGAAATTCAGTCCATGCTTATTATATTAGTACAAAGTAAAGATGAGTAAAAAAGTGGCAAATACAAAGCGCAGACTGACTTGAGAAAGTTGGTTTCAAAATATTGACAAAATAGGGAGACCATCAACATTGGTTGGTAGAGCGCCGGCACGGTCATTCGGAGGTTGCAGGTTCATGTCCCGCTCCAGTTCAACCCCCAAGTTATTTAAAACTTACCCAGCCAGTTTCATTGTGGTTTATTACTTGATATTTGAAATAAAAAGTCGCAACCCCCTTGAGGTGATCCCTCTGCTACCGCTTCCCTGGATGTATCGTAAATTGTGGTGTAATCCTGGCTATACGGCAGTTAATGGTTGAATGGCTTCTGACTCACATCCCCGAACAAAGATATTGACAAAACAGGGAGATCGCCAACATAGGACTAGATTGCTCAGTTGGTAAAGCGCCTGCACGTTAATCCAGAAGTCGAAGGTTCAAGTACCGCTGTAGTCAGTTATTCTTTGCTCAACCCAAAAAGATTTATAATGATGCAGCATTGTAAAGAATCTTAATTACATGCGCTGCAAAAAACTTACTTGGATGGAATCTTCTCAAATTGTCTGGATGAATAGGCAGACTTTGGACGTGGTAGATCTCGATGTAGTAACCTTTCAGTATGGAATGCTCTATGCTCCAGACACTGCTCAATAGTGAACCGATCTGATGGCTCTAAGCGAAGAACATTCTAGTGGAAGACAAGGTAAACAGTCGATTATAATTCATGTAAAAGATGTCATTACAGAAAAGATGGCTCAGACAAAAACAACATGCCACTGGAGACTATCTTAAATACCAAGAAAAAGTCAAGTTAGTAACCTTGCAGGTACAACCATGTATTGGGAGAAGTGTTGGCTCTGAGAAGAGCCGGTGTTGTCTTGACGTTTCAAACAGTATATTATGCTCGTCTTCAGGAGAGTGCATTCTCTTGAAGATGAGCAGAGTATATTGTTAAAAACATCAACACTTCTCCCAAAAGAGTTTTATACGTGATTGTACCCTCAAGTTTACTCACTACAGGTTTTCTTATGATCCCCACAATTTGAAGCTTCAAACATGACTTAAACACTTAGGTCACTCCTCATCAAAGTTACCCTTAAGAATTCACATTTAAGCAGGATGACAGAAAGCAACCTTCTAACACTACAGATGAACAACACACTGTGGTGTACTGCAACTCACCCATCAAAATGGTAGTCACAGAACCACAGAAAGTGTTATAAAGCCATGGTTTATCAGTATGATGTCACCTGATCTAGACCATCTGTTATGCAAGATGTTTCGGTCTGTACATGTATTTGTAACTGGCTTAAACCAACTGGCCAATCAAATACTGTCCATCCAAATTTTCTATGGACAAATAAGACTTTATAATGTGGACAAAAGGTTGTTATTTTTTGAACAGATGGCAACATTTAACCCAGAGTTAGGTGAAGTACTATAGGTGAAGTACTATGGAGGATGTATGTGACCACTGTGCAAAAAGTACATGCACTGCATTATATGAACTACTATACTAGGACAAGCATGAATGACCATCAGGTGAAAGTATTCGATAAACACCATAGCAGATATAATTGACGACTAGAATTATTCTTACCTTCATAAAATCTATGCTGACACTGTTAACAACTCCTGAGTATTTTCTCTCTAATGTCTGAGGCTCAGAAACTGATGGAAACTGTGGAACAAACACACAACAAACAAATCTTACGCATAACAATTTAGGGAAAAAACTAAGATTGTTGAATTATTGGGTTAAAGCAGTTCAATATCAACATAAAATGAATAGGGGATAAGTTTGTGGTAACACAGTGTAATAAATCTCTTTTGGGAAGTGTCTGTGAGAAAAGCCAGTTTTTACTTCACACCAAATTCCACTTACTATGGATAAAGGGTACAATCGTTACATTGAAGTTGAACTACAATTACAAACTCTGAAATGTAGAATGTTATTGATGTTGCAGTCACCCATAAAATTTGATTATGTCGAACTTTAATTGCAATATAAGATCATGGTAACAGATGCTTAGAAAGTTTACACCCACAATGTCATGGTATGAAAACCCACAACCTAACCAATAAGTACAGACTTTTTGAACAGTTCGCTCATGGAGCACAAAATGACAACTGCCATGATTAATGAGGAATTAATGATTAATCCTGATTAAGGAGCCGGCAATCCTAGGCACCAGACAGACCAGCCACTTTAGTACCAGACTAGGTGATGCACTGAGCCTCTGTCACCATCAAGTACATCGTTAGAGTGAAGTGGGTCCACTCAGTTTAAGAGCACAGTGTTATTGATTCCGTTTCAATTAAAAGCTTTCCACACTCGGATATTTATATGACTGCGTTTTATTTCTAGTTTATGATTCAAGAATAAATTATTGCCAAAACATCTGTCAACTTAATCATTTCTATTCCAATCGTGATCAGTCTTACCAACAAAAAAGTATAAATACTGATAAAGGAAAAATTCAAGAGTAAACAAAACAACAAATTTAATACAGCTCTATTGTCAAATCAATGTTAACACAAGTTATTAAACTATGAGTACACTGACCAAAAGATATGAAGTGACCGGTAAGTACACAAATATAATGATCAAAATTAAAAACCCTTGTCTCATAGCAAAAAATTACCATCTATTCTCTTGAGCCAAGCCCTGAGAAATAAGGTTCAATATTTGAACACTTCCAATCCATACATCCTCCCTCATTACACTCAAACTCCGAGGCCAGGGAACCCAAGCTCAATCATTAACGATCAAGCAACTCATCCTTAAGACGCGGTCCAAATAGAAACGATATGGGAACCGTCGAACGGTTGCCCCAAACGGTTCATTTTCTCAGCTTCAACCGTTTGGGAATCCCGGTCTTAAGACCTACGCTGGGACAAAAGCCAGTAGCATTGGAAACGAAGGCTCTTGGGCCACAGTTATTAGGTTAACTTTTTTTTTCCTGGCATGTGTTGCTGGCTCTATTCTTTGTTCCCTTGGGTTTTTTTTTA
Source organism: Leptasterias polaris (assembly GCA_037783415.1). Taxonomy (NCBI): domain Eukaryota; kingdom Metazoa; phylum Echinodermata; class Asteroidea; order Forcipulatida; family Asteriidae; genus Leptasterias; species Leptasterias polaris. Next base: position 329,698 of record JAZGTN010000192.1, read on the forward strand.
TCATTGTCTCATCTGTTCTGTATTTTTATTGTCTCGTGAAGTATGCCGAATAAATAATAATAATAATAATAATAATAATAATAATAATAATAATAATAAAAGAACTGATACTTGACTGTGGTTTCACCTAACAAAGGAACGTCAGCTGGTCTGGACATCAATGCTTGGCTGCTGTCAATCTGTTGTCAATCTGTTGTCAATCTGTTGTCAATCTGTTGTCAATCTGTTGTCAATCTGTTGTCAATCTGTTGTCAATCTGTTGTCAATCTGTTGTCAATCTGTTACTAATCCGTTACTAATCCTCCACGGCCGTAAATGTCCAGAACAATAAATGATGTTTGGTGGGATGCCATGATTTAAGCTTTTATTTAAGCTTTTGTGTGTCATTTTTAAAATCTCAGAACATCATCATTTCGTGATCAAATTAAATATAAGACAATTTTTGGTGTTTAACGCTCTGCCCATATCGAAAAAGATGTTTTGTTAATACCCAATTTGTTTGTTTGCACTGCGCATTGCACATAATGGATGACATACATAAGGTTTCCGACCTAATAATTCGTAGTGCGCATTGCGTTAACATGGTAACGTCATGCAATGCACATTGAAATTGTTCGAATTGCTTGGCATGCATTTTCGGAATTGCGCACCACGCATCATGCACGACGGACATATGAATTTCCGCCCACCTGTTAGGTTTCCGCCAACAGCCGTTTTTGTCATGTTCTTCTATGTTAACGCATCAGAGTTAGATACCAAGTTCGTACCCCAACTAAACAATTGCTGAAAGTACGTGCAATATAGTGATTATGATGCGGCTCCATTGCATGCTCGTGTTGGGGCCATTATTGGCGGTTGCGGCATTGGGGTTGATTGCAGCAAAAAGTTTTGATCTTAAGATTAAAAGCAAAATGTGCAACAACATTTTGCAAACACTTTGGAATTAACCAATCGGAGAACAATTGTAAAAGGTTTGTGTTTTTTAATTTTTAAATTCATAATTTTAGTCAGAGCTCTTTCAACTTGAGCTCTAATCCCAATTCAATGGAATGTAATAAGATTATAGCCGCTTGTTCCGACTCCAGAGGACCAGATAAGCTGAGGGAATTGAAGCGTTACACAAATGATCCTCCCAACCGTTTTGCAAATGCTGTTGAGCCGTTTGTACCTCAAACCGTTTTGCAACCGTCGAACAGTAGCCAAACCATTTCTATTTGGACCGCGCGCCTTACCAAGCCCAGGGTACCCAAGCTCAATAATTAAATATCAAGCAACCCATCCTTACAAAGCCCAGGGAACACAAGCTCAACAATTAAACATCAAGCAACTCATCCTTAATGAGCCCAGGGAACACAAGCTCAATAATTAAATATCAAGCAACTCATCCTTACCAAGCCCAGGGTACCCAAGCTCAACAATTAAACATCAAGCAACTCATCCTTAATGAGCCCAGGGAACCCAAGCTCAATAATTAAACATCAAGCAACTCATCCTTAATGAGCCCAGGGAACACAAGCTCAATAATTAAATATCAAGCAACTCATCCTTACCAAGCCCAGGGTACCCAAGCTCAATAATTAAACATCAAGCAACTCATCCTTACAAAGCCCAGGGAACACAAGCTCAACAATTAAACATCAAGCAACTCATCCTTAATGAGCCCAGGGAACACAAGCTCAATAATTAAATATCAAGCAACTCATCCTTACCAAGCCCAGGGTACCCAAGCTCAACAATTAAACATCAAGCAACTCATCCTTAATGAGCCCAGGGAACCCAAGCTCAATAATTAAACATCAAGCAACTCATCCTTAATGAGCCCAGGGAACACAAGCTCAATAATTAAATATCAAGCAACTCATCCTTACCAAGCCCAGGGTACCCAAGCTCAATAATTAAACATCAAGCAACTCATCCTTACAAAGCCCAGGGAACACAAGCTCAACAATTAAACATCAAGCAACTCATCCTTAATGAGCCCAGGGAACACAAGCTCAATAATTAAATATCAAGCAACTCATCCTTACCAAGCCCAGGGTACCCAAGCTCAACAATTAAACATCAAGCAACTCATCCTTAATGAGCCCAGGGAACCCAAGCTCAATAATTAAACATCAAGCAACTCATCCTTAATGAGCCCAGGGAACCCAAGCTCAATAATTAAACATCAAGCAACTCATCCTTACCAAGCCCAGGGTACCCAAGCTCAACAATTAAACATCAAGCAACTCATCCTTAATGAGCCCAGGGAACCCAAGCTCAATAATTAAACATCAAGCAACTCATCCTTACCAAGCCCAGGGTACCCAAGCTCAACAATTAAACATCAAGCAACTCATCCTTAATGAGCCCAGGGAACCCAAGCTCAATAATTAAACATCAAGCAACTCATCCACAAAGCCAAGGGTACCCAAGCTCAACAATTAAACATCAAGTAACTCATCCTTAATAAGCCCAGGGAACCCAAGCTCAATAATTAAACATCAAGCAACTCATCCTTAATGAGCCCAGGGAACCCAAGCTCAATAATTAAATATCAAGCAACTCATCCTTACAAAGCCAAGGGTACCCAAGCTCAATAATTAAACATCAAGCAACTCATCCTTACAAAGCCCAGGGAACCCAAGCTCAATAATTAAACATCAAGCAACTCATCCTTACAAAGCCAAGGGTACCCAAGCTCAACAATTAAACATCAAGCAACTCATCCTTAATGAGCCCAGGGAACCCAAGCTCAATAATTCGTCGCGCGTACCACGAACCGACCTAACTCGTACACAGTATAAAAAAACATGTTTGGAGAAAATCCCGAATGAAGTTGCACTATTTTTCAAACTGCTGTTTCGGGTTCTGCTAACTATTTGTTTACAATTTTTTAAGACAAAAATAAAGCCGACTACTTTATTAATACAGAACTGTCAATTTCATTTAATCCCCGCAACTATTTTAATTAGTAAATAATACCTAAACAGATAGGTCACTTTGTGAAAATTAAAATCCGAGTTTTGCCCGCAGAGCGGCGTGTACAAACCAATGCATAATAGAGACGTATCTAGTTAGGTCACTTTGTGAAAATACCACGCTTTGAGTTAGGTCAGTTCGTGGTACGCAAATTTTACACGCGCGCCCGAACCGCGCGCGCTGTAGCGCATAGTACATCATTGAAACAGTGGCGTATCTAGATAGGTCACTTTGTGAAAAGACAAAACGGCAAATCTAGTGATACGTCGTTTTTAGTAATTAGTGTAATTACAAAACTACTACGTATTTAGTTCTGAAACTTGCTGAAAATGTTAACAGTAATGAGTATATTAATAATTTGTAAAAAACAAAAATTTGCAAAAGTGTGTGATTTTTGTCAGTTAGGTCGGTTCGTGGTACGCGCGACGAATTAAACATCAAGCAACTCATCCTTACAAAGCCAAGGGTACCTAAGCTCAATAATTAAAAATCAAGCAACTCATCCTTAATAAGCCCAGGGAACCCAAGCTCAATAATTAAACAACAAGCAACCCATCCTTACCCTGAGCCCAGAGAATCTTGGGTTCTTCTCGAACAGTTCCATCTGATAGTTGGGTAGAGCTCCTATAACCTTCTGTATGATGTAGAGTTGATCTATTTCACTCTCACCAGGGAAAAGGGGTTGTCCATCACTCAGCTCCCCTAAGATACATCCAATAGACCAGATGTCTACTGCCTTGCCATATGGAGCACTTCAGAAAAAAATCAAATCAAAACATCAAATTTATTAATATGATACCAAGTGGGCAAACTCAGTATCCGTTGAGTTGAATTGGGATCGCAATATCGCTGAGTGATAACTACATCACTTTATCACTGATTTGTGATTCTACTATAAATCTTATTATTTGTTTTTACCCATACACCGATGTGTGTTAAGCACAGTATACTCAGTTTTTCCCCGATTCATGTGAACATATTCCACAGGCATATTACTCTGTTGAGATTCGAACCCACAACCTTTGCCATTCTAGAGCAGATGTCTTACCAACAAGACCACCGAGATTGCCTGATAGATTTGTGTTAAGCACTGTATACTCAGTACTTTGCCGTGGGTTCGAATCCAACTCAAGTAATATGCCTGTGGTTTTTTTTTAACCCTATATTTTAGCAGCGGCTACCGCAACAATTTCATAGATGTTAAATTTGCATCAGGAATAAATAATATTACAGTGCTTAACAAAAATCTGTGTATGGGTATAAACCCATACACAGATTTTTGTTAAGCACTGTATACTCAGACTTTGCCGTGGGTTCGAAACCAACTCAAGTAATATGCCTGTGGGGTTTTTCCTACAGGAATCAGGAAAGTACTGTATTGGTGTATGGGTAAAACCAAATATAATTACTTATCCTCAATGCAAGTTTAACATTTTACTAAATCTTATTAAATTTTGATCTAAAAAGTTCCAGCTTACAATTAGCAAAGATTGTGGAGATATTTTGGTATCATAATCAATGAAATACCGAATAACTCACCCAAGGAGTAGCTCTGGTGAGCGATACCAGCGAGTAGCTACATAATCTGTGTAGTTCCCTGTACCATTACCACCCAAGTTACGAGCAAAACCTACAAACAAGGGGAAAAATCAAAGGTAAAGTTTGCTGTTAACAATTGCAGTGACTAGCCAGCAGGACCAGGGGTCTTGTTATTTCACTAACCCCTGCTTTTTCACTGGTCCATTGTCATTTGCATCTTACAAACAATCCCTGCAGGCCGAGGTTTCAACGTAGCACAGAGCTGCCAACATTTGCATCTTGCAATCAGGGAGATTTTGTACAACCACCAAGGAGATTTTTAGAATTACATTCAACATAGTAGGGACAAAGTTGCCATAATCAGGGAGATTTTCAAATTTGTTCATCAGACCATGGAAAGATTTGTTTATTTTAAGGGAACCTTCTACAGAATCAGGGAGAGCTGGCAGCTCTTGAAGCAACGAACTAGTCATTTGACCACTTAGACAGAATTTTGACTGGTCCTCATTTTTTTCATTGGTGTACCATTTTTAAGGAAGAACACTGCAATGATTGACAATTTAATCAGTTTTGTTGAATAATGATGACTGAATTGAACCTGAGAAGTTGGTTGACAAATGGCTTCAGTCACTTCTATTAGAACAAAGAATATTGACAGAAACACTCCATAACACATAACTAAATATAGTTAGGTGGAACATCAACATGACCGTGAAGTAGGGTACAAATGCAATTTTATTGCTGAAAATGATAGATGAGGGTGTCTAGATTTAAAATCTGCCGGGTGCCGGCTTGGCACCCTTGGGCAATTTTTTTTATTGACGTCACAAGCCACGCCCACTTTTTGGAATATGTAATAATTATGACAGATGTAGTTTGTCATATAAACATATCATATTTGGTATCAAATTAAAGCTATTGGTGTATGGAATGCAAATATACAGATGAAAAAACAATAACATAATAATGGAGGTCATTTTACGGTCATTGAAGGTCATACAAGGTCAAATATGAAGGAAAATGTAAGAAATACAGTGTAAAATGTGCATATAAATATGTCACCTGTATTGTCTTAGTAGGCAATCAAAATAAGACTTTACTGTCATTTGAAAAGATGTGTACAATTTAAACCCATGTACCATGCAAACCAGTCAACTGGATAGTGCAGCAATCAACGATCACCAAATGCATGGTATGAGACCAAATATTAATCTTTGTTTACCATAACTGGAGGCCGAAACTTTTATAATTAATATATGTCAACTGTTTAAACATTTAGGCCAATCAAGTCGAGGCAATATAGCATCTCGAGATTGACTGTCCAGTGATCTTGGTCCAAATGACCTGGTCCAGCATGCAAGTAGGCAGCTCTTCAGCGCTGGTTAAGCCGGTGTCCCATTTCAGCAAGTCCATGAAGGAGAAACATCTTCTCCCACATGAGGCAGTGCCCCATGTGGGTTCCCAGAGAATGGTTGGGCTAGCTACAAGCTCCATGTGACGGGACGCAGTGCCCTACAAGCTTGACGGCGTTGAAGGACCTTTCCTGTCACCTTCGGCATGCCAGCGTAGAGGGGTCTACATTCCTCAGGGACATACGCAGCATCCTGGTGTAACACCCATCCAGAGACTTCTCCACCTTAGTAGTAAGGGTCCAGGTCTTAGCTCTGTACAGAAGTATTGCCTCTACCGTAGACACAAACAGTGATTGTTTAAGATGATCACTGAGCATTGATGACCACACCTTTTTCATGTTGTGGAGCACTGACCACGCCTGTCCTCTTCGGGTCATAAGGTCTTTTTCACTAGAGGTGATCCAAGCTCCAAGGTACTTGAAGTCTGATTCGACCTTGAGAGTTGTACCATCCCTTGTGTGGACAGCCATGTCATTGATGTTGTAGGCGAGCACCTTGGTCTTCTTTGTGTTCAGCTGGAGTCCAACCTTCAGACAACCTTCCGGCTCTTGCGGGGCACTATGGTGAAACCCAGCTCATCTTCTCTTCCATTGATAGCCTTCCTCAGGGCGTAGTCGAGGACGATGATGAAGAGAAATGGGGCCAAGGTGTCACCCTGAAGCACTCCTGCCAGGATGTCAAAGAACTCAGTGACACCATCTAGTGAAGTGACCCTGGCCCGAGTGTTTGCGTAGGTTACCCCAATCACTTGCACAATATTGAGGATCCCATAATAATGTGGTGAGGATGTTAATCATCTTGACCCGGTAGTGTCAAACGCCTTGTGAAAGTCAATGAAGGTGATGACTGCAGAGAGATGTTTATGCTTGACACCTTCAATAATTCTCCTAGTGCAATGACGTGCCCCACCGTAGACCTCTCTCGTCTGAATCCATTGTGTGCTGTTCTCGGGAGTGGATCTAGCAATGCCGAATTCGGTTGGGCACCATTCCGTTATAGGTTTTGGCGACACAAGATGTACAAGACTTATCCCTCGGAAGTTGTCCGCACATGCGAGTTCGCCAGACTTTGGAACCGGGATGATATTGATAGTGCTCCACTGATCGAGCACGAGGTTATCAATGGGGCACGACACCGTCCTCCCCACAGCACTTTCCACTCTTGAGCGTTACCTTTGCCTTGACATACTCCTTATGGTTTAATGGGCCATGCTCGATGTCCACGGTATCGAACACCTGATCCACCTCCACCTGTGCACCCAGCACCTCCGGTTCATCACCAAGAAGGTGTTTGAAGTGGTTTTTCCATGTCTCTACCCATTGCTCATCGGTATCTCCCTTGATCTTAGAGGGTCTGGAGGACTTTCTGCCGGTATCTCGTTGATGAGTCTCCAGCTCACCGCATACTTTTGGTTGACAAGACCTTCTTCCACTTCACTGATTTTTAGGGTAAGCTCCTCCTCCTCGATGAGATCATATGTGTTTTAATTAGTAGGGCCTTTTTCTTGTTTTTGTACACTGTCCTCTTGGTTGGTGAAGCTGTGGTCTGCTAACAAGAGAACAGTAGGCTACTTCCATCTCCTCCCTAGCTCTGACAACCCGAGGATCTGATGTGGCTTTCCCCCCCCCACCTCTTCACCTTGGGGACCTTGTCCATGCAGACCTCCGCAGCCTCCTTATTTGCTCTCACGAACTTGTCATAGCGGTTGGTTGCAGAATCATCCTCCTCCGTCAATACCTGCAACCGATTTGAATTTCTACGGCATACCTCTCCTGTAGATCGCTGTTTCTCTTGAACTTTTCCCAATTGTACTTCATCCTTCTCGTCACTGCCTTGCGTGGTGCACGGATGCTGAGACGGACCTTCGTCACCACCACTCTATGATCTGATCCTACCGTAGAGAAGGTACTGTGGGCATAAGAGTTGATGATACTGTTACGCCATTTCCTCCTGGTCATAATAAAGTCGATATGGGCCTTCCTCTCGGATGGTGACAGCCACAGACGCAAATCGTTGTTGTTTGTGTCTTGATGAAAGGTGAAAGGAGCGTCCCCCATCCCCAATAGGGCATTGAAGTCACCAAGGATGGCAAGGAAGTGGTGTTGGGGAACAGCCTCTATCGCGTGTCGTAGATCATCATAGAACTTCGTCTTCTCCTCTTCAGGTGCAGTAGAGTATGTGCTTAGGCCTCCACCTCCATGGTTGTGAGGACAGGATTCAGGTGACATATCCCCCAATACATTTTACACTGTATTCAATTCTTACATTTTCCTTCATATTTGACCTTGTATGACCTTCAATGACCGTAAAGTGACCTCCATTATTATGTTATTGTTTTTTCATCTGTATATTTGCATTCCATACACCAATAGCTTTAATTTGATACCAAATATGATATGTTTATATGACAAACTACATTTGTCATAATTATTACATATTCAAAAAAGTGGGCGTGGCTTGTGACGTCAATGTGTACCCTACTTCACGGTCCATCCACAATTTCACTCATATCCACCTGACTAATAAGGTTGGACAACTTACCGAAATCACAGAGCTTCAAAACGTCATCGTCACTGATCAGCAAATTTTCTGGCTTGATATCTGAAATATAAAAAATAAATACCCATTTAAAAAAGTATGCCTCTTCTAAGATGAAGACATTTAAACTGTACCCTTCTTGCACAACAACTGTTATTATTATGTTGATGCTAAATACTAATTTTGTTTAAATCTAATATTTCATAAAATGAGTTCTTGATTGGCAGCTTATTTCATTCTTTCATTGGTTTAATCGAACTGTTTGTTTCATTGCTCTATTGAACAAATTCACCGGACGTCATCATCATAGTAATCTTTGTTGCACCATGTTGGGAGTCAATGTTCGTCATTATACAGTGTAGTACACATTTTAGACCACGTGGTGTTTATCTGCTTATCACAAATTTTAAGTGCAATTTGACTCCCAAAATGGCAAGCATGGCAGACAGAAGTCGGGTGTGTCATTGGTGTCATTGGTGTGTCATTGGTGTGTCATTGGTGTGTCATTGGTGTGTCATTGGTGTGTCATTGGTGTGTCATTGGTGCAAAAAACTGCAAAGCACATCATTTGTCAAGACTTTTTCTAAGATTTTCCCCAGTGTGGGATAAAAGATTTTTATCTATCTATCCGTCAGTCTAAATGCAATGACACTAAAACTGAACTCTTAGCCATCTTTTTCTAATAAGTAATTTATGATCACTATTGTTTGCAATAGTATCTTGGATATGAAGGATCTGCCATTTTTATTGTGGATTTCTGGTAATGAAACCAAGGATGCCTCATAAGGAAACTTCATCACTGTACTCGCAAGCCTGGGAAAACCTGTATACAAGGGTGCTTGCTATGTGAACCAGAAACACCGGAGTTAACCCCTACTCTTCCACCACAAGTGTTCTGGGTTCTTTTACACGCACTATTAATCCGTGTACACTGGACCTACTGCTGTCTCATCCAAGGAAAAAGCAATAATGGTAAAGGATCTTGCTCACGGACACAAGTGCCATGACTGGGATTCAAACCCACACTCTGCTGATCAGAAACACCACAGCTTTGAGCCCGATGCTCAAAACCGCTCAGCCACCATACACCACATGATCATTACCATGGTAACTTACCTCTATGGATGATGTCATTTTGATGACACCAATGGATTGCTTTCAGCAACTGATAAACATAACTCCTGGAACCAAAAAAAGAAAAAAAGGAAAGAGTTTTCAGATTGGAAAACAATATATTGGTACAAAACAAAATATTTATTGGTGGGATATTGTAGAGGAGTGAGATTCTTTCCTGTTTTTCTACCCCTAAAAATAGTACACTATGATGCATAAGGTGATTGCCACCCAAATGGCCCGAACTATCACAGCAGGGATACATTTACCCTGATGGGAGCCCTCTGAGCTTATCAATGGTTCCCTACTGGGAGATACTTGGGTTACCAAACTGCCTTTTTGTGCCACTGTGCTCATGTTGCAGTCATGTAGTTGGCTTTGACAAACTCCCCAATTGATGTTAACAAATATTGCCACTCTCACTGAAAAGAACATTATTTGCCTTGACAAATTTCCATGAGATTTGTGCCAAACAGTCATAAGGAGGTTGAACAAATGGAATGCATATCATTCACTGAGCTGTAAGGAGGTTGAACAAATGGAATGTATATCATTTACTGTGCTGGAGCTCATGACTAGATCACTGAGGCAACGCTACAATACCAACTCCCTCATCAACATTTAGTAGAATTTGAATAAGGTACATTCACAGGTCAATGGTATTGTACATGAATAGCAGGAAGCTTAAATCAACTCACATGAAAGAAATAGCGTAACATTACCTTCCGAGAAAGTCACTGGGTAAATAGTTTTCCAAAGTTGTCTGACAAAAGGGAAAGGGTTTCAAGGCACCGGATAGTATGTGAATGCACTAGGGATTGTATTGTGTACACATATAATAGGAATTGTTTATTTAGTGGAGAATTAACTGCTAACTCTGTGAATTTGATACTTGATATGTTGATCTAAGCCTGATGTTAGCAGATTGGGGTATGTAAAGTTCATCAAACTGCAGTTGCTCAAACAACCACTTGGAAAAAAACGCTGTACTCATAGCGTTAACAATGAGGGCATCACTAACTATCACTATAAATCAGAAACGATGTGCAATAGTGATTCATGTATTACTACATACAAGGTTTATATAATATATCAATTATACAGGCATGATATTAGGTGCTTGGAAAAAAGTAGGAAAATAATGTTTGAGCACAAGGGCTGACCTACTTGTTCATATGGTGTATGGTTTAACATATTTTTCAGGCTATTTAATCACAATTTTTCTGATTTTTCCAAGGGCAAAATAATCGGAAATCAGACTAAAGTAGGAAGAATACCATACCTGATTATAGTAACTTGTTCTTATATAGTGCATTTTACAATAACGTATCATATCAATGCGCTTGACATTAGCGCCCTGGTCATTGGACCAATAACATTCCTGTAATTTTTCTCAGCTCCCTGGGGAGTATACAGCCCCTGGCTGCTGTGGTGCCCTCACACGTACCCATTTAGACCGCAGAGCGAAGAGAAGCAATTTTAATAAAGCATCTTGCTTAAGGACACAAGTGTCATGACCGAGACTCAAACTCACACCCCTAACTTAACCAACAGAAATTGAATTTGATGCGGTAAACTGCTCGACCAAGACATGGGATAGAAGAGGAACATCAAGTGGATGGGATAGTAGAAGGGTATATGGAATGGGATGAGAGGTACACTACAGGGTTAGGGAATACTGTCTTGAGTGGACGATGAGATAGGGGATGATGTAAAAAGGGTAGCCAAATGAAATGGGATAAAGGACAGGGAATATGGGTGAAACTGGAATACCAGCTAGAGGAACAGCGTACCCTTTTAAGCAGATGGGATCAGATGGAATGGTGTAGGGGGTTATGGATGAAATGGATATAAAGAGACGGGGACGACTTACTCTGTGAGGGATCATGGAGGGGATTAGAAAAAGGGAATGGCGAAGGGGTAAGGGATTGAGGGAAGGTACTGCATTGAATATCCACACTTGACTGGAGTATATTTTGTTTGAGGAACAATTAATTCCTCTTGGCATATCTTACCGGACTTTCTCTGGAGGTACTCCATTAGGCATCTCCTCCAACAGCTCCAACATGTTCTGAAATAACAAATCCCCCCAAATTATATCAAAAACTAAACAAAAAACTGAATAAAATAAAAAAGAATTTACCCAGTCAGTTTCCCTTGTGGTTTATTATTTGATAAAATAAAAAAAGATCAAATCAATAAACCAATTATCAAGGAAAATGAAAAGGCCAGTCTCTTATCCCCTTGTCAGAATCCTTGCTGTCTGTAACCCATGTCTACCATAATGATGATTACATTAACCTTCTGAAGCCTCAAAAATTGTCTCATCTCACAAATCATTCTTCCCACATAACATGCACCTTGTAAGCCAGAGAGCAAAAATCAATAGACACACTGTTCTCAATGCTCACTGTAAATTTACACAAACATCATGTCTACGTGTAGTTCCGAGGATGAGGTGATGCACATAAGACGGTACAATGCATGACGTACATTACATGTTTTGATTGTGGTGTGCTGACAAAGAGAGCATAAAGATGAACACGTCACTCAGTGTAATTTGCCTACACTCCTTGACTGCATTTCATGTTTTTCTCACCGATTGTTTCATTAAAACCTTGCAGAAATGACTTGCAATCTCCTAAAAGTAACTGAATATTATTCACCCAAAAAGTTAATCAGGGCTCAATTTTATGGAGCTGCTAAAGCATGAAAAGCAGCTAAACATAACATAATTATGCTTACTAGCCAAAATGCCTAGCTGAAAAGGTTTACGTAATACTATCTGCTTCAGCAGCTCTATGGAGCTGGGCCCATAGAGCTGCCTAAACAGCAAAAATTGCTTTAACAATTTCTGATGTGCAAAAAGTAAGGAGGAAACCAGTCACAAATGGCAGAAGTGACATTGCATTTTTTGTGCACATGGTCCAATTTCAAAGAGCTGCTCGAGCACAAAAAATATCTAAGCACAACAAAAATGTGATTACCAGAGTAAGGCCAAACACCATGTCACAAGTATATTTTGTAATTGGTATCCTGATCATTTCTGTTAAGCAGAAAATGTTAAGCAATAATTTTTTTCTTAAAGGCACTGAACACATTTTGTAATTGTCAAAGACCAGTATTCTCACTTGGTGTATCCCAACATATGCATAAAATAACAAGCCTGTGAAAATGTGGGCTCAATTGGTCATTGAAGTTGCAAGAAAATGATGAAAGAAAAAACACCCTTGTTGTACAAATTAGTGTGCTTTCAGATAGGAATAAAAGGCTTCTGGCCAGAAGTCTTTTATTATTTTAGTGAGAAATTACCTCTTTCTCAAAAACTACGTTACTTCAGAGGGAGTCGTTTCTCACAATGTTTTATACTATCAACAGCTCTCCGTTGCTCGTTACCAAGTAAGTTTTTATGCTAATATATATTTTGAGTAATTACCAAACGTGTACAGTGCCTTTAAACAGCTCTGGGCCCAGATCTTATGAAAGAGAACTGTGCTTTGAGAGGTATGGGAAATTTGCTGTTGTCTTTTGGAGAGAAAATGGTGGGGATCATCTTCATACCTTTAAATGAAAAATAAGATTATCTCCCTCCTAAGAAATGATTCAGATTTTAATATAAATGCCCAAACAATAGCGAAAGGATTAATCTTTGATGAAGTTCAGAGATGTTATCTTACCCTCTCGACATATTCAAAGACAAGATACAACTTCCCTCTCCTCCTGAAGGCCTCCCTGGAGCACAAATGATAAAGACATGAATTATGCAAGTTGTTTACACAGAAATGGCAGAAAATCTCACTGAAACTTGTAAATCAGATATATGACATTTGAATGACACTGAGCTGAGTTGTTCTTAATTTTTGGTTGGATCTTATTATGCACATGACTGCTGCAGAACATTATTGTTCCAAAATAAATTAAAGGTATTATAAGGGATTGGTAAGGATGAAAAACACATTTGTTTAGTTATAATCGTGAAAGCTTACTAATTATGAAAACTAGGGCTGGATAGCTCAGTTGGTAGAGCGCCGGCACGTTAAACCGGAGGTCGTTGGTTCAAATCCCGCTCTAGTCAATTTTTCTTTGTTCAACCCAAAATCATTTAAAAATGTACCCAGTCAGCTTCCCTTGTGGTTTATTATTTGATATCTGATATAAAAAGTCGCATCCCCTTAAGGTGATCCCCTGGCTGCCGCTTCCCAGGTTGTATCGTATACTTGGGTGTGATCCCTGGCTACACGGCAGTTTACGGTCGAATGGCTTCTGACTGGCACCCCCCGGAACAAAGATATTGACAAAATAGGGAGACCGCCAACATAGGGCTGGATAGCTCAGTTGGTAGAGCACCGGCACGTTAAACCGGAGGTCGTTGGTTCAAATCCCGCTCTAGTCAATTTTTCTTTGTTCAACCCAAAATCAATTATGAAAACTATAACTTTTTTTTTCTGTGAAATATTTCCCTCTGAATTGAAGTTATATTGGAGAAAACTGTATCTAGAAATTGAAAGTTTGCATGGTGGGAGTATAGACCTTTCTTTTGTTGATAAACAAAGTGCACCGGTTGGCATGGACGGCCGAATGTTAGCAAAACATTCAATCGTGTTAAAAAATGTTGTGACCAAATTCAACATTTTCTGTAAAGATTCATGAACGGAACGTACCTTCCATGATTGATTGATTTGTTTTCAACAAATTCAACACTAGTTTTGAATATGTGTGTAACACTGAGTACAAACTGTAGCAATCTGTTTTTGATTTGCAGTTATGGCTTTCCATACTTTTCCAACCTGGGTTGGCAAAAACTCGGGCTGTGACGTTGCAAAAGAAAGGTCTATAATCAAGCGAGGTTTGCGGTAGCACCATGTGTAAATCTCTTTTGAACACTACTCAAAACAGATTTATACATGGTGCTTCTGCAAACCTCATTTGATTGATAAAACTGTATCTGAAAACCTGAAAAAATATTACAGCTGATTTCAGTTGTTACAGCCAAAATTAAGGACATTGTGTTTACAAGCTGAAAACTGTGCATGTTTTTTCGCTATTTTCTCCAGACTCACACAATGGATTAAGCCTAAATTTTAACAGGTTCGATATTTCAAGTACATGGTTGATCACACACAACATGAACACTGTTTGCGACTATTTCGTGAGCTCTACCAATCCTGTACACAAACTTTAATCTTTAATATTTGTTGAGACAAGATTAAACACATTTTTATTATTCATTTTTGTTATTGCTCTATAGTAGTTTTTAAATATTACATTATGTTCTTACTTGAGTTCTACAATGTTTTCTTGTTTGAGCTGCCGGAGAACCTTTAGTTCTCTCAATGTGGTTCTTCTCACATCTTCATTGTCTGTCATCAGATTTAAACAGAAAACATCAAATCATAAAAAAATTGTCAGGGCAGGTTTGATTAAAACTGGAATTGAAGTTAATATGTTCATTAATTTCATATTCTTGTGTACTTCCTTATTCAAGGTAGCTACACCCGTTTATCAATGGACTTACAAGTAAATGAAGGTCAAATGACTATTCTAGAACATTGTTTAGAACAGTTTTAATTATGGACTTAAATAAATCAAGCAAACACCAATGACCTTCTTAAGGATTAACTCTCTTAAGAAGATTAACTTTCTTAAGAAGAAAGTCAACCTTTGGAACAAATGGCACAAATCACACAATAGACATGACTGGAACGAATACAAATGTGCTAGAAATCACTGCCAATATACATACAGACAGGCTCAAAAGAGGTGCAATGTGAAATTGAGAGCCTCTCTTGAAGATGGGAACAAATCTTCTAAGCAGTGGTGGAGCACCTTGAAATCATCACTAAACCTAAATCACTCATCTGGTGTGCCGACTCTCTTTGTTAACAACCAGCCAATCACTGATGATAAAGCCAAAGCTGAAATGCTCAATCAAACTTTCATTGGCAAACAGCTCAAACCCCTAAATGTGAATGAACCAGCTCCTATCAACAATTCAACGGCATGTGAAGAACTCAGCAACATCACTTTTTCAACTAAAGTGACACTTAAAGAACTCCGTAACCTTGACATTCTTAAGGCCAGTGGTCCAGATGACATTCCTCCAATAGTGCTCAAGACTGCAGCTCCCGAATTGGCTGTTCCTTTCACGCGTCTTTTTCGTAAATCTATTAATAGCGGCGTTGTACCATCAGCCTGGAAGCACGCAAACGTCACACCTGTTCCCAAACCTGGCACATCAAGCGATCCGAAAAACTACAGACCGATAGCACTCCTTCCGGTAGTCTCCAAGAGAATTGGAAACTTAAAGTCAATGCATCAAAAACCCAGTCTATCATCATATCACGATCAAGAACCACGGAACCTCCCCACCCTCAATTGAAATTTCTTGGGAGCCACTTACAGATGTGGACTCCATAAAGATTTTGGGGGTCACACTGGATGCAAAAATATCTTGGACACAACATATAAGTAACCTTGCTCTATATAGCTGCAAGTAGAAAGCTAGGTATGATGCGGAAAGCAAAGTGGAAGAACTTGGACTGTAGAACTACTGCGACCATCTACAAGTCATTCATCAGACCTAACTTGGAATATTGCAGTCCAGTTTGGGGAACAGCAGCAAAATCAAAACTGGAGATCCTTGACAGACTCCAAAACAAAGCTGTGGTTTCCATTCCACCAAATCTTCATGCAGAGCTCGGTATCCAACCCCTTAGCCACCGAAGACGAGTAGCTGGCCTAACAGTTTTCAAAAAAATTCAGTGCTCTCTTTTACCCCATCCACTTGACTGTCTCAAACTTCCTCTAAAAACAGCACTCTGCTCTACTAGGCAATCATGTACACAACATCAAGATACTGTCATCATCCCCAAATCACGCACGTCTCAACATCAGAGATCCTTCATATCATCCTGTGCCAGGCTTTGGAACTCACTACCTGCTTCTGTCGTTGTAGCCCAATCAGCCCAGTCTTTCAAGTCCAGGATTCATAATATCCTTATGAACATGCCCCCTGCTCAGAACTTATGAACTCTAGCTGTAGTTTATTACTATTAGCTTCTTGTTCGCTTGAGTAAGGTTTAAAACAAAAATAAAAAATAAAAATCCATCCATACAAAACACGTCAGGTGTTTTCCCCATCACAACAGCAACTTAAATTGGCCCCAATATGTGTCAATAATATTTAATACTGGTGAAACTTTTGATGAGATTTATCTGCGACCTATGGCTTGGTGACCCTCTTAATCCTGTTTGAGTTCCACCACAACTCAGTCAGAAGATGGTACTGTCAATCAATAAATCTCTGTCAGATCACCAATCCCTTTGATTGTCTGGAACCTAAGATCCATGGGTGTTATTTAGCATTGTTGAGGTACCCAGTCTGTGCTCCTGCCCCATACTGAGTGCCTGAGGGTGCAATCCCTTGCTTTGTGGACCTAAAGTCTAATCCCTCTTTTTGCTACCATGCCAGTAGTCAATGAGCATGTTCAGACAGCATACTAAGTTAGACCTGAACCAGTTTAACTTTACGAGCAGCGAGGGGGGGGGGGGGGCAGTTGCAAAAATAAAACTACCTTGCGTTCAGACAGCTCGAAGTTAAACCCGATACGGTTTATCTACGGTTTTAAGAGGTCAAATAGCACCATGACCCAACACAACAACATCCGGTTTATTCACAAAAGCACACACATGATGGCCCTGTCTAAATAGTGTATACTGACAGTGACAGCACACGCTGGCAATTTTCAAAACTTGCAGTCAGTTTTGTTTACAGGATTTTTAAAACAGAGCGGGTGTTAAATACCTCGCATTTTTAGATTACGTTTTTTAATGTCCTGATGCCACTCCGATCGTCCCGAAAGTGTCACAATGCGTCGTTTACGTCCGCTATCCATTGTTTTTTATTCACAGGATATTGGCACTGCAAACACTGCAAAATGCGCAATAATTTCCCCTGTTTGAACTCCTTATACACGGCCATTTTGCATGATATTCTTCCTTGTATTTCTGCTGGCATTTCCATGTCTTTGTGGTCATGACTTTCGACGTTTGTTTTACAATCAACTAATTCGTTGTGGATCGATGTACACGATGTACACATTGCATGTGTACATATCACGTGCTTGAAAGTATTTCTGCCAGGCACACACTAACGAATTCTCCTATTGGTTGATGAGTAGGACATGGAATTATTGGCCATTATGAGCTACATGTTTTAATAGAGGGGGAAGTGGAACTCTGGGAGCTGAGATTTTATACGTGTGGGACTAGGACTGATGTCGGGACATTGATGCATTTTTCGTGATCTGTAAAATTCTGGATACTCCATTCACTGTTCGATCATTTCGCTTATTGACGTGATGATTTTCAAGCAGGAATCAAACTGACATGGCTGAAAATGTAGCGTTATTATACACGATCGTATTCATACCAATCTTGATAAAAACAGAACTAAATAACAGGTGAACAAAACGAAAATAACCCAAACGAAAGACGCACGCTTTCCGATCTCATTTCGACGTGTTCATTGAGGCTGCGTACGGAAGGTCAGTGGGCCATCTGTTGTAACCAGTTAAACCGGATGTTGTCATTTTTATTCTGTCCACATGCAGTGTTAAAAAGATAAACCCGAAGCGGTCTAAGATAAACCCTCCAGCTCGGCGGTCTAACTTTTCTGGGTTAAACCCGATTCAGTCTAACTTTAGAACCGTTCAGACACATAGAGTTGAACTCGATCGGGTTGAACCATGAGTTAAACCGACTTTAGTACTGTGTCTGAACGACCTCAATGAACCATATATCTTTGGGGAATGGAGAAATGGGCTGAAGAATAGGGCTGAAATGGGGAAAGGGATTCACCATGGTACCCCCTCTACCCCACAGGTTTCATGTATTCAACCTGCAAACTAAACATCAAGTATTGTTCTTAATCATTTCACACCAGGGGAACTTGAATGGAGGACCCTACTGATGACCAGGTGTAAGCTTCATAACTCATTAGAACCATGGATGGACACAAATCTAATCACTAGAAGTGTAGGTGTGACAACCAAAACAAACTCAGAATATTATTACACCAACATGTTAATGCTCCACATGTTATTATTGTTATTTTATATTTCTGGTAATGAAATCAAGGATGCCTCATAAGTGAGCTGTAGCTCGCAAGCCCGAGGAAAACTGTAAACAAGGGTGCTTGCTACGTGAGCCACAAACACTGGGTCAATCTCTACTTGTCCATGCTAAGTGTTCTGGGTTCTTTTATGTACACTACAAATCCTAGTACCGTATTTTCCTGCGGATAAGACGCTCGGCGGACAAGACGCAGGACCCTAAAATGACCCCCAAAAATTCAAACGTCAACAGAAAAGGCGCACCGCCGCATAACACGCATGTTTAACAGCACACAAAAGAACACCAGGCGCCACCCGGTGTCGGTACATTGACACAAAGACGTCATTTTGTTGCCTTTTGGAGCGTTCACACTATTCGAAGCATGAATGAAACTGTAACCACATGGGCGTGTAGAGCCATGCAGAAAAGACCAACGTCAATTGATACCGACCTTCGTCCATCCATTCAGCCAACGCTGTGCATTGTTAATAATATGAAGTCCGGCCCAATCAGCGGCCAGAAACGATGGTCCACGCACTGTCTGAAGATATTGCAACACGAACCCAGGCCCTTCTAGCCTGAACATCCGACGTCCCACAACGAGGATTCTTGCTGATAAAGACAGGTTACCAGTCTAAGTCCCTCCGAGCCAGTAGATGTTGCGCCCTCTACTGGTGACTAATACCAAAACTAGCGTCGCCTTTATATATAGGCGCGGCCTACCTTACGCAAATAATCCCGTCACACCCGGGAAGACGTAACAAAATGTTTCATTATATATATTTGTTTAAGTTTTTGTAATTTCTTTTTTTTGTATATAAAATTCTTTTCCATTATTTCAAACCTTTAATTTGTTAATCTCGTTCATAAGATTTTTTTTTAAAGTTCTTTTTATTTATTTCAAACTTATAATCTCGTTCATAAGATATTTGTTTAAAACATCTCTCCTCTTGTTTAATAATGTTAGTTTTGTTTTCAAGGATCATTATCTTGTTTTCAAGGATCATTTTTTAATTTGATAAATGAAATAAACGAAACAGACACATGAACCATCTCTCAAATGAATATTTGAACGTTTAATCAAACAAACGAAAGTGCAATTCGTATAGGTAGGCCAACAAACATTGGTACTTAATTATCCCATCCTTAAATAGTACGTCAAGCCTAAAGCACACTTCGGAGATATTCTGTACAATAAAAACCCTCAAAGTTCACCACACAATAGAGGTTGGGTGAATGCCGTTTGTACAACAGCATTGACAGTAAATCTGATTGCAGCATTTTCGGAACGATTACGCGGCCACACAGAAATACGTTTGTACGA
Source organism: Leptasterias polaris (assembly GCA_037783415.1). Taxonomy (NCBI): domain Eukaryota; kingdom Metazoa; phylum Echinodermata; class Asteroidea; order Forcipulatida; family Asteriidae; genus Leptasterias; species Leptasterias polaris. The sequence continues at coordinate 349,699 of JAZGTN010000192.1, forward strand.
CGCCGACGTCTGTTGGACCGAAAGCACCAACGCATTGCGGCATTGTTGGAATGAAAGCACGGTCATGGGGGATCAACACGTTGCGGCATTGTTGGAATGAAAGGACAGTCTGGGGGATTGCGGCATTGTTGAAACGAAAATACGGTCTCAGTGTCTGGATAGTTGAGCCTTGTTTGACCGCATTATTGAGTAAGGATTCTTCACACAAAGACCGTTGATTTGAACTGGACAAAATAAAGGTATTATTTTACGCAGTGATCATCAAAAAAAAATCAATCGTCAGCAGACAAGGCGCATCGAAAGATAAGACGCACCGATGTTTTGGGGGTCTAAAAAGTCAGATAAGACGCGTCTTATCCGCAGGAAAATACGGTACAAGTGCCACGACCGGGACTCGAACCCACACTCTGCTGATCAGAAACACCAGAGCTTGAGTCTGGTGCTTTTAATCACTCAGCCACAACATGCCACATGTACACAACACTCCGTGAAAATGGTGTCACATACAAATGTACTTGGTACATAATCCTTCAGTCTGTGTATGATGGTAAACAATTGTCTACTGTCACTCCCCAATAAAGAGGAATATTGAAAAACTAATTCGAAAACATGCTTTCTTTTATTTTCCACTGCATCATATTTAATATGCAATTTTCAGCACCTGATTAAATTCATAAAACCTAACAAATAATTTGTACAAGAATATTAAAGGTAGGGTCGTACTTTGGTAATGACACTGAAAAGAAATTGTGTAATTTTACCCGAAAGCCTACTTGTTATAAAGATGATAATGATAGTAAAATGCAAAATTACTTTGTCTGAAGTACCCCTCGTTGATTAGAAACCAATAAAAGTATGTCCAAAAATCATAATCTCCAAAGATTGCCAGCAGGCGACTTTTTGAAATTTTCATAGTGTCCGTACGAATGCTGCCCTCAATATGGCCAGAGATGAAGTTGGTACCCACCAAATTTTCAGGGCTCGAAATTAACACTGGACCGCAGGCCCGAGGCCAGTGATTTTAGCGTCGGTCCAGTAAATTTTATACCCAACAAGTCCGGTGGTCTTGTGTTTTTAACATAATAAAAGTATTATTAACATGAAATTTATTATCTTTCATTAAATAAATGTATTTAAATCTCAGTTTGAAAAGGTTTTTTTTACTTGTTGTCGTCACATTATTTCCGAGCGCGGAACACATCCAACCCGGTCGACCGTTCTTCGTGCTGCAAGTTCCCTATCCAGTTTGCTCATGCCCACGACCACTGCACTGGGATCCTCAAACCATAGGCTTTAGGCACCCGGGGGGACGAGCGAACGGCACCCTCCATTCCGTGCATGCTATACATCACGTTTAAATCTACTCAAGAAAATGCCAATACCTCTATTGAAAGACTTGAGAATTGCATCCAAGAGATTCGACGTTGGACCCAACAGAACTTCCTGAAGTTGAATGATGATAAAACAGAGTTCATTCTTTTTGGGTCTCGTCAACAATTAACAAAGGTTTCAGTGCCATACATTTCCATTGGTAATGCTCGGATAGCTCCCTCGTTGCAAGCTCGGAACTTGGGGGTTATTTTTGATTCATCAATGACACTTCAACCACACATCAACAACATCATACGTGTGTCATCATTTCACATCAGGAATATTGGTAAGATACGCAAGTACTTGAACAAGAGTGCCACTGAAAAAGTCATTCATGCATTCGTAACTTCTCGTCTTGACAACGGCAATGCTCTTCTCTACAGTCTTCCTAACAACCAGATTTCCCGCCTTCAACGCCTCCAAAACACCGCAGCCCGCATCGTGACACTGTCTAAAAAGTCTTGTTCTATCACCCCCATTCTGAAACAACTTCACTGGCTCCCTGTCTCTCAACGTATCATCTTCAAGCTGATGCTCATTGTCCACAAAGCACTTAACGGCAAGGCTCCCCACTATATCTCTGAACTGCTTCAAGTTTACACTCCGTCAAGGAATCTTCGATCCAGTACCATGCTTCTCCTCAAGGAACCCAAGTCTCAACACTCCTGGGGTGACAGGTCTTTTTCTGTAGCTGCGCCACGCATCTGGAACTCTCTACCACATAATCTTAGATCTTGTCTTTGTACCACAAAATTTAAATCACTTCTCAAAACTTATCTAATGTCACAGGTTTTCAAGGAATAATTTAGTTGTTTCTGTTTTTCTTTTGTTTGTTTTTTTGGTTTACTGCGCCTTGAACACCCAGCAGGGTGGATATGTGCGCATAACAAGTCTTTATTATTATTATTATTATTATTACTGGTGCCCGGCGGAACACCACAGTACAGCGCTTCGTTCGTTTACCACTGACCATGTAGTCACTTTAAAGTCTGATACCTTACCAACGAATTATAAAGTGTTGAAATCGTATTAATGACGTATAGGTTGTATTCTTTCAACACCACACATCCCTGTGTTGCATGGATTAAAAGCAACGTCTTGTTTCCACACGTCTTGCATTGACAACGTTGTTGTTCTGTCAAAACGATCGTCAAAACTGATTTCATTTTTTCTATGGAAGCAAACGTTGTGTAAAAAGAAGGTATGTGGAAATTTCTCGAAGGGGTTTCAAAGCCCAAACTGCCTGTTAAGCGATCTGCAAGTGAAAAACTTGCACAGGCACAGAAGTATGAAAAAACAAGTTAACTTTTGGTGTGTTTTTGTTGCGTTTTGGATTTTTTCTTCTCATATGACTTCGGTCTTGTAAAAAATGTTCCGGTCCAGTAAAAATTCTGAGCAACAAGCCCTGCGGTCTTGTGGATTTTTCCCCCAAATTCGAGCCCTGTTTCAAATGTGGATGGATTCAACGTTGTAAATACTTTTTTTTTGATTTTTTCTCTACAAGTAGACAATGCATTCAACTGAAACTTTCACAGGTGACTTTAAATTGTGTTGTTCTTGATAATTTAAATTAGCATTACGTTGACAAAAAACAAACGCAGACCCTATACCTGTAATGCATATATGTGCACACCCCCAACCCAATAGAAAAGGCCAAATTCAGACCTGATACACAATGTTGTTTGAAAACTTGCCAAGTAAACAACTTGAATGATGGATTGTCACATTTTCATTTCCAATTTGCAGGTGAATATTGATTTATTTTCAGAGAGAAAGAGCACATCTCATATTAGTATTTAGTAATAACATACACCAGTTGGGGTCTGACAGCAAACACAAGAGCAGCTAAATACACAACATGTTCAGGTTCATTCAAATTTGATTGCAATCACAAAGACTTTCCAATAACATATATTCTTTTCTTTGCGTGATAAGTTATAATAGCTGGATGTTAGTAATTTCACATAAATGAATCATACTTATGTTAAAACAAAGAATGACAATCAATCACATGTATAGATGAAAACATTTGTGCTTGTAAGTAAAGAAAACAATTTATTTAAATAATTTTGTTTTCCTTCTGAGAGATACACTGATCAATTAGAATTAATGTCTTACCTTCACTGTCTTTGAACTTCTTAATTGCAACAATTTCATTGTTTTCCTGTCAGAAATACAAACAATCATAATGAAAAACTGATCAAAAATATAAGAGCAATTTGGTGGGTTTTTTTTTGACTTGTGTACTCTAGCCACTGTCATAATAAAATGGCTAAGAGTACAATAGATCATAAGATATTGTTTGGAATGTAAGAAGACAATTTATACAAGGTCATGTATCATATTGTTATATACATTTAAAATTGGTTTGATATTAAGTGCTGTTTTAAATCATATTATCCACAGTGAGTCAGCAATCACCCCAACGCCATTGGCTGGCTTGTAGTGCATTGAAATTCCATGAGATTGCAGCACAATAAGTTGACCCCTCTGACCTTATGTCAGGTCAGTAGATATCTAACCCTAATTTGACCTTTAGTGGCATGAGGGCTTGAATAAACTTCTAGTTAACAGGATATAAAAGTTTTGCCTCCAACCATATATGCAATAACAAACCAACCAATACATATTGTCGTCAGGTCAATTATCAAATTATAATCCATAAAGATTGAAAATCCAGCTCTCTCTTTAGGATGCCCACACAAATGCCACATAGAATCAAAGTTTGAAAATGATCAGTACAGACTTTAACCTCTTTCTTTTCCCCAAAAAGTGTGCTCATAAATTATTAAAGAAGATACAAGTTTGCAAGTTATACACATGTAAAATAAACTAGTCAGGTGTCACAAGAAATTTAACCATAACAAACCGAGCAACTTAAATTCAACTTTGGTTAGTTCAAAGTTACAATTCTTCAACAATAGTAAAAAATAAACTTACAAACATTTTGATTTTTAAAGATACTCAAATAACACGCACTGGCTTGGGCTATATTTTTTTTTGAAATACAATTAATATAATATTTTCATTATACATGTAGGTCCTAAAAGGGTTTAACTGCAAGTGTATTTAGAAGAACTATTAAGGTTTAAACTGTCATTGAGATTCACTAAAATATTGCTCCATAGAAAACCACATTTCCCTTGAACAATTTATTGATGAAATGTTATGAACATGTTAAATTGAGTGTTTTGCAAACTTGAAAAAGATGACTTATCTTGAGCAGCCTATTTCTTTATTTCTTTTACTACAAATTGAGCAGTTGTAATTTTCCAAACAGGTCTAAACAAATAATTGACCTCTACTCATTACACAATGTATTCCAAGAAAGCTCAAAATAACTTTGTTACAAAAATAATAAGCACACAATTAACATGTGCACATTATATCTCATATTTGTTAGTCGTGCTTTCTTTTCATATGTCAACTTAGCTTTCAGCATTCAATACCCTCGGCAGGAATATGAATATTGTGGCAATCAATGGCGGGAATTTATCAAGAGATTAGGAAATCAGGCTAGGAACTGATACACACAAAGAGCCATTTTGCAGTAAAACCACTCAATTTGGAAGGAGATTTTAAAATCCTCTTTCCTTACATGGATTAAACGTGTTATTTTGAATGGTGGGTGTGCACGTAAAAGTATTTATCTCAAACAGTCAGGAAAACAGTTGGATGATGAAATGTACTAAAGATGAGCAAAAATGTAAAATTCTGCTGTTCTTGCCATTACCAGGCATGCAACTGCAGTTTGTCAAAATAGAGGAATTTCCGGGCACAGAAAGACTTTGTACTATGCTTTTCAATTTTCAATGGCACAGCTGAGAAACCAGGAAATCAGCAGATAGAGTGAAAAGTTGCATGCCTGCGTTACAATAAGCTATTTTGAGATATGCTGGACACAATATCATGACACTAATAGGTTTGGGATACACCCAAACCAAACAGTGCACTCCTATATATTGTCCACCATATCTCAAAAAGGCTACTTTTGTAATTGAAGTTGAAGAAAAACTGAATCAAACTAAAATGTTTAATAAAACAATTTCAATAGTTAAGTGATTAAACCTTTACATAGCACCATATAGTCGCGTCAGTGCAAAAACTTGATTTTACAAAAACGCTGCACCAAATGTCTCTGCTTAATAAAACGTTTTATCTTGGTTATTTTGTGTGTTCATCCAGGCTATTTTACAGCATTTTGACAATTTCAAACTCGCCCGTAACGTAAAAGTGTTTTTTTAGGAGATACAGTGTACAACACTTTGGTACTGACACAACGATATATGTTAACTTCATGAAATGCTTAGTATTCACAATGCAAACACCTTAACCAACAGATCTGAAGGGTGACACCAACACCAACTGGGTCACCCCACGCATATAAATACTCCAACTGAACAGGACTGTTTGCACAACCCTACAGCGTTACCCAGGTAACCATGGTAGTTCAGTGATGGGCACTTCATAAAGTTCTTGTTTACTTAATTCCTGTAGTTTTCTTTGAGGCTGGTTTACAACTTGATGAATACCAGGCATTTGGCATTGGTTAATCAATGACTTGATGTATGCTGTGAGATATGGTAATGGTTGGCCAGAATGAGTGGATAATGTATAAAAGAATGGTCCACAGTCGAATCAGGCTCCCATAAAAAAAACAGGCCTCTAAGATTTATAGGCAATTTGTAAAAGTTGTCATTTTAGGTGTTGTTTATATTACAAATTGTTTACATAATAGAATTTGAACTTACCTTGTGCCTGCATTTGAGCACAACCCCGTAGGCCCCTGTCGCAAAAAAGTAAAAAATGATAGCATTTAGTGAAATTCTAACATTCAATAGTTACTTCTACACTAGCATGTGTGCAGCAAATACAAACAGATAAATAACTCAATGCCAAAAAGTTGCTATTCATAGAACATCAGTTGCGTGATTAAATTGTGTACTATTATTTTGGGAAGAATCCATTGTAAAAAAAAACCAAGAAATTATTATGTCAAACCATAAAAGCAAATATCTTTTAAAATTTATTTAAACCATGAGTTTTGTTGTATATTCTTGCTTTATGATGTTTTTGAAAATCAACATTCACTAGGTTGGACGTTAACTTTTGTTTACAGCTGGATAATATAATTTTCTGTTTCCTAGACGTCATAGGAATGAAGTGTTTATAGATAGAAAGTATACACAAATTTGAAAAAAACTGAATGTCATCAATTTTATTAGCTGAGGCTTAAGTTAAAATTGAAAAACAATAAAATTTTTATTGAAAATATATATTTGATTTTGGGTTGAACAAGGAAAAATTGACTAGAGCAGGATTTGAACCAACGACCTCCGGATTGACGTGCCGGCGCTCTACCAACTGAGCTATCTAGCCCTATGATGGCGGTCTCCCTATTTTGTCAATATCCTTGTTCGGTGGGTGCCAGTCAGAAGCCATTCAACCGTAAACTGCCGTGTAGCCAAGGATCACACCCCAAGTATACGATACAACCTGGGAAGCGGCAGCCAGGAGATCACCATAAGGGGATGCAACTTTTTATATCAGATATACAAATATATATTTGTAATGTTATCGGTTTGTTACTTTACACATTTTATAACAGTTGCTCATACAAACTATTATTCAAACTCTTTATATTGAAGGTATACAGTGTACATGATAGTCAAGTTTGTCTAAATATGCAACAAATAATGACATACCTTCGCCTACAATGCCAAGCACCTCGTATTTATTCATCAGTGCAAGGTTTCCATTGAAAACTCTTCAGATGCATAAATCATTGTCATGCATCTAAACAGAGGCAGGTTTATCCACATTGATGATGCTGTAGTAATAATGCTGCGGCCATGTCTGTCAATGAATAATACATGGAAATCATAATTAATATATACCAAGGAAATAACAACAACAAATTGATCTGCGCTTGAATAATTTTTCGTTTTTGTTAATTTAATTTCTTTTTATCTTTTGTAAACTGGGAATGTACTTATTGGTGAGCTCTTGATTGATTACGTTCATCATTTTTTGTATCATCCATTCAATGTGCATACTGCATACTAATGTCACAGACTCCCTAATTCTAATGAGTGAAATTGCACTTGTACATTAAAATACATCATTACTATCATAATGTAACATTTCACAAATTGGTATTCAATTTTGTCACGCAGGCTCATTTTCCCATCTCATTTAGTTGGAATTCTTAAAACTTAGTCTTAGTAAAATAACCTTAATTAGATTCTAAGCTTCATGTTCAGAGTTTTCATGACTAGTTGTTTATCAATATTTCTTCTCGCAGTAATGCCTAAACTCCCGATGTTTTCCACCAGAAAGGTAGAAAATTCACGGAAAAGTCACATTCAGTACAGAAAAACATGGCTGACAAACACAGCATGACATTGTGAAGGCTGATGACAACCACCATGCAAAGGCATTAAGCAGGCATCAGAATTTTCTGTTTTCTAAAACCCTGAATTCCGTTTTCTAAAACCCTTAATTCCGTTTTTTATCGGTGTTATCTTTTAACCGTTTCCGTGATAACAATGGTGTAAATTCAAGGTGTAAAAACCCTGATAAGTATGACACACCTACCCACTTAATGCTCAAAATTTACAAAACAGAAGTCCATCTGATGCATAAAAACCTTTGTGAGGATATTGTCTCACTCGAAGGTCTGGTGATAAGGTTTCGTTGTGAAGTTTTCTCGACAGCAAAGCCTTCCGTTTGGTCGCCATTTTGACACACTGCTGGAACCGACGGAGTGTGCGCGGGTACAACACCAAGATTCTATTCATTTGTGCTAACTGCTTATATGGCCGTATACCAGCACGGTTCATGGCACTGTCGTCTGGAACCCTGTGCTTTGCATAGCTAAGCATGTACAAAGTGGAATGCTGGCAAACAACACACAGACTGAAATACGTGTATGTAGCCCAGCCCCACCCGGCCGGGTGCGGAGATGTTGCCGACCCGCTCTGGGGAAAGATCGGTGGTGATGGACTTTATCGCAAGAATTTAAAGGATTTCAAGTTATTTAAATGTTGTTTTTGCTGGTTCTCGATTTTATTTTAGACATTAATTAAATCTTTCATTTCAATTTCTGTTGAATTCAGATTTTGTTTTATTCCATGAAATTCCGTGCAATTGGATTGATTCCGGATTCAACCAATTTCCGCGATTCCGTCTGTGTTCACCGCGATGCGGAAAATTCTAGAGTCTGCTTAAATTAAGGCTTTCATCAATGATGAAAAGTTTTAAGTAGAGCGTGATTATCCGTAGCTCAGAAGATATGGGTTAAAAAAAGAGTACAGTGCCCCAGTTACTGGGACTATACTCAGACCAGACCCATCATAAAAATAAAAATGCGAAATTAAAAATGACTCTTAGTTCTGATTAAAATACTTGAAATGATTTTTCAGTAGTTTGTGTTTCCATTCCTCATGTGTCCTTTAACGTGAAACTGTTTTTCATGCGTATGAGCGCACCGGAGTATCAACCTAAATACATTCCCAGTTTGAGGAAAATTTGTTGGTATAATACAAATTCTGTATCGAGAATATAATTCAAATCTTTATATTCTGCATGCAACATATTCGCACACGAATTGGAAGCAGTTCGAGCTGAACAGAGTACGAACTGGTCGGTACTCGGAATACAAGCTGGTTGGAATATGAGTTCGTTGGATAGTAGAGTTGACCGGATATCAGTCCAAAGGACGTGACCAACCAAGTCTTGGTTGGTCACGTCCACTTGAACTGAAAACCGGTAAATAAAAGATGGCCAACGACAGCGTATTGTAACTAAATGTAATGTTTGTTACATGAAATCGCAGCTAATCTTTGTTGTGAAGTCATAATGGAAACAGTTTTATTGATAAATAGTTAGAAACTCTTAAACAAACCAAGCAATTGACTAAAGTAAAAACATTACCATATCATAACAAAACAACAATGTTTGCGCGGCGGGCCTCGATAGAACGACATAAATTTCACCGACCGTGTGTCGAGACTGTGTGCCTGTGACTGTGTACGTTTGTGTGTCACTCAGTCGCTATCGCGAGAGACTAACATCAAAAGCGGAAATATTTCCAATGATAGCTTTCACCCGACAACCTTTATTACACAAAGCTCTTTCAAAATTTGTACTTACCTACGTTTCCAAATTGGTGAAGAACTTAGAAGACATTACGAGGTAAATTGCCAAAATAAATAACAACTAAAAATCGCAGTTACTTTATCGTCTGCCAGGCCCTGTCAACACTTTTTCGGAGTCCTTGCCAACATACCCATAAGCCATTGCGGCACAATTAATTACACACGGTGCCCTGTATGAATGAACGTAAAACCACTGATCTCAACGCGTAATATTTGTTAACCACCATGCACCAGACTTTTTTCCATCTGTCGGTCAACTAGTAGGGCGCCCGCTCTGGTCTGATCTAAAAAATACTATTTACTTTAAGTGGGCGCGGTTAGGGGATGGAATTAGGGGAAATTGGTGCCAATCTTCAGCAACAGACAAGAGGTCAAGTCAAACCATGGAAATTAAACTTAAAACCAATAAATTGTGTATAAAGTACTGCAAGCATCTCCTGCCAGATAATGCTTAGGCTATGCTTGTTACACACAATCTTTGAGAATTTGTATACTATTACTTAGTTATTGAATTCATTCACCCGTAACTTTCTGCTTCTGTTACACCAGTATCTATATATATATATACCACACGTATTTGACTTGTCCCCTTCATTGCATCTGATGAAGTAGTTCTTGCTACGAAAGCTCATGCAGTTTTTTAATGTTATTAGTTAGTCATTAAGTGCTACCACTATCTTCATTGTTTTATACTATTAGGGCCCATCTTCCACTTTTATTTGTTAGATGTAAATAACTCCTTGAATTTGGATAGGGTGACTTGGGATTCAAGTTGGGCCTTAAATAATCCTGTTTCCCATACAGGGATTGAATCAAGGAAGCCTAGAAGTAGTGAGAAGTAAATCCAGCCAGAAGGATGGAGAGATAAAAATGGACTAGAATAGACAGTCAACAACAACATTGTTTTTCTTCTCCATTATAATAGCACAGTTTATCTTTGTCTGTTAATACAATCTTTACAGTAGACACTGATGATTCCATTATATTGCAGGTAATCAGAGCGACAATAATTAATTAACATAATTGTGATCGGCTACATACATCCAACGTACACATCTGTCGAATAAATAAAACATCACATAAAATACATATTAAACTTTGTACCTACAACTATGTATAACACTACACCAGCTTTAAACCAAATCCAGACTACAACACATTATCTCATATTGGCTTTTTAACTTACTGGTCTGGAGTTGAAAAATTAACACAGAGGTAGTAACTTTATCTTCTGTCTAGGGAGTTGAGGGAAAGAAAGAAACAAAGAAAGAAAAGGAAAGACAAATTTGAAAGACAGAATTTCAATAAGCTCCCTTTTTCACAAGAATTGATACATATTCTGATCCGATTGTGAAATTAACATTTTTAAGAATCCAAGAATGAATTTGAACATTAAGAAATGGAAATAGGCAAATAAATTGAGTACCCTGATAAACAACACCTTGTTTACACACAAGCACCAACTATCAAGATAGAATTTCCATAACTAAATTCACCTCCCACCTTTGTGAAAAGTGAGATTATTTGCACCATGATCAACTAGCAAAACTTCCAAAGGCAACTCCTGTAATCTAGGATAAAGATTCCATATCCCAGATACAAATTATATTTAAAGAAAAATTCTTCATTAAAAAATATTGTGTGTGTGTATTATTTACTTGCCTGCACCAGTCACAGTAACAGCACATAGAATCCACCGATTTTAATCTACGTGTAAGTATAGACAATGAATACATACTTATTTTAAATACTGATTGATTTCAAACATCAAGCCATAATTCAATCACCTGCATAAAAAAAAACATAAATTTTTTACAATTCTCAACAATATCTGTTAAAGGTGCTGTATACGTTTGGTAATTGGAGCCCACCGTTTGTTTCAAAGCTATATATTTGTAGGTATATACATGTACAATAAAACTAACCTGTGAAAATTTCACTTCAAAAGGTGGTTGCGTTTTTGAGATATCGCCAAAAAACCGGAGAGAATATTTCCACACAGGAAGAATATTCCCTATAAGAATACACAATCTGCAGATTCAAATTTTGGGGGGATAAAAAGTGATATATTTTTCCATAACTGCAGTACTTTGAAGTGAAAAGTTTCTCAAAATGCATTATACTACCCAAAGCTGCTGTACAAGTAAGCTTTTATTGCCCTTAATTTTCAGAGTCATTACCAAACGTATACAGACCCTTTAAATAAAATTAAAGGGTTTTTGTTAACCAGGTTTGTGGCTCTATCTCTGATTAAATACTTCAATTTCAGACACAGAAAGCTTTGAGGTTGAATACATGAATTAAAATGTTACCACATTTTAAGATATTATCAGCTGCAAATCCTTTATTTTTGTCCCTAAACATTTCAAGTTTACATTCAGGTAAGTGGTTAGCATTTCTTGTTTTACTTGTTCATAGTGTTTCAGGGAAAACTTCTGTAAAAACAATCCCTTTCTTATTTGCAACAACTCTTGAGAAGTTTTAACACGGCGATATAAAAAAGGAAATGTTTTACAAGATAAAAATTGAAAAAGAAAAGAAAAAAACTACTTTCCCTTTGTACATAAAAAAGTAAAACAAAGAAAGTAGGCTATGAAAACTTTGAAAACGTTTATCACAGCCACAAAAAACATTTCATGACTACTGGTACATTTCCAACTATTTAATACAAGGTGAAATAGTGATAAACATGTGTTCAAAATCCATAAAGGCTTGCACACTGAACAGTCAGTATTCCAATAAATATTGTACACCAAACATCCCATTAACATTACATTAAGATTCTTTTAAATAATGTCAGCAATTGTACAGGCTTGTTTTGTTTTTTTCCACGTCACAAACTTGTAGCACACAGCTGAGATATTACAAGGCAGTGTTAGGTAGATTAACCGTTTTAGAATAAAAGACTGACACATCATTGATTGATAGCCCGTCTAAAAAAACAGACTCCCATTTCCTAGAAAAATAGGAATTAATTTGGATGCATCTGTGTTGGATGGCATTTTGTCTTTTTAGTCTAAAAGGGTCAAGCTGAAAAAGTTCAGCCACCATTCAAAAAGCATTTATATTGACATTAAACATGATTGATGTTGAAATGTACAGAGTAAATATATATAATTACCAGTGACATTAATGAATCATTGCCTCTGAAATTTATAATCTAGTAGTATGAAACTAGCAGGAACATTTTCATCTATAAAAGAAAGACATCTAACGAAAAAAGAGCAACTGAAGTCAGATCCAGAAAAAGGGCCTTGTGCACCACCACAAGAGGGCGCTGTCATATCTATCTTTACACCGAGAGCATAAGTGGTTCAACACCACATGCAAACACTATTTTCTGAAATGCACTTAAGTTGAGTGTAGTATGGGTGTCATTTAATTGCATTACTAAAAAGTCATAACAGCGCCCTCTTGTGTTCACAGTTGTTTGCAGAAGCTCAGTCAATAGTGTTACATGAAAATGGCCTACATGTGCAGAACCACAAAACATTGATATCAAATTTAATCCCTACAGGTCCTGAAAAGCTTTCCTATCGATCGTAACTTTGAATAAACTTTGTGCACCAGACTTCAAAGCTGATGGCTCCGTATAAGCCAATGCTATTACTACCTGGTAGACTCCATGTCCCCCACAACGTTTCCACCTAAATATAAACTATACTGATAAATTATAATATTGTGTCAAGCACCGAGTGGATTCATAGCCAGAACCCTTCTAAAAATTGTACAAGTAAAAAGCACTAAATCTTTAACTCATACCTAAGTCCATGTTTGTTTTTTCAAAATTCCGACCTTATCTAATATTTGAAAATAACCACTTATGAGAAAGAGAACAGAGAAAGAATTTGAACTGAGTTGTAAGAGGTTATTAATTTTCAAATGAAGCAAATAAAAAATATTGAATATTCTAATCACATTACGTTGTGTGTTGACTTCCTATTGGGGTTATAAGACTCTGTTTTATGTACAATATTTTAATCTGTACAAGGTTATATAATATAAATACTATACATATATTTAGGGTTCACTGTTGTTAACAGTGCATACAATAAAATATACCTGAGTACATGTACATATAGATACATCAATGTTTGTTTATACATACGTTTATACTGTTGTTATGTACAAACAGATTTCAATTTGAACACTGTCAGACAATGGTCAGACATTCTTTGTGTAGTAGGCCTAGCTTGTTCTTTAAAGTAGAACCAACTTTAACAACTGTAAATTTGATTAACAAACAGCTTTAAAGAAGTCCTGAACATTACTCATAAACAGTTCCTGTTTGTAGCTAAGACGAAAATCATTCTGCTCAAATCATGTAAACAGCGGTAATTTCGTTGATATAATTCATAATGATATCTAATTCACAAATTCAAAATGTAATCCATCATAAGAAGAATCACTTGGTGATTCAGCATTGGCTGTGTCAATTGTACATTGATCACATTAAAAAATGTCCGTTCAAGTCTTGACAGTATAGTCCCCTCTCAACTCTTGCCTCAGGCACTAAGCAGCTTTGTCACATAATCCCAGTAGTCTTCAGACTTTGGTCTCAGGACCCTCAGCTTCCTGGATGTACAAATCCCGAATCTTTCCCACCAGTCTGGCCATGATGTGCCCATAGGCCTTGTTGTACCAATCAACTGTCCGCCCCTTGGTGTCTACTCGACATATGTGTGTAAGACGTGACTTTCCAGACCCACAAGGCTCTATGAGGAAGCGAGAAGCAAGGACTGTACCCCTTACCCCGCCCATGAGAGGGCCATCCGGATGCTCTATGGAGGTGGAGACCAGGGCGCACGTTCCTCTTGGCAAATCATTTCTCCATGACCTATAGGTGGGAAACAGAGTTATATTTTTATCATGAGTGGGAACAGAAAGATACAAATTCCTTTCCATGATATAAAAAGTGGTAATAAGTATTCTTTCCTTTTGACATTCTGTGTTGGTTGTTTTCAAGGGTCATCTAAAAGTCAGCCAAAGATAACATGTCGTTAGTCTAAGCCAGGTGCTGGCCAACCTAACAGTTGCCAGGTAGCAGGCTATCCCCTTATCTCACCTAATGGGGAGTCTGGTGCCAGACGGCTGTCTGTGACAATTTGATTAGCTACATTATCTTCCAAGATGGTTTACAGGTTCCCTAGATAAGTATCATACAATGATTATAAATAAATCTATTGACGTCAAACAAAGTGTACTTTTCTTCAACGTATAATCCCCTACCTGATGACAGTTTATAATTTTTCAATGGGACTGTTTACAGAAAGAATTAAAATACTGGTTGCACTGTGAGGGCAATGACAATCAACAACAGTACACAATGCAACAATCCCAGGGATTAATGACTACACCTAACAACAACCACCACATAAGCTGTGAAACAAACAGCTGACCAACACCAGTGTATTAGGTAAACCAACTCTGGTGGCAAAACCCCCAATATAAACACATGACTCTACTCTAAAGTAGACAGCCATTACTTCTGGTTGCACTGTGACTGCAATGACAATCAACAACAGTACACAATGCAACAATCCCATGGATTAATGACTACACCTAACAACAACCACCACATAAGCTGTGAAACAAACAGCTGACCAACACCAGTGTATTAACAACAAAGACGCCGAGTCAGCACCAAAACTGTACGATGAAATGGTAAATTGGTCGAGAGCATCAGCCCCTGAGACAGACATCTTGCTATCGACGATTTGTCATCGAACAGACGATCAGAATAGTCAGGAGAGAGTCGGGGAACTGAACAAAGAGATAAGAAACATCGGACAAAAGTACAACTGCGAGATCATAGACAACGACTCATGGAACAATTACGAAACAGCAACTCCACTTCTTAACAGAAGTGGTCTACACTTATCAACGACAGGTACACGCAAGTTGTTAATGAACATCAACTCTACTCATGCGATAATACCCAAGTATCCACATAGCACAACTCGCACTAATCAACGATACCCCAAGATCAAGTACACATATAACGACGTTCACCGCGGCGAATCCGGGACGCAAAGGCAACATGGAGACAACATGTACATGTATACCGAGAACCAGAGGCGGGGATGTTACTACTGCGGCGAACAAAACCACCAGAAGAAAAACTGTACACATGGTAAACCAATTACATGTTTTTCGTGTGGGAACTATGGGCATAAGGAATGCATGAATAGGTGCACGAAATAGGCCTTGGGCAAAGAAGAGAAAGAAGTTTATGCCGTACACGGGAAAAGCGATGAAGTAAGAAAACATCTTATTAATCTTTGTAATAAATTTAATGTATTAACGGACGAATGTGATAATGATAGTACAGATAGTACATGTAAGAATGATTCGCACAGGAAACCTACGGCTAATGTTCATGCACAGTCGCCCGAACCAATACACAAAAACGTCAAGCTAAAAAACAAACCTAGAATCAGACGTGGGAGGAATAACAAAAGAGATAAAGCTGTTCCTTCTAATACTAAGATTGCTTTTAACAACATCCGGGGTGTAAAAAGCAAACGATATGAAATTAACAACTTTTTAAAGTCAAACCATATTAGTGTAATGGGTCTTGCAGAAACGTTTCTAAAAGATAATGAGTCACTGAGTATTAATGGGTATAATTGGGTTGGAAAAAACAGACCAACGGATGTCAAGAAAAGTCAAGGGGGGATAGGCTTCCTGATAAAAGATAATTGCAAAGTATTAGATGATAACGTACTCGATACAAGATCAGACACTTACGAAAGAACCTGGGTAAAGATACAATTCACTGAATCGTCCGATTCTATTCACTATATTGCAGTGGCGTACTTTCCATGTGAAGGAACTAATCGTAGTCTTACCGACGAGTTGTATACATGTCTTTTGGCGGAAGTTCTAAACATTCAACATGACAATGATAGTGCTAATATTATGATTCTTGGTGACTTCAATGGTAAGATTGGTAACAACATACATAATGGGGACAATTCAACAGACTATAATGGTAAAGGCCTACTCCAACTATGTGACAACGCCGATTTATCCATTTTGAACTGCACAAATAAGTGCAGTGGTGTATTTACATGGGTAAAAAATCAGAAAACATGTGTTCTTGATTATGTACTCGCATCTGAGACTACATTTAATGATATCACCTGCCTTCTAGTAGATGACCTAGGCGTATATCACTTGGGTAGTGACCACAATATTATGCTAGTCAGTTTGAAACTTGGAAATTATCGAACAATAACCAAGGAACCGAACCTCAAGGAAGGCAAATTCTGGAATATTAAGCCAAACCAAGACTGGTCTCCTTTCAAGGCAAAGCTTAGTCATAATTTTAAAGATTGGGACCCAATTACGAAGTCAGCCAGTGAGGCGTGGGAGGAATGGAAAAAACTCACACTACAAGCCGCAAAGGAAACAATAGGCTACAAACTAAAGCGAACAAATTGTAAAGCTTGGTTTGACAAAGACATACATGACTCAATATCCACAAGAAAGGAAGCCTGTCGGGCACATCGACACTACTGTAAGAACAAAGGAAAACCCGACTTTGATCAAGATGTCGGCAACTCCCTTTGGGAGGATTACCAAGATAAACGTACTCAGTGTAAATCCTTAATAAGGCAAAAGACGATGACTAAGAGGGTTGATCGATGTTCGGATATCATGAAAAGGGGTGGCGTACAAAGCCGCGATTTCTGGCAACAACTGAAAGGTAATAAAGTAAATAACTTGAAAGTACCGTCGATTAGAATTCCCGGAACAACACAAACAACCTCGGACCATAAACAAATGGAATCCACGCTCAAGATGTATTATAATACGCTGGGGAAAAAGAAACATGTCATGAATGAACATGACGCAGAACCTACGGGATACACTAGGGACACCGAACTAAAAAATGACAAAAATGACAAATGTACAATTAAACTGGACTCTCTGGATTTCTCAATTAAGGATGTAATTGATGCGATTCATGAATGTAAAAATAACAAGAGCCCTGGTGTTGATACTATCACAAACGAAATGATAAAAAATGGTGGTGATGGAATGATTATTTCATTATACAATCTGTTCAAAAGACTTAATCACCTTGAATGTACCCCTGACGAATGGAATAAAGGAATAATCATACCGATTTTCAAAAAAGGAGACAAGAAAGATTTGAACAACTATAGAGGTATAACTCTTACCTCATGTGTATCAAAGGTTTATAACAGGATAATATCACAAGCAATTTCACAGTTCATTGAAGACAATAATATTCTTACTGAAGTTCAAGGTAGCTTTCGCAAAGGTAGACGCTGTGAGGACCACATATTTACCCTTAAGAGTATTTTAGCCGCTCGAAAAGCTGAAGGAAAACATACTTATCTAGCATTCTTAGATTTCAAAAAAGCATTCGATACCGTCTGGAGGGAAGGTCTTCTAGTCGCAGCACAAAATATCGGGATTAGCGGGAGCCTTCTAAATATTTTGAGAAATATGTACAAAAATACTGAATCCAAAGTTAAATTTAATGATATTGAAACATCCTTTTTCGATGTAGACGAAGGAGTAAAGCAGGGATGTGTATTATCCCCTATTCTTTTCTGTATATATATAAACGAACTGGCTAAAATGATTACTAAGGAAAACCGAGGTGTTACAATCTTAAACCAAAAGATCGGATGCCTCTTCTGGGCCGATGATGTGGTCCTAATAGGAAACAGTGAAACAGACTTAACAATGTTGCTTGATACAGCAAATGAATTTTCTAAGCGATGGAAGCTATCATTTAACCACACTAAATCAAACGTACTGATAACTGGCCAACGGACCAATCCACATAGGAAATGGGTAATCGGAAATCAATATATTACCGAAATAAACACGTATAAATATCTTGGCATTTATATTTCAAGGGATCTTTCGGATCATGTTCACATAGAGGAAACCTTAAAAAAAGGTAATCGTATAATATCTTATATAAAGTCAATAATTGATAGTCAAGATGATTTTAACAGAGTGTACTACGGGGATATACTATGGAAATCCATAGGCCTTTCATCAATTAATTACGGCTGCTCAGTGTGGTTTGGTAATGGAAAATCGCCTGTACTTAAACTTGAAAACCTACAGTATCAAATGGCGAAAATTATTCTTAAAGCCCCGAGAAACGTTGCAAAGGAAGCATTATATGGTGATTTGGGCTGGCAATCGCTAGCCTCGATTCAAAATACACAACGTGTTCAGTACTTTAATCGTTTGAAAAGCATGGATGACGATCGCTGGCCAAAACTCTTATTCAATGCCATATTTGCAATTCAGGACACCCTGAAGTGGTCTTGGCTTCGTAACATTCGCGACATACTGGCGGAGTGTAACATGGATAATTCTTATAATGTAGATAGTGAAATAATCCCGCGATGGGCCAATACTTTCAAAAGCAATTATAAAGCTATTGACTACAACAATTGGTACGATAACGCTCAGGGTAAATCAACACTAAGAAACTACATCAAACACAAGACACAGCCTTCCCTTGAACCGTATCTATTGGACAAACTTAACTTCGCTGGGTGCAACTTGAAATTTAAGGCAAGATCAAACGTGCTGAACCTGGAAGGTAGAAAGATAGCTTGGTCGAACGAATATAATGGGATTTGTAAACTATGTAATAAAGATAAGCAAGAAACAATCGAACACTTCATGTTTGAGTGCACCAAATTGGCCATAATAAGAGACACTTCTTTTAACATGTTAAAAAATAATCTACTAAATAATGGATGGGACAATATGTGGCAACTCTTTATAAATGGCAACATAGATATAAAACGTCATCTAATGTTAGATAATATCTTCCAGGATAATAACGAGATAGGTCGTATACTTGACCAAGGATGCAAACAATTTTTATTATGTGCATGGAAAGCTAGGACGGAATTATATAACAATATCACAGACTAGTTATGTACAATTTAAATGATACGACTGGATATAATATTATACTGATCATTAAGTTATATAAGCTGCAGTACTAGTTCTGGAAAATCAACAACAGCGCTAATTAATTAATTCCCTGTATTCTTTATACATTGTGTCTTACATTGCATGTATATATTACATTGCATTATTATTTTTTTTTTTGTATTGCTTCGATATTCTGTATGTCTAAATGTTATGTATGTGTTCAAACTATGTACCTACGGGTATACAGACATGTATATGTATTTCTGCGATGTTAATTATGTCTACTACATGCACTGTACTTTTGTATTCTAAATCGTTTATACAGCATATTTGTAACTTGAATAATTTGTATATGGACGCACCACCTATATACTTGTAGTGTTGGGTGTGTGCCACTGTTTTAAAAGTGAGTGCCAATAAATAAATAAATAAATAAATAGGCAAACCAACTCTGGTGGCAAAACCCCCAATATAAACACATGACTCTACTCTAAAGTAGACAGCCATTACTTCACATCATACCAAGTAATATTCTCTAATTGTTGGTCCCAATAGTATCCTGAGAAAGTCAGAATGTAATATTCATTCCAGACAGATGATTTCAGTTTTATGGGTCTCCTGGCAGGTCTCCCCGGCAGGTGGTAAATGTCATCATGTCTGGTTTCTTTACTCACCTGAGAACACAGTAGTCTCTTGAGGGATGAGGCGCCATTGAGTTGACTACATACTGGAAGACCTCTGCCGTCTTTTCCAGAGTCTCAACTGATCGCCACTTAACAAGATCCTCATCCCAAAGATGTCTGCATGCAAAACAAACAAAATCAAATCAGTATGAACACTTAATGGACTGTAAGAATGTGTAATTCAATTCCAGCGTTCAACGTAATTTAATTTGATTTTGAGTCATGGTGCATATGGGAATAATAATAAAGATTGGAAGGCAAGTGAAACGCGGGATGAAATGTTTGCAAAGTAGTTTTAAATGTTAGCTTTTCAGACTGAGGAAGATTCATACCTTTCTTTGAGTACCCGTTCTAGAATATCAGCTGGTGGAGCACCAATGTCAACAGTACACTTCCATAACCTCAATGGGTGACCATCACCGACCTTCTTGAAGGCGACCTCCACGCCATCTACTGTTGGACAGATCACCCATCCCTTGAACTTTTCTCTCGATTCCTGCATAGTGTACAATCATTTAATGCCAGTAAGTACGGGGAAAAAGATATCTATGACCTTTCTTTGCATTCACCAATACTTGCAAACTTTTAGAAATAGAATATGAAATCGGATTGCTTGACAAATTCTTTTTAAATTAGAATTTGAACGATTATAAACTTAAAACAATCAACTCCAAAAGGATGTGCTCAACTCATATTAATTAGAGTCTGGTTTAAACATCTGAATGCTGTTTCATTGCAGAGGATGAGCTGACAATCTTGTGTATTAGCTCATGCCTGATGCTTCGATTTTAAAGGGCAATGGCACCAAGGTGTTTTCTTCTTTCGTAAAGGACACCTCTACAGGGAAAATTCAAATTTCAAGGGGCACCAATGCAATGACCAGGGGCAACGGATGCAACTGCCTCTGTTGCCTTCGTGAAGTAACGCCTACTGCTATGATAAAAACTCTCAATGCTTGTCATATTTAGATCCAATCCTCTATCGTCCTCAATGTATGGAGCCGGTCACAATGCAGTGAACAATCCTCACCTTAAGAAGTCCTTGTAGACAGCTTTCAAGATAGCTATCGTAGTTGCCTGATTCGTCGCTTCCCTTTCTGCCCAGCTCCTCCAGCTCAACTGGCTCACCCAGATCCATGTATGAGAAGTGACATTTAGTCATCAGGTCTTCTGGCACCTTCATGTCAAAATACCCAAAAGGAAGAATCATGAGTGTCAGATTCCTTATTAAGTTTGAGAAAAACACACTTGGGGATAACCACCCCACACCAAAAAAACACACACACACAAAACAACAAAACTAAAACACACCAAAGAATTGTCCCACAAATACAACTTTGCAAACTGTTTGACGTCTTTCTTTTTAAGTGCCAAAAGATCTGTCATATTTTCTGATGGGGAAACTGTTATGGTTCCCTCCACAATGACAACAAAGAAGTGAACTCTGCACACTCAATCAGTTCCTTCAAACCTAAGATAACACTTGGGCCCTTTTCAAGGATTTTCTTGTGTTAAGTCCAAAGATACTGTGTCTTTTTGTAAAACTGGTTAGAAAAGCCGTTTCAATAATCAGTTAAGTATGCGTAGAGATTTATGACGGCTGCTCATACAACCCTAAACAAGCAGAAGCCCCAAAATATCCTTCAATGTTGTTGCACATTTCCCGACCAATCCCCATTTCAAAACCAATTTGAAATGACAACATGGATTTGATTAGCGACAGAGCCACTTAAGCCCCTCAGATAAATAGCACCGACAAAAATAGACGCCACTGAACAAAAATAAAACCTGTAAAAGCCCTAGCCTGGTGGTTTGATTCCTGAGACTCTAAATGTCAGCCAGACTGGGCGATGCTAGAACATTATAGATCTTCCTTAGCTGTTGACAGATCAACAGAGCAAAGTAGATTGAGGATCTAAAAATAAGCATCATTAGGCTGTGTTCACCGCCAAACAAACTTCCCACAGGCTCATTATATTACGTGTATGAAAGTGCGTCGGTGATCAAACCTTTTAGTTTAGCATGCTGAAAATGAATAATGTGCACCAAGATTGTCAATAGCTAATTGACGTAAGTGTGGCTCCGATATACATTGTGACGTTTGGTACAGGGATAAGTTCTTTCAGGGTGCATATATTAAGCATCTTGATTTCCTTTTCAGTATCAGAGTAAAGATTAATGTTACACTGTCTTTTTTGTAAACGGGTTAACAAACATGTTGGTGGCTTGTTTCTAGCAAAGAGAGTTTGACAATGAAGTTCCTTAGTTAATTAAACAACCCTTTTTCCCCTTTTGAAAAGGGGGGAAGGCGGTTCTTTTACTCACCATGAACAGTTTCTTGACCTCTCTGATCATCAGAGCAAGGCACTCATTCGCAGCCACATTCTCAATCAGTTCTTTTTGGTCAGGTCTCGATGTGGCCATCTTGCGTGCGCGTCGTGGACTGCTAATCTGACGATTGTTTGGAATTGGGCTTTTCCCTAGTTGGAATAAGGATGGGGCAAAGCAAACAGCCAAATTGTATGCAGTCATCTGAAAAGAAAGAACAAATTTGTATATAACCCCACAGAAACAAAATGTTTTCTGTTCTATTTAAGGTTATAGAAACTGAACAGAACAGAGAACAATCATAACAAGTGGATGAAAAGGAAAATCTGTTCCTCAAGAGGACCCCCCAGATTGCTGTAGCCTTAAGAACCCAACAAGCAAGCCTGATTTTACCTGATTCTCGTTAGAGTGTTCTGCTATGTCACTAAGGAACAGCAGCAGGGACTGCAGCACCTCACGGTTCTCGTCAGGCATCAGCATGACGGCCGCCTGAATCGCAGACAGACGTAGATCCTTGGGCATGCCAGCTGTAATGACAGACAAATACACAATTGATAAATCAGATTAAGAAAAGGCATTCATCATCAGAACAGAAATAAAAGACTTCCAAGGGCAGTTATCAGCGATATTCTTGGAACAAGCAAGCCCTGGTAATTACACCAAATGGCCACATTATCAAGGGTTTGCAAGCTTTTTTGTGGACAGTGAAGTTGGCCATATTAGAGAGGTTTCTACATTGCATGTTTTGAATGAATTGAGACTCACACCATTATATACAGATTGCGTCTATTTATAAAAAAAATTGTTCAAAAACAACAAACTTGTGAAGAAGGGAACATTTCAAAATAGAGATTCTAAAAATGGACTTCTAACTCTTCCTTGCAACCGATTTGTTTTTAACTAGATCCAAATCTCTCCGTAGGTTATTTTCTTGAGGATATAAACTAATATTTGCCTTCCTCGGTTTTCATCCAAAATTTCCATGGAAACGGCAGGGCGTGATGCCATTTAGTCAGAAGGGAATTTGTTCTGACAGGCAGGCTTAGGTTAGCTAATGCAAGTAAACAATTCCTAGTGTAGAGATCAGTGTATTTAACATCTCCAGGTCAATGTAACTAGCATCTCATGTAATATCCCTCGCTTCATAACAAGGGATAAATTTTTTATTTTTTTAAATGCTACCTACGCTTTCCAGACTGCATTTCAATGAATCCTTACTCAAATAAAAGCGTATCATTTAACCTCCTCTCTGAATTTGTTTTGAACAGGAATTTAGATTTACATAATTGTGAGGATTAAAGTGTGTGGGTTTTTTCCCAGCATAATATTGATTGGTTTTGGCAAGCACAGCTTAACTTAGATCAGAAATTGCTATATATGAAGAAAAAAAGCTCACCCTGGTCACTTGGCACCTTGCCAATGCTCATGGGGCCTTATGTTTATTTCCTACTGCATGATAAAACCTTTGGGCTGGCTATTCACGGAATCTACTTCTATTTTCAACTGTGCCCTTGTAAGGTAACAATGTACTTCACTTCGGCAATTTTACATGCAGAAAGTACTGACCCATCACTTCCCAAAGAAAGAAAATACACAAACAAGGGACGATGCAAAAAGACTCCATCAAAATAGGCTGGAACTCATAATATTATGGTATTATCAAATGCCTTTGTAGGCATAATTACATTTCTAATTTGTTCCCATTTGCAGCAGTAATGGGTATATCATTTGTACTAAAGCAAGTCATAACTTGTAATGCTCGACAACTAATGTTCTCTCAGCAATCGTAAAAACTAATAAAATTGAAGCAAAGGACCACTATTCTAAATACCAATTGGCCCAATTCCGCAATCTGATGATACTTATTTACACACATGTTGATTGGATAAACAGAATCAAGTTAAGGGGGGAAACCTTATCAGATTCGATACTGGTGCAGGGATTTCATCATTACAGTACAGTTAGAAAAACACAGTGGCTATGTAAGTGCTTTAGTATTGATTGAATTCTATGCACATGGTTAAGACTTCCAGGGGGTATCACCGAGGAAATGTTAAAGGTTACACTATGTTTCCCCCTTCCACTCTCTGCACGCCAAACGATAATTAAACACTTTCCCTATCCTAGTTATTAATATCTCGCATATGTTATATATAGTCCAATTTTTAAACAGAGCCGTCTTATCAAAAAATGTATAAAAATAGTTGATAAAGCTCCTGTTTCAGGACTAGTGCCTTGATCTAATGCAAATTGATAAAAATCCTAAATTGAAAATACAATACTTTTCCAACTAAAGAGCTAATTCCCAGGTACCCATTTGACCATGAGGACAGTCATTTCAGTGAAATACATCTGTCCTTGTCATCCCTTTCACCCCTTCCCATGCCAAACCCAATTTGAAGGATGCCAGTTTGAGAGCAACTATCTTCTGTTTCTGCAGCTGTGTTTCTTTGAATACTCACATGTGAAAACACTGATGAAGGTATCGGAGAGCTTGGTTGTAACGACAGGTTCAGGGAGATCCCGGAAGTACTGCTTCAGCATGTCAGCTACATCATACGACATCATGCCTTCGTAGCTCATGTTATCTACACAATGGTTTCAAACACACAGGAATACAATATCACAACAAACCCCCTATTGCATTGAAATATTATCGAGAAAAATCGAATTAGCTGTTTGCAAACTCATTCATTCATTCATTCATTCAGTAACATTTATTTCAATGCTGTCATTGATTACAATAATGCACATTTATGTTGAAATTACACAAGTAATACATTAGCATGAGATATGATTTATATTTAGTACACAATGATTCAATAATAATCAGCAAATTAATGACAACATTTAGGTGTAAGGTTAAGCAAAATGCTTTTGTGCCCTAACCTATGGACAGACAAACATACAACCAAGGAACCGTAACAGGACAATGGACAAATGAAACAGACAAGACAGTGTGAGACAAGGCCAACACAACTTACAAGTTACACCTTATTAGTTTATGAATAAGAGTCAAGGAACTGAGCTCTTAGGTTATTAACAAACACAGATAGGGAGGTTGAAGATTTAAGAGAGTCATCTAAACTATTCCAAACTGCTGAACAACCAAAAGGACCTGCGGTATAAATGCAAAAAATAGATAATGGCCTGACGTATCGACCCTAGCAGAGTCTTTCTCGAAGGCTAAATGATATCCCAACACACAAACATGTATACAAGTGTAATAAGAGCAGTCAAGTGGAAATACATGAATAGAGAGAGAGAAGCAGAAAGCATACAGAAAAAGCAAGGAGTAAACAAAGAAATTATTATCCCGACAGGTATAAATGAGCACCTGAAATCCCAATGGAAATAAAATATGCACTGCGACATGAAAGGCATAAAATGGATTTTAAAATCCTTCGCTGGCTGGTGACATCTTAACTACAGACAGACGACTTGTGAAGTTTTAAACCTAATGATTTTGTAAGCAGTTTGCAAAAGAAGGGAATGTAGGCCAACTGAATTGGATCAATGCCAAGGAATAAGATGACATAACAGAAAACAGTGGGCCTTGACTAAGTCTGCAACTTTTTTTTAAGGCTACTAATTTGGGAATTCAATTTGGAATAAGACTTCTTAACTCAATCTGACAAGATGATCTCAAGTTCGGAGAACAAAGTCCGGGAAAATTCTGCTTGATATTTGTGGGATTTTTTCTTAAATTTGGAACCTTGCCATTAGAGAATTTCCCAGGGATATATAACATAATCCAGATGGAAAAGATCTAGAGGAATGAAAATGAGAACACCATAAGTCCATCATCGTACTGAGACAAGACATGACTGGAAACTATAACAGAGATCCAGCAATCTGCACTGGTTAACATTTGACATTTGTGGGGGCGAGGAAAAAGATGGAGAAAGGCCAGTTTACTGAAGAAAGTATGTTACTTTTTCATGATCCCATCTTCGTGAAAGAGGTATATACTTGTTGGGCTGTCAAGGGGGGGAAAACCTGGGAATCGAGTGGAATGGATTTTCTAAATCCCGTCTGACAAGAAAATCTGGTCAGCTGAGGCGACACTAGCAGCAATCCTTCTTTCTGCATACCTCAATATATTTATCATCATCATGTCTCCATCAAGTTGAAAACCTGTCAGTACTCTGTACAGATGCGCCTTAATGTACCATGAAACTGGGTCGGGGCAGGCCCTGAGGGGAGTTGCATTTCATGTGACATTTGTCATGATCAGGTGTATCTTGTAGGCAGTAGATCACCTGACAAGGTTTTTTAAGGGAGGGAAACTAGGGCAAAAGGACCGTGGGAAATGAACAGAATGATAGCACCCATGTTATAATTCTTTCACAGTATAGTAGGTTTAACACAGCATTGTAAATTCACAACATGACTGCACTGTTAATACATGTAGCTGACAATTATATTCCCCTTCATTGAGTGTGTTTAAATAGTTAGTTTCCTGCACTTTTCTAGTTAATTGGTCAATGGAGGTACGACCCTAGCCTTGACTCCAAAATAGTCACATAAAAACTTTTAAAGAAATATCAGAAAGCAGGATTTCTGGCATATATAGTGATAGGAAGACTTACAACAGAAAACATTGAGAAATCGAGAAAGACAGATAATTTCAATAGATTATGTACCTGGGTTGCTCTCGTTCAGCCTCTTGAGCTGCTGGATGCGAGATCGTACCCCTGGCTTACGGAAGATGCCCACCGCATCATTGGATGTACGACGGAGGAACCTCATAGCATAGAGGATTGTCTGGGGGAGTGGTAGCCCAGTCTGTTGTAACACCTGGAGAAGGGGCACACCAAAGACATTACGGTCCTTGTAGTCCGGGCTCTTTATACGCTTCATGAAGCGTGGCATCATCCTACATGAAAGAAGGAAAATAGCAAACATAATCAAACAAGCGGAAAAGTAGGTCATTTTCAACTTTCCAACAATTGACTTTCTAAAAATTCTTGATTCTCATTTAATTCCGAATTTCATTATGATATCCTCCTTTTTAGTCTGCCTTATCCACTGAATAATTATTTTTTCTCCCTCTTCCAATCCTCCATTTTGTCCTTTGTGTTTCCAACTTCTTGTGGTCAAACTAGCCCCTTCCCTCCAATCCCCCCCTCTCGTCTCCTCATTCATTGTTTAACCCTTGCTTTTCTGTGTCCTTTCTGCTTCTCTCTCTCTCTATTCATGTATTTCCACTTGACTGCTTCTGTTACACCTGTATACCCGTTTACCCGTTTACCCGTTTATGGGTGTTGTGTTGTCATTTAGCCTTTGAGAAATACTCTGCTAGGGTCGAAATGTCAGGGCATTAACTATTTCTTGAATGATTTTTTGTGTGTGACAATTTATTCTTACCAGCTCCAACCACTGCGGTGTGTGATAGAATGCCTCTCCATCAGTGAGGTGAGCTTAAGAAGAGACAGTTTGCGCAGTATCATCAACTGGCTAACAGACAGACTGGAGATCTGAAACGGTCTGAAATGACAAGAGAAAATATGTGCTTGATCCCTTGAGTTAAAATAGCTAAAACCCCATAGCTAAAACCGCATAGCTAAAACCGCATAGCTAAAACCGCATAGCTAAAACCGCATAGCTAAAACCTCGGAGCTAAAACCTCGGAGCTAAAACCTCGGAGCTAAAACCTTAGAGCTAAAACCTTAGAGCCAAAACCTCATGGCTAAAACCTCATAGCTATTCAAAACCTCATAGCTAAAAAACCTCATGGCTGAAACCTCATGGCTAAAACCTCATAGCTAAAGCCTCATAGCTAAAACCTCATTGCTGAAACCTCACTGCTAAAACATCACAGCTAAAACATCATAGCTAAAACCTTGTAGCTATACCCTTATGGTAAGTGAAAGAAACTAGAACCAACTTAAGGAGTGCAAACCGTAAAGTGAGGCGATAAAACAGCACCTGCAAAGTTTGCGGAACTGAACTTGTTTGGCCAATATGGTGAGGTCCTTATAATACATGTACCAAAGTGTCGTGTTCTGAATGATTTGCTTCATACTACGGTTAATAACCTTAGACTGCTGATCCTGATCAGTGCACTAGGCTCTGAAGTCAACAACAGTGTGCTAACAAAAGTCTGAATAGGACATATGCATGGGAAATATTATGAACTTGTTCTGGTTATCATGGGACCAACCGAAGAAAAACCAACCAATAGATGATTACACTAAACTCTATGTACACTACGGATTTGTGTCAGTCCCAAGACATGAGTTCAATAGCAAAAAAGGTATTTATAAAAATACACGACAGCCCTTGAAGAACCTAGGGTTGAATATGCCAAATGTGAGATTTATTTGCGTGTCATACAAACTGAAAGAAAAGCTGTGGTATGGGGAATAGCTGCTAAGTGGCAAACCATAACAAGAAACGACCCTCCAAAACATTCTCAGGTGTGCCTACATTATGTTTGAGAGGCTTAACAAGAATGTTTATAGCTTAAAGGCACTGTACACGTTTGGTAATTACTCAAAATATATATTAGCATAAAAACTTACTTAGTAACGAGCAACGGAGAGCTGTTGATAGTATAAAACATTGTGAAAAACGACTCCCTCTGAAGTAACATAGTTTTTGAGAAAGAGGTAATTTCTCACTAAAATAACAAAAGACTTCTGGCCAGAAGCCTTTTATTCCTATCTGAAAGCACACTAATTTGTACAACAAGGATGTTTTTTTCTTTCATCATTTTCTTGCAACTTCAATGACCAATTGAGCCCAAATTTTCACAGGCTTATTATTTTATGCATATGTTGGGATACACCAAGTGAGAATACTGGTCTTTGACAATTACAAAACGTGTTCAGTGCCTTTAAAAGACAAGTTCATATTTTGAAAGCTCAGGGAGTTTTGCTTTGAGCAGAAATAAAAAAGCACTCCCCAAAGTTGAAATCTTACATGTATAATTATTAGAGTCCATGGAACTGTAAGTCAGGCTACATCATAAAAAACTGCCTGCTGTTTTTTGAAAGTCGGGATGTTTGATTACAGGAACCTTTGAACTCATCCGGAACTGTAAATAGATCCAGAGCTAAACATAGCATACCATTCATTTCAATGTATTTCAAGGTTTCCCCCAGTAGTTTGTTATTGTTATAGGCCTACTCGTTTTGGTCCATATAAATGAACCTTTGAAATGTCAAAACACTAGAAATAAATCACTGACATTTGATATCCAAACAGAAAAGCAACTAACAAATTTGTATTTCGTGAGGAGAGGGGACCTACAAAAATATTTGCTCTGGAGTTGTTTGGTTCAAATAATAATTGGTATGTTTGAAATAAACAGATGTGCTGGCAGTAAAGCAGAAGTGCAATTGCGTTGTGCTTTACAGCAAACAATTTGCTATAACATCACAATATTAATTAATACCTTTTTGCTTATACGATTTCAATGCTGCTTAGTGAATTTTTTTTATATTTTTTTTATAGTGCAATTAAATCTTACCTTGAATTGAGACTAGGCCTATGAGACTTCTGGAAGCTGTGCCATCTGATCCTTGGCCTCTTGCCACTGTGATGAAACAAAAATAAAAACAAATCCGAATAAGAATTGAGAAGAATTATAACAAGAAGTGAGAAATGTCAAAAGGGGAAGGTGAGGGAGGGAGAAAGGAACGTGGGATTCTCCTTGACCTACAACACAAAAAGGGTCACTTCAAATTTGATAAACACAATTAATATTGCGACTAAGAACACCAAATTAATTTTTGTGTAAATGTTGACAATATTGGAATGGCAAAAACCTTTATCCATAAAGTGAAAACTTGATTCTTTCAGGAAAAAACTATTACCTAGATTCTTTTATGTTTTTAAACCAGAAAGAGTTCAGGAATAGACTGTGCAAGTCTCGCACGTATCGGAGCGAGAAAACATGTCAAGTGAAGAACATATTTTTTCTGAAATCAAATCATTGTTTTTAAATTAGATTAATGAAACAATCTGACCAACAAAAATACTCATTACAATTTGCATAAAATGAGTTTTAGCTTTCATAATAAACACACAATTCATTTGTTAGTTTTTGTTGAAACAAACTAAAAACTCTGGGACAAGGATGCTTATTTGATCTGAACTTTTTAGGAAACCCTTTTGTAAATCCATGCCTGAATACGTGCAACCACTAAAGCAGGTTTAAACGCAGATGCGCGATGATCGCACGGGCGTAGAATTAACGCGTGACGCAGTTTAAAGAGGACGCTGACGCCTCGACAACCATAGACTGCAATGAAAAATGCTTAGTGTCTGGCAATTACAGCGTCTGGTGATTATCATCGCGCGACCAAAACAAATTTGGTGATCGGAGGTGGGCACAAATTCTTAATTTTTTGCAAGTAACCGGAAGCAGAGGTCAAGTTTAATTCTTGGGTTTTCTTCGTTGCATTGTTGAATTGATTTTACTTTCATATTTTGTATCACTTAGTACTACATTCCCAACAACATATTTAATTTTCATGGTCATAAAGTACGTTAAACTAAAATTATAGATGAAACAACATCTTGCCAACGTAAAACTCCATATGGTTGGGACCACGATGGTCCCGGAATCGCTTACGTGCGAGACTTGCAGTCTATAGCTTACATGTTTAAAAAAATATATTTTTGACCCTCTCAAAATGGGTAAATTTTTAAGGTGCATCCCTTAAAAGTATGTTATCAGTAAAAACAACATCTGTACATGTCATCATCATTGGCAGCATCGCCAGTAAACATTGCACAAATGCATATCAGTCTGGATGAGTCATTCTTAATGTCACTATAAACCCAGCCATTTATTAGCTATCTGACATTAGCTCCGTCCCAAATTGATGTATCCAGTATGTGTCGGTCCAAATGCCAGAGTGTTTTTTTTAAATTACATTGACTGATATGGAGAGTGATATTAAACGAAATGATGTCAGAGCCATCATCAAGCCCCCTCTGCTCTCGGTCCATGGTGAACCATACACCATGCTGGAATAGAATTGTTACCGTCGAATGTAGAGAAAGAGAGCAAAGCAATGAGTGATATTTAGTGTCTGCCCTTGCAGGAATTTTCATAACCGTTGCCAACAATTTTTAAGGCCAAGTACATGTAGGACGGGTTCAGAAGAATGACCATTTAGCTTAGTGAGGTTAGACAAGAGATTTGAATGGAAAAGGAGAGGAAAGCTAGATATGAAAAAATGAACAAATTTTCAGTAAAGTTGGAAGTGTCAATATTGCCAAATATATGGAGAATTAAATGTATTCATTTTTAAGGACTCCTTAAATTAACATATAAATCAGGCAAATATTTGTTTCCACAAAACTTTGGTTTCATCAAGGTCTTTTTTGGAACGAGAGAACCAAAGAATGATTGTGCAGTTTGGACACCCGCTATGACAAATGGATGACATTTAAAGAAAATAAAAGCTGTTGACGAAAACAAAAGAATGACGCAAAATTCCTGAATGACTGACGTCCACTGTTTTTCATTTCTCGAGACAAAGGGAACGTGCGTAGCGAAGAGCTTTTGTCATATTTGTTGTTGATTTGTGGTCGAGTAATAAAGAGTCACTGTCACGATCAAGGCCGCCAGTCTATGAGTCAGTGAGCAGCTCATTGGTTTTCATATTTGCATAAAGGAGGGAGCTACCTTGACACACTGTGTAATGCGTTTGTAAATTCAATTAAAAATGCAGTTCATGGAATATGTTAATACTTTGATCACGTATCCAAACAACTATGATCACTTCTTCTTGAGGGATTTAAATCCTAGATAATTTACAATCTAATTTTACCAACTTTGGTTTAATCAAATTTCCCGCCCAAGGACATGTCCAGTGCATGCAGCTTATCGGAACGTACAAAAACTCAATTTTTCTTTTCACAACCACAAAAACATGCAACCCGGATACTGATTCAAAATCATACACAACAATTTTTAATCCATGGCTAGACCACAAAAAAGAAACCCTCTTTCCACAAATTCATCAAAGGGTTCCAGTTCTTGCATGAACAAATTAAACAAATACAAGTGCACGAAGAAATCGACAATGCGCCGGTACTCTGGCCGCCAATCTGAAAAGCCTGACCCTAAGCCACAAAAAATCTCATTACAAACTCATTTCATGGTTGCATAAAGATATAATTAGAAGCCCTGTGAGTGATGTACCTTTGCCTTCCCTCAGGCTATAGTTTCACCTGTCTACATATAACAGGATTTCAAAACAAGATGAACTCAATAAAGTTGATCGACAATTCTCAGAAAAAAACCAGAATGTCACTGGTCACAGGGACTTCACTTCGTTTGAGTGGGGGGGCCTAATATTCATTTAATTGGGGAAATGCTATTCCTGTGATTATTCCATTTGGATGTCATTTCCACAGCAGATCTAGTGGTTTTGGGTAGGTGGTCAACATCCTGTGTGTACTGTGAATTTTCTCAGCACACTGTACTTAATAGAAGAAAGTCACCTGGACCTTTGCCAGTTGCATAATTGACAGGATTATGAAGCCCAGAGCTCTCTCCATCCTTAAGCTGATTATTCAGATCTCTCATCAATAATGTACATTTACTTGAATAAACATCAAAGGAGAAAATATTTTGTCAAAAGAACTATTGGCTGCTATTGGTTAACCATGGAGGAAGAAAAACAAAATTCACTGATTGTCACCATAACAAGAGATTATTATCACTCAGAAAAAGCGTATGTTTTTGTAAATTTACAGTGACTGGTAGCATTTCGTAGAAAATCTTGACCCTAAGAAATCTGTTGTTTGTTTACCTCTTTTCTTTACAGTTAAAGAAAACTTCGAACTTTCCAGTGATAATATCTCAGTCCAACAACAAGCCTTTTGGCATTTAGAACTTCACAAAACTTTACGCATCAGACACAGAGCAACATTTCTGATGTGAGATGACTTTATTTGTGTAGATTTTCTTGTCCATTATCATGGATTTTGGAGACCACTCTCAGAGCAGTCAATGACCAACCTTGTATTGTTGGAAGGAAAAGGAGATTTACTCACACCCTTTGATCACATGACTCACTGATAGGGGACACCCACATTGCTGCTGTAACATGTATGCCTTAATGTACATGTAATAATGACCACTACACTGACCAGTGACCACTATTATTATGGAAACTGCCCCCACAAATATCCTCAATTATCAAGAGTGACATGCAACTGACTAATACAACCATCATGAAGGTTACTCAGAAATGAACAAAGAAGAACAATAACGATAACAATCAGACACCATAGAGGAACACTGACTGAGGTTCCTGCAACAAAGAAATGTTACATATTATTTATCCTGTGACTTCCGTTATACATCTTTCTTAAAACAACATTTCACCAAAGGAGTGTTTTGATAAAAGTAATCACAAATGTCTACTCTGTCTGACTCCTCTACACCAACCCCCCCCCCCCCCCGCAATCACGGACATCAATGAAGAATAACAAAATATATAATACAACAAAGATGTAGCTTGAAGTTGCAGGTCGTCAAGGGATGTGATTGATGAGGCTCAGTATTTCAAGCTACAATCAAGTTAATTAATTATTTCCATAGAATATCCTTCTGCCTCCCTTAATATAGACAGATGAGTCACTCATCATGCTATATATAGCAATTCTCAAATCAAATAGAGTAAATTATAAAACGATATATATATATATTTTTTTACATAACATTCAAGAAAAACTTCTGGATCTATGAAGGAAGTTGAGTATACCAATTGTACATGATCTTGAAACGAATTACTGATATGATCATTTGAAATAAAATATGCATGTCTTCTCATTTGTATAGTGTTTACATGAAAGAGTAATTTGGTTATATAATGTTACAAATATACCAGCCTTGTTTCAGCAAAGTAATGCAATAATAGACTGTGCAAGTCTCGCACGCATTCGAACTTCCGGGACCATAGTGGTCCCAACCATATGGAGTTTTACGTGGGCGAGATTTTGTTTCGTCAACTATTTTAGTTTAACGTAGGTTATGACCTAAAAAAGTATACATGTTGTTGGGAATGTAATACTAAGTGATAACAAAATATGAAAGTAAAACCAATTCAACAATATAACGAAGAAAACCCAAGAATTAAACTTGACCTCAGCTTCCGGTTATTGCAAAAAATTAAGAATTTTGTGCTCGCCTCCAATCATAAAACTTACGTAAACGCTTGTTTTGGATACGCAATTATAATCGCCAGATGCTGTAATTGCAAAGCAAACACTTTTCATTGCAGTCTATGGTTGTTGAGGCGTCAGCATCCTCTTTAAACTGCGATACGGGCCCATTTAAGACCAGTTTGACCTTCACGAATCCGCGTAAGGGGTTTCTAAAAAGTTAACATCAAATAGGCATCCTTGTCCCAGAGTTTTAATTTTTTTTCCAATAATAATATACACACTATTGTATTTTTTTTTTCAAAAGCTAAAACTTTTCATAAAATTGTAATGATTTATTTTTTTTGTTCAGCTTTTGTCATGAGATATAATTTAAAACAAAGATTTAATTTCAGAAATAAAAATGTTCTTCGTTTGACGTGTTTTCTCGTTCGGATACGCGCGAGACTTGCACAGTCTATAGGATAAAAAAGGGTCAGTGTAAAAAAAAACTCTCTTGATTGTCTACACCTTCCTGTGATTAGTTCCCGCTTTTGCTGTTCACAGAAAAGTAAAATAATACTAGCTGCAAATAAACAACCACAAGGGTAGTTCCTGTGGTTTACTCTGCTTCAGTTGCTCAGAAATCAACTGAGAAAACACAGCATCTTGTAAGCACATGGTATAACCATGGAGGTAGAAAAGCATGACTGTGTGGTGGATTATGTAATGTGACTGATGACTCATCAAAGCTGTTGGTAAACAAAACGATTGTTCCACCTTCACAGGAGTGGTGGGGGCTGTCTATTTCTGGAAGTCACTAACCTCCATGAATCAAGGTTTTAGCCAGGATTTGGTAAAAGGGTGTCCAAATCTGCTGGAAATTTAAAAACTGGGTGTCCAAATTGTTCACTTACAATACATTTACATGTAAATGACAGATGAAACAGGGTGTCCAAATTTAAAACAGGGCGTCCAAAAGACACCCAGACACCCCTCTGGCTAACACTATGCCATGAATAATCGGTGGTTTCCCCCCCTTCACGGCATGTGATTTTCTATCTGTTTCACCCACAAATGTATCACAGGAAGCAGTAACAAATAGTCGACTTTATTCTTTGTAGCAATTTCAATTTGATCTTAACCACTTGGTTCTGTCGCTGATCACGAAATCACGTTCTGAACAGTCAAACCAATTACAAACAGGACCAACATGTTTCCCTTTACAATCATCCCTCAAAAAACCCCACAAAAATCATTAACTTGTGTGAAACTTATCTACGAACCAACCAACCAACCAATCAACCAATCATATTCAAGTAGTAGAGTACAGACTGAGGAAAAATGATGTTTGGAACACGAGAAGATAACTCTTTGGAAGTTGAAAAGGCTTGTGCCTATGGTTGTGCATTCTACAGTCACAATGAACATGCGTAGGCGTTAGCCCCGAGACCACATTTCATACTACAGTGTACAGTACATAACCAGTATTCATATTCTTGTATTACTGATAATCCAACAACAACATAAAACAGTGCCATCCATTTCAAGACAATTATGTTTAATAAACTTAGGATGTCAGGCTAAGTGGTCAGTCATACAGGGTAGGGAATTCAGACACCACAGTACAGTGCCAATGTCTCGCGGTTTTATCACATGCCAATGCCTGGTATCCTGGCCCCATGGTAACTATGACGGAACGCCCAGTCAAGACAGATAGGTGTCTCCAGAACCTGTAGATGCCTCTTTTTCCATCCAATAATATGGCTGATAGATATATAAATTACTTGTCCAAATACATTTAATAGGCATTTTAAACTACATAATGAAGATCTTTATTGTTAAGGTTTGATCTTTACTTTCGGTTTTGTGTGTGGCCCATGATCAGACATGGGTAAATTACGGTGAAGGCCAATGAACCTATTTTATTTGTCACAAAGTCAGTGATTTACTGCATCAATACCTACAACCTACAACCAACAGACTTGGAGTAAGCACTTCCATTAGGCTGGCAAAGGGACCTTGATGATTGTAATGGAGACTCACTGTGTGGATGGGGGAAGCCAAGGATGCTGACCAGGTTATGCTATGGTCACTGACCCTATGACCAGAACACACTCCCAAGACCAAGATCCTAGAAATATCTTGGATATCTGAATATGTACATCATGGCTTAACAATGAGTATCAGCTTTCAGTCTGCTCCTTGAATCCTTTCTGCACACAGGAGTCCATTCCAAACCCTTGGTAAGAAAGTCCAGTTGTTGCTGTTTGGGGAATGGATTATGGGGCCTGGATATGTGTGTACATAGCATCACTGAGACTAGCAACATTGCCAAAACAAACCAACCCATGAAAGTCTGTTCTAAGAAAAGGTTGTGCTCTCTTTCAGTAAGATAAGTGTACACACTGCTCTTTTAAGTAATTCACCAAGGTTCTAGAAACATGAGTAAGGGTCAAGTAGTGCAATTGACGTCATTGATTTCCTGCAGACGCTGAATTTCCAAAATTTGTTGCCGCCGGAGGAGAAACCATAAGCATTGAACTTCCATAAGCATAATTACAAACTGTAATAAGGAAAAACCTGGACTAATTGATCTAAATTTAAAGCAGCTAAATTTAAACAGGAACTTCAAACCATACAATGAGCTAATAATAGAACGACACACAAACAAGATCTACACATCTTCACAACGCCCTGCCTTTCCTCTGTTCGTTCTTACCTGTTAGGTCTGGTGAGTGAGTTGCCTACGCCAGAGTCTCTTCGCTCCCTCATTGTTGCAGCTGTGTTTGCCACATCTAGATTATCGTTGGTGGATCCTGTCACATCAGCTTCACTGGCTGTAGTAGTATCCTGACTGGTGGACAGGGTGCTTATCCCAAGATCCTTCTGGGATTCTGAGTGGGTCAGCTGGGGAGAGGGAAGGGGTGAGGGTAAGGGAGAAGCAAATGTTGACGAGACTGGAGAGCAGATTGGTGATGACACTTGTGATGAGACAGACGACACACTACCTTCATCTGTAAAACAAGAAAATCAAGATATGAATTTCAAATGAGTGGATGAGTTTCCTGCTTAGCTTATTTCCTCGTAACGTATTTAAGGACCAATAACTTTTTGAAAACAAACCATAATTTTTCTTGGAATCTGGCACATATATCCTTCCTGTTGGTTTTAAAAAGTCCATCAGTGATGCAGTATTGGTGATGAAATAAGCATGTCGCTGAACTTCCCGTAAGAGAAGGCACTGCACTACTACACCACTACGCGAACAGCAGGAAAGTCCGGATGTGACTGGTTACAAAAGCTATTTATACAGTACTCAATGACAATTTAAGAGTACTACTCAAATATATAATATACTAACCGCAGATCCCATAGTAATCCCCTGATTGTAACTCTGTAATATGGTCTTTAAAAAGTACATGTGTAAAAGTGCTCATTGTTGAGCCTTGCTCTACCGATGGAGTGAACACCAATCACTGGGATTGAGACTGGTGCCAGGAAACTGACGGCACAAGTATGCGGGCAATGTCAATTTCAACAAACTGACCAGAGCAAAAGTATCTCTGTAAAAACCATCAACTCTGACATTTCATTTACTCCTAATTTTATAAACTGCTTTAATATTTCAAGATATAATGTAGGCATACATCGTTAATTTGTAAGAGAGGCTCCTCTTCATATTCTGGTTTTGTACTGTACAATTTATTTCACATTGCAACCCTACAAACATACAGTAGCATCGGAGGTTCCTGGATAATACACTCAGGAAGGGGGAAAAAAAAACCAAAACAACCAAAAACTAAGGAAACTGGGGTAAGTAAAAGAACAATACCCAACAAACAATTCTCCCACTCCCACTACCACTCCCACCAGTGGAAAATATTAAAGACCTACAATGAACTCACTGAGTAAAGGCAGAAAGTGAGCTTTTAAGAGCTTAGCCCCAAAAACTTCTTTTGTAAGCTTGCTTTGTATCCAGGCTCAATCAGTCATTTTTCAGTGTCGTAACCTCACAGGGGATGCTGATACAGTAAATCATACGCATCAGACCTGGGCATTATTGTTCATTTCTCTTATCTTGTTTTTAACACTTTTTTGGACCTGAGCGTTGCCATAAGCAAGGTTTTTTTCTTTAGACAAACTATACTATGGCATGGGAAAGAAAATAAACCTGAAGCCAGCTCGATATCATTACAGTTTTTCAAAACTGATCTTTAGGGTTATTGTACAGTGTATCATTTATGCTCAAGTTTCATCACACACAAAATGAACTGTTGCATAAATAATCCAACACAGAAACCATACAATAACCTTACAGTGAAGTCAAGGTTACATTATGAACAGCGGGGTTCATTTACCAGCCCCAGAGAAGGAAACAATTAGCCTGTATATATTGTTTAACCAGAAAGGCATATCTGTAAATAATCATTTTATCAGTCATCAATATGATGGTCTGATAAGTTTTGTTTTGAGCATAGAGCAATTTTCTATGGTTTAAGCGGTCAGGGTTTGAATAAGGCCAAATTAAAAAAAATACCAGTTGATCGTCCTGATTTTTCCAAAAAGAGGAGGATGAGGGCCTTTTTATTTTTTATTTATTAATTTTTTTCCAAGATGGCCGCCAAGTATTTCAATTCAAACAGGCCACCAATTCTTCAGTTTGAAATCATCGCTAACTTTCTTTATATCTATTTGTTGCATGAGGTAAGTTTACATCAAAAATTAAAATATATATGTCAAGGGTGGATTAAAAATACAATAAAAATACCAACATTTTTATTTATTTATTTTTTTTTTTGAAAAAAAAAAAAAAAAAAAGGATGCGGCTTCAAAAAAAGGATGCGGGCGGGGACGATCAACTCGTTTTTTTTTTTACTTGGCCTAAGTTTCCACAGTATCAAAAGTCAAGGTGAGGTGGGAATAACAAAATCAACTATAAAACATAATACATTTTTGTATATATATATATTATGCAGGGTCAAGGTTGATGGAGCGAGCAGATTTGAGGATGGTTCCAAACATTACTTGTCAACATTCCCTTGATTAATTTTCTTGAAGAACACTTAGTTTTGCAAACAAACTTCTTAAAAGCAAGGGAGTGGGTGCTGCCGAATGGTAATAAATTAAGGAAAGAACTTCAAATACACGCACCATGTGCAGCATCATACTTGTCAATGGTGTAGTTGATACCAGTGACTTGACTGCTGGAATAATGAATTTGATTTTGTCTCTGTCAACTCTCATATCAACCCCTCGTAAATTCTGATTTTGTGTGATCAATTTAATCCAAGGGTACACTGTGCATTTGTGTTTCATGTCACGTTCAAGACCTACAAGGAAGTACACACTGTCTGACCTGATACAAGGACAACGTAACACAGAAAACCATAAATCTTTACATCTTGGAGGGCAATATCATTTTAAAGACTTCTCTAATGAAATTTGTGGTAATGACTTTTTATTTATAATTATATACAGACTTAACAACACTTTTTAAGTCGTTTATAAAACCAAAACTACCCAATACAATAATCAATGAATGAAAGGTTTGAAACTAACCTTTTCGAAGGTTCTCCTGCATTTCATGAAGACTCTGGTTGATCCCATTTAGCAGAGATTCCAACTCTGTGTTGATCCCATCCAGTTCTGGGTCTGCTGCCTCAAACCTTGTCACATTCTGGACCTGCATGCTGCAGGGCCGTGTGTCCGGCAGGCTGTTGCTGCGAGTCCTCTTGCGCACCACAGGTACTGTCAGGTGATCCTCATCCAAAGTTTTCTCAGCCACAAGAAGTTTTGTAATACTCGATAGAATATCCTGTTTTTCTGTTTCAAACTGAGTCTTGGAGATGGCCTGCGTCATTTGCTGTGTTGGGGAAAGTGGATTGTATTGGGTAGAAGTCGATGGACGAGCTTGGCCTGCTGTGGTTTGATCTGATGGGTGACCAATGTTTTTCAGGTTGTATATTTGTCGCAGGAATTCACACTCTGCAACTGCTATCTGAGCATCGGATACACGCTCACAGCTGGAATGCAATGTTCTTGGGACATTTCCGTAGACACTGCTGTTCCAAGGAGATGTCATCTTGACATTTTGGGGTGACAGCAGCTCTTCGCTGGAGCTCCAAGGAGCCATTTTGTCTTGGCAAGATTGGCACTGGCAATCAGAGGTACCGCTACAACTCAACTTCCTCTCAACCGTTCCCGGAGAGGATGCAGGTGAAATGTCCATCTCCAAAGATTTGTCAGGACTGAGTTTGAACACCCCTCTGCCCTCGTCATTGTTATTCCTAACATCTGAAAGAGTCAGTTTGTTGGTAAGAATGTTCATATGAGCCTCTTCCAGTTGTCTGTAGAACTCCCTGTCGATTTTCCTGCTCACCATCGGAGAGCTCGGCTCTGAAAACACCCGTCCTTTTCTTTTCTCAGAGTTGTTCTTTTCACTTGTTTGTGCCCTCCTCCGCATTGCAGGAGGTGTGAGAGGTGTAAATCGAGGCATGGGAGGTGATGCAGATTTCGACCTCCTTGCCTGAT
This sequence comes from Leptasterias polaris, assembly GCA_037783415.1. Taxonomy (NCBI): domain Eukaryota; kingdom Metazoa; phylum Echinodermata; class Asteroidea; order Forcipulatida; family Asteriidae; genus Leptasterias; species Leptasterias polaris. Next base: position 390,835 of record JAZGTN010000192.1, read on the forward strand.
CCAAGTCAATGCAATTGAAGAGTTCTATTTTGTGTTTCAGAGTTCCTTGGTCATCCACTATTGGTTCGCTAATCACAAGCGGCTCCCTGTGGTCCTTTCCCTTTTTACTGCCACGCACGCTACCTCCACGCTTCAGCTTCAAACTGTCCAACCTCTTCAGGAAGTTCTTGGCTCCTTTCATTCGATCCTTGGAGCCCTGTTGCTGTACCTCCTCAGATGCTTTCCCCTTTCCCATGATGGGTGAGGAGATCTCAATGATAGCATTCCGAGGACTCTCCTCCTCATCTCCTGGCATTAACATGATGGGGGAGGATGGTGGAGTTCTTCGAGTTGGACTTAAGCTGCGGTTTCCTGTAGATGCTGAGCAAGTGATTTCAGCAGAGCCTTTGCGTTTAATGCTATATGTCTTATGGATTACAGCAGGGCTGTCAAAGCTGCTCGCACTGGTATAACCCTCGTTGTCAGTTGTCACCAGACTATCCCGACTGCTGCTGTTCAGCCTTGTGGTATGGGTATGTGTGAGGGTCGGGGAGCCCTCAGCAGAGTTTGATCCTACAGTATCTGGTGAGCGAGGGGGAAGTTCGTCGTCCGTCATACGGCGAGACCACCTCCGACTGCTGCGAGTGTATTTCCACTTGTTACTGATTGCACATTGGTCCTCTTCATCTGATTCATCACCCTGACAAATTAAAAACACACATTAAAACCACAAATTAAGAATCCACAACAAAACCAGTTAAAATGGTTTCTACAAATTTTAAGCATTGCTTTAGTTTCTGGCAAATCTGGCCTTTGAAAATAATCTAAAACTCATGAATACATGAATCAGGATCTGCCCAAGTACGTCACATTCAGGTCAAATACAGTAAGCTCTGACAGCTTACATACTGAAGATAAAAAACGTCTCAGTGACTTTGGGATATTAAGCCAACCACAGATAAAAACAACTCTAATCAGCTAAAACCCGCTGACAAAAAAGTTTAGTAGAAACAGCCTGTGCTTGTTGTGCACGACAGAGCACCTTTCGACCACAAAATTGACAAAAGAGATAGTGGGGGTATCAAAAGCAAAGTATGCCAGGATAGCAAAATGGTAAACACACATACCTGGAGTACCGCTATCGATTTATGAACTGTCCAGTGTCATATCATAATGGGCGTAATACAAGACCCTGGTAATTATACTTTACTTTGAAGTTCTTGTCAAGTTTTTTTATGACTAATAGTTTCATGTCAATCTCATTGGTTTCATACAAGTTGCAATCAAAGTTGTGGGTTTGAATGGGGGGGAGAACTGAACAACAGAGTTATTAACGATAAGTCGGAAGTTCAGTTTGAAAGGGAATGCATAAACCCATGCTTTTGTTCTGGAAAAACAGGGTCAACAAACAGGGTCAACTGGCCTAATAATGTACATGTAGATAAACTGAAGGAGAGAGAGCATGCCTCCTAAATGCAATGACCAAATCTCAATTAAAAAATGAATTTAATAAACGAACTGTAGAAGACATTTGAAGCCATTAAGCCTGCAGAATCTTTGTTTATGCCAGACTATCAGAGACAGCCAAATATTTATGCAATGGGCTGATTTATTCCCCCCCCCCCCCCCAAGGTGTGAAAAAATGTCCTAACAAACCAATGTATCTTCTTTGCATAGATGCAGATGGAGGTATTTCTAGTGATAAAAAATAACTGGTCATCACATTCTTTCTCACTGCCCAGCAAAACCAAAACAATGAGCTGATGAAGGTCAACTGATCAAGCTCCTTTCTTTGGTTTCATTTCAAATTACTCAAATTCCTCGTATTTAACACCTTTGTTTGAAGGGTGGTAGTTGATGGAGTAAATTCATTCTAGAGTTACTTATTAATGACACCCTGGTACATGTTTGTAAATTTTAATGTCAACACATGTAATTTCAAGTGGCAAGAGTTACCTGAACAAAAAGAAAGCTTGGTTCATTCTTATTCATTACTGCAGTAAACTGTACCAAGTATCCTCCTCAATGAAAAGTTTTATAAGGCCAAATAAAAAAAAAATACCAGTTGATCGTCCCCCTCCCTCATGCTTTTTTGAGGCCGCATCCTTTTTATTGCTATTTTTAATTTTACTTTTTTTTCTTCAAAAAGACACATTTTCTGTGTATTTTTCATTAAACTTGCCAATCTTTTAGAACTTGTAACTACAGAAAGTAAGTGGTGACTTTAAACTGAAGAACTGGTGGCCAGTTTGAATTAAAATGCTTGGCGGCCACCTTCGAAAGAAATAAAAAATAAAAAATAAAAAGGCCCTCATCCTCCTCTTTTTGAAAAAACCCGGACGATCAACTGGTATTTTTGTTTACTTGGCCTAAACAATAATTGAAAAATACTTAAAATCTTATCATCTTTTTATTGCTGAGTATTTGCAGTAACACCAATTTAGCACCCTCCAAAAAAACACCTCTCATAAAACATTTATGACCAGTTAAAATTATCCACCTGGGGCCACAAGAAAATAGGACAGTAGGGCATGGGTTATGGGGGTGGTATTAATGCGAAATGGGGGAGCCCGTAGGACTTCCTGTGATGTGTGGTTGATGAAGTCATTCAGACCAGGGGGTATTGACAAAAGTGGTGTTTGGAGAACGACCCACTAAATCAAGTTGCTGTTCTTTCATTCAACCATGGACCCTCTTGATTCACTAAATTCTGCTTTATACTTGTGGCTTGTGGGATAGACATTGATGAATTTAATATGTCAGCTGGAAAGCTGGAAGTTTTTTATCTTGGTTTAACAGAAATAAAACCGAAAATTACATTTCAGGTCATTCTCATTTAAATTTAAAACGAAAAGAAAAACAAAACAAAAACATGACAACATGAACAAAACAAACTAATGTATACACAGAAAATGGGTTTAGAAAACATGGGACGTTGACATTCACTTTGCATTTGTAACAAGGGTCCTTGTAAAAAGTGCACAGCAGGTCTTTGCAAGGCAAACTCAAGCAGGAGGGCCCACTCTTGCTCACCTCGGAATTCCACTGAATCCAAGTTGTGTGCAACAGACAAATAAATATACACAAGGCGAGACCTTTGATAGATTTTTTCCCCCATGAAGGGTGAATTAATGTAGAGAAGTCTTGAAGTGTATGCATTATGCATGATACAGCAGTTAGCAGACAGCTAGGCTGTTACAGTGCACTCCTTGTGTGGTATGCCTGTTAAAGGCAAACCATGTATAATTTTCATTAACACTGGGCGATATGATAAGTGGAAGCCTTCACTTGGTTTCTCACCAAGTACTCTGGTGGGCCTAACCATAGGGGGTAGTGTTCCCTCTGGTTAGATCATATGGACACCATCATACAAATTATTACCATGGATAATGGGGAGTGTTTGAGTCCTGCCGATGGAACAGCATGATGTGCAGTTCACCAGGGTCAAAAATCATATTTGTCTTTAGGGGTAAATCAGAACTGGGATGTGAATAGCAGGTTGTGATGTTCAAGTACTGAGGACTCCTTCTATCTAAACTATACATGTACTTGTTCAATGCTAGTTATGATTTAGTTGTTTATTTTTTGGACTATAGATTCAGTGATTATTCCTTTAAAAATTGTTATTTCATTATTGTTTTTTTAATTCAGGAAACTTTTCAGTGTGTATTTTGGGTTGGTTTTGCTGTGTTTGAAAAGTGCTGTAGTATTTAGTTATTTAAGTTTTTATTGTTTGGTTCTTTTTTATGGAGAATTTTGTTTTTGTTGGGGCGGCCTATCTTTTAAAAAAAACAAGTTTTTTGAACCGTGACTGCGATCCCTTCTGTTCAGGTTAATGATCCGTCGAGTTTTAACTCCCAATTAAATGTGCATATCAAATACCCGACATTGACAACAATGCCTTCAAAGGTTCCACTTGTGTTCTATTTCGGTCAGGTACCCTCTTCAACAACAAAGCCCCCGCAATCACATCATACCGTAATGGGCCAGTAATGGATTGGACTTTCTATTCCCTTTTAATCAATCTGTGGAGTAATAGGGGATAAGGACAGGAGGGTGTATGGTGCCAGACATTATGTCTCTCCGTCACATGACTGATACCGATGTCTGTCACATTAGAAAATGTCCCAAGAGTTTGTTTTGTACATGTTTACTCATTCCTGCAACAACTATTTGAGAAGTACTCTGACTAAACAAATCATACCAATGGTCGTGTTAAGTTTTTCATACCCACTGCTCATACAGTGCAGTTCATAAAAGCACGTTCATAACTGCACAACAGGTTACTTGAAATTTACAACAATTAATAATATCAAAAAGTTGATGCTACAGGAAACAATATTGTTGGAAAAAACTGCACTGTTTGAATCTATTTTTTGTAAACAGATTGCATTATCTATTTAATTTCACTATTTTATGTTTTGTGTTGCACATATAGAGGCTCCTGCATTATGCGCTAAACAAATGTCTCTTATTATTATTATAATTATTAATGGAGGTATGCAGAACAATTACCTCTGCAGTGCAGGGCTAGTAATGAACAAACATATGGGAACCTAATTGATGGGTGTTCGGTTAATTGTTGTATTTTTTTTACTCAAGCACATACTGTAACCATACCAAAAGAAGAACAAGAGGTTTGTACCGAATTAACCGAATATACAGAAAGATGCTAACCAAACAATTAAAATTATTTGTTGTTTACAAGCTTTAAAAACCTTGAAATGATGAGAGACACTTCAACTATTTTGAATTCTACCCACAGGAAAGAAGGCATGCAGTTTCAGTTTCTAATCTAAGGAAGTTATTCTGAAACTGATTACATCCGGATGTTTTCTGTAATTCAACCCCAGCAATGGTGTATAGTTCCACTCTGTTATTAATAATTATACATAAATAATGGCAATACAAATAATTTCAGTTAAAAATTAATACAGCTGAATAATTTGAGCTCCATAAAACATTCTTCAAGTGTGATACTCCATTTACATAATCAGTTCTTACATGCAAATTGATTCACAATAAAATAATAAAGTTATAAGTTTAACTTACAGATCTGTGGAGAGGAGCTTCAATCTTCATACTTGCACATTTGTTGAGAATATGAAGTCTCCTGTGAGGACAATAACATATAAATCCAAATAGTTAAGTTAGAAGAGCAGGTTTCAAGAAGTGTTGGTCCCAAGAAGTGCCGTGCCTTCACGTGCTGCATCAAGACGGAAAGCATCAAATCAAAGTACAGTACATGTACACAGAAACCGGTACTATGCACTGTCCCCGGTGTTCACAAATCCCATACAGTACAACACTCAGAGACCCTTCACAGTGGTTGTGATTATGTAAATGAGTCCTTGCCTAAGCCCCGCCTTCCTGCCAGCATCCTGGCAGAGGATTGGTCAGTTCTGCCAATCACCTACTGAGTTTATTTGCCTCTAGGATAAAATCACAATAAACTGGAAGGCCTGAAGATCCTGCTGGTAAGATTACAGTGGGGATACTGTGTTGGCAGCAACATGCACATGAGACCCTTGTACTTAGAGAGGAGGACCAGGAGGAATGAACAAAATACATAATAAAGATTTCCTGTTTTTTCCTGCTCAACATCAATTTGGTCTAAGCATTATCAGTTAAAGGACTTCCTATATGATCAGATAATGGCCTAACCACCACTGCAAGGACGTCCTTCATTTATAAAACATTATCATTTATTAAATGTTCATTTATTAAATGATCAGTGTCAACAGCAAGTGAAAGCTGGTTAAAATTAGTGCCGTCCTTCCCCAAGAAATAGAAATAATTGATCTGTCGACAAAGACTCAACTTGATGTAACTATTAAACATTTAAGGGAGTCCTAATTTACAATAATTAAATATCGCATGACACACTAGGATTGCAGTGTACATAGACAAATTTGAGTAAAAAACAAAAATGAAAACAGCAAAATATTCACTATATCCTTTCAAAAAGCTTTAGTTTGGTAATGGCATAGTAATGGTATCCAATAGAAGTTAACAATTTATGACATTGAGTTTTGATTTTACTAAAAAATGATCCTGAAGATCTTCATCACTTCCTTTAAAATATGTCTCCCTAAAACCTATATTATTAAGATCCTTCGATGTACATGAAACACTCTTGGTAACAATTTCCAGCAAGTTGACTGAACAAATGCAGCCTGTTTACAGCACATGGCTTCTGTATGGGGGCACAACCCTTCAATGAACTGTGTACAAGAGTGTACTGTGTATATCATGTATATTGATGTGTTCACCATATGATTATCATTATCACATTGCACTCGGCTGGCACGTGGTTAGTTAATCAGCTATAATTATGGTCAGACAGAAGGAACATTCTAATAACCATTACTTACTGTTTAAAAGTGACACAAGGTAGAACTTGTCACACCAAACAAAACCTTCTAAAATTACTATTCATTTCTGAGGATTTCAAATTACAATACTGTAATCCTATCTAAGATGAGCCTAGATGTTGTTAATGAATTGGAAGAAAGAAAAAGACAATCCTCCGACAAGTGTCCTCTCACTGAGTTTGAAACTCACATGAAATAAATAAAAGGATAAATGAAATAAAAGCGATACGTAAAATCAGTACAATATGTGTCAATATTGAAAAGAGTGAAGGGGACAGAAAAGTCTACCCTTAATGCATAGATTTTACCATAAAATCCTAAACTTAGACAGAACTTGTGGCTAGTTCATTTACATTTATGACTTCATCTATTACCGCTTATTCAATATATACCACAGGGACATGACTTCAAAATTCCAGGACTGTTCAGAAAAATCACCTTATTTTGCATCCTGTTTATTTATAGTAAGCAGAGCATTCCATAACGAAACTCATATGAATTGTTATGAAACAACTGGCATTTAAAAAACACTCTCCAGGATGGAATTTAATTAGAGGAGTTGTACATTTATAGATGCTGCAGAGTAAACCTGGGACTAACAAACCAAGGGCCCCAATTTCATAGAGCTGCTTAAGCACAGAAAGAATCTAAGCACAACAAAATTATGCTTAGCAGATGAAGGAAACCAGCCAAAATACAATGTCAATTGTATCATCTTATGACTGGCAGGGAAAGATTTCGTCCAGCAATTTTGCATAGCAAAATATTTGGACTTGATATGTTTTGTGCACACTGAATGCGAATATTGAGTAGCAACTGATACATTTTGAGTAGCATTTTGCTCTGCTATATATTACAAGGGAAATCATTCACTGACTGGTATCCTGCAAATGTTTGACAATATTTCTACTTTAAAAGCAGCTCTATGAAATTGGGCCCAGATTACCAGGAAGCAGCAGACTAGCCATTTCTGACCTATGTTTGTATTTTTTTCAGAGTGTATAATGCATGCTTCCCATACTGAAAAGAGTGGGGAAAATGCAGCATTTATACTACTTGCCCTTTTTCTTTTTAAATAACAAATCTTGCATACATTGTGTATTGTGAACAAAACATTATTGTTTGAGTTAACAAATCGTGCACAAGACACAATTGTTGTTTGAAAGCAAGTTCTTGTCAACATTGTAATTGTGACATCAATCTCCGGCGAAGTTCTTGATTAGCGTCATTCTCAAGACATTAAGTCATAGTCTCACAGGAAGGGATATATTATTTTCCCGTGAAATGTTTTTCTAACTTTCATTATTCTTCTTTCATGCTTCAGCAGTGATCATTAATCTTATTCAATCAATAAAACGGTAGGACAGATCGAGGGAATTTTCTTTTATTTCAAATTACTCAATTTATACTAAACTGAATAAAATCCAGATACATTAAGGAGCTTCACCTAAAATTTGTGTTTCATGTGGTGTAAAATCTGTGTTTTGATTTGAGGAGACTTAATCTGTAATTTTCAGACTAGTGAATTATTCAAGACCTTCAAGGCACCTCTCTCTTGGATGAAATCTAGTTAAGGAAAGACAATTAGGCGTTTAGAAGATGAACTATGAGATTATGGCTTCACTTCAAAATGTCACGTCCAGGAAGTTTATCTGCTCGGCTCAAATAAGTTATCTGCAGTGACTGCAGAGGGACAAGGTCATGAATAACATGGTTTGGAGCCATGCTTAGAACAAAACAAGCACAGGGACTCCAAGAAAAATTAGAAGCTTTTGTACTGACCATGATGAACTGTTTTGAAGTTGTTACCCTTTTCAAGATTTCAACATGGATTTAAGATCTTTTCTTAAATCTAACAATATTTCAGGTTAAAGGAAGGGTATAACTTTGGTAATTGCTCCAAAAAATTAATGACCATTAAAACTTACTTGCCAAAGAGCTATTGATATTATGAAACATTGTTAGAAATGACCCCCTTTGAAGTAACATAGTTTTAGAGACATAGGTCATTTTTGACAAAAATTAATTGAATCTGAGATAAAGGCTTCAGGCATGATGTCTTTCTTCTCAGGCATCTGAAAGCACACAATTCTATGCAACAAGGGGTTTCTATCATTGTTTTTTTGCAACTTTGGTGACCAATTGAGCACATTCACTTTTGGTAAGTTTTAAAAGATAAATTTGACAATATTAATTGAAATAGTTGGGGCACAAACGATTACTTTACTACCAAGTATTTAAATTCTGAACAAAAATAACTAGCTGATACTGAGAGATCAACAACAATGTATGGCATCAACTTGATAATTGATTAACGTTAAATAAAACAAAAATCAATTGTTTTGATGAAACTAACAACAGATGTTTTAAAACAAATATCATAATGAAAAGCATAATATAATGTAGAGGATGATGAAATCAGTAAGCAAATTTCACCTTTAACTCGAGGCAGCCATCTTTGTTTATTTGTTTGTTTTTAAAACAATAAGATAAAATTAATGGGGGAAAAAACTGGTTTCTTATGTTCTATTTTTTCTTTTTTTCTTTTAAAGCAGTGAAGGGCCACATAGATCTGCTTGAAAACAATTGTAATCACATGACAGAGTAAACTGATTGAATTAAAAATTAGGTCATATTTACTACATTTGTTTCTTGATGTTGTCGTCTCCAAACAAAATAGGTTGAATGTTGACCTTGAAAACCCAAGGGCACCAAGGCGTCTAAAGGGAACCTCTGTGAGGAAACTGTTGTAAATAACTATTGGAACATGTCAAGGGGCACCCAGGCAGAGTGACAAGGGGCAACAAAGGCAATTGCCTCCATGAAGCATCAGATGTTTGGACTATCCATCTTGTTTTCTGAAGTATTTTTAGACTTTACGTAATAAAATGTTGGAAACATCTCAGCAAATCATGTCATGAAAATCACTAAAAACTAAATTTCTATTTGTTGTGTATAACTTGAGCAACTGTGAGATTGCTAACAGGCTTATTGGCAATTACCTTAGTTTTTGTTGGTGTAGCAGAAAAGTATTGTTTAACAAAAATAAACAATTTACAGAACAGCTAACAAAAGCAATATATTCATTGTTTCATAATTTTGATTAAGCACAAGTAGTTGCTTTGTCAGGGGTGTGATAGGCTGTTGAAAAAAAAAAAAGAACTCTGAGCGCAAAGCTTGTGAGCTCGAAAACTTGCGAGCATGAAGCCACATTTATATTTGGTTTTAAAAGCCCTACTCTGCAATCTTAAGTTTTGAACCAAAAAAGAAGGTCAACAAAAACGTATTTCCTGTTAAAAGCGGGGAAATCACATCCCTGTTGTACGTAGAGTGACACAGACCAAGTCTATTTAATGACTCATGTCCTTGCATTTCTAACAGAAACAATACAAATTGCCTTCCTTGATTCCTTGACTATACTTGTGCACTACATGTACTGTACTTGTAGTGTTGGTTTACGTAGTAAACACACAAAATACATATTCAACAAATTCATTTGAAATGTAGACTAGTGAAAAAGCTGACAGACTAAGTGAAACGACAAGTTACTGGTCCTGTTAACAAGGTTAAGGGGCAAAAACCTGCATATTGTTCCATGGGTTTGTTTTGTAATTCAGTTTGGGAAGTATTAAGATAATACTTTCTTTAAAAAAAACATACACATTCTTGATAAAAGAAACAAAAGATAAGTGACTTTAAATAAAAAGTGAAGGAGAAGACAACCCAAAGGAGCTTGGGGCAAAACATTACCTTATAACAGCATCGAGGAGATCTTGATCAAGAAAGTCATGGTCCCGCTCCACTGAGGAGATGTCAATTGGAAATGTACACTCTAAATAGAAAGACAAAAAATAGAGTCATTTAAAAGTTATCAAATAATAAACCACAAGGGAAACTGACTGGGTAAATTTTTAAATGATTTTGGGTTGAGCAAAGAAAAATTGACTAGAGCGGGATTTGAACCAACGACCTCCGGTTTAACGTGCCGGCGCTCTACCAACTGAGCTATCTAGCCCTATGTTGGCGGTCTCCCTATTTTGTCAATATCTTTTTTCGACCGTAAACTGCAGTGCAGCCAGGGATCACACCCAAGTATACGATACAACCTGGGAAGCGGCAGCCAGGGGATCACCTTAAGGGGATGCGACTTTTTATATCAGATATCAAATAATAAACCACAAGGGAAACTGACTAGGTAAAAGTTGTTCATTGTAGCACTGAACAAGTCACAAACAACTTCATTTACGCTGTATAGTGTTTTTTGTGTGGTTTTTTAAAAATCAAAAACCAACATATCACGAAAACTAATATACATGTATAAACTTGCTTGGGTGTTTGTAAGTATTTATTAACAGTGATGTTAGTAGTTAAGCTGTGTCTGAATTGGCAGCTATGGCTATGGCTGGATCGCTGTCCTCCTCATGCGCTGAAGTATCGGACATCCTTAGCAACACCCTTTAGCAACAGTCGTAGCCACAGCTGTAGCCGCCAATTCTGGCCCAATTTCATAGAGCTGCTTTAAGCAGAAAATATTGCTTAACAATTGTCTGCTAGGCAGAAATGAGCAGGATACCAGTCACAGATTGGCTGGAAACCTTATTCTGGTAAGCATAATTTTGTTGTGCTTAGCTACTTTTTGTGCTTCAGCAGCTTAATGAAATTGGGCCATGGCCTTACTCAGGCCTGATACTTCATTTTTGTAAGGGCAAGACAGTTTTTCCTGAAAGGCACCTCTATGAGGAAATTATTAATTTCTTCTGGAACATTTCAAGGGGCACCAAGGCAATGACAAGGGGCATGCCTCCACTGTTTGCATAAAGCCTGGTGTTCATATAGCGGAGCTACACTATAGCTTCCCAATGCAACAATAAACCAATCAGGCACCTCTAATGATTACATGTAATGAATAATTCTTGTTTGTCTAAACAGCTTCAAGGTATGCGTAACTAGAATTCTGAATTCCAAAACTTTAGCATCATTAATCATCCATGGCGTGGATTTGAAGGTTATTATTTTCATTCAAAATGAACAATTAAATTATTGTAGCTGCGACATACTGTATGAGTCACGTTGGGCAAGCTGGATTTCTTGTTTCAACCAACGTTCCGGGTGTAAACTTTCCATCAACCTTTTTAAACCATAGATTTGTTTGATGAGCATTTTCAGGAATCATACAAATTCATTACCATTGATATAGCAGTACACAACCTGACTGGGTATCTGATTTCAAGAACAACAGTTTTATGTATGAAAATAATAAAAAATAAAATAAAACTTATTCAGATAACAACTATCAATGCCAAACACAGAATGATAGAAAGGGAAATTTTCGGTCAGAACACTCATCTGTTGTAAACTAAATTTTCAATTTAGCCTTTTTTGAGATCTTACGGTCAATGCATTTTAAGTTGATTTAATTGACAAAGATTGCTAATTTTATCGTGAATGGTTCCTTGAATGTTTTTCATAACTAATTTTATTGTTTGAAACTTTGTTTTTCTTGTCAAGCCAATTGAAACAATTAATTCCTCCTCTTTCTGATTAACTGACCCCAACATGAATGACTTTAACCTTTAATAGTCATCCGAACAGCTTTTGTCAAAACTTGAAGTCAAGCAGTAGTAGTCTACTTATTTGCATTAATTAAGTGTAAATGCAACAGTCTAAGCTAACTTTGCCCTTCCTTATTGCAGATTGACCAACCTTCAAACACATCCAAAGAGTTCATGTGAGAACAAAGACGACATCAAACCTTACCATTCTTCCCAATTTGATCCCAAATCCCTCAAATTTTACGACCCATTGTTGATACCATCAACCCATACCACAACAATTCACAAAATAAGAACCAATTTCGTTGCTGCGTTCAGACCGAACTGTCCATAAAAGAAAGCTGCGCCGGCTGTCTTTCAGTTTTTAAGATCAGCGATGATCCCTGGTGTTAACATCAAAATTGGTTTATTATTCCTCAATAATGAAACTGAGCTTTCTTTGGCTTTTAACTCCACCAATAACTGGACACAACAGATTTCGGTAACTTAATCAGTGCAACTTATGCACTTAGTGTTATTTATCCCACTGGAAGGAAAGGTCAGCAGTCTACATTGTTGGCGGTATTACTTTGTAGTGTAAAACTTGTCACCTTCACCTGGGCAGGTTGACTTTACTAAGAGGCGGTCCATACACCACCCATGAATAAAATCATAGATAAACCAACAAGAGGAAAACTACCTCTACAGGAGGTGCAAGGTATATATGTAGCGTTGCAGGTAAGTAATTGATATACCATGGCTTTGTTTGAAGAAAAAAAATGTCGCTATGGCGGTTCAATTTCAATGACTTTTATTATACCCCAAATACAGTTGTAATTAGTTACAGTTGCTAAATCTGCCAAAATATTCACCACCATGTCCATTGTCTGAGGTTCTTCACCTCATTGTTGGACAGTCCATTCTCCTACAGGTTATCCCTATACCAGCATTCTTTATGAACAAGTCAAGTTTATTTTTAGGTACTTTTTCTTTCTTTCAAAATACAACAGCAGTACTAAGAAAAACTACATTGGGCTACAATAGTTTCCTTGGGGTCAAATTAAAACTAATAGGCACTTGTGACTAATTAAGTGTAAAAAACACCGGTGTCAATCTATATTTATCTGGAAGATATCAACTCCAAATAATTTTTTGGGGAAAAAAAGTCAAAAATAGACCAGAAATGTTTTTAAATTAATAACTCACATGTAGATTAGCCTCAGGAGCACTGTAAATAGTTTTAGTATTGCGGTCAACCAATTTAGCCATGGCAATCGGCACATAGAGCATTGCACATGACCGCATCGCACATGACCATGTAAAAAACCCTGAATAATGGAAGTATGTTCTCTCTCAAGGATGTTTTTATTATCAGGGTCCTGCTGGGTGCAACAGGCAATATAATACTCACAGTGTGATAACTTAAAACAAACACAGGCAGTTCACATTGTTACACAGGTACTGGGGTGGTGTTATTGTAGCGTTGACAATGACATTGCTACAGTACAAAAGATTGAAAATACCTTGAACGGTTAAAGGCAGGGTACACTTTTGATAATTGTCAAAGACAAGTTTCTTCAATTGGTGTATCCCAACATGCCTGGGGTAACAAACCCGTGAAAATTTGGGCTCAATTGGCCATCGAAGTTGCAAAAAAATAATGAAAGAAAAATCACCCTTGTTGCATATAGAATTGTGTGCTTTCAGATGCCTGAAAAGACTTCACGCCTGAAGCCTTTCTCAGATTCAAATTTGTTATGTGAAAATTACCTCTTTCTCTAAAACTACACTACATGTACTTCAAAGGGAGTCGTTCTAACAATGTTCTATAGACCATGTGACCTGTGACATCACATGTTTACAAAAGAGCCACAGAGCCTGGACTTCCTGCAGGCACATTTGTACACAGCTCAATGGAAGAATACAACAAATCTTATGTTTTATGGAGATTGCACTGTCTGATTTTACTCAACTTTTGATATCAAGAAAGGGGGGACATCTCGAAAGCTGTACAGCTGTTTGAATTTATATGAAAATTATGACACAAAATGTAAATTTTCCCATATAGCCCGTGTAGTATCTTGCCCGTCAGGAAATGCATTATAATGTACAAGGTCACCACTCTGTAAACAAAGGTAACATGGTCTATACTATCAAAAGCTCTTTAGTGCTACTTACCAAGTAAGATTTTATAGTCATTAACCCTTTCAATACCATTGTCGAGTTTACTCGACAGTGCGCCGTGTAGTGCTTCCGTACCAATGTCGAGTTTACTCGACACAAAAAGCAGCGGCGTTTGAGAGCCTGTAATTATTTTGTTTGGCGCCCTCTGCTGTTGACCTTTATATAGGAGGGTAGCTTGTTTATCGAGCTTCACAATGGTGTGTATTGTATAGGGGTCGCCATTACGATATTCCGAGAAAAATTACATTGCATGCAGCAGTACTTCCAGATTTCACGCTTCCGTTTTCCCATTCGTGCCGATCGAGGTGACAAAGGACATAAAGATAATGTATACAAATTTGACATCATATAAAAGGTAATTTCATAAGCTACAAATTGTATGCATAAAGTTTTTCCACAAAAATATGTCTTCACACAGAAAATCAAGATTGAAAAAATGTGAACACTGCACGTTGCTTTTTTTGTGTGTGTGTGTGAAAAAATGAGGTACACAGCAGTGTGACCCCTATAAAAAATGCGGTATTGAAAGGGTTAACATGTAGAGTAATTACCAAAAGTATACCCGCCTTTAACAAACTGATCCACACTTTTAGTAGAATGGGAAAACCATGAGCCCTATTAATTAGGATGTGGCACTCCCCGTATAAAGGAAGGACTAACTTTTCAACCATAACATTATTATGATAAGTTTATGATTTTATTTAAATGATTAAAAAAAAATAATTCACTATTCACTTGGTGGAACCAAACCTAATCTCATTCTCACTCGTTGTTTCTTTTTACAATGACATCTTCCAAAGACTTTTCAACTGCTACATTATTATGATATTAGTTTATGATTTTATTTAAATGATTAAAAAACTTCACTATTCATTTGGTGGAACCATAGAGTTTGGTGGAACCAAAACTGTTGTTTCTTTTTACAATGACCTCTTCCAAAGACTCTGTCAAGGGACTAGCATTGGTCTTATCATTTCAAGACCAAACAAGTTTTTAAGTGTGCATGTTGGAAGTCAACATATGTTAACATGTTTGTCATATTGCAATAACATTTAGTACTGGCATTTATTTTTAAAGGGATATTTTTTTAAATGTTTGTATGCAAGATTGCCCCAATCAAGGCTAAAAGCCACTCTTGGTAATGGGCTACAAGAAGAAAACATTTTAAATGAAAATAACTCGGGGATCCGGGAGTGAAAGTAAGAGTTAGCATTCCTCTTAAAAACAGTCAGACTGTAGGATGGCGGGAAACATGCACCCGGCAAGGAGTTCCAAAGAATAAAGCTGTTGGAATGGCCCTTTTTCTTTTATAGAAAGAAGCACATACCAGGTCAGTGGGAGTATGCCAAAGAAACAATGCCACATCTATAACAGGATCTTTGGAACATTAACCTACGATATATACACAGCAGTTTGTGAGTTAACGACACAAACAATTTCACATACACACAAACAACCAGCATGGCAGTGTCTATAAAACAATAATTAAATAGCATCCCAATTATCCACAGCAGAATTTATGTTGCTTAAATTCAAATCACGAAAGAAAAAAAGAAAAAATTGGTGCAGAATTATTCTATAACAGTTGAATGCTTCTTGCTAAACTTTGCTTTAAAAAAGGTACGTAATTTTCGATAAAAACCGTTAGATTTTGTATTGAATAACCATGGCAAAACAGCAATTTTATCAATTGTTTACTTTCCCATTACTTTAACTTTACATTTCTAAGAGCAAACAGGTTGTACACTTGAACCTAAATTAAACAAAAACATGTTTTGTTGGTTCGTTTATTCTGTGGGGACAAAGTACACACAAACAAACATGTTTTTATCAGTGCAAGATCGTGACACAGACATATCGAAAAATGTGCCATTAATTAGATATTTCAAAATAACTGTATGGCGATATAGAATTGTGCATGCTTGTCTTTCTTGAAAGTAAATTTTCATTAGTGACACAGAAAAGTAATGGACCTTGGAAAGCAGCTTTTATAATTTCACACTCTCCTGGATAATTACATTTTTCCTGCCTACTAATATTAATAACTAATTAACAGTAACCAATGCATTTTGTTTGCACTTGACACAGGTACATGTTTATGTACAGTGACTGTGTATACTTAGAGTCAATAGCATCTACTACAGTACAAAGTTTTGCTAGTTGCTATTTCTATGCAGCCAACCTGAGCAAAAGGTCCCCCCCTTTTAGGAATTAATTGAGGCAACAAAAATGATTTGATTTTCTTGTAACAACACAACCTAAAGGTAAATGCTTTTCGAGTAAATGTGGAAAGTGAGAGTCAATATTTTCCTAAAACCCAAACAATAACTAGCACCAACTTAATTAAGACACTTATTTCAATATTTTCATTTTGTGGAATGTATTCAAGCAAAGGCATAATTGCACCCACGAGACGGTACAGAAATTGTTCTCTCTTCATGTCCTAATTCATTTAAAAACAACCCAGTACAACACCAATTAGTTAATGTATCCTTACTGTGGATTAAAATAATGCTGCAAAAGTGCAACAGTACATGTTAAATACAGGATGTGGGTAATGCGATTTTTTTACTCCAACCCTGAAGTCCTGACAAAGCATCTTGACATACTTCCCACAGGTTTTCTATTCACAATTTTTCCTGTGGGTGTGTCCTTGCAGAGAATCTGCTTACAATAAAGAGAACAGTGGCACTAATTGGAGGCGAAAAGGTCCTCCAAACAGGTGACAGTATTCTGAGGTCAGTCTCTAGGCACTGGAATCAGGCTAATTGGCGTTGCTTGCTTAGAACTGCCAAGAATGAAGCTATCATCTTGCCGTATAGGCCTACATGTACCTTTAACCTCCCCGAAAGCAACAATATTTAATAAAGAGTCTACGGAGCACTCTTTAAGGAAATTCACAGAATCTTAAGTGATTACGTAGGAAAAGTGAACACAGAACAGAATGACAAGAGAAACTAGTAGTGAGAAAAAGAAAATAAGGGAATAAAAGAGTAGTGACGAGTTCTTAAACGGCCGTTTAAAACCGGCAGGGTCGTGGCCACGACCCTGCAAGGTACAAGGTGCGTTTGTACATTTTCAAAAACTTGTGTAAAATTTTGTTTTAAGCGCGTTGGGTTGTGTGCACGCGCGTGTCGACAAGATTACGCGCGGGTATACTAATAGCTGTATATTGCGTTCCGCGTAAGTAAATTGGCGTGCGTAAACAAGCTTGCGTGCCCAACACGCGAAGCCAGCCGTGTTTAAACACTTCTAGCCGTGTTTATATCACACGTTTAAACACCCCCACATGACGTGCTCTCCACCAATCAGAATCAATAAACTGTCCAAGGTATTTATGAATTATAAATCAAAGGACTGATTTTACGGGTAACAATCAAGGACATTTTTCAGAAATAAGTCATGTAATGCACTTTTTTTTTTCAGTTGACAAATTTGCCCAGAGATTGGAGATTGATCATTGCTCAATGAGCAAGGGTCAAACACTGTTTATTGCACATATAATAGAAAATAATAAGGTCAGGCCCCCCAGGCTGGGGAACAAAAAAACAAGCAAAATCTGTTTTTCATTTAATCTTTTGGTTCACACTCTAAATGAATAATGCCAATTTCCAAGTTCGCATTTCTCTAGAAAACCTTGCCCCAGTTTTGTGTGGTGTGATAAAAAGTGCGGTCAAACAATCATTTAAAAACTGTTTTATCCGCAAAATTCGAGGGTTAGTGTTAAACTCTTTGAAAATATGAAATAGGGCATGTTATTAGTCTTTGAATCAATTAAGTCTTGAAAATCTGTCCTAACTTTATGAAAATACCCTTTTAATCCTTTTAAAGTCAAATTGTGGAAGTTTATGGTATTACATCATTGTTGTTAAGGATCTCAACTAAATTTATTCCCAACCCAAATTTCCAATTATTCACCATTCAACCACCTTATAAAAATTCCATCAAATTAGGTGATCCTGTTTTGATGAAAAAACAATGAAAGATGTTTTTCATCTGGGCTTTTATTTGTGTTTTTATACAAGCTTATTTCAATTGTGGAATCAAAATAAGCAATGGTGATTCAGGTGTACATGTACATGCTATTTCTTCTTTGACAGTAATTCAGCCATAAATATTTCTCCAGAGAATAGATACTGTAACTAACGTGAACGTCATCATCAGTGAGGTTAATGATTAAATTAACAAATATTTTTTTGCCGGCTACCAATCAACTGTTCTCTGTCCCTATAAGCTTTAGAGCGTTGATGTACACAAAATGACAAAATTTTGACCAACTCTGACACCATTGGGTTGATTGGCAAAATTTTTACACAGATAAAAATATTAGTACCAATTTCTAATACCAAGTAAACAGTCTTTTTTGCTTTCTTTGTCCATTTAAAAACAATTCTCGCAGTGCCCGAATTTCCTCTCACTGTTTTGCCCGAATTCGGAAGGGCAGTTTCCCCCGACCCCCCGCCCCCTGGGTCGTACATTTTAGTCAAAAATTATTCTGAAATAACCAGTCCATTTCAATAATGTTTATCAATAGACCTTATGCATATGACGTCATTTGAGTAGGGCGCCCTCACCTAGAGGTCAAACGGAAGATGCTCATTGGCCAGTCTTGTGCGCCGCGCGTACAAATCAGCGCGTTTCCATTGTTTCATCATCAGTTTACCTCTAAGATGGCGGCTTGGTGACGTCAATGCATAAGGTCTATCCCAATCTAGGACTTACAAATAGCATATCTGAAGTCAGTGTAAACTCATCCGACATTTACATTGGAGACGGATGAATTTCTACATGTACCTGGATGGAAACCTGACCAGGGTTTTATTAAAGCCGGAGAGAAGACTGGGGATTTTGGCTCAAGGACATTCCCAATTACAAATATTATCTTGGACCATTACACTTTAGGATCTCGCAGTTTACCTCTGTTATTTTTTCCGTTTCAAGGAAAGCTTAATTAAAACCATGATTCCCTTGGTAAACCTGCCCACCAGCTACACTTAATGAAAACAGACGACTCAAGACAAAGTAAATAATATATATGTAAGAAATATCTTCAGGGATTGTTCACAGTTAAACTCCCCCTTGACTGAGGGAAACTTGATAAGATATTTTCAAAGACTGCTCTCCCTGAAGTATTATTACACTGCACATTGTAATAATAAGCATGTTTGGCGCACAACAGTCTGACTACATTCATGACACTCACCAAGGTAAAATGTTGTGTGAAATCTGTCACACATTGTTGACTTCATGATATATTTTAAAAAAATCTGTATCAATTCTTTAAAAACATGAAATATACACAAATGTATTAGTATAAATTGACTACAACAACATCTAGGTAGACAGGTTTTGTTTACTTATTTGGAAATGAGGTAGGGAGACTAACTTTTGATAATTGATGTCATATGCCATATATGCCATGGGAAAAACTTTGAAGCTGTATTATTATTTTTGTCTAGACCAGGACACAAAGGCATACCAGGGCCGGCCTTTTATCAGGCGCCCAATGCAGAGAGAAACATGACAAGATAGTAGCAACAAAAACATTGGAAATCTACATCAACAAAAACCATTATTTCATAACTCATGGAAATAGTGTCACGAAAATACACAATGGTAGGCCTAGCTTATTTTTTTAAATATTGACAATGGAGATAGAAGTTTTTCACAGGTGTTAGGGTAAATATAAATTTGGAGTGGCTGGGACCTAACCTCACATATTTCTGTTGCTATGACGGACTAGAGATCACATTACGCACAACTATTCATAACGAGTTAGACTTTGAACGCCGTTCGTCAAAATTCTCACTTAAAATTACAATCATATACAACTTATCGGAAAAATGTGGAGATTTGTAAAGAATTATATACAGATTGTTGCAAGTGATTAATTGCACGACAGTTTGAGAATTTAAGGTTTTTAAAGTTATTTGTTAAAAAGAAAACGTCCTTTTTGAGTTATCTAAAAGTATGTCACCGCAAATAGCTTTGTAAATTTTCATTGATGGATGTAAAACCAATTGTCTGTGTGGTCAAATATTTGAAAGGGGGTAGTGATTTGACATTTATGTAAAAATATGCTGTAAAATGTGTTTAACCATAGTGGAAGGAATTCAGTGTCTTGGTTTGTACATTTCATATTTCTTAAAGAATTCATATATCCAAACAGAAACTATTGGCTTGAACACAAAGTCTCTCTCCACATAGCAGTTGCACCTCTTTAAAGAAAACAGAGAAGACCGGACAAATATTTGCAAGGGTAATCAATGACTTACCTTCGAACATCTGAGCATATTGTGGAAAGCCAGCAGCTCTCAGCCATTGACATGTTTCTGCAGCTTCGATTTCTGTACAGAAGAAGAAATTTAAAAAACAATGCGTTTAATAAATGACAGGTCCTAGGGCCTAGACTTTGAACACAATCACTTTGTATTTCTGTGCAAAAAAGTAACAACAGCCCGATCTCTATGTTTGTTTTTTTTAAATAGTAGCAGGCCTGGAATTACATGGAGGTCACGGAGGCCATGGTCTCTGTTGCCCCTGGTCTTGGCCTTGGTGCCCCTTTAAGCAATTTCCCATAAACAATGGAAGTGCCCTTTGCAAAATGAGAATGGCCTTGCCCTCTCAAAGATGAAATTCCAGGCCTGTATTAGTATAACACACTTGAAGGAGAATTCTTCTCACTTAAAAAAAATATAATTCCACACATTCATAATAACCTTTTCAGTAGATCATTTACTTTCAGGATTAACAAATTTCTACTCAAAGCAGATCTTCACCTTGGCTTCTCGGTGACCTATTTTTATCGGAAGAACACTTAATCAAGTTTCCCTGTAGACACATTCCATCACGAACAGTGAACGGAGACAAAGTTATCAATTATACAAATCAGGAAACGCCTTCAAACTTTAAGGTAGATGAACTCATGAAAAAAGAAAAAAAAGTCATCCCAGGCCTGCAGAGAAGAAATTCAACCCCCTTGATGATCTCACACATCTCCAAAGCAGAGAGCCTGGGAAGAATGCTTTTAACAACTCCAATGTTCCAGGTAACTATCTCTCCTCTATCTGGTTGCGTCGTCATGTGGAGGTGATAGAATAAAGCCATAGCATTGCTGCCTCATATGAGGTATCTATGATGTTTTGATTGCTCCTTATTTCTTCTTATTAGATATTTGGATGAAGCCAGCTGTGTACAGTCGGCACTTTATGATTACTGTTATTCAAAGGCTTTGTGTTTACTCAGCAGGCCGGCAGGACCCATCAAGTCAGTGAGAACATCAACTAGTCAGAACCGACTGTAATAACAGTAACACTTTCGTTGTAATCATTTATCAAAATCTCTGGTCAAATTACGTAAGTTCAAAGTCCATGTAAAGTACTTTATCTTTCAGAAACTTAATTTATCAGTAACTCTTGCTTAATACTAAATTATTCTTAAAAATACGTATCACCATTTCTAAATAAGAATTAATTGAAATGAAAGTGGAAAAGAGGTATTTTTCAGATTAAAATGGACTTTAATCTTTAATAAACAAAGTTTTTGTTTATCCATTGATAATTTTTTTCCGTACCAAGTTGATTTACAGGATTATGTTTAGGGCTACCATGGGGGTCATTGCCAGGTTTCAGTCAGAAACTTTATTACATTGGGGTAAAAGGCTCACTGGGGGAAAGCACTTGACTGCAAAACCAAACAACTGAACCAATTACACGTTTTTTACACTTGATATTTTATAAACTCCTGTCAGAGCGTCCCAGTCGTCGTCATCTGAATCAGTGTGTGATTAAGTCTCAGTTCTATATCCACGATAAATCACTGCCATAGCTGTAAGTCACATTCATGTTTTATTGTTGAAGTTCAAGAGCTACATCGACAAAAAAACAAACCACGTCAAAAAGGTGTGAGTCCGAGCCTGAGAAACTCTTTGTTAATTTTGCTGGTTTTTTATTTATTTATAGTCTGTAGGCCTAGACGTAGACAGTCTCATAGTCGGTTCACACACTGGAAAGATCTTGTGAAAATGTGACTGCCCCTTTCATACGTGAATTTGTAACCATGGCAAACTCTCAGGGAACTGACTACCCAGGGATAAGTATATAGACCATAATATATTCCCAGGAAAAATGCCTACAGTGTGAAAGGAACATGGTTCAAATTCCCCAGGAATTTCCTTAGGATTTATTTCCTGGGCATTGACTTGATATTGTGAAAAGGGCTTATGAAGGATATAAGAATTCATGTAGAAATTTATAGAAACCTGTCCATTTTTCCCCCCCATTTCCATTTAGAAATCAATGTGGGTTTTTTTCACACTCAATGTTGAACACATTTTAGTGTAACCTTTACCAACTCAAACCTTCACAATCCAAGTTTCTGTTTTCATTGATTCTATTGGGCTTGGGACTGTTCCAGGAAATTGATTGAACATGGATTCAGGCCTACCACTCAAATCAAAGTCCTACAGGTTTTGGTGCTGAGTTACCATAGTAACAACATTATACAGTGGTCCACTACCCAAGTTCCACTTAAAACACATGAGAACCAGTTGAAAAGCATCCCTATTTCATTTCAAATATTGACTAACTGACTGACTAGTGAAATGACAAGCTAACTGGTCCTGCTGGCCAGTCACTAAAAAAAGCTAAGTATGGATCCTGGTAAACCACTCCTGATCCTCACATGTAATTAGCAACTAACAACAGCTAATCTTTAAATTGATCAGTTATATGCTAAACATACTGTTGTATACAGCATACTTAATAGTCAAAGAAAATACAACTTATTATCTTTCAAGACACTGTGTGCTAAATGAATATTTGCTATACATACATGTTAACAGTATGGATCCTGGTAAACCACTCTTGATCCTCACATGTAATTAGCAACTAACAACAGCTAATCTTTAAATTGATCAGTTATATGCTAAACATACTGTTTATCTTATTATCTGTCAAGACACTGTGTGCTAAATGAATATTTGCTATACATACATGTTAACAATATCTGCTTTAGGCTCCATCGTTCAGTACACTCAAAACAGACAAAACAGTCTGTAGAACTTGTTGAAAGTAATCCGCCAACTTTGATTTTGACTAAGTTCCAAGTAAGCTACATGTATCAGGGTACCAAGACAAGAACCTTGAATCACTTACACAAAAGAAACTCATCATGAAATGCCTAGATGGTCAATTGGCCCCAAGCCAGATCCCTACATTATTAATGGCATTGGGCAGACATGCCAACCTCTAGGATCACAAAACTGTATTTTGTAACCCCAAAACCTGTATTTTTCATTAAAAACCTGTATTTTTGGGGAAAAACGTGCATAACAAGTTAACTTCAGTAATTTTAAGCCCAGACTATTTTTTTTATGGGTATTGTGTTTGTAAATACTATGCAGGGGTTTCCCTTAACCTTTTTTCCCCGCTAGCCTGCATGTATGCATACAATTTTCGAAGCTTTCAAAAAATAATAATTAAAAAATATAAAAAAATTGAAGTTTTGCGAACTTCAATTTTTTTTTATTTTGCGTTTTTGAACGATCTTATCCCCTTATTTCTACCCTTAATAATACTTTTTTCATCATCAATCATTTTCATGGATTCGTGATTGAAGGATCGGTTGTATAGGACTTCTTTTGCAATGAAACCTTCGTGATTTATTGGTCGCCGACGCAAGTTGGGAAATAATTATGCGGCGAGATTGATGTGTTTATGAGTACGAGGTTATCATTTTGCATGAAATATATACAGAACGAGGTTGAGAATAGACTCCGCTCCGTGTCTTCCCAACCCTGGAAATTTCAGTTGTGTTTCCCCACTCGCCCAAGTATTGTTGTATTGAACATGGAGGAGAGAGCCAGACTAATGATGTGCATGCGGGTTTTAACGTTGATACCATAGAAATAGAACCCAGAGAACGCTGAGCTGGACCGTCCTCTGTGTCGTCTGTGGACGCGGCGTATCGATACCACGCGACACGCGTGTATGGCAAAATGATCATCACGTGACACGAGTGTATGGCAAAATGGCAACGCACATAGACCGTATTATATAACACCCAAGCAGATCCTTGCCATTTGATTGGAGGATTGTCTGTCACGTGATAGCAAATAAACGTACCATTGCACGCTACGTCATTCACCGTGCATTTTTCGTTCCATTCACCGTGAATTTTTCGTTCCATCCGATTTGTTCTATTGCACGCTCGCAAGTAGTGGTGCGCTTGAGAAAACATTCTTGTGCAATTTTTGTATTATTATCCTTTATAGTAGTGTTATCCTTCAATCAAATGTCAAAGATCTACTTGGATGTTATATAAAACAAATAATGAATGTTTTTCATTCGTGCAATAGTAAGAATATTTTCATTCGTTGAAAAGGTGGAATGGTCCATTCAACTCGGCTTCGCCTCGTTGAATCGAACATTCCATCTTTCAACATTCTTACCATTGCACTCATTAACATTCATTATTTGTATAATATGCTAATTTTGCCATACACGCGTAAAAAAACAAATGGCGTACGCGCGTCCATAAAAATGGTCTCACAACGAAATCGCACGCACAATGACACACTCACCGTTCTCCGGGTTCTATTTCTATGCGTTGATACTGAAATGAACGAACGCGGCCACATTGAATCTTGCAAATATCAAGACTAGATGATTCCTTTTATTCGACGAGGTCAAAGCCATAATAAGATATTTATGTTACAATTTCATGCAGGAACAATAAAAAATGTCTGCAAACAGTGTGAACTGACAGCTCAACGACGATCGAAAGACGAACAACCGTAACCTAAAGCTTTGTATGCAGTGTTCCGATTAGTTAATACAGGTTTGTTTACATACCATGCACCAATTACGGACGCACTTACTAATTTTTGATAAACGAGCCTCCGCTGCCTCGTGCTCACAGACAACCTCGCTAACATGGGTACCGCCCACGCTATATCTATCATTATGGGAAAGAAACAAATTGTGCGGCGAGGTACACATTGGCAACGAGGTTGTACCACATGGCTTTATATAGCGCTAGCTTAGTCTTTACTCGCAGCTGTTTTTTTATTTTTGTGAACGGGATTATTCTTGCGGTGGCGGTGGTCAAAACCGTATTTTTTTGGCAAAACCTGTACACACGTATTTCTAACGAAAACACGTACGAAATACGGGAAAAACGTACTAGTTGGCATGTCTGCATTGGGTCGTCCACCGCATGCCACCACAATTGATTGGCTCATTCAAACATGCGAGAACAGATATATCATTAGCGGAGCTTAGCGATTTATTTACTTTTTGTTTATTGATTTCCGTTTCAGTTCACTTCTCAAAGAGCATACAAACACAAGAAATTAGTGAACAATGAACTAGGGTGAAAAACCGCCATAAGGAAGAGTGACCGACGGTCCTTTGATGAAACACCTGTATTGAATTCTTTTATTTTCAATCCTTCAGAGTGTATTAAAAACTTATGAAGATCTTCACAAGGCCTTCGTTGAAAAGAACCGCCAATGGAAAATAATACACAAAATGCGGGGGCAATTTTATTACCAGTCAATTACGACATGAACTCGAATGAAATTTTAATTCACTCCAATAAAAAAATATACAAAACATGAGAAGAATTGAAACGCCAATCTGTATTCTGGTAAACAACATCACAAAGTAGATCAACTAAACCATAAAATAAACCCTGTATAGAAGCTTCCCATTAAAAAAGTACAGTCAAACAAGAGAGCAATGCAATCCTGGTTTGATAAGTTTGATGACCAAAATGTTTTTTTGTTGTTGTTTAGTTTCGAAAAAAGTACATGGGATAACCATGCATTAGATGTTTTTTTAAATTCCCAAATGACACATGACAAATGACAATCATGTGCCAACTTCACAACAGTTTCTACTCAAAAGATAAACTCAGATTTAAGTAGGAATATCTGAACACTTCATCAGCAAAAGCTACCATTAATCATTGTGACTTTTTGTTTAATCACAGGCATGTACATGTACTTGTCAAGAAAAAGAAAACAAATGTATGAATTACCACATCGTATCTGGCGCAACAGCAGGCTCTCCCTTCTTTTCCATTCATATTCCTTCATGTCCTCGCAGCTTTTCGATCCCAACATATGGAGCAGCAGTGATCCTTCCCCAAATATTGACAACTGCATGTATTTGTTCACCCAACACCCAGTGCCACCAAGAGTACAACTACCATGCACTGAGGATGTGAAACCCTAACTACAGGTACCAATTTACTAATTGACCTGTTGGCTACCTCTGCAGAGTGCGTGGTTTTGGGTCGTGACCGTGAATCCTATAGTTATTTCACCACAGCATACATGTACATTGTACACATGCACATGTCTACACTATAAGTAAAAAGTCTTTTGTGGAAGATCCGGAAGTTTACAACACACCAATAATGACAGGTAATAACTGTTACACCATATAGCACCTCAGTGGGAGTTGTGTGTCCACTGTGTGGAGCAACTGAGGGCCAAGATATATCCAAGCATTTATCTGGTCTTTATCATGCTAATGACCCAGGGGACAATACCTGGGCAGTGCCAAAGTAATGCCTGAAGAATGTAGGCGCAGAGTACATAGAGGGCTAAAAATGAAAGGAGCCAGGCTAGCGTGAAACCGGGTTCAAGTACAGAAAATGCGTGGAGCCCACCAGTTATCACAATCTCCAACAAACACAAATACTAAATATTAATGGAAAACCACAGCAGAATAGATTAAAAAGGTGTGAAGCTTCACCTCTGCGATTTGCATCAGTTACCTTGGTATGTACGTAGGCATACTAAGTTTTAAAAAACCCAAAGAGGCTTCATTAAATGTGTGAAGAAAACAATCTATTGTCCTTTTATAACCAATCCTATATGTAAAAACTTTATTGATTAAAATGGTGTTCAAAATAACAAGGTAAATTAAAATATACCATCTCACTTCAACAAATTCAAAACTTTTATATCATAGAGCAAGGACGTCCTTGCTCTATGGTATAATACAACCTCATAGTAAAATAAGCCTTTGATGTCCACACTAAGTCATGGTTTTGTTTCCCCTAAGGGGGCGGCAATGTGTTGCAATTTACTATTTGATTGAAAGTTTCAGAGAAAATGTGTTTGGAACTTTTCTTCTAAAAAAATGTTTATTATCAATGGTTTAACCCGAAGAAATTAACCTTTGGTACAGCAAACACATTACAAAAAGACCACAAACTTCACAGGAAGTTGTTTACAAAATGACACACATACATGTATGTGTGTACACAAACTGCTCAATTTGTTATCAATTCAACACAAACATCCATAAAATGGTCATAAACACTGAAGTGGCTGTAATCTACATGTAGTTATACCCTTGTGTTCCACGGACCTCCTACAACTTACAAGGTCTTTTCGCACATTACAATTTCAATTTCTCTATAAAATTGAGCAATCCAAGATAATATGACTATATTTATTACAGCAAAGCACAGATGTTGGGCACATTGTTATTTGTGACAGAGATATTGTAGTGTGCGTGAAGTTTATTTGGGACATTGAAGGCTGACTATATAACAAAGTATGAAATGGTAATCATTCAAAGTATCAACAACCAAGGGATCTGTGTTTCCAAGACGAAACACGAATGGAATGAACCATAAAAAGTATGTTTAGTCCACATGACAGGTTTCATTGAAGAGAAAAATTGATAGTGGGGGTGATTTTTTTCCCAAAAATCCCTACTGACCAGAATTGTAAATCCTGACTCTGTTATCTATCTATGGTGTGGTTCCACACACAAGTTCGATATTTGGAATGTCAAAGGACTAATGCTGTACTTTACACAAGTACAACTAACAGAAAACATGAGAGCATCAAATGATGCCTTTGGACTGTTAGTGTTACTTGACTTTGCTGGACTCACACATATCCATTACAAATGCTCAAGGCGCCTACAAGAAATCCTGACAATGAAAAACAAAAAACTTTTAAAGTAATTGCTCAACTCGGGCTCAATGCAAAGATTCATTATTTATTTTCATTCGAGTACCTTAAAGCATTCTAGGTGTTATTCACAACTTATCTGTGCTGAAAATGTTCAAAAACATTGCAATTTGACATACAAATGGAATATAGCTCCATGTTGTTTAGTTTTGTCTTTCAGCGAAGGGATTAGTAACTGACAACAAGCATTGGATGCATTTTCAAGATCTTGGGGGAAAGTGTGGTAAACCTCAAAATGTTGGTAAATGCACCAAAGCTCTGACAAATAGGAATGTGACAAAAAGGACATCCTGCCACTAATGTTCAACCATCAAAACAAAACTAAAATCCTTGATCATGAGAAGACAGATTTGACACATTGCCTGAAAGACCACAAGCCATCATCATTGAGCTGTATGTAAGCTTCTTGATGAATTATACTGGTTCAACCCTAAATATCCTCCTCAATCAAAGTCCAAGCCTTTCCACTGCTGAGAGCTTTAAAGAGACGCAACACACCTTTTCCCGGTCACTGACCAGCCCTACTAAAATAGCTCGGGGGGGGGGGGGGGGGGGGGGGGGGGAGCGTCACTGCAAACTAGGCATATCTTTCAACTCTCCAATTTTTAACTGAAGAAATAAACCCAAAACTGTAAATAATGTGATTAAATCTATTCCCATTTTGGGGGAAATTTTAGGGTGAGAGGAAGGTCAGGCCTTTCAGTGAGTGCCTGTCTAAACCCTAATCCCTTCCTCGCTGTTGGTCTTGCATGAAATGCATAACAAAACACAAACCAACCTTGTGTTAACTTGATCCAACTAGTTGGGTTTCATATTTTTTCAAAAACTGTACATACATTTAAAATGTAGCAACGTTCTCATGCACAAATATTTCACGCTGTATGTACAAACATCAGTGGGAAAATGTAGACAAAATTTACATGCCATTTACACAGATTGACAGGTAAACCGAGTTGATAAGTTATAGAATAATCTCTCTTTGAAACACATGGCGGTAAGACTACAGAACTAATCTTATGAAATAAAGGAAAGCAAATAAGGCCAAATTAAAAAAAATACCAGTTGATCCTGATTTTTCCAAAAAGAGGAGGATGAGGGCCTTTTTATTTTTTATTTTTATTTTTTTTTACAAGATGGCCGCCAAGTATTTCAATTCAAACAGGCCACCAATTCTTCAGTTTGAAATCACCACTAATTTTCTTTATATCTATTTGTTGCATGAGGTAAGTTTACATCAAAAATTAAAATATATATGTCAAGGGTGGATTAAAAATACAAACAAATATTTTCTTTTTTTTTAGGAAAAATCGAAAATAAAAAAAAATAAAAAAAAGGATGCGGCCTCAAAAAGGATGCGGGCGGGGACAATCAACTGGTATTTTTTTTTACTTGGCCTAATGGCCTGATATTTCAATCGCTAGCAGAGTCTTTCTTAAAGGCTAAACGACAACACAACACACTTATACAAGATACTGGTATAACAGAAGCAGAAATAAAAGAATACTTAAAGAACCCCAACCTCGGTACATTTCACAGATTTCTATCCAAACCCTGACATTGATTTAACTATGACGTACCTGCTCTATACCTTAAAAATCTTAACACTATCAATGAGGCAATTCTGAAAACAAAATCAACCCTTGTTTCATCTCGTTTATTTCAAAACAGTTTATCCTTAACGTAAATGTTCAACTCTTCCTGCTGAATTTTGCCTCTGAGTTTGTGATGATAAACAGTTCTTGTGACTGCAGTGCCTCATTAGTGTGTGGTCCTTTCTCTATGGTGTTATCTAAAGGCCTAAGAAAACCCATAAGTACAAGTGAGACTGCCAACACTACAAAGAATTCTGCTGCTTTAAAACTTCATACCTCTAATTATTTTAATAGAAGCGATTATGTACTCTGTGAGGTGTGTTTTGCATCAGGGATTTTGGAAAAAAAGCTCACTTTTCTACCTCCAGGATGGTAAAAGATGAAGAATAGACCATGGATAATTGGAGAATTAATAATCCAAGAGACTGACCTGCATGGCTTGGGTTTGACAAAAGGTACCCATAAAAGCTTTTCTGTAAGAATTGGCATGGCATGGTCTGCTTGTAATAAAATGGACACTGTGTGGAAATCTGGCCTCAACAGAAAGACCAAACTAGATATTTTTAAATCAACTGTACAGTCTGTCATCATGTATGGCTCTGATACATGAACAGTTACGAAGGAATTGGAAGCAAAACTAGATGGGTGTTATACAAGACTGCTACGGAAATGTTTAAATGTACATTGGAGTCAACATATGACAAATACTGAACTGTATGGCAATGAACCCAAACTTTCCCGTAAGATACAACAACGCCGTCTCAAATTAGCAGGGCACTCATACAGGAATACCAAAGAACCAGTCTCTCAACTTATCACGTGGACACCAAAACATGGAAGGAGAAATAGGGGAAAACAAAAGCTCAGCTATACAGAGATGTAGTTGCTAGGGACATCGGGGTGCTTCGATCTGATCTTCCTAACTTGATGAGGGATAGAAATGAATGGGCAAATCTCAACATGATTCCGACCTCAGTCGACTAGAGAGAGAGAGAGAGGAAGAAGTACAAGTCCCAGTGCGTCATGACAATATTTAGAATTGATAATGTTTGGCTAAGTAGCTATTAGGGCCTCATGTCATAGGGCCAATATCACCAGTTATTAGTGTAAGCTGGTCCCTATTCAAAATAACGACCTTCCTTCCATGTATACTGAGCTTTTTATCAAGCTTGAGCTATGCCAATCTACCCAATACTTAGTGTAATAATGTTATCAAACTCCCTGAATCCACATATATTGTGTTTAAGTATTCCATGTAACATGTAATTAAGGACTGAGGGAAATTACATGAATAATATTACGGATTGGACCAGTGTGTGGGATTAGACCAGTTTATGAAGCCATTAGGCCAGAAAAACAAAACAAAAATAGCTGAGCTCTTCAGAAAAAAGGTAAATCAAAGAAAGAATTTTAGTAAATGCATGCACTTGCAGGTCAATCAAGTTCATTGAAACCTTTTGCCATATTTTGAATTTATAGGTTAAAAGGTAAAATATCTGCATAAACTCCAATGGGAATCTACTGAACAGTGGCAACACCACCCATCAAATGGTCAGATTTTTAACAGGTTTTTTGAGTTATCTATTTGTCCTTATAAATTTTTCATAAAAATCGTTTATCCTTAAGAGGTCAACAGGGTACACAAGTTCATAACCCATGGGTGCCCTTCGTTTATTTTACTTTGCAATAAATAACCACTGAGCCAAATGGCCCACATCTAGACCATCTAGACTAGCCCACAGCAACTCTCTTGAGTGAGTTGTCATTCTCGTCTTGTCTACCTGCTGGAGCAATAAAGACAGGCTAGAACCCCGCTCCCTGAAAGCTAAATACACAAGATATTTTAAGCAAGGAGATTACTCAAAAAGTCATCAGGAACTGCTGAAAGAGTTGTCACCCTGATGACAATATGGACCTTGGGTTTTGAATAGCTATATGGCCATATTATCTGTAATAATTGTAGTTTGACAGTAATGATATGGTGGCTAACTGGGAAATAATGAAAGGACTATTAATTAGTCTATCCTTCAAAACTTCTATCCTGCAACTTCTATTGTAGGAGTAGGACCCACCAGCCAGAAGATTATAGATAGGTTGCAATATGACGTAAATCGGCCATCTTTACGGGCAATTTGGAACACACAGTCATGCATTACATGTGAGAACGGCGTGCAGCACGCGCACATTTCACAAAACTCATTGCGTGATTGGTTAGTAAACGACGCGGCTGCGTTAATAATTTGAGCACTTGACGCGTCTGCAAGCCAAAATGCTATTTGCCCGTAAAGATGGCGCCTACTGGGAACTATCTATATGTTTATAAGGGAATGTAGAAAGGTGAGTGAAGCATAATAGATAATAAAGAGGTAAGGCTACCAAACTGTGGCAAGTTCAATATTTGAGGGAGGGGCAGGGGAACCCATTCTCTGTCCCAATTTATCCTCCTTTCAATGTCACTCTATCAGGCCTGGGTTTACCTACTTGGAGATAGCTGGGATGGAAATGGGAATGGAGAAAGGAAAGGTATTGCTGCTATTAACTCAGTTATGCAGTAGCGTTTGGTAATGACTCTGAAAATTAATGGCAATAAAAACTTACTTGGTAAGAAGTACAGCAGCTTTGGGTAGTATAATGAATTTTGAGAAACTTTTAACTTTGAAGTACTACGATTATGGAAAAATATATCACTTTTTATTCCCCAAAATTTGAATCTGAGAAGCGTTTCTGTCAGAAACGCTTCTCAGACTGTGTATTCCTATGGAGAATTTTCTTCCTGCGTGGAAATATTTGCTCCGGTTTTTGACCACCTTTTGAAGTGAAATTTTCACAGGTTAGTTTTATTGTATATACCCACATTTTCATAAAAATGTACACAATCAGTAGGCTCCAATTACCAAACATATACAGCACCTTTAACAGTGGTCTGCTGGCCAAAATGCCTGTTTAAAAATTCACTTCAAGTGGTCCACCTGGCTAGTTTCAGTGCTGAAAAGCATCCCTATTTCATTTGAAGTAAGGGGCTAGTGAAAAAGCAGACAGAAACCAGTGAAATGACAAGCTAACTGGTCCTGCTGGCCAGTCACTACAAACATTGAAGGCAAACCCTGTGCCATCTACTGGGGTCAATTTAACCTCAGCAAAATGCAGAGGCTCTCTGGTCTGAGCTTGACCTCAAGGAGATAGAGTTTTGCAGAATTGACTGAAGAAAATGTATACTATTTATGTGAAAAACAGATCAGGATACCACAATGGTTGACCACTTTGCCCACATCATGGTGCCTAAATGGTCATATAGACATTGGAGCTAGTGATGAAAGGTGTTGATGGTTTCAACTGTCATTTTATGGTTGTGATGATATTTGCTAATGTGGGGTAGCATTGCTGATGAATGATCTCATCTTATTTAGCCTCTTGGGGCAACTGTAACCATTGTAATTGGCTACCAATGTCAAGTGAGGTCAAACTGGACATCAAACAAGGAGAGTTTCAATGGGAGAAAGTGATTTATTTTCTGCATGTAAGAACTGAACTAAAAGACATCTTAAACAAATTCTAAAGTGCTCCTATTTAGTCTGAAGTGAACATATCTCTTAGACGAGCTCAATTAGTTGCATAATGGCAAAGCTGCCAACATTTGCATCTTCAAATCAGGAAGATTTTGTGGAACAATCAGTGAGATAATTAGAATATAATCAACATAATAGGGAACAAGTTTCCATATTCAGAGAGATTTTCAAATTTGTTGACCAGAACATGGCAAGATTGGTTTATTTTCAGGGAACTTTCTGCAGAATCAGGGAGAGTTGGCAGCTCTGTATGTAATGGGCCCGCACTTTTCTCACCATCTACCAACACATGGTCAAAAATGTTCCCAATTTGCAAGGAACTGAAAAACATTATAAACGGGTGTTTAACATGATGGGCTTCTCCAAACAACCTATCAATCCATGTTAACCTCATTTACAAACTAAAATCACCCAAGAATTGAGGCAAACAATTAATTAGTTTGCCATAACATAAAGAACAAATGAAAGATAGGAGGGTAGTAGGTCCTGATGTCAAGCTTGGCTGATGCCAAAGAGTCCTTATTTATGGTCAGACAGAGCATCATGGAAGAAACACAGAAGCATTCACCCCCCCCCCCCCCCCCCCCATAAAAAAGCATCATCGGCCAACAGAGGGCAGCATTACTTGAGTCCATAGCCTACAATCTAGAAGCTTCATTTTATGGAAATAAGACACAATAGTCAAGCAGGCTGTCCTGGATGAGGTCTTGAGTACTTGATATTGAGTAGATAGGCTTTCAAATCAAATATTCATGCGACACACGAGAAAAATCAAACGGTTGATTAGTTCACACGCCTTTCCCTCCTCCATCTTCTCGCTGGACATTTCAACATTGATAATTCATGGCAACGACCATGTATTCGAACAAGGAACAAATATGCATAGACTGCATACTAAATAATTAAAATTAAAATTAAAATGTAAAAAAATTGCTCCAGGGTACATTAAAGTATTGATATGACCTAAATAATGTGCAAAAGTGAAATCTAAAACTGTGGTGTCCGACATGTTGTGAGCGTGTGGAATTTTGTAGGAGACTAAAGAGTAAGACTAAGAGAGTGTATGTGAGTGAGAGAGGATGATAATTAAAGACATGCAATGTCAGACTGACCAAATATGCCTAGAGCTTTCAAGCAGGATATATTACAGATCATCATCTTGGATGCCACACTCAATCATACCATGTTAATAAGAATTATTTCAAAGAATATCCCCAAGGTAAAAAAAACCAACCCAGAGATATTTGGCATTATTCAAAACATAAAAGGACATCCTGCCCAATGGGTACATTAACTGAGCACAAAATATGCACAGTATAGGATCTTGGAATACACAGTTCCAAAAGGAAAGGAGAGTAATGGGCGTCCTATATAGTATACAACTTTCCCTTTTGTCAACTCTGCCCTGCGGACAAGTACAAGAGGTCAGACTCTCTGAGCTTGTGAAAGCTCCACTGGGTACTGGTGATTGCTGTGTCTGATGGCTAACAGGTGGGGAAAAGTCTTCAAACAGGGCTTAACTGGGCATTGCCATGAAACAGAAATAATAGCCTCCCTGTAGAATTGAAAGCATGCCTTCTGTGGTTGTAAATATTGAGCATACATGTATGTGTACAATGAGGCACAGGGTAAATGTACAAAGCTGTTCTGAAAAATAAACACTGAACAAACTGTGTAGGTTGGACTTGGACAATGTTTTCAGTAGAATTATGGATGCCCAGTTTAAATAATAAAACAATTTTGTTATTTTACACTGCCCTCCATTTTTTACTCAAATACTAAGATTAAGAATAGGGGCCTACCTCAGTTATTGAAAGAGGGTGGCACAACTGGGTCAACAAAAATCATTCATCTTTTTTTATGTCACTGTTGTCCCTCTACTATTACAAGAACCAAAACAACAGCTTCACCAGAATTGGTCACCTGAGGTTTGGCAAGTTGCTCGTTGCATTTCACTTCAGGTGACTGTTCACTGCTACTATGCCCCATATCCTTATATTGGTTAACCTAGTTCTGTCTTGATTCCTGAATAGGGTCAACCAGAAGTCCCACCATATCTCCGCACTCCAGTGATTCATTGGATTCATTTGCTTGGAAATAATTATTTCAGATTGTTTTTCATGATAATTAGCCAACTCAGGAAATGGCCTTTTAATAGACTATACAAATGCCTACCTTGATTTTTGAATACGCCTCATTATTCGGCCTATGCCATCTTGAAAAATACACTGTGTTTGTCAAAATATTTTAGGCAAAGTATACCTTTGGTTTTTGGAACCATTCGATTGATTTAATCCTATATGAATGCAGATCCCTGTACAATAAAGCTAACTAACCTGTGAAAAACCACATTCCTTAGAAGGGAATCACCAGCTCACGAGCTGCAGTGCTTCTTTCCAAGTAAGATTTTATGGTCGTTAAATTTTGGAGTAGTTAACAAAGGTAAACCCTCTCTTTTAAACCAAACTTTTTGGGGGAACATACCCATACACACAGTGCAGTAACCTCCATCATTCCCTGGCCCTCCTCTCTTAGGAGGCTTGTAATGTAAAGGAATAAAAAAGTATTGCATAATGAAACCAACAAAGCACTTTGACTTGTGTTATTCAGTGCAAAGCACCACTAAACTCTAATAGGTCTTAACTCTCACACGCATTTATGGCCACTTCAAATACCCCTATTCCTCGAAAGCCAACAAATGAAAACTTTTTTTCTCTGCACAAACAAGATTATTAATTTAATACCCATATAAACCCACCTTCCACTATAAGATTACCTAGGGGCTATTTGAATTACCACACTGTGGTCCTAAATTCCCAACCGCCAGACTTCATAGAAAAGCCCTCGATGTTCTTCTGTAACTAATGGCCGAGGAAAGTACTTTGCGCTTTCCCTCCATGATCTAACCCAAAAGCCAACTAATAATGGCATGCAGATCCCATTACCAGCAAAGATGGACTATACCTGGGAGGGTTTGGGTGACTCACACATGTTGTGAAGACTAGACCATCAGCCTTCAGGGCCAGCATTACCTGTAATTCCAACCACGTCCCTATTCACCCAGAATATGATTTTATATCACTACCTAATTTCCACCATAATGGGTTGCCCTGGTAACAAAGTATGAAGTTTCCAGGCCCATGGCTAATGCAAGTCTCATATTCACAATTTGAGCTTCCTTTCCTAGCTTTTTTCCTTCTTTGATCGGTTAAACACACAGGGCAAGGAGCAATCAATTGCTTACAAGAATCAATAGATGTTGGGTCAGGGGTCGAGAGGCTGGAAACAATTTCTTTTCCTCAGGAATTTGCTATTATGATAAAACATCAACAAGGTAAGAGTAATTGGAACTAGAGATTTGAGGGATAAGCCCCTTTTCAGAAATTGATACAGAGCTGGTCAGATCAAAACATGTTGACTCCAAAGGGGAATGACCATTACAATATAACACTGAACCATTGTTGCAGTATTCTTGTGGAGGTAAGACTACGCAGACCCACACAACTTCCATCCTGATACTATACAATGAATTACTGTGTAAACTCTTGAATCCTACTGATTCATATGTACCACAACCATTTTCTAAACAAGCTTGATACCATATGTTAAAAATAAACAACTGTAAGGATCCTGAATCTGCGGTTCTCATTAACTCAATTAAAACAAATTGACCCACAATTTATACGATGTGTTTATTTTTCAGAAATAGAGGTCATTCCGAAGAGGCACGTCCTGAACAACAAATAGATGGGGAAGGTAACTCATACTGAGTGCATTATACAGAACTAGAAGAACTAAAAATCAATGAGGACAAACAAACAACATCTGCAAATACATCTAATGACGTACTGTCAGGCCATGATGTTGGAAGTGAAAGGCTGCTGGACTAATGGGCTGTCAAATACTAGGCTGCTCTAAAGAACTTGAAGCACTTGAAAACTACTAACAACTGGCTCATGTGTAAACTAGATTGGGAACAATGAGCCCATTCAAATATAACCGCCTATCACAACATTCTGCAAACTCAAATTAATGGAAACAAACTGCAAAAGTCATATCTTTTATTCAGATACAAAAAAAAACTGTAAGAGATTTTGGTTTGTTTTTATTCAAGATATTGACACATAGCTACACCATGAATAAAATAAGTATAAGTTTCCATCCAAAACCTATATGGAAACTTACATTTTTGAGAGAAAACCTAGGCTACACATTCACCTGTATATAAAAAAAAAATATCCAAAGTCCTAAAACACTTTGAACGAAATACATACACACAGGCTACACGACATGAGTGCAGAAAAATGCTTTTGTAGAAACTGAGTTTACCACAAACCATCTTCATGTCATCAAAAGAAATATGCCATACAAATACAAATTCAATGACCTGGAAATTGTATTCAACCTAAAAGTGGAAAATGTATGAGAAAACAAAATGGTGTGATCTATTTTTGTTTACCCTGAAGGTTGCAGAATCCAAACCCAAAATCGGCACCGAATCCTTGTAACTGGAGAATTTTTGCACGTCAAATTACCTGTCATTTTTGTTCAGTCAAGTTCAAGGTTTACAATTCATTTAATGTTTGGGTTACAGTGTATGGAGTAGTGTCATGTCACGTTTGCAAGATTGTTCAGGGTGATGTTCTTAGAAAATGTGTGTAAGTTGAGGGGTGGGAAGAGAGATCTGAGTTTGAAATGTAAACAGGGTTTGGTTGTGTGGTGTTCCTTTACTCTCTAGCCTCAAGGGGAACTTGGATTTTTCATCAGTAGGTGTGAACTCTCACTGAGTCATCCTTCAAATAATTTCAACCAGGGGATCCTCTACCACTACCAGTAAACTGGTACACAAAAGAGTTCTGTATTGCTAACGTCCTCATCTCACTGTAGTTGATCATTGCTCAAGCTCAAAATTCCTCTAAATGTAGGCCTACATAGGTACAACAACACTTATTATCTGTGGAACTTGGAACTACAAATCTGACCTGATCTTTTGCCACCTCTCCCTTACGGGAGGGGCTTGTGGCAGTGATCCATGGACTTGCACTCGACTATCCTAAAACTAAAAGTATGCATTTCTGTGTTAAATTACCATGAAATCTCTAGGTGATCAGAAATACTTCATAAGTTATGCTATTGCCATGCCTCAACTCTGGGGAATGTAGCTTGCCATACGACTACGTTTGACTTGTTTGATGTTTTATTCTTTTGGAGGTAGAAAAACAATAACACGGACTGTACAATAAAACAATGCGACTAGTTTCAGTTATCAGTATTAGAATTTTGCATTCAATTTTTCAATAAGTTACAGAAATCTTTCAGCTAATAATGCTTCTGTTTAGGTTGTGAACAAAACAAATTTCAGTAACACCATCATTTCTGCTAATTGCTAAAATTTCAATGAGAAATCCTTATTGAATATTCACATATTCATTATTAATTTTGAATATTTGACAATGGCTTCAAAATATGCTCTCAGTATTACTCATTCCCGTCCAATTTGCATAGCGCTAAAAAATAATATAATTTTCTTTGTGATGGGTTAAGTATTAATCACTTTAATTTGCTGAGCCAATTCTGACGACACAAAGTCCCCCGTACGGCGACCGTCGCCATTCAACCGCAACCAACTGAACGAAATCAGCCGAATAAATCAGAAATTGAATTGTGGCTGAGCGTGGCTTTAAAGCTAAGGTTAATTTGAGATATGACTCATTCTGGGAGAGAGACAGAGCAAAAGAATGAGTGAGGGAAGACTTAATATTGGAATCAATATCATCTTAACAAAACAAAGGATGTTTGGTTGGACTGACAGTAAATAAAGACTTCCATAATTTGTGGTAATAACAAATTTTGGTAAGTAATTGAAATTCAATCAAGACATGTGAACTGTATGATCTACATTACATGCAAGCTCACAATTCAAATAACCATAGATGTATTTTCTTGTTCATTTTAAAACAAAATATCTAACGATACTGTCTTCATTATAAAGTATTGAATGAAAGAAGCCCACACTAACACTGCGCCAAATGCTAACACAGAATTGCCCTTGTTTCAATGTTCAATGATGTATTTCTATTAAGATTTTTGTTTAGTGTCAACCCAGCGAACTTGATTAATTGGTAGTAGATTTGAGTATGAAGCCAATTTGTTACTGCAGGACCTCTTCACACCAAATTTGTTTCAATGAAATCTTTGTTAAATCATTATTAAAATGTTAATGCATGAATGCTCTGTTACTCTTTATGTGCGCTTGAGGACTGACAAGATTGACAATGTAAACAAACTTCACATTTATAAGATTTGACAAAATTTCAGAAAATACGCAATTATAAATTACCCAAAATACTTGTACATTGCCTTTTCAAGGATTTATGCACACGTGGTTAAATTGTGGACAACTGATGTTTAAAATGAAGAACCACAGTTAGAATCATAGAGAGAAAGTTTCAATGTGGGCTTTAATCACTATAGAAATACTTTAATAGAGTTCCGTAACTGGTCAGTGGTCACTCACAGTCACACTACCATATTTCACGGATGAAATTTGTAATAAACCACAACAGAGACTGACCAGTAAA
This sequence comes from Leptasterias polaris, assembly GCA_037783415.1. NCBI lineage: Eukaryota > Metazoa > Echinodermata > Asteroidea > Forcipulatida > Asteriidae > Leptasterias > Leptasterias polaris. Next base: position 430,641 of record JAZGTN010000192.1, read on the forward strand.
ATTTGAAATAATTTTGGGTTAAACAAAGAAAAGTTGACTAGAGCGGGACTTGAACCTGCGACCTCCGAATTACATGCCTGCACCCTACCAACTGAGCTATCTAGCCCTAATGATGCCAGTCTCCCTTTTTTTTTCTTAATATCTTTGTTCGGGGGGGGGGGGGGGGGGGTGTCAGTCAGAAGCCAAACAACCTGCAACTGTTCAACAGCCAGGGATCACACCCAAGTTTATGATACAACATTAGAAGCAGCAGAGGGATCACCTTTTTTAATCAGTGAAATATTATAGCTTGGTTGTATTATATACAATCTGGTGGTTTCAATCAGTGTGAAAGAATCATTGATTAGTGCCCAAACAATCATCACAAACTATGGATGGTAGGTTAAAAAAACAAAAACTAAAAACAATTACATGTAGACCATCCTTTGCAACGTATTCATGAAGCCTTGAAATAAACAACCTGAATAGTAAATCTCAGAATCTATAGTTCTGTATGCTAGAAGCATTAGGAATAAAAAAGTCATACACCATTAATATGTCACAAAAGAAGATGGGAGGTGATTTCATTTACAGAGTCTGTGGTCAGCTTGAAGGGAAGTTGGTTTACAGCTTTTGTTGTAGATCTTGGAATGGTAGGTCAGTTTTGGAATAAAACACCTACTCCAACTGGTGTCAATACGAACACAAGGGCTGCTAATAAGTACTTTGTTGTCTTGGGCAGGAGGCGTGACCAACAACAGACTGATGAGTGGCTGGTCAAGCGGTAGGAAGACATAACATGATTAGAGTGTGTCTCCATGGTAGGAAATTCAGTCTTTTCATGACAAATTTGATTGGCACGACTTTAGTAACAGTGTGAAGAAAGGATAGGGTTGGCCCCCATGATGTTTTCCAGCACGCTTATGAGAAGTGTTGAATAGAATTAGCACAGATGTCTTCCGCATGGGTTGAAGATTGAAGGAAAGAAACTCTCAACTACACTTGAATGACAGAAGGTGTGAGGGTTAATCTCAACCACATGCCAATCAGCAATGAATTGCAGTGAACAGTTGTGGTGAAGTTGGCCATGTATTCACTGACACTACATGACCATAGTTCAAACAATCCTATGGAAGGATGAACTCATTCTAAAAAACCAACTCTACACCTGTGAACCTGTGAACAGCAGCAGGGTAAACAAATAGTACCCTTTCCATGAACCAGTCCCTACTAACCAATACCGGAACAAAAACATTGTTGTTGCCTTAAAAAATAATCCGACAAAGATAAGTGAAGAAGATCACCACATATTTTCCCTTCTTAGCGTTTTATCATTAAAATACAGTTTTTAAGACATCAAGAGCATAATAACAACTCAAAATATGTAAGGAACATAATGCATTGTTGTTCGAGATTACCAAAAAACAAGGAAATATGTTGGGTTTCTTGTTTAATACACTTTCAAAGAAAATGTGGAAAGGAAAATGCCTAAAAAAAGAATGATCAACTTCTAGTTTGTTATAAAAATAAAGGATTTCAAAGATAGCAGAAAGCAGTATTTTAAGTTATCACTTACCAGCGGAAATCCTTTGTAATCTCATCTTCTGCATGAACCATCCTCTATTGTTATTACTATTGCTCCTTGAGATTGGCACAGAATTGATCTTAATCTCTGGAGCCGTCTTTCTCCTCCTCAGAAATACTTCATTTGATAATGTTGGTGATGAGACAGAGCTTGAAGCAGAAGACAGAATTATTTCAACACTACCATCTTCTTCATCAGAGCATCTATTGACCTCTGGGATGTAGAATGTAGCTGATGAGGTGGCCATCACGGTTTGCAGAGAACACAGGGCAGATATATAATAATATGTCATTAGAAGAGACCATTTAACAGAGGAATCTTATTGTTTGGCCGAGGCACTCCTGGCCTGGCCTATCTGCCTGAATGAGCTTCTTAATCTTATTGTTATTGGAAACTCAATGTTAATGAGCCATAGAGGTAACCATTAGTATGGATGGGGGGCTGAAGGTTGGCTGGGCTTTTGTCAGGAGGCTGTGAAGTCATAGGTGGAGATCTACAGAGTTGAACAATTCTTTCTGGATTTGCATATGCTACAGGATGTTATATGACATCAGCACAATGTTGTGATATGGTTGACAAGAAGTCCAGTTGGCTCTAGAGCAAGCTGTGTTTGAACTGAATAAACTGAAGGTTGCCTTGCAGTCTAATAAGACAAAAAGCTCACCATGTGTTTCTTGTTGGAAAATAAGTTAATAAGACCAGTATGAGCAGAATGTTGCTATTACATAACCACGTTCACCTGCTCAGAAGCATGGGAGAAGCCTTGGATGTTTTTCTACTGCAGGCTGAACAAATTATGTGTACACACTAATAACTGTACAATCACAGAGTGTCACTCATTTGTACTGTCTGTGTTGTTAGGAAAAGAGAAAGCACTACCAAATGTCAAACTTATAATGACAGCATTGATATCTCCATGCTCCATGCATGTATCAAACCAGTGATAGGGTAACATCATATCAGCCACAGTTGATGTTGTCAGTCTCACCACAGAGAAAGGACCAGTCTCACAGCTGATGTTTCTTCTTCTGAAAGCCCCTGAAGATACTAGATACCCACTCAAGTCAGAAATGTAGTAGAGTGACAAGAGTACCAGATGATAAATCTCAACTGCACTGTGCTTGCATACCAGTTTTATCTGCAGTCACCACAATACAGAAACCTTAGTCTTCAGAGTAGCAAAGCAAAATAGCATAATCACTAACCCATGGATGCCGTCAGGGTGCATTCTTAATGCAGCTTAATCCATCCCTGTATCCTAAGTCCCGCTGTGTGTCCGTCTTATATACACCATCATTGTGTACCATTCAGCCAGTTTCTGAGTAAATAGAAATCCATTTCTGTCATTGGTATGGCAAGATGGCAGTGAAAAACCTTGCACTAAAACCCTATTAACAAACAAGGTGAGTTTGTAAATAATCACAAGATGCCAGGCTGTAGTGGCTGAGTTAGCACAACCGCCAAGTCAAGTTGAGCATTTGACATGCAAATGTACACTGCCAGAGGGTTAGAAGTAGCCAGGGGGATAGAATGAAAGTATGAGCAATCATTGCATTGTGGAATCCCTGCTTCATCTGCAGCTCACAATGGTCTCAAGAGATTGGCCGAGCCCAATTCCCTTCCCTGTTGAACTTGAGGGTATTTTCACACAAGGATGAACAAATTGTAAAACGGCACACATTGAGTTGGCACAGAGACGCATTTTGAAAGGATTTTTTTTTTTTAATAACAGGAGAAGAGATCAAGCAAGTTGACAAAGATGGTGTTTTTGGTTGCTGGGGCTATAACATTTGACATAATCCATGGACTGTATTTCCTCCAGAGTAAAGAGCATCCCTTCCTGGTCTGTAAAAGTGTAAACTCTATACAGTGATTAGACCATATAGTATTACATGTGATATCAGTGACTCTATGCACTTTTACTTACTGAAGTATTTATGTGAATATATTTTTTCCAGCAATCAAACCACCTCCTGTCAGACACCTTATCATACTTTAGATTAGTCAACATTCCAAAGCAGTCATGAGATATGCCAAAAATGACAAGAAATGGATAACATTACAGTTTAACATTTCACTCGCCCCCAAAGTTTCAAAGATGCTTTATAAATCATGTAAAAGTTCTGACACTTTGGCGAAGGGTTAAACTCATATATTCTTCTCAGAATGTGGTTTGACTTTTGCCTCCATCTTGAGGAAATTACAAAATCGACTAATAGACAACAATTATTTATAATTACAAAAGATTTGCTGAATACATGTTGCGTTAAGTATATTTCTTTCGTATAGTAATGTACAGGGTATTTACTCTTCTACTAATCCAAACTAAAAAAATTAATTAAGTACAAAAGAAATTTCAGTACCAAGTCGGGGTTTGCCTTCAACTTTTTCAGTGACTAGCCAGCAGGACCAGTCAGCTTGTCATTTCACTGGTCCCCCTGCTTTTTCACTGGTCCATATTTTAAGGTTTTCTCTCAACATTGTCATTAGCATGGGACTTGTAATTTGACCTAATATGAAGTGGTTTACATGTAGGATGGCAAGTAATGAACTAGCCAGCAAGACTAGTTGGACATTATTCTGACTGGTCCTTGGGTGTTTTAACTTGCATTTGGCCAGAGGACCACTGTTAAAGGGAGAACACTGCAAGTGCAGAAACTATTGGTAACAAAATTGCCAGGTCAAATGTTCTCACTCACTACTCATTGATGACTTCTGGTTTGGGTACACACACACATGTGTGCACACACAAAGTGGGCGGTAAATTTAGAAAGTGGACTCATGCCAAGCAATGTCAGCACTAATCTGCGTGTATAATTCGCCACCATTCATTGTACTCAATGAAGCAATCTACCACTCATAAAATCCATTAATAATAAACGACTTATGGATCCATTGAGGTTGAATGGTGCATAAAGGAAGTGTATTGCTTTATGATGTGGCCGCAGCATGCAGGAGGTTCAGCCAAAATGAATGGCCATCTCTAAAGTTCTAGGTCAGGTTTATAATAAAAGAAGATGAACCTTTACCCTTTGATCACATCAATAACTTACAAAGGAAACTCAGTTTTAATATCTCATCATAAATCATTTGCGATTGTGAAAAGAGAAACACAGCTTTGAAAGTACATGTAAAATGCTACTACCCCGCCACAATTTTGGAATACTTTTGTACTGCAATGTGGGAGGTGGAAGAGGGGTGAGCTTTGTACATGTCAGAAATAATAGCAATACAGCAAATCTCACAGAAAAACTATCTTCAGTAATTTGTCACTCCGCCCATTTGCGGGTTTTGTATATATTTTTTACTCCTCTGGAGGCATTTTTGAAGAGGGTAAAAGATGACAGGCGTCATTCTCTTTTCAAAATAATGCTATCCAAACGATACAATTAAACCTTTATTCAAATAATGATCGGACAAAAGCGCCCTGTTGTTGAGCTGATGTCACCCTGGGCAGTTTCATTTTGAGCACATATCCTTTTCCCAAGAGGTTATGAGATACATGTATGTTAACTGATTTCCCTTAGCTCTCTTCAAGGTAAAAACTCTAACAAGGTCACCTGGGTAAAGGCTTTAGCAGTAAATCCTTTACCCTAGATGCAAAAATTAATCTAAACATACACAAGCCCAGAGCAAATGGATGGACAATAATCTTTAACAGTGTCCTCGTTGCATCTTTTAAAGTTTAAAATAGTTTCAAGGACACTTTGCTGGTTTTAAAAACAGTGAAACAGGCCTGTGAATGGACTGTTTGTTTTTTTTTTAATTAAAAAAATACATAAACATGTTACAATGATAATAGGAGTGGAGCTCTGCTACCCTGAAACTCTTGATAGATGTTCTTAAAAGTAACGGCGTTCAATCACAATAAAAATATACATCAACAAGTTTGGTGAAAGTCAACCCCATGACAATTAAAGTAAAGGAAAAAAAGAAAGAAAAACGGACCCTGAAAGCAACAAATCTTACAAATCAAAAACAATCCTTTTGTGCATCAAGGGTATCCTACATCATTATTGAAGGTAGTGTATATTTTGCCGGCACTGACAAACTTGCCATGTTCAATGAAGAACCAGACTTCCCCTTTAAATCAGTGGTTTTACAGGCCTGGTAAAACTTATTACTTAAAATAAAACTGTTTTCTATGTTTTAATATTTGGAGTGCTAAAGATAAGTTCTGGTTTGAAAAGAAACACCTACTTCTAACACACTAAATCTACTAACTTTATCAACTTCAAAACTTAGATATATATACAAAGTAGGTCTGTTTTTCAGGTCTACATTTTGTTAATAGCAAAAACCCTCACAGAGTTTAATCTTCAATACAATACAATACATGCAATTCATGATCAACCATACCATAACTGTTTCAGTTCCTACAAGTACTACTGCTACATCAACTACATCAGATTGGTTCACAAATGGCATGTGCAACAATCATATTCAGAAAACTTACAATACTTTCTGAAAAGTTTAGTCTGGTTTGTTTTAGTGCTTCACCCACAGCGACAGTACAAATGATTTCTTAATCCTTTCTCTAAATTTGCAGATGACACCAAGGTGTGATGTTGATAATAGATGTCTGCTGTTAATTAATAACACAAGAGACCATCCAGGGACTGATTTCGTCCGGAAATTTTGCATAGCAAAATAGTTAGACTGAACAAGTTTTGCGCACACAGAATGCTTACATTGAGTAGCAAATGATAAATTTTGTGTGGCATTTTGCTCTGCTACACATGGGAAATCGTTCACTGCCATGTACGTTAATGAATTGGATCACTATTATTATGGACAACTTAACCAACATGGGCACAAACCAAACGGTTAGTCCAAAGTCCAAACACAGATACTCTAGTCCAAATAAAATTCTCAAACTTATTGTGCACAAGAAATCAACTGCAAAATGAGCAACAAATTCTACAATGATGAAGGTTTACACCAAAGGTTTCATTTAATACATTAGATTGGCAGGATTCCCAAAAGACAAAGAAGTCATTTTTAAGTGTCTTTCAAAGATTTTCACTGATATGATTTTTGGCCTACAAGTTAAGTTTGAACAGAAATAAAAAATTAACAATTCAAAATTGTGTGTTTGTGGCATTCCCATACTTCAAATTGAAATGAGGAGAACAGCCACCATAAGAAAAAGTTTACTTTTCTTTTCCCAGGTCTCCCTTTTTATATAATCCCCTCTTGGTTCAAAGAAATGACTGCCTGTGCCACCCAAAGCACTTTTTTTTAATCAGGTATAATCTTTTTCTAAAAATGGAATCCAAATATACCATCTCCAGTGAAACATGACAGCATTTGGGATTTATAGGCACAGAGAAAGCATTTACTCGATAAGTTTGTTTTGGGCAAGCCTGTCATTTTAAACGATAACTGAATCATACTTTCTCCTGGTCACACAGTCATCCTTTCTGTGGTTGATCGTACAACAAACATGGTGATTGATGGATGGCAGTTATAAGCAAAGTAATCCAATGATCAAACCCATGTGTATTTACCACTTGCCAAGAAAAGGGAACAATTTATTTAATTTTGTAAATTACCCACATCCCCTCTTTCACGTCACAAAATATCCCCCAAAATTCACAATCAACTCTGCTAAATGTTGGCCTCAATTCGAAGTAAACATACTTAAGTATCCACAACACCAGGATCCATGGCTAACATTACTGAAGCTCTTCGTTTCCTTGAAGGTATTAACGATAAAATGCAAACACTTGGTTTAACTGGGTTTAACTTACTTGGAGGGAGTGGTTGACGAGGCCGTTGGTGAAGCACTGGCGTCTCGTAGTCGTATCGCCAGTAAGGTGAATATCTCTGCTGATGTGGAGAAGGGTATGATGTTGACAGCGATCGATCCTTCTTCAAGTTTATATATTTCTTAATAAGATCCTTCATGATGATACCCGAAGTAGAGAACAATTTATTACTTTGTACGACTCCCGAATACTGACTGGCGGCACTCCTTTTTGAAATGGGCTGAGATAAATGCACAGAGTAGGGGTTTGGTGGCTAGGCTGTAGATTGTTCTCAGCAGGTGTTATTTCTTCCTTTTCCCAACATGTAGAAATCCTGATCAGAGACTTGGCAGGGGCCTACTGCTAAAAGGCACACTGTAACGCAGACATGGTTCCAATATATTAATGAAGACCCAGTCCTCCATAATGGCATGGTTTTGATTAGCATAAATAGTGTGCTAAAAGAAAATCCACAGAAACTCTTTAAATGTCAATATTTACGTTACTGGGTGATCATTCTTGAAGATCTGAAGAGTACTGTAACTTTTAACACTGTCATCCTTCCAATCTTCTGCTCAACATAGCCGACATTACAACTGCACAATCATAACAGAAGCCTCCACACTGTGTTAACAACAGTAACACCATTGAGAAACACCATTTCAAAACCTATCACAAATTCACCAAATTCTCCAAATTGCAGGGTCTCCCATGCACACTGGCCGCCCGAATGACAAAGCATTCCAACTGTGAATTCATGGCAACAGATTTTCCAAAGGGGCCCAATGGCTCAAGCTGAATTGCTAACGAGGGGAGGGGAACATTGGGAAAACCGAGTGCTAAACCATTGACACAGAACACACCAAACTTAACATCCCAGTCTCTTGTGCAGGAAGTAGGGGTAAGGCTGAGTGGTGAAGGACAATTGGTGCTCTGTGGCATGGTAACATAAAATTAACTGAAGCTTAATCATTAGAGATCAGGGTACAGGACCTCATACCATGGAGGTAGAAATGCTCAGACCATAGACCAGGTCCTTTCTCTATAGACCATACTTCAGTGGGTGGGAACAGACCATCTGAAGTGTCAAATTGCATAACTTGTGCATTATTCATGCATTTTGGGCCAGCCTCTAGATCAGTGTCTTTGCAACAATAGTCAGCTATGCACTGAGTTGCTGAGAGTGATCTTAAGTTCCAATGCAAAACCACATAGTAGAGCACGGACGGACGTGTGTCAAGAAAGATCAAACAGAATTCAACTTTGCTCCAGTTAAAAATATATGATGTTTGTTATCAAGGTTGCTTTTCGGCTTCAAATCTTTATATGTACCTGGTATGGTATGACAAATACTCTCACTTAAACCTGTGTTTTATAAAGCCCTTTTCACACGAGCGCTGACAACCAACGTCCTCGGTTACCAGCGCCAACTGTCTAGCACCTTGGTGGTTTGCTATTTCACAACGGTGTTTCACACGACAACCGAACCAACGTCCCTTGTTGTCGGCTTGGCTACTGCGAGGTCAAAGGTCATGTGTTACTTCGCTGGTATGCCGCGCGAAACTCTTCAACTGGCTGGTAGGCAACCAGTGATTTTCCCGCGTTGTATGTTTCGCATGGCCTGGATGTGTAATCTAGCTTGTTTGCGTGCCACTCTTAGTTTTATATCACCACTACCCTCCTAGTTTTATATCAGGAATCTGTAGGGCAAATGATTTTCCGTTTCAGAAAAGTGCAAATTCCGTTTTTGAAAAACACGACTTCCGTTTCAGACATAAAAATTCTGTTTCATGTTAAAAAAACTCTATTAATCAACGGCCGATTCAGTTCCGGAGTTGGCAATTTCCAAAATTGTACTGCACTGCACTAATCCATTGCTATAGAGATCAGTGCACTACTGATCCCTGCAACAAAAACAAGTTAGAAACATGCAACAGCCGTTGCGTTATCAGATATTGCACATGCAAGACAGAAACAGAACGTCAGCCATTTTGTTTTCGCTTTGGCGACAAAATTTTGAAAGTTTATGGTTGATTTTAAGACCTTTATGAGTGAACAATCATGTGTGTGTTCATATAGAGCAGGGGTAAGCTGGTTTGTGGTTGGTTGTTGATTAAAGGGAGGGATAAAATGCAATTTGAGTGAAAAAACAGTAAAGAACGTGCAGTGAATGTGATGATTTTGTTGACCTCCGTAGTAAACAACGTGTATTCATTTGTACATCGTTCATCATAGGCTCAACGGGTTACGACCTCACTTATTACGGTCTGATTGTTGATGTTTTCTAGTATTAAAAAAAGAAGTTTAATAAAGAACACAATGTTAAATTCGCTTGCCTATTCAATTTCAACACTTTTGAATTTAATAACTTGAAAAAACCAGTTTTTGTCACTTTTTTACTTCAAATTCAAATTCCATTTTCCGTTTCAAGTGGCAGATTCCGCGAATTCCGTCGGTTTTCCGCGATCGCGGAAAATCATTGGCCCTCGAATTTTCATCCATTGGCGCAGGCGAGCTAACCCACACGTTTGCTGGCTGTTACTCGAATTCCTTCTGAATCCGAGGAAAGCATTTGCGTGTCTTCGACTGGAATTCACACACTGAAATTGCCGCAAAAATCTCAAGAGAAGTAGCACAAACATAATTTCTTCTGATGTCGCCATCATGGAAGGACATGTCGTCATGTCAACCGGGTGTCAACACGGTCGAGGCACATGGCGCGTTCTGCGCAGGCGTACTACAACAGCATAACCAACGTCCTTGGTTGAGTCGTTTCACACGGCCGATCAGTGCAATTATAACGCAGTTGCAATTTTTTGTAGTAGGTCTCGATCGCGGTTATATTTAGTCAGGATCTTTTGCTATTTCATAACTAGGATAGCTTTCACACGAGTGGGTTTTGCTATTTTTTATCCTGGTTGCGAAAAATAGCAAAATATGTTGGATAAAAAGCTCTCGTGTGAAATGGGCTTAAGTCTACATACATGTATGTAATTGCTTCTGCACTGTTTGCAGGAGCTGGTCTAACAGCTTGATAACCTCTCAATTCACTTTCTGCGGTTTGTTGAAGTTGGGTTAGTGTTGTTTCAGACCCATAGGGGGCCTTTCCACAAAACACACTCAAGAATTGGTGGTTTCCGCTAAGGAATCCAAATGGACTACTTTCGCTTCAAATGCCTCTCCAACTGTACCTTTCTGCTTGAAGCTCGTCTGGGAAAGGACACCAAGTGCTATTAAAACCCTCCTACTGCCAACACAATTTGTTATTGAGTTGACTGACCATTCAAAACCATTTGGTAGAATGGTTTTGAGTGGTGAGCTAACTGTGTATAGAGTAGACCTCCCTGAATGGTTTCAAATGGTATGTCAGCTTATCTATAGCCCAGTATGGATACTTTCAAGTGGTGGAATGGTTTGCCCTTGGAGTGGTGATTTTGAGTGCATTGTTGAACTCAATTAGGGTTACAATGTTTTTGTAAACACAGTGCCAGTGTTTTCCCCTGAACTGCTAAACACAAGGCTGGGTGCATTACACTTGGGGTAAACATATACCAGACTTCTGGGCATGTTCCATTTTTACAGAGGTTAAAATTGTTATGTTATTGTATGTTTTTAATTGTTTCTAAGTATTATATAACTCATTACATAATATTATAAAGAAAATAATAGTAGGAGTGCACAATTACTGTGCAGTACATTCACCATTCAAAACCATTTAGCCTTGGGGGCATACCACAGTGCAGTGTATCCACCACTCAAAACCATTTGAATGGTTGTGAATGGTGACACAGCTTATCATCAATACAGGTCAAATGGTACTGCCATGTGTGTACAAAAACAATTGGGTTGTAAACGTTAGTGAATTTTGAATGGTTTTGAATGGTGTATCAGTAGGAGGGTTATTAATATTAATAATTTATTGATTTATATTGTGCCCATTCCATAAAATGTACACAACCGCATAACAAAATAATCAACAGTAATAAAAAAGCTACAACAGCCAAAAATACACCATCTTCTAGAGTTAAAGCGCAAATTTCTAAATTAGTGCACAAATGGAGTTGAGAACAATTTTATTGCAGGAAATTGAATATAGGTCATTGCACAGAAAGTACAAATAATGTACAGATAAAAGAAAGGTCAATGTGAGCAGGCTCAGCTTTCTTGGAGCTATTATTAATCAAGAACCCCTGAACCAACTCCCAAGGCATCATCAAACACATGGGAGATGATGACATGGTTGAACCTTGCAGTGCACATTAGAAAATAACATTAAAACAAAACGATGAAACTTGTGAAATGTTGTACCAATTGCAAAGACATTTAACCAGCCACATTGAAACAAAATGTAGACTTGTTTTTCTTTTAAATTCTCTAGGAGGGACCCTCATCTGATCAGGTTTTATTTTAAGTCCATGAACTATTTTATTAAATACAATACTGGAATTTATATATTCACATCCCCTGCAACAAGTGACCAGTTCATTGCAAAAGACTGTCTAAAAATGCTATCACAAGAGGGCTCACTTCACACTGCTTTACTAACATTACATCCAAATGAAATGAATACTATCCTGGTAGATGTATTAGCATACAGAAAATGTTACAGCTACATGTACATTGAACTTCTTTTGTATGCTGTGAAGTGCTCCAGAAATTCCACAAATCACATGAACCCAAATTTCATGCCGCATAAAACCTGACGTAAATTCTTTTTAAAATTATGAAATAATATACCATTAATAATGTTGTTTATCAGACATTCCAAACACAGTGTTGTAAGTATATCTGTCAAGTCACAGTCCTTTTATAACAACAGCATGAAAAGTGCAAGTACAAGGGTCAACTCTTGAATTGGATTGTTAAATTTGGCGTTCCAAACCATTAAGTTCATACAATAAAGGCTCATAAAGCAAAGAATTCTAACCAAATGAAACCCCACACGGAAGCTGATGTTTCCTCTCTGCATGCTGGAGGTGGAAACTACTATTTTATACTTTTTCTCCATTGAACTCTTTGTTTTAACAATGAAATAAGGCCAACTTCCACTCTGGAACAACCCTCACATGAAATTTCCTTGGGTTATTAAATTGAAAATTTAAGATTTACTACATGTGTGTAAAACTAATGTTTGCTTGAAAAATAAGGTTAGATGTTTGCAAATAATTCATCATCTAACAATCTTCTGAGTTCGACACAGCAACAGCGCAATGTTTAGTGCAGGCCTTAGTTACTCTTCATTTCCATATTCATTGGAACCTGAACAAAAGGGAGATATCAAGAAAGCTTGGCTAGAAAACCTTAAATCTAATCATAATTCTGTTAATAACTGTTTTTGGCAACAAACAAAAGTATAAACCTTTGCGACTGAGCTATTCAGCTGATATCAAGAAAGCTTGGCTAAAAAACCTAAAATCTATCAGCAGAAATCTGATCATAGTTCTCTTGATTACTGTTTTGGGCAACATACAACACTATTGCGACTGAGCTATTCAGCTCCCGGATTTCCATCCACACTGCAAAGACTTCCTTTCTCCAGGAGGTGACTGACCATCATCAAAATACCTCTGGCAAGCCATGACATGTGGCAACCACAGAGTGAAGCACATGTACTCTGTAAGATAACTTCATGGAATTTCACTTCTCCTGGGAATCCAATCATTACCAAAGACTGATAGATGATGGTTTGAGCCAAGAAAGATAGCAAATTTGTTGACTATAAATGAAGAAAATAGATTAAAGATATATTTTCCTGCCTAAATATTTCATAAACAGCCAACAAACCTGATGGATCCCTTTTAAATACACTGATCAGATTCATCACCTCGAATAGGCTCTCTATTATAGATGTTGGGATTTCATTGGATCATGGGGTTATGTTCAGGTTTAATGCGAGGATGGAAATGTGCCCCTCCACAGCGAAAGTAATTATTAGAACACAGTGTAACACTTGAAAACATTACATTCCAGTTTCCTTACAAATGTAAAAAACAAATTCTACACTGAAATTCTACCACATGAAAATCATACACGTTCCCATAGCGGCATTTTCTTTTGATCACATCAATGCAACACCTATTCACCCCAGACACTCTTTTACCAAGGTAAAAATAACCCAAACAGAAATCCTCCTGTTCAAACTGTCCATGAAAAGACTCGTATCTCCTGGTGAGGGATCAGCTTGCATTGTAAGACGGTGACAAAACAAAACAACTCTCAATGCTGGCCTACCATTCAGATTCAAATGGCAGAGGCAGTGCATACATGATGTTCAGATGTAGTTTAAGCACCTCTTCAGTAAAACCACAGCCGACTGTACTAACTACAAAGAACAGTGTTTCAATGGAACGCCACTTTCCCATGCTGATTCTTCAATTTTTGTACAATTTAAACTTGCAACATTTGCAGAAGAACACCAAGTTTATCAAAAGTCTTTCAAAAAAATTACTTCTGGGAGTTTGCATTTGACACCACTTGGTACCACCTGATACAATGCATAGTTCATTGGAATGTTGACAAGGGGAATAAAAACCAAGTATTTCAATAGGTTGAGGACTGTTATGCCATCTCTTTTTGTCCTGAATTCATACTTGTTATCATTATGCAAAGTACGTAGACATAAACTCACATAACACATGACAAACCCAAAGCCAAAGGGTCCTGTGCCCCCTTTTACACCATCCTCATTTCTCACCTTAGATGGTATCCCCTAAACATTCAGTAACTGTACACATTTACAGTCCTGCCCACTTGTATAGAAAGCAATTCCTTGTACTACGATCAAAAATAAATAAACTTTATGGAGGTGACCTATTTCTGACAAAAATCTTTTACAATAAATTGACAACTAAAAGCCTTCAGGAAAAAATGCTTTTAAGTGAACAAATAGGCCTATGGAATTTGTTTAATACCGGTCAAGAAAGGATCTACTGGTCTGAATCATTTCGTCAATTCTTTTTTCTTCTACCTGTGACCTTATCTCCAAATAGCATTAGGCCTATATCCAGAACAGATATTTCACAGCCAGCACAAGTTCTCTTCACAAGTTCTCCATTTATTCACAACTGCCCTGTGTGTTTCCTTTTGGATACTGTGTGATCTTTCACTAAGTGCTCTCTTCTATCATATTTAAGTATCTCTTCTACAAGCTGGTCAACAACCTATCCCAGGACTGCTGCTCCAGATTTCAATCTCACTAATGACTGGACCTAACAGAACTCACTAGTCCAAATAAATCATTTTTGTTTCAATGCTTCTGCTGCAACTATGCTGCAACTATGCTGCAACATGTAAAAGCGGGCAATTGCATTTGTCAAGGGTCAGCCTATAGGTCTCAATACACCATCAAATCTCAATTGCATTGAGATCTATCATCATTACTTTAATGGCACACTTGCTCCAAATGCAAGCAACGGTTGATTCCCCTTCATTATTTTTTCCCCCCAATAACCTGTGCTGCTGTTGAAAGATCAGCACAGTGTAACAATGCTACATCATCTGCACCATATTCCCCTTTTTATTACCACAGGATTGAAGACAATTTGATGGAACCAATGTCCTTAATTTAAGGTTTAAACACAAACATTGTTACTGTTTCCCACACTGAATAAGATTCAAGATTCAAAGGAAAAAGAGAGAACTTCAGGCTCAGTCTCTGTAATAACTGTAAAATACACTTTAGTAGGTACCAGATGACACATATAGGAAATGCCCCAACCTTCAGTATGACAATGATTAAGATTACATATCTTATCAATTGTGAACTGTTTGTGTTGCTGAATCTTGGGTCAACAAACATCACAGGTAATAACTTTATAGTTAGCTGTTCCGACCTTTCAGTCGGAACAGCTTTTGAAATCGTCCAGATTTTTATTATTTTTATTATTATTATTATTCTTTCTTTCCATAAAATCGTATTGACTTAACCTGTGTCTCTTTCGAACGCCATATGTCCCTTTTAAAATTATCAAAAGTAGACAAATCACATACCATTGTAAAGCTTAGGCCCTGACTTAAATTTTAGATGTAATTAGATTAAAATTCTTAATTAATTATTCACGTGACAGCTGTATGAATATTTAATTAGGCAATCTTGTGCGCACCATATCTCAAGAAGTATACATCCGATCTTCAAACTTTTTTCAGTTATGGACTTGTCTTGTATTGTAGATGTGAAATCTGTTCTAACATTTTTCGTCACGTCATCATGACGTCATTTGTAGGCGTATTTTTCTTTTTGTGTACAAAAAATCGTTTTAGTAACGTTTTGGTGGTTCAAACACAAACCATGGCTACGAAGCAAATTGTGCCGTGATTGCGCAATCACGGCTAGGCGTCAAAGACTGCCGTGATAATGGAATCGAGAGAGGATATACGTACGTTCTAATAGGGTTTTCGTTAAAAGGCATTGGATTGGGATAAGTTACATACCATCGTGTACCTTATCAAATTTATTAGTATGAAAAACACATTTTTGTTACTGTGACGTCATCAGGTGTCAAATTACGGTAATTCAAAGCTTTAATGAGTTAATCTTTGCAGCACCATATCTCAAGAAGTACACAGCCGATTTTCAAACTTTTTTCAGTTATTGACTCCTTGGGCATTGGAAATTAGCCTTGGGTAACCGTGACCCCATCTTGACCTTTACTTCCGGGTCAACCGGAAGTGAGACCATATTTCAAGAACTACCCAACCGATTTTCAAACTTTTTTCAGTTATAGACTCCTTGGGCATGGGAGATTAGCCTTGGGTAACCGTGACCCCATGTTGACCTTTACTTCCGGGTCAACCGGAAGTGACACCGTATTTCGAGAACTACACAATCAATTTTCAAACTTTGTTCAGTTATAGACTCCTAATGGGCATTGGAGAATAACCTTGGGTAACCGTGACCCCATGTTCACCTTTACTTCCGGGTCAACCGGAAGTGGGATCATATCTCAATAACTACACAACCGATTTTCAAACTTTGTTCAGTTATAGACTCCTAATGGGCATTGTAGAATAGCCTTGGGTAACTGTGACCCCATGTTGACCTTTACCTATGGGTCAACCGGAAGTAAGACCATATCTCAAGAACTACACAACCAATTTTCAAACTTTTTTCAGTTATAGACTCCTTGGGCATTGGAGATTTGCCTTGGGTAACCGTGACCCCATGTTGACCTTTACTTCCAGGTCAACCGGAAGTGGGACCATATCTTAAGAACCACACAACCTATTTTCAAACTTTTGTCAGTTATAGACTCCTTGGGCATTGGAGATTAGCCTTGGGTAACCGTGACCCCATGTTGACCTTTACTTCCAGGTCAACCGGAAGTGGGACCATATCTTAAGAACTACACAACCGATTTTCAAACTGTTTTCAGTCATAGACTCCGTGACCCCATGTTGACCTTTACTTCCGGGTCAACCGGATATACACAAAGTAATTAGTTCCATTCTCGTTATTATTATTATTTTTGATGTTTGTGATTTATTGCAGCTAAGGCTCAAAGTTTACAAAAATTACCGGAACAGCTCTGTGATTGTTCACAATCACTATCTCTAGTTTTATTTGTTTCGCTTTTATCTTCTCTTGCATTATTGACTTGAAGGAGCTCCATTCACAAGAGTAAGGGCGGAGTTTTCGACATCATTTCTCAATTTTCAGGGATGGACCAGTGGTGATCTAGTTATCTGGTTTAGATTGTAGGCCTATTATTAGTTCATATTTTAATCAGCGTGTTTGGACTTTTGAGTGGGTTAGTTCAATTATCAGTAACTTAGTATCAGTATTATAGAAGGCTTTTGAGCAATCAAAAAACAAAAGAACCAGGTACTTTCTATCCATACACACACATGTTTTTGTCTACAATGCCACAGCAGGTTTCTTTGTGAAGTAAATTTGATTTGTAGATTTTATTTCATTAAGTAATCAATTGAAACGTGAGCATGCATGTACAGTTACACTAAATGAAATTCATCATAACTGGCCTGGAATTTCAGTATTGAGAGAAAACGGCAATTTTCATTTTGCAAAGGGCACTTCCTTTGAAAAATCGCAAAGTCTATGGGAAACTTTTGAAGGGGCATTGAGGCAAAGACTGATGCAACAGAGACCATGGCCTCCCTTTGCTTCCAGGCCTGTCAAATATATTTTTAAGCTCCCTTATTTGGCAGTGTTTCCCCCATTCCATTGCTCTGCTTTCCATTCAAGTGATGCACTCAAAGGACAACTTATTGTACATGTACAACTTAACTGCATGTCAAGTGCATATATGTTCCTTTATATACGCTAATGAAAAAAGAACACATGGGATAGGAAGTTTGAGTTCCCTTTACCATGGCAACTGTGACATGTGTGACAAAGGTTAACCCTCTGTTTGTGTGTTTTGGCTGGTGTGTACTCTTCTTCATTCAAGGCATTATTCAATCAGGGCTGTACAGCTGTATACATTTTTCTTGGTTTCAGTTGAAACAGCAACTCATATGAAATTTGATTAATTGTAGAAACAGTTTTTTTGAATTTAAGCTTACATGTATGCACCATATGGCTATTTTTCTCTGGTTTGTATAAGGTTACATGTACAGTGTTCAGTGTACATGCCTTTTTAATTTAGTTAGAAAAATGTTGTAAAGCGCCTCGGGGTTGGATCAGTGTATGGTGCTCAACAAATCTAAGTATTTTTATATATTGTGAGAGTCGGATGTTATCAGTCATCCAGCTTCTCCATTTGTTTTAAGTTTTCCATTTTTATGTAAATGTTTGTTGTTCCTCTCTTTTAAAACATTTATAGAGTTGTATTTCATTATGTGCTTTGTTTGAGATTATGAGTGACAATTAAATTGACAGAAAATATATTATTTGACATGACATTTGTATTTGGTTACCTATAATTATTCCAAGGAACATTTCTGTCCTTGATTTGGTACTATAATATAGACTTTTTAAAACTCCAACAAAAATGGGGCGACAACGCCATCAAGTTTGTTGACCCTGGGTGACCTCAAGGCACAGGTCAGCATCAACCTGTACCAGCAGATCCAAGCCATAAACCTTAACTGGACCCCCAGAGGGCAAGAAAGTGACAGCTTTCTATGACCTTTGACATTGGAAGGTCAAATTTTGAAACAGAGGTCAAAGGTACTGTGGTTTTCATGCTCTCTGAAATTACATTTAAACCATGTGGATTGTGAACAGTTTAGCATGATATCTAACTATACATGCATGTGGTATATAATATGGCCATCTAAAATAAAACATATTTATCTAAATTGACCCTTCTATTTTTGTCAGACTGTATTTTAATTATTGCTTACATCAAGTAATAAACCACTGGGTAAGTTTTGAGTTAAGAAAACTTACAAGAGCGGGACTTAACCTGGGATAACTAAAACAAGAAGTCATGTAACAAAAAGCACTATCCTTTTCAAATACAAGAGAGGAAACTATGAAATGCTGAAATAAAAGCCCATAATGTTTCTGGTGTTACCAGTAGCAAGGCAAACAGATTAGTCATGTACATTTACAATATTGACTTAAAAACACCTTAAGCTTATTATCATCCTCTCCAAAAATCCCCCTGATAAGTACAAAGCTTGCTTTGATAAAAACACGCCCACTTGTACCCTCTAGGTTAGGCCAAGTAATACAAAAAACCAGTTGATCGTCCCCGCCCGCATCCTTTTTTGAGGCCGCATCCTTTTTTTTATTTTCGATTTTTCCTTTAAAAAAAAATAATAAAAAATAATAAAAAATTTGTATTTTTAATCCACCCTCGACATATATATTTTAATTTTTGATGTAAACTTACCTCATGCAACAAATAGATATAAAGAAAGTTAGCGGTGATTTCAAACTGAAGAATTGGTGGCCTGTTTGAATTGAAATACGTGGCAGCCATCTTGGATTTTTTTTTTTTAAATAACAAATAAAAAGGCCCTCATCCTCCTCTTTTTGGAAAAATCAGGACGATCAACTGGTATTTTTTTTTATTTGGCCTTACATTTGGGATACCAAATTTCACAACATTACTGGCAGTTAAATTGTTAGAAGTGCAAATGTAGTTTCACATTCCTTTAACTATCGCTGGGAAAAGAAGATACTTCAACCTGGTATAATCAGCACAGCTAAATAAAAATGGACACATAATCAATACTCAGATAGCTCAGTTGGTAGAGCGCAGGTACGTTAATCCGGAGGTCGCAGGTTCAAGTCCAGCTCTAGTCAATTTGTCCGTGTTCAACCCAAAACTATTCATAATTTATTTCCTCTAAACCATTGACATGATGATACACTAAGTTATTGTAAAGGGCTTTACTTTGTAGTAAATTAAATTTCACAAATATGTATTGTAAGATGTACACTAATAATAGTGTCAATACCGAGTGAGGGCGCGCGCTGTTCACCGCGCAGCCACTTTTTGTTAATGGGAAACTGTGACCACCTCAACATGTACAACGCTAAAGAGAGATCGGTGGTGCGGAGGGATATAGATTTAACCCATGTTAATCGTTTCATTCATAAAAATAAACGGAACTACTTTCAAGATGGAGTTTTTCTCTCGCGATTGATATGCAATTTGACGTCCGTTTTGTTGGAGTATTTGTGAAAAACTTTCTGTAAAATCACAAGAAATCTTGTTTTCTGCGCTCAAATTCATTGTGAACTGTAAGCAGTTATCCTCTTAGGGCCCCATAATGAACCAAAAATGACAGTTAGTTGAGTATTTAATTATGTAATTACTTTTTGAATTAAAACTATTGGTTGTCGCGCTTTTTCGCGCTTGATTGTCAAACACGTTGATACGGCCCTTGGGAAATGTTCAATTACGCAAGGGGAATTGGCTGTTGTGCGCAACCGCGAAAACGTTGCGCTGGTACAAGGTCACAAAAAATTGTAATGTAAACAAGGTCAAATATTTTTAACTTTGACCTTCCATAAGTCCGGTTTTCATGAACCGATCTCCACAAGTAAAGTATCAAAATGAATGTCTCAAAGAGCTCTATCCAACTAGACTACTTACAACTCAATCAGATCAAATCTCAAATTTTGTGATTTCCACTACTAATAAGCAAATATTGTTAATAATATATAAGAAAACAGGGAAAAAAGTACTTTATGGTAAATGCACGCATGCACAACAGGCACATTTGATGGATTCCCCGGGGGAAGCATTTCATACATTTTGAGTAGAAGAAGTAATGAAGCCTCAACTCCGTATGTCGAAACCATAAATCAAAAAAAAAATTCCACATGGAAACACAGTGACAGAGCCGAGGATAAAAAGCTGGTGATGTGTATACACCATCAGTAATGCTGCGTTACCATTACTACATGAAGTTCCCTCACTCAATAGTATGTTCACCTGTTGGGTTGATCCTCTGCCCAAACTAAATCTCTATGGTTAGTATTCTATTATCATTGTGTGTATAAAGGCTATCGAGCGTAATCCCCAAGCTCCAGAAAAGCTGCTTGATATTGCCTGTATGAGTTGGGCAGTTTTAAAAACGTGAATATAACTGAGCAGCTTGTATTTACTTGGGTTAGGCATAGTGTGAACATGTACATCAACTCATCTCATCAATTATACAAAAATAACAATAGTAGTGTCGAAACTGCAAAAAGGTTTTGTACATTTTCAAGTAAAGTTTGACAGGTTTAGACTCGGAACTTTGAGAGGACATTCCTCTGACCCCAACTAGTATCTTCATAAAATGAGTCACTCAATAAATATTGTAACATCCAAGACTAGTATTGCCCAATTATGAATTGATAAATGTTGAGAAGTAACCTTTTGATAATCAAGAATGTTTGAAAAAAAAATGTGAATCAAACTTGTTGAGATGAAAGTTGACCATCGAATTCATTTCAAAAACTGTGAAGGAAGAATGACACTTAGCAAGGCCCCTTGGGGTGCAAAGACCTAGGTGTATGGGACCATCGGATCCACCTTTGTAAGGCAAAGTATTTTTCTTATTATGCCAGCTTTGAAAGGCACCAGTTCTTCTTTTATGGGTGGTTGTTCTTTTGGTTCGGGATTGATTCGGCCCACTCAGAAGCTGAACAAATCTTTAGTCTGGATACTTGTGCTTCTGTTATTGGGGCTGATACCAAATGAAAAGGATCTTGTGTTGAGCACACACAGATTACACAGTGACCCAAGAAAATCCTAACTGTATTGTCCATATCCGTGCCGGGTCATTCTCTATGGGAAAAAGTAATCTTTAAAAAAAAAAATCCAGGATTATCAAGAAGTTTAATCCCAAAGGTGGAAATCAGAGCTTTCCTTTTTAAGATGACACTTTTTATCACCTTTAAAAATGGTGAGATTTAGTTAACAGGGAGGTCATTGCTTAACAATTGCAGACCATTTAGTCAAGAAGAGTTAAAGCAATTTCAATTTGTCACTTTCATCAACCATTAACCACTTAGCCATCTTTCATCAAAAAACCTTTATGAACACTGTACTTCTCGAAGTTCCTTTAAAAAATCTTCAAGGTACATACTATTCAGTATTACGTCAAGGTGGTTACACACACAAAAAAACAGCTAAAAATCTATCATTGATTAATACATTGCTTGAAAATGCAGAAGTTCTCCCTGATTTCTGCCAGTTCACACAAGGAAGATCTGTGGGGGGGATTTGTTTTGGGTATAGGGATCGATTATTATCATACATTGATCAGTCCTGTAACTTACTTGAAAAAAAAGTTGCCGCAAACCGAGAAACATTCACACCATAGCCCTACAAATTCACTTCCCTTGCACCATGCTCCATGCTTGAACAGACACAAAATTCACACTACAGAGTAACATGTGCACAGTACATCTACAAAGTACATGAGTTTCCGGAAATGATCAGCCACTATGCATGTATACAACAAGTCAACCTGCATACATTTAACTTGACAATTCACTAAAAGTCACATAATAAATGCTGGAATATTTCCCGCCTTGCCTGTAGCTTTTGATCCCAACAAAAGAGTTTAAAACTGTTACTGTACCAATGGAAGCCAACAAAGCCCACCCTTAGGAAAGAGGAGAAAATTACCCAACCCAATCAAAGGGCAAGACTTTATGACACAAAGCCCCCTGGAAGCTCATTGGTGGTGTTAATAACCAGTGCAGGCCCTGTTGCTGTTTTCCCTCGCCATTGATCATAGTTTCATCATGAAGCTAAAAGCTCTATGGTTTCCTGAAGAGTGGTAGGAGTCAATGGCCTGCCATGCCTGACTTGCATTCCCCTCGTCTTGGCTTACTGGGTTCGTGACGTGGTTCACGTTCACTCTGGTTCCCTTGCTAATACTGGGAAGCAGATCCCAAGCTGTGGAATCTGGGAGTGCTATTTATCAAACTTTTATGAGCCCTAGGCAAACCACATGGGCTCCATTTGTTAACTGTCCTTCTTTAGGCAATATGGCACTGGATGATTGGTCATCATTCTGTGTTATTTATATTATGCAAAACTTCACAATGTTAGTCAGAGAAGCCTGAACACACAAATTGTTTTGAAGGAAATTTATGCTTATTAAACTTTAATGAAAGTTTTAATATAAAGACTTTCAAGGTATGATATTTGAAAGCCTTAGTTCAGATGAACATTGTCCTTAACAATTTTTTATTTTTTATTTTTTTAAATTCAATACTGTACCCCCTCCCAAATCAAAAATAAGTATTTAAATTATTTTACTTCTTGACATAATAGGCCTACCCCTCAATAATGCAGTGGGAAATATTCACGATGACATGGTGTTAAATCTGTGACTCAAATTTCCAGACCCCTTGAGGGAATTCAGTCTTGCTTCACTAAGGAAACCCACACTCATTCCTGTCTGTCTCCTTCCCCTTCCTGGAGACAAATCTTGATTGACAGAAGAGTCATGTCAGTCAATTCATTGTAAGTGATGCAGCAAGAAATAGCATTTACCCCTTAGCAGTAGCAGGGTGGGACTGAATCAATTGCCAAATGATCACAATCAGTGAAATAATATGAATTATCAGAATTTTCCAGGAAACTTCATCTGTTCAAGTATTTGACACAATTTGACATTTCAAGTGTTACATAGAGCAAGGCTGTTCCTAGCTCTTTGATAAAAAAATAACAAAATGTTTTACATCTTTCAGTTTACAAACTTGACACAATTTCTTTAACACTATTTTCACCAAAACACATGTCACAACTAGGGGAAAACATCTATAATAACTGTGACAGACATGCCTTGTAAAACACAATGCATTTATTTATGAAGGTCCTCACAATCAGACAGACAGTAGTCCAACAGTTTAATCAAAACAACAGAGTCCTTGACTGCCAGAAAAGTTACATGTAATGCAATGTAGTACCTGATCATTTGTGATGTGACCCAATACAAATAACAATGCATGGCTGGGAATTGAGTCAAACAAAAAATATTTTGATAATGAGTCTTCTCGCAAAACTTTTTCAAACTGCATTATGGTGGACATTTTAAAATGCCCGAAAAAACTTCGTCCTTTTTTGGTTGTTATCATTGGACCCCCCCCCCCCCCCCCCTCCCTGGAAGCTCTTTCGTGTAGCATGCACTGGCAGGCAACTTTCGTTCTATCCTTCATTTCCCCCGTACAAAGAGGGACAAAGGGTACTAGAAATCATGCTTAAAATCTCCCTTTTTCTGGGAGGTTATTGTGTAATCCCTGGTTCCAGAACTTCATCCTTTTGTTGTACAATTACAACAGATCGATGGGCTTCCATCATTGTTTTTCATTGTAGCTGACACATTTGGAGGCAGGTCCAAGATTACAGCAAACCATGGCCAATTGTCCTTAGTGGCTTATGGCCAAGGTTCGTACCTACTCCTGGTAAGACATTCCATAATTTCTTGAAAGAGAATGAAAAATCCTGGTGCATTTTTTATAAGAATTTTTGTTGTCTTTACTTTCTTAATCAGGGCTTCACTGTGGCAACGATATTCTCAACAACCAAATTGACGAGCTCAAAACTTCAGGGGAAAAATAACGTGCACAATAGATTTTCTAATACTGATGTAAAGTGGTTACCCTCAAAAGTGACACTCTCAAAAATGAAACGTTCATGCCAAGTGTCCAACAGCAACTTTATACTTTTCAATATTTCATCCACTTTGTATTCTTAATAAATGATTTGTGTTATCAGTCATTAAGTAGTTTTTAAAGTAGTTTGTGGTTAAAACCCCATTGCAATTCCCCAAGTGGATATTACTCAAATCACGTTTCCTATTACTTTACATGTAACACAAGAGCTATAAAACCTTTAGTGTCTTGTATTGAAAGAATGCTGCAAATGACTTTCAGGAGTTTGGGTTATCAAAACAATTTATTGACACAAAAATGGCCCAGGATAAAATCCCACCGGCATAAAAGAAAGCAGATATCTGTACACCTGTACCAGGGTCAAAGAAAAGTCATACAGCTAAAAAGCCCACACTTGGCAAATTTGGATCCCGGATTATTAGCTTTTGGTACAAAAGAATACATATCAGTTTTCACTGGTAGCACTTTACAACTTTGAACAGTATTGAGTTTTCAGGATATATACAAGACCTGACCTTATATTTGACGGCGGCACAAAAAACACAAATTTCAAACTACTGTAGTAGTAGGGTATGTGAGGTCTGGTGGTTTATGAAAATTAGAGAAACTTGATAATCAATTTTCATTTAATCACTCCAATTTGCAGACTTGACCA
This sequence comes from Leptasterias polaris, assembly GCA_037783415.1. Classification (NCBI taxonomy): domain Eukaryota; kingdom Metazoa; phylum Echinodermata; class Asteroidea; order Forcipulatida; family Asteriidae; genus Leptasterias; species Leptasterias polaris. The sequence continues at coordinate 455,645 of JAZGTN010000192.1, forward strand.
AAAACAATGCATACTTTTTAGTTAACTACCAAATTCGTTCAATAAAGTGTAATTTACACATTTCCCAGTGAAGCTTTGGTTCTGTTAAACTTCACACACAGAATTCCATGTTACCTTGTTCAATCTGTCAAGACAAAGGTGTTAATCTACTCCAATTTACAAGCAGCTTTATATACTGCCATGACAGTACTAAGAGTGCAAGTGCAATGTCCAACAGAAACCTTACTACCTATAACATCCAGTTAGTTAGTTTTTATAAATCACTCACTGTGTGTTACAGTTTTGGAATACTTGCTTTGTGCTTGGCGATGACATGTTTCTTTTACCCTGTGAGTGTGAGCAAAATGTATTTTCTTCTTATTTATTAATATTGTACTATGGTAATAACTGTATGTGACACAACTCTTCTGATCCACATGGTAAATTTCATGGAGCTAAGCTAAAGACCATAAATATTTTGGTCATAATGTCAAAAGCTACTTGTTCGGCTTTGTATGTTTACAGCTCGATATTGAAAGACTGCTGACCCATATTCAATATGGTACTGGTAGCCCCGAATGGCAAACTAAACCTTGTATATGGCGTATTATCGGTGCTATAAAACACTGTGTGTGATTCTAGTTTCTATTGATAGGCTGAAGGGTTTTGAGCATATGACCAAAGCATTTGAACAGCCAGCCTGTGGCATGAATCGCAGATAGGTTCAGTTGGAGGCCAAGGGACACAAAGACACTTTGGCTGCACATTAAATCATCCAGTTTTGTGAAAGATACGTATTTTCATACCATAAAAATAACTTTGTTCTTTTGATAAATAGGACTAACTTTGAAACAGCAGCGATCCCCAGGTACAAAAAAAATATATAGGCGCCCCTATCACCAGTACATAAATCTACTTCTCAGAGATGTTCCCTACAATAACATTCATAACATTCATTTGGAGCTCTTGGACCCTTGTAGAGTTATGGGAGGGTCCAGGTCCTTGGTAATCCCAAGGCTATTTCCCCCTAAATTCTACCACCCCACGGTGTCACCACAAATCCTGTCTGTCACCAAGGTTCCAGCATGGGTTCAACCATGTACACTGTTGAGACTATGGCTAATAGGCCGGCAGTGCCCTTGCTACTTTCTGTGGAGGCTTTTCGTCCATATCCATAGTATGACAGTAACAGTAACACGCTAAAAACACTTATGTTTTGAGAGCAAACCGAGTGTACATAGAATACGTTACTCGTTAGTGTATACTATTCTTTTTAGCAGATAATAGTTGGATAATATGGTTAACTAAACAGCAACAATTCCGGAAAAATGCAGACACAAAACAGGAATTTTATTTTGTCGTCCAACACGGTAGAAATTTAACACTGTACCTACTATTTAACTGAGAACAAGCGAAAATAACACGCAGCAGGCAGGAGTCACAGTTTGTAAAATTTCCAATACTTCATGCATCCTTTAGCAACCACAACAAGCTGAAATTTTGACAAAGTAAACAGACTGAATTGAAGAATACTCACCCAGAAGCCTCTTGTTACGGTTTCTGTTTACCACTTTATCCCAAGTGTTCGATTTGAATCGCCCGGCGGGGTCCCGTACGCTCAGAGAACGAGACAGGATCTTCGACATGATTTTGCCGGTTTGCCGGGGTGGTGGATGACAGTTATTTATCTCAGCCATACCGGCGTGTAGCTTGCCATTCCTCCACATTTTTTACTCCACCTCCTTGCAAATGCACATGAATAAGTTAAGTGACCCAATGTTCCTTGCAAATGCACATTAAGTTATGTGACCAATGTTCTCTGCATCTAAACCTTGATAATTCTGCACAAGCAGCTTGGAACTCTGTGCACAGTTCATTCAATGTTATGAGAGTTCTAATACAAATTCCGAGTCGTGTGTGTGTGATGTGTGGATGACAACGCAAGGTAAACACAACCTACCGCCACCGCTCGTGTAGATTTACATTGTACGTTGTTGTATGAGAAATACATGCAGTGCACACATGACATGGTATGGACCTGATAAAACGCCCAACTTGATTGGCTTGTAAGTGCCGTCCCTTCTTCGTAACGGCACTCATAATTGGCTTGTAGTTACTCTAGGTGATGTTCATTTTGTGAAGAGGGGAGTCTACTTAAAAGAAATGCGTCGAACTGCTCGATTGCCAAGGTTGTGGGTGGGAATGAGGTGGTGCTAGTTTTGAGTTTCGAGGGGTTAAATAAATGTTTTAGCTTTGATAGTCTAGACGGGACAGTAACAGTCTCCCCAGAAGAAGTTAGGGGTTATACAAATAGGCTATCACTTTTCAAGGAAGTTCCGCTATATTATAACCGATTCTTATCTCAGGTACAAATGAAAAACACTTAATAATAATAATAATAATAATTAAAAACTTGTAAAGCGCCATCTATCTAAGACTAAACTTATTCCGAGGCGCATAAAAACCAAACAAAACAAAAAACATAGAGAGTAACAAAAAAGATTACAAATTACGTAGCTTAGAAAGAAAATAAGAGCACATTGAATAAAACAGATTTACATAAATGTGTCGGCAAAAACAAGTGGGAAAAAACAACAGAAAGTCAATCATAAGAAATATTGAATAGGTGAGTTTTTAGCAATGTTTTGAAAATGTCCAGATACTTTGTAGCTCGGATATGTAAAGGAAGAGAGTTCCAGATACAGAAAATGCGCGAACGCCGTTGGAAGTGGTTGTTTTGGGCACAGTTAAAAGAAGTTGGTTTGTAGAGCGAAGATTGCGAGTTGGCGTATATGGTGAGAGAATTTCTTTGAGATAGGGAGGAGCCCTTGAGTCATAGCTTTCCAGGCAAGCAAAATTATTTTGAATTTAATTCTTTGACAGACTGGGAGCCAGTGAAGCTGTTTCAACACAGGTGTGATGTGATCATATTTACGTGTTTTAGATAATACCCGAGCAGCAGCGTTCTGGACATTTTGCAGTTTTTTGATAAGATGCTTGTTAATACCATAAAGCAATGAGTTTCCATTATCAAGCCTGGATGTAATGAAAGCATGTATAAGGATAGAGGCAGACTTTTTATTGAGGACTTTACGAACGCTGCTAATGTTTCTAATAATTATGGTAAAAAGCAGATTGACAAATTTTCTTCACATGGGATTCCATGCACATAGTGTTATCAAACATGATCCCAAGATTGCGAGCATTTGCAGATGATGTAACAGTAGCAGTGCCAATTTGCATCTGGTGATTGATTATTTTTTCTTGGTTATGTTTAGACGTTATTATGAGCAGTTCCGTTTTATCATCATTGAGTTTTAATTTATTATTGGTCATCCATGACTTTATATCAGAAACACATTGCTCAACACGTTTGCGTTCAGATTGCTCATCAGAACAATTTAAATCAAATGAAAGATACAGTTGAGTATCGTCTGCATACAAATGTACACTTATGAATTGATTTTAAAAATTTGCATTTTCAGGTGGGCTTATATGTAGTAATCAAGTTAGGCCTATAACAATGTTTTACCGAAAACTGTGTTAAGTTTTTGACAAAATATTTCTTGAAACAACAGCATCGCGACACTTTTTTCTAGTAGTTGTTTACAGTGATAAAATGTATTGGTTTCAATTGGGTTTCAATTTCGGGGACGTCATTTTCAATAACGCCGTTTTTAATTTCCGACATCGCGATAAGTGCGTGGGGATAAATCGTTTTTATCCACCTGCCACTCATCGCTGATAACCAATGACGTAAATATAAATACAAGATAAATCCCTTATAGTTATTTATCTTAATGCAAGGTTGACCGGTGCACTTCGCAATCTCATCGAAGACTGGTTCGTTCAGCCTGTTGATAGGACCATCCGTTTATTAGTAAGGGTATATATACATCATTCATGCAATGTTCCTTCACCGCTTCTATAAAACAGTATTCTTTATTGAAACCCCGCTGTCATTGTGAATGGTTGGACATATCCATTCAACTTTGATTGTGCCCCATCCCATTTTAAACCAGACTTTTAAACAAATGATTCTGGTGTTTTGGGTCCTGGTACTTTGTAATGTTTTTATTGCCTTTGCTTCATTTTTGTATGTTTTGTTTTGTGTTTTTGTATTTTTATAAATAAAAAAAAAAACTTCTTTTGTACCTTTTAAAAAATTTGTAAGAACACATCCAATTTGGCCTGCGTGCTACGATTTGTGTTTTGTTTTTAATAAAATATCCCAAAAAAAATTGCTGTACGCAGCTCCTCCCGTTGCAGGCCAAAGTCCGGCACAAGGTGTCATAGGTGGTTTGTGTTCTGCCACGGGAACAGTGTCCCTGAGTAGGGCCCATAGCACTAGCCTGCTCACTGCCAGCTCAGTATGTCTGAGGCAGTGACCTGCTAATCTCAGCCTTCTTGTCCTAATCTTGGTGCTAACTCTCGGTAGTCGACCGTAGAGCTCCTGGTTTGTGATATGCCTCTCCCAGTGTATCTGTTTTATACAACGAAGCATTCTTGTGTAGCAGCCGTCCAGTCTTTTCTCTAGACGACTGGTTAGTGTCCATGATTCGCATCCGTAAAGACGCTAGGTCCGATTTTTGGTCGATTTGACCTGAACATTTTGATTTAAATTTTACATAGGGGCCTAGCTGTTTTTAAAGATTGGAGAAAGTTATACGATGTTATTTAAGGTTTCGCGAAAAAAATCCGCCAACGATAAGTGGTAGTTAAGTCAAAAAAAATATATATATATATATAGGCCCTATATATGTATAAATATCAAGTATGCCTCTGAAGAAGGTCCAGTTTGGATCGAAAGCTAAGGCCATCTACCCTACTAATTATATGTATAAATATCAAATAATAAACCACTTATACTTCATATAAGAATGAAGTATTGTCGGGATCCCGACACTATCACACGTCCATCGGCCATTTACAATTAATTTTGCATGTTCCGTGTATTTTGTGCATTGTCCGTGGCACATACGAACGTTTTGGTATGTTTTGCGTTTTGAAACAGCATCTGTCAATAATCGTAGAGAGAGAGAAGATTCCTCACAATGTTTGTGTATACAATACTCGGGCTATGCAAAAGCTATCTTTATTGACGCTATACTTCCGATGCTCCAATCCTTCTAAATTATGGAAACAGTCCAACTGAAACAAATCATCACCAACAGCTTCAACTTCTTGAGTTATGGCTACATAACTTCATAAGTTATTAATTTTTCAGCGCGTTGAAGTTACTTCTCCGGAGGGCACTAATTCCAATTTCGCTTTTAAGCGTGGATTGCTGGCAGTGACGCTGAAGCAAATTAAAGAGCGACGAACTCTAAACTTTAAGACGACATACGATACAGTCAAGTCGGGTCACGGATACAAAACGGTGTCAACTACAATGAGTCATCAGTCATCACTGATGCAGAATCTAAATCCCTCCTTTAAGAAGCACGCGTTTCATCAAGATGAATGTTTCAAACGGATTATGAATTTATTCTTTCTATGGATAAATACGACCCATAAAAATAACAGTCCATGGTTAACACCTTAGGCCTACATCACGTGATCAGTTTACCTTTGTTACAGCGATCGCGGAATTATTTTTAATAATCAAATGAATGAAAGCAACATCAATGGATGGAAAAACTATTTGTGTATTGCAGAAATTCATTTCTTTGCATTCCTTAGTTCAATGGAGTCGTTTTTCACAGAAATGTTCAGAAATTCATTAGAATAAGTTGGAGTTTTTGACACCATTATTTGTTATGACGATAAATAACTTAAGAAATAGGCCTACCGTCAACTGTTTACTGCATGCATACACAATGAACAGCGTATAGGATTAATCCTTGGGATTGCAATTATACCGTCTGAATTTTATGTTATAGATCGTATCAGTTCATATCAATGGTATCAACATAAAGGTTTTTTAACGATTTCAGGGGAACAGGAATTAAGGCCATTAATGAAAACCTTTACTGTTACGGAAACACTTTGGCGGGCTTTTTATAGCTCGAGGTTTCATTCAATCTTCCATTTGGTACTGTTCACCGATTCATAACTTAGTTCCACACGATTTAAGTAGTATTCAGTAAACAATTACCAACTTTAAACGACGAGCAACAAAGCCAAAGCATATAGGAAAAAGGCCGCTTACCAACCTTGACCTTCAGAAATACGGAGCACCATTTTCACAACAGTTTAACTTTCTATTCATTACTTTTTTACTCATTGTGAACTTGTACCCTAATTTCTAAAGATTTTATGCCCCTTCTTGTGATTCATATAAAAATGTATTAATTGCATGCCTACATCATGCAATTACAATCATTCTATCATTGTCTTTAGACCCATTGCACAACGTGCAGCGCGCATCTCCTGTTCGCCATTTAGGGTGTCAAAACGTGCACAAAAGGATGGTAGCACGTGTTTACGCACCAATGCGGGTGTAAACACGTGTACTATCCTTTTGTGCACGTTTTGACACCCAAAATGGAGGACAGGAGACGCGCGTGCAAGTGCGCTGCGCGTTGTGCAATGGGTCTAAAGGCCTACTTGTAATTTTTGTTTCGCTTTTTAACAAAAGGGCATTCATGAATGGGAATAAAAGAGTAAGGACTCGTTCTTAAACGGCCGTTTTAAACCTTGCAGGGTTGTGGCCTTCGGCTCCTCAGGCCTTTATCACACGGCCACGACCCTGCCTGTTTTAAACGGCCGTTTAAGAACATTGTCGCCACTCTTTTATTCCCTTATTAAAACCTTTGTATATCCAAATTAATATCTGCACTATAGGTTTGTAAAACAGAAGCAATGCAGTAGTCAGGTTGCTCTGTTGATTGAGGTCCGTTTCCTAAATCCTGCTCCCTTTTTAGTCATCAAAGGCTTACAAGTATAAGCCAAGTAATAAATACCAATGACAAAGCATAATTTCTCAGATGGACGACAGAATATGGCAAAAAAACATCCAGCTTGTGACACGGTCACAGTGTCATGAACATGCACAGGAACTGATCATTCCTGTCACACATGATGAAATAACTCACTGTCTGCTTCCAGGGAAACTAAAGGCAGACGGTTAAGTAGTGTTAAAAGTTTACTGAAGCTTGAAATATCTCACAACAATTGACTGTAGTAGGGATTCAATTTAAAAGAAATTAAGAATTAATGAAAAATTTTGATAATGAAGAAAATCCGATGGCCTATTGTTATTGATAAAAACTAAATATCAGTACCCAGACTGTGTGAGGAGTGCACAGAAGACACAATAAGTAAACACACTTTTATATATCTCTTAAAATGTATGTAATTAATTTTCTCTCCAATGCCCCACTCCAAGATAGTTTATGGCTGCTAATGTAACCTGTCAAGGGAAGGTCTCTATAATATACCCACACCCAAATAATCGTACAAATGCATTTGCTTGGGTTTGAGGCTTTTGGTGTTTTTAACCAAAGTTGTTTTCTTACTACACTTGAACTTACATAAGGTAACCTCAGAAGTGGGATCAGTTCATTTAAAAGTTTTGTATCTGTTTGATGAGGGAAGAATAATTTTTAAATAAAACTTAATATATCTGTTACTATAGTGTGGGGAAACATTTTGTTTGTTGTTTGTAGCTTTATCTGTTCATAAAAAAAAATAGCAGGATCAACATCGGTTAATCAAGTGCAGGATGACATACAATACAGGCTCCTGAGTCCTAAATGGTACATTTGTCAACAAACAGACTGCATCCTACATTAAATATTCTGTTCTCGACCCAAATAATGATCAGTATGACATTACATGTATATCCAACTTACAATGGTTTTAACAACCTTCCAAAGCATTACAATACAAGCACAGATGATTTTCCCACCATAAATTTACCAGGAAAAGAGACTGTCAAAAGAGAATACCTAAATAGAGAGTCATCTTTGGCATTTTCCCACCTACCCTAAAACACAACTGTGTATGAAAGTCCTAATCCAGTAAAGCATACCGCCTTTCAAATAACTTGAACTTGTCCATAAACTTCCCAATTATGAAATTGTTTAGGTCTAGCGGTCTCTCCAGAGAGCACTTGATACAAGGCCTCTCCAAATTCCTACCCATCAGTTTGGACATACTTTATGACAGACAACTCTCAGTCTCACATGATTAATTCTATAGCGTTGCAGCTGATCATATAGCTCATACACAGAACACCAGATGGTGCAAGCTGCAATAACCCCAACCCTGGGATTCTAAAGTTGCAATCAAAAAGTCACAAAGTTGTGACCCAGTAAGTGTCCTCCACACTCTGGAAATAATTATCTTAATTAAAAATGGGAAGAGTTAGCATTATCCCCCTTTATCCAGCAGTAATGTTTTTCTGAGAAAAATTCACAGATGACCTTCTGGTCAATTTTTATTACTACCAAGTTCATTACTACCGGATGAATTGTTGATGTCAGTACAGTAGGTATGGCAATCTTCCAAAGGACGCTCAGAGTTCCTTGCTCTGAGCTCAGAGTTGCTCTGAACTTTGGGGGCACCAGTAAGTGTATCAATAAAAAGTGCACAAGACTGCGCTGTGACTTTATAACCCAAGTTATGATAAAAAACTGGGATGCTGGTTTTCACAAAATATTTCTCTTCAATACACTTACCAGGACAGTGTTCTCTCCGTGGTATGAGGGAGGCCTATCCCCCCCTCCCGCCACATTTACTGATCAGGGCTATCCTTTCACAACTGTTCCTTTTATTGCCTTCAAACATTTGATCTGATGTGAAGAGTTAAATCTTAAGATTCTGGCATCACCGACTGTAGGGGGGCTTTATAAAGCACTGGGCGAGTGAGACGAAAAACATTAGGTTTCTGAAAGGTTGGGACTCGGCTAGGAAGTAAATGGGGATTACCTGTGACAGTTTGGGCCTGTAACATCACTCATTATTTCTCAGTGCTAGTGAAGATTTAATCTGACATTCAGCATTGGCGATGTTTGTGGGAAGGAGGGCAAGAGAAACCATGGGGTGAGAGTGATGCATTGAGGCAAACACCGAAAAAATAATTAAGTATTTTCAAGAGCTCAAACACTACTGATACTAAATTCATATCAAGTAAATGCCTCGGCATCTTATATAACCCTTATGATAAGATACCTACCAGCCTTTTCCCTGGAACTTTTCAGACGACTTTGGAAATACTGAAATAAAAAGAAAAGAGAAATACACATACAGAAATGGGTTAAATATAGTGTAGGTACAGAAATATTGTTGTTTAGATCATTTGAAGGAAAGTATAAAAAAAACTCATAAATGGTAAACTTTAAATAATAATAAAATTTAAATAATTTGTTTTGATAACTAAAGGGACACCAAATTACTTGTGCTTATTGAGAGTATACCTTTACCAGTAAAGTAAAGTATGTCCCGAGCCAATATGGCTCATCAGGCTGATGTTTAAACTCCGGTTTTATTGGCATTAAACGTCTGAGAATATTGCTGTTCCCCTTGGACAGGATACCAGTCCATTGCAAGTTACTCCCTAGCTCGCTCTTGCCGGTAAACATTTGTACTTCTGGGTGGAGAGAAGCAGTTATGATAATAGTGCCTTGCTCAAAAACACAAGTGTCGCAACTGACCAGGCCAGGATTTGAACACACAGTTTGCAAATTACAGAACATGAGTCTACCGCTTAGCCAGAACACCACACATTGAGAATACCTGATCTGACAACAGTTTTATTTAAAACTTTCTCGAATGACCGACAGAAAACAAACAGAAACTGTTTCCCTTATACATACCTCAACCAAGTAAGAGACTTCTTCAAGTAAAAAATCATGATAAAAAGATATTTTTTTAACAAATAAAGACATGCTTCAGCACACCAGTCTAAGACATATCCATGAACAACTCGATCAATGATTCTATGCTTACTGGCAATTGTTATCTAACTGCATCATGATTAGCATTAAGAGTCAGAAGTCAAGACATCCAGTAAAATGTCAAGGCGTGGCTGCCTTCCTGGCTAGACTTGCTATGAATATGCACAGATGACCTAGAAGAAATCCACAAAAGGGGAAATGAAAATGCCAGGAGGGGGTGGGGCTACATCCCCCTTTAAGACTTAGTCCACAATAAGGCCAGTGCCTCACGAGGCAATACAGGCGACCAATTCCAGGCGATCTTCAATAAAAAAAAATCACATTTTAGTTTTCTACTTATTTTACTTCAGAAAGTGAGTTACGTCTAGTAGAACAATGTCTCTTGTGCTGCTGAAGTGTTCCTAGTGCATGCAGTGATGCAATTGGTTACCTCCAACTTGCCTTAAAAATAGTGTGACATGATCTTAACACCAAATCATTCTTAAGAAGACCTCTGTTTTCTTTTAAAAACTTAAAAACTAATCACTGCAATTTACTGACCACCAAGCTAATATGTTAATGAAGCTATGGATTTTATGTATAAATTGTCCATTAAAGACAAACTGTCCATTAAAGGAGTGCACATTTTTACAATTTACCATGGCTGATATTGATAACATAGAGCAATACTGATTCCAAGCTTCACCTGATAATGTATAACAAACACATTGTCGCCCCAAACTGGTGCCGCAAAATTATTATGTTTTAGGGATGAGTATGCCTTGGGGTTATATTAGAATGAGGTTGAACTTTGGCAGTGTCAACCTTACAAAATGCACCCTTAAAGGGAGAGTATAACTTTGGTAATTACTCCAAAAATTAATGACCATTAAAACTTACTTGGTAAAGAGCACTGGAGAGCTGTTGATATTATAAAACATTGTTTATAGAAACAACCCCCTTTGGAGAAATGTAGTCTTAGAGAAAGAGGTAATTTTTCACCCCAAAATTTGAATCTGAGAAAGGCTTCAGGCACGAAGCCTTTCTCAGGCATCTGAAAGCACACAATTCTATGCAACAAGGGTGGTTTTTCCATTCATTATTTCCTTGCAACTTCGACGACCAATTGAGCAAAAGTCTTCACAGGTTTGTTATTTTATGCTGAGATACAAAAAGTGAGGATACTGGTCTCTGACAATTACCAATTATATGCCTTGCCTTTAAAAGCATCCCCATTTTCAGGGACAAAATCAACTTGGCAACAACTGTTGTGTACAGGTGGATAGTGTCTGATCATGATGACACATGACTCATATGCACCAAAAGAAAAGTAGGTCAATATAATCTGGTTCTAATTGGAAATTTCCACCTCTTGGTCCAAAAAACACTGTCTGGCTTTCTTGGAACCACTCTTATTTTTATTGGGTGATGCCATTTTGACAAGTTGTTTTATCTGCCCTCCATGACATGGGTCTTTCCATTACAAGGAGTACATTGATGCGATGAAATCTGTTGGCATCTGAAATTTAAACAAACTCAAGGCTCCTGCACTCAATGTAATATGTTGATTAGAACTTTATATCCAGCATTTAAAAACATGCTACAACAAAATACTCATTCTAGGAAATTGTAATAAATTCTTGCAAAATTTAAAACAACAAAATTTGCACTTCACTACTTTTCACTAAAGCTCCTCCAGACCAGAAATATTGCTATGGTCTATGGTTGCCACATGAGGGCGCTATACAACTTTACAGAACACTTTCTTGCCAGCTCCTCAATCGTATGCCATTGGATATGTAATTATATGCACCTGACCACACAGAAAAATGAGAGGCAGGTGGAGAACCGTTGTTTGTGTTGAGAGCTTAGAAGATCTAAACAGAAAGGGACAACACAAATTGCTGAACCACATTATCCTTGTCAATCTCGGCAATTAGCGTGTGTGGTCATCCCCCACAATGTCCTCAGGGTGGGGGCTTCAGAAAAATCCAGGGAATGTTTTTTTTTCTTTCTGTACTTGGACATTTAGAGAGAAAACAAATTTAAAGCTTAGAAAAATGAATTCCAGAAATGTCATGACCCTATTCCATAAGAGTCTACACTATTCAGCCAAAATTTGACCAAAATATGGCAGTAAAATGGGGAGTGTTGGGGAGTATTTGGCTTAACAACGTTTACACCAACAACCACTTAGAGCAAACAAGACTGGACTAACAAATTTGACTTTAGGCCCAGTTAACTTGTTGATGGTTTTGGAGAAATTCTTTGGGTAGGACTGTCTGTCAGCATGGTGTTTTGACCAAGGCATGCAGTTATCAACACAGTGGTCTGCAAGTAGACCCCCCATGCTAACAAGATGTCAATCTTAAACACAGTGGACTGTGAAGAGGCCCAGTCACAATCAAACATTCCCAAAGAATGACTAATCAAAACATTAAACTGATAAACAGTCTTTGAACCAAACCAGACTTCCTACAAGAAAGCTTTCCTCAAAACATGGTGCAATACTGAGAATGAAAAGACTGGCACTGCCATGTCACCCAGGCATCTCCCTGTTGAACCATATTCTTTCTCCGAATGTGTGCCACCATTTCTTGACAGGGCTCAATTTCATGGCTCTGCTTACCGCCGAATTCTGCGCTTGCGATCACCATTCTCTGCTTACCGAGCAAGCGCCAAATTTCTGCGCTAGCTGTGTAAGCGTAGAATGCCTAGTAACGTGGACTACGCAAGCGCACAAGCAAAACTTCCATGCTAACTCGTGAAATACGCTTGACTTAAGCGCGGAATTCCCTGCTTCTGTAAGCGCCGATTCTTTGCTTACGGTAAGCAGAGCCAGGAAATTGGGCCCAGATCAGATTAGCCTTGACCAAGGCGTTGGAGTTTTACTTTCATTTATTAATTGTCTTTTTTAGATTAGTTGGTTTTCCCTTTGCGCTATTGCGCCATTGCGCTACCCATGCACCCGAGCTATGTGCAGTCTCTGGATGTGTGCCAAGCATGTGTAACGCAGTGCTTGCGTGGTGTGAGATGTGTACACGTAGACTATCTGAATCAACGCCTTGATGGTTCTGTTTTGAGCTAGCCGGGGTCATTACTATAATGCGTGCATAAGACAAGACCCCATTGGTCAGTGGCGGAAGTCATGTTTACTAATAGGATGGGGGGCGCATTGCGCAATCATTTGCAATCGCGGTTTGAGTACACTCCATTTTTTTAAAGAGATGCTTACCGTTAACAAAGAAAAAGAAAATCGTATCGTTGAAATTCTTTCTCTATCAGCACTAACATCATAACAGTAGGGCCTGTAGTTTCAAATTACTAAAGCAGTTAACAACGTAAAAATAATCATTTTCGAATGTTCTCTACTAGTGTAAAGATTAGGCCTACGTGTTTACAACATTTGAAGATTTCATCACCCTCAGATAAAATGGACTCGTCCAACCAGTCTCCCAGTCTCAACGGCCACGGTGTTCGAATCGTGTGCTTGTGTGGAAGCATGGTACAAAGGTCATAATGAGGGAAGCTTGTGATTGGACCGTCGAAAATGAATCATTCATTTGCCTCCCATTCTGCGCTGTTTAGTCGGCCGAACGAAAGATTTAAATATTCATGATCTGCATACCAGCATATCCGCTAGCCCCCCCATTTTCGTCCAATAGTGGACGAAAATGGGGGGGCTAGCGGAAATAAAAACAGGAAACACATTAAACCCGGTAGATACAGACGCGACAAGGCTGTCGGCCTACGGCCTCCGCATGCGAATAGTAATACGAGTGCGGATGACCTGCGCACAGGTAGTAGTACGGGCGTTGTGCGATGTGATACAAACATTACGCACAGTGCTTGTGTATAGGCTAGTGGTGGATTTTACGGCGTCTTTTCGGAGTGAAAACTGCGACCGACCGCCTTGAGCAAGGCTAAGATCAGATATTAATTTTGAGCCTGAATTGCTGAAACTGGGAAGTGGCACATTAGACCCTGCTACACAGCAGATCTAGATCTAGGCTCTGAATGATTCATTCAGATGAAACCATGAATGACACTTTACAAGATACTGTCTTTTTCTTCACAATACAGTATCCATTACTTTCACTGGCTGTCATTCAATGTCAAATCAATCATACTGATGTTTACATTGCAATTAAGTTGCTGGGGTGGTAGATAAAGTAGCCATTAGTAAGGTCATACCAAGCATTGATGGGGGAACATGGAGAAATTATAACCTGGATAATTTCTTGGAAAGTCCAAGGCCTCTTTCAGCCAGCCCTGGAGACCTGAAAAACCACTCAAAGAAATAATTTAATTTCCATTGAATGGGTTTGATGTATTCAGCATTTTTTTAACACCAATCCTATAATAAAATAATAGCTGTGAACTTCTTAGTGGAGGACATTATTCATTTCTACTGCACAGTTATTTTCTTATAAAACAAAATCCCAACAAAGCAGTCAACAAAATTTAACGAAATGTAAACAAACAAATAAACAAACACCCCAACACCCCAACACCCCAACAAACAAACAAACAAACAAACAAACAGACAGCCCGACAGACAGACAGCCCGTCCGACAGCCCGCCCGACAGACAAACAGACAGACAACAGACAAACACACAAACACAATTTTATGTGTTAACCAAATATAATACCATCCTAAAATGCTCCTTTTGAAAACATGTTATGTAGCTTAACAGAGCTTTTTTGTTTTGCCATTGTCCCCAACCGATTTTCATCTTCAAAATAACTGTAAAGCCTCTTACACTTGGGTTCAAGGTCCAAGCTATTGCCATCTTCCAAGTTATTAAAATCAGTTTCACATCTAGAGAACACCTTTCACATGTCTAACTTTTCATGCACTTCTGTACATGTTGTACATGAGCCAGAAGTGCCTTTTGGGTCTGAAATCATACAAGGTATAAATCTGTCAAAGCAGCTTTTAGAGAACACATTTTGCCTTACATACTGGTATGGTGTTACTTTTGAAGGTGATGCTATTGTATTGCCACTGGGCTTGTTTGATAGACTGTCTAATTTTAGAAAGCCTGATTGGGGTCATGACTCCCAAGTGACCCTTCTCTAAAAGACCACCATCACTCAGTAGCACCAACACATGCTTGTGGGAAATGGCATCTGCCACTATACTTGTCATTGTTTAGACCAAAAATATTCCCATTCTGCATTTTTTTTTTTTAGAAAAAGAATGAGGAATTCGCAACATGTAAACAACAGTTTGGCGTAAAGATGTATGTGTTTTTCAATTACCTTTGACTGTTTTTAATCAAAGCTGACAAATGAAAATAGACAGAACCTAGATTTTGTTGTTGTTGGAGAGACTTTGGTACCATTTTCATTCAGCAAAACTCAACAGAGGGCGCTATACTCTTCTAACAGTTGGATTACACAAATGTTTCAATTTTTTGCTTGGGTGTGTCTACATGTAGGTACACATGTACATGTACATGTACATGACAGATCCCCCCTTGCTGCTTGGTGACATAAAATGATAGAAAAATTAAATAGACATTCTGCAGACAAGAGAAATGTTTTGAAAGAGAGGCACTGAGGGTCAGACTGACAAGGAGGCAGTAAGGGGTCATTCAGAATGATCAATGTTGAATAATTTGATCTTGGTTTTTTTGAAGGTTGTTTTGACACACCCATCCACCCCAAATTTTGATTTTTAGATATTGACAGATGTACCCTGTACTGGAAAAAAAAGTAATGCCTCAAATGAAGCAGATTTTTTAAACAAATGCTCTCCCGCCTCAGGAGTTTTCAATGGCTAATCCTAGATTCCAGCATGCAATTTTGTAAGAAAAGAGAAAATCCATGACATTTCAACACCATGCGCAGAGGTCAGCTATTGAAACAAGGTCGACTGATGTTATGATGGAACTGCACAGACATGACAGACAATATTGCAGAGGCCTGTGTTTATTTTTATTTCTTCCCTTATTTTCCGTTATATCTTTTGACCCACCCACCCACAAATCAAAATCAAAATGTTAAAACATTGGCTATTTTGAAAGTCCCCTAACAATGGGTAAATAATATTTTGTAGTAGAACGTCCAAGGAGAAAAACCCATGAGGATAAACAGGCAAAATATAACAACAGCAAACACATTACTCTGCCTCTACACTAGCACCTTGGCGCCACTTGCAACAGATATGACAGCCCACACGTTGCTCCACTAATATGCCTAAATCATAATAATAACAACAGCTGTAATCTAGAGGCAACATCAGGAAATACTGTAGCAAAATAAAAAGTCATTCTTGGACAAGTCTGAATCAACAGCAATCATTGTTTGGTCAGCTACAAATCTGTCCAAACACAAATAGTAATTAGGTTGTTCTTTGTAAAATCCAATTCTACCTGTGGATTTACAGATTGATCAAATTTCGATTTTTTGTTTTCTTCCAAAAAGGATTGTGAGCAATTTGATATCAGAAATGTTCATCTTATTGAACAGTTTACTTGTGTTCAATGTTGTTTCGACAGCTTGCCTAGTTATTAAGATTCATGTCACTGCAACCAGTGCCTTTTCAAACATCGAATCTTCAAACATTTGTGATTTTTTAAAGTGAAAATAAGTTGAGGATGTGAAAGTTGAGTTAGGATTAGATTTAAGTACATGGCAAGATGATGGACAGGGGCAAAATTTACACACTTGGGAGTGGTTTTTTTGCATCCACTCAAATAACTATTTGTTTTGGGGTAAAAGGAGGCGTTTGACATTACTTACTCACGCCTACAGCAAGCTCCGCCACTACTGACCCTTTGCCTGACTACTCCACTTATATGTAGGCCAATATAACTGTCATTTTGTATCCCTATCGAAATCAGATATTTTAAAAGTTCAATATTAGATTAATATGAACAAACTCTGCAGTAAATGATAGCCCTTCAGGAATTTTTTGACACTTCCAAGGACTTTCAGTAACAAAAATTAGCATTGTTGAGGACTTTCTAGGGTTCTAAATATCCCAGGACTGCCCATGATTTCAGGGACTTGTATGCAGCCCTGGATACCTGGGCAGTCACTCAGGAGTATATGTCAATTTCATTATGCAGCAACCCAGGATGATTTCTGGGAAGAAAATCATTAACCCAGAGAATCTCTGTGTACATTCTTTTGCTTGTAGGGTAATTCTCCGGCATAATGTGAAGTGTGAAAAAACAATCTCTGATGAGCTGAGAAATTCTACATTCTAGTTGTTCGTAAGAGGATTTGGGGGCCCCAGGGGAGGAATTGAGGAATGCTTCACATCACGAAAAGGCCTGAAATTTGTTTTACCAAAATCCCAATTTAACCTCCCCAAAATTTGTTTTCTATCCCATAATCTACAAATAAGGATGGTAAAACTGCTGTCTGATATTTTTGTAGATTCAATTTTGTATGTAGATTCCTTTGATTACATCCACTAAGCCTTTTCAATGGGAGGCTTCTGGAGACGCTATGTAGCAGCAGGTAAATCCGTTATTCCCGGCAATGTGGGCATGCTCAGAACTACGTAAACAATGGAAATTTACCTGGTAAGTCTGCTGCCACCTAGGGTTACAAAGTCTGCCAACAGATTGAAGGAAATACAAGTTGCCTATGAAGGTATCTGTTTATTACAGCTGACCAAAAGCAGATGTGCAAAAGATCACATCTTGATCTATAACCCCCAGAAAAACAATTCTCATAGGAATAAAAACAGTTCCCAACGCTCTTTATAAGTTAGATTGTGGTAGCTACTATAGACTAGACAGGTAAAAGTTTCTGAAGCTCTTCAAAATGGACTAAGGTCTCTGGGTCAAGGTATTGATCTTGTCATGGGAGGAGAGACAGCCGAGCGGTACATCCTGAGGGGGCAAAGGAGCATGTGAACTTGATGGATTACCCAAGAATGCATACCCCTCAAACATAACAAATCAGAAGGTGTGCACACAAAATCACACAATGAAACACACAGATTTTACATTTAAAATGAACAAGTTGCTGACGCTGTCATGAAGTAACAATTGGAAAAAGTCTTTTTTTAAATAAAAGATTTTATGACCACTGTGCGTACAGCTTGATAATTCTGTCTGTCTAGTTTTAATCACGATGTGGCCGTGGAAAGACAATGAATGTTTTTAATTAAGTTCAAAGCATTGCAACCCGAGTACATTGGACAGGTAACTGTCACTTTTCACTTTAATAAGCACTGTTACTGATCACTCCGTCAACCCATAAGTATTCAAGTGTATTGCCGAGATGCGGAATTTACCATGGTTCATATAATAGTGATTCTCTCATTTGTGTACATTTTTAAGAGCAACGCCTGACATAAGTGTTTTCATTTGGAAAACACTTTTTATTGATCTAAAAATTCAATATGATTGTACAAATTGAAGTGTCTACCTCGAGTTTAGGCTGTTTTATGGATTGGAAAAAATGAAAACGTGTATAATAGGAAAGAAAGTAAATACATCGAGGGAGTCGGCAGCAAACTCCCCCCTTTCTCCTTCCTCACCATTGATTCTACCTATCTCAAAGCAGGGAAGCACTCTGATATTAATTGACATGTCAAGAAAAAAAATAGGATTCATCAATAATCTCTTCAAAAAAATATAATAATATTCTTTCCACAAAATACTCAAGACCACTAGTTAGTTTGTGTCCAGAGTACGGGTATATCAATCAAATCCTGGGGGACTTTTTATGAAAATACATATCACAAAAGCAATTTTACGAGAGCTTTAAAATGTGAAATTAATGCACATAACTATGCGTTGATCTGGGACTCTTTTAGCACTAGTCACAAACAACCTTCATGGGACCGTTGACGCTTCTAGATCATTTTCATTTGTTGTCGTTTAAAAAGGAAATCCTGTTCCTAGGCTAACGGTAATTGACTATGAAAATTTGCAAGTTAATTCCCGATACCTGTTTTGCAAATATTGTGGTTGTTTGGACTACTTGGCTGTTTGCAATATAAATATAGGATGGCCAATCAGCTGTGCTTGAAAGACTTGGAGATTAAGGGGAGACAATATAATTTATCTGACGATATACAGGGGCCCTTCTCATACCCTACACTGCATATTCACCTACAGGGAGTTTGCAGCGTACCCACTAAAAATGTAGATTTTTGTATTCCTTTGAATATCTGTTTTGCCTGGGTGGAACTTGTAAGCCTGCGCTTTTAGGATAACGTGCGCAGACAGAATGTCTGAGGGAGGAATAATGCACAGGCATGCATGTGGAGTTAAAAAGCAACAGTAAGTAACAGATAAGTCCACTTCATCTTGTCGCATAAAGTGTAAAGGAACAGTTTGAACTTTTCTATCACAGTAATCCAAATAAAAAAATGTCAACAGGGCAAAAAGGATATTTGTATTATTTAAATAGCAACCTTATTTGAAAGCCCATAATCTGAAGGAGTATAACATAATTAGGGACATATTAAGGAAAAATATTGTTGTCAAGCATATACATTTATAAACCTTTTAAAAAATCTATTTTTAAGCCGCCCAAAAGATTAACTTCCTTATTTTTGAGGAAATTTATATATATATTAAATTATATACGCAGTCAGTTTCCCTTGTGGTGTATTACTTGACATTTGAAATAAAAAGTCGCAGCCCCATAAGGTGATCCCTCTACTGCCGCTTCCCACGTTGTATCATAAACTTGGGCGTGATCCCTGGCTATTTGGCAGTTAAAGGTTGAATGGCTTCTGACTGGCATGGCACCCCCGAACAAAGATATTGACAAAATAGGGAGACTGCCAACATCAGGGCTCGATGGCTCAGTTGTTTGCGCGCCGGCACGTTGATCCGGAGGTCGCATGTACAAATCCTGCTCTAGTCAATTTTTCTCTTTGCTTACACAACCCTTCCCTTGTGGTTTATTACATGGTAATATATTTGAAACACATCATTGGATCCAATGGACTACCACGACTTGAAAACAAGCACATTTTGAAATGCTAAGTGTACTATCATCTGTCCCAAATTCACTCCACAAAGGTCTCTTTCCGCTACAAAAACAATCCTGACTTCATACATCATCCTGGGAACAACAGATCTAGATCACTCCTACCTGAAGGAAGTGAAATAGGATTTGGATAGACTGACACTCCATGACAGGAAAAACAAAAAAATGGCTTCTCCTTCGGGATTGCTTCCTAAGACAACCTAAAGGGGACGTGGAATCTTCCACAGTTAGTCAATGTTGTGAGTTCTTCAGGCAAGAATTACAGGCCCAGATTGATAGCATATTAAAAAGCAACGTCGTCCATCACTCTGACATTAGTGTACAGTGATCTAGTTAATAGATCTACTTTCAGTAGTAGGGGGGCTTTGTTTTAGTTTTGATTCCAAAACTGAGTTTTATTATTAGGTTGATGAGTTTGTTCTAAGATGGATGATGAAACAGTGGAGAAAAGGTTAGGTTACAAACAGAAAATACATTTGAAGTTTTTTTTAAAAACTTTTCCAATTAGAATTTGCGTACATAGTCTAAAGGCACTTTCACATTGTTTTAGCATTATTTTTGTAATCTATTTTGAATCTTTGGAGATAAGTACAATTTAAAATTGTCTTGGTCAAGACAAAAGTTTTTAAAAAAACACGTCATCATAGATGTGTCAGAAACCCTTTGACACAAACCAATCTTTCCATCAATATCAGTGAACTCCCTTTGGAAGGCAATTTGCGTTTATTTCACACTACAAAGTAAACTCTTTGAAAAAAAACACTCATTTCCTTTCACACCAGCCCAGCCCTATCCCCACAGCTCAAAGTTGTTGAAATCCCACCGTAAAGGACAAAATAAATGCGTGTTACCCAGTACGCTGCAAAGTATGAATAAATTGTCTCACAATTTGGAAACGGGAGACTAGAAGATTGACCAAGTTCTTAAGGAGAAGGCAGGAATTACAGCGAGATCCGGAACTGCATATTAGGGAGCTTAGTCAGTATCAAGTTCTTATTCATTTTGCATTGTCTTCTTTCTTTACCCAAAGAAAAAACCCGGTCATATTTACGAAGTTCAAAGCAAGTCATATTCAAGTTAATCAGAAAAAGGAATCCATTGACCTACCCCAGTGAGCTTGTAGCATGAGCCTGTTATCCTGGTGAGAATTTCAAACAGATTCTTATGCCAAGGATTTTCCACGAATTTCAAATTCTTCTCTGAAACCCTTTAAACTAATACAGATTTGACAAACTTTAATGAAAAAAATGCATCATGTCTGGAAAACCATTTAATCAATAGAGTTATGAAATCCTCTGAAACTGTGCCAAGCTTAAAGGCTAAGTATACCTATGGTATTTGAAACTGTTTGTATCTTTCAATCCTATACAAATGTAGAAATACACAATAAAAACTGACCAGTGAAAATTTCATTTCAAAAGGTGGTAGCATTGTTGAGATATCGCCGAAAATCTGGAGCAGTTATGTCCACGCAGGAAGAAATTCGTAGTTGGAATACACAATCTGAGACACGTTTCTCAGATTGAACACTTTTTGAATCCCTCTCTCTAAAACCACATTCCTTGGAACCCAAAGGAATTTTTTCTCAAAATGTTATACGCCATCAACAGCTGCAGTGCTTCTTAACATCCTTTAACTATGTTCTTAACCTCCCTCTAAGGCAGTTAGAATAAATCTACCAAGAAACTAAAATTAAAATAAAAACACTTTACAAACAAGACTTACTTCCCCATCCATAAGAAATTTGATGACCTGATATCTTAACAATTGTTACAAATTCCGTTCAAGTTTGGGGTTTCTTCTGTTTGCAGAAATCTTAGATTCAAGAGATCTTAAACAAGTGGTTGGTGTTAAAATTCTTATACTCATAAATCAATGGTGAAAATGACCAGGGCCCAATTTCATAGAGCTGCTTAACGGCCGATTCTGTGCTTACTGCACGATTTTCTATTTCATAGCACTGCTAACCCTAAGCACACGAAAAGGCATGCTAACCTCCCGGTGCTTACTGCATGAAAATGAATGATGTAACAATGGAAATACATGGTGAACGCGCAAGATGACAGCCTTATTTTCTTGCTAACCTGTGAAATACGCTTATGCTTAAAGGTATTATACAGGATTGGCAGAGCTGACAAAATAATCACAGACAGTGTTCATGTTTTGTGTAATCAACCACATACATGAAATAACAAACCTGTGAAAATTTGAGCTCAATTGGTCATCGAGGTTACGAGAAAATAGTGAAAAGAGACCTTATGTGTTTTCTGTTTTTCAAACATCGAGTTTATTATCACGCGCGATAAAAACTATTGTTTTACTCATTTCTCAGAAACGATAGCATTTTAGGCAGAAATATTTTAAGGAACCCTTTCTACCATTACTTACTTTAAATCATGTAAGTTATGTGTGAATCTGTGAACATTTGTGTTTTTCAATCTTACCAATAGTGTACAGGGCCTTTAAGCAAATTTGTCTGCTACAGTTAGCACGAAAGTTTGCTTACCATTAAGCAGTGCTATGAAATTTGGCCCTGGTTTTGAAGCATGTAAAATGACTTTGCAATTTAAACACAGGGAGCATTTACTCCTCCTCCTGACCCTCTATAAGAGACTTTTGAACCCTCACCCCAAGTTTCAAAACCTTTGACTTTTGACCGAACCGAACAGAATAAACCAAATTCCTGACCTACATATACAAGCATTACTTAAGTACAACTGAGTTGCTGACTAAAAGATGTTCTGCATATTTTGCAACTTTCCCTGCAGGTCGTTTGTTCTGTGAATAACATCCTTTCTAGACTGAATTTGAAATCGTGCTCCCGTTTCATGCACTACAACAGGGACATTAATTCTTGAGTGTTACTCACGGAAGTGTTAACACTTGGAACACTTGTAAGGCCAAACGTATACAATCTCGATAGTTTTATGCATTCACCTGCGATAGCCAGGTTGAGATGTTCCAAATTATGTTTGCATAATGTGTTAGTATTTTTCTTAAATACTGAACAAATATTTGACAAATAACTGAGAAATGAACATATAGTATCCAGCTCAATGTCTACAAGGATTTTAACAATTCTCAATATTTTAAGGCAAGATCAGCAATTTTAGTTTTGCTGTGTTACCATTTATAGTGATTCCCCCCCCCCCCCCCCCCCACCCATGGCACAACTTTGCTTTCTAATGTAATTTATTTTACCTTGTGGTTTATTATGTCATTTATTTTATGAAAACTAAAATGAGCTTACCTTGAATGCTTTTGTCTTGGCTCCTTTACCAAAACCCTTGCAACGTTCCGAGTCAGGCGAGCTGAGTGGAGATGATCTAGGACTCCTTCCTTCTGTTGGGGAATTCTCCCCCGAGCGAGTCACCCGTATTTTGGGGACATGTCCCGACCAAGCTGAAGCAGGAGACGATGCAGCCCGGGGTCTCATATCAGGCGACAGATCACCCAGCCCATCCATGGACACACCTAGGTGACTGCTGCGTGGGGTGACAAGGGCCAGAACCCGACGGAAGAGTGGTCGAGGAGATGGTGAAGTATGCCGATCAAATCTATCATTGTGCTCAGCCATTGTGTCCTTCGAAGATGACAGGCATCGACGTCGCCTCCTGGAGGAAGAGAAAAGAAGGACAGGCCTTTGCTTGATGAAACTCATGGGGAAATCGAAGAAGTTCAGTCAATACACAGTACGGAGAGATAAGGCCAGAGCGGAAACTCAATATAACCTTCTTACTCCCTGGATGTACAATGAGAGAAGAAAAGCAGCGTACACCATGAGCACTGAACTAGCATTGGAGTGATATTATCATAGGACTACACCAATGCGCCAGTCTGTGATGCATTCATCCATGTGGAAAGCTCATCAGTGTGGGGAGAGAGAGAGTCAAGTTGTGCTGAGGGGGTGTGTGACCCAAAACAACTCCGCAGCCGCCAGCTTATCGCACATCCCCCTGCTGTTTTATATTCTACAATACTTTGATTTTGTAACCGCTGCCCATAATGAGATAAAAACATTACAATATCAGCAATCTTTGAATTGAATGGGGGAAAAAATGGATTGTTGTTTGATAACTGAACCTAATGTACTACATCACAAGTTTTTTTATTTATAGAAATAAAGAGAGAATCAATGGGACAAATCTTTGAAAAAGAATAAATAGCTTTTCATACAGATTAATCCTTAGTAAATTTACATACACAATTGAACAGTTCCAAATACCACAGGCATACTTAGCCTTTAAGCTTGGCACAGTTTCAGAGGATTTCATAACTTTTTGATTAATTGGTTTTCCAGACATGGTGCATTTAAAAAAAATTAAGTTTGTCAAATCTGTAATAGTTTAAAGGGTTTCAGAGAAGAATTTGAAATTTGTGGGAAATCCTTGGCATAAGATTCTGAACACAAGTCCAGTATTACTAATAGATAAATTATGATTGAAATAAAAGCGAACTTTGTGCCTTGTTCTGCCATATTCTGAAGGATCAATTAATTCATTATTCTAAGAGGCTCATTCAAAAAGTTCTGCTGCAACTTTTCCCCACAATATTATTCATTGCTTAATTCCACAAAGAGACTTTCAAAAGTAGCAATAATGTTGCATATCACAAAGGTTATTATACAATAAAAAAATACCGTATATTTTGAAATACAACCAAACAAAACAATTTTAAAATGATAAATTGGACATCACTTCTCAAAATAGGGCTGGGTCAAGATTGTGCACACGGCCTGGGCTCGAATTCACAAAAGGCTAAGACTGTTCTTAAAGTGTATATAAATCTTAAAGGGAGTGTACAACATTGGTAATTGTCAAAGACCAGTATCAACACTTGATGTGACCCAACATATACATGAAATAACAAACCTGTGAAAGTTTCAGCTAAACCGGCCTTCGGAGTCGAGAGAAAACAGTGAAAAACCCCATTATATGTTTTCACTGTTTTCAAACATCAGATTTTATCACCAGTGATAAAGACTAATTGTTTTACTCTTTGCCTAAAAAACTGTAGCATTTCGAGCAAAACTATTTCAAGGGACATTTTTCACCATGAACATTTATATTTTCAATCCTACCAATGTTGTACACACCCTTTAAGATAAAAAAATCATATTATGCTGTTGTATTCAGGAACAGACAAATGTGTCAAAAATCAAGAAATTTGATAAATCAATTTTTATACAAATTCTTGACATCCTCATTGCTATTAAAATTTTTAGCAATGTTCAGGACATATTACTTAATGGTTTTGTAATTACACTAATTAGCATAACCACAAATCAATAGATTCGCCATTTTGAGTTTTCACAAGTGGTGAATCAATATTTGCCACTTATCCATTGAAATACATACTCTTATGATTTTTGCAATTTTACAAACTGACGAATCATTGAACCGGTGAATCTCAATATGCATTTGTTTGTAACAGCGCTCTTCGTTCATGTTTCTTTTGTTCATTTTCACATAGTGGCAAATGTGTTTAGGAACTAATAACTCATCAAAACAGATGCAAGATTGAAAACGTATTGACAGTTCTGTAGGCTTATGTCTGAAGAAGGCAGCTTTATTTTGGTGGTAAAATTTAAAAGAAAACAATTCAGCAGTCTCCGCAACCGCAGTTTGAAAAATAGTTCAACACCAAACTCGATTTTCTCCATAACGCAGAATTTTGGCTGTCGTGCAGATTCGCCACATTGTGAAAATGGTGGTGATGCATTTGCTGTTATTATTTTGTTTTAAAAAAGCAACAAGTTAATATAAGTTTAGCTAAATGCTCATTCAATATTGAAGACAACAAAGCTATTGTGAAGCCAAAAACAGATGTTTGCATACATATAAACTGATGCAGTGGAAAGAGTGGAAGCAAAACAACAAAAATACAAAATGAGGATGGATACAATAGCCGCATCTTAAGCCTCCCTTATCCAGAATCAGTTAATCGTCAACAAAAAAACAACGGCACCGTCATCGTCAACAAAAAAACAACGGCACCGTCATCGTCAACAACAACAGCAGTGTAAACATCAGTTCAGCATTGGTGAGCCACCACAAATGGGAGATCTAGTGACAAGACCTTTTCGAGTCCTATCTAAAGCAGGTCATAAAAATAGACCAAGATTTTTTCACCTGTTTTCCTCACAAGAGGGGAAGCTAAGCTCAGTGTAGACGTATGTAGGTTTCATCAAAACAAGGCATTGAATATATGTATAAATCTTGTAACTAGGCAAAGCAGGCTAATTCACAATAACATGGCATAATGTCCTTTGATATTTGTATTTACTACTATACAACTCTTCTTTGTCACAATTGAACAGATGGCACTCTGATGTTATTCTCCCCGAAATTATAATTAAATTGCTATGTTATTGAAAGGCTTGCATTTTTTTAATGACTTAATGACTTAAGGTGCAATAATGTTGATTTGCTGTGCAGAAACAAAACAGTTGGCAATTAATGTAACATTACTTGACGCCCAGATATATTGCACAAGTTGCTATATTTCAATTTTGAGTGCATATTTTTATCAGATGTTTACTGCTATTTTTTGAATAATCATTCATTTAAAAACAAAAACAATGTATAAATTGATCAATACTTAGATCTTGTTCTGATCCTTTCTCCTTGCTCTTTGTAAAAGAAAAAATTACGTGCACAATTTAAAAAGATATATTCTACCATCACTAACATCAAAACAATAGGGCCTACTTTCCAAATAGGAAACAAGTATGTGTTAAATGAGCTTGAACGAAAACAGCAACAAGTGTTCTTTGTTGAAATTCATTCAAATTGTTTTCAATCAAAAAGGAAATTGAGTTCACATGAGATTAAACGGATCTTAATAACAAAAATATAAAAACAACACTCATTTTGAATACCCTTCTCCGGCGCTTTTCAGAAAAATGCGTGAAAAGCCAGGTACGTTATCACCCATGTTATACATACATACATTTATGGCAACTCCATTTTGTATCCCCTTTGTTGCAACATGGAGATATAACAATGCAACATTACGCAAGGTGTTGTCATTCTGACTCACACCGTCAAAACCTTGAGGTTGAGGCCTTATTTTTTGATTGATAATTATGAAAAGTTCAGAAGTGTACAAATATCAACATTACAATAGACCCTTGCATTGATCCCTATCACTGAGGTCAAATAATGGAAATGTGCACGCGTGTACCCGCCGCGCACCCATTGACCTCAGTGAGGGCGCTGTTTGGGTATCGTGACGTCACGTGTAAGGGATCTTTTAAATGATATTGAAGTGTACACAACATTCCCCTAAGCATTGTTTTTATTTAATCCCTCCGGTTTGACCCGGGAGCATGCGTGTGTGGGAACTTGATCTTCTTCCCTTCCCTCTTATTGTCAAGTTTATTGTCTCCAGTTTTCCTGTTTTACTATGTGTGGGACAACATGCTTCTGAGCATCAGTAATTTAGTTTACTTTTGTTGTCCCTGACCCACATAGTATTGTTTGGTCCTTTTGCCGAGTAGTTTTCTTGTGTCCTTCCCCAGATTAACTTCTTATACGTGCATGCTCCCCTCATAGGCTCATTTTCATTGTTCTCTCTATTTGCCCTCATGTCATCAGAATTTTTTATATATTTGTTTTACTTATTTATTTACTTATTTGTTTATTTCTTCAGTTATTTATTTATTTTATTTTATTTTATTTTATTTTATTTTATTTTGTTTGTTTGTTTGTTTATTTATTTATTGATTTAATTCCTTTTTAATTCATTGACTGATTGATTGATTGATTGATTGATTTTTTTTATATTTTTTTTTTATTATTTTTTTATTGTTTTGTTGCTTTGTCGTTTCTGTTTTTGGGTTTTTTCCCCTCCGTTATTACATTGTATTGTATTTGCTGTACTTGTACTGTTGAGGTCGAATAAATAATTAAAAAAGCAATATTTTGCTCAAGCAGAGCTGTTTACAAACAAAGATCACTGTTTTAAAGATAAAGATGAAAGTAGAACGTCCAGCTTAGAGTTTTAAATGGTACTTACTTTGGCCTATTTCCTTAGCCTAGATAAATCATGCATAACCTCTTCAGGAAAACTTGAATCCTAAGTATAGAAAGTACAGTGCTGTGAGAGTCCCACGCTAAAAGAACCCTTCTACTTCAACCCTTCACTCTGCCTGGTATAAAACCTAAAACCAAAACCAATATAGCATATGTATTACACAAAAATGTTGTAACCTTAATATTATGCCCTTCTTGAATATCCAAACACAACCCTTGGGAAATTTTTACCCGCCTACGACGACAAGAAAGTGAAATAAAAAAGCGTTTTCACGGATACATGAACCTAGGTCTTGTTCTTTCATTTTTTGTATGTGTGTGTGCTGCAAGTACCCTCAGGCAGCTTATAGCCACAGTCTCCCTTGAGTAATATACAAAAAATTGCTACTGCTACAAATTTGATATTTTTAGTTTGCATCAAGATTATCAAAAACTTAAAAACTAAAGAAGAAATTTGAAAAACAATTTTGTCAAACACAAACTGTGCTGTGATCAATCCGCTTTTCCAGAGTAGGGTTGTTTTTGCATTTTTTTTGTTTATATGTATGCAGTGCCAGTTGTTTACCTCAAAAAAAATATTTGTCACAGCAGATTTTATCTGATATTTTATCTTACAAAAAAACAAGACGGAGCTTGCCAGAGAGGGGACATTCTGTTTTTACGACATGATTTCTAAAGTTGCAAGGAATTTACATGAACATGTTATTCAGCTTTCCATTCTGAATTAATCAAGTAAGGCCTTCGCTTGTCCACAATGTCCGAAACAGACTATCAACGTCAGAAATTCATAGCTGTCATTTGCAAACTTTGAGCACATTCGTTTATTTTTGGGGACATAGATGGAGAATCAAGCAAAGTATAATTGTTCTACAGGCAACCAACCCCCGAGAGAACTGGTATTTCAACATTTCTACATAACACAACAACAATCATTAATAAGATTTTAAGCACTCCAGATTTCCCAGAGGAAAACCCCCCACAGAATTCATGACAATCATGATGCCAAAATGTTCATGCACACCACATCAGGTTTAGTATTGTACAAGGAGATGGATGATGACAATAGCGTTAGGGTGTGCTATATTAGTGTTTTTGGAAAAGTAATTTCATGTACACAGTGGGGTAAACATAGCACAACCAAACATTTTCATTTTGGTGGGTCAAAGACATTAATTTTGGGGCTAAATAAAGCTAGGGACATAGATTTCTTTTGGTCAACAAAATGATGACACAAATAGGCAAAATTATCAAGAAATCCACAATCAGTGAAAGTTTTAGCTGAATACAGTGTTTCATCAAGAATGTTGAAACCATCCACGTTTAGCGAGGCATCTCTGGCTGTAGCATTCGCAAATGGACACCACGGTAATGAGAAAAGAGTCATGCATGAATCGTTCCTCAGATTCAAAGTCATGCATGAATCGTTCCTCAGATTCAAATGTTTTGGGATGAAAAACTATCCACACCATATTACTTCGAAGGGAATTCTCTCTCAAAATAGTTTATATATCAACAGCTGCAGTGCTTCTTTTCAAGTAAGTTTTTATGGTCATTAATTTTTGGAGCATTTCCCGATCTATGACCCTATGACCCGAATTTTGACCCCAATTTGTGCAATTTACACCACTGCATTTAAACATTCTAGTTTTCTATGAACACATCATACAACCAACCTGTGATGATGTCATCTATTCTGTGATGATCAATTTCCGTGAAAACATTGAAGAATAGCTTATGCTTTGTCAGGGATTTTGTGCACGTTCATATCATGCTTATTTCTATTGTGGCAACTGAAATAAGTCATGATGATTCGTGGCATCTCTCGACTATTGACAGCATTTCAAAGGGAAATAGTTCTCAGGAGGATTGGTCCTGGTATGAACTTTGTAACCAGTGAACTTACAAAATGAAACAATTAAAACAAATTCCCTGAGGACAATCAATTATATATTTTGTCTTAAGTTTGTAGACCTATAAAACATCTGAAATCATCCCTAATATTTGAAAAAAGTTTATAATTTTTTTTAATGATTTGAGGTAGGAAGGACAAATCACATACAAGTAATCAGAAGATCCGTAGATGAAAGCCTTCACAATTTGTATTAATCTAATGTTTCATTGACAGTGTCCATGAAAAAAAAATTACTCTCATAACAAGGTGCCATATTTGGCCATCAAGGAGAGCATCTACCTCAACAACTGATAACTCCACAGTCTGTTTGCGCCTCTTTTATCTCTTGTGTTTATTGTCACAATTGTTGGAGACTGCTCAACCCAGGAAATTAAAAATTGATAACAGCACCGTTTGTCTGTATAAGTATTACATGCGTTACGTGCATTGCACATTGTAATCGTGCAACACTTCATTAGGCATAATCCCAACAGGAGTTCAAGTCTGCAATAAGAAAGGGCAGTCCTATTTTTTTTTTTTTACATCATTTACCTCAATAACTTTACATCCCCTTTGGGAGCTCTCCAGAAGTTCCTTCTAAGTATAGTGGTTTAATTAGAAACTATTTTGGTTTATGCTAACTAAAGAAACTGTTTCAAGTCGATAAAGACAGCAGCTGCCATTTTATGGCAAAGTAAACAGAAGGGTTAGGCTACAAAATTTAAATGTTCAACACATGATTTTAAACAGGAAACAAAAATTACATTTAATTGTATTTCATAACAGAGCTACAAGTACTTTCATTCAGAATTTGATAATGCACAGTTGTTCTTTGGAAGCCATTCTAGAAACGGGAAGAACTTTGTTTGTCAAGAATGAGCCCATGGAATAAAATGTATAACAGTATGAAGAAACAAACAGTTTTATGCTAAGGTGCTGAGGTGCGTAGCGATGGAATTAAACTTCCCTTCTCAGACAGATACATGTATGTCCCCAGGCAGCATTTCACCATTTCATCTGCCAAAGTGTTGCCTGCAACATACACTCAAAAACAGCCATGTTTTCGTACCTGTAATGGGCTAGCCCTGAGATTGTCATCTGCGTTTTTTCTCTCTTTTTGCATTGATTGCTTTCACAAAGAGAATGATAATTCATTTGGTTGCTTGCGAAATCAGTGTTTTAAAATGCATAGAATGAGGACTTTTCCTGAACACAAATTGATATTTTTGTTGACAACGGATGGTTATTTAAAAACAAATCAATATATCCAACTGTTGGATGGGTGGAGTGAAACTATTAAACAGTGAACTCAGCGCTGAATAAGTTACGGCATATTTCTATCAAGTTGATTGCAATATCGTTTACATTTTCAATCAATACAACAACCAAAAAATATACCCATTATGTTTCTACCAGTAGGTATCTCAAAAATCTTTAATTGTTGGAACTCTACTCTGGTATTAGGAATGCTGGTATGGTAGAAACAAGTAAAATAACACCATCAATTGCTGATGTAACACAAGTCAACTTCTGGAATTCCTAAATTATACATAGGACTTGAATAAATGCTCATATGATACAGGTACAGGGCACTGAGATAGAGACCAGACGCCTGTTCACAACAAAGTGTTTGAAATTTATCCATGCTCTGATACCTACAAATACTGGCCGGCCTATTTATTTGCTTGTGGCATTTTCTTCACGCATACATTTAAACTGGTGGGTTACAATCTTTAACTGCTACATGCCTATGGTATTAGTTTATGCCTTAGAGACCTGCTCACTGTTAAATGCTATGGTGTGATAAACATCTGAGCTCTGGGAAAACCGGCTCAGTGTGCTGTATACCATTTTAGCAATTAGCACACAAGAGTATTACATAAAAACATGTTTTTTTAAAAGCACTTCAGAAATATTTCTTTTTATAAATAAAATTTGAAATGTTACATTCAGTAACAAAATTGAGATGTCTTTTTTTATTGGGCAGCAGTGTCGTCGCAGTATACACATTGTGGCTATAATGATGATAATTGTTCTTGAATGGTGTTTTTTTTTTTTTTTTACAAAAAAACATAAATTTTGGAGAAGGGGGAGGGAGAACAGCTCAGTGAAGGGAGATAAAGATCACGAACCCACATCAGGGATTAATATCTTCCCGGACGTCCAATGGTGCTTAATCAGTTGCCCCAACAAATATTCATTATCCACCCTCCATCCTGTGATCCTTCCTTAATTAACCATTGCTTTACTGGTTTACCTTGACCTGAGCAAACCACAGTAATAAATCCATTGTTTTTACACAATCCAAATTAAAAAAATCACTATGATTGAAGTATTATATAATATTGGACTTACCGTCGTTGTATTATGCAGCAATCGACAGAGAAGCAGCGCTGAGCCTATAGGAAATTTACACAGTGGTTAAAATGTCAGTTTACTGTAAGTGCATCTGCCATATCGACCATCTTCGATTCAAACATCTCTTCTTTTAAAGAGCAACTTGAAATGCAATCTACTGTCAGCGAGCAAACGTTAATACAACTCTACAGCCATGGTTTGGGGGAATTTGGCAGATGTTAAACTTGAGCTATCTGAAACACCGAGGGTGAGCAGGGAGATGGTGACTGTCTATAATGTGGTGTTACCCATGGCGACCCCTCGTCTGTGAGCCAAGTAATGATGTTTAACTCCTCTGTACAGTGAACACATCACACACAACTCCAATGAATTAGCAGATGTGTCTGTATGATGGGATCAAATGCTCCATCTACAGCTTCAATGTTGATGGTCTCTCACACTATCATTTTCACTATCAAGACTTAGGTGATGCTTGTCCACATCATCAAAGCATGGCTGTGTATGGTTGCTGCATGAAGATAGGTCAACAACCCTGTATCACGTTGAAGGCCGGGATGAAGTTGGGGAAAAGAGAGACAGCTACGGCGGCGGTGCTATACATCTGCATGGGAAACTAACATCATTATCATCCTCAGTATCAGCTGTGCGTGCGGCACAGGGAACTTGACTGCTCAATCAAAATGGCCTGACACTAACAAGATTTTACAACCTCTCCAACAATCAGCTCTGCCACAAAGTCTTGTAGGATTTATCCTCTCCATCGGGCTTTAAAGGGACACTGACATATCTGCTGTGGACAGATCAAGTTTTTTTCCCTTCTTCCTGTGTGTGTAAGTTTTACACAGAAGAAACAGCGACCACTCCAGGCCAATGGAGAATTGATTCAAACTGGGCTATTATGCACATTAGCCAGCTCAAGCAATAATGTTTCAGGATTCAGTTACACATTTCACATCACCAATCAGCATGTACACTCCAGTATTATCTTACAGTCAGCAGTCTTGTTGCATTGCCTCATATTAGGGTCATAAACTAGAGGGATTTACCCCCCCCCCCATTACATAACTACCTTTGAGGATTATGGAATATGCCAAAAACTCATTTTATGGCTTGGTGCAAATAAAATTATATAATGGTGCATTTAAAGGCCCTGTACACGATTGGTAAGATCGAAAAACACAAATGTTCACAGATTCACACATAGCTTACATGATTTAAAGTAAGTAATGGTAGAAAGGGTTCCTTAAAATATTTCTGCCTGAAATGCTATCGTTTCTGAGAAATGAGTAAAACAATAGTTTTTATCGCGCGCGATAATAAACTCCATGTTTGAAAAACAGAAAACACATAAGGTCTCTTTTCACTATTTTCTCGTGACCTCGATGACCAATTGAGCTCAAATTTTCACAGGTTTGTTATTTCATGTATGTGGTTGATTACACAAAACATGAACACTGTCTGTGATTATTTTGTCAGCTCTGCCAATCCTGTATAATACCTTTAAGTGTGCCATAAATCACTGAAGGAAAGACAATTTACACAGGCACAACAAATCGGGGTATTCTTTTTCTATAAAATGTTATAAATAGTTCATTAATACAGCTGTGAAACTGCTCAACATTGGTTGTTTTTTAACACGCAACAAATGCAGTTTCGACTTTGAAGATTTAAGAACACTAAAATTAAGTACAACAATTCATCTAGCATTATCACTGCAAATGAAAAGAGATCATTGGCAGATTCCATTTAGCAACACGGGGGTAATGATGCAGATTGTGAATGAAAACACAACAACCTGTCCTCTTTGGTTCCCATGGCAACAGGGAAGCAAAGGAAATGATAGCTTATCTTTGATCAAAAAAAGTAGAAGAGCGAAGAATTTTTTTAAAAATGAAACCGAGTCTTGGTGATCGAAGTGTAGTAAGACTGAAAGATTTCCAAGGTTAAATGTTATGCATCTGTGCAATGTTTCTGACAGGTGAATCCATTTCTCAATTACAGGCAAACTTCAATAGACTGTGCAAGTCTCGCGCGCATTCGAACTTCCGGGACCATAGTGGTCCCAACCATATGGAGTTTTACGTGGGCGAGATTTTGTTTCGTCAATTATTTTAATTTAACGTAGTTTATGACCTAGAAAATTATACATGTTGTAGGGAATATAACACTAAGTGATAACAAAATATGAAAGTAAAACCAATTCAACAATATAACGAAGAAAACCCGAGAATTAACCTTGACCTCAGCTTCCAGTTATTGCAAAAAATTAAGAATTTTGTGCTCGCCTCCGATCATAAAACTTATGTAAACGCTTGTTTTGGATGCGCGATTATAATCGCCAGATGCTGTAATTGCAAAGCGAACCCTTTTCATTGCAGTCTATGGTTGTTGAAGCGTCAGCATCCTCTTTAAACTGCGATACGGGTCATTTTAAAACCCGTTTGACCATCACGAATCCGCGTAAAGGGTTTCTGAAAAGTTAACATCAACAAAGCATCCTTGTCCCAGAGTTTTAATTTTTTTTTCAATAATAATTCACACACTTTTGTGTATTTTTTTCAAAAGCTAAAACTTATTTCATAAAATTGTAATTATTTATTTTTGTTGTTCAGATTTTGTCATGAGATATAATTTAAAACAAAGATTTGATTTCAGAAATAAAAATGTTCTTCGTTTGATGTGTTTTCTCGTTGGGATATGTGCGAGACTTGCACAGTCTATTCAAATTTACAGGAACCAGAGTATTCTTTGTAGGGACAATATGGGATAACCATGGGCATCAATTATGCTGAAGGCTATTTTAGTTTAAAGGCCCTGTACACTATTGGTAAGATCGAAAAACACAAATGTTCACAGATTCACACATAACTTACATGATTTAAAGTAAGTAATGGTAGAAAGGGTTCCTTAAAATATTTCTGCCTAAAATGCTATCGTTTCTGAGAAATGAGTTAAACAATAGTTTTTATCGCGCGCGATAATAAACTCGATGTTTGAAAAACAGAAAACACATAAGGTCTCTTTTCACTATTTTCTCGTGGCCTCGATGACCAATTGAGCTCAAATTTTCACAGGTTTGTTATTTCATGTATGTGGTTGATTACACAAAACATGAACACTCTCTGTGATTATTTTGTCAGCTCTGCCAATCCTGTATAATACCTTTAAGACAAGACATTTTAAATTGTAAAAAAAATAAATCGAGGGTATAAACAAACACAATTTTTAATGACCAAAAAACCAAAGACCTCTTTAAAGTGTATGTAACATTGGTTCAATAATAAAAACCACAGGATTGTATCATCTTTAAAAAGTAATATCTCACTAAATTTATCACAATTGTGAATTGCTTACAACACATCTCCAAATCAATGATTTCAAGGGAAACCGGGGGAGGGGGGGGGCTGCAGCCCACATTGATTTTTTCCCCATGATCATTGAGCCTGTCCAATGTAGATCCGTGTATTCTTCATGCAATTAATAAGGACTACCATAGGTTTCTCCCACACCATACAATTTTTAAAGTATCTAGGGTTAAATTGTGGGTGAAGTCATTACAAATATTTCATTCTTCTGTGTTGAGTTGCAAGGGCGAAGAGAAAAATGATTTCATTTTACATTCAGATACTAGAGTTCATTAATCAAAATATGCTCTCCTTGTATAAGGTCATGCTTACCTGTTATGTAAGCAATTGATCAACATAATTCTATCAAATTTGGATTGCATATTTTCAGCACCAGTAAGGGCCTTAGAGCAAACCAAATAAGTTAAACAAATTTATGACGACATTTCAAAAGCTTCAGATAAATAAAGAATACAATATTTTCTTATTGAAATGTAACTTCTAAGAAACGCCCCCATAACTAACACAGACTTGTAAAAAACAAGTCTATTTTAGTTTGAGATTACCCTCACAATCTTCTCTTCTTGAATATTAATGTTTTGAAGATTTCAAAACATTTCAAACACAACAATTCTATTTTTGAACATGTCCTGTTATTGTGCCAGTCATCCATAACAAATTGCACTTTAGTGCTCATCATTATTTTGATTACAATGTTATTGTTGTCCAATCCATTAAAACATGCTGTGAGCATTAAACCATTACCAATCACTGTTGATTATCTGTCATATTTGACAGGGAAGAATGGAGAGGGGGGGGAAGAAAATGTCGCAAGGATAAAAGCAAATCAAGCACCAATCTTCAGCCGCATCGGAAGTGAACCATTTCATCCCCGTCCCACATGCACTTAACGCCTGAATATTAAATGCTGTGAACACAATAATTGATCCTAAGTCAACTTACATTGTGCAATACAATCTTCATTTAGTACACATAACCCTTTCGCCGGGCATAAAGCAGTATATAGAACAAGTGTGGGAGTAACCAGAAATTCTATAATTAAAGTTGGTTAAATGTACGGACGTAGGTCATGATCAAAGTCACGGTGCATTCATTAATAACGAAAATCACTTGGGTACAAAGGAGATTGCAAAAGCCAAGTAGATACAACGGTAAAACCTTTACAAATATCAGCCCCACAACCTCTCAGTCAAAACAGTGTCAATTATTGGTGTCAAGTTATTTTGAAACTCGAATGTTTCATGCATAATAAAAGTTTTTTTTAAATCAACTTGTCCATAAATTGAGTAAGAGAAATTGTCAATGTGATACATCAAGAAGGGTATAAAACATAGAACTTTCCTTGAGCAAGTCAATAAAAATGTACAATTTCATGCATGTTGGTAAATAACAAAATGTCCAGTAATCTTTTTAAACAAAATAGAAGCTGTCTGCTTCATGGCTCTCACTTCCCCCATTGAAGTATCACACAGAATACTTTCTACAGGATATAAAATATTACAAGGGAAAATGACATGTTGTGAGAATGCCATGTTGAGATTTCTCATTACGTGGGCGTTCGCCGGACTGGAATTCCCAGGGTCTGACTGCAGTCAGCTTGAGCTAAGATTACAGATACATGTTTATCATCAAACGTTTGAATCATTTTTGTTGTTGTTGAAAATTTGGAATTTTTTCCGTGGCATTTTAATTTTATGCGTAGACCCACCGATGAATGCGTGCAACCCGACTTGTTTTTCAAGAAAAACGACCTTTCGAATTAAACTGAATTTCTTTTCAAAAGGTTTTGCCTTTGTTTTGATTTGTCTTCAAGACCGGCCTCATTGTGATCAGGAGAGCCTGTCCTCGCTCTAATTTTATGAGGAGAATGGAGAATGATAAATGACAACTGACTGGGTCAATTTCATGACATTGCTTAAAGGGGAGGTACAGCTTGTGTAATTAACTGCAGATAATCAAATTGACAAATTATCGTCTTGTAATCAATGTGGATAACTTCATTTCTGAGCGGTAAGTATTCTGACAAATGGTTATCAGTAAGGAGCTGTCATCAGAGTGGAATTTGTCACTATTGATTTAAACATTGCATCATTACCCCCCCCCCCCAAAAATATATATATCTATCATAATAATAATTTTAAAGTACCTCAGTAAAAACAAAACATGGGTGATTTACAATGATAAAATAAACTCACTGTACTTCAACAAACAAAACTCGGCAAGTACTCTGCATCCTTAAAGAAAATAAACAGAGATGGAACAAGTGCAGAGCGACATTTGTATAAACATTTGCAGAAGAAGGTTGGATACTACCAGATGCTTGGGCATAAATCCTGGGGGAGGATGGGATTATTTCTTCCCTTTATCAAGGGGTGGATGTCCTACATGGACATCTCCTCCTTCTTGGTTCTCTACTTTGAACATAGGCGAACGACCCAGGGGTGTGGGGGGAGGGGGAACTGCTCCTCCAAATTCGAGCAAAACAGTGGGGAAAATTCGACCACAGCAAGAAGAAAACAGTTGAACAGGGAATGCAAAAAATACTTTGTACTTGGCATTAGAAGTTGGTACTTATGTTTTTGTCTGTGTAAAATATTGGCCACATCACCCCCTCTGCTTTATGAGACCCCATACGCCCATGACTTTGAAAACTCATCTGGTCTTTGAGTCTAACTCACAAATCAACAACAAATCAACAATATTCTCCTCATATCGTGTAGAAATGACCGACTAAACATTATATTGGGATCTACTTTTTTAGAACGGTGCAATTCAGCACAATGAACAAAACTGTTTTGACAAATCTTATTGTTTACTCTTTAGGGGAAAAAAAATTGAGACATCTGGAAATAACACTTCCAAGAACAAATGGTCACCACAAGTAGACTGCGTACGTGGGCAGGCTCAAAGACTGACACAATTTTACTACAAATATTATGCATCACCCTCACATAACTGTATACTAAGGCTTTCCTTCGCCAGAAATTAGCAAAACCTTCTAGTTCAAGTTGACCAGTCTCAAAGGAAGTGTGGAAGTTCCTTACATAACCAACAGTGTGAAGACAGGAAACTAGATTTCCCATGGGAACCTATGGAACAGCTCCAACAATTAGGTTTGTAATTAAAGCGCAGGTGCTTGCATTTCCTAAAAAATATATATATGGCTTGACAATTGTGCTGCTTATTGTTAGATTTTCTTGCTGGGTATTTCACAAACTGGAACAAGGGATATTCTGTCATAAATGTTGGTAGTGCCATATGGTACAATCCGACTTGATGAATCAAGAAATACGCAGATGTGTCAAGCAATTTGCATCGGTTCAATTCAAAGAAGACGAGAAAATCTAATTTTGACAGTAATTTTTACACTTTGTAAAGTCTTTTTTACAGTTTGTAAAGGGTTTTTGTGATCTTCACCAAACAGTACAATTTTTTGAAAAAAAAATCAACT
Source organism: Leptasterias polaris (assembly GCA_037783415.1). NCBI lineage: Eukaryota > Metazoa > Echinodermata > Asteroidea > Forcipulatida > Asteriidae > Leptasterias > Leptasterias polaris. The sequence goes on from JAZGTN010000192.1 coordinate 494,519, forward strand.
TCTGGTAGACAAATAATAAGCTAAAAACCAACGAGCAAAATGTTCGAAATATAATGTAAATAAACAGCCTGTGAAAATGGGTTTATCTTCTGAACGGTGCAATGAACTTCCACTTCAGAATATTTCCGAATGATAAGTCAAAACAGGGAGCTTCTTCACCAGATCAATATGTGGCTTTAATATTTAGTTGTTTGTTTGTTCAGTGTATTTAAAATAAGCTGACATTGAGGCTATTCACCCTTCCTTTCTGTTGTTTTGAGTGGGAGTCATTAACTCCTGTTCAAAATACCGTATCACTAAGCATAATCCTGTTTTTTCCAATCGGTAACTCAATGCTTTCCTACTTATAATATTCAATATAAATCCATATCACTGTTACAAAAATAAGCTTTCAGAAAGGTCAGTAGAGCCTTTTGCGAATTGAAAAAAATCTCAAAATCTTATAGTATTCAAACCACATGAAATCTCACGATATTTTACAACTCCAAGATCCATAGATAAAGCTGAGCCGAGAGGACAATGCAAAAATTTAGAAATTTTCTATTTATTTGTTATCGCTCTACACCCACAAATATTCTTGTACTTTCATCTCTTTGAATCAAGAGCTTAATGCATCATAGCTAAACCAGTATTAGACAAAGTTTCAACCTGCAACACGACCAAATCCCAAGTTAATTTTGTTGTAAGCTTTTTAACCAGTTCGCTTTTTTGGAGAACACCATTATGCGCAATACTTTTACGCAACACGCAGTGGCGTTCTAACAAACTGGCATTTGAGTTTCTGCGCATGTTTGGCAGCAGTCATGTCAACACGCCATGTGTGGTGGGGCACTTTGGCGGATTGACACAAACATCCTTCGCTATTGTGTGGTTTTCCTTTTACTTCGTGAACTAACACGCTCCTTAATTTTGTGGAGTCCAGAATTTCGTTCTACAAAATGGCCGACCGTGGTAGTTCAAGAAATAAAAGGAGAACCGCACAATTTTGAGGGATACTGGTGTGAATAATTGTATTCTACATTTAAAACATCTTTCCAACCATATTCATTTCATAACAAATGCTTTTTATAGCCCAAAGTGCCCATTCCAACGGTAATGCGTCCCTTTAATCCTAAAACCAATTTGTTATAAGTGTTTCAGTTTGAACAGTCCCCGATATTTGAATTGTAACAACAGTGTATCAGGCTGAATCACCAAGTTTAATTATAAATCTAAATACAGTCACTATAGATAGGTTGCAGTATGACGCAAGTCGGCCATCTTTACGGGCAATTTGGAACACACAGTCGTGCGTTACGCGTGAGAACGGCGTGCAGCACGCGCACATTTCACAAAACTCATTGCAGGATTGGTTAGTGAATGACGCGGCTGCGTTAATAATTTGAGCGCTTGACGCGCCTGCAAGCCAAAATGCGATTTGCCCGTAAAGATGGCGTCTACTGGGAACTATCTATCGAAATAAAGTACATCATGCTTGCAGGACATAATTTTCCAGTAAGTGAAAGAAAATGTCAATACACAAACCAGTAAAGAAAGGCTTTACAACTCCGTTTTGAAGACCAGGCTTTTCTACGGCAATGCTTGCTCCCTGGTGTATGAAAAATCTATTACACCATGATCTGATTGTGGTGACTTGCCACATCAAGAGAAATGATACACACACCAATACAAGAAATTGGATGTGACAAGTTTCACTCAATGCATGAAAACCAAAGCACTTCGGGGAAATTTAAAATCTTTGAGATTGGGTGAAGTGGCATGTATTTTTCCACGGTGGTCCTTGGGCACTGAGCACAATTCTCGGTGAACTAAAATGAAATGAGCAGCTGCCTAACAAAGACTTTATGTGTCAACATTATTATTGCAGTATGGTGAACCTTGCTTTCAAAAGGTAAATTGACAGACCTTCATTGTGGGGAAGGTGGGGGGGGGGGGGGGGTTACATATTTTCTATGATGATAAAAATAAAGTTATTGGTGTTTTTCTTAAGGAAGTCCGAGGTGAAAAATACTTCTCCAGTTTTGTAAAAACTAAGTTCCTGGGATATAAAAGCTCTGGAGTGAGCTATGTAATCAATTCTTTGCTATGATATTTTCAACGAGAAAGGAAAACAGAAAACTTATATTGATGTTCAGCGCTTGATTGGAAAATGGAAACCTGATGAGACAATCAATGATTGCCATGGCAACTAACCATATTTGTATACTACAAGAAAAGCAAGACTAGCATTGTGTCCAGAATCAATAACTGTAAGGAAGAACACTCTCAACTATCAAAATAAACTTCACCTCATTGCGGGAAGTTGACATAACAGGTTAGCAAATAGGCCTCCTCAAAATCGGTCTGGAAACCCGACTCGTGTGTTAGAAGAAAAGAAAACATGGTTGCCTATCTCGCCTTGAAGTTAGCTTTGTTTGACCAAAGAGGAAAGATGGATGGCATGGTGTGGTTGATTACATTGGATGAGTAACTCACAAAATTCCCCTTTTGTGAGTTACCCCCTTCATGACGGAAAATAGGGTCATTGTTGAGGCACAGCAGCTACAACTTATTGGTGAAACTGTTTAAGTTCACAACAGTATCCTGTTATTTGGCTAAAAATATCAAAGTGACATCTGCTTTGAGAATCAAGTCTTGGCAATTTTGTTATTTTTAAATTTCTTTAATTTTCCAAATCCCTGACTCCTAGGTGGAATAGCTTCAAACTGTCTATGGGGGGCGTGCATGGGTCTCACCAACTAGTCTACCAAATGTCTGGCAAATTACCACTTGCCAGAAAATTGATGTGGATTTGTCATAATATCTCTAGCAGAGGTACAAATGGATCTTTGTGGAGTTCTGTAAGTAGTGGGAGACATGGGTCAGCGAAGGTAGGGCAGGTTTCCACTGAGTGTTGAAAACCACCTGTAGGACCCCCTGGTATGAGAACTACAACTGTAGACTATTTTCAGGAATAATGACTATTGCAGAAGCAGAGTTTTATATCAACCCACTCACAACATTTCGAATCAACAACATTCACATTTTGTGACACGATGAAAGCCCGCATAGTGAACCTGAGATAAAGATGTAAAAAATAGGCCTACAGCAACTTTTCCCCAAAGGATTGGCAAGGGAAAAATATCTGGTGTCACCAAAGCAGCCTTTCGAATCATTAAAATATTCAAACAAAGAGTGAAGTGAATAAGACGGTGGCTTTGCATGGTGAAAAGTGACACTGCGGATGAGCTTGCTTCAAGTCATGCCATCTTGAATTATACATGGATCTTCTGATCTGAGAAATACCCTTTGATTTAAATTGACGTTTTCAGAAGGTTTGACAAAGAGATGTTTACATACCCCCCGGAAATATGAAAAATTGTAAACAATTTGTTGTTGATGTGGTGTAATGCTTTACCAGAAAGGCGTTGTTTTGACTCTGTTTGAATGAAGGCTTCGCATGACTGACAATACACACTCATTTCTTGGCTCATTACGAAACAATATTTGGATCAACTGATTCACTTTTAGAATAAGTCCATGGCAGATCTACAGCAATATTTCTGCCTTGTTACAAACATTTCAATCTTTAAAATAATCTTCTGCACTTTCCCAAATAGTCAAACATTAACCTCAACTTTTTTAGTGTATTCAGACAAAATTATTCTTTCTATCATAAGTACTATCCCATGATCACCTCAAATGTCATATTGATGTTATTATTTGTTGTAACCATTTAGTGTGGAAACAACAATTTAAACAAAGGCGCTATTCCATCAAAATCATAGGGCAAATGATAGAAATTAACATGGATGAAGGTGATTCTAAGAGCTTCATGAAATAGAGATAAATTACATGATTCCCTAATGACAGGAAGATGACTGTTCCAAATCATTGGTCCAGCTACACTCAAAGCTTTTCGACCCAGAACATGGAACATTCAAGTGAAAGACCACTTCTTCTTTACTAACATTAAAACATCATTTTCATTGAATGTCCATTAGGTACTGATGCATTTACACTCCATTACTACTTGGGAAACCTGCATGAGTTTATGAGTTATTCAACGCTTGAAGTACCATTGCAACAGCTCATAGTAAAAACAGCAGAGTGCAAATCAGTTAGCAAATACTATACAACACAGCATGTACATGCACCTTTGAGAGAAGTTGTACATTAAACAATGCTTCAAAAATTACAGATTGAATTGAATTGATAAATTTATGATGCTATATCACAAATTAGTAATAAAATAGTTCCGTAAAATGGCTGTCACAAAAGCCATGCACACACTAGACTCACAGAAACGCATAACAACTTAAACATTGTGTAAATAAAGACAGGGAACGATTTCATCCAGCAATTTTGCATAGCAAAAAAATTTTGACTGAACTTGTTTTGTGCACACTGAATGCTAATATTGAGTAGCAACTCCTGATTTTTGAGTAGCAACTGATGCATTTTGTGTAGCAATTTGCTCTGCTATACAAGGGAAATTGCTCATTGAAAGATATACATTTTAAAGTCAAAATCCCATTGTAATTATCATAATTATAGAGATATGGATACTCCATAAAATTACAATACATTAAACTGACACATATCAAAGAAGACTGGAGGATTTGCTCAACTTACCAAAACAAGGTGAATCCGATTATCTGGTCAATCCGGCGTCGTTGGAGATGGTGTCGCTATCCTCAACGGCAGTTGCTGAACAGTCAGGAGGAGCACTAACTCTGTCTTGAAGGCAGCTTACTGAAGAAGGTATGAGACTGCCTCTTAGTGTCAACAAAGCCCAAGTCTTGCTTAGATGTGGTGCATTGGGAATCAGGTCTTTTCTCGGCTGTGATAGGTTCCACGAAACACAGCATTCAGCCCTGTCTCTTCTCTCGGTCCTTCTCTCCCTTGATTCTCTCTGTCTGCTTGTTGTTTTGGTCAACCTGGGAGAGTGCAGTGTTTCCCACTGTTTTGCTTTGAAAACCTATCCACTTTATACAACTCCAGACCGTCCACTTCAGAAAGGTCTCAAGACATTTGGGGGGTTTGGTTTGGAGTTTTCAACAGTGAGCACACAGTGTCAAAAACAACATGGGCATCTGTGACACCACACACATGTAAATGTATTCTCTTTGACTGCCTGCAGGCATTTCAGTAAAATAACCCTTAAATTCCAGGGATTTTAGAAAAGTTGCATTTTTGTCAACTCTTACACCGCCCCCCTTGACTGCAAAAGATTAGCATCACATTTACTTTATTTCACTACTTGTTCAGGTGCGAGCTAAATGGAGAGGTTGGCCTGTTTGTTAAGTGTCTTGACTTAATGTATGTAACAGGTCAGGTTGGAAACAGGGGAGTCAATTATTAAATTAGAAAATGTCATTACCGTTGAAGAAAGGAGGTCGAGTGAAACTCACTCACAATACAACACTCGGCTTCTCCCATGAGAATTCTACACAGTCGCTTTTTTTCTTAAATTGTGGTTTGTTTTTTTATTAGTTTAGGAATTTTTATAATTGTACAAGTCACCTTACCACTTATTTAATAAAACTATTTATAATAACATATCATATAGTTACTGTGCTAGAAAAATAAAAATATCAGATATTGTGATTAAAGTCTTGTTATGCTTAAAAAAACTTTTTTTTTAACACAAAAAAATAATGAATTCACTGAAGTCTATGATGCTGGTAAGTACAATGTATGACATAAAATATGTAAGCTTTTGATATTACATGCCTCAAAATTCTACTTCATTCATAGTTTTATTGATATGATAGATATGTAATAAATACATAAATTAAAGATACGCTCTTTGATTGGTTGACTTTCACAAAGAGTTTAACGCAAGTGCATTTCAATCTCAGTTTTACTGCTCACAACCGTAGAAAGGATTAGCACAATATTGAGTGTTTTTAAAACAAATTCTTTCTTCACTTTCCATATGTTTGTCTTTGTTACATACATAATTTTTTTTTCAAATGACCTTTTAATTTCTAAAGGTCATAGATTAATTTATTATAATTTGCTATGACAACCATAAACAGCTTTGGAGTGAATAGGAAAAGACTCAATAGACAAAATAGTTACTATGGTCTCATTCTCCCATGCCTCTCCTACAAAGTTATATTTTTGCCTATTAGTGTGGAATTGCCAATTTCAACCTTTTCCTTGATCTCATAATTGCAGGATAAAGATTAATGTTTTGGTTTAATCTTAAAACCTGTGTGTTATAAGCGCTTACTGTACACTCGATGCTCTCCGAGTTCTGTGGGGGGAAAAAAACCCACAGGCTTCCCAGTTTTAATCACACATCTTTGCACTGATGTTTGTTTTGTTCCCTTACGCTGCAGTATAAGGTTGAAAAATTGGGTCAGTTTCCCTTGTGGTTTATAACCTAATTTCTTTCTTGTTAATGCAATTTCATAAGTTGAAACAGGTTGGTTCCTACATGGTCTAATGTAATATGTGATTCCAAGAAATTAGTGATCGAAGAATTTTGCGAATAACATTGACGCTTCAAAGTCTTGTCTGTAATAAAAACACTTGAAGCTGTTTGAGCATCATTTCTCTGTGGCTTGAGTGAGCAACTGAAACTACTTTTGAGAATGGAGGAAGGAATTGAGCAAGAATTTGCTTAAGTTTAAATGTTAGGCTATAAAGGTATGGTCATAGATTTGTAAACACTCTGAAAATTAATGACCGTAAAAATGTACTTCGGGTGAGAAGCATTGCAGCTGTTGGTAGTATAAACTATTTTGCGAAAAGGATTTCCTTCTAAGTAATATGGTTTGGATAATTTTTCACTCCAAACCATTGGAATCTGAGGAACGATTCAAGCATGAATGTTTCTCAGAATTCTGAGGGTTGGTGTACGTTTGGGAATGCTGCGGCCAGAGATGCGGTTGGTACCCACTGTCACCTCGCTAATCGTGGATGGATTCGACTGTCTTGTGAAAATACTGTGACAGGATTTTTGCTACTTTTTCAGCAAGTGGACACCGAATTGAGCTGAAACTTTCACATGTGACTTTTATTGTATCTTTCTGTATAATTTTGCCTATAAATCAGCATGACGTTGACAAATCTATAACCCTTCCTGAACAACTGTGTTGCATTTTGTGTAATCAATGTAATTTGTACAATATCTATGCCTGTAATATGATGTAGAGTGAATACCAAGGGCTGTTGAACCCATCACTCTTCCATCTGATATTGGAATAAGACCCAAGGATTGGAGCAGTGCCCAGAGCATGCTAACTAATTCAAGTAGTCTTCTTTGGTTGTGTTGTACCAAAGGACCCATGGGAGACTAGCGGTTGCCATGGAATGCTTTGCCTAGTACAGAAATCCATTATGGATGACTTTCAATTCAATCTTCACATTAGAAGTGGGCGGAGGAAAAAACATTCCCGGAGAAACTTTCGACAATAAACAGAACCGTTAAAGGAGCTATTTCACTTACAGTTTGCTTTCTACAGTTTTGTTACTTCTAGTTATCCCTATTCCAAAATGAAACAATTCACATTGAAACTACTCATCAACCTCCCTTTATGGTTGGAATAAATTTACCTTATTGTGTTTCACTTCAGGAAGCGACAATTTCAACAATGTCCATCTATAATGCATCTCGCTTTAGGCTAATTATGAGATAAGCAAGATTTGGGTTACTGTCACAATTCGATTTCCAAGCAAACAGTGAGAATGTATTCCAATCTGGTTGTGCCTCCACATGTTTTGTTCAAAATCTAATCTTTTTTTAGGTAATTTCGGAGTGCCATCACCGTGTCTGCTTATTAGTCATTCGCAACGTCAAAGAAAAACAAATTTCCACTATAAATGCCAACCAAAACCCTGAACATTACGTTCAGAAACAACTATTCAGAGAATTACTTGCTCAACATTTTACTTCGTTCAAGAAAATTTGAAGGCTCAAGGAGAGCTTGAGAAAAATCCTGAAAGGAAAAATCCAGAGAAATCACACGCATGATCTTTAAGTGTCAAGATGGTAGCGCATGAAATCCAATCTGTGTGTTTACCTGGACTGGGCTGAAATCCCAGGTAACAAAGTAAAAGAACAAACCAACCTACTCAATCACAATGAATGATTACAATCACAAGAATGTGGAATTGTTTCTACTACATGACAGATAGAATTATGGTTTTATGTGAAAGAAAAATTAGCTCATAAATTGTACACACCCTCCTAATCCTATATATATATAACATGTATCATTAACACCATTATTTAAATTATACTAAAAACAATATACTAATTTGTGTGATTTAGTTATTATTTTGGCCACAAAACTGGCTCTTCGCAGGACCAAAATCTCTTGCAATAATTTTGGGGGTTTTTAATTTAAAAAACCACCAACTATTGTAGTTATTTTTGACAGAAGCTCACTGGTGGTCAACATTACATTTCCAAGTTTTCAGACAAATCAAACATAATTATGTTCTGTAAAAATTAGAATATCTCAATCAAAACAAGTAATTATTATTATTATTTTTTTTTGGGGGGGGGTGATGGAGAGTCCATTTTGGGGAGATAAATATCACTACATATTTTGTGTCAAAGCTTTCTGTTCTTGTACTGAATAACAAATGCTGAAACTTAAGCCAATTTTTACAGGGAATTTCTAGTAAAAAATAACACACAAACCACACAAAGTGATACATCTATACGTTTACCACAAGAATACACCAGACAATCAATAATGCAGTCTCCTATAATAAATATCCCTGCTGTCAATTAGTAGACAAGTTGTCTGGCTCTTGACATTTCATCAGGTGGCAAAAAAGAAAGCAGAGCGATAAAGCGCATCAATGCATTAAGTCTCCTCAGGAGCAGTTGCCAAGACGCGGTGAAACGAACCATCAGATGAGAGTAGGAGTGCATACTCAAACAACATGATAAACTAATTACCAGTCAAGCTTTAAAGGCACTGAACACGTTTTGTAATTGTCAAAGACCAGTAATCTCACTTGGTGTATCCCAACATATGCATAAAATAACTAGCCTGTGAAAATTTGGGCTCAATTGGTCATTGAAGTTGCAAGAAAATGATGAAAGAAAAAACACCCTTGTTGTACAAATTAGTGTGCTTTCAGGTAGGAATAAAAGGCTTCTGGCCAGAAGTCTTTTATTATTTTAGTGAGAAATTACCCCTTTCTCAAAAACTACGTTACTTCAGAGGGAGTAGTTTATCATAATGTTTTATACTATCAACAGCTCTCCATTGCTCGTTACCAAGTAAGTTTTTATGCTAATATATATTTTGAGTAATTACCAAACGTGTACAGTACCTTTAAAGGTATCATATTGGATTGGTAAGAAGAAAAACCATCCTTGTTTCGTTTTAGTCTGAAAGCTTACTGATTATGAATACCAGAACAAATTTTTCTGTGAAATATTTCCCTCTGAAATGAAGTCATATTCAAGACTGTATCTGAAAACCTCAAAAATCGCAACAGCTGATTTCGGTTGTTACAACCCAAAATTAAGGACAATATGTATACAAGGTAAAAATTGTGCGCGTTTTTTTTTGCTATTTTCTCCTGACTCACACACTGGGTTAAGACAAAATTTTCACAGGTTTGTTTATTATGTATATGGTTGATCACACAAAACATAAACACTGTCTGTGACTATTTGTCAGCTCTACCAATCCTGTATAATGCTTTTGGAGGTAGTATATCTGTTTGATTACACTAATGTACCGGACCATCTAAGTTTCAGCTTTTTTCATTATGAGAACAAATTTAAAATGAGCTTGGGTGTTTTGTATTGATTCAGCTTTCCATCCAATGATTTGGAACGGGTTTCCATCTGATGGTCTAATAACGTGACATATTTTTTTTTTCTCTTATGATTAACAATAACAGTATTGTTGATAAAGCAATTTCTAATGATGTATAGGAATTGCCTTGTTCCATCATTTAACACTCGTATAACCATTCTAGATTTCAAGTCTAAAAAGACTGCTCTGTTCAGACAGCAGGTAACCACAAGCATACACCTGATATACACCAAACCCAACTGTGTCCATCATTTGTTGCAATTCCTATTATTTAGAATTTACTTCCGTTTTTGGACTTCCACTTACGAGCTTTCTCAAATCCGTTGACAGCGTTGCGGTAGTCAGAGATTGCCTGTTGAATCTCCTCTTCAGTATTCATGACAAATGGACCTGTTGAACGCCGAAAACCAAAAACAACAAAATAAATCGATCTTCATGGTGTTCCTATAGTATTAAAGGCACTGAACATGTTTGGTAATTATCAAAGACCAGTATTGTCACTCGGTGTATCCCAACATATGCATAACATAACAAACCTGTGAAAAATTGGGCTGAATCGGTCATCGAAGTTGCAAGAAAATAAAGAAAGAAAAAACACCCTTGTTGCACAATTTTGTGTGCTTTCAGATGCTAATAAAAGGCTTCATGCATGAAGTATTTTATTATTTTAGTGAGAAGTTACCTCTTTCTCAAAAACTACGTTACTTCAGAGGGAGTGGTTTCTCACAATGTTTTATACTATCAACAGCTCTCCGTTGCTGGTTACCAAGTAAGTTTTTATGCTAATATATATTTTGAGTAATTACCAAACGTGTTCAGTGCCTTTAACACTGTGTTGTTCTACTCTAGTGTCTCACTCCCTAGCTTTAATTTGTTCATGGAGGCAACAGAGCAATTGCATTCAAGGTCCAAACCATTGCCTTGGTGACCTTCAAAATGTTCCACAGCAGAAACTTAAATTTCCCTTATAGAGGTGCCCTTTACTAAGGTAAAACTTTACTAAGGTAAAATGTCACTAAGGTAAAACTTTATTAATTCAAAATGTCACCAAGGTAAAACTTTATTAATTCAAAATGTCACTAAGGTAAAACTTTACTAAGGTAAAATGTCACCAAGGTAAAACTTTATTAATTCAAAATGTCACCAAGGTAAAACTTTATTAATTCAAAATGTCACTAAGGTAAAACTTTACTAAGGTAAAATGTCACTAAGGTAAAATGTCACTAAGGTAAAATGTCACTAAGGTAAAACTTTATTAATTCAAAATGTCACTAAGGTAAAACTTTACTAAGGTAAAATGTCACCAAGGTAAAACTTTATTAATTCAAAATGTCACTAAGGTAAAACTTTACTAAGGTAAAATGTCACCAAGGTAAAACTTTATTAATTCAAAATGTTACTAAGGTAAAACTTTACTAAGGTAAAATGTCACCAAGGTAAAACTTTATTAATTCAAAATGTCACTAAGGTAAAACTTTATTAATTCAAAATGTCACTAAGGTAAAACTTTACTAAGGTAAAATGTCCCCAAGGTAAAACTTTATTAATTCAAAATGTCACTAAGGTAAAACTTTATTAATTCAAAATGTCACTAAGGTAAAACTTTACTAAGGTAAAATGTCACCAAGGTAAAACTTTATTAATTCAAAATGTCACTAAGGTAAAACTTTACTAAGGTATAATGTCACTAAGGTAAAACTTTATTAATTCAAAATGTCACTAAGGTAAAACTTTACTAAGGTAAAATGTCACTAAGGTAAAATGTCACTAAGGTAAAACTTTATTAATTCAAAATGTCACTAAGGTAAAACTTTACTAAGGTAAAATGTCACCAAGGTAAAACTTTATTAATTCAAAATGTCACTAAGGTAAAACTTTACTAAGGTAAAATGTCACCAAGGTAAAACTTTATTAATTCAAAATGTCACTAAGGTAAAACTTTACTAAGGTAAAATGTCACTAAGGTAAAACTTTATTAATTCAAAATGTCACTAAGGTAAAACTTTACTAAGGTAAAATGTCACTAAGGTAAAACTTTATTAATTCAAAATGTCACTAAGGTAAAACTTTACTAAGGTAAAATGTCACCAAGGTAAAACTTTATTAATTCAAAATGTCACTAAGGTAAAACTTTACCAAGGTAAAATGTCACTAAGGTAAAACTTTACTAAGGTAAAATGTCACTAAGGTAAAACTTTATTAATTTAAAATGTCACTAAGGTAAAACTTTAATATTTTTATTAAGGTAAAATGTCACTATTAAAAAGATAAAACTTTATTAAGGTAAAATTTCACCGAGGTGAAACTTTATTATGTTAAAATGTCACTAAGGTAAAACTTTACTAAGGTAAAACTTGATTAAGGTAAAATGTCACCGAGATGAAACTTTACTAAGGTAAAATGTCACTAAGGTAAAACTTTACTCAGGTAAAATGTCACTAAGGTAAAACTTTACTAAGGTAAAACTTGATTAAGGTAAAATGTCACCGAGATGAAACTTTACTATGGTAAAATGTCACTAAGGTAAAACTTTACTCAGGTAAAATGTCAGGACTGTATTTTAGATCTGAAACTAGCAGGGGCAATCTTCATTAGCCTTTTTGAGATATGGTGTACACTATATAGGAGTGCACTGTTTGGTTTGGATGTACACAGACAGATTATGGTGCCATCGTAGTGTTTCCACCATATCTCAGAAAGACTTACTATTGCTTTACTTTCTTTGAACAAACAATTAGTCAAAACTTTGTGATTAAACTAATTTGTGCATTAATTGGCATTGGCATATTTAATGTAACACTGAAAATTTGATAGTCAACAAGTAATCAAATTAAACAGTGATGCATTTTGTTATTCTATGATTTGGATTATTTTGTTAAAGTGTTATGATTGAAAATACAATTTCAGATACTCAATCAATATGTATTATAAGCAACCTTGTCCGTACACTGTTGTTTACCCTGATATTATAACAATGCTGTGATGAGCAATCTTCCAAGCCAAATTAATTTTGCAATTACAGCAGAGTACTTTCTGAGTTTAGGTTAGGTTCAAGGTTCTAGAAACTGCAGACAATTTTTTTTTTTTTATGTGGATGGAAGCACTGCATCGAATTACGATCAGGTTGGGTTTTATTCATACATTGCTGGAGTCTTGATTAAGGCGACTATCGTTTTGTTATCGTCGTCGCCGATATCACAATATGAATTACTAGAGAAGAGATATCTGTCACAAACAAACAAACAAACAAACAAATGTCTTGATGCTTTTGACACTTGGACCCGCCGTTACACACATGCACAACGTTAGCAGATCCCGACCTAGACTGTTCCCCTGTCTCCCCTATGTTAATGGTGGACATTTTCTTGAACGATAATCGCCAATCGTGCAATGGCAACGAATAAATTGTATTATTTGTTATTGACAAATAGAAACTTGTAAACGACACATATCCATAGATTTTTAAACTCTTCAAGACCCAGTTTAACTTGCAAATTATGACGCTGGTGTCAAAGGGGGATCCAGTCCGGGTGGATTTCCGTCCGACCGGACAGGACAGCAGTGCAAAATACCAGGTGATACCATGCAGGAAAGTTCCTCCATGGTGATACGGTCTGAACTCATGTTTTAATGATCCGAGTCTGGACACCTGTTCTTCAGACCCGATCACTGATGTGAGTGATAGGAGATAGTGTCTGGTCAGTCTCGATGACTGGCCGTACACAATCAACTATCAAACCGCTCCTATAAGGGAGCATGGATAAATTATGTCACTAGGCGTTCCTATGTGTGCAAGCTCAAACAAAAGAAAACCCACACAGTGTCACACACTGTCATGTGTTCTTCTGCAATCACCAGGTCTTGAGGGAGACTCACTGTATGACAAAGGAACAAAGGTGTGTTGGCCAAATGCCACTGTGTAGTTATAATCGGCTTACTAGATAAACCCTAGTATACCTGTGCTAGACTGCAAACACTAATCCTTCACTCCTTTGTGGGCTACCTTTGTGAGATACATAAATTATGCAGATTAACCTCAATTTCATCTGCCTGGATTTCAACTGGGTTCTGTGCCAAATTCGTCAAGACACTAGTTTTTAACCAGATTCATAGACTTGCCCAGTCCCTCTGAGCCAGTCGATGTTGCGCCCTCTATGGGCGACTAATATAAAAAATAGTGTCGCCAATCAAGACAAGCATTGCTGCTGTTATTAAAAAAAGCAACATAAATAAATGCCAGCTGTCATAAAACAACCTGGACAACATTTCAACAGATTATTTCTCTAATGTTTTGAGAAAGCCTTGTGGTTGAAAATGATACAATTAACTACTTTTTACATAACAGAATCATAGTAACTTTTGGCTGTCATTTGATAATCAGCAATGTAGCCAAGATTCACTGACTAAGACCTTGTTTAGTGAACCATATACCAATATGATGTAAGGCTCCCATTTCAAAGGCATCACAGACATATTCTGGCAAAATGAAAACCACTGTGATGAACATTTGACTACACTGAACATGATCTTAAAGATAGGGTCATTATTTGATAATGACCTTGAATTTGTTTGTGTAATTTCTATCTGTAATTTCTATAAAGATGGTAATGGTAAAAAAACATTTGAATCCGAGAAACAATTCATTTTATCAGCTAGTAGACTCTGTATTCAGCTGAAACTTTCACAGTTGACTTTTATTGTATCTTTATTTATAATTTTGCCTATAAATCAGCTTTAAAGGCTGTGTACAACATTGGTAATTGCCAAAGACCTGCTGTATCCACACTTGATGTGACCCAACATATACATGAAATAACAAACCTGTGAAAGTTTAAGCTCAATCGGTCTTCGGAGTCATGAGAAAACAGTGAAAAACCCCATTATGTGTTTTAACTTCTTTTCAAACATCAGATTTTATCCTGCAGGATAAAGACTATTGTTTTACTCATTTCCTAAAAACTATGGCATTTCAAGCAAAACTATTTCAAGGGAAGTTTTCCACCATGACCATCTTTATACCATGTAAGTCATGTGCAAATCGGTGAACATTTATATTTTCATTCTTACCAATGTTGTACACACCCTATACAGGATTGGCAGAGCTGACAAAATAATCACAGACAGTGTTCATGTTTTGTGTAATCAACCACATACATGAAATAACAAACCTGTGAAAATTTGAGCTCAATTGGTCATCGAGGTCACGAGAAAATAGTGAAAAGAGACCTTATGTGTTTTCTGTTTTTCAAACATCGAGTTTATTATCGCGCGCGATAAAAACTATTGTTTTACTCATTTCTCAGAAACGATAGCATTTTAGGCAGAAATATTTTAAGGAACCCTTTCTACCATTACTTACTTTAAATCATGCAAGTTATGTGTGAATCTGTGAACATTTGTGTTTTTCATTCTTACCAATGTTGTACACACCCTTTAAATTGGCAAAAACCCAAACAATGACCCTATGTATTTTTATTCATGGTTATTTCAACAGAATGACAATGCAGCCCGTCTCTCTATGAGGCTTGTTTATAGCAGCTACCCAACCTGGTGTAGATATTACATCTACGTCAAAGACAAGACAATTGTGTCTTTGTAAAATGATGGCATTGTTAAAAATCACAAATCTATCCTTCATGTAAAGGTCAAGCTCTGATTGGGAAAAAATCTAATTGAATTTGAGAATGTTATTGATGTATTACGTACCATGCTGGACAACGGGCTCTCCGATTGGTTTGCCAGAAATAAGCACAAAATGACAGGCCTCTGTCTCCTAATAGGATACAAAAGAAATTGAAAATAATTTCCAGCAATTTTTGTAATTCCTCGCAGTGGAAACAATCAAGAGGGGTGTGTGGGGGTGTCTACTTGTTGAAACAGAAGACTGGAACAAAAGAGATCTGGGTGTTTTGACGAGCGAGCTTGATGCTTGCTTCGCTTTTGTGTGAAAAACAAATAGAGACATCACTAAAATAGACCAAGAGCAAAATGGAGTCCTTGATTAAAAAGGTCAACAGACAGGAGTAAGTGGGGGTGTCTATCCATTGAAACTGAGGACTTTTACAAGTTTGCTTTGAAAGGACATAATAACACGCAAAACTCTTATGCAACACACAGAGGCGGTCTTATCAACTGGCATTCAAGTTACGATGCGTTTTTGCTGGTTGCCAATGTCAACACGCCACTTGCAGTGATAATAACAATAACCCCACAATGTTTTCTATGTTCTCGTAGTAGTATACCATCTGAGGAAATCTGTAGAGAATGGAACAATAGAACAACAATGGCAGGATCCCCTAACTTTGATATGTAACGGTGTGTGTGTGTGTTTTAACGCTACATATGAAGTGTAGACCCGAGAACAAAAGAGGTCCACATAATGTAGGGACTTGAAACACTATGTGGACTTACACACGTCCACACAGTGTTTATTACAGTTTTGAGGAATAGGACTTTACTTACGTTGGTTGCTAAGGAAAAATTATTTAGTGTGGTGCACCCACAAGTGACACTAGTCTACTGCCCTCTATTGGCAAAAATACAGCAAGGGAAAAGAACTAGGGAGGTAATCTTGTATGACACAAAATAAATATATTATAATAACAATGTCATGTCTTTAGAAGTGTTGTACACCATGAAGTTCCACGATTCATGTTACTTTAAAAGATGGATTTTAAGACATGATTAAAACATTAGAATTGAAAGCTTGAATAAATGTTCAAGATGGGATAGTTGAGGGAATGTAGACACTGGGTGTACATCTTCTTTTTACCTTGTTCTCCACATGTACATGGTCCCCGTCACTCAGCACCAATGTATGATGTGGCTCACCTTCCTGCTGCTTGTCACCAGTGCCTTTCATGAGAAAATGATAACAAATATTAATCATACATCATTTCATAGTGCGCAGGACCTACGGCTTAATGTCCTATCTGGAAGACAGAGCAACTATGGTAAAGTATCTTGCTCAAGGACACAAGTGCTACGACCGGGACTCGAACCCACAATCAGCTGATCAGGACAGGCAAGATATTAGTCCTTGAACAAAAAAAATGAACTTTTTATCAAGTACAAGATCTAACCAAAATGTGCACATGGAACAGGCTTCAGTAGACTTTTTCCAGGCTACTTAATCACAATTTTGGAGATTTTTCCCGAGGGCCAAAAAAAACCCTGAAAATCAGACTATACAGTAGGAAGAATATCATGTCTGTCAGAAACACCAGAGCTTAAAGTCCAGTGGTCTTAACCGCTCGGCCACGACACACCACATTAAGGCAAAAGCAACTTGCGTGGTAATTTAAATCACATTGAAAGATTATCCAATTATAAATGTCATATGAAAAAACACATTGAAAGATTATCAAACTCTAAATATCATATGAAAAAAACAAGCATTATTAGAGTCTTCAAACTTCAAATTAGAGGCAGTACTGAAAACATTTAGGCAGTGGCTTTACCAAATGGGGGTGACAGGGGATTGAAGCCCCCCCCCCCTGATTAGAACCCTTGGTCCCCCCCCCCCCAAAAAGGAGTTTCAAACAAATTCACACATGAATGGTTTCATACATTAAATGGCAATTCCCCTAATGTCTTTGCCCCCGCTTTCCCCCACCACCATGAAATGAACACCACTGCCTTATGGGATCGAAGTGCTAGAAGCAACCGCCTGTTACAGCTCAGAATTAATACAAAGCGATATGCTAATTCATTTGTCCCCTCAGGTGTCCGAATTTTTAATGAACAATTGCAACGTTAAAATATTTTTGTCAAATCAATCTTTTATACTTCCAGTTTTTCATGTAATATATATATATTTCTATAGATTTTTGTGGCTTGTAGTGTTTTTTGTTCTGTTTTATATAATATTTTTAATATTTTAAATAATCTTACGTAAATTTTGTAAAAATTGTTGTTTAAAAGGCCGAAATGAATTTCCCATCGTGGATAATAAAGTGAATTGAATTGAATTGAATTGAATTGATATTGTAAACCACCTTCCAAAAGTTAGTATCCATAATGTAATAGTTTTCTGAAATCCTACCAAAGAAGGCTTTGCCAGAGAGAAGATAAGCGAACGCTGTCCATCCAAGTGGGATAGGTTGATCAACTACAGCACCTTTCTGAAGAGTGAAGTCTAGGTAGGAGGTAGGGGTCCTGGTACGAACCTTGGACTGAAATAACAAAAGTGAACAGACCTACTAGTTAGTTTTAGAAATTAAACTTTCAGATTTTAGAATTGTTTATGCAAGACCGGACACAACTATCACTGTTTATTGCAAGGATAGTTTACGTTGCATATTATCTTCAAGCAAATTTGAATCCTCGATTCTGACTGGTCGACCAACAGCAACAAGCGGTGTGATTTAAACATATATTGCACATCCTATATCACACTATGCCATATCTAACTCTGCGCGTTGGGCTATTTTAAGCTTTACGCAAAACGTACATCCTTTCCAACACTGCATATTGCGTTAATCTGGGCTTCAAGTTTGCTTGAAGATAAATTTGTTATCACAAGCGCGCTTATGAAATAAGGAAAATATAGGGAATAGGCAATCCCATATCCAACTTGTTCTTTGGCCTGGCTGGATATTGGATGCAGAAGAGCTATATTTTCTGTATTCCACTCGCGTTTGTGTAATAACTAATAACATTTAATTGATCGAGTATACAGCAACAGGCTACTAGTTATTCTGCTGCAGCGTTCACAGTGCCAAATGCCAGTTAAAACACCTGAGGACCAGTCAGAATTCTCTCCAAGTGGTCGGGCTGGCTAGTCAACAGTTATACAACATTTATAGAGCGCTTAATACGTATGTTTCTAAGCGCTAAAACCAGACTATTCAGATTGACAAAACAGATGGGTTTTAAGTAATGATTTGAAAGTATCCAATGAAGGTGCCACTTGAATGTGGGTGGGTAGCTTGTTCCAAAGTGTTGAAGCTATGACCGAAAAGGCTTGATGGCCATAGCGTGTCATGGTGCGGGGTCCCGGGGAAAGCTGGAAATGAGCGGTGGAAGAAGAGCGAAGGCGTCGGGTAGCTGATGATAGTGCAGATGACCGAAGGGCTAAGAGATCTTTGAGATAGACTGGTGCCAACTTATGAAGGACTTTATACACAAGAAGCAGAATTTTGAAACAGAGAGTGTTGAAAAGCATCCCTATTTCATTTGAAATATGAACTGCTGATAAAGCTGATCGACTCATGAAATGACAAGCTGACTGGGCCTGCTGACCAGTCACTGAAAAAGTTAAGGACAAACCCTGTTGTTTCTGAGAAGCAAGCAATGTTTCTAGATTTTGACACATGCAACAGTATTGTAAGATCTCTTGTTCTTTCCAGATTGGGCTACGGCAATGCGCTTTTACTTGGAGCAAACACAACTCAAATTAACAGACTTCAATGTCTTCAGAACTGGGCTGCCAAGCTAATATTTTGTGCCTCTAAACATGATCACGTAACTCCTTTTTTTCAAACAGCTACATTGGCTCCCGGTGAAAGAGCGCATTCGATTTAAAATATTGGTGTATGTTTATAAATGCTTAAATGCTTAAATGGACATGCACCAGCATATCTTGCATCATGTTTTACTTTTTACAGTCAAAACAGCATCAGACAACACCCGTCTTGCTGAAAATAAACCAAGCAGCAAATCACTCCAATCTGCTGCCTATAAATCATTTTCTTTAGCCGCTCCAGGACTGTGGAACAACCTTCCCATCACCATACGCACCTCAAATTCACTGCCTATTTTCAAGAAAGCTCTTTAAAAATATATTTTTCCTTAGTTGCTTGCTTTCTGTAAATTGTTTTTTGTTCATTTGTTGTATTATTTGCATTGCTATTGTCTGTTTGCTAAAGCGCTGTGGTCTAAATGAAAAGCCCAGTGTATGTATGTATGTATGTATGTATGTATGTATGTATGTAATGTTTAAATTTCACTCTAATTCACAGTCTGGCCAGTTGGTCGACAGACTTACGGTCTGGTACATAACAGTGAACTGTTTAGACATGAAAACATCATTACCTTCATAAGTACCCATTTTCCACCCAAATGCGCTGTACCCCAAAATGACATCCTTCAAAATTGTCATTTCAACTGTCTCTTACCGTCTTCCCCAAGGCTTCCCCAGCTATGACGCGAACTTTGACCCCATCTTTATCCACTTCTGGGATGTTCTTGCTCAGCAATTCTTGGTACTCCGGCTTGACCATCTTGTACTCTTTGGCCAGATTGACCCAGAGTTGTAAGCCCTGGCTCATCTCATCAGATGCTGGCATCTCAGAATGGACTATGCCTCTCCCTGCAGTCATCCACTGTAGGTTTGGGGGAAAAAATCCAACACAAGTTACACAACTGGTTTCAAGGCTTTAAAGTATACCATTGGTTTTTAGAATCGTTCAACTGTTTTAATCCTATTAAGTAAATGTAGATATATACAATAAAACTAACCGGTGAAAATTTCATTTCAAATAGCGGTCACGTTTTTGAGATATCGCTGAAAATCTGGAGAGAATTTATCCACGCAGGAAGAAGAATCCCTTATAGGAATACACAATCTGAGAACTGTTTCTGACAGAAACGTTCCTCAGATTCAAATTAAGGGTATAAAAACTGATATCTTTTTACATAACCACATTACTTTGAAGTGTAATGTTTCTCAAAATGCTTTATACAATCGAAAGCTGCTGTACTTCTAACCAAGTAAGTTTTTATTGCCATTAATTTTAAGAGTGATTAGCAAACATATACCTTCCCTTACACATGAAGAGACAGCTTTGAAAGGAAAAAAAAAGTCATGATACTGTAGCACTCTGTATTAGTGCTAAAATTAGAAGCCAAAAACCGGGATCTCAGACAACATGTCAGTATTCACTCACAAAGGCCTGCGTAAACGTCTAAGCTTTCCGTTTACTTGTGTGTACTGACTGTACTACTGCGGTTTAACATGACAATACGGTGATCATGTTAGAGCTAATTAGTGAAATGTTTGTCTGACATACAGGTATTATGAGTAAAAATTACATCATTTGTGTACGGTGTTATTGTTTTTATTAAGACAAATTTTAGAATGAGATAAATCTTCATACCTGAAGGTCTCCTGACTCCAGGAACCCAGCATGTCCTTCAAAGTCTTCATGGGAAAACCTTCCTTCAAGTAAATAGGTCACCTGAAAACCGACACAAAAAGCTACAAATTCAATAGCAATAGTCAGAAGGCCTACAAATAAAGCCTTAAGCGCAGTTGTGTAAGCTGCAACCAGTAAGCAAAGGCCATTTCCGAATTGGCGACTACAGCTACAGCTACGACTGTTGCTAAGGAAGTCCAAGTCTCAAATGCATGATGACGCAGTTATCCGGCTGTAGCCGTTGCTGTAGCCGCCAATCCGGACATGGCCAAACAAGTAGGACTCTGTGCTGTACACAGATACAGAGTCCTAGCTATGAGGGTCTGTTTCCGGGACTAGACCCAACCCAACTAGACCACTGGGATTGCCCGGTAGCTAGGGGCAGTTCGAATACTATATTTTAGCAGCGGGTAACCACAACGATTTAAAAATAGATGCTAAAATAAGGGCTGGGCTGATTGGGGGACGTTGGTGTCTTACAGGTGACGAGGTGTTAAAGAAGAAGGTGAAGTGGTGCGGTCATGTGATGAGACAGGGAGACGCAGTTTAAGATGGTCTGCATATTGGGACAAGTCGCAGCAGAGGTTGCCCTAAGCTGCGTTGGGTAGAAGTGTGCGAGAGCCGAGAATAGCAGCGACTGAAAGAGAACAGGTGATGGCGGCGACTTCAGGAATGCGCCCCCATTACAATTTTAGGATGAGGCGGCCATGGACGCAAGCTATGCCATCATAATGATTATTAAACAGATCACTCTAGTTTATCTTCCATTTACACTACAGTCTGTCAAATAAATGTCATACACATTGACAAAATATAGTTACCGTTTCAAAGCCCCTGTGTGGATGATCAGGAAACCCACCAGGCTTCTTTCCTTTAAACTCATCCAACATCAAGAACGGATCAAGGTTTTGCAGCTGAGGAATTGGATGAAACATGTCAAAAAACACAGATATTAATTTTCACTTTGTGTTAAGTATAATATCGTCATGTCAGTGCAAAAATGCTGTATCTTAATGTTTTCAAAAATAATGTATCTCGCACAAAAATGCTCCATACAAAAACATCATATCTTGGCCAAACTTGTTTGTGTCTACATCTGGGCTAGTTAATAAGCAAAATCTGATGTTTTGACAATTTTAAAAACTTAAGCATAAAGTACTATTTTAGGAGATACATATTTCTGCACTGACATATCGATATACTAATGACCGAGAGTAAATAACAGACACCCAACATTTGCAGAAATGATTTTTAATATTCACCCTTAAACAAAAGGAATACCATCTAGCAGTGCTGGAGAACTCGAGTCTGGTCTCAGCTGTGACTCGGACTCAAACCCTGGGACTAAGCTCGGGACTAAGCTTGAGACCAGCTAGAGGCCAAGAAAAACGTGGTAAAACATGCCACTTTAGCTACCTTCAATGATAATCGTCAATATGAAAAAATATTGTTTCCGTTGTGTGTTGTCTTTGGCCTTTGCATGTCAACCACAAATTGTTTGTTTCAACTGCGCATGTCAGCTGCAATTTGTTTAAGTCTGTAATGATGGTTTTTTATGTCTGCCTGAAATAGTGTCCTTTTCTTCACTGACAAATAGCGTTTTGCGGGACCAATAATGCAGACAAAACTACCGTATTTTCCTGCGGATAAGACACGTCTTATCTGACTTTTTAGACCCCCAAAACATCGGTGCGTCTTATCTTTCGATGCGCCTTGTCTGCTGACGATTGATTTTTTTTTGATGATCACTGCGTAAAATAATACCTTTTTTTGTCCAGTTCAAATCAACGGTCTTTGTGTGAAGAATCCTTACTCAATTATGCGGTCAAACAAGGCTCAACTATCCAGACACTGAGACCGTATTTTCGTTTCAACAATGCCGCAATCCCCCAGACTGTCCTTTCATTCCAACAATGCCGCAACGTGTTGATCCCCCATGACCGTGCTTTCATTCCAACAATGCCGCAATGCGTTGGTGCTTTCGGTCCAACAGACGTCGGCGTCGTACAAACGTTTTTCTGTGTGGCCGCGTAATCGTTCCGAAAATGCTGCAATCAGATTTACTGTCAATGCTGTTGTACAAACGGCATTCACCCAACCTCTATTGTGTGGTGAACTTTGAGGGTTTTTATTGTACAGAATATCTCCGAAGTGTGCTTTAGGCTTGACGTACTATTTAAGGATGGGATAATTAAGTACCAATGTTTGTTGGCCTACCTATACGAATTGCCCTTTCGTTTGTTTGATTAAACGTTCAAATATGGTTCATGTGTCTGTTTCGTTTATTTCATTTATCAAATAAAAAAATGATCCTTGAAAACAAAACTAACATTATTAAAGAGGAGAGATGTTTTAAACAAATATCTTATGAACGAGATTATAAGTTTGAAATAAATAAAAAGAACTTTAAAACAAAATCTTATGAACGAGATTAACAAATTAAAGGTTTGAAATAATGGAAAAGAATTTTATATACAAAACAAAAAATTACATTTTGTTACGTCTTCCCGGGTGTGACAGGATTATTTGCGTAAGGTAGGCCTATATATAAAGGCGACGCTAGTTTTGGTATTAGTCACCGGTAGAGGGCGCAACATCTACTGGCTCGGAGGGACTTAGACTGGTAACCTGTCTTTATCAGCAAGGATCCTCCACTGATCTCTATATACTGACTGGATAGCGCTTCGGGTTCGTGCGATGAAGGCGCCGCATCGATCGGGCCGCCATCTTACTACTCACATCATCGGTCGGTCCGATCCGGTAACTATTGTCAACAAACGGCTGATGAATAAAAATGAGTAGACTGTCCTGTCTTCTTGTCTCCTTTTGATCATCGTTCTTGACCTCAACAATGCCAGCGAGGATGTGGAAATACATTTTATGTGTAAGCATTTATGTTTTTTTTTTTCATTTGGAAATTAAGTGGAATAAACAGGTTTTAAAACGATGTAATTTGTTTGTACTTGTAAGCAGTGTTTGTAGTGTATCTTTCACGTTGAAGGATATAAAACGTGTGTATTGTGTACATACATTGATTGGTACATGTACATACATGATTGTATTGTAGTCATGTCTTTGTACTTTTTACGGCGAGAATGTCGCCTGGCCCTGAATTGCATTTTCATTTTTCATAAATAAACACCGCACAATTTCCAGGTATGAAGAAGGTTGTTATGAAACGATATTTACAAACATTTGTGACAATTATTAATTAAAGTCAAAAGAAAAATATGATTCATAATGATAATCATACGATTTTATGAATACAAACTGGTGTGACACGTACTTCAAATTCAAGGGGGGCACAACTTCAGAGCCCGAGGTTCCGTAAGTATCCGTAAGTATCTATAACTGTATAAGTATCTATAAACTATTTTTATCTGAATTAACAACCAACACTGTCTTGACTTGGGTTTGCACTTTGCAGTTGCACACATTTGGCATTGGTTGGTCATATCGTTGGCAAAATTACAAACATCCATGGATTTGTGTGCACATTCACTCGACTACACATTCCCCCCTTTGTTTGGTTTGATATATCCATAAACTATATCAGAAAATGTTGCAAAGTTAGTATTTCTTTATAGAGAGAAAGGTTGGGGTTTTGTTCTAGCTACATTTGGCATCACAGATCACAGCAGATGACCAACCAACTGAGAATTTTAGTTTACGGTAAATCATAGCCCCACTTTTGAGGCCGACGACTCCAAGTTTGCCACAAGAGTGGGGTTAGGTAAATCACTGCAAGCTTGTCCATTTCTTCTCTATCCCTTTGTAGCTTTTAGAACCCATACTTAACTGAACTGATAGTTGTTTTTAGTATATGATTGTGTGCATTTCCTTTGGTAATAATCATGGCATACAACATGCAGGTTGGAGATGATGCTTTTTCATTAGCCATTTTACAGTGACATATGGTGCTAGACTAATGTAGACTATCATAACTTACAGCTGATTCTAAATATTTACTCTTGTTCTTATATTGTTAATTGAACAAAAATAGAAACAAATAAAGAAAAACATGTTTAAACTGTTTCTTTCCATTTGTTTCAGCTTTCCAATCAGTCAACCTAGTATCTTAAAGAAATGGGGGATCAGCATGAAGCAGGACAATTGGAGCCCATCAAAGAAAAGAATTATCTGCTCTGATCATTTTGAAGAGTCATGCTTTGATAGAACAGGTCAGACAACAAGACTCAAAGCTGGTATAGTGTCAACATTATGATAATTAATCCAGAGGTCAAATGTTAGAACCCCATGTGAGTAATTTTTTTAAATTACCCCTAAAGGGAATTAAATTTGCCAATTCAGTTTCCCTCATGGTTTATTTCTTGGTAAATTTTACATTAGTAACAATTGAAATTGTCATGATTCCAAAAATTTTAAATCCTCTGTGACAGGTGTAGAAAGACTATTGTTCTGTAGAAAGACCCACTGTTTATGATGGAGTTAATTACCCTTCTTCCACTGTTTATATTTCCACCTTAAGCTCTTATAGCACCCTGGTAGAAGTTAAATTCTTCAGAATATTTTTTACTAAACAACCCTCTTGCTCCTTGTATTGTGTGGTTAGTCACCCCTGTACATAGTTTACTTCAGATAGCAGCCTGGCAGCGTAATAAAAATACTCCACATTTATGTGTTATTCCACCATCACCTATTTCTTAAATTGTATGTCTGGGTTCTTCATGTTTTAAAGGTGCTGTATACGTTTGGTAATTGGAGCCCACTGATCGTGTTAATCCTATAAATGTAGGTATTATACAATAAAATTTACCTGTGAAAATTTCACTTCAAAGGGTGGTCGCATTTTTGAGATATTACCAAAAATCCGGAGCGAATATTTTCCACACAGGTGTTATGGCAATTACGCTTATCAGATTCAAATGTTGGGTAATAAAAAGTGACATATTTTTCCATAACCGTAGTATTTCGAAGTTAAAAGTTTCTCAAAATTCATTATACTACCCAAAGCTGCTGTACTTCTTACCAAGTAAGTTTTTATTGCCATTAATTTTCAGATTCATTACCAAAGGTATACAGACCCTTTAAGTCTTGCCTGCCTCAATAAATTCATACTCAGTAAGCTTAAACTTTGTATTGTTATTTATTTTGACAATCATAGGCCTAATACTCATTACTTTCTTTGGATTTTCATTCCTAAAGTTGTATTTTTGGAAATCTGATTTGGAAATATCTTTTGTTATGAACTTGTTTGGATTCGATTTTTTAATACTATGTTTTTCTTCTTAAATGTGATTGAAAACTGTATTTTGATTAATTGTATTTCTTTGTGTTTCATTTACACAGGTTTTAAGCCATTTTGATTTTAATCTATGACTTACTTTGGCACTGTTGTTTTTAGTGGTTTCTTATTTGTTTCCCCAGTGTTAAGTTTGATTTACTTTATTCAAGTGATCCATTTTTGGGGGGTTACACCTCCACTAAGTATGATAATTGTATCAAAGGGACATTATTTTATAAGACTTGATTTCATGTGTTGCATTGAGATTTGTCAGGTTGTTAAAAGTGAGGTACTGTAAAGAATTACTGTATAATATCATCCCTGAAGTAATTTTGCAGAATGTGTTCTCCCTTTGAAGGTGGATGTTTTTCCATGATGAGATAGTTTTATTACATGATTTTATTATTGTCAACTTGTGTTTTGCTTTGTTCTTGCCTTGTCCTTGTCTCTTTTTGTCCTTCCTTGTCAAGTTTTGTTTTGTTTTAGTCTTCTGGTCTTGCATTGACTTTTCTGTTGGTGCCATGTCATGTCTAAATTATCTACATCTTTTAATTTCCTATTCTGATTGTCTATATGATACAGATACTCTGAAAAAATAAACTGAACTGAACTGAACTGAACTTTTCACTCACTGACTGATTTATTTGTTTGCATTCTTTTAAAGTATAGTTTTATTGTTTTATTTTTGTTGTTATTACAAATTCTGTAGGAGCATTCACTGACAATGCGTTTTCTCATAGACATCAGGAAAAGAAAAACACAAGAAAGGTTTTCTTTGTGCTTCATGCTTTGACTTTGGTTTAATTTTATGAAATGGAGACCATTTAAAGACCTTTAAAACAATGAAAATTTTGTTTTTAGGTTCTCCATGTATACTTTTATAAGTTTTGAGATTTTTCTTTATATATCAAAGACTAACCACAAGCTCCGAAAAGTTATATTTTTTTGTAAGTCAACACCAAATATTGTTCCAACTTACAATCCATGTGCGAGTGTTGAGTTGACATGGAATTCCCCCGGCCCGTAAACCATAATTTTGAACAATTGCCACGTTTTTTGTTTAAATACTGGGGTAAGATGGGACAGATAGTTAGTTTTTAGATAATAAAAATTTAATTTAACCCTAATCTGTCATGTGGGCTTTCTACCTACTGAAGGTTAGATTGTAACATTTTAATGAAATTTCAAGGGTTTTTAGATACTAAAACTTTACTTTTCCTGCCACCCCCCCCTTGAGTCACGATGGGATGCATGCACTGTAATGACGGGTGAAAGAAATATTTAAGTGGGATATTGGAAATTAATGTGGGTCAAATTGGGGCAAATGACAAAAATTGCATGACCATTACTAGTAGTCTACTACAATATTATAACTGTCAGGAGTTTTTATAGTGTGAAAACTAGGTTTTAAAAAACCTGTTTTTAAACAAAATTATATTATTCAACAATAATTTACACCTTTGAGCATTTTAAAAATAAATCTGTTTACAGTTTTGTTTCAAACAATTAAATGCGTCCCAATCCCATTTTACCCCT
This sequence comes from Leptasterias polaris, assembly GCA_037783415.1. Taxonomy (NCBI): domain Eukaryota; kingdom Metazoa; phylum Echinodermata; class Asteroidea; order Forcipulatida; family Asteriidae; genus Leptasterias; species Leptasterias polaris. Next base: position 522,217 of record JAZGTN010000192.1, read on the forward strand.
ACCGTGATAGGTTGTTGATATTAAGTTGTTGACAAATTGGCTCATTTTACCCCAATAAAATAACAACTGAGGTTGTAAACGGGACAAATAACAAAAAATATCCAGATATAAAATATTTCTGCATTCGGTCAGCCGACAGTAATATCATATCTGATATTGTGCTCACAAAATGGGACAAGTGCTGTTGTAAAGACATCTTGATGTCTTTCAAAAATACCCATGGACAAATGATGACCCGCACCCTGTTGTATGATAAGTTGACGACGTGCTGGTAAATACTCACGCTAATAATAGAAAAAGAAAACGGTAAAAGGGCGACCTCCAGTGTGCCAGAGACTGACTACATATGGACGAAACTATTTTTGCAGAAAGGGGGTTTGCAAGAAATAGTTTGGTAAATGCACTGTCCCATCGTTTCTGGCCGCTGATTGGGCCGGACTTTTATTATTAACAATGCACAGCGTTGGCTGAATGGATGGACGAAGGTCGGTATCAATTTACGTTGGTCTTTTCTGCATGGCTCTACATCACGCCCATGTGGTTACGGTTTCATTCATGCTTCGAATAGTGTGAACGCTCCAAAAGGCAACAAAATGACGTCTTTGTGTCAATGTACCGACACCGGGTGGCGCCTGGTGTTCTTCTGTGTGCTGTTAAACATGCGTCTTATGCGGCAGTGCGCCTTTTCTGTTGACGTTTGAATTCTTTTGGGGTCATTTTAGGGTCCTGCGTCTTGTCCGCCGAGCGTCTTATCCGCAGGAAAATACGGTAAGCGCAATCTCAGACTTGAAACGACAGGCTAGGTATAGCTGGCTAGTCGTGTCTGGTTGTCGTTGGTTTATTTTGATTGGTCCATGGAGATTTTTACCTCCATGATTGGTCATATTTAGTCATTAACAGACTGAAACTCGTAATGACACGTTGGCACACATACGGATTTTGAATATGTCGGTCAGTTTTTTGTAAGTTTGTGCTCTTCTTTTTCCCCCCAAGATGTTTTAACTGTAAATTGATTCATGACACAATGGAGAGCAATCCCATGTCTTTAAAATATGTGTTTTGGGTTTTTTAAATGGTACAAATTGAGCAAGTCTGGTCACTAGTCTGACAGAAACTGATGGAAATGGCCGAAATTGCACAAAATTGTTCAATACAAATGTCAGCGGGAGGTTCGACGGTTACAATAATCGCAACCCTATTCTACATGAAGGTGTTCAATGCCTACTATACAGAAAATGGCCCCACTGATTAGTACAATATTATACAGGTGCAGTGAGCTTGTTTCCTCAGAATTAAAAGTTTCTTTCATAAGAAATGCTTTTAAATGATGAAATGGGTGATTTTATGTAAAATTACACACACACATGTGCCAGCTTTGGAGCTGGAAGTCATGAAAGTTTGGGGCATGCAGCAAGTACGCACGCATGTGATGCAATGACTAACCAACAGGACTAACTTGACATAGACATGAGGGACTCTGACCTTGACTAAAGCGGTAAAGGGAGCTCTGACTCGGTGTGGACTCGGACAACAGCGACTACAGCACTGCCATCTAGGCATAGTCAAGAACACAAATATAGTTCGGCTTGTCACAGTAATCATTACGTTTGCAAAAAGAACTCCTCAATTCTTTTGCGACTCAAACCTGACCAACATAACTCTTGATCCCATTTAAACACTTTGACCAGAGATGTGTATTACCAGCACAGCATGAACAAAGTATCTTATGGTTTTTTATTCAAACGTTGGTTGCACTCACCTCTGGCCTTCCAACACTGCGTCTTACACGTGCTCCGACCCCTTCAGACTGCTCCTTGCTCAACACAGCTTTAGTTATGTACCTAGACATTGTATAGTTGGCTGCTGTAATGGGCACACTGTTCTGGAGTTAATCTGTTATTGTTAATACAATTTGAGCCTTTCTGGATGATGTCACCTTGACAGCTACCAAGATCGATGATATAATCCTGATGAGACGGACCAACGTGCACATCTGAATGAATGATTAAGGGTATGGTCATAGATTGGTAAATACTCACCTTAAATGCATATTTATGACTTGGCAGATCAGCCAGGCAGCCTGATTTTCTCATGAATAATATAAGATAGCGGCCTCCAGAACGACGAACTTGAATATAATTTTTGTACACCGTTTTTTGTTGTTGCCTTTTTTCAAAACATCACGTATGGGATGTTTGTAAGTGGGAGAAATTTGCAGTCAAAGTGGTATGACTAAGCGTTTTATGGTTGGCTGTAATGGCGACTATGATCATTTTGATGTTAAAGAGAGCTATGTAACAGCCCAACAAGGTGGGCTACATATATTAGATAGTTGAATACCTGGACTTAGTAAACAAGACAATTTAAAGAAAACAATCATTAACAAAGTCTCTTAATCTTACTTAACCTATGGAAAAAAAGCTTTGAGTGGAAGCACGACGTATACACTGCTGACACTGTGACCATCTGTGACTGAGTTAGTAGTGACACAAAACAAGTCCCTCGCTTGAGGGAATGCACAAGGCCAAAGTTCACCGTCACTGATAATTTTGTTAGAGACCAGTGACTTTGCATTTTATAAGACTCCCAACATGTATATCATAGTACATGAACAAAACAAAACAAAACAAAACAATTGGTGCTTAATCACCGGAGTCAAGAAAAAAAAGTGTGGGGAAGCCAAAGAGTGCAAAAACGAATTTGTCCCACCATTGTCATGGAGGTAGAAATAAGAATAGAATGGTCTCACCATTTCCAAAAATTTGGTTTTTTACCCACAACACAAGATAAAAAAACTATATTTTACTTATTTGTCAAGTCAAAAGCTTTATTTCGAGGGAATTTTTTCACCATGGCCTCTCATCTTCAAGCTATGCAAGTTGAGTTGGGTATATAATGTACAAATCTGTGAACGTTTAATTCCACTCCCTTACCAATGCCGTATGCACTCCCGTCTTCCAAGCGGTCTAAAAAACAATAAATAAAGCTGTCATTTGACAAAAGTTGTTTTAGTTTAATTAACAGTCCCCTTAAATAGCGCCACCATAAGGTAAGGTTAGTCTAGTTTTGTTAACGGTCCCCCTTAAATAGCGCCACCATAAGGTAAACGTAGTCTAGTTTTGTTAACGTTCCACTCATTGATCTCCAGTATAAATGGAGATCAATGGTTCCACTTAAATAGCGCCACCATAAGGTAAACGTAGTCTAGTTTTGTTTAAATAGCGCCACCGTAAGGTAAATTTAGTCTAGTTTTGTTAACATGCGCCACACTGAATAAAACCAATGCTAAATACTCAAAAATACTCAAAATGTACTTTAAAGTCTATCAGCCATTTGAAAACCAATCAAATGTATTATCGGACAATTAAAATTTAGATTTCTTTTCAATTTTTGGCAGGCCATCCGTTTGGAAGTTTTGCTAATTACCCCAGAAAGTAACACCCTCCAAAATAGTGCTTTTTCCCAAACCGAATTGCTGCCAGTTTTCATGAAGCATCCCTCCACTTCCTAGGCCAATTAGTGCCAACTTTAGAGCCTAAATTCATCAAACTCCTCAAAGTTGTGATAACTTGTCATAATTACACAATTTAGTAATTGCATGACCCCCAAAACATTGTTAGTCAAACAAACATTGTGGGTTTGGGTTTACAAACTATGATAATAACATCAGTTTGGCACACATTGGTTTGCCTCTTAAGTGCAATGCACTTATATAAAAAAAAGTTGAGCCAAACAAAAAGGAGGGTGCTATCAGTACAGTCAGACAAAATGTCCATACAATTCACCTGTATGAAAGTCAGAATCTCCGGAATCTCCGGAATCTCCTGCCACACTGACAGTCTTTGCATTGCCCCTGTACCTTTGTAAGATTAAGACTAGAGTGTTGTTGTGCTGCAGGAGCTGCACAGTCCCGCTCCCACCCCATGATCTGACAATGGAGGGTTAACCGGGCGTTAGGATTAATTTTTATTATCCGGAAAATTTTCCGTATCCTGCCACCACTTTATAGGGAATTTATTTGATCTGTTAATGGATGTTGGACTTCATTTTCCTTTTTGTAATATTCCTGATGAGGAATTGGTAGCTAAAACGCAAAATGTTGGAAAAATTCTCGCACACTGATGAGTGATGGATGCCCGAAAGAACTAAAAATGGAGTGAAGCTAGCAGCGTTGTCAAGACCACCATTACCCGAAAATTGCTTATTTTTATGATTTTGAGAAGGTTTGTTATTACAAGACTTCAATTTGCTTATTCAGAACTTCTATGCCACAACCAGCATCCACATCCACACAAACTTGCGGGTTAAAATGCACACTGTGTGCAACTTTCTATTCAGAACTTTCCTTGGTGTTAATCTATAGTACTTAAATAGCGCCCCCTATATATTACATCTAGTTTGTCAACCTTATTCCAAGGATCGGCAACCTCGTTTTCATAAAATGAGTTATAATAAGAACAACGACTAAGTCAAAGTGAACTCAATATCAATCCATCGTTATCTTGGACTAACTAAATACGCCGTGACTACCCTACAAGTGGCACTATCGAAGTACAGTCTGGTACAGAATCTCCGTCCACACCGCCGGCTCAAAGTCTCAGGCTACCTGTGTGATGTCAATGACCTTGAAGTGAGAGGAGGAACTTTCTCCCCGACTTGTTGCGAGACAATCATTGAACGGCTTCCCAAGTCATTTTCTCTATACGCGGTTGCAGAATACCGCATTGTTTCTAAATATAGACCTAGGCCCTTCAAGCCAACAGAGGCTTGTATTGGAATGCCAACTGACAAATACAAACCAACACAATTTACAGCGAGAACAAAAGCAATAAACAGACAAATATTCACAATTTTTTTTTAAAGGAATACGTTGAATGCAAAAAATGACTATTATATTAACAATGATATATTTAAGGAAATAATAATAACAATGCCAGAAAGGTGTTATGCAGAATGACAATGGGAATATTACATAAAACAACGGTTTGGCAACAAGTCAGAAATGCATAAAAGAAAGGAAGCTAAGCTGAGTATAGGGAAACCAGCAGTCTTCTAAAATTGGCCTTGAACCGATCCAATTCAAACGAACTCATGGTGTATAACAGGAGTATAGTTCATAGTTCATACTATACTAAGTATAGAGCCACAAAGTCCAGAAAGAAACAAAGGTAAACAAATTATCAATTTTGGTCCTATCACAAAATGAACTGGGACTCGGACTTAGCATGCAAAGAGGGGGGAAATGAGGCTAGGGAATTCACCGTCTATGACGTCATATGAATAGGGCGCCCTCTCCTAGAGGTCAAAAGGACATTGTTCATTGGCCAGAGCCCAATTTCATAGAGCAGCTTTTAAAAGTACAAAAAGCAGCTAAGCACAACAAAATTATGCTTACCAGAATAAGGTTACCGGCCAAACTACCATGTCACGTGTACAATTTGTGACTGGTATCCTGCTCATTTCTGCTTAGCAGAAAATTGTTAAGCAATATTTTTTGCTTTTAAGCAGCTTTATGAAATTGGGCCCAGTTCTGTGCGCCAGGCGGACTTATCTGTACGTTTTGCATTGCTTCGTCATCGTTTACTTTTGATGGAGGCTGAATGACATCAATGTATTATAATGTCTGTAACACTAACAGGAAAATTTCGCCCCACCCAAAAAAAAATTAAAAATAGATAAATAAATAAATAATGTAGATTTCAAATTGCATTATAATCATGCAGCAAGCCGGCTTTCTCAAACGAACCGCTACCAATATTTTGTCTTGTCATTGAGCAAACTCTGAATGAACTTTTAAGAACCCTGGAATAGTGTTTATACTCGTAATCTAATCGCTTTGCAAACAACCTCAAAGTTCAGCTCCGGAAAAAAAAAGGTATTCTAAAATATAAAACAATTGATAAAAACACAACCAAAATAACCGTGTCACAACACGGCATGTGTGATAAACTTTGTGGTTCGATCTAACTCCTTATCTTGTTATCATTTCAACGACAGTTTTGTGAGAGTAGCGATACGTGAATCTAAAATAAAGCAACTGTAGTTACAAAATGAAATCGACACTCCAACATAGCAGTATATATTAATAAGCCTTAGTCTTTGGCTAATTTAGCTTTTCAACAACTCCGGGAAAGTTCTCAAAAATGCAAGGCACTGTTGTGAAGATTGTTGTGGTCATTTTAATGGCAATATCGCAGTTTGAAGTGGCATCTACTGCTGGAGATGGACCGATAATTGACACAGCGTCAGGCCAGGTACAAGGATCTCGATCCAAGGTTCCCTTCACTGCCGCAAACTACACCAGTTTCTTGGGGATACCATACGCGGAGCCACCACTTGGAGCACTCCGCTTTGCCAAACCTGTCCCCAAGAAGCCTTGGGAGGGTGTTTGGGATGCTTTGACTTACGGGCCGGAGTGTCCTCAGAAAACATCCAACTCATCGGATAAGACCGATGAGGACTGCTTGTTCTTGAACGTATTTGTTCCGGTCGATGTAGTCACCGAGTCAAGTCGACCTCCCGTCATGGTGTGGTTCCATGGGGGAAGTTTCACATCAGGTTCAGGCTCCACATACAATGGTATGAAGCTAGCAACACACGGAGAAGTTGTGGTGGTGAACTTGAACTATCGATTAGGATTACTTGGGTTTCTTTGCACCGGTGACGAAGCCTCCCCTGGTAACTATGGCTTATGGGACCAGAGACTGGCAGTGCAGTGGGTGAAAAATAACATAGGGAATTTCGGTGGCGATCCAGAGCAGATCACCATCTTTGGTGAGTCCGCAGGAGCGATGAGTGTTTCGTACCATGCATTGTCGCCAGTGAACGACAGGAGTTTGTTCCAGAGGGTCATCGCTGGGAGCGGTGCTGCGGACGATTCCTTATTGATGGGTAGCGAAACGTGCCGTGAGACTGCTGAGGCCATCGGTGGGGCGGTCGGATGCGACAGTACCGACTCCACGCGTTCTCTTATAGACTGTCTGCGCAAGGTCCCCTCTCAGACATTGGTCACCCTCCAGTCCCAGCCATCGGTGATCGGGAAAACACCGATTGGTCCAACTCTGGATGGTGAATTCATCTCAGATCGTATCAGTAACCTTTTACAGTCATCCAACCTTGCCCAATATGATCTCCTAACAGGTGTTAACAGTGACGATGGTTCGTACTTCGGCATAGATCCAGATGGTGTGGACGCCCAACTCTTCACGTCACAAACCTCCTTCTTCTTAGATAATGGATACACAAGTAAGAGCCCCAAATCGTTGGTAGATGCTGTCTCATTTTACTACACCAATGGCGTTCTTAGTGACCCCAAATCCAACCAGAAAAGCTTGATGGTAATGGCGGGGGACTCCGTCTTCTATGCCCCTACCATCAATAACCTACGCCGTCACTTTGACGCTTCGCCCTCCTCTAAAAATCAGACGAACAGATACCTCTATTATTTCTCGATGAGATTTTTCCGGGCTATATTTATCCCAGATGGTTTTGATGAGTACATTGATGGCGCCCCACACGGACTGGATGTTGCCTATGTGTTTGGTTTGGTGGCAGCTGTTCCCATCCCGACCCCTGGGTATAAGCTCAGCATAGCCATGATGAAATATTGGAGCAACTTCGCGAAGACTGGGTAAGACAAAAGTGTTCATTTGTTTCATTTAAAATCTTTAGACAGTACAGTAGATACAAGTTGCACCAGGGGCTGCCAATGACACACACAAGATATAAAACTGTCATTAAACTATTGTACTTATGTATATAAATTTTAAATTTGTATCTTTTCTTTACTGATGGTTTGTATTGTATTTGTATTCAGTTCTTTGTCAAGACCATTTTAATTTCCCCAGGGAGGGATAATTAAGTTTTATCAATCTATAAATATGTATTCATCCTGACCACTGACTATATAAATTAAAATCAAATGCACCTGATATTGCAAAAATAATTCATTTTTTAGGGGGAACACAGGGGGTGCACCAATTAAACCTTTGAATTGCTTTTACATTTTTGTACACTTGTGCAATTATGCTCTCTTTCAGCGCTCTTGTTATGATGTTTAATTATTAAAGGGAAGGTAACGCTTGGTTATCACTCTTAAAATTAAAGGCAATAAAAACTTACTTGGTTAGAAGTACCGCAGCTTTCGATAGTATACAACATTTTGAAAATCATTTCACTTCGAAGTAATGTGGTTATGGAAAAAAATGTCAGGTTTTATGCCCCAAAATTTGAATCTGAGAAACGTTTCTGTCAGAAACGTTTCTCAAATAGTGTATTTCTATAGGAATTATTCTTCCTGCGCAGATATAAACGCTCAGGTTTTTCGGCGATATCTCAAAAACGCGACCACCTTTTGAAGTGAAATTTTCACAGGTTAGTTTTTTTGTATATAGGCCTATCTACATTTATATAGGATTAAAACAATCGAACGGTTCCAAAAAATCAAAGGTATACTTTGCCTTTTAGACAATCTCACGTGAAAGTAACAACGAATACATTGAAAATAGCAATAGATTTATAACAATTGTTGCAAACATTGAGTAAGCTTCACAAGAGCTTTAAAATTTAACAGTTTATGCAGGTAATTTTTAATCTCAAAGGTTCAAGATTCAAGAACATCAATTGGGGCGGGAGGGGCGGGACACCCATTAATACCCCCTTCCATAGTTCCACCCGATAACATCGAATGTAAATAATATACACAAACGTTAATAATCACAGTTGCATGCTGCAAAAACGACCGTTAACTGGTGTTGAATTCGATAACAGAATATTAAACAATAACTGTTTTGCATAGTGCAAGAACACTTTGGATTAGAAAGAGCAGTTGTAATGGGAGTATACTATATGTAAATCATTGTGTAATAAAACCCCTTTAGAATTTTTTAGAGGGGTTTGTCCAAACATTTACAGGCTCAATTAACTGGTGATGAGTCAAAATTGGTGTCCCCAAAAGTTCGCAAACAAGCAAAATAATTCTTTACATTGGTGCGACCGAAGGTATGGGAAATAACTGTCAATTCAATTCACATTTATTTCTACTAACATATTTCCACAATTACAGAACTACATTGTAATGCATAATATAAAAGACAGAATAAGAATAAACTAGCGGGAAAGCGCTGTCATATAAAAGTCATATCAATTGTTTCCCCCAGTCGGATTATTATATTCTATTGTTTATTCAATTTGCATTTCCCTCAACTCATGACAAATGCTTTGTTTTTACTTCAACAGTGATCCAAATGGGAGCGACCTTCCGACCTGGCCTCGATGGGATCCTATGACTGAGCAGTACATCGTCCTAGATAAAAAAATATCCACCGGTCAACATCTGCTAACTGGAAGAATCAACTTCTGGCTCGACTACATCCCCAAACTCCTCCAACCGATTGATGCGAATGTTTGCCAACTGGGTGTGCCCGTCCGAAGTGAAGACACCCATCAACCTGATACTAAGATAACTCAAATAATAACAGACGAAGGTGTGGTTCTCGGGAGAGTCATTGGCACCCTAAAGAAGGCGGACCCTGCGATGGGAGGGAAGGAGGTAGTTGAGTATCTTGGTGTTCCTTACGCGGAACCCCCACTGGGAAGATTCCGGTTCCAGCCCGCTAGAGATGTGCTACCGTGGGAGGGTCTCCGGAACGGGACAGTTAAACCCCCAGCCTGTCCACAGACCCTTGGGACTGATCCGTGGATGGTTGACTCCGGATTTACTGAAACAGATGAAGACTGTCTAACTTTGAATATATACTCCCCAACAACGTCCCCCGCAGGTCAACATCTCCCTGTTGTTGTCTACGTTCACCATGGTTTTGGAATGTATGGAACTGCTTCCGTATACGAAGCAACGACGCTGTCATCAAAGTCCAATGTTGTTATTGTTGTTATCAACTATAGACTTGGAGCTTTAGGATTCTTGAGTACCGAGGATGAAAATGCCCCCGGTAATGCTGGACTGCATGATATATTGGCTGCTCTGGGATGGGTACAGAAATATATAGGGAGCTTTGGTGGTGATGCCAATCGTGTTACTCTTGCGGGGTATGGTGCTGGGGCTTCCCTTGTCAATGCCCTTACCGCATCCAAGAAGTCCAAGGGGTTGTTTCACCAATGTATACTTATGGGTGGCTCGGTCTTCAATCCTGTGTTGTCGAATACAGTTCAGATGGTTCCAGCTAAACAAGCTGCTACTTTAGCTGCTACTTTCGGCTGTCCAACCAACACCCATGCGGCTATGGTACAATGCCTGCAGCGGCAACCAGCTGCCGGCCTGGTAACCAACACACCCTGCCAACCGTTATCTACGGCTTTCCGGCCCGTGGTGGACGGAGACATTTTAACTGATGCCCCTAAAAAATTAATTCGTGCAGGTCAAATCAACGAGGTCGACTGTATCATTGGAAACAATCAACATTGGATGGACTATCAGGTTGCCGATCTGCTTCCGAGTGATTCACAGAGTTGCCCAAATAAACCTGAACTCACGACGCTGATAAAAAACACCGTCAAAATGTTTTTCCACAATCCAGACCTGGTCTTGCAAGCGGTTCTAAATGAATACGTAGAGGATTCCGGGAACAGCGAAAGTTTCTGCCCTCACCGTCAACAACTGAGATGGTTCATGCAAGACTTTCTATCAACTGTACCCATCTTGGAAGCTGCCCAATACCACTCAATGGGAAACAATTCAGTTTACATGTACTCATTCAACCACGACCCCAAATATCATTATAGCTCTCTCCCATCTTGGACCGGAACATCTTTGGGAGATGATCTCCAATATCTGTTTGGGTTTCCATACTGGCCTGCAATCTCATACCCACTAGCTAGTATCCCCTCCTATAGATTGACTGATAAAAAGACTACACTCGAATGGACTGGTCTTCTGTCATCCTTCATCAACAATGGGTAAGTATAAACAAAAGTATGAAAATTGTAAAAAATAAATTGTCACATTTATCTAAGGAGAAAACTAAGCCGAAAGGGGGTTAAATCTGTATTGTGTATGTTGGCAAATACTATACAGAGTCCACTTCCAGTTTTCAAATTAATCACAAAAAATGTTCGAGTCTTCGAGAATGCAAAGTACCGTAGCGTGCTGTGGAGTCACATCGAGAAACATGATTAAGCAGATAAGACGATCTTGAATTATAATTTTATGTGGGGGCATGTTTGAATTTACTTGGTCTAAAACTAAAAAAAAAAAAAATCAAAAAAAAAAAAAATCGTCGGACCAAAATCTCCTATTAAGGGCAGCGGCTGTAGTATTAAGTTTAAGAGGATTTATTTTAAGTCACATTTTTTTAAAACAAAAATGCCAATAACAAGGAAACGATGGGTTTGGTTTTGAAATAGGCTAGGGTGGGAGTGCCATAATTCTACTGTTTAGGTTGTCCCAAAATAAACAGCATGGACAGAAGACAGGTTGCGAGACAAATTTAACTCCACCAGTTTAGAGGTTACATACTTTTTGTAATGTCAGAATTAATGTAAATCTGAATGTTGAGGTTTTCCCCCCAATCCTGTATATGTTTGGGCATTTTCATCGAAAAGCAGGGGCGGATCCAGGAGACACAAAGGGGGTGTCCCTTCACCTGAGGATGTCTCATTTGGATCAGCAGTCACCCCCACCCTCCAAATAACTACTACTATCCACCTTTTTGAAAAGGACACTGGATTCGCTGCTAACAAGTCAAAGAAATTCAATGTGAATCATAATGAAATGTTGTATGATTATTTCACACCGATGCAGGACACCAGGCGCCTCCCTTTCGGGTACAGAATGGCCATCCTACAACGCCACCCACGGCAAGATGATGTCAATGTCCACGTGCCCCGGTGTAGAGCCCAGCACAATGCCGCGCAACCGATACCAGTTTTGGACCGAGGTTGTCCCATCCATTGCTGCCCTATCAGACGAAACGTCGATTGAACCGATTAATCCAGACAACTGCGTCATTGACGGAGGATTAGGATTAAAGTTATCCGCAGCTCAAGCTAATACAACGATCCAGGCCTTGTTCGGGATTATGATCATTCTCTGTATCCTAAATTTAACTTTCATTGTGTTATATTGGGTGCTCCGATCCTGGAATCGGAATAAAAGAGGGCATTATATCAGCGGGCAGGAACATAACTATGAAAACTCTGGAGTGGAAATAGGCTCTTTCTAAATTATACTTTTTGTTGCCAGCATTAAATTGTCAGTACAGTACCCTTATGCAGTATTTCTTTCACGCTAGTGTGAGACAAATAATCTTATTTTTTCATACATTTCTAGTATTGAACTTCGTTAGACATTAACGCCACCATTTCAATTTACTTACAAATGAATTCTTAAACCAAATATAAAATACAAGAAGGAACAATTAACAATTCAGTTGTGGTTCTCAGCGCAAGAAAATTATGCGCAATTAAAGCTGTCAAAATGTACAACTCGTACATGTCAACACGATAATCTGACGTCATCTTTCATCCGGGGTCTTGAAATACGCCGGATACCGGGCATTTATCACAATGCTTCCTTTGGCCTTTTGGCTAGTTATCACAAGGTTTTTTTGCACCACGGGTATATGCACATTCGCACCAGCTACATCGAAACGACACACTTCAGAACGTGTGGGTGGGGGTGCGGGACGACGTACACAATTCCAGACGTTTTGGCGGTCTGGTACCATCTTTAATCTAAATTAAAAATCAACAGTACGATAATATATCACCGTATTCTCATTATAATCCTTTTATTACCGACGCGAATTTTGACCGAAAAAGCACTATACATTCATTGTATAATATAAAAGTAACCCAAGTATATTATTGTATATATAAAAATTAGAGAATAATTAATCGGTAAGTGAAAAGAAAACACAACAAACCTTATATAGATATAAAGAAGACGAGACACCGAGGAGGAAAATGGTAAAAAAGTTTTCTGTATCCAAAATGTTCAGTCTGCCAATAAAACTATTTCAATAGACAATAATATGACAGTTTAAAAACATTTTTTATTTGTATTGTTTGTATACCTTAGTAATGAAGCAATGAGATGTTTTGTCGATTATTCATGTATAAGAAAATGTTTATATGTATTATACATAAATAAAAATGGAACCTGCAACTAAAAATTGAGATCTTAAGGGGTCCTTTAATTTAGACTCGTGGATTTGAAAACAAAAATCGTCACAAATGGATTAGTTTAATAAAATTTTACATTGTTTCGTGGGTGCACGTGGCAAATGCCACCACGCCACATTGTTATATTCCAACAAACACAGTCTGTGAGTTTTTTAAAGTTTATGATACCCTTAAAGCATTTCATGGAATACTGCACACACACAACCGACTCTTGTTACCAGAATGTTCTTTCGAAAAGGGTTAGATTTTAACCCTGTAATAAAGACTGATCAGCAGTTGTTTTTAAAAAGCGAGAAATATTTACCAATCTCAAAGCCATCACCCCATCTTTGTTTTCCGTGAAAGGGGGAAAGGGAGGGGGCTTTATTTGCAATTGCGAAGCAACGTTTCGGGAATTATTAGTAATAATAATAATATTAATAATAAAACAGCATTAATTGATTGATTGATTAGTATTTTTATTCCAAAAGGAACATACCCCATTACCCTGGGGAAGGGTTACAACAAAAATAAAAAATACAAATTGCAGTTTACATCATGACGGAGGAGTTAGCATAAGCATCAGTGTTAAACTAATTATTTTAAACATTGATTTCCTTTAACTTAGCAGACATACTTGGCTAAGCAATTTACAATGCCTTTTTAAACCGATGTATCTTCCAGTTTCTACAAGCAGTTTATGCGCTGAACATCTAAATCTGGCCAGATAATGTCTGTACTGAGGATTACTTAATAAACATAAATATGGTTCCATTTCGTACCTTATTTTAAACATCCGGTAGGTTCTAAGCTTATTCTTTTGACTGCATGTTCCTTTAGTATCATCATGTAATCTACCACACCAGCTAACAATAAATTCATTACGTAATTCCTCTACAAATGTATCGCAAAGAACTCGCAGACTATGGGACCCTGACAAACTTAAGGGAGCATTCCACTTTATCATGTCAAAGGTGTTTTTCAACTTAAGGAACAAAGACGTCCTCCTCCTATTACCTAACTCCATGTCTTCTATAAAGGCATTATACAAAATTGAATGAGGAGGCTTTTCAGATAACTTAAGCCAGTATTTTAAAGTATTTCGGCAATGTTCAATGTACAGAGGAAAACTGCCCAGTTCACCCAGCACAGCATCATTGGAAGTACGTCTGTTTACATTCAATATATATTTATACCAGCTCATTTGAAAAACTTTGGCTTGATCATCACCTTTCTTCCATGTTACTTCAGAGCCGTAATTAACAATGGGTTTTAATAAAGTATCAAATATTTTCAAAAGTACTGAAGGGGATAACTCATTGACAATGTTTTTTCTAATTGAATAGGCTGCCTTATTAGCTTTATTTACAAGATTTTTCTTAGCGAACTTGAAAGACCCTGAGGTTTGAAAAATAATCCCTAAGTACAGATAAGAATCAACAACTTCTATGGATTCCCCATTGATGCTAAAAGTATTCACCACATTTTTTGCTTTTGATAAATCGTTATTAAAAATAATAACTTTCGTTTTGTTAACATTGACAGTAAGTCTCCACTTATTACAAAATGACTCAAATCTCTTCATTTGCAATTGAAGTCCCTCATGAGTGTCAGACAAAATAATCAGATCATCTGCATACAACAATGAATTAATACTTCTAGTACCGAGTTTGACACCCTGTAAAGGGGCTCTACCTAACTCAATTTCAAGATCATTCAAGAATAAAGAAAATAAAAGGGGGCTTAACACTGCACCTTGCTGGACACCCATTTTACATTGAAAAGATTGAGTAACACCATATTTTAACTTCACACAGCTATTTACAGATTTATACATACTTTTCAAGATGTTAACGGACTTAGTACTAAGACCAGTTTGCATTAATTTCCACCACAATAAAGTCCGATCTACATAATCAAAAGCTTTTTTGAAATCAACAAAACAGACATATAATTTCTTCTTTTGACTGCGAAATTTTTGCAGCAACGTGTTTAAAACAAAAATATTGTCGACAGTACAGTACCCCGACTTAAATCCTGTCTGATTATCAGTTAACACATCTTTAGCCCAATGATCTAGACGATTTCTGAAAACAATCTGAAATAGTTTACCGACAGAACTTAACAAATTAACGCCTCTAAAATTACCAGGATCGTTCTTAGGACCCTTTTTATGAATGGGACAAATTAATCCATATGACCATGAGACCGGTACTTTCTCTGTCTCCCATATTAAATTAAACAGTTTGGTAAGAGGTTTACATAAATAAATTCTAGCATGATATATCATTTCTGCCCTAATACCATCATGACCTGGTTGTTTGTTGGACTTCAAACTTTTAATAGCCTTATCCACTTCAATTTCTGTAATTAGGCAATCCAACTCAGCGTTTTTCATATAAATATTCTGAAAACGTGAATTTGTAACATCATCATAAAACGCCTGATCAAAATGTTCACTATTAACTAAGGGATTACCTAGATTTGAAAAATAATTATACCAATCGTCCGGATCTATATCTTCTTGATCCAGATTTACATCCAAATTTCCCGACATATTCTTCAGCTTCTTCCAAAATAATTTACTGTCCTTTTGCAATGATTCCAGTTCAATAATTTGCGATTTTTTGAAGAAGCGCTTTTTGGCTCTCACCTTACGTTTGTATTGTTTTTTCTGTTTACAATATAGGCCTCTAAGATATGGATTGGTCCGATCACGTGCTAATGCTTCACAAGTAGATTTGAATTTCTTCTTCAATTTATAGCAATCATCATCAAACCATTTATACCTTTTCCTTCGTAAGTTCGAAGGTTTCATTTTACTTCTGTATCGTGGTATTTTAGGGAGTGTCCTATCTGCCACTGTAAAAATAATATTATCGAAACATTGCATGTGATCAACATTACCATTCTCTAAGCTCATGTCCATAAAACCATTTAATTTTAGTTGAATAACCTCACACTCATACTCCAATGAATATGCATTGCTATATTATTCTCTGGACCATTTATAACTTGTAGCATCACCTCTGACCTTCTTAGTATAAGTGTCTATTACATTAGTAATTTCATATTTTGCACAAAGTGAAAACTCCAATAAACAGTGATCGGAGAATGTATTCAAAGGGACAACGTCGAATAAAACAATATCGTTAATACAATGTTCTGATGCTATAACATAATCAACAACGCTGTAGCCTACTGTATTAATATACCGCATTCTGAATCACAGATCACTCGATGCACTTTACAATATTATAAAAAAAAGGCTATATTACAAAGATATACTACAAACAATGAATATCAGACTTGTTTTATAAAAGGTTAAAAATGTAAACCACTAAAATATAGAAAAAACAAAAAAAATTGAAAATGCTGGCCCCAGTAATCAATACGCATACATTAGAGTCTTGGTAAATGTACACACCAGAAATGACCTAAAACACAAACAGGAATACCAACTAGTATGATTTAAAAAAACTGATGGCACGAGAATCAGAGCAATTTCCTGCGTATAAGGCGCTCGGCGTGTATAAGGCGCAGTACCCTCAAATTACCAAAACAAGATTCAAGGGTTAGCAGAAAAGGCGCACCGCCGCATAAGGCACAACATAACGTATACAATATTCACAAAACCATTGTCAGCTATGGAATATTTCTTGTACGAAAAACACAAAATAGGGCTGGGTCAAGATTATGCACACGGCCACAGGGCTTGAAATCATAAAAAAGGCTAAAGATTGATCTTAAAGTGTATATAAATCTTAAAGGTATTATACAGGATTGGCAGAGCTGACAAAATAATCACAGATAGTGTTCATGTTTTGTGTAATCAACCACATACATGAAATAACAAACCTGTGAAAATTTGAGCTCAATTGGTCATCGAGGTCACGAGAAAATAGTGAAAAGAGACCTTATGTGTTTTCTGTTTTTCAAACATCGAGTTTATTATCACGCGTGATAAAAACTATTGTTTTACT
The DNA here is from genome assembly GCA_037783415.1 of Leptasterias polaris. Lineage (NCBI taxonomy): Eukaryota > Metazoa > Echinodermata > Asteroidea > Forcipulatida > Asteriidae > Leptasterias > Leptasterias polaris. The sequence continues at coordinate 539,319 of JAZGTN010000192.1, forward strand.
CATTTCTCAGAAACGATAGCATTTTAGGCAGAAATATTTTAAGGAACCCTTTCTACCATTACTTATATCATGTAAGTTATGTGTGAATCTGTGAACATTTGTGTTTTTCGATCTTACCAATAGTGTACAGGGCCTTTAAAGGGTGTGTACAACATTGGTAATTGTCAAAGACCAGTATCCACACTGTCTTGATGTGACCCAACATCCCCCATATGAAATAACAAACCTGTGAAAGTTTAAGCTAAATCGGTCTCCGGAGTCATGAGAAAACAGTGAAAAACCCCATTATACATGTTTTCACTGTTTTCAAACATCTGATGTTTTGCTCATTTCCTAAAAACTATAGCTTTTCAAGAAAACTATTTTAAGGGAAGTTTTCCACCATGACCATCTTGATACCATATAAGTTATGTGCACATCTGTGAACATTTGTATTTTCAAACTTACCAATGTTGTACACACCCTTTAATTGCTAAGCAAAGTGTGATGTCACAATTGACGATAATGACAACTATAAACCTAAAAGAAGAATCGTAAAGCTTTTGTAAAATCAAGCCCTGTTGCCGAAAGAGCTAAGATAAATCTGTTGGCCTATCAATCTTAATTGCGAAGAATTAGAACTAGAATTGTTTATTTAGCCAATGATTAAAAACAATCACAGGAATTTGAAATCACAATGCAAATCACTATGGTGATATTAACAACTCATCTCAGTAAGATGAATTTTAGTGTTTTGGGAAATTGAGCTCATTGTCTATAAAATAACAGTTTCATCAATACGAGAATATCGTTCACATTTGACAAATTTATTTTGGATACGTACCCCACTTTAGTGTTACGATATCGAGACGTGTTCATTGCAAGTATTAGAGGAACACCTGTTATTTGGCTGTCAATTATATTTTTTAAATCTACCATTGCAACTACTACGTGACTTTAATTTGAACCGAATAACGCGTAGTCTTAAAAGAACCTCTTTTCATCTGATGTATTATAGTTATCCATATGATACGTGCTCTTTGACTGCAGGTATTGCTTTTCGTATCGGGCTGAACGGGTCTTATAAGCCACACAACCACCAAGGAAGATAACAGACAATATCAAACTACCTATTAACACCCCTACGAGAACCTCTATCAGGAAAGTTGCATCATCTGGGGTTAAGTTTAACCCGATACTCTTCCCTACAATACAAGGCTCCGTTGGCTTGGTGGTGTCTGGAGACTCAGTGGGTCGGGTCTCGGTCGGCATTGTGATAGACGGTAGTAGGCTGGACCAGAACTGCACAAGGTGAGGCCAATCGTAATCTAGACCAGATCGCACTTCAGGACAGTTTGTAAGAGACATAAAGGCGAGATTTTCTGAATCGAAACTTGGCCACTCAACTCCAGACCGAGAAACGCCTGGATTCCTGTAAAGAAACAAGGAGCTCACCATTAACACTAACTTGGAAAGATTGTGGAAAGAGACAAACCCAACCTTAACCACCGATATGCATGTTTATGCTCACTTTCATCATCAGTTTGTCCATCACTAAATAAACTTACCCATCGTGAATGAAGTTCTTCCACAAGGTCATCATCTCTAAGCTCATCTGCTTATCCTGGAGTCGGTAGGTGAGCTTGTATTCATCAACGTGGAAACTGTAAGGATCTCCAAACAGAAACTGAAGATCATCACCCAAAGCAGGTCCTGCTGGTGGAGGAAGAAAGCTAAAGTAGTGAGATGTTGGTTCGTGATCAAACGTATAAAAAAATACATCATCCCCCAAAGCAGCATGAAGATAGGCAGATTCCAAGCTGGGTGACGCACCAAAACAATCTTGCATAAATTGCCTTACACTTCCTCTTGTAAGGCACTCGTCCTCCAATCCTTTCCGGCTAAGATACTCCGTAGACAAAGCTATGGCAGCCTTTTCAGGATTATTGAATGAAGCTCGACTGACGGCTGCAATCAAGCCTTCAGCTTCCTCTTGAGATGGACAGAAACTTATGTTACTAAAAAAGAGTCCAAATGAAGTTGGTGAGGCTTCATCTTTTACTATCCCAATCATCAAGTCTACATTGTTGATTTTTCCTGATTTCAACAGTGCCCTTGGATCATCAGTCAGAATATCACCGTCGACTATTGCTCTGAATGGGGCAATAAAAAGGGAATGCTTGCTGCTCCCTGCAACATCCCGAGCTGGTTTCTCACGCAAGCACTTGATCATTAACTCACTGTTATTAATTGGACAGTCCACACTTCTGGCAATGGCTCTTGCTTGCTCGATGGGACTCGGTTGGACAGGGCTTAAAAGAGGACGGGCGAGACCAGTGGAACTCATTAGTATTACTCGCTGAAAAAGCCCTTCAGCCTTCTCTGACATGACGAGTAAGTGCGCAATAACTCAAACCCGTCAAGCGCTACTCAAAGCTGCCCAAGGAAACGCCCATGTCACCAAGGCCTGGACACTTGACGGACGAGTCATCTGTCTTGTCAACAATCGTAAGCAAACCATCACCAACTTTCCGCAACTTGATAATTTAACCTGATGTTGTTTATCTTGTTTTGCTTGATCATTGACCTGATTTGGAGTTCCTTCGTGTGCGTGAGGCCCCGGGCCGGTCTATTTTATACTCACTGCCTGCTTTCAGACATCATCAGCCATTTTGTTTGCCCTTTGATTTGACTTATGCATATTTCGTTACTAATATTTATTGTTATTATAACAATATGCGCTTTTACTTACTTACTTACTTAATTATTTTGCTCCTTATTAATTTTCATCCAAATATTATTGACGGAGCCATATGTTTTTTTGTCTGTGGTTTTTCGTTCCTTGTCTCATTGCATGTTATAGTTATTTGTGTACTATTTAAACGTTTGTTTTTTTGGTTTTTTTTTCTCATTTTATATTTGTTTTACTTATACTTACTTAATTATGCCAGTTAAATGTCCATGTTCTTCTTGCAAAAAACCGGTAAAATCAAACCAGAATGGAATACTATGCGATATATGTAATATTTGGATCCACCTAAACTGTACAAACCTGACACATAGAGATTATACTGACCTGACAAATAGTGATGACATTTGGATATGCCCTATGTGTCTAGCTGAAAATTTACCTTTTAATAACTTAGATATTTTGGAATTTCAACATGTCATGAATCTTCACCAAACCCCCACTCGAGATTATATAGATTCATTGATTCTTGATCCCCCCTCATTAGCCGATGAAGATATTCATGATCCAGATAACACCGTTAGAATACTACAAAATTGTGTCTATGCCAGCCCCGAAGAGTTCCTTAATCTCCAACATAGTCATTGTCCATTTGACAACAATCTCAGTTTAATACATCTTAACATAAGAAGCCTCTCAAAAAACTTTGAAAGTTTGCGAACTCTTCTCCAGTCTCTCTCGGAATTTTCCATAATTGCCCTAACAGAGACTTGGCTTAAGGAATCCCACAATCTAACTCAATTTTCACTTCCTGGTTACAATCTCGAAACAGTAAATAGAACTTATACAAGTGGCGGCGGTGTTGCGCTATATATAAAAAATGATTTTAATTACGAAATCAAAAGTGATTTCTGTATTTCTACTACCGCAATGGAATCAATCTTTATTGAAGTTAAAAATGATAATGCTAAAAACATTGTAGCTGGTGCCATTTATAAACCCCCTAAAGCTAATTTTACTGACTTTGCCGATAAATTACAAAATGTTATGAGATATTTATCCTCAAACGAAAAAAAGGGGTTTATCTGTGGAGATCTTAACATAAATCTTTTGAATTCCGAAAACAACAACACTCAAGATTTCTTAGAAACAATGTATTCTCATACCTTTGTTCCTCTTGTAGATAAACCAACAAGAATTACCAAGAACTCAGCAACCTTAATAGATAATATATTTTCGAATATCTTACCAGTACCTAAATCAGTGATATTAATATCTGATTTAAGCGATCATTTGCCAGTATCAACATCAATTCCTATTAAAAACAAAACCTATAGAAAAGCTGTACATTCAGTGCGTAATTACTCTAACGAAGGGGTTGATAGATTAAGTGCCGACTTAAACCAGGCGGACTGGTCTTCAGTCCATGAATCGAACAATGCAAATGACGCATATAGCAATTTTTATCGTATATTAATAGGCTACTACGACAAGAATATCCCCCCCAAAAAATCTCGGGCTAAGAAAATAAAATCAAACGCTCCATGGATAACGGAGTCTCTTCTTAAATCAATTAATGTTAAAAATAAATTGTATCGTAAATTTATTCGCAAACCAAATGAAGAAAATCACTCTAACTATACTAGATATAAAAATATCTTAACTAATGTTTTAAGAAATGCTAAGAAGAAATATTACTCTTCTGAGTTCAATAGAGCAAAGAATAATATCGGCAATACTTGGAAAATCATTAATGCCTTATTAAACAAAACAAACCCATCTCAAAAGTTAACAGCAATTAACGAGAATGGCAAGTTGATTAAAGACGCTACAGCAATGGCCGAACATTTTAATAGCTACTTTGCAAATATTGGGCCAAACCTTGCCCATAAGATTCCCCAGTCTAGCACCTCTTTTTTTGACTACCTCTCTGAACCCAACGAGAACTGTGTGTTTTTTACTCCTACCACTAAATATGAGGTGAAAGATATCATTGACGATCTTCCTAATAAAAAAAGTACTGGTTTAGATGATATCAATGTGACTGTTATAAAAAAATTAATTGATTGCATTATAGACCCATTAACACATATTATCAATATGTCATTATTATCGGGAAGCTTTCCATCTGACCTGAAACTTGCAAAGGTTATTCCTATTTATAAAAGTGGTGAATCTGATCTTGTTAACAACTATAGACCAATATCAATTTTGTCTCAATTCTCAAAAATTCTTGAGAAAATTGTTTATAAACGTACAGTTGCTTTTTTACAACAAAATAATACCTTGTCCAACGCACAATTTGGATTTAGGGCTAAGCATTCAACAACTCATGCAATATTACATCTTTGTAATACCATAACAGAAGGTTTTGAAAATTCCCAGCACACACTTGGTATTTTCCTTGATTTTTCAAAGGCATTCGATACTTTGGACCATGACATACTTCTCAATAAATTAAATCATTATGGCATCAGGGGTACTCCATTAGCCTGGTTTCGAAGTTATCTTAACCAAAGAAAACAACATGTACTGATAAATGGATGTGTTTCCACTTCCAGAACCCCGACTTGTGGAGTCCCCCAAGGTTCAATCCTTGGTCCCCTTCTCTTTCTCCTTTATATAAATTACATTACTAAATCATCGGATATCTTATCATTCATTCTCTTCGCTGATGATTCCAATATATTTTATAGCCATAAAAATAGTCTCATTCTTGTAGATACTGTCAATTCAGAGTTAAACAAAATAAATGACTGGATAAGGGCAAACAAACTCTCCTTAAATCTAAGAAAAACTTCGTGCATGTTATTTAGCAATTCCCTAAAAAAACTGCCGAAAGAAATCTGCATTGATAACTTCAAGATTAACGAAACAAATTCTACCAAGTTTCTAGGTATTTTTATAGATAATAAACTCTCATGGAAAACACACATAGATTACATATGTAAAGTAATTTCCAAAAATATTGGTGTGATTAATCGCCTGAAGCATTTACTTCCGAATGATATTTGTATCATGTTGTACAACAGTTTGATTTTATCCTACATTAACTATGGTATATTAGCGTGGGGTAATGCTTGTAATCAATATGTTTCTCGAATACTACTTCTTCAAAAAAGAGTTATTCGCATTATTTCTCATTCAGACTATCGAGCTCACACTGACCCTCTCTTTAAACATTACGAAATACTAAAAGTGAATGATATTTATCTCTACCAACTAGGCATATTTATGTTTCAATTATCAAAAAATAATGTTCCAAAGTGTTTACAATCGCCCTTCATAAAAAATGAACACCTCCATAGCCACTATACCAGGCAGGTCCATCACTTCCATCTCCAAGCAATTCGTACAAATATTGGGAAGAAATGTATCACATTCGAAGGCCCAAAGCTATGGAATTCGCTTGTTCCTAATTTGAAAAGTCAAGAAAGGTTACCAGCATTTAAAACAGAGTTTAAAACTTTCCTCCTTGATAAATACGCCGATTAAAATTAAATTAATAAGTAAAATTTTTGTATGAATGGCCGTTCTTACCTGCCACTGTAGCTTTGCATTGTTAACTAATCTTCTTGCCATATTTGCCTAATTTTCTTATCTTAACTCGCTTCGTTGCTTTGTTTGTTGAACTTACTTACTGCTCAACATATTAGTTGCTTTACTTTATCTTAATACTGACCATTCCTGCTCTTCTGGTTTGTTTATATTGTTTATATTGTTTATATTGATTTGCTGACTTTATTTTATTTACTTATAATAAAAGTCTGGCTCATATTACTCTTACTTGCATTATTAATTAATTTTGTTAACTTTATAATCTGACTTAATATTTTATACTGAGGAAGCTCACACTCGATAAGCTTTGCTTCTTGTGAGCTCCCCCCCATACTACCTTATTATATTTCAGTGTATTAGTAAATTGTAATTCATTTTGAGTATGGAAATAAAGTGAACTGAACTGAACTGAACTAACCGCCCCAGATTCATGACCGATCACAGTGACGCGGTTAGAATCACCTCCGAAGCTGCCTATGTACTTGCTGACCCATTTGAGGGAAGCCAACGCGTCCTGCAATCCATAGTTACCAGGAGCTTCTTCATCTTCAGTACTCAAGAATCCCAATGCTCCAAGACGATGGTTGATGACAACTACGATAGCTTCTATGTTAGATGACAGAGGTACAGCATCATAAACAGATGACGTACCGATAGTTCCTCTTCCAGGATGTATAAAAATTACGACTGGTAAGGAAGCGTTGTTTGCCACAAGTGGAGCGTAGATGTTGAGAGTTAGACAGTCTTCACTGACTTCCGTCAATCCAGCGCGGACCATCCAGGGATCTACAGGGATGTCTTGAATGCAGGCAGGGGGTAGTTTATCTGGGATTCCAAGTGGTTCATCGCCCCATGGTCCCGTGTCTTGCGGAGCTCGGTATCGTAAATCACCAATCGGGGGTTTCGCATACGGTATTCCTAGAAACTCGGTAATCTCTTCACCGCCCACAGCCTCGTCTGCGATCCTTATGGCACCAATAACGGACCCTAATACTTCGCCATCTTCACTGGTAATCTCTACAGTTTTATTGAAGGGTGTTTTGGAGTTTTCTCCTCTAACAGGGACTTCAGTTGAACAGGTCTCTGAAAAGACTGATTCTGCTATTGTAGGGACGTAGTCTCTCCAGAAGGCCACTTTATCTGCCTTGAAGTGTTGCCCAGTTGTGATGTTTGGTTCAATGATGATGTAACTCTCGTTCTCAGCGTCAAACTTGGGCCACTCAGGTAGACCGGCCCCATTTGGATCTCTAAAATAAAAAAGAGTGGAGCAATGAAATATTGCCATGCCAAATGTCCAAGTTAAATGTTTAACGGCTAAGTTTTCCTCCAAATATCAGGCGATGTCTCTTAACGGAATGAGAAAAGAGTTGAGATTTATCAAACACCGAAAAAGCAATAATAATTATCCGTTTAATTTTTTTTGAATATCAAAATAATACACAACTCCCATTTCTAACAAAGTCAACGCTTGATACTTCAATTTGATCTGTAAGATTTTTGTGACAATGCTATTCGCGAAAATTTTTTCCACCGAATTAGACGTTTATGGGGTCAACTTATTAAAAAGATTTACCGTTTACGTAATTAATGGAAGCAGAATCACCCAATAATGTTTAGATGGTTAACAAAAAATATATATCATAAACATGCCAGTGTAATTGGCGGGATTTTTTTTCAAGCGGTCAAGGTGCACCGTATAGCCTGATTGTAAATATTTCAACTTAGCGAGGCATGAGGATCCAGTCTGCATTTCCATTCAGTACAAAATATTATGTAAATCGACATAATACTCACATATCAGTCCAATCTACAAAAAAAATGTTGCCATTGTCTGACGAATGTCACATGCTGAAGAATGTTTCTTCGACATCCAAAGGTAGCATTAAAAAAAACTAAATAACTTAATAAATAAAAATTAACAAGGACACAAACCCCCCAAAATGGTAAAACAAAAAGTAAAAAGTCAAAACAGCACGATAACTCCAAAAGATGATAAACGTACTACAGTGCTGCTGCGTACACTAGTAAAGCTCGTAGATCGCATATTGCGACAAACCGCTGGTATTCACAAAATGTGTTCAACACAAAATGTACACAATTGCACCGCCACAACCACAAAATTGGTCTTTATAGTGTATTGACAGTATAAATTCTATTCAAATACCAAAAATGTATAAAGTAAAGCGTAAAAAGGGTTACGCAGATAACGGAGCATTGAAACGTTGCGGGTCTGCCACAGCGTATTTGAGCAGCTAGGTGTACAGACTAAAACCCTTAATGACAAAATGTACTCAGCGGTCTGGCTCCCCACCCCCTCACATGTTTATTGAAGCTATTATCTATTTTGCATTGGGGTTTATACATTGCTAGTACTAGCTACACAAGCAACGGCACGAGCTGTACAGAAGATTGCCTCGGGGTTTACGTGTTAAAGAAAACTGTCCAAAATGTTGGATAAAAAGCTAGTTTTATTTCTAAAGACGAACCTAGGAAAAACTGTACACACAAACAGTTTATATAGTAGAGTAAGTATTGAGCTAGCACATCATATAAATGCAACTTGCAAACTGAAGTACGTTGAATGTGTTAGACTGTTCAACTCGGGCATGACTCGGAAAAAAAAACATGTGTTAAACAATACACTGTTGAATATGTTTTCACGTTATGTCTCGAAATAGTCAGAAAACACAGATTTTGCATGATAATGTAAACCCTGAATCTAGCTATCATCACCATTAATTATTTTAATAATTATAGTTTCTAGAAAACCCCATTATCCCCAATTATCAAGCTTCCGTCCAGTTCCTTGACCAAGGACTCAACCCCATAAATCACCTACCCATGGACTTGCACTGACGAGCTCCACTATTATCTGGTCAGTGACCAAGGCTTACCTATTCCCTATATAATGTCAATTGTTTCTAAATCTATTCACTCTCTGCTTTTCTGGTTAGCTCAGTGGGACATGCTTGTACACTGTGGCCCAATCCAGTTTTCTCTAATTCTATCTACACTCTTCGTTCTGTACGAATTACCAGCCCAGGATAGAACAATAAATCGCCTGTATTCTATAGCCACTTCAAGAACGTCTCTGTGTATCTTCTTTCTGCATCTATCGGCCAATACCCTGTAACATCGATATTCACTTGTTACAATAATAACAAAAACAGTAATTTTGTAATTCTCTTTTATACGTACCCATTACGAGCAAAGTCTGCCCAGTATTGTACCGACTGTTGTGACAGCATCACCGCCTCTGAGCTCGACGAAAGCAAGACTTGTGCAAAACCAAACACATAGAATAGTTCAAGTGCATGGGGTGCACCAGAAATCAGATCAAGGTATTCCGCTGGAATTAGAAGTTCCTTTCCAACGTCGTACGTGAAATAATAAAAGTACGTATTGGTATTCACAGCGAGTTCAACGTGACGGTGGAGAAAATTGATACTTGGTATACCAAAATACTGATCCCCACCTACATCAACAGCTTTCAGAACATTCTGTCTTGGGTCGTCCAACTTGTCTGCTCCGAAATAAAACAGCACAACTGCATTTGTGACGTCTTCTGGGTTGCTGCATGCACAGGAGGACGTTGTTAGTAGTAGCAGAGTGGCTTCTTTGAGTTCCTCAGCTGTTAGTGTTAGACTACCCTGACGAAGTGCAACTACATTCCCGTCCTGGCTATTCACGCCCAGAAGAAGATCGTATTGTCCCACTTGTGATAGAGACGTCAGATAGTTAATGTTTGGTAGGAATTCTCCGTCTATAACAGCAGCCGCCTGGATAGTGCTGGACTGATTTTGCAGCGTCTGCATGTCGAACTCTCGCAGACAGTTGATTAAGTCTCGGGTAGTACTTCCATAAGGAAGGTTACAACCAAGCACTTTACCTAGATTCCATGCTTGATACCTTGCAACATCTGTTGGTGTAATTAAACCAGGAAAGGCTGCTCCACTTTGAGCAATAACACGCTGGAACAGAGTCCGGTCATTCAGAGGTGAAGCCATTTGGTAGGTTACACTCCAACCTCCAGCAGATTCACCAAATATAGTAATCTTGTTTGGATCACCACCGAAGTTTGCGATGTTATTTTTCACCCACTGAATGGCAAGTCTTTGATCCCAAAGTCCGTAATTACCAGGGGCTGAATCGTCTCCTGTACTAAGGAATCCAAAGAGTCCAAGTCTGTAGTTGATGGTGACTACAATAACCTTCCCTTGTTGAGCCAATATGGTGCCATCATACACTAGAAGTGATCCTTGTCCGTTAACGAATCCGCCACCGTGGATGAACAGCATAACTGGGAGTGGTCCCATGGTGTCTGTATCATTATCAGGTATATAGATGTTTAAAGTCAGACAATCCTCGTCAATATCCGTATTCCGGAGAAACATGTCTGTCTTGTCTAGGAACTGTGGACAACTTGGACCAAACATCGTCGCGTTGAGAATCCCGTCCCAGGCAGCTTTAGGAACCGGCTTGGCAAAGCGCAGTGGCCCAATCGGTGGTTCAGCGTAAGGTATTCCACTGTAACGTGTTATTGGAGGGAGACCAAAGCCGGTGGAGCTTTTCACGCCCATGATCTGGCCATGAGTTGTGTTTGTGATAACTGTCTGCCCAGCAACATGATGGAAACACAGAAAACACAAGTACCAGAAAATTGAAACTGCCATCATATCCAACGGAGTTGATATAATTTTTTATATGAGCGAATGAGAAGAGTTTTTTTTTTTAAATTTAAAATTACTCAAGAATCCCAATGCTCCAAGACGACGGCAGATTAAACTAAAACGCAATGATGTGTGGCATCGATGCTGTCACCTCAGTACGGTTCAAATCAAGGGAATACAGGGTTTATATACTAGTTGATTCATATCCAGTTTGAATGCATTCCAAAGGTTGTACGACACGGCCCGTTACAGCACAATGGGTTTCCATCCTTGGTAAACAGTTCTTTTAAAGAATATAACAATAATATACCTGTACTGCCTTGTGGGTAAATATACATTGAATGAGGTCAGTACGTCACCAGAGCCAACTTATATTTCTACAGACGTTCCAAGTTAGTTACGGTCTGTGCACAGAGTACACTCGGATCGAGCTTTCTAGCTAGGCTGACCTTTATGATCCTTTTGCCCAATTGCTGCTCGATAGTACACACAAAGAGTCTGTAACTTTTTGGTCACTATCCCAGTATTACCCGACATAGTTCGCGCACGGAGTGCTATTGCACTGCTTTATGATGTAGGCCTATAATCATGGAAACCCCCATTAACTTTCCCCCATCTTTTTTAACCTTAATTTCGTCAAACTGATTTACAGTACGTAATAAAACAAAGTCCAAAAAGACAAACAATTTAAATCGGTCTACAATGAAAACAAAACGAAACGCTTATTAGAATTACACGTATAAATGACAATCTGTAAAAAAAACACTGTATATCATGCAACATACACTAAAGATAAGCCTATCATAATGTCATGATGAAAACATGATGAAAACAACTTAAATATGTGGAATGTATCCTAAATTACAAGTATAGTTCCGGCCCCCTAGCTGTTCATTTACAGTAACTGCAGGGTCAACAAGACATAACTCGTAAGATGTGAAAGAACTTGTATAAAAATACAGTAAAACAGCCCACACTAATAGCTTCGTATTGCATGTTGTTCCTTGCACAGAGACGACGTTTTGTTCCTTGCACAGTGCCTCGTCTAAACACACGCTTACACCGATTGACGTTTGGTGACTGCGTTTTATAATGGCGTGTAATATTTTTCGTGGGTGAACACAATTCCTTTGAAAAAGGTCCAAACCATCAGATTAAGAGCCAAATGAGACCAAATAAAACAGATTCCAGGCCATCAATCCATCTGGAAGACAAGATTGACTTAACTTAAACCGATAAGGGTGTATCAAACGAAACACGTCAGTCGTCTCGCATCCAGGAACTAAAAAAACAAAAATCATATGAAGTTGGGGGGGGGGGGGGGGGGTGGTCTTTGAGCAAAAACCAAGGCCGGTTACAGAGTTATGTTCAATGCAGTCTGCAATATAAATAAACTAATCGACCACTTTTCATGTTGTCAACGAAGGCGGCCAAGGCTGCGTGACAGTTTTTGTCAGGGATGAAATGTCTCCCTCCAAAAATAGAACTACAAAGTACCAGCGATGTTCTAAAAGCACAATGTGTTTTTTCAACAAGACTCCAAAAGCACCAGTGAGAACGTTCTCGCTCATAAAGATTCCACTGATCATATAGAATTACCAAAAACAAGATTTCTGTACATTGAAACCATACGCATATTCAAAAACAAATTATTTTACTATATTAATGTGTTTTACCCATTCACCGATGTGTGTCAAGCACCATGGACCACTCAACCTTTAGTTTATAAAAGATGTGACCCTGTACATTCCAGGGCATTTCGTGGCAGCCGATATTCTATACACTGGTCACATAAGACATTTTTACATTCTAATTCACATAAATTCAAAAGTTACAAAAAGAAACAGCTGAACAAAATTTGAGATGTGCCCCACTTTCTTCATAAAAGCTGGTAAAAACCGGACAGTACAATCTCCATAATAATCGTTCTTCCATTGGGCCATGTATGTGGTAAATAATGATGTCACAGGTTTCATAGTTTATACTCGGTAAACTAGACTGGACAAATTTGTAACGTTGAGTTTCTTTTGTACATTATGTGTTTTTAATTTAGCATACCATTTTGCATTGTATATAACAAATCTTTGCAGGGGAATGTTTGTGTATTCTAATTTCCAAAACTATTGCAAAGTGTCGTTCGATGATTTGTACAATCTTAATCTTGGTATATTTATGAACAAGTGTAAAAGTGGCCTATTGCCCAACGAGTTCAATGATCTTTTTACTTTGTGTTCAACGCAAAAACTTCAACGGTTCATAGATATGGTACTCGTGCTGCATCGAAAGGTGATTTTTACACTAAATTCAACCGAACATTATTCTTTAAAAAAAAGCATGTGCCTCGGGGTGTTCTATTCTGGAACAATCTCAATCCGGATCTCAAGAAGTAAACACTTAAGTCTTTTACCAACAAACTTAAACATAACTTTGTTGAATGTACTAAAAGAAGTTTGCTATGTATTTTAGAGTACTTGCATATAATTCTTACAAATAGGTTGTTAATATAGTAATATTCTAGCCCTGTGGTCTCTGTTAATGTTTCGTTGTTGTCCTTGTTATGCATGCCCAAGTCATTGTCTGTCTATAGGGAAAGTCATAAAAGCACTAAATACATGTATAATGCTGTATTTTCATCGGGTAGTTGGAATTTTCTTTTGTTTTGTTTATGTGACATTTTAACCTTCACATGTCTTTGTAACCACCATCATGAAAAAACGTGTATTGAATTGAATTGAATTGAATTGAATTGAAAATTCCGAACTTTTTACCAGCCGGCACTACTGGTTAATTGCCGGTCGTTTTCGACAAATAAACGACCTCCCGTTATTCTATTTACCGCAAAACGGAAAGCTGCTCAAAAAGTTTTCGTCAGGCGATTTAAAAAGAACCATTCAATTTAACAATCCATTCAAATTTGCAGCTTTTCCCTAAAATATCTAATTGCGCCTATACACATGCGAAGTTGAGTGCCGATTTCGCAATGCTAAAAGGTACAACATTAAATTTTATATACAAATTAAGATGCCTCAAAGTGCAATTAACGAGGCAAAATCACTTTAATCGAATGCTCGGAAGTGAAAAAGTTTGCATTTGTCTAGCCGAAAATGAACTGCAAAACACATTATACATGCATGTCAACAAATTTCAGATTAAAAAACATCTGCTTTCAAGCTTTCTACATTATGAAGAAAAAAAACCTTTTCGACCTCCATAGTGCTTGGTATATCATAATATTGTTTCCCAACAACATCGATAGATTTCCGAAGATTTTCCCTGGAGTCCTCAAATTGTTCAGCTCCAAAGTAAAACGTCAGAGCTGCGTCAGCAATGCGGATTTTGGCAAGCACACGTGGACGCTGTTGTTGACAAAGCGAGAGCTTTAAATTCTGGCGCAGTAAGACTACTCTGACGAAGAGCCCGTGCTTCCGTCCTGGCTATTCAGACCAAGAAGGAGATCGTATTGTCCCACTTGTGATAGAGACGTCTAAGCCTGGGCGACTTGTGAAATTTACTACTCGACTAGTCGCGCCTCAAATAGTCGCGACCATTTGAGGATAATTTTTAATTCCCATGATGCATTGCGGTATATTGTTTGCCGCAGGCAAAATATAGTAAAATTCACGCTGAAAGGATTGAAGGGTTGTGTCACTGTTGTCTGATTGTGTTTCGTAAGTAAATTATTTTGTCGTGAATAGTCGTGAGCGACACAACTGGTTCACCAAGCAAGTAGTCGCAACTATTTTTGAGTAGTCGTGGCGGCGCAATTAACCGAGTAGTTGAAAATTGGTAGTCGCGACTCGACAATATACATTCTATTCAAATACCAAAAAGTAAAGCGTAAAAAGGGCGGAGGGCGTTACGCATATTTTGGAGCATTGAAACGTTGCGGTTCTGCCACAGCGTATTTGAGCAGCTAGGTGTACTAAAACCCTTAATGACAAAAGGTACTCGGTGGTCTGGCTCCCTACCCCCTCGCATGTTTATTGAAGCTATTATCTATTTTTGCATTGGGGCTTATGCATTGCTAGTCTACACGAGCAACGGCACCAAGATTACCTCGGGGTTTACGTCTCGCTGGACAATGGTGTGTTGAAGAAAACTGTCGAACACATGAAAAGCTAGTTTTATTTCTACAGACGAACCTAGGAAAAACTTAGAGAGAGGTACCCAAGTTAAAAAAATGACATACACACACACGTTTGTGAATCCCGCTTACCAAGGACTTCTCTTTGTACACGAAAACGAAGCGAGGACGTCCTCGCTCTGTCAAACACCCGGATCCCTTTTGTTAAAGTCCTCGGTTTGAATGGATAGAAACGCAACCCACACACACACGGTTTATACTTAGTAGAGTAAGTATTGAGCTATCATACCAGAAATGCAACATGCAAACTGAAGTACGTTGAATGTGTTAGACTGTTCAACTCGGACCATGCAGCGGACCCCCCAAAACCCACATGTGTTAAAAAATACACTGTTGAATATGTTTTCCTGTTATGTCTCGAAATAGTCAGAAAACACAGATTTTGCATGATAATAACAAAAACAGTTACATTTTTAACACTGTTTACGTACCCATTACGAGCAAAGTCCGCCCAGTATTGTACCGACCGCTGTGACAGCATCACCGCCTCTGAGCTCGACGAAAGCAAGACTTGTGCAAAACCAAACACATAGAATAGTTCAAGTGCATGGGGTGCACCAGAAATCAGATCAAGGTATTCCGCTGGAATTAGAAGTTCCTTTCCAACGTCGTACGTGAAATAATAAAAGTACGTATTAGTATTCTCAGCGAATTCAACGTGACGGTGGAGAAAATTGATGCTTGGCATACCAAAATACTGATCCCCACCTACATCAACAGCTTTCAGAACATTCTGTCTTGGGTCGTCCAACTTGTCTGCTCCGAAATAAAACGGCAGAAGTGCATTTGTGACGTCGTCTGGGTTGTTGCATGCACAGGTGTACGTAGTTATTAGCAGAGTGGCTGCTTTGAGTTCCTCAGCTGTTAGATTACCGCCACTCTGACTAAGTGCAACTACACTCCCATCCTGGCTATTCACGCCCAGAAGAAGATCGTATTGTCCCACTTGTGACAGAGACGTCAGATAGTTAATGTTTGGTAGAAATTCTCCGTCTATAACAGCAGCCGCCTGGATAGTGCTGGACTGATTGTGTAGGGTCTGCGTGTCAAACTCTCGCAGACAGTTGATTAAGTCTCGGGTAGTACTTCCATAAGGAAGGTTACAACCAAGCACTTTACCTAGATTCCACGCTTGATACCTTGCAACATCTGTTGGTGTTATTAAACCAGGGAAGGCTGCTCCACTTTGAGCAATAACGCGCTGGAACAGAGTCCGGTCATTCAGAGGTGAAGCCATTTGGTAGGTTACGCTCCAACCTCCAGCAGATTCACCAAATATAGTAATCTTATTTGGATCACCACCGAAGTTTGCGATGTTATTTTTCACCCACTGAATGGCGAGTCTTTGGTCCCAAAGTCCGTAATTACCAGGGGCTGAATCGTCTCCTGTACTAAGGAATCCAAAGAGTCCAAGTCTATAGTTGATGGTGACTACAATAACCTTCCCTTGTAGAGCCAAGATGGTGCCATCATACAGTGATCCTTGTCCGTAAACGAATCCGCCACCGTGGATGAACAGCATTACTGGGAGTGGTCCCATGGTGTCTGTATCATTATCAGGTATATAGATGTTTAGAGTCAGACAATCCTCGTCAATATCCGTATTCGGGAGAAACATGTCTGTCTCTGCACTAGACGTGTCGAAGAACTGTGGACAACTTGGACCAAACATCGTCGCGTTGAGAATCCCGTCCCAGGCAGCTCTGGGAACCGGCTTGGCAAAGCGCAGTGGCCCAATCGGTGGTTCGGCGTAAGGAATTCCACTGTAACGTGTTACTGGAGGGAGACCAAAGCTAGAGCTTTTCACGCCCATGATCTGGCCATGGGTTGTGTTTGTGATAACTGTCTGCCCAGCAACATGTTGGAAACAAAGAAAACACAAGTACAAGAAAATTGAAACTGCCATCATATCCAATGGAGAACAAATGCGAATTGGTTTCTTCAAAATTTACAAACACACAAGCGTAGACTGCAGACAACGCAGTCACCACAGAACGGCTCAAGTAATAACTTATAGGTCAAGGGATCGTTATGGTTGTTGATTCATGCGATTTGAATGCATTACAAGGGTTTAATGACACGACCAGTTAGCACAATTGGTTTCTAACCTTTGTAAACAATTCTTTTAAAGAATATAACAATACATGCACTGCCTTGTTGTGGGTGAATGTACGTTGAATAAGGTCAGTACGTGTGAGCGCACATACAGAGTACGCTCGGATCTAGTCTTGATAATTATTCAAGGCTGCCCTTGAGCTAGACTTGATTCAAGTCTGAGATCGCGGTTATTGCTCTGCATCGGCCACGCAAAATTCCCCCGCAGATTGGCTATATACCACGCGCTCTAACTCGCAATTCAAGACGGAGGTTTATCCACAAGAGGGCGCTGTTTCAGCCAATAATGTATCGGCTATCAGGAAGGACTAAAAACCACGATCACAGACTTGGAACCAAGTCTACCCTTGAGCCAGCCATTTGCCTGATAGTACACACGAGTCTGTGATTTTCCGGTACCGGTACTATCCCAGTATTGCCAGATAGTGTTCACGGGCGGAGTGCTATTGCATGCTTATGATGTACACATAATCATGGCGACGCATCCCATCTCTTTTCCCTTTATTTCCGTTAAATCAAGCAAATCCAAGCCGGCGGCACTGCGCGTTTTGCGTTTCTCAGTGAATGATGTACATCTTGATTGGACGCGGAGGAAATGCGTTGTTTTGTGTTTTGTGTGTGTATTCGTTTGTTCTTCGCTGTGTACAACAAATCGTGCCTCCAAGCCCGGCCGGCCATGTGACTAAATTGTAAACAATCATGTGACGTCACAGATATCATGGTCTTTACACTCAGTAAATTTTGACGAACAAAAAACAATTGTAACACGGAGTTTCTTTTTATACATAGGGCCTTATGTGTTTATATAAAAGCAGTAACTAGCATATCATGATGCATGCATTGTATCCTCCCCTGTCCGGTTTTCGAGGTACCATGCCTTTTTCTTTGAATTGAAAAAAAAAAAATGATGCCATATTATCAACTGATGCCCTACCTTCCTTTGTTTATAAGAAGTATGCAAACATATATTAAAACTTGATGGACATTGAAACTTTCACACCACGCACCGATCTTTGATGACTTCAATAGCGTTCCATTTGTTTAGAGTTTTACCTGTTTTCAAGGCAAACAAGAAAGTATGGTGTCCCGGTGAAGCCATATGTGGAAGAATCAAATGTTTTGTGAGACTTTGTGTATGACTCTATAGCCAGCAGTTGTCTTCATTTTATTCAAAATATTTTTTATTTAATTTTAAAAATTACCATGGTAATTTGCAAAAACTAAAATAAAAAAAAAGTGTAAATAATTCTTGGCTATCAAATCTGATTTTTATTTTGTTTTGTGTCTTTTTATGTTTCTTAACATTTATAATAAAGCATATAAATAAACAGTGATAATTGAATCACCAAGCCGATGTTTAATTTTTAATATTAATAATAATAATGATATGAGGGTTACAAAAAAAATTCTCCAGACTATTAGAAAATGATATAAGGCACATGGCTTCTTTAGGCCTCTGTATTTTTTCCCCAGAATGCTCAGCAGAATGTTTCATTTTATCATCGTGAATTGTGAATTGTGAATTGAAAAAGTGTTTGATGAAACTTTTTCGGTGGGCAAATTTTTTTGTATGCCCCCGACAGTATGACATATTTTTGTACCTTGTAGAAATGCCTAAAATACCACAACTTTTTGCATTTACAAGTGCAACTAACCAGTGGAGCCTTACATGTTTCTAAGTTTTGGTCAAAGGAGAGGAGACTCTTTGCTTGGCAAGTCAAACCACAAAAATTGTATCTAGGGACTGTTTACATCGCGCGCATGAGAGGTAAAAGATTTGCCTCGATTTCAGGGTCGCCTTGTATACAGGACGTCCTACGATATATACAAATTGCAAGCATAAAATAAGTTCACTTTAAATTTTTGCAATATTATCATATATATTGTTTTAAAACCATCTCAAAACGTATGTTAGATTTACAAAATAGTGAACACGCAGAATGAAATTAAAAAGTTAGTTTCAACACATATTACGAGTCTAAATCCTGGTCACTGTCAAACGATTGATACAAAAAGAGTTGTTTAAAGAGCTATCTTACAAAAGTCCGAAATACCTTTAAAATATATTCTCCTCTATAGATAGGCCAATTAATTATACAAAATTAAAAACTTATCAAACCATCATTTGGCGGAGTGTGGTCGCCTCATCTCTAACATCACATCTTCGAAAGTGTGTAACATTGGATGTTTTTAAGTGTCGTTTTAAAGACCCGTTTAATTAAACATTACATTAATATTTTTAATTCTTAACATTGCCAAACGCTGGCAGGACCAGTGAGCGGTGGGTTTTTCATTTTGTAACTTTTAAACAATTTTTCGGCTGATGACTTTTGTCTTTTCATCTATAGCTCTGTTTTTGAACACTATATATAGACTAGCGCTTTGAGGCCGTTTTGCGGCAATACAGTGCTTTATAAGTTTCTTCGTCTTATTATTATTAGGCCTAAATTTGAAGGCCCGATTTCCGTCGGGAAAAACCCTGTTCTTATACAATGCAAACACTGGGGTGTTAAAATTTACACAATGGGTGTTGAAACATATACATACTGAAGAGAGAATAAAAGAAACAGCAAAGGGTGTCAAAATAACACCAAGTGTTCTGGCAGAGATTAGTGTTATTTTAGCACCCTAAAGTGTAAAATTTGACATACTTTGGTATCTTTATGTGGCAACACCCATCATGGAGTCAATTTTAACACCCCAGTTTTGCAGTTAGTGTAGATTTTGTTCATCTGAACGAGTCAATCAACTACACCTATACGGTGTCATTAAAATGGATGATAAAATTATCATCAAAAGTTGACATACTGTAAATCATTATGCATTAGTATACATTAGTATACAAAACTAATAATAGTTAACCTTTATTCCTCTAAGCATAGAAAGATACAAACAGACTGTTAATGTAAATATGTGATGTGATCGTCGTTGTCGTAGCTGAGAAAGTCATCACTGTTGTTGTTTCGTTGTTGTAGTTGCTTCAAAACAACCCCTGCATCCTACCCAATCTACCCGTTCGCATCCTTACTACTAGCTTGGACCAATTCGTTACTGAACACCTACTGATAGGTTGCATACTATTACCAGGTAAATTTCTATTGATTACGTAGGTCTGAGCGTGCGCATATTTCCGAGAACAAAAGAGTTACCTGTTAAGTCTACTGCCACCTAGTGTCACCAAAAGTCTCCCATTGATTTATTTCCCATCAACCATCTATACTGGAACAGCCAAAAGCAACACAACAGATGCATTGATTCCATTACAAATATAAATTGGATATATACAATGTTAGTTCCACTACACAACTTGTCCAAATTACTTTGTTCTCAATTCAATTTAAAAAACAAAAACACAACTTGCAACAAATACAAGGTCTGAATATTATGTTTATATTTGCTTAGTTTGATATAAAATGCCTGTAAGTGTAAGATCAATACATGTATATAACTTACATTTTGTTCTAATATTCTACACATTTCAGCTACTGAATAAAATAGTTGCAAAAGTTAGGAGAGTTACTTCTTTACACCAACCCACCCACCCCAAATTTCGATTTCTCAATATTGATTGGCTTCATAAAACAATCTATAAACTGAAGAACAAAGTAATGCCTAAATTGAACCAGATATTTTAGATTTTCCCTGTCTTTTTCTGGCTTAAACAAACAACTTTGTGGTTTAATCAGAAAAGAAATTGACGATCTTTGCCAACTGGGTACCCTTTTCTTTTCGTTTGTTAATTTATATACTTTTTTTTATTTATTATAATTTTTTTTATATTATTGACTATTCTGAATGGCCCCTACAAGCTTGTGAAATTTTGAACACATTTTCCCCTCAGAAATACTGTCATATCCGAAAATTGTACCCTCTGTCATTTCGAAATAAGCACAATATATGTCACAAAAATGCACCAAATCTTTGAACTGTGATTTTTCCCCAACATTGTTGAAATTTCGTTTATTTGATGTGTTTATTGAACACTATTGCATAGGAATGAAGGAATGAACACACTTTTGAGATAAACAACAAAACAACAAAACAACAAACAAACACCCCAACAACCCAACACCCCAACAAACAAACAAACAACCAAACAACCCAACAACCAAACAACCCAACAAACAAACAAACAAACAAACAAACAAACAAACAAACACACCAACAAACAAACAAACAAACAAACAAACAAACAAACAAATACAATAACGAACAAAAGGTTTTGTCCCACTTTAAAAAGTTCTTAAAAAGAACTTTTAAAACAAACTTGTTTCATATACAGGTGAAGGGACGTCGTATGTGTGGTCATTCATGCCCACAGTGTTAGCAACACTTGTAACCTTTGTAGGCCCACCAGTGGTGGAGGTAAGCCCAATATCGTCAGTAGATGGGGTATTGTTTTCGTATGAGTTGTCATCCATGCTCACAGTGTTAGCAACACTTGTAACCTTTGTAGGTCCACCAGTGGTGGAGGTAAGCCCAGTATTGTCAGTGGACACGGTATGGTGCTCTTTACGACGCATTTGACAGCAGTTCAGCCATGCCAAGTGCGGTGCCACTGCATCTCGGACCTCTTTACGACGCAGGAAAAACATGATGAAGATGACAACACCCTGTGACAGGCAAAGGCATAAAAAGAAATTATTAAAATAGCATCCATGCACATATCGCATGCTTGATTTTGTTTGTTGGCAACAAAAACATACATCTTAATCCATATATTATTCAATTCCCAAATTCAATGTTAAGAATTCTCTAGCTATTGCGTATGGAACTCAGGCTGAATGTAATGTTACTGTTAGAAACATTTACACCATACAATTACCTGCAAGGAATTCGCGATGCAGAAGATCAGTTGAAAGACAAAGGTTGCAAAATCAATGGCCAAGAATCCAAAGACCCAGGTCAAGCCCATCAGGGCCGAGATTCCGATGGCGTTCTGGAGGCGCTTGGAGATCTGCTCGGAGCGAGATGCCTCTTGGACCTTGATGAGGCTACGCATGACCAAGATGAAGGTGACAATGTTGTGGAGGAGGACGAGACCGATCGGGACCAGCAGACCCAGAAACATTGTCAAAGTAGGAGATATGAAACAACTAATAGCAGGGTGATACAAACAAATTAAGAATAAGTTTTTGACCCAATGTTATATTATAAGTCTTAAGTTGTCATGGATTCCAGTTTAAAAAACAACTAAAATTTTACATAAATGATTAAAACTACTACTTGAAAAAACAAATTGGATAAGATCAATATAATAACAAGTATTTCTAATGCGACATTCCACTTTAATAATATGCTCACGGCGAAGAAAATGGAACAACAAATTCAACTAAAAAATCAGACTAAAAACTCTTGAACTACATTCAAAGAGCAGGCAAGATACACTGTGTTGTGAAAACATACTGAAAACATGTCCCGAATAATAGCGTCTACACAGTGCGTCTTTGATACGTTTACCTGACGAGCGGAACTACTTACTAGCTCTTATTCCAGTAGTCGTCAGTCGCAGCTGCAACGGTTATAGCCACCACCAGCAAAGGAAACCCTGGTGAGAAATGGTTACAAGCTTGTTAGGATGTTTTGTTGTGGAGTAAAGTCGATGCAGTATTTTACTTTAGTTGAGTGTAACATACAAAGCTAACTTGACTAATTCAAGTTAAAGGAGATAACCGTAGGCCTCGCTAAAGAACACTGATGAATATATTAACTATTTAACGACTTTTATTTTGAAATATAAAACAAGTATGTAAAGTAAATTCAAATGAGGTCAGACAAATTCTCTGTGCAAAAACGTCCTATTATCTTGGTGAGATACAACGTTTGACAATTTCAATTTTTGGGTCGGTAACATCACAAGGCAATCTAAATATGACATGCTTACAATATACAAATTAAGTATCAAAACAATAAAATACATTAACAATCCTGACCAGCCAGTTAAGAAATGAACCCCATATTACTCTGACAAAGAATACAAACAAGCAAAAGTATAGGTTATCGATAAGAAGAAATACACCAGTATATAAAACTGGGGAATAAAAAGGAAGAACAGACAATTTCATACAGTGATAAAGAATGCTATTTGGGAGGGGGGGGGAATCAACAGGAATACAAATCAAGTGGGATTCTAACCCACAACTGCCGCAATTCTAGAGCAGATGTTTCACCACTAGGCCACAACAAATAGGTCCAATAATAACAATAGAAATTTGCATTTTTATAGCGCTCTTAGAAAAGAGCACTGTTCAAATACACAGAAAAATAGTTTGCAATATTATACACACAATAGAATACATTATGGATATACATGTACATGAGCAAAAACATTATGAACAACCATAGAAATAAGAATGTCTTTACACGTAGTTGCTTATTGAAAACATGATGGTGACCATCTACATATTTTTAAATCGTTACTGAAAGAAAATATCACAATAAATATGACCCTATGAAAGAATACATAATTAAAGAAACTTTTTTGCATCATTTTACTTCAGGATGACATTCAGATATTGAAAAAAATACCACAAACTTTTATATGCAAGTTTGACCCAAACAAGGCTAAAAGACACTGTTGGTAAGGGGCTACAAAAAGAAAATATTTAAGATGAAAATAACTCGGGGGTGCTGAAGGTTGGATTTGATATTAGGGATTGATAAAACATGCTGTAAACTACTCACCCCAAGCAATGAGACACGCCTTAAGCATATATCGGTGCCTGTCCTCAGGGAAGACCTTGACCGTGCTGTCATACATGTTTCTTGCCTCCACCGCCATCCACATCATGGTGCTCAGGACGAGATAGTGAAGTAAGGCGGACACCAACACACAGCCAGCCTTCGAGTTCTAGAAACAATCAGATTTCAAGCCCGTAAGTAAGCTCAACTGATCAACACCCTTTAAATTATGTCATATTATTATACAGATCACTAAACTAGTGGGGAGAACATGTTGTCATTTGCCTAAGGATCCCTACAGCCTACTGCCTCAATCCACCCAAGTCAACAAATTTGAGTTTATGTAGGATCCCTACTGCCTCAATCCTCCAAGATCAAGCAATATGAGTTTATGTAGGATCCCTACTGCTTCAATCCTCCAAACCAACCAATATGAGTTTATGTAGGATCCCTACTGCTTCAATCCTCCAAACCAACCAATATGAGTTTATGTAGGATCCCTACTGCTTCAATCCTCCAAACCAACCAATATGAGTTTATGTAGGATCCCTACTGCTTCAATCCTCCAAAATCAACCAATATGAGTTTATGTAGGATCCCTACTGCCTCAATCCTCCAAAATCAACCAATATGAGTTTATGTAGGATGCCTACTGCCTCAATCCTCCAAGATCAAGCAATATGAGTTTATGTAGGATCCCTACTGCTTCAATCCTCCAAACCAACCAATATGAGTTTATGTAGGATCCCTACTGCTTCAATCCTCCAAACCAACCAATATGAGTTTATGTAGGATCCCTACTGCTTCAATCCTCCAAAATCAACCAATATGAGTTTATGTAGGATCCCTACTGCCTCAATCCTCCAAAATCAACCAATATGAGTTTATGTAGGATGCCTACTGCCTCAATCCTCCAAGATCAAGCAATATGAGTTTATGTAGGATCCCTACTGCCTCAATCCTCCAAGATCAAGCAATATGAGTTTATGTAGGATCCCTACTGCTTCAATCCTCCAAACCAACCAATATGAGTTTATGTAGGATCCCTACTGCTTCAATCCTCCAAAATCAACCAATATGAGTTTATGTAGGATCCCTACTGCCTCAATCCTCCAAAATCAACCAATATGAGTTTATGTAGGATGCCTACTGCCTCAATCCTCCAAGATCAAGCAATATGAGTTTATGTAGGATCCCTACTGCCTCAATCCTCCAAGATCAAGCAATATGAGTTTATGTAGGATCCCTACTGCTTCAATCCTCCAAACCAACCAATATGAGTTTATGTAGGATCCCTACTGCTTCAATCCTCCAAACCAACCAATATGAGTTTATGTAGGATCCCTACTGCTTCAATCCTCCAAAATCAACCAATATGAGTTTATGTAGGATCCCTACTGCCTCAATCCTCCAAAATCAACCAATATGAGTTTATGTATGATGCCTACTGCCTCAATCCTCCAAGATCAAGCAATATGAGTTTATGTAGGATCCCTACTGCCTCAACCTTTTCAAAATCATCCAATATGAGTTTACGCATGATCCCTACTGCCTCAATCCATTAAAATCAACTATTATGAGTTTATGTAGGATCCCTACTGCCTCAATCCTCCAAGATCAAGCAATATGAGTTTATGTAGGATCCCTACTGCCTCAATCCCTCAAAATCAACCAATATGAGTTTATGTAGGATCCCTACTGCCTCAATCCTCCAAGATCAACCAATATGAGTTTATGTAGGATCCCTACTGCCTCAATCCTCCAAAATCAACCAATATGAGTTTATGTAGGATCCCTACTGCCTCAATCCCTCAAAATCAACCAATATGAGTTTATGTAGGATCCCTACTGCCTCAATCCTTCAAAATCAACCAATATGAGTTTATGTAGGATCCCTACTGCCTCAATCCCTCAAAATCAACCAATATGAGTTGACGTAGGATCCCTACTGCCTCAATCCTCACAAATAATCAATACAAGTTTATTTAGGATCCCTACTGCCTCAACCTTCCCAAATCAGCCAATATGAGTTGGGTAGAACCCCCTGTACCTGCAGTGTAGGACATCGATTGGCGGGGACACTTGATCAAACATCCTATATCCTCCACAATCCTCCAAATCCTCCGCTTGTTTGTGAAGGACTCAGGAAGGTTTGGGGATTTAAAATAGCTCGTTTTCTCTAACCCCCTTAATCTTCTTCAAAACAAACTGATTCTACTCCACAAAAATGTTGGTTTTGTTAAGCTCTCAACTGTTTACTTCAATCAATTCTGGATTTTTGTATTCTTCCAGGTGTTGCGGAAAAAAAAATTGTCAAAAAGGATTAAAGATACAATAGAACCTGAATGAGGAAACTTACCGCAGCATTGTCAACACCTGCCAGGAAGACAATGTACAACAACAGCAAAGAGATGCAGAAATGGATGAAGATCTGCCGTGATGTGCCCGTTCGTAATCGTCTGCGAAAACAATTAATCAATAGGAGACTAAGTACAGGATTGGTAGAGGACAGGAGACAAACGATTAGTTTTAATCCGAACACTCTCTAATCAAAAGACCAATCTTCCAAAGTTCAGTTTCAAACAACACTGTAAGTGTCAAAGTAGAGGAAATATCATTATCACCCTCAAACCAATCTTGCTTATTTTGATTGTAACAACTGATAAATAAGCCCGTGCACAAAATCCCTAACCCCCCCCCCCCCGCCCCCCCCCCCAAAAAATCCCAAAATTGTAATTATTTTCACTCAAACTTTACAAAAGAATTTGATAAAAATTGTCCAGGTTGGTTTTATGGTGTATTTATTTACAACAAAAGATTATTCCCAAATATGAGGACATTCCAAATAATACTGGTCTACAAAAACTCCCAACCCAAAAGCTAAAAAAAAAATTAAAAAAATGTTTATGTAGGACGCCTCATGCCTCAATCGTCCAAAACCAACCAATATGAGTTTATGTAGGACGCCTACTGCCTCAATCCTCCAAAATCAACCAATATGAGTTTATGTAGGATGCCTACTGCCTCAATCCTCCAAAATCAACCTATATGAGTTTGTATAGGATCCCTACTGCCTCAATCCTCCAAAATCAACCAATATGAGTTTATTTAGGATCCCTACTGCCTCAATCCTCCAAAATCAACCAATATGAGTTTATTTAGGATGCCTACTGCCTCAATCCTCCAAAATCAACCAATATGAGTTTATGTAGGATCCCTACTGCCTCAATTCTCCAAAATCAACCAATATGAGTTTATGTAGGATCCCTACTGCCTCAATCCTCCAAAACCAACCAACCAATTTCTTATTGTCATACTGTATCATGTCCTTTAGATGACCATGTTAACTGCTGTTTCGTCAATGATATGAGTCTAGAACCACTTTGAGTCCAACCCACTGTGTTATCATACTAGAAAAAGATGATATGAATATTTTTATTTCAAAGTTTTGATCCCAAAAATGTTTACACATATTTAAACAAACAAAGGTTCGGCTGAAAGCAATTTTGTGAATAAAGGAACCATTTAATGCTGGAGGCCAGGCTAACAACTTTCTGACTGTATCAACAAATCTTTTGTTTTCTCAGAACTTTCAGAACTTCAGAGATAACCTTTTTGTCGAATATCGTCACGTTAACACCCTGACTAAACAAAGTAAAAACAACAAAAACAAACTCACAAAATTCGCTTGGGTTTGTTGTTCTTTTTTGAGAAATTATGGAATGTTTTGTTCACTGTGAATAGGCTAACTCTTGGCTGTAAGCCACGGCCCAAAAATCAGCTGCAGTATGCTAAAATATCAGACTTGCCAAATACAATGTACAAAGATAAACAATGGCTGAAGTCTATGGATCTCTCATAATTCTCATTTGTACAACAACAAGATGGAGGTCTGGAATTGAGAACTACACAATAATCGCCAACAAAAGAGACATTTTGAGTATGAATTCCAGCACCCAGTGCCTGAAGGTCCATATGATGCAATTTAATATTCTTACTTGATAGAGAGGTACGCAGTCAATGTGATGATGAGAGCTGCGATTGAAAGGGCAATTCCAATCTGACTGATCAATTGCAGAGCCCGTTCTGCGTTGGGATCCCCTGGAACACCCTGTCCTCTAAAATCCTACACACAAAAGTGAGTTTCATTTTTAAGATGACTGAAGAATGTTCACTACAATCAATACGGTTTAATGAATAAATAGTATATCCATATACTTCAAATCAGATTATTTGTAAAAATTGTCAATGTACGAACAAGTATTTTCTGATGGATACGAATGAATTTTTTGAGAATATAGGACCAGATATTAGCTTTTTAAACTTAACTTGACAGTACACTTCGATCCATTTGGAACCACCCAGAAAACCAACAAGCAACATCTCAAAATTGCCTTATTCATGTTTTCCAAGTTACTTCAGTTTTGACTTATGTGTGGCTCTGCAAAACCAAATCTTATTTTTATTTTGTTTTTTCTGGGAAAAGTAAGCTGCTGCAAACTGCTTACCAACTAGAAGTACCTATGGTATAAAAAAAAAAATAATATAATATGCAACAAAATAGTTAATGGCCTGACGTTTAGCCTTTGAGAAAGACTCTGCTAGGGTCGACAAAACGTCAAGCCATTAACAATGTCTTTGTTTTTTCTGGTTTACGTTACAACAGCAAAGGCATTTCGTTTCGTTTCAAAAATGGATTGAAAACATACCTATTCAATTCAACTTAATGATTTGCTCTTTCGTTAGACGATAATCAAGCTATTTTCTGTTTGTATAATTATTTGTAAAGCACTTAGAAACACAAGTTTTAGTTTTGGCTAATGCTGCTCTGCCAAATTTATTCATTGTAAGTTTATGCATTTGCTATACATTACGGGAAAACTCCATAGAAAGAGGCTAGAATGAAACATCCTTTTTGTCTGGCGACTCACACCTGTTATCTCCATGTAACTCCTTTTCTAAACAGTGGACTTAATTGGATCATGCACAAACCAGTAGGGCTGCTGACTGCCCCAGGCAGATTAACCGCTCATCCATTGAGTTTAATGACCCAAGTAATTCAATGTAAACACACCCACTCTGTGAAAATTATGTAAACTTTTTTGCGAGCTTTTCCGCAATGAATTGTTACAAATGCAAAACAAATCGCGGACTAAAACCACCTTTTTGTTGTTTACGTCAAGTCGAAACAAAAATGTGCACTTTGAACAGCAGATTATTTATGAAAGTTCCTCAAATGCTAGTTAAAGAGAGGCTCCAAGGTCAAAGTCAGTTTCCCAAAAGATAAAGTCCTTGTGAGCAACAAAATTACAAGCCTCTGACCTCAAGTTAAAAATGGTGAAATTGCCATTGTAATTTCCACTCTTTCAGTCAACAATATGTGGGTATATACATTCCACACAGTTTTTCTGAGGTAGAAAGTCAAATCAAATGCTGTTTTGATTGATTATCATGGATTAGGAATGAACTAAAAATTCCTTGTACACAAATGTACAGACCTTATCAAATGTTGTTTCATTGGATGTTTTTTTTAAACATCCAACATTCACACTGGAAAAGAATAGAATACAATCACATTTTACGCTGAATACAGTGTCTATTTGCTGAGAAAAAGCAAAAACCTATAACGGTATTTTCCACACTAACGTTGAATCCATCCATGTTTAGAGAGATGACAGCGGGTACCGAACGAATCTCTGGCCTCGGCATTCGTGAACGAAGACCAACCCACAGAAATCTGAGAAACGATTCACGCATGAATCGTTTCTCACATTCAAATGTTTTGAACGAAAAACTATCCAAACCATATTACTTTCAAGGGAATCCTTTCTCAAAATAGTTTATATTATATACCTCATATATAGATTCCTCTAATCTGATTGGTTAAAAGTGGAGTCATTGAAATAGCTGGGCCCCCTTTTTCTATCACGATGACGTCATAATTAACTGTGCCCGGGGCACAGCAATCGACTGTGCCCGCCCTGAAAACAGTCGCAACACACTGTATAGGTCGCTTGTGTACTGCGCGTTGTACGTTCGTGTCACGGCGACACGGTAAGTTATTACACTTTTACTACATTTCAAAATCAAGGCATATGCTGTGGGCCTTGTCAGTTCAGGAAATCTTTTAACCAATCAGATTAGAAGAAACTATATTATTCGGTATCTAAAAGAAATATTGACTGCTTAATATTCGGGGCACAGTTAAAATTTTAGGCCCTCGGTGATGTCAAAACCATGACCTCAGCTTCGCTTCGGGCATAGTCATGGTTTTGATATCACCTTGGGCCTATAATTTTAACTGTGCCCCTCATAGCAGTCAATATTTCTATACTATCAATAATAATAATAATAATAATGGCTTCTTATATAGCGCTCATATCCGTCACTCAGTGACGCTCAAGGCGCTTCAACAGTCAGTATTTTTCCTGCAAGGTATATATGTGGAGCTACTTTTTGAAGTTTGAGACCTATTCCTTTACATAACACCATGTAATGGTTTACAAGGTGCTGTGGCGCAATATGCAGCCGATCAAACCAGAAACACCGGGGCGAACCCCTTCTCTTAACGATAACTGCACTGGGTTCTTTTACGTGCATTACACAACACACGGGACCAACGGTTTTACGTCCCATCCGAAGGACGAAGCAATAATGGTTAATTGTCTTGCTTAAGGACACAAGTGTCATGACCGGGGCTCGAACCCACACTCTGCTGAGCAGAAACACCAGAGCTTGAGTCCGGTGCTCTTATCCGCTCGGCCACAACACCTCACCAACTGCAGTGCTTCTCACAAGTAAGTTTTTATGGTCATACATTTTTGGAGCAATTACCAATCTATGACCAAACCTTAAATGAAGTTATAGACTTTTACTATTTTTCACCACTTTTTTAATATAGAAATATTGACTGCTATGAGGGGCACAGTTAAAATTATAGGCCCAAGGTGATGTCAAAACCATGACTATGCCCGAAGCGAAGCTGAGGGCATAGTCATGGTTTTGACATCACTGAGGGCCTACAACTTTAACTGTGCCCCGAATATTAAGCAGTCAATATTTCTTTTATATACCGAAGAAAGGACATCAGTTCGCGCCGTGACACGAACGTATACAACGCGTACAGAAGTACACAAGCGACCTATGAAATATAGCAGTGTGTTGCGACTGCTGGCGGGCACAGTCGATTGCTGTGCCCCGGGCACAGTTAATTATGACGTCATCTTGATAGAAAAAGGGGGCCCAGCTATTTCAATGACTCCACTTTTAACCAATCAGATTAGAGGATTCTATATGAGGTATATAAAGGACTCTATCTACTTGACAGGGAGTGCGCCACAAAACCGAGTTTGACCTCTAATTAAAATAACCATAACCTACCATAAGAACGGCAAAGTTGGTTGCATGGTTGCACTCACAAGACACGCTGTCATTTTGCACTCCGGTATAGTTGCATCCTTCACCTGACCAATCACCAACACCACCTTCGAGTGTAAAATTCCATGCCACACATCTTGTCGAAGCTAAAGTTGCATTAGTGACATTTTCAGGTGCCTGTGGTAGTAAAACATTTCACACAGATATAAAATGTTGAAATACCGGGTTGGCAAGGAGTTCTGTTATTGGATAAATGCACAGCCATTGTCATGAGTACACCTTTTTATTATAAAGACACCGAATGAGCAACAGATAAACATTGAGTAACTCCTTGCAGATCTTGTACTTGTATTTCACAAACTCAAGTATTTGTTATTCTTCACTGACACAGCACTGAAAAATTACTGTTGAGATAACTCTTATATCAGTGGTTTTTAAACTGTTGTTCAAAAGAAATGTGTACTTAAGAACAATTTCAGAAAATTCCTAGGTTTACTACTGCTACTTGAGCCCCATTCACACGAGCGCTGCAAACGAGGGTCCCGTGCGATTTCATAACATCGATGTTATGAAATCGCAAATCCACGTCGTGTGAATGCTATCCATGTTACGAAATTACCTGGGTCCCGTGTTGTTCATAACACAGATCGAGACCTCCTCCAAAAAATCGCATCGATGTTATAATCACGGGGAGCCGTCGTCTGAACCGATGCCTGCGGTCGTAACAGGGGACCGCTGCCTTGATTGAAGAAATTCGCATGCGCAGAGCGCGTCATCAGCCCGGTGTTGAGCGTGACCATGGTGATTCATCTACAAGATGGCGACTTCCGAAGAATTGATTTTGGTGGTACTTACCGCGCTCCTGGGTCCGTCTTCACGTGCGCGATCGACAGCGCTCCTCGATCATTATGGTGTATTTTATTTATAATTCTACCGTAACAAGGCAGATAAATAACATTGGTTATGTAAACGTTGGCACAGCCCACACATAAGCAAACGTTTTTTGTTTTGGGTTTATTTTTTACGTCCGTGAAAAACACGAAACGCTGTTGCCTCCATGTACACAACGCACTGGCCCATTTGAACATAACTCATGACGACTGGACTCCAGCAAGACGACTGTGATGTAGGAATACTTTG
Source organism: Leptasterias polaris (assembly GCA_037783415.1). Taxonomy (NCBI): domain Eukaryota; kingdom Metazoa; phylum Echinodermata; class Asteroidea; order Forcipulatida; family Asteriidae; genus Leptasterias; species Leptasterias polaris. The sequence goes on from JAZGTN010000192.1 coordinate 571,672, forward strand.
CTTGTCACTAGTATTGAGAATTGTGTAACAAAAACATGTTGCGCACAGTGCGATTGTGGTCAAATTCTCCCTACCCCTTGACACTTATTTTCGGGATCGCAGAATGCACGTGTGCACCTCGGTGGCCGAGCGCCTAGGATTTAATGTCGCCCATAAGTTATCGCGGAAATTTGGCCAGCGGTTAAAAAATGTCGCGTGCGATATGCGCAAAGGACTATGGGGCGATTTTATGCAAAAAATAATGTGTGTACATCACACACACGTTGACTTCATGTAAACACAGTCACATCGTCATAACGTGCGTGAAGTAGCGCATGATTCAACTCACGAATGCATCGACTCATTGAGGGATTATATGAAGTTACGTTGTAGGTGGAAACTGTCATTAATTGTGGGCTGCTTTTAGAGTTATCCTTTGTTTTTTATCTATTCTCTTGACAAAACTATTGTATATTTTAGTAATCATAAACTGAATAATTTTAATATGCTGTTACAAAATGAGCTCCTGGACAATCTAAGAAGAGTGATTTGAGGAGCTCAAATTGAGCTCCTGAGTATTCTCAGGAAAGCGATTAAAAGAGCTCCTTATTGTATTTCTATAAACGAAGGTCTGGTTTAATGAGTGAAAAACTAGGTCAAAAATAAAAGACGTAGATTCAATGGGAAGAAGCTACAAAAGGCGTGCGATGCGTGACCGGAAAACGATGCAATCTCGGCGTAGAATTCGTAGCAGAATGTTCGTGAAGACAGCACTCCTGATTCTGACAACTATCAGCCGTAAGTTACAAACATGACAAATGGAATATCGAACTCCAATAATGACGCAGTTACGTTTTGCTTTTCATATCCCTTATTTATTGTACAGATACAAAATGCGGAACTGCATGACACGCGCGGGAAAATCATTGGTATCCTGAGTGTGAGCGCGCAATTTATTGGCGTTGCGCGTGGTACCAGTGAAACATCATTAAACAAGCATGACCCTTGACCCTGCAGTACCGAACGAGGGACGTACGTTTACGTGTGTGTGCGTGTCGTGTGAATGCTCGCTCAAAAATCGCACGCGGTTAAGGTGACAGACGGCCGGCGCCCATAACCAGGGACCCGCGTTTGCAGCGTTGGTAACAAAAACATACATCAGGAGTGCTGTCTTCACGAACATTCTGCTACGAATTCTACGCCGAGATTGCATCGTTTTCCGGTCACGCATCGCACGCCTTTTGTAGCTTCTTCCCATTGAATCTACGTCTTTTATTTTTGACCTAGTTTTTCACTCATTAAACCAGACCTTCGTTTATAGAAATACAATAAGGAGCTCTTTTAATCGCTTTCCTGAGAATACTCAGGAGCTCAATTTGAGCTCCTCAAATCACTCTTCTTAGATTGTCCAGGAGCTCATTTTGTAACAGCATATTAAAATTATTCAGTTTATGATTACTAAAATATACAATAGTTTTGTCAAGAGAATAGATAAAAAACAAAGGATAACTCTAAAAGCAGCCCACAATTAATGACAGTTTCCACCTACAACGTAACTTCCTATAATCCCTCAATGAGTCGATGCATTCGTGAGTTGAATCATGCCCTACTTCACGCACGTTATGACGATGTGACTGTGTTTACATGAAGTCAACGTGTGTGTGATGTACACACATTATTTTTTGCATAAAATCGCCCCATAGTCCTTTGCGCATATCGCACGCGACATTTTTTAACCGCTGGCCAAATTTCCGCGATAACTTATGGGCGACATTAAATCCTAGGCGCTCGGCGAGGTGCACACGTACATTCTGCGATCCCGAAAATAAGTGTCAAGGGGTAGGGAGAATTTGACCACAATCGCACTGTGCGCAACATGTTTTTGTTACACAATTCTCAATACTAGTGACAAGCAAAGTATTCCTACATCACAGTCGTCTTGCTGGAGTCCAGTCGTCATGAGTTATGTTCAAATGGGCCAGTGCGTTGTGTACATGGAGGCAACAGCGTTTCGTGTTTTTCACGGACGTAAAAAATAAACCCAAAACAAAAAACGTTTGCTTATGTGTGGGCTGTGCCAACGTTTACATAACCAATGTTATTTATCTGCCTTGTTACGGTAGAATTATAAATAAAATACACCATAATGATCGAGGAGCGCTGTCGATCGCGCACGTGAAGACGGACCCAGGAGCGCGGTAAGTACCACCAAAATCAATTCTTCGGAAGTCGCCATCTTGTAGATGAATCACCATGGTCACGCTCAACACCGGGCTGATGACGCGCTCTGCGCATGCGAATTTCTTCAATCAAGGCAGCGGTCCCCTGTTACGACCGCAGGCATCGGTTCAGACGACGGCTCCCCGTGATTATAACATCGATGCGATTTTTTGGAGGAGGTCTCGATCTGTGTTATGAACAACACGGGACCCAGGTAATTTCTTAACATGGATAGCATTCACACGACGTGGATTTGCGATTTCATAACATCGATGTTATGAAATCGCACGGGACCCTCGTTTGCAGCGCTCGTGTGAATGGGGCTCAAGTGTCCCTCCATGGTGTCTCACAGTCTCCCAAGTCTGGTTAGCCATGACTGCCAGCCAAGGTTAAGTCTTACTATTAAGATGTCAGGTTTTTGTTTTTTTAGAGCACCTGTCCTGCTGTTTATCTAATGCCGAGAGTAGATTCGGAAAAATCAGGAGACTACCTAGTTCAGCTAAGAACTTTTACTATATACTGCCATGGAGTAAAAATGGACACCTGGGAGACTACATACCTAGTTCAGATGGGAACTTGTCCTACTGTTTATCTACAACTACGCTATGGAGTAGATTGGGAATCGGGAAACTACATACATGTATTTCAGATAAAAACTTGTCCAGCTGTTAATTTATCTGTAGCCTTGGAGTAGATTGGCAATCAGGAGCTCCTACCTACTTCAGATAAAAACTTGTCCTGCTGCTTATCTACTGCCACATACTGGAAAAATTTGGAGACATAGTTCAGATAAGAACTTGTTCTGCTACTTACCTACTTTTATTTTCTACTAGGTTGTTAACATAACAAAACATAATAGCAAAATGATATATTAGTTAATTACTAGATCCATAATTTGTGAATTATCTCTTGAAGCTAACCTTAATTGTAATGACCAAGGGTTCCCGTAGATAATTCAACGTCAAACCTTCAACAAACAAAGAAAGAACGGGTCCTGCGACTTCAAGTTCCTCTGAGTTTTCCTCATCGCGCTTCCTCTGAAGAGATGCCGACTGAAACAACGCATCAGTTGCATAGATGATGAAGCCGGCTTGGAGTTGAGTATTGCCATTTGTACCTATCAACCAATTACATCATTTCCGTTACTTGTTTATGTTTTATTTTATTGTTTTATTTAGCAACATCTTCTTCAAAAACACATTTTTAAACTGATACGACAAAACTGCCACAGAGCTCAGGCGGGCATTTGGTATATGGGTTTCTTCTGTTTGTACAGCTGGTTTTATGTGGAAACCCCTCCACTTGTGTAGTGTGGACTGATGTAGTCTCCACAATCTCTTGGGGAATTGTTTGGTAAGGGCCACATGGACTGGTGAGTATACATGGATACAATGCACATGATTACAGCCAACCACAATGTAGTTGTTTGCGAAAATTGTTAATGACCCGAATGTTGACCCTAGCAGAGTCTTTCTCATAGGCTAAATAGCAGCATAACACATACATCTTATCACGATACACAAACAAAAATCACTAAATATTACAAAAGGTACTGTTTTCCTAGAAGGACAGGTACCAGTTTTGTAAGAAGTACCATTTTGTAATAATGACTTCTTTTTAAAATACAAATATCAAGAAAGTACTGTCAAAAGCAACTAAGAGGTATCACTGTCCAATACTCCAACAAATTGAACAGGAGCTTTTTATACCATTCATGGAAGAATAAATTTTGTAAATATATTGTGGGGTACAATGTCACCTTTATAATAATAATGATAATAACTATAGTTTGTACATTGAGACATTGTTGTAATATGCGCTATGTACAACAATGTTTCAATGCACTTGCATTTAGTGCCCTATTAGTCATTGGGCCAATAACATTTCTGTAATCTTTCTCAGCTCCCTGGGGAGTATAGCACTGGGCTGCCATGGCTAGAGAGAAGGCTTTTTCCTACACAATATCAACCTCTACCCTTGCAAGTACAAGTAACCTACTTCTGGGTGAAGAGATGCAATTATGGTTAAGTGTCTTGCTCAAGGACACAGGAGTCACGACCGGGACTCGAACCAACACCCCATTGACTTTATCGCCAGAACTCGAGTTTGGTGCACTAGACCGCTCAGCCATGACAGGCTACACCTTGCTTGCATGAGAGAAGCTACTGTTATGCTAAACATCTTGAAGATCTCATCTTTTTGAAGTGAAACAAGCACCTTCATTGTGGCGTGTCATGGCCGAGCGGATAAGAGCACCAGACTCAAGCCCTGGTGTTTCTGATCAGCAGAGGACATGTGGGTTCAAGTCCCGGTCGTGACACTTGTACCCTTAAGCAAGACACTCCACCATTATTGCTGCGTCCTTTGGATGGGACATAAAGCTGTCGTGTGTAATGCACGTATAAGAACCAAGTGCACTTATTGTAGAGAGAAAGGGTCCCCCTGGTTTTCCCGGTTTGATTGGCTGCATATTGCGCCACAGCATCATGTAAACCAAGTGGCGTGTCGTGGCCGAGCGGATAAGAACACTGAACTCAAGCTCTGGTGTTTCTGATCAGCGGAGTGTGGGTTCGAATCCCAGTCGGATGGGACGTAAAGCCGTTGGTCCCGTGTGTTGTGTAATGCACGTAAAAGAACCCAGTGCACTTATCGTAAAGAGAAGGAGTTCGCCCCGGTGTTCCTGGTTTGATCGGCAGCATATTGCGCCACAGCACCTTGTAAACCATTACATGGTGCTATAAGAAAAAAGGTCTCATACTTCAAAAACGTAGCTCCACATACCTTGCAGGAAAAAATACTGAGCGCTTTGTTTCGCCCCTAAGGGTGTGATAAAAAGCGCTATATAAGAACCGAGTATTATTATTATTATATTATTATTATATTATTATTATTACATGGTGCTATGTAAAGGAAAAAGGTCTCACACTTCAAAATCGCGGCTCGGCCACATACCTTGCAAAAAAACAAAAAAACTGAATGTTGGAGCGACATGAGCGACACTGAGTGATGGATTTGAGCGCTATATAAGAAGCCATATATTATTATTATTATTATTATTATTGGTTATTGGTTATTGATGAAACAACTTCATCATTTATTTACACACACTTGCAATAAAGGGGACAAAAATTAAATAAATTAAGTCTATACCACTAATACTTAATTACATGTCTACTTGCAATAACAACGTTGAGTTTAATAACTTCCGTCATGTCATGTACAGTGACTAATGAAAGCGGGAAGTAAGAAAAATACGTACTCACCTAGATTGTTATCAAACGTGCTGCCTGGTAACTGTACAGACCCTATGATATCAGTATCTACACTGGCATCAATAAACGTCTGGATCCTAGAGCCCTGAAGACTGCCCTCATTCTCCTCCTCTAGTCCAGTCTGTTTCTTCACAGATGCAAAGGTCAGTCCATTCTGGATTTCCGACAAATTTCGGCTGATCGCCTCAACATGGAGTGATTCTTGTACTATGCTCACTTCTCCCTCTTGCTGAAGGGTCAGGGTTATTTGACTCTGAACGGACTGAACGATCGCTGAAGAGCTGCTGGCATCATTGGACAATTCCTCGCTAGTTTCAATACTCTGAATGACACTGTTAACAGCTTCGACCACCGAATCTGTGACCTACAAAGAGAATTAATCAAGACCTCATGAAGGATTGCATGGTGTAGGAAATAAAAATAAGATATCCCGATCTGCAGAATGAGTATTTACCTTCAAATTTACAGTCAGTCAATTAAAAACTCATTACAAAATATTTTGAGAATGAGCCCTTTTAGTACAGGGCTGTAAACAAGCCAGACCCTAAGCCAAAACGGTGGATTCAAAAAACGTCCTTTGAAAGACTCTGATCGAGCTCATACCACTCTTTGGTAAGAAAACTGCTTGACTTACCTGGGAATCTCCTGTATTTGCACTGACTATATTCTGCAAAATGGTGGCAATAGTTTCCACCTGTATTTCTTGGCCACTTTCTTGTGCCGTTGATGTCTCATCGGCAAGGAACTCGGCTACCTCCGGTGCGTTACCCTCTGTAACTTGTGTCTGTCGGCAAATTGACACTTTCATGAATATTCAGTTGACTGATGATAACAATTCCAAAGTGCAATAAATTTTGGTGCAGCCATGTTTTCTTTTCTTCCATTCAACTCAATGAAACACTGGCCCCCTTTTTAAGTCATAAAGTTTGTTAAAGAGTTTTCCAACCAAGGTTGGGAAAATTATGGAAAGCCACTTTATGCAAAGCCAAAACAGATTACCACAGTTTGTAACAATGTCACACAAATATTCAAAAATAGTTTTTACTTTGTTGGAGACATAGCAACCATTCATGGGATGTTTTATTTTAACTGAGAGATTGCAAAAATGTTGCATTTTGTCACAAACTCTAAAGACCCCTGGCATTGGCCGCCATCTTTGATGACAAACAATGGAAACGTTCAGGCACAACTCTCAGCCAATGATAGCTCTTCAAGCGTGAATGATTCACAAAGAAATCAATCTTTCATAATTATCCTTTTAATTATTTGATTATCTACTTAATCTGTTATTATATTTACTTGCTTTGCTTAAAGAAGACGGGAAATGTCAAATTCAATCTTGTGATGAAATCCTCATGTTATGGGGAAAAAATTACAAGTCTCTAACCTCACAATAAAATGGTGTAAATTGCCGTTTTGGTAATTTTGCGGGGGCGAAATTTGTCAACATCCGAAACATTCAATGACATAATTTGAGAAAAATTAGACTGAACAGTTTTATATGGGGATGTTTTGTATTTATTCCAATAGGTCCTTTTGGTTGGTAGGCAGTTTGCAACAGCTAATTCTTTTTTCTCAATAATTTTTTTTGTTTTACTGTGTAGTAAGCCTATGTTCTTTTTTTATATTATCCTGTATGCATTGTCTCAATTTAGCCTTTGGCTACAAGTGCAGTGTTTTTAATAAACCTGAATAATAATAATAAATAATTAATTGTGAGAGATGATCCAAGTACCTCTTTGACATCATCGAGGGTAACATCATTTTTTGGATCTCCGCAGTTTTCAGAGGTGTGGCTTTCCCATCTGAAATACTCTGGGGCCTCTTCCTCAGAGCAGATCCTCAATCCCTTCGGTAATCCAAGAATACCTACATGTAAAATCAACACCAACACTTCAATCAATCAATCATCAAAATAAAGAGTCCTCCTCCAAAAAATAACATTTCAAAATGTCCTTGTTGGTCATTCATTACATTCCAGCGCAACCATGAGCTGGTCGCGCAAAGTTTTCAATACTTCCGATTCCAAAGGGCCACACATCTGTGTGTAATTTCTGAGTCTTTGCAAAATTTATGTCAAAAGGCAAACCAGAGGCTTAGTTATTAGGAGAGATCGATAGACTGCCACCATTGTTTCTCATTGTAGGAAAGTAAGTCTACAGGATCAAAATCGGCGTGAGCCAAAAAAAAGAGAAGATTTTTTGGAGAGACCGGCACTAAGTTGACATGACAAGAAACTGATAAGATTTCAGAGAATGATTTTGAAACTAGTTCCCATCGGCTGAGAGGTTTAAAAGACGTCAAGAACATAGGTATACTGACCTCTTTCTGTCATTAGAGGGCATCTCTCAATGGACTCTGATGTGTTTCCTGCTGTTGTGGCTGGCCAGTTAAGAACTCCAAAGAGTGCATCATCAGCTGTGTTTTCCTCTGGACATTGTCCTTAAGATCAAAAACAAAAACTTTGCATACAATAATCTATATACAATCCAACACTCGTCAAAGAGCACTCCAAAATAATTGAATTGCAATGGAAAATAATTAGTATAGCCACAAATGACCCCCACACACCCTTAAACAACACCCCCCTCCCCCCCAACCTTAACAAGCTTCAGGAATAACTTTGATTAAAACACTCCAGAACACTGGTTACCACAGACTGCCACAAAGTACACTACCTTCCACGCTAGCATTTGGTGCATGGTTTTCTTCTGAAGTAATAGTGGAAACCCCATGGACTTAGTCTCTACTGTCTCCTGTGGAGTTTTGTGGCAAGGGTCAGTTGGGTAGGAGAGTATAGATAGTTCCCAGTAGACGCCATCTTTACGGGCAAATCGCATTTTGGCTTGCAGGCGAATCAAGCGCTCAAATTATTAACGCAGCCACGTCGTTTACTAACCAATCACGCAATGAGTTTTGTGAAATGTGTGCGTGCTGCACGCCGTTCTCACGCGTAACGCATGACTGTGTGTTCCAAATTGCCCGTAAAGATGGCCGATTTACGTCATACTGCAACCTATCTATACCGAGAGTGGTTTGTGTACTGTGGACATAGACTCCACAGTCTCCTGTGGAATTTTTGGCAGGGGCCAGTTGAACAGGAAGGTCTACTGATAGTGATAGGGTATAATAGCGCAAATACAAACAAAATTATGAAGTATTTTCTTGAATAAGACTATCTGTTTTCTTAGATACTTTGATGACTGAAGTATCTCCCCTAACCCTCCCCACCTTTAGGGCTCACCCTTAGCCCGGTGTACATTGTCTGGAAAAAAACTGCTACGAGCTAGTAAACACAACTTTATAATTTGCCTTGTGGGTTTCTGAAAACTGTGCAACCTACTTGTTCATGCTCATATTTCTTTTGTTTCAGATGTGAATATAAACTTCTTAAAATGTGTTAATATATTCTTCAATGTGTGAATGTAACTTCATTTGACCATTACCCTGGTAATGATCACTACCGTTAATACATGTACATCAGAAAAATACGTTTATGAAAATACATGTTTAAAATCTGGGCCACTAAACCTTCCTGTGGGCAAGTAAAATGCACAGTCACAAGACCGGTTGGTTGCTCAAGCGCAAGGTCTGGTTGGACTCCCCACTCCACCAAAAGAGAGCGAGAATGGCAGACATGAAATGGAAGAAGAACTTGTAATTGTTTTAATAATAATAATAATAATAATGGACATTTGTAGTGCGCCATATCTGTCAGAAAGACACTCCTGGCGCATAGAAAAAGAACTCTGCTAATGACGGTACTTAGAGCTTAGACTAAACAAGTGAGTTTTAAAGTTTGTTTTGAAGCTGGAAAGAGTGTCTACTAGTCTGAGGTTCAGTGGAAGAGCATTCCAAAGAGATGCTCCAGCATGTGAAAAGGAACGGTCTCCCCATTTTAGATTGCAGAATGGATTTAAAGTGTATTATGAACCACTTTATAATTCCTCCTTTGTGACCTGTCACCACACAACCTAGACAATTGCAACCCCACATTTCACATAAACAGAATTTTAAAGCAAATGTTGGTAATTGTCAAAGACCAATATCCACACTTTATGTGATGCAACATTTGTCATGGAATATTAACAAACCTGTGAAAATTTAAGCTCTTAAATCCTGTTTTGACGTCAAGAAGAAATAGTTTTAAAAAAAACACTGTTAAGTGTGATTTCACTATTTCAGAACATCAAGTTTTGGTCTAGCGAGATCAAAACTAATTGTTTTACTCTCTCAACAACTATAGCATTTCCGGCAAAACAGTTCAAGGAAAGTGTCCCAATTTGACCATCTTTTCGTTATGTGCAAATATGTGAGATTGATTTTTTCTATCTTACCGATGTTGTGCACACCTTTTAAATCTATTTTTGTTTGGATCATTGTTTTTTAGATGTCGATACCTTTGAATTATTCAACTAATACTTCCTCAAAAATATATCTAATCAGTTCACGATAAAAACATGTTTTTCAAATAATTCTTTTAAAAATTATCTGTTGACAAGAATTGAGGAGTCAATGATGTTGATAGAACATCCTGAAACGGTTGTAAAATGAAGCCAACAGTTTGTAGGTGAAGCTCCAACAAGGGGATGTAAATGCCAAGCTGGCAACAGCCAATCTCACTCATTGGTTTAACGGCCATGAATATCAATTGCACAAATTGCACAAATCAATTTGACTACTCGCATGTGTACGGTATCTGTTATGGTTTTTCTGTATGGGTATGTCTGATTAGGTGTTTGGGCATTCAGCCCGAACAACTCTTTGTTATTGTTAGGTGTTCGGAGCGGAGCGTAGCTCCGAACACCTCTTGTTATTGTTCGTTTTTTTTTTTTTTTTTTACTTCTTCAGATTCTTCTTCTCTTCGTCCCTTGTCCGCTAACAAAAGCACACTTCCCAAGCTCGTATAAACTTGAAATTTCTACCATAGTTAGATAACCATTAGGAGACGAAACCGTTTCATTTACGTCATGATGACGTCATCAGGTGTCAAGTTACAAGGTTTTTAAAATTAAAAAATTTAATCTTTGAAAATCCATATCAAATCAAGATGAAGAGACCGTCGGTTACTTTTTGCGGGATTATATAGAGGTAATATGGGTCTTCATTTTTTATTGTGTGCGTGACATGACTTGACCTCTACTTCCGGTCGAAACAGGAAGAAACAGTAAGTGCCTTGTAATTTAAAAGTGGCACACTTTTTGAAGTTTTTTTTAACGGTGTTATAGTCGAGCAAGAGTCTGGTTTAAAAAAATAAGACAAGTGACGTCATAAAAGTCAAGAGCGCCCTCTAGCGGCAGGTTGAAAACAATTAAAAATACACTTTTACTAGATGTCTGTGGCGAAGTTTATGATAATCGTTTCAAAATTGGTATACATAATGACCTTCTTGCAGACAACATATGTGTGAATTTTTAGATTGATGACGTCATCATGTGTCACGTGGTATCGCATTAAAGGTTTACTTTTTGAAGCTGTGTATCTACAAAACCACAAGTTTGACTGAGTTGAAACTTGGCATGTTGATAGACAGTTATATTGACTACTTAAAGCTAGAGTGACGACTTGATGACGTCATCAATTTTGTTTTTACAAATTTTAGAAATTTTGACCTATTGGTACATATCTTCAGTACAAAGCAAGCTATAGTCAAATTTCATTTTGCATGAGACTTGGAAGGTCCTACAAGGGTATAACGTGGAGTGACGTTTTCACGACGTCATCGATTTTCATGTTATGTCACCACCAAGGTAGTGTTTTACAAGATCTATATGTACAGAACAACTTTGGTGATCAAATGGAAACTTTGCATGTACTCAAGCTGGGATGTGTTACATCCAAAAAGTTTGGTCAAATCTTTAGAACCACCATTCTAAAGACTCTATAGAAGTATATCAATATTTAATACACAGACATGTTTATAACATTTCTTTGAAACACGAGGTCACACCGAACACCTCTTTTTTGTTTCCAACAAAAAATTATGTCTAGTTCTTTTTTTTTTTTTTCCTCTCGATGTCGTTTGTCCGAAAGCAAATTAAGCATAGTAAAAACCTTTAATGCACTTGAAACTTTGCATGTAGTTTGAGTATAACTAGCAGATGATCCAAAAGTTGTGATGTCATGATGACGTCATCAGGTGTCAAATTACAAGCCATTTAAGCTCAAAAAGTGCCCTCATGCTAATGCCTGTATGTCTCTGAATAGTAAAGCTGCAGTATTCATATTTAGGCATATGATAGATCAAGACATAGGCAACATTTGAAAAGTTAACGCCAAATTCACATGACCTTTACTTCCGGTTGTACCGGAAGGTCAAAGTTTGCCTTTGTGCAATTCTTAACAAAAAATCATTTCCTGGCAAAAATCTTAACTTCTGTATATTTGATCAACTTCAAATTTGCACCATGTTAGAACCTTGATAAAACCTCCATCAAGTAGTTGGACGTCATCAGGTGTTGAAATACAGTAAATCAAAATTTAATATTTCAAAAAATCATAACTAAATAACTACCGAATGGATTGCTACAATCAATACATCATCGGACAGGTCTTTTAAAACCCAACAAACGCTACACAAAGAGTTACCCTGTTTGTTCTTGTCCTCCGGCTCAAAATATAAGTAGAACATTTCGTTAGTGTTAGCCCGCAGAAGCACGGGGTTGGTCGTTCCGCTCCATTGACCACATGTAATCTTGCATGTACATGTAAACTGTGTATACACACATTCCGCCATTGATCTTAAGGTTCAAAGTCCACGGAGGCCCAAATGTACATGTGACGTGAAACATACAGTAAGTTGATGCCATATTATCCATGGTGGCGCTATACCAATTTAACGGTCCTTTGTCTGCTATCAGACTCCGGAAATCTACGTCGTTCGTGTTAGCCTTTTGTTGGCTTAGTGGTAAATATCAACTGAACGAGTGTATTTTGCTGACCTGTTTTGGTGATTTGAATAACTTTTGATAACTGAGAAAATGCAATCGGAAAAAGGTCAACATAAATTTGACTCTGATCAACACCGGTTTTAAAGAGAATCTAATTTTTAGATCCTGTTGAATACTTCAAAGAAATACAATGTGAAAATACAATGCAAAATAAATTCAACATAAATTGCACATCGTGTAAACAGTAGGTTCTTATGCCCTTTTCATAATCATGACAAATGATGTTGCTTCACACATAAGGTAGCAAGCATGCGTAGTTTGATAAAAAAAAAATTTGAATTGTTAGTGATAGTCTTTTGAACTATCAGTTCAGTTTGTGACTATTTACAGAATTTTTTTTTTTAAAGTATAAATGTACATGTAATAGGTTTGCAAACGATTTTTTTTGAAAATTAAAAAACTATCAATAAACTGCTTACGCATTTTATTAACACAACAGTGCCCCATCGATACCCGAACACCTAGTTGTTCTTGTCTTTGTTTTGATGCATTTTTTCAGCTCGTTTGTATGTTGCAGTGCTTACTTGTTTATCACTAATTGTGTTTCTTTATTATTTATTTTATTTTATTTATGCTACTTTATTTTTCATTTAAATTCATTGACTTATTGAGCAGATATTTATTAATTTATTTACTTATTTAATTATTATTCATATATATTACCCTCAATTATAGCATTTTTAATTTCCAGATTTATTTTTAACTTCTCATATTACATGTATTTTATAGGTTTATATTATATATTTATTTTGTTTGTAAAATTATTTCTTGTTGCCAACCTATGATTGGATGAACAGGCTTTTGAGTCACAAGTGTTTTCACTTTTGTTCTTCCTGGCCATCTTAGATTGGATTGTCTTTATTCTGCTTGTTGTACTCCCTCCCACTTCCCCAATCCGCTCCCCTTCTATACATTTCTCATCCCCACCCATATCTCATTCATACCTACTGTATCTCTATTACATCTATTCTTTTTGATTGGTATTTGTTATACAATTAATCTTTCATCTTGACTGTCCTTGATGTATGACATTTCTTACTTTGTATGTACATGTTTGTATTTAAGAATGTTTTGGCCGAATAAATAATAATAATAATAATAATAACTAGACAACAATACTTATTCTAGTCTAGTGAAATCCGCAGTTTTGGCCAGATTCTAACCCACAGCCTTGTGATTGCAACTCCTGCAGTCTAACCACATGATCACAATGACAATTGTGCACCGGCGTTGGTTAAGCTTTGGCTACGATTGTCCTTGAAAAGAGGATGTGTTTTGAATTCAACCAGTACCTGTTGAAGATTATTCCGTATTTGAAATGTTCCTTTTAAGGTTTTTGTTTTTTTAAGAAATCAAAAGCTCAAGAACTGGAGAATTTTGATAATCAAAAAATTTAAGTCCAAGTTTCATGGTGACAGATGAACTCTAAACAAATTGATTTATGTATACAAAGACCAACATAAAGTGCAACTGCAATGTTTCCTGTTTGGTTTAATACATCCTGGTTGAGTGGTCTGGTTACATTGCTCCGGTTGAAAAAGAATAATAATAAAATAATAATAATAGTGGCTTCTTATATGGCAAACAAATCCGTCACTCAGCAATGCTCATGGCGCTCGAACATTATTATAATTTATCCTGCAAGGTATGTGGGGCTTTATCTTTGAAGTATGAGACCTTTATTGTTTATAAGGTGCTGCGGTGCAATATGCAGCCAATCAAACCAGAAACACCTTCTCTTTGCGATAAGTGCACTGGGTTCTTTAACTAGCATTACACAACAAACAGGACCTATGGCTTTACGTCCCATCCGAAAAGGTCGCAGCAATAATGGTTAAGTGTCTAATTGCTTAAGGACACAAGTGTCACGACCGGGACTCGAACCCACACTCTGCTGATCAAAAACACCAGAGCTTGAGTCCGGTGCTCTTATCCGCTTATCCAGGACATTCCAATGTCTCTGGGCCTTCACCACCACAACTATATGGTTGGCAGTACATGGCAGTAACTGGTATTACATTTACTGATATGTGATAAGTTTATATTTCAAGTAAAATCACAAGTTGAGTGATCTGTTGTTAATGTTCATTGCTTCATGTGACTGCATTCTGTCTCTCTCTTTTCACTTCTGTCTACTTGACTGTTTCTTTTTCTAAAGTTTACTTTTAAGTGTGTCTGTTGTGTTGTGATTTATCCTTGAAGAAAGACTCTTCTAAGGTCGAAACATAACGTCATTTGCAAGTTTTTGCAAGTTTATAATGCAATGACAAGGACACTGCCAAGGCAATGACAAGGGCATTGCCAAGACAATGGATAAGGGCACTGCCAAGGCAATGACAAAGGGGAAACTGCCAAGGCAATGACAAAGGGGAAACCACCAAGGCAATGACAAGGGGCACCGCCAAGGCAATGACAAGGGGCACCGCCAAGGCAATGACAAGGGGCACCGCCAAGGCAATGACAAGGGGTACCACCTAGGCAATGACAAGGGGTACCACCAAGGCAATGACAAGGGGTACCACCAAGGCAATGACAAGGGGCACCACCAAGGCAATGACAAGGGGCACCACCAAGGCAATGACAAGGGGCACCACCAAGGCAATGACAAGGGGTACCACCAAGGCAATGACAAGGGGCACCGCCAAGGCAATGACAAGGGGCACCGCCAAGGCAATGACAAGGGGTACCACCAAGGCAATGACAAGGGGCACCACCAAGACAATGACAAGTGGCGCCACCAAGGCAATGACAAGGGGTACCACCAAGACAATGACAAGGGGCGCCACCAAGGCAATGACAAGGGGCGCCACCAAGGCAATGACAAGGGGCGCCACCAAGGCAATGACAAGGGGCACCGCCAAGGCAATGACAAGGGGCGCCACCAAGGCAATGACAAGGGGCACCACCAAGGCAATGACAAGGGGTACCACCTAGGCAATGACAAGGGTACCACCAAGGCAATGACAAGGGGCACCACCACGGCAATGACAAGGGGCGCCACCAAGGCAATGACAAGGGGCACCACCAAGGCAATGACAAGGGGCGCCACCAAGGCAATGACAAGGGGCGCCACCTAGGCAATGACAAGGGTACCACCTAGGCAATGACAAGGGGCGCCACCAAAGCAATGACAAGGGGCGCCACCAAGGCAATGACAAGGGGCACCGCCAAGGCAATGACAAGGGGCGCCACCAAGGCAATGACAAGGGGCGCCACCAAGGCAATGACAAGAGGCACCACCAAGGCAATGACAAGGGGCACCGCCAAGGCAATGACAAGGGGCACCGCCAAGGCAATGACAAGGGGCGCCACCTAGGCAATGACAAGGGGTACCGCCAAGGCAATGACAAGGGGTGTTGAGGTGATAACCTCATTTTGAAAAAAAAAATAGAGATAAAAAGAGTCTTTGGAAATACATGTTCTATGACCCTGTTTGTCTTCGTAATTCCTCTAAGATTTTTGTCTACAGTATGAATGATGAGTGCATACAACCAGCATCTCTCGTTTGGTGGATGTCAGATTGCAAACTCTTTGAAAAACATAATTTATCTTACATGTAAATCATAACAAATAAGTTGGTTTCATTCAAGAACGACTTACCCTTAACCGTTACAAAGAAATGACAGTCAACAGTTTGACCATTCGGGTTCAATTCGTAGGTTATCTTATGGGTGCCAATTTTGAATGAATCACCAGAATTATCACTCGAGCTGAAATTCCATGATTCTTCGTCGAATCCGCTGATATCCATTTCATTCCAGGTTACAATGGTCTCTGTTTGTCCTGGGGTTGCCAAAGCTTTCACATCCTCTGGGCAGGTAAACTCTGTTGCAAAAGATTAAAGAGTGAAATAAAACAATACAAACAACTATTTAATTTGGGGTATATATAGGACTGAGGATGATCAGTCATAGAAGTCATTTGAGATTTCCTGTTGAAACTGAATAAAGAAAGACATTGCATCTCTACAACACAGATTCAACCTTTCCTTTTTCCAGCATATACCTGTCAAGGAATCTGTAACTCAGTTCTAGTAGACATCTTGTCTTTATGCTTCACTTTGATTGAAAAGTTGCACAGCTCGATTTCCGCCGAAAGATTTATTTCATTTTTGTTTTTCCCCCACGAAATTTGACAGATGCTGTTTCAAACGAAAAGCATACAAAAGCTTTTGCATATGCCGTGAACAATGCCTGAAACACAAGTAACATGCCAAAACTGTTTGAACCTGGCCAATGGACGGAATCGTGTCAGGATCCTGACAATACTTCATTTAAAGTTTTTAATTAATTGTCACTTATTATCACTGGCGGATTTGTGTTCAATACCTTAAATGAAAGCTTATAAATTCCACAAATCTACAATAATAGCTATTTTGAGTTTTTGGGTCAAATCGGCTCAAAATCGAACCCAGCATCATTAAAAAGCAAGTTTCAATTCAGAAAATTTCTGACAATTCTTTCCCTAAACATTACCATTTCCAAAGCTCGATTGCACGTTTCCTCCATAGATTTAGAAGTAAATCATCATTTTTTCTTTGAAACATGGAGCCCATTTTCCGGCTTTGAGTAAATTCATGAAACAGCAATTTTAAAACCACTTTACTATTTATAATCGTTACTTTACTCTGGGTGTCAAATAACTAAACCAGACAAACCTGCGACTGTAACCGTGAAATTGCAAGTTCTCTCCAATCCAGCTGTTTCTGTTGCAGTGTACGAGACCTTGGTGATTCCAACTGGGAATTCCCCATATCCATCTTGCTGACAACTGACGCTGCGGCCCGGTCCCAAGCAAGTAAAGATGACGCTGGTAAACTGTGTGGAGTTTGGGTTGAAAGGAGGTTGCCAGACGGCTTTGGCGTTATCACGCTCATCCGTTACAGGCATGAAGATATCACTGGGGCAGTTGTTGAAACTGTTTGTATATCTATCTCCTGAAAATAAATTTCAAACATATGGAGGAGAATTAGAGCTCAGTTTAGGTGGTTGTGCACTTTAAAGGCACTGAACACGTTTTGTAATTGTCAAAGACCAGTATTCTCACTTGGTGTATCCCAACATATGCATAAAATAACAAGCCTGTGAAAATTTGGGCTCAATTGGTCATTGAAGTTGCAAGAAAATGATGAAAGGAAAAAAACCCTTGTTGTACAAATTAGTGTGCTTTCAGATAGGAATAAAAGGCTTCTGGCCAGAAGTCTTTTATTATTTGAGTGAGAAATTACCTTTCTCAAAAACTACGTTACTTCAGAGGGAGTCGTTTCTCACAATGTTTTATAATATCAACAGCTCTCCGTTGTTCGTTACCAAGTAAGTTTTTATGCTAATATACATTTTGAGTAATTACCAAACGTGTACAGTGCCTTTAACCATTCCTTTCCATAGAGGATTTTAGTCAACAGCACTCAAACCTCTTTTTTCCTCACCATACATGTAGGTGACTTTAGTCCAACAAAGACCCCACACAAAAAGCGATTTAATGAACACAATGGTCTTTCATCAGAAAAGAGTATGTTCACCCTCCACAGCCAAGTTTACAATGGTTGGAATTAGATTGGATCTATCCAACAGGTTTAAAACAACCATAAAAAAGGAAGTGGACAGATTTAAAATGTCAAAACATGTACAGAGCGTCATGTGTGAGCACAAAAACAGGTTTGAGTTTACAGATCGCACCTTAGGAAAGAAGGATCGCAAACTTGAACCATTCACACATCGATTGATCTCAATGATTTCTTGATTAAAATATAAATGAAATCTGCAATATGAACATGAAGTAAACTTGCAAAACTGGCCTCTGAATACTCGAGTGCTGCTGTGTACGAAATGTGCTTCCATGCTTGAGTGGTCAAACAATTCAGTTACCACTGGTTGTTTAGTTTATCGAAACGGTTTTGAGAGGGTTTGTAAGGTACGAAACACATACGGTTTTAGGTGGTGTACATTCAGTTCACATTGCCTAGTTTTCAATGAACGTACAAAACCAACCCCTTATGAAACTTTTGATCAAATCAGGTGAACACATCTTCTGGAAGTCTATAATTTGTTGAGTATTTTTTTAGGAGAGTTTGAGCCAGTATTAGAGATTATTTTGATTGTGGCATATCAAAATAAGAACCCCTGCCATATTAGGAATTATTTTTCTCAGACACTGTAGTATTTCAGATGGGAATACTTCTCAATATAGGACTGAGAGGATGCTTTAAACTATTTTTTGCATGTCGTGGCCAAGTTGTCAAGCACAGCAAACTCAGTTCTAGTGTTTCTGATCAGCTTCCCTTCCTCATAAGTTCGATCACATACACCTCTATAATTCTAGAAAAGGGAACTATAGAACAACAATAGCAGGACCCCACAAACCAGATCCGTAAGTTTGTGCTCATATTCGGTACCTTATGGAGACCAAGGACAAAACAAAAAAGGGGAAAAAAAAATGACTCAATAGGGGAATGCTAAAGACTGTAGTGCTCCACAAGAAATTTTGTTCACAAAGTCTATGGGGAGGATGTTAAGTACAGGGACAAAGAAAAGAACAAAAGAATTCTCCCCAGGGATGCATTTTTTAGAATGGAGGTGTTTGTGTGTGTGTGTCATCTTAACTAACAGAGAAACGGCGATACTTACCACATGTGCCTGTCTGGAGACAGCTGGACACTTCCTCACAGCCATCCCACGGCTCATCCATGCAGACAAAATTCCCGCAGCGATACATTCCCTCAGGGCAGTCAACAGTTTCTGAATAAACGATAACAGAACTCAGTGCTACTTACTTCACCTCTACTTAAGGGAAATAAAGCTTGAAATTCATAAATGGTTTAAGTCCCTCAGAACAAAATTTGACTACAGCTGGACTTGAACCTGCGACCTCTGGATTTTAACCTTGTGGTTTAAAGGGAAGGTGTAAGTTTGGTAATCACTCTTAAAATTAATGGCAATAAAAACACATTGGTTAAAAGCCTACAGCAGCTTTCAATTAAGCATTTTGAGAAACATTTCACTTCGAAGAAATGTGGTTATAAATGTAAAAAGATGACCCAAAAAGTTTGTGTCAAAAATGTTTCTAAGATTGTGTATTCCTATTGGGGATTATTCTTCCTGCGTGGACATCTTCGCTCCAGATTTTCAGTGATATCTCAAAAAAACGCGACCAGCTTTTGAAATGAAATTTTCACAGGTTAGTTTTATTGTATATACATTTATATAGGATTAAAACAATTGAACGGCTCCAAAAACCAAAGGTATACTTTGCCTTTAATAAAAATGTGCTCTATAAACTTTAAGCATTCAACAAACTTTCATTTTTTAAGTTTAATTTTAAAGCAAGAATCATATAAACTGACACAAAAAGCCAGAAATCCCCTGTGACAGTTGAAAGCAAAACAAAACATAGACCCCCCATGCCATAGGCCTACACTGTGGCAATTTTATCATTTCATTTATTATTTAAAATTTACAGCATATTTTAATAAATATACACCATTATGATAATTTAAAATGCATAAAATATGTGAAAGTTGAAACGTTCAAAGAGTTTTATATACGTAATAGTTGTTTGCAAGGGTAGAGGTTGATATTGTGTTTGAAAAAGCGCCACGGCAGTCCACAGCTGTATACTCCACAGGGAGCTGAGATTGAGAAAGATTTAAAGGAATGTTATTGGCCCAATGACCAGGGCACTAATGTAAAGCGCATTGAGACGTTATTGTAAAATGTGCTGTGTAAGAACTACAGAAGTTGTTATTATTAATAATATTTATCTTCTTTATATTATTTATTATTACTATCATTATTGTACACAAGAACTAAGATTCTATGAACTTGAAGGTAAACTACGACATTGATACATCCATGGACTGGAGGAAAAACAAAAAAACGGACATGTGAAAACTGGTCACAAGAGGATAACACTCACACTGTGTTCTAACACTAAAGTTCAGTTGCTTTCATTTCACTATCCTATACATAGACTTATTAGTTTCAGTCTATAACAAGGGAAGTCAAATTTGACTTAAAACGTACAAAAGTAAACATTATATCGTAGGACGCCCTGTATTCAGGGGGTCCCTGAAATCGAGGCAAACCTTTGACCTCTCTGCGCGCGATGTAAACAGTCCCTAGATACAATTTTTGTGGTTTGACTTGCCAAGCAAAGAGTCTCCTCTCATTTGACCAAAACTTAGAAACATGTAAGGCTCCACTGATTAGTTGCACTTGTAAATGCAAAAAGTTGTGGTATTTAGGCATTTCTGCAAGGTACAAAAATATGTCATAATGTCGGGGCCATAAAAAAAAAATTCCCCACCGAAAAAGTTTCATCAAACACTTTTTCAATTCACAATTCACGATGATCAAATCATGTGACTGAACATTCTGCTGAGCATTCTGGGGGAAAAAATACAGAGGCTTAAAGAAGCCACGTGCCTTATATCATTTTCTAATAGTCTGGATTTTTTTTTTTGTGTAACACTTTATCATTTTTGTTATTAATATTAAAATTTAAACATCAGCTTTGTGATTCGATTATCACTGTTTATTTATATGCTTTATTTTAAATGTTAAGAAACATAAAAAGACACAAAACTAAATAAAAATAAGATTTCACAGCCAAGAATTATTTACATTTTTTTTTTTTTTTTTAGTTTTTGAAAAATACCATGGTAATTTTTAAAATTTAATAAAAAATATTTTGAATAAAATGAAGACAACTGCTGGCTATAGAGTCATAAACAAAGTCTCACAGAACACTTGTAGTCATTGCAGATGTTTCTTCCACGTATGGCTTCACCCGGACACCATACTTTCTTGTTTGCATCGAAAACAGGTCAAACTCAAAACAAATGGGACGCTATTGAAGTCATCGAAGATCGGTGCGTGGTGTGAAAGTTTCAATGTCCATTACGTTTTAATATATGTTTGCATATTTCTTATAAACAAAGGAAGGTAATTAGGGCATCAGTTGATTATGGAATATTTTATATATTTTTTTCAATTCAAAGAAAAAGGCATACTACATCGAAAACCGGACAGGGGAGGATATATGTTCTTTAACATTACATACCCACTTCAGTTCAGTATGCACTATACACGGTACTGAGTGTAAATAAAAACCGAGCCGTCGCGTCACCAAAGCCGGTCGGCCATGCAGCAGCCTCTGCACCATTCACAAGAACCACAGTGTCACTGTCATTCAATGTCACTGTCAATGTTAGTGTCAAACTATGTTTTCTATGGATGTTTTCCATGGTTCCAACACTCCCGCTTACCCAGGACAGTGTGCGATATTTGAAGGATTTTGCACAATGTTTTTTTTTCTTTCATACAACCATACGTGCCACAATCACCATCTTTGAACACACATTCTCCTCCTCCTTGATCCTACACTAATAAGACTAAAGCAGAAGCCCAATCACATAGAGTAAAAGGTGCTGCCCCACGAGGGCGCTACAATAGTTTACTCCTTGACAATTGCCATAAGTTTTGGAGTCAGCAATGTGACTAAAATAATAAGTGTTTGTTTGTGGAACGGTCTTTTCGTGAATTGTGGGGGTAAATATTCGTTTCTTGTCATTAATATAAATAGCAAACTGTAAAAGGTTGTCCAATCAATACAGAACGAATTAGTTAATCATGATCGCATAAAGAAAGTTACTGCAAAACAATAAATGGTTCTAAATATAGGCTTTATTGTTTGGCACATGGTTTTTGACCATCAACCGTGCCACACAAGTGGGGCTAAGGTATGGCCCAAGTTCCTTGCTTGGTTTAATATCTTATGATGATGATTGTTGAGCTAGGTAGTTAAATGAATGCTTGAAAACTAACAACTGGTTTCAGAGGTAGGCCTACGTCATCTTAGTAGCTGAAAATGTAGTGAAATAATGATGGACCGGGTCAACTGACCGCCGGACGATCGAGTTGTGACCAGGGCGTCCATTGAACAAATCCCCGGAGAAAGTACATCAGCGATTTAAAGTGAGACTATTGGTATGTATTCTGTTATAGTGTCTATTCTGTAAACATGTAAATTTTAAAAGTAATCAAACTAGCTGTTAAAAAACCGTCTCATTTGTTTAAAGCCCCGTCGAAACTTGATAATGATTCTGCGATTAACTTCCTTGACGTATGGTTAGACCGTTCACGTGAGATAAGGCCAAATAAAAAAACAACATGTTTAGCGTTCCCGACCGCTTCCTTTTTAGAGGCCGCCTCCTTTCTCTTTTTTTACGAAAAAAAGGATAAATGTTAACGATCTCTGACGGAAAAAAAATATTATAAAATAATTAAGATCGTATTTTTAGACTTTAGCACACCGAAAAAGCTCACACACACAAAAACCTGGCAACTATCTTGAAAAATAACCCGGCCGGTTGTCTTGAAAAAGTCGGGCGGCCATTAAAAAAAATAAAAGCGCCCCCTACCTTCCTTTTTTTTAAAGGCAGGACGCTAAACATAAAATCATTTTGCCTCAGATGAACAACAACAATCGTTAATTCTTTAAAGGCAACCGTTCGATTGTTTTAATCCTATATAAATGTAAATAGTCATACAATCAAACTATAACCAGCGGAAATTTCACTTCAAAAGGTGGTTGCGTTTTTGAGACATCGCCGAAAAACCGGAGCGAATATATGTCCACGCAATCTGAAAAACGTTTCTGACAGAAATGATGGGCATGATATCTTTTTCCATAACCACATTACCTCAAAGTGAAATGATTCTTAAAATGCTTTATACTATCGAAAGCTGCTGTATACTTCTAACTAGAAGTTTGAATTGCCATTAATTTCAAGAGTGTTACCAAACGTATACATTCCCTTTAAAAACAGAAGACTCACGCGCTAATTGAAACGCAAATTATTGGTCTTGTTCATTAAAAAAATAGTATGAATGTTATATTTACCGCACTCTAAGTCGTCACTTTCAAAGCAGTCTTCGCAGGTATCAAGTCCACCAGTGCAGGCCATGTTACACCCGCATTCATCTGACAAAAATATATAAATATTTATAATGTTGTGTTTAAAACGAAGATCACACACCTTTCCTGCCAGAACCATGAAGCTCAGCTCCATGCAAAAACGTTCATTGCTTATAATAGACCTTATGCATTGACGTCACCAAGCCGCCATCTTAGAGGTAAACTCATGATGAAACAATGGAAACGCGCTACGCGCGGCGCACAAGACTGGCCAATGAGCATCTTCCGTTTGACCTCTAGGTGAGGGCGCCCTACCCAAATGACGTCATATGCATAAAGTCTATTATGAGGTATACAAGCAAATTTCCACATTCTAATTCGGTCAAAGTCACATGCCGGTTTTCATTGGTTAACTTCTTATTGTTATTTAATAGATATGCCTAGTATGCGTACATTTAGCAAGCCTATAGTACCGTAGGTGATACCACTTATCCGTCCAGATCTCCCCAAGTCGACTTACTTTACGAAATATTATAAAGTCGACTTGTCACTGACAGTTTTCTTTACCAAGACGACTCACTTTTAATACAGGGTATTGTCCGATTGTGGTACGGCTATCACTAGAATGGATGGAATGATCCTATAATATGCTTCATCGCTTGTCACGTGACAATCAAGCCTTAGCCACAGTCGCTAATTCAGACATGGCTTAGGCCCAATTTTTAAGGTTATTTAGCAGAAAATACTGCTTGACAAAAAATAAGTCGCTTTTAAAAGTTGATCTAAATATCAATCTTACAGGTTGCAGTGCCCACCATTTAGCCGCTCAAGCGTGACTCAAAATCCCCCATAAAATATTTCCCACTACACTGAACATGATTTCAACAAGGAAAGGCTTTGCCGTTTTGGGAAAAATTCCCATGTTTTTTGTTGGTAACACGATTGTCTGGCTGCAGACTTGTGTTACCAAACAAAACATAATAATGCTGCAGACTTGCCTTACCAAAACAAAATGGGAGTTAGGCCAAAATGGCAGAGTGTTTCCTTGTTGAAAACCAGAAAGGGGCGTTTTCAGGGCGAATCAACCTCTCCCGTTTTCTTGGTTTTTATAAAACACAGATAAATTTCATTCATAAAACCACTCTACAATAATGAATCAGAACAAATACTACTAATTAAAAACTTGCATTATTCTGTTTTGTCCAACTTAAAACAAACAACCGAACAAAACAAACATAACTCGCTCAATTCCAGACTGGTTAACTGGCGTGAATGAATCCTGTTTAGCTTATCAGATGGAATTCTCACAGTCAGCTTATTTAAAGAATATTATTTTAAAACAAACCTAAAAATGGCGATATTGTTAAGTTAGACTCTTGCCAAGTAAATTGATCATGCCAACTGATCATACCAGAGAGAAGATGTACCAACTTGTAACCGGTCGCCAAATATTGCCGACCAAAGACTAGTATAGTATCAGTTCCCTTACGCAATGCCGGATACCGGATACCAGATACCGGATAGTACACTGCACAAACTGGGGTTTGATACATCATAGAGAAAGGATGAGTGTTGTCACATTTAGATACAAAAAAGAATTGAAATATACACCATGTAGGGTGTTAAAATAACACTAATTTATGCAAAAACAATTACATCAGTGTTATTTCAACACCCTAAAATCAAGTTAATTTTGATTCGCTCTTCGGTGAACATCCATGGTGTACATTTTATCACCCCAGTTGTTGCACTGTATCTGGTTTAGTTTCAGGGTATAGCTATGTCTGTTCATTGAGTGTTACGGATCTAATAAGGGAGAAGTTCCATCCTGTGTTTACATTACGTAACATTCCTGGTAAACGAATCTTCAAATTTAATTATAGGTCTATACATGTTTAAGTTTGTTTTATTGTGTTTGTTTATTCAGGCTTTAAACATGAACAAGATATGCCTAAATAAATGGTAAGGTTGTTCGAGCAAAGATGTATGTCTTCAATGAAAATTACAAGGCTTTGGGTTATTCTTATACCCAGCAAAAAACAAAAAAAGGAACGCACACAAATGGAAAGGGCAATAATTGGGGTTCTCAAGCGATATTTCCCACGTCAGTCAGACGAAACTATTTCTCGTTAAGCCTCAGTCACACCATGGTCACACCAAACTAGTTCTCAAAACGTCCGAACCCGTCCTAAAAAATCGTAAAACGGGTTGTGGTCTGGCTAGAACGTAAAGCTTTGGCCGGACAATGTCTTTAATGTGACCCCGTCCATCTCGTCTTTACCCCGTCTGCAGTCTGTTTATATCAAGTTCAGATCGGGTAAAATTGCCGGTTCCCCTCAGTCCAAGCCCGTCTGTAGTCAGTTTAAACCGACAATTTTGATAAGGCTCAAAGTTTTGGAGCACCATTCTCGATCAAACCCGTCCAAGCCCGCCCATGAAGTTCGTAAACAGACCGTAGTTGCTACTACGTCCACTCCGTTTGCACACAGTGTTAAAGCCCGTTCGGCTACATTTTCCAGATCGTAGTGAGAACGAGTTCGGTGTGATGGGGCCTTTAGGAGGGATGATCTTTCAGAATGAAACTAATACAACCACATTCAATACTTTGTACTTTGCTTGTCTCAACGCTGGCCCTTAAACAGGGACACGTTGCCTTGGATCGGGCGAGTTGGTCTAATAAAAAGCGTGTGTAACCGTTTGTTATAAAATGCATATGGTTAGAAAGATGTTTTAAAAGTAGAATACAATGATCCACACAAATATGCCTCGAAATTGCGTGGTTTTCGTATTACTTTGCGAACTAACACGGTCGGCCATTTATGGGAGTCAAAAATTTGACTCCCATATTGGCCGACCATGTTAGTTCACGATGTAAAAGGAAAACCACGCAATTTCGAGGCATATTTGTGTGGATCATTGTATTCTACTTTTAAAACATCTTTCTAACCATATGCATCTCATAACAAACTGTTACAAACGCTTTTTATTAGACCAACTCGTCCAATCCAAGGCAACGTGTCCCTTTAACACAACAAAATCAAAGTAGTCACAACGCAAACGTATGGTGGCCCTGAAGGGACATCGCACATCGCAAATATCTTTGCAAATATTTGCGATGTCGTAAATATCTTTGCAAATATTTGCGATGTCGCAAATATCTGCAAAGATATTTGCGACATCGCAAATATTTGCAAAGATATTTGCAAAGATATTTGCGATGTCGCAAATATTTGCAAAGATATTTGCAAAGATATTTGCGACGTCGCAAATATTTGCAAAGATATTTGCAAAGATATTTGCGACATCGCAAATATTTGCAAAGATATTTACGACATCGCAAATATTTGCAAAGATATTTGCAAAGATATTTGCGACATCGCAAATATTTGCAAAGATATTTGCAAAGATATTTGCGACATCGCAAATATTTGCAAAGATATTTGCAAAGATATTTGCGATGTGCGATGTCCCTTCAGGGCCACCATACAAACGTCGCAACAGAGGCTTTTTTTGTTCGTGCACATAAAAGTGTTGATACGACTTTTGTTTTTTAACAGGCAGCAAGAACTGCATAAAAAAACTTAGCAGAACAGCCTACCTTGGTTTGCCTTTCCCGGGTCTGTGAATCCACACACAAGAAGTGTCCCAACCAGAATGAGTGGTCGAATTGATACGCCCATAACAGCTATGGACAGTTGCTGCTGTTCTTTCCACTTCAGATACTTTCATAAAACAGCAGTATCCGTCTAGACGAGTAATATGTAGTGAACGCTTGCCACGGACCTGTAAAGTCAGCAACGAGGAAGTTTAAAAATAAGGAAGAACGTTATTCACAGCGCATAATACTTAATAGCACCATACACATTTCCCATTATGGTACACAGTTTCGACGTCACATTCTAAAGAAGCGGTTGACTGAGCTTTATAAGGCTTATTGTGTAGATCGCCGATAACAATGGACTGTCGGTACCAAACAGGGAAAACCCCAAAGGTTACAGAACATTGAATATTCATTTTTCGGGGTTTCAATAAGCAGCTTTTCTCCAAGGCACTTCTTGTTACCTTTGTTTACAGAAATGTGACCTTGTACATTCTAATGCATTTCCTGACAGGCAAGATACTATGCAGGCCATAACAAAAAATTATGGGAAAATTTACATTTTGTGTCATATTTTTCACATAAATTCAAGAGTTACAAAAGCAACAGCTGTACAGCTTTTGAGATGTCCCCCCTTTCTTCATATCAAAAGTTGAGAAAAATCAGACAGTGCAATCTCCATAAAACATAATATTTATTGTATTCGTCCATTGAACCATAGAGCAAGGACCAGATGATTGAACTGTGTACAAACTGTGCCTGCAGGAGCTCTGTGGCTCTTTTGTAAACATGTGATGTCACAGGTCACATGGTCTATAAAGTCTGCAATTTTTCAAAGAAAATCTGGAACAATTTGAATTGGTACGGGAGGGCAATCTGGGATGGGGGGGGGGGGGGTGTAAATCGATGACGGAATCAGCCAATGTTTCCAAGGACACGAGAACTGCATACGATTCAAAAGAAACTAGGCCAACAATACTGCACGAGTGAGGTTCAATTTTCCACCTTGTATTTGATTTGAAAACGAAACTGTTTTAGCCTTTCCCACGAAATAATGCTATAACTACATTCACGCATGCGTAGACAGGTCTATACAGCACAACAACACGAAGTGCGTCACGCCCAGTACCCACCAGCCCCATGCAAAAAGAGGACCGATGATCCCAGTGTTTGTTGTGTATACGATCTCACCGCGCCATTTTCCCCCAGAATGCCTTGCTTTGTACGGCACGCTGCCCATGGTAGCGAGGCTGCGATGCTCCAACTTTGCCAACCAATGGCGTTAGTGCGAACACACGAGGTGTAGTTTACATATTTCACGGGAAATGACCCCCTTTGGGCCGCCATCGCTGAACTCAAAATACTAGAAACGTGCGACGCGTACGTATTCGAGCACAACTCTCAGCCAATGATAGGTCTTCATTTGACCTCGGTAAAGGGAGCTGGCTAAGCTAGTAGTGACGTCATAATTATAAAACGGGTCTAACACACAGTGTATCAGTGAAAATTACCGCAAGTCCGATAGTTGCTGCTGCCATGTTTAACAAAATAAAAACAATAAGTACAAAGTTTTCCTTCGCGTGATTTTAAGGCTCATGCATTATACCTAGTCAGCCCGTCATTTTAGTTTAACCCCACACTCGTTTCAAATAGAAATATACTCTCCAGTCTAGTTTAATGTCAGTGTTACTATGGTATCTACATCATAATCATTTGACTTATAAAAGCAGTGAAAATATTTTCCCCAAAAAACCAAAATACTCATTAATGTTTCAAAAAATTGTAAGGAGGAACTAAAACAGAAATATGAGTCAAATTTGTATATTTTTCATGTGCATAGGCCCTAATACTAAATACACAATACATCAACAGAATACAATAATTATGCAATTATTAACGGGGAACTGTCGTCATGATCATAGTCTGCTTATGGCTGAACATGAAACATGAATTCTGACGACCCAGTTACTACACGAGCGCGCGTTGACCGTCACATCACAAACAAAAGCTTTAAAGGCAACCTCGTTCCCAGTGGTGTACGATCTCGCCGCACCATGTTTTGTTTCTTTCCCATTACCCCCTGGAAGTGTGACTTTGAAATAAACAAATATATTTGATATTTTAATTAGTCATGTGGTTGATCCTTTCTGTGTTAGAGACTACGCAAATCTAGGGGGCGATACGGTGCGCTGCCCATGGTAGCGAGGCTGCTTTCAAGGGTGCCGTCATTATTGTCGCGCGCGTGTTGCAGTATTTACAAATTAATGTCTGGCAACAGACTCTCTGTGTTCACGACGACAGTGCGCCTTTAACCAATGTTGAGGCAAATAACCACCACTATCGGAGCTCTGGCTACCGGCTAGTCTTGATTTGCGACGTTCTTTTTTGTTAACGTAGACGCCGATATCGCAACACGAATTAATAATAATAGTAATAATATTTAATAAAAAAAAAAAACGCTTTCCATTTCACATAGACATCACAAAGCGCTGTACAATAAAAATCCATCAGTTATTAAGAAATACAGATAAATTGATTATTAACAATGACAATAGCAATTACTGGAGAAGATATACATCTGTTATGGACGGGCCGGCCATCCTAGCCATCCCGCCCAAGGGATCGCAACTCAACAATTAAACACAATTTGAACGTTTTCTTCTTGAAACATATACACACCACAGGGTGTTTTATTTGAACACAA
Source organism: Leptasterias polaris (assembly GCA_037783415.1). Taxonomy (NCBI): domain Eukaryota; kingdom Metazoa; phylum Echinodermata; class Asteroidea; order Forcipulatida; family Asteriidae; genus Leptasterias; species Leptasterias polaris. Next base: position 601,312 of record JAZGTN010000192.1, read on the forward strand.
CTCAAATGAGAAACTAGAAAATACACTTAATGAATAATAAACGAATAATGCACCGTCGACTCGGTGGCGCACCTGAAGGAGACAGACCACGAGTCGACGTTGAATGTGCCTTAAATACAAAGTTATTACATAACATCCACCATGGAGGTATTTTAACTCCATGCAACAGTCAGGTGCACATAATCACCATGACCAGTAAGCGTGAAACTAAACATAACTGTGGGCTGGGGTAAACGTCATCACACATCTGTACCAAAGATATACATGGCGTGTCGTGGCCGAGTGGATAAGAGCACCGAACTTGAGTGGATAAGAGCACCGAACTCAAGCTTTGGTGTTTCTGGTCAGCAGAGTGTGGGTTCGAATCCCAGTCGTCGTGACACGTGTCCTTAAGCAAGACACTTAACCACATGCTTCGTCCTTCGGATAGGACGTAAAGCCGTAGGTCCCGTGTGTTGTGTAATGCACGTAAAAGAACCCAGTGCACTTATCGTAAAGAGAAGGGGTTCGCCCCGGTGTTCCTGGTTTGATTGGCTGCATATTGCGCCACAGCACCTTGTAAACCATTACACGGTGCTGTGTAAAGGAATAGGTCTCAAAATTCAATAAGTAGCTCCACATATATACCTTGCAGGAAAATATTGACTGTTGAAGCGCCTTGAGCGTCACTGAGTGACGGATACGAGCGCTATATAAGAAGCCACTATTATTATTATTATTATTACATGTATTTACATGTATTATTACATGTATTATTACATGTATTTTACTGAGCGCTTTGAGACACCCATCGGGAGTATAAAGCGCTATATAAGAACTGCGTATTATTATTATTATTATTATATACATCTGTACCAAACAAACATCTGGATCAAAACTATTCGTAGAATTGTATAGGGTGCACCACACTAAATAGGCCAAAATTCATGGGCCAAGCTGATTATCATAATTTGTAGGCCCTCAAAATATTTTGAATTGTAACGTTTTGGTGGTCATGCAATTAATATATTGTGTAATTACTGAATCTATCACAACCTGGGGGTTTTGTGCTTCAACTTTTGAGGAAACTTGATAAATTTAGGCGTTAAAGTTGGCCATATTTGACCTGGGAAGTGGAAAATGGCTTCATGAAAACTGGCAGCAAGTCTGTTTGGGAAAAAGTTTTTTTTTCTGGGGTAGTTAGCAAACATTCTAAACAGCTAACCTGCAAAAAATTGAAAAGAATTCTGAAGTTCAGTCGTCCGAAAATATGTTTGGTTTGTTTTCAAGAGGCTGAGAGACTCAAACGATAATTGAGTATTTTTGAATATTTATCATTTAGCATTGGTTCCTATGGGAGTATATTTAGTGCGGTGCACCCTCCAGTCCCTCCGAGCCAGTCGATGTTGCGCCCTCTACCGTTGACTAATACAAAAACTAGCATCACCAATAAGACTAAGCAACGGTTCACTACACCCTTGCTTGACCGTTCGGCAACAACACTGAACTAGACACCGTTTTACTACAGGTATAGTGATAAAGCAATGATGTATATTTGTCATGTACACTTATCCGTCATCAAACCAAGGGAAGAAAATGAACCATTCAAACATGGCCGCTCACCACTTTTACAAAAACGTTTTTATACTTAAGACATTCACCGATATAATTTTTTGCCAAACTGTGGCTCTACTTTTGATCTTGAAGTACTCAATAAACTCCACCTGTACCATTTTTACCCCAAATTTACGATTCATCCACTGTTTTGTGAGTCAATTTACCGTATGGACCGATTTCCCAAAGCACTAAGATTAATCTTGAGACGGGTACTCGATTTATTGCCACTAAGATTTGTTGTTGTGTCATCACACTTTTTTTAGCAATTAAGAGAGATTTGCAGTTCAGATCAAGCGTAGATTTTTGTGAAATTGAACCCAACTTTAATACTTTAAAAGAATGTCTTTTCATCTGATTTATCATCCATTTGATACGTGCTCTTTGACTGCAGGTATTGCTTTTCGTATCGGGCTGAACGGGTCTTATAAGCCACACAACCACCAAGGAAGAGAACAGACAAAACCAAACTACCTATTAACACCCCTACGAGAACCTCTATCAGGAAAGTTGCATCATCTGGGGTTAAGTTTAGCCCGATACTCTTCCCTACAATACAAGGCTCCGTTGGCTTGGTGGTGTCTGGAGACTCAGTGGGTCGGGTCTCGGTCGGCATGGCTGAGGGTGACAGCATTGTGATAGACGGTAGTAGGCTGGACCAGAACTGCACAAGGTGAGGCCAATCGTAATCTAGACCAGATCGAACTTCAGGACAGTCTGTCAGAGACATAAAGGCTTGGTTTCCTGTGTCGAAAATTGGCCACTCAACTCCAGACCCAGTAACTCCTGGATTTCTGTAAAGAAATAAGGAGCTCGCCATTAATGGTGACTTGGAAAGATTGTGGAAAGAGACAAACCCAAACGTAACCACTGATATGCATGTTCATGCTCACTCACTAAATAAACTTACCCATCGTGTATGAAGTTCTTCCACAAGGTCATCATCTCTAAGCTCATCTGCTTATCCTGGAGTCGGTAGGTGAGCTTGTATTCATCAACGTGGGAACTGTAAGGATCTCCAAACAGGAACTGAAGATCATCACCAAAAGCAGGTCCTGCTTGTGGGGGAAGGTAGCTATAGTAGTGAGAGGTTGGTTCGTGATCAAATGAATAAAGAAAGACGTCATTTCCCAAATCAGAATGAAGCTTAGCTGCTTCCAAGGAGGGTGACACAGTCAACATATCTTGCAGAAATTGCCTGACCCTTCCTCTTGTAAGACACTCGTCCTCCAATCCTTTCCGGCTAAGATACTCAGTAGACAAAGCTATGGCAGCCTTCTCAGGATTATTGAATGAAGCTCGACTGACGACTGCAATCAAGCCTTCAGCTTCCTCTTGAGTTGGACAGAAACTTATGTCACTAAAAAAGAGTCCAAATGAAACTGGTGAGACTTCATCCTTTGCTATTCCGATGATCAAGTTTACATTGTTGATTTTTCCTGATTTCAACAATTCAATTGGATCATCGGTCAGAATATCTCCGTCGATTATTGGTCTGAATGGAATTTCGAATGGGGAATACCTACTGTTACCTGCAACGTCCTGGGCAGGTTTCTCACGCAAGCACTTGATCATTAACTCATTGCTATTGATTGGACAGTCCACACTGCTTGCAATGGTCCTAGCTTGCTCGATTGGACTCGGTTGGACAGGATTCGAAAGAGGACGCACGAGACCAGAGGCGCTCATTAATATAAGTTGCTGAAGAAGCCCTTCAGCTTTCTCTGACATGACGAGTAAGTGTGCAATAACCGACCCAGACCCATGACCGATCACAGTGACGCGGTTAGAATCACCTCCGAAGCTGCCTATGTACTTGCTGACCCATTTGAGAGAAGCCAACGCGTCCTGCAATCCATAGTTACCAGGAGCTTCTTCATCTTCAGTACTCAAGAATCCCAATGCTCCGAGACGATAGTTGATGACAACTACGATAGCTTCTATGTTAGATGACAGAGGTACAGCAACATAAACAGATGACGTACCGACAGTTCCTCCTCCAGGATGCATGAAAATTACGACTGGTAAAGAAGCGTTGGTTGCCACAAGTGGAGCGTAGATGTTGAGAGTTAGACAGTCTTCACTGACTTCCGTCAATCCAGCGCGGACCATCCAGGGATCTGCAGGGATGTCTTGAATGCAGGCAGGGGGTAGTTTATCAGGGATTCCAAGTGGCTCATCGCCCCATGGTCCCGTGTCTTGCGGAGCTCGGTATCGTAAATCGCCAATCGGGGGTTTCGCATACGGTATTCCTCGAAACTCGGCTATCTCTTCACCGCCCACAGCCTCGTCTGCGATCCGTATGGCACCAATAACGGACCCTAATACTTCGCCATCTTCACTGGTAATCTCTACAGTTTTATTGAAGGGTGTATTGGAGTTTCCTCCTCGAACAAGGACTTCAGTTGAACAGGTCTCTGAAAAGACTGATTCTGCTATTGTAGGGACGTAGTCTCTCCAGAAGGCTACTTTATCTGCCTTGAGGTGTTGCCCAGTTGTGATGTTTGGTTCAATGATGATGTAACTCTCGTTCTCAGCGTCAAACTTGGGCCACTCAGGTAGACCGGCCCCATTTGGATCTCTAAAATGAAAAAGAGTGGAGCAATGAAATATTGCCATGCCAAATGTCCAAGCTGAATATTTAACGGCTAATGATCTGACAGCAATGTTTGTTCTCTTTTTGTTTGTTTAAAGTTTTTCTCCAATTATCGGTCGATATCTCTTCACGAAATGCGAAAAGAAGAGTTGAGATTTATCTAACACAAAAAATCAATTATAATAGATCTTTACTCAGAATATTCAAAATATTTAAACAATTCCCATTTCTAACTAAGATCAAATTTGACGCTTAAATTCATCTATAATGTTTGTGTGTTAATTTTTTTGTTCGCGATACAAAATTTCCAACGACTTCAAAGTTTGTATAGGGACAACAGATTAATAAAAATAATTGCAAAATCTTGTGATCACCCGCTGCAATCATAGGACAATGGTGTATTAAGGAAAACTGTTGAAAATGTTAGCGGGAAACAGACTGCGGTTATAAACATTGAAGACACTAGAAAAACACATGATAGAGGTTACACACAGTTAGAGTTTAAGTGATGGGCTAGCAACATGCAGAATACATGTGTTGAATGTGTTCGACTTCTCTAACTCGGCTATGACTCTGCCCAGAAAAAAAAACCCACACAAGATGGAGTTTACATAACATTGTTGAATATGTTTTTTCAGTATGTCTCGAAATAGTAAGAAAACACAGATTTTGCACGATAATAGCAAAAGCAGTTAAGTTTTAAAGGGACACATTGCCTCGGATTGGGCGATTTAAAGCGTTTGAAACAGTTTGTTATGAAATGTATATGGTTAGAAAGATGTTTTAAAAGTAGAATATAATGATCCACACAAATATGCCTCAAAATTGTGTAATTTTCCTTTCACTTCGTGAACTAACACGGCCCACCATTTTAAAGAGCCAAATTGCGGACCGTGTCAGTTCACAAAGTAAAAGGAAAACCACACAATTTCGAGGCATATTTAATTTTGTGTGGATCATTATATTCTACTTTTAAAACGTCTTTCTAACCATATGCATTTCAACAAACGGTTTAAAACGCTTTGCATAGCCCAAATCGCCCAATCCGAGGCAACGGTCCCTCCCTTTAATCCTCTTTACGTACCCGTTACGAGCAAAGTTGCAATGACACTGTCTCTCGGAAAACAGTTGGCATGGTAAATAAGAAAACAGTTAAGCCTTGAAATGTCTAATTTTACATACCCATTTCGAGCAAAGTCCGTCCAGTATTGTACCGACTGTTGTGACAGCATCACCGCCTCCGAGCTCGATGGAAACAGGACTTGTGCAAAACCAAACACATATAATAGTTCAAGGGCATGGGGTGCACCAGAAATCAGATCAAGGAATTCTGCTGATACTAAACGTTCCTTTCCAACGTCGTACGTGAAATAATAAAAGTACGTGTTAGTATTCTCAGCGAATTTAACGTGACGGTGGAGAAAATTGATGCTTGGCATACCAAAATACTGATCCCCACCTACATCAACAGCTTTCAGAATATTCTGTCTTGGGTCGTCCAACTTGTCTGCTCCGAAATAAAACGGCAGAAGTGCATTTGTGACGTCTTGTGGGTTGCTGCATGCGCAAGTGGACGCTGTTAATAACAGAGTATCTGCTTTGAGTTCCTCAGCTGTTAGACTACTCTGACGAAGTGCAACTACACTCCCGTCCTGGCTATTCACGCCCAGAAGAAGATCGTATTGTCCCACTTGTGATAGAGACGTCAGATAGTTGATGTTTGGTAGGAATTCTCCGTCTACAACAGCAGCCGTCTGGATAATGCTAGAATGATTTTGCAGCGTCTGCATGTCAAACTCTCGCAGACAGTTGATTAAGTCTCGGGTAGTACTTCCATAAGGAAGGTTACAACCAAGCACTTTACCTAGATTCCATGCTTGATACCTTGCAACATCTGTTGGTGTTATTAAACCAGGGAAGGCTGCTCCACTTTGAGCAATAACGCGCTGGAACAGAGTCCGGTCATTCAGAGGTGAAGCCATTTGGTAGGTTACACTCCAACCTCCAGCAGATTCACCAAATATAGTAATCTTGTTTGGATCACCACCGAAGTTTGCGATGTTATTTTTCACCCACTGAATGGCGAGTCTTTGGTCCCAAAGTCCGTAATTACCAGGGGCTGAATCGTCTCCTGTACTAAGGAATCCAAAGAGTCCAAGTCTGTAGTTGATGGTGACTGCAATAACCTTCCCTTGTAGTGCCAAGATGGTGCCATCATACAGTGATCCTTGTCCGTTAACGAATCCGCCACCGTGGATGAACAGCATAACTGGGAGTGGTCCCATGGTGTCTGTATCATTATCAGGTATATACATGTTTAGAGTCAGGCAATCCTCGTCAATATCCTTATTCGGGAGAAACTGGTCAAAGGCTGCACTAAAACTGACGAAGAACTGTGGACAACTTGGACCAAACATCGTCGCGTTGATAATCCCGTCCCAGGCAGCTTTAGGAACCGGCTTGGCAAAGCGCAGTGGCCCAATCGGTGGTTCGGCGTAAGGTATTCCACTGTAACGTGTTAGTGGAGGGAGACCAAAGCCGGTGGAGCTTTTCACGCCCATGATCTGGCCATGAATTGTGTTTGTGATAACTGTCTGCCCAGCAACATGATGGAAACAAAGAAAACACAAGTACCAGAAAATTGAAATTGCCATCATATCCAACGGAGTTGATATAATTTTTTATATGAGCGAATAAGAAGAGGTTTTTTTCAAATTTAAAATTACACAAGCGTAGACTGCATGCAGTCGACGGCAGATTAAACTAAAACGCAATGATGTGTGGCATCGATGCTGTCACCTAGTACGGTTCAAGTCAAGGGAATTGACTGTATGCCTATGATGACTGTTGTTTAGGGATTACTATTTAGTAGTTGATTCATATCCAGTTTGAATGCATTCCAAAGGTTTTACGACACGGCCCGTTACAGCACAATGGGTTTCCATCCTTGGTAAACAGTTCTTTTAAAGAATATAGCAGACGTTCCAAGTTACGCCGGTCAGTGCACAGAGTACACTCGGATCGATAATAACTTTCTAGGCTGACCTTGAATGATCCTTTTGCCCGATAGTACGCACAAAGAGTCTGTAATTTTTGGTACTAAGTATCCCAGTACTTTTACCCGACATAGTCCACGCACGGAGTGCTATTGCATGCTTTTGATGATGTACACATATTAATCATGGCAACCCCCATTAACTTTCCCCATCTTTTTTAACCTTAATTTCGTCAAACTGATTTACAGTACGTCACAAAACAAAGTCCAAAAAAGACTATTAACAAATATTCGGTCTACACTGAAAACAAAACCAAACGCTTATACACGTATAATAAATGGCAGTCTGTAAACACTGTATATCACGCAACGTACACTAAAGATATCATTATGTAATGAAGAAACCATGATGAAAAAACTTAAATATTTGGAATGTATCCTAAATTACAAGTGGTACAATTCCCCTAGTTTTTCATTTAGAGTAACTTCAGGCAGCTTTAGGAACCGGCTTGGCAAAGCGCAGTGGCCCAATCGGTGGTTCAGCGTAAGGTATTCCACTGTAACGCGTTAGTGAAGGAAGACCAAAGTTAGAGCTTTTCACGCCCATGATCTGGCCGTTAGTTGTGTTTGTGATAACTGTTTGCCCAGCAACATGTTGCAAGCAAACGACTCCAACCAATAAAGCCAACATCGTTCTCATTTTAAAGGAAATCATCTTTCGATTAAATTGAGAAAAATAAGCGAAGTTGTTTGATGGCCGAGACTATTATTACTGCATTAAACTTAGCGTAAGATTTGAACAAAACATTATGTTACACAAGTCACCGGATCAGGTAATAGGCAAATCTACTGAGGTGTATCCCCCACAATAATGTTTACTACATTGGTATTGAAATACATCATTTTCTCATTCAGGGACACAATAGATCCACCCAAACAATAGACTGTGCAAGTATCGCACGTATCGGAACGAGAAAACACGAAGAACCTTTTTTCTTTCTGAAATAAAATATTGTTAAAATATATCTCATTTTAAAATCTGAACAACAAAAATATTCATCATAATTTTATCAAATTAGTTCAAGCTTTTACAATGAATCCACAAATAATGTGTTAATTACTATAATTAAATAAAATTATAACTCTTGGACAAGGATGCTTATTTGATGTTAACTTTTTATAAGCCCCTTACGCGGATTCGCGAAGGTCAAACAACCATATACTGCAATGAAAAGGCTTCATGATGCAATTACAGTATCTGGCAATTATCATCGCGCATCCAAAACAAGCGTTTGCATAAGTTTTGTGATCGGACGTGAGCACAAATTCTGATTTTTTTTTGCAATAACCGGAAGCTGAGGTCAAATTTAATTATTGGGTTTGCTTCGTTATATTGTTGAATTGGTTTTACTTTCATATTTGTTATCGCTTAGTATTACATTCCCAACGACATGTATAATTTTCATGGTCATAAACTACGTTAAACTAAAATAATTGACGAAACAAAATCTCGACCACGTAAAACTCCATATGGTTGGGACCACAATGGTCCCGGAAGTTCGGATGCGCGCGAGACTTGCACAGTCTATTGCTCTATTGAAGCCGCTGGATAGATGAATAGATGAAAAACCTTGTTTACTTGTGTAAGAACGCTTGCTTATAATTGAATGTTGTTGAAGTTTGCGAAATCATGTTCCGGTAAAAAAAAAATACTCATATTGAATAGTAAATGATTCATTTTTAAAGGTGCTGTATACGTTTGGTAATTGGAGCCTACTGTTTGTTTCAAACCTATATAATTGTAGATATATACCATAAAACTAACTTGTGAAAATTTCACTTCAAAAGGTGGTCGCGTTATTGAGATATCACCGAAAAACCGGAGCGAATATTTCCACGCAGGAAGAATATTCCCTATAGGAATACACAATCTGAGAAGCGTTACGGCCGTAACGCTTCTCAGATTCAAATTTTGGGGGATAAAAAGTGATATATTTTTCCATAACCACAGTACTTCGAAGTGAAAAGTTTTCTCAAAATGCATTATACTATCCAAAGCTGCTGTACTTCTTACCAAGTAAGTTTTTATTGCCATTAATGTTCAGAGTCATTACCAAATGTATACAGACCCTTTAAAGCCATGGTTTAAAGGCCCTATACACTATTGGTAAGATCGAAAAACACAAATGTTCACAGATTCACACATAACTTACATGGTTTAAAGTAAGTAATGATGGAAAGGGTTCCTTAAAATATTTCTGCCTAAAATGCTATCGTTTCTGAGAAATGAGTAAAACAATAGTTTTTATCGCGCGCGATAATAAACTCGATGTTTGAAAAACAGAAAACACATAAGATCTCTTTTCACTATTTTCTCGTGACCTCGATGACCAATTGAGCTCAAACTTTCACAGGTGTGTTATTTCATGTATGTGGTTGATTACACAAAACATGAACACTGTCTGTGATTATTTTTTCAGCTCTGCCAATCCTGTATAATACCTTTAACCCAAGTGTGCCTATTAGACCCAATCAGGTTCACTCAACGGATGTGTGGAGAGCCTATTTTAAACGTGTCCAAATTAGTTTTCCCCATGAAATATTGCTGATTCTATTTACGCATGCGTAGAGAGTAGAGACCCTCTTGGTTTATAGACGCACAAACACGTATGCGCATCACGCCACCAGCCCCATTTAGACAACTAGTAGTTAGTGCGCATGCTCAAATAGAAAGGTTTGTTTTGCCTTTCTACAAAATGTGCACGTATTGCACAGAATCGAAAGCTCTGACCCAATACTCTTTTATAAAGGGGCAACTAAAGTCGTTTCCTTTATAACAGGTGGGTAACCCATGTTCGAAATCGCGCGAGATTTGCACACGGTCCTTTCGAATTAACGCGGTACTACGATCTCTGTGCTGGTTGTTGTTTGAACCTACCTTGCTTCCTTCATTATACAACTTGCGTCAAACCAATATGTGAAAGATCAGTACAGAATGACGAACATGGGCTGAACTCATATACAAAATAAAAGAACGCACAATGGCATAAGGGAACAATGAAAAGTCCTTTGTTCAAAACAGAAATATAGTAACAACATGAAAAGGAAAAGTGCAGTCAACTTTTAAAGGCAGGGTATACTTTTGGTAATTCTCAAACTTGGTGAATCCCAACATATGCATAAAATAACCAACCTTTGAAAATTTGGGCTCAATTTCTATTTCTATGTTGGTATGGGCCTATTCGTTGAAAGCCTGTTCACAAAAATTAACGAGGATTTAGGTTGTTGTGCCATAAGCGGTGGAAAGTATGGGTGCAGGGTGATCTATACAAGTTAGTGGTAATCGAAGTTGCAAGAAAATAATTAAAGAAAAAAACCCTTGTTGCAAAGAACTGTGTGTTTTCAGATGACAAGAAAGGCTTCATGCCTGAAGCCTTTCTCATGTTCAAATTCTTGGGTGAAAAAATACCCTTTCCTCACTACATTACTTAATCGAAGGGTGACGTTTCTAACAATGTTTTATAATAATAGCAGTTCTCGAGTGATATTTACCGAAGTAAGTTTTTATGCTCATTCATTTTTGGAGTAATTACCAAAGGTATACCCTTCCTTTAAAATGTACTTGCGTTATTGACGTGCGTACGTGTGATTATATCAATATGAACTCATATGAACTTCAAAATTACAACAGTGTTTTGTTAGAATTTGAGCTCCGGATGAGATACTTACAACAAAAGTCAGTTCATGAAGGACACACATCATTTGCACTGTTTACAGGAAGTCATGTGATCAGTCACCTTGCTATAGTATAGGAAGCTTGAGCTATAAGAAGTTTAAATATAACGTATTTGAGCATTAGTTTGTGGTAAGGTAAATCACTAACTCTGGCCGTGTCCGAATTCTAGGCTTCGGCATTGGCTGTGGCTTGAGCGCTGAAATGTCAACGTTGTCATTGAAGCCATCAGCCGTAGCCCTAGCCGCTCGATTCACACACGGCATCTCATACTATAGTTTTCAACAAACAAACCGTACAAATGTTATGTGGAAACTTTATACTATAAACCATGTGACCTGTGACGTCACACGCTTACAAAAAAGGAGCCTGGACTTCCTGCAGGCACAGTTTGTACGCAGACCAATGGAAGGATACAATAAATCTTATGTTTTATGGAGATTGCACTGTCTGATTTTCTCAACTTTTGATATGAAGAAAGGGGGACACCTCAAAAAGATGTACAGCTTTTGCTTTTGTTAAACTCTTGAATTTATGTGAAAAATATGACACAAAATGTAAATTTTCCCATATGGCCTGTGTAGTATCTTGCCTGTCAGGAAATTCATTAGAATGTACAAGGTCGCTATTTCTGTAAACAAAGGTAGCACGGTCCATAGGTGGTCATTTTTAGAGTACAACAACAACGGTCGGTGTTTTGTTGGGATCAGTTTTGTGCACTTTCCCATCGGGCTTATATCGATTGCAGCAATCCAAATTAGCACTGTTGATTTTAGAAGCCTTCCAATACTATTTCCTAGTTTTATGGTACTTTTATTACTATAAAGTATACCTGGTATTTTATATTTTTGGTAACCAAGGGACCCAAAGCTCCTGGCACTGTAGGAAATAGGCCTGAAGACAAGTGTTAGATAAGCCTGGCAAAGAAATGCTCCGTTTTAGATGTGGCAAGAAAAGGAAAAAAAAACAAAAAAACAGCCAGGTGCAAGTCCGGGATTTGAACAAGTGCCCACAGAGGTGAACTTTTTACGGTATTTCAGACGAAAACATGAATGTAGAAAGTATTGAAGAAATATATAATTTTCTAAAATGTGTTTGCAATTAAAACTTTCTTATATTGACTCCTTTTCAAATGTGTTGTAAATACAAATTGACAATCCTGCACTTAGTCTTTATAGGAGTTCAGTAGACTACTTGACAAGAAACGGTAAAATAACGACTCTAAGTTTTTGAGAAATTTTGTAAAAGTTGTAAACTACCAAACAAACACCGGACATGTTGAAATCCTAACCTACTTTCATATTATAAGGTTGTGATTATTCACGGCCACATTAACAACAATTTAACCTTCCTAAGTCAACAGGAAAACATATGCAAAACTGAACTCCACTTCCTTTCAATATCAGTTTCAGTTTTTAAAAAAACAAGTCATGGAGGATGCACTACACTTATTACGTCTATATTTTATATGCTTCTCCCCAGATTTTTGCTTCATACAGAAATTCGGTTAAAATGGGTTGCGTGGATTTCAAAATGGCTTTGCTTTTGTTTGCTTTCGGTTTTCTCAACAGCATCGCTGGACAGACCGTTGTTACAAACACGAGTCTAGGGCAGATCATGGGCATGAAAAGCTCCACCGGCTTTGCTCTCCCTCCACTAACACGTTACAGTGGAATACCTTACGCTGAACCACCGATTGAACCACTGCGCTTTGCCAAGCCGGTTCCTAAAGCTGCCTGGGACGGGATTCTCAACGCGACGATGTTTGGTCCAAGTTGTCCACAGTTCTTCGTCAGTTTTAGTGCAGCTTTTGACCAGTTTCTCCCGAATAAGGATATTGACGAGGATTGTCTGACTCTAAACATGTATATACCTGATAATGATATAGACACCATGGGACCACTCCCAGTTATGCTGTTCATCCACGGTGGCGGATTCGTTAACGGACAAGGATCGCTGTATGATGGCACCATCCTGGCTCTACAAGGGAAGGTTATTGCAGTCACCATCAACTACAGACTTGGACTCTTTGGATTCCTTAGTACAGGAGACGATTCAGCCCCTGGTAATTACGGACTTTGGGACCAAAGACTCGCCATTCAGTGGGTGAAAAATAACATCGCAAACTTCGGTGGTGATCCAAATAAGATTACTATATTTGGTGAATCTGCTGGAGGTTGGAGTGTAACCTACCAAATGGCTTCACCTCTGAATGACCGGACTCTGTTCCAGCGCGTTATTGCTCAAAGTGGAGCAGCCTTCCCTGGTTTAATAACACCAACAGATATTGCAAGGTATCAAGCATGGAATCTAGGTAAAGTGCTTGGTTGTAACCTTCCTTATGGAAGTACTACCCGAGACTTAATCAACTGTCTGCGAGAGTTTGACATGCAGACCCTGCAAAATCAGTCCAGCATTATCCAGGCGGCTGCTGTTATAGACGGAGAATTCCTACCGAACATCAACTATCTGACGTCTCTATCACAAGTGGGACAATACGATCTTCTTCTGGGCGTAAATAGCCAGGACGGGAGTGTAGTTGCACTTCGTCAGAGTAGTCTAACAGCCGAGGAACTCAAAGCAGCCACTCTGCTAATAACTACGTACACCTGTGCATGCAACAACCCAGACGACGTCACAAATGCAGTTGTGCCGTTTTATTTCGGAGCAGACAAGTTGGAAGACCCAAGACAGAATGTTCTGAAAGCTGTTGATGTAGGTGGGGATCAGTATTTTGGTATGCCAAGCATCAATTTTATCCACCGTCACCATGAATTCGCTGTGAATACAAATACGTACTTTTATTATTTCACGTATGACGTTGGAAAGGAACTTCTAATTCCAGCGGAATTCCTTGATCTGATTTCTGGTGCACCCCATGGTCTTGAACTATTCTACGTGCTTGGCTATGCACAAGTCCTGCTTTCGTCGAGCTCAGAGGCGGTCATGCTGTCACAACAGTCGGTACAATACTGGGCGGACTTTGCTCGTGATGGGTATGTAAAATGAGAAATTTCAATTTGGGCTTAACTGTTTTCTTATTACAATGCCAACTGTATTCCGAAAGACTGTTATTGCAAGTTTTTCTAGAATATAGTTTTCTAGGCTGCTGGGTCGTAACCGAAAAGTCTGACGAACTTCATCCCTGGGTCTCAATAAGGCAAGAATGAAAAATTTGGTGGAGAACAACCCCCCCCCCTCCCCGTGGTTGTTTTTTAAAATAATACAATGAAATAGTATTTCCAAAAAAAGTTTCCAAAACTATGGTGTTTTGTATTTTTAAGTCTAACAATTTTTATCAATATTTCGTACACAAATATCGACTGATACTTGGATTAAAACGTAAAAACAACAAATTCAAGCGAACGATCATTTTCAAGAGCATTAAACATTAAACTTTGAAAGTAGGCTTGACAGTGTTTTCGTTTTTGCCCCTTATTATTTCAGAGATCCAAATGGGGCCGGTCTACCTGAGTGGCCCAAGTTTGACGCTGAGAACGAGAGTTACATCATCCTTGAACCAAACATCACAACTGGGCAACACTTCAAGGCAGATAAAGTGGCCCTCTGGAGAGACTACGTCCCTACAATAGCAGAATCAATCTTTTCAGAGACCTGTTCAACTGAAGTCCCTGTTAGAGGAGGAAACTCCAAAACACCCTTCAATAAAACTGTAGTGATTTCCACCGAAAATGGCGAAGTATTAGGGTCCGTTATTGGTGCCATACGGATCGCAGACGAGGCTGTGGGCGGTGAAGAGATTGCCGAGTTTCTAGGAATACCGTATGCGAAACCCCCGATTGGCGATTTACGATACCGAGCTCCGCATGACACGGGATCATGGGGCGATGAACCACTTGGAATCCCTGATAAACTACCCCCTGCCTGCATTCAAGACATCCCTGCAGATCCCTGGATGGTCCGCGCTGGATTGACGGAAGTCAGTGAAGACTGTCTAACTCTCAACATCTACGCTCCACTTGTGGAAAACAACGCTTCCTTACCTGTCGTAGTTTTTTTACATCCTGGAAGAGGAACTATCGGTACATCATCTGTTTATGATGCTGTACCTCTGTCATCTAACATAGAAGCTATCGTAGTTGTCATCAACCATCGTCTTGGAGCATTGGGATTCTTGAGTACTGAAGATGAAGAAGCTCCTGGTAACTATGGATTGCACGATGCGTTGGCTTCTCTCAAATGGGTCAGCAAGTACATAGGCAGCTTCGGAGGTGATTCTAACCGCGTCACTGTGATCGGTCATGGATCTGGGGCGGTTATTGCGCACTTACTCGTCATGTCAAAGAAGGCAGAAGGGCTTTTTCAGCGAGTAATACTAATGAGTTCCACTGGTCTCGTCCGTCCTCTTTTAAACCCTGTCCAACTGAGTCCAATCGAGCAAGCAAGAGCCATTGCCAGAAGTGTGGACTGTCCAATTAATAACAGTGAGTTAATGATCAAGTGCTTGCGTCAGAAACCAGCTCGGGATGTTGCAGGGAGCAGCAAGCATTCCCTTTTTATTGCCCCATTCAGAGCAATAGTCGACGGTGATATTCTGACTGATGATCCAAGGGCACTGTTGAAATCAGGAAAAATCAACAATGTAGACTTGATGATTGGGATAGTAAAAGATGAAGCCTCACCAACTTCATTTGGACTCTTTTTTAGTGACATAAGTTTCTGTCCATCTCAAGAGGAAGCTGAAGGCTTGATTGCAGCCGTCAGTCGAGCTTCATTCAATAATCCTGAAAAGGCTGCCATAGCTTTGTCTACGGAGTATCTTAGCCGGAAAGGATTGGAGGACGAGTGTCTTACAAGAGGAAGTGTCAGGCAATTTCTGCAAGATTGTTTTGGTGCGTCACCCAGCTTGGAATCTGCCTATCTTCATGCTGCTTTGGGGGATGATGTATTTTTTTATACGTTTGATCACGAACCAACCTCTCACTACTTTAGCTTCCTTCCCCCACAAGCAGGACCTGCTTTTGGTGACGACCTTCAGTTCCTGTTTGGAGATCCTTACAGTTCCCACGTTGATGAATACAAGCTCACCTACCGACTCCAGGATAAGCAGATGAGCTTAGAGATGATGACCTTGTGGAAGAACTTCATACACGATGGGTAAGTTTATTTAGTGATGGACATACTTATAATGAAAGTGAGCAAGAAGATGCATAGGCCTATCGGTGGTTAAGGTTAGGTTTGTCTCTTTCCACAATCTTTCCAAGTTAGTGTACTAATGGTGAGCTCCGTATTTCTTTACAGGAATCCAGGCGTTTCTCGGTCTGGAGTTGCGTGGCCAAGTTTCGACACAGAAAACCTCGCCTTCATGTCTCTGACAAACTGTCCTGAAGTTCGATCTGGTCTAGATTACGATTGGCCTCACCTTGTGCAGTTCTGGTCCAGCCTACTACCGTCTATCACTACGCTGTCACCCTCAGCCATGCCGACCGAGACCCGACCCACCGAGTCTCCAGACACCACCAAGCCTACGGAGCCTTGTATTGTAGGAAAGGGTGTGGGGTTAAACTTAACCCCAGATGATGCTACTGTTCTCATCCAAGTACTTATTGCGTTGGTTGTAGTGGCTTTGATCCTGTTGGTTTCATTCTTTGTTGGTTGTTTGGTGTACAGGGTCCGCGCTGCCCGAAATGAATCTCGTGGAGAGGCTGATGGAAGTGGCGTTCGGTTAAATTACTTTGATGTCGGTGAGAAAGATTTTCTTTGAACAAATTATACATTTCAATAGATGTTAAATTTACATCGGGGAAAAATAATATTAGTTGTGGTGTACCAATACACCGATGTGTTAAGCACTGTATAGATGGATTGCACATGACGTCATTGAGCGCCATCTTTGATGACAAACAATGGAAAAATGCACGCGTGTACCCACTGCGCACGACTTTCAGCCAATGATAGCCTTTTACGCGTGCACGTTTCATCAACGATGGCGGCCAATGCAAGGGACGTGTTAGCCCTATATAGGACTCTTCCTCTGTGCTGTACACAGATACAAATACGAAAGTGAAAGGCCGCCAGGGCTAGGGACGTGTATACTCAGCACTTTCCCAGAGTTCTGCGAACAAAATCCTCATGCATATTACTCGGGTGGGACTCGAACTCACGACCTCTGACCTTATCTCAGAGCAGAAGTCATACAGCTTTAGAACAACGAGATTGCCCGGTAGCTAGAGGCAGTTCGAATCCTATATTCTAGCAGCGGGTACCACAACTTACTCAAATAGATGTTAAGTTTGCAGGTTCTAAAGAATATTATTTGTGTTTTCCCACACACCGATGTATGTGTATGTATGTACAATATACTTTCCCGAGTCCTGGGAAAGAAAGACCCACATTCATAACCACGGACATAAATGAGAACCTGGTTAAATTGTTAGTTAATTTTGACCCAGGGTCAATTATGTACTTTTGTGACCCACTTATCAGTGAGTTCATTCGGGTTATATAATGTGTGTTTTTGATTGCACATGCTAGACCCGGATTTTAGGCCATTTATTAAATGTAGACTCATCCGTGCTATGTATGTTATTAAGTTGTAGGCCCTATTACATTATTTAGTATCTTAATATCATTATCTTTAAACAACATAGTATTTTATGTTGGAAGCAATATACAAGGATATGCTATATCAGTTATAAATTTAAATACACAGTGAAAAATGCAAATATTTTTGTAAATATTCGGAAAATAACTATGCAGTAAAAAACATTGAAACAGTGGTTGCTGCAACGTCATGATGAAATGTTGCTATCTCGTTTTTCAACTTAATTAATATCGTTGTTAGTTTTGAATAAAAGTGAGCCATTTTTCAGAATGTTATTTTGTGAAAAAGAGTGTTTACATTGTGCTAGAATTGTTTGCATCGCCCATGAGCTGGCAGCATTATTTTGACAGATAATTATTTAATTATTGAAACCTCACATCGTATCCCTTTCAAGGTGGTGTATTATTGTTGCTTCTGCTTCAGAAGTATCACTAATGAGAGACATGGCGTATCATAAATGTACACTATTGTTATTAAAACACAATTTTCTAGTGAATTTACCTTTGTCACTTCGTATAGAATTGATGCTTCTTCCTGTGGCTGTTTCACATTTTCATTTGATAGTCGTCGAGGCAGTCCATCGTTCTATAATCTGAAGGAATAGAAAATTGAGGCGAAGTAATTTTCACTGGTCACGGACACGATTGAAGAAAATTGCTTTTGAAAATTGCTTTGTTTTGAAGAAAAATTCGAACCATTGTATCTGTGAAGTGAGTAATTAGATGGGTTTTCTGAGGTTAGATGTCATTATGATTGAGTAGAATGATGTAATAATTGCATCAATGATAACTATATGTTTTTATTTTATTTATTCTACACCGAAGTAGCCTATACCTGGTGCTTTGCCCCGTGAGTCCCGCATGGAGGGGGGAAGTGGGAGTCTACAGCCATACTACTCGAGTGGAATTATATGGTAAGACACTAGAATCGCGGGGTCATGGGTTCGCATCCCACCTGAGTATAGTGGCCCCCTCTTTGCAGAGCTCAGGGAAGGCACGGAGTATCAGTTCTTGTCACACAAAACCACAAAATAATGCTATTATTGAAGTTCTTAAAAGACTTCTTGAAGAACTTCAAGACCACCTAGACACAAAAAAACATAAGTGTTGCTGTTATACTTTCATTCCCCTTGCATTAAACATTGCATTAATATAGTCCACCCACTCACCCACCACCACCCGAACCTACATTCTTAAAGATTATCTGTGTTGTGAAACATGAAGCTATTGATATACGAGCAGCTCAACACACACGTATTACCTATTGATGAATCAGCTGTGTTTGCTATACATTGGTTAATTCTGCTCATAATATCCAAGTGTGCATCGATGGGCATTTCTGTGGCAAACAAGATGTCAACCACTTTGAATAAGAGCACCGATATACATTGTTAAGGTGCTATCTTTATACAATTATTGGCAAGGACGAGTTTTTTCTTCTTCTTCTTTCTTTGGCCTGTAGTCACTGAGGTATGCTGCAGGAGGAAATGACTTGGTGTTCAAAACATAGCGATAGAAAATGCACTTGTCGACTACGCAGGTTTATAGCACACACAATAATATTTACTTCAAGTGCTCTTTTTTGTGCATGTATCTAATTGTATGAGCGTCGATGTGAAGCTGTAACCAATCAAGATATTTTGAGGCTCTGTAAAAGAGATTTTTAACGTGCAACCGTCATTGATGATAACGGCAACTGATGCCGCGAGGAAGTGTTTTTGCCAATCGTCTTTACCGCGGGACATAACCCACTTATCTGTGTCTGACGAATGTTCGGGACAATATGAAAATCACACTCGTTGCTTTGTTGGTGCTTTTGGACAGGCCAAAGCTCAATCCGTTGTGAATACTACAACGGGGGAAGTCCGGGGGCGTGTCGTGCCACCACCACCGGCCCTGCAGCTGACTGTTTCCGGAGCTCAGTTTGGTACGGTCAGCCAGTTCCTCGGTGTACCATACGCCGAAGCTCCTACCGGGACTCTTCGGTTCGCCAAACCAGTCCCGAAGATTCCTTGGAACGGAGTTCGAGACGCCCAGGTATTTGGACCGGGCTGCCCACAGGATTCCGGTTTAAATGGTACCACTAATGAAGACTGCTTGTTTTTAAATATCTTCACACCAGACAATTTAGTCAATACTTCCGGCCATGTACCAGTCATGGTTTGGATCCATGGCGGTTCGTTTGTAAGAGGACAGGGGGCACTTTACGATGCTACACTTTTCTCTCTATTAGGTGAAGTGGTAGTGGTAACTTTTAATTACCGACTAGGAATACTCGGGTTTCTCAGCACTGCTGATGACCGCATGCCGGGAAACTTTGGCCTATGGGATCAGAGGCTGGCGTTACATTGGGTGAAAGACAACATTGGAAACATTGGAGGTGACCCAGATCAGATAACCATTTTTGGCGAGTCGGCAGGCAGTTTCAGTGTCACCTACCAAATGCTAACTCCGTTGAACGACGTCAATCTATTCCAGCGTGTCATCGCTTCGAGTGGAGTAGTAGCAGCAGCGGGTCTTCTACTCACCTACGACGAGGAGCAAGTACGCAGCCAAACCATCCAAATCGCAACAGCACTAGGTTGTCACAACACATCCACATTTTCTTTACTGGCTTGCCTCCGAGAGGCGCCTGTGGACTCCATCATCCTCAACAACAATGTCCTCGAGTATCCCATCGTGATTGACGGTGAGTTCATCTCAGATCGAATCGACGGACTGATATCATCACATTTTGCACAGTACGATCTTCTCGTGGGAACTAACAGCAACGAGGGCTCTGTTGTCATCCCATCATTCGGTGCCCAAGAGTTAAACACCGATGAGTTCCATCAGTTGTTTGGAATTTGGACGCGTGTAATCTGCCAGTGTAGTAACGCTGCAGCCCTCACAGACGTTGGTAAGATCGTGTACGCGACTGAGGCGAGGTATAAAGATCCTCTTGAAAATGCCAGAATACTTTTTGACTTTATTGGGGACTCGTATTTCACCGCGCCAGCCATAAATTTCCTCAAACAGCACGCGGCTTCAGCTGCCAACGTGAATACATACTCATACTACCTGACGTATAGCGACGGGAATTCGAAGGAGACATTGGTACCTGCTGAGTACTTAGATGCCATACCAGGATCACCTCATGGCATCATTCCTGGCTACCTCTTCGGGAATGCATTGGTGTCAGGAACCTCTGCAAATGCCACAGCACGGTTCTCACAAGACATTATAGCATATTGGACAAACTTTGCTAAATATGGGTAAGTCTAAAAACAGTTAAGGGTTTTGAGGCATTGCATGGTGAGGTGTCAATGTTATATGCAGTTTGCGGTAACATCATGTATATATCTACGTGCTGTCTGAGGTGTTTTGAGAATTTATCTTGCTGCCGCGGTGAGTAGATTTCGGAATTCGGTAGACAAGTTTCCTGAATTACGAAATCTACTCTGCGGCAGTAGAATAAATAGCAATTCTCAAAGAACAAATCTAGAGTTCTCTTCAAAACTGAAGTAGTACTCAGTTCCGAACTGTCTTGTCCTGCAAGTTTATTAACTACTAACTGTTCGGAAAGGAGGAAATTTAACACAGTTCTTTGGGACAAAATGCATGGTGTCAATTTTAACACCCCGGTTTTTGCAGTGGTAATGGGAGACGGAAAGCCAAATCCGTAACTTTCGGGAGATGGATTGTCTCTGAGGTAGACTTGATTCAAGTCCCTTTCTCGTGCGAGGTCCCTAACACACACAGTCATGTAACGCGCCAGCATGCAGCCACAGTACAGACATATAATACCAGTGCGCCCTCACCGACAAAATGTAGCTATTGTGGTGGCGATCAAGGGACTTGACGGGGTCGTTTCCTACTCCACGCATTGAATAGAAAAATCTCCCCGAATGGGGAGATGTGGGAGCGTGGAAGTGCCGCCCCTTTCATTTAGTATTCATCTTACTCTGTGACCTTACTCTGTGACGTTTGTATCATGTATCATGTATCTACGGACGTAAGCATCTCCAGAATGGCTGCCGGGCGGAAGAGGGGGGTAGGTGTTTTAAGTCGCTGAATTGCATTTGTCAACAATTCAAAGTATGCATTTGCAAACAATACCAATCCCAATGTATACGTAATATTAACTTGAATTCAAATAAATTTGTAGTTTTTATATATATTAATGCATTTCGATCCTCGACAAAGTACTTTACCCCCCCCCCCCCCCGCAAATAAAAAAATCAACGAGTCTTCTTTTTGAACGCGTTTGATTGGACAACAAGTAGTGCGCCGTAACTTTGCATATTCGTAAGTGAATAAATTTACATATCAGGCAACTGCGGGATCGTCAAGTCCCTGTCCCGCGCGCGGAACAGGTTGGGGAATGCAGAGCGCAAAACAATAGTGAGGCAAGGAAGGGCCTTGCACGGGATTGGGACTTGAGTCAAGTCTATCTCTGAGGGGGAGCGTGGGTCAGCTCGTGCCAGGGCTGGAAGCGGGCATGCAGTGTGGACCGGACGAGCAGGCGATCGTAACCGGGAAATCCCACAAAGTATGGGCACCTTCTTCGAAAATATGTCATCTAATGTGTACATAGTATTAGAGGGAGCTGTGTTACCAGACCAGTAATTCTTTACACTGTTAACCTTGGACCGTCAATATTCTATATACACCTGTACACGGTGGAGACCGCAGTGTGATCAAGTTATTGTTAAGACCGTTTTTATTTCTGTTATGACCCATCACACGCCAGTCTAGAACTAAAGTAAACATTATTAAAGAGGGAGTGATCCTTTTAAAGACCGAAGAAATAATTGACACTGAGCAACAATGAGACCATAAAATCAATGTGATGCGATGCAACCAACCTGCCTATACAGCAATCCTTCACCGATCTTGAACTCTTGGTGGCAGCAGATACCGCCATTATTGCGGTGGTAACAGGGTGGTACTGCGCTGCCTAGCGACGGGTTTAAGCGATTTGCAAAGTGAAAGTCCAATAACCCGCGACTGATCAAATGATCGCCGTGTAGCCCAAACCTTATACCAGTCGCTAGGCAGCGCAGTACCACCCAGGTACACCGCAGTAATGGAGGCATATCTGCTGCCACCAAGAGTTCAAGATCGGTGAAGGATTGCTGTATACTACTGAGTACCGCGTATAGGCCTACTGATAATTCCTAGACTTTGGCAGTTTTTCAGACATAAATATTTCTCTCGACGGATTTTAGTTTTGCAATTCATGCAGATGACATTCAGAGTACTAATAAATTTTTCCCCCATTGATGATCTACTTTGTCTTTTAAGTGACAGGAAAATATACATTTGAGGTTTCCGTTGGCTATATAGTGAAGCGAATTTGTGTAACGGGTGTTATTAGTTTAAAAATATTATACAAGCTACAAGAGGGTTTTTATAAAGATTAAACTATCGAAATAACATATATTATAAAATCAGACAAATCAAAAAGGAAAAGGATACACTATGCACCATCCAATGCGTAATTGATATTACCGAAACCTGCACTTTGACCTCTAACCCAAGTGATGCAATAGGCCTATGCAAAAATACAGATGAAGTTTACATTTAGCAACATAAATGTCATACAGTTTACTCACCATGAGATTCTTCTGCACCACAGAGGTGGCTGACCGATGCAGAAGGGCGCCAACAGCTATGAAATGCATCATCGGAAGGGAATAGTAATTGCTGCTTATAACTTGGAAATAAGAGAGAAAAAACCAGCACTCTACGACTAGGCCCCTATTTTCGGCGGAGAAATGCAGAATGGTTGAGTTTGAATTGGCGGCTGAGGTTGTTCCTGTGCTTCTTCAACACCAAGTCAACGCCGTGATCCATCCGCAGCCACAGCCGCGAATTCAGAACGGCCGTGGCATCTTTTCTTGTTTTGCATTTCGCACCTGAATACACCGTAAACGCTTGAATGGGCATTCGCATTTTACTTATTTGCAGACAATGCTACAAGAATGTCCAGCCCCCCCCCCTCCCCAATACAAAACAAACTTTCACTGGGAAGAAATTGGGCAATCAAACATTCCCAAAGATTTTTAACTCGCTATGTACAAAAGGATGACAAATCGACAAAACTGGCATAATGCGATGTCGGTTGATGACACTATTTTAATGGTGTGTCATTGGGTTTCGACGACACCTCCCCAAAAAATTAAAAAAGAATATGGCACGCCCGGGGGTTGCTCGAGCCATCCAGTCTCAATTCTAACCATTCATTGGCTTTCTCTCTTGAATCTTTCATGTCTCACATTTAATGCGACGTTACTTGTCTCTACAGTAAAGAGAGCACAATGTTACTATTAAAACCGTTACATTTTCAACTATACATTTTCGACCTTGCCTGTCACATGAATATAAAGAGCGCCCTCTGGACTCTAACAAACTCCAAGGTCAGAACTGACCTAGATTCTGGGTCCCAAACGGGGCCTGACCTATTTGTGGGTCAGGCTGACCCAGATTCTTGGTCCCAAACGGGGCCTGACCTATTTGTGGGTCAGGCTGACCCGGAAAGTGGTTAACATAACATTATTGGGAGTTAATTCGTATACTGAGTCAGTTTGACCCGCTTCTGGGTCATTTTGACACATATATACCGGGTCATGTTGAACTACAAATGGGTTAGGCGCCACTGAACTCGGATACGGGTCAATTCTAGTCCGTTTGCCAAGTCCATCGCCAAGGCCATCGTGGCTTGGACAGCTTTGTCAACAGCGGAGCGACTGGAACGGGAGACGACGCGCGTGAGAGCCGAGTGGAAAAGGCCCTCGTGGTACCACTCGCGTGCGTGGTCTCCCCTTCCAGACGCTTGGGATCGCGGTTCTACGAAACTGTCCAAGCCACGATTCTGACCGGGATTAAATTCTGACCGGGACGTTTTGAAAGTGGTGTCACGTGAAGAAAAAAACAGCGCCCTCTGGTGCAACAATTATTTGTTTATTCGTTTACCAATCTAAACATGTGATTAAACCAACTTCACACGGTCGTCTGAAAAATATATATAAATTGTATGAGCTAAAAACACATTACTTCTTACAGCAAATAACAGTGTTTAAAATCAGTAAATACAAGTTCCCTTTATATTGTCGATATCATTCACACCGTGTGTATAAATTAACTTGTAAAGTATTTAAAGTATTGGGGAAAAAAATACCCCTTTCTTTACAGAGAATGGTGACTGTATCGATCTAGTCATTTATGCGCTTTTCAATCTCCTTTTTAAGGGAGGGGGGAGGTTTCTTAGTGGGGGTCCTGCTTCTTCCCCCTTCTGGGTACACCACTGTGTCATCCGCTTCATTTGGTTCCAATTGCTCAAAAGGGTGTCGCCCCAACCCACAGGAAATTGAGCACATTCTCCATCAACCACGTGGTAACTAAATAACAACCTGTGCCGGCGAATCTGTTTTTCCCAAAGCACTTAACCTACTACACGGACCTCCAATACGTAAAAGGTTATCATAATGTTGATCTACTTCATGTGTCTGCTTCAGTCAACCCATTTCGTGCACACTAGGGCCCAATTTCATAGAGCTGCTTAAGCAGAAATATTGCTTAACAATTGTCTGCTAAGCAGAAATGAGCAGGATACCAGTCACAAATTGTACATGTGACATGGTAGATTGGCTGGTAACCATATTCTGGTAAGCATATATTTTGTTGTGCTTAGCCACTTTTTGTGCTTAAGCAGCTCTATGAAATTGTGCCCTGTACATACAAAACAGAACGATAATAATACTAAATATACAGATGGTACACTCTAAACACTTCCTGGTCAGAATTGACCGGGATCCAGGTCCCCTGGGGCCTGACCCACTTCTGGGTCAATATGACCCGGGAATCTGAGTCAAAATAACCAAGAAATGGGTCGAGATGACGCAGAGTCCGAGCTGAAATCCAATTGTCAAACCACTTTCCGGGTCAGAGCGACCCGGAAATGGGTCAGGCTGACCCGGAAATGGGTCAGGCCCCTGTGTGATCCGGAATCCGGGACAATTCTGAGACCGGAGTTGACCCGGAATCCGGGTCAATTCTGAGACCGGAGTTTTCAGAGTGTACGGAGCTCCGGGAGTGCCTTGTATAGGCCTACAGTTATCCCGACGAACAATATCATATATAATCTGATCTCACTAAGTCGACTTACACTACAGTCCAAAGTCGACTTATGCACAGTCGTATTATTAAATGGATTAAGGCGACTAACTGTTATAACTTATATATCCAAGACGACTTACTGAATCTAAGATATCGACTTACAGGGATAATCTTTACGAATTTTTTAAAACCAATAAATCGTTTTCTTAGCAAGTGTCATGTGAAGTGAACTAATTTTTATAAAGAAAATCAACCTTGTGAAATAAATGATCTCTGAGTGAATGGTATAAATGACACTGCCGAAACTCTGTGCAAACCTTGTAACATAATGTTAAAAACAACATACAAAATATTCAATATAATACACAATATTTTTTGGACAGACATTAGTTTTGGCAGTTATGTACAGTACTCTCGATGCTGTGGCGGCATCCTGCGTCTCTTGTTATCAACCATGATATTGATAAAGGGGTTATAATTAACCTTGGTCATCGATAACCTAGGGGTTGTGTTTTGACGAATTATACTCAAAATAACAAAGTAGGCCTGCACGTAATTATATTGAAGATGATTGCCGTGCATTTTCCTGAGCAGTATTACCGTTAAACATAGCATCTACTCTTAGTGAATCAAGATTACAAATTGTCAGAGTCTAAGAGTCAGTAAAAAATATGAAATGAGAACAATGTTTCTTTGATATAAGACCAATAAAGGTTATGCCAATCGAAACAGGTAGTCCATCTTAACAGGTTGTCAACTGTATAGAATGTAAGACTTTAACACCAGAAACTGTTTCGTTTGAACATTAATAGAACGTTCACAAGCCGACTTGGTTTTCGCCCAAACAGTACAAAAAGGAATATAGGCCCTATCAATTGTTAATATTACCAAAACCGGCTGTACAATTTAAATTGTTCCTTGTAAAAGTTACACAGAGCGAGAGGAGCCGCGGGGCTTGGAACCAAAGTGTGTCAAGGTACGGTAAGGTCAAACTGGTATCGTCGTGAAATATCACTAGATCAAATATTTGTAATGTCTTTATTTTTACAACTCAAGAATAAACAACAGGAGTTACCTCTAGGGCTGAAACTCTGAGAGGCAAAACTCTAACCCTTGCTGCGTCACTGAAATAAGAACAGACAGGCCTACTTTTTACATTGTTCAGTATTCGTAAACGAAAGATTGACAATAACATGTCACTGTGAATTTCACATGTCAGACTCAGAGGTTGGTTGCAGAGGTGTATTGTGACTAGAAAAACACACTAAGGGTATACGCCGTTCTTTACAATTCAATGAACTTGTATAATCGTAACAATAATACATTTAAACCTAGATTTGTTTGATCTGTGTTTTGTTTATTTTGATTGTTTGTCCTCAACCGAGGCTCGATTTCACAAAGCACTAAGATCTATCATTAAGATGAGTTGTCAATCTTACCCAAATTGATTTGTATTGTGACAACACACTATTATGCTTAGCAATTAAGAAGATCGATTGGCAGTTAAGATTAATCTAAGCTCTTTGTGAAATCGAGGAATAACTTGTTCGTTCTTACTCGTAATTTACATTACAATATTCGTAATACAAAAGTGCTAAGACTTCATTTCATGTGCGAACAACAATATTTTGATATGTATATTAAACTGCTATGGTTTTTACATTCCTGAATTTAAGACATTTCTAAACTGAATAGAATACACTAACGCCAAATCAATCATATTTACAAAAAAGAACTAAAACGTATTTCGATTTAATGAACAGGAAATGTTTTCTCGTAAGACCCTTAAACCTATGCGCGAGTAAAATATTTGTCGTGACAGTAAATAGCAACCGTTTAATATACACAACGGCTGTTCATTTTGAAAACTCCATGATCCCTTAACAAATGGGAACTCATTTTTTAATGCGAACATGGAAAATTATCGTTAACAGTTTTCCTACTGTTTTTTTTTCTTTCTTTCTATGAAGTCCAAGTAGATCATTTATTGAATGACCTTATACTACACTATCCAAGCTCTGATAGTCTTTGATGATTGTTGATTGTAAATATTTTCATCTTTCCTTCACATTTTTGTATCTTCTGACTCAGAGTAAAATGCTTCATTAACCTCGAATGCCGAACTCTTCTGAAGCGACCCGTTGGTCTTGACAAGGCCGTTCGATTTCGAGTGAGTTTTGTTCTCTTTGTACTTGATCTTGTAACCAAGGACTGCGCCAAAGACTATAATGATCAGCGCCAGTAAAGCAACGATTACAAACAAGAAGACTTCAATCAGTGATTCCGCTTGATCCTTGGTTAACTTGAAGCCAAGGCCTTCGCCGATGAACACCTCCTCGCAGTCCGGGGTGGCTGAACCATCCGGTTTGTCGGGACAAGACTCATCAGCGGCCCGGCTGAGCTTGGGGAGGTAGTCAGTCCAGAACATCACCTTATCTTGCCGGTATGCCTCGCCTGGTGTGTCGTTTTTCAGTTGTATAAGCAGGTACTTCTCCGAGCCACCATACTTGGGCCAGTACGTCAGGTTGCCGCTCATCACGTCATCCGGGTTCACGTTCGGGTCTCTATTGAATAAAAACAAAATCAAAATGGCAGACATTTGTATTTATTCTTTTTTTTTAAAGAAATGTGACCCTGTGTTACAACGAATAAACCAATCGAGGAAACACTGTGGTTTGATGGAAAAGGCATCTGCTTCAAGATGTGAGAGGTCGTGGGCCACGGACGGTGCCTGTGTAAGTTTCCCAGAGGCTGCCACACTAGGAAAGTACCGAGTAAACAGTAAGCCTTGACCATGGCGGTAAAAGTACTACCTCCATGCCTTGACCAAGGCCGTTTAAACGAAACCGGCACCAGCCTAATGGCGGGGACACGTGCAAGAACTGTATTCAGTGACATCGTCACACTGTGGGGGTCGATGTGTTTGTGCAACCTCGTACACCGATGTACTTTGCCTGCACATTAGAACACCATGCATGAGGAACAGTACTGTCACTATACAGCACGGTACTCGGACTGGCAGTGGTCTAGACGTCTGTGCAGGCTACTCAACCTCTAATACCGCGGGCGAACTTCAGTCGTGCAGCGCAAAACATTTTCTGGGAAGTGCAACTGCCTTGGACAAGGCTAAGTAAACATTGAAGGGGAGAACTGAAATCGATCGTGCAATATTTAAACGCTGTACATGACTCTGGTCTCAAAAGTACAAACGCGTCACGTGATCCCCGAAGTTAGTTAGTTAAAGATGCATCGCCCGATTTTAGTTTTATTTTTTCTCAAAATTGACGATACAAAATTTGATTGATATGTTGAATTTAATATAATTTTGTCTGTAGTCGAGAAAGTTACAAATATTCACTCACAAAATCTATCATAATAATAAGTGGGAAAGTTTATTGGAAATTACAAAATGAGCATTTGTCGGGATATGACAATATTTCACAATCAGTTTTAGTATATATAACAGTTTCTTCTTCATGTTTCTTAAAACGAAGGACCAATGCATGGTATTTTTTATAATACTTGTTTTCGTAATGTGACTTAAAACATCTGGTGACATATTGTAAACGGTGTCAAAGGCCCACACAATTATGCAGTGGCTATTGAAAAGGGAGCCCACAAGTTCCATTTAAACCTTTTGTCTTTGCCTTCTCCCTTTCCCCCACAGATATCCATATTAATTTAGTCTGCCCTATTAACTAATTATTTACTTTTCTTCCATTCTGTCCTTTGTGTTTCCAACTTCTTGTGGTCAAGCCATCCCCTTCCCTCCAACCCCCCCACTCTACCTATTCCTGTATTTCCACTTGACTGCTCTTGTCAGCCTTGTATCCATGTATGTGTGTTGTCTTGTCATTTAGCCTTCGAGAAAGACTCTGATAGGGTCGAAAAAAGACTCTGATAGAGTCGAAAAAAGTCTCTGATAGGGTCGAAACGTCAGGCCACTAACTAACTTTGTGCAAGTTCCATTAAAAAAATAAAGTATTTTGACCAGAATTATCTAAAAGGATTTGTTGTGCAATCTGTATTATTTCGTTGTTGTTGCTGTTGTTTTGGTCTTTTTACCCCTTGCAATGGATATGACTCGGGAAGAAACCGTGTGGTAATCACTCATAGAAGGGTAATAAAAAAGCAATATAATATTATAAGCATGTTATACTACTACTATCTCAGTTTATGTATAGCACTTTTCAAACACAAAGGGCGTCCAAAAGCACTCATTATGTTTTTCTATATGCAGGCCTGTTTGGAATAATACAACCGTATAAATACGTGTGTACATGTAGCACCTTGTAACAGCGTACAAGGTACTGTGGTGCAGCCCACGCCAAAAACACCGGGGGCAAACCCCTTCTCTTGACGATAATTAACGGCGTCATCCAAACGGAACAGAAAGGTATGTTCTGCGCTTCATGTCTGACTGGTTCCACGGCTGGTATACATGGCCCCTAGCGTTTGCCATGACTACTTTTTAGTTTAATAGAAATCATGTGAGTTGTGCCGACATTGCATGTTTTCATTTGAGATATTGTGATGAACACAATAACGCACTATCCTGCTTAAAAACAACCCAAAGTGCCAACAACCATTTTAGAGACCCCAATTATACAGTCATACACGTACTGCACGTCTCCACTTTCGACTAATCCCTTTACCAGGGCCTGTACAGGGGAAATGCGAGTACGTATTAAGGGGTTCAATATAAGAGTTTGTCTCACAGACAAAGTAAGAAGGTCTCGTCTCTAATTATCTAGAGTAGCTCCTTTGCGTTTACACGATCACCTCTATCTCTAAGAGTGTCTAGTTTCAATCCTTCCTATTTCGTTAGTCGAATTTGCTTTGTTTCCCCCCAGTTCCGTTCCTAGTCTGTCCTGTACGATCTGTTATATAAGTTCCATTAGTCCAGCTTCTTGTTTCATGACATTTCTATACAAGACTTTGTATTTTGGATATGCTTTTATAATTGCCTGTTTTAATTGTGTCGTGTATAATTGGTAGTCTTGTATATTTAAAGGCAGGCAAGGCAACGTCAACAACGACAACAACAACAACAACAATAGCAGCAGCAGCAACAACAACAGCAACAGCAACAAAACACACTACATGAGTCAATGGCATCACCCGTCCCCAGCAGAGTCTTTCTCAAAGTCTAAATTAATGACGACACAACACACACAAGTATACAAGTAAACATAAGTATGCATCCTTATGTGTGTGCTGAGTTTGCCACGAAATTTTGTTTTCATTTATACCCGATTTCATTGTGGCTCTCTTTTTTGTATTTCTTTAAACATATTTGTCAAATTGACCTTCTGCATATTAATTACTTGTATGTACACTTTCCAATAAAAACAATTAATGTGGACATGAACTGAATTCAAGTTGAATGGTTCAACCTACCCGCTTTTGGCAAAGTTTGACCAGTAGGTAATGACCCGATCACTGAGCCGCCGCTCTTCGTCTGTGAAGCTGGATGTCATACTGAAAGGCAAACCAAACACGTAGGATAATTCCTCGCCGTGAGGGACCAGGTTGAGGCGCGGGTACCTGTCATCTGCTGAACTCCGGTGATCGAATATAGCCGCATGACAAATGCCCAGCGGCGGCAACCCTTTCAACAGACTGGAGAGGCTAGCGATGTAGTTGAAGTCCAACATAATCTCTACGAGAGATTTCATACGGGATAAATCCTGGTCCATGCCCTGCTCCGTATAACCCCGTGTAACAGCAAGAGTGTTCAACTTTCCCAGCCTCAGCATCCTCACCACATGATCAAATTGCTCCTGGTCTATTCCTTCCGTAGGGTTGAATTCAGGTATGGCGCCCGAGTCTAAAATAACCGAGCCATCACCCGAAGTATGCAAGACCAGTAGGTCGTGAAACAAGTCCGGACGGTCGAATTCGTACGACAGGAAGACGTCATCGATGAACGGGATGAACACGATGGGTAAAGGACTGATTTTGTTGGCCACACCACTGCCGTGGGAGAAGAGTGCCCCCGGCGGCTTCTCAACATCCCGTAGACATTCGAGGAGTCTTGAAGTATCTTTATATATACACCCTGTAGCTTCCCCAATTCGGGTAGAAAGATCTGGAATATCGCTTCGACGTTGCAGCGTATTCGTGGTTGCAATGGGTCCGCTATGGGTAGCGACACGTCTGAAGAGCGGGCGACTGCCATTAGCGAATAGATGAAGGGTCACAGCATCACCACCTGCAGACTGACCAAAGAGCGTCACCTTGCTTGGATCACCCCCAAAAGCAGCAATGTTCTCGCTTACCCATTTCAGCGCTAACTGTTGATCGAGCAGGCCGTAGTTCCCCTTGGCGTTCTTGTCGCCAGTACCCCAGAACCCAAAGATATTCAGCCGGTAGTTGATGGTTACCACAACGACATTACCGCGAACTGCAAGGGCGGACCCGTCGTATCCACTCCCCTGACCGGTCAAGTAGCTCCCCCCATGGATGTAAAAGATGACAGCCAGCCCAGGCCCGGATGCATTGCCATTAACGTCTACGGGAGTATACACATTCAGTGACAGACAATCTTCATCAAGTACCGTGGCTTCCGTTGGTATTTGCACAACGTAGTTAGGGTAGAATGTGGCCACGCCCGTCAGGTCTTGCCAACACGACGGTCCGTACTTGGTCGCGTTGAATATGCCGTCCCACTGTGCCTTTGCCACCGGTGCACGAAACCTCATCTGTCCGGTAGGAGGCTCTGCATACGGTATCCCTTTAAAAGCCCAGTACTCACTCCCACCAAGTTCTTGGTGGACACCGCGAAGATCACCTGAAGATGTACTCACGATTGGGTCAACGACACAGGCAATCGGACCAACCATAAGCGCCATGCAAGTCAAAGATGCAAGCACCGCCATTTCGAGTGATAACATTTTGCCAAGACACTGCGCGAAAAACGTACCACAGTGTACAAGCCTGAACTCGTAGGTACCAATTTAGTTGAACTCGTAGGCTCATGCATGAATGGGTAATATTGTTGACAAAAGAGTCTCTATTCAGTCAGGCCAAATGCGTGCTTACCGAACGAGTCATACCAAACAAAACCTATAGAAGCTTGAAGCTATTGAAATTTAATTGAACCGACCAAGCTTGTACAATACACAGTCTGCAATACATCAACGCTACACAAAGCATTATGCCTTAGGTAACAGTTAGAAGAAAGGGTCACTGACAAACCAGTTCACTAGTTTAGAATTGAAGGCGCTCTCTGTAGTAGTAGCCTGTTATTGTTAATCAGCCACTCATCGCCACTCTCAAAGAACAATATTCCACGGCCGTGAATAACGATTAAATAAATTCCACTGCTACTTTCCCGCAATATTACACTGAAAGTGATTTGATTCTTGTATTGAGAAGTGTTCACTCAATAATAAAAAGTAGATTTCTCAATGGGTGTGTTGCACCATTGGCAGTTTTCCCAATTCCGTTTTTGCAAATCCACACATCTCGAGTAGGCCTACTTGGTGAAAGACGACAACGGTGCTACACGTCCTGAGAAATTATTCACTTGACGCGACAGTTTTGGAGAAAAGGTGTAATGAAAAACGAAAACCTGTGTGTGATACAGAAGCGGATATCCCTAACACTGTGCACATTATTCATGAAGACATGAAACTTAACACGCGCACTTGCATTCACAAGGAAAGCACCTCAGCCAGGGGAACTCAATGTAAATGGGGTCTAACAGCTAGAAAAAGAAAAAATACAAATTTTCGGATTGGTAGAACTGAAATAATGCTGTGGACAGCGTTCATGTTTATCAACCATATAATATACATGAAATAAAAACATGTGAACATTTTCGTTGTGTGAATCAGGAGAAAATTATGAAAAACCATGCGCTATTTTTTAGCATGTAAACACATTTTCCATAACAACCTGAATCAGCTGTTACGGTTTTGGGAAATATTTCACAGAAAAACTGTTCTAGAATGACCTTCATAATGACCTTCATAATGACCTTCATGACCTTCATAGTAAGCTTTCAGACTCAAATTAAACATTATGTTTTTTTATCCTTATCAATCCTGTATAATAAAAGGCCTACCTTTAATATTACCGTAAAGAAACGTCACTCATATGCACTTTGCTTATTTAGATCAATGGTAAGGTAATACTTTTGTTTTGTGCAGACAACATCCTTGCAAATTAAACTGAGTAGAGTTGAACTGAGTGGTCTGGTTCTGTTTTGATAAACCACATACATTGCACGTCCATGAAGTCAGTGTTTTATACCATTCTTATAATGTCTACAGCAGCAGTGACTTTTTGATCGTCCTACGTCGGACAACGTATCACACTTAAAGGGAGTGTACAACATTGGTAAGATTGAAAATATAAATGTTTGCAGATTTGCACATAGCTTACATGGTGGTATAAAGATGGTCATGGTGGAAAACTTCCCTTGAAATAGTTTTGCTTGAAATATCATAGTTTTTAGGAAATTAGTTAAACAGTAGTCTTTATCCTGCAGGATAAAATCCCAGTTTTGAAAAAAATTAAAAATATATAATAGGTTTTTTCACTGTTTTATCATGACTCCGAAGACCGATTGAGCTTAAACTTTCACAGGTTTGTTATTTCATGTATATGTTTAGGTCACATCAAGTGTGGATACTGGTCTTTGGCAATTACCAATGTTGAACACACCCTTTAACATTATTGTGCTGAATCGTAATGCTTTTAGTCAAAGGGGAAAAGAAAACATGGGACTGCCTACACAAAACAATGCTGTATATTATAAATGCTCGACTGGACTTCGGGGACATTGTATATACGCGCTATTCACTATCCATGAAAAGAAGGTTATGTTAACAGAAGCGAATGATATGAACAGATTTTTGTTTTCTTTGTACGTCAGGCTTCCGATAGGCCTATACCCCCCCTTTTCAAAACACTGATTCACGGAATCCGAATCTTTTGGGAACTTCGAAATCTGCTAATATCACACAACGTTTTAAGGGCAAAAACATATGCCATATTCTGGATCCTTCTGTGTGCTAAATTAGGGTCATAATATTGATATGTACTCTAAAAATTAATGACCATAAAAACTTGCTTGGTAAGAAGCACTGCATGCAGCTGATGATAGCATCAACTATCGAGGAAGGATTCCATTTAATGTGGTTTATGATAAATTTTCAACCAAAATAATTTGAGTCTGAGAAACGACTCATGCAAGAATTGTTTCTCAGATTTCTTAGGGGTTGGTGTCCGTTTGCGAATGCTGCGGCCAGAGATGCGGTTGGTACCTGCTGTCACCGTGACAGTTGTTATTACTACACATCATGACGCAATCGTTATTCAAATGTATTACATTAATATTCATGACCTGAGACACTAAAGGTGCTATCCTGTCGTAGATTCCTGAAACAGTTTGGAAAAATCCGCCCTCTCTGATTTTTTAATTTTTTAAATATTTTTTTTGGGGGGGGGGGGGCATAAATAGTGTTTAGCAAACACAAGTCAAATAGGATGAAGCACCATCGCACCATCGCAATGTTGGCTCCTGTCTGCAATGTTGATGGTAGCAGGTAGAAGGTGATACATGATTTGATGCATCGATCTATTCAGGTAAAGTGCGATGAGATTTCAGCTTTAAAGCATCGTCACTGACCTGTACATGCGGTGTAATCTGAGAGAGAAAATTGAGTAGTTTTTTGTCTTGCGGGAGACTTCGTTTCGAGTACGGGGGTATCAAGTGAGATTGTAGGGTGTCAGTCGGCCCGTATCGCTACCGCTCGATTCGTGGGTTCCGACATTTCCTTATCTGGACACACGCATAATTATTTCCACGTACGGCTTCTTTGCCTGTTTGTTATGAGTAATATTTTGTCAAGATATAGATTCTAAGTGAGGCATCTTTAATGTTTATCTTTTCGTGTTTGGCTCGATGCAACCAAAGCGAGGCATTCAGGCAGATTAGTCTGGTCTCTTTCCATGGGCAAGGAATAAAAACGACGTTAGTCATCAGGGAATCAAACAAAGATGTCTACATGTAATAAAGAGTTTGTATATGGTCCCAATGGATTATGTATCTGTCAGACGTAATCTCTGATAGGGCTTCTGAATACACCCGACCCTGTGACCTTTCCGGTAGCTCCCTGTGACCTTTCCGGTAGCTCACGATGCCCCGCAGCCTTTCAACACGTACCTATTGGATCGGGTTCACTGCTAATAATGTGCCAGTTAGTTGAATTCGGCTCAACCTAATAATAATATGAACCAAACGGCGTCTATGAAGTCTACTGTAAGCGAAAGAAGGTTGTTTACAAAATCTGAGACTCTTAATTTTAAACCATGTGCATGTGTTAATGACTTTTTAAAAGTTGTGATGCAAGGAAATTAATCAAAGGAGGTTTGTGATGTACTAAATATGGTTCTTAAGAGACCCGGCGTATAACAAGTGACATTTCTATAAGAATGGTTTGGGTGTCGTCAATTTATATATAATATATACAATATATACAATTTGACGTTCTCACAACGTTGTAATGAAGTCAGACTTTGGTGTAGGTGACGTTATTAACATAACGTTGTCACAACGAAACTTTGTCGACTCCCCTATACGTCTTCTGAACGTAAAGACGCAATGTAACAACCACGTTGTTGGTACGTTTAATAAACGTTCCAAGTGACCTTATGGCAACTTATATATAACGTTACAACAACGTTGCCAGAGTGTGTGTTTTTGGTTGTTATAACGTTATCTATGTAACGTTGTAGCAACGAATCTTTGTCGACTCCCCTGTACGTCTTTAGAACGTAATGATGCAACGAAATTACCACGTTGTAGGCACGTATACACAACGTTGCCATGTTGTAAATAATTGTTTTCAAAAGAATGTTGTCACAACGTAACTTTTTCCAGTTACCCTGAACGTTGTCACAACGGCAGATCAATCATTTATTTTATTTACTACATCAGTTAATTACGCAATTACGCAATACTGTTAATTGGTATGTCAACATGATAATTTAATTTCAACAATACAAACTTACCAGTAGGTCTCTTCTACACGTTGCCGTTACCTGACTTCTCTGCACCTGTGTCTACTGTACAGCAAGTACTATATATATAGACCGATTTTTTTTATTTGGCAGTCATGGGTGTATGTTTTTTAAAGGGTTGTTTAATTTTAATTATATATTGGAAATTATATTTCATGTTTTAGTTACTGCATTTATTTTATCCATAAAATCCTCTGACAGTCTAGACAAATACAAGAAGAAATTAGTGCACCTAGTTCATAAATTTGGTAAATTTCTTGAAAAAACTTGTATGAATTGTACAACTTCTAAGCCCTATAGTAAATATCTAAAAATTTGCATATGTGATATTTACATTGTCATAACGTTGTCATGACGTTGTCATGACGTTGTCATAATAATTTTTAATAGACCGCAGCATTCCGTGCGCTACTCAATGCGTCAAGATGAGCGCATGATATCTGAACGGAAACGTAGGTCTTTGTAATTAATAAAGTGATGCAAAACACAATTAATAGTACCCGAGAGTATACTTAAAACGTTGACAGTGTCTTTGAAACATTGATGAACATGTTTTGGCTTTTGAGGAAGTTTTTAGCGTGGAACAAAACGGCCTCAGTGATGATAGACCATCAGTGGACAATATTTCTGTCGAAGATTCTGTCAACTGCTTGGAATTGAATGCCGCTGTACGGTGGTGGTGTGTGGTGGTGGGGTGGGGGGGGGGGGGGGGGTTGGATTCTCTCCCCATGTGCACTGCTTGACACAATAAGTTCAATTAAATGCAATTACCGGTTGTACTGTTTAGATTGATCGATGCAGATGTGATAGGGACGCTCCTCAAGTGCCAATTAATTGTACTAACTATGACAATCGATGTAAAAAACTAAATTGCAAAAAAACATTGTTTGTAATGTCAATTAAGCCTTCTGTTAGATAATAATGTCCTCCAAAACCATCCCGACGAGCTGCTTTTTAGTGAGTTCCAACAACCCCTTCCCCTGAAAACCAAACCCCCCTCCCCCTTTCCAAAACCCACTCCCCCTTAGCTCTGTTGTAACCATTGCCTGAGTATCTGAATACAGAGACACTTGTCTCCCACCCAAAAACAACATTTAGACAGTCAGGGATGATTTACTACCAGAGACTTAACAACCAGAACTCAGAAACTAAGAACGATAAATTCGTTGTTATTTTTTGAAAACAAATGGTATTTAAACCGCTACAAGCAGTCATGTGACAATTCATACAGGTTTACTTTCGAGACACATTGTCAATGTAACTGTGAAGCTATCAATAATGTACAATGAATGTACTCGTAAAATGTACACAATAGTGTCTAGACTCCGAAGTTTAATTTAGTACATACATTGTGTCAGACAATAAACCATTGCAAGCAGCCATGCGATAAGTCGAGACACTTTGTCAAGGTAACTGTGAAGCTATCAAATCGTCACCCACCGGTTCCACGAACTGACACACACGTAGACAGTAAAAAGTAATAATTGTAGAAAACGGCATCTAATGTTGAAGGCTTTTATAAAATACCGCTTTCCTTCAAAAAGTCACTAGTTTTCTTACAGTGGAAACTTGTTACTTTGAACTTCATATACATGGTGCTTATGACCGCTTTTTGTCCTAAATTAATAAGCAATAAAGTAAAACGTTTTGTGTTAGTACGTGAAATCAAAAATTGATGCAAAATGTTTTCGAGCTTGAAACATTAGTACCGTAGCTCACAGTATTCCGGGATGGGATGGGAAACAACTTCTGACTCGATCAAGCATATTCTGTAGATTTCAAAATTAAACTTATTTTGTTTGAAAATAGACGATTGATAGAGCGTGCTCTAACAGGGGGTGACTTCATAATTCCTTACATTATAACATCAGAGAACACATAAAGTAGCATACCGCGCCGCACAGTCTTATGGAGGTGTTTTTTTTACCACACAGGCCATAGAACAGAAATTGTGGCGAGCGAAATCTATTGACTTTACGTTGGGCACTGGTGACGTCATGATGACGTCGCACAATGTTTTAGCCTAACAAATACATCTACAGTATCCCACAAGTACACAATCGAAATACACAATCGAAAACAGTTGATCGGACTTATACTTTTCGAGATACGGTGGTCTCAAGATTTGCTAATTATATTCATGTCATAATGTATCATACAATAAATGTCAATGTACTGTGAAACTATCAAATGTACAAATGTATGTACTAGTTAAATGTACAAAATAGTGCCTGGACTCCAAAGTTTTATGTAGCGTTTAAATTGTATCAGTCAATAAACCATTGCAAGCAGTCATGCGACAATTAATGACCTATAACTTTTAAAATATCAAATGTGCAAATAAATGCAATGG
This sequence comes from Leptasterias polaris, assembly GCA_037783415.1. NCBI lineage: Eukaryota > Metazoa > Echinodermata > Asteroidea > Forcipulatida > Asteriidae > Leptasterias > Leptasterias polaris. The sequence continues at coordinate 640,280 of JAZGTN010000192.1, forward strand.
GTGTACACAATAGTGTCTAGACTCCGAAGTTTCATGTAGTGTATACATTGTATGAGACAATTAACCATTGCAAGCAGTCATGCGACAAGTCATGAATGCTTACTTTCGAGACACATTTTGTCAATGTGACTGTAACAATCAAATCGTCACCGACGCCACACACACGTAGATCCCAGTGAAAAGTAACAATCGGAGAAAACGGCGTTCAATGTTGAACGCTTTTTTAAATCCCGCTTTCCTTCAAAACGCTTGGGTATTTTTAACTGGTTTTCTTACAGCGGAGACTTGATGCTTTGATTTTCATTTAAATGATGCTTTTGACTGCTTTTCGTCCTAAATTTGAGGGGGGAAAATGAAACTCTTTACGATACCAACCGCGTGTATTGAAAAACGGCTCATCATTCCCCCACCACCGGAACCGAACACCTTGAGTTTGTGGTATGACAAACTCTGAATCTCTAGTTTCCCTACGTTTTTCTCCATTAACAAGGGAAGAATTTGATAAACACTATAACTAAAGCTTTTTGAACACTGTGAGTGCGTTCCGGTATTACTATATTTTTTGTGCATGTCCTCTAAAAAAACACTCTATATGATGATTATATATACAAAACCATCAAAATGTTCTTTGTGGTCACACTAGTCTCATCTTATAGTCTGCTTGCACAAGGTTACACGTTTGATTCGCTTTTCCCCTACACACATGTAAAAAACTAAATTGCGAAAAAACATTGTTTGTAATGTCAAACAAGCCTTCTGTTAGATAATGTCCTCCAAAACCATCCCGACGAGCTGCTTGAAATATTCAATATGATTGTAATTAAACTATTGCCACAATTACGTGATGGTAAAAACAAAGATATCTACTGTGATAAAACTAAAAGACCTACAAATGATGTGAGGGTCACAATAGTATGTTTGAAGGTTGAGACAACGTGGCTGTCACAACATGAATACAAACATACAACGTAGTGACAACGTGAACACAAAAACTTAAACATTACGTTCTGACAATACCAAAATACAACAACAAGACAACATACAGCCGAAACTTAATAATTACGTTTTTATTGTTACCAAAGTACAACGTGAAGACAACGTGACTGCCACAACGCAAATACTATATTTATATAATACCGAAATACAACGTGAAGACAACGTGACTGCCACAACGCAAATACTATGTTTATATAATACCAAAATACAACGTGAAGACAACGTGACTGCCACAACACAAATATGACGTTTTGATAATACCACAATGCAACGTGCAGACAACGTGCATGTCACAACATAATTACTACGTTGTTATGTAACCAAAATAAAACGTGTAGACAACGTGACTGCCAGAACGGCAAAACTACGTTTTAATAATACCAAAATACAACGTCAAGACAACGTGACTGCCACAGTGTAAATATGACGTTTTGTTAAAACCAAAATGCAACGTGCAGACAACGTGCATGTCACAACATAATTACTACGTTTTAACGAGACCAAAAAATAACTTCTTCACAACGTTGGTGCCTTAACTTAAATACTACGTTGTAATAATACCTAAATACAATGTTGTGAAAACGTTCGGTGAAAAACTTTTCGGTAATGTTGCATAAACTACCAACATGCAACCAAAGTACAACATTGGTTAAAAATCATGTTAAGATCTGACGTTCATACAACGTCGTCAAAACGTTGTCAGCCCATCGACCAAATTGCAACCTTATCACAACGTTGTGCAATGTTGTAGCAACGTAATGTGTTAGCTGGGACAGTGGCGTAGCCAGAGGGGGCAGGGACAGTGCCCCCCACCTCCCCGCTCAGAACCCTTGTCCCCATCTTTCCCCCAAAAGAAGAAAACAACCAACACAAAAACCCAAACCCCTCAAAAACAAACAAACAAACAAACAAACAAATAAATTAAATTAATAAATAAATAAACAAACAAACAAACAAAGAAGTCTTGTTACGTCAATGATGTTATGATGGTATATCACGTTCTTGCTTTTTGGAAAATTTATTTCTATCAACTAAATTTTTACATACGCACCATCAAACTAATCTTGGAAAAATCATCAAGTTAGGGGCTGGCCCCATGAATTACTGGTAACGGTAGGGAATCTCGTATTAATGTTTTTTGGGGGATAATTGAACACGTTTATTTGCGTGGTTTCGATCATGGCAATAGTTATACGTAAATTGTGAAGGGGGGTAAATGTTATTTTCTGACTTTGGTATTTCAAACCGAAACTCCTGAGGATTCGGGTACTTGTCTGAAATTTATAATCAGTCAGCTTTCAGATGAAACAAATCAGCTCTGGTTTTCAGAACATGCGGTAAGTGTTGATTTATCAGATATGGTTTTGAACAGGTCTTAAAACTCCCCAATGCCAAGGCCTACATAACTCCAAAATTGTTCATCCCCTTGATTTAACCGCTTATCGTTCTACATGCCGTTATACGAAGAGACTTGTATTGGTTAACATTGTAACACTCACAGTCGTTTACCAGACGAGTTCAAATCTCCCCCACCGTCAAGTCCCTCGCTCGGGGTCCACTAAAACCACCTGTCATTTAACCCAGACGAGTACGACCATATTGAGAACTCTTTGATACGACACATCTGTACAATATTGATTCCTGGATGCCGAAAAGAACTACACGAGTTTCCCCGACGGGCGTCATTTTGATTGCCGAATAGCGCTGCCTCCCTCACAGAAACACATGGATAAAAGTTCAAATTCGGAATAACACGGGAGCGCTTGTTATGTACGATGATTTGCGGTGGAACTGAACTTGCATTTTGATCTCGAAGAGGAAATTAGCTTCGATGAATCTCCAGGACTAATTTTGCGTCTATCGATTTCACAACTTGAAAGAGAATGATATACATGCACTCAAACCTGCAGGGCACAATTTATTCAAGTTTTGTTTTACACAGAAAATGTTGCTAAAAAATAAATATAAAAAAAACTGCTAAGCGGGGAATAGTCAAACAACGCCCTTCAGCGAGGTCAAAAGAAGTGGCCAACAGTTGTTGGGTTTTTGTGGGAACTCAAGATTGTGCATTTTATTTGTTTGTTTGATTTTGGTGAATTTTCCCGTCTTTAAATGCTATTACCTGAACTTTCGGTGTATTTCACACCCGACAAATAAGTTCTCTGGAGTATTCACGGGTATACTTCATACTAAGAAATCATGAGCGTTCAGATTGCCGAAAATTAAATCATAAATTGTTCGATAACTACTTTTTCTCCAAGAATAATCCGAAAAATTCAAACTGCAATGTCAGCTAACTTTCATCGCTAAAAAATTCCGCAATTTATCTACAATGTTTTGCTAATCGGAAACATTCGACCAACGGGAAGCTGATAAGGAGAGGGTCATGATTTATAGTCGCGTACTACAGCTATAACAGTTCTATTTAACGGATCAGAGATAACTGTTTTGACCCAACGAGGCACAGAGTGAGACATAACTGCACCTTTAAGGTTGTTTTCTTCTGAGTTCAAGAAAAATACAGACTAGCATCCAACTGAACACCTTTTCCCTATTGATAATTTGTTTGACACGAGTGATTTGATGCCACGGTGTATATGGCAGTTGAATGCAAAGGGCTTCAGGTACCATATCAGTTGAATGACTTGTGTGTGTGTGTGTGTGGTTACGGAGTTGGTTTTGTCTGCTCGTAGAGGGCGATATGCAAACCAGACCGCATACAGTCAAGCCAAGACTTTTCACAAGACCCATTTTGGGGGGTATAAAGCCGTTTAAATGAAATCATTGCTATCATTGTATGATGTTGTTGAATCTCAAAGAAGCTCTTACAAAAGTCAATATTATTGCTTCTACACTTATCTTTAACCATCCTACCTCCATGCTTTAACCGACTTGCAAACATTATGGAGGCTAGTTATGCCATGTATTTTGCTGTGTATCATCACAAACCGCTGTGATCTTGATGAAATGGCGGTATATAAAACATTTTTGTATGTATGTATGTATGTATGTGTTGCCCGCCCAAAGTGAAGGGAAAAGCATCACCTTCGGAGGTTCATTAAAATATGGGGGTTTGACTCCTGAAGAAGAAACACAAAGGAAACTTGTGAGTTGGTTAAAACAATGTGCTCTTCAAGACATAAGATAACAGAATGGCTTGAAGGGGCATGGAGTGCTAACTCCCCCAGTTCTCTATCTCCAAGATGTTTCATAACTCAACTGCTGTTTCATGTTGGAACACACCAACTTGTATACAATGTAACATGCATGAAACAGTAGTTATCAAGATAACACAAAATAAGTATAGTGGTATAAGCCCATAGCCTCTACATAATGTATGTATAGGCTATAGATAACTCACTTCATTCATCATTTGCTGTTGCAGCTGACGGCTCCAGAAGGCGCCAAAAAACGTTCAATTTGGACACGGCCTTAGAACTTGGACTTCGTCGGAGGAAATTATGTAACATTCCTTAGCATTCTTTGTGCAGCTGTCTTAATTATTTTTCAACCTTTTGTGTATCACACCATTTAAAAAAAATTCATAATTTTTAAAGTAGGCCCTATTCATTTTATAAACAATGCTTAGAGATCAAGTAGAGATTCAGACCATAGGCTGATTAAATTAAACAAATTTACCAAAAACAAACGGAAAGGTTTGTTCTGCACTTTGTTTCTATGACTGGTCCCACGTACACAGGGACCCTCAAGCTTTGCATAATTTAAGTTAACGAATAATTATGTGAGTTGTGCTGACATTGTATGTACTCAAATCAAGGAGAAATATGATTTCTGCACTACTTTGTTCAACTGAGCAACAGTGTACACGAGGGGGTATACTAACAAGCTAAGTACATGAACGATGAGGTATCCTTGTCAGCGAGAGTAGGCCTACACAAACGAAATATATTTGTCAAAACTGACTAGACGAAATTCCTTCCAAAGTCCAAATGTCTAGAAAAAATAAAATAAAAATGATCTTCAATATAAAGCTTTACATCTCGAGTATTTTTTACGCAGTCGTCAGATAAATCTATTTTAAATAAGTTAGTCTGACCTAAAATGCTGGCGCCAACTCAATATTAAAATCCGATGAAAGCTTCTTTCAGATATATTTTCTTGAAAAATTCGAATTTGTGAAAAGGGCGCGGTTTTCTTGTTCTGCTTGTGACATAAGAAACATCTACGATTTACAACGTGAATATTATTATGAACAAAAATCCTTTACATATCATGGAGGACGCGGTGGCGGCATATCCATCTATACCTAAGCCTTCATCACTTTAAAGTAATTCTCAGATTCGTGAACAAGGGATTAGGTACAAGTTTAAGTGGATTATCCGCTTAGTCATTTGAATTATAGAAATGGTGGACTTAATTTCGAGTTTAGCACGAGATCTAACCAGCTTTAAATTAACTCACTACAATGAAAGGTATGAAATGCATCTGTAAACTATTAATGAGAAATGAGATTTCACCACAAAGGTCATAAATCGATTAATAATTACCAAAATGGCCCAAACTCACCTCATTTGTGAGACGGCCCCCTCGTGTCGCAATATTTGAATACGAAGGTTTCGTAAGGCGTACAGTGGTTACTATTAAAACCACGCTATTGTACACTGTGCTTAAATTTGAAATGTAAATGTTATTGTTAAATGAAACTGAGTGCCGCATCCACTTCTTATTATCTGTTCTATTATCTGACCAGTGGTAATGTTTCTATGATAAATTTTACAGATTTACTTTCAAAAACGAATAAGAGCATCTAGTCGTTGAAAGATTTACAGAGGTAAAGGATCCTTTAAAAAAACACCTGAATAATTCTCCAAATCTCTCCTCCTGCCCCGCGTCCCCTCACCTCATCAGCCGATTGCCAGCGCGCCAACCTAGCAGAAGTCCACCCCCTCAGGCACTGACACTTAATTTCCGACTCACGTCAAAAAGAATAAAGTTAATATTAAAGTTTTGTAATACTTTGAGTTGCCATGAAGTTACTGCGTTTGCCAGTCGTTGACAAGGCTGTGAATGACGGCCGTACAGCCTGGTTGGATGGGAGAGAGACATTGGATGTACTATAGAGGGAGCTTTTCAGACCCTTTTCGAAATCACGGTTTCGTCTTCTGGCCTCATCTGCCTGTTTGAAGCGCCGAACCGAAAGCGCACGTTTTGAAAGTAACTGACAGAGACCAAGGCGGAGCCCATCAGACCAAAACTGTGGATTCGAAAGGGACCTATTTTTCTGCTATGGAACGCGGGAAGATTCAGCACGAGCGCTGATCGGTAATGCCCTTAGAAAAAGAAGTGTGAAAGCACAGAGAGAGGTAAAAATCCAACGGAGATCAAAATGTGGATAAAACAATACTTGCCCACTCTTGGCGAAGTTTGACCAGTAAGATATGACACGTTCACTGAGATTGCTCTCATCATCTGTGAAGACAGCGCCCATTCCTGAACCGTTTAAAGGTAATCCGAACAGAAACGGAAGTTCCTCTCCGTGCGGTACCTGGTTGAGACTTGGGTACCTGTCATTAGCCTCGCAACGGTGGTCAAATATACCCATGTGAACGGTTGGCGAGTTGGGCAAGAACGTCAAGAATGGATTGAGCCTAACCAAAAAGCCCCATTCCATCATCATCTCTGTCATAGCTTGCATTCGGGCAAAATGTTGGTCTGGCAGATTGTTGTCCACGTACTCAAAGGCCGTGGCAAGCTTTGATACCTCACTGGAGCTTCTCATATTGAGCCAGCTGTACCATTCGTCCTCTGTTAAACCAACGGTTGCATTGAATGTACCGTCAGGTAAATAGGTCTTAATTACCTCCAAAGCTACGGAGCCATCCCCAGATGTGAAAAGGACCATAAAGTCGTGCTGCAAATGCAACTGAGCAGTGGTTAACGACACCATGTTGTTATCCACAACCGGGAACCAAATCTGCGAGGTGGCCGCCGCAGACACGGTTTGTCCAGCAGCTAGAACATCTTCCATCGAACGTTCCCGGAGACATTTTATAAGTTCGGAGTTTGTGGACGACAAGCACCCCGCTGCCTCGCCAATGTCTCTTGCGTGTTTTTTAAGTATTCCAGCGGTTCCAATAGCAAAGAAGGGGTGGAAGTACCCACTATGTGCAGCTGCACGGTGAAATAACGGTCTGCTCTTGTTGGCAAAGAGGTGAAGTGTTACAGAGGCACCACCAGCAGACTGACCGAAAAGCGTCACTCTGGTCGGGTCACCCCCAAAAGCGGCAATGTTGTCATGGACCCACTGCAAGGCGAGTTGCTGGTCAAGCAGGCCGTAGTTCCCCGGTGCGTTCTCGTCGTCTGTGCACAGAAACCCGAAGACGTTCAACCGATAGTTGATGGTGACCACTATGACATCGCCACGGGACGCTAGAGCGGACGCGTCATACCCACTACCTTGCCCCGTCTCAAAACTTCCCCCATGAATCCAGAACATCACCGCCAGACCGGTAAGTTTGTCAGTAACAGGCGCGAAGATATTCAGAGTTAAGCAATCCTCGCTTATTTCCCGCGCCCTGCTTGGAATCTTCACCATATAATCCGGATAGAAGATGGATACAGCTTGAATATCTTGCGGACAGGATGGGCCGTAGGAAGTTGCATTGTAAACCGAGTTCCATGGTGACTTTGCAACGGGGGCTCTGAACCTCAGCGGCCCCACTGGCGGCTCAGCATAAGGGATGCCAAGGTACCGATAAAACTCGACTCCGTCTACTTCATGTTTCACTCCGCGTATTGGTCCCGTTAAGGTCGTGATGACCACCGCATCCACAATGACTACTAATAAAGTGGCGACCAGAATGTGTCCCATCAAAGCCATTGCTTGTATATGCCGTACCCTGCAGTCACAGAAAAAGTTTTGCAAGCTGAAACTGTATAGGCATATGTCATCGCTAGCAGTACTGTACCGACACTTCGAACCAACTACTATAGCATACAAAGTCAGCGTAAATACAGTCCACCCCCAGTGATTGGCATGAGTTGGGTTTTTTCAGAGCCTATCACTGGGCCAACTTAAAACGTCATCATCTTTTTTTTCACATTCCATCACTAATAGATTAGACTAAAGAGAGTTTAACCTCTGATTGACGTGTAATATTGTAATATTTGTAGGTGTGCTGAACGAAGTCGATCTGGAACAATTAATGTGGGTCATAGTCTATCACGCTCTGGGGAGTGTAGAGAAACAAAACGGCCTTTCAAGTGCCGATGCGTCAACGTGTATGCCTTGTGGGCATACTTGGGTCATTTTGATAAATTCTCCGTATTCACAACGACAACGATAAATATTTATTATCACTTTATAACAAGGAAAGACACTACCTTTATACAAGCCTCAACTAAGCTTCATCTAGTTGAGTGATTGAAGAACAGGATGACTGCATCATCATACATGAATTTCTTTTGTATATATATTGCACATTATAAATTGTCTCTGTATATGTATAAATATATACATAATCGGCGACCATTGCTGTACGCTGTGACTAATACGCGGACAATCTCTTCGTCTTCGATGAAACTGAAAACAACGATTCAAACTTGCATTTCGCTTCATCTGTATGGACATTTCTAATTGCTATTCAATTCAATTATACTTCACAGGTCTGAATAGTTTAATGTGCCAAGTATAAATTCATACAGTTTGTAGATAGGAGTTATATAGTTCATAAAACTGTATTTACGGTCATTGCCAATTTTACAGGCCTTTTCTCTGTATATATCTCGTATAGGTTAATAACACAGAACAACATTGCCTAGGCTAACCTATGGACGCAGGAGAGAGACATAAGTTAAGGGTTGTCGGACATAAAAACAACAAAACAAGAAATCAGATCATAATCTAAGTAACAGTGACAGATTTATATAATCAATTCCGACCGCTGTAAAATCGAAACCACAGCTGTTGAATGAATGATCGCTTATTCCGTCCGACTATACTCGTTGGCATCAGTTTGCATATGTACAAACCATCATTTCTACGGGCTCAAAATTGAATAAATTTTTCGTCTGCTCAGAACCACAAGGTCATTAAAGGGAATTTCATATTCGTAATGATCAAAAGGTCATTCAACGAAAAATGCGTATAGTTTGAAAAACAAAAAACTAAATCAACAAATAAATGTTTTACTTAGAAAATGAATGTTTCTTTTCGCCAAACAAATACTCCGATGACCACTCTTGATCAACAAACTCTATTTAGCAGAAGCTCCAAAATAGGCAAAAAGCAAGCTTAAGAAACCCACACAAGTTGCACTAATGACCTATAGTAGGTTCTAAGCAGACGTTTTATTGAACATTATTGACGACAAGCCGACTGTCGATTTTGTGTTTGGGCTCTTGTCTGTCGAAACAGTGCACCGTGTGTTTTGGGGACGTCAGTCTTGTTAACTTAATTAAGGAGGGGGGGGAGTCACGTGTTTAATAAACGAGTATTGCTTTTCCTAATTAAAATGAGGGATCTAATTTGCATCAATTAAAATCAACCTTGAATTACATATCATTTAGGAAAAGTCTAAAGATCAAGTGGAACAGAAACAAACAATGCGAATTGTTTTTGTTAAACTAACGCAAATAATTCCGGTGTTTTGTTTTGTTGTTGTTTTTTTAATTTTTTGGGGGGAGAACACCCTTCTAAATCACCCAAAAGAGGGCAAAGAAACACAGCATTTTCCTGAAGACTACCAGACCATACTGATTGAAACGTCATCTTTGTTACACCTCCGGCTCTTTTCTGAACCACCACTACTCAAAGAGAGACTTTTCATGTACATGTTACCTTACAAGAAAAAGAAATAGTAATGATTTTTGTATTTGTAAAACTAAGTGGTGTTCTAACCAGGTTGATTGGTTGGTTAAACTAGGCCATGCCAGTGCCCGTGATAAAGTCTTCTTTTTCCCCCGTAAAGCATGCATACATAGCTCATGGGCCAATTCGTTAAACCAAAATTTAATAACGTGAAGCTGTTTGCCTTTACCCAGAAGTGTCGTTTATCAAGCCCTGAAATGATCCTCTGCGGCTAAGTAAATACAGTCACTGGACACAGAAAATATTTGCCAAGAAGGGGTAGGTTACTATGCCAACATGAAACGTACAGGTTTCAACAGTTTCCTATAAAGTAAAACCAACAAAATGTTTTTTGTTTTTTAAAAATCTTCACACAAGCACTTTTTGGTCTTAGCAGTTCCACAAACTTAGGTCTTTGGAAATTGTTTTACTTATTTCCTCTCCAATTGTTACACAGTACGGACTACTGCACCCACACCCACACATACGAACACACACCAAATAAATTATTGAAAGAAACAAGAAAAAACTAAAATAAAATCAATTTTTTTGTTTTGTTTACAACAGTTCGAAACACCTGCCAGTCTATGCAGTATTCTGTGCATTCCCGAAGATAATTTTCAATTCAAACCTTCTATTCACATGTTTAATGCCAAACATGAAGGACTAAAACTGATCCGGTCTAGGTAGTGGATCGCTGTAGTAAACGCTTTTTCATTATGTAATCACATGATTTTCTAATGTTTTTTCCCCTCCATTTAAAAAATTGAAAAAGTCAAAATCTAACAGGGCTGAATTCAGCTTTGCAATAGTCTAAATAATTAGAACAAAATAGATAAAACAATAGGCCTACAGATAATCCTGAGAACATATTCAATATGTTGTCACTAGACGCTTCTCTCTTAGTATTTGTAGAATCATAGCTGCCGCAGAGTTACTATAAAGCTGCGCTAAAACAAACGCCGCTTTCAGTCGGAGGGGTCAGGGGTGCACAAATATTTTCTTCTTTTAAAGGCAAAGAATACCTTCAGTTTTGGGACCGTTCGATCGCTTTAATCCTATATAGATGTAGATATATACAATAAAACTAACCTGTGAAAACTTCATTTCAAAAGGTGGTAGCGTTTTTGAGATGTTGCCGAAAATCTGGAGTGGTGATGTACACACAGGAAAAATAATCCGTAATTGGAATACACAATCTGAGAAACATTTCATACATGAAACGTTTCTCAGATTGAAATGTGTTTGAATCCCTTTCTCTAAAACCACATTCCTTTAGAAGGGAATCGCCATTCTCAAAATGTTGTACAATATCAACAGCTGCAGTATTGCAAGTTACCAAAAATAATTTTTGTTTTATGGTTATACATTTTTGGAGTAATTACCAAAGGTAGGCCTATACCCTCCCTTTAAAGGCAGGGTATACTTTTGGTATGGTCAAAGACGAGTATCCTCACTTGGTGTATCATAACACATGCATAACATAACAAACCTGTGAAAATCTGGGCCTAATTGGTCATCGAAGTTGCAAGATATAATGAATAAAAAACACACTTGTTGCATAATTGAGTGCTCTCGTCAGATGCCTGAGAAAGGCTTCATGCCCGAGCCTTTCTCAGATTCAAAGTTTGTTTGGGAAAATTTACCTCTTTCTCTAAAACTACATTACTTCAAAGGGTGACGTTTCTAATAATGTTTCATAATATCAACAGCTCTCCAGTGCTCTTTACCAAGTACGTTTTATTGTCATTTGATGAGTAAATACCAAAAGTACACCCTGCCTTTACTGACAGGAAACGATAGTTCAGCTGAAAACATGTCAAGACAACTTCATTGTGTTTACTTTTTCATAACTCATTTACGATCAGATATTAAATTATCCGGTTAATAACTAGTTAATCTTATCTTAGCAGTTTGGTTTACTTTTTAATCATGCTGCTCGGAACTATTTCTTGGCCTTTGCACGTTCCGCTATGCTCGACCCACATGAACGCACACAAACTCAAACACGCCATGGTTCAAAGATTACAGGAACACAAAAGCCGCTCCAAAAACTGATTAGCTTGTTAAACACGTTTTTGACACATTTATCTTATTCCAAAATAAGCAAACACGTTTTGACACAAATATCTTATTCCAAAATAAGCAAACACGTTTTTGACACAATTTTCTTATTCCATGGAAGTAAACACATTTTGTTGCTGAACCAGTTTTACAAACACTTATAGGGTGAAAGACAATTAAACTGTCAATCACCGTTATGTAAGTAAGATTATTATCTGAAAGATTTTACCTTGATGGAGATAGGCATCGTTTTTTGCTTGTTTGTTTGTTGTTGTTGTTGTTTTTCTTTTGTGTGTTTTTTGAGGGGGGTTACTCGTAATCCGTGAATTCTTTTAAGACGAAGCTAAAAACACATTTATTTTTGCAATAGCCTCCAGTATGTCTTACTGTGTCAACTAGTTTTTTCATTCATGTACTTACTTGTCTTTTTGTCTTACTTTAATTTCTCTTCTATTTTTCATCTCAAAGCGCATAGAGACTTCCCTGTGAATGTGATATGCGCTATACAAGAATGGTTCATTATTATTATTATTATTATTATTATCTTAATAACTATTACAGAGTGCTTCACAGAGATGTTTGTTGTTGTTGTTGTTTTTCTTGTGTGTGTTTTTTGAGGGGGGTTACTCGTTTTCTTAATAACTATTACAGAGTGCTTCACAGAGAACTCTGTCTCAGGTTACAAGACTGTAAGAGACCATTGGCTGGCAGGGTAAAGTAGTCTGGTTATGTTATTTGCAAAACATTTAAAGAGTTCCTTGGCGTTCATTCAGGACTGTAGTGATGGTCACACAGTGCCCGGTGTCAGAATTATGTGCCATAAGCAAATAATTATGCAGTGAGCGCCATGAAAATTGGGTCACAATGAACTACCTAACAGCTGGATCACACTAATGTGATTTCTGTGTACGAGGATTTCGGATGTCCCCTGATAATTTCACTTAATTTTTTTTTTTAAAGACCCGTATTCTACACCGACCCTTCAGATCCGGTTTCGAATCCATCTACATAACCAGCCGCACCGAAAACTAGCGTTTGCTCGCTCTTAAGACGAGACTGGCCTCCAACCAAATCAGGGACCCGTTTCATAGAGCTGCTATAATAAGCAGAACGTATTGCTTAACAATGTTCTGCCTAGCAGAAATGAGCAGGATACTAATCACATGGTGCATGTGACATGGTGTTTCGGATGGTATCCTTATTCTGGTAAGAACATTTTTGTTGTGCTCAGCTACTTTTTGTGCTTAAGCAGCTCTGTGACGTTTGGCCCTAGAAAACCGTAACCAGACCGCTGCACCGTTTGGAGATGAAACCATAAGATAAGAGATGGCGAAGGCATTGGAAGCTCAGGAGATTATTACCTGATAACGGCCACACTGTCTGACAAGTATCGCCTGAAACTTGTAGACACCTTCACACAAAAAGAGCGCCCAATTGATGTTTCGTATGGGGGAAATAATCAGGGGTAGAACGAACCACGCATATAGGTTTGTGAATTGGTACTTACCCAGTTTTTGCAATATTAGTCCAGTAAGTAATCATTCGGTCACTCAATGCACGTTCATCTTCGGTAAACAGAGACCCGATTCCTGAACCATTGAAAGGCAAGCCAAACACATAGGAGAGCTCTTCCGAGTGTGGCGCACCGTTAAGCCAGGGGTATTTCACTCGGGGTGTGCTCCGGTGATCAAACACGAACATACGCCTCGATTTTGCTCCTTCGTAGATATTACTCAACACCAGATTCAGGCCGTAGAGAAAGTTTACATCCAGCATGACGTTTGTGACCTGGTAAAGATTGTCTAAAGTTTTGTCTAACACAGACCAGTCTCTGTATTCGTGATAAATGGCCAATGACCTGAACGGATTGCTTGAACTCTCACCAGAGAGTGTGAAAAACTGCACCAGTCTGTCGAAGTCGGTTTGGGAAAGTCCAGTCGACTGGTTTACTTGTTTATGTATTATGAAGGGGAGTAGTTCCAACAAGGGGGATCCGTCGTTTGATGTTATACCAGCAAGGATGTCATATTGGCTGAAGCTGATTGATTTTGGAGGGGAGGGCTGCTTGGGGTAGAAATTTCCATCTATGACGGCCAGCCACAGCATGGGGATAATCACCTCTCGAGCCACTTCAAGACCCGCTTTCAGGACGACTTCGGCCGATTTACTCCTCAGGCAGTCGACTAACATCTGTGTATCGAACAAGAGCTTACCCCTGTGATCACAGCCAGCTTTGAAGGCTATTCGTTGGGCGTATTCCTTGAGTTGTTTCCCTACCGACTCCAGTCCGGTAGATCCGGCGAATATGCCGCTGTGAGCAATGACCCTGTGGAACAGAGGTCGGCTTCTCGGAGCTGAGAGGTGGGCCATTGCGGTGGCACCCCCGGCCGACTGACCAAAGAGCGTCACCCTGGTCGGGTCACCTCCAAATGCCTCTATGTTGTCATGGACCCACTGCAAGGCGAGTTGCTGGTCAAGCAGGCCGTAGTTCCCCGGTGCGTTCTCGTCGTCTGTGCAAAGAAACCCGAAGACGTTCAACCGATAGTTGATGGTGACCACTATGACATCGCCACGGGACGCTAAAGCGGACGCGTCATACCCACTCCCTTGCCCCGTCTCGCAGCTCCCGCCATGGATCCAAAACATCACAGCTACATTCCCAGTCCTTTCTCTCCGTACAGGAGAAAATATATTCAAAGTTAAACAATCCTCGCTTATTTCTCGAGCAGACTTCGGGATACGGACCACATAATCAGGGTAGTACATCGACACATCCTCAATGTTTTGTGGACATGACGGTCCGTAGTTGATCGCATCGAGAGTCCCCTCCCACGATACTTTTGGTACCGGTGCTCGAAACCTGCGGAGTCCGATGGGTGGTTCAGCGTACGGGATACCGAGAAACACCTGATAAACGCGCCCGTCGAGCACCCGTGTTTCGCCACGAACTCTTCCCGTTGATGTGCACACATCAACTTGGTCAGAACTGGACAACACAGAGGAAAGCACAATACTGAGTGTGAAAACCCGAGCAGAGAACATCAACAACATGCTTGCCGAGTGAGTGTCCAAGTGAGAAGGCTGGCGGTAACCTGCAGTGTACTCGTTTCCCATCTGCCGTCAGATGATGTCTATTGTGTTAGCGTCTTTAGATGTGCTCGTTGCCCATGGTATTAAGCATGCACGCGTCCGATGGGATTCTCATGTGCCTCATAGTCATACATAATACAAACAGGCAAGCTCCTTGGGTAAATTTCTTCACATTACCCGCAGATCAGCCAATCTACCCATAATTACACGGTGCGTGTATTCTTCTTGCCTTAGACATCTACTTTGGGTTGGGAAAATACAACCGCTAGGAGGAAACATAAGTAAAATATGAAAATCAATCCGCTGGCAGTAGTCCGCGATGCGACCATCGTTGGTTAATAGGTCGATGCACTGCGCAGCGGACGGCTGTGCCGAGCTCGTCTTCGTAGCCCCGGGCTGTCATTGATCAATTCCACTTGTATCGAATAATAAAAGCCACGGTCAACACGCACGTGCTAAATTTCTATCGTATCTCAGGCAAACAAAGGTGTGTTTGCGTTTGTTAAAAAAAAAAAATCAAAAACAAAATCATACACTTCAAATCAACCTAAATGTTTAACTCTCACAAAAGATTGGATGCTTTTTGATTTAATATGAATTATGCAAGGAGTTGGCATGGGTTACAAAACGAGGGTTGACAATCCAGTTTTGGGCGAGGCAAATATTTGCAAGCTTTTCGCCTAGATGACCCTGATTGTGTATTACAAAAAAATAAAGCAAACAATCTGCTTGAAATTGATTTGCATGCACGACTTACGTTCATTTATGATATTATTGTTTTTCATGAAGTCATTCGAGATTTATCTCTTTCCGGTTGGACAATTCTTGTTTCTGTCTTGTAAAGATACCCCCCCCCCCCAAACATAACCAAATAAAATAAGATTTACAAAATAATAATAATAGGCCTAACAATTTAAAAATAAATAAATTAATAAATAAATTTAAATAAATACTAGGGTCTAAATAAATAAATGAATAATTAAATAAATGTAAAATAAATAAATGAATAAATAAATATATAAATAAATAAAAACACGAATGTGTATTTTAAACATTTTTGTATTTGCTTTAAGGAATAATGCATTCCCGGGGTTGTTTTTCATTTCGATGTTTTCCAGGTTGATATATTTTCCACACTATCAAAATCAATCAATCTATGACAAAAGTGTTGGCAAAGAAAACCAGCAATCATATTTCTTTATATTATACTATTGAAAGTAAACATTTCTGCAGAAAAGGAACCCATTTGGAAGCGAAAGCTTATTACAAGCACAGGCCCACAGACAGCCACACACCTTGAGCCCGAGACAAGACAAAGGAATCAATTTAACATTGTGTGAATTCCTTGAACGTCTTGAAAAGTCAGTGGTTTATACCGACCTAATTATTTACTCTGCGTGTGTCGTTTTTACCATTAATAATAAACACAAGGCAACTGATGTTTGCGTGAAATAACCCACTTTGCAATTGTGTATCTCTTTTATTCGAGTGACGAGTAAAATTGAGATACAATCACTATCGTTGTTATTAAATTAATTTACAAAGCATTGTAAAAGCATCAATGGGCTTTAGATCTCTTTTGTTGTCTTCCTGTCGGCATTCACGCCGCTACAATAATACTCCACTGCTTTTTATTGTTCAAGATGGTGCCGCCATGTTTACGTAATCGACAAAAATCGCACCATACGAAAATATAATGACGCACGCGATCTCTTCAGGCCTGTGTTTCTATCCGTGAAATGCGCAGTTGTTGTTCTTGAACGCAGAGACCGCAGGAAGCGAATCTCACCTTACTTAAAGGGACCCAGTTGTAGCATTCGTTGGTGAATGTGTCGAAGGGTTTGTTAGAAACAAAGTCATCGTAAAAGCACTGTGTAACTTGAAATGAATTGCGCTCTCAAAATTTGGTGCAATGAATGCGGCACCTCACAGATGTAAAGCAGTTTCTCTAATGATCATCAATGCTGCACCTTATCTTGATTCAAAGACAGTAAGCATTACCAGCTAGACAAAACAGTCATGCTATCAACAAGCAATATTATCCTTAGTTTCGATTCAATGACAGACACTAGACAAGTACTACAAAGTTTTCTCAGCATCTTTCAATTTGATACATTATCTTGATTCATAGACAGTACGCATTCTACACTAAAATTGTTTTTGCTAACAACGATGATTGCTGTACCTATCTTCATTTACAGACAGTAACCATTCCACACTAAGAATGTTTTTCTTCTAACAGCCAGCAATTTACATCTTACTTTGATTCAAGGCAAAAAAATACTACAAAAACAGTTTGTCTCAACATTCTTAAATGTTATACTTTATCTCGATTCCAAAACAGTAATCATTCCACACTAAGAATAGTTTTTATACCAGTCATCATTGTTATACCTTATCTTGATTCAAAGACAGAAGCCAAACAAAAGTTTCCCCAACATCCTTACATGATGTTATACCTTATCTTGATATGTTATACCTTATCTTGATTCAAAAACAGTAATAATTATACACTAAGAATAGTTTTGATAACAGTCATCATTGTTATACCTCATCTTGATTCAAAGACAGAAGCCAAACAAAAGTTTTGCCAACATCCTTACATGATGTTATACCTTATCTTGATTCAAAAACAGTAATCATTCCACACTAAGAATAGTTTTTACAACAGTCATTGTTATACCTCATCTTGGTTCAAAGACAGAAGCCAAACAAAAGTTTTCTTTACATCCTTAAATGTTATACCTTATCTTGATTCAAAAGCAGTACAAAAAAGGTCTCGACTCTGTAGTTTTGCCCAACATTACATATGCTGTGCCTTCTATCCCTCAACTCATTCTCAAAAGGCAAGGCTGTACGTTCCATTTAAACTCAAACCTAATACGAGGTGCATATTAGAATCGCCATAGTTCCGCCCTGAATGATTTCAATACGAGAACAATTTATCTCCATCTCATGCAGTGCTCTTTATTGTCTTTGGGAGGCAGTAATGAGCTTTCCTCAACGTGCTTTCGGTCTGAAATGAAGGATTTGTCGGGTTTTGACTTGCAAACACGGAACTGCGGCTTGAAATGGGGCACGAGCTTGGAGAATGAAACGTGACCAGGAATACACGCCCGAGGGAGCAACGGGTTAAGACGTGGAGCCAAGAATATCACGCACAATTTTCTGGTTACCGGGGGACAGACAGTCTCAATTATTTGATTCTTAAATATTCCAACTCGACTATAAACGGAGCTGATATTTTATAACAGCGCAGTTTACATCATTTACATACTGCATCCCGTGTATACTATATGGACCTTCCTTTGGTTCGATGAACATCTTCTTGTTTGGATGGCCATGATGACAAAAATTAGTAATCAGGGCCTAAAGTCAAAGAGCTGTTTAAGCCAACAATCTATGTCACATGTGCATCCTTAACTGGTATCCTGTTAATTGTTTGTCAGCAAAAAATGTTTAAAGCAAAATTATCTTCTTTTGAGAAGATAATTTTAAAAGCAGCTCAGAGAAAGTGTGCTCAGTTTGGCACAACTGTTCCTCTTTAAAGCATTTGAACCATTTGATATCAACGGTATAGACCTTGAATCAAACTCCACAATAACTATAAACGTTTAAACCAAAAAACATCTTTCTTTTCCCACAATAGACTGTGCAAGTCTCGCGCGCATTCGAACTTCCGGGACCATAGTGGTCCCAACCATATGGAGTTTTACGTGGGCGAGATTTTGTTTCGTCAATTATTTTAGTTTAACGTAGTTTGTGACCTAGAAAATTATACATGTTGTTGGGAACGCAATACTAAGTGATAACAAAATATGAAAGTAAAACCAATTCAACAATATAACGAAGAAAACCCGAGAATTAAACTTGACCTCAGCTTCCGGTTATTGCAAGAAATTAAGAATTTTGTGCTCACCTCCGATCATAAAACTTATGTAAAAGCTTGTTTTGGATGCGCGATTATAATCGCCAGATGCTGTAATTGCAAAGCAAACCCTTTTCATTGCAGTCTATGGTGTCGAGGCGTCGGCATTCCTCTTTAAACTGCGATACGGTCAATTTAAAACCCGTTTGACCATCACGAATCTGCGTAAGGGGTTTCTAAAAAGTTAACATCAAAAAAGCATCCTTGTCCCAGAGTTTTAATTTGTTTTTAATAATAATTAACACACTTTGGCGTATTTTTTAAAAAAGCTAAAACTAATTTCATGAAATTGTAATGATTTATTTTTGTTGTTCAGATTTTGTCATGAGATATAATTTAAAACAAAGATTTAATTTCAGAAATAAAATTTTTCTTCGTTTGACGTGTTTTCTCGTTCGGATACGCGCGAGACTTGCACAGCCTATAACCACCACTAATATAGGACTATATTTTCTTGAGGTTTTTTTTTTTTGAAAACTCAAAAAATTGAGTCGTGCATGGACGAAGTACATGATCGGAAATGGCGATAAAATACATTCTTTCAATATGGCAGCTCGCTGAGTATAAGATTCATACTCATGGGTCTTGAGGCATTGTATCGGGAGACTACTTATAGTTCTGAAAAGAATTGTGTACGAAATCGGCAGGAACTGCATCTTTTGCTTATCCACAGAGAACTCATTCATCCTGAGTTAACATTATTTAAAAATAGCATTAGAAGATCCCCAACACCATTGCATATTAATTTGATTGCCACCATCGATATAGACATGTAAATAAACAAGTACAGAAAACAAAAACGATTTTCGTTGTTGTCACTCAAGCGGGATCAACCTTTGATGACATTCTCACAAGTTTGTTGAAGGAACTAATTCACCTTTAAATATGCGTGTCAACAAATCCATTTGGTCTGGAAAGGCCCTACATCGGAAACTTCTTCTTTTTCCCACCGGCAAACCACGCACAATAAAATCCACGATGAAAGATAAGATAGAAAAGGCTTTCAGAAAGGCGCTGTTTTGCAAATACAAATATACAGGTTGAGGCTAAAATGAAGATGCAATCCTTCTGAAGTGGCTTGCCATTTTGCCAAGGTAATACTGCTGCCTTCAGAGTGTTGCTTTAGGGTCTAAAAATACCTGTGCCCTTCTTAGGGTACGATTCTTTTTGTATTTGTTGCAGATGTCCTTTGATACAATTTTACGATCGAACGAACACAAAACAAACTGACAGAAACAAACACGGATCCATATGTCAACAAAACACAAATTTTGAAACCGATGTTGGTTTAAAATGTATTTATTGTATAAAAACACAAGTGACTATCGATATAAAGCTAGTCTTATTTTTTTATTTGTAAAAACTGAGAAAATTAAAACAAAAACAAAAACACTCTTGGTTTTTAAAGAGAATTCATGCAAATGGTACAAACAAGAAATACGACAAGTGAGCCAAAAGTAAGTTCTTTGAAGGCAGGGTATACCTCAGTATGTCAAAATCCAGTATCTTTACTTGGTACATCCAAACATAATGCAATAATAACTAACCTGTGAAAATTTGGGCTCAATTGGTCATCGAAGTTGCAAGAAAATAATAAAAGAAATAAACCCACCCTTGTCGCATAGATCGGTGTGCTTTCAGATGCCTGAGAAAGGCTTCATTTCAAGGCAAGTTTCTAAATAACTGACGAAGCCTAACATGGAGAGTCATGTATGTGAAGGCATCTACCATGCCCGATATTGGGCACAGGGTATAGACGATGTGACCTGTGACATCACATGTTTACAAAAGAGCCACAGAGCCTGGACTTCCTGCAGGCACATTTGTACACAGATCAATGGAAGAAAACAACAAATCGTATGTTTTATGGAGATTGCACTGCCTGATTTTTCTCAACTTTTGATATGAAGAAAGGGGGGACATCTCAAAAGCTGTACAGCTGTTGCTTTTGTAAATTTTGAATTGGGTGGGTGGGGGAACCATGCCCCATATTGAGTACCAAATGTGCTAGCAACACCATCTAGCCAATCAGCATCTTTGCTTTACTTTAAGACGTATACACATACTGCAATATTGGTTTTAATACACCGATCCATTAAGCCCCGCCTCCTTACGAGTTGACCAATCACAGCCGCGAAACCCGATCACCATTAGTGCAAAGATCACCACACAGCTCAAATGGTGATCAGATTTCGCGGTTGTGATTGGTCAATGAGAAATGGGCGTGGCTTAATGGATCGGTGTATTAAGACACTTAATGTCATGTCGAAGGAATCCGAGTATATTTGATCATGATCATAGAGGGCCTCCACCGATTTGTTTAGAGGGTTGTCAGATAATACATTGATCCATTAGGTCTATCTTTCGGTTGAATTCAACTCCCCAGCACCCCACCACCACTACTGCCACCCCCACCACAACTATCATTACCTTCCTGTGCACAACATTGCTCAACCTATACCATCCCTGCCAAGCGTCGATTATTGTTTATCGAGTCCAAACCTTCCCCCTTTGAGAAAACCTTGACTCCGCCTATATTTCCATAAATACTCCATTAAAAATAGTTTGATCTGAAATGTAATCAGTAAATGAAAGTTCGTGGCTTTGTGGCGGTTGTCTACAGTAAAGACAGACATTGACAATAAAAAAGAAAAAAATATTTAAACAAAATTAATAAATAAATACAACAGTTTTACGAGTCTTATGATATAAGATTGACATGCACTTGTTTCAAAGAGTCTTGTCAGAATAAAACAAATATTGTACATGTAAATAAAGTGCCATGTATACACCTAGCTTTAAAAAAAAAATGCATGTAATTTTTGTCAAGACCAAAATTACATAAAAATTTAAAAGCAGTTATTTAATAAAAAATACGGTAAAAGTTGAAAGTGCTGTGTCGCGGTGACAAGGCATCGTAAGTCTTAAAAAAGAAGTTTTGCTGAATTTCATCATCAGGAACCATTTGTTATGAAAATAAATGCAGTTTTGTTCGAGTTCAATTTACTTCGCATTGTTCGAGTGATCGAAATGTATCTTAGCTTCTTTACAATTTTATTTGATTATTTACATTTTTGGGTCTAAATACCAGGTTAAATTCGACGAACGGGACAACCAAAGAAAACTGAGTGATTCAGTTATTACATAAACAATAGATTTGTCCGAGTCTACCTCTTTGTTTGCTACAGTTATTCACATTAGAGAGTGAACAATCCGAGACTGATCAAAAGCTTGCAGACAACCTGGCTTCTAAGGCATCTCAACCTCATTTGGTGTCTCAGCTGGAACCTATTTCTCCTGTGGTACCGGTACATCATCCTCAACAGCTGGTTCTTCGTTCTTTGGTGCCTCATCCTCGACGGCTGGTTCTTCGTACTTTGGTGCCTCATCCTCGACGGCTGGCTCTTCGTTCTGTGGTTCCTCTTTCTTTTCTTCATCCATCTTTGGTTTCTGGTCAGTGTCCTCAACCGGGGCGTCGCTGGGCTTTCCGCCATCCCCAAGGTCGACTGAAGCCGTCTCTGCATTATCTACGACCGCATCCATTTGCTTAAGTGCCTGCCTGACTTCCTCGTCGTCATTAATAGCTTCGTTGTCTGCCCCTTGCGCATGTGGAGCCTCTACTTCCAGACTCTCCGAGGGTGCTGGACTATCTGGGATGAGAGGCTTGGTGTCGTCTGTGTCCATGGGAGATGGTGGTGGTGGTGGTGGGGGTAGATCGTCCATGGGAAAAGGTACCGATACAGCGATGGTAGACGGGAGGCTCACTGAAGCCTTCCCCCAGGACTTTAGCCCCATCTCGGCATCTCTCATCAGGGTACGCAAGAGTGTCTTCGACCTTTCCCTGTACCCACAGGCTGCAGCAATCAACAAAATACAAAGAAGACCAACAACACCAAGCACAATCACTAAAACAACTATGACATCTTCGGCCTCTGAAGCTGTGAGACTCGTGGTCCCTCCCAGGAGTACACCGCCACATTCTCCATCCTCGTCACATTGGCCGACCTCGGTGAGCTCCGGTATCCAGTTGAGCCAGAAATCCACCTTTGAGGCGCGGTAAGCTTGGTGAGCGATGACGTTTGGAGTTTGAAGGTGGAGATACGTTTGACTTGCGTCTTCATATTCAGGCCACATGACTGCAGAGTTTAATTGATTTGGTGATCTATAAACGATGCGGATGAAAAAAAAGAGATAACAAAGAAATGATTAATAAGGCGGCTTAATTAATAGGTCATATATGACTGCAGAGTTTAATTGACTTTGTGATATGTACAAACGATGCGGGTAGAAAGGTAACAAAGAAATTATTAAAAGGGCATGAATATAATTTTGTTGATACTTTTAGAAACAAAATAGTTATTTACATTCGAATGAGATGTGAAGATGTGGTACTGATCTTTAAATTGGCATATAACCTGAAAAACGTTTGATAAGGCAATTACTTTGATGAAAATGCCACTAAAAACATTACAGCATTGAGTGTTTTTAATTATTACATATTCTTGTCGCTTAAACATAACTTAAGACTCACCCGTATTTGGCGAAGTTGCTCCAATAATTCATTATGGCGTCACTCAGGGCGCCCTCTTCCGTCGACCAAGAGGAATCATTAACGGATCCCCCCCAGACGTACGGTAATACAGAACCATGCGGAGCACCTTTAAGCCAAGACGGGCATCTGAAATAGATGATGTAAGGTTGGAAGATGAAGTGAGAGTGGACTCGAATCGTTTGAATGTAAATAGGCATATGTTAAATTGGAATATTTACGAGTTGTGGATCAACCAAATTAAGCGTTGTACTCTATGGTAAAAAATTGCGAGAATAACTTTTTTATACTGAGTACAGTAAATAAACTTTCGCGTTCCATCGCGTTTCCAGTTCGATTGCCGAACCCAACACGCATGCATCTTGGCAACGGAGGTGTATTCAGTTAAAAAAATTACATCAGATAAAATCACACTAATTAGTAGAGCACACTTTGATGGTTTTGCAACATATTATCAGTTTCTTCTCGTTGATGCTTTCCGCTTTTATTGCAATATCGGGTGTGTGTGTGTTGTGTGTGTGGGGGGGGGGGGGGGGGGGCTTCTGGTTTAGCTCTCGTGATGAAGTCTCTCCATTGTTAACCAATAACCAAGAGAATGTGCGTGTATATTAATGTTAATGAATTGAGACTTGAGACTCCGCAATCGCAGCTTATGGTTCATGTCTATAATCCACTTTGCTGAATTCCCCTAGAGTGTTTTGCTTCGTCCTGATCATCTGTGGTATCCATCACACAGGCTCATCGCAGCTGACACACACCGGGTAATGATGACTGGCAGCTACGCCAGGAGTCTCCAGTCATTTTAAAGGGCAGCGTTTAAAGTACCATGAATGTTCGAGCATGAAAACTCACTCGGAACAGAGCACTGGACAGCTGTTGATATTGTAAAATATTGTTAGCAACGACCCCCTTTGAAGATAGGGCCTATGTATTTTTAGAGAAAGCGGTAATTTTTCGTCCCCAAAATTTGAATATGAGAAAGGCTTTCTAAGCCATCTGAAAACACTCAAATCTATGCAACAAGGATGGGTTTTCTGTTATTATTTATTGCAACTTCGATGGTGATCATGTTGGTGTAAAGGGAAAAGGCCGCTGAGGTCAAACGTGCAAGCGCGGGGTATACGCGCCACGCACAACTCTCAGCCAATGATAGATCTTCCTTTGACCCCGATGAGGGCGCTGTTTGAGCTTGTGACGTCATATGCAAGGGGTCTACACAGCTACTGTACGACATAAGACGCATTTTTTTCCCTTGTAAATCGTCTAATAGTGATTCTTGTTGACGGTCAAGGTGTGTAGTCAGTTTATGCCAAAATATCTTTCAACGTTATCACCCCCACTTGTTTTAGAACCAACTTCCAAGAGTCACACAATCATTTACATTTCACAGTAAAATCAGGGGGAAAACTATAAACTTCAATTGAAAATAGTCGTGTAACGTTTACAAAAACGTTTTCGAGTAAGATGAGTTCAAGCCGTGCATGCCAATCGGTTGAGTTGTTTGTCATGTACGGCCTATCCGTTATCTAAATTGACAAGCCTGGCGTGGAGGTGATGTAGGCGATAATTGTCAAACTTATTTTCAGTAATTTATTTATGCACTGGAATTGAATCACTTTGGATTGATGGCCTTCATTGGGTCCGACCATGCCTTTGAAAGTTGTTTTCCATGGGGGCACGATCGATGTTAAAATAACACATTGGAAAGAACAAGTTTATAGTCGCTCCCCCCATTTTCGATTTATGTTGCCTAAGAGGCATCCTCCACTTCGTCCAAAACGGCCCTTCAATTTCGTTCTTCCTAACCTTGCATAGCATTTTCCCTTCACATTTTGTGAGTTAACTTAATAAGACCGTCCATCCCTCGCCACCCACTGATGTCCTATCGACTTCCACAACTAAACACCGGAGATGCGAGCGGGAGATAGTAATTGAATTTACCGGTATGGATTTGTTGCGTAGTGCCTTGACATGTGGGTAATTTGCACCACGGATCAGACGTTCTGTTAAAGGTATGGCACGTCATTGGTTTGTACAGGAACTCCATTTCTGGTTCTCCATAAACACACCATGTGAACAATCTGTGAAACTCTCCATCAAAATAGTTTACGGTTCAATTTCACATAAAAACATTGTGCAGTGGCTGAAGCACTTTAAAGGCAGCAGGATATACTTTTAGTAACTGCCATAGACCAGTATCCTCATATGCATTCATAAACCTGTGAAAATTTGGGTTCAATTGGTCATCGAAGTTGCAAGAAAATGATGAAAGAAAAAAAACCCAACCATGTTGCAAATAGTGTGCTTTCAAATGCCTGTGAAAGACGTCATGCATGAAGCCTTTCTCAGATTCAAATATTTCAGTGAGAAATTACCTCCTTCTCAAAAACTACATTACTTCAGAGGAAGTCGTTTCTCACAATGTTTTATACTGTCAGAAGCTCTCAGGTGCTCCTTACAAAGTAAGTTTTTATGGTAATGTATTTCTTGAGTAATTACCAAAAGTGTCCATTACCTTTAATAGACAACTTTCAGATTGAAAACCACGTATGTTTATTCGATGGTTGCCAGCTTTACCAAATTATTGTTTCATCCCACACACAAAATGTGTCAAATAAGGTATACACTCAGAAACCGCTTTGCAGCTAGAGAGGCGAATGACTGTTTGCGGAAAACTTCCAACCACTGGTAAGAAGTACGGTGCTCTGGAGGTGCCATTCGACTTGTTGAGTTCCTGATAGTCTCTAAGAAGTCAGATGTTAGCAAATATTTTAAGTTATGATGACGACACAATAGGATGTCAATACCTTGACAATAGGATGTCGACTTCCCCCCAAAAATTAACTTTTGATGACGTGTGGCGACAGAATATAGGATGTCAACTTCCTGAGATAATTTAACACAAAATGACGACATCTGGAAAATTCTAATGTCGAATTCCCAAAATAATTTATTCATATTTGGATTACAGCATGTTTTTCTTTTGTCATTATAATGGGATAACAACCTGAGATGACACTTCCAGAGCCCCGTAGAAATATGTGCGCTAATTTAACAGCTAAGCTAGCAACTCCTAAATGTGTACCCTTTTTTTAAAAACATAATAACGCATTGCAACCATTAAAACAAAAATCAAAGACGGCAAAACTTTCTTCGTAGGTTGCACGTAGATTATAATGGCATTCGGCCAACACGTGCTGTCCCATTTTTTCGTTTAAAAATTGTGAATGCGTCATTGTGAAGCGTATCATACTTGGGTGTGAAGTACGTGGGGGAAATCTCTAATATTAAAAGGCTTGAAAATTGACGGTGTGATATGAATGAGCTTCAGACAGTAAACATGATCTTGCGTTCACACTGAAGTGCAGTCTGAGCACGTGGTAGTCAAAAAGGAAATCACGGTCGTCTGCATGGGGGTGACGTGGTTCTGTAGATGAACACACTCCCAAGAGTACTGCGCCATTTTCCACTGGAGACTCAAAGAGACAGGGGTGTAATTTGCTTTAAAGCTTTTACAAAACCAAAACAACAACAACAACAACAACATAGCACCCTGCTGCTATCTACCCAACAGCAACATGTGTGGGCCCTCTGCCGTGGTACATTGAACTTCGGGCACGCTCATTACAAATTGGCGATTGACATTGAAAGTTAAAACCACCCATCAGACAAAATGTTTTAGGAAAAGTGTTCGGCACATCGAATCCGACTTAAGAGAAGTAAACATGTAACATTTAAGAAGTTTATTTCATGCAAAACTTATGCGTTTAAAATTAGCCACGTAGTGTTTAGATGGGCGAGCTCTAAACAAGAAATATTATTTTGCCATCCCTGTACAAACACGCCATATTGACAGATGACGCAGTCAGGTGAAACTGCTGTTAGCGGCAAGTTAACCGTCACTTTGAGCGGCAGTATATGTATCCGAGCGTAAACCGTCTCGGCCGTCTCCGTTATACGGAATAAATCTTCGAGCAAATTGGCGGTGGAGCCTCTCGATATATACGGAAGATTAGTTTAATATCTGCCGGGAATTGGTAACTCCACAACAGAGGAGACGGAGCATATTTTCAGTGAACAGTCTTCAGGGGATACTGATGGAATCGTTACATGTAAATTTGGACATTAGACAGTGGTGCAAGTGAACTTTGTTAAATTCTAAAAATGTAGCAATTACCTACAGGATTTTCGGCGGTTTTGTGTGTGAATATTAGCTTTGTTTCTGATGGAAACCTTAAGAGCATACTGATTGAAACGTCGGCTTGTTACACCGCACCGGTTTAGTATGAATCACATCCTCTTTAACAATACCAACACAATTCGATATCATATATTATAATAAGTTTTTAAACCATTGTCATTTTAAGTAGGCCCTATATAGTGAAGTCCAACATAATCTACCAAAATGTGCCGTTGGGTTTTCAAGGGCTTGTTAAGGGATTTATTGCAGATTCCAATACCATTTAAAGAGACCATCACCATAATAGTGATCTTACATTAGCATTACATATATTATCATTAATGAGATGACCTGAAAACAAATTAATTAACAAAATTTGTCGTGCAAAGTTTCAAATCCAACATAAGAAGATGAGAAGTACATTTATGCTTGTACATAGGCCTAGCTATTTTAAATTTAAAGTTTTTTCAAAAAGTTGCTTACCCGTTGTCAGAGTCGGTCTGATGGTCAAATACGTAGAGATAGACACTTTGAGCGAGAATGGCCACCTGTCGAAGTAACAACACAGTCGGTAACACATAGCGTGAGTCAGTGTTTAAATCAACAGCTTGCTGGAGGCGCAGCATTCCATCGGTTGAGTTGCCATCGGGGGTGACGAGATATTCGTGGTTTAGCGCAGCTTGGAGAAGACCCTGCTCATTACCGCCTCCATGGGTGTTGCTGTGTCCATCATCCGCGACGAAGGGTCCTGAATATGCTTCCCATGTCTCGCGTGAGAGAGGACCCTGTCCAAGGTTATCCACGACCCGTGAACCGTCACTCGAAGAGAAGCCAACGATTAAATCATGTTTGGCTCTCACATCTTGCAAGGTTTGGGTACCGAAGGTGGTCACGGGGCCCCAAACCAGTCTCTCAGTGTGTCGGGACTTCACTTGCACCTGACCATTCATAAGATCGTAAAGAGGAAGTGCTCTCAAGCAGTCCACGTAGTCGGAGTCCAAGCATCCCACCGCTGCAGCCAGAGCCTTGGCGTGCACAACATTCTTAACGGACTCAATTGGATACGAGAAAATGCTTTGAAGGATAGCTCTGGAGAAAAGGTCCCTACTTTCTGACATTACAAGGTGCTGAAGAATGCTGTTAGCACCTACATCATGGCCAAATAGTGTTACTTTAGTTGGATCCCCACCGAATTCAGCAATGTTATCTTTCACCCACTGCAGGGCGAGACGTTGATCCATAAGTCCGTAGTTACCTGTGGAAGAATCATCTCCTGTACTGAGGAATCCCAGCGGGCCAAGTCGATAATTGAGGGTGACCACAACGACTCCTCTAGACGCTAGATCAGTACCATCGTAAGAAGCTGCCTGTCCGATCTCAAACGTTCCACCATGGAGCCACACCATGACAGCTTCACTAACAGCATCAGCTGGGGAGTAGACATTCAGAGTAAGGCAGTCTTCACTAACTACCCTTGCTTCTTGAGGAAGGTCCTCCAACTTAGGATTACTCAGCATGTCCTGCGGGCAAGACGCCCCGTGTTTGTCAGCATCCCGGGCTCCTTCCCACGGTATCTTCGGTACGGGAGCCTTAAATCGGAGATTTCCGATCGGTGGCTCAGCGTAGGGGATACCCAGAAACAACTTGCCACTGGTGTCATCCAAGACACCGCTGAGTATTCCCGTAGTTGTGGTAATATTGACTACATCTGATTCAGATTGGACTTTCTCCAAGGGAAATAATATCAAACACGAAACAACAATGAAAATAACCGAAGATGGTGGGGTTGTAAAGTAGCCAGCCATGGCGAACGACGAGGAGCAAATGATTTATCTCACGCCGGTAACTGTGCAAATGTTGACATGGTTGCAAAACCACTCACAGTCTTAAGCTTTTCAGTATACTTTGAAAAGGATTTCATTTGATTTGAAGGATGGATTTGACTAACAATGAGCACTAAGATGCTGGTAGTACATTTGCAAGCCTTACCCGGAGAGTAATAATAACAGGTTCAGTCATGCGAATGAACGTATCCTTGGAGAGAACTTGCTCCATGGAGAGAGGTATACATGTATAATTCTTAAGCAGTATAGCTTTTAAGCACCTTTGCAAGGTTGCCCAAACCGCGACTGTCAGAGTAACAAGAAGGGAGGGAGTCAACCCACAACTTAAAGGCCCTGTACACTATTGGTAAGATCGAAAAACACAAATGTTCACAGATTCACACATAACCTACATGATTTAAAGTAAGTAATGGTAGAAAGGGTTCCTTAAAATATTTCTGCCTAAAATGCTATCGTTTCTGAGAAATGAGTAAAACAATAGTTTTTATCACGCGCGATAATAAACTCGATGTTTGAAAAACAGAAAACACATAAGGTCTCTTTTCACTATTTTCTCGTGACCTCGATGACCAATTGAGCTCAAATTTTCACAGGTTTGTTATTTCATGTATGTGGTTGATTACACAAAACATGAACACTGTCTGTGATTATTTTGTCAGCTCTGCCAATCCTGTATAATACCTTTAAACAGTACGACCCCGCCTTTTATATGTAGTTATTCAAGCATCCCAGAACACAATGCTACAAGGAAGTTAACCTCAAAAACAATTTGGATTACAGAATCGGTAATATTGATTTTAAAAAATAGCAATAAATTAGAAAACAACCCTATTTTTTTCGTTTTCTTTTTAAAGAAACCCTGCAGATACTCTCCGACGGGACATGAATATTGTACCTCGGTGTTTTCACTAAAACGAAATCACCTCAATTATTTCACAGGTTATTTAGAAGGGGACGACTTTAAAAAACAAAAACATCAATGATGTAAGGTAGAGAAGGAAAAATGTGCATATACATCGAAATACTGCACGTATGCATCTTTATACTATAGAATAATGCTTTTCTCGGGCATGATATTTTGCCTTTGGGAAAATTTAAAAAGTCTTTTAAGTACGAGGGCTAATCTACATGTAGATACGGTACAGGTTATGATACGTTTCATGATATTTAACAGCAATTTATTTTTATTTTTTATAGGGCACACAAGTTGGAAACAGATTAAATTGGGAAGGATATCATACCTGCTTTTCCTTTTACGACAAAGTGTATAAGTTTTCCTTTTTATGTGGACCTTATTTCGTAGTACAAATTTAAGGACATTTTGTTTGTTTGTTGTGGTGTTTGTTGTCTGTTTGTTTGGTGGATTTTCCCATAGAGCAAGGACATAGAGCAACCTGTGCGAACTCAAAAAATCTCCCACATAGAAGCCAAGAAACCTCAAATCGGGTAAAAATCCCCGTTGTATATAATGACTTTAATTTAAACGGTTTATCTATTAAACACAACGACTTGTTGCGATTTCGTGTTCTTGGCATGGTAGTGTTCGAATTGCGCAACTTTGCAATAACTGCAAGTTCGTCCGTGTATAACAGTTAAAAACAAATTCAAGAAGATGAAGAAGAAGTGTCTTATCTTAGATTTAATGGAACAGTATAATTGCCATATCAAATAATGTATCAATGCTCCGTTGGGTGCATTTAAGTGTCTATAGAATGCCACCATTGGCACATTCCTTAGAGATAACTGCTCGATCCTTAGTGATGACTTTTGAGTGTGGGCGTTGAATATCAAGGCCGTGACGGATACCTTAACATTTCAGGCATTCGAGCAGTCCACCGTTATGCCTGAATCACAACCCAACAGCTTATGGCAACTCAACACCAATCCCTTTTGGACTCTGATGAGATTGGTATGCCTAGCCCCATGCCATGCGTGGTTGACAGTGTTTGCTCTCTACAGGGGGCACATGGGCTGAACGACAACAAAATAAACCAGCACCCACAAATTGGTCTAATAAATTGCCCAACCGGCTTCTCAATCACTCCCTTTAAAGGAATCTACCATTTAGATAACTATGTTTATTTTGCTACCATTTAGATAACTATGTTTATTTTGGACTCAAAAGGGAGTATTTTCAACAAACATGGCCAAACGTACACTTCGCTAAAACTTTGTAGCTTCACATTGAATGTATCGTGAACGTACGTTATCTATCATTCAACCATTTAAACATTTACTTAGGTCAGAAAAGTCACGATGTCAGTAAATAACATACAGCCTATAGTTTACCCCATACAGTGTTGCTTTATTTTCCGAAACACGAATTTGAGAAAAATGCACACTTTCACTTAATACTGCCTTTTTATTATAGTTACTGTACATTTTGTAATCTTATGGTGGTACTTGTAAATTTATGATGGGAGCCTTGTTCTGACACTTGCTTTCATGGATGAGGCTTGTCCCAATGATGTCAAAAATGCATATCTTAAAAATCATATTCTTGTCCAAAATGAGAGTCATACCAAATTGGTATAAATACACATTCTACCAAATTGGAAGCTCCACTTCTCAAGGTAGACATACAAAGCTATTAATGATGTATCAATAATGGGAGTTGAAGTATGTGACAATGCCTGAAACTGGCTTGCGGCCCTGGGCCCCCTTGTTTTAGACCCAGAACATCGCATAATGTTTACAGGTTTAGAGACTCTGTGCATCACCAGAAATACACCTTGCTTGGTAACGATGTGGAAAATTTATATTTCCCTTTGGCGATTGCTTTACTTCTTCCACGGAAGTTTTATTGTACATAAGGAGATTTTGAGATATATGCAGAAATCAGGAAAAAGTCACGAATCCCCCCCCCCCCCCTGATTATGATGTAGGTGCGTGGGGTGGGTCAATTCAACTCCTAAAATAAGCCACTTCTGACAGATTCACCGCTCGACTATATGCAATTACATACAGCAAAACATGTACCATGTATTATGAGCTTTAGACTAGCAATGCATGGATCGTTTTCCAGATTGTACATCAAACACATTCAGTATGCAAGTATCACGATGATGGGTAACTGTCGTCCATAACATATTGTTTAAATAAGCAATAATAACAATAGTCATATGTGTTTATTATTGCGCCTTTTCAGGCCCAGCGGCATTCTTAAAGCGCCGTATACACACTACTAGCCCAATGTTCATTGGGCGCACACACAGGTTACTATAATCATTCGCATCAACAATCTCTACACCTGCTGGTATCCATTTACTCCTGGGTGATGGGAAGCATTTATGGTTATACGTAGCTTGCCCCAAAACGTAAGTGTCACGACCGGGATTCGAACCCGCACTCTATAATGACTCAGCCACACTCTCAAGACTCGAAACCACTCGATCACGACATGCTTTAATTATGGCTGTCCAACGACAGAAAAACAATATTAGAACGAAACTATGGGTTAGTTCGATACGTGAATCAATACAGTTCTGACACAACAGTATATTGTTTGTACAGTGTGTACAATTACAAAGAAAACCAGAAACGAAGTATAAGATCACCATAAACATAAAAGTTACTATTTACTCTTCGTTATTTCTTAAGTCATATAGCTTAAGCATAGGCCTTAAATGAAGCAACAACCATTTCTTATGACACACTGTTCGATATCTTTTTCGTTTTTAATGTCTTTTTAAATTAAAATACACACTTATGCAAAAGCAATATTGTTCACATTGTCTGTTTTTAACAGAATGTAAACATCGAAAAAAAAATCTGAAATAAACAGATCATTAAAATCCTCAATTTTTAATTCCAGGAAAATAAAAAAAACAAAATTTCACAGAATCGTCAAAATGATAATTACCCAAAATGTTGACATCATTCCTGGCAAAAATGTACACGCTGTTTCAATATAATATCATAATTCATTCATTTATAATGCGCAAGTTACATGGTAAGAATATGTCAAGATGCCCGCCACAATGTTAAACAAAACAAGGGTGGGGATCAAAATTTGCTTTCAGATAAAGTGATCCATTGATGGCTGCAAACTTGAACTGTTTAGTCTTTGTTTATGAAAACAAGAGACAGCTTTGGATGCAGCCTAATTCAACATCACCTAAACTGGTGTTGAAATGGCAGGGTGTGGTTCTGCACCAACCTCTGCTTCTTGATATCCCCTCTTTTGAGGGAAACTACAGTTTTACAAGGTGTCTAAAAAACTAAGACCGGTATTTTAGAAACTGTTTAACATTCTCTTCCATTGGCATAATTCCGGGTTCACCTAAGGTACAAACTGAAAAGTTGCATCATCCTGGGAATAAACTTGCCACCGAAGATGTTCCTCTTTCTTTTGAAAATATCAAAATAGTAACAGGTTTACACAGTTGTTTTGTCTTTGAAAATTGTATACATGTAAACAAAAACACGTATACACAGTGGACATGAATGGGAGAAATGACCCCACACAACCATATCTTGTTTTTAACCCAAATGGACTGTGACATTTTTATAACCACTTTAAAAGGGTGCATATTGACTTAAATATTTGAACTATCTGCTGTATTAAATTCGAAGTAGGACAAATTTGCCTTTCCAACTCTGCAACCAACTAAAGTTGGCGGATGTAGCTGAACTCTCAGAGACCGCAAATAATTAATTTTTACCATTGGATTGTGAAAGCTGTGTTCATAAGCCCTTTTCACACATGACAATTTAGCAAGGGTCCCTTGCTAAATTTTAGCCTGGTTGTTAAATTTTACACAATGTATATTGTGTGAAAGTACAGCATACAATGTACTAAGCAAGCAGGTCACCTTACCCACGAACCCATTCATTTTGCAGCACCATTGATGATTATTTCCAAATTTGTTGATGCATTTACAACCCTTTAAATTAGCACTTACGAATGTTCTTCTGATTAAATAAATATATGTTTTTGTTTTAAATAATCCAATACACTATCTACAGACTTTACACGATAAAGACATTCAGACTGGCTTGTTTTAATATTGACACGTTGTGGTATACAGCACATGGATTTGGGAAAGGAAAGAACACTCTTAAGGTGTGCATGCAATTTGTTTAAACAATCAGAATAAAGGCTTTCCGTCTTGTCTAAGCTCAACAACCACATTTGAGATATGGTGGATACATTATTTCGCTGTTTGGTTTGGGTAAATCTGTCTGTATACACCCAAACCGAACAGTGTACTCCTATGGTGTTGGCCATATCTTAAGAAGGCTAATGGGTTTTGGAATCCAATTAAAAGGCACTGAACACGTTTGGTAATTGTCAAAGACCAGTATTCTCACTTGGTGTATCCAAACATATGCATACAATAACAAACCTGTGTAAATTTGGGCTCAATTGGTCATTGAAGTTGCAAGAAAATGATGAAAGAAAAAATACCCTTGTTGTACAAATTAGTGTGCTTTCAGATAGAAATAAAAGGCTTCTGGCCAGAAGTCTTTTATTATTTTAGTGAGAAATTACCTCTTTCTCAAAAACTACGTTACTTCAGAGGGAGTCGTTTCTCACAATGTTTTATACTATCAACAGCTCTCCGTTGCTCGTTACCAAGTAAGTTTTTATGCTAATATATATTTTGAGTGATTACCAAACGTGTACAGTGCCTTTAACATGAAATTTCAGCCAACTTGTTTGCTCCATCGAAAATCAATTATACTAGACTGAGGTCGGCATGGGGCAAAATGGTTCAGTCCCCTTTATGGTTTTATGAGATTCAGTAAGCATTACTGCTATTGCACACGGGTACTTGACCAAGATGACTGCAGCATGATAAAGGCCTGCCAATTTTCATAGAGTTGCTTTAGTACAAATAGTAGCCAAGCACAGACAAAGTTATGCTTACCTGAATAAGGTTACCAGCCAAAATACCATATCACATACAAAATCTGTGACTGGTATCCTGCCTATTTTTGCTTAGCATATAAATTGTTGAAGTAGTAGGATATTTTTTAACCCAGGTTTATGAAACTGTACCCAGTTTCATAGAGCTTTTTATGAACAAAAAGTACCTAAGCACAACAAAATGATGCTTACCATAATAAGGTTACCTACCAAAATATCATGTCACAAATACCATTTGTGACTGGTATCCTGCTTTTTCTGCTTTGTTATAACACAAAGTTGTTAAGCAATATTTGTCTGCTTAAGTTTTCTCTAAGTGAAAAGTGGGCCCTACTGTGAGACTGATGTCTATGAGGGGAGCCTCCTGTTGTCTACTTCTCAGCTCAAATGATGATAAAATTTCTGCCAGATTTTACATCTCAGAGCGGCAAGATAATCCTTTATCTTTACACATAGTGCTTTATGTATTGACTAGAGCGCTAACTTGCCCTGCCTTTTGAAGCCGGATGGGCTCATCCATTTTTGTATATAAACCTATGTAAAAGCTTGAAATTGCGTGCGGCTGATGTATGGCTATGTGCATTTCAGTTATTTTGTGTTGTTCACTGTAAATTGATAAAAAGGGAATTAGCCGCTACAAACTACTTACTATCCAAAAGGACCCATGGTATAATTGCAAAATCGTTAATGCTACACTTTCTCAAAGGTGAATGACAACACAGCAAACGCTTGTATCGCACTAATACACCTTTAAGTGTGTTATCTTTTAGCCTTAAAGAAAGACTCTACTCGGGTCAAAATGTTAGGATATCAACAATGTTTGAATCTGTAAATTGAAGGCATTCTTCAGTGTGTGCGTACTTTTGCACGTAAAATGCAAACCCTCATATATATGCATGTATGTGCGTCAGATTTAACATTAAGAGAAGCTCTCTGAAAACTACATTTTCTCTTCAGTCATGCACAAGCTTTAAACATATCTGCATCCAGAAGACTTTTTTTAATATTAAACTGCATACCGAATCCAAAGTTAGCGCTCTAGTCAATACCTATGTGGCTTGATGGGTTGACGCTGTCTTTAATGGGATTGAGCAATTTCAGAGAAGAACTGAAGCAGGTCCTGCACCTTGAAGTCTAATGTGACATTAGCCCCTGGGTAGCAGCGATGAATCAGATCCTCAAAGTGTTTATACTGATGGATGAATTCATCTTGCATTAAATGCCATGCAACCTGTACGATCAGGAGAAATGGTTATTAGGCAGCAGTAAAAAAACAGCGGAGGTATTGGGTGATTTTAGAGGTATTGAACAGGATTGGTAGAGCTGAAAAAAAAATAGTCGGAGACAGTGTTCATGTTTTGTGTGATCACCCATGTACATGACATATCAAACCTGTGAAAATTTGGGCTCAATCCGTCGGGTGAGTCAGGAGAAAATAGCGAAAAACCATGCAACATTTTCAGCATGTAAACACATTGTCCTTAATTTTGGCAATAGCGACTGAAATCAGCTGTTGAGTTTTTTTGTAAAGGTTTCTAGATACAGTTTTCTTGAATATGACTTTATTTCAGAGGGAAATATTTCACAGAACAAAAATGGTTCTAGATATGAACTTCATAATCAAATAGCTTTCAGGCTAAAATTAAAGACAGGGTATATTTTTGGTAATTGTCAAAGACCAGTATTATAACTTGGTGTATCCCAACATATGCATAAAATAACAAACCTGTGAAAATTTGGGCTCAATTGGTCATCGAAGTTGCAAAAAAATATTGAAAGAAAAAATACACTTGTTGCAAGGAATTGTGTGCTTTCAGATGCCTGAAAAAGGCTTCATGCCTGAAGCCTTTCTCACATTCATAATTTTGGGTGAAAAAATTACCTCTTTTTCTAAAACTACATCACTTCAAACAGCTTTCCAGTGCTCTTATAATACCAAGTGAGTTGTTATGGTCGTCAACTTGTAGATAATTACCAACAGTACACACTGCCCTTAAACAATGTTTTTATCCTTGCCAATCCCGTATAAAAGCTTTAAAACAAGTTTACTGACAATATTTAGTCTACAAAGCTAATGACTTGGTGTCAATATGTGAAGCTCTATGCCAAAAACAAGCACTTCCTGCCAAACCTCAAATAGCTGAAAATAAGGGCTTTCGAATAACACCTAGGCCTAAAGGTAAGTAATGGTCACAGAGCCGTGTGATTTGGGGCACCCAGATCTGTCATACATGACAAAATAACATATAAAATCTGAGAACCTTCTTGTTCCTGTGTGGAATTTAAGACAGATGACGTCTTTCCGTTATCCAATCCATCTCTCTAGCTCACTAGAGAACAGTTTGCACAGTTCATTTAATGGGTAGCTAAAAAAAATCATGGGCTGTGCCTAGGGCATGTCTGGCACATCCTAAGAGGCTGCCGGATTCTCGCCAGCTATTTTTTAAAGATAATTGTTTAAATCAATCAGATTGAACTTAATATATGGGAGACGCTTTAATTTGATGAAACTATAATTATATTTCTTATAAATTTTACTAGAGAATGTATAACTATAAATCGTTTTTGGAGATATTACAATGTTCAAATGTTTGTGCTGTGGAAAAGCAAATCAACACAAAATCTTTGCATCGTGATATCTTAAAAATCTGTTGACTGCATCAACATGGTCATAAATGATAGCCTGCAATGTGATATTATGTGAATGAATCTACACAGTACAGTCAACCCTCCTACTGTCTGACCAATCAATATCATCCACTGTGGTTTGTTTGATAGACAAACTTTGCCAGCCTGCATTATATTATTGTGAAGTGAATAGTACAAAGTCAACCCTCCTACTGTCTGACCATTCAATACCATCCACTGTAGTTTTGATTTATAAGCAAACTTTGAAATCCTGCAATGTGATATCGTGTGGTAAATAGTAGACAGTGAACCCTCCCACTGTCTAACCATGCACAGATGATTTTGAATGATTTACACACAATGCAAGCCTACAATAGGCATGATATTTGGTCCTAGGAAAACAGTAGGAAAATTGTATTGAGCACATGGGCTGACCTACATATGCGCGGGACAACATGCTTCCGAGCAACAGTAATCAAGTTTACTTTTGTTGTTCCTGACCCGCATAAGTTGTTCTTTGTTGGTTTGTCCAGTCGTTTCCCCTCTCAGTTGATTCACTCCCCAGGCCTGCATGCGCTTCTTCTATTCATTCATTTGCTTTTTTTGCTCATCTAGTTGCCCTCCTGATCATGTTCTGTTAGTTGTTTTTGTATAATTATTGTGTGCTTTTTGCTTGCATAATTATTGTGTTCATTGTTATTTTGATTGGTTCGTTGTGTTATCGTTTCACTTTTGCTGTGCTTTTTGTTGTACTTGTTTTTGTTGAGGTCAAATAAATAATAATAATAATAATAATAATAATAATAATAATAATAATAACATGTGCGTATGGTGTAGGCTTTAATCAATTTTTCAGGCTATTTAATGACAGTTTTTTGTATCGTTCCTAAGGGTAAAAAAAATAAAATGGGAAATCAGACTTATAAAGAAGAGAGAAAATCATGCCTAATGATATCTACACAGATAGAGAACACAGGTACTTTTGTGCACAGTGTTCCACCAAAAGGGACCTGTGCAGTTGAATGACTTGTCAACAAATGTTTTGGAAAATAGGACTGTTCCAAAAATATACCTATTCCAATTCAATTTGGAATTGATATGGTTGCTACATTATTCAATTATTTGAAAGGCACACCGACTTTCAATATAACATGACAATGTTTACATAAATTTATCCACTCTCGAACAGAGGAGAAACAGCTCCTCCTATAATCTTGGCAAACAGGCTGGTTGTGTTATCGTCATGTCAGTGCAAAAATGCTGTAAATCTCAAAGAAAAGCATTTATATTAAACAAGACTTTGACTGGAGCACAAACATCATATCTTGCTAAAAAATATCCTAGAATGTACCCATAAAATAGGTGGACCCTGAGATAAAATCCTTTTGCGTCTCTCGCGCGAGAAATAATTTGAGTACAAAGTCGAGGTACACTGTTTTTGAAGGAAGCGCTTCTCATACTTCTGTTAACAGTGGTGTAACCAGGGGAAGTATAGAGGGCACACCCGCCCCCGAAATGAGACCGAAAACATGCACAAAAGAATTCTTTGATACATCAAATGGCCATCCACACGCACACACAAGTGTGTATACGCCTGCAATCGTGGACCTCCTATTGTCCCTTTTTTGCAACAGCTCCCATTGGTTTTGTACACGTTTTCCAACCGTGGACCTTTCCCGAACCGTGGACCTATTGTCCTCTTTTGTTATAGGTCCCTGGTTTGAATGTGGATACCTACCCACACACACACAAAAAGACCAAAACAGTAAAATTATGTTTTTGTCCCCACTTGCCCACCCCCCTTAAAAAAACAAGAACAAAAAACCTAGATGGAATACTGCCTATTATGACAAATCAAGACACTGAGTGTCTCTCAAGAGGTCTAGCCCTTATTACAAAATCGACAAACAGTTTTTGTAGGGAGCCTCTCTGGTGCAGAATTTGGCATCATTACAAGAGAAAATGTTTTTGCAGGTACGCTGAGAGTTAAGTTTTCCTTCAAGGAGACCTAGAGGATTTTCATAATGACTGTGTATAAACCATCTTAAAGGGTGTGCACAACATTGGTAATTGCCAAAGACCTGTATCCACACTTGATGTGACCCAATATATACATTAAATAACCAACCTGTGAAAGTTTAAGCTCAATCGGTCTTCAGAGTCTTAAGAAAACAGTGAAAAATCCCATTATATGTTTTAAATTTTTCTCAAACATTGGATTTTATCCTGCAGGATAAAGACTATTGTTTTACTCATTTCCTAAAACTATGGCATTTCAAGCAAAACTATTTCAAGGGAAGTTTTCCACCATGACCATCTTTATACCACCATGTAAGCTATGTGCAAATCTGTGAACAGTTATATTTTCAATCTTACCAATGTTGTACACCCCCTTTAAGGCTTAAGGAGAATGGAAATATCTTCCTTTGAGTAAGGGAATAATCGAGGTTAAATCTTGGCAATCAGATTTTTTTTCTCCACAGTTCATTTGACATGTAAGTACCATTACCTTGTCATGGTGCCAACATGTGCATCTCCCAATCAGGGAGATTTAGTACAACAACCAGGGAGATATTTAGAGTTACATCAACATAATATGGACAAAGTTTCAGAATCCAGGAGATTTTCAAATGTGTTCATCACAACATGGAAAGATTGGTTCATTTTAAGGGAACTTTCTGCAGAATCAGGGAGAGTTTGCAGCTTTGCCTTGTACGGATACAACAAAAAAGCCTTGCTTTAGTGTTTATTACAAGTATTAACAGTTTCATTCAGATAGGAGTGGGACCATGTAAACATGTCATTTTGCACTGGTGAGGGTGACCGATCTACACCGACCTCGGGAACAAAGTACCTGTCAGGTCAACAGAGGGGGCGCTTCCAGCATTCCCCCTAGAGGCCTTCGCAAATAAACATCAGGTGTGACAAGTCAATGATGTGATAGCACAGTACAAGCACCTCTAAGAGTCAAGGGAGC
This sequence comes from Leptasterias polaris, assembly GCA_037783415.1. Taxonomy (NCBI): domain Eukaryota; kingdom Metazoa; phylum Echinodermata; class Asteroidea; order Forcipulatida; family Asteriidae; genus Leptasterias; species Leptasterias polaris. Next base: position 681,217 of record JAZGTN010000192.1, read on the forward strand.
AAAAAGAGTTCCAGACATCCTGCAAGGTTCTTGTCAATAAACACCAGATGTGATAGCTTGTCATGTAGGCCCTCCTATTACATTATCCCTTTGTGTTATACCCTTTTAAAGGCATTTCACAATTCAACGCTCATTTTATTTGAATAAGCCTCCACTATTGCCAGGGTGTTCCTATTGCATCATTTATCTCATCTAATAATCTTTTGTATATATTTGATTATCTGTTTAGCTTTCTGACCGTACTTTGATTCGTCAAGTTGTATTGTATCGATTTAAAGAAAAAATTGACTTATGGACAGAGCTTTATGGCCGTCACTTGCACTATGGAGGCGGTACAATCTCTGTTTGCATTGATAAACCATAGTATTCAAGAGCTTGTACTTTCTCCCCATTCATACTGGAGAACTATTGATAACTCCTAAAGTTTGAACATTACACTGTATTATGTAAGTTACAAACTTCCCTTGATTTACAAGGTGGCGGATTATCAATGCTAATGTTAATGATCAAGATATTAAAAAGTGCTGGTATCCGCCATAGCGCTCACGGCGCTAATATACCTGCTCATTACTTTTTACGATTGATTTGATTTGGGGTTGAAGAACGACAAATCATTTTTTATGACAGGTATGCAGAGCTATAAAATTACGAGACCCAGCATCTTGTAAGGGTTTACTAGAACTGCGGCACGTTCTGCAGTCAACCATGTCAGAAAACATGGCGGGGGAAGGGGGGGGGGGGGGTGCACAGCTCTTTTCTTAACAATAAATGTACCAGGCTTTTCTACATGCATCACAAAACGCATGGGATCAACAGCTTTACCTCCCATCCAAAGAATGAAGCAATACTGAGTCTTTCTTAAAGAGGAAGGGAAATGACCAATAGACTGTGCAAGTCTCGCGCGTAATCGAACTTCCGGGACCATAGTGGTCCCAACCATATGGAGTTTTACGTGGGCGAGATTTTGTTTCGTCAATTATTTTAGTTTAACGTAGGTTATGACCTAGAAAAGTATACATGTTGTTGGGAATGTAATACTAAGTGATAACAACATATGAAAGTAAAACCAATTCAACAATATAACGAAGAAAACCCAAGAATTAAACTTGACCTCAGCTTCCGGTTATTGCAAAAAATTAAGAATTTTGTGCTCGCCTCCGATCATAAAACTTACGTAAACGCTTGTTTTGGATGCGCAATTATAATCGCCAGATGCTGTAATTGCAAAGCAAACCCTTTTCATTGCAGTCTATGGTTGTTGAGGCGTCAGCATCCTCTTTAAACTGCGATACGGGTCCATTTAAGACCCGTTTGACCTTCACGAATCCGCGTGAGGGGTTTCTAAAAAGTTAACATCAAATAGGCATCCTTGTCCCAGAGTTTAAATTTTTTTTCAATAATAATATACATAGTATTGTGATTGTTTTTTCAAAAGCTAAAACTTTTCATAAAATTGTAATGATTTATTTTTGTTCTTCAGATTTTGTCATGAGATATAATTTAAAACAAACATTTAATTTCAGAAATAAACATGTTCTTCGTTTGACGTGTTTTCTCGTTCGGATATGCGCGAGACTTGCACAGTCTATTCCATTTTGTACTGTACTCATTTTCCAATAGATAGAGTTCTCATGTGAGTGGGGGAAAAATTACAAGTCTCTAACCTCACGTAAAAAATGTGTACACTGCCAGTGTATACGATACCCCTCCAGTGCAAAATTTGTCAACATCCAAAAAGTCCGATGACATCATTCAGAGAAAAATGGGTCTCTACATTTTTAGACAGGGATGTTTTGGTTCATTCCTGACTTTTGATAATATTCAATCAAAACTGCCTCGAAATTGACCTTTCAACTGACGTAAAAATTCCTCCTTGGAGTGTAAAGATCCATTAGTTGTTGAAATCCAATGACATCATGTTTCAAATTTCGCTGTGAAAAAGTCAATTACAAACCAAAACATCCCCGTACAAAACTGTAAAGACCCATTTTTGTTCAGAATGATGTCATCAGATGTTTTAGATGTTCACAAATTTTGCACTGGAAAGGTATCGAATGGCAATGGCTAGTTCATTGTTGACAACCATCCTTGTTTAAAGGGTGTGTACAACATTGGTAAGATTGAAAATATAAATGTTCACAGATTTGCACATAACTTACATGGTATAAAGATGGTCATGGTGGAAAACCTCCCTTGAAATAGTTTTGCTTGAAATGCCATAGTTTTTAGGAAATGAGTAAAACAATAGTCTTTATCATGCAGGATAAATTCTGATGTTTGAAAAGAAGTTTAAACACATAATGGGGTTTTTCACTGTTTTCTCATGACTCCGAAGACCGATTGAGCTTAAACTTTCACAGGTTTGTTATTTCATGTATATGTTGGGTCACATCAAGTGTGGGTACAGATCTTTGGCAATTATCAATGTTGTACATACCCTTTAATATGAACATTGCACTTTTGAAAAAGATAGGTTACTACTGAAATAACAAGCTAAATGGTCCCACTGGCTAGGCACTCAAAAAGTTAACAGCAAATAACAGCTCCTGCTCTTACTAAGAACCCACACAGATGACTGAATTCTTCTATTTGTATACTTTACTTTTTTGTGAATTTCAATGTAAGTTGGCACACAGGCCGTGATATTTTAATGTTATTCAATAACACAGAATAACAACAATGACTGTTCAATCCAACATGGAAATAAAAATATGTTAGCTCCATGACTCCACACAGAGAGGTCATGGCGGTGCCGGGTGTGACATTTAAGAACCTTCACAGATTTGTTACATCATCACAACAGGAAAACTAGACTCTTACAAAGATAGTTCTCATTCTTAAAGATCTACTTCAACGGCACTAAGATAATTTAAACTTTGCCGAAATCCAATCAATTTGTGTTTCATGATTACGTATATTTCAAAGAAAATCCTTAGCGGTGGTTGCGTAATTTAAAAAAAGGGTCATTTTGACCAGCGTTCACCCCCTCCTCATAGCGAGTTTTTGGAAACAGCGTGTCACGTGATGAAAATATACCATAGACTTTGATGACGTACATGAGTGGAAACGGCTTGTTTACCCCCCGCGCAGCGGAGTGTGTTTATTGTACGCGTCTATAGCTATTTTCACGGTTACGAAAACAAAATGTCAGACACTAGCGGATCGTGGGAGGAACATAGTGTAGACGAAGAAGAATTAGTAAATACATATGATAGTATTGATAGTGAGGATAGCTCTGACGGTTGAGGGAGCTCCTCCGAAGACGAAGAGGGCGTTGATGAAGCTGGGGGAGTTGCCGAACCATATACATGTAGGTTTGAGCCACTGGCCGCAGAGGATCGCGAACTTATATATTTCCATTAACGTCAACGTAACAGGGTGTTTAGATAATCTTCCAAGTTAGCTGGTGGACAGTACAAACGAACTATTCAAACCTAATCTCCCCACTCCAAGCTGTGTACAATTGGGCTTTGTACCATTAGCATTTGAAATGGCGCTGTAGGAAACAGCATTTATCTAGAAAATTCAAACTGCCAATTAAGCAGTCACTGTTTTTTATTTAAATGATCTAGTTGTAATACATCTAGGATTCCTCAAAAGGTTAAGAGTACAAACGAGATCTTAACAAAGCCCAATTGTACACATCAGCTTGGAGTGGGGAGATTAGGTTTGAATAGTTCGTTTGTACTGTCCACCAGCTAACTTGGAAGATTATCTAAACACCCTGTGTTTATGAGCAGATTATCGAAGCCATCAAAGTGCTACCACAAAACACCAGTGCTGATGGTGTGAATACCACTTGTTTAATTTTGCATTTTTCACAAACTTGATGTGATATTGTGATGACCAGTTTGAATGAAACCTGTGGCTATTTATTATCAACAAACATTTAAAACTATTGTATATAGTATTATGCTACTACAGAAGTACATCCACCGACAGCACATGAGTTCAGGACGGTAAATTATCTCGTCTTAACTTGGTGAATGTATTCGAATAATGAGATCATCATACATAGTTACCGTGTAAACACACGACACCTCGCTACTTCCTGGTTTCCCGTCCCAACAAGTACGTCATCATTCGCTGGTTCACGCACGTATCCTGTAGTGGGTTTGTGGTGCGCGTAAATGCAAGTGCTATAGTATTGGACAAGCACAGTGCCTATGGAGGGAGCCATGGAAGCGCGCGAGTTTTTAAAAACCCCAAGAAAGGTTTAATTTTTTCAGTTAAAATTACGAAAAAAATATTGGTGTAAAACAATCCAATCTACAAATTCAGAATACTTAATAACATTACGTATGAGATTAAGAAATCTGTTTTATTTCTCAATTATCGTTGAAGTAGATCTTTAATCGCCCGATGGTAAGTTTATATCTTAAACAATATTCAACAGCAAAGAGAGCCCTAGACAAAAATCCTGAAATCAGGAACAATCCAGAATAGTGACAGTACTGAACACAATTAATTTCATCAGGTGCATTTCCCCGATGCTCTTCCAACCTACACTCATTTTTCTAAGAGCCACCTGGGCCCACTTTCATGACACTGCTTACCGTGGAATTCTGCGCTTAAGGCCCTTTGAATTATATGTTTTTATACTGGGCGTCGTAAGCACAGATTTCCGCAGTAAGCATGAAAATTGTACCCTGCTCATGTCAAGATGGCTAATCATGGTCAATTTATTTGACCTTTTCAACACAATTGCTAAGGAAGGTCTCTTACCTGCATTAGGTTCTCCTCTTCACATAATGTCTTTTCCATTTTCTTGTAGAGGTTGTCCAGGCCTCTTCTCACCTGAAATCAATTAAAAAAGGAAGTTTGATTAAGACGAATAACTGTAGTGAGGTCATTTCTGAGTAACGTGTTACCCCTATAAATCAGCATCACGTTGACAAAAACCAATCTTTACCTTCAATGGATCGGTCCTTTTGTAAACCACGGCTTGGGCTTGGGTTTCTGGGCCCGATTTCATGGCTCTGCTTAAGGTAAGCAAAGAATCAGCGCTTACGGAAGCATGGAATTCCGCGCTTACGTCAAGCGTATTTCACGGGTTAGCAGGGAGTTTTTGCTTGCGCGCTTGCGTAGTCCACGTTACTAGGCATTCTACGCTTACACTGCTAGCTCAGAAGTTCAGCGCTTGCTCGGTAGGCAGAGAATGGTGACTGCAAGCGCAGAATTCGGCGGTAAGCAGAGCCATGAAATTAGGCCCATGCTCCTTCAGTTATTTACAAGACATGCCCTTTCCTTACAGGGCTTCAATCAGGCGGACGAATCCCAAGCAAAAATCCAAGCTGTGGTTTCGAAAGGGGCCTATGGTCATTCTAAAACTATGGCTTAGGCCTGGACTCAATGTCATAGAGTGGCTTAAGCAGAAAATAGTGCTTAAAAAGACTCTGCTAAGCAAAAGAAAAGCAGGATACCAGTCAAAGATTGTACATGTGGCATGCTATTTTGGCTGGTAACCTTATTCCGGAAAGCATAGTTTTGTTGTGCTTAGCTACGTTTTGTGCTTAAGCAGCTCTCTGAAACTGGGCCCTGGACTCTTGCCTGGTCACATGCACATGTTTGAAGCCCCATACCGAAAGTGCATGCATTCAAAGTAACTGAGGGAGCCTCAGCTGAAGCCAGAGCCAGTGTTTTGAAAAAGGCCTTTTCCTCGATCCACTCAATCCGCCTTACCTCTTTCCCAGGATATTCCCTGATGACTTTCCGAAGCTCTTGTTTATTGAAAGCCATCTGGTACCCAACCTCCTCTTCCTTGACACCCTGTGATACAAGCACTTGGATACCTTCAAAGAATTGCTGCAATAAAAAATAACCCACATAAATGTCAAAAACAATAAATAATTTAAAAACACATAAATAATTGAAAAACGCATTTGAGATTATGACAGTATTACAACACTATTTAGATAGCGATTTAGTTCACTTTTGGGCGATCCCTAGGCTGCTGTTTGTTTTTGTTTTTTTAGATAACTTTTTTTAATTTTTTTATTCTTGGTGTTTTCTCAGTCTTCTGTTTTATTGTATTGTTTTGTTTTTTAAAGCCTGAATGAATAAATAACTGTAAATTGGCAAAAACAAATCAAAATGTCGATTGTTTCTGGAGTTTTGTATTTGCAAACCTATGCACCAAAACCTCAGCTGGATTGAAAAGAGTCTGGACCCTGCCACCTCAAATTGATTATCACAATCCATTATTGTGATTGCAGTCTGGGCACATGACAAAAATGGCCGAAGCATGATAAGGGCCCAATTTCATAGAGCAGCTTAAGCAGACAATTTCCTTCAAATTTTGAGCTTAGCAAAACTTAGCAGGATACCAGTCAGAAATGGTGCATGTGACATGGTACTTTGGCTGGTGACCTTATTCTGGTAAGCATCATTTTTAGTGTGCTTAGCTACTTTTTGTGCTAAAGCAGCTCTACGAAATTGGTCTGCTAGTCAGTCGGTATGTCTGTGTTTCTCTGTAATATCTTACATTGAGTTTGTCCATGGGTCGTCCCAGTGACACTCTAATGTAGGCTCCTAGGTGGTCGTTGTATTTCTGCTTGGCTTCTTTGCGTTCCGTTTCAAGGCAAGTGATTTTCAGTCTGGACAATGTAGCTGAAAATGAACAAACAAAAATTTAGTAACAAACCACCAGGGAAATTGACTAGGTACATGCAAACCAATCTTAGGTGAGCCAAATAAAAAATTAACCAAATCCAGGTTTGAACCTGTGACCTCCGGATTTATATGCCAGCGCTCTACCAGCCACTAACTGAGCTACCTAGCCCCTACGATAGAGACCCCCTACTCAAGGAGGGGGGGGGGGGGGGGGGTTGTCGCCATTCAGAAGTCAGAAATCCGGCTCTAGTAAATTTTCTTTGCTCATCCAAAATTTGATTTATAAATTCAAATAAACATTCTTCTACCGAAGTACAAGACGTTTTTACACTCACCATGCAAATGATGAAAGTTCTCTGTTGAAAGAAAAGAAAACAAATCTATTGTTAACACAAACGTTTACTTATTTTTTAAATTATAACGTTGGTAAACTCTATATATTTGAAAGAGTAAATCATCAACAAGGTCTGCTTTAAGTAATATGCTACAAACAAAAAAGTTCTTCAATGAAAAGGATGTTTAAAATGTAACACATGTTTAAGTTATTGTTTATATCAATAAGCCTATCAATGCAAGTAACACAAGTTTAAAACAAATTAAAAAACTAGTTAATGGCCTGTCGTTTTGATCCTAGCAGAGTCACTTCCAAATGATAAGTGACAAACACAACACAAGTCTACTTTAAGAAACATGCTACAACATAATTTGTTCAAGGCTGTTTCACAAGTATAAACAGGTTTAAGTTGTTCTATAAATCAGTAGGCCTAGCAATTTAAGTTACACAAGATTAAACAAATGCAACAATAGTTAATGGCCTGAAGCTATGACCCTAGCAGAGTCGTTCTCAAATACTAAAAGACAACACAAACCCACACCCACACATACTAAGTATTAATTGTATTTTAAGTATTACCAGTATATATATATATTGTTACGTGTCATAGAAACAGTCAGATGGAAAAGGAGTAGGAAAACAAGAGTAGAATTCAATCAGAAGAAGAGTAAGATAAACATAGACAAGTAATAAGGAAGGAGACAAAGGGGAATGGGTTGAATCAAAGGTTTGAAAAGGAGAAAGTTTCAATTCAGAAGGGGACATCTGTGGGGGGAAAAATATGAAAAACATAAAATTATTATATAAAAAGTGATAGCACTTCAGATTATGATTGTACAATAATCAAATAATGAAACAAGCAGTAATAACAATGATCATCATTTACACTGCAGTAATTTCAAAAACTCATTCCTTCAAAATTAAAATGTTGAAGACTTTGTCCTCAAATCCCAAACTGGAGTGTCATGACCAAGCAATCTAGTGCACCACACTCAAGCTCTAGAAATTCAGTCAGAGTGTGGGTTCAAATCATGACACATATGGCCTTGATCAAGACACCATTTAGCTTTGTCCTTCGGATGGGACATTAAGCAATGGCGCTGTGCAATTCACATAACAAATAAACCCACCAAAACAAGCAAAGAAACAGTACATTTATCACCAAATTAAAAAGAGTTTCTGGCATAGATGGCAGTAGATTGCACAACACCACCTTGAAAACCCTCACAAGGTGCTACATAAATGGATCTTGTAATTCAAACATACCTCTGCATATAACTGCAGTTAATGCAATGAGCGATAATTAAATAGCTCACTCAGGCATAAATAAAGCACTGGGTGTATATTATTTCTGGTTTATCCTCCAGTAAACCTTTCAGTGAAACACTGTTTTTCAAAGATGCCCAGCAATTACAAACATTCGATCGTATACAAACAGATAATTGTATAAAACATTATAAAGATATTACATTGTAGTGAAAAACAACAGCAATCAATCAAGAAAATGAATAGTTAACTGAGGTAAGGTTGATAAATGCAATACATTATTGTTATTTATACAAAGATTTATTAGGCGCATTTCCAAAAGACCAACGCACTTTACAGTAGAAAATACATGCACAGTACAAAAATAAATGCAAAATACAAAAGTACAAAAGCAAGATAAAAAGAACACATATGCAAACACCTCAAAACAAACTCAAAGCTCTAGAGTAATCCTCAAGGGTGATTAAGTAAAAAGAAACTGGGCCAGCAGGAATAGACGAATATAGCACACAAAATGAACAATGGTGAGAACATTTCCATCATTTTCTTTTATAACACCGAAGTAAATCTTTGTCTTTTGGAGGAAAAAACAATCACCAAAATGTAGAAGAGTGTATTCTGGCATCTACAACGAGGGCGATTAAAACTGGCTAGAATGGGAGGCAAAGAAAGTTTAACACTACGTATATAAGACCTGTGTGTTATTATTCATTTGTATTTATTCTATTATCATTGTTAATAAATGCACACATTTGTCATAAACTGCACTTTGAGGAATTTAGTAAGAATTTCTTGTACTTTTTGGGGGGGCTTTATATTAGAAAAAAAAAATAATAATAATAATTACCAAATATGACGACGTCACTTGGCGTTTTCTGATGTTCCAATGCAATCTTATGAATAGCACTGAACTGTGCAGCTATGAGCTTGGCGTAAGCTTTGTCCAAATCCCCCCGGCGATCGGATCCCTTGAAGACGGTCTCTGCTTGCTCCGCAAATTGCTGTTGGTAACAAAAGAGAGAATGTGTGAGACGTGCAACTGGAACCTTGTGGGATACAGACCCACGGGACAGTGTGAAAGTGCACCGGGGTTACCTAGGGTTAAAAGAAACCCTCCCAGGGGCAGCCTCCATGGTTGTATTCCAATGGGATAAGAGATGTGACAGGGGCTATTGGAGGTCGCTGGACTTTTTCATCTGACAAAGTGTGTGCCAGCGAAGTAACCTGGTGAGGTCGTGCGATGCAAAGCGGTTGTTTGTCAGCTGCAGGGATCATGGGGTTTACAGTGCATACAAGAAGAGGACCAGGTATTGCTTGGTATTGTCCTGTTTTCCCATGCCTTTGTCCCTTGTTTATTTTTGTTGCCATTTGTTTGTGAGTGCATATATTGTATGAAATAATTAAAAAGTGCTTTGCACTTTAAAGAAAAGAAAAGAAAAGAAGAGGATGAGTTGGGTGAACAACTGGGGCCAATTTCACAAAGAGTAGTTAAGATTGATCTTAACTGTGAATCAATCATAATTGCTATTAAAGCAAAATGTGATGTCACATTACAAATCACTATGGTAATACTGACAGCTCAACTTAAGATGAATCTTAGTGCTCTGTCAAATCGAGCCCTGGACACATTAGAGTGGACTTTCAGTCACTGAACTAAAGCACGCTGGGCTGCACAGAATTGGAACTAAAAAAGTGTCAACACGACCAATGCGTAGAAATGGGTGCATACAGGCCAGACGACGGCTCTTGACATTGTAATGATCAGATAAAAGTCTGAAGCATCTCATCCCTGAGTTCAGGAATGTTCCAGAAACTTGACTAACCTCAAACTCCTTAACAAATGGAAGGATGCCACACTTGCTCTTCTTAGAAATCTTGGTCTCTTTGATCGATGTTATGATGCTATCCTAGACAAACAAAGTACAATTGAAAGAAAAGCATCAACAGACTGAAAAATCATATTTGATTTGTGGCCTTAAATATATTTTTTGCGGGGAATAATTATCTAGTTTAGTTTATAACCTTTATTGCACAAGCATCAAAATACAATGTGGTGCAAAATGGAAACCCCGAACAGGCACGCAGGCCCACAAAATGTGGACCATTGATCACACATCAGAATAAAACAAGAAACAAAGACAACAGCAAAACTACAGAAAACAACTGTAGAACATAGAAGTATATTTGCACTAATAAATGTCACCATAATAATAAAATTAATTTACATAGTGCCAAATCTATTTTAAGAAAATGCTCCTGGCGCTTTACATAAAGATATGCAAATATATGCAAATTACGCTTTGCATAAAGATATGCAAAGATATGCAAATTATGCAATATATGCAAATTAGATATAATATAATCAATTAAAATATTAATATGAATAGCAAAGACCATTTAAAATAAATACATGGAATGCCAGAAGAAAAACAGGAAAGTAGAAATATGCAAGTCAAGTAAAAGCAGTGTTATTAACAAGCACGATACTTGGGCTTTGAAAAAGTAGGAACATTTTATCAAGTACAAGAGCCAACATACACGTACATATGGCATAGGCTTTAATAAACTTTTCAGGTTAACTAATAACAATTTTGATATTTTTTTCTGAGGGCCAAAGAATCGGAAATCAGACTCAAGTATGAAGAAGTAGGAAGAATATCATGCCTGATTCAAGAGTAAAATGAAAACTGTGGTAAAGAAATCTGCTCCTGAACAGCTGTTCTAGAATGCAAGACATTATACCAAACAGATACTATCAAAATCTACAGTATCAAAATACAAAACCCTGGACCTACAGTGCTACAATACTACGAGTGAAGGAGCACACCAAAATTAACATCTTCTTCCTCATGAAATGAATGTTTGTGTTTTCACATACACATAGTTTTTAATCAGGGTCCATAGCACACGAAAAGGCATGCTAACCTTTTAGTGCTTAATGTATTAGAATGAATGACGTAACAATACAAATCCATGGTGAGCGCGCAAGCTGGCTGCCTAGATTTTATGCTAACCTGTGAAATACGCTTACCCTTAAGCAAATTTCTCTGCTTCAGTAGGCACGAAAATTTGCCTACAGCGCTATGAAATTGGGCCCAGGCCATGTATACTTACAATGTATTTGTCAAAGTTCCTCTTGACTTCAATCAGACAATTAGCGAGTACCATACGGAGGTAGGAGCTAGACTGCTTGTGTGGAGGAGCCATCACTTGATACCCGATCCGGACCAACATGTACACAGAGAAACTAGGACAGTAATGGTTGGCTTTAACAGAAAATTGTAATATCGTGAAAAAGACCCAAATCCCGTGGTATGGACCCAAATCCCGTGGTATGGACCCAAATCCCATGGCACCATCATCACAATAATCTTGGTTGCGCCATTTTGGGTGTCAATGTTTTGTGTGCTATACAGTGTAGTGCACGTTTTAGGCAATGTGGCGTTCACACGCCTATGAGTTGACTCCTATATAGATAGGTTGCAGTATGACGTAAGTCGGCCATCTTTACGGGCAATTTGGAACAAACAGTCATGCGTTACGCGTGAGAACGGCGTGCAGGACGCGCACATTTCACCAAACTCATTGCATGATTGGTTAGTAAATGATGCGGCTGCGTTAATAATTTGAGCGCTTGACGCGCCTGCAAGCCAAAATGCGATTTGCCCGTAAAGATGGCGTCTACTGGGAACTATCTATATTGACTGGACACTAACTCACCGTTTTACGAGCACAATTTTCTTTAAACCTACTGGGCGGAGACATGATTTACATATGTGTGTTGACTACAATTCACGTATGTGCATAACTCAATTGAAAGTTTGGTGGGAGGAAATTTACCGACGCTTCGTCACAGCTTATGTTTTGCGAAAACTTTCAAGGGGATCATACTCACAAGTTATCCATTCTTTCAGCAAATAAGATGAAGTTCTTCAGCTCTGGTTCCAGTGACTGGAAGAGGTCAGACATCACTGCCCTATGAAGACAATACATACAAAGGAATTTTTGTAAAACTTTCAACAAACCATTTGCTAGTTAATTTCTGTGTTTTACTCCAAAGACCGACCCACTTGACAACAGGTGACCTCAATCCTCCGCTATGCTCCACTCATGTCACTTCACACCAACATGTTTGAACTTTTAAAAAAATCATCAATTGCTGCCTTTCCTAAAGCTTATAACTGCAACTTAGTTCCTGTATTAGGTACAGCTTAATATTGGAGGGTTTCAAGATCTTTTCATCGGAAATTGAGAGGGGAGGGGGGTGGAGTTCTTTCAACCAACACTCTCATGGTTTGCAGGTGTTTTTTGTGTTTTAAAGCTACATGCGAAGTGTGGACCTGATAACAAAAGAGGTCCACATAATGTAGGGACTTGAACCACTATGTGGACTTACACACGTCCACACAGTGTTGAGAAATTGGATTTTCTGTAAGTGTATAGAACAAAGGAATGTCCACACAGTGACTGCAACACAGAGCTGTGCGTGTGTGTTTGTTTATGGCTCATTTTGAAGACCCCTTGCATACAACGTTACAAGACCCAAACGGCGCAATCAACGAGGTAAATGAAGTCCTACTATTGGCTGGGAGTTGTGCGCGGTGCAGACACAATTGCATGTTTCCATTGTTTGACATCAGCGATGGTGGCCCTTGCAAGGGGTCTGTTCCGTTTGTAATTCACAGTTTTAGTTTTTGATTGGATTTCTTTCTAATCACAAATAGTTTCTCATTTGCAAACTTGTGCAATTGGTTCTACCTATTGTCTGTATTCACAATAATGTTTACATTTGTTGTTCTTCTTTGTGAACAAGCATTGTCATATGTATTGTTTAGTTATTTTATTTGTTTATGCATTTTTGTTGTAAATATGTTTTTGATGTCTATTTTCAATACAAAGTTGACCAACAAATAACACTAGCAATAATATTCAAAACCAGTGATTGCTTCATTACATTATGATCCACTTACCTCATATCACTGTTTGGTAATACAGCTGTCTTCCTGTCTCTACATGGTAAAACAAACAAAACAATAACTGCAATTACTACAAAGAGATAAAACACTAACTCTTTCAAAGGGATTCAAGAATGAATTATGTAGGTTCAAAACCTAGCCTATCATTAACCCTCCTACTGTCCGACCTTTCAATTGACCCCGTGCATAACAGCGCCCTCACTGAGGTCAATGGACTGAGACAGAGTTTGCTGTTAATTTGTTCAGTGACTGGCCAGTGGGACCAGTTAGTTTGTCATTTCAATAGTTAGCCAGCTTTTTCACTGGTCCACATCTTTTACGCTTTTCTTTCAACATTGTTATTTTGTATGGTACTTGAGTTTTAACCGTACTAAACAATCAGAGCAGTCAGTGATTACTCATACCATCTGGAACCAATGAACTAGACCGTTAGACCAATTGGACAGAATTTTGATCGGTCTGCTGATTTTAAAACTGGCATCTGGCCAGCGGACCACTTTTTAGGGAGAACACAGTGAGATTTGTGCATGGTGAATATATGCTTGCATGGAGCAAGGTCGAGTGTGACATTTAGTCGACCCGTAGCTGACCACTGACTAGCAACATACTTGCTCGAGCGACTCAATTGGAAGTCTAGTCAACCATCGGTACGGTCCTCAGCACTTCCACTGCCTTCCGCCATTTCTCTATAATGTCACTGGTTCCCTTCTACACTTCACAAATACATCATGAGAAATCCAAACAAAACTATTAATGGGAGACTTTGGAACGCTAGGTGGCAGCAGACTAAGCAGTTCAGAGCTTGCGCACATTTCCAAGAACAATGGATATACCTGGTAAGTCTGCTGCCACCTAGAGTCACTAAAAGTCTCCCATTATCTCTTCGTCTTAAACTTACTCTCTCTTATGTCTCCCGAGCATCCCTACTTCCACTGTTGCCATCAGTTCCTCCATTACAAAGTCCTATTATCATCCAATCACATCAACAAATTTTTATTTTCTCACCAAAAACGATAAATAAAAAAATAAAAAATAAAACAAGATAAAAGAAAAGCAGCAATTTATCCTAGTATAGAAAGTGAATGCATGCATTATTTCCCTGCAAAATATTACCAACTGCATTTAAACCAGGCGCCAGTCTGAAGCCATGTTTTATGTTTTTAGATGTTCTCAATGTTCCAGACACAGGCATTTTTGCAACATGAAGAGAGAGTATATCAACAACAAACCAAATAGAAATTCCAGTTTTAAGGTGAAAACTCACAGGTTCTCTGTACCAATACCTCCAGAGAAATAGTTCCACCAGAAATACTGTCAAAGTTGAGGGGGAAAACAATCAGACATTTGCGAGTCAGATTTGAATAATGTCTTGTAAACTGACTTGCCTCGTCACAAGTGACAGCTTAAATTTGAATTCCTCAGACTATAGACAGTTGAGGAGGTGAACATCTCTACACAATCTTGAATGGATGTGTCTGGCACAATGGTTCAAGGGTTTGTTTATCTGAAGGGCGTGATACAAAAGCTTGCCCCCAATCCATGGGGCGTTGCAGCAACACTGTCTTTAGTCTGGGGAATCTAATGTAAGTGTTCACTTGTGACCAATCAAGTCATTGTACCAGACATTGTTCACATTCTAATTCCCAAACAGCTTATTGAACACCCCACAAATCACTGTAGCTTGTTTCGATTGCTGCAATCAAAATAAGCCCAATGAGTTTCCACAAAATCCCTTTCAAAAAATGGAATGTTTCTTTTTCATTGCTTTTTCTCAAACAAAAAGGTTGATATTTGATGAAACTTTCACAGGTTCTTTGTCTGGTGTATTGAAATCTAGTAAATGACAATTCATTTTCATTGTGGTTTATTATTTGACAATTTTCATCGGATAAAAAAGGTTCCAAGGTTGAGCAGTTCATTCATGTCCTTGAATGACCAGGGCCTAATTTCATAGAGCCGCTTAGAGCACAAAAAGTAGCCGACCACAATAAGTATGCTTACCAAAATAAGGTTACCAGCCAAACTACCATGTCACAATTGGTGACTGGTATCCTGCTCATTACTGCTTAGCAGACAATTTTTAAGCAATATTTTCTGCTTAAGCAGCTCCATGAAATTGGGCTCAGGGCCCAACTTCATGGCACTGCTTACCGTGGAATTCTGCGCTTACACCCTGCTGCGACTCATAGAAATACGCACGTTACAGGGAGCCGTAAAGTGCAGAATTCTTTGGTAAGCAGTGACATTAGCCTTTTTGAGATATAGTGGACACTGTAGGAGTGCACTGTTTGGTTTGGGTGTATACAGACATTTTGTAAACCATTACATGGTGCTTTGTATAGGAATAGGTCTCATACTTCAAAATGTAGCTCCACATACCTTGCAGAAAAAATACCGACTGTTGAAGGGCCTTGAGCGTCACTGAGTGACGGATATGAGCGCTGTATAAGAAGCCACTATTATTATTATTATTTTACCCAAACCTAATAGTGTCATAGTAGTGTGCCCACCATATCTCAAAATGGCTTATGAAATTGGGCCGAACTTTGATTGTATTCGAAAGGAACTAATGCAAGCACATATTTTTAAAACTTCCAGCCAGCACTTTGTTTTCTACCAGTTGCTTTCAAGATACTTTCAAGATACTTACCATCAGTTTGAACATCATTTTAATTATTGTAATTTTATATTACATTTCTTAATGTTTGGTTTTGTAAGCATGTCATTTTTTAGTATTACCTTGTGATACTACCGACCATGTTTTGTGTTTTTAAACCGAAATAAATAAATAAATAAAGATATTTTAATTGAAGTTCAAATACAGAAATGAGGGTATTAAGAAGTTATCAGGAAGTATAAGGAGAACAAAATCTAGGACAATGAGGTAATTCAAAACAAATTCTCACAAAATATGTGCACTGGTTAATTGAAAGAATCAAATCCCGATGACTTCATGAAAAAGACAAGAGAAATATAAATAAATAGATAAATATGTCAACATAAAGTCATTGGTAGTAACTCGTTTACTGTTGTCAGCTCATGCTGAATGCCTACTGTTTTCAAAAGATAAATGGATAGATTTGAGTTGGTTTATGATCTTTGGAACACCATTCTTGCCTTCCTTACTAATTTCCCCTCAAGTTTAAGCTTCATCAGTCCATGGACATTCGTCTGATACCACCAAACGTGTTCAAAACTAAAACTGTGGACTTTTGAGGGCTTCATCTAAAAGAGACCTGAAACATGTAATATTACTATACCTCATAAGTATTCATGATCAAGAACCGAATTCTCATTGGTCTATTCACGTGCCAGATGATATTTTGCTGCTTACCATGCGCGAGGGCCAGTATTTCTGCACAGGTTAAATACATGTGTAGTAGACTGTCACATGTTCAACAGCCTACTATGCAATCATGTAACTGTCACACAGGTGTAGTGACATGCCCGTGCATAGCATTGGCTACAAACACATACAAAGATGATAGCACACGTAAATGTCAATCAATGTTTTCCCAAGCTCAATGATGCCTTACTAGAGAAGTATGAGGTACAGTAAAACAAATATAACATGGTTTATTTCAGGTGGACAGTCAGTACTAGCTCCACAAGGTACTGGAAACTGACAAACTATAGTTCCCAAGGTATTTGAAGCTGACAAACAGTTCCCAAGGCGAAACCTCAGAAACTAGTTAGTCAGTTTCCAATACCTCAGGGAGCTTATACCAACTGTCCACCCTTAAACCATCTGTAGTTTGGTTAGGCAAGTATCTGATCCCTCAAAATCTACCCATACTTCCTGGTGGAATTTACCAGATTTTGTATTAAATATGCTCATAAAACCACCACTGGTAGGAGTTACATTTAGCTTTCACGCTTATCTTTTGAAATAGTAAACATACAATTGTGCTGAACAGCTACAAAAACAATAATTGCATTGCACACTCAGCATGCATAGTGCAGACTCACTACCTTGTTCATGCAAATGACTACTTAAAAAAAAAAAACGCTGTTAGATTAGTGCAAAACCACCACAAACCCAATGACCTCAGCATTTCTACCACACACACCTGGCACCAAACTAAAAACAAAACTTTATTTCAAGGCTATTTAGGCAGAAATAAGAAGTCAAATAATAGTTAGAGAGTGACAGGTCAACACACTGAAAAGGAAAGAAGTGGATTAGTCAGATAGTTTCAAAGAAAGTGATTCACAACACATGCAGACTACTCTTTCATGCAGCAAAATTAAAAGGAGACATGAAATAGCCGTTGGCTGGTTTGTGCAATAAGGCAACGATCTCTGACCTTTCCACCTGGGGTACTGCCATGCTCTGCATGTCGTGGACCTGGTGGTGCAGTCTGATGGGAGTAACATATACAAGCGGAACAAGCAACATGTCATGTTAGAACTCCAGCAAAAAACACATCACAATGTTTCCTGTGATTTTTGTTAAACCCCATGCCTGAGGCTTCTACAGAGGAGTTAGGCTGGTCTCTATCATGGATGGATTACCAGCACTGGTGATGGCGTACTGGGAGCCAGACCAAGATGGCTGCAGCCTCACACAGGCATGCCACAAATCAATCAAAATTGAAAGGAACACAAAAAATACACCCCAATTCTTCCTGGGATATATTACAAAACCCTTGGTGTAAAGAAACAAAAACATTGCAAAATCAACTAAAGTGTATAATGTGACACCAATGATATATAGTTTTTGAAATGTTCCATCTGCCTTTTTCAGGCATAGAAATCTGCTGAAGGACATCTGCAGATTACTTGAAAATCCTCTTTTTAAAATCCATTTATTTGTCAATGTCAAAAGTCATTTCCAAAAGTCCAAGAGGAAATGCTTTGTTTACCCCCCCCCCACCCCCCATCTCACAATCACTAACAACCATCTATCCATAAAATGCAAGTTAAAAAAACCCATGAACTTCCAAAAGTGTTCAAATGCATCAAAATGTGTTTGCCCCCTTTTTTGTATACATCTAATGATGCATTAAAAAAAAATTGCCTTTGATTTTGACCAAATTCTTGGGGATGGTCCAATTCCTTCTCCATTTTCCCCCAAAAGTTACAATGAGAGTGAGCAATAAAAGAAATGACTGTTAGCATGTAGATGAAACACACACACAACTTCTGTATTCCAACAAGATTTTAAATTTGCATGCACAGTACACGCATGATTTTACACATATCAAATATATACAGTGGGGGACAATTTTCCTTCTTCGTTACACCACAATGCCTGCTGCAAGTGACTTGACTTTGTCCAAAACAATTAATGAAACATTTCTCAACTGTGATATATTTAACTCTACATGTTATGGCTTGTATGCTTGTTGGTATAGACCATATGCATATGACGGCATTTGAGTAGGGCGCCCTCGTAAAGAAGGTTGCTCATTGGCCAATCCTATGCCCTGCACATACACAGATAAGCGTTTTCCATTGTTTTTTCATCTTTTTACCTTTGAGATAGGGGGGGAGGGGTGGACTACCCAACATGATGGAGAACAAAACTTAAGGAGTAAAAACCTGCATTTCTTTCATTTGGAACATTGGCTCAACACCCCATCAAGCAAGTCATTGTTCACTATAGAAATGGTCGGTTAAAATTAAAGCTTCCGATTAGCTGACAAAGGGTACCGACCAAAACATAAAGAATTTGTATTTGCTTTGAACTGGTATCCAGATGATTCTTTTGGCATAACAGTTTAAATTTGTTAAGCAATTCGCTCACCGTCCTTATAGAATCGAAACCTGCGGGATTAAGAAGTTCCTATGGCATACATTGTACATGAATGAATCAGGGTTTCACCTCTGCCTAGTAAAACAATGCGGTTTCCAGTGTGGCCACTTTGCTTATTTTTGACCATTTTACAGGTTTCCATTTCGGATAAAAGCAAACTTATTATTGAAAATTTGAGGGTTTTCCCCGACAAATTTTTTTCAAGAACTGACAATTTTTGCCAAGTGGGGTGGGTGGGGGGGAACCAATGTTCCTAATATAAGCGTTTGAAAGTTACATGTAGGTTTGAATAGTTTCTGGTAAACTGGCTTTTAAATCGTAAAGCGCCCACATTGGTGTGATACACACATTTTTGTTCCATGGCCACATTTACTTTTCACCGACTCGCTTCATTTAACTAGCCAGAGGAGACACAGGTACATGTAAGAAGAACAACACAGCACATAGATCATTAATGTACAGTCCTTTTTTTTCATGAGGTTAGCTTTGACGGATCAATGAGCACAACCACAAAGACGAGTCTGCTATTTCTCAGCCAATCCAAATCACGTTAATCACGTTAATCAATACAATAAATATTCATTCAGATTAGCCAAACATAATATAAAAGGTCACAAATTTCTTTGTTAAAAAGTTGACAAATTACAATGAACGCCCCAATGCATCCTGTCATATCTATTGACTCTCAATATACAACTATTCTCGGTGTTGAAAACTTAAACCTTCCGGTCTTTTCTTCAATCTGAGGTGTTAATAAATTTTGTTAAAAGTCCTAAAAAATTGTACTTCGACCAAACGTAGTCAGTTTTCTAAAAGAGGGAAAACATTAATTTATAAAATCCAGTAACATCAAATATCTTTCAACAGATCTTCGGCAGTTTTATGATCAAACTTTAAAGTTTTGTGAAAGGAAAGCATTCACTGCCAGTGCCGTATTTTCAACAGATCCTCAGTGACAACAAACTGTTACATTTTGAAGAATCTAACCATCACTCACCATGAAATCCGTGTCTGAACCGAGCCCAAAGAACTTGGAGCAGAAATCCTGTTCCGCTTGGCACATTGGAGCAACCTCATTTAGGACCTGGGTGAACACCTACACAGTGAAGTATAGACTTGGTGAACTTTGTGTACATCTACTGCCTCTATTGAAAACTGGGTCCATACACACAAATCTTATCCAAGTCCAAACGTTTTGGTGTGGAGTTACCATAGAGTGGAGTATTTGGGAAAATTCCAGAGGGTCTCCAGCCAAAGACACTGGGAGTTGGTAATGGGTATTAACATGGCTGGCTGTCTGATCAAAGCTAATCCACTCCCCTTCCCCAACCTCTTACAAGACAAAACATGGGGTTTGCTTATCATGATGAGAAATAGATAGCCCAGGATGAGAGTCACTGCTGACAAAAGTTGAGATCCAAAACTAGAATCCTCATTTTCAGAGGTATGTTGAAATGATGGCAAATCCACGTTTTGATAACCCCTGGAGTTAAAGATTGCAAAGAGCTTTTGGAAACCGTATCCTCAGCACTAGAGAAGTAGATCCGATAGCATTGTTTCTAGTACACTAGACCCCTTTAAGTAGATATCTAAGTTGTGGTGTATAGTGCTTGTGTCTGCCTTTTCTTAATTAAGGGGAATTTTTCATGTATTTTAATGTGTATAGTTTGTTTTTTGTTTGCATGTTACTTACGGATAATTTAATATTTTTTTATGTTTTTCTTTTTATTGTATAATTGATGATTTGCATATTGTAAAATATTTTGTATTATAAAAATTTACGCAATTTAGCCATTGGCTACATGTTCAAATTAAAAAAACCATCAATAATAATAATATAATACACTAGGCAGAAATTTTTCATCCCTGGATATTACACCACATCCTCTTAACTACTCCTAATTTCATCTTACCATATCAAACCGCTGACGGTCAGTCAGATCAGCCTCTGACCCCTGGAAGTCCTGACCTTTACCCTTTAGCACAGCCTTTGCAAGGTCACCGGTTGACCCGTGCAGCTTCTCTTTGCCACCGAAGCCAAATTTCTTTGGGTCCAGAGTGTTTTTACTGGTTTTACTGATCAGGGCCTGTTTAGCATGCTCAAAGAATTCACAGATTTCGTGGTCATATAGCTTGTGGAGAGACTTGGTGTAGTTCTGTGTATAACAAACGCAGCAGAGAAAACCAAGTGTTAGAATACTTATGCGAAAATATTCATTATTATTGTTTGTCCTCCAGTAAGCTAGAACCCTTGTATCTGAGTGGTCGACAGATGCCAGTGTCCCATTTCAAAGTCCTATATTTCATCCTGCATATTAAACACAATACACACATGTACACACTTACTGCAAGGTGTTTCATCCTTTTCTTTTGTCAAGTTTGCTCTTGAGGAATACAGAAAAATTTAGCATAAAATTTGCTTTCGGTTTGCTTTGCTTTTGGCCTTATAGCAAACAAGATGCAGAAGCGTGAATTTAATATTATATAATAATAATAATAATAATAATAATAAAACCACATTTATTGTGCGCATTTCACCATATAATGTTCAAAAGCGCATTACAAAAAACTACAATATCATAACAAGTCAGCACAATAGAGTAAAACAGCAAAGAGTTAAAAATAACAATGTTACACACACATAAAACAAATTAGACAAAAGCTTGCTTAAAAAGAAAAGTCTTTAGCTTAGTCTTAAAAATAGAAAGAGACTATCGATTGAATGTGAGAGGGTAAACCATTCCACAGTGTCGGCGCAGCTTGAATTTATAAATGACTTGTCCCCAGTGGATTTTTGCATTTTACCTTTTGGGTAATTTAAGAGTAACCCGTTATTGGAACGCATAGAGTAGTTAGAATGGTCTTTAACATGCAACATGTCATTGATGTACTTTGGAGCGAGGTCATGAAGGGCCTTGAATGTCAACAAAATAATCTTGAATTGAATACGATAGTAAATAGGCAGCCAATGTAACTGATGGAGTAAGGGAGTAAAATGGCTCCATCTTGGTGCACCACATACAAGCCTAGCAGCGGCATTTTGAACTTTTTGCAGTCTAGATAATTGTGAATTTGGTAGACCATAAAATAAACTATTGCAGTAATCAAGACGGACAGTTATAAAAGCGTGAACCAAAACAATTAACGCCCCTCTAGACAAATATTTCTTAATTCTTCTGATATTATGAATATGATAAAATGCAGTGGAACAAGTCTTTGTAATTTGCTTGTTCATTGTGAATTTTGAGTCAAACCAGCAGCCTAAGTTGCATACTTGTGATGATGGTGAAATAACACAATCACCCAATCTTAAATCTGATATTGTTAATTTAGATAATTGCAACTGACTACCAATAATAATAAATTCAGTTTTGGCGTCGTTTATCATAAGCTTATCTTTCAACATCCATTGACGTATATCCCTTATACAATATTCCATTGCTGCCAGAGCCTGCTCTTGGCTTACAGAGCTACACGGTTTAAAAGATATGTACAGTTGGGTGTCGTCAGCATAGCAATGAGCGTTAGGGAGATGCTGCTTTACTATATCAAACAATTTGGATGAGTATGTGCTAAAAAGCAAGGGTCCCAGACAAGATCCTTGTGGTACTCCGCAATTGACAACAAACTTATCAGAAAGAGCTCCTTTCATTAAAACACGTTGAGTCCTTCTTGATAAGTAAGAACTAAACCAATCAAAAACCAAACCCTGAAATGCCAATCTTAGACCTCAGTCGATCCAGCAAAATTTCATGTTCCACAGTATCAAAAGCAGCACTGAGATCCAAGAGTACAAGTAAAGTAACTTGTTGAGAATTCATTTTAATTAAAATATCATTTGTTACTTTGAGTAGTGCAGTTTCAGTGCTATGATTCTTACGATAAGCTGACTGTAGCGATGGATACAAAGAGTTATGGATACAGTGAGTTATCAGTCATGTGTTTATGAACCTGTTCATACACTGCTCGTTCAGTTAATTTTGATATATATTGGAGATTGCTGATAGGCCGGAAATTATGTAAATTTGTAGAATCTAAATTTCCTTTCTTAATTAGAGGGAGAATAAGGGCATCCTTCCAATCTGTAGCAAAAACGCCAGATCCTTGTCATCTAATTGGTGGAAGCAGCGTCACGTGTCATCCTTTATTTTAACATGTAAACTGCTGTGACACTCTAAAATTCAATATAGGATTCCTATATTATAAGTTATCACACAAGCGCGCGCGTGATAACGTATTTATCTTCAAGCAAACTTGACGCGCAGTTAGAACACACAATACGCAGGGTGTGATATGGGCCGTGCAGTATAAGTTTATATCACACTCCTTGTTGCTATGGATCGACCAATCAGAATCGAATATTCAGGCCTGCTTGAAGATAAGGATAGTTATGGGATGCTTCAGATGCTTCGCAGTGTCGTTTTCAAAGTAATCGTTCCCAACCCAAATGAGGCAAGGGTGTATTGGTGGACAAGGTAGTTGTCTACATGGAGTCGTCCATGTTGTTTAGAAGGGTTTTTTAGAATTTACAGAGTGTGGGGTGGACGAGTTTCCTTGTCTATTTTGTGTTTATTGTGAACAATTTTTCAAATGACAAGGATTTGTGTTATATAAAACAACAGTGAATGCATTTCGTTCATGCATTGTCACAGAATATAATCACTATGGCTTTTCCATTTCACTCCGCTTCACCTTGTGAAGTGCAATAGTCCAGATTTCACCATGTGATTATATTCTGCGACAATGCACTCATTAAGCATCCAATATTTGTGCAATAATGTACTAATGTATCCGATATTTTTTAAATATTGTACTCATATACATCCAATATTTGTATACTATTGTACCCATATGCATCCAATATTTGTAAAATACTGCACTCATAAGTGTCCAATATTGTATACTGTTGTACCCACATGCATCCAATATTTGTAAAATATTGTACTCATAAGCATCCAATATTTGTATAATATTGTACCCATATGCATCCAATAGTAAAATATTGTACTCATAAGCATCCAATATTTGTATAATATTGTACCCATATGCATCCAATAGTAAAATATTGTACTCATATGCATCAAATATTTGTACAATATTATGAAACAGAAGTCAATGTTTTCAACCTTTGACAGTAACTTGAAGCTGGTGTAGTCTGCCTTCTTAAGCCACTGCATCAGCTCAGGATATGGGATCAGATCTCGATGGAAAGAATAATGTTTCGGCAGAGAGAGGCGTCCTGATTGGACAGACAGGGTGTCACCAGTACTACTGCCCTGTTAGGATGGTAACAAATCATTCAAAAGGATGTTACATAAGGTTAATGTATGTGTAAGGTAGTCCATCACTAAGCTTCACACACACAGTGGTCATAACAATAAGAACAATAACAAGATTGCAATTTCTAGAGCGCCACTTTACAGACCCCAAAAGTAGTGGGGGCACAGACCTGGGGGGGAGGGGGGGAGGGGGGGAGGGGGAGGCAAGCTTAAATTTAAAGGGGGAAAACATTAACTTTCAATGTAATTTTATACTGCTGAAAAAGCATTGACTAAGCACAATGACAGACTTACACCAGCGTTATTCTTGAGCTGGGTAACAAGAACATAATTGCATTATTGTGGGTGCAATAGTTTGGGGCTAATTTCAATTTCGGCCATCAGGGACAAAATTGAGGTGGGAATTGGGGAGGGGGAAAATACCCCCCCCACCTCTTCCCAGTATACATGGTAGAGAACAATAAGTCAGTATAGTAAAAACAGCATTAAAATTGAAAAAAGCACCAAATAAAAACATGAACATTACCATTTACAGAAATCTATGAAATTAAATATTAAAAAGTTAAGTTATACAAGAAATGACAAGCCATTCCCCTCCATGATAGATCAACCATACCACAACATAAACCAGAAAGATACACAAAAAATGGGTCTGAAGAGAGGACTAGAATTCTACTGTAAGCTACGCCCACTTGACACAAATTGGCTCCAGCATTTACCAGAATCCCACAGGGAACTCATCGCCTTTGTCTTACTTTGTGGAGCTAGGTACAAAAAAAAAATGTTGGGCTTTCCCTTTTTGCATTCCTTTTTGCAATGCCTGAAGGTCTTGTCAAAATCTCAGTATTTGTCATGTCTTTGAATGAGGAAATGAGTGCTTCATAGACTCCTTGCATATGACGTCGACAGCTAAAACAGCGCCCTCACTGAGGTCAAAGGAAGACCTTCAATAGGTTGGTAGTTGTGCATGGCCGTACAAGCGTGCTTGTTTCCATCATTTCGTCACGCGTACCACGAAGTGACCTATCTGTCAAAATTAATAAATTTTTGCAAATCGGGTTTTATACAAATTATTAATATACTCATTACTGTTAACATTTTCAGCAAGTTTGAATACCTAATACTTAATAGTTTCGTAATTACACTAATTAATAAAAACGACGTGTCACTAGATTTGCCGTTTTGTATTTCCACGAAGTGACCTATCTCGACGCGCCACTTCACCAATGATATACGAAGCGTTACACACACAGTTCAGCGCGCGTGTGTGACATTTCGCATTTTCACGAAGTGACCTATCGCGATAGGTCTCAATATGCAATGTGTTTGTACACAACGCACGCGCTGTGGGCAATACTCGCTTTCATTTTCACGAAGTGACGTTTGTGTTTAGGACTGTATTACTAATTAAAATAGTTGCAAGAATGAAAACACTCCGACAGTTATGCACGAATAAAGTATTCAGCTTTATTTTTGTCTTAAAAAAATGAAACAAACTTGTTAAGAATACCCTGAAGCAGCAGTTTGAAAAATAGTGCAACTTCAATCGCGATTTTCTCCAAACACGTTTTGGGGGGCTGTGAACAAGATAGGTCACTTCGTGGTACGCGTGACGATTTGACCTCAGAGATTGCGGCCTATGCACGAGGTCATTCAGTTATTATTATATATTTCTGGTAATGAAACCAAGGATGCCTCATTAGTGAACTTAATCACTGCAGCACGCAAGCCTGAGGAAACCTGGGCCCAATTTCATGGCTCTGCTTACCGCCGAATTCTGCGATTGCGATCACCATTCTCCGCTTACCGAGCAAGCGCAGAATTTCTGCGCTAGCTGTGTAAGCGAAGAGTGCCTAGTAACAAGGAGTACACACGCGCACCAGCAAAAATTCTCTGCTAACCCTTGAAATACGCTTGACGTAAGCACAAATTCCCTGCTTCCGTAAGCACGGATTCTTTGCTTACGGTAAGCAGAGCCATGAAATTGAGCCCTTTAACAAGTTTAGACTACACACAAATGTATACCGGCTTTAGAGTCGGAAGTAAACTGGGGAAAAATGTGTTGATTCTCGTCTTCAGACTAACACTTACCTGCTGCACAAAGATGTTGTTGAGATGGATGGCCAGACGTTGGGCAAATTTCTCCTGAAGGTTGGTCAGGAGCTCTCGCTGTTCCGTCAATGCACGCAGCTTACTCAGTCCTTATTACGGGCAAATAACAAGAAATAAAGCATTTGTTGTGCTTTAATGGAGAAGGAAAATGCATACAAGCTAAAGTGTATTTCATTTTTAGCTCCCTAGAATTGACACAGCGAGAATTAAAATCAAAACTGTTTATACATGAGTTTTGGTTTGCAACAGCATGCATTTATTTAGTTTCCTCCGAGTACCAGGCAAAGAGTTCCAAGAAGATGCAGTACGTGGAATAAAGCTGTTGGAATGGCTCTATGTTCTACATCTCAGCAAAAGCAAGAGTGTATGGGTGAGAAGAAGCAGAAAGCCTTGTTTAACGCTCAAACATCCTGATAGGAGGAACCAAGTCAGACACACTGGCTGGCACATTTACCATGAAAATATCTGTGGAAAAGATAGAGGTTGGCTACAGACCTACAACGGGAAAGAGGTTGTAACTTTGATCTCAATCCTTCAAGATTAACAACACACTTCTGCACTCTATCTACCAAAGATAAATGAAGGGCAGAAGCTCTGGCCCAGGAACTCCATTAGGGAGACGTATGGTTGTCTTTACTCCTTGCACTGATGTCAAACTTGGCTAAAGTCTGCCCATTTTGGGCAGTTAAGAAAGATACGATGCAAGTCTAATTGTGTAAGCATGGCCTAAAAAGTTTGCCTTACTGGGAAACCAACTCCCAAAATGGAGCAATCAAGATATATGGTGAATTAAGCAAGCAACAATGTAATCAAAGGGCCTTTTCCAAACCCAAGCTTTGGATTCAGCTCCAGCTTGGGCTCTGTAATCAATTTTGAAGCAGTGTGTGTTTTGGAAGATGCTTTAACGTCAAACAGAGACCAAAGCCAGAGCCGGAGACCAAGCCGAAGTTTGTAAAACGTCCTACACATACCAGCATGTAGCTCAGCTTCCATCTTCTCCTGTAAACACAACGTCGCTTCAGTACAATCTAAGATCCCCTTTGGTGTGGCTATGACACTGTCCAGGAGGGCCATCTTGTGGTGATGAGGCATGTCAAGGCGGCTTATGATGGTGCGGAGCTGTTGGATGAGCTTGGAATGGTTCTGGCTTTGAATCTGTATCATGGAGTCCTTCTGCTCCATGATCTCCATGTGGACGCGCACTCCCTGAGCAAGCCAAAGACAAAGTACAGGGTTTCTCATTATCAAAAGAAAACTATGACAGTTTATTATTGTAATTATAATTATCATATATTTCTGGTAATGAAATCAAAGATGGCTCTAAGTGAACTTAATCACTGTGCTCCCAAGCCTGATCTCCATGTTGGGTATGCACTCCCTGATCAAGTCAAATACTAAGTACAGGGTTTTTCATTATTAAAGAAAACTTGGACAGTTTATCATTTATTTATTTATTTATTTCGTCTTATTTAACCAGGCTAGCCCCATCAGTTCTAAATGAACTGTTCTCCCTGGGGGCCCTGGATACATACAATAAAAATACACAAGGATAAAAAACAATGGCAGCTAAGAATTACCTACAAGAACACAATAAAGATATTAGAAATTCTAAAATATTAAAGGCACCTGGAAATAGAATTTTTTTTTTTTTAATATAAGAGTATATGTATATTAACAATAAAACAATTTTTTGAGTAATTGTTTGTCAGTATTTATATGTTAAAAAAATAGATAAAGTTGTTTGGGGGCGACTCCGCCCATCCCTTTTTGTGACGTCAATCGAGGAAGACTTCGCCTCGATTGAACAGTCGACCCCACTCGAACTTGCCTGCATTTACGTTGTATATACACGTGCAAGTAGTGAGATTGTACGTTTCGTTTGGTTATCCAAAAGGGGGGTTTTTCTTGCATTTTTCCAGCGAAAATTGCTGCTGGATGCAGCAAAACGACTAAAGATGGGGTCAGCCAGCATTTTTTTCCTGCAGATCCCAAATATAGGCAGTTACGGGCATCGAAAGTTAGGCTAACGAGGGCAAAGTGGTCCGGTCCGACGTCGTTTTCAGCGCTATGCAGCGAACACGTGGATAGCCCGGGGATTTTTTCGTTGGTAGTAGTGTGCAAGGGAAGTTGCAGTGAAGCTTAGGTTACCAGCGAAATGTTTCTGGTGGAAAAACAATACCTCGTATTATCCGTGTTCTCGTTATGACCATGCTCGTATCTTCCGTTTTTAAGACATAGAAACGCGCATGGGACAGTTCGGGACCGGTGAAAAACCTCGTATAAACTGGCGTCTCGTATTAGTCGACTGTACACTGTCCTAGGATTGCATTGGGTGGTGACGTCCGAATACGAAAACGCATCATACTGA
Organism: Leptasterias polaris; assembly: GCA_037783415.1. Lineage (NCBI taxonomy): Eukaryota > Metazoa > Echinodermata > Asteroidea > Forcipulatida > Asteriidae > Leptasterias > Leptasterias polaris. The sequence goes on from JAZGTN010000192.1 coordinate 709,922, forward strand.
TCAGGTACCCAGACGTAATGTACGGGGCCAGACTACACATTTTCTCCTGCCTCGATTGACGTCACGAACAGCGCCATGTAAAGGGGGGCCTATTTTTTAATTTGTAATTAAAAGAAAAATACAATTTTTTAACCTTAGTAAATTGTTTATTCACATTCCACTCATAAAAATGTATATATTAATGACAAAAGCTTTTTTTTGAAAAAATACCACTTCCAGGTGCCTTTAAAACACTAGTACAAATCCAAAATGTAGAGATCAGCCATCCACTACCCTTTCGTTCAATACAGCCATTTAAAAGTACCCATGTTTTTACATAATCTAATACTTGGATTGAGGCTATTCCTTGTACATTCTCCAAAGAAATGAAAGGAATGTTTACCAGATTCAGTTTGTGGTCGAGGAAGACAGACATTGTTGTTGTTGGAATTTCTAGTATTGTACCCATGCACCTGATTAGCGAGTGTGAATTGATCCCCCAAATAATTTGGTGCGACCCCGATTTTAAACATAAGAGAGCACACATGATAGTCCCATCTGCTACTAATAGGAACCCACTTAAGACATTCCAAGATATTCTTAACCCTCTGAGTGCAACCTGGGATCCATGCAGGACTACAATATTTAAAGTAAGGTAAAACCAGTGAGTTACACAAAATTATTGTTATTACTATATATTTCTGGTAATGAAACCAAGGATGCCTCGTAAGTGAACTGAATCATTGTAGCTCCCAAGCCTGAGAAAACTTGTAAACAAGGGTGCTTGTTATGTGAACCATAAGGACAATATTTTAAGATATTTTATTTATCACAGAAACATGGCTTGCTCATGATGACTCTGTTATAATTGGGGAACTCACTCCCTTTGGATATTCCTTTCTCAACCACCCATGCCGTAAATCTAACCATGGAGGAATTGGCATTTTGTTCAAGGCGTCGCTTAAGCTTTGTGTCAAACCAATGTATTTTAATGCTGAAACTTTTGAATATGTTTGCATCAAGAATGGTAATAACAGTACAACATTTGCTGTTATCTATCGGCCTCCCCCCTCACCTGCTAATGGACTCAAAACAAAGGATTTTCTGGAAGAAATGAATTCATTTCTTATTGATCTCAACCTTTTACCAATGGATATTGTTGCGCTGGGAGATTTCAACTTACACATTGACACTCCAGATAAACCTGATGTAACTCACTTTAGGAACATACTTTCTTCAGTTAATTTGCATCAACATGTTCATGATTCTACTCATAGGTATGGTCATGTTTTGGATTTAGTTATTACACGCTCAAGTAATCTGGATCTTATACATGACTGTTTGGTTCAACGAATTCTAGAATCTGATCACTATGTAGTTAGTTTTGACTTAAACCAAAGGAAACTGAATCACCAAAAGACCACTTCAACTGTCCGCAATTTTACCAACATTGACATGGATGCTTTTCGTAATGAGCTTGCATTTGAGCTTGATAAATCAATTACATCAGATCTACACGATGCCAATGATGCCATTCTTGCCTTCAACAATGCTATCAAAGAAGTGGTAGACAAATATGCTCCTGCTGAAACTAAAACTCGCACGCCTCGACCCAAACATCAATGGTACAATGATGAAATTCATGAAGCTCGCCGGCAACGGCGTCGACTTGAGCGAACCCTTAAGAAGCACAGCAATGAGGTAAATCGTCAGTGCTATCTTTCTCACCACAAACATGTCATTAACTTGATTCAGAAAGCGAAGCAGGAGTTCGTCAATAACGAACTGCAATCTGCTGATATGAAAAAGGTGTTTCAAATCACTAATACTTTGCTGAACAAAAATAAGACTAAAAAATCACTTCCTGTGTGTGATTCAAATGAGCAGCTGTCCAACAAATTTGCTGACTTCTTTGAGAACAAAATTGTCAAGATTCGTAATGATCTTGATAATAGGCCTAACACTGATTTGGCAGACTCCAATCCAATTGATAATGTGTCTGACACTGTTCAGGCTATAACTATTCTGAATAACTTTGAACCAGTTGATGAAAATGAGATTTGCAAAATTATCTCTCGATCGCCAAACAAGTCTTGTTCTTTGGACGTCTTGCCAACATGGTTGGTCAAGCAATGCATCAACATCATTGTACCAAAGCTGACTTATATTGTTAACTTGTCTTTATCAACTGGTGTATTTCCGGATGTTTTAAAGCAGGCTGTCATCAAAAACTACAGACCAGTTTCTAATATACCCATGTGGTCTAAAGTCATTGAAAAAGCCATCGCTTCACGTCTAAATGATCACCTTGCTGACAATCATCTAAATGAGACTTTCCAGTCTGCTTATCGCGCCCATCATAGTACGGAGACAGCTTTGCTTAAAGTTAAGAACGACATTATGTGTGCTTTGGATCAAAGGAGAGCTGTGTTCGTTGTACTCCTTGACCTTAGTGCAGCTTTTGACACTGTTGATTATCAGATTTTCTTAAATCGTCTTTCGGACACTTTTTGCATCAAGGATATGGCCCTCAATTGGTTCTCCTCATATCTCCAAGGTCGACGAAATCGTGTCGTAGTCTCTGGATCGTATTCTTGTGAACATACTATGGACTACGGACTACCCCAAGGTTCGGTCATTGGACCTTTGGGGTTTTCTCTTTACACTCAACCTCTTGGCAAAGTTATTCGTCGGCACCATGTTAATTACCACATGTATGCCGATGATACACAATTATATGTTGACTTCAATCCAACCGTGCCAGGTGAAAAAGAGAAAGCCTTGGCTATACTAACGTCATGCATAGATGACATCATAGTCTGGATACACACAAACAAATTGAAACTGAATGCTGAGAAAACAGAGTTCTTTGTCGCTGCCTCTAAGAACAACTTGTCACATGTTAAGGATGTTTCTCTTAATATTGGAAATTCTACGGTAACCCCCTCAACTAATATTCGGAATTTGGGTGTCATGTTTGACCCTGTCATGTCAATGTCATCTCAAGTTAATTCAGTATGTAGCTCTACTAACTTCCATCTGCGCAACATTGCAAGGATTCGAAAATACATTGATCATGATACTTGCCACCATGTGGTTCGCTGTCTTGTCACTTCTCGTCTAGACTATTGTAACTCCCTGTTATCTGGAATCACCAAAGCACATCTTAAACGCCTCACCAGTATTCAATACAGAGCTGCCAAACTTGTTCTCACTGTTAACTGTTGGAGAACTCATGGATCCCACTTACTCGCTAAACTACACTGGCTACCCATGGAGAAACGCATCCAGTTCAAAACTCTTCTATATGTTTTTAAATGTTTGAAGGACATTGCTCCACCTTATCTCTCTGATATGTTTCATCTTTGCCAAAGCAACCGTCAAGGACTCCGCTCTTCTCCTGATAGAACTCGGCTTAACACTCACAAGTCCAGATTATCTTATGGCAAACACGCCTTCTCACACTCTGCTGCTGAACTTTGGAACAGTCTCCCAATTAGTGTCCGTGATTTTTCTTGTGTTGTTACATTTAAGAGTAAACTTAAAACTTATCTCTTTCCTAAATAGTAGATTTGAGTTTTGTTCTAGCTTGTTTTAATTTATCCTTTTCTTTTGTTATGCGCTTTGATCATGTTTTGGAAAAGCGCAGTATAAATGCCTGTTATTATTATTATTATTACAATAAGTGTACTGTTCTGAACACCTCTATTTGAACTGCAAGAAGAAAGTTCCTGGCTGCAGATTTAAAAAAGCAGTATAAATGGAACACTGAGCGCTGAATGCTTACCTCTAACATGCGATCGTATTCATCCAGATTGGACTCTAGTTTGTTGACCTCCAGTAAGGATTCGTCGAGGACATGCATGAGGCGAGCAACCTCTTGCTGAGATTCAATGATGGAGTGAATGTTGGCCTACAGATCAAAGACAAATACATCAGGTCCTATCTACATCCGGTTTTTACTTGAATCATAGATCTTATGCAAAACGTCACCAACTACTCCTCATCACTTAACCACTTTACGCCGGATGATGTGTATATCCGCTAAATTTTTCTGGACTGGCCTATGGTGGGCGGTTTATTACGACCGGAACAACTTCGGAGCACCCTCAATTTCTTGTGTCAGTCGAAGGGCTGATGGAAACATTCATCAGGACATTTCATTGTGCAGTGTGCACAGACAAACATGTGTATATCTACTTTGCTCTGTAGATTTGTTCTTTGAGAACTTGTTTTGCTATCTATTCTACTTCCGCGGTATAGAGTTCGGAATTCTGGAGACTACTTACATGTAGTTCTAAGAACAACAGTCCAACTTATTAACTACTACCTGGCCAGGACTACTACTTTCGCTTAGTTGATCAAGGGGACTTATTAACTCCACTGTCACGGAGTGAGTTATTAATTGGTCTCAACGTTTCAACTAGCCAGCTCTAGTCACCGTCAGGAGACTGGCTTAGGTTTTAAACACTACACTGATTATACTTTACAAGAGGAGATTTGACTGCAGTTAAGGTTCTTACCCCATCCAGGACGGACAGATCATTTGCCAGTCTTTCCACAAACGCCTCCGCATTCCCAATGGCGAACTCACACTCCGCCATCATGCGTTCCAAATCGGCCTCTTCACGGGCTGCTAGCATCTGATAGTCATCCCCAGGGCCTAGATCATCCTCGGCATGCTGTGCTCTGGACTGATCCACAACAGGAGTGAATTCTATACACAAAAAATGAATATTTGTGCCAAGAACTTCAAGGAAATGTCAGGGATGTGAGTGTATGAAAAAGACAACTCCTGCAGAATGCCAAGCAAAACCCTCTTGCTCTGGACACAGAGCCCCCTAAATATACAGGATGTTGTGTTTTAGTGTATACTGACTCTCCATCACCAATAAGTAGAAATTTAGAAGGTAATAATAATAATAATAATAATATGGATTTATATCGCGCTTTATCACACCCAAAGGCGTCTCAAAGCGCTTTGAACATTATTACCACTGGTCACTGGGCCATTTATTTCATTCCTTAAACCATCTCAGCTCCCTGGGGAGTATACAGCCTGTGCTGCAATATATGCGCTACTAGGCTAAATCAATCACAAGAACCATCTCTGCCCTCACAGGTACCCATTTTACCCCTGGGTGGAGAGAAGCAATTATAGTTAAGTGTCTTGCTCAGGGACACAAGTGTCACGACCGGGACTCGAACCCACACTCTGCTGAACAGAAACACCAGAGCTTGAGTTCGGCTTGAGTTCGGTGCTCTTAACCGCTCGGCCAAAACACGGTAGTCTTAGCATGGGCTATAACTTTCTTCCCTTGCTAGCAACTCTACTCCTAATACAAGCAACATCTACAGGCGAAGGGATATCAGGTTTTGCATACCGGTAAATTGGGATTAGAAGTGACGCCATGGGTCACATCGCCTTCAAATTTAGTGACCTTTAGCATCACTTTTAGCATCACTCCTTGTTAAGTGACATTTGGTTGAAACAAATTTATACAAAACCAAATATGTTCTTACACTGGCAAGCTTATTTCAAAAGAGGACAGTTTAAACGTAAACAAATGGTTTATACACAGCATGCAGACATTTCTGAGCACAGTTGCTCAACCATCCAAAACAAGTGCAGTCTGAAGGATTGGGCCAACTTCCCAGTGAATTTCGTTGTTTCTGAATTAAACAGTGGTGTTGATTTATTCTTCATCAGCTTATGACCACTGAAACACCTTCCTTTTCTACGCGTAAAACTCCCATACAATGAGTTAGCTAAATCTCCAAACTCAGCAGGCCTGATTTTTCGACGTTGTAAGGACAAGGCAGTCTGTCCTTAGTAAAGGGCACCTCTATTAGGAAAATTTAAGTTTCTACTGGAATATTTCAAGGGGCACCAAGGCAATGACCGGGGGCATGGTGGCCATCGCCTCTGTCAAGTATCAGGCCTGAACCTGCAATCTACGAAAGGATTAACATCCTACCTTCTAGTAAGGCTTCGTTGATGTTCACAAAATCTGGCTTTTTCAGCTGCTTCATGTATCTCTGTGTCAGCTGGACATAAAGAAATGAAAAATACTAACAATATAATACAAATTTACAGAGTTCTTATATAGCGCTATATAAAACCAAGTAGGTGTCTCAAAATGCTTATTATTTTTACAACAAATAAGTAGAGCTATCTTTGAACTTCGAGACCTATTTATACAGACTTCAGAATTTTCCGCATCGCGGTGAACATGAACGGAACCGCATAAATTGGTGTAGAACACGGAATCGATCCAATTGCACGGAATTTCACAGAATAAAAAAAAAAATCAGAATTTAACAGAAATCGAAATGATAGATTTAAATAATGTCTAAAATAAAATCGAGAACCAACAAAAACAACATTTAAATAACTCAAAATCCTTTAAATTCTTGCGATAAAGTCCATCACCACCGATCTTTCCCCAGAGCGGGTCGGCAACATCTCCGAACCCGGCCGGGTGGGGCTGGGCTACATACACATATTTCAGTCAGTGTGTTGTTTGCCAGCATTCCACTTTGTACATGCTTAGCTATGCAAAGCACAGGGTTCCAGACGACGGTGCCATGAACCGTGCTGGTATACGGCCATATTTATAAGCAGTTAGCACAAATGAATAGAATCTTGGTGTTGTACCCACACACAATCCATCGGTTCCAGCAGTGTGTCAAAATGGCGACCAAACGGAAGGCTTTGCTGTCGAGAAAACTTCACAACGAAACCTTATCACCAGACCTTCGAGTGAGACAATATCCTCAAGAAGGTTTTTATGCATCAGATGAACTTCTGTTTTGTAAATTTTGAGTGTTAAGTGGGTAGTTGTGTCATATTTATTGGGGTTTTTTCACCTTGAATTTACACCATTGTTATCACGGAAACGGTTAAAAGATAACACCGATAAAAAACGGAATTAAGGGTTTTAGAAAACGGAATTCAGGGTTTTAGAAAATGGAAAATTCTGATGTCTGTTTAATTATATAGCACTGTGTAACAGTTTACAAGGTGAAGCGGTGCAATCTTCAGCCAACCAGAAACAATGAGGCGAATCCCTTTTCTTAAAGATAACAGTACTGAATTATTTTATGTGCATTACACAACAACACTGGAACAACAGATTGATGTCCCATCTGAAGGGCGAAACAATTCTGGTCAAGTGTCCTGCTCAAAGACGCAAGTGCCATGACTGGGAACCGAACCCACACTCTGACAACACCAGAACTTGAGTACTGGTGTACTTTTCTTTCCCAATGCAATTCATAACATCTTTTGAATAGTTGCGGACCCCAAGTTCAGCACTAGTTACATTAACCCTAACTCCCAAAGCGTTTTTACTAGAATCCATCCCTAACCCTACACATTCCAACAGCTTATACTACCATGAGATGGGAACTGTACCCAATCTTAGGGGGACGATACACAACCTAACAACAGCCCTGATACTTCGGCTCTGAAGGGGCAAGGCAGTTTTGCCTTGACTTTTTGTAAAAATTTAGGGCACCAAGGCAATTTTCAGAAATTTCAAAGGGCATCAAGGCAATCGTAAAAAGTTGCGAAGGGCACCAAGGCAATATTGGAAAAAACACATATTTAATAAATTATTCAATCTTACACGATAAAAAATGCACATCACTCAGTTATTCTGTTCTGCTTGTTTCCTTCATGACATACATGTATGCAAATTGGACACCTTTTTTAGGTAATTTTTTTTTTTTATGTAAGTTTTTTTTTTCATGACATAGGATGGGATTAATATGAGGTAGAAATGCCTAAATACCACAACTTGTTTGTATTTACAAGTGCAACTAACAAGTGGAGCCTTACAATACATGTTTCTATGTTTTGGTCAAAGGAGAGGAGACTCGATGTTTGGCAAGTTAAAACAACAAAATTGTATCTAGGGACTGTTTACGTCGCGCGCAGTGAGGTAAAAGATTCGCCTCGTATAAAGGACGTCCTACGATGTCATGAGAAAGAAAAAAATTACATTAAAAAAAATTTACCTGAAAAAGGTGTCCAATTTGCAGCATTTTAATGCTGAAACATTTAGTTGAGCCAATTTCGTTTGCTTGGTTCTTTCCTGATACGGCATTTTGAAAGCTTCTGAAGAACCAAAAAAGCAACCAACGTTGGTTGGACGCATCTTCACCTAAGCCAAGCAAAGCAAGCAAGCTGCATAACAACAACTTCTTCTCAGTAGTTTTTCTTTTTCGAACGGTCCCACCTACTGGGGCTGAGCGAATATTTCAGCGCGTACGAGGTTGAAACGATGTGCACGTGTTTATTGAGCGTGTTTCACAGTCTGGGCACCGACTCGGATAGGTGCACACGTGCATTGCTGCATACACGTCGTAGTGTGAAGCTGACTGCAACATACTATTGGTTTGTGATGATCGTTGTACATGTACATGTACAATGTATGTACGATGTTTCCGTGTGTGTTCTGTGCGTGTTGTTCGTCCGTTGCGTTAAATTTTTATTAAACGTATCACACAGACATCGCGACTTTGGACAGTTGCTATTTCGGCTAATTCTCTGTCATTTTTAGAGATGAATGTCGAACTTGGGATATCGTTAATTATATTGGGTTTTTTCAGGAGAAAGGGCACGACGGCAATGACAAGAAAAGGGCACGGCAAAAATTGCCGTGAAAAGTGGGATTTTTGAAGGGCATTGCGGCAATAGGTAGGGGCAACGACGGCAATTGCCGTCGTTGCCGTCGTGAAGTATCAGGGCTGTAACAAACTCCAACAGGCCTTTTTTGTTTGATTTTGTTGGAGTGTGTACACTTGGCATGTGCAAAATTTTGATCAGTGAAATCACACAGTACCCAACATAACATAATCCAACAACTATCTCATTAGACCATGGAGGAAAGAGCAATGCCAGACATGTACATTTCACACATCCACCATACCCACTCAATCAAATTCAAACACCATTACTTGTCAGCAAGGATACACAATCCCACAGAATCAAACACCCAATCCTAACTTCACTGTACTTAACCTAAAAAAATTAAACACTTTGCCCTGTTTGAATTTGTAGGGTTAGGGATTGTTAGGGTTAATAATAACATACCTTCCATAGTGTGGCAATGAAGGAGTTTTTCTCAGCTGGGTTGCTTGCAATCCACTTGTAGCATTTATCAAAATGCAAATCAAAGTCTGGAATGTCCTGTTTGGTGAATAGCAATGAAAAAACAAAAAAAGGAACAGTTACAATATATTTAGATTGCACAGTTATACCATAGACAGTCATCCAAATGCAATTTGTCAAAAAAACAAAAAAACATCAAAAAATAACAGGCGAAAGTGCCCGACGAAGCAAAAATGTTGACCGGGCGTGTTTTTCCATTTTCAAAGGGACAGCTGAGAAACCCAAAAAGTATGAAATCAGCTGTGAATTTTCTTGCCTGCATAGATAGATTTACATACCATGTAAGAGCATCAGAACTGCAAGAAGATAATTATGAAGAACATTTTGTCAGAGTAAAAGTTACTGGACAGCTTTAAGGGTCTTTCAACCCCAGGGTCCTGGTACGGATCCCATCTAAGACCTGGAACCTTGCATGAGGATCGACTCAGTCCCCACCAGCTCCCACATCTAAAACTCTATATATTTCTTCATCATCACCCCTAAACAGGTAACTTCAGGCCTACAGGCTACAATCCTTTCGTTTTTAAGGGTCCCCCGATTTCATTACCAGAATAAAGATTTCAACACTATATAATAAGGCTTATTCTTTTGAATTGTATTCGACAGTAAAGTAGAACACTGTTATACCGAACATCAAAATAAAGAACATTTGGCTATAATGAACACAACCTTGGCTCCTGTTTTTTATGTGTACAAAACATACCAAACATCTGGCCTATGGCAACATGCAAACACTGGAGTAAAAAAATGTATAACTTTTGTTAAAAAATCAACATTTAATGTTGAACAAATTGCTTTAAAATGACTTAGAATGACAGACAGGTGCCATTTCTCCATTGAATAGAAGGGAAAGCCAACTGTTACCTAAGGTTTTGAAACTCTTTCATTAACTCTTTGATCAACTAATTCCAAAGATGCACATTTTGAATTGACCTCCACGTTTCCTCGAGAGAGAGAGGGAGGGAGAGAGAAAAAAAGCGCTATGTCGGTACCAGAGCGTGCCAGAAGGTACAAGAAACAAAGGTCAAAAGAGGGCTTCACAGACACGAAAACCACGAAAGGATCTTAGGACCACACACAGGGGGCCATCCATTAAAATAAACAATAGAAATGTAACACCGTTTGTATACCTTCGGTTTCTTTTGGGTTTCTTAAGTTAAGCTAAAATGCATTGACATTCATTTTTTAACTTACAAAGTAAGAAAGATACTTTTATTACATAGAATCATTTAAAATGTATTTTCAAAGAAAAATAAAAAGAGTATGGCGAAAAAAATTATAATGTAATGACGCAAGAAGCGGTCAAAGTGTGTGCGCACTTCATGGCTCGCTGCTCACGGATGCCATCTTGGAACTTGTCTTCATTCAGGGCACTGCAAATCGCTATCCCAAAGTTCATAAATTCCAGTGTTCGTTATAGCGGCCTTCTACTGTATACATGTATACTACTTTGGTGAAAACTTACAATACAAGAATCTTTGCCATCAACTTCCCTCAATTCAGCCAGATTCCAAGATTGCCGCTTCTTGTAGTTGTCTTTATCAACTTTCTTCACCTTGTGAATAGAGACCTGAGCTGGGACATCAGTTGTCACTGAAACAAAATTAATCACTCATTATCACTCATTATCTAAACAAAGTATAGCATGGCGTCTCAACATTAGCCTGACACGACGGACCTGACCAACTGATTGACTTGACTGACTGACCTGACTGACCTGACAGACTGACATGACCCGACGGACATGACCGACTAACTGACCTAACCGACTGACTGACTTGACAAACTAACCCGACTGACAGACTGATTTGACTGACTGACCTGACCAATAGACTTACCTGACCTGACCGACTGAAATCAGTGTTCTCCACACATGGGTTTTGGGAGGGCGGGCCGCTCTCCCAAAGTTTAAGGCTGCCCTGCCAAAGAATTGGCCGCCCTGCTAAAATATTTGGCCGCCCTGCTCCAAAAATGACACATCACGGAATGAAAGCAACTTCTACGATCAAACGAAAAGCCGACATGCCATGCCTTACTTCCAAACCGCAGCATTGGAATTGCGATAATTTCAGTACACAAACGTTAAAACACGATGCACATAACTACATGGTTCTGACTGCTGGGTATCCACCGCACGTGCATCAGCCCCACAACGTTCGATCGCCCGCCGGTAGTCCATGCATAGCGCATACACAACAGCAGTGTCCAAAGTCCAAGCTAACCAACATTCCGCACGCTGTGATTGGCCGTTGATGGCCTTTGATAACATTATTTTAAAGAAAAGTAATATCTCAACTGTTTTTTGCTTTCACATCCAATAACGTCATATACCAATGGGCGCCATTTTGATGACGTCATGCCACCCTCACCCCCCAAAAAAAAGTCTGTGGAGAACACTGGAAATGACCGACTCGACTGACTTGACTGACTGACTGACTGACCCGACTGGCTAACTGACTGACCTGACTGACTGACTCGACCAACTGACTGACCTGACCTGACCGACTGACTGACCCAACTGTCTGACTGACCCAACCGACTAGGCTACTATTCATTGTTTGTATTCAGGGCGCACAAAACTTGCCCCCAAAATAGTGCCAATACTCTGAACTCCCATCGATTCCAGCACTATTTATGGGACTAGCACAAAACATGGTCAGTCTGGAGCAAAATAGCTGGAATTGAAATAGCGAAATTGTCGTCCAATTACATGTATCTAGCCTTGCACTTTTTTGATATTTGCTATATTTTGTATGCCTGAGATCGTTCTCTACAAACACACACACAAAAAAACACATGGTGGGGCCGAGGGGGCGAGTTAACTAGCATTCAGTAAAAACAGGTAGGCACATACCTGTAGCACAGAGGAAGCTGACTTTCTTCCTTTTACCAGTCTTTGTGACGTGAACAAAACCAATGAGTCTTTCATCATGGGGTAGGAACACATCCCTTTGAAGAGTGTGTCGAATTGCTGTCATCTTTTCTTTCGTTGACGTTCAGTTCTATTGTGGAGGTAGAAATAGAAGGAGTTAGAACAAGAGAACACAACCCATTGAGCTTGTGAGATCTTCTGGCTATGCTATAAAAAACCATAGTTGGGCCAAATTGTGCCATTTGGGAAAAATTGTCATGGCACTTCTTATCGAAGAATTAAAGGGCCCTGCTAAGGGCCAACAAGGTTTTAGCCAGGATTTGGTAAAAGGGTGTCCAAATCTGCTGGAAATTTAAAAACTGGGTGTCCAAATTGTTCACTTACAATACATTTACATGTAAATGACAGATGAAACAGGGTGTCCAAATTTAAAACAGGGTGTCCAAAAGACACCCAGACACCCCTCTGGCTAACACTATGAGGGCCAAGTTCTCTGGTATGCAGGGCCATGAAATTGAGCCAAACCATGAAATTGGGCACAGTTGTTAACAGCAGATTAGAGGTAATTTGTCTGTGTTTGTGCATAGTCGCTCACCACAAACAAACCATCCACACACATTTCTTAATACTTCAAATAAAACGCGAGCTGGTACAAATTGTCCCAAACATAATGTACTTTCCGTGTGAAGCGCCCAAATGCATAGATGCGCAAATAAGCTTGACTCACAAATTTGAAACTTGCAAAAGCCAAATAAGTTTGCAAGTTTTGGGGTACAAAAATTGTTGCTTCACCCTGGACCTAGATGTTGCAATTTTTTTAATGTTCACTGTTATATCAATTTGTAAAATTTCAATTTATTTGTACTAATTAATGTACAATGTTCAGTCCATTTGATTAATGTGTAAAATTTTGTATTATTCTTGTGGTTTGTTGCAGCATTGAAATAAATGTTTGGAAGTTGTGCACTTTATGTTAAGTTTTTGCACTACAATACAAATGCTGTACGAAGTTTGTACAAATGCACATGCACCGCTCACATTGTTAAGTGAAATTAAGCTTAACACACAAATTTGAAGCGTGCACAAGCCAAGTTAGTTTGCCAGCTGTGCACAATGTTAAATGTGTGCACTACAATACAAACACTTCCGCATGGTAGTTAACCTAGAAGAGTAGTTAATGTGTATGGCTACGTTAACTATACCACCATCTCTCTCGTTGTTGCATGCATCATAATGCAAGTGTGTGTTATTCGCTTCAACCGGAGTATGTAATTGAAGTTTTTGACAATTTCTGTTTCCCGTACTAATTGTCATTTTATTTTCGTAAATAATGTGTGTTCAAAACATTGAAATTATTTATGAACCCACTGGTCTGCAAGTGCAAGTATGGGACACAAATATAGAATATAAACGAAATTTCAGCTAATTTAATCAGGTAAAACAATGACAAAAGTTTGTCATAAAATAACTTTTTGCAATGTAGCGACCCCTTAAGGCTTTAGTTATACCAGGTCATACAGGTTGTCACTAGTCACTTGTCACTGTCCCTACTGACTGACCTGCTGTAGTAATGTAAGCATGCTAAGGCTAACTAGGTATTCAAAGTAAGTGACTGTCATGATCATGTCAGCCAATTTCTGATACACGAGTATTGAGACTGACGTCTTGTACTTTTTTTGTAGCACTTTTAAGTTTTATTTAGCAGGTTTTTCAAACAGCTCGCAAGCTGTTGGGAGGGGGGTGAGGCTACTCTGTGTAGTATTACAAAACTATGGATAAATAACTATGCATATGATGCCTTTGCTAGAGGGAAATTACCGACTTTCACACTCTCCCAGTAGTGAGTTTACAAGTAAAACTTTCTTCATTTCAACTATTTCATTTTTGGTCAGGTTCCTAGACTTAACAATGTTATCATGCAGAATTCAGATTAGTCTGGTTACTGTTGACAGTTCAGACAACTCCCCTAAATTTGTGCCTGTTTTGAACAAACCATTTACACCCAAAGTTAAACACTTCCTTCTAATATTTGCGCGTTATAAAACGGTGGGATATGTTATAATTCTAAATGCATTAAATAAATTTGCTAAACGATTCGGCATTACCAGAAATTTTCAGGTAGCAGTTGCAAGGTCTCACTTCTCGTTTACATCCTCCATGTGGGCGACCATCTTGCTGCGCACAAATCGCCAAAACGGGCTTTGCACATGTTCGGTGACCAAAAGGTCAAACGATTAGCATATGAAAGTGGTAATTACCATATGAACAGGTTGTACGGTTGCTTAGAGCTGACAGGTCACCTGTTGTACACAACAATACTGGAAACCCCACAATCATGTGAATCCCTCTTAAATCCCTTGAGCAAACAGTTGTTTTTCCCCCATTCAGGAGTTGGATCAGATGTCATAGAAATCGTCCGGATAAAGTCCATTGAATAGATTGAAATTAGACTCAAGAAATTATGGCAACCGGACACATTTTGCCCGGTCGTGGAAGTATCGTGACCAAATACCGGTCCAAGTCAGCCGACCCGACGATGTCTGGCTACCGGTACCACAAGGAGGGTCGGCACGGCGGTCGAGGGACCCACGGGCGCCCCTTCAACCCGTCCCACCACAGAGATTTCGCGGAAATCAAAAGAGACGCTCTCGAAGCTTGGAATGAAGAATTGGAAGACTGGACTAAATCGCCAAACAAGAGACCAACAACTTATGAGCACAGTTACTACGGGAAGGAGTTACATTCAGATGATGTTGCCAAGATAAGACCGGTTTCACCCACCAGGAGAAACAAACCACACCCTAAAGAGTAGGTTTGTTTTATTGATTTATATTATGATTAGAATTAATAATTGATTTGGGATGGGTGCCATCTTAGACATGGTGGTCATCTTGCAAAAAATAACATAAAATAGGAAAATAACAAATATTAAGGACCTCCCTCACCAATTTAAAAAAAGTTCGGATGAGCAACATGTTTTTTATTTTACTTGGCCTAATAATTGATTATTATTACTATTTGATATTTGGAATAAAAAGCTGCATCCCTCGATCTGCGGCCCCTTTCCAGGTTGTATTGTCATAAACTTAGGTGTGATCCCTTGCTATGAATTCCCCTTGCTATAGGGAGGCCTTATATAGTTAGCAGGTACAGGTAAATGGCTTCTTACTGGTGGGCAGTGGCACCCCAAACAAAGTTTCCTGACAAAATAGGGGGACATCTAAATCTACACTATTCTGCTACTTGTCAAATCATATTCAGCATCTAGACAAGGGTGCGGCTACCGACAGTAGACGGCAATATATGACTAGATACCTCAGTTGATAGAGCGCTGGCACGTTAATCCGGGGGTTGTTGGTTCAAATCCAGCTCTTGTCAATTCTTCTTTGATCAACCCCAAGTTAATTCAAATATACCCAGTGAGTTCCCTTGTGGTTTAATATTTGATTATTGATATAAACAATGTAACCATTGCAGTGACAAATTGACAATGTCATCAACAATGACAAGATGACAATCACAATGAAATTGGTGATCTCTTAAAATTAAAGTGTGTCCTCTGAGGTATTGTTTGTTTTATGTCTTATATTGATAGTGTTATATTTTACTAACACTTCCTTTTGTTCAATCTTTCTTGAAAATGTTATACAATCTTTTTTCTGTTTTACTTTTTTGAAGTTTTACTTGTTTTTTTCTCTTATGTTCTTCAGCCCTTTTCACACAACATTAATTTAGCAAGGGTCCCTTGTTTAATTTTAGCATGGTTGCAATATTTTTCAAAATGCACCTCGGGTAATGAATTACTAAAAGGATAACAATGTTTTAAACAATTTCAAAGTTAAAAGAATTGTTGCTAAACGGTTTTCCAGCAGGGTAAGATACTGTTTCCACCTGCCACTTTTTCACTTATTACAATCAGAAACAATAATTTATTTGGGTAAATCAAAGAAACTTGTTTTTAAAACATTTTTCTCAGGGCTTTTTAAACTCTTTTAGGCCATTTTTGTTGTCGTTTTTCTGGTTTTTTTTTGGTGTTCACGTCTCCCTAGTTCTCTTAATAATCTTTCTTAATGCAGTTTGAATGATATGTCTAAACCTTTTGTTTTGTTACTTTAGATTGTCGTATACATTTATCTTCTGTTGTTAAAAAAACCAACAACAAAAAACCCTTAGAAATAACTAACTAAATAAATTAATTAGAAACAAAGTGGCTCGGTTACGGCATATTTTTCAAACTGGAACTCATAGTTGGTTTTTCAGGATTTCTTTGCAGACCTGAGTAAAAAATATTCAAAGAAAGGGTACACTATTTGTCAGTAATCTTTATATTGATGCCAGATGCTTTGTTCATCAGATAAATCAAATACCATTACACATGCACTACATCCTGTTAGCCTGGGCATGATCTTTTTAAATACCGCATTAAGATAAGCATATTAACTTTATTAAACTGAAAAAGATTCTAGAAATAAACATAAAATAAAAGATGCTGATAAGATAGCATTATAACTACATCAAATATTTTAAAGTTATCTAAGACAAACATCATTCGTCCTGGTATATAGTACGCTAAAGAACATTAAGTATCAACATATTATGTAAAAAAACTAAAAGCAGTTCGTGGCTCTGACTCAAAACTCAATTGGCAATTATCCAGTCCAACTTTTCACTCATTCCTACTTATGGATCACAAATTAATTACCTATCAGATCACAGGGTTGAGTTGAAAGTCCATGTATTTAGACACAACTACTGTGTACGTTCATCTTCATCAGTTATTAAACATAAACAGAAGTGGACCTTTGCTCTCAGTTCCAAGTTGAGTTTTTCAAAAGACAAACAAACAGTACTTCACTTCTGTTTCTATAGTCACCAACCAAACCCAATTGTATCAATCTCTTGTCTCAATTGAATTGTTTTGTCGTATGTTTTTTTAAATTTTCCTCCTGTTTCAGTTTTGGTTTCATTCATTACATTCATCATAACATAATGGAATATAGTGCTCATTTGCAATGTCCGATATTTTTTAGAGCAACAATCTGTGCAAATTTAATTTAGCCAGCTTCCAGAAGTGGATAAAAACTACTTTTTGCTGGAGAAACATTTACTAAGAACAATAATCCATGCCCGGTACAAACAGTTTTCTTCTTTAAAATTAGTTTTGAAAATGCATGTCTGCTAAAAAAAACAAAAAACAAGGACTGTCCCCAAGTTCATATGTTATTCTAATTTAATATTTTTGAAGCTCAAACTTATACTTAAATTCATGTGTCAGGAAAAAGACACTTTGCCACCTGTAAGTGTTTGTTCTAGACTCTGGAGTACATACACACATTCATTGAGCAGCCATATCATGTTCAAGATGTTTCAATAATGTTCACGACACAGTGATGGAAAACAACTTAGCATAAATATTTTCAGAGAGAAATCTAGCATTATACCTTGATATCCGGAAATCTATTTTTTAATCACTAACTACAAAAAGTTGATGACAACACTTCATGTGAAGTAGGTAGACCAACAAAAGTATATTTGTGTGGTTGAATTTAATGGAAGCTTTGGGAGAAGAAGTAAAACTTTAACTTCCAAGCAGTCTTCATAATTATATAAAACAAAAGACACGTACTTTTGTTGCACTGATGAACATGTTTAAGTAACATTTGTGTGTGTCAGTTTGTGGTAACACCATGCATTATCTACCCGAGTATAACTTGGTTCTGATGTAAAAGGTTCTTAATAAGTAGAAAATTATTAATTGCCACATAATACACTGCAATAGACAACGACCTCTTTAAGTCTCCTGAAGATGATTAGAGGAGGCTAGTCGAAACTTTGAGACCTAACTTATCTCACTCAGGGAAAGTGAATATATTTACAAGATGTCCCGGGATACATACATTTTTATCAGCAGCAGTAGATAGAATTAGCAAAAAAAAACATTCTTCCAGAACTAATTTATCTCATACATGGATAGTGAAGATAATTATGAGAAGTCCCCTGATACAAATTCTATTCTGCAGTAGTAGACAGAATTAACAGAACAAGTTCTTTCAGAACTAATTTATCTCACTCAGGGATAGTGAAGATAATTACGAGAAGTCCCTCTGATCCACAAGTTCTATTCTGCAGTAGTAGACAGAATTAACAGAACAAGTTCTTTCAGAACTAATTTATCTCACTCAGGGATAGTGAAGATAATTACGAGAAGTCCCTCTGATCCACAAGTTCTATTCTGCAGTAGTAGACAGAATTAACAGAACAAGTTCTTTCAGAACTAACTTATCTCACTAAGGGTTAGTGAAGATAAGTTTGAGAAGTCCCGTGATACACATTTTATTTTGCAGTTAGTAGACAGAATTAACGAGACAAGTTCTTTGCTTCTTTTTTCAGACTAACTCATCTCACTCAGGGATAGTGAAGATAATTACGAGAGGTCCCCCTGATCCACAAATTCTATTCTGCAGAATAGTAAACAAAATTAACAAGACAAATTCTTTCAGAAATAACTTATATAACTCAGGGATAGTAAAGTTAACTTTAAAAGGGAAGTCATTCCTTGATCAATAAACTCTACTCTGCTGCAGTATACATTTACCGGTAGTGCCCCTTCACAATCTTCCTTTACACTTTGTGGTTTTGTTCTCCTTCAGGAATGAGGTCAAGGCTTGCAGCACTAACTTTAAACAAAACTATTTATTTTTTAGATAACTACCAATCTTACACAATGTATTAGTGGAGGCAAACTCAGTCACAAGTAAATGTACATTTTGACATAAAAACCGATTTCAGCTTCACCTTCCCAACACAAACATCATCGGCTGAAGTTGTGGCGTTTCTCAATTTGGGCTTGTTTACTTGGGCATTATGATCAATTTGTGTACTTAGGAGGTATGGAGCTTGTTGGGACCACAGTGGATGGGGCTTCGTTGTTGCCTTAATTAATCATTCACAAGTAGAGAGAGCTATTTAATAACCATAGCTACTGACTCTCAAAGGACTTCATTACACTCCATCTAGCCTTGTTGGGTGGCTCTAGTGCGCTGGGACAAGTATTGGGAGGGATTGTTAGCTTCAATCAATATTTTCTATGAAGGCTATAAAGTGGTCCGATTAACCACTGATGCAGTTTGGTCACTGGAGCTGATAAAGGTACTGGCATTAATGAGGAGTTTTGAAACCTTTTTGGGTAAGAACTTTCATTCAGCTCAAGTTTGCCTGTTTGGATGTTATGTATCGATAGTTCAGAAGAGGGAAACTGACTGTAAATTTTTAACCTCAAATTAAAATTATCTCTTTCACGGTGAATCTCTAAAACAACTGAACAACTCAAGCTGTACACAATTATATATGTCATTGGCACTCTGAGTATAGGCTCTCTGTCAAATAAAAGATAGTGTTCTTTACTTTTGGAAGGACATCTCAAATTTGTTTATCGTAGAGCCAATTAAAATAGTTTGAGATACCTTTACTACGTGTAGTCCGAGATTCCAATGAGTAAGCACTAATCTTAATGCTAAAATCCTCTAATCCTCTTGACCATTTGAATCAGATCAGGGTCACAGAGCTCAGCATAAGCAGGACGTATGTGTTTGTTACTTTAGGTTCCAGAGAGTAAGTCTTAACTCCCCATTCAATGTTTGCAAAATACAGAGAAGGCAGTGTTTGCAAACTTTAGATGAGTTTCTTTCATGTAGATCAGGCCGTTTGGGAATTTTTAAGGCAGTGTTTGAGTTAGCAGCTATGGCTTGATCTCATGACTGTCTCACGATAACATGCGTTGATCATAGCAACACCCTTAGCTTTACCCATAGCCATAGCCACCTAACTAGACTCTCACAAAATGTACGAGGGCAGAGTCTTTCTTTTTAGCCTTCGAGAAAGACTCTGCTATAGGGTCAAAACGTCAGGCCACTAACTAATTTTTGCATTTATACCACAGGTCCTTTTGTTTGGTAAGCAGTTTGCAACAGCTAATTCTATTTTCTCAAAATGTATTAGGGTTAGCTTAATCAGAGATTCATAAGAAAAAGAAATAACATGTTAGTGACAAGAAGCGTAAGCAAAAAAACCACTTTTTGGGGGGGAGGAGGAGAGAAGTGTTGGCTCCGAGAAGAACCAGTGTTGTCTCACCATTTCAAACAGTATGTTACATGGAGGTAGCATGGAGGTAGCCTACCTCCATGGTTATACTCTGCTTGTCTGCAGGAGAAGACAAGCATACTGTTCAAAACTTCGAGACAACAACAGTTCTTTTCAGAGCCACTGCAACACTTCTCAACAACAACAAAAACAGGGGGGGGGGGAGAACAGTTTTATACAACGTTGTAGGGTACCCAGAAGTTTACTTCTATAGTTTTTTGTATGATCCATACCATGAAAAGCTTCGAACGTCACTAATAACATGTGGTAAGTTTGCTGGGAAAATTGGCACAAAATTGTTGAAAGTTCAGTAGAGTTACAAAACAGTATTTGTATGTTTGAGGTATATAAATGATTTTGGGTTGAACAAAGAAAAATTGACTAGAGCGGGATTTGAACCAGCGGGATTTGAACCAACGACCTCCGGTTTAACGTGCCGGCGCTCTACCAACTGAGCTATATAGGTACATGTACACATGGGCAATTCCATTCTATTGACCACAGGTAATTATCAGAAACCTGATTTTCCAAATGACTGTTGTGACGTGACATATTGAAATTTTGTTACAACCAGCCAGTGTTTTTTCTGGCTAATGAACAGAGCGAGGCGGGTAAAGATTCAAATAGATAAAAGTGAGGCAAAATTCATGCAGTCTGCAAACTGACAAGAATGCAGCGCTCACACAAATGCGTGATGAGTCCATCATATACACATCTAAATGTAGAGGTCAAGGAAGGGGCTAATTATGTGTTTAAAGACACAAAATGACAATTGTTGGATTGGTATTTGCTTCACAGCAAGGTGGTGATAATAATATTGGCATACATGTAACAATGAGGGAGGTGGTCACCGTAAATAGCAAAGTGGACCGCCTCACATTATATTAGGCAGGGGAAGCATTGCTATCAGTAACAAATTTTAATGTATCAAGTTAAGAAAATCATTGGGGAAAAAACAGCTTAATGATACCTGTGTTCATTGGCACAGTGGAATTGCCTATGTACATTCAAGTATAGTTGACGTCAATGACCTTGGTGTCATTTTTTGAGTGCACTTTTCAAAGAAATTGCACTGTTTATTTGAGACCATATTGTGACAAAACTTTACCCAAGTCAGACTTTTAAATTATTTGTATAAAAAACCCAAAGAAGATCAAGTGACCATTGTGTTTAGTTCTGTGACGCAACCAGACAGTTCGCAAGCCCGGTTCCTGTGAAATATGAGATATCATGTTGGATTAGTTACAATTGTTGTCTGGTTTGATGTTGGACATGTTTTTTGGGGGGTCGATGTACATGTAAGGGGTGTGCAAACAATTTTTTGTCAATATTTCTTGGGCTTATCTGCATAGAAAGCTCCTTACCGGTTCATTTTGCATTCTCTTCTGTCCGTTGATTTTGTTTTGTTTTTGTTTCTTGTTTTTGTTTCATGTAAAGGGCAATTCCCCACAAGCCTCGGCTTATTTGAACAGCCTCCTTTACTCACAGCCTAGATTGTTTAATTTTTTGCAGTAGCATTTTCATTGGTCGTCGTGTTTACTTTTTGTTTGCATTGTACTACTATAAATTTGTCCACATGATTTTGTATTTTCTTTTTGTGAGTACGGAAATAAATGTTTGATTGAATTGAATTGAATTGAAAACATGGTACATGAGATGTGGATAGCTCGATCTGCTGTTGTAAAAAAAACTGAAGAAATACCTGTTTTTGTTTTTTTTGTTAAAAGAAGTTCCAGTGATGGTACTCGGAAAATTGTTTGTTTTTTTGCCTCCCAAAAGGATTTCGTTTTTTTAAATCTTAAAAACTTGTTGTTAGAATTTTCAAAACAAAGTTTTTTTGTGTATGTGTGGGAGTGCGACCAATTGAAATCAAGGACTTTAACGAAAGGGGGGTCAAATTTTTTGACAAAGTACAGCATTTAAGTTTAAAAAGTTTAACACCAAACACCTTTTATCTTTTGAAATTTTAATTCCTATAGTCACAACAGAAGGATGATGTTCATTCTTGTTTTCATTAATAAGGTAGATATGTTTTTTACATAAACTGTTATTTTCTTCTTTCGTGACAGTGTTTTCCTAACATGCAGGCTACAGAAGGTACCTGGCTATTATGATCCGTGTTCGGCTATGGGTAAAGAGATTGGCACAGTCCATGGATTCCAGAACCCAGACGCAAGAATCAAGGAAGAGGTTTACTTAGGTGAGGTACACACCAATGCGAATACTTGTGAATCACTGAAAAATCTTGACAAAAACTAACATCATGTAAGGGGTTTTCTCAATACATGTGTACTTAGAAATACATAAAATTCAAAATTCATTGGGGAAACATAATAGCAAGTTAGGGCCTACAATGTATACATGTTAGAAGTACAGTTTTCAAAATGTGCAGTTTAAGAGAACAAGATGAAAAAACCTATTAAAAAAAGATAAAACAAAAATTTATGCACATAATGAGAAAAAGCACCGCAGAAAAAAAGTCAGTTGATATGCATAGCATGAAAGGCATTTTTTCCCTTTTTACATTTGTTATTTACTTTCATCATAAAAATGCTAGTTGCAATTGAAGTTTCATCTGCTTTCGGCTGTATGGCATATTTTGGAGTTTAGCTGTGGTGATGCTTAGAAGTTTAATTTGTTGATCAAAAACTTTATTCACAGAGACATTTCAGGTACACATTTTAAGCGGATGATTGAATATTGTAATTCCTTTATAATAAACATGATGGTTGATTGAATTGAAGTAGTAAAGTATTCTTTTCTTGGTAGTTGACGCATTATGTCCAGAGTGGGAACAAGCAGAAAGGCGCCAGCTAAGACATAAATACATCGGAAGACCAAGCACAGCTAACGTTATGGCATACAGGGACGAAGAGGTAAGTCTCTATTCTAAAGGCATGTTAAAGTACAATATTGGTGTAATACGATTACAAAATGACCAGACTAGTATTCAAATCCCATTTGTAAGTGTTCGAGTTCAGTCGAAGAAATTCTAATTGACACTTTACATACGACACCAGAAAGAATATCTGGGAAAACTGAATTGATAGAGCAAACTATTCAAACAATGAGACCAATTAAGAACCCACTCCACGGCAGTGAAGTTAATAACGAGAAGTCCCCTCGATCCACATAGCGAAAGTAGTAGTCCCGGCCGATTTCCTACCTTCCGCCCAGGTAGTAGTTAGTAAGCAAGACAGTTCTTTTCAGAACTCAAGTCTCCAAAATTCCGAACAATCTACTCCGCGGCAATAGAATAAATAGCAAAACAAGTTCTCAAAGAACAAAATCTACCTAGCAGGTAGATATACACATGGTGTTACCGCAAACCAAATATACATGAATTGATAACAATTGACATGAAAATACAATGGGATTGCATTGATTGTTTGCATGATTTGTGGTTTTTAAATTCAGTCGAAGAAATTCTAATTGACACTTTGCCTACAACACCAGAAAGAATACCTGGGAAAATGAATTGATAACACTTGACATGAAAATACAACGGGATTGCATTAATTGTTTGCATGATTTGTGTGTTTTGTTTAGAGGGAGAAAATGAAGAGAGTGATATCAGACCCATGGTCAGCTCAAGCAGCAGAGGCCTGGCTGAAGCTAGCTGGTAGTCAAAGTGAGTACCAGTAGGGGTTCGTCTGTGTCTTTTCTTTCTTTTTTGTTGTTGTCATGGACCTGTAATCTGTTTTGCTAGAAAAGTCAGAGGTTAGGTGTGACATGGCTAAAACAAAATATGGCCGCATCATAATTTGGCATAGACCTATGTCTGAGGCAGTAGTGTTGTAACCCGTACTTATAGTACTCATACTTGAGTATACTACTCAAGTACTGTGTTGTACCATGTTGGTACGCACTCAAGCACTACTCGAGTACCATTTCAACCCCTGCTATACTCAGCTCTTCTGATACTCCCAAGCAAAGTTTGGAGCGACCAATTCCCACAACCAATACCCATTGGCAGACCATAACCGCACCGGCCAGAAAAAAAACTTTTAAGAAGCAATGAAAATGAACGCTAGTTTAAGTGCCCTTAAGATATATGTCCAATGGCCAGGGTATGTATTATTATTCCTATAGTTAATATTTTGTGAATTTCTATGTTATAATCTTATAAATCAACGCTTACTTTTGTCTTTAAACAAGGTGGAAGAGCTGTGAGGACAATGGTTGATCAAGCCCATACCAAAGGTCAAAGGACAAATAGACAGTCCTTCAACAGAGCAAGCAAAAACGTTGATGAGCAAGTCAGGGTGCCATACCAATCTTCTGTCCATCGCTTCCTCAAAACAGCTGGTTATGAAGGTATGTTATGCAGTAAAATTATCCCCCAGTTGAGGTTAAGCATGTCGTCTTTTACTTCTCACATCCTTTTCAATAACCCCCCCCCCTCCCCTCCCCACCCCCCAAAAAGGTGGGAGGTTTGGAGGACATCACAAAGTTAATTGGCACAAAGTAAGTTCACCTTCTGGCCACACAGTTGTTAACCATAGGCTTCAACTTTTCCTTTTCGTGACAGCAAATTACTTCAGTTAAAAGATGACTAATTTGAGCCAACCTTTTTGGCTGGGCATGGGTGTTCAACTAGCCACTTGAGCCACATTTTGTTTTCAATTATTAAAATTACGTGCAGCGTGCCATGCACAATCCAATTGGCATTGGATACAGCATGGTATGGGAGAATTTCAGTGAGACCACAGGTACCCATTCATAGCCCTGGGTGAAGAGAAGCAAAAATATAGTAAAGCATCTTGCTCAAGGACATACATGTAAGTGTCATGACCGAGACTCAATGACTTAACCACCAGAACTTGAGTCTGATGCACTAGACCGCTTGGCCATTATTAGCTTTGTTTAGTCAATACCTCTTAATTTCAATACAGTGATGTAGATTTTTTTTAAACTAACTTCTAAACTAAAAAATATAAAACAACCTAAAGTTTGGGGGGAGAAGATTTCCATGTGGGTGAAACCCGATGAGCTTGTTGTGGGAAGTGGGCTGTACAGACGCAACCTGGCCTACAGTAGTCTGTTGGAGATGACCCCTTTTTCAAATTACATGATCAGGATTAATCATTTCTGTTCTCCATCACACCCATGAATAACTCTTCAACAACTCTTCTTCTTTTGTTTTTGTATCATTACAGAGGCCAGGTCAGCTGATAAGATGTTACAGAGTCTAGAGAGTGGACCAAGACCCCTGCCAATGAGTGGTCCTCATTTCCACATCACAGATTACAGCAAAGTACACCAGAAGATCCACCCAAAACATGTCCGCTCAGACTTCACCATTCACCCCGAATGGGTACCCTGATAATAGTGTGACTTATTAGGGACTTAGTACAAGTCAGTTACATGTTTTTTTTCTTTCTTCGTATATTGTTCTCAATTCAAGACAAATACGATGGCAGACCATGATCAAATTTATTTTCACAAGCACAAATCCCTTGCTTACCCGCCATGAAATAAACTAACACTAAAGCGAAGGCTTTTCTACACCCATGCAGGAGACTTTTGAGCTTGCATGCAATGGTCACATTTCTTTACATAATTACTCAACCTTTAAACTTGAACAAGAAAATTCTCGTTTTGTCGGATTGTGGCAAATTTTCCAACGGCCCCTAAAACATGTATGTTCTTTTTGAGTTACAAATAGATTTTAGTCAAATGCTGTGACTGTGGATAAACTTAAGTGTATTGTGCAATTACCTTTGTACTATTTCTCAATTAGTGTTAATTTCATTGTGTACGTGTGCAAGAAGTTCAAACAGTTTCTGTAAATGTTGATACTTCATCATTGTTGACAATTGATGCTTACTATTTATTTTAGTATGTGATTATTAGTGTAATAACTGCATCATGATTAAACAATTTTTGGGGTGGTTTTAATCTTACACTGATCGGTGTCCAGCAACTACTAACCGTGCCCAATGACAAGAGGCAAGACCGAATCCTGAAAATAGAAGTAGGTACCGTTAAACAAATTGTTTGTGGTTCGAATCCCAACAACATCATAGCTGCCCATGTAGGCCTACACTTTTGTGCTTTGATCTGTGGGCGAGTGTATTTCAGAACAGTCCAATAATACGCAGTGCTTAAATAACACTTTATCACACTAATGGGCATCTCAAAGCGCTCATATTTTTTTCTACAAGGATATGCCGAGCTATGTTGTAAAATATAAGACCCATTTATTTACATAGCACCATGTAATGGTTTACAAAGTGCAATCTGCAGCCAACCATACCAGAAAAAATTGGGGTGAACCCCTTCTCTTACATGCTTTTTTACATTCAATAAACCCCCAAGTTTCTTTGTGGTTTTTTTGTATAAATAATGTTTTCACTAAGCTATAAACCTCCTGCAGTATTATTATATAGCTAATCAAAGCAAAACCAAATAAATACCTTTAAATGAAAGACAAATTAATATAATCACCCAGGCATGATGATATTCTTATTTCAAAATCTTTCTATTTTTGCCCTAAAGATGAATGTTATTAAATGGCCAATAAATAGACTGATAATTAAAGGCACTGTACACGTTTGGTAATCACTCAAAATATATATTAGCATAAAAACTTACTTGGTAACGAGCAACGGAGAGCTGTTGATAGTATAAAACATTGTGAGAAAGAGGTAATTTCTCACTAAAATAATAAAAGACTTCTGGCCAGAAGCCTTTTATTCCTATCTGAAAGCACACTAATTTGTACAACAAGGGTGTTTTTTCTTTCATCATTTTCTTGCAACTTCAATGAACAATAATTGAGCCCAAATTTTCACAGGCTTGTTATTTTATGCATATGTTTGGATACACCAAGTGAGAATACTGGTCTTTGACAATTACCAAACGTGTTCAGTGCCTTTAAGCCTCTATGTAGGTCAGCCCATACTCAATACCATTTCATATATGTACAGTGTGAATGGGAATGATTGGAACTTTTTGTGTATAATTTTTACAAATGTTAAAGATGAAGCTACATTATCCATAATGTATTTTTTTTATAACTAATTATTGAATGGTAATGATAATTTACAATGCATAGACGCGATCATTCAGCCAAAGTAATAACAATTGGGTAATTTAACATTAATCTAAATAGTTGATATTGTTTGCAAACATTCCGTTTAGATTTGATTTGTATAAATTGAAATGGTTGATTACACATTAATTAAATTGTACAAAATGTGTTTTTTTTGTTTTTTCTATTTGGTGTAAAATAGTAGAAATGCAGTTGTGTTATAAACCGGACCATGCACCAACACAATAAAACAGTGATAAACTTAACAGTTTTAAGACAATTTATTGAGTGAATGTTTAGTAAGGTGGTGTGTTTTTCTTTTTAACATTTTTGTAAATAATCTCTTTTTCCCCCTTTTTAAAATAATCTACATTGCAAATACCAATTGAACTTATCAGGGGTGCGTTCCACTTGCGCATACATTGCCAACAATTTTGAGTGGAACGAGTTGTGCGGCAACAACATTGGTGAACCATAGGCGAACGTATTTCGTTGGTAGGTGGTTTTAAAAATGGCGGACAACAAAACGTTAGCAGACGATATTATTTTCTTGTCACAAAAATAGTTAGAATATGTTTTCAGTGGTTGGTAACGCAGTCAGGTGGAGTTGAAATAACAACTTAGTTGAAGTCATGATGTACAAACGAGGAAAAAAATTTACCTACAATACAGCAAAAACCAAGTTACAAAAAATATAACTCATACGGTGTCGCCATCTTCATTACAGAGCGCTGCCATATTGACATAAAGAAGTGCACAACCAAGCATCCCAACGACCACAAACGGTTGCGCGAATGGTCGGGATCTGTTTGCGCAAGTGGAATGCACCCCTGGTTTAATCTAAAGGGATTGGCCCCCCCCCCAAAAAAATGGGGTGTTTATAAATTCACAAGACTGCAGGGCTTGCAGCTCAAAATTTTTCCAGAAAAGACCAGAATCAAAATGAGTTTGAACAAGCACTAAGAGAAGATCTATATCATATGTCTTATGTGTAAGTATACTTTCACTCAACACAATTGAAATATACTTATCAGATTCATTGTCAACTTTTTCACAAAGATATTACACAATGAGCTAAAGTCACTGGCCACGAGCTTGTGTTCCAGTGTAAATTTCAAGCCCAATGGGTTAGGGTAAGGGTTAATGAAATTATGGGCTAGTTTGACTGTTGCTCAAATACAATCCAGTTGTTTGTGCACTCTTAAAATTGTAGTAATTCTTTGATAGTTATAAATTATCAGGTGGTTACAGTTAAGGATAGGGATAAGTGCCCAGAGCGAATAACTGGGAGACCAGCAGATCTCTGGGCACTGGATTGAAGGAGAACAAAAGCACAATCCCAACGCTCTAACAGCTGTGGGTGAACATTCAGTTCACATCACCTTGGACAAAATAAAAGTCCATAACACGAGAAGAACACTTCTGCAACAGAAAGATCAGGGAGGCAATAGAGATCAAGACCCAGAACCTAACACTCAACAGGGAGAGCCAGATACGACCTGCCCACCATCTAGGATGATCTGCTGTCACATGACCACTCCAAAGGTGGTCAAGGCTGCTGAGGAATTTAACCACAACACCGTATGAAGACGTTGCAACAAAGGGTAACTTTTGATTTCTACGATAGGGATAAGGTTAGAGGTTAGTGTATATGATTATGGATTAGTTGCTCACACCAATCCAGTTGTTTGTCATGTACTCGTAAAGAGACATACGGCGAAACATAAACTGAACCTTGAGACAGAGTTTTTATCAAACAGTACCATTCTTTACTTGAACTGTTCAAAAAGATTGAAGCATCAGTTGGTCTAGGCAATCAATGTGCACTGCATTTTGTTACCCAGACATTATTTCTACACCAATAAGTACACTTCAGGTTTTCGTTGCAAAATAAAGTTACGCAAAATGCTCTGTGTATCTTGACACAAATACTTATACAACATAAAACAAACATAACTTGGAATTGTAAAAATATGAGAGACAAATTGAAACCAACAGTATACATATTTCAAATCACATTTTACTATGCAATATTTGTAAGTCTATTGTTAAAGGCACTGAACACGTTTTGTAATTGTCAAAGACCAGTATTCTCACTTGGTGTATCCCAACATATGCATAAAATAACAAGCCTGTGAAAATTTGGGCTCAATTGGTCATTGAAGTTGCAAGAAAATGATGAAAGAAAAAAAACCCTTGTTGTACAAATTAGTGTGCTTTCAGATAGGAATAAAAGGCTTCTGGCCAGAAGTCTTTTATTATTTTAGTGAGAAATTACCTTTCTCAAAAACTACGTTTCTTCAGAGGGAGTCGTTTCTCACAATGTTTTATACTATCAACAGCTCTCCGTTGCTCGTTAACAAGTAAGTTTTTATGCTAGTATATATTTTGAGTAATTACCAAATGTGTACAGTGCCTTTAAAGACAAGTGTAGGAGATAAGATTGGATGAAGTGAATAAACAAAAATTGCATCCTTAATTGCATGGGAATAGATTGCTGTTTAGAAAAGAGCAACAACAACTTAGTACAAAATACATATCGGCCCATCAAGGTTGAGTACTTGAAGATGCACTGACTTGACTTCAATTAGGTTACCGATAGGCCTCTATATCATCAAATGATCCTTTCAGGTTGTTTCATCAAAAGATGCCAAGAGTCTGTGCGACATTTGTGTGCCGCCATTAAAAGATAATTGGCACTTAAGGGCCTTTTTCAGAACCTCGGCTAAGGCTGGGTTCTGGTTCCATTTGATGTTGAAGCACAGTGCAAAATGCACACTGCTCCAAAAGTGATGTAGGAGCCCAAGCCAGAACCGGAGCCCAAGCAGAGCCCAAGCCAGAGCCGGAGCCCAAGCCAGAGCCGGAGCCCGAGCCAGAGCCCAAGTCGGAGCCAAAGCCAGAGCCGGAACCCAAGCCAGAGCCAGAGCCCAAGCCAGAGCCGGAACCCAAGCCAGAGTCCGAGCCCAAGCCAACGTTTGGAAAAGCTCCTCAATTACTTCTCCATGCATTGCAACCAATATTCTCATGTATTAGACATCACAGACCACCTTCAACCAATGGTAATAATGCAACATTACAAAGCGCCGGATGCATGCTAAAACCTGCGCTCACAGCTATAGAATCTATCCTTGCACTTCACGTGTACGCCAGCATTAGCATTTCAATAATGATAGGGGAAAATCAGTACAGGCCAATATGCATATCACCTCGAAAGAATTGCTCTAAGAACCTCTAAATCTGAGTGGACAGTCTTAATAGCTCTGCAAAATATTTCCACTCAAAAAAGATTCACTCTAATAAAATGCGAGTCTGAATCTAAGTTGGTCTGTTTATATAACATGAGCTTTATAACATGGTGCATACAAAATACAAAAGACAGGCATCAGCTAAGACCCTTAAAAGGGTCGTCATGATTTCTAATATACAGACTGCATTAGTTTTTAATTGTTTACAACATAAATCATAAAAACCACATAGGAGCTTTGGCGTATTTTGTTAACCACATTATTGGGAACGTATACCTTTTTTTTTTTTAACCGTTCGATTGTTTTAATCCTGTATAAATGTAGATATATACAGTAACGTTTCTCAGATTCAAATTTAAGGGGGATAAAAACGGATATCTTATTCCGTAGCCACATTACTTTGAAGCGAAATAAATCTCAAAATGCTTTATACAATCGAAAGCTGCTGAACTTCTAACCAAGTAAGTTTTTATTACCATTAATTTTAAGAGTGATTAGCAAACGTATACCATCCCTTAAAATCGCTGCAATTCTTAAAAATCAAAGTTGAACAGTCTCCTTGAGAGAGGAAAGAGTTCAGATTTGAACTTTCGGAATGGAACTTTGTTTTCTTCATCACCCTTTTCGAAAGATAAGATGATACAACATATTTGCTGGTAAAGTATAATATATATAAAAATGAGAGAGATTTTATAATCTATAAATAAGCAAGTTAATAGTGTTGTTTTGTTTTTCTTGTAAAGTACATATTCACAAATGTATATACAAATATTAAATAGAAAATGGTAATCCTATAATATGAAGAAATAGAACAGCATTGGCCACAAAAGAAGGATGGAAAAAAAGCCAACATAACCGACTTTTTAATATGCACATAGACGGTAATATAGTTCAAGCTCTTGTAGCGCAATCGATATTATAAATATGTTCAAATTTGAAGTGTGTTCTTTCTTTGACAAAATCACCAATGCTGTACCTAGACATATAAGTCTACATCAATACATAATTTAAACTCAAACTTCATATTATCTCAGTAATTCAAACAGCAAACAATGCAAGATAACGCAATATATATATACTTATATTTAGACATAGAATAATTAGTGTTGTTTTGTTGGTCAGCAAAAAACAAAACCAAAAACTGTGTCGTTATGGTTGGGGGGGGGGGGGGGGGGGGGGGGGGGAGGAGGGATTCTTCTGTGTCCCAAGCCTTGATTTACTAAAAAAGTTTTGTATTCCTGTTTTGTATAAATTCTACAAACAGTGCCAAAACAGCACCTCCATAATCATCCCACTTAATGGAATGATCAGTCAACACTCAATACCTTTTAAATTTGTTTTGATTGGCGAGTAAAAAATAAACATGTTATTTCTGAATGCCAAGAAAACTTTGAATCAGACTTAAAACAATGTTAAACAACTTTCTGGGGAGGGGGAAGGGTGCGGGAGCCGGCCGCTCAGAACCCTTGCCCCTTTCCCCCCCCCCCCCCAAATGAGATTGCAAAAGATGAATGGTTTGATACATTAAATAGCCCCCGAATTATGTTTTTGCCCCATCTTTCCCCCCACCCCCCACTATAAAAAATCTGGTTACGCCACTGCCCTAACCACATCAAGTTTGTCCAGCCTGTCCCCCAACTGGAGGGGGGTCTACACATGATCATCACATAGAGACTCAGTAACAATTTATGGCCTTTTCCAAACCAAAGCTTTGGGCTCCAGCATCAATTTTGGAGCTGTGTGCATTTTGCACAGTACTTCAACATCATGCCCAGGTTTTAAAAAGTCCCTCAAATACCCCCCCCCCCCCCCCCCCCCCCCCCCCCCCCCCCATTCACCACACTGCATGACAGGAACAGTCCACGGCGAAGTATAATCAGTCACAGTAAAATAAAATATCAACACTGAGTGATACAAAGTGATATACCTTAAATACTGTCCTAAATCTTTGTAGAGAGAAAGTTTGCATCAACATAACATGCACAAAGGCTGCATAAATTATCACATGACCAGAATTATAACTTGCAGTAGGCACATGTGATAAAGGCATGTATCTAAGACAGGAATAAGTAATTCTATCACACTCATTGTACAAAATTAATGGTATAAAAAAATAAACTAAAAAATCTGTTGTACAAAATAAATTGAACATGATGCATATGATTTCAATTTATTCATGTTAGTAAAGTTGCTTAAACAAAACTGTCTCATGAAAAGTTTCAGAATTGCCTGTCTCTTAAATAGTCTCGGAAATTGATTTAACAACTAATAAGAAAGGAATCTAAATCAATGACAGTTTATGTTACATTCGTTTTAAGCCATATACAAATTGGCTGTGCATAAAAATAAAAAAAATTCTGAGGTGCTGTTGAAAGATGATGCTCATTAACCTAAACGGAAAACAATCTTGAAAGATGTGTAGCTTAGCATTGTTCAGGAAATATGTTAGTTTCGGAGTCATAGATGTATGATCCAGCAGGGCTAGGGGAAACTGCCCCCTTCCAAACTCGGGTAAAACAGTGGCAAAATTTCCAGCCCAGCCAAAATGGAAAAATTGTCAGAGAAAACAAAACAGATGCTTTACCCCCCTCTTCCCCCTTAACCAACGGATCTCCATGCGCTCATGTTCGGAGTGTAGTATACCAATGTTAATAATCCCACTTTACACTTTTGTCTTTACACATTTCATATTGTTATCCCCACATTTCTACAAGCCTGCGAAAAATATTGTCAGTGGCTGAAGAGAGTGTGGGGGTGTTGTCACAAAAAGGTTAGAAAATAGAGTTCCCGAATTTGGTGGCGAGGAAACGTGCTAATTAATGTCTACATGCAGAGGCAAAAGACACTGCTAACAAAAAGGTCTAAAACTGGAATGCAAATTTGAGGTGTGATGCAACAGTATCCACAGGGCACGAGCATGTGGTTTATTTTAGCTGAAGAAAAAATAACAGCTGCATGAGAAAGTCTGAATACAGATACAAGTTGAAAAATGTACATAGAGCTTGTAGCGTGTCACGACTGAGCGGTTAACGCGCACCAGACTTAAGCTCTAGTGTTTCTGAATAGCAGAGAGTGGGTTCGAGTCCCGGTCTTGATACTTGTGTCCTCAAGCAAGACACATAATCATATTGCTTTGTCCTTTGAGTGGGGCGTAAAGCCATTATCGCTGCAGAGTGAAACTGTCAATTCAGACATGATCCAACTTTGCATGGCAAATTTTAGGCTATCCATGCACGCGGTTAGATGCACATCTTAGATTTACATGCCATTTTACTCCCCAAAAAGCAAACCAGACAGTAGACAGGTAGACAGTAGCTACAAGTGACATTAGAGCAAGGGGGGTTTGTAGCAATACATGTACAGTTATGTACATCATTACTTTGTCAAAGAGAAACCTCCTTTTAATCATTGCAGAAAGATTATTTACACTGTTGCAGTAGCAGGATACATTCTGTATACATATTTATACATGTTCCAGGCAAAATTACATAGAGCTACTCAAGCACAAAAAGTAGCTGAGCACAATCAAAAACAGTTGCATACCAGATTTAGGTTACCAGCCAAAATACCATGTCACATGTACAATCTGAGACTGGTATCCTACTAAGTTTTACTAAGCAGAAAATTTGCAAGTAATTCTTTCTGCTTAAGCAGCTATGAAAATCTGTTACGCAATAACCGATTGTCGACCCATGAAAGGCCTAATGACAATGCAGAATAATCCATCTAAGCCTCGGCTGGTGTGTGAGAGGAACAGGTCTTCGATAAAGGCATTAGGCACAGATCCATCCAAAGATTAATCCCGTAATTGTTTGCAGCTTCTTTCGGGGGCATTTCGCCTGTGTACGCGCAATCTGCCACAGTCTGACCACCCGTGGCTACACACAGACATTTGAAAGCCAGTTTATAAGACCGCCGCCTCGTGTTGCGTCAGAGTTTTGCGTGCTATTGCGCCCTCCGAAGCTAACTGGTCAAAGAGTTGTAGAATTATTTCTGTTACATCAGACACTGTCACTCTAAGGATCGTCTAATGAAGACATTCTGGACTTTCTCCAGAAGCTCATTTTACCGACGACGTTGGTCAATTCCCGGGGTAGATGGCGTGATTGACGTACAGACGGACTTTCATGTTCCTATCGGAAAAAGAAACAAGTGTGGTGGTTTACTACAACCTGAACATTTATCATCAGCTTAAACCGAGAATTACACATTTATGTAACATCTTTATAAAGTAGTAAATGTTAAACACTAATATAAAAACCCTGAAATAATGTATAATAATAATAAAAATAATGATAATATAATAATAGTTTTAAAAAAACAACGATAACACTAAAAAAATGTGTATATTTATAATGCACTATGTCTGTCATAAATTACACTCCTGGCAACAAATTATCAAATTTAGTGGAGTTGTTAAGAATGCTTAAATGAGACGAAGCAACAATAATACAACACCTTAAAAGGGATACAAGGTATGCCAGACCATGCCAGAAACACCCTGGCAAATGATGTAACACATTTACAAAATATGTGGCATATTCAATAAAGTACAGGATTGGTAATTATCAATTATTGACAAAGGTGGTTCAATTCAATCCAAAAGCTTAACATTTATCATGAGTTTGCCAGTACAAATCCTCCATCCAGAGAAAATATTTTGGTCTGCAACTGAAATGCAATCAAAGTAGAGAAACACTATTTGAAATCCCCTCTGAATCGCTGCTGCTTATTTTTGGTTGGCGCAATTGAAATAAATGCTATGATTAATGAGCAGTGTGTTGTCGGCCAAGAAATGCCAGGTCTCGGACATTGAGGTCTCAGTTTCGGTCTTGGTCGCGGTTGCGAAGTCTTTGGTCGCAATGAGGAGGTCTCTGCCTTGGTCTTGGTCTCAGACCTTAAGGTCTCAGTCTTGGTATTGGTCTGGTCTTGGACTAGGAATTTGTGGTCTCGACTACAACACTGTTATTAATGAGCATGAGTAAAAGAGCTGATAAAACATAAACTGCTAGTTGTTTACACTAAAATATCATCCATCAGATATTATTACCATTTCACTGATTTGATGCATGGTAGGTTGATTAAAAACCTAGAGGATGAAAGTAAATTTCAATGATGCACTCTTCAAATTTATCTCTTTAAATAAGGAATGCAGCAAAGAAAATGAAATGATGGTTAACACAGCATATTGGATCAAACGTCACAAAATGTGCAAGTATAAATGCATGGAAATTGTTTTTGCTAAACTTTCTGAAATTTGCCAACAGCATCTTTGAACTACATGCCAAACAAATCAAAGAACTCATGCAGTGACATCAGTGGTAAGATAGAAATGACAATTCATTCAATAATAATAGCAGAATTGACCAGATTGAAACAAAACAACAGGGCATTGTGTGGATAAATACAAAGAGAATGTACCACATTAGTACGATGTGGTTTCCAAAATAACATGTGGTACAAATTATCAAAACAGTTCTTACCATTTTGAAGTTGGATCTTTAAATGAAAAAGAAAGTACTTCTTTTTTTGAAGTGGCAACTTTCTGAAGTTTTTACGAAGCAAGACTAATGTTGATCAAACTGAAGTTTAAAGCAATTTTAACAACACATCGAATGGACGAGTTTTCTATTCATTTCCTGGATTCAACTCAGGGGCTTATAATCAATATTGAGGGGCTGCTAATTGATAGTGAGGGGCTGATAATCGATATTGAGGGGCTGATAATCGATATTGAGGGGCTGATAATCGATATTGAGGGGCTGATAATCGATATTGAGGGGCTGATAATCGATATTGAGGGGCTGATAATCGATATTGAGGGGCTGATAATTGATAATTTATAGAGGGGCTGATAATTGATAATTTATAGAGGGGCAGATAAAATGTCCATCATTGCCTCATACTTACTGATCTGAAGGATAATGCATGGGATGAGTAAGTCACTGACGTAGGGTCAACTGCCTGTAGCATGGAACAGCCAAGGAGGGGGGAAAGGAAAGATGGGATGCAAGAAAGAGTGCATTTGTGGTTACTTATGTGTATCTTGCGTCAAGATCAAGAAAGTTTACAAAGGATTATGCCAGTGCAACCAGAAAGACGTGCTATGGCCATGTCCAAGGCTGCTTACGTGAGCGAGGCCGTTGTGCCACACTAATAATTGTGGCTCTATAAAGCGATCCAATCTATCATGCAGTGACGCTCGTGGTGCTTTAACATTATAACCCCTGTTCACTGCACTGGCCCAGGCCCGGAGCACTTGGCCATTTATTTCATTCCTTGAACCACCACAGCCTCCTTGGGAGGAGTATAGGGCAATGCTGCCAACTATGTAGAGCACCGAGCTTATTCTATCACAAGAACCATCTCTGCCCTCACAGGTAACCGTTTACCCCTGGGTGAAGAGAAGCAATTATAGTCAGGTGTCTTGCTCAAGTGTCATGACTGGGATTCGAACCCACCTACACACCAGAGCTGTCTATAGAGAGAGTTGCGACAATGTTCCGTCCGCTATGTCACAACTACTCCAATAGATGGATTGCACATGACGTCATTGACCGCCATATTTGATGACAAACAATGGAAAAGTGCACACATGTACTCGCTGCGCACGACTCTCAACCAATGGCAGCCTTTCACACATGCACATTTCATCCAAGATGGCTGCCAATGCAAGGGGTCTATACACAGATCTGCCATACGTGCCATGCAGCAGCAATCAAACTTGCATGAGCTGTGTGTAAAGTAGTATGGGGTAATGTATTTTTGTAAACCTTGTACAACAAGGCTGTCTGGATTCACGTTCATATAGTGTACTGGCCCGGTGTGGCCTAGCGAGGCTTTACTACGACGGGCAGGGAACTACGGTCCTGCAGTGCAAAATATTTTCCAAAATAGTGCAACCGCCTTGGACAAGGCTAGATGTGCTATGATAGTAATGAGCTTTATCAAGCCAAGTCTTGTGCTTTCAGCAGTGGTTAGCCACTAATGGTATCACCCAGGGTGGGTGTCTGGGTGTCCTATGGACGCCTGATTTGGGGGTTTTTATCTTGCAATCAATATAAGTATTGAAAGTGGCTACCCCGTTTTCAAATATTTGTCCAACACCTTGACTGTAGTCTTGATCGTGTATAGACCTTAAGTAAGGTAACTAGCAGACTCTAGGTCAACGTCATGTACAGCCTGAGAGGCTGGGGTTGGTGGACCTTCTTGGCTAGGCACCAGTTAACTCAACTTTTTAGGACAAGACTGAACATTAATATATTTAACTTTCACTCTCAGCTACTGATGAAAATGCACAGCGAGTTTAATTTGAGTATTGTTACGAAACTGTGGAGGACACTAACTATGCACAAAAATGTGATTAATATTAATAATTAATAATGCTTATTAAGGAGAAAGTTAAGGATGTTCAATTTGAAGTGGATCTTTCACCATTTTTCTATAGTTAGGCTTCACCAGATTATAGTGAACAGCTCTTCTCTATAGACGATGTGACCTCTGTTTACATTCAAATCGCCCTCTGTTGACAAGTCTGTTGTCCAAGTCATGTTCCGCCGGGCAAAAAGACGCGTAGTCACGGTAATATTGCGTGTACTTTCTAGCTGGCTGTCAAGTACACAAAGGTTTTGCCCGGCGACATGCGCGCGCATCATGTTATGATTTTCAAATGACGTCAGAGGTCACATCGTCTATATGTTAGTCTCTTACGTTCCATTATGTCCTCAGGCTTTTCAACTGTGTTAATTCCATATATCAGTGTAGTTCCGCAACACATTTCAACCATCTTGTTTAATCCTATAAAGACTATGCTTTTCTGTACACTATTGATTTTACGATAAACTTTCCATAGCATTTAATTTCATTTCATTTTATTTCATTTCTTCTGGTTGTGAAGCCAAGGACTCTCAGAACAGCGAACTTAATCACTGTACCAACCAAGAACCCAATGGAGAGAAAACAAGGAAGGAAGTTTCCGGTTTAGATGTGGGGAGGAAAACACCAGAGAATTATTCCAGGGAAAACCCACGCAGTCAACATAGTGCCCCCCCGGTGGGATTCGAACCGGGGTCCTAGATGCGGAAGGCGAGGAGAAATAATGATAAGGTACAACAACCTTTAACAAACAGTAGGATTATAACACACAAGAACAGGAGTGGAATAAGTGGTTTTCAACCATTACGGGTCGGTATTCCAAAATATTTTCTGTGCCTCTGTATCATTTTGAATTTGTTGAGCTTTGAAATTGACACAGGAACTCGCATTTCGAAAATACACCTGTAACATTCACCAACCTTTATTGTAAAAAAAAGTACAAAATTCAATTCTTTTGGAGAGAAGAGCTGCTCAGCATCATGCACTACGTACATTCAAGTATACTAAAAGACTCATTTAACAAGGAATGAAAGAAGGAGAGTGAAATTAGATTGATATAAGCTTTAAGTATACATACAGCATTTCCTGAGATACTGCTAGCTTCCTTCTATGCACACAGCCCAAGATAAAACAGCAAAGACAGAGCACGTCAAATGGAAGATGAGGTAAGATAATGCCATGTAGGAAAGGAGAGGGAGAGAGAGACAGGGGGGAGGGGGTTAGGGGAGTGAACAAAGCAAAAACACACTGTGATTTATTTTATTCTTTTGTGGCAAGCTGTGAGATGAGAAGATACATTTCAATTACTTTAACACAGATTGTGGATCCAAAGGGAATGGGACATTTTGAGGCAATCTGTGGCAGCAGAAATACCGGATGACCAATACTTAAAATTTGGTTCTAATATAGTGCAATTATCTTAGTAGTAGCTAGATAAAGGCACTCTACAACAAAATACCTGTTTGTCAGGCATATGTGTGGTTTGGCAAATCTACACACGTTCTCAACTCCATAGGGAGCATACAACCTCAAGCTGCTATTAGTGCTAAGGTGTTAATCCAACCTAATACTGTCTCAGCCATTACAGGTTCCCATTTATACACAAGGGTTAGGAGAAGCAATTAAATGGTTAAGTGTCTTGATCAAGGACACAACTGGGTTTCGAACCCACACCCCGATGACTAGGCTAAACTTAACTTGAGTCCAGTACGCTAGACCGCTCGACAACTTTTCCATCAATTATGAATATCACAGAGTGCAAATATATCCCAAGGACAAGATACTCCTTGGAGATGTAAGCAGTCAAATCCATTTAATAAACCTGTCTTTTGTATGCAAACACTGACCATCATTTTATATGGGTGGCCGTGAGTATCGCAAAAATTTTTAAAGGGTTGGCCTTTTTTATGAAGATTGAGTGTACAACTTGCTCTGCGCAGTACAATTGATTTATCTGTGTTCATAATTTGAGAAATATATTGTATAAACAAATTTATTTTTTTTGCAGTGAGGGCCTCCTTTTGCCAACCACAGAGCCTTCTTCGCAAATGGAGTGGTACGCACATGTTTTAGCTATGAAATGAGGTGCATGCTGGTCTATTTTATGACAAATTTGGGCACCTCATTGCACACATAACGCACGTGCGTAGAGTATTTGCGAAATAGCCTAGAATGGCAAAACTTGCGGCTGTGACGTCGCAAAGGAAAGGTCGATAAGTTAAAAATGGATTATCCTGTTAAGTCTGCTGCCACCTAGTCTCTGTACAAGTCTCCTATTGTTCAAGATGCAATAGAGTATTTTTGCAGGCCTCCTAGAGTTTTTTCTCTAAATAAGCAAAAAATAGTTTATTGTAGCTTTTCCAAATGCCAAAGGCTTTCATAGCTTATTTCTCGTGATTTTACACCCCTTCTTTGAGGTGAGTTCCCAGCCCAACTCCCAAGTACCTTTGGCAAGTACTTTTGTGTGCAGACATTTACGAAACAAATCATTAGGAAAAAATGAGTCGGGCTGGATGTGTTTTTTGTGGAGCGCTTTGCTATAAGGAAAGTGCTTGAAATACATGTGATGATTTTGGTGAAGCACTTTGCTACGGGATACGTGGAAAGTGCTGAAAATGCATGTGATGATTTTGGTGGACTAAGCTGCCATAGTCACAGGGTGTAGGAATAATGGGCCACCAGACTAATGAACCTAAGGGCTGTCAAAGGTATCATGTATCAAAAGGGCCAGTTTTTTTCATTCTCAGCGTTACTTGATTAAATATCAGATCAATTTGAATAAATATTTTTAGCAAGAGGTGCTCGTGTTGGATATATTTTGTCATGCAACAGCCATCCTGTATATTTTCATGCACAAGTATATGAAACCAAAGCGAAGCACATTTCTTAAACAGACTGGTGCTGCTGAGTGGGGCGATTTATTTCGGTGATGTTTTTTAAGTGACCGCTAAGGGAACTGTGACTGCAGATTAGTAATGGCCACACCTTTGACTTGAGAAGTCCGGCCAACCAGAAGTAGTACGAAGCTTCACTGTCCAAGCACATTGCTCTAAAAAAGGATAAGTCATTTACATTTATGAATAACCAGGAGTTGTTCAAGACATGCTGATCATGACATAAGACTAAACACTTCAGTACAACACACATAATACGAGATTCTAATCACAGATATTCAGCACTCAACATTTTCAGAAATGATCACAGAACCTGAATGCTTGCTAAATTTTTCTGTAATCTCCACCCCCCCCCCCTATTTTCCTCTGTTGGCTCTACTGTAGAATTGTCCACATTCTTAAACACCTTTTAAAAAGGTACACACTCTCTGACTCCCCCACCCCCTTCAATCCCATCGCATTTATTTCATGACGATGAAAATGTTGAAACTTTTACACGGCCTCCAAGGTACACCAAATAATATGCCAATAAACATGAAGCCCTAGCAACACTCACTTCATTCCCTCTTCATTGTTGATCATGAATGATATACCCCATCTGCAAAAAAACAAAAAAACAACATACATTATTTCAGGGGTGAGAGTCGATGCTGAAAACAAGGTCCAACAATTTGCTCAAGATCTTAGGAAGTACATGCTTTTCAGGCCAGATTCTGAGGTAAGCAGATATTATTCGACCATGTTTTAACCGCTGGACCACCGAGCAAGCCCAATAACCAGAGGCCAGTTCGAATCCTGTCTGCATGTTCGTATCAAGGGTAAAACCAGGGGCATATAATTAAGAATATTTGAGAAATAAGGAAGAAACCACGGAAGAACTTACTGAGATGGGGGTGACCTTTTCCTCTCTATTCCTGTGTATATCTTCATGTCAGCCACTTTCCACACATAAGAAGCCGTTGAACTCTGTTTAAGACAATAGTAAGTTACAGGGCTCAAATTTGGGGAGAAAATCCCCAAGACTACAGGGCTTGTAGCTCAAAATCTTTACAGGACCAGAATATTTTTACAAGACCAGATTCAAAATGTGAAAATTAAAAATTGCTGACACAGTTTAACATGCATTTGACTGCTTTTATATGAACCCGAACTGAGACAAGTATTAGAGAAGAGTATACTTGATTACTCATAGAATTGAAAGATAATTTATCAGACCCAAAGTCAACACTTGAACATAATTTGTTTCTGTTATTCAATTGAAAAACACAAGACCATCGGACTTGTTAGGTCATAAGTTGACTGGCCCAACACTAAAATCACTGGCCTGTGGTTCAGTGTAAAATTCGAGCCCTGGTAAGGAACTACCTTCAGTATCTAACTTGAGCAATATCTATCATTTAGAAAACAACAGCAGCACAGTCCGGTGCCTCCACACACTATTAAGTCCACATGTTCAAAATTCTACCTGACCATGTTTTGTCTGCATGTTGTTCTTGTTTCTTGGGGCATTGCCAAGGTCCCATGAACCATTTATATCTTCTGGTCTATATGGAACGAAAGTGCAGTGGGCGGTAATAAAGTACCGTGAGGATTTGAAGGCCCAACGCAGCGCACAGTTTGTCAATCACGGTATATGGTTTAATGTGAAAGATCTCAATGTATGCTGATGATTACACGCGCGCCACATGATATATTTTAGCCATGTTACGCGGTATCGCCATGCCACGTCACACAGAGGACAGTCAAACTCAGTGGTCTCTGGGTTCTATTTTATGTTAAGATTTAACTACTCCACGTCAGATGACATGAATACATGCTCAACAGGCTTACGGCGAGCAGTCTTTTACACCCGGAACAACAGCGCCCTGTATTATTAGCGGTCAGCTGACTGGTTCACGTGTATATTCACCCACACATTCCATTGTGTAGCAAGCACAGGCATGCAGCCAAGGTGCTATGCTTTGTTTCCCATACAAAGAGGGAGAGAAGGTAGTGAAATTCATACTAAAAAACATCATGTTTTTTTTCAAGGGTTATTGCAAAACCCCCCCACCCCGACTCCAAATGTCCTTTTGTTGTAACAAATGTGGCTCACAGGAATGGACAGGCTGCCACCATTGTTTATCATTGTATTCGGCTAAATGGAAGGTCAGTCTGAACATTTCAAGATTCCAGCGTACCATGGCAGGTTATCGGCCGTGGCTTTCTGCTGAGGTTTTACGATTCACGGCGAAAGCATACTTGAAAGAGAACAACAAATCCCGGTGCTTGCTATGAGAACCTTTGTTGTCTTTCCTTCGTCAAGTCAGGGTTTCAATATGACAATGATATTTTCAGAGGGAAAATGATCACTCTGGAAGTTTTAAAAAGCTCAAAAAAATAATACCGCACAGAGGCTCAGAAAATATTTTTGAATACCGCCCATAGTGGTTAAAGCCTTCTTTGATCTGAGGTGTTTTCTAAAAAGCACTGTCCCTCATAAAACTTAATTTCTACCAAAAAGCTAAACATACCTTTTCCTTGTAGCAGGTTACCATGTTGTGCACCAGTTCAAATGTGTACTTTTTAAAGTTCTTTTTGCTCTCGCTGAATTTCACAAGATCCGATACGGTGGCCTGGTCCATGTACTGACGACAGAGAAAATTAGGTGTGTCAACCTTTTCATTAAAAAAATTACTTTTGTTGACAGTTAGAATTGAACGATGTCTGTAACAATGACTTGCTTGGTCTCAGTGAAGGCCCAAGTTTTAACTCCACATTGGTGGCAAACTTTTGTATTCAAAGGCAACCCCACAATCAGCAAAGCAAGGTACCTTTGTACCTTGGATGTTTGAGACTGTGCAGCAGGGGCAGCAGGGGCAGCAGGGTCTTATTTCACAATGAGCTAAGATTAATCCTAACTGTGAATCAGTCTTAATTGCTAAGCAAAGTGTGATGACACAATACAAATCACTATGGTATCATTGACAACTCATCTGAGTGCTTTGTGAAATCACCCTCTAGCCTGTTAGGAGAGGGTGTAGGCAAGCTTAAATCTAAGGGGGGGGGAAATATTAATCTTTAATGTAGTTGTGTACTGCGGTAGAAGCATTAATGTACCCCAATGTCAGATCGACACCACCATTATTCTTGAGCTGGTGTAATGCGAACATAATTGCATTAATGTGGGTGCAATGGTTTGGGACTAATTTCAATTTCGGCAACTTGGGAAAAATTGTGGGGGCTGAAATGGGGGGGGGGGGGGGGGGCCAAA
This sequence comes from Leptasterias polaris, assembly GCA_037783415.1. NCBI lineage: Eukaryota > Metazoa > Echinodermata > Asteroidea > Forcipulatida > Asteriidae > Leptasterias > Leptasterias polaris. Next base: position 753,892 of record JAZGTN010000192.1, read on the forward strand.
GAAAGTAACTGGAAGGGGGGAGTTTGCATTCCCCAAGAACACCGCAACTGTGTTTAGAAAGTAATGGTAGCCTGCTAGCCAGAGGCAAGTCATGACTACTTGCTACGGGATTTTGGGAAGTATAGGCTTAGTCCCGCAGGAAGTCCAGTCTCTGTAGCTCTACAAGTGACATCACAAGTAAAAATGTCTAGCAATTTGTTCATCATTTACCGGTCCAATCCTTTCCATGAGCGAGTTGTGTTTGATACAGATGTAGTTGTCTGCTGCCATCTGTTGATTCCAGGATAGAATCTGTGGTAAGACTTGTTCATACCCATGGATCAGACGCTCTGAAACCAAACAATAGAACTGTGATCAGAATGCGTGTCCTTCGTGCCACAAAGTAGCAGCAGATGGTTCATACCTAGCACAAAAGCAAATTTCTTGTGACGCATAACAATCAGTGCAAGCCGTTCTCCAAAGTGTGACACAAGAAAACTCGCTTCCCTTTCGCAAGTGGAGTGAAAGACAAACCAGGCTTTACTGGAGAAAATTCATTGTTATTGTGCCAGGTGATAAAAGGGTAGCTTTGAAGAAGGTAGAAACAGGGATGAGAGTCATTGCTGGCAAAAAAGTCTGAAACTACATGTTGGATCCAAATTTTAGGACGTATGGCCTACATGTATGTTGAAATGATGGTGGTTCTACCTTTTGGTAACCCCTAGGGAGGGTTTGGAATTCAAAGGGCTTTTAGGAACAGTGTCCTAAGCACTAGTGAAGTAGATCAAAGGGAAGTCTTTCTTTTATGTGGAAAAATGAAAGGCCTTTTTTATTCACCAGGCTGACATAAAAAGTCTGAATTCATACAAAAGTCTGAAAAATCTCATCCCTGTAGAAAATACCAAAAAGTACCAAAACCTGGCCAGGGAAATTTGTAAGATTTGTCAAATGAAAGTGAAAGTAGTCCCTGTGGTAGTTGCTATGGTTGCTATGGTGGTTGAGTTCTAATGCTATGGGGTGTAGCCTGACTGAAGGAGTTACCAGCACACACACAAAAGTGATCTTTCCTTTGCATGCTGCAATAACGTGAAATAATAATATCAGCAGTGGTCATTGGAGCACTAGGACCAGGAAGAAGGGACTGGATAAATTCATCGACCGTATCCCAGGCAACATTAACATCAACCTCATCCAGATGATAGCACTCCACATTATACGTAGAATACTGTCCATTAAATAACATCCCCCTTTAGCACCTCAGATCCATAGTCCAGATCAGGCTCTATAGAAATTGCATAAAGGAAAACATCAGATAATAGTAATAAATGCTTACGTAATTCTCCCTTAGCGATGACTTCAAACATTGCCCAACTGCCGTCATCAATCTCCTTCTGTTGCTCTAATGCTATCTTGACAACTTCTTCTGCTGTGTGGTCCATTGACATCTGTGGGAGAAATTGAATAAAAATGTTTAAAAGTTCAGAATACATTTCACACAAAAAACCCAAATAAAATCACTTCATGTATTTTCCACGGATAACAAGAGAAACTTTAAGCTACCGACTTAAAGTTAACCAGTACCAGTAGTTTGTTTCTAAACCAAGAAAATAACTCGTCTGGATTAACGTCTAAATGCGTTTAAAAGTAGCTAAGCACTCAAAAATGTTGGTCACCGCAAATAGGTTACCAGCCAAGATACCAAAATTGTGATTTCACATGTACACTTTGTGACATGCATCCTGGTACCTTTGCTTCTCAGAAATGTATTAAGCAATATAATCTGTTTAAAGGGTGTGTACAACATTGGTAAAATTTGCACATAACTTACATGGTAAAAGATGGTCATGGTGGAAAACTTCCCTTGAAATAGTTTTGCTTTAAATGCTTTAGTTTTTAGGAAATGAGTAAAACGGTTAGTCTTTATCACTGGTGATAACATCTGATGTTAGAAAACATTGAAAACATATAATGGGGTTTTTCACTGTTTTCTCATGGCTCTGAAGACCGATTTAGCTGAAGCTTTCTTAAGTTTGTTATTTCATGTATATGTTGGGTCACGTCAAGTGTAGATACTGATCTTTGACAATTATCAATGTTGTACACACCCTTTAGGCAGCTCTATAACCAGCCCCTGGTTAATCGAGTCAACACAAGAAAAACAAATAAATATATATTTTTTTAAAATCTGTACACAAGGTAAAATATTACAGCCACTCTTTGACCACTCACCTTAATATTAATGCTGTTTGTTTTTGCCGGTTCTCTCTTGCCCATGAAAATCTCCACCATGATCAACTGCTCATCGGCAAATGCCTGCAAAAACAAACCCAAATAATATTAATACATGAACAATTATATTTCATATAGTATCATATGCTTATAAAATCTCAACTTATATATACATACATTTTACTTGACTAAATTTTTTATAACATAGACTAAATTTTGTGTATTCACTGTATAGTGCAATTCAACCTATTGGTTGACATACTGTACGTTCAAATTTGTTTTTATTAATTTGTCTTTTTGCCAGTGTGTGTGTGTTTTCATTTTTTTATTTTTTTTAAAAATCCATCCTTTGGCACTTGAGCTGTTGGATGTTGTATGAAATAAAATAAAATAAAATAAATAACATAAAATAAACCAATAACAATAGTAACAATAATAATAACTAGACTTGAGGTGTTTGTGTACAAACACGAAGCTGTTCCGATTTTCTGATTCATAAACAAAATTTAACCCTTGTCTAACATTTACTGCTCAAATGGTTTATAACTGAAAAGAAATTGAATATCGGTTGTGTAGTTCTTGAGATGTGGTCTCACTTCCGGTTGACCTGGAAGTAAAGGTCAACATGGGGTCATGGTTACCCAAGGCTAATCTGCAATGCCTAAGGAGTCTATAACTGAAAAAAGTTTGAAAATCGGCTGTGTAACTCTTGAGATATGGTCCCACTTCCGGTTGACCCATAGGTAAAGGTCAACATGGGGTCACGGTTACCCAAGGCTAGTCTTCAATGCCCCACGAGTCTATAACTGAAAACAGTTTGAAAATCGGTTGTGTAGTTCTTGAGATATGGTCTTACTTCCGGTTGACCTGGAAGTAAAGGTCAACATGCGGTCACGGTTATCAAGTTTGATCTACAATGCCCAAGGAGTTTATAACTGAAAAAAGTTTGAAAATCGGTTGTGTAATTCTTGAGATATGGTCCCACTTCCGGTTGACCCGGAAGTAAAGGTCAACATGGGGTCACGGTTACCAAGGCTAATATCCCATGGCCAAGGAGTCTAGAACTGAAAAATGTTTTAAAATCGGCTGTGTAGTTCTTGAAATATGGTCCCACTTCCGGTTGACCCGGAGGTAAAGGTCAACATGGGGTCACGGTTACCCAAGGCTTATCTGCAATGCCCAAGGAGTCTATAACTGAAAAAAGTTTGAAAATCGGTTATGTAGTTCTTGAGATATGGTCCCACTTCAGGTTGACCCGGAAGTAAAGGTCAACATGGGGTCACGGTTAGCCAAGGCTAATCTCCAATGCCCAAGGAATCTATAACTAAAAACAGTTTGAAAAACGGTTGTGTAGTTCTTGAGATATGGTCCCTTTTCCGGTTGACCCGGAAGTAAAGGTTTACATGAGGTCACGGTTATCCAAGGTTGATCTACAATGCCCAAGGAGTCTATAACTACAAACAGTTTGAAAAACGATTGTGTAGTTCTTGAGATATGGTCCCACTTCCGGTTGACCCGGAAGTAAAGGTCAACATGGGTTCACGGTTACCCAAGGCTTTTCGAGATACAGTGATCTCAAGATTGGCCAATTAAATATTCACCTCACTGTAAATGGGCAAATTAATTCAGAATAATAATAAAAATTACATTGAGAGTTAAGCTCATGTACTAAGCTTCAATTTGATATAGGATCTAACTCTTTCATATTTGTATGCTTTAGGATATTAGGTCACATGCAAGGTTGTGTAAACAGGTTTTTTTACTTGAAATCTTGTTCATGAAACTGCTGTTACACGGGTCACCAACTGTTTCAGAAACGGTATGTTGACCAAAAATAACCGTGAATGCTCAGGCTTATACATAAGCCTGTGACGGTTAACGGTTAAGTGACAGATCATACGGTTAAACGTTTACATTTATTTGTACGGTTCGGATAAACGTTGAAAAAATCACTTAAAAAGTGCCGCGTAATGCTGACCATAATAACTGTGATCACGATTTTCACAGCACAATATCCCATAAAACACACACATATCATTCCCAATTTACAGACTCATAGTCTTTGTTATTTCATTACATCTGTGAGTGTAGCAATATTTGTGAGAAACATTGCACGCTGGGGGCGTTCCACAACAATTCGTGAATGCGCAGGCTTATACGTAAGCCTGTGACGGTTACACGGTTAAGTGACAGATCTTATGGTTAAACGTTTACATTTATTTGTACGGTTCGGATAAACGTTGAAAAAATCACTTAAAAAGTGCCGAGTAATGCTGACCATAATAACTGTGATCACGATTTTCACAGCACAATATCCCATAAAACACACACTTATCATTCCCAATTTACTCATAGTCTTTGTTATTTCATTACATCTGTGCGTGTAGCAATATTTGTGAGAAACATTGCACGCTAGGGGGCGTTCCACAACAATTCGTGAATGCGCAGGCTTATACGTAAGCCTGTGACGGTTACACGATTAAGTGACAGATGTTACGGTTAAACGTTCACATTTGTACGGTTCGGGTAAACGTTGAAAAAATCACTTGAAAAGTGCTGCGAAATGCTGACCATAATAATTGCCAAACACACCTATATCGTTTCCAATTTACAGGCTTAATTCTTTGTTATTTCATTACTTTGCGTGCGGCATTAGTTGAAAGAAACATTGAACGCTAGAGGGCGTTCCACAACAAATCGATTGCACGGTTACCCGGTTAACCAAATGATAATCCTGTTAAACGTTTAAATGTTTACGTTTACATTTAAATGCCGAGGCTTTGTAAGCCTGCCTGTGACGGTCACACGGTTAACCATCCGATCAACCGGTTGAACATCTACATTATTACGGTTCGGATAAATGTTGAAAAATCATCCTCAAAAGTGTCGCGAAATTTTGACCATAATAAATGTGAACGGTTACACATGTAACTGATCGTTTCAGAAATGATTACGAGTTTACTAAAAAATAACTGTAAATGCATGTAAACAAAATGATGTATTTAATTCGTAATCGTAACAATTTTTCTACCCTGAAATGCCAATCGAGTATGTTATATTTGTTTAGGCTAAAACAGTACAAATTCATATGGGATACGATTGTATTGTAATTTTGTCTCTTCCACAACCCCAAATCCAACACTGACCGTTTAGTCATGAAAAACGATTTTCTCTTTACCACTCCTTTCCTCAATCAGCTTTTTATTGCCTTATTGCAAGGGCCATCAAGTTTTGTAACTGATACATCGCGGTTTCCTGAAGTAATGCCTTTGCACAAGAAATGTTAAACATATCGTTTTCCCGGCGAACGGGACCTAAGTGCATACAAGTTTGCCACCCCAAACCATGGACAAGAACACGGCACTCATATTCTTTACGTCCACGGTAAAATCTGAATAACTATCTGACTACACGACGACGACGCTGCGCTGATAGCAAGACAAATTCTTTTTGATTCTTGTGAATGAACGTAGACTTGTGTCAGTCGGCGACAGGACTGATGACTCTATGTATATTCTACATAAACGTCTACAACACGGGTCATAAATGGGTTTAGGGCTTGAACGAATCTAGGAAACCCTAGAAAGATTGAGGGCGCTATACGAGTTTAACGGTGCGGGTTTTTTTACTTTAAAAAAAATGAAAAAAATTACTTTGTCGTTAATAAACACATATCAAATTCAAGTCAGAGTACCCATGGCGTTCAATTTGCCTGATAATTTTGGGGTTTTTTTCTACTGACAATGTTTTCATAAGTTTTGATGCTTTTAAACTGATCGTCTATAAAACCTTTCTTGTTTTAAGAAACATTTGTGAATCCAGGACGTTAAAGTTGAGCTTAATTGAAAAAACTGTGTTTCTAGAAGTCGGATTTGTTTTCACTATCTCCATGTGTTTTGTACACGGGCGAAAATGCGCAATAAATGACGTCATTGTGACGTCGTTCCACATTTTAGGCCGAAAAGCACATCTACAGTACCCAAGAAGTCTAAAACTGAAAAAAGTTTGACGATCGGTCGTCTACTTTTTGAGATACAGTGCTCTAAAGTCTGGCTAATTAAATATTCACCTCGCTGTAAAGTGGCTAATTAATTAAGAATTTTAAAATTTTTTACATTTAGAGTTAAGTTTATGTTCTAAGCTTCAATTTGATATATGATTTAACTCTTTCGTATTTGCGCTCTAGGATATTAGGCTTAAAGAAAAAAACGTGTGCAAATGCTATGGGATTTGAGTGGAAACAAAGAATAATAATAATAATAATAATAATCTCGACGAAAACAATAGCTGTTCCGACCTATGTCGGAACAGCTAATAATAATTTCTGCAAAAAAAAGGCATTTGTATAACCTCCCTCCACATACAAACTGTCTTGGAGGATGTCAGTGTAAGAAGTAGAACTTGTTACACATGTGACAGTCTACTACTACAATGCGTATTTACCCTGCGCATGAATACTGACGCGCAGTTTGTAATGGTGAATGCAATAGTGAGAATTCAGCTCTCAATCATGAATATGTACAATGCAGAATAAATAAATATAAACAACCCAACATCATTCAAAGTGCACTTGCTGTCACCACCCAGAGTACGCACTTGAAAAATGTGTCTTAAATTGCAGACATGCTCTTTCGAGACACATAGCATATTGATACATATGCACAAATTATCATTTTGGCATAAACACTAACAGAGATGAAATAAGCACTGTATACTCAGTGCTTTCCAAGACCTTTGGGAGAGAAAAAATTCCATAGACATACTACATAGGTGGGATTTGTACCCAGGACCCAACATTCTAGAGCAGATGTCTTAACCACTGGCCCACCGGTGTTGAGAGACCAGTTCAAATTACAGAAAATATACAGCGCCAAAATTCATTTAAAAAAAAATAAAAAATCTTTGGCACTTTACAAAATAAAACATGTAGGAAAGAATCACAGTAATAAAAGCACCGGCAAAAAGCAACATGTAAAATTTCATATATAAAACTGGAATTGTTACGAGAAAGAAATCTTGTAATACAATGTATCAGAACAAGAAATACAACAACAACTGTCATTAAGCAAGTGAAAAATACACATTAAAAATCTGCATGCACATTACAATCATAAGAATATCTAAAAGAGTAAAAACGATAGAAAACAACTGGGCAATCAACAATCAGATAAACACAGTTATGATTACTCTGACAGTTCACTGCAAAAGTTTCATAAAAATGTTTGATATATTGCATTAAAACTTACAAAAAACCAATAGACCCCTTGCATAACGCGAAACGCTATGGGGTAGCAGAGGTCACGTGCACGTTTTTACGCACATTGCTTATTTTTTACGCTGTATTTGGTATGTTCCCTTTTAATCACTCAATTCAGCCATTTGGCTGCAATGTGATGTTTAATAAACCTTTAATGAATAAAGAACAGCTATCGTCCAATGATTTGCCTCCTTTTGCCTCAGTGAGGGCGGTTTTTGGTCTCAGTGAGTGCATTTTTTTAGAGTGCGACATCATATGCAAGGGGTCTATTGTCAACTTTCCAGAAGATAAATATCAAGGTAGAGATACTTTTAACAGGTTTTTGTTTTACCTCTGATGCCCGTGCAGCCTTGATTTTTTCCAGCCCTTGCTGGTATTTCAATTCTTTCTCCCGCTCTCTGGCCATCTCTTCATCTGACACATTAAAAAGCCACGCATAGTACGTCAAGAGGTCAGCTATGACTGCTATCTCATTCTCAGCGTGCAAAAAAGTGGACTTGAGTGGAGCAAAATGAAGAGAGGAAAAAAGTTATAATCTGCTTGTTCAAAATGCATCCAGTATTAAGCAGTAAGGCATGTGTGCCTGCAAGAAGTACCTGAAATCAATGTAATGCACAGTACTTTTGGCTTTCCTGGACATTTTTCGGCAAATAAGCAGTCAATTTAAACGTGGCATCATTCTATTTCGAAAAGGAATTTAAAGCTCCTCAAAACAGTCAATAAACAGTCTTTTAAATTATAAAGACCAATTTCCATTACTTGAAAAGAAAATGAAGGCTGAACATTTTGAGATATAAGTTTTCAAGAAATGTACCTACATCACGAAATGTTTCTGGCAGCCAACCAGGTTTTGCGTAGCTCTCAGAAATTGTTTTGGTCAATTAATTTTTCATCAGAAACTTTGTTTGGTCTAAATCGCCAAAACACACCCTAGTTTTGCATTGAGGAAAAACAATGGCTGCTCCATGAAAAAGAGTTTAGTACATAAAATACATGCAATAAACTGCATCAGTACTTACATCACTGGACGCCATTAGTGTTGGGCCAAACACTGACGCAAGATTACGTACATACATTTTGTTGAATTCACTATGATCGGCAACACTGAAATAAAACGCAATTAATTTTGAGACACTTTTAAACATTGACACAAGTCTTTCTGTCACGGCTCGAATTTGTTTTGACATTTAAATTTTGTATATTGAATATAAAATCTAGGATGATTGTGGTTCTTGAAATACGTTTATTGATGACTTATACGAAAAAATGAAGACAAGAAATTCGACTGCGTCCTTACTTTTTGAGATGTCCGATTAACATCTTAAGAGTTGAATAGTTAACTGGAGGGAGTTCATTAAGGAGATGCTGGTGCCACTGCAGCCGAACTGAATGATCTTTATACGCTGGAAAACAAAACCCATTAGACATTTATTGGTTATGGAGGACACAAAAGTAAAACTGTACATGAAAGGCAATATTAGATGAAGATTGACTACAAAAAGCTTATCACATACAAAGAAGTGTCATGGCCGAACGGTCTAGTTCCGGGCCCAATTTCATAAGCCATTTGGAGATATGGTGGACACATTACAATGACACTATTGGGTGTGGGTAAATTTGTCTGTATATACCCAAACCAAACAGTACACTTCTATGTAGTGTCCACCATATCTAATGGAGCTGTTTAAGCAGAAAATGTTGCTCATCAAAATTCTGTTGAGCAAAACAAAAGCAGGAAACCAGTCACAAGGGGTACGGTTGGCATAGTATATTGGTTGGGAATGGGAACCTATTTCTGGTGAGCACAATTGTTCCCTGTTTCTGGGCGCTATATAAACTGAATGTTTTTCCAAGAAATAATCCATCAAAAATCACAGGAATTCTTTGCGTTTTTACAAGATTTTGCATCCATTCCGTGATGGAAGACAATATACAGAACAATGCTACGCTTCTGCAAAATTGTTGGATTCAGGCCGAGTTTTGAAGGAGATTTTTGGCGAAGAAGATAGCAAAAGTGATGGTTTATATGTGAACAATTTTGGAAAGCCTATGCTATATTAAACAACTTTTGTGCACAACATTTCCTCATATGCTGACAAAAAAAACCAACAGAATTCTTGACTTGAAACTATACCACGTATACTTTATACACTCGTACTTAATTCAGTAAAGACACTGAACTTTGTACAGCAATTCAGTGCCAAAAGGGTTAACTCAATCTTATCGGATGGGTATGGGAGTGGAACAGGTAAAGGGTTGAACTTACACACAACTTCAGTCCACTGCTTATACAGCTTGGAGGTCAGCAGAGGATCGGGAAGCTCCCGGAAGAATTTCTTGAGGGCTCCGGTGACATCGTGGACGGAGTACTCCTCTACTAACCGAGCTGTGCGAGGGTCTTCATTGAAGGTGGCTACGATCTTCCTGATGACGCTGCTGGTGCCACTCAACCGGAAAATACCCTCAGTCATTACTCCTGTTACCAAGTGAAAATATAGCTTTCTTTAAAGGCAAAGTATACCTTTGATTTTTTGAACCATTCAATTGTTTTAATCCCCAATTAAATGGAGATATATATACAATAAAACAAAAAACAGGTTACCAGCCAGAATACCACACAGTTACCATTCCTGCACATGGTACCCGGTCACTTCTTGCTAAGCAAATAAATTTGCTGAGCAGAATTTTCTGCTTAACAGCTTTATGAAATTGGGCCCAGGGCCAAATTCTGAAGGGCTACTTAAGCAGAAAATGTTTGCTTAACAGTTTTCTGCTTAGCAAAACTAAGCAGGGTACCAGTCAAGGATGATAGGTGTGACAAAGAGGTTTGGCTGGTTACCTTACTCTCTGGTAAACATAACTTTGTTTGTGCTTAAGCACAAAAAGTAGCTAAGCACAACAACATGATGATTACTATATGCTGTCAATTTGTGACTGGTCATTTTTGCTGAGCAGCAAATTGTTAAGCAATATTTTCTGCTCTATAAAATTGGGCCCACTTGTGAGAAGCATCACCACTAAATGTAGCCCTATCTACATTGCACTTAGGCACAGCTGGTGGCTTATCCAGTTTAACACTCTCATTGAAGCATCTTGAGCAGTGGGTCTACTCTCTACATCAGCATGTGTGTGCCTCAAAGTGCCAGTTGCAGCATAATATAATAATAATAATAATATAACGTATTTGTATAGCGCCTACTGCAGGCCAGCCTCTAAGCGCTTTTAAGAAGAAAGGATAGAGTCATACAAGGTATGTGGGGTTATGTGTTGAAATATGAGACCTATTCCTTTACATAGCACCATGTAATGGTTTACAAGGTGATGTGGCGCAATATGCAGCCAATCAAACCAGGAACACCGGGGCGACCCCTTCTCTTTACGATAAGTGCACTGGGTTCTTTTACGTGCATTACACAACACACGGGACCTACGGCTTTACGTCCCATCCGAAGGACGAATCATGTGGTTAAGTGTCTTGCTTAAGGACACAAGTGTCACGACTGGGATTCGAACCCACACTCTGCTGATCAGAAACACCAGATCTTGAGTTCGATGCTCTTATCCGCTCGGCCACGACACACCACAAAGTAAGTATGGGTTGGTTGTTTGGAGAAACACGCTGACAGCAGGTTTAATAGGGGTTGTCCACAGTTGTCAACGTTTTCTACTGTCAAAGGAAGAGTTTGACAGGGGGCAGGGGGAGTCAGAGGTTGTGTATGACTGTGTTTCAAAAGTGTTGATAATTCTACAGAGGAATTAAAAGAGGAAACAAAAATCTACCTTCATGTGTTGCTATGAAGCCAATACATTGGCTGACAATGAGCGGTACGTTATCTCTCGTCAGTGACTGATCCTCAAGAGCTTGCCCTTTTCGCTGTCAGGAAGAGAGAGCAAGTAAAATAGAGTTAATTTGTCAGGGTTTATGTCACACTTGGCAGTTTACGGGCAACCCGTTCCAAGCAATTTCCAAGATGTAAAACATTCACATTTCAAATTTCACATATGTCATTGCCACATAGATGATGATTCCTTGAACGTGTGAAGGAAACAGTATGCACACGACTTGCTTAATCTAAAAGTGGATTCCACCCCGGGTTTTACAAAATGAAGACGGGGAAAAGGACTTATAACCACTTCATGTTTATATCCGTTATTTTAGTTTTGACTTACGGCAGACGTTTTTTAATGCCTAGAACAACTTTGGATTTTCCCCTCAATTTCTTGATGACAGCAGGACGACTGACGTTTATATCCGCCCGGACTTTCCATTGTGTAGTGACACAGGCAGGCGACTACCCTGATAAGCTTTGTTTCGCCCGTACAAAGAGTGCCAACAAGTCAGGGTTTCATTGTGGCAATGATATTTTCAAAGGCAGGGTATCTGCACACTTTAAAAAGTCAAATTTAAGACCTTTTTAAGACCCTTTTAATGCTACTCTTAACAAAACTCAAGACCAAAAATAAGTGAATAAAGCAGGGGAGAAACAGCTACACCCGCTCACAATTTATAAAACTTATTTACACGCAGCGCAATTTGGTTCTTTACAAGCTCATAGGAAAATTCATTACACGCTTCATCAATTTTTAAGGCCTTCAAATAACTGAATTTAATACTTTTTAATGCTTCTTAAGGCCTTGAATTTGGATAGTTTCATTTAAGACTTTGAAATACTTGTTAATGATCCGCAGAAACCCTAAAAGGAAAACGGGTACTCAAAAAGCTCAACAAGTTCCAAAACATAAAACCGTGAGTGGGCACAGATCTTAAAAAAAAAATACTGACATGAAGTGGTTAAATAGACTTTTCACAGGAAATGTTTTCTGGCAACTTTTGTAATAGGTTTTGGGAAGTAGGACTCAATTGGGAGGAACTAGATTGGTTTGTAAGTCTTGATAAACTTTCTACATACCATTGTGACTTTGTTGATTTCTTCATACCAGCAGTCTGCAGCTTGTTTGGTTTCTGCTCTTAGGTAGATGTTCCTAAGAAATAAATATTGTGCATTTTATCAATTTGTTATCTAATAAAAATCAGGCTGTAAACATGGGAAACTGACTGGGTAAAATTGAAATAATTTAGGGTTTAACAAAGAAAAAATGCCTAGAGTGGGATTTGAACCAACGACCTCCGGTTTAACGTGCCAGCACCAAGTACGAGTACAACATTGAGTAGTGGTTTCAGCCTTTACAGTTGAACGGCCCAATTTTTTTCTTTCTTCTTTTTCTCTGACTGAATTTTGACAGATTCAGCTGTTAAAACAAACACCAAACAAATAATTTCACATATGCCATGGACAGTGCGCAAAATACAAATAACATGCAACATTGTTTGCACATGGCTGATGGACATGATTTAAAAATAGCTTCTTAAAACTTAAATCAAAATTTTCAAGTCAAATTGGCAAAAAATCGGACCTAGTATCTTCAATATTTCTACCTTTTTATGGTTGTCTTGAGAAACAAACCAATATTCAATATTATTTTTCAATGTTAAACACAACATTTTTATAGTTGATGTCAAATTGATTTAATTGATGGAGCTGAATTGATGTGGTACTCTGGAGAGAATCTCTTTCAACAATTGTTGGAACATTAAGACAACAGAGTCTCCCAGTGTATCTATTAGTTGAGGATACGGGAAATGAATGTTTGACACAAAAACCAAGAGTGACTTACTTTCCAGGCAGGACTATGGATAACGTGTGATTGTAGTCTGAAGATCCAGCACTGTCAGAATCTTGACGACCTACAGTTCAAAATCAAAAGCAAAGTAAACTCTTTGGTCTTCCGTTTCAACATTTTAAAATTTTATTAACATTTTACTAAATAATTGTAATAATATTAAGATTTATATATTATTTTATTACCTTCAAGTAAACTTTACTCCTCAATTCTGATTGGTCGATCCATAGCAACAAGAGTGTGATTTAACACTATACTGCACGGCCCATACAAAACCCTGTTCTATAACAGTTCTTTACTTGTTTACTTTTTCACTGTCTAGCTCGGACTAGGGCGAGTCTAGGAGTGGGTGGTTAACTGGTGTATGGTGAGTGGGTGATCGGTAAAGGTAAGCATCCTGTGAAATTATTTTGTCTGAAGTGCATCCGATGATCAGAAAGCAATAAATGTATGCCAACAAATGTGAGTCTCCAAAGATCGCCTGTAGGCTACTTTAAAAAATTGTTGTGGTGTCTGTTTGAAATGCTGCCCTCAATACAGCCAGAGATGCAGTTGGTACCCATTGTGAACAAGTTCAGTGCTTTTTTCATCTTGATAAATGTGGATGCATTTGACATTCTTGATGAAATTACAGTGACACGTTTTTTGCGGATTTTCTTTCAACAAGTAGACACCGTATTCAAATGAAATTTTCACATGTGATTTTTATTGTATCTTTTTTGATCATTTTGCCTATAAATCAGCATTACATTGACAAAAACCATAAACAAGACTCTACTTATAAGCAGACAATTTATCAACATTATAAAGAGCTTGGAGATCAAATTACTACTTACTCAGCGAGATGAGTTTCCTGAGGTCAATCTCCTCCAGTTTGTCATTAATGACTGAGTAAGACACCAGAGATTTGCCCTTCAGAATGAACCATAATCTTTGCCAGTTGGTCTAGAATAGAACAACAATATACATCATCAGATAGGAATCATTAGCCTTTTGGAGAAATAGTGGATTATACAATTCATACACAAAACAACACAAGAGTAATCTTTAAAGATGCAAAAGGATTGTCACTCCGGAGAGGTTTAACTACGTACCGCTGCTGCTCCTTCCTTTTTATGTAGGAAACCAGCTTGTTCAAATTCCTAGAAGGTAAATCAAACAAATGATCAGCTCCAACAAACCATACAGCAACCATACATATCATTATCAGTGCGTATCTAGACCATGTGACCTGTGACATCACATGTTTACAAAAGAGCCACAGAGCCTGGACTTCCGGCAGGCACAGTTTGTACGCAGCTCAATGGAAGAATACAATAAATCTTATGTTTTATGGAGATTGCACCGTCTGATTTTTCTCAACTTTTGATATGAAGAAAGGGGGGACATCTCGAAAGCTGTACAGCTGTTGCTTTTGTAACTCTTGAATTTATGTGAAAATTATGACACAAAATGTAAGTTTTCCCATATGGCCTGTGCAGTATCTTGCCCGTCAGGAAATGCATTAGAATGTACAAGGTCACATTTCTGTAAACAAAGGTAACATGGTCCATAGCGCAGGTCTCTGCAAGTTTTGTTGCTCATGGTCCATGATTATTACTACCCTGATCCTGGCATGATATTTGGCCCTTGGAAAAGAGTACAAACATTTTATCGAGTACACAAGCTGACCTACCGGTACACAAGGTGTAGGCTCAAAAAGATTTTTCAGACCTTATTAATAACAAATTTTCAGATTTTTTCAGAGTAAAAAAAGTCAGAAAACAGACTTAACCCTATCAACTCAATCCTATGTAAAATCAGTCAGCCATGATCGAAAAAAATATAAAAATATGAAATCTAAAAATGGCCACAACTTTTTTCCAAAACCTCGTGGGATGTAACAAATTAGACAGAAATGCAGCTCTATGTGTAAGCTTTATAGTGGTGTGTAATGTTTATGAGAAGTTAACCAGTAATTTTAACAAAATAGCCTTAGCAAATGATGCCCCAAAAAGGTCGAGTTGAAAGGGGCATGCCTGCCCGATCTCTGGGCCATTTCTTAAAGCCATCTCAGCTCTCTAGGGAGTAATGCAGCCTGTGCTGCAGAAAACTGCGACCTTCCATCCAGCCCTTATTTCAAAAGCAAGCTTCTGACTGGCACTCCGAACAAAGTTGTAGACGAAATAGGGAGACCACCAACAATTTGGGCTAGATGGCTCATTTGGTAGAGTGCTGGCACGTTAATCTAGAGGTCGCAGGTTCAAATCCCACTCTGGTCAATTTTTCTTCGTTCAACCCCAAATCAAACTAAATCAATCTTTGATCTCTGCCCTCAAAGGTACCCACTTATTCCTAGATGAAACAACAATTATAGGTAAGTGTCTTGCTCACGTATCCCACGTATCATGACTTGTTTTGATTTATAAACAAATGATAACATACTGTCAACAAATTTTGAGGGAAATCTTACCTCCAAAGTTTGCCACATGCACTCCAGTGAATGGATCTGAGGAGGGAATAAAAGCAGAACAGTTAATTTTATTTTAAAAAAACTGCTTTGAACAACAAAACAGGTGTCTGATTACTCTTGTTATTATATAAAACCATGGATGAAAAAAACTGCTTCTCTCTTACAACAACAAAGTATCAAGCCTGCTTGTCGTATCAAGCCTAAATAGGAACCTGAGAGGGCTGAGACGGTATTGTGTTGCATTAACCCCTTAGCACTGATCTTAGCAGCTTGGGGGTTGTATGCTCCCCAGAGAGTGAAGAAAGTTTGAGAAATTGTTTAACTCTTTCAGTGCCAAACTCGTACATGTACGAGGTATATTTGTTAATCCAAAATCGCCAACCTCGTACATGTACGAGGTAATGTTCATACTTAAAATCGCCAAACCTCGTACATGTACGAGGTAGAGTAAACATGTTATCACAAGGGGGCGCTCTCGCTGTTTCTAATGGTACCATTTTTATTCATGTACGACCTGTATTTTTGTTTCTTTGAATTCTTGCGGGAGGGCGTTGTTTCGGCTTGTGGGAAAAAATGGCGCCGCCCAGTAAACGAGCGAAAAAGTGCGGAATTCCCCTTCGTGCAGGACAGTGTTTCAGGGTGTATCACTATGTGCGTGACTAATATTGACTTTCGAATGTACAAAGGATATACCAGAGAGCAAGATACAACAAGTTTGGTGATTAAAACTTATTTACTTTTTTTTTACAGAATTTTGAAAATAAAAAAAAAAAGCTCGAAGTTGGGCACTTTAGGGTTAAACTTTTGAAATGTCGCGGGCACTAAAAGAGTTAAGTATGCCTAATGAACAGGGATAATGTTAGCACAGCTTTGATGCTGTTAACATAACTTACCCCCAAAAACCTGCATAACAATTTATCTCAGTCAACATCTCAAATTTATGGCTTTCTTCTGAGAAAACAAAACAAATTCTCTGAGAAAATGGAGGGTAGAGACGTTCCTTCTACCTCCCTGGATTGGAACATGTCATCCAGTGACAGAATTCAAGCTTACCTTGGCTAGTACGATCATCCACTCTCTACGGTCTTCTTCTGTTTCTGCAGAGAGGAGGTAGGTCCTCCCAACAGATGTGTAGATCTCAAAGCAGTATTTATGCCTGGAAAGTTACCAAAAACCACAAGATTCAATGGCACTTATCTGAGGATATTCTTATGTGAATTAGCAAAAAGCAGATCATGATAATTGTAGGTGACATTGATTACAGTTTTGTGATCCACTCATTTTCCTATAGATAGAGTCCTCATCAAAATGGTAAAACAAATCAACAAGTCTCTAATCTCAGGTTATAAAGGTGTAAAATACCACTATGTTTGATACTTCATGTGAATTTTTTGTCAACATCCAAAAAACGTTTGATGACGTCACAATTCAAATATATGGCCTGTACATTTTTGAACAGAGAATTCTTAGTTCATTCCTGAATTTTGAATGTACAGAACCATTTGGTTTGATGTTCGATAACGTCGTGTTTCAAATTTCGTTCTGAAAAAGTTTCACATAAAATGACCTTTTACACTATTTTAACGTGAGGTTAGAGACTTGTAACTTTTCCCCCACATTCATGGGGACTCTTATCTATTGGAAAATGAGTGCATTACAAAACTGAGTTTGACCTTAAAGCCCCTCTTTAAAGGTTTGAGTGGACTTTAAAGCCGATTGAATACCAAGCTTCATGACTGCTCGTGACTGTTTGGTGACGTTAGGCCAACCTTGCAGAAAATGCAATTAAAACTGGTCACATCAGGGCCCAATTTCATAGAGCTGCTTAAGCAGAAAATATGGCTTAACACTTTTCTGCTAAGCAGAAACGCGCAGGATACCAGTCATAAATTCTACATGAGACATGGTTGTTTGGCTGGTAACCTTATTCTGGTAAGCATAATTTTGTTGTTCTAAGCTACTTTTTGTGCTTAATTAAGCAGCTCTATAAAATAAGGCCCATGAGAATTAATGTGCCTCTTTACTGATACATTTTTAAAGATATCAAATAATAAACCACAAGGGAAACTGACTGGGTAAATGTTTAAATGATTTTGGGTTGAACAAAGAAAAATTGACTAGAGCGGGATTTGAACCAACGACCTCCGGTTTAACGTGCCGGCGCTCTACCAACTGAGCTATCTAGCCCTATGTTGGCGGTCTCCCTATTTTGTCAATATCTTTGTTCGGGGGGTGCCAGTCAGAAGCCATTCAACCGCAAACTGCCGTGTAGCCAGGGATCACAGCTTCTTACTGGCACCCCCCGAACAAAGATATTGACAAAATAGGGAGACCGCCAACATAGGGCTAGATAGCTCAGTTGGTAGAGCGCCGGCACGTTAAACCGGAGGTCGTTGGTTCAAATCCCGCTCTAGTCAATTTTTCTTTGTTCAACCCAAAAACATTTTTAAAGAGAAAGACTCTGCTAGGGTCGAAACGTTAATTTACTATTTTTTGCTAATTCTATTTTTACATATAAAACAATTTCCAGACTAAATATGGTAAATACAAAACACATAGTCATGACGATGCAACAAGGTTGTACCTTCTTGCACAACAAAGTCGTGTCTCATGCGTAAGCACTCCATGCATCCATCAACGTAAAATCTCTGTGTCCGTTGACTTTGTGAGTACATCCGGGTTATTTTGAGCGAGATATGACCATTGGTCATTGTAAAACTTGTGTTTCAAGTCAAACACTATTTTTTGAGAGACGACCTTGTTGCATCGACAATGACATTATGTGCTTTGATAAATCAGAGAAATACAAGCTGCCCCTTACCCTGGCTTCTGCTCAGCTGTCGCAATTAAGACCATATCAATGCCCTCTATGGTGTTCTTTGGAGGCTGACTCTATTCAACAAAACAATAAGAATTAATGCCATTTAAGACATTGATGTATATTTGGTTTATGTGATAACATCTACCGTGTAGAATTATTCTTAGTGAAGATTATTATGAAAAGTTACACTAAGCGAAAGACCCTTGTTTCCTTATCTATGCTGGCCGCAGTAGATAAACAACAGGACAAGCTCTTGTCTGAAATAAACAGGCTCCTGGTTTTTTTAATCACTCCACATCAGTGAATAAACAGCAGGACAACTTCTCATCTTAACTAAGTAGTCTCCTGATTTTCCCAACCTACTCTGTGGCAGTAGATAACAAGCAGGACACATTTTTATCTGAACTAGGCACATGATATAGTCTACCAATTTTAAAAGATCACTAATGCTTGGTTGAATTACTTCATAAATATTTGACTGTCCCTGCACAACTTCCCCATGATTTTGTTTTTACTAGCCTTTAAAAGAAGAAGCCTCTTCATAATTTGTAAACATAATTTCATGGCCTTCTATAAAACCAACGTTCCTACACGCCCAGAATGTTATAAATTGATAAACTGATTAATTAAGTGGTCAGACATCTGCTCTAGCAATGCAAAGGTCGTGGGTTCGAATCCCATCCGAGTGATTTGCCTGTGGGAGAGTATACAGTGCTTAACACACGGTGTAGGGTAAAAACCAAATTATATTCATTATCCCCGATGCAAAATTAAGATCTAATTAATTGTTGAGGTACCCGCTGCCAAGGATTCGAACTGCCTCTAGCCATTGGGCTAGCTCGGTGGTCTAGTGGTTAGACATCTGCTCTAGCAATGCAAAGGTCGTGGGTTCGAAGTACAACTCTAAGAGTATACAGTGCTTAACACACATCCGTGTAAGGTAAACACCAAATTGGAAACTGATTAATGTTATAATGTTTTCTTTAAGTTGTTTTTCTTCTTGCAAAGGTTTGTATCCAAACAAGCATGACTTACCCTGTCATCGTAGTAGCTAAAGATGCCATGTTCAAGGGTGCAGTATCGTCGCTGGAATTCTGTCCGAAAATATTTCAAAGAAGATTCTGATTAGCAGCTACAGAGGTTAGTGGCAACAGCATTTCATTTCATTTATTCTGGTTGTGAAGCAAAGGACTCTCAGAAAAGCGAACTAAATCAATGTACTAGCTAAAAACCCAGTGGGGAGAAGACAAGGGAAGTTTTCAGTTTAAGATGTGGGAGGAAAACCACAGAGAATTATTCCAGGGAAAACCCTAGCAGGCAGGTAGGGACTAAAAACCCAATCATAGTGCACCCCGGCAGGATTTGAACCGGGGTCTTAGAGGTGGAAGGTGAGGTGAAGAGGTCAGCTCTGTTTCGGTAGTAAAATTTAACAGAACAAATAAAGTTAGCAGTCGCCGAAACAGCAGTTTGAAAAAAAAAGTTTTACTCAAAACACGATTTTCTCCAACATCAACTTTTGGCAGTGGTCCAGATAAGTCACTTTGTGAAAACGGCGACGATACATGCACTTTGTAAGTTTTCTCGTTGTCATTATTTGTAGTAGTGTTGTTAGATTTAAGGTATGAATTGTTCACATGGGCAACTCACCTTTCTTATTATTTCCAGTCTTATGCAAGTATCCTTCCTTCTTAATGAATTCCTGCTTGCTCTCACGGGTTGGCTGTGTCACCACAAGCGCCCCCTTATCATTCTTGGGCGGACTCTTGGGCAGATTTACGGCGGGAGAACGGTTGTTCTTTGGAGGCATAATTTCTGAAGGTTTCATGGCAAGAATGAGAAGGAATAAAAATCATTCTGATTTTACCATTACACAAATGCGTGATAAACACTGAGCATGCAGAGCTGCCAACACTTTCAGCTTGCAATCAGAGAGATTTTGTACAGCAATCAGGATGAAATATTGAATTAAATTCAACGCAATAGGAAAAGAAGTTGCCTTAATCAAGGAGATTTTCGAATTTGTTCTTCCCTCCAACACCCCGCCCCCTTTTTCTCCTTATTCATTGTTTACCCCTTGGTTTTTCTGTGTGCTCTTAGCCCCCTCTCTCTCTCTCTATTTATGTATTTCCATGTATACTGCTTTTGTTACACCAGAATACCTGTTTATGTGTGTTGTGTTGTCAATTAGCCTTCGAGAAAGACTCTGCTAGGGTCAAAACGTCAGGCCATTACAATTTTTTTGCATTTACACCATAGGTCCTTTTGGTTGGTAAGTAGTTTGCAACAGCCAACTCTATTTTCTCGAAACATATAAATATTCATTATACGCGATGCAACTAAAAATTAACAGGCTGGTTGCAAATCATCGACTAGACTAGTCCAACCATCGTTGACTTGTGTGCGTTCGATCAGAATTAGTCCAACTATGGTTAACTATGGTCAACTATGGTCCTTGATTGAACTTGCACAATGACTGAAGCTCAAACACGATTTTGGTACAGGTTGCCAAAACGCCAAAATGGGAAATTCAACGCTCTCTAAAAACGATCATTCATATTGGTTTAAAATGTATTAAGAAAAGATGATCTTTGAATTGAAAATATTGACTGAGATTTATATTGCAATCATGTGCCCCCTCTCCCCTTTCCAAGTAAACTTCATATCAATACCAATTTGTGTTTTAAAAAAACGCTGTTCAAAGGAATAAAAGACAAGGCAATACTCACGTAAGCCAATGTTCTGCTGCAGGAACTCCTATGAATCGTAAAGAAATTCCAAAACCAATTACAATTTATCCCCATGTTAAGATAGAGTTATGCTGTACCATCCCCATTCATAGACAGTGCAAATGTCATGTGTATTTGTGGAAGAATGGGTTTGTGTATATAAACCATACAGTTACAAGGTTTACTGATATGCTGAGGGTCAAAGGTCCCAAAGAGCGGGCAATATCCAAGTTTTTATGGATAAACAAGTTTGTAAGGACAGAGTTTTTTCTTCAGTAAAGAGGCACCTCTATAAAGAAAATTGGAATATCTTCTGAAATGTTTCATGGGGCATCAAGGCATTGGTCAGGGGCATGGAGACAATGTTCAAGGGCCACAAGGCAATGGCCAAGAGCCTCAAGGCAATGGCCAAGGGCCACAAGGCAATGGCCAAGGGCCACAAGGCAATGGCCAAGGGCCTCAAGGCAATGGCCAAGGGCCACAAGGCAATGGCCAAGGGCCTCAAGGCAATGGCCAAGGGCCTCAAGGCAATGGCCAAGGGCCTCAAGGCAATGACCAAGGGCCTCAAGGCAATGACCAAGGGCCTCAAGGCAATGGCCAAGGGCCTCAAGGCAATGGCCAAGGGCCTCAAGGCAATGGCCAAGGGCCTCAAGGCAATGGCCAAGGGCCTCAAGGCAATGGCCAAGGGCCTCAAGGCAATGACCCAGGGCCTCAAGGCAATGGCCAAGGGCCTCAAGGCAATGACCCAGGGCCTCAAGGCAATGGCCAAGGGCCTCAAGGCAATGGCCAAGGGCCTCAAGGCAATGGCCAAGGGCCTCAAGGCAATGGCCAAGGGCACCAAGGCAATGGCCAAGGGCACCAAGGCAATGACCCGGGGCATCAAGGCAATGACCCAGGGCATCAAGGCAATGGCCAAGGGCCTCAAGGCAATGGCCAAGGGCACCAAGGCAATGACCCAGGGTCTCAAGGCAATGGCCAAGGGCATTAAGGCAATGACCCAGGGCACCAAGGCAATGGCCAGGGGCATCAAGGCAATGACCAAGGGCACCAAGGCAATGGCCAAGGGCATCAAAGTATTGGCCCAGGGCATCAAGGCAATGACCCAGGGCATTAAGGCAATGACCCAGGGCATTAAGGTAATGACCTATACCCCATCTCCCCCCCCCCCCCCAGTGCCTCAAGGCATTGTCCAAGGGCATGCAGGCAATGACCCAGGGCATGCAGGCAAGGAACCAGGGCATTAAGGCAATGACCCAGAGCATTAAGGCAATGACCCAGGGCATTAAGGCAATGACCCAGGGCATTAAGGCAATGACCCAGGGCATTAAGGTAATGACCTATACCCCCCCCCCCCCCCCCCAGTGCCTCAAGGCATTGTCCAAGGGCATGCAGGCAATGACCCAGGGCATGCAGGCAAGGAACCAGGGCATTAAGGCAATGACCCAGAGCATTAAGGCAATGAACCAGGGCATGCAGGCAATGACCCAGGGCATTAAGGCAATGACCCAGGGCATTAAGGCAATGACCCAGGGCATTAAGGTAATGACTCATACCCCCCCCCCCCCCCCCCCCCCAGTGCCTCAAGGCATTGTCCAAGGGCATGCAGGCAAAGGCCAAGAGCATGCAGGAAATTGCCTCCAGTGTCCTCCATGAAGTATCATGCCTAACATTTTTTCACACAAAAAAAAACCCCAACAACAACTTACCGCTACAGCAAGGAACTTGGATGCCATGGCCACATCATAAGCTGTTGTGAAAAGTCAAAATAAACTTTGTTAAAAATCATTACAAGGTCAAATGTGAAACTGCATGTTATGGTAATCATTCAAGTGAAGTTGTAAGCTCTTTTATATTTCTTGTTACATTGATGAGTCCGGGTTTTGGTGCAAAGTTTCAAATCCTACTCATGTACATGGTGTTACCGCAAACCTTACTAGATTGTATCTCCACCATGCAAAGTTTCAAATCCTACTCATGTACATGGTGTGTTACTGCAAACCTTACTAGATTGTATCTCCACCATGCAAAGCTTAAAATCCTACTCATGTACATGGTGTTACCACAAACCTTACTAGATTGTATCTCCACCATGCAAAGTTTCAAATCCTACTCATGTGCATGGTGTTACAGCAAACCTTACTAGATTGTATCTCCACCATGCAAAGCTTAAAATCCTACTCATGTACATGGTGTTACCACAAACCTTACTAGATTGTATCTCCACCATGCAAAGCTTAAAATCCTACTCAGGTACATGGTGTTACTGCAAACCTTACTAGATTGTATCTCCACCATACAAAGTTTCAAATCCTACTCATGTACATGGTGTTACTGCAAACCTTACTAGATTGTATCTCCACCATGCAAAGCTTAAAATCCTACTCATGTACATGGTGTTACCACAAACCTTACTAGATTGTATCTCCACCATGCAAAGTTTCAAATCCTACTCATGTGCATGGTGTTACAGCAAACCTTACTAGATTGTATCTCCACCATGCAAAGCTTAAAATCCTACTCATGTACATGGTGTTACCACAAACCTTACTAGATTGTATCTCCACCATGCAAAGCTTAAAATCCTACTCAGGTACATGGTGTTACTGCAAACCTTACTAGATTGTATCTCCACCATACAAAGTTTCAAATCCTACTCATGTGCATGGTGTTACAGCAAACCTTACTAGATTGTATCTCCACCATGCAAAGTTTCAAATCCTACTCATGTACATGGTGTTACTGCAAACCTTACTAGATTGTATCTCCACCATGCAAAGTTTCAAATCCTACTCATGTACATGGTGTTACTGCAAACCTTACTAGATTGTATCTCCACCATGTAAAGTTTCAAATCCTACTCATGTACATGGTGTGTTACTGCAAACCGTACTAGATTGTATCTCCACCATGTAAAGTTTCAAATCCTACTCATGTACATGGTGTGTTACTGCAAACCTTACTAGATTGTATCTCCACCATGCAAAGTTTCAAATCCTACTCATGTACATGGTGTTACTGCAAACCTTACTAGATTGTATCTCCACCATGCAACATGCTAAATAGCTCCATAAGATCCGACCTTAATTTGCCTGAAAATAAAAACAAAATGGACTCACCGCTCTTTCCATCTTCTCTGGTATACGATACCTGCAAGACAATCGAACGCATGATGGTTAAATCAGAGAGTACTATCCAAGAATGAATGCCTACTGTGGAACGTCTGATTCAGAGTCAACTAGTCATTATTCACATTCAACTTCCTTTTATAGACCTTTCTTTTGTTGATAAACAAAGTGCGCCGGTTGGCATGGACGGCCGAATGTTAGCAAAACATTCAATTGTGTTAAAAAATGTTGTGACCAAATTCAACATTTTCTGTAAAGATTCATGAACGGAAATACCTTCCATGATTGGTTGATTTGTTTCCAACAAATTCAACACTATTTTTGAATATTTGTGTAACACTGCTACAAACTGTGGCAATGTGTTTTTGATTTGCAGTTATGGCTTTCCATACTTTTCCAACCTGGGTTGGCAAAAACTCGGGCTGTGACATTGCAAAAGAAAGGTCTATACATGAAGATAAGATAGTGGTATTTCAAGGACTACCAGACTACAGTTACTGCATGTTGATGAGTCAGGGTTCAAGACCAGGGCCCAGTTTCATGATGCTACTTAAGCAGCAAATCTAGCTTAACAATTTAGCAACCTTCTTTTGACCTCTACCAGAGGGCCTCATACTCAAATGACCTCATGCGCATGAAGACTTTTATCAAGACCTTTCAGGAAATGTATCAAGCCAGATTTTCTTGGCTTGGCAAAATAAACTGTTTATTTATGGACTTGCCTACCACTTATTTTTTGGAAATGGTCAAAGTCACACAAAAAGGCCAATTTGTAGAAAGAATCACTTTCAAACAGTGAAACAAGGAAACTGAACTTGAATAACACAGAAATGCCAGCTAAGGAGCTGGTGTCAGAAGGTTAGTGTCAGTTTGTGAAAAAAAAAAAAAAAAAAAAAATACAGACAATTTTCACTTTCATAAATGACTCATTTAATGTTTGAAACATTTATTCTTGAGTCACTTTGTGAAAACCAAGGTCAGCGTGTGCCACACACTATCTTGTGTCAGTTCTGGAGAACGTTTTTTGTTTACATTTTAGCACAGTGTGAGCTGTGGATTACGATGGTGAATGGAACTTGCGTGTCAGTTCGTGAAAACGAAAACTGTTCACTTACATACAAAGTTTGCAATGCATAATTATCAAACTAAAATAAAGTAAAACTCTTGAAGCCTTGAAACTTCATGAAATTGTGCGCCTTGACGAATATTGTATCAACATCTAAAAAACTGAAAACTGACCCCAAAAAATTGTTTTGTACACAATGTATCAGTTCTTACAGTCCGTGATAATATGAGGATATATTTATAATAGAAAATCTGCGGAATGGTAGCTTCTCTTAAAAATCAGTTTGAATTTTATTCCATCTTTTTTAAAGGCAGGGTATACTGTTGGTAATTGTCAAAGACCAGTATCCTCACTTGGTGTGTATCCCAACATATGCATAAAATAACTAACTTGTGAAAATTTGGGCTCAATTGGTCATCAAAGTTGCAAGAAAATAAGGAGAAAAAACCCCACCCTTGTTGCATAAAATTGTGTCACATTCAAAACAAAATGTGAAAAATTACCTCTTGCTCTAAAGCTACGTTACTTCAAAGGGGATCATATCTAAAAATGTTTTACATCAACAGCTCTCCAGTGCTCTTTACCAAGTAAGATTTTATGGTCATTAACTTGTGGTTATCCTGCCTTTAAAATGTGAAGCTAAAGTGACTTACATTAGCACCAAAGAAGACGAGTCTGATGCATTCATCAAGGTCACCAAGTGATGCTGCTTTCACAAGGGTCTGAAACCAAGAAGAAAGATTGTCCAATAAGGTATTGATTTAGCCTTGCCTGATGATCAAGATGCCTCTGGTAACATGAAATAAGCAGCATGTACACAAATAGGTACTAGCATCACAGTTTCATGGAAATGTACATTTGACCTTTTGATTGGTGTCCAACATGTAGTTATTGTTTTATTTGGGTTTGAGTGCATCATACCAGTTATGTACCTTGTGGTGAACTCGACCAATGAAACCTATGGGTTAGTTTCACGGAGTTTACCTTTGACCTTTCGATCGGTGTCACACATGTACATTCGGTTACTGTTTTAATTGGGTTTGTGTATAAATGCAATGGCTGCATTCCGCTTGCAAGAATATAAAGCACAAATCCTCTACATGACTTTTCCCACCAACGCTGGTCGAATTGGGGCACCCCATTGATCCAGTAACTAGGCTTATTTCACATTATTGTAGTTGTACATTATTTGTTGCCAAGCATATTATAAGGCCAAAAAGTTTATTTTATTATTTTTTATTTTATTTTTTAAATAAAAAAGTGGCAAAAAAAGAAAAAAGCGGATATCCACTTTAAAGCGGAGATCTCACAGGCCTGGAATCCAGTAGAGCTTCCGCTGGCCACCCCCTGCTGGGTGACTGGGTAACCCGATTGCGGGGATGCCTCTCCTAGTTAGGCTTGATTATTGTAAAGCTGGGAGTTGCATTGTTTCAATAAAAGCTCAATAAAAACACAAGAAAAAGTCTCCTGGTCTCCTTGAAAACTGTGTGAACCCGTAAAGATATGTCTACGCTACAGTAGGAATGGAACCATAAACTTCCTGCATTCCAGACTATGATTTGCTTGATCTCTTACCTTGTCCATGTCTTTATCTACAGAGTTCTGCTTGCAGTACTTCCTTTCTTTGTATTTATTGAAGATGTAAACTTGTCTTCTCTCACTGTGATAAAATAATCAAATAATAATAATAATAGTTTTAAAAAATTGGAGTTGAACAAAGAAAAAGTTGATCCCCTTAAAGTGCTCCCTCTGCTGCCGCTTCCCAGGTTGTATTGTAAACTTGGGTGTGATCCCTGGCAACACGGCTGTTAATGGTTGTATGGATTCTGACTGGCACCCCGAGCAAAGATATTGACAAAAAAGGGAGACCGTCAACATAGGATAGCTCAGTTGGTAGAGTGCCGGCACAATAATCTGGAGGTTATAGGTTCAAATCCCACTCCAGTAAATTTTTGGCAGCCATCCACATCAACCCATATATGACCATGAAGCACAGTCAGAGATCGAAAGTGTTTGATTTTTTCTGAAGAGAGGAAAACCGGAGGGACTGGACAGAACCAACGCACAACTCTACTAACATATGACCTTAGCCGGGAATTGAACCAGGGCCACAGTGGTAAGAGGCAAGCACTCTACACACTATCCAAACAGATAGACCCAAATAGACCCTTCCCATGAAATATGCTAATTACTTTCACGCATAATAATAATAATAATACTCGGTTCTTATATAGCGCTTTTTATCACACCCTTAGGGGCGAAACAAAGCGCTCAGTATTTTTTCCTGCAAGGTATGTGGAGCTACGTTTTGAAGTATGAGACCCATTCCTTTACATAGCACCATGTAATGGTTTACAAGGTGCTGTGGCGCAATATGCAGCCAATCAAACCAGGAACACCGGGGCGAACCCCTTCTCTTTTCGATAAGTGCACTGGGTTCTTTTACGTGCATTACACAACACACGGGACCAACGGCTTTACGCCCCATCCGAAGGACGAAGCAATAATGGTTAAGTGTCTTGCTTAAGGACACAGGTGTCACGACCGGGACTCGAACCCACACTGCTGATCTGAAACACCAGAGCTTGGGTCCGGTGTTCTTATCCACTCGGCCAAGACACGCATGCGTAGAGACACTATTGGTTGGCAAACGCCATAGAGATGAGCACTAAACTAAGCAGACGCACAAATGCGTCTGCGTCGCGCCACTATCAGCCCCATACAAAAAAGCGCAATGTTCCATCATTTTGCCAACCAAAATGTAGTGCGCACCCGCGACGTGCAATTTACATATTTCATGGGAAGGGTCTATTGAAAATGTCTGGAAACAATTCATGCTTTTTGACTCAAAATAAACTTGTTTGAATGCCAAGTCGAACTGGTCAAATTCATATTGCAATTCAGTTGTTATGTCGCACAAGTTTTTATAAACCTTTTATAAATAAATCAATGAGCAAAATACTTACAGGGTGTCGTCTGGCACGGCTTTTTCACTCTCATTCAGGTTGGCTTCCCAGAATTTATTAGACTTGTTGTTACCGAGTTCTATCATGAGTTGAACCAGCGACGGAGTCCAGACTTTGGTGTCCATTTTAAGGGATCGGACCTTGGACAGCTGCACACCTAGGTTTCTGTGGAGACCTGGAAAAAAAAGGAAAATAGTATTAATAATAAAAATAATAAAATAAAATCATATATGTACTTATAATTAAGTACTGACCTGAGAACAGAAAAAAATATAATATATAAATATTGGATGCATATGAGTGCATTGTCCCAGAATACAACCACAGGGTGAAATATGGGCTATTCCATTACATGAGGCGAAGCCAGATAAAATGGTTAAGCCAAATTTCATTGAGTGATTATAATCAGCAAAAAGGCACAAACACAATGATTTTACAATAAGCACAAAATAGACACGGAAATTCATCCACCCCACATTCTGAAAACTCTGAAAACCCCTTCTAAACAAAGTGGGCTACTCCGCGAAGGCATTAACATTGTCTACCATAACAAGACCTTGTCTCCCTTGGACAAACAGGCAAGGAATGATTATTTTGGAAACGCTGCTGTAGAGCGCCTATAATTATCTATATAGAACTCCTATATTAAATTTTACAGTGTTGCGGCAGTATACATGGCAAAATAAAGAACTACATGCGACGTGTGTTTCACCAATCAAACGCAATCAATACATACTGGTACTTAATCTAAAATGTTAGTACTCATGCGTATTCACAACCGCAGAGCATCGCAATTTGACTTTATTTGACAATTTGACTTTTTGCAAAACGGAGCCCAAGGGACAAGACAGAAATTGAAAATTTACAAAAAAGTTTTACAGAATTTCCAACATTATTACACTTTTTAACAAAAAGGGCATTTAGGAACGGGAATAAAAGAGTCACCCTGAAACGGCCGTTTAAAACGTTGCAGGGTCGTGGCCATGCGATAAATGACCTCGTCTTCAGCTCGGTCCTTTATCGCACGGCCACGACCCTGCCAATTTTAAACAGCCTTTTAAGACCTCACTGCCACTCTTTTATTCCCTTAATATAAAACAGTCTTAGAAGGAGCGAGTTTGTTGGACTCACCAGAGCAGTTCTTGCACACAACTATGGCCAGATTAATGGACGCCCAATCAGGATCTGTACAAAATGGAAGGTACAATATACATCAGTGAAATAAAAAACTATGAAATTAAGTCATTTTCTACATTTTTTTTTTCTTTTTTAAAAATTAACTTTGGGGTTGAACAAAGAAATATGGCTAGAACAGGATTTGAACCAACGACCTCTGGATTAACGAGCCAGTGCTCAATCAACTGAGATTATCTAGTCCTATATTGGCGCTCTCCCTATAGACTGTGCAAGTCTCGCGCGCATTCGAACTTCCGGGACCATAGTGGTCCCAACCATATGGAGTTTTACGTGGGCGAGATTTTGTTTCGTCAATTATTTTAGTTTAACGTAGTTTATGAACTAGAAAATTATACATGTTGTTGGGAATGTAATACTAAGTGATAACAAAATATGAAAGTAAAACCAATTCAACAATATAACGAAGAAAACCCGAGAATTAAACTTTACCTCAGCTTCCGGTTATTGCAAAAAATTAAGAATTTTGTGCTCACCTCCGATCATAAAACTTATGTAAAAGCTTGTTTTGGATGCGCGATTATAATCGCCAGATGCTGTAATTGCAAAGCAAACCCTTTTCATTGCAGTCTATGGTGTTGAGGCGTCAGCATCCTCTTTAAACTGCGATACGGGTCAATTTAAAACCCGTTTGACCTTCACGAATCTGCGTAAGGGGTTTCTAAAAAGTTAACATCAAAAAAGCATCCTTGTCCCAGAGTTTTAATTTGTTTTTAATAATAATTAACACACTTTGGCGTATTTTTAAAAAAAGCTAAAACTAATTTCCTAAAATTGTAATAATTTATTTTTGTTGTTCAGATTTTGTCATGAGATATAATTTAAAACAAAGATTTGATTTCAGAAATAAAAATGTTCTTCGTTTGATGTGTTTTCTCGTTCGGATACGCGCGAGACTTGCACAGTCTATTTTGTCAATACCTTTGTTCCGGGTGCCAGAAGCCATACAACCTGTAACTGCCAAGGAGCCAGGGATCAAACCCAAGTTTACGATACAACCAGGGATCAAACCCAAGTTTACGATACAACCAGGGAAAGGAAAAGTTTCATCATTTTGCGGTCATTGTAAATCACCAACCTTTCATTCTGCAATCTGCACAGTACTTGTTGGACGAGTTCTTCTGAATCTTCTCCAAGCTCTGCATTGAACATTAAAGGTATTATACAGGATTGGCAGAGCTGACAAAATAATCACAGACAGTGTTCATGTTTTGTGTGATCAACCACATACA
Organism: Leptasterias polaris; assembly: GCA_037783415.1. NCBI lineage: Eukaryota > Metazoa > Echinodermata > Asteroidea > Forcipulatida > Asteriidae > Leptasterias > Leptasterias polaris. The sequence continues at coordinate 784,621 of JAZGTN010000192.1, forward strand.
TGAAATAACAAACCTGTGAAAATTTGAGCTCAATTGGTCATCGAGGTCACGAGAAAATAGTGAAAAGAGACCTTATGTGTTTTCTGTTTTTCAAACATGGAGTTTATTATCGCGCGCGATAAAAACTATTGTTTTACTCATTTCTCAGAAACGATAGCATTTTAGGCAGAAATATTTTAAGGAACCCTTTCTACCATTAGTTACTTTAAATCATGTAAGGGCCTTAAAGCAACATGAACAGAATTACAAATTCAAACATCAATGAATGGACCAAGACGTGTACAGTTTTGGGCTAGGAACCAAACTTTATAAAATATAAAATAAATCTTCTTCTTTTTTCCACAAATGAACAAAATAAAAATGGAGTAAAGGTCATTTGGTGTTGTATGGTTTACCCCCTCTATTGTGTCTTCATTGTGTTCTGGAAATCTCAGGAATTCTTTTTAGTATTGGGAGGGGGGGGGGGGTACTTCTGTACATGAGAAAAAGAGTGTGTTAAAGTATGGGAACATTTGGGTGGGGAGGGGGACATGGTATAGCATAGGCAGACTAGCTTCTGAAGACACTTTGGATGTTGGCACCGAGTCCATCAAACTCGTGCAAAGTCAGGGGAAGGTGTAGAAATGAGAGGCTTTATGGTTTGAATCCTTTAGCATGGTCCAAACATTGCAAGCAATAGAGAAATAACACTAACGATAATAATATGCAGTTCTTATACAGGGGCGGATCCAGGATTTTCCAAACGGGGGGGGGGGGGGGGGGGGGGGGGGGAATTAACAAACAGCAAATGGTGAATGCAATTTGTGGCGCCTACGAGCACATAATGCGAACCCCTAACGGCATGGGCCGGTTCCGGGGCCTGAAATGCTACGAAACAGGATTTTAGATGCTCTGTGGTACGATCTCATGCAATATCTGACCACTTAAACCAATTTTGTTTTTGCAAGATCATTATTAAAACATTATTTTCGAGTTGGGAGTCATCGATTTGAATCGGCCATCCTGAGTTATAAAATCAAAATGCAGGCTACAACTTATACTTTAATTCAGGAGGAAAAAATGTTGGCGAGTTAAACGATAGTGCAATTTTTAATATAACCAAATAGGGTCTCTTTGTCATTTAGTTTTCACATACTTGAGGATTAGAATGTGACACAAAATAACAAGCTGTGCTTGTCTTCAGTGACAGCGCGATCGAGCAACAATAACATTAATGTACGACAAGGTGAGGGTAGGCCTACTAGAGGCCTAGCCCCCTTCCCAGCCCTACATCGTTGTACTATCTGCACAATTGATAATGACTAGTTTGAAAGAAACACAACGGATATTTACCCTCTTTCTTGAATACGAAAAAAATCTGTGATTTTCTAAACAGAGTGAGACACCATGATTATACGATGCTATCTCTTCACTAGCCCCATGAGTGGGGCCAATCCACTTCGTTCGTATCCTTGCCAATTGGGCCTAAGCACCATTGCAATCCTATTTTTGTGCCCGATGTAGTTTTTAATCCGGTTTATGAAACTTACCGATTGAATGCTACTGTAGGCCTACTTGTAGAAAGCCCAAATGCTAAAAAAAAATTTAAAAACATCACAGATGTTTGGGGAAAATTGATTGCCTTTCTAGTCGCGAGAGTGAATTTTTTGATAACGCGTATTAACAACTTGCGCGAGAACCTAGTTGGGTTCCCTTAACAATTTCACAACATTTAAACTATCTATGGGGACCAGACTGATTTACATAACGCGCTCAGCATAGTATAGACCTTTCTTTTGCAACGTCACAGCCCGAGTTTTTGCCAACCCAGGTTGGAAAACTATGGAAAGCCATAACTGCAAATCAAAAACAGATTGCCACATCACAGTTTGTAGCAGTGTTACACAAAATATTCAAAAATAGTGTTGAATTTGTTGGAAACAAATCAACCAATCATGGAAGGTATTTCCGTTCATGAATCTTTACAACATTTTTTAGCACGATTGAATGTTTCGCCAACATTCGGCCGTCCATGCCAACCGGCGCACTTTGTTTACGCGTATTTCACAAAACCTTGATTGCGCTGACTAAATCAGTCTGGTCCCCATTAAATATCAGCAGTTGATCGTCTAACTGTTGTGGATTGTTGAGGGAACCTGACAATGGTTTTCCCGCAAGTTAATAAGTGGGGAAAAAATCACACTCGCGACTCGAAAAGCAAACAATTTTCCCAAAAGATCTGTGATGTTTTTAAAAAAAACAATTCAGCATTAGGGCCTTCTACAAGTACAGTAGCATTCGATCGGTACGTTTCATAACCCATTTTAAAATTTAAATCGGCCACAGAAAAAAGGATGCACTGGGCCAAGGATACAAAGTAGATTATCCCTATTCATGGGGCTATGTCTTCACTAGTTTCCGGAAGTTCGTATTGTAAAAGTCACATTGTATTTAGCGCGCGCGAGTGCTGACTTTCCATCCAGAAACTTCTTTGCACAATGTACACACACACAGGTGGCATGCATGGTCGACTCACGATGTGGGTGAATGATCTTCACGCCCCCGGATCACCGCGCCAGGCATGTTCAGTGTGTGAGAAAAACACGCTTTCCACACAGTACACAAGATTCACGTGAGACAATGTCTGTCAGTGAAATAATAGTGGTCCACAAATGAAACAAAGTGTACGAGGTACGGATTTTTAGTAGCTTTTTTGAAATAAAATACTAGGTAGGGCCTTAGTCATTAATTTTGTCTCTCCCTCACTTTTCTCCTTGATGGTGTCTCTTTTTTTTTTTTTTTTTCTCAAGCAAAAGGGGGGGGCGTGCGCCCCCCACGCACCCCCCTGTATCCGCCGCTGTTATATAGCACTTTATTACACCTGACGGATGTCTCAAAAGCCTCAGAATTTTTAATGGCAGTTCCCCATTTATGTAGCAGAATGATGTCATCAGATGTTTTAGATGTTGACAAATTTTTGCACTGGAAGGGTATTGAATAAAATGGCAATTTACACCGTTTTTATGTGATGTTAGAGACTTGGATAATTCAAAGTCACACTTCCAGGGGTTATGATTGAGCAAGTATCAGTATGACCTCTGCCACATTCCATCTGTGTTGGACTTACCGAGTGATCCGATAGACCCTCTTGAATAGCCTCCTTCATAGTTTCAATCCATTCCTTCACATCAGTAGGAGAATCGACGGTCAATCTATGAGTTCAAAGGCCAAAGGTCAATTTAAGAAAAAAGGTGGAGATCCATGTTTAGCATGGACAGCAATACGGTTTCAACATTTGTGAATTTATTATTTGGTTGTACCCTTACACCGATGTGCACCGATGTGCAATATTCATGTATTGACCCATTTCACTTACATGTGCGCAACCTGAAGCGAGTAATGCCAAAAAACACTGCCCTTTCAACTAACTTAAGTGTTTTAGGTTCTTTTATGTGCATTAAAAAACAAACAGGACTGAAGGCTTTATGTCCTGTCCAAAAGATGAAGCAATTATGGTTAAGCTTCTTGTTCAAGAACACAAGTGCCATGACCAGGCCCCCAACCCACACTGACAACACTAGAGCTTGAGGCTTAGTGCCAGAACTAGTTGGCCAAGACACTCAAGTTAGTGATTTTGTGTCCTCACGTGTAGATCTTGGGCGGGGTTGCTAGCTGCATCTTATTCTTGGGTAGTTCCTTCACCGATGCAAGCTTCATTTGGATATCTGAAATCGCTATGGCTGACTCGAAATCCTAGATGTGTCAACAAATAGTTGAAATAAATAATTAGCAAGTTACTTGAATCCACACACACAATGATTTTGAACTCAAGGAATCCAATTCAAACATTCAACAAATACAAATGTGATAACGTCTTCCTTGTGTTTACTTGAATCGCACCATATTTAAACTTTTTTTGAGAAAATTTTATGTAAATTAAAAAACATTGGAAACATTTGTAAAATCACAAATATTTGTAGCACTGGTATACATTTTTTAATTTCTTCACATTTGTCACAAAAAATACTACTACAATATTTCACTGACATCATAAACGAGCACAATTCTATCCCATCTAGACAAATTTAAATGTTCAAATAAAAAAGTTTTGTTTACATAAAACAAGGATTTGGACAGAGATATTATTTTCTACATATGTACTGCATGTAAATTTAATTCCTTAGCCAGATTTTCTTACCATTTCCGTGTTGTATATGCACAGCATCTCTCCTTTGATAACAAGAAATCTAAAACCAAAGAAATATATTCACTAAATACAAGTGTAACATAATCACGTTGAACAAAATTTGTTCATGCACAAAAACGTTTAGTTTTTTCCCAAGAGCAAAATTTTACTTCACTAAAAGAACCTGACAGACTGGACAGTTTGGCTAGCATGTGACCAAATTCCTCCAATCCCCTCCTCTCCAATTTGTTTTTTTGTTTTTTTATGAGATATCGCCTAACTCACAAGGCCACGGACGGCCACTCAAGGTGAGGGCTACACATAACTGATTTGGGCTATCGACCCAAATCAATTGACACCAGGGGCACGTTGCCTCCTACTCCTGGGGCTGAAACAGGATTCCCCCTTCACAGTTCTTAAGGATGTAGGCATGGGTATCATCCAATAGGAGCCTGTCTGGTAGAGCAGAATGCACTACCTTCCCAACTTTTTCGAAGCAATTATGGTTAAGTGCCTTGCTCAAGGGCACAAGTGTCATGACCGGGTATCGAACCCACACTCTGCTGCTGAAAACACCAGAGCTTAGGTCCGGTGACCTAGACCGCTCGGCCACGACACGCCACAAATGTCACTCCACACCCACACCTGCTACAGGTGGCAGCAGACTTACCAAGTAAATCCATTGTTCTCGGTAACTTGCACATGCTCAGAACTACATAAACAATGAAAATCTACCTGTTTGGACTCGGATAAGATTGGTGTGCCTGACCCTGTCATAAGCATTTAGGACCCAGTATGGATATAAAAGGATTTGGAACTATCTTATAGAGCTGCTTAAGCAGAAAAAGAAGCACAAGGAAACCATGCCTACTAGGTTATCAGCCAAAAATACCATGCCACATGTAATATATGCGACTGGTATCCTGCATATTTTTGCTAAGCAAACAATTTTGAGTAATATTTTCTGCTTAAGCAGCTGCCCCTGGTGTACCTCTGTGTCCGGCATGTTAATCTCCCGTTTGCAAAACCAACATGCATAGACGAATCTTAGCGAATACCAAGTATTTGGGTGGCCTGGGGCAAAAGGCACTGGAATCGATGTACAAAGCTACTCTTTACCATGGATACTTGTGTAGCACCTTATTGCAGACCTTTGCTCCTTTGTCTGACATTCAGGTGTTTGGATACCCTAAATGGCTGCCAGGAATATTTCTATTATTGTCAGCACTGAGGTAAGAGCGAGATTTCAATATGAACACCCAGCTCAATCCAAAATTAACATTATACAAAATGAAATGAATATCAAACTTGTTAGATTTGTTACCTTTTTGTTCGGTAGCCATCAATCTTTACATAACCCTGCAAAAAATGAAAATTTATTTATCAATAAAAATTATTCAAATGTTAAGAAGAGAAAAGGAAGAAGATCCATTCCAACAATAGTATGAATTGTAAAACTGAATAAATACACCTAAAGAGTCACAAATGATAAATTGCAAAAAAAAATTACTTTGGAGGCTTGTGATTTTACTAGTATGAATATAATTAATATCATAAAACAAAGGATGCTTCAAAAGCCAATTTAATCATTGTAACCATGGTAACTCGAAAGCCTGGGGAAATTTGTATTGACCCTTTGAGAGTGTACAGCCTGTGCTGCCAAATATGTAGTGCACCAAGCTAAATCAATCACAAGAACTATCTCTGCCCTCACAGGTACCCATTCACCCCTGGGTGAAGAGAAGCAATTAAAGTTAAGTGTCGATCCAGGATGTACACCCACACCCTGATGACTTTGCCACAAGAGGCCACTTTCCAGCTGCTTTCCTACGTACTCAAAAAGTGTCATCAATCCTACATGTACAGCCCATAATATACGTGTTATCACGAAAGGGCATCATCACTCAAGAAATACAATTGACTTTGGGACGTACTAAGTCAACACAAATCAGCAAGATACATTTTGGTTCGGTGAGAAAGACTTATTATAATGTTTTTCCAAACCTGGGCATTTTAGGTTCAAAACGCAAAACAAAAGCAGGCACTGAAAGAGTAAGAAAAATAGTTATCATAACAAGCACAGATTGTCATTTGGAAATGAGTCCAAACAAGAATAAATGTGTTTATATCACATTTTGCAGGTACTTGTACTTTGAGATCCAAGTACTTGATACTCAGTTGTTGGACTCGGTACTCAGATATCAGAATACTAGTACTCTGACTACTCTGACACTTGAGTACTACTCAGCCCTGCTAGAACTCAGAAGTACATGTTACTCGACTGAAAAGTTCTTAACTACAACGCTGGTAAAATAAGTTCATATTCAAATAGTTTTCTTGTGTACGTGTGGCGTGTCGTGGCCGAGCGGTCAAACACACCGGACTCAAGCTCTGGTGTTTCTTATCGGCAGAGTGTAGGTTCGAGTCCCGGTCTTGACACTTGTGTCCTAAAGCAAAACACTTAAAGAGGAAGGGAAGTGAGTGATTCATATTTGTGATGTACTCATTTTCAAACCTCACATTAAAATGGTGTAAATTGCCATTGCATTCGATACCCGCCCAGTGCAAAATTTGTCAACATCCAAAACATCTGATGACACCATTCCGAGAAAAATGGGTCATTACATTTTTGTACAGGGATGTTTTGTTCATTACTGAGTTTTTGTGAGCGAAATTTGAATCATGTAACATCATTGTACTTCAACAACTAACGGATCTTTACATTCCGAGGAGGAATTTTTCGACAGTCAAAATGTCACATTCAAGACTGTTTTGATTAAATTTTATTGAAAGTCACGACTGAACCAAAACATCCCCGTACACAAATGTTGAGGTCCATTTTTCTCAGAATAATGTCATCAGATGTTTTAGATGTTGACAAATTTTTGCACTGGAAGGGTATTGAATAAATGGCAATTTACACCGTTTTTATGTGATGTTAGAGACTTGTAATTTTTTTTCCCACTCACATGAGGACTCTATCTATGAGAAAATGAGTACAAGACAAAATTGAATCGATCACTTCCCTTCCTCTTAAACAATAATCAATGCTTTGTCCTTCAAATGGGACCTAAAGCTGTAGGTCTCTTGTGTTGTGTAAAGTACGTAAAAGAACCCAGTACATTTATCATAAGAGAAAGGGCTTGCTCCGATGTTTTTCCGTTATGGTTGGCTGCAGATTGCACCACAGCACCTTGTAAAACTGTTACATTTGTTACTTTGTAAATAAATGGTTCTTATATTTCCAACATAGCTCCGCATACCTTGCAGAAAATATAATGAACGCTTTAAGATGCCTTTGGGTGCCGTAAAGCGTTATATAAGAACTGCATATATTATTATTATTATTATTAGGTTTTCGGGCAATAAGCCCGAACAACTCTTTGTAATTGTTTGGTGGTTTTTAAAATAGTTTTTAGTCTTCTTTTGATAGTCGTTTGTCCACAAGCAAAAGCATAGTTGCGAACCTTGGATGAATTTGAAACTTTGCATGTAGTTAGAATATAACTATGAGATGCCGAGTAAGTTGTGACGTCATCAGGTGTCAAATTACAAGCCATTTAAGGTCAAAAAGTGACCATATGCCAATGCCTGTATGTCTCTGAATATTAAAGCTATAATATTCATATTTGGGCATATGATAGACAAGGGCAACATTTGAAAAGTTAACGCCAAATTCATATGACCTTTACTTACGGTCGTACCAAAAGGTCAAAGTTTGCCTTTGTGAGTTTCTTTTGAAAAAAAAAATTCCCGGCAAAAATATAGACTTCTGTATATTAGATCAACTTCAAATTTACACCGTGTTAGGACCTTGATAAAACCTCAATCATGTGTTTGTGACGTCATCAGTTGTTGAAATACATTAAATCAAAATCTAGTATTTAAAAAAATCATAACTCAAGAAGTACATATGCTATTATAACAATCTATACATCATCGGAGAGGTCTTGAAAAATGTAGCAAACACTACACAGAATCTCACCCCCTTTGAACTTGACTTCCTGTTCAAGTCGGAAGTTGAAAATTTCAAAATTCATACTTTAAGAACTATTCATACTTTTTAAACACACACTACACACAATATTTACATCAGGTTGTAGGTCCTTAAGCCTTCTCAAACTTTTCCACAGAGATGTTACCTATTTGACCTTTACTTCCGGTTGAAATCGGGTATGCATTGACCCGCTGTTAAATCGCGTAAAAATAACTGCACTGAAAAAACATACAATGCGCGGCTGCTCGCTCCATTGACCACAAGGTTCAAAGTCCATCAAACATGCTTGTAGTCTCTGTTCAAGGTTCACGCAACCGATTTTGGCAAACGCTTTGTTAGTCTCTGAAACAGCCGTCCTTACAAACCTCGTTAACAATCAAATGCTAGGCTTTTGATCGTGTGCTTTTTTAGACTTTTGCTAAAGTGTGTAGTTTGTTAGCACAACACAAAACAGTAAAATCACCAAAGTTCAACTTAATGAAATAGCTCACACATTAACACAGCACTGACCAAAACGATACACGAACACCTAGTGTTTGTTTTCACAAACACTAATTTCTAGGTTTGTAGATGAAATACTTATTTCGGGAAATAACATTTTCCCAGAATGAATGATAGTACCAGATCCACCTTGACACCAAGTCACCCCCACAGATCAACAATCAATACTCAAAGTTCCTGATCCTATCATATCACCATCGGTAACAAATCAAGGAAGTTCCTGTCAATTTTATAAAAGCAAACCATAACCAGGATTTTAACGACAGACATGTCCTTGATATCCAGGGCAAACAGTCAGCTCTATATTTAAAGGGACAGTGTCATGACTTTGTTATGAATATAACTTGGCCACAATCACCTTATAAGGGTTTAAAAGGCACTGCAGCGCACACGGCAGCCACTGCCAGAAACATCGGGGCAAACCCTTCTCTTAGCATAACTGGGTCCTTTTACATGTATTACAATACACTGGACCTAAGGCTTTACCTCCCATCCAAAGAACGAAGCAATAATGGTTAAGTGACTCACTTAAGGACAGGAGTGTCAAGACCAGGACTCAAACTCATACTCTGCTGATCAGGAACACCGGCGCTCTATTTCATTGAGCTGTTTAAGCACAAAAACTGGCCAAGCACGACAAAATTATGCTCACCAGAATAAGGTTACCAGCCAAAATGACATGTCACAATCTGCGACTGGTATCCTGGTTGATTTTGCTTAGCAAAAAGTTGTTAAGCATAATTTTCTGCTCAAGCAACTCTATGAAGATGTACCCAGGGCCCATTGTCATAGAGCTGCTTAAGCAGAATTACCTGCTCAGTGCAAACCAACTGTGCTTACCGGAGAAAGGTGACCAGCTAAACTATCATGTTTTATGTACCATTTGCAACTGGTATCCTGCTTATTTTTGCTTAGCACTTAATCTGCTTAAGCAGCTCTATGAAAGTGGGCCCAGAGCTTGAATGCCGTGTGCTCTGAACGCTCGGCCACAGGTATTGGGTAACAGCATTCAGATTGACAACGAGGGGTAAACAAAATTCTTTTCTGAGAATAGAAGTGGAACTAACCATTTTGTCAGGACAGCTCATGTCTCCTCCCACAGGAAAGCCGCCTGGTGGAGTCTAAAGGAGGAAACATTGTTAGAGTGATTAGTCATCAATATCAGAGAAGGCATTTCATCTACTCAGCTTGCAGACAGAAGTTTTGTCAAGGGAAAACAAGCAGAACATTGTGGGCACTATTTTTAACTACAATTCCAGCCCAAATGAGGAGCCATTTTATCTAGTCAGCTCGCAGACAGAAGTTTTGTCAAGTGGAAAAAAGAACTTTTTACAGTATTTTTGTCTACAATTCCGGCTAGAATGATGAGACATTTTATCTACTCAGATGGCAGACAGAGGTTCTGTAAAGAGAAATATTTTAAAGGCAGTATTTTCATCTACAGTCCTGGCCAAAAATGGTACACGATACACAATAAGTACACAATAAGTACACGCTCCATACATGATAGCCTCTCTCAGGTATTGGTGGCTCTTAGAAGATCCGGTTTGTACTTGACATTTCGACCAGTATGCTCTTGTCATCTTCTAGAACTGGCCGAAGAGCGTACCGGTCAAAACATTGCATGGGCAGAGCCACTATTACCCAAAAGAGATTTATAACTTGGTGTTACCGCAATCCCCTTTTTTTTATCTGGGCCTAATTTCAAGGCACTGCTTACCGCAGAATTCTGTGCTTGAAGGAAAAGAGTCTACCTTTGGTTTTTGGAACCGTTTGATAGTTTTAATCCTGTTTAAATGTAGATATATACAATAAAACAAACCTGTGAACATTTCATTTCATTTCAAGTAATTTTTTATGGTCATTAATTTTTTTTAGTCATTACCAAAGGTATAGCCTGCCTTTAAGGGCAATCATGTGCCTTACAGAGGGCTGTAAGGGCAGAATTCTGTGGTAAGCGTTGCCATAAAATCGGGCCCAGTTTCCAGCAAGCATAGCTTCAAATTGGCCTCCACTTGAAAACTCTTCAAAGATACGTCCACGGAGCTACAGCAAAATTTCTCAGTTATTTTTCTCTCTTACCTTATAGGAAAGAATAGATTGCATCAGCGTGTTAGCCCATAGCGTTCCCTCGACTACAACAAAAGACAAGTACAAATATATCTGGGTTGGTTTGTTTCATATGTGTTGTTCTGAAATGTGTTCACCTTGGAATGTAAGGACGAGTCAGAATTAAGAAACTTTGGCTGCGGCTATGGACGATGACTGCAACGACAACGTTGGAGAATAGCCACTGGCGACATCATCAATTTGGACATGGCCTTAGTGCAACGGAAGACAGGGGACCAGTCTATACTTTTTTTCTTTTTTTTCATTTCAATAATTTGGGGTTGAACAAAGACAAATTTACCAGAGCGGGATTTGAACCATCTATCTTTGGAATTAACATGCAGGTGCTCTACTAACTAAGCTATCTTGACCTATGATGGCGGTTTCCCTAATTTGCCAATATCTTTGCTCAGGGGTGCCAGTCAGAAGTCATACAACCTGTAACTGCTGTATAGCCAGGGATCACACCAAAGTTTACGATACAACCTGGGAGCCAAGGGATCACTTTAAGGGAATGTAACTTTTGGTATTTCAAATATCAAGTAATAAACCACAAGGGAAATTGACTCGATAGATTTTAAATAATTTGGGGTTGCACAAAAACAAATTGTAAATTAATTTAATACACATCCAACAGCAAAAATAGTGCCAATAACAGGAAGAATAGGAAACAAGAAGAAATGTTCATTTTTAGGTGTAGGAGGAAAACCTCAAATAGGGGAAAACCCACGCAATCAGGTAGGGACTGAAAACCCAATCCACGTGCAAGGCTCCGGTCTGTGGTGGGATTCGAACCGGGGTCCACAGAGGTGAAAAGCAGGGGGAAAAACCACTGAGCCAACGTGATCCCATGAGCCAATACTGAACCCAAAAAATGTATTTTGTCAAAGTCTGAATAGAAACAATCGGCGACCGGAGTTGCGTGACTCAAACAAACCAAGCAAGCAATGCACAGTGAGCATGGAAAAGCATGGCTGCTTCCCACCTTACGGCAGAAGCGCTCAAAAGCAGCCATGCATTTCCATTCATGCTGCGCGTTGCTTTCTTGGTTTGTTAACACTGTATTATATACCCACTATGGGTCACGTGACTGAAGTCGCCGATTGTGTTTCTTGGTTTACAAATTATGCACAAAAGATCTTTTAATTGTTGTGGGGCTAGGGAGGGGGGGCAAGGGTTCTGAGCGGGTGGGGGCGGTAGTTATATCACTGTGCAGAATCTATAGTCACTTGATTACCGGGCCTAATATTGTTATCAATGGCAGATGGATTGGTTCAATACACATTAAATAGGCATGACATTTGGCCCTTGGACAGCAATACAAAAATCTAGTGAGTTCACAGGCTGACCTACATGTTCATCTGGTGTAGGTTTTTATAGACTTTTCAGGCTGTATAATAACAATTTTGCTGATTTTTCTGAGGGCCCCAAAAAAATCAGAAATCAGGTTAAAGTAGGAAGAATATCATGCCTAATTAGAGGGAAACTTTTTGAGGAGTTGACAGTCAATAAATAAATGTTTAATAATTTGGGAGGCTAATCATTCTTACTAGCAGCTGAGAAGCTGAATTGCGAATGACGCGGTTACAAAGTGTTCCCGAGTCACAGGCATTCAAGGGTGCCTTAGGCAGCCAGCCACATTGACCCATATATGACCGCGGGGCACAGCTTGAGATCAAAAGTGTTTGATTTTTCTGAAGGGAGGAAATCCAAAAGGCCAGGACAAAAGCCTTTGTGGCATAGGAGAGAACCAGCGCACAACTCTACTCACATATGGCCTTAGCTGGGAATCAAACCAGGGCCACAGTGTTGAGAGGCGAGTGCTTTACGCACAGGAAATCCAAAGCTAGGAAATCCGGAAGGCCAGGAGAAAAATCTTTGTGGCATAGGAGAGAACCAGCGCACAACTCTACTCACATATGGCCTTAGCTGGGAATCAAACCAGGGCCAAAAGGGGTGAGAGACGAGCGCTTTACAAACAAGCCAACCATGCCACCCCATGTGCATGACAAATATTTATAAAAAAATAATATGAAAATATATTAAAGAATGTGAATAAATATTGGTATACCAAGAAAAATGCCAAATCCTTACCCAAAGTCTCTGCAGCGAAATGGAATGACCTCCCAGTTGTTTCCACAATGATACGGTTGTGTTTTCCATCTCCAAACTAAAGGACACATTAAAGTGGAAAAAAATGATACAACCTTACCCACAATTTCTATTGTTTGATGAAGTATTCTTATGCAATCGATTTTAGTTTTTCCATCACTGATAAATAATGGGAGATTTTAGACATAGGGGGCAGCAGACTTATTGTCAATTATTACTAACTATTGGGGACTGCACTCGTAAGCTGGGCCTAATTTCATGGCACTGCTTAACAAAGAATTCTGCGCTTTACGGCGCCCTCTAATGTGCGTATTTCTATGAGTCGCAGCAGGGTGAAAGCGCAGAATCACACGGTAACCAGTGCAACGAAAATATGCCCTGCTGGTGCTTTTTCATGAGATCAGACAAATATGTACCGCCATAAATCAAAGTTCAACAGTTTGGGTGTTGGGTAACCGTAATTGTTGAATTTTGTTAAAGAGTGAGGAAGGATCCCAGTCAACCACTCAATCATATCCAACTTACTTTGGCTGTTGTTCCACAGAGGTTTTTGACGTCACGCATTGTCCCCACTGGGATGATCCCCTTGCACTCCGACAACTAGAAATAGATCAAGATAGAAGTGTTTTTATAGATAACGGACGTAAAAACCAAATCTCCTCAATCCAGCAGAAATGATTTCATACATTTCTTAAGTTATAAACCTCAAAGAAATGTCATTACATTTCATTAATTTATTCTGGTTGTGAAGCCAAGGACTCTCAGAAAAACAAACTTAACGACTGTACTAGCCAAGAACCCACGGAGATACTAGCCAAGAACCCATGGAGAGAAGACAAGGAATGATTATTAACTGGTACAGGCCGAAACTCCCTTGGAAAAAATGAATGAAAATAAATGCAGTTATTTATTAATAATAATTACTTTTTACATAGAGCGCTTTATCTACTGGCGTCTCAAAGTGCTTATTGCTATTTTTCAAGTCAGGTTCTTTGATGTTCTGCATTATGAGACCCATTTACAATATGTAGCAATCGATGACATCGATGCCGCACAGCGCCAGTTTCACTGTTTGAACGAGCTTCAGCACCCCGCAGAAAACTGAGGTTATGTGCGTCGGCGTTGATCCAACCACACCGATCCGTACACTATCAGGTAATCCGCTGCCCACATGCACAGAGTTCTGCTACCTGGGATGTAATGTCAGCAACAGTCGATCCGCTTTTCAATGCCGACGAAATCTGGCTTGGGTGGCGTGCCGAAAGCTCAACATAGTATGGACCTGTTCTGCAAGCGATCACCTGAAGGTCAAACTGTTCACCTCATGCATCGAATCTGTGCTCTTCTACAGCGGGGCCAGCTGGACACTAACAGAAACGCCTGAGAGTACCATTTAAGCGCATAGAGACTTCCCTGTGAATGTGATATGCGCTATGGTTCATTATTATTATTATTATTGACGCGTCCCATCGAGCTTTGCTACGATATGCACTCAACATCAGATACCTGGAACGCATCACCAATACTGAGCTTTATCACAGAAGCAATGTCACACCAGCATCAACAACACTACACAAGCAGCGTTTACAACTGATTGGGCACGCAACTAGGCGTGACACTCCTCTCTCAATACTCCTGGACCAGAACACCCAACCTACCAGAACCCTATCATAGATGTGGAGCACTTATGCGAACATACCAACAGCAACTCTCTGATGACCTGAGGATGGTTGGTATTGGATTAAACCAGCTTCACCAAGCAACTCAAAATGCCAAAACAATGGAAACGAACAATTAACAAATTGAACAAATTGTACCCACTGAGCAACGCCTGTGCACTGGCGCGCACGGACGTCACCATGATGATAATATGTAGCATCTTCTAAGGGTTTACAAGGTGCTGCCGCGCATTCAGCAGCCACTGCCACTGCCAGAAACACCGGGGCGAGTACCTTCTCTTAGTGGTAAGTGTAACTTGGTTCTTTTATGTGAATTAATTACATAACATGCGGGACCTACGGCTTTATGTCAAAGACCAGTATCCTCACTTGGTGTGTATCCCAACATATGCATAAAATGACAAATTGGTCATCGAAGTTGCAAGAAAATAAGGAAAGAAAAAATAATAATAACTTGTTGCATAGAATTGTGTGTTTTCAGACTCCTGAGAAGGGCTTCATGCCTGCAGCCGATTTCACGAAACTTTACGCCATGGCGTAAGTCCACTTGCGCAACATTTATGGCGTAAGTTGCGCCACGAATTTATGATCGATTTCACGAAAGTTACGCCACGTCTGAAATTGGCGCAAGTCTGAAAGTTACGCCACAAAAATGGCGCAACTTACGCACTCGATTTTGATGGCGTAAGTCAGTGTTTTATAGCGCAAGTTGATAAACTGCCAACGGCACAACGTGTTTAACCCGAGTAGGCTACACTATCCTCGGTAAACAACGTTATTTCAGTGCTTACCGAAAGATGTTGCTTTCCTTCTTTTCTGTAGCTTACTTAAAACAAAAAACATGTTCGTCAGCCATTGGTTTTCAAGTAATTTTTACATTGTTGTGTTCAAAAACCAGCTGAAAATAAATTCAACGCCCACCCCACCAAATTAATCGAGCATTGTTTTAAAAATACATGGCAACATCAACTTAATTTAGCAGTCAGATAATGAAATGTAATGGGAATTCAAAATAAACGAAGTCAGTGGTCCAAGTTGAGCCATCTTATTCCGACACTTACCGCCGTTGACACTTTACTGTACAAACATGTTGTTGTGTAAAAAAGATCGCGATTTAAAATGGCGCTCCATTGCATTTTTTTCTGTGGTTTCAGGCAACAGTCGTTGAAAAGGTTGATATTAGCCTCGTCCGCGGTGTTTGTTATTTATTTTAGTTATTAAAACGTTGCGCAGCTAAGGCAAGTTTCGTGAAATGCAATTTAAGGAAGTGGCGCAGCTGCACAACATTTACATGGCGTAACTTTAAGACATGGCGCAAGTTACGCACTACTTTCGTGAAATCGGCTGCAGAAGCCTTTCTTAGATTCAAATTTTTGAGTGGAAAAATTGCGTCTTTCTCCAAAACTACAACACTTCAAAGGGGGTCTTTTCTAACAATGTTTTATAGTATCAACAGCTCTCCAGTGCTCTTTACCAAGTAAGTTTTTATGATCATTAATTTTTGGAGTACTTACTAAAAGTACACCCTTCCCTCCTTTAAGTGTTTTGACTGATCAGTCATGACATGGCACAATTTGTCAATACTGTTCATTTGGCAACTTATCATTAACTTGTAATTACTACAAGAAATATTGAAAGTCCGATGAAATACAATCCATCTATATTCAACCGAAATAATGAATAAGTAGTTCATGCTTTCTACACTCATTTCCGGCTGGGATATAATTTTCTTGTAATGTTTAAAACATTTAAAAAGCCTCCCGGTGCAAATGTACAAAAAATTCCCTGATAACACACGGAAAGATTAAAACTGAAACTAACCAAATATATATAGATAGTTCAGCGTATTACTTTGTTACAAATTTCTTCCCTATTTTTAAAACACTTCTCCCTTTGTGGCCATTAAGTACCAAGTCTGAGTCACAAACATCTGTTTTGTTTTTTTAAAGATGAAACTGTTCATGGCGTTTTTTCTTTATTTGTCATTTGCACATCATAATTCAGGAAAACGTAAATTTGCTGCTGGTGAAGTCAATTTGTTTGATGACCTCCACTGCGGCACTCAAACACCCTTTGCTTCCCACTCTAGCCAGTTTTAAACAACAGTACAAGAATTTGATCTTTTAATGTATGGTACATGTAGAGCTTGCTTTGGTTTTTTAACTGTCTATGTAGGCCTATCTAGGTGCAATTTTAAATATTTTTCTCTATTATAATTCTGGCTGGCTGGCTCATTTTATTATTATTAGGTGTTCGGGCACTCCGCCCGGAACACCTCTTGTGTTTGTTCCCTTCTTAAAAAATTGTTTAATACTTTTTAGGTGTTCGGAGCGGAGCGTAGCTCCGAACACCTCTTCTTATTGTTCGTTTTTTTTTTTTTTACTTCTTCAGATTCTTCTTCTTCTCTTCGCCGCTTGTCCGCTAACAAAAGCACACTTCCCAAGCTCATATCAACTTGAAACTTTACATGTAGATAGATAACCATTAGGAGACGAAACCGTTTCAGTTACGTCATGATGACGTCATCAGGTGTCAAATTACAAGGTTTTTAGAAAAAAATAAATTAATCTTTGAAATTCTGTAACAAATCACACTTAAGAGACCGGCGGTTGTTTTATGCGGGATGATACTTAGGTCATATAGGTCTTTATTTTTTGTCGTGTGCGTGACCTCACATGACCTCTACCTCCGGTCGAAACAGGAAGAAACCGGAAGTGCCTTGTAATTTAAAAGTGGCACACTTTTTGAATTTTTTTTTAACGGTGTTATAGTCGAGCAAGAGTCTGGTTTAAAAAAATAAGACAAGTGACGTCATAAAAGTCAAGAGCGCCCTCTAGCGGCAGGTTGAAAACAATTAAAAATACACTTTTACTAGATGTCTGTGGCGAAGTTTATGATAATCGTTTCGAAATTGGTATACATAATGACCTTCATGCAGACAACATATGTGTGAATTTTTAGATTGATGACGTCATCATGTGTCACGTGGTATTGCATTAAAGGTTTACTTTTTGAAGCCGTGTATCTACAAAACCACAAGTTTGACTGAGTTGAAACTTGGCATGTTGATAGACAGTTATATTGACTACTAAAAGCTAGAGTGACGACTTGATGACGTCATCAAATTTTTTTTACAAATTTTAGAAATTTTGACCAATTGGTACATATCTTCAGTACAAAGCAAGCTATAGTCAAATTTCATTTTGCATGAGACTTGGAAGGTCCTACAAGGATATAACGTGGAGTGACGTTTTCACGACGTCATCGATTTTCATGTTATGTCACCACCAAGGTAGTGTTTTACAAGATCTATATGTACAGAACAACTTTGGTGATCAAATGGAAACTTTGCATGTACTCAAGCTGGGATGTGTTGCATCCAAAAAGTTTGGTCAAATCTTTAGAACCACCATTCTAAAGACTCTATAGAAGTACACAATATTTAATACACAGACATGTTTATAACATTTCTTTGAAACACGAGGTCACACCGAACACCTCTTTTTTGTTTCCGACAAAAAATTATGTCTAGTTAATACTTCTTCTTTTTCTTCTTATCCCCTGCGATTGTCCGCTAACAAAAGCACACTTACCAAGCTCACACAACTTTCAAACTTTTTATATTTTTATACTAATGAAGGTTTGTAATTGCTGGGCACCTATGAAAATCAGTGTTTCACTGAAAGGTCTTGCAAGGATAAACAGTAAATAAATAAATAAATAAATACTCATTATAATGTACTCATATAAATTAATTATGAATTATTGTCATTATTAAACTCCCATTGGTTTGAACTAAACGAACGACTCTATCTGCAAAAGGTTCCTCGAGGCTTTTGACTCAAGAGGAACAAATCGTTAAAAAATTAAATACAAATTATTTCCTGTTGAACCCTAAAATAGTCTGAAAACATGAGGAAGCGCCGCTGGGAAGTTTGAATTTGTTTTTACAAAATGTAAATTAATTGTTGGATTTTTAAATGTTTATTATCATTTTTTTCAGAGCTGTAAGTTGTCAATAAATTGTTACTTACCGAGTGTTCGTTTTCGAAGTATCTGATCTCACTTCCATTAAAGATGACCCAGCGCTTCCTGAATCCTTTATTATTCTGCTTTCTGTTTGGATAAAAACAAAATTGGTTATTATAAAAACATGTAACAAAAACAAGACTTGACAGATTTTAAAGTGCTCATGAAATCCTGCAAGAAATTTTAAAATGTCGCTTAGTTCACGAAGATGTAAACATTTCGTCAAGCATCGTTAACTTTTACCACTTTTTAAAACACATTTTGGGTGTTTTCATTGACTTCAAAAAATACCAGCAAGTTCCATTTTTCGATGTATATTTGGTTTGCTGTAACACCGTGTGTTTTGTATAAATCTACTTGCTGGGTAGATTTTGTTCTTTGAGAACTTGTCTTGCTATATTATTTTACTGCCGCGGAGTAGAATTATCGGAATTTGGGAGACTTCTCAGTTCTGAAAAGAACGGTCCTGCTTATCAACTACTACCTGGGCGGGAAGGTAGGAAATCAGTCGGGACTACTACTTTCGCTTAGTGGATTGAGGGGGCTTCTCGTTATTAACTTCACTGCCGCAGAGTGAGTTCTGAATCAGTCTCAACGTTTCGACTAGCTTGCTCTAGTCATCAACAGGAGACTGTTTTTCATTTTTCACACTGACAATATCTTAAGATTTGCCAATTTTTGTTTACATTGAAGTACCAGGGTTTGTCCTTAACTTCTTCAGTGACTAGCCAGTAACTAGTCAGCTTATCATTTCTCTGCTCCCTCAGCTTTGTCACTATAGTCCCTATGTCATGTTAGATAGAAATGCTTTTCAACACTAGCAAGCCGGACCACTTGGAGTGAATTCAGACTGGCCCTCACATGTTTTAACTAGCATTTGGCCAGCAAAGGGAGAACACCGAGTACATAGCAAACTTTTGTCATGAAGAGACAATTTGTGTAACCTAGATAAGATCCTAGTTTTCTCAAAGTGCTTTTTTTGAAGCCTTGATATGAAAACGAGGCTCTCCACACAGACCACATCAACAGGAGACTGTTTTTCATTTTTCACATTGACAATATCTTAAGACTTACAGATTGGGGTTTTCCTGAACGGATAAATTTTGCTAATTTTTTTTACATTGAAGTTGGTTAGCACATTTACAAAACTAAAATGACTTGAGGTCCTGAAACCTTTTGAACATGTCAACAGTAATAAACGTATCGAGAGCTCGTACAAAAACCGATTTACAATGTGTAAAATTACAGTCAAACGGTGACGATGTATCAAAGGCCCTTTAAGAAACTTTGGTTTGGGTCCCGGCTTGAGCTCTGACAGTAATTTTGAAAGAGGGAATTCAAAGAGGTGGATGGTGCCTAAGCCCGGCGTCATAGTTGTGGTTTCAAAAAAGGCAGTAGACTGGTTCAAGAATGAGGGTTTCATACACGAACTGTATGTAAATAGACCTTCATCATGGTGCAGCCATCTTGATTTTTCCCCATTCAAATCAATGTAACCAAACCGAGGCTGGAAGGAGAAATAGTCTGGTTCCTTTTTTTGTACAAATGAATAACGGCATTCATCACTGCTATTGAATACGGGGAACATGACCAAGATGGTGGCAGCATGGTAAAAAGTCTGTAGTTGAAGATCAACTTACCCGCCTTGTTTCCAGAGATATCCACTCTTATTCAGCAGGACTGCCTTAGCTGTTGATTGCACCTAGACCCGGGATTAAGATATCATGTACATCTAATAATTATTCATGTTGGACTTCAATTTTAAATTGTGGAGCATCGCAGCAGGGTAAATACATGGCAAAATATTGGATGACACGAAACGCGTGTTCCACTAATCATAAGGATCTCTCGAATGGTACATTAATTAAAATATTAACAGGGCTCGAATTTTACACTGGACCACAGGCCAGAGGCCAGTAATTTTGGTGTTGGGCCAGTCAACTTATGACCTAACAAGTCCGATGGTCTTGTGTTTTTCAATTGAATAACAGAAACAAATTAGGTTCAAGTGTTGACTTTGGGTCTGATAAATTATCTTTCAATTCTATGAGTAATCAAGTAAACTCTTCTCTAATACTTGTCTCAGTTCGGGTTCATATAAAAGCAGTCAAATGCATGTTAAACTGTGGCAACAAGGTTTTTTTTCTTTTCACATTTTGAATCAGGTCTTGTAAAAAAATGTCTGGTCCAGTAAAGATTTTGAGCTACAAGCCCTGTAGTCTTGTGGATTTTCTCCCCAAATTCGAGCCCTGATTAACAGTGTCTTAAATTATGCAGGAGACTTTGGAACGCTGGCTGGCAGAAGCCTTACCGGGTAAATGTTCATTGTTGACGTAGTTCTAAGCATGCGCACTCTTCCTGGCAAGTCTGCTGCCACCTAGTGCCCCAAAGTCTCCTATAACATGACAGTTTTGACCGGCAATATATGAAAAAGGGGCAAGTACATGTACTTCTGCACCAGCATGCTCAACAAAATGTCCAATACTGTGACATACTTCACATGCGGCAAACAAACTGTGTGGTCAGAATTTACCACTCCCAGATGATCAACAAATACCAATGATAAAAAGTCTCGAACAGCTTTCTGATGTGCAGAAATCACGCAATGATTATTTAACTATCATCATGATCATCAATGAAGAAATAATTATCAGTGTTAATTCTTCTTTTTTTAACTGGCTCATCCTGTTTTCAAAATTTAATCATCGATCGGAAAATTAGTTCTGCCTAAATTTCTACTGCTCGCTTGCAAAGTACCCTAATTACCTTCCACTTCCTTCTTTGTTTTTTGTGTTGAGGCATTACATATAAAATGTGGATCCGAGAACAAACAAGGCTTTACACTGTTTTGTGTTGTGTGCGTTCAGAGTTCGTATGAACAGTTTGTGACCGGAGAAGCTATTTACATAAATGGAGTGAAGGATTCTGGACAGCTAATGAGAGTAAAGCTTACTTCAGTTTGTTTTGGAGTGATTAACCAGGCTGACCAATAAGGATTGGTCTTGCAAATAAATGGCTGAAAGTTTGGCTGGAGCATATGTATTGTGACTTTGTCACAGTTTATGTTACTGAATTGAACTGAATTGAATTAAACAAATTCATTCGGGTACATGTACATCAACGCGTAACCACATTTGGCAATTCCAAATTCCTATTCTTGGGGCTTAAACAAAAGAAAACAAAACCCTTTCAACTAAATGCAGAGAGCCAACAGTGCTCTATTAAACATCATTGCAATGAGAGTATAAGTTATACAAAACAAACAAAAACTGTGCCTTTCAGAAAAGTATTTCTACGATTGTTAACTTGTTGACATTTAATTTTCAACTGATACTGGGATCTGCCCCGAATAGCACTCTGCACTAATACTTAAAATTTAAGCTCAATACCCAGATCTCAGACAATGTGTCAAATTTCGCTGAGTTACACAAGCATACGTGTCCAAGCTTTATGTTTACTTGCGTATATACTGATAGTGCAGTTTGGCGCGCCGATGATGCGGTGTTTGCGTAAGGGGTGGAATGTTTGTCTGACAGCCGGGTATTTTGAGGGAAAAGGTGGCGTCAATAGTGCGGAGTGCTGTTCTCCCAGCAAGGAATGCTGCTTACCTCAGCGGTGCTGTTGCGATCTTGAAGCGATTGCGAGAGTTTTTTGGATAGACTGTGTCTAGTTTTCTCCTGGAGTTGGCATGCATAGACAGAGAGGGAAAAAGAGGAAGAAGGGACACCACAAAACAAAAAAAGTGGGGTTAGTTCACCATGCAGTCTATGTCTAACACCACTTTCACAATAAATACATCATACATAGTTACATATTTGTGAAAGGAACAAACAACATCCATACAAAACAATGACTTATACTTTGAGCAATGTCTGGTACAATGACTCGATTGGTCACAAGTGAACACCCAACTTTGAATTCCCCTGACTAAAGACAGTCACATGGTTCAGGGCAAGCTTTTGTATAGCAACCTCCAGCTGAGCAAAGCCTGATACCGTTGTGTCAAATACAAAAATTCGGAATTGTGTACAGATGTTCACCGTCTCTTATACGTACTCAACAAACACTTGCCCAATACTGTTCTTCAGTCTGGGGAATTTAAATTCAAGCACTCACTTGTGACTAAAGCAAGTGAAATCTAACTAGCAAATGGCTTATCGAACTGAGTCTTGATCACTTTCCTCATGGTAATGTAGGGCTGGGACATAACGGAGGCATAACGGACATAACCCAGGTAATTGCCTTAATGCCTAAGTACAAAATTAACTTTCCTCATAGAGTTGTTGGAAAACTGCCTTGCTCTTC
This sequence comes from Leptasterias polaris, assembly GCA_037783415.1. Lineage (NCBI taxonomy): Eukaryota > Metazoa > Echinodermata > Asteroidea > Forcipulatida > Asteriidae > Leptasterias > Leptasterias polaris. The sequence goes on from JAZGTN010000192.1 coordinate 807,518, forward strand.
TCTATCAATTAAAGCATTGTTTTGCCGACCGATTTACGGCCCTTTTTTCACCAGTCTTCATTATTTGGTAAGATCAATTACATATTTTACTTCACAAGTACTCAGTACCCGCGTTTCAGCCATGTATTTGGGTGCATGGTGGTCTAGTAACAGTTAGTGACCAAGTTTAGTCACCAACTAGACCAGCATGCACCTCCTTCCACTGCTAATGCATGAATACCAAATATTTTCGGAAGTAGGCTATGTACATCAGGTCCAGTGATAGCTTTTTGGGGGGTAGAGAAGATAAAAATAAGGTGGTATGATAATGGCCTATTGAAATTTGTTCATTTTTATAACAAATATATATATATATATTTTTTTTTAGGAGCTTGGTTGTTTTAACTAATGACATTTCCCAATTATTTTCAGCTGCACTGAGTGTTTTGTGTCAAGGTACACGGCACAGTACCCAAGGTACACGGCACAGTACCCAAGGTACACGGCACAGTACCCAAGGTACACGGCACAGTACCCAAGGTACACGGCACAGTACCCAAGGTACACGGCACAGTACCCAAGGTACACGGCACAGTACCCAAGGTACAGTCAAATGATCAAGACATTTATAGCACATGATTTCACTTTTGTTTACCACTACAAGTGCATAACTATAGTTGAGTGAAATGACCAGGTGTTCAAGCCAACAAAGTAAGGCTGAGTCCGGATTGGCAGCTACGGCTTTGGCTGCTGCTAAGGCTACTGTCAAGGGCGGCCAATGCTTCATGGCATGATGGTACGGTGACCAAGCCACAGCCACAGCCATAGCTGCTAAATTTGGAAACAGCCTACATGTAAGTGGTTAAATATAAGGCAAGGTACATCATTTGATTTTGGAAGGCTGTTGCCTTCATTCCGATCTACATGTATCATATTCCTTATTGCTAACAGCGCAACACTTGCAACTAGTCTTTATGTTGCAAGTAACCAGTTGCTATTTGGTATTCAAATATCTTACCTTGATTCACTTTCTTATTAATCAAAATCATGCATCTTTATAATAAGTTTTTTGTACCAATTTCAGACCAAAAAAGCTTTTTGAATACTACGGCCGTGTCCAAATCAAGCAACTTGGACTAAGGCCAGTGGCTGCAACAACAATGTTGATGAAGAGGACTTTTTGGCCTTCCCGCTGTAGCCACTGCAGAAATCAGTTATTCAGAATTCAGACACGAAAATATCAATGCTCTATCAATGCTGTACCTTCCCTACAACCCTACGGTGCACGGTGCATAACATGTACATGAAAGATGCAGACATTCAACTAATTCCCCTACAAGTTCAGAGAAGTTTCCACATCCACCAAGCTACAAGACACGATCCAAATGAACGCCAACACAGCTACTTACATCAATGGCGCGGCTATGCGTTCTCTTTACTGGTGGATGATCAGGCGTTTCAGGTTCACGCTGCCATTTCTGGCCCATCCGCAGTACATGATCTTGGATTTTGCTACGTCTGTCTGCCAAATCAACACTATCACATTCCTACAAGTAAACAACATTAGTTAACACTTTGGTTATTTTGAGTTAAGTGGCGTTGTCATGGCGTTGTCATTGCTCTTCAATTGAACTCTGACCTCTAACAATCTTGTACCTAGTTCAAAATATCGCAGCCAATCAACAGCTAGCATGTGCCAGAGCAGCCAACATTTGCATCTTGCAATCAAGGAGATTTTGTGCAATAATCGGGAAGATGTTTAGAATTACATTCAACGTAATAGGGAAAACAGTTTCCATAATCAGGGAGATTTTCAAATTTGTTCACCAGAGCATGGACAGATTTGTTTTGTTGCAGGGAACTTTATGCAGAATCAGGGAGAGTTGGTAGTTCTGGCATGTGGATTACTCTGCCTATGAAGTGAAGTTTCCTAACTCAAATCACTCAATACGTCATGTGCTTGCCCGTCTGCCACACAAAGTTTTTGCAACTTCTAGCTCCAAAGCTTCATCGTTCACAGGCATTGCGTGGGACAGAAACAGATAATTCTGGCAAGCCAGTGAGTCTTTGTCAATTATACGCGAAGGACAAGTACAAAGATGACATTTTTCTTACAAAAATCCTCTAAGGAAAAACTTGCTCAATGCATTTCCTATGGAGATCTCATAAAAATTGGCACAAAGTGGGCGTGGTCCCTGGCTGACTCACTTACCAACATGACTGTTTGAAGAGCTCATTAATTATGCAATCAGTTCTAGAGTGGGTCAAAGGTCAGACTTCAAGGTACTAAATTGGTCATGGAGTGCGGATGTCATAGTACCTTAAAATTCCTTAAATTGTAAAGTTTTAGTACACTAGCTGTTGAGCTTGAAAAAGCGTGATCACTTTGATATTCCTTGTTATAAAACATAAAGTAGTGAATACCCTTCAGATTTATACAAATTCTGAGAGTAAGCTCAGAGTAAGAGCCATTGACTGATGTCAATAACTGGATGGGAGACCATCTGGTTTGTTTGGTGGCTCATCTGGAATATAATAGGGGTCCTTAACATCAAGCCTGCGTCTTTCCGATGGGGCGTAAAACTACAAGTCCTGTGCATGGTGTTGTACACATAAAACACCTAAGACGCTTACAGTGAAAGTAAAAGGGGCTTACCAAGAGTTTCTGGAGCGGCTGCTTATAAGCCCTCTCCAAGCATGTTTGGAGTATAGTTTACATGATGTGCATTTGAATAAATTCATATAAAATTTGCGCAATCTAAATGAATAGAGTGAATTAACTTCACCTGTACATGCTGTGTTATTGTTAATTGAACCCACTTTAGTTCACATAGAGTCTATTTTGTCTTAGTTAAATATCATACCTACTCACACTGTACTTGTCTATGTTAGTCCATTTGTGTTTTTGTTTGTCTGGGCAAACCTACCACAAGCTTTGGCTTTTCTGGCTAAGCCCCCATTTCCAATTATCCTCTTACTGTTCTTTATTGTTGTTATGATGATTCTCTGTTGGAATGGAAATAAATGTCTTGAAATGAAAATGAAATGAGTGCATTCTTACATTCAACACGGTGGCCTTGCTGTAATTCAAGCTGTCCATGTCAAAGCCAGAATCATCGTCGTCTCCACTCTCTTCATTCTGTGCCAGCTCCTTGAAAGTAAACTTCTCTGCGGCACTCATGGGTTCGTTTTTGGAAAGGCTCTCTCGCCTCATCTCGTTGGCATTCAGTACATCATATTCATCCTCGTTGAGAATTGGTGGCAGCGTCGGAGATGAATGCCTCATGGGAAGCACTGGTACAGCTCTTGTCGGGGGTTTAGGCTGTTTGGCCACAGGGGGCGGGGGAGCGCGTCTGACTGGTTTGTGGGGAATTTTCTCCTGTTCATGTCGCGATGGTGAATTCGCCTCATGGGCTTCCTCAAACGGAGTTGTCAATGTTGGCATAAACGGGGCGGCTGGGTGCTCTTCAGTGACACCGCTTATCGACTCACTCAGCAAGATATAGGAGTGTCGGTCTGAGCTTGCTCCCGAGATAGGTCTTGATTCAGCATCAGTCAAGAAGCTGTAGTTGTCGTCGTTGCTATTGGCACCAATAGGACTTGGCCTTGGCACTGAGGCAAGTGAAGGTTCTGCTTCACCCTGCGGATCTAGCCTGGGGGGAATCGGTGGAGGACGTGAGGGAGGCTGGGGCACACCAGATAATCCATCAAATGTTTCAACATCCTTTGGAGCTAATGAAGTGCGAGAACGAATAATCTTTGAGTACTGGTCTTCAAGGTCATCTTGAGTTATCGCTACAGAATATGGATCGAAAGTACATTGCGCCTGATCACTTCTTAAATCTTGATCCACTGATCCCTCCTTTGCAATAGTGTTGAGCTTGACAGCGTGACCTTCAAGATCAACCAAGTCTGATGACTTGCGGGGAAAAGCGATCGGTACAGCGTTTTGTCTCACAGGAGCAGCTGGTGGTTCAGGTACCAATCCTTGGTTTGCTAAAGGGTTGTGAGAAGATTTGACTGGCAAATCTGTTACTTGCCAAGACTGTGCTTGAGATGAACTCCCTGGTTCTTGATTAAGTACTGCTTCCTGTGGTAAGTAGGGCTCTGTCTGATTGGGAGCCACTGTTTCTTCTGTCGGCCGCGAGTTTTGAAAGTCAAGATCTACTGAACTGAGAGAAAGGTTGGGGGGACGATCTGGCAGAGGTGGCATGTTGCTGACCAAATCTCTGGATGGTGGAGTTGGAGGATGGCTTCGATGCCTTCCAACAGGAGGAAGGGGAACGGGTCTTGACATTAAGACCATAGTGAGTTCAGGATCAGTGATAGGTGAAAGTACAGGGGATGGTTGGTTTGTTGATGGGGGCTGTGGGGGAGGTGTGAAAGGGACAGGGGAGAAGGATAGATCAGGGTCGAATGTCTCAGGATTGCAGAAAAGGGAGGGTGGACGTAGTGTGGGTGTGTCCGGATAAAACTCAGTAGCATCCTCTTCCGTGGACAGTGGGTCAAACTGCGCAATGTCTAAAGTATCAGAAAAAGTTAGCTGTTTCTCCATGTTTGTTGAGTCAAAGGGGTTAAAAGAGCTCTTCTGTGGTTGGGGTAGAGCTTCAAGTACACTTAGCACAGGTCTCTCCTCGGATGGTAGTGGTGGAGCTGACAAGTCAGAAGAACGTCGAGGCAAGGCTGATACATTTGTGGTGTTGTGACGTTTTGGTGGCATCGGTGGGCATGAATCTATTGGTGGGGACGATTCTCTTGGTGGAGCTGGAGGAGGAAGCACTGGCAGGCTTTCTTGCTCATGGTCATTCATAGATACTGCACTGGGAAAAGGAACGACTGCTGCTTTGGGAGGAGGAGGAGGAGGGGAGAAACTAGGAGGAGGGCCAAAATCACCAAAATCATATGCAGATAACATCACCGAGGAGCTGTCTGTTAAGTGTGACCCCACATCAGATGAGATTGAAGATGTGTCTGGGCGAGCAGGAGGGGGAGCTTCTGGTATATCTCTCTTAATGATTTTAGGACTGGGTGAGCTCTTGGGAGGGGGTGGAGGAGGCAAGTAAGGAGGACTGTCATCATCCAAATTGTCATTAAAAGAACCTTGAGACTTCGGAAGTGGAAGAATCGGTGGTGGAGAAAGAAATTGTACAGGTGTCGATAGAAGAGAAGCGGAAGAAGGAAAATTGTCTAGATATATGTTTTGCTCAGACATTGGGAATTGTTCTGCAGGAGAAGATAACGTTAATATGGAATGGGATTCATCTACAGGAGTAGGGGCTTTGTGTAGTGGGCGCTGCTTTGGCACAGGTCTGCCATCTGGCCTTTCCCGTCGATCAGGTAGTGGGGGAGGTCTTTCTTCCATACTGGGCTCTGGCCTTGCTCGAGCTTGAGGCCTGGGTGCATCTCGTGGCTGTTTGGGAAGAACCTCTGGATTTGCTGTCATCCTTGGACTAGGGCCTTTTGGAGGAACTGAAGAGTGCAGAGTGGGTGCACTCTGACGTTTTGGAGGTAACTGATGGTCCATTTCCTGCGACTGCGAGATGTTCGGAGCAGATCTCCGTGGAGGCAGGATGGGAATGTTGGATTGAACATCGACTGCACCAGATGGTGGAAGCATTAAATAGGATTCATCATCAAACATTGGCTTCTTTCCTTTATTGTGACCATTCTCTTTGCTTTGGGGTTTAGCGTTGACCCTTGGTGGCGGCATTGGAGCGTCCATTATGGGCTTATGATTCTCCTTCTCAGTATTCACAACAAACTCCGACAACAAGGCCTCCGCTTGAGTTGGTAAATGGTTGAGGATCCGTTTCTGGTAGCCTCTCTGTGTAATCCCTATCATGTTCAGCTGATCTTCAGTCAGGTGGCAAACCTGATGGAGTTCTGTCACACCGTTGACATGAAAGTTCGCTGCGAAGTGGCCTAGATCTAAGGACTCCAGCCAATCCTGGATTGATGACGCTGCCTTCTGAGCCATCGTGGGCTGTCAGAGAAAAAATGCAGTCTGTATGAGTGAACTTTGGAACTAGCTGCACTATTGCACTGACATCGAAGAGTGGAACTTTGCCCGCTGACCACGTTAATGCTCCAATATATCACTTCCTCATAGTGGTTGATCCTCAGCCTGCACAGGGAATTAAGGGGGAAAATGCATAGAGATTAACAATTATTCACAATAGTGATTATTTCTTTTTTAGAAGGTCTATATCGACACATCATTGTCTCAATTTAACAACAAATGAGACCTTTATTTACAAGTTAATGTAAATGAGACCTTTATGCATCAACAATTTGAAATATTCAGTTTGGGTATGAGAGAAATTTTCGGGCTGAATCACATTTATAATTGTTTGCATGGTACCATTCAACAAGCATGGGAAAACACACACAAAATATTGTTTTACAAACCTGTTCCATTTCCCCTAATATCTTATTCCACAGTAAGGCAATTTTGCAAATCTAACATTATGGGCAAAAAAACACATGTATTAATTTGTATATAACGCAACACAGATCCTTGACATTTGATTGGTGGAATACGCGTCACGTGTCATCCTTTATTTTGCCTAGTATACTGCCGCGACCCTCCAAAATTTAGTATACACGTCCTATATGGATTGGGAAACATTGGATGCTTTGCAGTGCCATTCCAAAATTAATCATACCCCACCAGTTTGTCCAAACAAGGCAAGTTCGAGTCCTCCACGCATATTCAAAATTAGAATGGTTTTTAGCATATTCAAAATTAGAATGGTTTTTAGCATATTCAAAATTAGAATGGTTTTTAGCATATTCAAAATTAGAATGGTTTTTAGAATATTCAAAATTAGAATGGTTTTTAGAATATTCAAAATTAGAATGGTTTTTAGCATATTCAAAATTAGAATGGTTTTTAGCATATTCAAAATTAGAATGGTTTTTAGCATATTCAAAATTAGAATGGTTTTTAGCATATTCAAAATTAGAATGGTTTTTAGCATATTCAAAATTAGAATGGTTTTTAGAATATTCAAATGACAAGAATCTGTGTGTGAGTTACATATGTAAATCAAATGTAACTCATTGTTTGTGCACTGTTGCAGACTACAATCACCAGTCAAATCTGTCTTTCCCATTTTTGTTTACTTTGCTTCGCTTGGTGAAATGGAACAGTCCAGATTCACCTCGCGATTATAATAATCTGCAACAATGCAGCAATGCACTCATATGCATCCAATATTTGTATGCTGAATGAAAAGAGGTCACGCCTCATACAAATACACCCGTGGATGATGTCACTGAAGTTGTTTTCGGATTAAATAGGAAACTTCTTACAAAAACAGAGACATGACAAAGAGGAAACTTGTGTGACTGGCACACAAGGAAAACAAAAACATGACTATTTCCTCCATGCACATTTTGTGTCTGTTTCTGGTAGTGACTTAATACTGCTTACAATATAGTGTACAATGTAACATTCCTTTAGTTTTATTTCTGTAGTAGTAGCCAAGGCCACTTTCACTGAAAGTGGCACTTGGGTTAGAATAATAGAGTAAAGTACATAATGAGACAAGTTCATGGGGGGTACTACAGTGGCTGGCCGCAAGACAACAAGGTCTGTTTCACTACAAGCCAGACACATGCAAAGATCAAAGTCAGGGTAGATAGTCATAACAATTTTTCTGGATTATTGAAACAAGCAATTATGGTTTGCAGCGGCTTAAATAACCCAACTTTACATTAGAAAAGCATTAATCTAAAATTATATAAAAGAACAACTTACAATTTGTGTCACAAAACCACACTTTAACTAGAGAGAGGCTGTAAAAACACACCCAAAAACCTAAGGGCCATCCATCCAACAATCAATGTTTAAAAGTTTCAATCTATTTTGTGTGTTCTGACCCACATGCTATATTTTTCTTCAAGGTATGTGGAGCAATGTTCGAAATTTAAGGACACGCTTATACATGAAGCCCCATGTATTATTTTACAGGGTGCTGTGGCACAATCTGCAGCCAACCATACTGACAAAACATTCATTGAACATCAAAAACAAATGTGTTTGTACATTCCAAAGAGGAATGTTTGCCAGTCAGAAGGTAAAATTCAATCTTTTTGAATATTATACAAATTCTGGAATGAACTTAACATTCGCATTCAGTTTTTATAAACTTCTTTAGTCAATCCCTTTAACTATTTCTTTTGATATATTCAAACCATATCGAGCGCCCTCCACGTCAGGTTCCCGGGCGCTCCCATAATTCCATTCCTTGAAGACAGCAGTAACATGTACTCCATCACTGTCTTCATTTTACAGGTAAATTTCCCCTTTGGTATGATAGTTATCATTCTAAAAAGTCGTTAAAGTTTATTATTACCTAAACTTATATTAGACATGAAGTTCAGAATGTGATGTCTCTAGAATATGCCTTTTGATGCTTATAGTTTGGTTAACGTTTTATAGATATTGCCATTTTATTGGTAATCCAAGATGGCGACCCACCAAAAGCTTTGGCGGGAACCGCATGTACTTGAGTTATTTTCTCTCACGAAGTGTTTGCTATAGTTAAAGTTTAGTGATTCTCGTTCATTTGTTGTTTAATATTATAATACTAACTTCCTATAATTGATTATGCATTGTTTTAGCTATATATAATTCCATTTCTTGAAAACAGCAGTAACACGTACTCCATCACTGTCTTCATTTTAACCCTAACTCCCAAAGCGTTTTTACTAGAATCCATCCCTAACCCAACACATTCCAACAGCCTATACTACCATGCGATGGGAACTGTACCCAATCTTAGGGGGACGATACACAACCTAACAAACTCCAACAGGCCTTTTTTGTTTGATTTTGTTGGAATGTGTACACTTGGCATGTGCAAAATGTGATCAGTGAAATCACACAGTACCCAACGTAACATAATCCAACAACTATCTCATTAGACCATGGAGGAAAGAGCAATGCCAGACATGTACATTTCACACATCCACCATACCCACTCAATCAAATTCTAACACCATTACTTGGCAGCAAGGATACACAATCCCACAGAATCAAACACCCAATCCTAACTTCACTGTACTTTTACCTAACAAAATTAAACACTTTGCCCTGTTTGAATTTGTAGGGTTAGGGATTGTTAGGGTTAAGATATAAGAATAAAAGAGATTTACCAAACCTCAGAATAGTGTACCGACCCAATTCATGAGTGTCACACAAGCAGGTACAGACCATTATATTTGGATTTTGACAAAAATTGCAGTTGAAGGGTCTCAAACAGTGGCAATTGTAAGTGACTATGTTAACCCTAACAATCCCTAACCCTACAAATTCAAACAGGGCAAAGTGTTTAATTTTGTTAGGTTAAGTACAGTGAAGTTAGGATTGGGTGTTTGATTCTGTGGGATTGTGTATCCTTGCTGACAAGTAATGGTGTTTGAATTTGTTTGAGTGGGTATGGTGGATGTGTGAAATGTACATGTCTGGCATTGCTCTTTCCTCCATGGTCTAATGAGATAGTTGTTGGATTATGTTATGTTGGGTACTGTGTGATTTCACAGATCAAATTTTGCACATATGCCAAGTGTACACACTCCAACAAAATCAAACAAAAAAGGCCTGTTGGAGTTTGTTAGGTTGTGTATCGTCCCCCTAAGATTGGGTACAGTTCCCATCTCATGGTAGTATAAGCTGTTGGAATGTGTTGGGTTAGGGAGGGATTCTAGTAAAAACGCTTTGGGAGTTAGGGTTAATGTAAGGTTAGAGACTTGTAATTTTTTCTCATTTTCATAAGGACTTTATCTTTTGGAAAATAAGTGGATCACTATAAACTGAATTTGACCTTGGAGCCCCTCTTCAATAAATAAAAACATTTTGTGTGTGTCAGTATCGTGCACTGGTACACAAAGTGTAAAGTACATGTGTAATAATAATACAATATAATAATAATGAAAACTTATAAAGCACACAAAACCACAAAAGTGCTCATGGCGCTACAAAAACAAACAAGAACATACATGTACAATAGTTAAAATGAAATCCTAAAGCTTAGTAGTAGAACATCCGGAGTAATGAAATGAAAATATAAAAACCAAAAAAAAGGAAAAAACATAACATGACTCAAATACCTGATTGAAAAGATAAGGCTTTTTTTTTAATTGGGTTGAGGAAACATGATTTTATTTGTGGTGGCAATTTGTTCCATAGGCGTGGCGTAGCATGTGAGAAAGATCGGTCTCCCCATGAATGATTGGATATGGGCTCAATAAGGAGGGTATGCACAACATTGTGTGTCAGTTACGGGTAGGCCTACAGCACATCCATACACAACCCTACATGTGTCAACCGGCCTGGTACACATAAGCCCATAAATACATTTCTAGCTCATTTAAATTTTATAATGTTAAAGTATGGCATGGCTACTACATGTATGTACATGTATATCCACTGATGTAGCATTAAAGAGCAAATTCCACAACTATGAATGTGACACACAGGTTTTCACATATTTGGTCGCTATGCCCCCCCCCCCCCCCCCCAAGTCACAAAGTTGCAGATTCTGCATGAAAATATGCATTATTGTATTCACCTCTATTTCGAGTGACCTCACTTAAAGGCAGGGTGTACTTTTGGTAATTGTCAAAGACCAGTATTCTCACTTGGTGTATCCCAACATATGCAAAGAATAACAAACCCGTGAAAATTTGGGCTCAATTGCTCATGGAAGTTGCAAGAAAATAATGAAAGAAAAAACACCCTTGCTGAATAGAATTGTGTGCTTTCAGATGCCTGAGAAAGGCTTAACACCTAAAGCCTTTCTCAGATTCAAATTTTTGGGTGAAAAATTACCTCTTTCTGTAAAACTACATTACTTCAAAGGGGGTCATTTCTAACAATGTTTTATAATATCAACAGCTCTCCAGTGCTCTTTACCAAGTAAGTTTTTATGGTCATTAACTTGTGGACTAATTACCAAAGGAACACCCGCCCTTTAAATTAATATTTATTTTCCCGTACCAAGAAGTTTGTATTTGTTTGCTAGTATACAAACAAGAAATTTTTATGAACATATATAATAATAATAATAATACTAGGTTCTTATATAGCGCTTTATCACACCCCTAGGGGCGTATCAAAGCGCTCAGTATTTTTCCTGCAAGGTATGTGGAGCTACGTTTTGAAGTATGAGACCTATTCCTTTACATAGCACCATGTAATGGTTTACAAGGTGCTGTGGCGCAATATGCAGCCAATCAAACCAGGAACACCGGGGCGAACCCCTTCTCTTTTCGATAAGTGCACTGGGTTCTTTTACGTGCATTACACAACACACGGGACCAACGTCTTTACGTCCCATCCGAAGGACGAAGCAATAATGGTTAAGTGTCTTGCTTAAGGACACAGGTGTCACGACCGGGACTCGAACCCACACTCTGCTGATCTGAAACACCAGAGCTTGTACATATGTTATACATGAACATTCTATGTTCTTTTTTTAAAGAGTTCTCAGAATGATTGTGGTAAATGTGAACAGGGACAACTCTCGCTGAAAAACAATAAAGTACTTTTGTCACAAGCTGTCTCATCCTAAATTGAACAAACCCATGGATTAACAACATTTCTGGCTTGCTCAATCCAACCGAATTGGAGAATTAAACCAACATGTTAGCGCATCACACCAACTCTACATTAACTGACGGGAGGATAAAAACTTACATTAGCAAATAAATTGGCAAGTCTCAAGGTCTGGCGGTTTCAATCTCGGTCTCTAGGCCTGCCGAGTCTCGGTCTTGTTAAGGTGTAAGTCTCGAGTGAAAACAGATTCATGTAATGACCAGGCTCATTGTAACCAGACAACATTGATCATTACTGGGGTTGCTTTTTGTTTGTTTCAAACGCTGATAGCCTTTTCCTTGAACAGTGCCATATACTGTTGGTTTTGAGTCCATGGTCGATATGAGGAAGTGAAGCCAGAGGTATTTTTGAGGGTCTAGCTTCCTCCATTCATGATAATTATCTGCCTATCAGGGAAATTCCCGACATTGTTTAGGTTTATACTATTAAAAAAACCTGCATGAATGTATACAATGCATAGATAATCATGGATGCACTGAAGTGTTTACAAATAGCATTAAAACCAGATGCTTTACATGTAAGCCTGGATCCCTTTCAGGTGCTAGCCAAGAACAAGAATGAAACAGAGTGTCCAACTCTGCTGAAAGACGTGCATACTCTACATGATGTAGTTAATGCCTGTAAGGGCAGGGTGTTTTTTCCCATGATGAAGGGTATCTCTTATGATGGAAACGGACATTTCTACAAAAACATTTCAAGGGGCACCAAGGCAATAACCAGAGGCATGGCAGCAATGGTAGTCATTGCCCCTCGGTAAAGTATCAGACCTACATAATAATAACAACAATTTTGGTAGGCTAATCATCCTAACTCGCAGCTGAGAAGCTGACTTGCGAAGGAACCCGGCTACAATGTGTTTAGGACTCAGGCATGCAAGGGCATCTTTGGCAGCCAGCCACATTAAACCATACATGACTATGGAGCACAGCCTGAGATTGAAAGTGTTTCATTTTCCTGGAGGGAGGAAAACCGGAGGGCCCAGAGAAAAACCCGTATGACATAGGAGAGAACCACCGCACAACTCTGCTCACATATAATAATAATAATAGTGGCTTCTTATATAGCGCTCATACAAGGCGCTTCAACAGTCAGTAATTTCCTGCAAGGTATGTGGAGCCACGTTTTTTTTTAAATATGAGACCTATTCCTTTATTTAGCACCATGCAAAGGTTTACAAGGTGCTGTGGCGCAATAAAGTTTTATTTTGAACATCAAAGAAAAACTCATTTATCCTTGGCAAATAGTGCTCCGGTCCGCTAGGTCTCATTTATCTCCTTATTTTGGGGACGCACAGTCTGGACCAATCATGATGCGTGTTTCAAGGGTTGTGTCAATTTGACGGACCAATCACAAGTGGCGTAGGTCGATAATTGCCGCCTCGGTCATTGCAGTTCATTCTCTGTCACGGCATCGGAGAGAGAGGGTCAACATTGATTTTCTTTCCCACCCACCTCTCCCATAGAGGACACATTGATGAGAACATCTGATAATACTAGACGAGGGTACATTAAATCTAACTCCCAAAGCGTTTTTACTAGAATCCATCCCTAACCCAACACATTCCAACAGCTTATACTACCATGAGATGGGAACTGTACCCAATCTTAGGGGGACGATACACAACCTAACAAACTCCAACAGGCCTTTTTTGTTTGATTTTGTTGGAGTGTGTACACTTGGCATGTGCAAAATTTGATCAGTGAAATCACACAGTACCCAACATAACATAATCCAACAACTATCTCATTAGACCATGGAGGAAAGAGCAATGCCAGACATGTACATTTCACACATCCACCATACCCACTCAATCAAATTCAAACACCATTACTTGTCAGCAAGGATACACAATCCCACATAATCAAACAACTACCGTAATTTCTTGCGTACAAGACGCGTCTTATCTGACGTTTTTGACCACAAAATCATCACTGCGTCTTGTATTCCGGTGCGCCTTGTATGATGTCGCTTGAGATCAAAATGACCGCGGCCGACGTGCAAATAATCTAGGCCCTATTTAATGTAGCTGCGGTCAGGTTAATAATGCGGTCGCCAACCATCAACTCACCACACATTGTTGACGTAGTACATTATCAGTGCTCAACTCTCCAGACAATGTCGCCAGATTTTCATTCCGACAATGACGCGATGTATTGAGCCGCCTTTGTGGCCACGTGTCCCTATACATAACGACCGTGAATTCATACCAACAATGCAGCAACGTGTTCATCACTTCTTTTGTGGCCGCGATTTCGTACCAAAAATACTGCATTCAGATTAATCAGAACGATTGCGGAAGCATTCACCCAACCTCTATTGTGTGAACGGTGATTCACGCATTCACCCAACCTGTGTGAAAGGTGCGACCATGTCCATGGTTTACTTTAATCAACTTTATAAAAATAAACTGTAATCGTTACTTTTTAATTGATTGTATTTTATAAACGAAAAAACAATTATAAATCACGGGAAGTGACCCTTTTTCGAAACTAATTCTATGGTAGACCTTCAGCTTAGTTAATTGTTTCGTTTATTTTAGCTCAAAAGTTAGACATAAAATAACTGTGGAGAAAACAAACCAGAAAAACGACGTCTTTGAATAAATGTTTGTGGTATAAAATAAAGAAAAGAACTTCTCATTAATTATAAATGTCATGTCCCCATCGATATCGGAATGGCAGGAGATTTTTCCTGTATGGTAGCGCCCTCTGTTGAACAAACAGATCTCTTCAGCCCTGCGGTAGCGCCCTCTGTTGGTCACCTGTAAACTCCCTTCAACCCCTTGTGACACACGGGAGAAGAATCTCCTGAAAAAGTCGCTGAACGGTAGGTTGTTTCAGTTTAAAATGAACTTTTCTACATGTCTCTACATGTTTCAAGCACATGTGATTTCTATTTATTCACATGTTGATTAGCGTGGTACTTTTAGGGTAACAAAATGACCCCTTTTTGGCGATGTACCGATACGGTCTGCTGTTTGCAGTCACAGTGCATGTAAGATCATGCGCCTTGTACAGCGGTGCGCCTTGTCTGTTGACGCTTGAATTTTTTTTGGTAATTTCACGGCCCTGCGCCTTGTACGCCCCGCGTCTTGTACGCAAGAAATTACGGTACATGTATCTTTACACTATTTTTCTATGTGGGACAAAATGTTGTTTGGACTCGGTTCATTTGAAGCACAACTAATCAAACTTATTCAAGCCACACACCATCCCCACACATGTACATAAACTTGCCAACCATCCCCACTCAAACAAAATTACACATCATTAGACCATGGAAGAAAGAGCAATGCCAGACATGTACATTTCACACATCCACCATACCCACTCAATCAAATTCAAACACCATTACTTGTCAGCAAGGATACACAATCCCACAGAATCAAACACCCAATCCTAACTTCACTGTACTTAACCTAACAAAATTAAACACTTTGCCCTGTTTGAATTTGTAGGGTATGGGATGGTTAGGGTTTTAAAATCTAGATAAACGGTTCATAAAAGGTTCTCTGCAATTTAGTTACAATCACATAAACCAATGATTAAATGATATGTTGGGCAAAGGTGGTTTGTAAAATTGAATTAAATTATGATTAAATATAAATAATTATCTTTCAGGTAGACTCCTGCGAGAAATGCTTCGGCAGACGCTCGGAGCAGGTGATGTATATAATTATAACAAGAGACAAGAATTAAGGTGTCGGCCATTAAATCTCATACGCTTGCTTTTATTGCTTGCTCCCTTTGGCTTCACCGGTCTCATCACCGAGTGGAGTTAGTGCCTTGGAGTAGACACTTCCAAAGCCGTGTATTTTGATTGTTATGAATTGTGTAAGTTCGCGGCGAACTTATTTGAATTTGATAATTCTGGGATTCCTGATAGACATCAGGAAGTTCCTCAAGTCTTATCACTGGAGGGAAAAGAATTGTGTGTAGTGGCATTTCGTCCACTTTTGATTAAACCCTTTTCATAGAGTTGGCCGACTCCTTTGATTGTTGAAATGTTTCTTTTGACCAAAAAGAGTCAAATTGAGGGAAATAAATGTTGACCCTGTCCGTGCGAGACAGTGAGCATCAAATGCTTTGTGTCATGAGTCTTTCATTGTTTGTCCGGGATAATACACATATGCAGCCAATCGAACCAGGAACACCAGGGCAAACCCCTTCTCTTTTTGATAGTGCACTGTGTTTTTTTACGTGCATTACACAACACACGGGACCAACGGCTTTACATGTACGTCCCATCCGAAGGACGAAGCAATAATGGTTAAGTGTCTTGCTTTAAAAGGACTCGAATCCACACTCTGCTGAACAGAAACACGAGAGCTTGAGTCCGGCCACGACACGCCATATGACCTTAGTCCAGGTGAGAGGCGAGAATTTTACCCACTAGCCACCCATGCCACCTAGATGTTTAATTTCAAAACAGAAAACACACCCAGACACCCCTCCATGTACCGTTCCATCAATGGATTTGTACAGACATTTTTACATTGCATTTAAGGGACTGTCATGACAACCCAAAGTCCCTACACAGTCACTAGACCTTTATCACACTGCAGATCTTTGTCAGATCCCCTGTATACACATTGACACTGATAGTTTGATTCTCAATTTATATTAAGGTACCAGACTATTTTTCAATCCAGCCTCAGGTTGGTTACATTGAGTTGAATGGAAGAAAAACCAAGATGGCCGCAAGTCTGTTCCAAGGCTTTTCATGCATCTTGATGGATTTGGTACAGCACAGACTCATTGCAAGCCATTCCTTGACAGGGGTCAGGCATATTTTATTGTCCAAATATCAAAAAACAATTACAATTTAATGGGAGAATAACAGACTGATAATGAAGCTCGGTAAAGAATAAGTACGGAGGACTTGTCTTTGAAAACTTGTCTTGCCATTTATTCTACTGATGCGAAGATTTCCAAATTCAGGAGACTACTTAGTTCTGAAAAGAACTGTCCTGCTTATTAACTAACTTCACATGCGCGTTTTAACCCAGATCTACTTTACGCAACACGGTACAAGAAAGATAGTACCAAGGCACATGTTTTGTACTTACGTTTTTCAGAAAATGAGAATATATCAGGTAGCTCTGAGGTCAGCGTTGCACAGTGCACTGTGAATTACCACTCTCTCCAAACTCTACAGTGGTCCTCTTTTAGCGATATCACTGCAACAACACAAAAACAATAAAACAAGGTTATTATTCTTTGATATGCTCCAAAAATGACTGGCCCATAAAAATTACTCGGTGAGAAGCGCTGCAGCGTATAAACTATTTTGAGAAAGGATTCCCTTCGAAGTAATATGGTTTGGATAAATTGTCACCCCAAAACATTTGAATCTGAGAAACAATTCATGCATGAATCGTTTTTCAGATTTCTGAGGGTGGGTGTCACTTCATGAATGCTGCTTTGTGGCGGCAAGAGATGTGGTTGGTACCCGCTGTCACCTCACTGAACATGGATGGATTTGAGTACATGAAACTGTACTAGTGTGAAAATACTATGACAGTTTTAGGCTGAATTTTCTCAGCAAGTAGATGGATTCGGCTGAAACTTTCAAGGCACCTGGCAGTGGTATTTTTTCAAAATAAAGCTTTTGTCATTATATATACATTTTTATGAGTGGAATGTGAATAAACAATTTACTAAGGTTAAAAAATTGTATTTTTCTTTTAATTACAAATTAAAAAATAGGCCCCCTTTACATGGCGCTGTTCGTGACGTCAATCGAGGCAGGAGAAAATGTGTAGTCTGGCCCCGTACATTACGTCTGGGTACCTGATCAGTATGATGCGTTTTCATATTATATTATATTGTATTATAATGTACCCATGTACCTCAGCTGGTACACCCTCTTTGACTTGCATCTTTCTTTTTCTATTCCCTCCTTTGTTGGTAATATTAATCTCACTGTTGCATGATACTTGTCAGATCATGGACGACATAGGTACAATACTATACGATGGTTGATGATGAAGAGATAAACCCAAGTATACACGATGCCATAGCTTGTAAATATTACCTTCCTCATGAATTTAATTCAAATTTTATGAATCATAAACAGTCATTCAGCCTATTTCATACTAATGCTCGTATTCTTGCCAAAAAACATGAACATTTAAACCTTCTTTTATCTTCTCTTACTATACAATTTTCAGTAATAGGTATTACTGAAACTTGGTTGAGTGACAACTCTCCACCTATATATAATATCAATGATTATTCACTTGTACGTTCTGATAGACAATCTGGTAGAGGTGGTGGAGTTGCGATGTATATTTCTAATTTGTTGTCGTATAAAATAAGACCAGATCTTACCTTTAACAATAATTTCATTGACTCAAAAAGTGTAGAAATTAACTTGCATAATACAAAAAAAATTATTGTTTGCACGGTCTATCGGCCTCCAAATACGAGCGTCGATATATTTTTGGAAGATTTAAACATTTTATTAGAACGGATAAATCATGAAAATAAAGATGTATACTTGATGGGTGATTTTAATATAGACCTGTTGAACTCGGATAATAATTATTATAATACTTTTGTGAATATTTTGCAAGCGAATTCTTTCACTGGAGCCATTGATAAACCTACAAGAATTACGCAGAATACATCAACTTTAATAGATAATATTTTTATGAATGTTGTTACTGAACATATGAATGCTGGTCTAGTTTACAGTGAAATATCTGATCACATTCCTATATTTCTTATTTGTAATAATGATCTCATGTCCCGTACAAAACAAAAGGAAATATCAATGTCTCGTAAATTTAAAGCAGAAAATATATTATCTTTAAATAATGATTTAATGATGGAAACATGGAATGATGTACTATCTTGTCGTGAAACTGATACTGCATATGAACTATTTTGGAATATATTCTCAGCCCACTTTGATAGATGTATTCCAAAGACTAAACTAAATAAAAATAAAAGAAAACCACAAAATCCATGGATAACGAAGGGAATTTTTCGTTCAATTAAGAAACGAAATTTATTGTACAAACGTAGTCTCCGTGATCCAAGTAACGAGAATAAATACGAATATAAATGTTATAGGAATAAATTAACAACAATAATTAGACTATCTCGTAAAATGTACTATGTAAAAGAATTTGAAAATGCTAACGGCAATATGGCATCTACCTGGAAAGTCATAAAAGAAACTCTTCGAAAGCAAAAGACCAAGTCAAACATTAATATCAACAATGATGGTCAGACAATTTCAGACTCTAAAGATATTGCAGATTGTTTTAATAAGTATTTCGTAAATGTAGGCCCTATTCAGGCATCGAAAATAAATTCCAATGGTTTAGATTATTTACAATTCCTTTCAAATCCATGTGATAAATCGTTTTTCTTTATGCCTACAAACTGTGTTGAAATTTTGAATATTATCAATTCATTGAAAATAAGTTATTCTTGTGGTCATGATGAGATGAGTACGCACTTTTTAAAACAAATAGCAGGAAGTATTGTAACGCCTCTAGTACACATTTGTAATTTATCACTTACAACAGGAGTCTTTCCGGACTCACTGAAAATAGCAAAAGTAATTCCAATATACAAAAAAGACGACTCTTCTCTAGTTTCAAATTACCGACCTGTTTCTATCTTACCAAGTATTTCTAAAGTCTTAGAAAGACTGACTTACAATAGACTGTATGATTTTCTAACAAAAAATGAACTATTGTACGAAAATCAATATGGTTTTAGAAAATTTCATTCAACGGAGTTAGCATTGTTACAATTATTTGATAGAGTGTCAGATGCCTTAGCTGATCATAAGCATGTTATTGGAGTATTCATGGATCTGAGCAAGGCATTTGACACTCTTGATCATACAATACTTATACGTAAATTGGAATACTATGGATTGAGGGGTGTTGCTATACAATGGTTTAAAAATTATGTAACAAATAGAAAACAATATGTATGTTATGATTCAAATGAATCAGAATTATTATCTATAACGTGTGGAGTGCCACAAGGGTCAATCCTCGGCCCTTTGTTATTTCTGATATATGTAAATGATATTTATAATTCATCAAATGCACTTCAATATATTTTATTTGCTGATGACACCAATGCATTTTGTTCCAATTCAGATTTTCAGATCCTTTTAAGAAATATTAACGCTGAATTACCAAAATTATCAAAATGGTTTAGAAGTAATAAACTGTCTCTTAATTTAAAGAAAACAAACTATATATACTTTCAGAACAGGAAAAATAATGATATTCCTGACATTGAAATTACTTTGGATGGTGAATTATTGGAAAAAAAGGATAACACAAAATTCCTTGGTGTTTTGATCAATGAAAATCTGAGATGGAATAATCATGTGCAATATATTTCTAATATTATTTCACGTAATATTGGTATTCTCTGTAAATTGAAATATTATGTCCCTTTAAATATCTTGTTTATGTTATATAATTCATTAATACTGCCATATATTTCATATTGTAACATTATATGGGCAAATTCGAAAAGTAACGTTGACACCATTATACTGTTACAAAAGAAAGCAATGCGTATATGTACTGATTCTTCCTATTGCGACCACACCAATCCCTTGTTTTCGAAACTAAAAACTTTAAAAGCAGATGATATATATATTCTACAAATAGCACTTTTCATGTTTCGCTTACAAAATGGTTTACTACCTTCTTATTTCCCCCCATTGTTTAATTTGAATAAAACCATCCACTCTTACCCTACAAGGCAAACTGAAAAATTCCATTTAAGAAATCCAAAAACCGCATTGGCTCTCAAATCCATAAGACACGCCGGCCCAGACATCTGGAACTCTCTGCCCATCGTAATAAGAAACCTTAGGACATTGTATTCATTTAAGAAGGCAGTTAAAACTATGTTATTGTCTAAGTATTGATCCTGTCGTGTGTAATTGTACTATATTCATGTTCGTGTGCACATTGACTGTATATTTAACAAGGATGTGTAATCGTCCATGACCTGGCATCGCTTAGCCATTCATGAATGAACCTGCATTCAATCAGCAGATGTACGAGATTTATTGTATTATTACCAACGCTCCTTCTCTCCCCTTTCTTTTTCTTCTCTGCAAGTCAGTCTTTTGTATTTGTTATTGTTGTTGTATCTAAGTTGAGGGCTGCGGGCACGTCAAGCTATTTGCTTATTTCTGTAGCCCTCCTGCATCTAATGTATGTTAATTATGCATTCAATATATTTGCTTAAATTCGTTTATTATCTGTATAAAATTATATACATTTAAATATTGTATCAAACCATACTATGTTCATGAAAATGTTTGATGCAAAAAGAAAAAAGATGCAGAAACCAATAAATCAAATCAAATCAAATCAAATCAAATATTCGGACGTCACCACCCAATGCAATCCTAGGACAGTGTACAGTCGACTAATACGAGACGCCAGAGGTTTTTCACCGGTCCCGAACTGTCCCATGCGCGTTTCTATGTCTTAAAAACGGAAGATACGAGCATGGTCATAACGAGAACACGGATAATACGAGGTATTGTTTTTCCACCAGAAACATTTCGCTGGTAACCTAAGCTTCACTGCAACTTCCCTTGCACACTACTACCAACGAAAAAATCCCCGGGCTATCCAAGTGTTCGCTGCATAGCGCTGAAAACGACGTCGGACCGGACCACTTTGCCCTCGTTAGCCTAACTTTCGATGCCCGTAACTGCCTATATTTGGGATCTGCAGGAAAAAAATGCTGGCTGACCCCATCTTTAGTCGTTTTGCTGCATCCAGCAGCAATTTTCGCTGGAAAAATGCAAGAAAAAAACCCCTTTTGGATAACCAAACGAAACGTACAATCTCACTACTTGCACGTTTATATACAACGTAAATGCAGGCAAGTTCGAGTGGGGTCGATGTTCAATCGAGGCAAAGTCTTCCTCGATTGACGTCACAAAAAGGGATGGGCGGAGTCGCCCCCAAACAACTTTATCTATTTTTTTAACATATAAATACTGACAAACAATTACTCAAAAAATAGTTTTATTGTTAATACTCTTATATTAAAATATAAAAAAATCTATTTCCAGGTGACTTTCATGTGACTATTATTGTATCTTACTTTTGCCTATAAATCAGCATTACGTTGAACCTACCTTTTAAGTAAAAGTACATACATTAGTCATGTCTTCCAACTAATTTAGCTTTCAAGGGTTTGACTTGAATCCCATTTTAAATCCCATTTTAAATCCCATTAGACCACAGGTCTTATATCTCAATGTTCACAGGCATGACTGTACCAGAATTATTTTTACCAGACATAAAAACGCCTTTGCAGAAAGTCTATGACATGTGTATGAGGAGGATCAGGATTGAAAAGCTTAAAAAAAGTTTTTGATAAAATTTCAAAAGGTACTTGTTGAAAGTATGCTGGATTGCAGTACTGGTTTGGGTGTGGGGTTACATCTACTGGCCAGGACTGGTTTGGGTGTGGGGTTACATCTACTGGCCAGGACTGGTTTGGGTGTGGGGTTACATCTACTGGCCAGGACTGGTTTGGGTGTGGGGTTACATCTACTGGCCAGGACTTGTTTGGTTGTAGGGTTACTGGCCCATGGAAAAACAATTAACTGCAGGACTTGTTTGGTTGTGGGGTTACTGGCCCATGAAAAACACTAGACTGCAGGACTTGTTTGGTTGTGGGGTTACTGGCCCATGGAAAAACACTAGACTGCAGGACTTGTTTGGTTGTGGGGTTACTGGCCCATGGAAAACACTACTGCAGGACTTGTTTGGTTGTGGGTTAGGGAGGACCTCATAACCTAACACATGGTAATGCCTTGTTGTACAGTGAGGTACAACAAGGTACAACAAGGTATTGCCATCAACAGGTTTTATGAATGGAAGTCCTGTGATTCATGAATACTCAGTATGCAAGAGGTCAAACAGGAGGAAGTGAGGCTCATTAAAAATGGCTGAGCCATCACAATAGACATCTTGATGAAAGGACTTGAGGGTTAATACACAATGCTTGACCAGTCCACCTTCAAGCCCTATTGTTATGGGATTAAGGGATTATTGCCATAAACCTCAGATCCTGGAGAGGCAGAAAGTGGTATAAGTATAAGTTTTTTTTTATTAAACTTTCAAATCATATTAATACAAAATATATGTTAATGGCCTTATTTTCCATCATAGCGAAATCTTTCTCGACATCGGATTGAATATAGTTAGGTTATTTTTGTATTTACATGTATTTGTTTATTTTGCGTTAATTATATTTTTCGTTTAGTGTGTGTATCCTTGGGGGAAATTTTATGTCTTTTAAATAAAACATAAAACAATCTGTATAAAAACCTCGTTTCCCCCCCCCCCCCAAAAAAAAAAATACCAAACAAAACAAAACCAAACAAACAAACAAAGATACAGGACTGATAACTAAACCAGGACGGGGAATTTTGACGGGGCTGAGACATAACCGGGCGGGAAAATATTACGGGACTGAGAAATTGCGGGCTAGGAAATATTATGGGACAGGAAACGGAAAATGATAAATAACCCGGGAGGGCGAAGTATTACGGACGGGACTGTGAAAATCCCGGGACGGGGAATTATTATTATATCAATATTACCCGAACTTAAAATAAGTAATACAAAAATTATTGAGTAGCAGAAAACGGAACAGAGAAATAACCCGGGGACTTAGAAATTTCTGGGACGGGGAAACATTACGGGACAGGGGAAACATTACGGGACTGAGAAAAAAACTGGGAAGGGGAAATAAACCGGGAAGGGGAAAATAAACCGGGAAGGGGGAAATAACCTGGGACTAAGAACTAACCCGTGACAGGGAATTACTGAGTGGCAGAAAACGGAACGGACAAATAACCCGGGGACTGAGAAATATCCAGGACGGAAAAAACAATTTACAAAAGGAAAAAATACTATTGTAACTTGGTGATATTTTCAACCTAACCCTACAAATTCAAACAGGGCAAAGTGTTTAATTTTGTTAGGCAAAAGTACAGTGAAGTTAGGATTGGGTGTTTGATTCTGTGGGATTGTGTATCCTTGCTGCTAAGTAATGGTGTCGGAATTTGATTGAGTGGGTATGGTGGATGTGTGAAATGTACATGTCTGGCATTGCTCTTTCTTCCATGGTCTAATGATGTGTAATTTTGTTTGAGTGGGGATGGTTGGCAAGTTTATGTACATGTGTGGGGATGGTGTGTGGCTTGAATAAGTTTGATTAGTTGTGCTTCAAATGAACCGAGTCCAAACAACATTTTGTCCCACATAGAAAAATAGTGTAAAGATACATGTATGATGTAGTTGTTTGATTATGTTACGTTGGGTACTGTGTGATTTCACTGATCAAATTTTGCACATATGCCAAGTGTACACACTCCAACAAAATCAAACAAAAAAGGCCTGTTGGAGTTTGTTAGGTTGTGTATCGTCCCCCTAAGATTGGGTACAGTTCCCGTCGCATGGTAGTATAAGCTGTTGGAATGTGTTGGGTTAGGGATGGATTCTAGTAAAAACGCTTTGGGAGTTTAGGGTTAAAGAAGCACTCTGAGACGCTTGTAGATAAGGGGAGAAATGCAGAATTAAACAAGCGATAACTCGAGGTTGAACCCTGGATAACCCCGGAAAACCTTCTTGAGACTTATAGTTCTGGTCCGTTTAATATTCCTTTAGAACCGAGTACTATTATTGTTACTATTATTAAACATATTGTGAAAAACAATACATGTGGTATGAACAAACCAAGATCCTGTTTCGCTATTATAGTTTGATCAATCAGTTAAAACACTTGACTGTGGAGACAACTTTCAATCATGTAGAAGACCTTCAGGGGTGAACGGATCAGTGTTCCAGAAACTGTTTATTTGTTTGTTGATTTCTTAATTCATTAACACAAGAGGTAGTCCTGTTCATTTACTTGAACAGGCCTCCTTTGAAAGACAAACTTTATTTTGTATTTCATTTTTTTTGTCTTGCGGACACTGCAGTGCATTGTGTTTGTATATTTGTGCAGGAGAATTGACAGTGGAAAGTAATTTCATCTGGTTTATCATTCCTGAATTACAATCTCAAACTTAGTCTTGAAATTTGTACACAAAGTTATCATAGTTTCTTGTGTTAGTGCAACCTTTGATTGTTTCAATCCTATAAATGTAAATGTATATACAATAAAACTAACCTGTGAAAATTTCATTTCAAAACGAGGAATCATTTTTGAGATATTGCCAAAAATCTGGAGCTGTAATGTCCACGCAAGAAGAATAATCCGTAATTGGAATACACAATCTGAAAAACCTTTCTGAGATTGAAATGTTTTTGAATCCCTTTCTCTAAAACCACATTCCTTTAGAAGGGAATTGTTTCTCAAAATATTATACATTATCAACAGCTGCAGTGCTTCTTACCAAGTAAGTTTTTTGGTAATTAACTATTGGAGTAATTACCAAAGATACCCTGCCTTTGGGAATCAACTTGAAAGTTAGTTATGTAAAAATCAGCATTTAACCGGCCAGACAAGTTGGCTAACTTATTATTGATTGAACCCCAACTGCTGCTGAGGTAATGTACAGGAGTACAATATTTATTGAAGTAGTTTGTTTTTATTATAGGCCTACATTTATGAGTGTTTACATTGAAAAATACCATCTCTTTATAATATCTCCTGTGGCTATTCTTTGTTCTAACTATATTTAAAGGTTCTGACTAATTGTGCATTATGCAGGAAAAATACCACCTCTCTAAAATATCTCCTGTGACTATTCTTTGTTCTAACTCTGTTTAAAGGTTCTGACTAAATGTGCATTCAGTAAAAATACAATCTCTCTAAAATATCTCCTGTGGCTATTCTTTGTTCTAATTATATTTAAAGGTTCTGACTAATTGTGCATTCAGTAAAAATACAATCTCTCTAAAATATCTCCTGTGGCTATTCTTTGTTCTAACACTAAAAAAGGTTCTGACTAATTGAGCATTCAGTAAAAATACTGTACCATCTCTCTAAAATATCTCCTGTGGCTATTCTTTGTTCTAACTCTATTTAAAGGTTCTGACTAATTGTGCATTCAGGAAAAATACCATTTCTCTAAAATATCTCCTGTGGCTATTCTTTGTTCTAACTCTATTTAAAGGTTCTTACTAATTGTGCATTATGCTGGAAAAAATACCATCTCTCTAAAATATCTCCTGTGGCTATTCTTTGTTCTAACTCTATTTTAAGGTTCTGACTAATTTTGCATTATGCTGGAAAAGTAACATCTCTCTAAAATATCTCCTGTGGCTATTCTTTGTTCTAACACTATTTAAAGGTTCTGACTAATTTTGCATTCAGTAAAAATACCATCTCTCTAAAATATCTCCTGTGGCTATTCTTTGTTCTAACTCTATTTTAAGGTTCTGACTAATTGTGCATTACGACAGAACCCTCACGTTCCTTGACACTGCCACGCTTTCAATTGTAAGCTGAGTAGATCGTTTGAAGTACAGTGTCAAACGTATACAGTGGACGTTGTACAACTACTTCTAATCCTTAAATCTTGTCCAGCAAACCTAAGTACTTAAGGGAGATGAGCAATACATTAGGTTACATCCAAGTGACAAGATAAACCTTGTCAGTACAGGAAGGAAGTGTTCTATTGTGACAAGTACATGTCGGCACCGGTTAAATGACAAATCACAATGAAAATAATAAACTATCAATGAGACAACAATAACAACAGAATGAAAGAGTAGTCGGTGAGGTATTAAAAGAATGGTTTTCTTGCTCAAGGAAACAAGTGTCAAGATAGCAACTTGAACCCACTGATTAGAAACAACAGATCAAAATTGTTAAACCTTCACGATTCTGCATGGCCCCTTTTGTGGAACTTATGTGGTTTTCTACAAACAACCGTGGTCATTCAGCTATATCTAGCAGAATTGCACGTAATAGTAGGCTATAACATGTTTTCTTTAGTTAACTTTAAATAACATTAATACTTAGTTGCAATCCTGCATATTTCAGCAGCTTGTTATATGGAAACTCACTATCAGTCAGTATGACTTTTCAGGATGTGTGGAGAAGACTAATTGGAAAAGCCTCAGAAACTTTCACCCCGTAATAATACTAAAGCCCTTTTCACACGATCCCCCAAAAAACCTAGATTCCTTGCGACGAATTTTACGAGCGGGGATTGTTTACTTCAAAACTCACGCTTCAGTTTTTGTCGTAGGTCGGTACCTACTACAAAATTTCACAATGTTTGAGAACATTTTGCAAGGAATGTAGAACATGTAAAAAAACTGCTGTCCTTTCACACGAAGCTCATTTTGTAATATTTTACAAACATTGAGAAAATTTCGCCCGGAATGTTGGTTTTTTTTAACGTCGTGTGGACTGGAAAGGGCTTAACTTGTGAATTGTTTCAGGACTCTTTTCAGAGCTGTATCAAAGTCAATCAAGTCAATCAAGACCAATGACGTAATTGGTGTTTAACCTGAAGACTACAATTTTAGGTAACAAATTTAGGATACTGAGAAAATAACAGTGCCCAGTTTTAAGAAACATGTAAGCATGAAAACTTGCTAAGCACAGAACAATAATTGCTAAGCAGAAACAGGCAACCAACCAAAATTCCATCAAGTTTTACATTGTTGTGACTGGTGCCCCACTCATTTTTTGCTTAGAAAAGAACTAAGCAGTATTTTTCTGCTTAACAAATATGAAATTGGGCCCTGGTTACATGTAGCCCTGTAAAGTGCACAAATCTACAATATGGGTGGTAAATGCAGAATTCTCCGGTAAGCAGAGCCATGAGTTTGGGCCCTGGTCCCAGTTTCATAAATCTGCTAAGCAGAAAAAGGCGCTAAGCTTATTCCCCAAAAGGGCACCACAGGTATCAAACCCAAAAGGTATAATAAGGATTGGGCATTTGGGACGTAAAACCTGGTAATTAATTAGTACCTTACAGTGTTGAAGGTCTCGAGACCGGTTTTGCCGGTCTCGGTCTCGGTACCCTGTGGTCTCGGTCTTGGTCTTTGTCTCGGACCCTTCCGTTCTCGAATATTTGACTGGTCTCGCTTCGAGACCAGCCTTTTTACCATTATTTAACACATGAAAGTAATTGGCGGGAGGTTGAGAACATCCCAACCTCCCTCCCCTGCCTGTGCAAAACGATTGTGCATCCAACCAATAACTTGTACAGAACACATACTGTGTAGCATGCCCATGAAATAATCTTGCATGTGCATCGTACCATACGAATACTGTACATGTATACACATTCATGAACAGTATGCATTTTGCACATGATACTGTACGTATGGGACCTGCCCCCGATTTCACGAAACTCATCGCAAGAAGCGATGCATCGTATGGTTTGCGATGCGTCGCACACCTAAGACACGTCGCGGCTGCGACGAGTTCTACATTCCGTTTCACCATACACGTCGTAAGCGCGACGAGTCGCAACTCAAAACCATTTTCACGAGGATGAGGATGAACTGCTAAAGTTGTGTGGCTGTTTTGTGTTGTATACAACTTGGTCATGAAACAGTCGTGTATACATGTAGTTCATTCAAGATGGCAGGAGAGTGAAATGTCGTCTGCTAAAAGTACTCAAAGTATTGTTGTTGATCTGAGTTTCTGTCGATCTTTTGGGTTACATTTTTAGAAACTACATACAAGTATTCCTAGTGCAAATTATTACATTACAGTCAGTCGCTACGATAACGACTCGTTATCATATAAATCATTAGGTCAACAAGAAGGCATTGTGTATTCTGAATCAAGCATATCAAGCATTTTGCAAGTATTTGCGCGTTGTCAAATGAAACATCGCTTTCTTAAGACGACCCTTTGGGTAGTCGTAACTTACGACGTTTCTTCCACGTAGTCAAGGAACTTGCGACGTATCCGACGCATCGTAACTTTGATGAAATCGTTTTTATACGCATCGCAACTTAAGACGTGTAACCGGTCGTATCTTATTTTACGACGCGTCGCAGCGCTTCGTGAAATCGGGGGCAGGTGTACTGTTCTGCTGAAGACCTCCTTGCCAAATACAGTCGCCATCGGCATTGCAGTGGAGGTGTTGCTTCCAAAGGATAATAATAATAATAATAATAAAAGCTTTATTTAATGATGGTAACAAGATGGATACAAGATGGCAGCTTGTGAAACACCTACAGGAGGCAAATATTCAAATCTGCCCCTAGGTTAAAGTGCACTAGTTCCGGCAACAAATAGCTAAGACCCTTGCTTACAAAATTCTGTCAGTTCCAGCATACTCTGCAGGTGGTGACATTATCATGCACCCCCATCAGGCAAGACTGCCAGTGATGTTGGGCATGCTTGATGTTTAAAAAATGCAATGAGAGTATTCGTTAAAATGTGCCACAAATAATCTTTTTATCATAATTGTTTCACCTGACCATAGAGAAAGGTCCGTGGTCCTTTCTCTATGACCTGACCAATGGTTTGGTTGGATTATTAATTTTTGGAAAGGCCTGTGATTTGTAATGATGTTTTCCTGATTTGGGGATTTTCTTTTTTCATATGGGCTATCGTCCCTTTCTAGGAAATACACAAACTTTCCATCAAAGAAATTACAGAAATTTCTTTTTTTCTCCATTTGTGCTGGGTAGGTATTTCATACAGATAAGATACTATAAAAAAAACATCCTTGAAGTTCACATGGTTGATGTCTAGACCTGTTGGACAAGATGAGACTGCTTTTATCAGCACTTTTCTTTTTGATATGACGAGGAGTCAGGAATGCATCCCTTGTTTTTGTTAGTAGCTTGGTTTTTACCTTGTTTTCATGAGAATAAAATTGTGTGCACAATCACTGGTCTCGGTCTTGATCTTGGGACCTTCAGGTCTCGGTCTCGGTCTTGGGCTATTGAGTCTCGACTACAACACTGGTACCTTATCAAGGCTTATTGTCAGTTTATCGTGTACACATTAAAGAGGGAGCTATACAATCTGCTGTCTTTTAAAACCAAAGTTACACTTTACAGTCCCACAATCTCTTCAATATCTAAAGCAAAACTGAAGGATTTAGAAGGTCTTATTTATTTTTATAAGCCTGGTACGGTAGGCCCATTAATCAAATTTGCTTATAACAGGGTCAGGCATGTGTGTAGCATGGATTGACATTTAAAAGATTTAGTATTTACCATTACTACACAGAGAAGAAAAGAATATTAGGATTTGTAGGAAATTGGAGAAGAGAAAATGGGAGGATTTGGGCCGCACTCTAGCCAAACTGCCTTGTCTGTAAGGGTTTACTCAAGCACAGTTCCAGTACAGCATTCACGCACAGCTTTTTCACATCATTGTGTACACACAGTACAGACCGAGTATAGCTATGAGTAGAATTTAGAAAAACATCCCGCAGTGTTGAGTGTATATTTCGCTTCGCCAGTCACTGTACTAGAAACAGTAAATAGGAGTAGCCTAGTCGTATCTTTGTACAAAAGCTTTTGCTAAGAAGACTAAACTAGAATTTACTTACCTCTAATGCGTTCCTGTACCATTTTCCTCCAATATTATCGCAAGAAGTGGATATTTGCGACGCATTTTGAGGATGGGAACACGTCAAATCTTTCATTTCTTTCCCTTCTACTTCCGCCTTCGGCTTTGCTGTTCATGCAACAGTTAGCTTATAGTGCGCCCTCTGTCGACGAGAGACTAACCTATCATGATGTCACAACAACTTTTAGGCTGAAAAGAATGCCCAGATTTATTATCAGGCCAATTAATGACATTACAATTCAATAATAATTTTAGAGACAGCTTGTAATCAATCGAATCCATTCTAAAACAAGAGATCATCGGAGAGCCAACATTTACCCTGAGTTTGTTGGGGTGGGAGTTTAGGTGGGGCAAGATGATCCAACCAAGAGTTCAACTCACCAACGGGCACAACTTTTCTAAAGGAATTCCTTTTCCCGAATCATCAATTTCGACCAATGGTTCGTGGTTATAGGAGCGATTTATGGTGATTGGAGGCAATGGGTTGAAGGAATTATACATAAATGTCCTACTCTAAGGTCACATGCAGAAAAAGCAACCTTGACAAACTTGATTAGAACAAAATCACGTTTTCCTCTTCACAAGATATCTAATGGGCAGCGTACAGGGCATACCTTCCGGTTGGAGAAAGGTGGAAGCAATGCACTACCCAAATTGTTGGTTTTTTTTTTTATCAAAGCCTTGTCCCGTGACCCGCTGCAGCCGCACTTCAAACCCTCCTGGCCACACTGAAGGAGCCTCCACACAAAAATTAATATTCGTTTTACCCTCCCCATGGTCCCTCGTCTCCATATAGACTTCCATGTTGAACAACATAATAATTAGGGTCAATGGGATCGGGAAGGTTTGCTACACGTTAAGTAGTTGAGTAATTCAAGCCACAAGAGGGCACGCTGTAACGAGTTGTAACCGAGCGCATTTCACTATCCACTATCGATCACTGACGTCTTGGGCCAAGACTAATGTGCTGGATGTCATGGGATAATATAATTGTGTGGCCATAATCATGTATTTAGGTTCACCCTTTGATTTGCCCATGGCATATGGCAGCATAATGGGGGGGGGGGGGGGGGGGGGCTACAACAACCAGATTATGTGAAGGTTCCCACTCTCTGAAAACTCAACCCAAATTTCAACCCTATAACCCTATATACTCCAACCCTGTATCAAAAGAAGTAACAGTTTTTAACTGGATCCCTTTTGACAATCAAAGTGGAACAGTCTCCTCGGGAGAGGAAGAAGGAGCTTGGTTCTGAACGTTTTGACTGTAAGTTTGTTTATTCATCATCCTTTCGAATAATTACTCCAAATGTTATACAACATTTTTGACAGTTAAGGTATCTTTTCAAAAGATATTTCATACTCTATAAATAAGCAATAATTCAAGGCTTACCATCTGCTGTTATGGGGGAATTACTTTTGTATGCACAGCCTTGATTACTAACAACATTGATTTGTTCAATGTGTGTTAATCCTTCGAACAATAAGTGATAACACCACGACTCTGTAATTATCCTATTTTGGATCAATTTTTCAATAACATTTAATATGATCGGTGAGTCTAACTATAAGCGCGGGTCGAAGATGTCTCTGATGCGTAAATATACACTAGAACGCTGGTCGCAATGCGTGGATAAATAATTATAATGGCCTTTTCCAAACGTAGGCTTATTATAGACTCCGGCTCTGGCTTGGGCTGCGTCGTTCAATTTAGAGATCAGTGTGTGTTTTTACACTGTGCTTCAACATCAAATAGAGCCATGAGCCTGATGCGAGGTTTCGAAAAGACCCTATAATGCCTTATCCATAAAGGCGTAATGAATGTCGCATGGACTCTTTGGCGTCTTTCGATGAAACAACCAGAAACGACCATTTTGTTGATATAGGGGCCTATCTATTACCTAATTGAAGTCGAGTTAATGCATCACCAAACATTTTATTTATTTACCCAAGGATGGAATTAAGGATGCAGTGTTTGTATTTGCTTCACCCACCTTTTCCCCTGTACTTGTCTTTGACAACCAACATATCGCATAGAATGCAGCATGAATTAATATTTGGTTCCATTATGTCCCCATAAAAAAACAACATTCAAAGCTATGTTTTTGTAATGTTTTTTTATTTATTATTTGTGTCAGGATACAGAAACTTCTTCGTAAGTTTCTTTCTGCAACGAAAGCTCAAAGTGTACTTGTTGGTGTGAAAATAATGTGGGTAAGACCCTAAGAACAATGCGGCGCGCATTGATTGCCTTTAAACCAAACTGTTGCTTGGACGGCAACCTAGAAATGGAAAAAGAAGAAGAGAAGATCGAAAGATGAAATCCAAACATACACAAACACGACAACTTGGACTAAAATAGCAAGAACGAGAAGAGAATGGAAATTGCATGAGGAGGGCTTCATCCAACAATAGACAGCACAGCCTGATGATGATTATGATGCTTGAATCTTCTTAAAAAGTTCAAATAACCCAAAATGGTAGTATCGAGGTTCAGTTTATGTTTTTGCCGTACGTGTCTCTTTAAAATAAAAGCACAATAAATAACTTGACAAACAATCGGGTTTTAAGTACAGTTTATACAATATTTATGAAAATATAGTGAGATGTAGTGTTGATACATAAATACTATAGTACGATCATTAAACTCGCATAACAATACTAGCAGAGACAACACGTGTAAATAACAATTGTTTTTAGTTTGTTTTACTGGACAATGTTTCACAATTTTATTATGGAATTGTATTAAATTCCTTTGTAGATTACATAGACTTAGGTAATCAGAGCCCCTAAATAGACAGTTTAATGGACCTTATGCGCCTGACGTCGTTAGTAGGGCGCCCTCCGCTATAGGTCTAGTCTTGATTGGCGACGCTGTTTTTTGTACTAGCCAACAATAGAGGGCGCTACATTGACTGTTTGGGAGGCTGACTCAGAAGGACTGGCAATACAAGTCTATAAATCTGGTTCGTTTTGATCCAGATGTTCGTGTGATACAGATATCTCTTCTCCAGTAATTCGTGTTGCGGACAGTAATTCGTGTTGCGATATCGCACTACGTTAAACAAAATGAACGTCGCCAATCAAGACTACTATAGGTCAAAAGACGGT
Source organism: Leptasterias polaris (assembly GCA_037783415.1). Lineage (NCBI taxonomy): Eukaryota > Metazoa > Echinodermata > Asteroidea > Forcipulatida > Asteriidae > Leptasterias > Leptasterias polaris. The sequence goes on from JAZGTN010000192.1 coordinate 840,764, forward strand.
TGCCCATTGGCCCATCCTCTACCGACGCGCGTACAACGATGCGCGTTATTCATTAATTCATCAAGGTTTTACCTCTAAGATTGCGTCGTCATCACGTCAATGCATAAGGTCCGTTAGGCCCATCTCACACGATTTACAGGCGACAATAAAATGCACTGTAAACAAAAGTTACAGTTTTATAGCAATTATGAATGCTTCCAACAGTGTCTTATTAGGCCCTACTATCTTCAAGAAATTGAAATGACATTTTAATGGTGAATAGATTTGGAGATTGCCTGCCCGTTACTAATTGCCTTAAAATTGCAGGCGTTATATTCGTCCTTCTCTAATCAAAATTACGATTGTTTGACCCTCAGAAAATTCAGCAACATTATAAGACAAAAAATAGCCTGAAAAGTCTCTACCATTTTGTACATAGAAGGTGAGTCCTTATACTACAAACAAATTGCAAATTGTTCTCCAAGGTTCAAATATTATGTCTGCAATTGCCTGGTGTGACATGGCCACAAGTGTATTCAGCATTACCCTTTAAAATAATCATTTATAAATCAAATAAGCCCGATGAACAGCTGTTGTCAGTAGAGAGTGAAATCTGCGAAATGTAAAAAGGGGGATAATATCGGAATCGTAACAACCGTCAAATGTGCTGGGTTTTTATGTACACCCTGGGAGCATTTTTTTTAAACCTTAGCGAGGGGTTTTGTATACTGTAATACTGCCAATTCCTGTCTTGAGATGAGACTACAAACATTTATGCCTATAGGGGATTAGGGTTAGGATTAGAGTTGGGGTAAGGGTTAGGGTTAGGGTTAGGGTTAGGGTTAGGGTGAACCGTAGTCTCCTATCTCAAGACGGAATTGACAGTGTTACAGTACAAAACCCCTCGCTGCGGTGTAAAAAAACAATACGCACCCTGGGACCCTGTTGGGGTATTTATTGGCTTGTTTTTGTTCATTATTTAAAACCAAGTAGGCCTAATCAAAAATGAAGAAAAATATAAATGCGTGGTGATTCATTTTGGTCCAGTTCAAAATCTCGAGCAGCGAGTGAAAGCATTTGAACTAAGACGGTAAAACGATACTTTTGCTTTGTATAATGCAAATTTTGATTTTGTGTTTTGGATCCAAAGGTTTATAGTTTTGTCTGTTCGGATATAGGCCTAACCCAGAGAGGAATGGGGAGAGAACAGTGGGGCCCACGGATTCTCCTCGTGGGCACTCCCAGTTTTCACTCCTTTATTTCAAACAACATTTTTTATGCTTCTGATAACTTGTGAAATAAATAAACAAAAAATAAATATATATATACAAATATAAATCTACAATCATATATATAGGCCCTTCAAGTCTCGCACATAATCGAACATTGGAACATTGTTCGTGAGTGTGTTTCCTTAACGCGTTTAAACAATGTATCATTTGGGACCAACCAAAGTGGTCCCAACAATTTTCGATTACGCGCGAGACTTGCACGGTCTGTTGACAGTGGCACGTGAACGCATTCACCTTAATCCCAATATTTTAGTTACTTTTTTTAACTGGGGGTAAGTAAAATGGGGTTTCAAAGAACACTTATTCTTGCGGCTTTACATTTTATGTTCGAAAGCATTCAATGCCGATATCGCTCCAAATCCCACTATCACGCATGCAAACTTGGCCATGCCATCTTTCTTGGAGTTGAGCTCTTGCGGTAGAATCTCAATAAATGTAACAAACATGAATGTACCAGTGGCCATTGCTTGCAGAATGGCATTGACCATCAGGCTCGAGCCGGGCATCTCTTTGTTTTTGGCTAGGGTTGCTAGGGCGATGGGTATACCGATAGCTACCCCTATTGGAGACATCAGCGAGAAGATGACGCAGTACAAAAACTTGGCGGTGCTACTCACGTACGTCTGGGCGAAGCTAATCGAAATGGTGAACGCCTCGATTCCCTTGTGGAGGGCGATAGCTATAAATATATCGACGACGTCTTTTCTTTTGAGCTGTAACCCGATGGCCAAGCCTTCGAATATTGAATGTAGAGAGAGTGAGATCAGAAGTATGACAGCCCGTAGGGTGGTGAGTCTTGTTGGCAGATTCAACATGCCGGCGTCTTTGTCATCGTCCTCCACCAAAGGCTTTTGGCTGTCAGCTTTAGACTCGTCTCCTGTCTTTGAAGGATCCGATGTTTGCCCAGTGTTATTTGGATTAGATTTGTCACTGGTTACCTCTTTATCAGCAAAAGCAACCTCCTCTGGCTCTTCGTCATTGATAGCAAGTCTATTTTGGCAGAGGTAGATAATTTGCTCCACGAACACTATCAAGAAGAATCCTCCAGCCGCTGTGAACTCGGCCCAGTTGAAATGGTACATCAAGCCTTGCATTTCGAACGCATCCATCATCAGCATTCTGGCTTCCGGGAGGAGATGGATCAGCGCGATTCCCATGAAGACTCCGCCGGCAAACGCGTTCAGCCAACCCACGGCACGTTTCACTCGCTCACGGTGTTTAGGGTCCCTCATCGACGTCTTGGAGATGAGGCATATTGGGATTAACCCAAAGAGCAAAGCCGCAGCCAGGAGTGTGAAAATGGAGACCACTTTGATTTCTGTAACCTCCAACATGATGCCGAACTACAGCAGTTGAACACTATGCGTTTATTTATATAGGTTTATACAACACACACTATTCAGACATCCATTTAAGTGCACCCGCGGGCTGGTTGTAAAGCTTATAAATACTGGTTATGACGAATAAAGTCAACCGGTTCCGCACTGCCGTACAATCTGGTGCCATGAACCCGGGGGCATGCACAAGCAAACTCGTTTTATGTCAAAAAGGTGATTGTTACCAACCAACAACAAATGGGGCAGACCAGTGTATATGCAAAGTATTCACAAATCGTTATTTTTGTTATGCAAACACGATCCCATCTGTTGAGTCTCAATTCACATTGGCCTCGGTTTAGGCTTTTCAATATTGGTAGCAATCGATTAACAATCACGAAGGTCGTGGTAATTTTGGTGCAATTTTTGTTGTTGCTGGTATATAAGCATTGGCAAAATACAATCGTGCTGCATTATGATGTATCGTTTTGATTGACATTTTGATAGGCCTATAATTGCAAAACACAACTGGCCGATTAACGGACAGACACGTTTGGTCTACATGCATATACGTATAATTCAATTAAGTTTGAAGAGGTTAATTCACAGGGGGAAAAAAAGTTCAACAATAATCTCATAATTTGATGTGGAAAGGGGACTTTCAACTCCATTACTCAAGATCGAATAATTCTCTCGTATGTATAAGTAAAATTTGTATTTAAACAAAACACTAATAAAAAAAGAACAGTTTTTAACTTGTTTTATATCATCGTATTCCTAATGCGATAACTGCGTCAATGTCACCGACACAAGCAATCATTCTACCGCAAGTCTACCTCGCCGTGTTTGCATTTTTCGATCGGTCTTCTCTCGCTCTGGTCAGGTGAGTTGCCATTGTAACCAAGATGAAGTCGAGAAACTCAAACAGGGTGGTCAGGCTGGCCCCAACCAAGAGGCCCATATAACCTCCAATGCTGCCTGGAAACCAAAAGTGAGAAGAAATGAGACTCACGCCCCCAATTGTCTCATAAAACTGTTCAAATCAAAAATTACTTGCGACTGAACAAATTGCTACCGTGTAAATCATGTGTAAATTTGTGTTCTAAAATATGATTATATTTCATACTTTCAACCTCACTATGTTATGCAAAACCTAATTCAAAAGTGACGTAAAATGCAACAAAATAATTGTCCAATGTGATTGAGGAAGACTTAATATTAATAATAATACTGGGTTGTTATTTAGCGCTTTATCATACCCCTAGGGGCATGTTAAAGCGCTCAGTATTTGTTTTTTTAACAGGATAAGCAGAGCTATGTTTTTAATAAATTATGAGATCCATTTAATAATGTAGGACCTTCAAATGGTTTTACACCAAAAAAGGGTGCTGCGGCGCATTCAGCAGCCACAACCTGAATCACAGGGGCAAACCCCTTGGACTTGTACAATACAAAGTGGTAATTTTTATTGGAAGAGTTTATTCGCTCTAATTGTGTGAAGTTTTCACAAGATGTGTTTCGCACAAAGGAACCCTTTGATTTAGTTCATTATCCACGAATGCTTACTTTGGAATGCGATGAAATTGTGTAACGATACTTTTTTTGTTTAATGTTGCATAATTCAAATTGTCACTAGTATGATAAATAAACTTACTCTGCAAGTCTAGGTCACTGTAGGATGCGACTTCTTCGATTCTTTTGAAGCTTATTTCCTCGAAATAGATTCTGACCTGCAGCACGTTTTTCCTGAACGCACAAGAAGAAAAACACAGATTCCACCAAAATGATTAGATTTGATTATCATGGAGTATAATACCAACAAACCGCTCTTTCAACTAACAACATCCATGGAGTTCACTTTTAAAATACGAAGAGGTGTTAAATAGGCCATTACTTGTTTTATGCAAGTTCGAACATTGATAAAACATGTTACGCACGAGAGCATTTTAAGATGAAAACAACTCTGGGGAGCTGAAGGTATATCCCTCTTAAAACAGTCTAGATTGTAGGATGGAGGGAAACATGCACGAGGCAAGGAGTTCCAGAGAGATGCAGTACGTAGAAAAGCTGTTGGAATTGGTCTTTGTTCTATACGTCTCAGCAAAGTGAGAGTGTATGGGTGAGAACCATAAAGTAGAAAACCTGGTTTCTCGCTCAAACACCCTGATAGGAGGAACCAGGTCAGACACACTGGTGGCACATTTACCATGAAAATATCTGTAGAAAAGACAGAGAATGGCTACAGACTTACGGTGGGAAAGAACTTGTAAAGTTTGATCATAACTCTTCACCAACAAGATTAACAATACATCTGCACTCTATTTTATAAAGACAAATGGCAGGCAGAAGCTCCGGCCCAAATGTGACAACAGTACTCCAGTAGGGGACGTGTAGTTGTCTTTTTACATGTAGAGAATAGCATCAGGAGGCAAGAACCTCTGAGCTCAATAAAGACGACCAACTTGCATGGAAGCGCTCTTTGCAGTACAAGAAGGCAAAAATCTGCTAACCCATTGAATAGAAGGAAATGTATCATCTCTAGAATGAGACAGAACAGTAGTTTAGTTCTTTTGAAATAATATACATTAATGGGGGAAAAGATGGGTCTTTATTATTCAAAGTTAAATTTGTACCTGATCTCACTTTCGGACATATTCAAGGCTTTCATGACTTCCTCTGCTTGATCTTGCCCAGGCCAAAGCGCAAAGGAAACTCCTCGCGGCTCGTACACGGTCAAATTGCAAGGGATTTGACACTCGGCGGATTTATCAGCAGCAGTAAAATTAGCTGGGGGGGGGGGGGGGAAGAAAAAAGTCAATGATCACAATTTAATGGGTGTTTTTTGCAATCGACAATCATTCTTGCCATGTGGTCGGGCGTCCGTAGAGCGCCACCGCGAGGTGTGGACAAACTTCGTGTGGCCGCCTCCAGTGTTTCTAATTTGGATGCTGCGGTTTCTTTATAATATATTATGCCCTATATGTATCATCTTCATCTTCACTAATGACTTTGTATTGAATTGAATTAATGTTACTTCATGCTTTAAGCTGTAGAATTACACACGTCGTTTACCAGCAGTGAGTATAAGCACCCGTATAGTAAAGACTATAGTGGATAAGGCCTTTTCCGAACCTAGGCTCAGGCTCCGGGCTCCGTTGAATCACAGTGCAAAAATGCACACTGTCAACTAAAATTCACGGCAGAACCCGAGCTTGAGCCGGAGTCTAAGCCTAGTTTTGGAAAATACCATAATTATTTACCTTCAGCTTGACGCACACAGCTGTACTCACTCAGCATACACTCGCGCGAGGCTCCTGTGAAGAAGATTTAAAAATCCCCAACAATGAGAATCTGCAGTTAATTGTTTGTTTGCGATTCAGGAAATGATCTTCACTGAGCTACACATCACAGCTATGTTGTGAAAATAAAGTCTGCATTTTTGTGTGGATTTATCTGTTCGTACACGGGTGTGGATAACAATGGTAAGAGTCAAATTATAAATGTTCACAGATTTCAGCACAAGTTATGGCATCATAAAGATGGTGGGAAACTCCATTTGAAATATCTTTGCTTGAAATGGCGACCGACATTACATATCAATGAAAATCATTAATTTGTACCCAGTTTTTAAGTTGTACCCAGTTTGTGTTCACAATTTTTTGTCCCAACAAACAGAAATGCTGCAAGACTATCGGCCAGTTTCCCTGATACTGCATCGAGTCAATTAGAAGGTTAGGCCCTAGGAATAAAAGTGATGGTAGTACACCAACCTGGATATCGCAAATCTCGGCAACCACACTTTGCACCGATCGCATCAGCCCTGTGTTCGTATTGACACAATGGTACAGTGAAACGAGGGGAGTATTTCAGTTCCTCGGTTGTGCAGTTAGATTCGTACGGCTTCTTCAGACTGACCATCTGAAAAATGTATTCACGTCACTTTAGTAACATAAAACCAAGGTGTGCATAAAGTTGGGAAGAGTGAAAATATAAATGTTCACAGATTTGCACACAAAGTACATGGTATAAAGTTGGTCATGGTGGGAAACTCTCTTTGAAATAATTTTGCTTGAAAGGCAATGATTTTTGAGAACAAGTCAAAAACTCTATGTTTGAGAACAGTGTAAACATTTAAGGTTTTTTCCACTTTTTCCCCCCGTGACTCCAATGACCGATTGAGCTTAAACTTTCACAGGTTTGTTATTTCATGTACATGTTGGATCACATGTACATGTGAGAGTACTGGTCTTTGACTACCAATATGACAAATGTGCTTTAATGTGTGGTTTTGTTCTGTTTGAAAAACAGCGGCTATTGGCATCTTGAAAAGTAGGATCTGACTATTACAAAAACAAACTAAAAAACAATTAATCCATACATAACACGAAGAAAGAAGTACCGATCTTTATTAAAACCCATCTTAGGATAATCTAACGAATTTAAAAAACGACAGGAATACTTCCCCCATTGAAAAGCTGCAACAATAATTACGGAACCCCTGTGATTTGATATCGCAGCAAATCGTAATCATAATTATTATGTGTCGGTGTTGTACATCACAAATTACAAGACACCCACATGATCTACCACCCATGAAAACCTGTTCCGTGCACAATTCAATATCATGAAACTGTGAGACTATCGTTTTTATCATGATACCTCTGTAAGCTGTAGTCCGACAAAAGTTTCAAATCCAGGTGAGATGGCGATGCCCAATTCACTCACAAGAGGAAACTGTCCTTGAGGATGTACCAACAACTACAGTTTGGAGGAAAATCACACAGGAATTTGAAATAATCCAATTACTCCATAATAAGTTTTGCCTCTCTAACCTTTTCCCCTCCTGTCATTGGCTTATATAAATAAGTCTTTATGGTTGTCCTTTTGTCAGTTTGAAAACAAATATTGATATTTAAGTCATCTTTGCTTTGTGGTAAAGACTCTGGAACAGTTTACCTCTGGTATGGCTAGAATTTCAAACGAGCTCCACGAGTGAGCTACCCTGTGATTTCGCTTCGAACACAAACATGTGTTTGATTATTGTTTTACCGCCCCCCCCCCCCCCCCGCCCTTCTAAAGAGAGATGCGGGCATCGAGCCACACCCACTTTATGGGATGAGGACAACATCGGTGGTCAATTTAGGCTGGTACACACAATATTGCATTATTAATTTGTAAAACAACAAAAAGTATGATTTTAAGCTACCCACCTTGATTCCAGCCGCACTATTCAACCCATGCAAATACTCATACTGTTCTAAGTTGATTTGCATAAACAACGAGTTCTGGCTTCCGGATTGGTGGATTCTATGATTGCTGTTCATTTTCTCGTTGAACGAATAACACAATCCGAAATCTGTTATGACTCGTGTGAAGTTAGCCGCAGTGCATTTCTGCCCCTTAAATGTGCACAGAACGAGCATATCCTCTATTTGGTGGCCAACTATCCGTAGATAGTCGGACATGTTGGATATGTTGATCGAATCGATTGAGTTATTGCCGTAAACTGCGTCGTCTTCGTCAATGATCGCTCTGATAGCTCGGCCTAACTCGGGGTCGATCTTTGACGTACGCCACCAGTTAAAATTGCATAACGTGACAGCGGGGAATTTTACTGCGGCTGGGTGTGTGATTTTCACAATACTCGTGAATGGATAGTTGAAGTAGGTAATGGTACTGATCACCACGCCGTACATTAGGTAACCGCTCATACCGGCAATGATCACAAGCCACAGCAGTCTAGAAAAAAAAAAAAAAACACACAAATGAATAAATACGAAAATGAGTACTACTATTACGGTTTCCACCCATCATGGCGGCTTGCCGTTTGTTTTTGGTTTCGATCAAATCCTGTTGGGTCGTCGTTTAGTTTTGTTGTCAACGTAATGCTGTTTACAGCAGGCACAATCAGGAAAGATAAGTCACATGGATGTGAAAGTTTCAGTTGTCTACTTTTTGGGGGAAAAAAATTAATTAACAAAAAAACTGCACGGTGTATTCATGAATGTTGAATCCACAGCGAGGTAACAGCGGGTACCAACCGTGTCTCTAGCCTATGGAATTCCATATCTGGCGTCATGCGTCGTACGCGTGCGCCGTACGCGTGCGCCGTGCGCCGCGCGCCGCCCGTCGCCCGTCGCCCGTCGCCCGTTTGAAAATAATAACCTTGTCGTATTAAATAAGTACTGTAAATAAATAAATAAAACTCAGCGGTAGATTGTATTTCTAGGCATAACTCATAATTATTGTGCACAACCATGACAACAGGCCTTGTAAGTTGTATTGTAATATTTCTGTCTGTTACATGTACACGATATCACAAATCAGACCCCCGGACATACCATAGTAACGTTGAACTGATGCAGTAAATACTCATAATGTTAGCTTCCCTAATAGTTTCCACGAGATGAACTTATTCAGCATTATTTTGATGCCGGATACACATACAGTGAAATTTGTTGTATACTGAAGCTTCGACATGACTTGAATTGCAGGTAGGTGCACACAAGACTTTAGAAAAGTGTTTTGTTAGCACAATAAATAGTGCTGATATGCTGGACTACCTGAAATCATTGGCCCTATCCCCCTGGCACAAAAAAAAATAAAAAATAAATAAATAAATAAATCTGAAATTCAAACCAAGTGTTATTTTTGCTCCCAAAAATAAAATTCAACGTGGGATAATTTGGTGGGAGGCACGACGCACGACGGGCGACGGGCGACTGCAGATATGGAACACCACCATACTAGCCGTATATTGAACTCAACATTTATACGGACACCACGGAAATTTTCCAAAGTCGCTTGCAGCCGTTCTTTTGAGATTCACATTTTTCGACAAACTTTCATTGATTGCTAATCAACGGTGGCACTTCAGACGGAATACTTTCACAGGATTAGGGGGAAAAAACACGAGCTATTTTCGGAGTAATTACCAACGTATGACCATGCCTTTAATATCTTCAATCAAACACTGAATTTTAAAACCAAATTTTATGCAGACCTCTACACTAACGTCACAAACGGCCACCGTCTGCCCATCACCGTACCCGTGGGTCTGCTTCCCGTTGGAAGTCAGACTGTTTTGCTTTTGATAACCATAGATATAGCGAATAATTATTTCGTGACCTTGGTACTAAATTCATTGACGTTTTAACATTGACGCCAATTTTATTATAGGCTATCTTGCGACTTGGGAGAAAGTTGATCCATATTAACGCATGTTTCACTTTAATCTAGACTGTCTTCATCATCTGCTTTTACATAGGGACGGGTTACAGTGCTAATCGCTTTTGGCATTTGATGATCTCTTGGTTTTATTACCAGTAAGATTGAATAAATACAAATGGAAAATCAAAAAACAAACAAACAAACGATCAAACAAACACCCACCACTGATATCCCGTAAGAATTGTTTTTCTTTTAGGAAATAACATGACCGGAAAAAACGTAAACAAATTATTTGGCTTGTGGAAAACAGTTTGTCAAAACAAATTATTATAAATCGCTGAGCTTACCTTCTGTATTTATTGACTTTGTAATCTGTGGCAAGTCGTACACCGTGGAACGTGGTATCATCCCCAAATCGTTTAATTTCTTCCCTGATTGTGTTGATTTTATGCCCGCCACCATCTTTGATCTTCCGTGGTCCCTTGGCTGGAGAAACGCCGCTCATCTTGGCCAGGATTATCCCGTCGTGAGACTCGCGCTCTTTCGTTGACGCTCCTGCTACCGTCCAGTTATCATTCATCCTTGAATACAATTACGGTACTGCAACCTGTTAAGAGACGATCGTCACGTTGCTCTTGCCAACATCTCCCTGATGATCGGACGTTGCTCTTGCCAACATCTCCCTGATGATCGGTCGTGAGTACAGTTCGGCGCCGTTAATTTGGATTTTACATTTAGCGCCCAGTTTGCTATTATTATCCAATTTAGAGGCCTGATGTTGATTTTAAGCAACGGTTGATTGAGCAGACGCAAAAGAGCGCTCTGTGTTCTTACAGATATTGCCTCTTTGCAAATAAACTTAATCGCAGTAATACATTGCAGTTAAGTGTCTGTTGGAACACATTTTTCCATTAAACAATTTTGCCTCTGTGCATTGACCATTCAAAGATTTCACCCTGAGCATTTTGTGTAATTAGCTCATGCAGTATAAACAATTAGTGAAATAATTTATGGTTGTGGTAATGGTTTGCCCCTTTTCGACAACATTAACATTTTATAACTAAGGTTGTCTTTCCTGCAAATGATGGCGCCAACGTCATTAGCTTCTTCAATCTATTGGATTGTGTTGCCCATAAACAATTTATCTTTTGTTAAAATAACATAGGCCTACATCTAATAATGAAAACTCCATTAGCGTTCAGTTTGAAGGGAAAGTGACCAACCTGTGAACGTTTCATAGGTGGTAGCGTTTTGGAGATAATATTGCCGAAAATCTGGAGCGGTTATGTCCACGCAGAAAGAATAGGCCTAACCCATAAATTGATATAAGCAATCTCGGAAATGTTTCATGAAACGCTTCTCAAATAGATTTTTTAAAATCCATTTCTAAAACCGCATTCCTTATTATTAGGAAGGAATCGTTTCTCAAAATGTTAAACATTATCAACAGCTGCATTGTTTTTTACCAAGTCAGTATTCTACGGCCATTAATTGTTGTAGTAATTACCAAAGGTATACCCTCTTTGGCTAAGTTTTGTGAAGTGACAATAAATGAAGAATTGGCGAAACACGAAGGAGGTACTTTAATTTTTAATTTTCCTGTCGAGGTTTACGAAGCACTGAAGTGGAGTCTCTAATTAAAGTTCATCTTCATTCAGTGATCGGTATGGTTGATGGATGGGTAATAATACTGGATCAAACATAGGCGAAGTTAAGTGGGGGGGGGGGGGGGGGCGCTCAGCTATCAAATCACGGACAATTAATTAAGGAGCCTCTCTGAAATATGTCCAGTTTGTATTATCTCTGGGTCAATTAGAGGCCTCAGAGCCGTTTTTATCCCGAGTGTCCGGTCGTGTCACTGCTTCGTAAACATTTGCGGAAGACTCCGAAAATGGTCCTCTTGAAAGTCATTTGATTTTTGTCCAAAGAGAAATGTACACGTGGTAAATTGTGCCACTTGACGTTTCAGGGCGGACTGATTAACGAGTTGATTTATTATTCATCATTATTTTTAATTATATTATCATTTATACCTGCCCGTTCAAAATCTACGTTACAAGCAGAATTATCCAAGGCCAAAATGGCATTGGGTCATTAAGCGTGAGTCACGGTAATGGTTAATGGTGACTATAGTGGTGACTTTGTAATTTAATTATTTTGAGCCAAAATGGGAATAATATCTATGTTTTTTAAATGCATCCTTTAATGACAACTCACACAAAGTGGACTTTATGGAGTTTATTAGATTGATATTTTCTCAATTCGACATCTACAATTAGTGTCATGTTAAATTTCGTTGAGATATAAAGCAAAAGCCGATATTTGCTTGCCTTCAGGGTCTATCTCCAACTTGCCCCATAGATTACCTCATTAATATGTTTCAAGAACAAAATTATTTTTTGATCTTGCAAAGAATCAAGATCTTGTCAGAAGTATCAGTTTCTGTCATAAGAAATGTCTATGTATGAATAATTGAAGGATTTTTTCCCCGGTAAAATAACCGTACAAACGTAGGCCAGCTTTGGAGCAAATGTCAATAGGGGATTTTGTCCCCTGGCGCGTGTGTCCCCATTTAAATTACTTGGGCTGAAGGAAGTCGAGTCAAATGAGGAGGATATCCCCCAAAAATCTACACAATCCGCCGTATGGGGGTGCACCACGCTAAATAAACTTCCCATAAATGCTAAATATTCAAAACAATACTCAACAAATTCTGGAATGTCTCTCAGCCTCTTGAAAACCGATCAAATAACGGTCCCTTTAAATAGCGCCACCATAAGGTAAACTTGGTCTAGTTTTGTTAACAGCCCTCTTAAATAGCGCCACCTAAGCTTTGCTAACGGGCGGCAGAACTGCACCGCACAAAATAATAAACTCCTTTATATTATTGTTGCCAATGCCAAATTCAAAAACACCAATCAATTTTTTTTATGTCTCTCAGCCTCTTGAAAACAGATCAAAGATATTATTTTTGACAATTAAATTCAAGTTTCTTTTCAATTTTCGGCTGGTCAGCCGTAGTGGAATTTTGCTAACTTTCCCAGAAAGAAAAGCCCCGAAATTGTACTTTTTCCCCAAACCAAACCGACTTGCTGCTAGTTCCAATGAAGCATCCCTCTACTTCCCTAGCGTCAAATAGGACCATCTATAATCCTAAACTTATCAATTCTCTTCAAAAGCAGGAGTACATAACCCCAAGGCTGTGACAATTACCCCCGCCCGCCGCCCCCTCCAAACAAAAAATAATAAATAAATTTACAAAATTATTTATTTGGTCATAAAATAAACATACAGGCAGTATTATGGAAATTAGCCAAAATGAAAAATCCCAAAATGCAGTCCAAAAACAACGGTCAATTTGAAAGCTCATGAAGTACAACATCCAGAGAAAGAGGTCCGTCAAACATTACAAATTAAGCCCATTTTTAAGCTTTAAAATACTCCCCCGCCCCCGAAAACCACCATTGCTTATTTTGATTGTCCCAATCAAATTAAGCCCATACAAAATATTAACAGACAAAAATTGAAAGAAAATTTAGGTCTATTCGTTTTGAATACTCGTTGTGGTGATCGGATTAAACTCAATTTTACATAATTGGTAGTTTGTACCCTTACTGAATACTAGAGGTCTGGAATTACTTGGATTAATCCCCTCCCGCGGCCCACCCCTCTAGTTTTTTTGAAAAATTGCCATATGATATCTAACCTCCACTAATATCGATTGTCTTGTTTACCTTTTTGTTTGGATACTGAACTTTACTTCCCTTAAAAACAGAAACAAAAACAAACCCCAGGCGACATAATAAATACCTAACAAACAAATAAAAGGTAAACATGTTGAAAAGGAGAAATTGTGAAAATTTGATACGGCAAGTGTTGTCTTTTTATTATATATATATATATACCTATATACCATACCTATATACCATACACATTTGTCTTTCTTTCTAAATGTCTTTATTTACTTATTTACTTATTTTAGTGTGTAAAATAATTCAGATTTTAAATGGCCCTATGATTCAAAGTATTGGATAATGATGACCCGAGTTTTGCCGATGAAAAAAATAATCGATTTGTTTTCTCCGACTGATTTTTGACAGATGACGTTTCCAAACGAAAAAAAAAAAATCAAAAACTTTCGCAGAATTAAGTCACGAATACATGCAATACCTCATGACATGAACAAATGTTTGTACACTGCTGATAAATTAATGTAGAAATACCTACAAGAATTCATCTTTACTTTTTAATTGCAACTTGTAACTTTCTTGAATCAAATCGGCCCAAAATAAGACCTAGCATTTTAAAGTATGCCTACAATGCACCCACCCAGCGCTAAAACTTGGGTAAAACACTTTTAGGGGGTGTACCATTTTTCTAAGGGGGAACTTCTGGCCAATAAAAACTGTAGTTTACGTTTGCATTTCTTTTGAACGCTTTAGTTGTGCCATTTACTATTTTTAAAAGATGGGGGGGGGGGGGGGGGGGCTAATTTGAAGCAAGTGTAAAAACAAAAACATTGGCCGCGTGTAAATGGAAAAAACCAAAAACATTGAAGCGATCACATTAAAAGCTTGGTAATAAATGTTAATCTCAAAAGTCCACTTTCTTTGTGTGGGGGTAGGCAAGTATACGCCACTGAACGCATCAAACATTTACCACAACAATTACTCAAACTTTGTAACATTAAAAATTTGAAATCAAATTTGTACTAATAAAGTACTATTTCTTTTGACCGAAAAGACATTGATAATTTTAGTGTAGTAGTGTAGTCAATGGGATTTTTATGCGTGTATCTTTATTTTTGTAAAGTAAAACTAACAAATATATTAATTTAAGTGAATTAAGCCCTTTACAATCCATCAGGTGATAGTCAACAATGCATCTATACTGATATTTTAGATTATAAACACAGAAATCATTTACCATTATCATTGTATTGTATTGTATTATTTTATTCCAAAAACGGAACAAACTCCATACTCTGGGGAAGGGTTACAACAATAACAACATTTAAAACTTACCTATCATTAAACAATTTAAAATAAATGTCACTAAGAAACAGTTGTTATCATTTTCTTTTATTTCTTTTCGTTTTATCACCATCCAACTTTAATTTAACTTTGGCCGGGTTCCTGTGCATAACAGGCATGCAACTTTTCAGCTGATAGCCTCTTTTTAAGATACCTTTTTAGTTCTATAGAAATTCTGAAAAACACTGAAAACTGTTGTGTACCAGGCAGTTTTGTCCTTTCTGTTTCAAAAATATCAATGTTTTTGTTGAAGTACATGAAAGAGCTGCATCAAGGTCTTTACTTTTTAACTATCAGTGTCCTATTTACTGATGCTTTCAGTTTGTAAGCTGTAGAGAGAGGGGTTGAAAAAAGTACAGGCTCACTTTTATTCCGACGAGAAATAAGGCAAATATTTGGTTTAAGTCTCACGCAAAAGTTTGAAAACAGTCCTGATAAACTTAGCAAAAAAATTATTACTATACTTGTGGTGATTAATAACAAGAACTTTGTATTGAGAAAGTTGGCAACAAAAAGAAGAATCAGACATTTGAAGTATTTGTGCTGTTTTGCGACGAATATACCATGGGAATGTATAAACTAATGTTTTCCTTGGGTATCATCCCATCTCTTTATACATGGTTCTAATTTTCTCTACAGAGGGTGCCACCATGGTCCAGATGACAAATGTGACCTACAGCAGGGTTTGTAGTTGTAGAACTTTTGGTGGATGAATCTGCTGGATTAGACTCGACGCAGTCCGACTTCAGTTCATACCCGCCTGATCCTCAGTGTCCTCAGTATACTTAACCAGGGATTTTGTTTATTTTGTGTTGCACAAGGTTACAAGGGACAATTTACTCGCATATTACATATTGCATTACACAGCACACAGGACCTACGGCTTTACATTGCTTAAGGACACGAGTGTCAAGAATGGAACTTGAACCCACTCTGCTGATCAAAACTGCTCGGCCACGACACACAATAAATGAGAATTACACCTCAGAAAAAAAAATAGGGCAGTACCTTTATTAAACAAGATTTGGGATTACCTGACCTAACCTTTCTGCACTCATTACATCTCATGTAGTGTGCCTTCTCTCTCAAACCAACTTTCCTATCTAGCTCAGGCAGAAGCACTTCTCTGTTCAATGTTTTGTGCACTTTTCAATGTTTTGGCTCAAGGCACCTTTTCAAAGCTGTGGAATAAAAGGGGTGTTAACATGCTGCGGAAGGAAAAGTTAGCCCTTTATTACCTTACCTGACCTTACCAAATCCGAGATGCACTCACTCGGGTACTAAACCTTTCTACTGTCACTACTCTTCTGTTATCTTCATCGGAACCCCCAGACACCCGTCACTCATCAGATCAGACATGCAGGAAGAAAAACAAAGGATTAACTTAAAGCTTTTATTGGGTTTTGATACAGTGAATTATTTCAATTCCATCCACAAGTTTTAACTATCTGTGAAAATGCATCAAATGTGGTGCTACCGCTTAAGTGAAAACAACAATTGTGGATTTTTTCAGACAACATGCTTAGCCTATTTAAACAATGATAATTTTATTTCAGTCGTAAATAGTTCTCCAGAGGATTGGTATTTGTATGAACTTTAAAATCACTGAGCTTTTGGATTGAAATTAATCCCTTTTTCAATAGTTACCAATCATGTATAAACTTTGCTTTTACTTTTTAAAAGCCTGATGGAAGTTCACCATTGAAGATTGTGATGGATTAATTCTGGGGAGATTTTTTTACTTTTGTACTCAAGTGCTTTCAAAGCTGAGGAAAGGGGCAGCACTTTTCTTGTATAAAGCAAGATTCGGGGGATCTGACCTTCTGACCCTTTCCTATGACCCGTCTGCATTCATTACACCTCATGTAGTGCATCTCCTCTCTCAAACCTGCTTTCCAGATCTTGCAGACTCCATTCTCTGTTCAGTCGCTCTTACTTTACCCCAATTACCCCCCCCCCCCCCCCAAAAAGAGAAAATTGTTAAAAGCTGTGGAAGAAAAAATTGTTTAAAACTCTGAAAATAAAACTGTTAAAAGCTGTGGAAGGAAAAATTGTTAAAAACTCTGAAAAGAAAAATGTTAAAAGCTGTGGAAGGAAAATGGTTAAAAGTTGGGGAAGATTTTGTTCAACCTTACCCAGTTGACCTTTATACTTCACATTATACTTAACTTTTCTGCAACTGCAATCTACTCCATGTATTGAATCTCTTCGTTTAGAACACCCGAGACCTCGGTAATGTCACACAGCAGAGCTTCTCAGTTCAGTGACAGTCGATGATGGCAAATGACACTTAGTCGTGGCTCAAGGTACTTCAACCTGTTCAATGGTAAAGATTAGTCATATATTTTCTAGGCCTACACTTCTTACTCTAAGCCTGTTGGAAACTTACCATTCATTCTAAACATACCTTAGTATTTCCATGATTGCTCCTTCTGCACAAATCGGGGCTTCACCACCAGCAAGCAGCTTCTGAATTCTTCTTTCTTCCTTTCCACCCTTTTTGTGGCTTGCTTTTGTTTTCATTCACCGCAAAAAGAGAATGGCTTGATAACTTCTCTTATGCTCTGCTCAATAGAGGGATAAATTTTTTGCTATATTGGTTTTCTAAACTAAAATTGTTTTGCGCTGATTTAGGTTTTTGGGTAGGGAGTTAGAGATATTTTAATAGTGCTTCATAAGGTTGATAAGCTGAAGCATGCAGGCACTTTTCTTCTGACTTAAATGAGTAAACTCAGTTGATGTGTAGCTCGTAGATTGGGAACATAAACAGATTATTTATTTGCAGATTATTTTATTTGCAGATTACAGGACTTTAGTGTGAACTGTTAATGTATTTGTTCATCAGCAACTAGTGGTCTGTGGGCACCTAGTTTGAGTATGTTATCATGATGACTTTTTAAAGGGAATACACAACCTCTAGAAGGAAAATGTTCAGCTGCGCACATTAAAAGACCCTTTGATGTTTTAGTAGTTTACATAAGTGCTGCCTAGTATCTAACATGGTTTCAGGCAAAATTGTTATGACAATTTTATAAATTTAACATGTCAATGTAGAAGTTCTTCAGTTTGAGACATACCCAGGAAAAATGTCCATGTTAAATTAGATCCGACCTAACAAAGAGGCATCACTGGCCACGACCAATATGCCATACAAGAAAAAGCCCACTGGGATTGTTGACATCACCATAAAACCATACAAGTTGACAACATCAACAAGTTCTTAGTTGAACACCCTGCAGAAAATCATTGGGGAGGGAATTGGGTTAGATCGTCTCTTACCATTCGATGTCCCCAAGATCTTGTCCTACCTTTGTAGAACTCCACATCGTCAGAAAACCAATACCACACACTCCAAAGAAACCTTCAACTTCATGGATCAGCCAGAGTCTTCAATACCACACACACTGTAGAAACCTTCACTTCACTGGTCAGTCAGAGTTGGTGAAAAGAAAAGATCTGAAAGACAAGATAAACAAACCTTTTTTGATACTAAAATTTAAGTCATTAAATGCAAAAAATTTGGACTCAATTTAATTCCACTGGTCTCATTTATTAAAGGTAGGGCCATAGATTGGTAAATACTCAAACAAGTTTATGACCACTGCACAGAAGCACTGCAGCTATTGTCAAAGGCAAAGTTATAAGTCAGTTTTCATACTTCAATATTTACTCTAATTTTGTCTCTTGAAAATCCAGGGAGTAGTGTTTAGCCTAGCCTTTTTATACTCCCATAGCTTCAACATTTCCCTAAAAACATGGTTGAGAACCACAAAACATGACTGCCACACTGTATACTGAATTACCTGAAAATTGCATTAAATAGGCTCACTCAACTGCACAGCTCGCCAAAATAGAGACAATTGTTTTTAAAGGACCCTCTAAAAAACGAACGAAAATCTATGACTATTTAAGTCGCGCTGTCTAATTAAGATTATTATTCAAGCTGCATAAAATTGGACTAGGCCTATTTTGATTACTTAAGACTTTCCAAGTAGAATGTTTACTCTAAGAGCTAAATGCCATTTAAATATTTCTCTGAGAATTTGTGAAACCCCAAATTTTAAAAAGCTTGGCATAAAAACTAAATGCAATGATTGAAAGGACCCCAATGGCTATCCTTGGATAATTTTGTGCAGTTTTTCTTTCATGTTTTCTAATTGGTTCATTTTATTTTATTTCTTTGTTTTAACCTCCTGATGTTGTGTATGTATTTTTGCCATGTTCTTGCTGTATTTTATCCTAATAAATTTGATCAATAAATCAATCACATCGCCAATAACTACGTACACTGCATCAAAGAAGCAATTAATCAGCCGATAAATCATGTTCCGCCCTTTAAATTTAACTGACCAATCATCACCGCGAACACGCGCCCCAAAGTCCGCACACACTAAATTCCCGTTACAAAATATTAGCTACCCACGTGGACACCGTTGATGGGCGGGGCTGAATAGTGAAGCTGTTGCACATGGGCAGAAAATATGCCCGGCCGCCATGTTTCTAATTCCCAAATACCAAGAAGAAAAAAAACCCAAAATAAAAAACACTATCCAATTTACTCTAATAAAATTGGCAGTCTGTTAAAGCACTCTTACGAAAGTGACAATCATGCGTACAAACTTGCCTTAAACATATTGTAACTGCTGTAGGCTTCTTCCATCAAAATTTCCCCCTGTAAATTAGTGTTTTTGAGAGTAGATGAAGGGAGAAATCAGAAATGTGTCTTGAATTGTATTAAATTTCGCCGAGCTGTCTTGAACTTACGCTTAAATATGACAACAGTAAGTTCAGTTGTAAATAATTCAATTATGACGCAAAAATTGTTAGGTTCTTTACCTTTCATGTTCACGAACTTCATTGCAGCACACCTTCCGTTGTCTCTTGGTTGAACAGTCTCCATCCTCGGTGGGCCGGCCGGGTGTTGAAGCTCTCTCCTCCGGCTGGGCTTGGTGTTGCATCTCCGGTCCCGCGGGCTGGGTTCGTCTCCTCCGGTGGGGCATGATTTTCAGTACCGTCTTTGCCGCCTACCAATGTTTCTTTGAAACAAAGTCCTGCTTTCACTCAGCATACCAAGTGGGATTTAAGCCAACCTAATCGACCTCGTAAAGCTACTAAAAGCTCCACAGAGAAATAAAGCCAGTAGTGGATGTTATTCTTCAGCCGTCTTTAAGAAAAAGCTCGGCCTCTTTCCTGGAGGCATGTGGCCCCCTTACAGCTCAACACTAATGTCGGCACTATTTCGAAGTCTTTCAGTACTCAACTCCGTGGCGGCTCATAATGAAGCAATTCACACAAACTTGAGTCATTTACACTACAGCCCAAATCACCCTAATTCTTCCTCCATGTTTTGATATAGAATATTGACAGTTTGCTAAGTTTTAGAAAGAGCGGGGTTTAGCAGACGAGAAAGTGTAGAGCCGTCCGAATGTACGTCCAGTCGAGTCCTGTTGTTGTACTCGAGTAAACTACAGCACATGTTTCGCCCATGCAGTAGTCGAAAACAGAGCATTTCATTGGACACACAAAAACGTGACATTTGCATAACAAAGAGATTTGCATATAGTTTGGCTAAAGTCTTGTTTCAAAGAATGCAAGGAATTTTCGAGATGCATAAACTCATGAAGGGACAAAAACAACGCTTTATGTTGCTTTGGTAATTGTAAATGTTTTCAGACTTAGCAAGGTCGTGGGGCGTGCATTTTTATGAGCCAAGTATGCTTTTTTTTTAGATGCAACAAAAACATTACGTAGGTTGGATCTTAAACCTGGCGTGATCCATGCCCACTTGTACGTGACTTTATTCCACTGTAAGCCACGCCCACTTTACACAAACTGGCTCCACTGAAGCCAATACATGTAGAAGTTGCATTGAGGTAGTATTTTGATGATTTATGCAAGAAAGTTTTAACAATTGAACTTGGCTTTTACATGCATCGTTTTTCAAAGACTTCCGGTCTTCTCAGAATTTTAAGTTTCTGTCATAAAAAAACGCTTTAGAACGAGATGGATGATTTTAGGTAAAACTACACACAAAAGTATGGATGGCAGTTTTGGAGCCAGTGTCGTTGGGAAATCTGTCCCCTGAGATTCTGTCCCCCATATGGGAAATTAACATGGGCAGTTGTATGACTTCTGACTGGCGCCCCAAAACAAAAGATGTTGACAAAATAGGGAGACCGCCAATATAGTTCTAGATAACTCAGTTGGTAAAGAGCACTGGCGCGTAACCCGGAGGTTGCAGATTCAAATCCGGCCGTAACCAATTTTCTTTAATAGTTCAACCAAACATTAATAACAGAGACCTGCTCGGGGGATGTTGTTAAGATATCTACCCCAAGACTAAGTCCCCTTAAAGGCAAATTATACCTTTGATTTTGGAACCGTTCAACTGTTTTAATCCTACATAAATGTAGGTACAAAACTAACCTGTCAAAATTTCATTTCAAAAAGTGATGGCGTTTTTGAGATATCGCCAGAAATCTGGAGCGGTTATGTGCGCGCAGGAAGAATAATCTGAAATTGGAATACACAATCTGAGAATTGTTTCATGCAGAAACGTTTCTCAGAATGAAATGTTTTTGAATCCCTCTCTCTATAAAACCATATTCTTTTGAAGGGAATTGTTTCTTAAAATGTTATACATTATCAACAGCTGCAGCGCTTCTAACCAAGCAATTTGTTATGGTCATTAATTTGTTGAATAACAATGGTACCCACAGAACAATGGTACCCACTGTTTCTCTCTTTGTTCAGGGAACACCACAACAGAGTACAACCGAACAAAGACCATAGGTTGATAATTAATTTATTTAACAAAATATGCACATACTTCACATGAGTAGGTTACTCTAAAAATCACACAGGTGGTTCCCAAATCATAAAACAAATTACAATAAACCAAATGTAGAATTGAAAAACAAAAATCATAACCTGTCTGTCTGAATACAACACCACAAGCTAATATTAATAACATACATTTACATGTCTACCATGTACAAAAACAGGTGCATTCTATTTTGCTATGTCACCAATAATCACATGCTTTAGAATCACATTTTGCTTTTAAATAAAGTTCACACACAAAAAGGCAATTTTGGTATAAAACAATGTACATTATTAGTTATTGTTAAATAATAAAACCTGGGGTAAACGATTGTTTCCACCCACACAATACGTAATTTATTGGGTGTCACGGTCTAGTGCACTGGACTCAATCAAGTTCAGATGGGTAAGTTGCTCATCCAAGCGTAAGTTCAGATATGGTTTACTTGGTCCTTGAACAAGATACGCGGGTACTTACATGGGTCAATATTACTAAGTGCCCGTTTGGTTGCCGTTGCTGGGGCATGACGACAGCCCCCTGGGGTAAACGATTGTTTCCACCCACAAATTAAAGGCCCTGTACACTATTGGTAAGATCGAAAAACACAAATGTTCACAGATTCACACATAACTTACATGATTTAAAGTAAGTAATGGTAGAAAGGGTTCCTTAAAATATTTCTGCCTAAAATGCTATCGTTTCTGAGAAATTAGTAAAACAATAGTTTTTATCGCGCGCGATAATAGACTCGATGTTTGAAAAACAGAAAACACATAAGGTCTCTTTTCACTATTTTCTCGTGACCTCGATGACCAATTGAGCTCAAATTTTCACAGGTTTGTTATTTCATGTATGTGGTTGATTACACAAAACATGAACGCTGTCTGTGATTATTTTGTCAGCTCTGCCAATCCTGTATAATACCTTTAAGCCTGCACAATACATAATTTATTGGGTGTCACGGTCTAGTGCACTGGACTCAATCAAGTTCAGATGGGTAAGTTGCTCATCCAAGCGTGAGTTCAGATATGGTTTACTTGGTTCTTGAACAAGATACGCGGGTACTTACATGGGTCAATATTACTAAGTTGCCGTTGCTGCATACTCCAAAGGAATTGAGATGGTTTCAGGAATGCTTAAGGCAGATGAGCAAGGTGTAATAATGGTGTACGGTGCAATGATACTTGGTTTGAAAGCACTGAATAACTGCCTAATATTATTATAGCTATTATTTTTATCATTAAAATAGTTTAGATTGATAAGAATTCTCACTATTAACAGGCATGATATGTACATATCATGGTATAAGGCTTCTATAAACTTCTAAGGCAATTAACAAAGTTTTTGATGATTTTTGTGAGGACAACAAAATCGGACATCAGATTAAAGGGGGACTGTCGCCATGATCAAAGCAGGCCTGTAGCTGTACGTGGAATTATTAACTCTCACCCTGTTATTGCACGCGTGTATGCATGCTAGCCATAGATCTGATATGGCCAGTGCACAGGGGGTGTGCAGTAACTGGGTGAGAGTTCTTCCATGCACAGCAGCAGGCCTGCTCTCTAGTGCTCTGGTCATGACGACAGCCCCCCCCCCCCCCCCCTTTAGAGTAGGAAGAATACCATGCCTGTATTAATAACAATGCTCATCTTAACTGGGATAGTTGTCAATCTACCAATATGCTTAGTACATCTCATAAGAAATAGACATAATGAAACTGTTAACCTCTTTTCAAATTATGGAAAAAACAAACAAACAAACAAACAACCCAACACCCCAACAAACAAACAAACAAATCTTCAATTCACAATTCGGAGCTGACCACCTCACAAACATTGAACTGAGTATGGGAAATCTTGACAGCTGCATTAGTTAATATAAGAGCGTAATATATAATATGCTACTTTAATTCAGATTAACATAACTTGTTCTCTTGGTAAAATCACTAACTGCAATTTGTCCAAAAGAAAAGATTAGAAAGTGTCAATGGCGCAGCTGAAAAACCAAAAACAAAATCTCATCATAAGGGGCCAATTTCATAGAGCTGCTTAAGCAGGAAATATTGCTTGACATTTTGCTGCTAAGCAGAAATGAGCAGGATACCAGTCACAAATTGTACATGTGACATGGTAGTTTGGCTAATAACCTTATTCTAGTGAGCATACTTTTGTTGGGCTTAGCTACTTTTTGTGCTTAAGCAGCTCTATGAAATTGGGCCCAGTTGAAAAGATGCATAGAGGGTTAGAACAAGACCTTAGATTTACTTTCAGATTTTTCCAAAATTACTTCAAACCATTCCTTTAAAAAAAGTACTCAAATCATTCCCCATCTTACAAAGATCACAATTGGGAACATTGATTTGAAGCACTGTGATCGCACACCATTTTATGGTCTTTCAAAGTTTGGTCATTCTTAGAAAGCACACAATAAGAAAACATTGTCATCAGTAACTGAAAGTTTTAAATCTCCTGTTTGTAGAGTCCATTGAACAATGTTCTTTGCGTTATATAAGACACTGATTTGATCACCATGACATTACATTCTACATATGTGTAAATATCATGGGGTCGTGCACTTTTGATAATGCTCATAAATAGTTCTGATGTGAATTATCACAGAAAACCTGACTTCATCGCAGTGATAAAGTCACCCGAGAACACATTTGGACAGACCCAGAAATATCTGTTTTCATAATATATCTAGTACCTCATTCCACATTCACTTCTAAAACAAAGTTAACGCATGCATTTTACACGTACTTCTTTAATAGTCTGGACATTTGCGCACAGACATATTATTAGCTACTGTTAATCTGCCACATGTAAACAAAATTTCTTCAGTGTTTAGCAGTTGACACATCTGGGCCCACTTTCATGGCTCTTGCTTACTGTAAGCAAAGAAATGGCACTTACAGAAGCAGCAAATTCCACGCTTACGTCAAGCGTATTTCACGGGTTAGCAGGGAATTTCTGCTTGTGCCTGTGCGTAGTTCACGTTACCATGCATTCTTCCCTTACAAAGCTAGCGCAAAAAGTCGGCGCTTGCTCTGTAAGCGAAGAATGGTGATCGCAAGTGCAGAATGCAGCAGTAAGCAGAGCCATGAAATTTAACCCCAGTACCTTCCTCTCCCCTTTTGTTAACGAATCCAATAATGTTAACATCTGCACTGAAAAGTATATCATGTTTGAGTGAAAATTTAATATTCAAAGCCCGCCGAAATGTGGGTAAGTCTGAATTCAGTTAAGAGTCGGAAATTTCTCGGATTACAATGTAGTAATATCAATTACCGGTATCATACACACAGTGATTTCAAAAATCAGTGTATGGTACATGAAGTGCGCACCAACATACAGAAATTATTGCAGTCAGATATCTTTGGAAAATGTTTGCACACCGAAAAAGTTTAGTAGATTGTGCATGCACTTTGTTTGGAAGTATATTTTGGTTTGGCGAAGAGTACTGCTGTTTCACAATTTGATATTACTAAATGTACTGTTTCGGCGGATATTAATTAGAAAATACTGACAGGGTAAATTCTTGAAGGCTAATGCACACTCCTTATTATGAATCAAAGTTGAAAGTGAGTTATATAATATACATGCATATATAAAAAGAACCTCGCCGTTGTGTGCCCGGAAGAAAGATGCAAGGAACGTTTTACCGGTAAAAGGGCGTAAGCAATTAATGTGCATAATATTGTGTTTCAAGAAAGCTGAGCGTGAAAGTTTGATAAGTTTTCTACCATTCATAAGTCATTATAGGAAGGCTAAATTCTGCATGGGTAATTCTAACAACAAAAATGCAACAGTGATGCCACATGTTTTTGTCAAGATCCATTTTATTGCTTACGAACTTACTGCGACAAAAAGTACTCTGTGTGCCTGGAAGTTCTTCCGGTCACACAAGGAGGCGTCAAGGGCTTCAAATATTCACTGCACCACTGGCCAGGGTCTAGTAAGTTTAAGTCTTGGCCAATTTTTAGGGTGCGCATACAATGCACTAATCCTTCACAATTGTGTGATTCTATTGATTGCATTTGTTACTTGAAAGTTAAAGACAAAAAATTGACTTCCATAGTAAATCTGGGTAGAAA
This sequence comes from Leptasterias polaris, assembly GCA_037783415.1. NCBI lineage: Eukaryota > Metazoa > Echinodermata > Asteroidea > Forcipulatida > Asteriidae > Leptasterias > Leptasterias polaris. The sequence continues at coordinate 866,470 of JAZGTN010000192.1, forward strand.
ACTTACATAGATGGTCAATTCTTCAAGGATAGAAATACAGGCTTTACGTACGTGGTTACATTTCTTCAAAGACATCAGTGATTTCTACAATAATTTTGATTTCTTTCTTGAGGCATCTTGGAATGTCCCATTTATCAATCATTATCTGAGAAGGGGGAAAAACAATTTAAAAATAAGTAGGGAATTCAAACATTGTCTCCTGAAGATGATCGGGGACTGAACATTGTCTCCGAAAGATGATCAGGATTCAATTTCACAAAGCTATTTAGCACAGAAAGATGTTGCTTACTGGCAAAAAAATACCACATAATGTACACTGTTTAAGGCTGGTTCCCTGCTAAGTTTTTGCTTAGCAGAAAAAAAAGGGGGACTGGATAGGCGCATATAAGTGCGCAGCGCATCATGGAAGGGGTCAATAGGAAAATGTTTAGGGACTCTATCTGCCACATATTAAGCGTGGTATCAAACAAGAACCAATGAGAAACTTTTGAGTGTTTCTAACCTTCCGTATACGCTCCGTCAGCCATGACTAGTTGTAGTATCTTAGTGTATAGGTGTTCTTGATCCTCGGCTAAGATGCTACCAATCACCTTGGTGCCTTGCTGTATATCTTCATCTTCGTCTTCATGGATTGCCTGGAAAGATCACAACAAGAATCAACAACAAGAATCAACAACAAGAATCAACAACCAGAATTTTAAAGACAGAGCAAAGGATTGGTTTATTGTCAACAATACTGATTGTTAACACACTGATTATAAAGTTCCTTCCCGGACCAAACGTTCAGAGAAACACTGCTGAAATACTGTCTAACGCCCGGTTCATACTTCCTGTGAATGAAAACGAATTTGACGTCACAACTCTGTTTTCACTGCATATGTTTTTCAAGAGTACCCACAGCTCAACTCTTGTAAATTGTTTGTGGCGAATTTGTGACGTCAAACTTGCATCACACTCGCATTCGCAGGAAGTGTAAACTGGACTTCAGTAGAAGGAATAGAATTCTCAAACCCTCAAAATGACCCCAAGGCTTGAAATATCCACTGAGTCCAGTAATTTTAGCAACCTCAAAACCAAATAAGTCCAGCAATTTTTCAAACACACAAGGTCTTTTTCACGCTTTTCAAGTCCAAACCTAAGTAAGACTTTGCATGGTGGAAAGACAATTTATAAATAACACCCGGTTCAGACAGGCGCTCCAGAGACGCGCCGAACCAAATAGATTAGGAGCGACTATAGGTCGACCCAAATAAATTTTTGTTTCAGACAGGCGAACTTAACTTAACATTTTCATTAGGTTCGGCTCATGACAAGATCGACGTCTGAAACCAAGGCGCTCCAGAGTCGTTCCGAACCACTGCAACAGTCGATCTTTTGACTTCTAGTGCGTCCAGTCACTGTTTCAGATGTCAAACTTTTCATGTACTTCAATAATTTTGTTTGGCGCTCCGGAGCGCCTGTCTAAAACGGGTGTAAGAATGATTGTGGTAACACCATGTTTGAGTAAGTGTGATTCCAAAAGGAACCAATGGACTCAACTTTGTCCCTCGTCGGTCCAAACCTCATCCTACAAGTTCAGCAAGGTACAGATATACAAAGGACAGAAAAGATATCTGGTCTTGTAGCAATATTTATAGTCTAGTGAAAGTTAACAACTGCAAGACATGTGGCCAAGAGAAGAATTTTTGTGTCCTGGGACCATTGCTTGTTTAGAATGCAGCAATCAAAATAAGCAACAGTCTACAGGTATTCTTACCTGAATTGATTTGTAAGCTTTGATGAACGTATCACACCCTAGTTCCTTCTCTAGCTGTAGCCTAGATTCCTCAAGTCGACTGAAGAGACTCTCATCATCTCCATCCCTCTCCTCTTCTCCGTCCGTCCCATCTCCTGAGGAAAACAAATCATTTAATATCATAATATTAATAGTTAGTTCTTAAAGGTAGGGTCCAAGACAGGTAAACACTCAACAGGGATGAGACTGTGACAAAATCAAAAAGTCAGAAAATTGAACATCACTCGCCGACCGTAAATTTATTTTGCATTAGCCCGCACGTACGCATGCACAAAATTTTTGAAATGTCCCCAAAAAAAGAAAAGAAAAATTAAAAAATTGCGAAAATTGCGTGTTTTGAAATCTTAATGCCTAATTTCTGCCTAAATATTGGTAATTTCTTCGACACAAATGTCTATAGATTCGTGATTTGAGGATTGGTTCTGTATAGCTTCTTTTTCACTGACATCTTCGTGATTCAACGATAGGTGCTCGACGATGCACATTGGGAAAACCCAATAAACTTTGCCCCGCATCGATTGCACGCAAGGCCCTCCATCGGAAAAATTTGTCAATGTTTTTAGCCTTAATCCAAGGCTGTGTACAGTCCAGAATCCATAGGCCTGCGCGAAACAGTGCAGCTATGTTTTACTTGGCTCGTGAACGTGTATTGAGTTGGAGTCTAGCCAAGCTACCGACGGCCGGCCGTGCACAAGGCCGTGTCGTGTGCAGAGAGATCGAGACAGCGTGCAGCCGTGCACGTCCGTACGCAAGGCATTATTATTACAAAATTTGAGAAAGACGTCCACAAAAACCATTTGTTTCATTTAAAAATCTTCAAAACTTCATATATAAGGAAAGTTTCAAAAGTCAATTTGCCAAAGTCAGAGATTTTTAATTGTCGGAACTGAAAAGTAAAGACGGTTTTTCAAAGTCTGAAAGTCGGAATTCCACCAAAAGGCGGAAGAATCTCATCCCCGACTCCAGAATTTAATGATCACATAAACGTACTTGGTGAGAAGCACTGCAGCTGTTGATAGCATAAACTATTTTCAGAAAGGATTTCCTTAGAAGTAATATGTTTTGGATAATTTTTCACCTCAAAACATTTGAATCTGAGAAACGATTCATGCATGAATCGTTTCTCAAATTTCCAAGGGTTGGTGACTATTCGGGAATGCTGCAGTCAGAGATGCGGTTGGTACCCACTGTCACCTCGCTAAACATGGATGGATTTGACTTTCTTGTGAGAATACTGCAACATTTTTTTGCTGTTTTCTCAACAAGTACACACTGTATTCAGCTGAAACTTTCACATGTGACATTGTATCTTTCTTTATAATTTTCCCTAGAAATCAGCATTACGATGACAAAAAACAATCTATGACCCCGTATATTTTCATGAACTGAGGTGTTAATCAAAACCGAAAATTAACTGGGTAATTTTTATACCTGCTACATGTACATTTGCTTCATGTAGACTGCAGATTTGAAAATGTTACCAGCATTTTGTGATCCCCCCTTAGAAAGAAAATCAAACAAACAAATCAACAGCAACATAAAACAAATAAAAAATAAAAAAAATACCTACCCGAGTCCCAGTCTTCATTGATTGGTCTACTCTCTCCTGATTCATTCCCATCAGCCATTTCATCCTCTTCCTCATCCCCACCCTTGGCTCCGACTGGTGAGGAGGACTTAGATGACCTGTCATCTGACCCCCCAGTTGACCCTTGGCCCTTTTTATCAGCATCGATGGGCTTGTCCTCAGCATCTGCCGAGAGAAATTTCAATAATAAACACTCCTCATCGTAAGATGACAGATTTTAAACTATGTTATTTGGTTTTGCAAATACACCAATGTGTGTAAAGCACATCTTTCTTTAAAGGCACTGAACACGGTTTGTAATTGTCAAAGACCAGTATTCTCACTTGGTGTATCCCAACATATGCACAAAATAACAAGCCTGTGAAAATTTGGGCTCAATTGGTCATTGAAGTTGCAAGAAAATGATGAAAGAAAAAACACCCTTGTTGTACAAATTAGTGTGCTTTCAGATAGGAATAAAAGGCTTCTGGCCAGAAGTCTTTTATTATTTTAGTGAGAAATTACCTCTTTCTCAAAAACTATGTTACTTCAGAGGGAGTCGTTTCTCACAATGTTTTATACTATCAACAGCTCTCCGTTGCTCGTTACCAAGTCAGTTTTTATGCTAATATATATTTTGAGTAATTACCAAACGTGTACAGTGCCTTTAAGAAGGATAACTAACTGTATGACCTTAAAATTGTTGAATAAAAAGGATGGAAGATGTTATAAGGTGTCTCACAATTCTTACCAGCAGCTTCTAGAATGCTCCTCATTGATTCCACTAGACTCTGATATTCCTCATCAGTGTCATCCCCGTCTCTATCAGCCTCATCACTAAACAACAAACAAACAACATACAAACAAATAACAAAGAGAAGCTATCAAAGTCAAGCGTTATGTTTACAACAACAATGTTACAATAATGACAATGTGTATTGATAATGTGCTTTTTCAAGCCGAGTAGACCCATCAAAGCCCCTTACAATATTATTAATCAAGTTCATTTGGACCTTGAGTATCCCTGAAACCATCTCAACTCCTTAGGAGTATGCGGCACCGGCAGTAACGGCAGCCAAATAGGCACACAGGCTGCTAATCAATCATGACAACAATCTCTACTCCAGCAAGGACCCATTTACTCCTGGGTGATGAGAAGCAATTATAGTAAAGTGTCTTGCCACATGACACAAGTGTCAAGACCAGGAATCGAACCCACACTCCGATGACTCAGACATGCCCAGCTAGCCAGGATAGAGGAGAGGACAGCAGCAGCTTCAGCTCCCTTCTCATTCAACTGAAGCCACATCCGACAGGATGGCCACTCCAGAGTGGGACTCAACAGCCACCCATCACCATTGTACTACCAGGGTTTGTCCTTAACCTTTTTAGCGACTGGCCAGCAGGATCAGCTAGCTTGTCATTTCACTAGGCCATCAGCGTTTTCACTAGTCCATAATTCTAGAAATAGGAATGCTTTTCAACACTGAACTAGCCAGCAGGACCATTTGGAGTGAATTTTGAGTGGTCCTCAGGTGTTCTAACTGACATTGGGCCAACAGACCACTATTATATTAATATACAAATATAACATGATTTGAGGGTGACAGTCGATATTAGCTCCCCGAGGTATTGGAAATTGACAAACTAGTTTGTCCACTTCCAATACCGTGGGGAGCTAACATCGACTGTTCACCCAAAATAAACCATGTATAGTAATACCTGACAATATTCTGTAGTTTGTCATCATTGAGCTCCGGAAAACGTAGATTGACATTAGTATGTGCAACCATCTTTTCATGTGTTGTTTGACACTGGGGCGATGTTCACGCATGCATACAACACCCGGGGAACAGTTCCACGATCATAAAGCACATGAAAAGTAGACTGATGCCCGGGACCTAGGCAACAGTCTACTTGTCGTGCGTAATTACCAAGTGCGTGAATAATCGTGTGCACGCTTGGTAAACAGCAAAGATAGCATCTGGCACGTGATGTTGAAGGGACCAGTGAGATTTCAAGTTTTGGTCATGAATATGTATGAGGTATAATAATATGAATTGTCCTAACCCTGCATCATTGCCATCGATGTCATCACAACCTCCATTGCTATCCTCCTCCTCCTCTTCATCATCATCTACATCCTGAATTTGAAGATCGGCCAACTCTAGCTCCAGGGTCCTGGCTGCAATCTCCATGGTCTGTTTCTCTACCTCGTAGAAGGGGTTCAAGGCAAGGGTGGTGCGGAAAAGCTTGCTCAGGTCCGGGAGGGAGCATGTCCGCAGAATCTAATTGGAGAATTTCAAATTAGCTCATTTGGTTTTTTTTGAAATATGAAAATAAGAACTAAAATCTTTACTACTTCATCATGGAGATTCAGTGTGTAAAAGCTGGCTCATGTAATAATAATTATAATAATTGCGTTTGTATTGACCCCTTGCAGACGCTGACCACACCTACACAAAATTTGCGTCTACCATTTCCACCATTTTAAGGGTAAATTCCTTTGTGTACATTTTGACATCATTCTGGCAGGATAGGCGCATGTAAGTGGACTGCATGTTGTGCAAGGGGGTCAGTATCGCTCAAGACTGGCGATCCATGCTTCAACCTCAATAACAAAAAGGCACGTCTTTAAGTAGGTATGTGATAGGCTTTTGAAAAAAAACCTGAACTGTGAGCGCAAGGCGGGAAAGCTTGCAAATGCGAAAGCTTGCGAGCGCGAAGCCTACTTATTATCATTTATCTTTGGTTTTAAAAGCCCTACTCTGCAATCTGGGGCGTTCTATTTGGTTTTATCTTCATGTTTTTATGAATGTGATCTTAATTTAATGTGATCTTTTTTTTTTGGGGGGGGGGGGTGGTTAAAAAAATGGATTTCAATAGAGACAGATTTCAATAAGTCAGTAGAAGTAGCTTGGCAGATATGAGGAGGGAGATCGTCCCATAGTGGCCGTGCAGCTACAGTGAAAGTTTGTTGGCCATAGTGAGTTTAAGTATGGCGGACCATTTGCAAGTTGAAAAAGAGATTCGTACGACGTCCGTAAATTGAAGAAAAACATTGGAAGCATGTAAAGACTTTAGCACTGGTTATGGGGTTGAAGGGCACTAAAGGCAAAGTCTACTTTGGTTTTTGCAACCATTCGATTGTTTTAATCCTGTATAAATGGAGATATATACAATAAAACTAACCAGTGATATATTAATTTCAAAAGGTGGTGGTGTTTTTGAGATATCACAGAAAAATCTAGGCAGTTATGTCCACCCAACAAAAATAATCCGTAATTGGAAAACACAGTCTCAGAACTGTTTATGCAGAAACATTTCTCAGGTTGAAATGTTTTTGAATCCCTCTCTCTAAAACCACATTCCTTTGAAGAGAATTGTTTCTCAAAATGTTACACATTATCAACAGCTGCAGTGGTTCGTACAAAGTAAGAACCAATTAATTACTAAAGGTATATCGTCCCTTTAAAGATAAGAAACTTTTGAAAAATATTCTATATCCCTTTAAATATAAAAGCGGGAATACAACCATGGTTGATGAAATCAAATTTCCTAGCATTAAAATTATTATGGAATTTGCATAATAAAATTGAATGATAAAACATAATTGCATCTCACTCTGGCATCAGTGTCGAAGTTTCCGGTTTCAAGACCCTCGATGACTTCTGATCTATCCACCGCTTCGTCATATCTGAAATGATACAAATAAGTCTTGGTTTAAAGTCTTTACAAGTTTACAAATGTTTGAAACAATTTGGGGTTGAACAAAAAACAAAATTGACTGGAGCGAGATTTGAACCGAAGACCTCTGGTCGTGCCGGCACTATATCAACTGAGCTATCTAGCCCCATGTTGGCAGTCTTCCTATTTTGTCAGTAAACTGGAGGTCGTTGGTTAAAATCCTGCTCTAGTAAATTTGTCTTTGTATAACCCCAAATTATTAAAAATTCACCCAGTCAGTTTCCCTTGGGGTTTATAACTTATTATAAATATTTGAGTGTCAATCCAGGATTTCTGTTTGTTTTCACTCATACACTCTCACTTCGCCAAGATGTTGAACAAAGAGCCATTCCAACAGCTTTAGTCCACGTACTGCATCTCTTTGGAACTCCTTGCTTGGTGCATTTCCCCTCCATACTACAATCTAGACTGTTTTATCAATTCCTACCTTCAGCTTCCCTGAGTTATTTTTATCGTAAATGTTTTCTTACTGTAATGTTTTCATACTGTATTGTGTATGGAATTTGTAATTTTTGTCTTTAAATCAGTATTTTTAAAATGTTTTTAATGCACACAGAGAAAACAAATTTCACTTTTTACTTGTTAAATGTGATGAAATAAATAAAATTGAATTGATTTGAATTGAATTGCACCCCCTTACCAAGAGTGTCTTTTTAGCCTTCTTTGGGGAGAACTTGCATGAAAATTGCCAAATAAATAACAGGACAGAGAGATGAGGGTCAACCCGTAATCATGAGTCTTAAAGTAGGAGTGTCAGGTCAGTAAGGAAGAGTTCTCTAAAATGCCAGCCATGTTGCACCCCTGAGCAAAACACATAACCATAACTTGCTTCCCTTCATCCGATTGTACCGAACTCAAGATCTGGTATTGTCAGAGTGTGGGCTTGGTTCATGGCACTTGTGTCCTTGAGCAAGACACTTAACCATTACTTGCTTCCCTTCATCCAAGTGTATAGCCTTTAGTCAAGGCGCACCGTGGCAACCCCAGCCCAGATATCACGGACGAGAAAAGACGCGTGCGGCGAAGCGCCTTTACCAACTCGTTTTGGGGCTTTATGTTTTTCTTCACTTTTTGCTACCAATTTTGGTAGGAGAAATGTAATGCATAATGCATTAGCGTGATGAGTTGTTGGCCAATAAGAAGACACACTTACTTGCATGACAGATGCATGAACAATGCAGGGAGAATTGATACAAATGGCACATACGAGTGACGTAGAACAGCTAGCCTGGCTTTACAGTGTGTGCAATGTAGACCGTGCAGATTTGTACACACGTCCACGGCACGCATGAGAAAACCAAGCTACGAATATAACTGCCATGGATAATGGCTGCTGTGTGTGCTGAGCCGTGAATGTTTATCTCAGATAAACAGTGTCCGATTTCCTTCAATATTTTGTGGTTATACTTGGTTGTACCATAGAGCAAGGAAACTTGCTCTATGGTTGTATCATTCCAAACCCAGGTAATTATGAAGGCTAAATGAATACTCTATCAGTTAAACATTGTGTTGGGTCAAAAATATTGCTAAACTCATAAGAAACATGCACGGGAAAATTGCCAGGGGAAACTCTTCGAGCCTTCAGAGTCAACGTACAGGCGAGTATTCAAATACCGCATGCTGTACAATGGGACGCGGGTGGTCTAGTGCGCTATCCCCGGGGGACTTGTTTTGATATGACGACAGGCTGTCTCGTACTTTGACGGAACGAAACTCGCATTTCTAGTTGAAAATAACAACAAAAATTGCTTGAAAAGTTAAGGAAACAATTGTCAAATCGTGCTATTTTATGTTAGCGATTGTCAAATTAAAACAAATATTTGCGAAGCAGTATTAACCATCTCAATATATAGAAGAGTCCAATATCTAACTGACGGTGATTGGTTACAAGAAATAGCATATATAAATATTTCATGGTCATGAATAACTGATTAGCAAAACGAGTTGGTAAAGGCGCTTCGCCGCTCGCGTCTTTTTTCGTGCGTGATATCTGGGCTGGGGTTGCCGCGGTGCTCCTTGACTAAAGGCTACCAAGTGTACAGATGAAAACCTGCAAGAGCCGAGCTGATTTGTGCTTAAGAAGCCCTAAATACTCTGAACTCAAGAGCTGGTATTGTCAGAATGTGGGCTCGGTTCATGGCACTTGTGTCCTTAAGTAAGACACTTAACCATAACTTGCTTCCCTTCATCCAATTGTACAGATGAAAACCTGCAAGAGCCGAGCTGGTTTGTGCTTAAGAAGCCCTAAATACTCTGAACTCAAGAGCTGGTATTGTCAGAATGTGGGCTCGGTTCATGGCACTTGTGTCCTTAAGTAAGACACTTAACCATAACTTGCTTCCCTTCATCCAATTGTACAGCTGAAAACCTGCAAGAGCCGAGCTGGTTTGTGCTTAAGAAGCCCTAAATGCTCTGAACTCAAGATCTGGTATTGTCAGAATGTGGGCTCGGTTCATGGCACTTGTGTCCTTAAGTAAGACACTTAACCATAACTTGCTTCCCTTCATCCAATTGTACAGCTGAAAACCTGCAAGAGCCGAGCTGGTTTGTGCTTAAGAAACCCTAAATGCTCTGAACTCAAGATCTGGTATTGTCAGAGTGTGGCTCATAGCACTTGTGTCCTTGAGCAAGACACTTTAAGCATAATTGCCCAATACACTTATCAATAAGAGAAGCGGTTTTTGGCATGGTCAGCTGCAAATTGCACCGAATCACTTACAAATTCTATATAAACATGAAAAATGGGTCTCATAATTCAGAAATAGCTCTGCAGACCCGTCGTAAAAATGATGAGCACTTCAAGATGTCCATCGGGTGTGCTTTAAGCTCTGTATAAGACCCGAGTATTACTATTATTTGTTTGCAGTTCTAAACTCATATGGGATTTCAACAAGCTCAGGGAAGGAGGGGGGAAGTCAAAGATGATCAGCACGATGTAAGAATAAATTTGATGTTTTATACTTACGATGATTGGTCTTCTTCATTGTCTTCATCACTATCCAACTCCACTTGGCTCACTAGAGCTACAATATTCAAAAATAAATAACATTATACTGAGAAAATCTTTTCAAGAACGTAAGAAGTATGCCGTATAGTGATTGTAAGGTAATACTGGCTCATGGAAAAACACTAGACTGCAGGACTTGTTTGGTTGTGGGGTTACTGGCCTATGAAAAACACTAGACTGCAGGACTTGTTTGGTTGTGGGGTTACTAGCCCATGGAAAAACACTACTGCAGGACTTGTTTGGTTGTGGGGTTACTAGCCCATGGATAAACACAAGACTACAGGACTTGTTTGGTTGTGGGGTTACTGGCCCATGAAAAACACTACTGCAGGACTTGTTTGGTTGTGGGGTTACTGGCCCATGGATAAACACAAGACTGCAGGACTTGTTTGGTTGTGGGGTTACTGGCCCATGGATAAACACTACTGCAGGACTTGTTTGGTTGTGGGGTTACTGGCCCATGAAAAACACGAGAAGAAGGACTTGTTTGGTTGTGGGGTTACTGGCCCATGGATAAACACTACTGCAGGACTTGTTTGGTTGTGGGGTTACTAGCCCATGGATAAACACTACTGCAGGACTTGTTTGGTTGTGGGGTTACTGGCCCATGGATAAACACTAGACTGCAGGACTTGTTTGGTTGTGGGGTTACTGGCCCATGGAAAAACACTACTGCAGGACTTGTTTGGTTGTGGGGTTACTGGCCCATGGATAAACACTAGACTACAGGACTTGTTTGGTTGTGGGGTTACTGGCACATGGAAAATACTAGACTGCAGGACTTGTTTGGTTGTGGGGTTACTGGCACATGAAAAACACTAGACTACAGGACTTGTTTGGTTGTGGGGTTACTGGCTCATGGAAAAACACAAGACTGCAGGACTTGTTTGGTTGTGGGGTTACTGGCCTATGAAAAACACTAGACTGCAGGACTTGTTTGGTTGTGGGGTTACTAGCCCATGGAAAAACACTACTGCAGGACTTGTTTGGTTGTGGGGTTACTAGCCCATGGATAAACACAAGACTACAGGACTTGTTTGGTTGTGGGGTTACTGGCCCATGAAAAACACTACTGCAGGACTTGTTTGGTTGTGGGGTTACTGGCCCATGGATAAACACAAGACTGCAGGACTTGTTTGGTTGTGGGGTTACTGGCCCATGGATAAACACTACTGCAGGACTTGTTTGGTTGTGGGGTTACTGGCCCATGAAAAACACGAGAAGAAGGACTTGTTTGGTTGTGGGGTTACTGGCCCATGGATAAACACTACTGCAGGACTTGTTTGGTTGTGGGGTTACTAGCCCATGGATAAACACTACTGCAGGACTTGTTTGGTTGTGGGGTTACTGGCCCATGGATAAACACTAGACTACAGGACTTGTTTGGTTGTGGGGTTACTGGCCCATGGAAAAACACTACTGCAGGACTTGTTTGGTTGTGGGGTTACTGGCCCATGGATAAACACTAGACTACAGGACTTGTTTGGTTGTGGGGTTACTGGCACATGGAAAACACTAGACTGCAGGACTTGTTTGGTTGTGGGGTTACTGGCACATGGAAAACACTAGACTGCAGGACTTGTTTGGTTGTGGGGTTACTGGCCCATGGAAAAACACTACTGCAGGACTTGTTTGGTTGTGGGGTTACTGGCCCATGGATAAACACTAGACTGCAGGACTTGTTTGGTTGTGGGGTTACTGGCCCATGGAAAAACACTAGACTGCAGGACTTGTTTGGTTGTGGGGTTACTGGCACATGGAAAACACTAGACCGCAGGACTTGTTTGGTTGTGGGGTTACTGGCCCATGGAAAAACACTAGACTGCAGGACTTGTTTGGTTGTGGGGTTACTGGCACATGGAAAACACTAGCCCGCCGACTTGTTTGGTTGTGGGGTCACTGGCTCATGGAAAAACACTAGACTGCAGGACTTGTTTGGTTGTGGGGTTACTGGCCCATGGATAAACACAAGACTGCAGGACTTGTTTGGTTGTGGGGTTACTGGCCCATGGAAAAACACTAGACTGCAGGACTTGTTTGGTTGTGGGGTTACTGGCCCATGAAAAACACTACTGCAGGACTTGTTTGGTTGTGGGGTTACTGGCCCATGAAAAACACTAGACTGCAGGACTTGTTTGGTTGTGGGGTTACTGGCACATGGAAAACACTAGACTGCAGGACTTGTTTGGTTGTGGGGTTACTGGCACATGGAAAACACTAGACTGCAGGACTTGTTTGGTTGTGGGGTTACTGGCCCATGGATAAACACTACTGCAGGACTTGTTTGGTTGTGGGGTTACTGGCACATGGAAAACACTAGACTGCAGGACTTGTTTGGTTGTGGGGTTACTGGCCCATGAAAAACACTAGACTGCAGGACTTGTTTGGTTGTGGGGTTACTGGCACATGGAAAACACAAGACTGCAGGACTTGTTTGGTTGTGGGGTTACTGGCCCATGGAAAAACATTACTGCAGGACTTGTTTGGTTGTGGGGTTACTGGCCCATGAAAAACACTAGACTGCAGGACTTGTTTGGTTGTGGGGTTACTGGCACATGGAAAACACAAGACTGCAGGACTTGTTTGGTTGTGGGGTTACTGGCCCATGGAAAAACACTACTGCAGGACTTGTTTGGTTGTGGGGTTACTGGCCCATGAAAAACACTAGACTGCAGGACTTGTTTGGTTGTGGGGTTACTGGCACATGAAAAACACTAGACTGCAGGACTTGTTTGGTTGTGGGGTTACTGGCCCATGGAAAAACACTACTGCAGGACTTGTTTGGTTGTGGGGTTACTGGCCCATGAAAAACACTAGACTGCAGGACTTGTTTGGTTGTGGGGTTACTGGCACATGGAAAACACAAGACTGCAGGACTTGTTTGGTTGTGGGGTTACTGGCCCATGAAAAACACAAGACTGCAGGACTTGTTTGGTTGTGGGGTTACTGGCCCATGGATAAACACAAGACTGCAGGACTTGTTTGGTTGTGGGGTTACTATACTGCAGTGCAGGCTTAGTTTGGTTTATTGGATTACTGGCTCATGAAAAAACATGAAAGCTAGCCATGTAACAAGAGATAGATTTTTGCACTTCACTTGAAAAAAATTAATTATGATTGACCATTCATAAAAATTACTCAGGTCACAAAAGCCTTGTAAAAAACTAAAATGTTAAAGAACAATTTAAGAAAAAACAAAATTGATATTTTAATTGACATGTAAAGTGTATGTATGCAGTTTTTTACAAATATTGTTATGGAAAGTCTTTCAACAACTGAAGTTCAATCTTTCTTCAAACAAGAATTTTGCACTGAAGTTAGTCTTAGTAAATGTTCCCACAGAAAAAGAAATCTTAAAAGGAGTGATGAAAATGATTAAAGTTTATTATGTTTTTTAGTATTACAAAATACAAGCTCAGTAGAAAAACAGTGCTGCACACCGTCATGCTCACACACAATACAAACTCTTGTTTTTGTGTGTGATGTGTACTAAACGCAAACATGATATAATGAGAAAAACTTGCAACAAGGAAATGTGCATTGTAGGGTTAAAAGCAGAGATTAACAGCAAATCATTTGAGCACAGTAAAACCCTAGGTGATGAATTTATGAAATCAAATTCACATTGTAATTTCCGTTCTTAGAAGGGCTTGGCAGTTTTCTCATGGTAAAGGGCACATAATAATCATTTGGGAGGCTAATCATCCTTACTTGCTGCTGAGAATGAGAATAGACCTTATGCATATGACGTCATTTGAGTAGGGCGCCCTCACCTAGAGATCAAAAGGAAGATGTTCATTGGCCAGTCCTGTGCGCCGCGCGTACAAATCAGCGCGTTTCCATTGTTTCATCATCAGTTTACCTCTAAGATGGCGGCTTGGTGACGTCAATGCATAAGGTCTATTGCCAAGGACGCTGCTACAGCGTGTTGGAACTGCAGGCATGTAAGGGTGCCTTTGGCAGCCAGTCGGATCGACCCATTATATGACCATGGAGCCCAGCCAGAGATCAAAAGTGTTTGATTTTTCTGGAGGAGGAAAACTGGAAGTCCCAGAGAAAAACCCTTATGGCACAGTAGAGAACCCCCGCAAAACTCTTCTCACATATGGGCCGGAAGTCGAACCAGGGCCACAGTGGTATGAGGCAAGTGCTTTATGCACCAGCCACTCACCTTTGAAGATAGTTCAAATTGGCCAATCACAACGCGTGATTTAAAGTCCGACAAATTGCCACAATTTTGTCCGACCAAATTCTCATTTGTTTGTACTGTTTACTACACATGTTTCGTTGAATTTGCTTTTGTGTCATTTGTTCAAGGCAATTCTTTTATAAACTTGATTTTTATCCTTAACCATGGTCAAGCAGTGTTTGTATCTTAATTGTAATTCTGACTCCCGATACCCTGACAAGAGAGGGAATGTTTTATTTTTGGCCATTTCCAAAGCCGAGGTCAAACAGAGAAAAGTGTTTCCGCTGGGTTAGTGCATCTGGCTCGTCTGGCTGTGTACAACGTGCCAGACACGCAACACGTTTGGTCATTGCTAGGCAGTTGCTATGGTGGGCGTGGCCTACTGGATTGGTGTATTGTCTCTGTGAAGTATGAGGAAGACGTCCACAAAGAAACGATAATCAAAAACCGTTTGTTTCATTTCAAAATCTTCAAAACTTCATATTAAAATGTTGGAAAAGGAAAGTTTCAAAAGTCTATTTGCCAAAGTCGGAGATTTTTTAATTTTTATTTTTAGATTTTTTTAATTGTCGGAACTGAAAAGAAAAGACGGTTTTCAAAGTCTGAAAGTCGGAATTCCGCCAAAAGGTGGAAGAATCTCATCCCTGATAGTGAGTACCAAATTTTAGTAAAGAAGAGCAAGTAATTACTACTTTTAATGAAAAAAAAATCACAGTAGGTGAATTTTTAAAAATTGTAAGGTCACTGCAAAACATGAAAAGCAAAATTGAAGGCTTTGGCTGAAAAAACTTGCAAAACTGTTAGCTGCAAACTTTAAGGAAGCTGCACTCAGCAAACTTATGCATACCTCCTGGAGCAATCTTTGATTCTTGCTTTAGCGTGCCCCAAGCATCAACGGGACTCATGGGCTCAAAAATGGGCGCATCTGGGTTAAGGTTCGAGTTACAAGGGCTGGACGTGGGTTGCACTGGGCTTCCGTTGGGATCATCTAGGATAAAGATATCATCTGGGCTATCTGGTTGGTCATCATCGACAAAGGGCGTCGGTGGATTGTTTTGTTTAGAAGAGAGAGGATTTTTACGTATATTGGCCTCGGTTGGGATTGCACTAGTCATATCTCCAACACCACCTTGAGATTTGGTGATATCAGCCCCCTCTTCAGAACCAAACTCACTACTTTTAGGAATTTGGGTTCGGATGGGCGAGAGTGTGGTTAAGGTTAAAGACCCTGTTGCAGGGGAAGTTGATTGTTTGGTTGGGGTGAAAAACCTGTTGAGGGCAGGGGTAGAACTACCCGTTACTGGGGAAATCAGTTGATCCTCACCTTTAAGCACAGAGGAAAGAATTGAGGAGGAAAATGATAAATAGCAACAATTACACTTTTTTACTGGACAAGAATTACACATTTCAAGCACACTTGTTAAAGGATTGATGCAACAAAAAGCAGTGTGGCTTTACGGGGAATATTTCAAGCGCATAAATTTGGAAGAGATATAGTAAGCAAAATGAAAGTATTGACAAAGAATTAACAAGCCCATGGCTTTACCAACTGAGGAAACTAAAATAAAGTATAATAAATAAATGGAAGAAGCTGGATTTGGGAATGGGAAGAAAGTCAATAAGATGAAAAAAAAAATGCTGGGTTTGGTGCCGTCTTGAAATCAGCTTATTACACATTATACGTATCTCTGAAAACATATTCTTTTGTTAATTAAAAAAATAAGAAACTGCATTGCACAAAAAACTGTTTTCTGTTGTCTTTGACAAACAAAGAATAAGTAAAAACAAAAAAAGTTCGAAGGGAAGTCAGCTGATAACTTCTATACAAGATTATTGTCGGATACGACTGTTTGGTTGAATATTTTGTCTATGGTGAATGAGTGACAGTTGATTTGATTGGACTTCCGCTTAGCAGTTCAACTATGAGTTCAACAAATACATGCAGTGTTCTCCACAGACTTTTTCTTTGGGAGGGCGGTATGACGTAATCAAAATGGCGCCCGTCGATATGACGTCATCAAAATGGCGCCCGTTGGTTTATGACGTCATCGCACGTGAAAGGAAAAAACACCCGAGATAATCCTTTTCTTAAAAATAATCTTATTAACCCCCGGGCCCCGACACTATAATAAGGAGAATGATTGACATCCATTTCATTCTGTCGAAACAACCTTGTTGTAAAACTAATTCAAAACATACATTTTGTTATACATTTTGCTTTGTGCGCCGCGCCAAAAACATCAGAGGAATATGCCGCTCAGTGTTGGATTTTAGAAAGCTGGATTTCTATGCATGCGTTGGTGGTGATCGGATAGCCCACACACGTGCAATTTTCGAAACGGAAAAAACAAAAAAACATGTTTTGGACGATCTTATCCCCTAATTTCTGCCCTCAATAATACCTTTTTCATCAACAACCATTTTCATGAATTTGTGATTAGAGGTTCCGTTGTTAAGAACTTAGTTTTCAATAAAATCGTCGAGATTCAACGATCGGTAAACAACGCACGGTACGCACATTGAGAACAAATTCAATGAACTTTGCCCCGCAACGCCCTCTATCGGCAAAAGTTGTCAATGTTTGAATATCCTTCAAGGCTGTACATTGTGCCAATCTGCAGGCGTGCGGCACAGTGTGTTGCAATTCTTTATCGGCTCGTGAACGTGTACTGCGTTGGAGTCTAGCAAGCTCTCTTATGAATATGGTAATCAACGGCCAATCACAGCGTGCGGAATGTTGGTTAGCTTGGACTTTGGACCGTGTGTGTTGTGTATGCGCTATGCATGGACTACCGACCGAACGTTGTTGGGCCGATCGGCCGATGCACGTACGTGCAGCGGTGGATACTCAGCAGTCAGAACCATGTGATTGTGTGTGCATCGTGTTTTAACGTTTGTATACTACTAGTACTAAAATGAACGATCGCAATTCCAATGCTGCCGCTTAGAAGTCGGGATTGGCTCGTCGGCTACTCGTTTGATCGTATTAAGTGCAGGCTAAAAATAGTCTGTAATTTTTTTGGCAGGGCGGCCAATTATTTTAGCAGGGCGGCCAATTCTTTGGCAGGGCGGCCTTAAACTTTGGGAGGGCGGCCCGCCCTCCCAAAATACGTGTGTGGAGAACACTGACATGGAAACAATTTCCAGGTAAACATACGACATTGTAATGGAGCATCATTGAGTCCATGAGCCTGTAAGAACCAATCTAAAACAACTGATGAACTGCTTGAAGTGGTGAAAGAACAAAGGTTGTAGTTCAACTTATGCCACCTGATATCTGCTCAATTATTGGATGGGTTTAAACTCTATGTGTGTATCATTGACAGCAACCCTAAATGCTAATCACAATGGTTTATTTATTTATACAGGGGTGCTCATGAAAACACCACATTGCACGTGTACAAACATTGCCAGCTGGCATGACCACAGGCCCGATACTTTGTTATAGCAAAGGAAAGACATTTTTCGTTACAGTAGAGGACACATCTATGACGGAAATGTTAACTTGTACTGGTACGTTTCAAGGGGCACCAAGGCAAAGGCCAGAGGGCATAGAGGCGATAACGCCATTTGCAAACTACATTTTGAATAATGTCTGGTACAATGACTTCATTTGTCACAAGTGAACACTCAATTGAATTTCCCAGACTAGAGACTGTGCTGCTCATCAAATGGTTTGGGGCAAGCTTTTGTACAGCAACCTCCAGATGGGCACAGCCTGGTACCAATTTTCCATACACATTCATTCTGAATGTTATTGTCTTTACTTAACAATACAAAACTTGCCCCAAACCAAGTGAAATAGCAACTGTCTCTAGTCAGAGAAATTCAACATTTAGCGGTCCCTCTAGACTAAGCGAGTCATTGTACTAGATATTATTCAAATCTAACTCGCAAACCACGCGTTGCCTTTATTTCCTGTGTGAGGTAATCAGGCCTGTGACCACTCCAACCCCCTTCAGCTCATGAAGTAGGAATTGATGCAACAAAAAGCATTGGACAGAGCCCACAACCTTTCGTACCATGGCTTTAGGTGTTGCAAAGATTCAATGAGCAAAAAACTAAGGAGCTTACATTGTTTCTCTATGGTGGCTTCACTATCCTCCGTCTTTGCTTCATCCGTGCCTTTCTCCGAGGAGCTAGATGACTTCCTTGGAGAAAATGCTTTTGACTTGACGGGACTTGATTGTTTCTCGTCAGGTCTTGGGGATTTTCTTGGACTTTGGGTAATCTCAGATGGTTTTGACGGGCTTGTCGGCTTCAGTGGGGATGAGGGGGCCTTTAGCGTTTGCTCTGCATCTGTATTTGAAACAAAAATAATACAATTTGAAAGGATTATTAAAAAAAATTCTTTCAGAAGCGTTTGCTCAATCAAACTTTTAACCACTTAGCGCCCGAGGCTGTGTTAAGATGCATATTTTTTAAGGGCATTTGCAATGCGTGGTTGGCGTTTCAACCCACTTGGTACTTTCTTGTGGTACCGTAAAACTTTCGGAAAAAAGCTGAATCCAACTTTTTAAATGTTAAAGGTAAAGTACATCAATGCAACTTAATTCTCATTTGACAGTTTTTTTATGAAAACAGTATACAAACAAACTGTGAAACTTTCACCATGTTCACAAGGGTTTATATTTTCACAGGGATTTTGTACAAATTTGAATCAGGCTTATTTTGATTGCATTACGCCCCATCTGAAGGACAAAGCAATAATGGTTAAGTGTCATGCTTAAGGACACAAGTGTCACGACCGGGACTCGAACCTACACTCTGCTGATCAGAAACACCAGAGCTTGAGTTCGGTGTTCTTATCTGCCCGGCCACGACAAACCACAATTGATCTAGCACTCGTCACCACTCATTTATTTCCTTATAACATTGAACAATGTAAAGATCTCTGCACTGTACACTTCTGTCTAACCTTCTTTGGGTAGGGAAGCAGAGTTAGGAGAGGCCGAGGCAGAGCGATTAGACTTGTCCCAGGCTGAGCGTGATTTAGGCACATCAGGTTCAACCTCTGGTTGTGCTTCCTTGTCCTCTGTATCAATAGTCTCAATGTCACCTGAGAAAAACATACAAAAAGATGGATGAGTAAAGACACAACGAACGACAACATTTTTCAAAGTCAATGTCACTCATTTATTTGAAATAATAGTTATGGTGGGAGTATAACTAACAGAGGTTTGCGGTAACACCATGTTAAAATCTCTTTTGAGTAACTGTTGGTTCTGAAAAGAACCGGTAGTTTAACGACTCAACGTTTCGATCAGTATGCTCTGATCGTCTTCAGGAGAATGACAGGAGAATGGTTAAGCATGACACTTAACCATTATTGCTTTGTCCTTCAGATGGGGCGTAATGCAATCAAAATAAGCCTGATTCAAATTTGTACAAAATCCCTGTGAAAATATAAACCCTTGTGAACATGGTGAAAGTTTCACAGTTTGTTTGTATACTGTTTTCATAAAAAAACTGTCAATTTGGGTTGAACAAAGACAAATTGACTGGAACAGGATTTGAACCAGCGACCTCCGGATTAATGTGCCGATGCTCATGTTGGCTGTCTCCATGTTTTTTCAATATTTTTGTTTTGAGGTGCCAGCCAGGAGCCATTCATTCTGTAATTGCCATATAGCCAGGGATCACACCCAATTTTTTGATTCACCTGGGACAGTTTTTATTTAAAAGAAGGGAATAACAGGTTCTATAGACTGTGCAAGTCTTGTCTGTATTTGAACATTGGGACCAGTTGAAGCACATGCGTTTGTTTCCTTCACACATTAAAGCAATATGCGTGGGACCAAAATGGTCCAAAAAATGCTTGAATATGCTTGAGCCTTGCAGTCTTTTGTTCATTGACCTTGTTAATGTCTTATATTTTTTTTTAACCATGTATTGTTTCAAATGAAGAACAGTAGAAGGGTGACTAAGAGAGGTTTGCGGTAACACAATGTTAAAATCTCTTTTGAGTAACTGTTGGTTCTGAAAAGAACCGGTAGTTTAACGACTCAACGTTTCGATCAGTATGCTCTGATCGTCTTCAGGAGAATGCTGGACTCTGTTGCTGGATGCTGCTTAAGTACTGCCTTGTACATGTAGGTGATTAACTGCGAGTTGGTCTTGGCTCGGTGATGCTTATCTAGTTCCCGCCTTCGTGCATCACCGAGCCAAGACCAACTCACAGTTAATCACCTACAAGGCAGTACTTAAGCAGCATCCAGCAACAGAGTCCAGCATTCTCCTGAAGACGATCAGAGCATACTGATCGAAACGTTGAGTCGTTAAACTACCGGTTCTTTTCAGAACCAACAGTTACTCAAAAGAGATTTTAACATGGTGTTACCGCAAACCTCTGTTAGTTATACTCCCACCATGCAAAGCTTCAAATCCTACTTAGTAGAAGGGTGGTTTAATGAATATCATATCAAAAAATTAGACTTTGCAAGTCTTGCACTTTTGGGAAGCTTGGGTTATTACATACACTGCTTTTTACCTGTGAAAAAAACAAAACTGCGCACTTCAACAGGGGCTCCGCCCTCAGTGTTTTAGGTGCAAGACTTGCAAAGTCTATTCTGAATGGGCTTACCTGCATCTACACTGTCGCCTCCTGTCTTGGCTGCATCTGGAATGGTAATAGTTCCCTTGACGATGGGTAGTTTATGAGGACTTGGGCCTTCTTTCACTATAGTGACGCCCATTGCTTTGCCACCTGCCAAAAAACAAATGGACCACAAGACATGCAGTGAATCATTTTGGATGGCAAGTTCATTACTTAATAATTTGCACATATTTAAATAGATGTTTTATTTGAGTGTGTATATTTCTGTCCTTTTAATCTGTGTAACGTTGCTAAATTACAATTTGTTAAATCTAAATGAATGTTCTATTCTTATGTGCCAATGGAAAAAAAAATTCTGTATTTTTATGAAGCGGACAATAAAATTCTAAATTTTAAATTCCGAATGTATGACTTAAAGCTTGCATTTTCAATAATATTCTTGCAAGACTGTGGCTGGAGGGATTGAAACCAACGACCTGCCATTTTAGAGCAGATGTCTTTGTTTGAATCATTTTATTTTCGCAGCGGGTGCCGCAACAATCTTAAGTAAAGGATAATACCCGAGGTGCGTGCCATTCGTGGGTAGGAATGGCCCGAGGGTGAAGCCCGAGGGCCATTCCTACCCACGAATGGCGCGTACACCGAGGGCATTATGCGACTTAACCCACACCTGTGACGTCATGCTATTGTTCCAGCGCTCCATTATTTCGCACGAATGGCGCGATATTGTTTAATATAAGTAGAGTTTTTTTATGTATTGCGTAACCATGTTCACTCCAGTGAACACCAGTGGTGCTTGAACATGGTCGATGGATGAAGACCATGGAGGAAGGAAAAGAAGACCAACATTCAGGAAATATTCCCAGTTCCTTCGACAGTTGCACCATGGATCGAAGCAAGAGTGACAGCGAAAGTGAATTTTTCCTGACTCAAAGTAAGTTTAGTCAAGTGATAGAAAGTGACTATGACACTGATGATGTTGTAGCCGACTTGCTCGATCTACAAAAAAAAATAAAAGTAAAGATAGAAAAAGTGATCTATCAGCCGGTAGTTTCAGATATTTCAGACGATGAGCTTCTGGCAGCCTCCAATATTCTAAAAGAAGAGGAAGAAGCCACTACAGTCATAACTTCTGGTGCTGGAGTCAACATTGGCGATATAGACACAGACCGTTTCGAAACACCAAAAGGAGACAAAGAAATGGCCAAAATGACAACAAGAAGGTACATTGTGTGTGTGTGTTTTTTGTTTGTTAAAATTTGTTCTTTATCTATGATTTTTTAATCCCTTGTTTATGGAACGATGCGATTTTTACCTGAATTAATTTTACTTTTAATTCAAATTATCAAATCTTAAACTATCATAGTCAGTATGTAAGAACTGTCTTAATTTTGATTAAAACAATCAAATTGTGTACCGTGCTTTTCAAAAATATTTTTCAAAACTACCTGAACATTTCTACATATTATTGAACTATCGCAGCAAAAAAAGGTTGGGTCGATCCATTATTTTCGTTAGCATTCGTATTGATTTGACAGATGCCTATTAGTTGTTGTTGTTTTTTTTTTTTCAGGCTGGCAGACAGTACTATGAAAAAGGTGAAATGGGGTGTGGTATTGTTTCGCCAATGGCAAGGTCAGCGTAATGAGCGAGCCTTAAATAACCCATCTTTAAATATCAGTCAGATCAATGTGCGACTAGAGAATATGACCAAAGATGAGCTCAATTATTCTATCTCCCGCTTCCTCTGTGAGGTGAAAAAGCAGAACCATGATGACTATCCTGGAGAAACCTTACATGAGCTTGTTATTAGCCTCCAGCTATATTTTGATACGCTGCATCGATCTTACAAATTCCTTCAAGATACAGACTTCCTGCAAGTCAAAAACACATTGGACGGACTTATGAAAGATCGCGCCAGTGCTGGTCTGGGAATAAGGCGAAAGCAACCACAAGTTATAACACTGGATGAGGAGGAGTCTATGTGGAATACTGGCGTTCTTGGCAGTTCCAACCCTTCACAGCTACTTAATACTTTGATTTATCTCATTGGACTGAATTTTGCATTGCGTGGAGGCCAAGAACACAGGAATTTGCGGCAGAAAAATTCTCAATTAACTGTTCTGACTGACAACAATGGAGGCAAGTTTCTTCGATATACTGAAGATGTGTCGAAAGCTAACCAAGGCGGGCTAAAACATCGCAAAGTGAAGCCCAAGGTAGTGGATGCCTATGAAAACAAGCACAACCCATCCCGCTGCATTGTCAGACTATACGAGAAGTATCTCCAGCACCGTCCTTCTCACAGAGTGACAGATGCGTTTTATCTTCGCCCACTGGCCAAACCTACCGGAGAAATTTGGTACGCTAATCAGCAATTGGGTCGCCATAAGCTAGCGAATGTTGTCGCAGACATGTGTAAGCAAGCTGGACTATCGGGACACCGCACCAATCACTCACTACGCGCAAGTGCGGCAACTCGCATGTTTGATAATGAAGTTGATGAGCAGTTAATCTGCGAAGTCACTGGCCACAGGTCAAGTGCAGTCAGAAGCTATAAACGCACCAGTGATAGCCTAAAACGCAAAGCAAACTCTAGCGTACAAGGTATATCCGTAGAAGAAACAGTTCGAAAAAAGACTGCCACCTCATCTACTAGTACTATATGCACCCCAACTGCAACCGCTACAAAAGTGATCACAGAGAAATATAACACTGACACTGAATTTCAACCTTTAGGACCCAAATGTGCCTCCTGTGTACGTGATTGAACGCTTTCGATATAACTTTGATAAATAAATTAGTTAACTTTATGATAAATTTCAGTTAAATTCCTGTTAATTTATATTGATATGAAAGTATTGTCTTTGCAAACATAATTCTTAAATAATTAAATAATCACGTATCATTTTGTGTTTGATCAATTGAGCATTTTGCATCTTAACAATTATTTGTTAAAACAAAAAAAATCTGACTTTATGGCCCACATAAGGAATGTTGTTGTTAACTAATATTTTTGAACAACTATAAAATATAAATTTAATAATGTGGCTGTTGAAAGTCTCTATCTTATATAGAGACTTACGACCATTTTGTCAAAAATGCATAGCTCTAACCGTTTTCGAAAACGATAACAAAATTGTTCTATGATGTCATGCACTTTATTCCTGTTTCCTGTCGACCCATTTGCACAATGGGTGAAATGTACCCATCGCGCCATTCGTGCGAAATAATGGAGCGCTGGAACAATAGCATGACGTCACAGGTGTGGGTTAATAGATGTTAAATTAGCATCAGGATAAAGAATATTATTTGTGTTTTACCCATACACCGATGTGTGTAAAGCACTTAATACTCAGTACTCCCCCCCCCCCCCCCCCCCCCCCCCCCCGAGTACTGTGAAAAGAATCCAGAAGGCATACTACTTGGGTGAAATTCAAATCCATTTCTAGAGCAGATGTCTTGCCACCAGACCACTGAGCTTGCCCAACTTTTTATTAAGTCCATACCAGTTCCAATCCTCCAGAGAAATACTTCAGAAATACTGTAAAGTTAGGCAAACTGCATTTGAACATCCCACAAAACAATGTTGCTTATTGGAATTGCCGCAATCGAAATAAGGCTGATGTAAATGTTCACAAAATCCTGGACAAATAAAATACCTATGCTTGTTGCTTTTTCTAAAGCATGACCACTGAGTCTGATTAAATTTCCAAGGTTTGTTGAAACCAAGAGGATGGGAATGATTTTACTCTTCCATGAACCCCAAAACTAATGATGTACTTTCACTTTACAAAGCTTTAAAGGCATGAACACGTTTGGTAATTGTCAAAGACCAGTATTCTCACTTGGTGTATCCAAACATATGCATAAAATAACAAGCCTGTGAAAATTTGGGCTCAATTGGTCATTTAAGTTGCAAGAAAATGATGAAAGAAAAAACACCCTTGTTGTACAAATTAGTGTGCTTTCAGATAGGAATAAAAGGCTTCTGGACAGAAGTCTTTTATTATTTTAGTGAGAAAATACCTCTTTCTCAAAAACTACGTTACTTCAGAGGGAGTCGTTTCTCACAATGTTTTATACTATCAACAGCTCTCCGTTGCTCGTTACCAAGTAAGTTTTTATGCTAATATATATTTTGAGTAATTACCAAACGTGTACAGTGCCTTTAAAAACCAATTAGTTTTCACATCAGGACATAGATCCTTACCCGATTCAGATGTTGCCAACGTGGTCGTTCCTTGCACAACTTCAGCCTGCTGGAGAACATTGAGGGCAGTCTGTGCCGCCCCGCCCCACTTCTTACGACCTTGTGGGAGAGGTGGTGGGGGGCCAAACACGCTGCCTTTACCGCCACCACCAAAGCCCCCTCCGCCCCCGCCACCACGTGGTGGGATACTGGTATTCACTGTAACAATATCTCCTGTGCCAGTTGCTGCAAATTTAAAACACAAGACATTGTGGATGATGCAATGGTTATTCTTCCTAACGAAAACCTCCCAATCGGACCAAGCAACAAACCAGCAAAGTGAAAGAGTTTTGAAGAGACTCCGAGCTGCTATTGGTTGCTCAACGCTTTCAATGAGTAAATGGGGATACTCGCCCGGCCCAACCATCTGCGACTGCGGAACTGAACCTCAGACAAAGGAACATGAACAAAGGTTCTAACAGAACATCCCCCGCAATGCCCTGCATAGGAAACCACCCAACACCATTGCATATTTTGCCCAGTACAACAAAAAGCAAAACTGCATCCAGCAACGCTTGAACTCAGTTTTAACTCTATCAACGGACTCAGTAAGAAGTGGAGGATTGATATCAGTTGAGTTTAAGACTCGAAAATGAGCACTTGGGACACTTCTTCCTGAAGTTACATGACCTGAGCGCTATGTCAATGTGGTTGTTATTATTATAATTACTGCTGAAAGTGGTAAGGGCACACACATGAAACCGTAATTTTTTCAACAAAGTCAGAAAATCTACTCTAGACTACAGAAATCGATTTCACAAAGCACTTGGATTCATCTTAAGATGAGTTTTCAATATCGCCATAGTAATTTGTATGGTGACATCACACTCTGCTTAGCAATTAAGATTGATGCAATTAAGATCGGGGCTTATTATAGATCTAAACTTGACTTGCAGCTAGTACAAGCAAAGAGTACCTTCCATTCCTGAAGCTGTTTCTTGAAGAGGTAGATCCCCTAGCTGGAGCTTCCCTCCACCACCCCACTTCTTACGGTCTCCCCCTTGCTCCTCGTCTGGTATGGCTGGCCTGCTCCAGAAAAACACAACCGTGAATTTTGCATCAATTAAAGCAATATGCTTTTGCCAAATATATGACCCCCTTCCTACATGTATATCCGGCATTATATTTTGCCCTCGGATAAAGTAGCAACATTTCACTGAGGATAAAAAAATGGAAGTCAGATTAAATAGGAAGAATATCATAGCAGCTACATCTCTGAAAAGGTAGGTGTTCGAACAGTGCATCTTACTGGTCTTATATGGTGCCGAGACATGGAATGCCACCATACGTCTTGAGAAAAACTAAGGGTGACAGAGAGGGCTATGGAAAGAATAATGATAGGAGTAACAAAGAAGGACAGGGTGACGAATGAGGACCTAAGAGAGAAATCAAGAGTGCAGGGTACTATTGAGACCATTTCATCAAAGAAGTGGAGATGGGCAGGTCACCTCGTGAAATAGGCTGGAAAGAAAGATCTTTAGTGTCAGATTTTAAAGCTATTTACTTATGGATTATGAAAAAGTATGGGGCCCGTTATAACAATGAGAAAAACACAGGGAACTATTGAGTATGGAGGCTGTTCGAATGAGAAGAGGCTTGTAGAGAGCAGCCTTAGACATCCACAAACACAGGGGAAAAGGGGCACAAGGCAAAAACCAGTGAGAAAGATGAGCAAGATTCATGCACAACTACAATGCAAACAAATTATGACAAGAAAATATAGAGGTGTATCAGTGTAACTCTATTGTTAACAAGTGTGCATTCACATAATGTTTTGAACTTTGAACTTACTTGGAAATTGCCTCTTCCTTCAGTTCGGGTCTCTCCTGAAAATCAAAGAAGAATTTCTCCGTTAAAATGTTCCCCAACAATATTTTGTGTTTGTATTTTAATTTTCTGGTCCAGTAAAACTTTTGAGCCACAAGCCCTGCTCGGACACATAGTTCCAAGAAAGCAAAAACCAAAAAGGGAAATCAGCAGATCGGCTGAGAAGTTGCATGCTGGGATGTTGGTTCTAAAAAGGCCTGGTTGGTTTTGTTCCAAACAGTTTTGACTTGTGTGCTCATTTAGACGTCATCAGGAGACCTCTTAGTGCTATTTAATGATTACACAGATTCATTACTCCAACTTTATAGATGAACAAGACGTAAGATATTTCACATCACACCTCTTGCTGATTCTCTATTCTGGTTGGCTGAAATACCGTCACATGGGGTTCAATATCATAGACTAGTGCATGAAATTTGAACTGTGAACTAGATGTGCATCAAGAAATTGCTTGTGCATGATTTGCAGAAATAGTTACCGAGCCGGGCATAGTACTCAAAACTTTTGACTGGTTGAAATGCCATCTCAGGATGTGAATAGTGAACAGCAAATGAAAAACAGTAATTTATTGAATTGCTGTAAATGGTTGACTTGCTCTTGAGTGAATTGTTGAATTAAAATAGTTCAGCTAAAAGAACACAAATGATGCCAGTCCATGTGTTTTTTATAACACACATCTGTCCTAAATGAAAAACAAATTTATTTGTTTTTCATATTTAGGTCTCTAGTAATTTGGTCTCTAGTGTACATCCATCTCCCCTCAGGCCTGTGAGTGACCAGAAGAGGGTCCTATTTCCCTCAACCGAACAGTCAAGGTGCATAGACATGCACTAGTGACCCTTTTGCCAGTTCATAATGAGTATACTAGTTTGTTCTTACCTTTGGCATCATATCGACCCCTACATCCTTCAGGACTGCAGTCAGTGGAATGACTGTAAACAAGAAAGTAATGATGATCAGATTATTTTGTTCCCTCATCTAATGGCATAAATTAATTGCAACAAACGTATATAATAAATACACAATATTTATTATACTGATGGTGTTTACAAACACTCATTATTTACTACTGGTATACAAGCAGAGCTATTTTGAATTATGAAAACCAATTGAACAGTGCCCTGTAAAGGTATACAAGTTGCTGCGGCATAATCTGCAGCCAACCATGCCAGGAACATCGAGTCGAACCCCAGCCTCGCTACCATGGGCAGCGCACTGTATGGATACCTCTCGTCACTAACCCCTGGTAGGGATGTACTGAAAAACAACGAGGATTGGCTCGCGAAAGTGACTGCTTTGGGTACGTGCACACACTTGTTAAAAACTTTCAAGAGCTTGTATCGCACTTGTAGGACGCTGAGTACACGCCAGTGAAAATGCAAGTATTTTGACGCAATTCCATTTAAAATAATCATGTTTTTACACGGTCACTCTAAACTGCAAACAGTTAGACATATCACAAGATCGAAGAAGAGTGAGAGGGGACCAGTTGCTCTTTGACTTTATACCTCTTTTACGAGTTACCATACTTGAGCGGGCGCATGGAGTGGATGGGCCAAATTGTTTATACTTTCATATTTCTACCTGATGGAGGAAGCTTTGATCACATACTCCTTATGTCCAGAATTCTAAGACTGCTTGGTTCAGAGCTGTTAATTTTATCCTTGGGTTTTTTAGGTGGCGCCCTTCTGAGCAGGCTGCACTTCTCTTGTCGTTCCACAAATCTTTCTCGAAATCACCAGAAATTATCTTGATATGAACTGATTTGACAGGATTTTGGCTCTGTGATGTCATTGTGAGTACTTCCTGTGCATAATCGGATTGATTATTGGGAACCTGATCCAGAGGAAATGTGCCATATACACTCGCAGATTTTCTTGATTCATAATACTTTCACAGGAAAGATTCGCTGGCCTATATGGTTAACGTTGGGTATAGTTGCGTGTGCTATCACAATGGTGCCTATTATATATTCACGGAAAGAGCTCATTAACATAAGACATACAATGGAGCGTCTGACCCCTATTGACCACCCATTCACACCAGCAGAATGGATTGAATTGAAACGTCTCAAGGTTGCTAGGGTAACTAGACGCGGTTACCGTGGTGGAAGAAGAACTCGATCTGGACCCAGCAGAAAACACACCGGTAACCACCATAGATTGCAAATTGGACATTGGAACGCCAGGTCTATGGTCACAAAAACTACCCAGATCTGCGATCTAATAATAGGTAATAAACTTGATGTTCTGATCGTAACCGAGTCTTGGCTTAAAGGGGATTCTCGTGATGACATTGTTTTGGCTGATCTTGTTACAACGTTGCCAAATTACAAAATTTGCCATTATCCTCGCCAGGGCCGTGGTGGTGGGATTTGTACCATCTATCGGGACTACCTTCGCATAACTCAAAACAAAAGAAATGAAGTCGAATCTTTCGAATTGATGGATTTGACAGTACATGTATCCCTAGCTGATATTTTCACACTGTTTGCTGTTTACCGTCCCCCGCCATCACATAAGAACAAGCTTACTTCTGAGATGTTTCTTTGCGACTTCTCAAAGTTATTAGAAACAACGCCGGAAATAGGAGATCATTTAATCATGACAGGAGATTTCAACTTTCATGTAGATGATATCACTAACAAGGAGGCCAAATCTTTCATGAATTTGTTGGACACAGCCAACTTAAAGCAGCACGTCAGTGGTTCAACTCATAAGGCGGGTCACACACTTGATCTGCTAATCGCACCCAAGTTGAGCCACATTGTTTGTGACACTTCTCTCATAACTGGTTTACCGTCGGACCACCATGCAGTTCTCTTCACCCTGGACTTCAACCGCCCTGGACTGTCTAAGACACGAATCTGCTGCCGTAAGTTTCGCTCAATTGACTTTGACAAATTTCGTTGTGATATTGCTAGCTCTGTTCTCACTCAGTCAACAGCCATGGGTGCTCCTGAGCTAGCTGACCGGTACAACGATGTTTTACGTCAGCTTCTCGATAAGTATGCACCTCAAAAGGCATTAGATGTTACTATCAGACCACTCGCACCTTGGTATACGGAGGAGGTTCGGGAGGCAAAACGAGCCAAACGACGTCGCGAGCGTATGATGATCAAATCTGGCCTTGAAATTCACAGAGAGCTGTATAGAGATCAGTGCGCTATCTATAATAACAGACTCCTCTCGGCAAAGTCTCACTACATTCAGTGTGAAATTGCCCATTCTGATATGAAACAGCTTTTCAGACTTGTAAATAAACTCACTTCCCTATCATCATCGCCGATCTTACCTGAGCATCAATCGGATGAGAATCTGGCTAATGCATTTGCACGGTTCTTTCATGAAAAAACAGAAAACATAGCAACGTCGTTTGATATTCCTTCTAATCAACCAGATGTCAGCAGTAAGCCTGTTCTTGGAACTTTAAATTGCAGCTTCACGCACTTCCAACCCATCTCAGAGGATGCTGTCAGAAGGGCAATTGTAGATAGCCCATCAAAATCATGCTCCCTGGACCCAGTTCCTACTTGGATTGTCAAACTCTGCCTTGATGAACTTCTTCCACACATCACTCAAATAATCAACCAGTCGCTAACATCGGGTGTTGTTCCAACTGCCTACAAAACATCCCATGTTGTCCCCATGCTTAAGAAACCAAATCTAGACTCAAACGACTTCAAAAACTATCGACCGATCTCCAACTTGATGTTCATTGCAAAGGTGCTAGAAAAAATTGCATCTGCCCAACTCCGCATTTATCTTCTGGAAAACCATCTGTTCCCGGAAGCTCAATCAGCATACCGGAAGTTCCATTCCACTGAGACTGCTCTGCTTAAAGTCACGAATGACATCCTTCTAGCCATTGACAAGGGCCAAGAAGCGGTTCTCATTTTGTTGGATTTCTCGGCGGCGTTTGACACTATCGACCATAGCACTCTCATACAGCGCTTCAAGAGTTGCTATGGTATCAATGGCACTGCCCTAGATTGGTTGGTGTCTTACCTGGAGAATCGTAAGCAGCAAATCGTCGTCAACGGCGTTCTCTCTGAGGCCCACCCCCTTCCGTGGGGCGTTCCTCAG
Source organism: Leptasterias polaris (assembly GCA_037783415.1). NCBI lineage: Eukaryota > Metazoa > Echinodermata > Asteroidea > Forcipulatida > Asteriidae > Leptasterias > Leptasterias polaris. The sequence continues at coordinate 897,495 of JAZGTN010000192.1, forward strand.
GGCTCGGTAATGGGACCACTTGAGTTCATCCTCTACACCGGTCCTCTGAGCAAGGTCATCAGTGCTCATGGAAATATTCAGCATGTTATGTATGCTGATGATACACAACTTTATATTATACTGAATCCAAGGGAGCAGCATGAGGCTATCAATTCTTTGCAGGAATGTATTGGTGATCTACAATCTTGGGCTATAACCAACAAGCTCAAGCTTAATTCCTCAAAGACTGAGCTCCTACATATCACTTCACAGTTTCGTAAGTCAGGGAGTCTACCGGTGATGAACATCGGTGGAGATGCTGTCACTGTCTCCGAATCAGCCCGTGACCTTGGAGTTGTTCTCGACAGTCACCTACAGTTAGACAAGCACATACACAATGTTTGCCGTGCAGCATCATTTGGTATCTATAAGATTGGGAAACTTCGAAACTATCTCGACTGCAAATCCACTGAACGTCTCGTGCATGCTTTTACCACAACCCATCTTGACTACTGCAACAGTCTTTTGTATTCCTTGCCAGCTAGTCGCATTGCCCCACTTCAACGCATACAGAATACTGCAGCACGCATGGTCAGGAGAGTTAAGCGTGGAGATCATGTATCACCAATTCTGCGATCCCTACACTGGCTCCCAATTCTCAAGCGGATTCAATTCAAAATTCTTCTCCTCGCATACAAAACAAGAAATGGCCTCGCTCCCACTTACCTCAACAGTCTCATCTCTCAAAAGTTGCCGACCTCATCAATCAGCCTTCGATCATCTTCTAATATCCACCTTGAACTTTCAACTGGTCCTCGCACAAACACCAGCTATGGTGAAAGAGCATTCGCGGTGGCTGCGCCAGCACTCTGGAACAAGCTCCCTCTACACATCCGTGACTCACCCTCGATCGTTTCATTCAAGACGCAGTTAAAAACATACCTCTTCAGACAACAGTGATAGCGCTTTGAAACGCCTGTATAAAGCGCTTTATAAATGTTTATTATTATTATTATTATTATTTTTAAAAATAGTAAGAGAATTAGCACCTCTGTTGAAACTTTCTGTACTGACTCTGTATTTGAAAACTTGTGCTCACCCGCGTCCACTTTACTCGTAGCAAGTTTGTCACGCTCAGGGTATTGATTATTTACAATAAATCAAGTAGTATCAACAAGTACAGTATTGATACCTTTAGTTTTGGAACAAAATAATGTAGTATCGATACCTGACTGACAATAGACTGTGCAAGTCTCGCGCGTATCGGAGCGAGAAAACACGTCAAGTGAAGAACATATTTTTTTCTGAAATCAAATCATTGTTTTTAAATTAGATCTATGAAAAAATCTGACCAACAAAAATAATCTTTACAATTTGCATAAAATGAGTTTTAGCTTTCATAATAAACACACAAATCATTTGTTAGTTTTTGTTGAAACAAACTAAAAACTCTGGGACAAGGATGCTTATTTGATCTTAACTTTTTAGGAAATCCTTTTGTAAATCCACGCCTGAGTACGTGCAACCACTAAAAGCAGGTTTAAACGCAGACGCGCGATGATCGCACGGGCGTAGAATTAACGCATGACGCAGTTTAAAGAGGACGCTGACGCCTCGACAACCGTAGACTGCAATGTAAAGGCTTAGCGTCTGACAATTACAGCGTCTGGTGATAATCATCGCGCGACCAAAACAAAATGTTTACAACATAAGCATGGATATTCTTTTTGTTTTCTGGAAAAATGTAAGTTATGGATATATTATAATTTGTGGACCCATCAAGAACAGACATGAAGAATATACGAACGGAATTTTAGCTTCTTAACCCTTTAGTCACTGTTCCGCCCGAAACCGCCCAGCCATTTACTCACTGGACCGCCCAAAACCGCCCGAGATTAAACAACACTTTGTATCTTGGGTTTTACACATGCTAGCGGGTTGCAGCAAACAGCCGTCGAAAGAGCGTGATCTAAAGATTGCGCCAGTTTAAAAATATCCCGTGGTCACCATTGACAAAAACCAAGTAATCTCCTTCCAAAGGTTCAAAGGTCGGAAATCTAGCACGACGTGTCAATGCTTCTCTGTGTGTGCGTACCGTATCGTATGTACAATGCATTACGCGCACACACGCACTATAATGTATACTACGAAAGCGACGATGTTTCGCTGGACTTTCGCCATGTTTTTCACACATTATTGAGAGGAGTTTACATTGTAGAGGAAATTTATTGTTATCCATAAATAATATAGACAAGATTGTTCATTTCTAAAGGTATGTTTTGATATTATTTCAATCACTTTGTCAACATTTTGTTCTTGTTTGAAACGATAGCAAAGTTGAAAAAGTTGCGTGCACAACTTTCTGTGAAACACTGACGCTAACGTAATGCAAACTAACAGTTGTCTATTTTCGTTGGTGTGTCAACATATTTACAATCTGAAAGCTTCAATTCAGTAAAAGCAAATACATATATGTGTGAATCATTCAAAAGATAATTTTATCCTCTACAAAATAAACCAAACTTGTAATACAAAAAAATAATTACAATGGAAGTTATGATACGACTTCCAGATAGTGCATTAATTCGATGACTTTTCCCCGCCCTGCTCAGTGAGTAAATGACTTTGTTGAATTTGCTCGTAAGTGCTAAAGGGTTAAAGGCACTGGACACTATTGGTAATTACTCAAAATAATTGTTAGCATAAAAACTTACTTGGTAACGAACAATGGAGAGCTGTTGATAGTATAAAACGTTGTGAGAAACCACTCCCTCTGAAGTAATGTAGTTTTTGAGAAAAAGGTAATTTCTCACTCAAATAAAAAAAGACTTCAGCGAAGCCTTTTATTATTGGCATCTGAAAGCACACAAATTTGTGCAACAAGGGTGTTTTTTCTTTCATGATTTTCTTGCAACTTCGATGACCAATTCAGCCCAAATTTTCACAGGTTTGTTATTTTATGCATATGTTGGGATACACCAAGTGAGCATACTGGTCTTTGACAATTACCAAACGTGTCCAGTTACTTTAAATCAGGTAAAAATATGAACAAACATTACATGTAGTTAAAATTGTATTTGCATTGAAAAGAGGCTTTATATCCAGGATGTCAGTGCAGTGCAAAAGACACTGGTGTCCTACCAGGGCTAGGGCTAACCCTGTAAGCAGCGCCATGAGACTGAGCTCAGACTTGTGCGAGTGATTTCTCTTACCTGCAGCAGCTGGGCCCCGCATTTGCATCGCTACTGGTCTGTAGAAAAGATACAAAATAACCACAATTACTACCAGTGTGATTCCAAGAGGAGTAAAGACGTTGAGTTGGCACAAAAATAGTTCTACAATGTGTCTCTTGCAATTACATAACAATCACAAAGTTGAAAGAAAAAAAAAAATCATTTAAAGGCACTGGACACCTTTGGTAATTGTCAAAGACCAGTATTCTCACTTGGTGTATCCCAACATATGCATAAAATAACAAACCTGTGAAAATTTGGGCTGAATTGGTCATCAAAGTTGCAAGAAAATAAGGAAAGAAAAAACACCCTTGTTGCACAAATTTGTGTGCTTTCAGATGCCAATAATAAAAGGCTTCGCTGAAGTCTTTTATTATTTGAGTGAAAAATTACCTTTTTCTCAAAAACTACGTTACTTCAGAGGGAGTCGTTTCTCACAATGTTTTATACTATCAACAGCTCTCCATTGCTCGTTACCAAGTAAGTTTTTATGCTAACAATTATTTTGAGTAATTACCAATAGTGTTCAGTGCCTTTAAATAAAAACATACAGCTCAAATACCGCTAAAAACACATGACTTTCAATCATCAAAGGCTTCAAAAGAAATCTTAAAAACAAAACAATAATTTGTGGTCACAAATAAACAAAGTCTGGTGATTGAGTTGTAAAACAACATGAGACATTCCGAACAAGTCTTTGGTTTGTTTTTCCACGTTGGGATTTACATCAAAGTTTGCAGTCAATTGAGTTCAGAGCGAAAAAACAGAATCAGGAGCAATGGTCGGTGAAAACACGCCCTCCTCACTCCTGGGCCAAATTTCATAGAGATGCTTCAGCACAAAAATGGCTAAGCAAAACAAAGTTATGCTTACCAGAATAAGGTTACCAGCCAAAATAACATGTCACATGTACAATCTCTGATTGGTATCCTGATCATTTTTGCTTAGCAAAAAATGGTTAAGCACAATTTGCTACTTAAGCAGCTTTATGAAAGTGGCCCTGATGGAAATGACTTAACATGGCCAATCATACACGTCCATACCTCTTAATTTCCTGGCCTCTCTTCTTGTTTAACTGTTAACAAACAAAAACAATGTCAATGAAGTTACGAATAGGGGGGATTTACAATACAATGCACTGTCAATAAATTACCCCTGATGGTATTTTCAAAGGCGGCAGTCAATAATAATTCAAATGAATTTTGATTAAACAAATTAAAAATCAAATTTGTTAAAAAATAAATCGGGACAGAAGATGCATTTTGTTGCGTGTCTTGACCAACTGGTCTTTACACAGGAGTCAAGTTCTGGTGGCCTATTAATCGGAGAATGTTTCAAATCCCTGTCATGCCACTCTTGTCCTTGGGCAAGAAACTTAAACCTACAAACTTCACAAAGAGCCAAGACTGATTTTAACTGTGAATCGGTCTTAATTGCCAAGCAGAGTGTGATGTCACAATACAAATCACTTTGGTTATATTGACAACTCCTAAGATGAATCTTAGTGTTTTGCGCAATCAGCCCCAGGTGTATAAATGGGAACCAGTGAGGGGTGAGAATGTCTGCTGTTAGATTAACCCCCTAAACGCTTATATATTATATGAGCAAAGAGCGCATAATATTGAGCCATTATATTTGAGACCAGCCTCACTACCATGGGCAGCCTGTTGTCTCAATGCCTCTCATCACTAACTCATGGTAAGTAAGTGCTGAAAAACAGCACTGACATGGCTTCCGAAAGTGACTCATTTGCACCCCTGCTTAATAGATACTTTCGAGCACTTGTATGGCAGTTGTAGGATGCTTAGTATGTGAGTGTCAAAATGTATTTTGATGCGATTCCAAAAAAGTAAATCATATTTTTACACGTTTACCCAACACTGCACACAGTTAGACATATCACAAAGTCAAAGAAGAATTGAGAGGGACCACTTGCGTTTTGACTTGATGCCTCTTTTGTGAGATACCATACTCTTGCGTGGGCATAGAGTTGATTGAATTTAAAAAAATGTGCCATATACTGGCACATTTTAATTAACCAATACCAGGGGTTATGAGCGAGCACCGCATGCTGGAGGGGGAAATGGCGCAGCACGATTGATCACCCCTGGGAACGAGGTTGATTTGAGACTGACTCACATGATCCTCCCATGACCTCTTCTCCTTCTCGTAAGCCTCTCTCCTCTGTTTCTCCAGTTGCTCCTTCAATCGGGCAGCTTTCTCATCGGCCTGAGCCTGAACAAATAACAGACGTTAAGACATGTTTACATAGTCTTCCAATTTAACAGAATGAATTGCATTACAGATTTTTCTCTCTCCACTCTCTCTATTCATGTATTTCCACTTGACTGCTCTTGTAACTCCTGCATGCATGTATGTTGTGTGTTGTGTTGTCATTTAGCCTTCGAGAAAGACTCTGCTAGGGTCGAAACGTCAGTCCACTAACTTATTTTTTGCAGATTTTGCAATATGTTGAATTAATGTGCAAACCACGGCCCAATTTCATAGAGCTGCTTAACGGCCGATACTGTGCTTATGTGCGAGTTTCTATTTCATAGCACTGCTAACCCTAAGCACACGAAAAGGCATGCTAACCTCCCGGTGCTTACTGCATGAAAATGAATGATGCAACAAAGCAAATCCATTGTGAACGAGCAAGGTGGCCGCCTTATTTTCTTGCTAACCTGTGAAATGTGCTTATGCTTAAGCAAATTTGTCTGCTACAGTTAGCACAAAAATTTGCTTACCGTTAAGTAGCTCTATGAAATTGGCACCTGGGTTATCTCTCGGTTCTAAAAACAGGTATGCTATTGAGTAGCAAATGATGATTTCCAAGAAGGAGCTGATACAGTTTGTGCAGTATTCTGCTTTATCTTCAAGCAGGCCTGAATATTCGATTCTCATTGGTCGATCCATAGCAACAAGGAGTGTGATATAAACTTATATTGCACGGCCCATATCACACCCTGCGTATTGTGTGTTCTAACTCCGCGTCAAGTTTGCTTGAAGATAAATACGTTATCACACGCGCGCTCGTGGAATACGGAAAAATATAGCGCGTCTGCGTCCCATATCCAACTCGGCCTTCGGCCATGCTGCAACAGGGCCGTGCTGCAACAGGGCCTCGTTTGATATGGGACGCAGACGGGCTATATTTTTCCGTATTCCACTCGCGCTTGTGTGATAACTTATAATGCTATACAAGTGAAATCAATCACTGATCAATCACTGATCAATCACTGATCAATCACTGATCACTCACAGCTCTAATTGCAGTTAGCTCTGGGGTAATGGGAAGGTCGGGGCTGAGATCTCTCTTACCTTGAGGGCCTCAATCTTTTTCCTTCTATGCTCGGACTGTGCATCTCTGTCCAAAGAAGCCTGTTCATCACAATCATACAAGAAAGAAACATGTCAATGACTTGTGTTAATAGGGGTTGAATTTCAATCAAATTATTATTTGTATATCTTTCTGGTAATGAAACCAAAGGACCCTCAAAGGTGCCTTGCACTGTGACCCATAGGCCTGAAGATACCTGTGAAGATGTTGACGACATTGTACTTTCAGATACGGGTGGAAACCTCCAACTGGGGCAAACCCCCGCATTCCTGAAGGGACTGAAAACCCAATCCACATGCGAGGCTCTGGTCCAAAGAAGGATTCGAACCAAGGCCCACAGAGGTGAAAGCCTGGAAATAACTAAAGCCAACCTGCTCAGAACTTTCACTTGACCAAAAATGTTTTCATTACAAGAATTGAAATATTCCTTTTTCTTGAGGTGGTTGGAACTGAAAATATTAACAGTACAGACTTGTTCGGTTGTGGGGTTATCAACCAAGAGCTAGCGTTGCTGGACTCTAGTCAGTGGCCCAGTGGATATTTCAAGCCCTAGTCGTAGGCGTTAGGTCTAACACATCGAAAATTGTATTAAGGGAGTGCCTCTTAAAGTCGGAACAGTAGGAATGTTCTAATTGGATCGGATAAGTATTCTAGCGTGTGTAAATGGACCGTTCCATTGGACCACCAGAACGTTCCATTGGAATGTTCAAAAGACGAATGTGCGTATTTACTCGTGTAAGATTGCTCCCCATACTTTGGCACAATGATGCGGTCCAGCAAGCATTCTGGCGGTCCAACGGATCACATTGGCCAACAGGAACATTCTTCAGCGCCTAGAACGTGCCAGACTTTTGAAACGCTCCCCAAGGCCTTTGCTTTTTGACAGAACACTTTGATATGTCGAGTGAACGCTCCTCACCTTGACTGCCTTTCCACCTGCGGCAACCTGTTGCTGGATGTTCCGTCTCTCCTGATAATTCTGCATCCGAATTGCTTTCAGACGATCAAGGTACTCCTACAAGAAATCAAAAAGACATACAATTTCTGTACTGGTTCCTATGAAATACTTTTGGATTGAAGATAGTATGGTAAAAACACATGCTTCACATCTCATATCAGAGACAGGGACACATGTAGGAAAAACAAAAACACCAGAGTTCGGTTCTCTTAACCGCTCAGCGACGACACACCACTCCGAGTGCTTTGAGATGCCCGTCTTGGTGGAACAAAGCACTGTATAAGAACGGCATAATATTTTTATCATTATTATATTTATGGGTGAATATTTACTATACCTCTTCTTGATGAATCCGTCCCGGTTTATCACCACCAAATTGTGCCACAGCTGGGGCAGGTCTGTTGTAGGCTGGTGTCTATAATGGAAAATTAAACAACTATCAATATAACGACAGACGCCTAATATTATAAACTGACATCACCTTGGTCACATTCCCTGGGTGCTATATAGGTTAACGCTGTATCTCTGATGTTACAAAACTGGGGCCAGACTTCCAACCCACGACCTTTGCCATTATCATCCACTGCTAATATAGGATTCCAACTGGCCTCTAGCTACCAGGTAAGCTCAGTGGTATAGTTGCACGACATCTGCTCTAGAATGGTAAAGGCTGTGGATTTGTTTCATTTGTTCCAAATGACTCAGGAAAGCACCGAGTATATAGAGCTTAACACACACCGGTGTACGGTAAAACATTACCAGCATTCTTTATCCCCAGTGCAAGTTTAACATTATTTAAATCCAAACATTGCATCCCATAACAAGAACCAAAAGAGCATTACTGCACTTATGTCTTTATTACTTGAAGAAGCCCAGCTCTTATAAAGATTCTTCCTGGTCCAGTGAAAGCTCTGAGCTCCAAGGGCCCAATTTCATAGAGCTGCATAAGTACAACAAACACAAAACAATTTGTGTTACCGGAAAGAGGGTACCAGCCAAAATACCATTTCACATACACAATTTGTGACTGGTTCCCAGCTGAATTGCGCTTTGCAGCAATTTGTTAAGCAATATTTTCTGCTTAAGCAGCTCTATGAAATTGGCCCCTGTGGTCTAGTGGAGAAATGTCTTCCAACTCAGGCCCTGTACTTACCGGTACTGCGGCACCTATTGGGTTGCCCGCTCGTGCCTTGTAAGCAGCCGCTGCACGTTTGTTGGACAGGAAATCTTGGACTAGTCTGGCTCTGTCGGCAGCCTCTGCACCAGCATTCCTGCAATGAATACAGCATCAAGATAATGTTCAAAATATTTATAGAACTCAAATTCTTGTGTTTTTTTATGAAAATTCATTTTGTTGCAAGTCTTTGCCGAGTAATCAAGCACATCGGATGGCCTTGTCATCGGAGAGTGGCTTCAAATCCCACCCTTATTACTTCTATCCTTGAGCAAGTCTCTTTAACTATAATTGCTTCTCTTCACCCAGGTGTACATGGGTACATGTAAGGGGCAGATACACCCCAGGGAGCTTAGATGGTTTCAGGAATGAAGTACACTGGCCTGATGACCGGGTAATAATGTTCATGTGCCAGGAGTGTCAAAATTTAAATGTCAATTAGTGTTATCTAGTAAGGTTTGCAGTAACACCATGTACATGAATAAATCTTTATGCAGGCATGATATTTGGTCCTTGGGGAAAAAAGTAGGAATACTTTATCAAGTACAAGGGCTGACCTAAATGTACACATGGTGTAGGCTTTAATAGACATTTCAAGCTATCATACTTTTTCAGATTTAGCCAAGGGTAACAAAATCGGTAAGCAGACGTAAGTAGGAAGAATATCATGCCTGTCTGTGTGTTTTAACGCTACATACGAAGTGTGGATCTGAGAACAAAAGAGGTCCATATAATGTAGGGACTTGAAACACTATGTGGACCTACACACGCTCGCACAGTGTTATTTACAGTGTTGAGGAATAGGATGTTCCTTAAGTGTACAGAGCAAAGGAATGTCCACACAGTGACTGCAGCACAGAGCTGTGTGTGTTGTGGTGATTTTTAAAAGTACTGGTGTAACAACTTGATGTATCATTCAGTATGCATCTACACAGTACACAGCAAACCATCCTAACGTCTGAGCATTCAGTATCCTCCACTGTGGTTTTGAATGATAGATAAACTATGCCAGCTTGCAATATGATAATACCATGTGGTGAATGCATCTACACAGTACACAGTCAACCCTCCTACTGTCTGACTATTCAATATCATCCACTGTGGCTTTGAATGATAGATAAACTATGACAGCCTGCAATATGATATGTGGTGAATGGACAGTACAAACAAGCACACAGTTGAACATTCTGTGCACAGGTGTGCCACTATACACAACCAGTGCAGTGGTAATGTTTCAAATGGTCACAAGAAAATGAAACCAAGAGTAGGAGGGTTAACAACCCAAACTCCTCTTATACCTGGCCATCTCCCCACGTCTGGCTGCTTCAGCTGCACTTGCAGACACTGGTCTCTCCTTAATGTTCCTCCTTGCTGCCTGCTCATCCGGCCACGCCTTCTGGGCGTCGCCCTGTCTGTATAAAGCAGCCCCGCCCTGTCCCCCCCCGGCACCCTGCATGTTGGCTCTCAGCTTGTCCAGGTAGTTGTGGTAGTTGTCATAATTACCACGATCTTGGAGGGGTTTAAAAGGCTGAAGGGAAAAACATGCCGGTAATGTTAGCCGCCACTTCCAATCGCAGAACTCTGAACAGCGATATGAAATGACCGAGGTACTGTCTAACCCATCTGCCTGACTAGTTACAGTACATAATCACTGTTTTTGCATAAGTTCATGTGGCACTTCTTGCCGAGTTACAATAAACATTCATTATAAACTGCCTTGAAAATGACATACCCAACAAACTGTACACCATTGGAAAGAGCACATAATTCTCTTCAATGTGATATACATTTTACCATAGTTTCTTTCTCACGTCACTAGTAACAACAGTGTAGAGAAAGACATTATGACAGAAAACACAATAAATGGTACCACTTATCTACCACCATGTCAGTAGTTTTTCCAATGGTTGTAACTTTTCTAAGTACTTGCAACCACCCATCAGTGTTTCAACATGTGGATGGACATGCACACTTATACTGAAAATAATTTGAGTTGATTAGAACGATGAATTTTTTAGTTACTCTCAAATTGAAAATTGACGGAAAAGGCAGGTAACTTTTTCCGTCCATTTTTTGTATGGAACTTTGAGAAAGATTTGTTCATATTTTTTATATTAAAAGATCAAATGAATCTACTGAAACTATTTTCAGTATAAGCCTGCATGTCCAGTCACATATTGAAACACTTTTGGGTGGTTGAAGGCAATAGAAAAAAGTTACAACCATTGGAAAAAACTGCTAATGTGATGAATGACCGGGACTCGAACCCACACCCTGCTAATGTGATGAATGCAAACTGGTACCATCCGAAGAACGACGCAATAATGGTTAAGTGTCTTGCTTAAGGACACCAGTGTCACGACCGGGACTCGAACCCACACCCTGCTAATGTGATGAATGCAAACTGGTACCATCCGAAGAACGACGCAATAATGGTTAAGTGTCTTGCTTAAGGACACCAGTGTCACGACCGGGACTCGAACCCACACCCTGCTAATGTGATGAATGCAAACTGGTACCATCCGAAGGACGAAGCAATAATGGTTAAGTGTCTTGCTTAAGGACACCAGTGTCACGACCGGGACTCGAACCCACACCCTGCTAATGTGATGAATGCAAACTGGTACCATCCGAAGGACGAAGCAATAATGGTTAAGTGTCTTGCTTAAGGACACAAGTGTTACGACCGGGACTCGAACCCACACCCTGCTAATGTGATGAATGCAAACTGGTACCATTTATTGTGTTTTCTGTCTTAAATCATTGGTCACCTGCAGGTTTTCTCTTCGGTAGGCATTTATAGTGACTGAGGATTTTACGGGAACTCTCATATGAGTTAGGCAGATATGGGGTCATGTTTTGCTTGTTCTTGAAACTTACAATTTAGAATTTAAACGCTGTTTGTTTGGAGGACTTTGAAAAGAGATCCATTTTTTTACTTTAGGCAATCAAGTAATGCCCTAAAAAGGAAAGCCCCTTGTCTTTGTGGAAGTTCATCAAAGACAACATTTAATGATCATAATCAGTACGTACAAATTTGAAAAATTATATGACGGAAAATGCTTTTCAAACTCAATTTGTTTGAAACATGAGTCAAAAGTTAGTTTTCAAACTGGCTTGCAAATCTAGCTGATTCAAACATGGGTTATACTGTTAATTATTATTATTAGAAACTAGCTGGAACTAGCTGTAACCAGTTTGCACACCAGTGCAAAAACATAAACAAAACAAAAATCTAGTTGCAACTGGCTGCATCTGGCCACAACTAGCTGGAACTAGTTTGACAAACCAACCTTGACTTCAGGTTTGGCCCTGTTTGGATCAATCTTGGGCTCTTTGTTCGGTGGTTCACCGTTTGATTGGCTCTCGTTCTGAATGAAAGCATGCACAAGAACATTGCATTCAAAAATAAAACAAAAACACCATGCATCGCTAAACTAACCAGACTTACGCTAGCAGCTGGACACGGAAAAACTACCCTCTAACAGGGGAAAGTACAAATCATCAAATTAACAAAAGTTTAAAAACTGGTGAGAATTAAACCTATTGAAAAATATTGAAGGAAACAAAGGATGGTCTTCCCTCAATGTTCTGTACTTGTTTGACAAGTCTGTCCTTTGGGAAGGGGTGCTGGTGCAGGACCCCACAGTTTTTGGATGGGGGTGCTGGAATTTACGACAGCACCCCCTACTTTTAGAACATATCAATTCACACTCTATCGTAAGAATAATTCTTCCAAAATCAAAAGATATCCCCCAACAAATTATGAATCAAACGATATCCCCCAGAAATTATGACACATTTTAATCAAAGAGTAAGTTTGTTTTCATTGATTAATGTGAATATTTAGTTAACCTTCAAACACAGGGACATGTTTCTTCTAGAAACTGGAGTCATTGCAAAACACTTTGACAGATTTACATTTTAGCAGAATCCTTCTAAAAATGCATACATCTATAAATGTAATATTCTTTTTGATTACATTAAAAGTAACAATATAATTGATAACTAAAAATATTTTGTCAACCACACAATAAAGTAAAAACCATGCACAAAAATAAAATGAATAAAATTAACCAAAACAAGAATTTGCAACCTTCTTTATAAAGTCGACAACATATTACTGTTGTAAACTTGATTGTAAATGATTGTCTTCTAATAAAAATTCTACTACAAACACTAAAAAGAAAACAGAAAGAAAGAAATATTTACAAATGTCTTAGTCTTCATTCATGCGCTTTATCCTGCAATTTGTGATGAGTTTTATGAAAAACCAGTTTTTATGATTTACCCAGTCAGTTTCCCTTGTGGTTTATTATTTGAGTTTTATGAAAATAATAATAGTAATAATAATACTTGGTTCTTATATAGCGCTTTTTATCACACCCTTAGGGGCGAAACAAAGCGCTCAGTATTTTTTCCTGCAAGGTATGTGGAGCTACGTTTTTGAAGTATGAGACCCTTTTCTTATAGCACCATGTAATGGTTTACAAGGTGCTGTGGCGCAATATGCTGCCGATCAAACCAGGAACACCGGGGCGAACCCCTTCTCTTTACGATAAGTGCACTGGGTTCTTTTACGCGCATTACACAACACACGGGACCAACGGCTTTACGTCCCATCCGAAGAACGAAGCAATAATGGTTAAGTGTCTTGCTTAAGGACACCAGTGTCACGACCGGGACTCGAACCCACACTCTGCTGATCGAAAACACCAGAGCTTTAGTCCGGTGTTCTTATCCGCTCGGCCACGACACGCCACGCCACGCCACTGCAGACATGGCAGACCAAACAGACTGTGTGTGAGTCTAGTGCATATTCTAACATTTTGGGGAACATAAGGTTCCCATGTACAATGCTTTAACCCTTTAGCACTTACGAGCAAATTCAACAAAGTCATTTACTCACTGAGCAGGGCGGGGAAAAGTCATCGAATTAACGCACTATCTGGAAGTCGTATCATAACTTCCATTGTAATTATTTTGTTGTATTACAAGTTTGGTTTATTTTGTAGAGGATAAAATTATCTTTCGAATGATTCACACATATATGTATTTGCTTTTACTGAATTGAAGCTTTCAGATTGTAAATATGTTGACACACAACGAAAATAGACAACTGTTAGTTTGCATTACGTTAGCGTCAGTGTTTCACGGAAAGTTGTGCACGCAACTTTTTCAACTTTGCTATCGTTTCAAACAAGAACAAAATGTTGACAAAGTGATTGAAATAATATCAAAACATACCTTTAGAAATGAACAATCTTGTCTATATTACTTATGGATAACAATAAATTTCCTCTACAATGTAAACTCCTTTCAATAATGTGTGAAAAACATGGCGAAAGCCCAGCGAAACATCGTCGCTTTCGTAGTATACATTATAGTGCGTGTGTGCGCGTAATGCATTGTACATACGATACGGTACGCACACACAGAGAAGCATTGACACGTCGTGCTAGATTTCCGACCTTTGAACCTTTGGAAGGAGATTACTTGGTTTTTGTCAATGGTGACCACGGGATATTTTTAGACTGGCGCAATCTTTAGATCACGCTCTTTCGACGGCTGTTTGCTGCAACCCGCTAGCATGTGTAAAACCCAAGATACAAAGTGTTGTTTAATCTCGGGCGGTTTTGGGCGGTCCAGTGAGTAAATGGCTGGGCGGTTTCGGGCGGAACAGTGACTAAAGGGTTAACGCGAGAAGGAAATTAAATCACGCACTTTGATGGACCACAGTGAGACTGGTTTGGTCTATCGCCAGTGGTAAATGTATTTTGGTTTCAATAAACATGAATCAAAAACATTATCACCAGAGACAAGTGATCCAATATGGCCTGGGTTACTGATTAAGATTACAAAATCCCACCTAATCATAACTATCAAAGTATGGTTATTCAGTCATGCAAACTGGCTCCTGTATGAAAATACAAATCTGCTTAGTACACAAAACTTTGTACGTTTTTTTCTTTCTTGCATACCTGATTTTTTATACCATGCCCGATATGTGGCAGAGAGTCCCCCCACCAAAAAACAAAGGTTCCCATACTTTAACACACTTTTTTCCTCTTGTACAGAAGTACCCCCCCCCCTAAAATCCTCAAAAGAATTCCTGAGATTCACAGAACACAATGAAGACACAATAGGAGGGGGTAAACCATGCCACATATCGAGCACCAAACATGTTTTTTGCATTAATTGTTTTGGACGCTAGGCACTTCATATGCATAAACTCTCACTGAATGTCCACACTTGTATAAACTCTGTCAAGTTATTATCAGATAAGTTGACCAAAGTTTCCTGTGAATGCCGGAAGCTGACTAACCACTTCCTTTGGGAACATCTCGGAAGAAAACCGTTAAGCATTTTCCAATACTACAGGAATGTTGTGTATTGACCCCTTGCAGACACGGGACGCACCTCCGCGAATGTGCGTCTACCATTTCCACCATTGTGGGATTAAACCGAAATAGCGGACAGGATAGGCACGTGTAGGTGCGCTGCGTGTCGTGCAAGGGGACAATACATTGACATTCGTGGTTGTGAGAATGACTTATATTACACTAACCTCAATGCCATTTGAGCCCCCAGATCCAGAGCTTAGTGTATGACGCCAACCAGCCTCCCTTGCCTTGTTGATGTGTTGCATCTAAAAACGAGAAAGTGAAATCTACCGTATTCCATGTACTCACCATTGGTTTAAAAGTGTGGCTGCCTTATTAATTAGTGCAACAGGAGAGGAGGGGCAAGGGAGGGGGCTTTTTAATAAAATTGTCCATTCGGATATCAATCTTGTTAGTCCCGAAACAGCACTTACAGCCCAGGGTCTAATTTCATAGAACAGCTTAAGCACAAAAAGCAGCGAAGCACAACAAAACTATGCTTACCAGAACATGGTTACCAGCAAAACTCACATGTACCATTTGTGACTGGTATCCTGCTCTTTTTGCCTTAGCAGGAAATGCTTCAGCAATAGTTTCTGCTTAAGCAGTTCTATGAAATCGGCCCCAGGTCTCTACAAAAAGTTCACATTCAACACATTAAGAGATACTTACTCTTTGTTTGTCCACAAGTTTTTGTTGACTCGGACGGGACTGTTTCTCCTTCATCTCCTTCATATAAAAAAAACAAAACGAAAGAAAGAAAATAACCCAAGTTAAAGATTAACATTAACTTCCTACATTTACCGGTGCACATTAAACATCCTTTTAATAAAAGTAATGCGCTATTTCAAGCCCAGAAGGCCAATTAAAGTGCCCTATAATTGCAATGACCAACTTCAATCAAGGCAGTCTTGTGCTATCCCTTTGCCAGGTGGTAGTCATTCACATACCGAGTCCGTAAGGATGATCCACAGTTGCAAACGCCTAAGTTTATGCACGAAATCTGTCAGGATGACTTCTGTGCACAATCATCTAAGAAAACCTGGCTAGATGCGTTTTGTATGGGCCTCTGGAGCCAGTTTGTGTGAAGAGAAACATGGCATACAGTGCAATTCATTTCATTTTCATCAACGTTTTTAGCTGTCAAATTTACAACCTTTTCTTCCTTGGTGCGCTTTCCTTTATGTGCTTTTGAAAATGTTTTTATGCATACCGTTTATTCAAATGTAATTCAGTCCCTTGGGTCTCTTTATTCAAAAACTTAGCAGACCTTATTATTATTTGTTATCTACTTTTTACAAGAAGAATGAAAGTGTGATAAGATTTTGTCCTGCAAATGTATCTGTTATAATAAATATTTTACAGGACAAGTTCTCCTCAGAACTGTATTCAACTCATAAAAAGTGAAAAAAACATGATGTTACCACAAACTGAAATGCAAATACTCCACCAAGCAATGCCTCGAAAATTGTACAAAAAACCTTTCCCCTCTACTTGTGCAAGGAGGACTCACCCTATTCTGTCTGGCTTTTTCCTTCTCGACCAATTCTCTCCTTTTTTTCTCCAAATCTACAGCAGGCTGTGGGATATTAATTGAAAAAAAATATCACTTAGAAAATTGGCAGAATAAAGCATGTTTAAAAAGTGGGATAGGTGAACCCAAATTACTTAAGGGTAAGGCACGGCCACACTTGTGGGGCACCTTTATTTGGTTGTGTAGGGGTGCTGGAAACCACAGACCCTGGCTGAGAGTGTTGGCGAGGCATCAAAGGGTAAAGCCTGATACAACAATAAACTCATGGCTGGAATGGTTCATTTTTATCAGAGGGTTGGATCTGTGTTGACAGTGTGGGTGCCATACAACCTCAACACTGATACATGTACGGATTTTGTGCACTCTCACATAGCCTTCTGCTTTTGTTTCCAGCCCATAAAAAACCCCAGCTACACAATTCTTGGAACTGATCCCCCCCCCCCACCTCAACTCTTTGATAAGTGGAATGGTCCATTCTAGGATACCAGTGTTGTAGTCGAGACCTGGGAGTCCGAGACCGAGACCGAGACCTGGAGGTCCGAGACCGAGACCGAGACCGAGACCGAGAGGTCCGAGACCAAGACCGAGACCTCAAGACCACATGTGTAAATTACGTAATAAAATTAGACACATAATAATTGAAATGAAAGTCTTTTATTGATGTAAAACAAGCTTGGTTTTTTGTATAGGTACCGGTCCTTTTACAGAATATCTTCATTGCACTTCAGAAACATCAACATGGACAGCATCTCTGCTGACAAACGTGCATTGTCATTGGGGGTGTTCTTGATCATAATGTAAAAACGTTACATTTTTATCCACTTTCATGAATATCATATACAAAAGTGAAACTAAGATATGGCTTAATCAGTGTTATAATTGACATTCAATTTGCAGTTTACTGAGAATCATGAGCAATGAAATCAATTTGAATAATGTTAATTTGTGTTTGGCTATATGGGCCCGACTTAAAATGCATAGTGAATAATACTGAACTTGTCCCCGATCTCTCCGTGATTTGATTTGTCGTTGAGCAGAAAATGCAAACTGCAGAATGTTTCTTGTTGCATCTCTTAATGGTCCTTAAATCCAAATCTTATCACAGCAGAATTACTGGACATCTTGCAATAATCGTTTTTAAAAAACCAGCAAAAACTTTATTTTATCGTGCTACTCTAGCGAATTCGTACTGTAGTCAGGTAGTGTATGCACCTGTTTGCACCATGCGCCATGCACCTGTTTACCTTTCACAACGAGTAGTGCGTGTTTTGGTCATAGCTAGAAACTCGCTCCCAATTTTTATCGAACTCATGATGGGTGAAGCCGATGGCACAAGCACACACATGGCACTATGTACATGTACATGTACAATATTATAGCTCACACAACCACAAGCGAGGTTGTCTGTACAAACTGCAAGTTTTCTTAAACTATTTGCTATCTGTTTATCGTGATAAATGATCGTGAAGGAATACGGTTAATCGAATAAATTTGTATATTTTGCTGGTCTCGAAGCGAGACCAGGCAAAAATTTGAGACCGGAACAGAGATGCCAACATTTCAAATTCAAAAAGAGTAATTTGCCCTCAGGCAATATTATTATATATAGGCCTATAGCATTTAACAGAGATCAGTGTCATACATGATCATGTTCTGTGCTTTTTGACGATGTCGTATGCTCCGACGCGCTGTGTGCAATGTTGATGTCGAGTCACAGCGACCGCGAGCAGATTTCATTACGAAGTTGTAATCCTCTATACAATCATGTTGTAATGATCCATCGTTGTACTCCAACAAGCGAAAAACTAATCAAACTATTGTATTATTATATTGGTTTTACCTGGCACGCGTAAACAACGAGCACCGTAATAAACATGATTTTATCAACAGTGTAGTACGACGAGCAAGACTACACGCGGTTTTCTCAAACGCACCAATATCAACATCAGTATACCTGGGGCGATTTGGTTAGCAACTGACCATGGCTGATTGCCAGTCTTCTAACACACATTGTCTACGTGTAAATCGAGGACACCAGCCTAATACTTATTACGCCCAATTAGGCTCTTCTACCGTGGGCGCGTTGTTTTCACCGGTCGTTTCGAAAAGGGCCTACGTATGCGCTGTTTCATGCGCTACAATTCGCACAAAAAGTCAGATACCGAATACATTTTAGTGATACGCGCTATGAAAATAAATAGGATTCAAGACACAACACGTACATTAAATGTTTTATTACTAGATATTTATAAAATCGTAAAGAACGAGGCGATGATCGTATTGTCGTAATTTGATAAATAAATCGTACAAATTACGCCTAAATCGTAAATGTTGGCATCTCTGCCGGAAGGGTCCGAGACCGAGACCAAGACCGAGACCGCAGGGTACGAGACCGAGACCGAGACCTGCAAAAAGTGGTCTCGAGACCGGTCTCGAGACCGAGACCGGTCTCGAGACCTACAACACTGTAGGATACCAAGGACATTGAACTCGTTCAGAGCATTGCAAGTGAGGGGAAAAAAGTGAAATACATAACATTGACCACATCAAAACTCCCTTGGAGTGATTTACTAGGACTCTTCTACACAACAAAATCCAAAACCCAAACAGTTAGACTCTGATTGTGGTGGTCATGCCTGGGAACGATTTCACAGAAAAAGAAATAAAGAAGGAAAGGATGGCAATTTACAATTTTCTGCTGAGCAAAAATGAGCATGATACAGATGGAACTTGTGGCATGGTATTTTGGCTAGTTAGCTTATTCTGGTAAGCATGATTTTGTTGTGCTTAGCTACATTTTGTGCTTGAGCAGCTCTATAATATTGTGCCCCGAGCAAAGTCAGTTTACTTGTGCAGCACTCAGTCTAACTGAATCCAACAAAACGATTAACGAGTAATTACACAATGGTGTACGGTTAAAACACAAATAATATTCTTTATCAACGATGCAAATTTTACATCTATTAAATCGTTGCAATACCCGCTACTAAAATATAGGATTTGAACTGGCTGTAGGTACTGGGCAATTTCGGTGGTCTAGTGGTAAGACATCTGCGCCCAATTTCATGGCTCTGCTTACCGTCAAATTCAGCGCTTATGGACCATAGAATAGTGTGCTTTACAGGGCATCGTTAGCGCAGAATTCCGCATTAAGCAGATCCATAAAATTGGGCCTTGCTCTAGATGGGCAAAGGTTGTGGGTTCGAATCCTATCCGAGTAACATGCCTATGTTTTTTTTTTCTTCACAGGACTCAGGAAAGTACTGAGCATACACATAGGTGTACGGGTGAAACACAAATAAAATTATAATTTAGTTTTTTACCCTTACACCGATGTGTGTTAAGCACTGTATACTCAGTACTTTCCCGAGTTCTGTGAAAAAATCCACAGGCAAAATCCACAGGGTAGGATTCGAACCCACGACCCTTGCACCGCCAGAGCAGATGTGAGTTGCCTGTGGATTTTTTTCACAGAACTCAGGAAAGTACTCAGTATACAGTGCTTAACACACATCGGTGTAAGAGTAAAAAACCAAATTATATTTATTATCCCCGATGCAAAATTAACATCTACAAATAATATTCAAATCAAACAAAACATGATGTTGGACTTTGAAGAGTTGGGGTTGGTTAGGGTTAGAAAACAACAATCAAGCCATATAATGTACAAACAAAAACAGGGTTTCATAAACTCACCCTCTGTGGATAGGATGGTTCTTTTCTTTTCTCTGCTGGCTTCCTATAAGCGATAGTAAAAGAATAAAAATAAATAAATGCAGGAAGAAAACCTAATATGTTTTGTATTTTAATCACTATTATAATCGTTTTCTTCATTTCTAGATTGTTAAGTTTATTGTATCTGTATCTTACAAGTGTAAGGCCCCTCACAGGAACCCTTGGAGGTAAACTTTGGAAGTATCAAACAAGTCCTCTCCCCTAAAAGATACAAGAGTCTATTTCCAAGAGTGAACACGTGGCACTCATTGGCCACATTTGGTGACAGTACCTACATATAGCACAGTTTTGGGTCACTGGCCCATAGAGTGCTTTACAGGGCGCAGTGAGCGCGGATTTCTGTGGTAAGCAGTGCCATGAAATTGGGCCCTGGAGAAGCCTGTGTGTGAAGCCAATTGACTGACTAGGTGATGACCCCGGCTGCCATGGTCACTTCCGTCTGATTGGTCAAGGCATCCACCAGGAGATGCAACTCAAACCCTGAATAGATTGACTTTGATACCCTTCAAGTTCTTCTTTTAATGAGCAGCGAGTCAATAAAAATCTTCATTTTCTTCAAGAGAAGCAGTTATACACCTCACATTGGTCGATTTGTTTTTCTGCAAAATTTGTTAAAGCCCGGAACGACTTCCGGGGCTGTTCCTACACAAGTAAATACAGAGTTTTCTGTTTGGCGTAAAGCAGTCCTTATACACAATGCAGTTATAATGTTGAGAACAGCCAAGCTACAGTGATTTTACCTGACAGCCGGTGGGGGTTTGCGTACACCAACCGACGGTCCATACTTAGCCGATGGGTCACTCAGTCTCACTGGTTGCTGAACTTTCCTCTCTGAAACACATAAAATAAAAACACATCTTAACAACTAAACACTGGAGGACCCGTTAACCCTTTTATACACAATTTATTTTAGTGCTAAATTGATCATATGGACACAATAATTGTTTGCTCGTTTTTGCAAATGGATGGCGACCCCCCAAAACAGGTCACAATAGCACACTCAGGAGTCCTCTTTCCCATTCTGAAAACTATGTGGCCCGTGCAATCTTTATTTTTCATTTTACAACGAACTCTTTTCTAAAAGGGATTTAAACCGGTCGATAGCGATTGGTCGGCGCGTGAAAGAGTTAACACACACAATTTTTAAAGACACCCAAACGGAGAGCTTGTAAACACTTTTATAAAATGTCTATGTGTGTGCAACAGTTGACATGATAACAGGCCGAAAACATTCTGTATGGGATGAGTTCAACAGTGGTGGACATGTTGACTTGCTCAGGAGGCTCATTGTGTACGGTTGCACCATGCATGCACTATTAGTAGCATGCCTCGTTTTGCTTGTCACAGACAGGGAAAAAAGGCACTGGAATCAACAGTCAAAATCACTCTTTATGTGGGCTTATTGGAGCTGCTTAACATGGATCTCTCCCTGTTCAAGCGTGTTATTCTAAGGATTGTAAGACCAGAACCTCATGATAATGGAGTGCTATGAAATTAGGTCCCAACAGTTGACTGTAAATCGGCAAGACATTTACCTGCTGCCATTGCTGGTCGGCCTGCTGCTCCGTATGGTCCTGGTGCTTTATGACGATGTAGAATAGTGTGGCTAAACTCGTCCGACATTTGCTGGAAACACATAAGACAGAACAAAAAATTATCATAACAGTCCGTTTGCCCACTTTTGAGCAAAGACGTAAATGGCAACATGTTCTCTTCAATCTTGGTGGAGTTTAGATCAGTTAATCTTAAAAAAGGCATGTGTTTGGAAACTTGTTTATAACTTGAAAGAGGTGATCCCCTGGCTGCCGCTTCCCAGGTTGTATCATAAACTTGGCTAGACGGCAGCTAACGGTTGTATGGCTTCTGACTGGCACCCCCGAACAAAAATTGACGAAAATAGGGAGACCGCTAACATAGGGCTAGATAGTTCAGTTGATAGAGTGCCCACCCGTTAAACCGGAGGTTGTTGGTTCAAATCCCGCTCTAGAAAATTGTTCAAACCCAAATTGTTTGCAAAAACTCTAGACTGCAGGATTTGTTGGGCTGTAATGTTCCTGATGACCCAATGCTTAAATTAGCAGACTTTGGTCAGTGGTCCAGTGGGACCTTAGACTCCAAGTATCTTACCGTGTCGGATAGGAACTTCTCAATTCTTCTTTGGATATAAGGCTTCTTTAGGATTGTGTTTACAGACGGACGATCTCTACAAAAAGGAGACGAGAAATTGATTTAGCAGAGGAATTGTATGCTAACCTTTTGCTAACCTGTATTAAGCTATAAATTACAACTTTTCTTAGAATTTACAAATAATAACAATTCTAGAAACATTGACTGCAGTCAATGCATACACAAGTTCAATACCAACTTCCCAAATTTTGTTTGGTCACAACTTGAACTTTCAAAAAGGTAATTTGAAGGTCACATGGTAAGTTGTAAGCAGTAAGCAGAGCCATGAAAGTGGTCCCAAGCCAAAGCTAAACATTAATCAGCAAAACCAGCCCCCCCCCCCCCCCCAAGTGATTTACAAAGTTTGTGTACAGCATAAAGTTATATTATAGAACTAGAGAGAGCACTCATTCACATAAAACTCCACTGTGCCATCATGGGCACAAATCCTTGCAGGTAATTTACATACAGATGTCCACTTACGAAATGTTGGCTGTGTGAACTGCTGCCTGATGATGGGTCAGCGCCATTTTCTCAATGGCCCAAAATGCTTCTTGTCTGGCCATACCACATGGTTTTGTACACCCTCTAGTGCTATTATAAAACTGTATGGTGTACAGAGACTTGATATACCTGTATGCATCATGGTTTGACACAGTGAGAGGTTATACCTTACCTGGCACTTCTCTTGAAGAGTTGAGCGAGTAGATTTCTCAAGTCGTAGCTGTACCGTGGAGACACAGGTGGGTATGAACCCCGGATGATCTTCAGCACTAAGTTCTTCATATTGCCTGCTTCAAACTGAGGAAAAACCACAATATCACTGTTAGTAGTGTTACTCTAGCAAACCCTCAAAATCCAACTGCATGTTTTGTTTGATTTTGTTGGACTGAGGACTTCACTGGAAAACTGAATATGCTTTACATGGGATCAGGTGTACCACCATAATCAGAGTCCAACAGTTTGGGTCTTGAAATACTGAATGGTGTTGGACTGAGGACTACACTAGTAAACCGATTATGCTTAACATGGGATCAGGCATATCACCATAATTAGAATCTAACAGTTTGGGTGTTGAGTTACTGTATGATGTTGGACTGAGGACTGCACTGGTGAACTGATTATGCTTAACATGGGATCAGGCATATCACCATAATCAGAGTCTAACAGTTTGGGTCTCGAGTTACTATAATGGTGTTAGACTGAGGACTACACTAGTAAACCGATTATGCTGTACATGGGATCAGGCATACCACCATAATTAGAATCTAACAGTTATGGTGTTGAGTTACTGTATGGTGTTGGACTGAGGACTACACTAGTAAACCGATTATGCTGTACATGGGATCAGGCATACCACCATAATTAGAATCTAACAGTTATGGTGTTGAGTTACTGTATGGTGTTGGACTGAGGACTACACTAGTAAACTGATTATGCTTTACATGGGATCAGGCATACCACCATAATCACAGTCTAACAATTTTGGTCTTGAGTTACTAAATGGAGTTGGACTGAGGACTCAACTGGTAAACCGATTATGATTTACATGGGATCAGGTGTACCACCATAATCAGAGTCTAACAGTTTGGGTGATGACTTAACATATGGTGCTGGCCTTTGTTTGAGTGAAGACAGATCCCAGCAAATCACTCAAGGGAGTTAGGTTAAAGAGCTCTATTTTCTCGTTGATTGAAAAACATTTTAAATGAATTTCGGCAAAGATCACTTGCTGCCATTTTCAATCAAGCTGGTCTTTAATAAGGCCCTTTGTTAGGGCAGATCAGGTGAAGCCAAGAAACAGTTTGCAAAAACATTCACTCCAATCTTGTCAAAGTGCACATTGGAAACATGGTTTGCTTAACCAATCCAGAAGCATCTAGAGTATTGTTTTTGACGTTGCGACCCTATAACTAGGCATAATATGCGTGTGGCCAACACACACTATAATGACGATATACGCACACATCCAGGATGTAATGTAACGCGGGCATTACACGCATGTGTAAAGAGACAAAGTACAGCTTAACCTCTCTAATGTAAGCCTGTCTTGTACTTACTGCATGCTTCAGGGTACATATCTCATACAGTACACAGCCTAAGGCCCAGATGTCACTGCAAAGCAAACAGAATATTCTTGTTAACAAACCTCAGATCATGAGAGAGAGAAAAAATACTCTACAGGTTTCCAACTATAAATACACAGAAGTACTAGAGAGAATGCCAAGGTGTATGTGTATTCACAGTTAAACTTGGATTGAACTAAGACAAATTGAATTAGAACGGGATTTGAACCTGGGACCTCTAGATTAATGTGCCTGCACTCAACCAACTGAGCCATCCGGCCCTAACATTGGCGGTCTCCCTATTTTGTCAATATCTTAATGGACCGGCTTCAGACTGGCACCCCCCAGTCAAAGTTAATGACAAAATCATGAGTCTGCAAAATTGGGGCTAGACGGCTCAGTTGGTAGAGTGCCGGCATGTTAATCCGGAGGTCCAGGTTCAGATCCCGCTCAAGTCCCCCTAGCAAAGCACAGGTCGTGAGTATGAATCCCAAACGAATGATTTGCCTGTGGGTTTTTTCACCGAATTCGGGAAAAGTACTTAGTATACAGTGCTAAATACACATCGGTGTAAGTGTGAAACAAATTATTCAATTTGTCTTTGTTCAATCAAAAATAGTTTTAAAATTTACTCTGTCAGTTTCACTTGTGGTTGATTACTTTATATTTGAAATAATTAAAAAACTTTACATCCCTGTAAGATGATCCCTCTCCTGCCGCTTCCAAGGTTGTATTGCAAGCTTGGGTGTGATCCCTGGCTATACGCATACTGACATAATAGGGCTAGATGGCTCAGTTGGTAGAGCGACAGCACGTTAATCCGGAAGTTCAAATCCCTCTCCAGTAAATTTGTCTACTCTTTGTTCTACCAAATTGTTTTTATTTTTTAATTTACTCTTTAAGTTTCCCTTGTGGTTTATTACTTTATATTTATATTCATAGTTGAGGAGTAACAGGGAGTTTGTTTACACTTCAACATGCATGCAACTACAGTTTATCAAAAAGAGGGCAGTGCTGAAGCATGTTTGTGACGCGGTTCCACAGGATCAACTATGTAACTTGATTAGATTGATAAAGATGCTATTGAAAAAAAGCTTTGCGCCATGAACAAATTATATACATTTCCTTATATCAACACATACCTTTTGTTGTTATATGGTTTGTTTTCACAAATTTCCGGCGACAGATAGTACGGAGTTCCTATACAAGTCCTAGCCAATTCCACAGTGCTGTACAAAAGTAGAATTCAATGTTAGTAAGCGTACATTCGACTATTTTTCAAGAACTAAAATAAACTAATGCTGTAAATTCGCCATTCTAGAGCAGATGTCTTAAGACTAGATCATCGAGCTTGCCCATCCTTTATCGCTAGAGCAGATGTCTTAAGACTAGACCATCGAGCTTGCCCATCCTTTATCGCTAGAGCAGATGTCTTAAGGCTAGACCATCGAGCTTGCCCATCCTTTATCGCTAGAGCAGATGTCTTAAGACTAGACCATCGAGCTTGCCCATCCTTTATCGCTAGAGCAGATGTCTTAAGACTAGACCATCGAGCTTGCCCATCCTTTATCGCTAGAGCAGATGTCTTAAGACTAGACCATCGAGCTTGCCCATCCTTTATCGCTAGAGCAGATGTCTTAAGACTAGACCATCGAGCTTGCCCATCCTTTATCGCTAGAGCAGATGTCTTAAGACTAGACCATCGAGCTTGCCCATCCTTTATCGCTAGAGCAGATGTCTTAAGACTAGACCATCGAGCTTGCCCATCCTTTATCGCTAGAGCAGATGTCTTAAGACTAGACCATCGAGCTTGCCCATCCTTTATCGCTAGAGCAGATGTCTTAAGACTAGACCATCGAGCTTGCCCATCCTTTATCGCTAGAGCAGATGTCTTAAGACTAGACCATCGAGCTTGCCCATCCTTTATCGCTCGAGCAGATGTCTTAAGACTAGACCATCGAGCTTGCCTATCCTTTATCGCTAGAGCAGATGTCTTAAGACTAGACCATCGAGCTTGCCCATCCTTTATCGCTAGAGCAGATATCTTAAGACTAGACCATCGAGCTTGCCCATCCTTTATCGCTAGAGCAGATGTCTTAAGACTAGACCATCGAGCTTGCCCATCCTTTATCGCTAGAGCAGATGTCTTAAGGCTAGACCATCGAGCTTGCCCATCCTTTATCACTAGAGCAGATGTCTTAAGACTAGACCATCGAGCTTGCCCATCCTTTATCGCTAGAGCAGATGTCTTAAGACTAGACCATCGAGCTTGCCCATCCTTTATCGCTAGAGCAGATGTCTTAAGACTAGACCATCGAGCTTGCCCATCCTTTATCGCTAGAGCAGATGTCTTAAGACTAGACCATCGAGCTTGCCCATCCTTTATCGCTAGAGCAGATGTCTTAAGACTAGACCATCGAGCTTGCCCATCCTTTATCGCTAGAGCAGATGTCTTAAGACTAGACCATCGAGCTTGCCCATCCTTTATCGCTAGAGCAGATGTCTTAAGACTAGACCATCGAGCTTGCCCATCCTTTATCGCTAGAGCAGATGTCTTAAGACTAGACCATCGAGCTTGCCCATCCTTTATCGCTAGAGCAGATGTCTTAAGACTAGACCATCGAGCTTGCCCATCCTTTATCGCTCGAGCAGATGTCTTAAGACTAGACCATCGAGCTTGCCTATCCTTTATCGCTAGAGCAGATGTCTTAAGACTAGACCATCGAGCTTGCCCATCCTTTATCGCTAGAGCAGATATCTTAAGACTAGACCATCGAGCTTGCCCATCCTTTATCGCTAGAGCAGATGTCTTAAGACTAGACCATCGAGCTTGCCCATCCTTTATCGCTAGAGCAGATGTCTTAAGACTAGACCATCGAGCTTGCCTATCCTTTATCGCACGGGCAACAACCATGCTGGTTTTAAATGGCCATTTATAGGTCGGGGTCAGATTGGTAAATACTCTAAAACTTAAGCACCATAAAAACTGTACTTGGTGAGAAGCACTGCAGCTGTTGATATTTTAAAAAAAACAAAAATTAGAAATGATTCCCTTCGTAATATGGTTTGGATAATTTCTCACAAATAAACAACTGAATCTAAGAAACAAATCATGCATGAATTGTTTCTCAGATTTCTGAGGGTTGATGTCTGTTCGCGAATGCTGCAGCCAGAGATGGGGTTGGTACCCACTGTCACCGCGCTAAACATCATGGATGGATTTGACATTCTTGAGAAAAAACCGTGACAGTTTTTTGCTGTTTTCTCAGCAAGTATACACTGGTATCCAGCTCAAACTTTCAAATGTGAGTTTTTTTTGTATCTTTCTTTATAATTTTGCCAATAAATCAGCATAAGGTTGACAAAAACCAATCCATGACTCTACCTTTCAAGACTGCATCGTCACTCTTTTATTCAGTTATTATAATATTATATGTTTGACTTGTTGTCCTTTCAGAATGTTCAGAGACTAAAAGATTAAGCCTCTGCAATTCTTACCTGTTCAAGACTCTAGCGATACCAAAGTCTCCTAGCTTGACGATTCCTTTCCTGGTGAGAAATATATTCTGCAGATAAATCAAACATATATCCCGTCATCAATAATGGACAACAATTTTATATTAAGAAATCAATTAATAGTAAAAGGTACAATAATAGAACTCGACGGTAATCTGTAAACATCTTAACCTTCCTAAAGACCCCTTGCACAACAAGCAGCGCACTTGCCTGTCCTGTTCGTCATTTTGCGAGTCAAACTGTACACAAGAATAATAGAGTTGACTCCCAAAATGGAAGGGCACGCAACATGTGCAGAGGTGCGTTCCGCGTTGTGCAAGGGGTCTATAGGTGCATACTCCTGTTTTTTTCCCCTCAGTTTTCACAGTAAGTAGACATTGTATTCAGCTGAATTATTCACATTACATTGCATTAGCATTACATTGTCAAAACCCAATTCATGACTCTAACTTTAAGTCCTCATCACCACTCTTTTATTCCTAACCCTCCTATAGGTATATACTCGAAAGATCAGCCTCGCTACCATGGGCAGCGCGCCGGATCGATACCTTTCGTCACTAACCCCTGGTAGGAATGTGCTGAAAAACAACGCTGATTGGCTATCTAAAGTAAATACTTAGCGTCCATGCGTGTTGACAAATTTCATGGGTTTGCATGGCGCTTGAAGGATGCTAATACGCGCGTGTGCAAATGCAAGTATTTTTACGCTTTTTGATTTCAAATGAATCTTGTTTTTACACGGTCACCCTAAACTGCATGAGTTAGACATATCCCAAGATCAAAGAAGAATGAGAGGGTACCAGTTGCTCTGTGACTTGATGCCGGTGGTTTACAGGCTGCCATACTAGAGCGCGCGTAGAATGGATCGACTGCAGGCCTAATTAATGTCCCAGATTCTAGCACATTTTAATGAACCAATTCCAGGGGTTATGAGAGAGCAAGGCATGCTGGGGAAAAATGGCGCGGCGAGATTGATCACCCCTTTGGGAACGAGGTTGTCCAAGGATGCCTCCAAATCTCCAACATGCTAAGCATGCCCACCTGTCTATCTCTTACCTGTGACTTGATGTCTCTGTGTAGAATCTTCCTGTCATGAACGTGTTTGATGGCAAGACAAATCTGAACAAACCAGTCCAGCACCTGATCCTCTGGGAACAACACGCCTCTCCTTCCATTGATTGCTTTATACAAATCCCCTGCAGAAAACAAACAAACAAACAAAACTCTCTGTACTATTTACCTTCTTACAATACACAGGTCTAGCAGGCTCACAATATCGTCAATCTAAAGTCCACCCTTCCAGTGCATGTGCAATCTTGACTTAAGCCAAATAATTTCTCCCACAATCAATTTGTGGCGTTTCAAGGCCGAGCTGTCCAGCGCACTGCACACAAGCTCTGGTGTTTCTGATCAGCAGAGTGTGGGTTCAGGTCCCAGTCTTGACAATTGTGTCCCTGAGCAAGACACTTAGCTTACTTCGTCCTTAGGATGGTACATAAAGCCGTAGGTCCCATGTGTTGTGAAAAGCACGTAAAAGAACCCAGTTGTAATTACCGCTAAGAGAAGGGGTTTGCCTTGGTGTTTGTGGCAGTGGCTGCTGAATGCGCTGTAGCACCTTGTTAACTCTTATAAGGTGCTACCTAAATCGATCTCATAGATAATAAATTTCAAAAACCTGTCTTAAAAAGTGCTTCTCTTTGTTCAAGTGCCTTGAGCCCCTTATTGGTGGATAAGTGTGCTATATAAGACTCTAATATTTATTTTTTTCTCACACACACAAAAGCATAAATTAAACAGTAAGAAAAAGACAAGATATAGCTTGGTCTGGTATTTGTCTTTAGAATAGCGTCTTTAATGGGAGACGTTTGGGGACACAAGGTGGTAGCAGACTTACCAGGTAAATCCACTGTTCTTGGAACTGTGTGCATGATCAGAACTACGTGCACAACAGAGATTTACCTAGACTTGTGGACAAGTCGTTAATGTT
Organism: Leptasterias polaris; assembly: GCA_037783415.1. NCBI lineage: Eukaryota > Metazoa > Echinodermata > Asteroidea > Forcipulatida > Asteriidae > Leptasterias > Leptasterias polaris. The sequence continues at coordinate 927,566 of JAZGTN010000192.1, forward strand.
TGTCGCGGTGATTGTCGAGTCGCGTGGTGGTAGCAGAACAAAGACTGCTCTCACGATTTCACTGCCTCTAGTTGCTGGCTGCCGACTCTTCGTCATTGTGACCAGTCGTGAGAGCCGTAGTCTCGTGCAGAGCAGCCCTCTCGCGGGATATTGGGAGAGAGCCGTTTCGCTATCACCGCGACAGACATTTAACGACTTGTCCACTTGTCTAAGATTTACCTGGTATGTCCGCAGCCAGATAGTGCTCCAAAGTCTCCCATTCTATTAAATTATTATTGCATGGTTGAAAGTTTAAGCAGTACCTGCAGAGTTTGTAATTACAAGATTGCAGTACATTCAAGAAAGCTGTTGATTTATCATAATTCCTAGAGTCAGTATTGATGGTGTAGTTACTTGTTCACAATTTATTCCAAAACAGTGAGAGAGCCCCAAACCCCATTGTTTGATTCTGCTTGACTGAGGACTGCACCAGTAAACTGGTTATGCGCTACTGTACGAGTAGGCTGTTACATTAAGCATACTCACCTCCATCACAAAAGTCCATTACAATGTACAAGTTACCTGCCTCTGTATGAACAAAATAACAAAAGCATATCTTGGTAAATGAAGTACCATAAAAGGTAAGGGATTTAGACTGTCATCTGTAAATCAGTGTTTAACCCTCCTACTGTTCTGAACGATTAACTAAATGTATGGCAAACTCCAGTATCAAGTGGTGATTGCAACAACACAGAACACAAACATAGACAGCTATTACACCACCCCCTGCAGTTGAATGGTTTCAAATGGTTGTTGAACTTGCTGGAAAATGTGACCTTGAGTATGAGGTTAAAGCCCCTGTTTATGCTTCACGCAAAAGTGAACTGAGATTAAATGAGACACGAAGCAATGCGTGGTCGTAAAGACTACAAGTAAGTTTTGCAGAGACACCTTGTGGTAATCTCTTTTGAAAAGAGTTGGCTCTGAAAAGAGACAATTTTTAGTAGTGTTGGCTCTGAAAAGGGAAACTTTTGAATAGCGTTGGCTCTGAATAGAGACACTTTTGAGTAGTGTTGGCTCTGAAAAGAGACACTTTGGAGAAGTGTTGGCTCTTTAAAAAGAGACACTTTTGAGTAGTGTTGGCTCTGCATAGAGACACTTTTGAGTAGTGTTGGCTCTGTAAAGAGACACTTTTGAGTAGTGTTGGCTCTGCATAGAGACACTTTTGAGTAGTGTTGGCTCTGTAAAGAGACACTTTTGAGTAGTGTTGGCTCTGCATAGAGACACTTTTGAGAAGTGTTGACTCTGTAAAGAGACACTTTTGAGAAGTGTTGACTCTGTAAAGAGACACTTTTGAGTAGTGTTGGCTCTGCATAGAGACACTTTTGAGAAGTGTTGACTCTGTAAAGAGACACTTTTGAGTAGTGTTGGCTCTGTAAAGAGACACTTTTGAGTAGTGTTGGCTCTGCATAGAGACACTTTTGAGTAGTGTTGGCTCTGTAAAGAGACACTTTTGAGTAGTGTTGGCTCTGCATAGAGACACTTTTGAGTAGTGTTGGCTCTGTAAAGAGACACTTTTGAGTAGTGTTGGCTCTGCATAGAGACACTTTTGAGTAGTGTTGACTCTGTAAAGAGACACTTTTGAGTAGTGTTGGCTCTGAAAACAGACACTTGAGTACGCTCTGAAAACAGACACTTTTGAGTAGCGTTGGCTCTGAATAGAGACACTTTTGAGTAGGGTCGATTTGTTACTTGCAGTTCAACCAGTGTGCCCTTTAAGGGAAAAAACAACAACAGCATGTAGTGATTAATTGCGTTACAAAAACTTTCTTCGCATTCCTTTCTATTGAAGTACAAAGATTCCTACTGAGAGTTTGTAGATTTGCACTGTTTCAACCGACTATGTTGCATGAACCAATCTAATTTTTGATACCTTCAAATGAGTCTTGGTACGAGACGATGTTGGGATGCTTCATTTTCCTGAGAACAGCCACCTGAAACAAAGCAAAGCAAAACTTAGCCAGCATTCTAGTGTCTCTAGTAACTACAATTATTATTATATCTTTTTGGTAGTGCAACAAAGGAGCCCTCAAAAGTGCTTAACTGTGCAATCTGTAGGCCTGAAGACATCCAGAGAAGATGCTGAAGACGAAATCCTAGTTTTAGATGTAGGTGAAAACCCACGCAACAAGGTAGGGCTTGAAAACCCAATCAGGCCTGGAATTTCAGCTTTGAGCGGGCAAGGCCTTTTTCATTTTGCAACAGGCACTTCAGTGACTTGATTTCAAATCTAGTTCCACTATGGATTCATGCATGGGGAAGCTAGCTTTATGACGTGCAATATGATGGCTGGGAGTGAGGTATTGCTGGCACTCGTTTCTAATCCCCAAAGATTTTGTACACCAAGGATCAGTGAGTTTAGCCATCAATTACTGTCATGCTACAAACTGACAAAACTAACATTTTATTTCATTTTAGAAGGCATACACAGACCGCCAGTGAAAGTGTTGATAATTGTAAAATGGCCCCTTAGGAATAAAGCAGAATCTCAGTCCTATACTCACCTCTTTTTTGGACTCCTCCTTTTCCTTTCTCTTCATCTGAATACAATGATGGAAATAGTTATTTGTTATGCCTCGAAATAATAACAGTCCCACAAATATTGACCGAATTTTGTGCATCAGTAACATGAACAGGCAACATGAACAGGCAACCATTACCTACAGGCAACCATTTGCCAACCATTTGCCATTCAACCATGCAACCATTTGCCAGAGTTGACTGCTACCTCTATAGCCCTTTCCCAAGAGCTGTTCGGATTTGGAACAGGCTACCAGTGGCTGCAGTCACTGCAACAAATCTGAAAGGATTCCAGAGAGAAGCACTGCCAGCTATAAGAGGAATGGAGCTGCCCATCTTTCTCAGGACAAATTGAATGCATCAGCATCTTATAAGCACAATCTTGACAGCACAGGCACAGAGCACTAAATGGAATTTGCAACCCACCCTCTCCAGGACAGCAGCAATGCTTTTAGGAGAGTACAACAATGCAAGATGCAAGATGAACCAACATGACCAATGAGAAAAAGATTGACTCTTTAAAAAGTAAGTAAGAAAATGTTGTTGAGTACTGACCCATTTCACGGTGCACAGTGCAGTTTTAACATCTCTATCCTCTCCGCCATTTTGGGAGTCAAACAAATTGACTCCTAAAACAGCGGAAATGGTACACAGGTATTGTGGGGAGGTGCGCTCTGCATTGTGTAAGGGGTCAATAAGGGCCGACCTACATGTACGTGTATGGTAAAGAACATAGACTTTGATTTTCTGAGTGCATAACCGTCAGAAAGCATATTAAAACAGCCTGTTCCATGATGAGGGTACATGTTTTGTAAATGCCAATCAACGATTTTCCTTGTAAAGCATTGCAAAATGCTACCGATTCTCAGTTGCTACTCAATATTACAATAAGTGATGACAAAAAAGTGTTCAGTGTAAATATTTTGCTATGTATAATTGCTGGACAAAAGTGTTTCCTGTAGTTCTGAGAGTGCTTAAGTATGAATTAGATTTAGAGTAAACATTGTCATAATGACCGGATACAGGTTTGGTACTTCATGGAGGCAAATGGCCCCATCTCTATGGGTCATTGCCTTTGTGCCCCTTAACATTTTTCAGTACAAATTGAAATTACCCTCCTAGGCTATAAGGACAAACTACTTTGCCCTTCCATCACTGAAGTATCAGGCCTGTGTGGGTAGACTGTTCCACAGTCTATGCAAAGCGAGAAATGATATAGTTGAAATACACATTAAATAAACATCTATGTACATGTACCTTGGAAATATTAATTTCTTTGATCACATATTCCTTCCCATCGGTCTTGGATACGACCAGCAAGGCCTTCCCAAATGACCCTTCTCCAATCTTCTTTTTCTTGGAGTACTTGTCCATTACGACATCAAATTATGACCACAAAGTAGCAAATAGTACTGCACTTCCACCTGTTCATAAAAAATACAGTGTGACAATTTCATTCATCAATAAATCAATAAAAACATCATGGCTCCGACGATGTTTATCGAGCAATTACCAGCTTCGAAATTGTTCATTAAAACAAGCACGCACATTTTCAAGTTAATGTGCTCTCCAAAATGAGCTACATGTACGATAAGTACTAAGTGACAATTGAACTGGGGGAAAATTCTCAGCATAAATACGTGGGTTTCTAATTCTATTGGAAAAATTATACCACCTCCAGAAGGTTCTTTGGCATTGAGCCATGAAGCGGAGAGAGCATAGCGTATTGGCACTACTAATACTATGGGGGGCTAGGTAAAACTTAGCCCCACTGAATTGTATTCGCACCCTCACACTCCGCCCACAGCTCGGCTGGCCGATGACATCATGCTGATTGGGATCATCCCAAGATGGCTGCACCGGGTACACATCGAGGAAATTAGTTCGGAGTAAGTCGCACAATTATCGTTTAAAATTTCTTTTTAAAATTTTATTTGTTTGAATCCAAAACACACAAGGCAAGCTAAGACTAGTAGTAGTAAGAGCTAGGTTAGCTGGTTTAAACCGCCGTCTGGCCCGTAGGGAATGCGCTATATCATGGAGGAAGGATGGCTAATGCTATATAGGCCTAGGCCTAAATGATTTTAAATGGTTATTTCTTAGCTTAAATTTTAAAAAGAAATGGTCTGGACGTGTGGCTAAGGATTCAGCTAGCCTTGGCCACACAAGTGGGGCTAGGTAAAACTGAGCAGAGTGATTTAAATTTTAACCACTCCATTTCTGACATGAATTTACAGGGCATTGAGGCACTAGGTAACTGCAGAGAGACTGTCCGTCTGAGTAGGGAAAAACTTTGGATAAGGCGCATAAAGACCACTCAGCCCCATGGTTTGAATATCCAAGAAGGAAATGACTAATAACCTTTTGTTTTTGCCTTCTCCTTTTCCCACAGTTATCCACTTTATTTAGTCTGCCCTTCATTGTATTAACTAATTATTTACCTCTCTTCTAACCTTCCATTTTGTCCTTTGTGTTCCCAACTTCTTGTGGTCAAGCTATCCCCTTCCCTTCATAACCCCCCCCCCCCCCCCTTTGTCTTCATAATCCCTGCTTACCCCCTGCCTTCTCTGAATGCTTTCTGCTTTTCTCCCTCCACTCTCTCTATTCATGTATTTCCACTTGGCTACTCTTGCAACTCTTGTCTGCTTGTATGTGTGTTGTGTGTTGTGTGTTGTCATTTAGCCTTCGAGAAAGGGTAAGACTCTGCTAGGGTCGAAACATCAGGCCACTAACTTATTTTTTGATTTAAATTTTTACGGCTCCTCCCACCACATTCCAACTCCGCCCACCTGCTCATCCGGCCCAATCCAAAAACTTGTTTTCTTTTATCAAAACAAATTGAAAATAATTAGTATCAATGTAGTTCCACATTCTATACCTTAAAAACACATTTCCTCCACAAAACCAATTCGCCCCAAATTGTTATAACACCCACGCCCCAAAATTAGTTTACCATTTCCATGGCCACAACTTTTCTCACAAGAGAAATTTCTGCACAGTCAAAACCAAATAACCATGAGGCATGACATAATGATAATGACATAAATAGCACTCACAAACTTTCACAATCATTCACCAAGCATGGCCAGAACTTACCTTAGGTGCTCGTCAAGTTTTCACGCCCAAATTACAGCAGGGAACCCTGGATAATTTACAGTCATTCCACGAAATAAACGACGTCAATCGCGCAACGGTTGTCCGCCATCTTGAATCGAATATGCCCGGCCAAAAGTCATTCGAGTGTTGCATGATGGGAACGAATCGATTGAGTGTCGCGATCCTGAATCTAAACATGGCGTCTGCAGCAGTGAGAAGACTCCCGCAGCATTTGAAAGAGTTACGGATTCATTTATGTCAGCGATCTCCCTCAAGCCAAGGAGTTAGGTAATGAGCTTAGCTTAGACCTGAAGATAACCGTTGCGACTAAAGTAATCGTATCCCTCGATCCTCCCGACGATCGTAGACCGGAGCCGTCGGTCTGTGGATCGATTTACTGACGATCACGACGAGTGACTCTCCCTGTCATGCCTGTGTTTTACTAATTGCCCTCTCCTCATACCAAATTACTACTGTCCTACCCTGCGTACTGCATGCTACATAGAGCTTAGAACTAGAATAGAGCTAGAACTTAGAAGAAGTTTATTAAATATTTAATATTAAATTAAATGAAAGTTCAACTTAAATCTTGGGTAACAATTTTATTTTACTTTTATTGACGCACATCAATCCCATTAATCATTCATCATCATGCCCATGGCCATCATGGTATTGGGGGGGTGGATCATGATGTCAAAAGTAAAGTGTGCCATCAATGCACGATGCTTTCTCCTTCACGAATGACCTGCACGACTCAGTTGAACTGCAGACGCTGTGTGAGTGTGATAGTTGTGCTGCTGTTCGTTACTTTTTCTCTTTTTCTTTGAAGATGGACTCGTTTTCAAAAGCATAATTTATCATACATTCGTGTAAATTGAACTTTGTATCACAAGCGTGTTAACTGTGAATTTCCTTCAAATGCTCTTGAGTTTGGGTTTTTTATTGGAAAGGGAACAACTCTACTACTGGATGGGTTCTGAGATAGCGCAGCACAGCGTCCCCCACCCCCTGTTTTCAGGTTACAATAAAATGTGTTATGCATTCAATCTCTTCAAGTTTTACATGTTCATCATGTTCATGACTTTTGTTCATCTTAAATGGAGCATGATCAGCTTAAAAAACCCAATTCTGTTTACCACATGAAACATTATTAATGTTGTGAGATAGTAAATCCAATTGAACTATGAACTTGAACATTTACCTTCTTTTTACAGTTGTATTGCATGTTGTATTTTAATGTTTTAGTTTTTAAACTTTTCGTGAAATCAAATAATCTATCAAAACAAATTATAAAAAAGAATGCACGTCTATATGTTTCAGAGAATGGGTGGAGACAAACTATGTGGATCTCAAGAAAGCGAACCCCAAGTTCCCGTTCCTGATCAGAGAGTGTAGTGGAGTTCAACCCAAGATCTATGCAAGATATGGTAAGTTCCCAAGATATACCCAACAAGCCAGGTAGTAGATTCTAAGGCTCTTGTGTTTTTGCATTTTTTGCTCATAATAGTGATCATTAGGTAAAGCGTTACACAACTGTAAGATTTTTAACAAAAACTTTGCACGATTTTTCTTTTCAGAGTATGGCAAAGAAACGAGTGCCTCGCTGGAAAATTTCACTAGTCAGCAGGTTATGGATACTTTAGGTACAATGGCGGACACACCCACATCGCAGTAGCCCATCACCGGCTGAAGATGATGAAGAATTTACAAAAGACATTTTAGCAACTTTATTGTAAAACGCATGCAAGAATCTAGAAATACTCAGAGTGGAGGGTGTTGAATACCTCGAGTATCAAGAGAAATGTTGTTCATTCGCTCCATCAGAGGTTACCTGCCATGCCTGCATGGGTGATGTTTGCAAAGATCTTAATTGTCTACAACAAGTCTGTAGGCGGCCTCACAGTAGTACACAGGTTTTGACTGTGTCAAGCAATCTGATGTTGAACCCTATCGCCTCCTTGAGTGATTAACTAGGATCCGTCCTCGCTCCAACATAATCATTAACTCAACACCAAAACTGTTGGACTCTGATTATGGTGGTATGCCTGATCCCATGTAAACCTCAATCAGTTTACTAGTACTGTCCTCAGTCCAACACCATTCATTAATTCAACATCCAAACTGTTGGTTTGTAAAGCATAATCAGTTGTACAGTACAGTCCAACACTATTGAGTAACTCAACACCCAAACTGTTGCACTCTTATCATGGTGGTTTGTCTGACCCCATGTAAATCATTATCAGTTTACAAAGAGAATTCCTGGTGTAAATCCAACAAAATCATTCAAAACATGCAGTTGGATTTTGATGGATTTGGGGGTGGTTTGGTATGTGTAGCCAAAAGTATACGCTGCCTTTAACAGAGACCGACGGGGTCCAATTTCACACAGCGGCTTAGCACAGAAACATTTTGCTTTGGCAAAAAATAAAAAAATGTATATTACTTATGGAAGTTTTAATTGAAATCAAAGTTAGTTAACTTCCCAGTGGCTATAGTGTTGTATGGCAGGTTTGTAATTAAAAAGCAATTATCTGTTGAGACAACAAATTTGATTGATTTTTAGAAATTTTATTAAAATGTATTGATTGTTCACTAACTGACATTTTGTTGACTTAAATTTGTTTACATAAGAAGTTTCAACACAGCTGAATTAATGTGTGATGATGCCCTTGGACAATCCTGGAATTGCAGTAGCTACATGGATAAAACCATTGCAAATCTATTCATTCTACTGTACAGCCACACCAGCTGTGTCCATTTCCGAATTGGTAGCTTGAGTTCCACATCATCATGCGTTGAAGTATAGGACATCCGTAGCAACACCCTCAGCAACACTTGTAATAGTTTTGGTGCAAGATGTTTTGTTGGTTATCACTTCACTTTCTGCACACTATCATGCATAAACCTGTATTTGTGATCCGTATGTAGTGTTTTTACTAACAACATCATCTTGCACCAAGCCTAAAGTTGTAGCTGTTACCTCAGCCGCCAATTCAGATACGGCCTTGGGTTTTTTCTCCCCCCATTATGTTTGTCAATCATTTGCAAGATTCCCCTGCAATGTTGTTTGAAAATCCAACTTACAGAATTCTTTTTGAATAATATCTGGTACAGTACCTTGTTCAGTCACAAGTGAATAATCTCTTTGAATTCCTCGGACTACATTCAGTGTTGTCATGTCACATGCGTTAGGGGCAAGTTTCATTGTGCCATGCGTTTCATTGAGAATTGTGTATGGGTGTTCGTCGTCTCTTTATGCGACTAAGAAACCGCTTGCCCTTAAACCATAAGCAACACTGGGTGTAATCTAGAGAATTCAAATGGAGCATTCAGTGACCGAACAAGGCAATAAAACCAAGAAAAACCAAGAAAAATCTTGCAAATGGCTTCTGCAATGTAAACAAGAAAAGCTTGCAAATGGCTTATTTAAATTGCATGTCTGTAATACTTCAAGCACCATCTGATAAAATTCTTTCTTTTTTGAGAAGCCAACATTACATTTTAAATTATGGTTAATGACAACTTTCCCTTGCAATTTGTTCAATATGATTGATAGGGAAGGAAATGCACACACATAATACCCTTTCATGAGAACCGTTAATTGCAACAACTCTCAATATTTCCACTATTTCCATATTGGTTTTTATTTAAAACTATTTGAATACAAATCAACTATCAATTAATAAAATCTTGCAGAGAGTTGACCAACAGAACAAAACTCAGAACAAAACTGTGTCCTTGCGTGTACTATGTAGATGCAGTTGCCACATATTGCTGGGCAACATAGTTTATCTATCATCCAAAACCACAGTGGATGATATTAAATGGTCAGACAGTAGAAGGGTTGAGTGTATTGTGATATCATATTGCAGGCTCGCTCAATTTATCTATCATTAAAAACCACATTCGATGAAAATGTAATGTTCAAGCAGTAGGAGGGTTGACTGTGTACCGTATATACTTTCATCACGTGATAGCGTCTTGGAAGCTAGCCATCATTAAAAACCACAGTGGATAATGTTAAATGGTCAGAAAGGTGGAAGTTAGAATATCTATATTCAAAGATTGTTTTGCATTTATAAACTTAATTCTTTGACTATTATTACTTCATCTTTAATAAAAATTAATACGACTTAATTTAAACATGAAATCCATATTATTTGTTAATTAAGTACAATTTCAGCTGAAAAAAGTATGTACACCATGGGGAAATAATCTAATTAATCACTATTTATCTTCCTCAACACACACTTATCTACCTTAACATGGTTATTATTCAAAAGAAAAACATAACAATAGAATTATCTCTCATGATCAAAATTATACGAGATTTATAAACAGCCTGGGTAAAAATATACGGTGACTCTACACAAAATGTGCTACCTACATTTGTGTTGAAAGCTCCAGCTAAAATCAACGAACTTGAAAACAATAATTCAGAATAACCAGGAGTGTATGTCCCCCCCCCCCCCCCCCCCCCCCCCCCCCCCCCCCCCCCCCCCCCCCCCCCGCACAAACTACTGTACGAATTACAGGTGGATACGCGTGAATTGCACCCCTTTTTGTTTTTTACTTCAGATCAATTTCACAAATATCATACAGATACAACCGTTTAGAATGCCACAGATTGCACAGCAGGGTTTTTAAAACCAAACATAAACACCAAGTAGAAAACATTTGTTTTCAATTTAGGCCCATGTTCCAATTCAGCGTGCTCGGGCCACACTTCCAAAATATGAATCCAGAACACCCCCCCAGTTTTGAAAAATCCTGGGTAACCCCTGATACTGTCTATTTGTTTTTAAAAATCATATTTAGCACCACTACTACCGTCAAAGTCAGCAAACTAGTCTTTAAATTTATAGTCAAGCTTTGAGAAAGCCTATTTTGTTTATATCAACCAGTACACCTGAACCCTAGCAGTACCCTGCATTGAAATTGTGTAATGCCAGGCATGGAAGCTGCGAATTACAAATTTGTATACGAATTACAAATTTGTATAGAAATTACAAATACAAATTCTACAAACGACAGCTACAGGCAAGGCATACACAAGTTCAAAGCAGATTTCCCACACTTTATTTTGGTCACAACTTGAACTTTCATTCTAATGTCACATTGTGCAACTGCTTTATAAATAGACCGCGCAAGTCTTGCGTTTATTTAAACGTTTTGGGGACCACTGTGGTCTTTGGGGACCACTTTGGTCCCACGTATATTACTTTAACGCTTGAAGGAAACAAGCTCGCGCATTTTAACGAGTCCCAATGTTCAAATACGCACGAGACTTGCACAGTCTGTAGGGCCAATTCGAACAGCCCTGGACACTGCTAGGGTATAAAGCTAGAGACAGGAACAAGACTTACAGGAACTAGACCTACTTACATCAATGAGGCTATAAATGCATTCATATACATTTCAATGCACGCCTTGAATTTTACTGTTTGAAGGTGAAAGGCACTTCTCATAATGGAAGGAGAGATTTTAACAGCACTCCTTAATTGTATACGTACGTACAAGACTCACATAGTTTATTACAAACCGCAAACTGTGCAGCTGAAAGGCACTTGGTAGTCTGTGCAGATTTGTTCTATTGAAGTACCTTATAATATGAAGAAACAGAGGACATATTTGTTCATGTTCCACCCAAAGTTGAGATCGGCCCAACTATAGTTGGGGTTGGTCTAACTGTAGTTGGGATCAACATAATTACAGTTGGGATCGGCCCAACTGTAGTTGGGATCAACCTGACTACAGTTGGGATCGGCCCAACTGTAGTTGGGATCAACCTGACTACAGTTGGGACGAGCCCAACTATAGTTGGGATCAACCTAACTACAGTTGGAGTCAGCCCAACTAAAGGCACTGTGCCCTCAGTCAGTCAGGAATACAGCCCACTCACTCACACAATTAGAAAAATAATATCACAATAAAATCACTGAATTACTCCATAGAATTTCACTCACTTAAAAAGGCAACAGTTATTGCAAAAAAATATGGTTGACGCTTTCAACAAAAATCACAATAACAACAAACAAATCACCTGTCAAAAAACTGTTATGCACCCCACCCCAAAAATATGACTGAAACAAAACCTAATTGTGGAAATACCCAAAACAGTTGCGCACGTCGGTGGTGACAGTTGATCAGATCGCCATAACGACAAATGAAGTAGAACCGAGTCTGGTTTAAGCGTCTCACATACATTTTAGAAGGCTATCTTAGACTTTGTAGAATTACAAGACACATCATAAGACATGCAGTTAGTGTCATCCATAGACTATGGAGGGTTGAAGCTGATCCTGTTGTTAATAGGGACTCTGCTGCCTTCAATGCTATCTGTTCAAACCAAGCAAAGTTATAAACTTCCAGTTATCTCAAAATACATGTATTTGGAACTAAAAATGGCTTTTGCCCTAGACGGATGCATCACAAAGCTCTGTACACGAAGTGCCTTCTGAGTCCAACAGGAAAAATCCAGTTACCCGGGTAAGACTTGAACCACAACTTTCTGAATTCCAGAGCTGATGTCTTAAAGGTATTGTCAATGTCATGCTTTATTTATGGGCAAAATGATAAAGACAGATACAATAAAAGTCACATATGAAAGTTTCAGCTGAATACAGTGAAAAATGAAAGAAATGAAAGAAATGTCACAATATTTTCACAAGAACGTTGAATCCATCCACGTTCAGAGAGGTGAAAGCGGATACCAACCACATCTCTCTGGCCGCAGCATTCGCAAACAGACACCAATGATGTCAAAGGTTACATTACATTAACACTGTCAAACATTAAGAAGAATTAAGCTACTAGTTAGTTATTGTGTAGTGCGTTCGGCAATGCACATGTACAAGGTACAATTTCAAAGCATTAAGCTACATGCTGCATTTATCCATTTTCCCTTGTTCAGGTTAAAAAAACAGTTTCCAGAAAAACATTCCCTCAACAATCTCATAAAAAAACAACCCAATGATTTGTAACAATTTTCTTCTTACAAAATTCAGAAAAAGCTGAGTGCAGTTTTGGCGCAGCAAGCGTACACATGTATAGCAAGGTGTAATACGCCAGCAGCCAACTTGCACTTTCATGGTGTGCCCACATATCCACGATGAACGCAGGCGTTACATGTACACGCTATGAGAATCGGTAGCTTATCATCTCTAATTATAAATGGGCAAACAACCGTATGTAATTTGTTTTCTTTTTTCTTGCTTCAATCACTAATTATGACACAGCTGCTGCAAAGTTGAGGGTGTAATTGTCTACTAGTGTTTGGATGTATACTAAATATTTTTATGACAATTGTCGTTTCTTTAGCTAATTTTGGTAATTTTTTAAAATTGTAAACTATGTAAATTTGAAGGGTCACTCAACATTTTAGTATGATTCAAATAAATAAACTAACCAATACAAAACAATGTGCTGGCGTTCAGCTTCACGGACTATATTTACAAACTACCATACCTCATCATTTGGGTTATTTTCTGCATCAAACCACAGCACCATGCACGGCTTACTGTCGGACACCACCTCAAACGACCCACCCCAAACAGTCTGACACATGTTCTCTGCCGTCTTGAAGACCTCTTGGAAGGTTTGGCAGGTCGAGCCAGCAGGACATTCATTCTTGCCTGCCGAAAAAGTTGTGTATAAACAGAACAAGAACACACAATCATTCATTATTCAGAATTTATGTATTTAGGGGCAATTCAGAATAATCAATGTTTTAAAAAAAAATTTCCAGAATTGTTTTGAACCACCCACCCAATCAAACTTATCTATATTTAATCATGGACAGACTACAACAAAGTAAGGCGTCCAAAATATTCAACAGTTCTGTACAGTCAGTTGGCCCAGAATATCAATAAATTCTTTTCATAACTACGACAACTTTGCTGGAAAAAACATTTTCCTGAAAACCTTTGATATTTATATTAATCAGCGTGGGGCTTAACATCTTGATACATTGGATTGTTCAATCCAACCCCCAACCCCCACCCCTCTGCCCTCTACCCCCGCCCCCTGCCATACACTACTTCTTTGACCCTCACCTGTCTCCCAAAAAATTCACAGGATCCAGTGGCAGAATTTTCAAACGCAGGTCATTCAAGCTATGTAAAAACCAAATACAGTCGACTCCCGTTGTTACGAGCTCGCATGTTACGAGGTACCGGTTAATACGAGGTTTTTTGCCGGTCCCGAACTGCCCTGTGCGTGTTTCAATGCATTTAAATACGGCTTATACGAGCACGGCAGTAGCGAGAACACGGTTACAACGAGGTACTTTTGTCGGCCGTTACGAGCAAAGCATTGTTTTCAACCCTTTTGAAACGAGAATAATAAATTAAAAAACCAAAGGAAATACCAGAAATACCAGCCAGAAAGTCGTTATTTATGGCTTGTAAGACAATCAATAGAGGTGCTAACTGGACGCTTTTGCTAGCAATAACTCATTACTGCAGTCGCAAGTCAGCGAGCAGATTGTTAATTTCAAACTCCGGACAATGGTGGGATTAGGAGGCTTGCATGTTTCAAACAACGGAGCAGATTCCATACTAAGTCAGCATTCATCAATTCATGTGAAATCTTCACAAAACATACTGATCCATTGAGTTTTACAAGTGCTTGATGTGCATTTTCAGCAGAAAAAACCCATCGGCAACTGAAAAGCTAAAATATTTGCGCGATCAATATTTAATGCAACAGCAAGATTTCCCTGGTATCCCGCGTTAGCAATGAACCATCTAGCATTACAACGGTGGTTACCAATCAAAATCAAGATTCTATTTGTTGACTGCTGCGACCGAAGTTTTGCACGGAATCTTCGCTAAACAAGAACAGCAAGTTAAAATCTCAGACATTTTTTCAATCATGTAAAATGTAAATTGATTTTATAAATTGACTTTCAAGCTAAACTAACTAAATTAAAACAGTTTTATTCGCCCAATTTTGTGCTTGTTTGTGCGGTACATGCACACAGTTATCCACTGTATTGCAGCAACCATATCTGTGTACACGTGCGGCCATTATGTCATGCACTTTGTGCATAGTGCATTGATATTACCGCGATCGGATATTGCGAGCTTCGGATATTACGAGGAAAGCGGGCTAGTCCGGCAGACCTCGTATTAACGAGAGTCGACTGTACCTGCGATCAATGAAACACTAAGTGACCATGGCATTACCCCTAAGGGGATTCAGAGTTTAGACGAACTTACCTGATGACCAATCCCAACCCTTGGACCAGTTTTCCATGCACGTGAAGTCATTCTTACATGCATTGAACCATGAATCACACTCTGTTTTGCACAGTGGAACCCCTATAAATCTCTCATTGCGGATGCTGATATTATGCTGCGAAGAGACAGAACACAAATAAGAACAAGAACGATGCACTGACAAACACAAATGCCCCACTGATATAACAATCATATAACATTTAGTGTGTGCATTTCACCAATAAACTATTAAAAAGTACACTCTACAATATCATTAAAAAAGTCAGCACAATGGAGTAAAACAGCAGTAAAAACAACAACACACACATATAACAACATTAGCCAAAAGCTTGTTAAAAAAGGAAAGTCAGAAAACAGAAAGAAACTACATAGCACAGCATCATCCTGAAATGTTAGTAGCCGACTGTTTTTGTGTTTTGTTTGTTTGTTGAGATGATCTCCGGGAACTCCGCAAACTCCCATCAGGAGATACAAACACTAAGTCGTAATGCTTGAAGATTTTTCCCCGCAGACACGGGAGGGGGAAGCACTGAATGTACAGTGCTTAACACACATTGGTATACATGTAGGGTAAAGAATTTTAAGTCGCACAAATCAAAAAATTCAGTAACTAGACGACAATACTTATTAATCATTGTGAAATCGGTGGTTAGCTTGGTAGAGTTCGAACCAATAACCTTGTGATTGCAAGTCCTGCAGTCTAACCACTAGACCATGGTGACCATATCGGGTGTCATCGCAAGGTCGACCTGAGGGCGGCTTTAAGCACTGCATACTCAGTACTGTAATAGAGATTCTTTAAGTATGTACTTACAGGCACCAGCCATGGACCCACGTTAGGAGAACACTCATAGAAGCAGAGGTCTTGCATGAAATGTTTCCGACACGGTTCCGATAACAGAGTGGGACAATGGCTCCAGTCCATGTTATACCAGGTTGGGGAGACGTGCATCTCTTCAGTTACTTTCGTTGTACAGCACGATCGGTTCTTCCATGGAGCACACTAAAACAGAGCAAAGAACAGTCTTGGGTGCCTCGATGAGTGAAGCTGGGAAATCTTTGTTCAAATAACATCAGAGTCCAATGTCAAGGCTCTGCTTACCGCAGAATTATGCGCTTACCAGGCCCTGAAAGCACATCATTCCATGGGACATAAGCGCAGAATTCCACCGTAAGCACAGCCACAAAATTGGACCCTGGACTTGATGTCATAAAGGTGTTGAAGGGACACGTTGCTATGAAAGGCATATAGTTAGAAAGATGTTTTAAAAGTAGCATATAATGATCCGCGCAAATATGCCTCAAAATTGTGTTGTTTTCCTTTCACTTTGTGAACTAACACGGTCCGCCATTTTGAAGAGCCAAATTTTTGACTCCACAAAATGGTGGACCGTGTTAGTTCACAAATTAAAAGGAAAACCACACAATTTCGAGGCATATTTGTGTGGATCATTATATTCTACTTTTACAACATCTTTCTAACCATATGCATTTCATAACAAACGGTTTCAAACGCTTTTCATCGCCCAATCCGAGGCAACGTTTCCCTTTAAGTTTACAACACAGATTTTAATACTGAACCAATTTTCTATGGACATTTTGGCTCTTTGCCTGTGCTTTGCCACGTGTAAGTGGTTTTTTAAACCGGTTGCCCTCTTGCCAAATGCTGCTAAAATTGTGATGTTTTCAAAACAAATGTGGGAACGATTGCCGAACTAACATAGAACCTCACTTACAAATGCGTCTGGACCAGAAAAACCATGATTTCAAAATGAGGTACTGTACATGTCAGACTGGTACATGTACTTGCATCTAATCGTGGAAGATGATATAAGTGGTAACTTTCTTGCAACATGGGCATTTCACAAATGTTTTAGGTTTTAGCTTTGCAGCTAACTGCACCAGCTAGGCAGTACTACTAGTAACTAGTGTATTTTGAAAAAACAAAGAGATTTTATTGATAATTTTTGGCAAACAAGCAGACCAGTGAAAACCCTTCCCTACTACTCAAAAGCCAGGTTTACTAGTCCGACTGGCAAGATAAATAGTAAACTGGCAAAGTAAACCTTTGGTTTTTGGAACCATTTGATTGTTTTAACCCTATATAAATGTAGATACATGTATACACAATCAAACTAACATGTGAAAATTGCATTTCAAAAGGTAGTAGCGTTATGCCTACGCAGGAAGAATAAACTGTAATTGGAATACACAATCAGAGAAACATTTCATGCAGAAACGTTTCTCAGATTTAAATGTTTTTGGATCCCTCTGTCTAAAACCACATTCCTTCGAAAGGAACTGTTTCTCAAATGTTATACATTATCAACAGCTGCAGCGCTTCTTACTTAGTAAGTTTTTATGGTCATTAATTTTTGGAGTAATTACAAAAGGTATACCATCCCTCTTTAGGGAAACCCTGGGGTTTTCACACCCCTGGTCAGTGGTCCCTACAACCCCCATTATGACTAAAGAAACATCAAAGCCAACCTGTTGAAAAAGTTCATCCTCTTTCCCAGGTTTGCTCTTGTGGCTGACGCCATCCATGCATGTGTTGATGTAGTCATCTAGCGTTGAGCGCTGAGCGAGTGCAACACACAGAGTCAGCAGAACTATTGCAAGTGTATGGGATGTGGACATATTGAAATCTGCATCAGAGAAAATTTGAAAATAAAAATAACAACAATGTTAAAACAACTACATTCAATGTGCACTATGCCCATTTTCATTGCCTTGGTCATGTTGGTGCCCTCTGAAAAACCAATACAAATTTGAGTTTTCCCTCAAAGAGGTTTTTAAAGTTTTTTTAAATGAGAGATCGCCTAACATCAAAAGGCCGGATGGCCACTTTAAGGTGAGCGCTACACTTAACTAATTTGGGCTGTCACCAGGGACACATTGCCACCTGCTCCTTGGGATACCCTCTTCAGTCCGCAATGATGTAGGCATGGGTATCATCTACTACCAGCCTGGCTTGTAGAACAGAATGCACTACCTTCCCAACTATTTACAAAGCAATTATGGTTAAGTGCCTTGCTCAAGGGCACAAGTGTCATGAACGGAATTCGAACCCACACTCTGCTGCTGACAACACCAGAGCTTGGTTTGGTGAACTAGACTGCTCGGCCCCTTACGCCCATTACTAAGGAAAAATTGCCTTGCCCAGACAAGAACTAAATATCAGGATTGCTAAGTCTGTTGCTGTAAAATGCAACCGTACAAACTGTGGAAACAATTACATGTAGGCCTACACACTTGCCCCATCATTCAGCATCTGCATGAATTACGCAGATCAGTGCATGTATGTTTTTTTGGCACTACTTTTGGGCTCCAAGGCAGGACTACATATATGCATGTAGCTGCCCACATGCAGTTAAAGAACAAATGTTAAACATTTCAAAACCAAAACGTCTCGCTAACTTTTAATAAGACTGGTAACCACAAAACTAAATTTCTCTGGTCTCACTTCTTGGAATTTGGAAATGGAAAAATCACTGCCTGTGGTGAATTATTTAACTATTTCCTTACGTCTCTTCTAGACATGTCTAAACCTTCATGATAGTACATGGAGGGGGAGTTGCTCCTGCAGGACAAGTGCAGTCTACCCTTTAGATGACCTTCATCACAGGTGGTACGTTTTTTCATCATAAGCTTTGGACAGGGTCCTACACCCAGACCAAAAAATAAAAATGAAGATTTCAATTTGACATCACAGCATGTCTGCTACGGTACTCCCCGAGGTTCATCAACAAACCTGGAGAGAAACCTGGTCCTAATAAAATTGCAAGGAGTCAATGACATTGCTCAGTGGGAAAGAGCATCAATGTGTCTTTTGTTTGGTAGAGCACATTTAAGTTCCATTCTCTTGGTTTCAATAACAAACAAACAACCTGTGAAAAATTCATCAAAAATAATTGTCACATCCTCGATAAAAATAATACGCTGCCCTTTAGCGCTTCATCAAACGCGAGGGCATCATAAAGCACTCATTATTTTTTCTACAAGTGTATGCTCCGCTATTTTTGAAGTATAAGACCCATTTATTTTACACAGAACCATGAAATGCTTTACAAGGTGCTGTGACCCCCCCCCCCCAAAAAAGCGTACTAGGTTATTTTGTGTGCATTACACAGCACACCGGACCTTTACAGTTATAATGTCTCATCAGATTGAAAAAGCAATTCATGATTAAGTGCCTTGCTTTTAAAGACAACACTCCGCTGATCAGAAACACCAGAGCTTGAGTCCAGTGTGCTTAGTGCTTAACAGCTCGTGCTTGACAGCTCATGCTTGACAGCTCATGCTTGACAGCTCTGCCACGACACAATAAAGTATGGGACTTTCTGCACATTCGCAATAGGATTATTATTATTATTGCAGCAATCTGAGTACATGTACATGTACATGTACATATATACATGTATGTACCGGTAGGTAAAATGATTTTTGGGACCTTGAGATGCTCTTTTCTCGACTTTGAAAGCATTTCGGATTGAAGTATTTCTCTACAGGATGAGTATTGCTATGAACTTTATATCAATGAGCTTTCAGATTACAAACTAATCCATTTCATTTTTTTCCCATTTACTTCAGACTTTTCAGATGCTCCCTTAACTTCATACAGACATAAGAGAAGAAAGAACAAACTTTACAGTGCAATCCACACAAAAATAACACAAAAAACTCTGAATACAGAATGTACATGAGTTGGGTTAGTTACTTTGTAAGTGAATCATGCTGAACTATAAACAACAGTCTTATCCTTTTTGGACTTAAATTACACTTCAAGCCATTTTAACGACAGATTGTTTGTTTGACTTTAGACCAAGTTCCTTTATTGACTCTTTTGCCAATAAAACTGTTTGGAAAACGGAGCTCAGAATACGTTACTTGTAGTGGTAGTGTCTACTACAGCATTTTGTAATTTCCAGAGCTTCTTTTTAATGTATTAACTGCAACAGGGATAAACAATTTTACCCTACACCTATTATATAATATGATGTGACATTGTAATTTGGCTAGTAACCTTATTCTGGTAAGCATAATTATTTTTGCTTAGTTACTTTTTGTGCTTAAGCAGCTCTATGAAATTGAGCCCAGAACCAACGGCGCACCCAAGGGGGGGGGGGGGCTCGGGGGGCTTGATCCCCCCCCCCCCCCCAAGAGGGTCAACAACAAAAAAGGGGGGGAGGAAGAGGGAAGGAAAGAAAGAAAAAGAAAAAAATGGGGGAGGGGAGGAAGGGGGAAGGAAAAAAGAGCTGAGGGAGAAAAGTCGCAAATGTGTGTGTAGCTTTTGGTTTTTATTTCTGGTGGCAGTATTTTCTTTTCTACCTTTGCCATCCGCATTTTTTTTCCCCTGCCAAATTACTCTTTTATACGGGAGATTCGATAACGCGAGGTGCGAGGTGACAGATATTGAACACCATTTTATGACAACTCCCTTGTAAACTTGCAACAATAACATATTAAGCTTTTGAAACCAACGGGCTAATTTGTCCAGGATAAAATATGCCCCCTGGACCCCCACCGGGGCTTCGCTCCTGGACCCCACCAGGGGCCGTAAGGCCGGCCCCTGGACCCCACCCAATACATTGGTTTGAGCCCCCCAAAACATAATCCTGGGTGCGCTGTTGCCCAGAACCCCATGTTGAAAAATAAACAGTTGTGTGGTTGACACTGGCATGATATTTGGTCCTTTGAAAAAAGTAGGAACAAGTTTTTAGCAAAAGGGCTGACCTTCTTGTTCATGGTGTAGGCTTTAATAGACTTTTCAGGCTATTTAATCACAGTTTTTCTGATTTTTCTCCAAGGGCAAAAATATCAGAAATCCGACCAAAGTTGGAAGAATATCATGCCTGTAGACAAACAGTGCTGCCACCCCCCCCCCCCCATGTTTACTGTAAATCACTAATCAGTAGACCAGAGTTTATGACAATAGTAGGGTGATTTAAAAAACATAAAACTCTTATCAATTGTTAACTCAACATAAAAGCAAACTACTGAGAGCCATAACAAGCTGTGTAAATGGCTTTGTTCCTCCTACTGTCTGGCCATGGTTTGGCCTATCATCCAGCTGTGATTTTGAATGATAACCTTTGCCATTATGCAATACTATGTGGGGAATGAAAACAGTGTACCTTTGTACCAGTTACAAAGATAGTTCTGTTCTGGGCACTGTAGTGTTGTGCCTTTGTACCTAACCTGTGCTGAGAAATGGTTTCAAATGGTTTAGAAGGTTTCATAAAGTTTGTGGTAACCATCTCTGTGATTTGTGATAGTTCTGAGAAGAACCAATGGTTCTGGGAAGAACCAATGGTTAATAATAATAATAATAATACGCAGTTCTTATATAGCGCTTTATACTCCCGATGGGTGTCTCAAAGCGCTCAGTATTTTTCCTACAAGGTATGTGGAGTTACGTGTTGAAGTATGAGACCTATTCCTTTGCATAGCACCATGTAATGGTTTACAAGGTGCTGTGGTGCAATATGCAGCCAATCAAACCAGGAACACCGGGGCGAACCCCTTCTCTTTACGATAAGTGCACTAGGTTCTTTTACGTACATTACACAACACACTGGTTTAAGAACTACACTGTAGCCTTGGTGTTTGGAAAAGTGCACTCTGCACTAGTCTTCTCCTGAAGACAACATGCCTGGCCCTGGAATGACACAAAGGCCATGGCCTCTGTTGCCCTTGGTCTTGGCCTTGATGCTACTTGGTGCCCCCTTCAAAAGTTTCCCATAGACTTTTAAGATTTTTCCAATGAGATTGCCCTTTGAAAAATGAAAATGGCCTCGCTCTCTCAAGGCTGAAATTCCAGGCCTCAGACGAGGAGAGTATATACATCTAGTACATTTTAGGGGTTTTCCTCCATCGTCTAAAACTAAAACTTATTCATTTTCTTATTTAAAAAGTTGGTGCGACGTGTCCATTGGATGCTTTGCTGACATAGAGTTGCGATAATAACCTTCCATCCTCCCAACGGTTGCAGAAAAATATACACGACTGAGAGTGACAAACTTGCTATGAATATAGGCGTGTGCGTGTGCGTGTGCGCAGGTTTTCATACAAACTCAACACAGAAAGTTAAAAACGAGACGTCAATTTTTATTTTATTTTCAAAAATAATGTCACCAAAGGATCAAATTAGATGTAACAATTTTGAATCCAACAACCAGACCCTTAGGACATTGTAGGAATTTGTGAACGAGGCTTCAGCTTCCTCCATCAGGTATTCCTAAAATATGAAAACATTGTTATACAATATTTTGCAATGGCTGGGGACCTTATCAGTATTACCATGATGGTTGGACTCTGTCACAGTGGATGCGACAGAGATGTCCCACAACATAATCCTCTTCTTTGACTTAACTAAATCACAGAATCACACCAGTCACTCCCGTCACACTACAGTCACAGGCGGCAAAACAGGAGTTCTACCTCCATGGTATGAAACTGTTGGGTGCGATCTTTGAAGTTGCCCTTTTTTTAAATTCGCGCATGCCATTAAAAAAAAATTTGAACTAAAGTCTGCCCACACAAATAAAAATTGCGCGGCTGAGGCACCAAATTGACACAAACTACACATTTCGCATGAATAATTAATTTCCGTTGGGAACTTAAGCAGCGGTTTTTGTCATCGTCAGACTATAAACAAAAACGGGATGCATTTGTCTTTCGAAGTGTAACAGAAAGTTTATCAACAAGTTGCAGCATGGTTTAATTATCACACGGGAATCTGTCTGGCAGCGTGATTGTCCCGTGTTATGTCACAAGAAATTCTGAACTTGCAGTTCGTGAGTGGACCAGTTTCTCAACATTTTCCCCAAGTTTTTAAACAAAAGTATCACTTCAGACAGAAGTTAAGATCCGGCAAAACACTACTTCAAAACTACCCCCTTCATACAGCGTATATTTCACAAGTGGTGAGAATTTTGGCTGAACGACAAAGATCGTGCGGTGTTCAAAGTTTGCACCCGAGCTATCTTGCGCAAATATCAAATCATGCAAGGAAACAAAGTTTGCGCAGTAACAAAATGGCATACCGCGCAAATTTAAAAAAGGACATTACTTCAAAGATTGCGCCCAACAAAACTATAAATGATGGTTCATTCGATTAACTAAGCCCAATTTCATAGAGCGGCTCAGCTCAGTAATTACGAGCAGGATTACCATGCACAAGTGGGATATGGGACATTTAATAATAATCCTTCCTCCATGATAATACCAAACATTTATGAAGCGCATAAAACAAAAGGCAAGGAAAAGCACTAACAATAAACACTAGACTTAAACGTGTTTGTGACAACAAACACTAGGTGTTCGGGTATCGCTGGGGTCAGTGCTGTGTCAATGCGTGAGCTATTTCATTTAGTTGAACTTTGGTGTTATTACTGTTTTGAGGTGCGTAACAAACTACACACTTTAGCAAAAGTTTAAAAAAGCACACGATCAAAAGCCTAGCATTAATTTGATTGTTAACGAGGTTTGCATGGACGGCTGTTTTAGAGACTAACAAAGCGTTTTGTCAAAATCAGGTTGCGCGAACCTTGAACAGAGATTAGACCACAAGCATGTTTGATGGACTTTGAACCTTGCGGTTGATTCAATGGAGTGAGCAGCCGCTCACCGTTTAACTGGTTTAGATCGCGTATTGTGTGTGTATCCCGCAGTTTGACAGCGGGTCAATAAATACCCGTAATAATTGGTCAAAATTTCAAATATTTGTAAAAAGAAATGTGATGACGTCATCATGTTGTCAATTTAGTTTTACGTAGTCATTATCATTGTCTATCTATTCTATCTGGCCATTTTCACAATCAGTGGTGTAACTTTGAATTTTTGAGGTTTGGGTCTGTATTTTTTAAACCAGTGGATAGAATTCTTAGATTTTTGGTCATGCAACTATCCTTGGTAGGGGCTACCTCGGGTAGCTTAATAAAGTTCCTGTGTTTCTTCATATGGATACCCCATACCCCAGAAGGGGGTAAATCCTACCACCTTGAGTGGTCCGTTTTGCTGTACCTTTTGTTATTCAACCTATTTTTGCTGTTATGCATGCAATTTCAGGTTGCTTTTGGGTTATGATTGAGTACAAGGGATGGACCTTTCTGCCATAAAATTTGGACCTCTGAATCTATTTCCGTTCTGACTCAATGTTACTAGGGATGTCGTGTTTCGGAGGTTACATTTTCCGTTAACTTTTACTGTCAATATATTATGCATCACTTCTCATATATGGAAATGGCAATTATCCCACATTTTCAAGCTTATTGCTGCTGATTACATCTACTTTTGTTTGATATGTTTTTTTTATTGGCTGAGTGGCATCTTCGAAAGATTGTATGCTTTCAAATATGTTTGTTAACTTTTTCGTTAACAGTTTCGTAACCTCCGAAACATTGGATTATAGGGTCTAACTCTGAAATGATAAAAGGTGGTAATGAAGTGAATAAACTAAAAAGAACTGATAAGACAGCCCATCATTCATAGAAAATATCTTTGTAAAAAAACATTGACTTTTTGATTTTTTGTGTAATTTAACATTTCCGTTAACACAGGTAACCTCCGAAACACAATGTAACCTCCGAAACATTTCAGTTTGGTTTCATTAAGTTTACTTCTCTAAGAAAATACTCTCAGACCTGAAGATGATGTGTATTAACACTGCAGTCATAGGGATTAAAATAATTAGGTTTGTAAGGAAAGAATCAAGAAAGGGTGCTGTTTGAACACATGACTCTGAAAAAACCTGTTTCGGAGGTTACATGTTGACGTTTACAACACATATCTATAATTTGTAGGTACAATGCACTATTTTCTTTTAATTTTTTCCTCTTTTTGCTTCTTTACCCACTTAGAATTGTTGGCAAAATGACAAAAAAAGTCTAGTTTACTTTAGATTTTTTTCTTAGGCTGCAATCTTTAGTATTTTGTGTAACATTTCCAAAACAAAACACAGTTGTAAAGGTTTTTGATGACAATATTTTCAAGAAATTCAATTTTTTTGTAACTGCAGTTGGTCAAACCATTGTCAAACCATTCCTGCTTTTAATGTTAACACTGCATTTTTGTTCAAATTCCTCCATGGCTTAGTTTGCACACAACACAAAGAATTCATGTTGTCAATTACAATGTGTTTCGGAGGTTACATTAGCTTGTTTACAACTCACTCAACCTGCATTTTTAATGCAGAGTGAACTAAATATACACTTACTCATTGCAGTATACACAATGTAGCAGTAATTGAATGATTCTTGAGGGGTGCAACCCTATAAATAGACCCCCCATATCATAAAACCTAAACTGAGGATCAAATGTACTCCAGAGGAAAACAATAATGTTGACATGATTGCGTACTTTCTCAAAGAGGCTTTCAGCGGAGATGGGAGTAGTTTTCCCCAAAGATAAGCCCACGTAGAAACATGTCATGGCTCTTTCTTTAGTCTTTGACTCATTTCGGTGACCTATTCGGCAGTCTGGGTCAGGGCTAAAGGGCCAGAATTCGGTACGAGGCTAAAGTAGGGTTTAGGTTTTGTTTATGGTTTGGGCTATGTTATGGAGGGTTAAGAAGAGATTAATACCCCCCAAAAAGTTGAAAGTCAACAACACCAGAACTGAAATTGGGATTTTGTTTTACACTGTATCCCTTTTATTGGGCTCTCAAATCTGTCTATAATAGAGAATATTTTGAGGGCCAACAAAATATTATTGAGAAAGAAGATCTGTTTTCTCACTATTTTAGTGGGGTGCACCCTATAGGCTCACTTCAAAAATCAATAATGGTTAAAGAGGCAATTTAGTGCAACTTAGCAAAGGGATTATTAGTACATGGTTCGACAAGTACTAAAACGTTGATTCTATATAAAAATGTTCCATCTACACACCTGCAGTGCATCTTAAAAAACTTGCTAAAATGTATGTTGTATGAGGGCTACCCTCACAGTTCTAGCTAAATCGTCCAATTTTAATATGAGTTTGCACACACCATGAAGGGAGTTAGGGTTTTTAAGTACAAATTTATCAGCAAATACTCTAAAGTATTGGAGACTTTTGAGTACATGTACATGTGTGTTTATAACTT
This sequence comes from Leptasterias polaris, assembly GCA_037783415.1. NCBI lineage: Eukaryota > Metazoa > Echinodermata > Asteroidea > Forcipulatida > Asteriidae > Leptasterias > Leptasterias polaris. Next base: position 953,549 of record JAZGTN010000192.1, read on the forward strand.
TATGCCAATTCGCAGAACCAGAAATACAAATTTAAGATGGTTACATGTACATGTTCAAATATACTGAGTGTCTCTATTATGAAGAGCTCTTCTTCACAATTGAATAAAACTATGTAAACAGTCAAGCATACATGTACAGGTTGTGAATACAGCCATTGTTGGCTCAGATTTTCTGTCCTTTGTGTGTAACATGGAGGGTTAAGTTGATCCTTTTATTGTTACAGGTCATGCATGTGATTCAGTGATTCAGTTTACTTTTGTTGTCCCTGACCCCCATGACTTGTCTTTGTTTGCTTGTGTTTTCTGTCCTATATGTAGTTTTTTGTTGTTTTCCCCTCCTGCATGCTCCACCCTCATTCGCTCATTCCGTTTTATTAGGTGTTCGGGCAATCCGCCCGGAACACCTCCTGTTTGAGTACGTGTGTTTATAACTTTATGCCAATTCGCAGAAATAAAAATTTAAGATGGTTACACAATGTATCTTACTGAGTGTCTCCATTACGAGGCTTCTTCAAAACTGTAAACAGTCCACCTTACTTGTTAACTCTATAAATAGCCTTTGTAGTGGTTTGTGAATATTGCCAACATTTGTTTGATGCTAAAGTATGATGCAAGAAAATCAGAGTTGAAACAATACAAATGTTTTCCTGCCCCTTTGATGGATTAATAACATGATTAGCTTATGAAAATACTTTGTTCTTTGTAGGGATTCCATAACTCTAGTCAGAGGTTCATGTTATAATGTAACTCCAGTCAGAGGTACTGTATGTTAACACTTAAATGTAACCTCCGAAACATACAGCAGTTGTTAACAGTAACCTCAGAAATACTGCTTTAGGAGCCAAAAATATATATTTAAGATGATTTTCTTCAAATATAATAAGTGTCTCCATCACGAGGTTTCTTTAGAACTGAATAAAATTACATGTAAACAGTCCATCTTACTTGTGAACTCTATAAATAGCCTTTGAAGTGGTTTATGAATGTTGCCAACCTTTGTTTGATGTTAAAGTATGATGCAAGAACACCAGATTTAAAACAATGCAAATGTTTTCCTGCCCCTTTGATGGACTAATAACATGTTTAGCTTATGAAAATACTTTATTCTTTGTAGGGATTCCATAACTCTAGTCAGAGGTACATGTTAACACTTATGTAACCTCCGAAACATACAGCAGTTGTTAACAGTAACCTCAAAAACACTGCTTTAGAAGCCAGAAATATACATTTAAGATGATTTTCTTCAATAATGAGTTCACAATTTAAAAATTGTCTGACAAATTGTGATTTTTACACTAAAATGGGATTCAATATTATTTTTCAAAAAAATTTACTTCAGTTTGGGGATTTCTGGTTTTTAGTTTGGAGCTTTTACTAATACTTTACAACAAAACATGCCTTAACTCAGTATGCGGTAATTTGGGGTAATAATAAATTTGCACCCCAAAAATTCATTTTTTGTCAAATTTCAGGCCTCAAATCAAGTTTACCATCAATTTTGGTGACACTAATGGATAAATTAAGCTCCAAAACCATTGATTTCCTAGAATATATGTCTCAACTAAGAATTTTTTAATGGAAACAATTAATTCAATTCAATTCAATTCAAGGTATTTTATTCAACTATTTGTAGCCAAAGGCTAAATTACAAGTGAATTTACAAGGTAATAACATCAAAATTACATACAGGGATTGCCTATGAAAATATGAGGAATAACAACATCATTATCAATATGATATCAATCTAGTGTAAATTAACTATTAAATATTTTAGGTTTGAAATTTTTGACCCTTGGAAACAAAGTTACACCACTGATTGTGAAAATGGCCATATGCAAAGTTTTAACTGCGTCAAACTTTTGGTTTTTGAGATGCAAGGCTTCAAAAAGTAAAAATTAAAGGCAATACCACGCGACACATGATGACGTCATCAATCTGAAACTCCACACATATGTTGTCTGCATAAAGTTCATTATGTATACCAATTTTGAAACGATTGTCATAAACTTCACCGCAGACATCTAGTAAAAGTGTATTTTGGTATGTTTATAACCTGCCGCTAGAGGGCGCTTTGACATGTTATGACGTCACCGGTCAATTTGTTGTAAACCAGACCCTTGCTGGATTATAATATCATTGAAAACAACTTGAAAAAATTTGCCACTTTTAAGCTACAAGGCATGCACTTCCGGTTTCGACCGGAAGTAGAGTTCATGTCTTGTCACGCACACTTTGAAAAATGAAGACCTATAATAACTCTATATAATCCCGCAAAAAGCAACAGACGGTCTCTTCGTCTTGATTTGATATAGATTTTCAAAGATTAAAATTGTTAATGTTTAAAAAGCTTGTAATTTGACACATGATGACGTCATCATGACGTCATAACTACTTAATGGAGGTTTGATCAAGGTCCTAATATGGTATAAGAAAGCAGACACTATCAAGATCCTAACATTGATTGTTAACGAGGTTTGCATGGACGACTGTTTTAGAGACTAACAAAGCATAACGCCAAAATCAGGTTGCGCGAACCCTGAACGGAGACTAGACTACAAGCGCGTTTGATGGACTTTGAACCTTGCGGTTGATTCAATGCAGCAGCCGGTCACCGTTTAGATCACGTATTGTGTGTGTTCTCAGTTAAGTTATTTCCCCGCGGTTTGACAGCGGATCAATGTATACCCGATTTTAACCATAAGTGAAGTTCAAAAAGGTAACATCTCTGTGGAAAAGTTTGAGAAGGCTTAAGGACCTACAATCTGATATAAACATTGTCCGTAGTGTTGGTGTAAATAGTAGGCCCCCCTATGAATATTTCTTAAAGTATGAATTTTGAAATTTTCAACTTCCGGTTTGAACAGGAAGTCGAGAACAATCGGCATAAGACTCTGTGTAGTATTTGCTAAATTTTTCAAGACCTCTCTCCGATGATGTATAGATTGTTATAATAGCTCATGTACTTCTTGAGTTATGAATTTTTAAAGTATTAAACTTTGATTTACTGTATTTCAACACCTGATGACGTCATCATGACGTCACAACTACTTGATGGAGGTTTTATCAAGGTCCTAACATGGTGTAAATTTGAAGTTTTGATAAACAGAAATCAATATTTTTGCTGGGAAAGTGTTTTTTTGAAGAATTACACCAAGGCAAACTTTGACCTTCCGGTACGACCGGAAGGTAAAGGTCATGTGAATTTGGCGTTAACTTTTCAAATGTTGCCTGTGTCTTTATCTATCATATGCCTAAATATGAATACTGTAGCTGTAATATTCAGAGACATACAGGCATCGGCATGAGGTCACTTTTTGAACTTAAATGGCTTGTAACTTGACACCCGATGACGTAATCGTGACGTCACAACTTACTCAGCTTCTGCTAGTTATGTTCTAACTTCACATGAAGTTTCAAGTTAATCAAAGGTTCGCAAGTATGCGTTTGCTTGCGGACAAAGCCCACTGAGAAGAATAAGCAAAACTAAAAAAAGACTAGACTTAACGTGTTTGTGACAACAAACACTAGGTGTTCGGGTATCGCTGGGGTCAGTGCTGTGTCAATGCGTGAGCTATTTCATTAAGTTGAACTTTGGTGCTATTACTGTTTTGAGGTGCGTAACAAACTACACACTTTAGCAAAAGTCTATAAAAAAAAACACGATCAAAAGACTAGCATTTGATTGTTAACGAGGTTTGCATGGACGGCTGTTTTAGAGACTAACAAAGCGTTTTGTCAAAAGCAGGTTGCGCGAACCTTGAACAGAGACTAGACCACAAGCATGTTTGATTGACTTTGAACCTTGCGGTTGATTTGCTCACCGTTTAACTGGTTTAGATCGCAAAGTGTGTGTGTATCCCGTGGTTTGACAGCGGGTCAATAAATACCCGTAATAATTGGTCAAAATTTCAAATATTTGTAAAACAAAAAGGAATGACGTCTTCATGTTGTTTCTTTAGATTTACGTAGTCAATATCACTGTCTATCTATGAGCCAAGTTTCAACTCAGTCAAACTTTTGGTTTTTGAGATGCAAGGCTTCAAAAAGTAAAACTTAAAGGTATTACCACGTAACATACGATGACGTCATCAATCTGAAACTCCACACATTATGTTGTCTGCATAAAGGTCATTATGTATACCATTTTTGAAACGATCGTCATAAACTTCGCCACAGACATTGTAAAAATCAAATAAATGGTTAATTAATTATGACTTTTACAAAATATTAAACTTTGATTTAATGAAATTCGATACCCGATGACGTCATCGTGACATTTCTAAAATTGTGTCGTCTTGATTCGGAGGTTCAACTATCTTATGAGTTTCAATGTTCAATTCAATTTCAATCTTGAGTTATTCCGTAGATAAGCCCCAATAAACGATTTTACTTATCAGCGCTATTTAATCCCACGAAAGAGGGCCCTGTTGAAATTTTGTGTCCCGCCGCCAGATCAAGCAAACAACGACGACGACAGTGCACACAGTCAGCGCGTGAACTGTAGCTTGCATCAGTTTCAACGTTATGTGTACATAATGCTTTGTCAATTAAAGTGGGGGGGGGGGGGGGGGTACGAAACGGGTAAGTGCACTTCATTGTCTGATTTTTACCAGGTGTTAAGATCAAAATGTTGTCATATTTGTGCAAAAGTTTGAGCAGGATTAACCTTCTACAACCTGATACAAAAATTATGCTGAATTCATCAGTAGTTTTAAAGATATGAATAAGATAAGATATTATGAAATTTTCAACTTCCGATTTGAACCGGAAGTAAGTTCAAAAGTTGTACGGGTTCTGCGTAGCGTTTGTCAAACTTTAAATGAGCTATCCGATGGTGTGTAGATTATAAAAATCAAACAAATGGTTCACGAGTTATGATTTTTACAAATATTAAACTTTGATTTATTATAATTCGATGCCCGATGACGTCATCATGACGTAAATAGGTTTGTGTCGTCTTGATAGTGAGGTCCAACTATCTGTTGAGTTTCATTGTTCAATTCAATCTCAATCTTGAGTTATTCCGTAGATAAGCTCGAAAGTGGTTTTTTGAAGGAAAAAAACGAAAGCGAACTTCGACCTAGGGTAACGACCCGGAAGTTAAGGTCGTACGATTTTGGCATTAACTTTTCAAATGTTGTCCGTGTCTTGATCTATCATATGCCCAAATATGAATAATGTAGCCTTTATATTCAGAGACATACAGGCATTGGCGCGAGGTCACTTTTTGAACCTAAATGACTTGTAACTTGACACCCGATGACGTAATCGTGACGTCACAACTTACTCAGCTTCTGCTAGTTATGTTCTAACTTCACACGAAGTTTCAAGTTGATCAAAGATTCGCAAGTATGCGTTTGCTTGCGGACAAAACCAGGAAGAAGAATAAGCAAAACAAAGAAGAAGAAAAAAACCCTGAACAATAACAAAGAGTTGTTCGGGCGTAAGGCCCGAACACCTAATTACAACTTACAAAATACAAGTAAAACCTAGCCCAGGTTGGACTCCTCCGTTGCAAACAATGCAACAGACACTGACGTCCTACCAGTAGGCAGTACCACTGCCAGGCCAGGGCAAAGTAAAACCCAATAATTAATAAAATAACAAGACAAGAAGTAAACAGATAACAAAAATAACTGTACAAAACAAGACAATTATTAATAAAAAGCGAGGAAAAAGAGGTAAAAATAAGAAACAGTATAGGCCCTACAACCACAAGATAAAGACATTTGACCAGCTGGTGAGCTTAATTTTGTTGTGCTTAAGCTACTTCTTTAATTGTTAATGTTATGCTATTATTACTACTGCCTTAGTTTGTAACTAAGCAGCTGAGCTAGAGCTAGTAGTAGTACTAGTAGTTAAGTATGAAATTGGGCCCTGATCTGTTGCTGCTTATTTCCACTTTTCCTTACCTTAGTTTGTAAGGTAACATTTGCGTTATCCAAGTAGTTATCCAAGTATTTGCAAACAAACATTTGCAAACAAACAAATGTTTGCAAACAAACATTTGCTTGCAAACGTGACCCCGACTCCGCGGAGTCGGGGTCACGCTCTGTTGCTTAATTATAAATATTTGCCAACCTAGGGGGCACTCTGAAAGATGCACAACAGCGCCCTCATTAGGCTCGAAAATGCACATCACTGTCGGTAATGTGCAACTGTCCTGTCAATTTATTGTTTTTTTATACGCTACGTCACATGACCCCATTACAGGATTATTTCAAAAAGGGAAAGAAAGCCCGAATTCCGTACAATTAATTTTGCCGCAATGGTACAACTTTAAATCATTTGTAATTCTCAGGATGATTATCTACTTTTTTTTTTTTTTAAACGCCCCCAATGTCCTGAGACAAATTTCAAACAGCGCCCTCAAACACAACTGTGCTGTGAATGACCTCAAATCTGAAACTACTTGGGGATTCCGCTTTTTTTAAATTTGAATTTTCAGGATTGCAGTTATAAAATCATTTGTAATTCTCAGGATGATTATCTACTATATTCTTTTAAAAACGCCCCCAGTAACCCGAGACAAATTTAAAACAGCGCCCTCAAACACAACTGTACTGTGAATGACCTAACATCTAAAACTACTTGGGGATTCCGCTTTTTTAATATTAGAATTATCAGGACTGCAGTTGTATTACCTTTAAAAACGTCCCCAAAATCCTCAAATTTAAAACAGCACCCTCAAACACAACTGTGCTGTGAATGACCTCAAATCTGAAACTACTTGGGCCTTCCGTTTGAAAAATTTAAATTATCAGGATTGCAGTTGTATTACGTGTCATCACGTTTAAACACGCCCCTGTTTAGCTCAGAAAGTTTAACAACATCGCCCTCAAGGACTTGAAATTTGCTGTCTTATGTCCATATCAATATTATATTTAAGCCATTATCGCTTACAAGTTATTTTTTCAATTTTTACTTTAGATGCCACCTACTTCCACCCATGACTGTTGAAATATTTATCTTCAAGAATACTGACCAGTGACCAAATACGAGTTACTTTTTAAGCTCTATACTTTCATTTCATAACTGACAAAATAATTTTATACGGATTCATTGTTAACTGAAAACATCCAAACAATACATCTTTTATTAATTTACCAATGCCTACTAAAACCAACAAATCATTTTACATAAATCAATTTCTATTTATCCAGTCAAAACAATCACTTACAAAAATATAAAGTATGTTTCACTTACAAATAATGACAGAGTTTCAGTCCAACCCAAAACAACATGCCTAAAGTATCCCTCTCCAACTTGTTAACAATTTCGGGACAAAATATCAATTATCATCGTGAAATATTATGCAGCCAATATGCAGACATTAACAACAAGATCACGTAAATCACCAAAAGATAACAGACTTTTTAACAATAAAACACTGTACACAAAATGTTCATATATTTATGCGAATGTTATCGTTACTCAATATCCACATGATTATTTTCAACGTGTATTCATTTTAGGGGATTCAAGATAATTGCCACATCCTACAAATTTGTTCACAAATTCAAACATCACTATTGACATTATTTAAAACAATAATCCAAAATCATTTGGAGACCAATCATTTTACACCAATTACTGTATATTTTCTAGGTCAAAACAATATTATGCCCAATATTACTTTAAATAAATCCGTTTCTGTAAAACAAAATAATTATTACAGAGTTTCAGTGCAACATGATTAAAGAGTATCACTCTCCAACTTTGTCACAATTTCTCGACCAAATTATTATGCAACCAATAAAAATGATACATGATTATTTGGCCGATTATTTACTTTCTTGACTCCATACTCACTAATCATTTCAAACAAAAGCACTTTATATTTAACCTGTCAAAACAATAAAACAATCACTTACAACAACAACTTATGTGTCACCTACAATTAATGACAGAGTTTCAGTCCAACCCAAAACAACACGCCTAAAGTATCCCTTTCCAACTTTTTCACAATTTCTGCGCAAAATAGCAATAACCAATTATCATTATTCAAACAATATCAATGACGCATGACTATTTACATTCTTGACTGCCATAATCAAAAAACGTTTTGCTCAAATCACTTGATATATATTGTTCCCAATTGTTACTTTAACCCTAACTCCCAAAGCGTTTTTTACTAGAATCCATCCCTAACCCAACACATTCCAACAGCTTATACTACCATGAGATGGGAACTGTACCCAATCTTAGGGGGACGATACACAACCTAACAAACTCCAACAGGCCTTTTTTGTTTGATTTTGTTGGAGTGTGTACACTTGGCATGTGCAAAATTTGATCAGTGAAATCACACAGTACCCAACATAACATAATCCAACAACTATCTCATTAGACCATGGAGGAAAGAGCAATGCCAGACATGTACATTTCACACATCCACCATACCCACTCAATCAAATTCCAACACCATTACTTGTCAGCAAGGATACACGATCCCACAGAATCAAACACCCAATCCTAACTTCACTGTACTTAACCTAACAAAATTAAACACTTTGCCCTGTTTGAATTTGTAGGGTTAGGGATTGTTAGGGTTAAAGAAATTCATTTCGGTTTTACAAACAAATAATGACAGAGTTTCAGTGCACACCCCAAAAAGGATTGAAGTATCTCTCTCCAACTTTACCACAATATCAATCATCCTTAAATATAGGTTGCGACCAATACAAATGATATACTATGTCTGTCATGACAAACAAAATCACGTCTTTCACCTAAAGATAGCTTGTTTATTACTAAAAAAAATATATACAATATACGAATATAATTACCTACTCAATATTCACATGATTATTTTCAACATGTATTCATTTTGATGGGTTATATATACCTGCAACATCCTTCATGAATGTACTGAACATATCGTCGCCTCTGTGCATGTATCTGTACAAAAATTCGGCCAAATAAGACCCATAATGTTCCTTTTTACGACCATGGGACGGCAAACTCGACTTCATTTGCCTCCAATGGCCTTCTATCTTGTTGGTATGAAACCCTTCATCGTTCACGAATTCCTTAGAATGGTTCACAGTTTGATGGATGTACCCCAAATCAGCAAGTGAAGAGTAGGATTTCTAACAGTCTGATACAATCAATGTGCCTGGCTTTATCCACTTTTGAATAAGTGGAATAAGTGTTGCCTGGTCCCGACGCTCAACACATTGAATGAAACACTTTCTTGAGCCTTCTTCGATGCCACCAAACACCCATTGGCCTTCAACACGATGTCCCCTGTGGTACTTTCGTTTACCAATTTTGGACTCATCGATTTGAACCATCACGCCCGGTCCGCCGATCTTAATTGACTCTTTGGACACCATAACGTCACAGCATTCCCGGCAAAACATGTCCCAATCGACAGCGGTGTTGGAACTCAACCGAAGCTGTTCTTTAATTTGTTTTTGTGCTAAATCCAAACACCATAAGTAAGTAAACTTAATGGTCTCTGGAATGGATAAGTTACTCTGTTCGAACCATGAATGCTTCCGTATGGAGACGCTGGTTTTGAGACGTTTGTTGTTCACTTGCCTCGAACACTCCCATTTCACCCCATCGCTTCTGGTTCGTTAGTAGATACAAACTTCATCGTCTCTCCACAAACAGGGCAATCACAAGAACTCTTCATCAACGATAATTTCTGGCACCACTCCAACGTCACTTCTTTGGAATGTAACACATTCAATAGCAAATACTCGTACGTCATCGTATCTCTCAAACATCCGCTTTTCCGTTGGTAGCTAGAAGGAAACGGTTCCACTTGTGTGCTAACATCACTATGTACAGCATTGACACCTGCTTGGCAGCCGATATTAGCTTTGCGGGTATACATCTTTACAACTGCACTTCATCAAACAAACTGTCACCAAGAACTGAAACATGCAGTCATGTCACTTTCAATTTTAAAAGCCAACGCTTTCACTTTCGATCACGTGTCATACTCCTTGCGATCAAGAACGATGACACGCACACCAACATGTGACTGCACACGTCCAACATTGTATTTAATTAGGCTATCCCATCCAATCCACTATGCTCGTTGAAGGATTACTTCACGAAGGGAAATATAGCCTAAACCCCATATTACATTATTGGCCCCATTACAGGGTCATTTCAAGAAGGGAAATATTTCAAAAAGGGAAATAAACCCCTAATTTTGAGATAACACACATTACTGCATTAATGGCTCAGTAAAACAATTGGGAATTAATACTCAATTTCTATTCAAATCATCAATATTGCCCTAATGTATGTACACTTGAACCCATTAGAGGCTCATTCAAGAAGGGAAATAAAGCCCGATTTCCATTCAAATATAAATATTGCCTTAATACACATGGCCCCATTACAGGGCCATTTCAAGAAGGGAAATAAAGCCCTTTTTCCATTATAATATAAATACTGCCTTAATACACATGGCCCCAATACAGGATCTATTCAAAAAGGGGAACAAACCCGACTTTCCTATAGATCATAGATGTTACGTTTGCCGTGATTCAAATGCCTCCATTACGGGTCCTACTAAATACCGTCAACTCACCGTCAACATGAACGGTACCGTCAACTCACCGTCAACATACCGTCAACACCTCCAATATACATTTTAAATCGACAAAAGAGGCATAGAAATGTAAAGTATGGGCTAAAAGAGAATATACATTGGTTTGAGGTTACATTTCTTTTATAAAAATTGGGTTTATTTCACGCAAAAAAAATTATCTCTAAGCAGCATAGCCGTTGGCTGCCATCTTGCCTTCTCACGGAGGTTGGACTGTACCATTCATGTAAATGTATGGGTGTGCAAGTAATGCAATTATCATGCCAACAGAGGGCGCCTTGCTGCAGCTGATGGCTGGGTGGTAACGACCGACCTCTATTGGTGTATTGTGTAATATTATCGCCCCTTTAGCGTAATGGTATGGTCCAAGCTACGTGAGAAGGCAAGATGGCGGCCAACGGCTAAAAAAAAAAAAATTTGCGGGAAATAAACCCAATTTTCATGAAAGAAATGTAACCTCAAACCAATGTATATTCTCTTTTAGCCCATACTTTACAGTTCTATGCCTCTTTTGTCGATTTAAAATGTATATTGGAGGTGTTGACGGCGTGTTGACGGTACCGTGCGTGTTGACGGTACCGTGCGTGTTGACGGTGAGTTGACGGTATTTAGTAGGACCATGGAGGAAAATTTTTCCTTCCTCCATGGTAGGACCGTCCTAGTACAGTCGTTTGACCAGTTCCGGATCACTTTTTGAATTCACGATGTTTTTGTTGCATTCTCTTTAACATTTTAAACAAACAAAAGTTAATCAGTTTACCTAAAGATGTCATAACATTCACCAAGTATCCATTGGCAAAAAATAATTAATACTTTTGAAGTGGCTTCGAGAAAAGTATCGTCACCCGTTTGACCAGTTCCGGATCGGTTGATTCTATTCCGAATCAGTAGCGCGCCCTCTATTGCAAACCATTACCCCCAATCCCGGCATTGATAAAACTGAAAATACATGCAACGTTATCGACGGCTGTTGGATGAAGTACATGTAGTTTTACATTCCTTGAAATATAAAAATGCACGCTTCCAGTGCAACTTAAATGACAAACTTTCTACAACAGCCGTATGATTTTAACTAACTGATTGCGCCACCATTTTGACGCACCAACATATTGAGTGATCCGGAACTGGGCAAGGGTACGATGCCTCCCAACAAACGATTTCGGTAATTTTATCTCATAAAAAAAAAAAACGCCTGCTCAGTATTTAAGTGAAATATTTTGTACACATTCTTACCATTTTACATAAATGTTATTCACCCTGGCATTCAAATTTGAAAGGTGAGAAGTTTTAACAGCGTTTTTCAACCAACATTTTGGGGCGTAAATAATGATCATTATCGCAGACAAACTTCAGAAAAATTACCATAATTTATTTGTCGATGAGGTTGGTCCCCTTATTTTGGGTTTGTTGGTTTATTTGATGTTATTCTTCACATGTATCAACAGAAATTGGTAATGTGAGAAGTAATTTAATTATGTCATTGTTGCAAAGTTTAAGTGATCCGGAACTGGTCAATGATCCGGAACTGGTCAAACGACTGTAATCTACCATAGGCTACATGTAGGCCTACCAAGCATTTTTTCTAAAACGAAAATAGAGCCAGAATTCCCTTTAATTCTTAATATATTGCCTTAATACACATGACTCCATTAGAAGATGGTTTTAAAACTGGTAATTAATATATCCCCCTTACCTGAACAATCGGCTATTGTCACGAATTAAATGCCATGTATGATGTGTTTCACCGCAGCTGTATTTTGTTATCTAAGACCTTCGGCTTACTTGTACTTTGGGTTGTTATATCATCAATGTCAAGCACGTGCACGGACAATGGAGAAGGGTACCAGACATAGAGTTTACATCAGACAAGCAGAACCGCCGACGTCACAGGAGACCAGTCTAGGGCCTTGGCGCGCTACTGTAGTCTTGACCCCAAAACGTTTCGATCCACCCAATCATAGCGGATTACTGCCGGTAGAGGGCGCTATATCAATACAGCTATTGCTAGCGTAGGGTTTCACCCCTCTAAATAGACTCCCATTAGCCTCTGTCATGAATTTATAAATAACAACCGATGAGGGCGCTTTGCGGAAATTTGTCATCATGGCGGCGGCCTGCTGTGTGTGTGACATGTACAAATCATGGACATGATGGATGCAATGTCAGTCACGAAACAAGCCCTAGCGGCTTTTGGGGCTCCTTCATCTGGAACTAAAGAAGATTTGGAGGTAAGGCTGAATGCCATAAAAAGCAATAACATATTGGCAAATAAATTAACGAAAAGTCAACAAAAGAGAAAGAAACTTGAAAATGAAATTGGGTCAAAACCAATTTTCCCCTCGCTGAATTGGCCTGTACCTAATGCAAATGATAACTGGCAGACACTTGATCTTGAAAAGACTCCAGATGTAAGAGTTTCAGATGATATTATTAAGAGTCACCTGAAAAACTTCCGTGGAATAAAGGCACAGCGACTTAAAGGTTCTCGCATGTACTACTCCAAGAAAGTTTTGTGTCCCCCCAAAACACTGGTGGAAGAGAAAAGTCAAAGTGGTCACCATGTGGGTACTTACGTACGTAGCCAGGTGAGGAGAAGCTGCAGAGGGGAAGCTCAGGTCTATATCCTGCTGTAGTAAATTTTTCCTTGTTTACACAAAAATGTATGTAAATTATACCCAGTCATTTTCCATATTATTGCATGTTGTGTCTTCATTTATATTTACTTTGCAGGTGTTCCTGCACAAAGAGTTGGCATTTTTATATGCCCAAATATGTACAGTTTTCGGTGCAAGTCCAGACAGAGTTCTTCCGGGAAGCTGGCTACTCGAAATAAAGACGAGAACAGCAGGGAGTGATGGCCCACTGGAGAGGCTGGAGGGTAGTCATTTCGCTCAAGTACAAACACAGCTGCACTGCACAGACACCAAAAGGGCCCTTGTTATGTCATACCTACCGGAAATGCAAGTCGCTAATTACTTCTATATTGAGCGAGATTATACTTGGTGGAAGGCAGCTCAGAGTATTCTTCTCAGCATGGTTCACAACACAATAGTAGACAATTGGGACATAAGGGAGAGTGAAAAACTAAGAAAAATAGGGTCAGCTGTCCAATTTTGGCAACATCAAGCTGTTCAGGACATGGACGAATGACCTAGGACATAAGTGTAAACAAGTAAAGCTTGTGTCACACCTGTAGTATGTATGATGGGTGGGTGTATATAATAATTCGCATAATAATATGCGAAGACATGTATATGTACATATTATAAGTTATCACACAAGCGCGAGTGGAATACGGAAAAATAAAGCGCTTCTGCGTCCCATATCCAATGAGGCCGAAGGCCGAGTTGGATATGGGACGCAGACGCGCTTTATTTTTCTGTATTTCATGAGTGCGCGTGTGATAACAAATTTATCTTCCAGCCTAAGTATAAGTCAACCAACCTCATAAAATAAACTTGAACAACTCCATAAGCAATCCTGATAACCTCATTAGCTCGTACTGGAAGATAATGGTCAGTATTTTCCACCTCCCCTGTACATGTGTACAACAAATTAAAAATTATGCCTTTACAATCAACTGTTCTTGGTCCCAGCTAGCTCTATACTTATGTTACTTTCATATACTGTAGTGACTAGTAGAAAATGTGAACACAAAACACAGGTTTGAAGTTTTTAGCACAACAAATGATATTTTACTAGTTACCTTTATGTGTACATATCTGCAATTTACAACTGCATATCCATTTGATTGGAAATATATAACACTTTATTAAAAACCATTTTCAAGTACAAGTAATACACAAAAGTGAAGTATGTCAGATCATTTGGAATCTAGATGTTTAGGCTTTTGGCCCAACAGGTTTTCTAAGCAGCATAAATATCAGGCATATACCTCTCCAAGTGTGTGAAAGTAAGTCTAACTTTATGATTGGCCATTTTTGATTTAGTATTTCCCAGCACCTTACTTGACCAATGAATCGCTCAACATGGATTCTCAATGAAGCAATGTCAAAATTTTGCTGGCAATCAGATGGGTCAAATTGTTCTTTAGAGTTCACTGGTGGTTTATTTACTGTAGCACCTCTTTTAACACAGATATCAAAAATGTTAAAGCCTTTATCAGTTAATACAGTGCTGCCTTCGTAAACAGGTTTCATAAGTTCATGTTCAACTTCCTGTGTTAAGTCAGAATCGGTAATTGAACCTGGATAACAATTGCTAATAAAAACACCTGACCCATAGGCTGTAATACCAACAAGAGATTTGCATGTGGCTGCATTTTTGTAGTCAGAGAAATTCATTCCATTCAACTGATAATCACTGAAGTTCTCATGTTTAAACTCTGTACAGTCTAGAATGAGTGAAGTATCTCCATATCCTGCACCTTTGAATACCATGGGCATTTGTGATATAATGAAATCCTTTGAGGGACATAAGTCAATTTGATCTAACACTGCTGGAATAAATAGTGTCCATGCTTCAATGACACGACTGACTGTCTTTTCAGAGACACCAAACAAATATGATACAACATTTTGCTTTATCGCTTGTCTCCAAGCAATTAGCACACACATCAGTTCATTTTTCTTATTAAGCTTACGACTTGATAAACTTTTTGCACATCCTGGGTACTTGATAGCACCAAAATAGGGTTCGAGAACTTTGTATAGAGAACAAAATTCGTCAACAGACAGTCCAGTCATTGCCGAAAATTTGTCACAGTTTCTAGACAAACCTTCGTATGATAGTTTGGGGGGTTCCAAATCTGGCTTATCTACAACCTCACAAACATCATCTTGAGTACATGTACTTGTGTCTACTGCAAATTTTTGTAAAATCTCATGATGTTCCATAACTTTTTCCTGTAGCTGCTGCTGCACCTCAATTAACTTCTGCTTCATCTCCTCATGATCCTTGTTGAGCTTTTTTTCCAGTCTTGTTTTACACTTTACTGGTGTAACTGTGGGTCTCCCAGCACGATCAGTTGGTGGTCTTCTTGCTGATACAGAACCAGTTCTAAGTTTTTTGGCGTGGCAAAGCTTCTCCTCAATCTTTCTCTTTCTGTCTGTCCTAGATGTCTTAGCCAGTCTCAGTTCTAGGTTATTTATAACACTATCTGGAATAGCAATGTCTGGAATATGATCTTGAGACAACCTTTTCCCTCCACTCCAGTGTGATGAACATACATAAGCTTTACCCCAGTTCACTCCATCCGTTTTTAGGGCAGATGCATATTTTCTCTGGATTTGGATGTCAGGGGGAACTCGAAAGGCCTTGACCTGTGGCCGACTGCTGTAGTTATTTGTACAAAGGGCCTGGCAGCAGTTCCAATGACATTGAAGATCTGGATTCAGCATTCTGTTAAGCAAAGACATATAACATTTATAACAACCTCAGACCAAAAAAGCAACTGTTGATGGGTAAGATTCCATATACTTCTCCACCTTTCCACCCTCCTTGTTCACAACAAATTTTATAATCTTTAGGTTCACTTTATTAAGATTACATTTTAAATAACAATTGACTCAAGAGTAAAATGGTGGAGAACCAATGGAATTTTATCCACCAAGCACAAGTCTTGAGACCTCTTCAAGTTCAACAGGCTAGAGTACATTATACATAACATAGTAAAGTACTACCTAAAACCATAGAGCAAGGACAGACTATAACCTAGCACTCTACTGACAATGATGCCGGGAATGTCTTGACTACCTCAGAAAACGTTCGTCGGCCTCACTGAAGTGCAACTACGATTGTACTTAAACCCTCTTCTCTAGACGTGCTAGACGTAGGCCGTAGCATTGCTATTACTATTAGTATTTGCAATGTTTGCTAAGTAAAAAAAGTAATAAATACCGTCTTATAGTTTTATACTACTGTACTACTAGTACTAGTTTTACGGTGATCCAGTTTTACTTAACTACCCACCTTTTCTGCTCAGCGGCGCCGTGGTTTTTACTTTTAATGTGAGCATAGAGTTGCTCTATGGTGTGAGTAGGCTCGATAGTTGCTTCGCCTTCGAATTCCGAATTAACTGTCCGTCAAATCATACAGCATGGATAAATTCACAACACACAACACGAAGAAAATCAAGTTTTACTACTCTGGCCTGCACTGAATATCATTACAGGCCTATCGGCGCCATGTTGACAAATTTCCGCATAGCGCCCTCATAGGAAATTCATGACAGAGGCTATAAACAATGATAAATGCTAAATATTCAAAAATTCTCAAAAAATTTTTAAAAGTCTCTCAGCCTCTTGAAAACCAATCAAATATATTTTCAGACCACTAAACTTCAGATTTCTTTTCAATTTTTGGCAGGTCAGCCGTTTGGAATTTTTGCTAATTACCCCAGAAAAAAAACACCCCCGAAAATGTGTTTTTTCCCAAACCGACTTGCCGCCAGTTTTCGGGAGGCACTCCTCCAATTCCCAAGCTAAATAGGACCAACTTTAAAGCCCAAATTTATCAAATCTCCTCAAAACTTGAAACCCAGAACCCCCAGGTTGTGATAAGTTCCTATAATTACACACTCTATTAGTTGCATGACCCCCAAAACGTTATAATTAAAAATAAGTTGTGGGTTTACAAATTATGATAAGTAGCTTGGCGCATGAATTTTTGGTCGATTTAGAGTAGTGCACCCTATAAGGGCAGTCAATTATTCTTTATGGGGAAAAAAATATGCTTAAAATGTTGAGAATAAGTCACTGATATGAAATCTGGGAAAAAAATTGGAATATTTTATTGCGTTTGTCTACAACAAGGTCAAACATGTTGAAGCATTTACATGTACTTTAAGCAATGCGAGAGGAAAAACCTGCATGACACACTGTGTACATTATACTGGAATACTTGGAAGTTACGTCCAAATCTTCCCTCAAAAAGTTATTAACATGTCTCTTTTTCGTAATAAGATTCTAAAAACCTTACAAACTATTTAATTAATCGACAAGAGGGAGTTAATTATTGTGGAGAAGCGGTAAAAAGGGAAACAGGTTGGAAGGGGGCCTTGAGTTGGGGGGGGGGGCGTTTTTGCTTTCCCTCCAACTTTTCTAACCATGTATTCATATTGAGTTTAAAATTGTGAACTTTATAACAAAGTTCCCAACAAACAAACACATTTTACCACATTTATTGTTCTTCCAAGTTTCATCTTCCTAGCTGTTAAGGGGGGGGGGTAAAGGGGTGGGCGTGGGGTGGGCGGGGCATGTTGCTAAATTCCATTCCAGATACTATACGGTTAGTTGTGGACAATAGGTTAAGACTGTAAACTAGGGTTTAGACTAAGAGCTAGGGTTTTGGGCTGATGGCTATAGGGTTTGGGGTGTATGCTAGGGTTTGGGCCGACGGCTAGGGTTTGTGCCGATGGCTAGGGTTTGGGCCGACGGCTAGGGTTTGTGCCGATGGCTAGGGTTTTGGCCGATGGCTAGGGTTTGGGTGTAGGCTGTGGGTTTTGGCTGCGAGGGCTAGGGTTTCACACATGCAATCAGTTCCCGGGAACTTGACGTTCATGATGCCATATCAACCACCCACCGCCTATGTCATCTTCACATAGTCTGTTGATGGTTTGTCTCTACTTTTCCCCTGATCAACCAGCCACTGAAGATTCTTGAGTTTCTTGAATGTGACTTACCGTGATAGTCTCATACTCGTCGATATAGTCTTACACTAAAAACCAAACCCAGCAAACCTTTCTTTGGAACGTTGAATTATTCTGTTGTTTTGTAATTTTAGGAACAAATAGCAACATTATTACTATATACTATCTGTTAATACAGCCAAAGGAATGATGTTTTCAATGTAAACACAGCAACAACTGACGAAAAGTGCCCCCATACAACACATTACTGTCGTCGTTTCAAGCCTACATAACCGTATTAACAACAAGCACACGGGTACACGGGTGTAGCGGGCGCCACCATTTTGTATCTATAGGTTTCACCCCTCTAAATAGACTCCCATAGCAAACAATGATAAATGCTAAATATTCAAAAATTCTCAAAAAATTTTTAAAAGTCTCTCAGCCTCTTGAAAACCAATCAAATATATTTTCAGACCACTAAACTTCAGATTTCTTTTCAATTTTTGGCAGGTCAGCCGTTTGGAATTTTTGCTAATTACCCCAGAAAAAAAACACCCCCGAAAATGTGTTTTTTCCCAAACCGACTTGCCGCCAGTTTTCGGGAGGCACTCCTCCAATTCCCAAGCTAAATAGGACCAACTTTAAAGCCCAAATTTATCAAATCTCCTCAAAACTTGAAACCCAGAACCCCCAGGTTGTGATAAGTTCCTATAATTACACACTCTATTAGTTGCATGACCCCCAAAACGTTATAATTAAAAATAAGTTGTGGGTTTACAAATTATGATAAGTAGCTTGGCGCATGAATTTTTGGTCGATTTAGAGTAGTGCACCCGTAGCCTCCCCATTACAAAGCCGCAGTTCTTCTTTGGGCTTTGAGATGGGATGAACAGAAGGCAGCGACGGGCAGGACACTTCAAAAACCTGTGCCAATATTTATACCACACCTTCCAAGATATATATTTTAAATGTTTTTTGTGCATTTCCCAATAAACTTTGCTTAGATGTAAAAAATATTGGGTAAAGCACGAAATGGTGTGGATATAATATGCCTTCGAGCGTCGAGGTATGGTTGGAGGGCCACAAGGTCAAGGGTTCAATAATCATGGGTCAACAGCACACCAAATGGTTTTCCCTTTCCTAAAAAAAAATAATCATAAAAAATCCTCTGGGTCCTGACCCCCCCCCCCCCCCCCCTTTAGATATGTGGAATGGTCAAGTCCAGGATAACAAGGAATTTGACTCCCCCAGGTCATTATTACATTTGGAGATAAGTCTTAATTAGTCATTAGTGGATTGATTTATTGGAACCTTGACTCAGAGGAGGGTTAAATAGAATTTGTTTTTATCACGGTGCAGTCATCTTGTTTCTTCCATTCAAATCAATGTAACCGATCAGAAGTTGAAGGAGAATTAGGGAAATGAAATTAACAAATTTTAATGATGCCGTATCCAAATGAAAAACATACGCTCATGCCACAGACAATGCATAAGTGGCGTGTCGTGTCGTGGCCGAGCGGTCTAGGTCACTGGACCTAAGCTCTGGTGTTTTCAGCAGCAGAGTGTGGGTTCGATACCCGGTCATGACACTTGTGCCCTTGAGCAAGGCACTTAACCATAATTGCTTCGAAAAAGTTGGGAAGGTAGTGGATGATACCCATGCCTACATCCTCAAGGCCTGTGAAGGGGGTAACCCTGTTTCAGCCCCAGGAGTAGGAGGCAACGTGCCCCTGGTGTCAATTGATTTGGGTTGATAGCCCAAATCAGTTATGTGTAGCCCTCACCTTGAGTGGCCGTCCGTGGCCTTGTGAGTTAGGCGATATCTCATTAAAAAAAAAAAGTTTGTGCATGTTTTTTTTATTTTAAATAGCATTCATCTGTCAAAATTCGCTCAAAGAAAATAATCCTTTTAAAATATTATTTTCAAAGACACTACTCCCGGTCTCGACGTTTTGAACAGTAATAGTATACTCTGCTCAGTCTCCTGAAGACCAGCAGAGTATACTGTTCGAAACTTCAGGACTACATCGGTTCATCTCAGAGCCAACACTTCTCCCAAAAGAGTTTCACACAAGGATGTACCCGCAAGTCTACTAACTATAGTTTTTTTCTTTCTCAGACACGTAGTTAACAGGGTTGTTTTGGGTTTAATTTAAAAATTTACAAACAC
Source organism: Leptasterias polaris (assembly GCA_037783415.1). NCBI lineage: Eukaryota > Metazoa > Echinodermata > Asteroidea > Forcipulatida > Asteriidae > Leptasterias > Leptasterias polaris. The sequence continues at coordinate 973,883 of JAZGTN010000192.1, forward strand.
AACCAAAACACTAAGTTGTTTAAATGTTGAAACAAATCATTCAATAAAGTACTGTATAGTCAAGTTTCTTGTCATTTTCCAGTAAAGTAGTGGATTTATTACAACGGCAAATCAACGGGCTTACAAATATGTTTGATTATTTACAGCATAAATAATCATTTATGTACAATGTTGACAATGCATTCGGTTTCTGGATGACAAAATGATGTCTATACTAAAACAAAGGCACTGCAAATCAGCGGTTTCTATATGTTTTACTGAATGTTTCATTGATTTTCGCAGTTTGTGATCTATATACAAATTTCTACTATAAACTACATGTAATCAAATTTCAGAATGCAGCAAAAGATGGTAGGTAACGGCCAGCAAATTCGAACGCTTACCCTGGCAAAAACTTTATAAAAGCTCAAGTGTCAATTTTTGCGTAGAGCTAACTCGGAAGATTTTCACGGTTTTCAGTGTTGTTGCGCCGACAGGATCCGGGCCCAATCTCATAAAGCTGATAATCACACACACACAAAAATGCTTAGCAAAGAAAAATTTTGCTTAGCAGAATTAGGTTACCAGCCAAAATACCATGCAATGTACATTGTTTGTGACTGGTTCCCTGCAAATTTTAGTTGGGCAGAACAATATCGCAAAATTTTCCGCTAAACAACTTCATGAGATTGGGCCCGGCAAACAAGTGCCGTCTGCAGACAAGCACCATCCAGCTAACCAAGTACCACTGGTGTGCCTTCTGCTTTGCCGGTTATCAGTGTGTATGAAACAGAAATCCTGCTCTGAGGAGAGCCAAGTTCACTTGGTTTCTAGAGTTCATTTGGCAAGGTTTGCTCAGCAGAAATAGGCTACACCAGACAAATTCATAATAATGTGATGCATTAGCTCGTCACCGGTTCCCTGACCATTTTCTGCTTGGCTAATAGACTTGTTAAGCATTTATATATTCTTCTGAACAGTGTTATAAAATTGTTGGCAAGGCCATAATATTCAGTCTGTTTTATTCAGCCTCTTGGAATCCGTTTGTGGCTGATGCTACAGTAAGAATTGGTAAGAATTAACCCTCTTGCTGTCTGACCATTCAATACCATTCACTGTGGTTTTGAATGATAGATAAGCTATGCCAGCCTTGCAATATGATACCATGAGGGAATGCATGTACACAGTACACAGTTAGTTCTGTGCACAGTTAGTTCTGTGCACAGTTGTGCCACCATACACAACTTTGGCAGTTGAATGGTTTCAAATGGTTGGTCAACTCACTTGAAAATGTTGCGAACAGTAGGAGGGTTAATCAGTTCTCCAAAGAAAATATTGGTCCTCCTTACATGACACCATCTGGGCCCAATTTCATGAATCTGCTTACAGTGGAAAACTGGGCTTACTGCCCATAGATCCATGTGCTTTATACTGGGCTCCATGAGTGCAGAATTCTGTGGTAAACAGAGCCATGAAAGTGGGCCCTGCTCCAGTCTATGCCAGGAGACTGCAGAGGAGGTGGTGAAGGTGTTGGTATACAGAGCCTTCTAAAATAGGTATGAGTCACATCCTTACAGACATGCAACTTTCTATTTGCAAAAATTCAGAGGAAATGGCCAAGCACAGAAAACTTTGAACAGTGTTTTTTCAGTTTTCTATGGCACTGTATTCTTAAAACAAAGAAGAGGAAATCAGCTGAGAAGATGAGAAGTTGCATGCCTGTCAAAGCTGGTCACCTTTATAGTTCTGGTAAGCACTACCGTTACTTTCACCGGATAGAAATTAGGGCTCGTCACACTCTCAGCGAGTCACCATTAGTTTTTTATCAACAGCGCTCTAGCAATTGGGGTCTATTTACACCTCATCAGTCAATAAGCCATTTTCAGATATGGCGGACACTATACTATGACACTATAAAGGTTTGGGTAAATTTGTCTGTGTACACCAAATTTCATATAGTGTCCACCATATCTCAAAAAGGCTAATGGAAGCCCTTACTTTCACTGGAGAAGTCCACTAGCCTGGTAGGGACTGATCCTTTGCATCAGAAAGTCAACTGGCTAAGGAAAATCCACAAGCCACAAGAAGTTTCAACCAATCCTCTGAGGAATTATATTGCACAACTTCAGCATCTGCACAAACCTTGCAACTAACACCTTGTACACCACTTCATTTGATAAAGCAACTTCTTTTCACTTGGAAAGAGTGCATCAAGTGAATATCCACTCACCTTGTCAGCTGCTACACTACAGTTTTTTAAATGAAGCTTTGGCTTTTTCAGCATTTTACCTGAACATCAGGCTATGTCACAAAAGCAGGGGGCTTTGGACTTGACTGTGGCTATTCCCTCAAGTATCAATATTGAGGTACATACAGATGAAGGTAGATTTCTAGATGAAGAGATCTGAAGGCTGGTAAAGTTCTAGATGAAGCAATCTGAAGGCTGGTAGAGTTCTAGATGAAGACTAGATGAAGCAATCCGAAGGCTGGTAGAGTTCTTGATGAAGAGATCTGAAGGCTGGTAGAGTTCTAGATGAAGCGATCCGAAGGCTGGTAGAGTTCTAGATGAAGACTAGATGAAGCAATCCGAAGGCTGGTAGAGTTCTAGATGAAGCGATCTGAAGGCTGGTAAAGTTCTAGATGAAGCAATCCGAAGGCTGGTAGAGTTCTTGATGAAGCAATCCTAAGGCTGGTAGAGTTCTAGATGAAGACTAGATGAAGCAATCCGAAGGCTGGTAGAGTTCTTGATGAAGAGATCTGAAGGCTGGTAGAGTTCTAGATGAAGCGATCCGAAGGCTGGTAGAGTTCTAGATGAAGACTAGATGAAGCAATCCGAAGGCTGGTAGAGTTCTAGATGAAGCGATCTGAAGGCTGGTAAAGTTCTAGATGAAGCAATCCGAAGGCTGGTAGAGTTCTTGATGAAGCAATCCTAAGGCTGGTAGAGTTCTAGATGAAGAGATCTGAAGGCTGGTAGAGTTCCAGACAAGGAGAGATCTAAATGCTGGTAGAATTCTAACCACAGTCACAGAAGGGGCTTCATACACCAAACTCCAACATAGTAATATGTTTATACTGTGTACACTGAAGCTTGATCTATCTCTTCGTCACTAGGGGGAGCTCTGATAAGGAAGAACTCCTTCATGTTATGAAGTATTCCTCGGTTGTACGGGTTGAAGTAGTGACCGTTGGCATCTTTCAGGTATTCATAACGTTTGTAATTCACCCGCTCATTTGTGTTGATGTTGAGGATGGCCATGTACCACTGAAATGAAGAATAATATTTGTTGAGGTACATTAACAAAAATTACAGCAAAACAATCGGCATGAAGTATTCTTCTCATTATTATAATAGACCTTATGCAAATGACGTCATTTGATTAGGGCGCCCTCGCCTAGAGGTCAAAAGGAGGCTGTTCATTGGCCAATCCTGTGCAGAGCGCATACCAAACTGTTTCTTTTTCCATTGTTTCATCATCTGTTTACCTCTAAGATGGCATCTGGATGACGCCAATGCATAAGGTCTATAATGGTAATATAGTCCCAATTACTGTACCAATTCCTTATCAGACATCAGTGTAAAGAATCAAATTGAAATCAGATTTCTTAATTCTGATGCAAGTAATACATTAATAGACATGGCCGAATATCACCGAGTGTGATCCAGCTGTCGCAAAGCTGTGTATTTGACCTGCTACTAAATTCTACACCATTTTTTACACAATAGACCTTGTGCACATGACGTCATCTGAGTAGGGCGCCCTCGCCTAAAGGTCAAAAGGAGGCTGGTCATTCGCCAATCCTGTGTGCCGCACATACAAATCTGTTGTTTAATTATCGGTTTATCGCTAAGATGGCGGCTGGATGAGGTCAATGCATAAGGTCTATATGCAACAGGCAGATAGAATAAGCAACTGTATGATGCCATGTCACTATCACAAACTGCATGTTTACAACTTATATATTTATATTGTGTGTAACCACATAGTATTTGCAGCATTTTGGGGCTACAGCTGTACAGACAGGAGCCAATGTACATGTAAATCTTTAGATTATCGGTTGCAGAGCTAGGACTCAATCAAATTAGCTTTAAATCCGGCTTCTACCAGTTTGAAAAATGGCGAAGTTTGCGACCCCATTTTCTACCAAGATAAAACCCACATGAACAATATGCAAATTAGGTCTCCACAATATGCAAAATTAGGTCTTCGATGTTTACTGACTGGTGTGAGTAACAATACATGTAGTCTATTAAAAAATCCTCACTCAGTTTGAAGAGGTAATAAACCACCAGGAAAACTGACTGGGTAATTTTAAAATAATTTTGGGTTGAACAAAGAAAAGTTTACTAGAAGCTGCAGCAGAGGGATCATCTTAAGGTGATCCCTTTCCTGCAGCTTCCCAGGTTGCATCGTAACTTGGACGTGATCCCTGGCTACACGGCAGTTACAGGTTGAATGGCTTCTGACTGGCACCCCCGAACTAGGGTGTCACAGGTTCAAATCCTGCTCTAATCAATGTTTTTGTTCAACCAAAACATTTTTTTAAAGAAGATTAGTACTTTGGAAAGCAATAGGCCTAATTGGGGTGAATTTGAACACCTACCGCTGTAACAGTGAGTCCGACAGCAATGAAGCCAAATATTATAACCTCCACCAGGCCCAAAACATACAGCACCTGGAGTCCGTCACGATGAACAATGAGATAGGAGAAGTATAACGTAAAGATTGCCATGATCGACAGCGAGGTAGTGAAGCCACAGAAGTACACCCTGTAAGAGAAACATGACGATGTTGGGTCAGTATTAATAACAATGACTAGTTCTCATATAGCGCATTTTACAATAACGTCTCAATGCGCTTTACATTAGTGCCCTGGTCATTGGGCCAATAACATTCCTTTTAATCTTTCTCACCTCACTAGGGAGTAAACGGCCCCTACCTGCCATAGGCTCCAAAGCTTTTCAAAAACAAAATCGACCTCTACCCTTGCAGGTACCCATATATACCCCTGAGTGAAGACAAGCAATTATAGCAAAGCATCGTGATCAAGGACACAAGTGTCATGAACCCACACTCCGATGACTTAACCATCAGAACTTGAATTCGATGCTCTAAACCGCTCGGCCATGACACCCTATAAGCTAAAGACCAATTAACCTTTTGTAATTTTCACAAGTCCAACCTGTACATGTAGCATAACCCATATGTGGCAGAGAGATTCCCTCCAAATGTTCATATATTTTAACACACTCTACCCCTCTTTCACAGAATTATACCCCCCCCCCCCCCTCCCGAAAAACCTCTAAAGAATTCCTAAGATATATCACAAATTATATGCCAAGGTAAACAAATGAGTCTTTAGCAAGTTTTTGAATTGGTTGAAAGAACTGCAGCTTCTTATAGTGACAGGTAAAGTGTTCCAAAGTTTAGGTGCACAGACGAAAAAGTCACACTTGCCCTATGTTAACCCTCTTGCTGTCTGACCATTCAATACCATTCACTGTGGTTTTGAATGATAGATAAGCTATGCCAGCCTTGCAATATGATACCATGAGGGAATGCATGTACACAGTACACAGTTAGTTCTGTGCACAGTTGTGCCACCATACACAACTTTGGCAGTTGAATGGTTTCAAATGGTTGGTCAACTCACTTGAAAATGTTGCGAACAGTAGGGGGAGGGTTAATGATGTCCTTGAGATAGTTAAGTGGGGCGTAGTCGCAAAGCAAAGAAAGCGCAAAAGGGTGTAGGGTACAAGTAAATTTGCGAAGTAAGGTGGAGCTAAGCCAATCTGAGATTTAAAAGTAATATAAGTACAGTTTTGTACTGATTTAAAGGCCTACAAGATTTTCTGCAATGTATTGAGTTGACAATGAAATAGTGAGATCTTTAACTTACCTATTTTTTAAGCCAACACAGTTGTAAATATACGGACAATGGTGGTCAAAATGGACCACGCATTTATTGCATGTTCTACAGTGTTTTGTGCGTAGTGGCTTGACTATCCGACAGGTGTGACATAACCGACTTAGAGGGTTCTTGCCTTGCTTCCATTCATCAAAGTGGGCCACCTGGAGGGAAAGAACACAGGAAACACAATGGAGTTACATTCCGTTATTTCAACCCTTACTTGCCTACAGGTGACCGATATCAACCTTTACTTCGTAGGCCCACTTGCCTACAGGTGAACGCAATCAACCCTTGCTCTGTAGGCCCACTTGCCTACAGGTGAACGCAATCAACCCTTGCTCTGTAGGCCCACTTGCCTACAGGTGAACGCAATCAACCTTTGCTCTGTGACCCACTTGACTACAGGTGAACGCAATCAACCCTTACTCCGTAGGCCCACTTGCCTACAGGTGAACACAATCAACCCTTGCTCTGTAGGCCCACTTGCCAACAGGTGACCGCAATCAACCCTTGCTCTGTAGGCCCACTTGCCTACAGGTGAACGCAATCAACCCTTGCTCTGTAGGCCCACTTGCCAACAGGTGACCGCAATCAACCCTTACTCGGTAGGCTCACTTGCCTACAGGTGAACGCAATCAACCCTTGCTCTGTAGGCTCACTTGCCTACAGGTGAACGCAATCAACCCTTGCTCTGTAGGCCCACTTGCCTACAGGTGAACGCAATCAACCCTTGCTCTGTGACCCACTTGCCTACAGGTGAACGCAATCAACCCTTACTCCGTAGGCCCACTTGACTACAGGTGAACGCAATCAACCCTTACTCGGTAGGCCCACTTGCCTACAGGTGAACGCAATCAACCCTTGCTCTGTAGGCCCACTTGCCAACAGGTGACCGCAATCAACCCTTACTCGGTAGGCTCACTTGCCTACAGGTGAACGCAATCAACCCTTGCTCTGTAGGCCCACTTGCCTACAGGTGAACGCAATCAACCCTTACTCGGTAGGCTCACTTGCCTACAGGTGAACGCAATCAACCCTTGCTCTGTAGGCCCACTTGCCTACAGGTGAACGCAATCAACCCTTACTCGGTAGGCTCACTTGCCTACAGGTGAACGCAATCAACCCTTGCTCTGTAGGCCCACTTGCCTACAGGTGAACGCAATCAACCCTTACTCGGTAGGCTCACTTGCCTACAGGTGAACGCAATCAACCCTTGCTCTGTAGGCCCACTTGCCTACAGGTGAACGCAATCAACCCTTACTCCGTAGGCCCACTTGCCTACAGGTGAACGCAATCAACCCTTGCTCTGTAGGCCCACTTGCCTACAGGTGAACGCAATCAACCCTTGCTCTGTAGGCCCACTTGCCTACAGGTGAACGCAATCAACCCTTACTCCGTAGGCCCACTTGCCTACAGGTGAACGCAATCAACCCTTACTCGGTAGGCTCACTTGCCTACAGGTGACCGATATCAACCTTTACTTCGTAGGCCCACTTGCCTACAGGTGAACGCAATCAACCCTTGCTCTGTAGGCCCACTTGCCTACAGGTGAACGCAATCAACCCTTGCTCTGTAGGCCCACTTGCCTACAGGTGAACGCAATCAACCTTTGCTCTGTGACCCACTTGACTACAGGTGAACGCAATCAACCCTTACTCCGTAGGCCCACTTGCCTACAGGTGAACACAATCAACCCTTGCTCTGTAGGCCCACTTGCCAACAGGTGACCGCAATCAACCCTTGCTCTGTAGGCCCACTTGCCTACAGGTGAACGCAATCAACCCTTGCTCTGTAGGCCCACTTGCCAACAGGTGACCGCAATCAACCCTTACTCGGTAGGCTCACTTGCCTACAGGTGAACGCAATCAACCCTTGCTCTGTAGGCTCACTTGCCTACAGGTGAACGCAATCAACCCTTGCTCTGTAGGCCCACTTGCCTACAGGTGAACGCAATCAACCCTTGCTCTGTGACCCACTTGCCTACAGGTGAACGCAATCAACCCTTACTCCGTAGGCCCACTTGACTACAGGTGAACGCAATCAACCCTTACTCGGTAGGCCCACTTGCCTACAGGTGAACGCAATCAACCCTTGCTCTGTAGGCCCACTTGCCAACAGGTGACCGCAATCAACCCTTACTCGGTAGGCTCACTTGCCTACAGGTGAACGCAATCAACCCTTGCTCTGTAGGCCCACTTGCCTACAGGTGAACGCAATCAACCCTTACTCGGTAGGCTCACTTGCCTACAGGTGAACGCAATCAACCCTTGCTCTGTAGGCCCACTTGCCTACAGGTGAACGCAATCAACCCTTACTCGGTAGGCTCACTTGCCTACAGGTGAACGCAATCAACCCTTGCTCTGTAGGCCCACTTGCCTACAGGTGAACGCAATCAACCCTTGCTCTGTAGGCCCACTTGCCTACAGGTGAACGCAATCAACCCTTACTCCGTAGGCCCACTTGCCTACAGGTGAACGCAATCAACCCTTGCTCTGTAGGCCCACTTGCCTACAGGTGAACGCAATCAACCCTTGCTCTGTAGGCCCACTTGCCTACAGGTGAACGCAATCAACCCTTACTCCGTAGGCCCACTTGCCTACAGGTGAACGCAATCAACCCTTACTCGGTAGGCTCACTTGCCTACAGGTGAACGCAATCAACCCTTGCTCCGTAGGCTCACTTGCCTACAGGTGAACGCAATCAACCCTTACTCGGTAGGCTCACTTGCCTACAGGTGAACGCAATCAACCCTTGCTCCATAGGCTCACTTGCCTACAGGTGAACGCAATCAACCCTTGCTCTGTAGGCTCACTTGCCTACAGGTGAACGCAATCAACCCTTGCTCTGTAGGCTCACTTGCCTACAGGTGAACGCAATCAACCCTTACTCCGTAGGCCCACTTGCCTACAGGTGAACGCAATCAACCCTTACTCGGTAGGCTCACTTGCCTACAGGTGAACGCAATCAACCCTTGCTCCATAGGCTCACTTGCCTACAGGTGAACGCAATCAACCCTTGTTCTGTGACCCACTTGCCTACAGGTGAACGCAATCAACCCTTGCTCTGTAGGCCCACTTGCCTACAGGTGAACGCAATCAACCCTTGCTCTGTAGGCCCACTTGCCTACAGGTGAACGCAATCAACCCTTGTTCTGTGACCCACTTGCCTACAGGTGACCGCAATCAACCCTTAGGGAAGCCATCAAAAATAAATTAAGCGGCGTCCTGCATCCCGCCTTGGTCGGCCGCAAAATCCCGCCGCGGCCGGCCGAGGGGTCGGCCCAGTGCGGCCACCGAGTCAAAACATGCATAACAATAGAACAATAGCAGCCTCTACAGGTGACTGCATTTATAAAGATCGCGGCGCACTTGCGGCTGGCTGCACTCTGGCTGGGATTAAGATTGTTATCACCACTAATCCCATAAACAGTTCGATGGAGGTGTGAAAACGATCTGCCTGAAGATTCAGCCTCATATTTTTTACAGGAGAATACCATAATTCAAGCTGTTATAAGTATCAAAATAGTAACACTAGTGTAATGTTTTAAAGGTTTCTTTTTTGAACGGTAGGAATTGATAAAGTATTGCATTTTCGTTCGAAGGTTTTTTTTCCAAATCGCAGCCCGTGCATGGGCATTGATAACATTCTGCCATCTGACACGTCGCTTGTTTTTGCAGCTTCGTTTTCAAAAAGATCGTTCCCGCATTTATCCGAATGAGGCAAGGCCGTGAGGCCGTGTATCGACGGACATGGTTGGTGGAGTCGTCCAGGTTGCATACAAGTTTTTTCTTTTTGGAGGGGTGGATGTTTTTTTCCTGTATATTTTAATATGACTAGATAATTTGGTAATGTCAGTAGGGAATTTTGTTCATTTAGATTCATGTTAGGACTTAAAACAAGAAAGAAATAAAAACGCGGTATAGTAAACATAAGGAGTCTCAGTCAAGAATTGTGGTCAATAATGTGGGCAGCGCGGCGGCGTACAAAGCAAAAATGTTGAAGTGTTGTTATACTTTGTATCAAGTTACAACAAAGTGTAACAATTTTGTATTGATAATAACCCCAGAAGTTACAATTGCGGCACATCTAAGGGAATTAAGTGGCTGGCTTATGGGGGCATTCTGGTTTTACTTTTAGATGGTCTCGATAGATCGTTTTGTGGGCCTCACAGGATGACTGCTTGATATTAAAAAGTGGTCGAGTGCATTTTTGTTGGCACTTTTACTATAAAGAATAAAATAAAACACTGATTAGATAAAACCGTCGTCTCGGTCCAAAACGAAGACTCTAAGCCTCTTTATTATCACCAAAATCACAAGAATTTAATAATTACTCTCCTTACACTTTATTGGTGATTTGAAAACACTTTTGAAAATATTTAAAAAACTACATTTTGCAAAATAACATGTAGACAATAGTAATGTTGGGACTGAAACTGATTTTTGGGCTCGTGCGCAGGACTTTGTCCCTTGCATGGGGTGCCCTCACGGTCGTTTTAAATGAATATTGAAGACATGAGCAAAGTTGTGACGTAATGTCGGGAGCTTCTTGCGAGCCGTATCGCCTATGACCGCGCTGACGTTGCCGTCTTGCCGATGTGTTTTTGTCATGTATTGTGGGCTGCTAAAAATAGACAAATAAATAAAACATTTTTTTATGTTTTTTTAAATTCTCGACCTGACGTCTCCTAATGACATCCAACTACAAAAAGTACCACAATCCTTTAAAAACAATGTATGGCAAGGGGGAAAAAAATTATCTTCTAGGGTGTACTTTTTTCCGATGATCATCCTGGTCTTTCTTGCTAGTAAAAACATACTTGCATGCTGCATTGCACCTTCCTAGGCCCTTCTCTTGGAACAACGGCATATGCTCACAAGGAAGGGCCCTAGGCTGGTCCAATGCCTCCATGAATGTCAAGAAATGACCAGGATGATCAAGGGAAGGTTTTGGTGTGGGGAAGTTCTGTACACACTGCAGCATCTCGTCATTTACTGGTGGATTGGATGAGCAGTGTTGACACGCTGGATCGGTGCATTTAGCAAAAAGTACCATGCCAATGCGCCTATCCATGTGTCGCATCACGAACTGAAATTCGTCATACACTGCTGCATCTTCACGCAACCGAGTAGCTGACGATGACACTGCAGCGTGTATCCTGTCGAAGTCGGTGAAGGGTGCTTCTCTGGAACCGCTCGGGACACACGTTAATTTAATGGGCTTATTCGCATATTTAGTTGGCGACCAATAACCGGAGAGGTCCGCCATTGCTCTGTCGAACACTCTGTTCTCCTTGTCCAACCGTTCCGCTGCGCTCAAACCTCGCTGGTGACAAGGTGGCGTTTCGTCTGGTAGAGAGGCAGGGATGGACGTCGATGTCAAGGCCCGGGTGCAGGGTGCCCACAACCGCTCCACTGGATTCAACGCCGAGTGGCCCGGGCAATAACTTGTAGCTATAAGGGCGTCCAGCTTGCACTGCTTGAAGAGACGGCCATAATAGATTTCGTTTACCGGATGGTTCACGTTAAAATCTGGGCCGCCATCAGCAATCAGCATAAGCAATGAACGCCCTTGTTGAACCTGTTCTCCCACATTCAGATGGTTGATCATATCGTTCATGTGGAGGACACGTGGCAGGGGTTGCGGGGGCTCCTGTTGACGATAGTGGCAGTACCTCGTGCAGGAAGTCTGTGGGCGAGAAAACCGTGCTCCCCCCAGCCCAGGATGACGCGGAGCCAATCGAGCTTCCCCCAGCCCAGGATGACGCGGAGCCAATCGAGCTCCCCCCAGCCCAGGATGACAGAGAGCCAACCGTGCTCCCCCCAGCCCAGGATGACGCGGAGCCAATCGAGCTCTCCCCCAGCCCAGGATGACACTGAGCCAATCGAGCTCCCCCCAGCCCAGGATGACGCGGAGCCAATCGAGCTCCCCCAGTTCCCAGCGCCACCAGCAACCCTCCATTTGATTTTGGCTGAACTAAGAGAACTTTCGCGAGAAGTTTCCAAAATCAAGAACCACCTAGGTATTAAGGACTCAAAGCCTCAACCAAAGTACCTGCTTCTTGACGACGAGGAGGTTATGATCGGTGCGCCAGAGGTGGCTGTGCATGTCATGAGCAAAAGTATTTACGACGAGATTCATGACAAGGTGAACTCAGTCAACGAGTTCGTCCTAAAGTTGACCTCTAAACTTTTTTCAGATCACGAACTGGCAAATTGCAACTACCACGGGGGGCCTGTTGTTTGTAAGGGTGGCATGGTAACCAAGGTAGCCCTTAAATTAAACGACAAGTTTAAAGCGATTATGTCCCAAGCAAGTATAGAATTTCCGGGGGCTTTGGCATCAGCGTCGGGGAAAAAGGGTTTGCGCGATTCCATAAACGGCAAATGTAGAAAAGTTGCAGCAAAATTGAACATGTAATTTCGTTTGTTTTTTAGTGCTGGGACATAATCGTTTTAAACTTGTCATCATACTGGTAATACATTTTGTTGGGTGTATATAAATTGTTATTTGTTTTATCCCAAAAGTAATTGTTTGCCGGGACATATTATGTTTTTCCAAAGAGTAATTTACAGGCATTGACAATATTTTATTTACTTTCAGAAATAACTCTTTTTAACCAAAGCTACTTTTTATGCTTGTAGTATGAATTTGGGGGGTTGCATCATTTGATTAATTTAATTGAAATTGGGCATTTACAATCCGGAAAATAAAAATTATTTTTATACTTGAAATACAAATTTTTTGGGGTGCATAATTACGGGCATTTATAGTTCTGGAAAAAATTATTCATTCATGATTTGTAACCAAAACTATTTGTTAGGCCTATGCTTATAATATGAATTTGCATCATTTGATTAATTTAATTGAAATTGTGTTTCCCCCTACACCTCGGAGTAAAAGCGGGCATTTACAATCCGGAAAATATAAATTATTTGTTTTACTTGAAATATAAATTTTTGGGGTGCATACTTACGGGCATTTATAGTATTGAAAAAATGTATTCATTCATAATTGTTTGGGTTTTTTTAAAACAAATATTATGTATATACTTTTACAATGATGTAGGCGTATGGTTTATTGTGGAGGGAAATAATAACATGATAACATGGTGTTATCACAAAGTATAAATATTTGTCTTATGTGTTTTGTTTACCCTCTGTCCATCATTATCACAGGACTATGTTTAAATACTCACATCCAGGCTGAAAGTGCAAACAGCCTTTTTGTACCTGTTATAATAATGGAATCAACCCACTAAAAGTGTTTTAGACGAAACTGAAAATGACATTGAGACGTTCCATTTAGCAAACGGCTGAACATTATAGTTTGATACCAAGCACGCTGGCACGAATAATATTCCAAAGCTGTTGCACCTCATGTGAAAACAAAACAAATGAGATAGCTGCAAAAGAAATATAGTCGGGTTGCCTTTCCACACAGAGAAAAATTCCACGCTAAATGTCATTGCGAAATAGCTTACTTCTGGGTACCGGCTGCCATAGTGAATGCGTTGTACAGACATCGTTCTACACGCACGCCGGAGATGTTTTTTTAAAGCAGACTTTACCTACAACGTTCCATTGTAATACTATGGCCAGATGAAGGTAACGTGTTTTTTTTTAAATGGCAAGTAAATTGAACAACACAACTATCAATTGTGATCCCTTAATGTCCAAACGATGGCTGATGAATTCCATTTTCCATTTTAAAAATCTTGAAAGCTGCTTTCTTAAAGAAACTTCTATGGTGGTATAAAAAACACCTTCAAAAGATTCTGCTCTGAATACATGTACACAATAGAACAATACAATGGCAGTACTGCAGGAAGTTTGCAGCCTCCCGAGAACGCGCCGCAGTAAAGCCACAATGTGACCGCAACTATTGGTATGTCTTTGAGGCCCACGAGCGGCCGGCCGCACGAGCGCCGCGATGCTGTCTATTGTTGTCACCGATTAACATATAAATAGCAGGCACAACAAAGGACACCTCATTATGAGCTGGCCCTTGGAATTGGGCCGCATGAGCGCCGCATCAAAAACACAATCGCGGCCCTTCACGGGAGCACTGCAGCGGGATGCAGGACGCCACTTAATTTATTTTTGATGGCTTCCCTTACTCGGTAGGCTCACTTGCCTACAGGTGAACGCAATCAACCCTTGCTCTGTAGGCCCACTTGCCTACAGGTGAACGCAATCAACCCTTGTTCTGTGACCCACTTGCCTACAGGTGACCGCAATCAACCCTTACTCGGTAGGCTCACTTGCCTACAGGTGAACGCAATCAACCCTTGTTCTGTGACCCACTTGCCTACAGGTGAACGCAATCAACCCTTACTCCATAGGCCCACTTGCCTACAGGTGAACGCAATCAACCCTTGCTCTGTAGGCTCACTTGCCTACAGGTGACCGCAATCAACCCTTACTCGGTAGGCTCACTTGCCTACAGGTGAACGCAATCAACCCTTACTCCATAGGCCCACTTGCCTACAGGTGAACGCAACTGCCCCCCCCCCCCCCCCCCCACCACCGGTGGGTGGAAGCCTCTTTGTTTTGCTTGGTCTGGTCTCTATGGCCTGGTTGAAAGTGGAACTTATAATGGGAGGTCGTGCATACTAAAATTGTACCCAATCTCGTGAAATGGATTAGTCCAGATTTCACCACATGACAATATTCTGTAAAAGGGACCTTGTCAAAATTAGTCCAGGACAACCAGCAGATAAGTACCGTCCAAGACAAGGTTTTTTACCCGCTGTTAATTCACCTTGTTAGAAATTGGGCGTTGGAGAAACCATGAAGTTCACAGTGCCTGGGGTCACATTTGATTACAAACTGCAGAGGCTTAGATCCGCTATCCACTGGAAAACAAGCAGGGGGTCTCTACATGGCTCATTATAATAAACTCCTTTACACTATACATCCTTAGTTCGATAGATAGGTTGCAATATGACGTAAGTCGGCCATCTTTACGGGCAATTTGGAACACACAGTCATGCGTTATGCGTGAGAACGGCGTGCAGCACGCGCACATTTCACAAAACTCATTGCATGATTGGTTAGTGAACGACGCGGCTGCGTTAATAATTTGAGCGCTTGACGTGCCTGCAAGCCAAAATGCGATTTGCCCGTAAAGATGGCGTCTACTGGGAACTATCTATACAATGACTTCAAAACCTTTCAGATGCTCCAAAACCGCAAGTTTGTTTATACTACAATTAATCAGCCAGTCAAATCGCAGAGCGATCAGCAGGGTGCATTGGCATGGGCATGTCTTAAGTGCATCGGAGAACTGTTTGCTTTTTAGCGAGTAAAACCATGTCTGTCATAGAAATACAGTCAGACGAAGCTCCAACACAAATTTGACATCATCGGATAATTGTTATCCGACCTGTCTTGGATTAATTTTGACAAGACCCCCCCCCCAACATCTTTTTTAACAATCTGTTGAAACTTGATCCAAGTACTCACCTGCCTGATAGCACGGTCATAGTCCGGTGAATTCTTAGGCAGATAACCAGGGTTTGTGTTGTAGCATCGATATAACATCATCCACATGAAGGTATTTAATGTTATGAATATGGAGTGCATCAGAGGCATTTCGTAGAAACCATAGATGGGCAAAAGCTGTGTGGAGACAAGGGAAACAGTACGCTTTTGATATGAACCAGCTACTTGAGCAACAAATTTCTTTTAAAACTTGTTTGTGTGTTTGCTTTACATTTAATTGTAATTTGGATACTTTTACACACATGTCTGAGTTTTTCGTAATTATTGGGCAAAAAATTAGGCCCCCCAAATTGTTGTTTTAGAGAAATGGTTCAACAGCGATATGGAAAGCTGAGTTCATAACAATTTTCTTGGAAGGCTTCATAATTGATCTTAAACTTACCTTGAAGACATACATGGGATATGCAAAGAAGACAAAACTTGAAACAAGGAAGACGAAAGGAAATCTTGTGTTTCCCGGAGGTCCAAATACAATTGTACTGTCAATAAAATGAAAACAGCAAGTTTAGGCATAAATAATAATATGAAATTCATACATTTGATTTCATCCTCTGTTACAAAGGGAAAGTACATCACCACCTACAGACAAATTTCATCTTACAGTTCCTTTAAGTTCGCTGCGATAGGTCTTCTTCAATAGCTGGCCCCAAACGTTGGAGCACTATTCCCATCAGCATCAGGATCTCCCTAATCTCTCACTATTTTTAGGAAGCCTCTTAAACACTTCTTATACACATCACCCTAGTTGTTTCTCTATTCATGCTCAGCGCTTTGATCTCACTTGTAAAAAAAACACTTTATAAATACTTACTATTATTAGGGGGGTTGGTCACTGCTGACAAAAGGGTCTGAAAATGGGATTTAAATTTTAGGTGGTATGCTGAAATTATTGCCTTTCCACATTTAGGTAACCCCTAGGGTTATAGATGGCAAGAAGCTTATGGGCACAGCATGCTCGGCACTACAAACATTGCAATTTTGGTTACAGGACTTTAGGTGGATGGAGCCAAAGCCGTAGTCCAAGTCAAAGCCGCAGTTTTCAAAAAGGGCCATTTATTTGAAGTGTAATCACCTCAACATACCAAGCTTTCATCATGACATGTGCGCCTTGACAAGTGTCCTACAAACGCTCTAGCTTTTAAACTAATTCACGTTGGATAGCGTGTATATCTACCAAATTTTTCTGGACTGGTTTACAGCGGACAGTTTATTACAAACGAAACAACTTCGGAGCACCCTAAAAAAAAAATTGATGGCAGCAGAACGGCTGACGGTAATATTCACCCGCACATTCCATTGTGTAGCATGCACAGGCATGCACCTACCATGCTATGCTTCATTTCAAAGAGGGACACAAGGTACTGGCATTCACGCCTCGTAACGTCCCTTTTTTGGGGGGGGGGGGTTATTGCTGAATCACACCAAGACAACATGAAATCCCGGTTCTTATTATGAGAACCTTTGTGGTCTTTCTTTTGTCAAGTCGGGTTTCATTGTGGCAAAGGTATTTTCAAAGAAAAATGGCTACTCCAGAGTCTCCAAAAGTTCAGAAAAAATAATACCGCAGGTGGGCAAATTTGTTTCAAAAAGATCCAACCCAAAGTGGTTAACAGCGTGTGCACAAAGCAGTTGAAAAATTGCTCAGCGGAAATTTGTTAAGTAGTATTTTCCGCCTAAGCAGCTCAATGAAATAGGGCCCCAAGGCTGTGCAGTAACACGTACCTTAAGTCAATATGAGGCAAAAAAATCCTACTCTTATTCAGCTTCTTGTTAAGGTAGGAGATGATGGGCGTATGGTTACGCCCGGTCGCCAAGGCTAAAGGCGACTTGTGGTTATGATCTTCAAGCTCCATCTCCACGCCGTCCTGTTCACACAACATCTTAACTGTGTTCAGGTCACCGTTGATGCACGACAAATGCAAGGGCGTCTGTAAAAACAAATAAATGCATTTAGACTACGTCAAAATGTTTGAGAGATTATGGCATACAGAGTAACATTCTTGTTGTACGTCTGTTGAGTTCTGTACATTTTAATGTCAAAATTATATCATTTTAAAATACAAGAAGACAGCTGCAACTTGCCGGGCACTGGCTTTGACATCCAGAGTATACAAGTTTGCTCACCTGACCAAAATTGTCCTCTCTGTCTTGAACCGGAAGTCGGGGTCAAATGGGGTCAAACTGTGTGTAGCGTTTGTAAGACCTTTTCAATGATGTGTAGATTGTAAATATCCAACATGTGGTTCAGGAGTTATGATTTTTTCAAATACTAAGCTTTGATTTAATGTAGTTCATCATCTTATGACATCATCATAACACCATCAAATTTGTGTCGTCTTGATGTTGATGTTCAATTGACTGATGAACTTCAATGTTCAATGCAAATTTGCACTTTATAATTATGCAGTTATAATAGTGTTAATGAGATTGCTCACCTGACCAAAATTGTCCTTTTGTCTTGGGTTGAAACCGGAATATATCAACAGTCTTGTCAGCTCGCATTTCCCTGTGTTTTTTTACCCCCAAAAAAGGAAAAGTTTATTTTCTTATACCACAGTAAAAATGATAGTAAAAAGAATAAAAGCTTTATTTACGGTGGTCACATCACCTCACAGGCAATTTTCAAAGGGCTATCATTCAGAAGGTTAGAAAAGAATTAAGGGTCAATAATTTGGTGTTCGGGCGACAGCCGAACACCTCTTGTTTTTGTTTGGTTTTTTTGGTTTTTTTCTTAATACTTCTTCTTCTCTCCGTCGCTTGTCCGCTAACAAAAGCACACTTCCCAAGCTCATATAAACTTGAAATTTCTACCATAGTTAGATAACCATTAGGAGATGAAACCGCTTCAATTACGTCATGATGACGTCATCAGGTGTCAAATTACAAGGTTTTTAAACATTAACAATTTTAATCTTTGAAAATCCATATCAAATCAAGACGAAGAGACCATCGGTTGCTTTTTGCGGGATTATAGAGAGGTAATATAGGTCTTTATTTTTCATTGTGTGTGTGACATGACATGACCTATACTTCCGGTCGAAACTGGAAGTGCCTTGTAATTTAAAAGTGGCAAATATTTTGAATTTTTTTTTAACGATGTTATAGGCGAGCAAAGGTCTCGTTTACAAAAATTGGACCGATGATGTCATTGAATCTAAAAGCGCCCTCTAGCGGCAGGTTAAAAACAGCTCAAAATACACTTTTACTAGATGTCTGTGGCGAAGTTTATGACAATCGTTTCAAAATTGGTATACATAATGACCTTTATGCAGACAAAATATGTGTGAAGTTTTAGATTGATGACGTCATCATGTGTCACGTGGTACCACCTTAAAGGTTTACTTTTTGAAGCCTTGTATCTCACAAACCACATGTTTGACTGAGTTGAAACTTGGAATATAGATAGACAATAAAAAATGACTACGTAAAGCTAGAGTGACGACATGATGACGTCATCACAATAATTGTTACACATTTTTGAAATTTTGACCAATTGTTACGCATTTTTAGTACAAAGCAAGCAATTGTCCAATTGTTCTTCAACAATCTGTTCTTCAACAATGAAACTCTTCACGATACTACGTGTATTGAAAAACGGCTCATCATTCCCCCACCCCCAGATCCCCCACCCCCGGAACCGAACACCTTGAGTTTGTGGTAAGACAAACTCTGAATCTCTAGTTTACTTCTTTATTTGTATTGATTATATTTTGTCAACAAGGGTATGCCTAAACAAATCTGGCTTCCAAGACAGTGGATGTTTTGATTGATATTATGGCGTTATTATAAATAGGGGGTCAAGGGTGCCTATCAAATTGTGTTGATAATCAGACATTCTATTTACACACTGCACCCACATATCTTTGTCACAGATCCTTGTCACTTGATTGGTGGAATACGCATCACATGTCATGCTTTATTGTGCCACCGTGATACGTGCTGCCGTGATGCTCCCAAAATTTAATATGAGGAGTCCTATATGGAAAATTATAGGACGCTTCAGGTGCTTCGCAATGTTGTTTCCACAATAACCCCCCTCCCCTGGTCAGACAGTCAGAGAGTTGACATACAGTATATTTTGAGTTGATGTAATCACCACAGGGCGTGTCGTGGCCGAGCGGATAAGGCCATCGGACTCAAGCTCTGGTGTTTCTGATCAGCAGAGTGTGGGTTCGCGTCCCAATCGAAACACTTGTGTTCTAAAGCAAGACACTTAACCATTATTGCTGCATCCTTCGGATGGGACGTAAAGCCGTAATGCACGTAAAAGAACCCAGTGCACTTATCGTAAAGAGAAGGGGTTCGCCCCGGTGTTCCTGGTTCCTGGTTATAGCACCTTGTAAACCATTACATGGTGCTATAAGAAAAAAGGTCTCATACTTCAAAACGTAGCTTCACATACCTTTCAGGAAAAAATACTGAGCGCTTTGATACACCCCTTGGGGTGTGATAAAGCGCTATTTAGGAACCTAGTATTATAATTATTATTATATCATTTTGCAGACTATCTATTGCAGTTTATACATCATTCAAAACCACAATGGAAATATTCACACAGTAAGAGAGTTTTCAAGTTTTCAAGTTCACAAGATTCTTCCAAAAAAGCCTACCTTTGAAAGCTGCCCAATGCAACGCATTGTCTCCTTCTCTGTCCGTCAACTGAAGCCTGGCACCCTTACCCATGAGGTAGCCTGCAAGCATCGTCTTGCCGTACTGACAGGCTATGATCAGCGGTGAGCAACCCTGTGTGTTTTCGTGTGAGAGTGAATATAATTTAAACATAAAAAGGATAGCTTTGAGAACTCTAGGGCAGCTCTATAAAAGTGTGCTTTCGTGTGAAGCCAGCCCGGTTCACACTTCCTGCGAATGCGAAGCGAATTTTGACGTCACAGGGCTGTTTTCGCTGCGAATGTTTCGCAGGAGTTGAGCACAAGTCAACTCTTTCAAATTATTTTTTGCGAATTATATCGTATTCGCATTCACAGGAAGTATGAACCGGGCTTAAGAGTGAATTTTACTTACACGTAGGGTAGTTTTAAAAACTCTCGCACAGCTCCATAAAAGGAGAAATCCTCTTAAATCTTATAGTATCATCCATTGGCATTATCCCAGCACCATTTTAGAGGTAAAATGAAGATGAACCAATGGAAATGCGTAGTTAAAAGCAGGGTAAACTTTTGGTAACTGTCAAAGACCTGTATCCTCACTTGGTGTGCCCCAGGCCCACAACATGCATAAAATAACAAACCCGTTAACATTTTGGCTCAATTGGTCATCAAAGTTGCAAGAAAATAATGAAAGAAAAAAACACCCTTGTTGCATAGAATTGTGTTCTTTCAGATGCCTGAGAAAGGCTTCATGTCTATAGCCTTTCTCAGATTTATTTTTGTGTGCGTGAAAAATTACCCCTTTCTCTAAAATACTACATTACTTCAAAGAGTGTCAATGTTTTATAATATCAACAGCTCTCCAGTGCTCTTTACCGAGAAAGTTTTTATAATTCAGGGCTCGAATTTGGGGAGAAAATCCACAAGACAACAGGGCTTGTAGCTCAAAATCTTTACTGGACCAGACATTTTTTTACAAGACCTGATTCAAAATGTGAAAAGAAAAAAACTTGCTGCCACAGTTTAACATGCACTTGACTGCTTTTATATGAACCCGAACTGAGACAAGTAAGAGAAGAGTATACTTGATTACTCATAGAATTGAAAGATAATTTATCAGACCCAAAGTCAACACTTGAACATAATGTGTTTCTGTTATTCAATTGAAAAACACAAGACTATCGGACTTGTTAGTTCATAACTTTACTGGCCCAACACCAAAATTACTGGCCTCGGGCCTGTGGTCCAGTGTAAAATTCGAGCCCTGTATAGTCATTAATTTTTGGAGTAATTACCAAAAGTATACCCTCCCTTAAAATTTGTGTGGCACACAAAATGGACTAACGACTAATTATCCTTGTACATAGTTGGTAATTTTGTATTTATTCATACTGTCTTCCTCGCGTCTTTTACTCTTTACATTTGCCAGTGAATTGTGGAGAGTAATAACATAACAGAAATAATTATAATTTATTTATAAACCGTGTAAACTAACGCTTCTCCTTAATGCATTTTCGAAAAGAAAAAAGTAGAAAGTCATCTTACTTTGTTGTCCAAATGAATGATAAATGCCAGAGACATTTCTAAGTTTGACCAAACTATTATATAAATGCAAGCTAGCCGATCAGTGCCGTCTTTAATTTGTATCCCACATTCATTCTGCCTTCAGTACTCCACCGCTTTTAGGGTTTGCCCATAACTTTATTGAGCAACTGTCCAACAGGACCAGTTAGTTTCTCATTTGACTGGTTCGTCGGCCTTTTCACTGGTCAATATTTCAAAAGAATAGAGATGTTTTTCAACACTGAACGCAAGCCAGACCACTTGGGGTGAATTTTGACAGGTCCTTGGGTGTGTTAACTGACATTTGGCCAGCAGACCACTATTAAGGGAGAATACTGGCTTTGGCTTTGAATACATAGAAGTAACGTACCTTATTATCCACAGTGTCAATGGGTACCCCGGCTTGTAGAAGAATGTCAACTACCGCTATGTGACCATTGACACAAGCCCAATGGATGGGTCTGGGGCCGAGATCTGATTTACTCTGATGATCTGCAACATCCAAAGTTAAACACAAAGGAGTAGTCATTGTCGTTTGAATATATTGTTGTCACAATGAAAGCATGACTTGACAAAGGAAAGACAACAAAGGTACTTGTATTGACACCAGAATTTGTTGTTCTTATATGGGAAAATGAGTATGCCTTCACTGTTAGCCGACAATCTGCCTTGGTATTAGCCTGCTTGGTATGCTGGAATCTTGGAACACTCTGAATACCTCCCATCCCATTAAGCAGAATAAATTGATAAACAAAAGTGGCAGCCTGTACATTCCTGTAACAAAAGGACAAAGGTCTGGAATTGGGGATTACACAATAACTTTAAACATGAATTCCAGTACCTTCTGTCTAATATGGAATGTCTGAGTGGGTGATTATTGATGTCAGCCATCTGAAAAATTTTGCATGTATTTGTGACGATGTTCTAACATGAAGTGGTTAATTACCAATTATTTCATTGAGATCATGTGCATGTTTTTTGTGCAAAATATTGGGTAAACATCTTGATTACCTTAAAAGTCAAGAATATTTTAAACAATGTGCCCAAGTCTATTGAGCCCAACTCTGATGAGCCAAATTCTGATCAGCCCAACTCTGAATATGATGGTCCTAACTCAGATGAACCCAAATCTGATGAGCCAATTTCTAGTAAGCCCAACTCTGATGAGCCCAAATCAGCTTAGATATAAGCCCAACTCTGATGAAACCTACTCTGATGAGCCCATTTCTGCTGAGCCCAACTGTGACATTTCTGGTGAGCCAAATTCTGATAAGCCCAACTCTGATGAGCCCATTGCTAGTGAGCCCAACTCTGATGAGCCCAACTCTGATGAGCCCAACTCTGATGAGCCCAACTCTGATGAGCCCAACTCTGATGAGCCCATTTCTGGTGAGCTAAATTCTGATGAGCCCATTTCTGGTGAGCTAAATTCTGATGAGCCCAACTCTCTGATGAGCCCATTTCTGGTGAGCCCATTTCTGGTGAGCCAAATTCTGATGAGCCCAACTCTGATGAGCCCATTGCTAGTGAGCCCATTTCTGGTGAGCCCAACTCTGATGAGTCCAATTCTGATTTAAGCCCAACTCTGATGAGCCCAACTCTGATGAGCCCAACTCTGATGAGCCCAACTCTGATGAGCCCATTTCTGGTGAGCTAAATTCTGATGAGCCCATTTCTGGTGAGCTAAATTCTGATGAGCCCAACTCTCTGATGAGCCCATTTCTGGTGAGCCAAATTCTGATGAGCCCAACTCTCTGATGAGCCCATTTCTGGTGAGCCAAATTCTGGTGGGCCAAATTCTGATGAACCCATTTCTGGTGGGCCAAATTCTGATGTGCCCATTTCTGGTGAGCTAAATTCTGATGAGCCCAACTCTCTGATGAGCCCATTTCTGGTGAGCTAAATTCTGATGAGCCCAACTCTCTGATGAGCCCATTTCTGGTGAGCCCATTTCTGGTGAGCCAAATTCTGATGAGCCCATTTCTGGTGAGCCAAATTCTGATGTGCCCAACTCTCTGATGAGCCCATTTCTGGTGAGCCAAATTCTCTGATGAGCCTATTTCTGGTGAGCCAAATTCTGATGAGCCTATTTCTGGTGAGCCAAATTCTGATGAACCCATTTCTGGTGAGCCAAATTCTGATGAGCCCAACTCTCTGACGAGCCCAACTCTGACAAGCCCATTTCTGGTGAGCTAAATTCTGATGAGCCCAACTCTCTGATGAGCCCATTTCTGGTGAGCCAAATTCTGATGAGCCCAACTCTCTGATGAGCCCATTTCTGGTGAGCCAAATTCTGGTGGGCCAAATTCTGATGAACCCATTTCTGGTGAGCCAAATTCTGATGTGCCCATTTCTGGTGAGCTAAATTCTGATGAGCCCAACTCTCTGATGAGCCCATTTCTGGTGAGCTAAATTCTGATGAGCCCAACTCTCTGATGAGCCCATTTCTGGTGAGCCCATTTCTGGTGAGCCAAATTCTGATGAGCCCATTTCTGGTGAGCCAAATTCTCTGATGAGCCTATTTCTGGTGAGCCAAATTCTGATGAGCCTATTTCTGGTGAGCCAAATTCTGATGAACCCATTTCTGGTGAGCCAAATTCTGATGAGCCCAACTCTCTGACGAGCCCAACTCTCTGACGAGCCCAACTCTGACAAGCCCATTTCTGGTGAGCCAAATTCTGATGAGCCCAACTCTCTGATGAGCCCATTTCTGGTGAGCCAAATTCTGATGAGTCTATTTCTGGTGAGCCAAATTCTGATGAACCCATTTCTGGTGAGCCAAATTCTGATGAGCCCAACTCTCTGACGAGCCCAACTCTGACAAGCCCATTTCTGGTGAGCCAAATTCTGATGAGCCCAACTCTCTGATGAGCCCATTTCTGGTGAGCCAAATTCTGATGAGTCTATTTCTGGTGAGCCAAATTCTGATGAACCCATTTCTGGTGAGCCAAATTCTGATGAGCCCAACTCTCTGACGAGCCCAACTCTGATGAGCCCATTTCTGGTGAGCCAAATTCTGATGAGCCCAGCTCTGATGAGCCCAACTTTGATAGGCTCAAATCTGATGAGCCCATTTCTATTATTCTCAAAATCTGATGAGCCCAGCTCTGATGAGCCCAACTCTCTGTTGAGCCCAACACTGATGAACCAAACTCTAACCCAGCAAGATCATTTACACTGCACTTCTGATGTCATGGACATTGTTTCACTTCATCTGAATTCAACCACCATAATAATGTTCCTGTCTTACCTAGTTGGACTTTGCATTGCACCATAAGGCGTATGATATTGGTGCTGCCTCCCAAAGCTGCCCAGTGTACTGGAGTGTGTCCCTTGTCATCATACTCCGCAAGGATCCCCGGACCTTCAATCTCTACTAGTTCTTGCACTCGGATTAAATAGCTGCAAGAAAATATCAGTGACAACACAATTAATGTTGAGCCTTCTACATACAGGCTATCCTTGGCCACAACACCCTTACATAATAGTGGTCTTCCCCATCTTTTTTAGTAAAAAAAACCCAGCCTTTTTCACTTTCATGCATTTGTATCAAAGTGATTTTGCCTCTTCAGATGAAACCATCTATCAAGTTTACTTTGAGCCATGAGAATTTGCAATATAATCATTTAAACTTATAAAGCATTCTTTTCAGCCATTGAAATCAGCAATTAATGAAGCAGAAAAGGTTGGCCCTAGAGTTTTATGCAAAAAGCTGCTGGAAATTTGAATGCTGTCGAGTGGATTGTGTATCTTTTTGTAATCGAATAAACTCAGAAGAACAATTTGCTTGTATTACACATTAAGTGAAATACATGTAGATTGACCGTTTTACATTTGTAACTTAGGAGCTTTTAATTTTGTGCAAAATAGAATAATGCAGTATTTAAATTGGCCGAAAGTGACCAGGAAAACCTATTTAAAGTGTGTAAACTGTAAGTGATGTGAGTGCTGGTAAAATTATGTAATCATAATTGAAGTACCCGTAATTAATCAGTGTTGTCACTAGCACAAATTTAGTGCCGGCTAATTTTCTGCTCGGGAACGTAGTATCGCGGAGTATTGCGCCTCATGGCCGGGGCCGGGGCCAGGGTCCAGAGCCCAACCTCGGTCTCGTCACAGTCGCCATTTACAGCTTAGTTTTAAAAGTACGATCAATTTTTCCCACTGTTAAACATCCCATACTACTCCAACCTACTTTATTTTTTTCCTTACATCTGGTGAATTATTATGATAAATGCCAGGGCTCACCAAATGATGACGTCGTCCAGATAATATGGTTTGAAATGGCAAACAAAATACATTGAAGTTCGTCGTGCTTGGGGGCCGCTATCTTATTTATGATTTGCTGCCTGTTGATCGTTAGAAAGTCAGGGCACCCAGCTGATCTGCTAAGTCATAAATATGTATGAGGTGACGCCGCGCGATATACTGTAGCTAGCTTGAGACTTGTCCATCTAATAAATATGCAAGCACCCGTGACGTTGCATATAGCTTCACAAGTTGCATGTTCATTGGTTGAGTGACGTAAGTTACCGCGCGACGTCACCTTATGCATATTTATTACTTAACAGATCAGCCGGGCGCCCTGAAGAAAGACCGTTGGTTACCGTGGACGCTGCGCGTAGCATGATTTTTGGGTCTCTGTTGTGGTCTCTGTTGTGATCAATGGTGTGCGCAAAGCCACAATACGGTACAAACAGAACGGGACAAAATAAATTACGATGCACGCAAATTGTCAGATATTGTTAGGAATGGATCCTAAAACAAAACCCGATGCATTTTGTTGTAAATACTGGAATTTATTGTTGGCTTCTGATGACAAAATAATTTAATATTCAACATTTTGGTTGAATTTAGTGCCGGTCGGTAAAAGCTTTAGCAGGGCTAAGTCCCGGTCGGGTAGCTCCGAGTGCCGGCAGGTCCGACCGGCACCGACCGGCGTAGTGACAATGCTGTAATTAATGACACCCATACCATGCATGGCTGTAAGTGGAATGGGTTCCCCTAGTCAGGCATGATACTAGACCCTTGAAATGAAGTTGGAAAACGCTAACAGCATTCAAAATACCATCTACACATGACGTATTGTCACAGTGCTACAACGTTGGGGTGCAGTGCAGGCCATTTATTTTCCAGAAAACCAATTTAAAAGTCTCATGCAAGGTCACAGGATAAAGAACTTTGAATTCCTTTTGAAGTAATTATTAAATCAGTCATAATTTTTAAGGGACAAATTAAGACAGTGAATTAACACTATTTAGTATTTTGCTAAAACATCGAATGGCGCCCTCTTTAAAAGGTGTAGCCAACAATATATAACAGATTAAATCTCACAATTTATTTACCACCACTGCCACATAGTTTGATTGGATATGCTCCCACCTAACGAGCAATACGTTCCCGGTTCCAGACTCGTTACTAAACCCTCCTTTTTTTCATCTCCCAAAATAAAATATTCTTCTTTTTATTAGTATTAAAAAGTTTCTCCTACATTATATTAGTAATAGTACACCCCCCTCAGGGCTCGAATTTGGGGAGAAAATTCACAAGACTACAGTAAATGGAAATTTTCTTCTTGCTGGCAAGCATCAGTTTTGTACTCTTATCAAAAGACCATTTAAACACGAGTTGAACAAATCAAGAACGAGTCAAATCGGATAACCGATTCAAAAGTTATGTTCGGTCAAAAATCAGAAATCCAGAGAGTTCTTCGTTCAAAATCTTAATGGACTCAATGGTAAATTCTAGGTGACATTTGATAACTAAAACAAGGAGTAAACAAAAAGGTAAACAAATTTAAAGCTTCATATTTCCATAAGTGAAACACATATGGACTTTATTTTTTATGTACATGTTGGCCTAAATCACATCATGTTTCCTTCAAAATTGTGATTATAATTATAATGGGTTGCCATGGTAACATATGTAAACAAACTTGTTTATATAAATGCAATTTATGCTAATAACCTGCATCAATTTTATGTTTTGCGGCATGAAAACAGAAGCACCAAGTGTAGTAGTCATAGTGCTGAAAAAAACATACCATAACTGCAGTAATTATTTAATTAATAAGCATTTTGTTTGTTTACTATATTTTAAGGTAAAAGACATGTAGTAAACAAAAGAGTAAACAAATGTAATCACCCATAACTCTTGCAAAACAACTTGTACTAAAACAATTTTTGGTCAACAGATACTTCAAGGTAAACCAAACAAAATCACATCATGTGTCATACCTGTGTATTGAGAAAACAAAACTAAGACACTGATAAAAAAAATAATTATTTGAATGCATGTAGTCGATTATCATTTGTAATTTGTAATACATGATATTTATCAGCTAATTTACAGTATTTTTAATTTGATCTCCCAACAGGATAACAGCATAATGGGTTGCAGAACAGGGTCTACAAGTACTATGACACAATATTCTATACTATCTTATTCCACTTTATAAATATGCTGTTGTCCAAGCATTTGTAATATGTTTTCCTGTTGATCTTCCATGGTTGTTCAAGGTACTACATGTAGTTCTAAATTTCCCTCCTTGTAGTCGTCAATTAATTTATAAGAATAAACGGCATCATCATCATCATAGACTATGTTAAACCATTGTGGAAAACCTGGTACTTGACTGACAACTTTACCAGTGTATGGGAGCCTCTCACCTTCAGAAATAAAGAAGTGAGTTACTGTCTTGCCAACCAACAAAGGAATACTAACAATTTCATCATCGGAAGTCATAGTTTGGGCTGATTCACCTTCAACAATTGACAAAGCAGCATCTATAAACTTGTACAAGTGATCACGCATGGCAGTCCAAGTCTTTTTAGTTCCTTGCTCAGAAAATTTGAATTTCTTGTCATCAGGCATGTACTGATGCAACACATCTCTTCGAAATTTGATTTGATTTTTACAAGCATTGAATCTTTCATTGTTGTTATCACATTGTTCCATTTTATCATCAACCTGTTGCTTCGACTGCCAAAGACCAGCATCTATTATTAAGTTAGTTAAATCCTCTTTGCGTTTTAATTTCATTTTACGACTCTTTTCCAGTTGAACTTGTTTTTCTTGTTGCTTTTTCACTAGTGCTTCATGGCTTACTTTTTCTCTTTCTTTTGCCTTTTCTCTGAGTTCTTTTGAGGGTTTTCCCATCACACTATTTATCATTTCATTCTTTTGTTCTTTACTCAAGGAAGTCAGAAAATCTGAAGTCTTGTTAAAAACAAACATAACTTGTAACATAAGTTTTTCATCTGACTGAAGAGTTTCCTGCAAGAATGAATTCATGTTTGTATAAACATCACACATATCAAGAGTATGCCCTGGCGCTTCTGTAACACGCCAGAGAGGAGCGGTAATCATTTTGTTGATGATGCCCAACACTTTACAGCCAGCCAAATACAAATCTACCTGTATATCAGCATGAACAGATTTCAGTCAAGCCATTTGTTTGACCGACAACATTGTGAAGAAAATCATACACGTAATTCTTAAGATAGAACACTCGTCCCCCTAGCAGGAACACAACATTGAACCTATTCATTGCCGTGAAAATTTTGTAAATATCTGGTGGTAATTCCCTTCTGTGTCATATATGTTCTCCAGCCCCTGAAACACCCACTTTTTTCATCCCCACCCTTAGACAGTGCCTTGCAGGTAGTTCGAACAAGCCTGACTATTCCACTGTCTGAACCAAACACAGATACTCCAGGGACTGCTTCAGCTCCTACCTTTTTTCCCCCCAAGAACACATTTTCAAAACCTTTGAAACTTTTACTAATCGTTTCAGCCATAGAAACAAGCAAAAAAAAATACATGTGGCAAACCTTCTCCTTAGCAGCATCTGTAAACTTTTCCCAATTTTTTGTAACTTTTGGCAGGCACTCTTCCCTGAATGTCTTAAGCAGGTCATTAAATTTGGTTCTGTGGCTGCCCTGTCACTCATTGTGTTTTTAATCTGTGTGAGAATTTGGATGCCAATTTCAGAGTTATCGCCGGTACTACAAATACAAGAAATGTCATCTAATACAACTTTAAATGTAGAGAGTGTGTCATCTGCACTTTTCGAAACCATTTCTCTCAAACCCAAAACATATGATGATTCTGCCCCAGACACAGTGTAGTTCATGTATATATCCCCCCCCCCTTTAGGTGTTTCATCAGTTGAAACTGTCAGATTGGTTTCCTTTCGGAGCTCCTCCATCTGGAGTTGGGATAAGAGAAGCCGCTCATCATTCATATGTGCAATAGTTCTTCCTGTTGGCAGGCTATCTGCTTTCTTCCCCACGAGTTCCAGAACAGCAGATATCACCTGTGGAACATTCTCAAATGCTACATGGGCAGAAAGGAGTTTGTAAATACATGATCGTGTTTCTGCCGTGTAACATTTCGCCCCATCTTTGGTCGTCGTTAGTACTGCCGTCTGTCCAGTTTCGTCATTGATTTGGCGTTGCAGGTCTGCATTCGCTTCTCTCAGGTCTAATATTTGTTCTTTTTGTTGTTCAACCTGTCTCTCCAACTCTACTGTGACCTTTTCAAAGCCTTCTGCTGTGCTGTCTATGCTGGAGTCCAACTTTGTTGCTTTCTTGGTCAGAAATTCTTTGTCGTAGCTCAGTTCCCTTTTTGCAGATTTTGCTTTATGCAACTGTTTCCCCTGGGTGTTTAATTTCTTTTCAAGATCTTTGATTGTTTCATTTTGCAACCCGATTGGTTTTTTTTGTCGTTTCTCCCGCCTGCCTATAACTGTTAATTTATGTGGTGACACACTTTCCCCCAGTTCACGAACCAGACTTTCATTGGCAGCTTGCAGAGCTTCCATATCGCTTCGAGAAGTTGTTGCTGTTGATCTTGGCCCCAGTGGTTTTGACTGGGGAAATGTGTATGGTGTTTCTTCCCACGTGTGCAAGAGTTCTGGGCTACGCTGGAATCTCTTCATTAGGTCCCGTCTCTTGGCATGCATGGTTTCCCATTGTTTACGGATAGATTTTCCAGAGGGGAGATCCGTCACTTGTGCATTCACACATTGGGCGAGCCACAACAGAACATCATCCCATGTAAGCTGAGAACATGACTTTTTCAAGTCGTGAAGTTGCTGGGTGTGTTTGTTTAAAATAACAGAAGGGGAGTCCTCTAGTTCTTGACCAGATTTCAATGCTAGAAGTTGTTCATCCGTAAAGCCTTCAGGACCAGGATTGGATTCAATGTCGCCACAAACGAGATGCTGGTTCGGGCAACAGATGGGGAGACTAACATTGGTCAAAGGCTCGTTGGCAAATGCTACCGGAACTTTCTGCTATGCCACAAGGAAGGAATCAAGGACAATAATCGCAGCAGCTAGGCCAAATACTACCACTAGCCATGGGCTACTGTATGGCAAACTATTGGTTCCACGTTGCTCCAGTCGCCTCGGCTTCTTTGGAGTTTTTACAGAGGGCATGGAAAATACACCAATTCTCTGACGCCAAAGCTGGAGTTCATCACCCATGTTGTTCTATAAGGATAAATTAAAAACAATTATTATTCTCATTGTAATATTTGAAAAATAAATAAAAAGAAAAATATTGTTGTGGAGTGTGCTTAATCATCACCCATTGACAATCATCATCCATCATAATCACATTGACAATAGAAATCATTTACTTTCACCAATAATCATTCGTCATCACTGTATAATAACGATCATTTATCAACATGGGTCAATAACATGTGAATATATCAGTAATCAACA
Source organism: Leptasterias polaris (assembly GCA_037783415.1). Taxonomy (NCBI): domain Eukaryota; kingdom Metazoa; phylum Echinodermata; class Asteroidea; order Forcipulatida; family Asteriidae; genus Leptasterias; species Leptasterias polaris. The sequence goes on from JAZGTN010000192.1 coordinate 1,005,181, forward strand.
TCACTGTTTTGTGTTCATTATATTACTGAACTAAAAAAAAAAAAAATTAATCAAATTAATTAAATAATTAATTACCATTCATGATCAAATAAAATGCCAAAATTATTTACCATTTATGGGAATAGCCGAATAGTTTGAATAATATCAACCTTAAAAAGAACCCAATACAAGCGAAAAATTGACGCCAATAGTGCCCCAAAATTGAACATAGCCCGAATTCAAATTCCATTCCGGACACCGAGCGCAATATGCGAAACTGCGCGGACCACCCCACCGACGCAGTGTCGCAGTGTGACAGACAGTTATTTCTTTCTAAGCTACGTAATTTGTAATCTTTTTGGTTACTCTTTCTGTTTTTTGTTTTTGTTTGGTTTTTATGCGCCTCGGAATAAGTTTAGTCTTAGATAGATGGCGCTTTACAAGTTTTAATTATTATTATTATTATTAACACGTACTCAGTAGGTGGCAACTTTCCTAGGATGATTTGACATTTTTCTTTCATTATTTGATAGTTTCAAGCAGTCTCATGGGGGTGTTTAATGAAAAATTTACATTTTACTTAGTGTACTTACCGCATTCGAACATCAATTTTTCGGTGAAAAATTTGAAGATTTCTGTTGGACTTTCGATGGTATGAAGGTATGTACTGTAGCGATGCACAATCGAACAGTAGTAGCAATGCATACATGCCTATGTACAGCGCGGCAAAAGCCAACACATCTCCAAGGGGACGCGTTGACCACGCTTTGCGCACGAAGTGTTACGTGCGCAGAAGTGGTTGCGCAGTAGCATGGTGCGGTCCCTACTACAGGGCTTGTAGTTCAAAATCTTTACTGGACCAGACATTTGTTTACAAGACCAGATTCAAAGTGTGAAAATAAAAAAATGCTCACACAGTTTAACATGCATTTGACTGCTTTTACATGAACCCGAACTGAGACAAGTAAGAGAAGAGTATAAATATTTAATTGCTCATACTCATAGAATTGAAAGATAATTGAAAGATAATTTAATTAATTTAATTTAATTTAAGGGGGAACTCCATGTGCTTGGACTAATTGTTAAGAGCAAATGTATCTTTTAATCCACCCATAAAATCAAGCTATATTAGAAATTTGTAATTCTAGTAATTGAGTTATTGTAACAGTATTTCTAATTATTGAATAAGCAAAAACTTCAAAAGTTTAATTTATCACGCAATTGATGAAGTATCGACAAAGGGGTCAAATCACATCATCATGAGACATGACAACAAATCAAAACGATTAATAACACTGATTACTGAACATGTAATCAAACAAACCGAGTTTAGGCTATAGGCAAAAGCTCTACTTACTTAGCTTTTACAGCTTGAAAAATATTCATAGCTGGTATTTTCGGCTTCTCATCCTGGTCGTTTCCTTTCCCATCCTGGGTCGGATTTCCCTTTTCCGAATTCCGATCGGAGTCCGCCATATTTTACTTTCGATATCCCAAAGATAGCGCGCCCTCATTTGACGGTAACTTGCCATTAATAGGGAACCCGAAATTGGTTTTATGTGGCAGTGGCACTACGTCACAGGTGGTGGTTACTCTATGAACTCAATGCATTTAATAATGACGTAAGGTCGGCTCGGGCACTCAATCTACCTTGACCCGCTCCTGGTTTCTGATTTCCCCCGAGACTGCAACGAAATAAGCCATTTGCGAGTTACATTTGAATAATGTCTGGTACAATGACTTGTTTAGTCACAAGTTACCGCTTAAATTTGAATTCCTCAGACTATCGAGACAGTTGCTATGTCACATGATTAGGGGCAAGCTTTTGCTTAGTTACGTAAGAGACGGTGAACACCCATACACAATTCTGAATGGTATACCATGCCCGATATGGGGCAGAGGGAGGCCCCCCCAAACTAACCCTAACCCTAACACACTCTTCCCTCTTGTATACAGAAGCACCCCCCCTAAAATTCTCAAAAGAATTCCTGAGATTCCCAGAACACAATGAAGACACAATAGAGGGGGGGCCTCCCTCTGCCCCATATCGAGCAGCAATTGCTGAATGGATGTGTATGGCACAATGGTACCAGGGTTTGCTTATCTGGAGGTTGCTATACAAAAGCTTGCCCCGAACCATGTGACATAGCAACTGTCTCGATAGTCTGAGGAATTCAAATTTAAGCGGTAACTTGTGACTAAACAAGTCATTGTACCAGACATTATTCAAATTTAACTCGCAAATGGCTTATTCGAGGTCTGATTCTTAGGCAGCAGAAAAACAAATAATTTAATAATTATTGTGATGTTCCTTCGAGTTGTCCGTATTTGGGGACCACTAAACTAACATACATACAATGCTTCTTTTCCCCCCATCGCTTCAGCCGTTTTTCTTTTCAGAACTCTGTGTTCAAGAAGTTGATGGAATTCCAAAAGGATAGATCATTTTTACTTCGCGTTATGTATTTACTTTTAACGTTTTGCAGAACTCATTATGCATGTAAAGTATTAAAAATGTACAGTCATCTGTAAATCTACGGTGAACATGGAATTACCCTAGCTGGTCCTCGGTTATATACATAATTTACTCTCAGCCTCGATTTGGAAGCTCATTGCAAATGCAAAAGATTGTTGTTCAGTTATGGAACTGAAAATGCTTGGCATTAAAATCACTTTTGGTGAAATGGTATGTATGGGATGCATGTGTTCGCGTGGTTCCCCAAATTACGTGATTATTCATAAGGTTTATAATTATGCCTTCACTAACCGACTAATTAATAATACAGAGAAAACAAAAGGTACTCATTAGCGAGCTAAGTGGGCGATGCTCCAAAAGTAAATATATCTGTCACTGTTTCAATGTTCTTTGTATAGTATTGTTTGCCTCAACACGGTGACACCATTGCAGTTTCTCTACCTTGAAACCAATGTAGGCAAAACCGAATCAACATAATTCGTGTGTTATATTTTTGTTGCACACAGGAACACGAAACATTTCAAGAATAATGAAAATGGCCTGTTTCATGCACATTGGAAGAATGACAATTTGAGTTGTTCTCCTTGTATACTCATGAAATGTTATTGTTATAAATGAAAACAATTGAAAAAGATTAATGATTCAAAATACTCGTGAAAGCTCAAAAGACATTTTCTGGTTAATTGCAGTTCCATATAAATATTAATTTTGTCTCATTTAAAACCAATGTTGGAAAACAACTGCCTGGCCCAATATTGGTTCATCAGTTGCATCACTTTTCAGGTTCTTTTATAGGGACCGTGACATGGGGATAGGGACCGTACCAAATGTGTGTGCGCATTCCAAAGACCACACTAGCATTTTACTGGTCCTTCTCGAGCTATGGGAATGCCACAAAGAATGGTACACTACATCAACAATATTCTAAATGCATTGAGAATTACATAATACTAAAATGGATGGCTTTGGTTGTCATGGCTATGGCACCCAATCTATAGAATTCCAAATCCGTACAGTACTTCCACCGAGGCCAGAAAGACAACTTAATGGACCCTTAATCGTATCAATAGAATTCGTATGATTTATTTCATTGCACACAGGAACACGACAAAGAATACTGACAGTAGCCCGATTAAAGGGGCACACCGGCTTCGTTGGGCTATTTTTAGGCGACAAAATACACTAAAACATGACTCTAAAGGTCTTCCAGGAATGGAGAAGAATAGTTGCTAAAAGAAACCATCAAATTTGGCCGTTTTAACGCATTTTTCAAAAAACGAAGGTCCCATGGGTTATCCGAACCACTTTTTTGGTTCGGATAACCCTCGTGATCTTCGGAGATAGTTTTACTTCCAGCCGTATAAAAGTAAATTACTAAACCAAATTTTCTAATTTTTTTTAACAATTATTAATGAATATTTGACAAAAGAGACTATGTATTCAGATTGCGGGTACAAACTGTAAATAATGATGAAAAAAGGAACGTAAGATTCTCATTCAGAGAGTCCGTGCAACGGAAGCGTGTTTTACAGCGCCTCGGCGTGGGAGCTAGAGAAACGTACACCTTGAGGCATATCCCCTACAGCCGTTGCCGTGTCTCGTGGGGCCAGAGAGACAAACCCCGGGGGCAAGAACTCCCCGAGCTTGCTGGTCCCTTGCTGTGAGCTTCGGAGCTGGTCGGTGGGGAGCCAGACCCCAAAATAGGTTTCGTTCCTATAGGTATTAGTCTGTACCCCCTAATAATTGTCACGTTATACGTGGTGCCTTTGTGCAAAACATTCGGGACGACGGACAGCACGCACAGTTGATGTTTTGGAAGTTGCTGCATACGATGTCTTCTCCCATAAAAACGCCACGAAAAGACCCCGGTGGCAGCTACTTAAAACATTGCGCAACAATGTCGCATAAATTTGACAGTTGCAACGGCTGGAATAGCGTATACGCTGACCTTTGACCGCTTTTTGTTATTTTCAACATTTTTCACTAATTACGTGATATTTTGACGATTTTTTTTTTAAAATAGCAATCTAAAACTTATGGTTTCTGATTTTATATCACTAAATAATTTACATAAACGGTAAGCCGGTGTGTCCCTTTAAGGCACAGTGGAAGAATTACAATGTTGGTCGTTCTCATTGTACCCATGGAATATTATGGCAAGTTAAACAAAAGTGTTATTGTTTCAAAAAGTCGCGTGAAAGATCGAAAGACCTCTTTCTGGTAAATTGCAGTCTTTGTTCCAACTACAAATAATATATCCAAACCGAGGTTGCAAAACAACTGCCTGACCCGATATTGTTTGTTCAGTGGTATCACTTTTCAAGCGATTTTATGGACCGTAACATTGGGACCGTCACAAAAATGTGTGGGCACATTCCAAAGACCAAACTATAGCATTTCACTGGTCCTCTAAATGCATATAAATACATATCACTAAAATGGATGGCTTGGTTGTCATGGCTATGCAGCACTCAATTTATGTAATTCAAAATCCGTACGGTACATATTTCGCCAAGCAATGAAATAAATAATTCGAATTATATTGATACGATTAATGAATGGGCCGGACTAAATTCCCTCCAGCCTCAATCTGGTTACATTGGTTTCAATGTTGAAAACCACAATAAGGTGTTACCGAGTTGAGGCAAATACAAAAAAGAACATTGAAATGGTAACAATAAATTTACTTTAAAGATTTTGTAGTACAAATTTTTGGAGGGTCGCCCAAGTTCACGCAGTTCATATTTTAAAATTTCATTCACAAACATTTCAAAGGGTTTTCTTCCTCTTCCCCATTTACTTTGAAGTCCTAGCGTTTTCTTTATTTTGTTCGGTAGGGGCGCAGGGAGGGACGTGTTCGAACTCGAGAAAAATATTTAAACCTGCCAAAGGGCCTGATAGGTGCGGGTTTGGTTTACATAAGAAAGCTAGCATGGAACACTTGGAGAGATTTTTTTACAACTTCTGAGATATTTAACATTGCAATTGGTAATTAGCTGGCCATTGTGTTGGGAGACCTCCATAGATTGCATGCAGTGTGTTTGAATTTCATGAGCTTGTCGTTTTCAGTTGTTGAAAATGAACCAAGGAATACCAGATCATAGGTTAACCCGCCGGTTTGCTTGGCGAAGTACTGCATGGATTTGGAATTCTAAAGATTGGGTGCTGCATTGCCATGACAACCAAAGCCATCCATTGCAGTATTATGTAATTGTCAATGCATTTAGAATATTGTAGATGTAGTGTACCATTCACTGTGGCATAGCTCGGGAAGGACCAGTGAAATGCTAGCTTGGTCTTTGGAATGCGCTCACACTTTTTTGTGACGGTCCCTATGTCACGGTCCCTAAAAGCGCCTGAAAGTGAAACCAACTGATGAACCAAAATCGGGTCAGGCAGTTGTTTTTCCAGCCTCGGTTTGGATATATTTATACACGGAACGAAAATATTAAAATATGGAACTGCATTTTACCACAAAAATAATCCGTTGAGCTTTCACGGGCCTTTTAAAACAATACAACTTTTGTGGAATAGAACCATTGTAATTCTTCCACGTGACTGTGCCTCAATCGGGCCACTGTCAGTATTCTTTGTCGTGTTCCTGTGTGCAATAAAATAAAACATACGAAACCCATTGATACGATTAAGGGGCCAGACTAGATTCCCTCACAGCCTCGGTTTGGTTACATTGGTTTCAATATAGAGAAACTACAATATGGCGCATTCCAAAAAACCCAAACTATAGCATTTCACTGGTCCTTCCCCGGCTATGAGAATGCCGTAGGGAATGGTACACTATATCTACAATATTCTAAATGCAATGAGAATTACGTAATACTAAAATGGATGACTTTGGTTGTCATGGTTATGCAGCACTTATTCTATAGAATTCTAAATCCGCACAGTACTTCGCCAGGCAAACCGGAGGGTTAACCTATGATCTGGTAACAACTTCAAACGACAAACTAAGGAAATTCAAACCTATAGAGGTCTCCCATCACAATGGCCCACTTATACCAATTGCAATGTTAATATCTCAGAAGTTGTAAAAATCTCTTTAAGTGTTCCATGCTAGCATTCTCATGTAAACCCCACCCGCACAGCAGGCCCTTTGGCCGCCTTTAAATGTTTTTCTTGGGTTCGAACGCGTCCCTTCCTCCCTACCGAACAAAACAAAGTAAACGCTAGGACTTCAAAGTAATGGAAAAAGGAGGCAAAATCCTTCCAAATGTTTGTAAATTAAATTTAGAAATATGAGCTGCATCAACTACTGGGCGACTCTCTTATTCTTAATCCTTGTATTATCAGGAAGTAATTTTATTGTTACCACTTCTATGATCTTTGTATTGATGTGGTAGTTTCTCTACTTTAAACCAAAATGTAACCAAAACGAGGCTGTGAGAGAATCTACTCTGGCCACTTAATTGTATCAATGGAAATCGTATGTTTTATTTTATTGCACACAGGAACACGACAAAGAATAATGAGAGTGGCCCTATTAATGAGACAGTGGAAGAATGCCATGTTTCATTGTATACCAATGTAATAAGATGGCAAGTTAAACAAAATGGTTAATGTTTTTAAAAGGCTCGTGAAAGCTCAAAATACTTTTTTCTGGTAAATTGCAGTTCCAAAGAAATATTTTTGTTCCATGTATAAATTCATCCAAACCGAGGTCGGAAAAACAACTGCTGGAGCCCCTTATCGGTTCTTCAGTGGTATCCCTTTTCAGGTACCATGCCATAGGGACAAAAATGTGTGGGCGCATTCAAAAAACCAAACTCTAGCATTTCACTGGCTTTCCGAGCTATGGGAATGCCACAGTGAATGGTACACTACATCTACAATATTCAAAATGCATTTAGGATTACGTAATACGTAATACTAATATGGGGGGGGGGGGGGGGGTGGTTGTCATGGTCATTCTATAGAGTTCAAAATCCGTCCACTATTTCGCCAAGCAAACCGGCGGGTTAACCTATGATCTGGTAAGCCTTGGTTCATTGTGAACAACACTTTAAAGCGACAAACTAAGAACATTCCAACAAACTGCAATCTATAGAGGTCTCCCAACACAATAGTCTGCTCGCCAATTGCAATGTTAAATATCTCAGAAGTTGTAAACAATTCTCTCCAAGTGTTCCATGCTAGCTTTCTCATGTAAACCAAACCCGCACAGATCAATGTTAATCTCGGGTTCGAACGCGCTCCTTCCTCCGCCCCTACCGAAAAAATTAGTTAAGGCTAGGACTTCAAAGTACATTTTTAAAAAGGAAGAAATCCTTCCAAAATGTTTGTGAAGTGAAATTTTTAAATTAACTCCATGATATTTAAAGATATATTCACGAAATTCAGCGTGTTTTCTGATTAAAATTTCCCAAGCCTCAACATTTCAAGTGATTCCTAAGAGCTCAAAAGTATTTTTGTTTTAAGTTTTCCTAGTTTACCTAAGCTGGGATGATAACTGCCTATTAACTGTATACTTGGCTCAGTGATAGGAAAGTTTCATGTGCTTTAGTTTGAACCGTGTCCACATAGGGACCGTGTCCACATAGGGACTGTGGCAAAAATTTGCGGGCAGTAGGCCCGATTTTAAGCTGCTGAAACTTGGCCATAAACTGATCCTCCCCGAACCATCGGTATCTCACAATGAATGGTTACCTTACATTTATAAATCTATGGACACCAAAAATGAGAGTTTGTTATACTAAATGATTGTTGTGGTTGTCATGTGAACTTATTGCAGCGGTCCGAATACATGCAGTAACCAAACCGAGGCTGCAAATGAATCTAGTCTGGCCCCTGAATCGTATTCAATCGGATTCGTATGTATTATTGTCATTGCACACAGGAACACGACAAAGGATAATTAAAGTGGCGTGTTTAAGGTACAGTGGAAGAAGTACAACGTTGGTTATTCTCTTTGTACTCAGGGATGTTGTTGTAAATGAAACATTCAAAAAGATTAATGATTCAAAAGGATCTTGGAAGATCGAAAGACTGTGTATTTACATTTTTGTTCCATTTATAAATGTATCAAAAACGAGGTTGGAAAAACAACTGCTGACTCAATATCGGTTCTTCAGTGGTAGGCCTATCACTTTTCAGACGCTTTTACTTTAGGGACCGTGACATAGGGACCGTCACAAAAATGTGTGGGCGCATTCAAAGACTATACTAACATTTCACCGGTCCTTCTCTAGCTATGGGAATGCCACAGTGAAGTGGTACACTGGCTACATCTACAATATTCTTAATGCATTGGGAATTATGTAATACTAAAATGGATGGCTTTGGTTGTCATGGCTATGTAGCACTCAATCTATAGAATTCCAAATCCATACAGTACTTCGCCAAGCAAACCGGCGGGTTAACCTAAAGACCTGGTATGCCTTGGTTCATTGTGAACAACTTCAAACTACAAGCTTAGGAAAGTCTAACACACTACAATACAAAGAGGTCTCCCAACATAGTGGCCCGCTTGCAGTTGCAATGTTAAATATCTCAGAAGTTGTAAAAAAAACTCTACAAGTGTCCCATCCTAGCTTTTTCATGTAAACCACAAACGCAAAGATAAGGCCCTTTGGCCGGTTCCAATGTTTTTCTCGAGTTCGAACGCCTCCGCCCCTATGGAACAAAATAAAGTAAACGCTAGGACTTCAAAGTAAATGGAAGAAAGAAGTAAATCCTTCCAAATATTTATTAGTGAAAATTAAAAAATATGAACTGCATGAACTAATACTGGACGACCCTCCGAATCCCTGTATTATCAGGAAGTAAATTTATTGTTACGATTTCTATGACCTTTGTAGTGTTTGCTCAACTCAGTTAAACCATTATTGTAGTTTCACTACATTGAAACCAATGTAACCAGACCGAGGCTGTGAGGGTTTTTAGTCTGGCCCCTTAATCGATCAATAGAATTCGTATGATTTATTTCATTGCACACAGGAACACGACTAAAAAGAATACTGACAGTGGCCCGATTAAGGCTTGCACAGTGGAAGAATTACAATGCTGGTCGTTCTCATTGTACCCATGGAATATTATGGCAAGTTCAACAAAAGGGTTATTGTTTCAGAAAGTCGCGTGAAAGATCGAAAGACCTCTTTCTGGTAAATTGCAGTCTTTGTTCCAACTACAAATAATATATTCAAACCGAGGTTGGAAAACAACTGCCTGACCTGATATTGGTTGTTCAGTGGTATCACTAACTTTTCAGGCGCCTTCAGGGACCGTCACAAAAATGTGTGGGCTACCAAAGACCAAACTATAGCATTTCACTGGTCCTTCCCGAGCTGTGGGAATGCCACAGTGAATGGTACACTACATCTACAATATTGTAAATGCATTGAAAATTACGTCATACTAAAATGGAATGCTTTGGTTGTCATGGCTATGTAGCACTAGATCTATAGAATTCCAAATCTGTACTGTAGCCAAGCAAACCGGCGGTTAACCTATGACCTGGTATGCATTGGTTCATTTGTGACAACTTCATACGAACGACAAACTAAAGAAATTCAAACAAACTGCAATCTATAGAGGTCTCCCAACACAATGGTCTGCTTGCCCATATGTTAAATATCTATAAAGGAGTTAAATGTCTATAAAGGAGTTAAAAATCTCTTCAAGTATTCCATGCTAGATGTATCATGTAACCACACTCGCACAGATCAGGCCCTTTGGCCGGTTTTTCTCGGGTTCTAATGCGTCCCTTCCTCCGACCCTCCAAAAATGTTTTAAGTTAACGCTAGGACTTCAAAGAGAGTGGATCAAAAGGAAGAAAATCCTCTCAAATATTTGTGAATGAAATCTTTAAAAAATTTAAATTCCCTTTTATTCAACATTTTAAGTGATTCCTAAGAGCTCGAAAGACATTTCTTAGGTTTTCTCCATTAAAATAAACGTTCCCAAACCGAGGCTGGGATGATAACTGCCTAACTGTACTTGGCTCAGTGACAGGAAAGTTCCATGTGCTCTTGTTAGGACCGTGTCCATAATATACGGTCCGTGTCCACATTGTGGACCGCATGGCCAAAATTTGCGCCCGAACCATCGGTATCTCGCAATGAATGGTTAAATTACATATAATTTTATGGACACTTAATGAGAGTTATTTAATACTAATGGATTGTTGTGGTTCTCATGGTTACCACAGTGGTCCAAAAACATGTAGTTCTTCAACAAGCCAACATGAATTGTGATGTAACTTGTATTTTCTCCCTTTCCAGTTTATGGTATCCAAACCGAGGCTGGAGGCACAAATGCCTGACCCTATTTTGGTTGAGTAATAATCACTTTTCATGTGCTGTTAGGGGACCGTGAAATATAGAGACTGTTGGAGACTGTTGCACAAATTTAATGTGTGGGCCCATACTAAATGCTGTTGAAACTTCGTACTTCACTTATCCTTCCCAAACCATTGGAATCCCACATAATTATGAATGGCGTTCTAACTCTGACAATATTCAATGAATTTTCGCAAATAAGATTTACGTCAAATTTAGATGGAGGGTTTGGGTTGGCATGGTCATGCGAGACTCATTCTATAGAGGTCCCAAACAACACAGTACTTGCAAACCAATGGTATAGACGTAACTGGTGTGTACAGCGTTCTCTCTCAACATGGTCCGCTTGTCAAATGAAATGTTAACAAATCAAGAACCAGTAACGATTGATACCAAATGGTTCTGATGAGTCTATCTCATTGCTTGCCATTGTTGTGTAAATTGATAACCTTACTTAGTAACACCACTGCGTGCACAAAATAATCAGGCCTAATGGCAGGCAGGGTTTCTTCGATTCGAATAATCCCCTCCCTATTTTATTTTTACAACCACCGAACAACCTTCCACTGGATGCCTACGACAAAACATGCTAAACAATGATTGCAAAAAAAAAAAGTTTAAACAAACAAACAAACACAACAAACACATCAGCACCTAACAACGAAAGGCCAAAGTTCCAGTGGCGAAACTATGGTAAAATTTAGGGGGGGGGGGGGGGGGGGGCAGTTCAGCCAATTTAAATTGAAGTTTCCGTTTAATTTTTTTTTCAAGACCCTTATTAGCGCTCTTGTCTGTAATGTTGTGGTGACCGTTAAACTAACATACCGCCCTCTCGAGGCTTTTTTCCCGACTTCAACCATTGTTATTTGTGTGTGTGTGCTGTGTTCAGAAAGTTGATTGAATTCCATAAGGATCAAGTTATTTAGGCCAAAGAGTTTGACTTGAAGTTGTGTAATTACTTTTAACGTTTTGCAGAACTCTATCCAGAAATTTATCCATACAGCTTGTCCTCGGTTAGGCTATAATAATTATATTGTTTTCCCCTCAGCCTCGATTTGGAAACTCTTACTTGCGAATGCGCAAGTTTTTGTTCAGAAACGGAAAGAAATTAAAAAGTTAGGCATTTGATACAAAATTGTGGGTCTGTGTCTGCGTCAAAGCATTTGACGTGTGTATAGGCCTTCACTAAACAAGAACAACCTAAAGAAAACAAAATGTACTTGTTAGCGAACTAATACTTGGCGACCCTCCAAATCCTTACTTGTATTACCAAAAAGGTGAATTCATAATTATTTGTTACCATTTCAATGTTCCACATTGTAGTTTCTCCACATTGAAACCAATGTAGCCAGACCGAGGCTGGGAGGGAATCTAGTCTGGCCCCTTAATCGTATCAATAGAATGAGTATGTTTTATTTTTGTTGCACACAGGAACACGACAAAGAATAATGAAATTGCCCTGTTTACGGCACAGTAGAAGAATGGCGATGGTGGTTGTTCTCTTTGTACGAAAGATATTATTCAAAAGGCTCGTGAAAGCACGAAAGACATTTTTTGCTGGTTAATTGCATTTCCACAACTATTATTATTTGTGTTCTGTTTTTAAAATATATCCAAACCAAGGTTGGGAAAACAACTGCCTGGTCCGATATTTGTTCATCAGTGGTATCACTTTTCAGGCGCCTTTAGGGACCGTGACATAGGGACCGTCACAAAAATGTGTGGGCGCATTCCAAAGACCAATAGCATTTCACTGGTCCTTTCCGAGCTATGGGAATGCCACAGTGAATGGTACACTACATCTACAATATTCAAAATGCATTGACAATTACATAATACTAACATGGATGGGCTTGGTTGTCATGGCTATGCAGCACTCAATCTATAGAATTCTAAATCCGTACAGTACTTTGCCAAGCAAACTGGCGGGGTTAACCAATGATCTGGTAGTCCTTGGTTCATTGACAACTTCAAACGAACGACAAACTATATAAGGAAATTCAAACGCACGTGCTGCACTCTATGGAGATCTCCCAACACTATGGTCTACTTGCCAGCAATGTTAAATACATCAGATTTATAAGAATTCTCATGCACCAAGTGTCCCTGCCAGCGAGCTCATATTAGCCCTAAACACAATCATAGGAGTAGGGACACATTTGTACATGCTAAAGTATTTTGGGGCCCCTCCGCCCCACCGAAATTTTAGTTTGTAATTAAACGAGAGAGAAAGAGAACCCTTTTAAATAATTATTCGAAAGTAAAATTCAAGAAAATGAAATGCATAATAAACAATATTCAAAGAAGAAAATGTGTCTACTTTATTAAAATTTCCCTAAAAACATTTCAAGCGAATTTTGTTAATACTTTTTCTCAACTAAAATAAACGTATCGGAACCGATGCTGGAATGAAAGGTGCATTCCTGCATTTTGGTTGAGCAATTTCGACCACATAGGCACAGTAAGAATAATTTGGGGCATGCTAAGGCTGGAGAAACCTAGCATTCCACTAGTCTTTCCCGGACAAGTCGAATGCTATTTTGATGTATAATCAACAACGGTTTGTGCTTCTTAAATTTAAATGCAAAAAAGTGTACTCGTCAGTGAGCTATATCGACCCTCATTCACTATTATTTTATTAAGGTTACCAAGAAGAAAATTCATTTGTTGATATTTCAATATAGGCCTACCACCATATTGTTGTTTCTCTACATTGAAACCAACGTAACCAAATCGAGGCTGTCAGGGAAATTCGTCTGGTCCTCATAAATCTATCGTGAAAATCAGTTAATTGCAAAACACAGGAACCACCAAACAAGCCAATTGACGATTTGTGGTGCAAATGGTATGCATCGCCTGTATTGTGAAAGTAGTTGGTGTTTTTTTAAAAGAAGAATCTGCTGTCCGTTAGTGTTTAAAACTTCAGAAACAGTATTGACAATATAAATCATGGCATACATCCAAGGGTAGCCGGTATGATAGATGTAGAGATTACGATTGCATGAACGCTCTAAAAATCACTTTGGCTCCACAGACTCCAAATTTCTGACTATGGTTGTGGTCGGCAATGATGACACGTGGGGGGAGCATGCCCCACATCAAGCACCATGGGCTGCTTTTCCAAATAATGTCTTCATCTACGAAATGAACCATTCAATTTCCCTTTGTTCCATTTAGTTTCAAAACCCTTTTAAGGAATAAGAAAGGCTCAAGCAGAATCCTCAAAGCCTGACCTCCTCCTCCAGGAAAGTAATTTACACATTCACTTCTAAGTGGAACAATGCACACAGACTAAAGTATTTCTGAATAGTTAATATTTAATATTCCGTTCAATTGCACAATAGATACTTGGTTGAGTTTATAGATGGTTCCAGAACGGACTAACACACATAATTTTGGCCACAAACTTTTCAAAATCAACAAATTGAGCACTAATTTATGCACTTTTTGTAAACAATGAAGAGGAGACAACTTTTCAAAATCAACAAATTGAGCACTAATTAAGCACTTTTTGTAAACAATGAGGAGGAGACTCTTTTTTGATCTGTTTTTCCCATGTGCCTTTGCAATCTCCTTTTAGATCGCAGTTGTTTCATGGGTCAAGGATAAAACAGTTTTCACCATCATCCCACTAGATAACGAAGCATTTTTTGTTTGACGAAACCATGGCGAAACCAACTTTAAGTGTAAACTCTACTTTAACCTTATTTTATTAATTTGCCATCTACATATTTATAAAATGAAAATTGCCAATTATGGCAACATTTACCACTTCTTGCTGGAAATTATTCTGTTTGTGAACGCTGACATTGATGATGATGAAGAACTGGAGAGTAAGTTCTCCCATTTGACCACAAAGCCTCCAGAGAAGGGTCAGCAGTGTGTTGACTCTGGATACATCATTGGCATTCAAGACTATTCGTCTACTAGGCACTTCTTGTCCTCCAAGCAGTGGGTGTTTCCATCGATGAGAGCAGGCGCCCCTTACAGAGTGACTGCCTCCCTCCCAGCTGCAACATCATCTAAGTGTTTTGCAGCTTCCCGTCTTTTCATGATTATACTTTCAATTTTTGCACCCAGTTTATACTTGTCATAAATAGTCTGTGTGCCTTGGTCCTTTTTGATGGGTGCAGCGCCAGTGTCTTTCTCTTTGCTATACTGGCAGCATGCACAATGCCACTTAAGTTCACTAGATACTTGATCTTTTGAGCTGCCTTCATCAGCACTCTGTAAACTAGAATTGGTCGATTCCTCATCCTCGGCAACACTTGTAGACAGGTGGAGTAAGGCTGTGGCTGCTTCAGTCCTCTGTTTCTTGGAAAGTGGTGTAGTAGCAGGTGGTGTTGCGGCTTTGTGTTTTCTCATCAACATTTCTACCTGAAAAGATAGACAGTTGGTAAAAGTTAACAAATATTCACAAGGTATATTATTCACAAGATATTCTCTTGAACAATACATAAAAGATAGCAATGCTCCTTAATGAATTGCCCAGGTTGGACTCATCCATTGCACACAAAGCAGCATAGTGCAGTGCAATGGAAACTGGCGTCCTATACCAGGGCAACTTGATGACAGTTTTGACACTAAATCTAATTTTTAATGGAGATTGCACTGTCTGATTTTATCAACTTTTAATAAGTGGGGAAAATCTCAAAACGAGCTCAGCTGTAAATTGTTTAAACTCTTGAAATCACATGGAAATTATGACACAAAATGTCAAATTTCCAATAATGACCACTCCCCAGTAGTAGTACTAGTACTGCAGTGTAGCAGCTTGCCTGCCAGAACCCTCTGGACTTCAATTTACAAATACAATAGCCCCTACAAGGTCACTCTTTTGTAAACATTGTTGTGGTCTATACATGAAGTATTACTACCAGAGCCACTAGCACTATATTAGCACTAGCACTTTAGGCCTACATTAGCACATTATCACAAAAGCAGGCAACATATTTCCGAATTAAACGTCTGGTACACTGGGTCGCAGTTAGGCAAGATAATGTTTTGTTCCCACAGAACAGTATAGTTGACGCGGCTCCACAACAAACATGGCGCCGCCGTGACCCCTATGATTAACAACATGGAGGTAAAAACATATTCGGGAGTCGAGCTCATCACAAACGGCCGTAAATGGCACTACACGTGTAAAAACTTGGCCTACCTGCTGAGGAAATACGACAGCTGGTACAGGATCTGTATTTTCTGGTGTTGGCCCATGACCCCCGACGAAATGCTTCGTGCAAATGTACGTATTCCTGGTTACTTTTGTACGGTCGAAATTCTTCCGTCCGCAGGCCCTGACCCAGCGATCGCACTTTTCACCCTGCGTAATCGGCTTCGGGAACGGCAAGAATGAAACTCCCTGCATATGAGGCTTTTCAGCATATCTTGAGTCACTGTTACAGGTCCCATAACAGCAGTGTTTAGTCGAAACCATGTTATTTTCGCTCAGACAAACGTCCACAACAACAAACGGCACAGAGTCAGACAATAATAACACTCAGCACGTACTACTACATGTACATATACATGTACATGTACAGAACATTGAATAGTACACACTGCAATTGCAAGCGCACTCACGACGGACTTGACGAAATTTGACACGTTTGTCTGAGATCCGGGTACTTTCGTGACGTCACCATTTTGGCTTCTATTTTTAGCATTCATATAGTGTTGCGCGCGCTGTTTGAACCGCCCACCATTTCTGGGTTTTTTCTCTCTGCGTAGCATGAAAGCATTGGCAATTTCTGAAAAGGGTTATTTCTGGCCTTATTTCTAAATTTACAGTTCAACATTACTGTTTTGTTCCCTCGTATTTTTTCGTCCATTTATAGCTCCCTATTCAATGCAAAATCTAATTAGGCCTAATGTAAAAGACCTTCTGCAACGTCACAGCCCGATTCTTTAGCCAACCAAGGTTGGAAAACCGTGGGAAGCCATATATGCAAAGCAAAAACAGATAACCACATGTCAGTTTATAATATTGTTACAGCAAACATTAAACGATAGTGCTGTTAATTTTGGAAACAAAGCAACCAATCATGGGTGGTATTTTTAGTCAATGAAAAGTTTGCAGAAATTTTGAATTTGGACACAACAGTGTCAACACGATTGAATGTTTTGCTAACGTTTTTTAAAAATCAATAATAGAAAGGTCTATAAAATTCAATTCAATGTGCCGAGCCTCATTCGAGCCCTCGAAATTTCCTGTAATTGACAGATTTGAGGCTCACTTACTTACAAAGGGGACGGATTATTGAAAAAGGGTCCAAAATTGTATATTGGGTTTTATTGGCTCTTAGTTGGGTAGTTTGGGTTAGCTTAAGCCCTGTGAGACGCCCGAGTTTCTGTTGGGAAATTTTGCAACTTTTGTGTGTTCATATCACCCAACGAAAAGCATGCACTTAAAATACGAAATAATATCAATATCTGAGAGTGTCCTCTGAGATTGTAGCAGTGTCAATAGACCTCTATGCTTTCAGTTATAGTATAGTCTCATTGTTCTAAGTCAGGACAATAGTGCCAAGTGTGTATGGGTCTTCACATTCCACTGTGATGACGGAGAGTGCCAGGCACTGGTCAAACGTACCCAAATATGGGGCAACCTCTTCCAACTCATTTGTTTAGTACAACCCCTTTCTTTAAACCATTCAAACATATTCTTTTATTGTATAATTATTCAAATGTATTCTTAATGAGGTGTAAAACAAGTCGGCAGTTCTGGTGACCGTCTACAGCATCTGGTACCCCGGCGGATTAGGCGACCTCACCGAAGACAGCAGCCATACCAAACAACCGAAATGGCGAACGTTCTAATACATTAGTTTTTACGATGGCGCGCTTCTAATCCAAGATGGCGCATGTTACGGCTTTAACAGTTTGGAGCAAGTTCGAGTGCACACATTTAGTCGACCCGTCGTTGACCAATGACTAGCACGTACATGCGCAGTGACATACTCACTCGAATGACTCGTTTGGAAGTCCAGTCAATCATCGGTACTGTATTCAAGCCGTTTTGCTACAGTGTCACTCATCATCATCATCATCATTTAGGCTGTGTTCATCCAGTGTATAGGATGTAGCCCTCCTCATGAAAATGCCATTCATTTCTATTTCTTGCAGTTCTGGTCCATGTTGTTCCTGCATATACCCTGATGTCATCTCTCCATCTTCTTCTCTGTCTACCTCTTTTCCTTTTCCCTGTCCTTGGTTGCAATCCATTATTCATGTTGTCCATCTATTGTCATTTCTTCGGGCAGTGTGTCCAGCCCATCTCCATTTAGCTTGTTTTATTGTCCTTATGATGTCTCTAATTACTCCAGTTTTCTTTCGTATTTCTGTGCATTTAATCCTGTCTCTAATTGAGATATGTATAGCATTTGTCTCTCCATTGCTCTTTGTGCTTTGCGGAGTTTATGTTCTATCAGTTTTGTTGTTGTCCATGTTTCTGCTCCATAAGATTGTTGGTAGCACACGCTGATCATATACTTTTCTCCTAAGTGCCATAGGTATGTTCTTATCACCAAGTATTCCTCTGTATCGTCCAAAGGAGCTCCACCCTGCCTTAATCCTGGTTGATACTTCATCTTTTGTGTTGTCGTTCATTTTTACTGTTTGGCCCAGATATTTGTATTCATTGACCCTGCTGATCTCTTGGTCCTCCACCGTTATTGAGTCATCTGTATTGAAGTTTGTCATGTACTTTGTCTTTCCTTTGTGCATCTTTAAACCTATGTCTTTACTTTTGCTGTTTACTTTATTTATTTGCGCTTCTAAGTCGTTAAAGGAAGAGGTGATTAGAGCCACATCATCTGCAAAACGTAGATCTGTTAACATTTCTCATCCAGTGACGTGTTCTTGAAAACCTCTTCCAACACCGCAGTGAATATTTTGGGTGATATTGGGTCCCCTTGCCTAACTCCTCTGTTGATGTTTATTTCCTGTGAGACGTCTTTGTCAATGTAAATCCTTGCTGTTGCTTCAGTGTAGATATCTTCCAGTAACGTTATATATCCTTCACTGATTTCCATTTTCCTCAGAGCTTGAAACAGATATTTGTGTTCCACAGAGTCGAATGCCTTCTCGTAATCAATAAATCCCATGCACAAGTCCAATTGATATTCGTTGACTTTTTCAATGAGTTGGTTTAGTGAGTATAATAATCTGTTGTTGAGAAGCCTTTTCTGAACCCAGCCTGTTCTCTTGGTTGATGTTCATCTAGAACTGTCGCAATCCTTTTTTGTATGATTTTTGTGAGAATTTTGTAGAGATGAGATAAAAGACTGATGGGTCTGTAATTCTTTATGTCAGCTTTGTCGCCTTTTTTATGAAGAAGAATGACCTTCGCTTCTTTCCAATGTCTTGGTATCTTTTGTTCCATGAAGATTTGATTATAGAGGATGGTTAACTGAGATATCACCTTGTGACCGCCCTCCCTCAGTATGTCGCTTGTTATTTCATCTACCCCGGGTGCCTTATTTCTTTTCATTGATTTCAGTGCGTATTCGACTTCTTCTTTCGTTACATGCGGTAGTTTCTGTGTATCTGATGTCATCTCTTCTGCTGCTTCTCTTTCCTCTTTCAGACTGTGTTGTTTTAGAACTGTACAGCTCTTGGTAGAAGTCTAAGCACACCTTAAGTATTTCGCCCCTGTCCACAGTGAGATCTCCATCTTCCTTTCTCAGTTGGTGTATTCTTGTATTTTTTCTTTTGATGGTTTCCTTTGGTCCTCTTCCTGTCTCCAGAACTCTCTTGATTTGTTCCTCCTTTCTTCTTCTGATTCTTTGACGTCTCCTTTTTCTACTTGTCTTGACTGACTCAGCATACTCGATTTTCTGCAGAGTTGTTTTGTTTGATATTTGTCTGAGCCCTTTACGCTTTTTATCAATGGCTTCGATTTCTTTATCTTCGCTGGTTTTCAGTTTGCCTGTCTTTGTTGATGCTGCAATATTTATTGCTTCATCCATTATGGTTGTGATTATTTTGTTGCACCTTGTTTCCAGATCCAGATCTTCCACTTCTAAACCTTCAAATCTGTTTTGGAGTCTGATTTGGAACTCCTCTCTCTGTCCTTGAAGTTTAAAGATGTTCACTTTCTGCTTTTTCTTGTTGTTGATAAATTTCAGACTGGTAAGTTTTCTATTGATTTTTATTGTGGCTCTTATCATCCTATGATCACTGGCAATGTCTACTCTGCTGATTATTTCACTGTTTTCCACTATTCCCCTTTGACTGCTCAAGATGTAGTCAATTTCTGGTTTTTAACTGCACCATTTTGGGCTCTCCCAAGTCCAGTAGCGGTTTTTATGTTTCTGGAAGTAAGTGTTTGTAATAACTAGGTCATGTTGAGCTGCAAAAGCAGCAATTGTTTCTCCTCTCGAGTTTCTCTGTCCAATACCATATTTCCCAACGATTGTTTCTTCTCCTGGTGTTGCTTCTCCTACTTTGGCATTAAAGTCTCCCATGACAATGGTATATTTAGATTTATGCTCATCAGTTGCCTTCATGATATCTTCATAAAACTGTTCGACCTCTTCGTCTGTGTGATCACTTGTTGGTGCATAAACTTGAATTATGCACACATCTTCTTTTCCTGACACTTGTACTTGTAATGAGATCACTCTGTCCGAGTAGCTTTTTATCTGGCTAATGTAGTATTTTATGCTAGGGTGTATGAGAAAGCCAATTCCTCTGGCCTCTTTGCTCTCTTCAGTTTTCCCTCGATTGAACAGCCATGCACCACCTTTTATTTCTTCTAGATATTCCCCTTCACTCCTTGTCTCTGCTAGACCAATGATACTCCACTTGAAGTTTTCTAGCTCTTCCATGAGGTGTTGTAATGTTCCCTCAGTTCTTAGGGTTCGTGTATTATAGGTACATAATTATATACAGTTTACTGTGTCCAGCGCCCTTGTACTCTCCTCCGTCCTGGAGCTTCCTAACGGCTTTGACTTCAGAACTTCATCCTTGAGTTTTACCTCCGAGTCCTGGCTGTACCATGTTCATGGTGCCCATTTTGGCCATGGGCTTTACGGCCTTCGGTTTTCTTGTCATCCATATTTTTTTCATGAGGGGGTTCTGCCGTATGCTGACGCGCTGACAGGGCGTGTTGTCAGCAGTGTGGAAGCCATTTATCAATCCTATGGATTAAATAAACGCCTTTTGATGGCATTTCCTCCATCAAGGGCCCCACTACCCTACTCAGGCTGCCTGAGTTGGCCAGGATATTTTACACCGCCCAGGACTCGGTGTTTTTACTCATAACCCTGAGTTTGGGACCCTTAGGTACTACCAACCGGGTCAGTTGGACCTGGGGCTCGCATTTGACCGCTCGCAAGGCCGGGGCAGGGGCGACCACTCCCTGAGATAGTTGAGAACCAACTACCCTGCTACCCCTTCAAAGCTTTACAAGGGGTTAGCATGAAACAAAGCTACTGGGACCAGGGAAGAAAACATGGTCCTGAGGCTGGTTCCAAATGGTCGGCCACACGAGTCAACTAATGGTCGACCAGCCTTGGTTCTAGTCAAAATAGGACGTGTTTTGGAGACCATGACCGGAAACAAATTTCTGACGTAAAATTCACTGACAGAAACAAAAATGGGTCGGTAACCAGGAACAGTCTATGACGTAGGTACATCTCTTGAAAATTCATGTTCTTAAAATATATACAACCTTCATTTAATTTTCAAGTAATGGAACTAATTAGTCTTCGTAACTTTATCAACATTACTGATTACTATGTTTCAATCTGTTTAATTTAAAAAATAAAATAATAGTTTTTAGAGTCTGCCATCTTGAAACCAAGCCTAACCGAGCCAACAAGTCGGTTTACTGTTTGTGGTTGAAACAGCCGCGTCACCGCGGTTCATTCGAAGCTCAAACATGAATGTAGTCTGGTTGGGGTCGCCAATAGTCGACCTTTAGTTAACCAGGCATGGTGCGCACTAGACTTGTGGACAAGTCGTTAAATGTCTGTCGCGGTGATAGCGGAACGGCTTTCTCGCAATATCCCGCGAGAGGGCTGCTCTGTGCGAGATTACTGCTCTCAAGACTGGTCACATTGACGAAGAGTCAGCAGCCAGCAACTTCGCGCGAGAGCAGTGATCTCGCGAGAGCATTCTTTATTAGGCTACAACACCACACGCGACTCGACTCACCGCGACCATCATTAACGACTTGTCAACAAGTCTAGGTGCGCACGAATACCATAAGCCAAGGATAATTATACAGTCACGTACCATTGCGTAAAAGTCACGTACCAATTTAAAAGTGCTTATAAAAGAGCTCTCCTCTCCCAGTTATTCTCACTATGGCTAGTCTGCTTATAGTTCTCCTTCTTTCTCATGTTTAGTAGTCAGCTGATGCTCTCTCTTTATATACATTCACTTATAATTGTTATTTTCGTTATTATTATTGCTATTATTATTATTGATATTACTATAAGATTAATATTATCTTCATCAGTTCCGTCTTTGTGCAACTTGTCTGTCCGTACGTCCTTGTTCCTGTTTACTTTCTGTTTGTCTGTCCATCAGGCATCTCACCGCACAAGCCTCGGCTTCTAGATGATGCCTCCATACTTATCATTAATTTTCTGCCTTGTAATTCATGCTTCTTTGATTACTTCTTTAAATCAATGTTTTGGCTATATGTACTGTTTGGAAATTTCATGAAGTATATATGGAAATATAAATGTGAGTTTGAATTGAATTGAAATACCATTGCGGGCGAGGGGGGCTGTCAGTTTTGTGACATAAACCTTTTATCCATTATGAAAGTGGAAAATGTATGATATTGTAAGCTTGTAATTTTATTGTGCCCATTACTTCCCCTCAGTCTCACAAGCCATACCCCATTGTCATTAATCAAATGCCCACCCAGACACTAGTGGTCGAGACTGGCTGTCTGGGACTTGACAAATTTATAGGTTTTCTTAATGACCTCCGGACCACCCTCACCTTGTCACACTGACCCTTCCCAGTGACCGATATATATAAGAGTTATTTTCCATGCTTATTCATTCTTCTCTCTTTATAGACAGACCCTCCTGGTTAGCCCAGTGCAAAATCTCGCACTGTGGCCCGATCCAGTTTTCTTCTTCCTTTCCTGCTACTTTTGAGTGGGACTACTCTTTGTAAAGCCATACAGTGATAAATAATAAACCCTGTATCTATAGCCCAAAGAGGAGCTGAATCTACACTTGAGTTTTATTAAGTATTTGTCATCGGCCAGCTACATGTATCTATGTGACACCTTCATATTCTAGGGTTACAATATCTAACCTCAGTGTTAAAATGGTGTAAAATGCCATTGTATTATTCTGATATACCCTTCCATGTGAACCATTGTCAACATACAACAACATTCAATGACGTCATATACAGGTCTGTAACACCTTTGTACAGGAAATATTTTGTGAAACTGAATTTGACATTGGAGTCCCTCTTTCATAACGTCGCTCCAATGAAAGCATGGGACTATAGGCCCTACCTGCCTATACACTGTACTCCACAGAACGAAACGCGGATGATTGCATTGTAGAGTGCTGACTCTCCGTCAGTTCAGCACGTACTATCACTATGGACTACACACGTTTCTTGAATTCTTACGGGAACGGGTTGTTGCCTTCACCTATAGGGAAATTGAGTAAGTTTACACGTATTTACGACTGAACCGGTTCGGCTTTCAATTAGTCACTGTCGATTCAGTACTTTATGCATATGTACATGTACATTTTACAAGCGAAATCTTACAGACATGGTACAACAATAATTATACTAAATATAGACATTATCACTTTAAATATTATATACGTTAATTTGGGCGTCGGGGATAAAGATCATTATTTGTTTTGTTTGTTTCACTTGGTACTTTGCTCTTTTTAATCAGCGATGGAAAGTTTGGAAACCAAATTTGTGTATGTAGTCCTAGTTAGTGTTGAATTGTGTATGTAATTTGCAATGAATTGTGTTTGCAGTCAATATTGAATTTGAATGTTTTTGTGCACATCGGGGAAAACAAACGTCACCACGTTTTACTTGTAATTAAATAATGTGATGAAATAAAATAAAAAATTTAAATTATATGAAAGAATGAAATATAATTGGAATTCTATGAATAATAATGAAGTACAAGTCGAAGAGGGATTGCATTCCTTCCTACGTGATGGCATGCGGATCACACAATACATTTAAAGGTTGTATTGTTATTCAAATAAGTCCAAAGGGAGATGCCCGTATATAAGCCCCGGACATAAGTCATGAGGCATCTTTTCTGAGGTCATGGAGTTTTTTGACCAAACCGTTGAGTATTGGGAGGGTTCAAAAAAAATACCAGCAGCGGGCGGGACCCTCTTCGACTTGTACTTCATTATTATTCATAGAATTCCAATTATATTTCATTCTTTCATATAATTTAAAAATTCTATTTCATAACATTCGTACAAGTCTTCAGAGGGATTGCATGTTCAAAGTATTTATAAACATTCTGTGATGGTCAAAAAATGAAACCAGGTAGAAATCGTTTGAGGAACACTCTTTTATAATTATAAATTATAACATAAATTTACATACTAGAACTAAGCACTACTTTACCGAAGGAAACTTCCTCGGTTGGCTTATTATAAAACTTCGCAAAAGTATTTGCATTAGACCAGTCGGCTGTTTTAAAAATGTCTTCGAGTTTTACACCATGCGCAAAAGCCGCCGATGTAGAAGCACTGCGAAAACTATGAGCAGTGTAAACAGAGGGATCTATCCCAGCTGCACATAAAACGGCTTTCATCCACCGAGCCAATGTTCCAGTGGTTACTTTTTTATGTGGCTTTTTGGTTGATATAAACAATTTTTTTTCTTTACTCACTGTTCTAAGAAACTCAGTACGATTTAAGTAATCTTTCAATTCAATTCAATTCAATTCAATTCAAACTTTTATTAGTCATGTTAAAAAGTACATGAAATTCCTTTTCCTGGTGTGAAAAGTATATATAAAAATACAGACATCCACTTTAAGACACACCACACAAAAATGTGCGAAGAACACATAACTTTGGGTTCTCGTCAAATTTTGGTATAACTATTTTGTTATGTCCCAAACCTCTTTTTGGACAGTTTGTTTTCAATATATCAAAAACTGAAATAACACAGGAATTATCCGAAAAATTCAAGTGACTAGTATCTATACAGGCCAACGTTTGTGTTCTTTG
The DNA here is from genome assembly GCA_037783415.1 of Leptasterias polaris. Lineage (NCBI taxonomy): Eukaryota > Metazoa > Echinodermata > Asteroidea > Forcipulatida > Asteriidae > Leptasterias > Leptasterias polaris. Next base: position 1,030,134 of record JAZGTN010000192.1, read on the forward strand.
AGCTGATACAAGAGCCGTTAGAGTTAAAAGTTTCTGGCTTAAAACTAATAACGAAAGTTCATTGTTAATTGGCAATGATTTTAAATAATTTAAAACAATTGAAACTTCCCACGTTTTTGAATATCTTGGTTTCGGGGGTGTTGTATTAAATACTCCCCTCATTAAGCGTACTATTAAAGGGTGTTGTCCAGCTGCGTGTCCCTCAATTCTAGGAAGGGCTGAGGACAGAGCTGATCTGTATGTGTTTAAAGTGGAATATAATTTTCCGTTTGAATGACCATAGGCTAAAAAATTGACCAAGTCAGCTACAGTGGGAGATAGTGGATTAACTTGTTGTCCAGTACACCAACTAGTCCAGCATTTCCAAGCTGATTCATATTGCAGCTTTGTACGAGACCGCCATGAGTTTTCGATGAGGTTGGAAGCTTCTGCCGAAAGGCCTTTTGTTTTCCAACATTCCCTGAGATGACCCAAGCGACCAGGTGCAGGTTTGGAACCGGCAGTTGTGGTTGATGTATTAGGCAACACTCCGGTAGTTTGATTGGGTTGGAAATCACCATCTGTAGTAACTGTGGAAACCACGGTTGGGCTTTCCATAGAGGGGCGATGAGAAGGCAAAGAGGAGTTTGATCTCGTGAAATTTTGTCCAAAATTCTACAGAGTAGACAGAAAGGTGGAAAAATGTAAGGTGTTAGGTATACCATACCACTGCATTGAGAAAGCGTCAATGGCCCATGCATTAGAGTCTGATTTCCATGACACATAGCAATCTATTTTATTATTATTATAGGATGCAAACAGATCAACATCTGGATATACATGTGTTTTGTTGACAACATGCCAGAATATGTTTGAGTTGAGACTCAATTCTTTATTCAATTTCTTACGAGAAAGGTAATCCGCAATGGTATTACTATTATCTACTCCAGCGACATGGGTTGCAGATACAGTAATATTTCTTCCGATACACCAAAGGAAGATTTTTGATGCGAGGTCATTTAAGGGACCGACAGTTCCTCCCATTTTCGAAATATAAGAAACGGTTGTGCTGTTGTCTGATTTGATCAGAACATGAACATCATTTAGAGTTTCACAGAGAGTTAGCAATGCATTTTTTGCTGCCATTAACTCTAACATATTTATATGCAATTGTTGGGTTTTGGACCACTTACCCTGTGAGTACGAATTGTCCGTTTCGGACACTGCACCCCAGCCTGTATTACTGGCATCTGTAGAGATAACAATATCAATAGGTGGCTTTTTAATGGACGATTTTACATCATCGCATGGAATATCCAACAACCATGTTATCTCTTCTGTTATTGCCTGGTTTACTGCAATATTTGCATCATAGTTACCGTATTCTTTTTTGAGGGTATTCGATTTGACATTTTCGAGTTTCCGAAAATGTAATTTTCCTCTCGGAAAAGCATCAAAGGTGGCAATAATCATGCCTATAAGTTTTGCAAGAATTCGTAAAGTCAAGACTTTCTTTTCCAAAATGTTTGCTCCTTCCAATTTTATTTTGCATATTTTTGATTTCGGAACATTGATTGTCATTGTTTTGGAGTCAACTTCAACGCCCAGGGTACGTTGAATGGGTCTGCGGTTTCAAGCAGGATTTTTCCTTGTTTATCTGGAATCCCCAAAATTCATGCAAATGTACCACAAAAGCTGTTTGTTCAATACTTTCATTCTCTGATGAAGCCATGATCAGAATATCGTCAATAAAGATTACCAAACGAATTCCTTTACTTCTTGCTGCGGCAATTACTGGTTTCATCACCTTTGTGAAGATTCGAGGGGCTGAGCTCAGCCCGAATGGTAAACAGGTGAATCTGTAGAACTGATTCGCCCATGAAAAACACAGATATGTTTGATCAATCTCACCCATGGGGATTGAGAAATATGCATCTTTCAGGTCAATGGAAGTAAGGAAGTCATTGGGTTGAATAATCTCCTTAACCAGTTTTATATTTTCCACTTTAAAATGTTCATATCTGACAAAGGTATTCAAATCTTTCAGATTTATAACCGGTCTCAGACCACCAGATTTTTTGGGTATGAGGAAAATGTTCGATACAAATCGACAGTTAGACTTTTGTGTGGGCTGAATTGCACCCTTTTCCACGAGTTCTTTTATCTCCTGGTTTACAGTCTGAATTTCAACATCAGAAAACCTTATTCTTTTTGGTTTGACTGATTGTACAGGGCGTGCCATGAAATCAATTTTGCAGCCTGAAATGGTGTTTAGTATCCATCTGTCGGAGGTGATCTGAGACCAATTATAACGGTGAAACTTAACTGCCCGGCACATGCCGAAATTGCAGCAGAATCTTGTTTTACATACCAGTTTTTTGTGTCAGAAGATTGCCCACTTGTAGCTGTTGCTGTAGGTTTATGGTGGGAAAACTTCCCACTATCATTTCTCCCGCCTCGGCGGTTACCACTTGGGTAGTATGATTGCGTATACCGCGGGTGAGTTCTATTTCCCGAGGGACGCCCTGCCGTGAAACCGTGGTGAAACCCACGGGACCTTTGGGGGTAAGGCTCAAACCGACGGTTTTGAGTACTTCTGTGGTTATCTGAATAAGTCAGCTTTCTACCGGCTTTAAATGCCTCAGCAACCTGTTTCATGGATGAATTTAGATCTTGCCCAAATAGCTTATCAGACACAGTGTGCTCCTGGAGCACAATCCCTTATACATAGGGTTAAGGCAGGGTTTCAAGTCGTCCCTTCTTTTCATACTCAACTCATATGATGCATTTCCTGAAAGTGTAATGCCATCAAGGGCATACTGTTTGATTTTGTCAGTGTCTGCTACGGTACCCGCCTTGGCGGTCTCCCGTAGTTCATTTAGAATATGGAAGTATGGAATCATACCTTTGACCACACGTTTCTGAATTTGCCGAGTGCTCACGTCTTTGGAGCGGGCCGACGCAGGTATAGTGCCCCACAAATCTGCGTCCACTCTGGGGGCAGATACGATGGCGTCTCGATAGCGTGCGGACGTGTTTTGATTGAGCTCCGCCGTCACATTATTCGTTCAACCCTCCCATTCAAAAACCGGATCAAGTCGGCAACCTGCAGCAAATCCTTAAACCTTGAGGAAGTCTGTATGCTACGTGGGGTGAGCTTTCAATAAAATAACTTCATTAACTGTAGTTTTGAGCCATCTTTGTTGGTGCTTTAGTTGCAAAATAATAAAGCCAACCGGACTGCACCATGCCTCCAAAGAAGCAACCCGTCCAAGAACCCCTGACAATAGACCCTGCAGTGTTATCGGCAGCCTTGGTCGAGGCATTCAAGTCAAAATCCCTCATCGATGCCCTTGTTCCTGCATTAGCCGAGGCTATAACAGACTCCGTCAGCAAAAATATATATGAAGCTGTCGAACTGGAATTCACAAAACGGGATAAAAAAATCAACCTACTTGAGTCAAAGATCCGCCATCTTGAGTCCAACCTGAGCGAACTTGAACAATACTCCAGACGAAACACCCTTATTGTTTATGGCATTCCAGAGGACAATCAAGAGAACACTGACAATAAGATTATTGAAATCGCCAAACACCACCTCAATGTAGACATTCCAATCTCTACAATTGACCGCACCCATCGCCTCGGTAGCAAGACAGGACGAAATGGAGAGCCTCGGAGACGCCCGATTATCATCAAGTTTAACACTTACAACACTAGGGCAATATTCTACCGTGCCAGAGCAGCCTTCAAGGGGAAAGACATTTTTGTACATGAAAGCTTGACTCCAACGAGACAACGATGGTTGAAGCAGGCAAGGAACCACACCTCTACACTGAAAGCTTGGACCCAAGACGGTAAAATTGAAGTCCGGCTACAAAATAACACCAGGCTCACCATCAACTCGGAAGACGACCTCAGAAAACTGAACTAAAGCAAAGACGTCGGTACTACCCTCCTTCAAATGAATTGAAGTACAGTCCCACACCCCAAGTTTCATTAGCAAAACTTTGTTCTTGATCACTTTTAAGAACTGATATTATTATCCTGCCGTACCTCACATTTCTTTGCTATAATAGAAATACCTTTGAAATTACTTTTTCAACTAAACGACTGTTTTACCATATAAAAGTTTGTTTATATTAAGAACAAAAATGATAATATCAGAAAAATGATTTCTTTTATCCATACTCTTGATTTAAATCCACTTTGCGGATGTTCTTCATCACTCGTTACCTTTATATTTACTAATTATCAATCAACTGTCCACTGTTTTGTGTGTTTTGTACCAAGTTTTTGTTGATTTCCTTTTTTTGAAATTATCTGTATTGTTTCATTTGTTTGTTCTAGATCCTCGTAGCCAAATTCATTTACTGTATAGCAAATGCCTGACTACTATTCATGAGGAGTTATACTCCAAACCCAACTTCAAACACCAGCAGAAACCCATCCCCTGGACTATGGTAAGAGGAAACCTGGAGACATTTACACTGGTTTTTCTTTCGATGGTGACTCTAACGAAATTAACTTGAGTTTGGACCTCCCTTTTAATCATTTAGAGAGCGACAATGATTTTGCAATAGCTCTTTCAGAGCTCAGTTCAAATACCACTATTGATCTCCATTACTCAAATTCTCTGCCCTTAAACCCTCTTTTTTATGCCAATTTTGATCAAAATGATACTGTTACCGAGGATTCCATAGACACCCCCACTGCAAATTACCTATTAGAAGATGACTTCAACAACAAATTTTTCAAATGTTCTGACAAATTATCAATTTTTCATCATAATGCCCGTAGCATTATCAAAAACATTGACAGCATCAATAATTATTTAAATCAACTTCGTCATAAATTTTCTATTCTTTCTTACAGACCACACAATCCCTCCAACGATTGATGGCTACTCATTTCTGGGTGAAAATAGAGTAAATGGCAAAGGTGGAGGGGTTTGTCTATATGTTAGAAACTCCTTTTCCTTTAAAATTCGTTCTGAAATTGAAAATGCTTCTTCAAAAAATGTCATTGTTGGTGTTCTTTATAGACCCCCGAACACAGATATCAACGATTTTAACAATCACCTCGATGGCATTTGTACTCGCTTCACCAGAGAACAAAAACTGTGTTATCTCACCGGAGATTTTAACATAAACCTTTTATGCAACAATAAAAACTCCCATACCAACTTCATCAATACTCTCCTAAGTCATTCCCTAGTTCCAGTTATTGATAAACCAACCAGAATCACTCAAAATTCTGCTTCGCTCATTGATAATATCTTCACTAATACAATTACACAGAACACTATGTCAGGTATTCTTGTCACAGACTTGAGTGACCATCTTCCAATTTTCCATATCACAGGTTGTAAAGCAAATAACAAGGTCAATGTCAGTTCCAGTCGAGTATTTAATAATAAAAATATCCTTAATTTTAATTCTCAGCTTGCTCATTTAAACTGGCATCCAGTGCTTAATTCAAATTGTCCTAATGAATCATATACACTTTTCTTAAATACATACTCTCGTCTTTATAACGACAATTTTCCTGTAAAACATACCCGTACTTATGTTTCATCATCGAAACCTTGGTTAACCTCTGCTCTCAAAACATCTATCAAAAAGAAAAATAAATTATATAAAACTTCTAAGAATCTTTATACCAATTATAGAAACAAACTTACACATCTCATTAGAATTTCAAAAAAAACATACATCTCGAAAAAGCTGGATAAGGTCAAAGGTAACATCAAACAGACTTGGAAGGTCTTGAATGGCATCATGGGAAGAGGAAAAAATCAAGCTTCACCACCTTTGAAATTTTATGACGGTGACAACTCATACGTAAACCCTACCTCCATTGTTAATAAATTCAATGATTATTTTATCAATGTTGGCCCCAACCTTGCCAAAAAAATTCCAACTTCTCATTCTAGTCCTATTAATTTTCTTGGTAGCCAAACTACTGATTCACTTTTTTTTACCCCTACAAACCACGACGAGATCTTGAGTTTTAAGTATATTCTTAAGGATAACAAGAGTCCGGGACACGACGACATTAATCCTTCAATTGTCAAAAAATCGCTCCATAATATCACTCGTCCATTGTCCCACATTTTCAACCTCTCCTTAAGTACTGGGGTAGTTCCATCCAGTTTGAAAGTGGCCAAAGTCACCCCTATTTTAAAATCCGGTGACCCTTCTAGTTTCTATAATTATCGACCTATTTCCGTTTTGCCCGCTTTTTCTAAGTTACTCGAAAAATTAGTTCATATCCGTTTAAATAATTTCATAAATGCTCATAACATTCTTACTGACAGACAATTCGGTTTTCGTCCTAAACATTCTACTGATTTAGCATTGATCGATCTCCATAACAAGATTGCTGATTCTATTGATAGGAAAAAGCATACCATTGGTTTTTTTTTGGACCTCTCCAAGGCTTTTGATACTCTTGATCATGATATTTTACTTTCCAAACTTTGTCATTACGGTGTCAGAGGAATAGCCTTGGACTGGTTCAATTCTTATCTTAGAAATCGTAAACAATGTGTTATTTTTTCTCGGGTAACATCTAATATTTCCAACATTACTTGTGGCGTTCCTCAAGGAACAATTCTCGGTCCCCTGTTATTTATTATTTATATCAATGACATCATAAATTCATCTCAAAAAGTTTCCTTCCTTTTATTCGCAGATGACACAAACATTTTTTATAGTCATGAAAACTTCCAGGAACTTTGTAAAACTCTAAACACTGAGCTGAGCCAGTTGGCTGGATGGTTTCAATGTAATAAACTCTCTCTCAATCTTAAGAAAACTAATTATATTATTTTTGGTTCTAAATCTTTCAATATCAACAGCCATATTTATATTAATGAAATACAAATAGAACAGGTTAATTCTACTAAATTCCTGGGAGTAATGATAGACAAAAATCTCACATGGACTAACCACATAAATCATATTTCTTTAAAAATATCTCGCTTAACAGGCGTTCTTAACAAAATTAAACATGACGTTTCCCACCTTGCACTCAAAACACTTTATTCAACCTTAATTCTGCCTTACTTTACATATTGTAATATAGTTTGGGCGTCTACCCACTTGTCCAAACTCACTCCTTTAATTTGTCTCCAAAAACGTCTTCTTAGAATTCTCACAAATTCGCATTACAGAGAACATACTGACCCATTGTTTAATTCTCTTGCTTTACTTAAGTTACAAGATATTTATATATACCAAGTTTCTCTGCTTATGTTTAAATACACCAAAAATTGCCTGCCCATGTCTATTTCTAAAAACTTTAACTACCGTTGTCAAGTTCATTCTTACAACACTCGCTCTGCTAAAAAAATTCACATTCCCCAACTCCGTACATCCTTTGCCCAGCGTACCGTCTTGTTCTCTGGCCCCAAAACCTGGAACAACCTTCCTCCCAACATTACTTCCATTTCCTCATTGCTCACCTTTAAGCGTTCTTTGAAGAAATTTCTTCTTGACCAATTTTTATATTCAAAATGATAGTCGTTTTTCTGAGTGATTCCTTCCCTTTTATTGTTATATAATTTCTCTGAAAAGAGTCCTCACCCAATTTTGTCTCCAGGGGCCCTCGACCCATTTCTCCAGATTTGTTAAAATATTTTTAGTAAGTTCTAGCTAAGCATACCTCTTAGCCTCTACGAGTTGTTTTTCTGTCCTGTGTTTTTGTCCTTGTTTAAAGTCCTTCTGTGTTTCTATGTGTTTCAATTACTTCAAATAACTTTTGTACTTATTTGCCAATGGTAGGGTTGGAACTGCTTATTATGTTCTCCACTATCCAAATTGTTCTCTTTGTTTGGTTTTCTTCCCTAAGGATTATATTTTCTTTAAATCGAAACAAAAATTTTCCTACCCTACCATTGGCACATACATGGGGACATCAATACAAGCCCTACGGGTTTCTAGATGGTCCCCTCCGCTCAGCTTTTCATTCATCAATTACGCTGTTTCTAATTATATGTTTTTACTTGAGTGGAAATTAAATAAACCATACCATACCATACCATACCAGATACAGCCGGCGCATTGGCCGGTGTCGCATATTTTTCTGCGATCTTTGTATAAATCTCTTTTTTTATCGGTAGTGTCACCGCTTTGGTTGCTCTATCGGCCAACCTCGAGACAATTTCTGCGCCTATGGCTTCAGAAGTCTCATAAATGTCTTCGCAAGACAAATTATCAAAATCTTCCTGTTTGGAAGGAGAGCTGGCTGCCACGATACTGGTCAGCTCGAAACTTTGAGTTGGGTCATAGCAGTTACCATGTTGCCCAACGAAATCATCAACAAACGTGTTGTCGACTGGAATTGCAGCCGACTGTTGGGTTTTTACCATGTTCGTCAGCATGTTTTGCATACTGGCGATAGAGAGGGAAAGTTTATGAATCCCTGCTGAATTTTCCTGAAGCTTCGCTTCTAAGCTTGGCGTGTCTTCTGACTGTTCACCAGCGGCCTGGCCGCATTGAAACTCAGACTCAATGTCTGACGGGAGCTCTAAATCAATCGAGTCCATCGTTATCCGCAATGCTGTGCACACGAAGAAAAGATGCCTCATGACTTATGTCCGGGGCTTATATACGGGCATCTCCCTAATTTGGACTTATTTGAATAACAATACAACCTTTAAATGTATTGTGTGATCCGCATGCCATCACGTAGGAAGGAATGCAATCCCTCTGAAGACTTGTACGAATGTTATGAAATAGAATTGAATTTAACTGAAGTGCTTTTAAATCACACATCGGTGTATTAAGGGTAAAAAACAAGTACATATTATTACGTTGAAAGTCTGGGTCTTGTATACATATTTATGAACATTAAAATAAGTTAACAAAAACCTTGGACCGAGCCGAAGGGCCAACCACCAACTCGGTCATTACCACGCAGTGAAGACCGGCTCCCCACACTGTTATTCCCTAATATCAACTAAGAATACGTTTTGGAATACGTTAAATAATTATCAACTGCAGGCTTCTATAACGAGGTCTCTGGCGTTTTATGAAGTCCACTTTATTGAAATCCTATTTTGTGAATAGATGTTCCACTCTGCTGATTATCGGTCATGGCTTTTTTGTATGTCTATTGTGATTTTTTGTGTGGTTTTTTTGGTTAGCCATTTGACAATTTTGATCCAAAAGCAGGAAATGCAATGAGCCATATTTATACCTGCATGCTCACCACGGTGGCGATTTACAATGGTGGGGTTGGGGTTAGAGTTCGGGTTAGGGTTATAAGAGCTACAGGGTGTCGGATCAAAGGTGTGTCGTAAAATGCCGGTATAGCCTAAAGTAAGTGTAACTCATTTAGGTTAGGACTGCTTGCCTTAGAATTACATATGTTTCGGATGCAGCGGGATCAATTTTTCTGACGCGGTTGTTGACCTTGATAAAAATAAGCCCAGGGACTTTGGAAACCGTTAAAAAGTTGACACGGGAGGGGGAAATATAAACCTCAATGGTCTTCACCCCCTTCCCCGGCCCCTATCGCCGCCCCCTTCCCCGCCCATAATCACTGCATAAACCTAAAACTTCCATATCGAGCACTGGTTCTGATGAAATTATCATAGGCCTAAGTTTCGGTTAATTACTAGCACCATCCTCAAAACCACTGAAAATATGGTTATTTTGTTTTAATTTCACCAGCTGCTTCTTTACCTTAACGTAAAAAAACTATTATGCAATAACAAATCTCATCAAAAGTTGTGACATTTTGTTTGACTATTTATTTACTGTTCGCTTTTCAATCAACTGGCGTGTTCTTTCATTTTGAATTCCAGTGGATTTATTGACATCTGATATAGATATCAGTACCAGTGTCGGATGCCCCAACCCAGCCGTTTTTCCTTTCAATGGCGCTACGTTCAATTTAAAGTGAGTTTGGCTCTGTGTTTTATTTGGTTTATGGAAGCTTTTTGTTTGTGTGTTTGTTTGTTTGTTGGGTTGTTTGCTCGTTTGTTTGTTGGGTTGTTTGTTTGTTTGTTTGTTTGTTTGGGGGTTTGTCCTTTCAGACCACTGTTACTAACATTTTCACTGAGTAACACTTTCTTATTGTGGTTGTATGAGTGAGCTTTATTAATGGTGATTTGAGACTAAAATATTGCGTCTATTTTCATGTCGACATTCATTGAATTTTGAATAAAATTGTCAATACTGACTCCTTGATTGGTCCTTCATAGCCACCATATCCGCCTCAAGAACAGTGAAATCGTGCTCTGCATACCGGAGAGGTACAATAAACCTTGATAAACAAACCACGCTGGATGGCATCGACGGCTGTATCTAGCAACACATTCAATCGTGTTAAGATTATGTTGTGACCAAATTCACATTTCTGCAAACTTTCAATCATTTTTGGGGGGTTGCTCTGTTTCCAACAAATTCAAAAGTATTTTTGAATACCTAATGTAATATTATTACAAATTTTGGCTGTCTGTTTTTGCTTTGCATTAAATTATTGATTACCGTATATTTTCCAGCCCTGGTTGGCAAAAACTCTATCTGTGAAGTTGCAAAAGAAAGGTCTATATCTCAAAAATAATTACCCCATTGGGCACCCCGCACTAAATCAAAAACTTAATTGGCATAATAGTTCTTCGCTATTACTCCGCCCCATACCCTCATTTCTTTTTTTATAGAGATGGAACAGAGATAGCACTTACGGAAGATGACATGGATGTTGCCCTGCAGTACGGGAAATGCCAGGGGTATGTTAGAGTACATGGGAGCGTACCAGTGTAGACAATAAAGTATCACACAATACTCACTGACTGTTATGCAGTCTGGGGAATCGTATTACGCCCAGGGTATAAACCATTTCCCCCTTCATTAAACCATCCCTCGGAGGGGCTACAGATAGCCCTCCAAAAATTTGAATGGTCTTGCTAATTTTCCCCTCAAGCTATCGTCACGATAGGTTGATGATGACCTGCAGTGTTCCTCTGAAGCCCCGCCCTTATAGCCTTCCAGCATTCAATACACCCTATATACACAAGAACAAGGTGATGCCCTAAATGAAGCAGATATTTTAGATCAGTGTTCTCACAGCTCAGGAGTTTTCAATACCTCTTCCTGGCTTCCAGCATGCAACTTTGTTGTTGAGGAAATTGTTTCCATAGCAGGGAGGTCGGCTATCGAAACAAGGTTGACCTAGAACAATGGACAGCACATAGGCTTACATAACAGACAAGACAGAAAATCTGGAATAGAAACTTGCCCTTTCCCCTCAAAATTGTGAATGATTTTCGATTTCCAGTTGTTTCTTTTGACACCCAAGCACAACTTCTAAAAGTAGATAGACATTTGTAAACATTGATTATTCTGAATGGCCACAGTCCGAACAATTTTGTTTGGAGTGACATGAGAGGATGATATTAAGGTCACCCATGTAGGCAAAAACCTAGGGGGTATAATTGGTTCAAATTAATCATCGACGTTACAAGTCCTGGTTTATACACGAGTTGCGATCGAAAACCAACAAACTTGATTTACGAAAATCAACAAACTTGAATTATGGAAGCCAACCAACTTTAGTTACGAAAATAAAAATAAAACTTGAGTTACGAAAGCCAACAAACTTGAATAACGGAAGCCAGCAAACTTGAGTTACGGACACCAACACATTTGAGTTAAGAAAAGCCAACAGACTTGAGCTACGGAAGCCAACAGACTTGAATTACGGAAGCCAAGAAACTTGAGTTTACGGAAGTCAACAAAATTGAGTTACGAAAGTCAGCAAACTTGAGTTACGGAAGCCAACAAGATTGAATTACGGAAGCCGACAAACTTGAGTTACGAAAATCAACAAACTTACGAAAACCAACAAACTTGAAATTTTGTATTTCCATAGCATTTTTTTGAGGTGAGACCTAATGAATACTTCCACCTGAAAGCATTTATCATTGATGTTCTTACTTCCAAAGAATGGACAGCCTTCTGGACATTCTCTACAAAATGCAGTGCGATGAGCACCATCCACCAACAGCAAGCCACGTGACCGGGGAAAGCGAATTGAAGTTGTTGATGTCACCAGGTTCGCAGATGTCATTAATAACGGTAACTATCCCAACAAAACTGACGACATCCTGATCGAAATTTCGAGTTATTAAACCAGTTTTTTACAGAGCTGCATTGACAATTCATTTCAGAAATGTTTACCTGGTGTATACATTACATTACATAGCGTGAACCTTTCTAGATAATCTCCATCATCAGTTAGATTTGATTCCAATTAGTCTGTGATCGCATTTTTTGTTTGTTTCTTAGTTGTTCCGACCTTCCAGTACTTTTAAATGTGTTTTGCTTCAGTATTGGAGAACGGAGACTTACGTTTCCGTTCAGGTATCATACGCTCACTTGCCGCATTGAGCAGCGTGCGGAATGCTGCTTGTATGTCGCCTTCGTAGGAGCATAGCACGGAGACAGGGCGACACATTTCCAGTTCAATCGAAGACAACGTTATATTTTATTACAACGTAAATACCACATAATATGCAATCAGTACATTGGCTCAGAAGTTGTAAAATACCTTTGATAATATTTCAAGAAATTTACAACATTTGTTAATAGGTGTAAAGTGAACTTATTTCTTCAATTTGTCTAAACTATCAAAGGATTTGGTGATTTATAAGTTCAAATAAAACGAATCACATTTCCTGAACCACATAGTCCTTCACATGTCTTAAAGTCATACTCTTTGTGCCATTCTGTACCTAATGACACCTTTGACATGTTATTCAAAAACGTGACCCAAATTTGACCTTTCCTAATGGTCCTTACTATACAGGAAGTTCAAGTTAAAAAAAATAAAAATCCTGAACCACATGCCATTAAGTCATAATCTTTGTGCCATTTTGTAACCCATGACACAATTGCGTTTTATTCAAAACGTGCCCACATTTTTGATCTTTCATTCCAGTCCAAACAGGAAGGTTCACATTAGAAAAGCACATTTCCTGAAACTCATGTCATAAAGCCAGGTGCCGTTTTGTACCTTGTGAAAACTTTGATATTTTATTCAAAAACGTGACCCACGTTTGAAGTTTCTTCCGGTCCAAACAGGAAGTTCAAATTTAAATAATCATAATTCCTGAACTGGGTGCAGAGGTTGGTTATGAATTATGGTCCTATAGCACATGGTTAATGAAAGTAACAGTTAGAGTCAGATTCAAAATCCGGTTTAAAATCAGTTTTAGAGTCAGTATCAGAAATGAAGATAAGGTTAAGAGTCAAAACAAGGTCCTCTCAAAGGCGAAGGGTTTTCTAGCTCAAAGTCAGGCTCACTTTAAAAGTCTAGAGCATTTAATCAGAGTAAAACAACACGGAACAGCTTTGCGTTTGTTCACAAGCACCTTATGTAGATTTGATTTTTTGTTTTGTGTGTGTAAGGAGTTTTGGGTTTTTGTTGTTGTTTTGGGTCGGGTTTTTTGTGGGGGGGGGGGGGGCTGATGCAGGCCGACCACAATATCATAGACTTGGAATCAAGTCTAATCATCTGTAAGTTCAAATTCTACGTAATGGTATGTCTGTTTAGTACGAAGAAAAAAACCTGCATGATTGCGTTTGCATTTATAATAAATAATGACGTATATGTTACACAACAACTTATATTTTATCATTGAAAGGTGTGGCAGAAGATTCTGACCTTTTATGGCGAATTGTGATAGAAATTTCGTCTTTTGGGTCAACTTCCTTCAGCCATGCTAAATTACAGTAGGTGGGAAACACACACTGGGGGACAAAATCTCCAATGACATATACAAACAAAGGAAGATTCCAGTAACAATCACCAAAACCACAAGCATTTTTAGCTGTTTATTACTGAGAGGGAAACTTTGCTCGATTGACACGATTGTCTGTGCTGGGAAAACTTGTTGTTTTAATGCTGTTGTTTTCAACAAGTTTTCCAAAAGTTAATCGTGTTAATCGACCAAAGTTTTCGTTTGTTGTCCTATTTTCCTTCCAGTTTACATTGTTGTGTTCTCGTGAGAACATACCAATTATTTCTACCACGCCTGCCTTTCTGTTTATTGGAGTCCCACTGGTGAGTATTGCTAATATTATTTACATATTACGTACGAACGCTTACGCCGTATCCGAATTGACGGCTACGACTGCTGCTACGGCTACGGCTACAGCTACGGCTACTGCTACGGCTACAGTTACGGCTACGGCTACTGCTACGGCTACTATAATGTATTTATAAATGTTTACCAATTCATTTTCGAAATTTATTTAATATGTCAAAACAAATGTTCCTGCTTGGCTTTTGACTAGTGTCATTTTTCGTTTTACTGTGTTCAGCGCTTTAATAATAGAGCATGCCTGCATGATTAGGGCGCTTTATAAGTGTTGGTGTTGTTATTATTATTACAACACCCAAATCAGCAGTCGAAGCTGTAGCTGACCGCCAATTTGAATACGGCCTTGTCACCAACGAAATATGTACTTGCCTTTATTTAGTTAATGAACATTTTGCATCATAAAAAGAGGCAGGAAAATAGCTTGGGGGGCAATAATAATAATACGAGATATTTATATAGCGCATAATGCAGGAGCCCCTATGCAGCACCAAAACATAAAACAATGAATGAATATAAAAGCAAGTTACAAAAATAAAGATTCAAGCAAATGAGTTTTTAAAAGTCCCTTGACAAATCTGAAGAGAGCCAGTTTGGCGAATATGAAGAGTTTGATAACGAAAGTGTAATGAAGTTGAAGGCTCTTTCACCATAGAATTTAGTGGAAAAAGTATTTTGCGTCAGTAGGGATTGGCCAGCAGATCGAAGAGGATGAACAGGAATATATTTACGGAGAAGATCAGATATATGGTCAGGAGATAGGCCACTAAGAGCATTGACAGTGAGAAGATTTAACTTATACACGATACGCAGAGAGAGAAAGAAAGTTTTCTTGCTGCTCCCTTTTTAAAACTTTCGTAACAATCACTTAGCATGCATTATATTAAAAGTACAGAGAAAGAGTCCTACGTAGGGCTAAGGCCGCCCTCAGCAACACGGCCTATCTCTGTTCCCCTCAGAAATACTGACATTATACTCGAGCATGAGGACACCATAATTTATCGTTTTTTATTTCGATGGCTGCAATCAAAATAAGAACAATATTATTAACGTCCACAAAACTCCTTTGAAAGACATGCCGTTGTCTTTTAATATTTACACGACCACTAAATTTGATTTGGTTCGTTTTGGTTTGTTTATCAAAAACTGATAGACAAGAGTTAACATGACCTGCAGCTGATGAAAATTGAACCCATATTAAACAATTTTGCTATTAATCAAGCTGCCCTGTTGTGTTTATTTTCGTCCTAGACTGATCTACTGAATGACTATTTGAGTGTTGATGTGGATGCTGATGGAGCCAAGCCGTCAACATTGAGAAAGGTTCTTTCAAGATGGACGCCAGAAGACGCCAAGAACCCCGAGTAACTAATTAAGCCTAGTCCGAGTTAGCGGCTGCTGGCTGTGGCTTGATCGCTATACGTCACACCCGTGCTGCAGCATGTGAAGCCCACAGCATTACAATTGGCAACAGCCAAAGCCGCCATTTCGGACACGCCCTAAGCTAGGTCGTCACACGGGGCAACTTTCAGGCAACTTTCAGACAACCAACTGCACTGCATGCACTAGGAACACTTCGGCAGCACAAGAGACAATCTTCTTGCTGTAACTCACTATTCCCAAGAAAATAATTAGAAAATTGGAATGTGATTGACATTTCATATTGGAGATTGCCTGGAATTGGTTGCATGTAAACTGCCTTGTGTGACATGGTCTTTAGCTCTTTTAAATGTTGGCTTACTCGTTATAAACCCAATTTCATAAATTGCTTCGCATTAGAAAAAACGCCTATTCTGCTTGTTTATAGTGTGCCTAAATTACCAGCCAAAATGTCTCGTGAAATACATGATTATTTTATGGCTGGTTCGCCGCTAATTTTCTCGGCACAACACTCATGGTGGCAAGAGTAGTACGTATAAAGCGCTTGCCTCTCGCAACACATGGTCCTGCTTCACATCCCACCAGAGGCCATATGAGAGTAGAGTTGTGCAATGGTTCTCTCCTGTACCACGAAGGTTTCTTCCGAGCCTCAGGTTTTCCTCCCTCCAGAAAAATCAAACAGTTTCAATCTCTGGCCGGGCTCCGTGTCAAGTTATATGGGTCAATATATTATGTCTGGCTGCAAAGGCACTTTTTATGTCCTTCACAATTCATCTTCTCATCAGCTGCAAGTAAAGTTTATTATCGTCCCAAATTATTATTATTATTATTCTACATATGGGATTTGAACATGGATTAGGCAAACGGGAAGCTATTCCTATGTTTGTTGACTGAATTTTAAGAGAAAAAACAATTGTCTGTGGTTTATGATGGTTTAAAAAAATACCCAATAGAGTCGTAACATTGATGAGTAATGTATCCACTTAATTGAATTTAAAAGGGAAAATGAAGGCCTATAATTAGTGTTTAGAAGAGTGAAATAGTTTCCATTCTCTACAGTTTTTAGTAAACACGCACGACAACCAAGCTTTGAAAAAATGCATCAAATGTTGTTGTCATTTTGTTGATGAATTTCTGTTTTGAAGGGATTTTGGGCAGGTTCATGTCCAGCTTATTTCGATCGCAGAAATCGAAATAAGCCATTGCAATTTCTTCGACTTTTTGAGGGAAATATTTCTCGTTCAGATTAGAACCCTTCTTCTTATTCTTCTTTCTCAAAAAGTTACAATTTTTTTTTTATATTTAAGAGCCGATTATACAAAAATAATAATTAACAATTTAAAAAAAGTTTCTCCATTGTTTTGTTGCGAATAAGCCACTGCATGGTTTAGAATAACATGTTGGTTATGTAGCTGCAATTTGTGCATTAAAGCACACGTGTTAATGCAATGGCTCGTTCAGTGATTTATTAATTGATATAATGAATGTGTCCAGGTCTGGTATCCCTCGCATACTATGGTTAAATCCATGCTGTAACAACCCAGCTGGTATCACCACCTCCCTACACAGACGGAAGGAGATCTACAGTATCGCTCAGGAATATGATCTCCTCATAGTGGAAGACGATCCGTACTACTACCTCCAGGAAAATCAGGTAACATCATTCTGTCTTGTCCTATAATAACTAAGAGTCTTGGTAAACGACCTTCTCGTTTTTGTAACAATTTTTCCACTACATTAAACATAGATTAACTCATTAGCCTCATCAATACGTTGTCAACCCACGACTTTTTTTCGGTAAATAAAAGATTTGAAGTTCATGGCTTTTTATGGATTGTTTAAAAATGGTCCAATATTGTTCCTCTGAGGTTGTTGACTTCAACCAAGTCTTCTTTGGCGTGGAAAGTGTTTCTCTACAAAAAATAATATTTTTCTTGCACGTTTTCCAGCCCCGTATTCCAAGCTATCTGTCTCTTGACGTGGATGGAAGAGTCCTGAGATTCGATTCCTTCTCTAAGGTCCTATCACCAGGGTAAGATGCAGTCGTTTTATCTTTGATATTCTATGGGGTGTCGTGGCTGAGCGATCTAGGGCGGTGGAATCAATGTGGAATCTAGGGTGATGGGGAGTAATCTGCGATGGACTGTAGCATCTTAATAGAAATATTCTCAGTCGTCTAATGCCAATGAAACCGGATATAAACACCGGTCTGGTGGGCCATATATTCGCTCGGGACAGAATTTACTTTTATGATACATCAAGCCACAGGTTTTTGTTTGGATATAACCCTTTCAGTACCGCCGTGCCATAGGGGCTCAAAGAAACATCCCACTTGGTGACCAATGAGTCCGTATGGCACGTAATTATTTTCATTCTTGGTGACCAATGACCCTCTCTGGCACATCGACCAAAAGTAATTTATCAAAATGTTAATAGCGCCCTCAATCGCCTGCGTCCATCCCCCCGGCAACAAGCTGCCCGCGTGTGCCCTGAAGCGTCGCAAGTTTTAAAATTTAAGCGGGATCGTTAAGCGTCCCCCCCCCCCCCACGCATTCTCGAGTAAGAGATCATTCTGACAACATGGCCGATGAAAATGAAAAGATTTTGGAAGACATTTTCGCAGACAGTGGTTCAGAAATGTCATCTGACGAGGAATCGCCACTTGAGGACTCGGAGACGTCAGAAGACAGTGAGGATACAGAGCCGAGGGCCTCGACATCAACAGCAACATTAACCTCTTCTAAGAAGGGTAAGAAGACCAAGTATAAGCCGAATTTCAGGTGTGGATGGCGTGAAGCCAACTCTTACACACGGCGACCGCCTGTTAAATTTACAGCAAACACCGGGGTTACAGAAGACTTCAGTTCGTTCTCCCCCATCCAAATTTTCAAACTGTACTTTTGTGAAGCAGTGTGGCAGATTATGGTACTAGAGACTAATCGTTATGCTGAACAAATATTGAGAGCGGGGGCAGAAAATAAGGGTGCTTGGAGACCAACTAATGTACCTGAAATGATGGCATTCGTGGCCCTACTTCTTTGCATGGGAATCAACAAAAGGCCTCGTTACTCCATGCATTGGTCCAGGTCTGAAATTCTACGAAGTCCCCTGTACTCAGCAACCATGGCTCGTAACCGATTTACTGCAATCCTAAGATTTTTTCACCTCGCCAATAACAGAGATGTCGAGGGCGACTCTCCCCGTGACAAACTTGCTAAATTACGCCCAGTGTTAAACATTGTACTACCATCATTCCTCCGGGTGTACCAGCCGGGACGAAGCCTTTCACCGGACGAGACGATGGTCAAATTCAAAGGACGACTGAGCTTTAAGCAGTACATGCCAAGAAAAGCCGCAAAATGGGGATTGAAATCTTTCTCATTGAACGAATCAGACACAGGGTACACATGTGCCTGGGAGTTGTTCACAGGATCGCAGCCCAGGTCCCCACAAGGACAGTCCTCTGTAAGTGATCCTGAGACAAACCATCCATCCGAAATAGGGGCACCAGGCAACGTAGTATTGAACCTTTTGCAGGGACTCGAAAATAAAGGACATGCATCTACATGGACAATTGGTTTAGTAGCCCGGCTCTTCTCAAAGTTGTCTGAGCTAGGATTCGGAGCTTGTGGAACTGTGCGCTATACCACCCTAGGGATACCCGACGTAGCAAACTCCAAGAAATTTCCTATGAAAAGCGGTGCAGATCCAACTATGCGTGTTATGTGGCAGGACACAAAATGTGTCACTCTCCTCTCAAACTATGGCGATTGCAGTGTCACTAGTAAAAAGATTCGGAGCCGGAAAACTTCAACAGGACTTCGTCATATCAAAAAACCGTGCATAGTCGAGGATTACAATAAATACATGGGGGGCACGGATCTGGCAGGACAATTATGCACGTACTATACTCATACCCACAAAACATTCAAATGGTGGAAACGTGTATTTATGACAATCCTAGACATATGTTTGCTTAATGCTAATGTCGTATACAACAGCATCCATACAAACAAGAGCTTGTCTACTTTGGATTTTCGGGTCAAGGTGATAGAGGCACTTATTTCAAGCTTCGAGAACAACCCAGTTGACCATGCCCGTCAAGTGTCAAGTGCTTCAAACGCCCTTTCAACTCAGCACTTTCCGGGTCCGAATGTTGGCGGGAAGAAACGTGACTGTGTTGTATGCAGTTCCACCTCTAATCGGAAACAAACTCGCATGATTTGTAAGCAGTGTATCAAGCCAATATGTGTTATACCATGCTTTGAGAAATTCCACTGTTAGCGATAAATTAGGTCAACAATTAAACTATAAAGTTAATTATGTAAAAAATGTGTAAAGCTGTTATACCATTATTGGAGAATTTCTGCACCAAGCGAATAATTTTCAATACTTTCTGAAAACTCCTCCCCCCCCCCCCCCCCCCCCCCCGCTACAATGTTGAATCCCACAATCGCATGCCTGCCAACAATCAACATTGAGGCCGGGGGGGGGGGGAATGGTACTTAGAAAATAAAAGTAAAAAGTATAGCACTTTGGCAAAATTAAATGTTAGTTCCTTCTTTACATATTGGTTCATGATAGGTGTAAATTTGATTTGAGGAGTAATTTTTGTCCAGTTCATATTGTGCGTAATCAAAACTCTCTTGTTTTTATTGAATGTGCAATCCTATGAGCGGGTTTTTTTGGGGGGGGGGGGGGGGTGCTTCAAAAGGAATTTATAAAAACATTATGTTTATTTTAGGTTTCAGAAACAAATTTTAAAATAATCAAAATGGCCGACTTAAGCAACTGTACCACATTGTTTGTATTTGGTCTCATTGGGTTCCTGCATCCTCAAAACCTGGCAATATTTTATGTTACGAGCCAAAACCAAATTGATTGGCGGCCATTTTTATTATTAAAATGGCCGCCTTAACCGACTGATCCAATAATTTAATTATGTGTCTTGTTGGGTTCCTGGATCCTTAATACATTCCAGTTTCCAACATTGAGGCGGGGGGGGGGAGGATGGTACTTAGAAAATACAAGTATAGCACTTTGGAAATATTTTATGTTAGTTCCTTCTTTACATATTGGTTCATGATAGGTAAAAAATTAATTTGAGGAGTTATTTTGTTCGAGTAACGTTCATATTGTGCTTAATCAAACTTCTATTGTTTATGTTTAACGTATAATACCGGTGAATCCTATGAGCGCTAATCCAAGTTTCCTACATTGAGGCGGGGGGGGGGGGATGGGTAGGATGATTGTTTGAAAGTACAAGTATAGCACTTTGCTATATATAATGTTATTTAATGCGAGTTCCTTCTTTGTCATTAAATGTGGTAACACAAATTTTTTAGGATTAAAACCTTCTGTTTATTTTTTTTTCATAAACCAATGTTATAATAATCAAAATGGCCGCCTTTTAAAAGCGACTGAACCACCATTTGTGTATTTGCTCTCATTGGGTTCCTTCATCCTGAAAACATGGCAATTATTATTTTTTTATGTGAGGCTCGTAGACGGAGATACAGGCCAAAACCAAATTGATTGGCGGACATTTAGAAAAGGGCAATATTTAATGTTATTTTATGTCAGTTCCTTCTTTGTCATTAAATGTTGAAAACAATTAATAGTTTTGATTTTAGCAGTAATTTATTTCTAGGTCATATTGTGCGAAATCCAAACTCTCTTGTTTATATTTAATGTCCTATCCTAGGAGCGGGTTTGGGGGGGGGGGGTGCTTCCAATAAAAATTATTCAAACCTTTTTTTGTTGTTGAGGATTAATAATTTGGCAAAAAACAAAATGGCCGCCTTAACCAATTGATCAACTATTTCATCCTGAAAACATGGGTATAGTCACCAACCCCCAGTATCTGTGAGGCTCAACAAATTGTTATGTTTTTTGGGGCGGGTTTGGGGTGGGGGAGGATGCTGTTTCAAAAGTAATTTCTTAAAACCTTATGTTTATTAAACTTTTCCAAAATAATTCTCATGCAGATTGGTATGAACAGCTAATTGACAAATGTTTATCTTTCACATTTAAACTACTCAATTGTGTATTTAGTGGTCATAATACCATACCTCAAATATATGTTAAAGGCAATGATTTAGTCCAAGGCAATATGCCAAAGGCAACAGTAATTTAATTGCTTGCTTGTACAACTTGCATTATGTTACTAGGACCTAGGCTAACCCCAATCTGCCTTGTGAGGGCGCTGTAACCTAAAACTTTCCTAAATAGTGTTGGTCACCAGGTAGCCATGTCAAGGAAATTTCTCTGGTCACCATTGCATTAGTAGCAAATATGTGTTGGTACTGAAAGGGTTATAGTACATTATACAGACACAGTATTCCTCCGAGTTCAAGTTGGTTTCTTTGTTTTAGTCCCCCCCCCCTCACAAAAATCAGTCCAAATTAATTGCAGCTATTATTAGGCTGCAAAGTCAATTAAAAGCATATGTAAGCCCTTGTGATCAATAAACTGTCCCTTTTTTCCAATGACCACGCATTTCCGACTTCTCTGCTCCATTGATTACCAGAAGCCATAGAGGTTGCATTGAACACGCTTTCTTTGATAATTTATGCAAGAAAAGTTGTTTAATATTTGGAATTTGATTTTACATATGTTGTTCTATATAGACTCGGTTAATTGTTTAACATACGTTCTTCAAAGACAAAGTTCTTCGAATGAAGTTTTTGTCATAAGATATGCTTTTGAACGATTCAAGGGATGAGTTTGGGTAAATACAAACAACTGCATGCCAGCTTTGGGGCCGGAACTAGCAAAAACTTTGAGCGTGCACCTCAGTGGTGCTTTTAAAAACGAATTTACTCAAGATATCAGGACAAAAACCTGTTATTATTGATTCAGACATCGGATAGACCAACTAACTTCGTGCAATTTCGCTATGATTTAGAAGCGAGTGCACTCAATGACTGTTATTAGTAGTATTATTTCTGTGATTGACTATACCAATTCTTAAAAGAATTGCCTGAATTTGAGGGATTTTTACTTCAGCTACATCTCTTTTAATCGCTCTTTCATTTTATAACTTCATTTTCAGTTTGAGGTTGGCATTTATCACTGGGCCTCGGAAAATAGTAACGCAAATGGAAACTCTTTATATGCAGAGTACTCAGATGGCAAACGGAATAGCGCAGGTATGTTGTGTTGTTCTAAAAAAAGAAAGAAAAAAGTTAAGAGCGTCTTGTTTTCGCGACGTGCAGCGTCGCCTGTCAACTTGTGGTTGTGTCGTCGCCCGTCGCGTCACCCGTTTCGCCGCAGACTTACCAGGTAAATTCATTGTTGTCAGTAATGTGCGCATGCTTAGAACTGAGTAAACGATTGAAATTTACCTGGTAAGTCTGCTGCCACTGTGCGTTCCAAAGTCTCCCATTGCTTTAGTGGATATAGTGCGTCGCGACGGCACGGCAAGACGACACCGGCGACGGTATACCACCCGACGGTATACCAGACACAAAGCAAAATACGGTTGTCGTCTTTCCAACACATTAGACCATGTAACCTTTGTTTACAAAAAGAGCGACCTTGTACATTCCAGGGCTTTTCCTGGCAGGCAAGATACTACAATGGTTACATGTGAAGTTTTGCATTTTGTGTCATTATTTCCACATAAATTCAAGAGATATACAAATAACAGCTGAACATTAGTTTTCAGATGTGCCCCATTTCTTCATATCAAAGTTTGATAAAAATCAGACAGTGCACTCTCCATAAAGTATAAGATTTTATGCGTTTGTCCATTGAGCTGTGAACACATCGTGCCTGCAGGAAGTACAGGCTCTATTCCTATAACATCACATTGAACGAAGGAACTCCAAGCATGAAAAACATCCACCCAGAACTGATTTTGGTTTAAAGGTGGCATTTGTTGACATGACGAACCCGAGTTTGACGTGATGCAAAACACCCCAAAAAGAAAAAGTGAAAACAGGGACACAAAATAAAGCAGGAAAACCCACCTAAACCAAAGTATTCCAATCCAAACAACGACAGAAGAAAATCCACTTACTAAAAAGACTCCACTACTGGTCGACAAGTAACCCGCGGGTACAATTCTTAGGAAGGAGACGTGGAAGGTCCCACAGCGACGTACAATATACCTATATGGAAAGTGGCTTTAATTTTGTACCATTTCCACCATCCCTGAATCCGCAGAATAAATATTATTATAAAATTAATCCACTCCTATTTTCTGACACAGACAAACACCACAGCAATTTGCCAAAATGTTTTTAGAATGGGCTATTATTCAGTGAAATACATCTCATTCAGTGAAACATATATGCACTTGTCAAGTGGCACCAATGGGGCTTCATAGGCTATCTATTAAGTTTACTCTCAGATATTTGCTTAGGTTGAGTAACATTAACACCATGGCTTGGACACAAAAGGGCGCCATTATGTAAAGCACAAAAAGGCCTCATGGGAAGGCGGTCCGTCATCTAAAAATGCATACAAACTAAGTTGTGTTCCTTGTGTGTTTACCCACATCTCATCTATAGATACTCGTTTACAAACTGTTGAAGCAGTGGGGTCGGACTGGTTTCGAAGAGCACGTGCAGAAAATTGTGAAACTACACCAAGAAAAAAGACTGTACGCTCTAGCATTGGCAGACAAATGGCTGACAGGTATTGATTATTGGTTATTTTTTGAAATATCGACTGCTCGAATCGGTTTGAAAAAATATTAACGATTAGGTTCACAAATCGGGCAAAGGTTCCCTATATAATTATTGCTGTTCAACACTGTCAAGACAAACATTGGTTTCTTGCTGTTTCCATGTTGAACAAAGAATATCATTTCAATCTTGAGACTTTGCACGTGTAGAATTGAAAAAAATTGTTTTCGGTAATCGCCTCCCGTTGATCCTACCATACAGGACTGGCTGAATGGAACGTTCATTCTGAAGGAATGTTTATATTGTTCAAAACGTACGGTACCGGACTGACTTCAGATGAACTTAACGACAAGCTCATGGAGACCGAACGAATTACCGTGGTTTCCGCCTCTTCGTTCTACCCGAGGGGCGCCCAGCTGAAAGATGTTGCCGTATTTAGAGTATCAGTTGCCATGGCAAGTCGTGACTCGATGAAGAAGGTGGGTTAGGATAAGGAAAAGTTTTAACATGACCCGATTGAACACAACTGATATCTGCGGCAAAATGTATTTAACGATCAATGTATAGAAAATGGTGTAATGAACCAATAGATAAAATATTACGCGATGGCTACGGAAGCTTAGAAGAGCCATTTCACAACTAGAAAGAATCAAGTCTAGTGGTATCTCACCCCAAACAGAAACTTACAAAGCTGCGGTTTGTAAACCCGCAGTATGAGCAAACTTGTAAGATCTTGTAATAAGTGTCGTGGCGGGGGGGGGGGGGGGGGGGGGGGGGGGGGGGGGGGTCTGATGCGCCGGACAAGCTGGTGTTGTTTGAGTGCAGATTCGGTTCCCTGTCACAATTTGGGCTCGACATGGGGCATGGTATAACCCCCCCCCCCCCCCCCCCCCCCCCAAGATGTGTCTTCATTGTGTGCTTGGAATCTCAGGAATTCTTTAATTATTTAGAGGCTTTTAGCATAG
Source organism: Leptasterias polaris (assembly GCA_037783415.1). Lineage (NCBI taxonomy): Eukaryota > Metazoa > Echinodermata > Asteroidea > Forcipulatida > Asteriidae > Leptasterias > Leptasterias polaris. Next base: position 1,055,204 of record JAZGTN010000192.1, read on the forward strand.
GAGCATGGCACTTCTGTACAAGATGAAAATAGCGTATTCAAGTATGGGAACATTGCATGGGGGATACCCTCGCACATATTGGGCATGGTATATCTCGCTGCGGAAAATGGCACAGATACTGGATATCGCAACAATCCTATATTGAGTTTTGTCATTTTTCTCACATCTATATGGTGGCCCTGGAGGGCCATCGAACTGTTTTGACACAAATAATTATTTTCACAACCCCCCCCCCCCCCCCCAGCCGTAAAATGTGACGTTAATATTCGCGACGAAGTTGTGAAATGTGACATCAATGTCGTGTTTTATTGGTTCGTTTAACTTTCACCTTAGTTAATGTATGATTCATTTTAATTTCGCGGTGTGTCTGTTTACTTAATGGGGATTTTTGTCGCTCCTTATTTGCAGGTATTTGAAGGACTTTCAAATGTGATTCGAAAAGCCCGGGAAATTTACTCAGCCCGAAAGGACAACGCTATTCATGTAAAATAAGTGAAATGTGACTCGGTGGAGGGGTACTAGTCACAACACTATACTTTTTATATTTTAAATTCTACCAATAGGCCTACAAACTGTTATTAAATGGGTCATTAGGCATTGGCCACCGTGCGTGTTGGCAAACGGGGCGGGGTAGTGTGTTTGAAGGGAAGGTATGCGTTTGGTCATCACTCGCAAAAAAAAAAACGCATTGCAATGCGTTTTTTATTGGTTAGAAGTACAACAGCTTTCAATAGTATAAAGCATTTTGAGAAACATTTCACCTCGAAGTAACGTGGTTATGTAAAAAGATATCAGTTGTTATGGCCCAAATTTGAATCTCTGAGAAACGTTGCTGTCAGAAATGTTTCTCAGATTGTGTGTTCCTATATTGTGGATTATTCTTCCTACGCGGGACATAATCGCTCCGGATTTTGGGCGACATCTACCTTACACGCCCATCTTGTGAAATGAAATTTTCACAAGTTAGTTTAATTGTATAAAATGTGCATTTACAAAGGATTTAAAACAATCGAATGGTAAAAAAGGGGGTACAAAATGAGGACCTGAGAACCAAATAAGTCCACATAAAGTAGAGACTTGAAACACCATGTGGACTTAAAACACGTCCACAGAGTGTTTTCAGCAGTGTTGAAGAGTTTGCACAGAACAAAGGAATGTGCCTATACATTGTATGCAATACGGGTGGGGGTTGTTTATGATACGAAACATCCGTGATGCCTTTATCCCCGAGTGCTTAAAATGATCTTTGCACAAATTAATCATTCTCAAACTAAACTTCATTTTGTTCGTACTTTATCATCATTGAAGTGGCAATAAATAACTTGGGCTTCACTGTTATTATCCGAGCTCTATACAAAACTACGAACCAGTACTCCACAATCGGTGTATTTAATGCGAAGGTGAACGATTGGTTCGAATATCATTTATTAGCTATCCATTGAATGATATCGGGTTATCTGTTCATGTGTTAGTATTCTATTACCTCATATCAAACAATCCCTGGTTATTGTGTATCTACGGTATGGGGGATAAAGTACACACGACCCAGGGTAACCCACTGGGTGATAGACGGTGCTACGTAGCTACCACCAAGTAGTTTACAACAGTCATCGCGACTGTCTGCTTTACCTGAGCTAGTCTGAAAAATACACAATTCATGAAGTAGCCTAACTATACAACTGCCGACACCCCTTTTGCTATTCTGGTTCTGCAATGTCACAACAATAATGGAACATTGACAGAACATGCTAGGATACCGTTATTCTACCACTCTGACAAACCAAAGGAGATAGAATTAGTAGTCTTCGGTCAGTGTAGATCTTCAGTGGTTGGTGGTGGGGAATTTGACCGTGCTCAGGCGCTGCACTGTTCCGCAACAATCAATGCCCAATACAGATTTTGTCAAAATGAGAAATGATTGACAAAACAATGCGTTACCCGGTGGGAACCACTGTGAACACATCATCAAAGCCTAGACCTGAGCCGTATCAAGAATGAGAGTTACTGTGGTGGGGTCTTCGTTTTATTGATCACGGAGACAAGTTGAACAATTTCGTCTTTGGAATAAGTGAACCAAGAACCCAGTAATTTGCCAGAGTGTAGGCCTATCCTGCCATTAGTAAGTATACACATTTTGTAAATATTTAATTTAAATCTTTAATTTGGTGGTAAATCTTCCTCTCAGTAAGTACAACATTTACCAATCTTAAATTTTGGTGTTAACGAATCTTTAAAGGGTCTGTATACGTTTGGTAATGACTTTGTCAGGAACGTGTCTGTCAGAAACGTGTCTCTAACGGTTGTGTATTCCCATAGGGAATATTCTTCCTGTGTGTATTCGCTCCACTTTTTCGGCGATTTAACAAAAACGCAACCACCTTTTGAAGTGAAATTTTCACAGGTTAGTTTTCTTGTATACATCTAGGCCTATACAATTATATAGGATTAAAACAATCGAACGGCTTCCAAAAACCAAAGGTATAATTTGCCTTTAATTTTGGTATTTATCTTAATTTGTACCTATGAATACTTTTAAAATGACCGGTATATTTAATAATTATTCATACGTGTATATTTCGAGTGGGTAATTGAACTAAACTTTGGTGATTTGGGACTCTTCAAATGCAAATTTTCTCAATTAACAGAGTTTTGGACTGAAATGTCTTTAGTGTGATTGGTGCATGGCATAAATTTTATCATTATTGAGTTTCCATTATTGAAAAGCTCTTAATTCTCGTTGTTCAATGAATACCCGCAATCCCATCTTTCTATTAATGAGAAAATAGAATTAGCTGTTGCAAACTGCTTACCAACCAAAAGGACCTGTGGTATAAATGCAAAAAATAAGTTAGTGGCCTGACGTTTCGACCCTAGCAGAGTCTTTCTCGAAGGCTAAATGACAACACAACACACATACAAGCAGACAAGAGTAGCAAGAGTAGTCAAGTGGAAATAGATGAATAGAGAGAGTGGAGGGAGAAAAGCAGAAAGCATTCAGAGAAGGCAGGGGGTAAGCAGGGATTATGAAGACAAGGGGGGGGGGGGGGGTTTATGAAGGGAAGGGGATAGCTTGACCACAAGAAGTTGGGAACACAAAGGACAAAATGGAAGGTTACTCTGGGGGAGAAAACAGGGTTATAATATAAAAGGAAATGTACACTGAAAAACAACCTGTAACAAACAAAACAAAACAAAATATGACAAAGAACAAGGGAGGTAAGGAGGATCACCAAAGGGATACTGCAACAGAGATGATATAAATGTATATTAATGGTAAGCTTTCTGGGTTGCGTATTGGTTCGTTGTTCCATTTTTTAAGTAAGCAACGAAATTGCTCAGTATAACTGTATTCAAGTATAATAAACCACAAGGAAAACTGGCTGGGTAAATATCAAATGATTTTAAATGTATTGCCATAAAATTATAGTATCCACAAGTTTGTTATCAATACATGAACTTGAGATTTCACTGCAATATTACATATAATGTGTCTGCCAAAAACCTCTGTCTGCTGACTCTCTTTTTTCTGTTTGTTTGTAAATGTTTTACTTTATTTGTTTGTTTGTTTGTTTGGGGTGTTTTTGTTGGTTTGTTTGTTGGGTTGTTTGTTGGTGTGTTTGTTTGTTGAGTTGTTTGTTTGTTGGTTTGTTTGTTTGTTTGTTTGTTGGTTGGTTTGTTTGTTGGTGCGTTTGTCGGGGTGTTTGTTTGCTTGTTTTTTGCTTTTTGGGGGGGGTGGGGTAAAAGATTTCCATTTATTTTATTAAAACCTTTGTGAAGGGAATTCGTCTGCCATTTCACATTATTCATTGGCAACGAAAATGTTTTAATCCGGATTATTTTCTTCTGTAATCAAGTTGTAAAAGGATTAAGAAAATGTTTTACATGGATACAGTTTCTGATAACAGAACGTAAACTGAATTACAGAAAAACAAATCCCCATGATAACTAAATTATAAAACCCATGTTTCCTGTAAGACGTGAATTTTGAATTTGGAAAGCAAAATTACATCTATAAATTGGGGGGGGGGTCATAAGCCACTTTCACACAATAATAATTTCCCGGGAGAATCCCAGGAAATTTGGTTTCAACTGTTCACACTCGAGTTGCTAACCCAGGCATAGCCCTTTCCCGGCAACTAGTTACCCATGCTTGGGAGTAAGGTTTAAACGAGACAACCACGGGGTTAGCATGCCGAGAGTTCTTCCCGTCAGTATGAAACCGATATGGGTTAAAAATCCCCATGAATTTCCCAGGGTTTTATTTCCTTTGGATTTGGCTCTGTGATGTGTAAAGGGCTACTATATTATATGAGGAAATACAACAGGTCAAATTCTGCAATTTTAATTAAGATTTCCAATTGTATGGGGGGGCGGGGCGTTGCTTACCATACTCACAATCCAAAGCGTAAACATGCCCACTCCTCCAGAATACTTAGCAACAAGGCTCAGGGAGCTCAAGTATGTTAGCGGGTAATTGGTAAACAAATACAGATATTTATACAGCCAGGTGAATAATGCCGCTATGAATTCACTTCATTTGACTAAATGATAACGGTAGTTAAGATGATAAAACATTACGATAGGGCCACAGCGAATTCAAAATAAGTTTCTCCAGTTTTCAGAAGCTGTATCTTGAACGGAACTACAATCATTGTTACCGTAAATAAGTTTGCTTGTAATGTACATCAATTCAACCTGAACAGCTATACAATATCTAACCTGGAAAACAAAATAATGATGTATGTGCTTTTGGTTCTCGAGTATGGCATTACAATGTTGCTGGTTTTTACAATGCAACGAATCAGCCCCGCAGCCAAAAGTACGTGTTTTTAGACTAATCACGTTTGCAGATGAAGAACTTTCCAAACTATTGTTATGAACACTATACCGGTACGTACTAGATTTCTTTCCAAAGTTTACTATCAAAATAAAGCTCATTACCCAAAGAGCTCACCAATGAGTTGTTTCTGTCGCTGTAGTTTCTGCTGACCAACTTCATATTTTAAAATCTTTTTTGATGTGACTTTCAGAGCGTTGATGCAAAAAAACTTCTTCGACCATCATGCAGATGCCACAAATGTTAGCCTATCCCCAGCGATCAAGCCCCCGGAAGAAATCCACCAAATGGCACGGTGCGTTGCCGGTAAGCGCCATCGAGAAAGTCCTGACCCAGGACAACAAGTTTGCCGACAGTCTCCTCACTGAACAGCTGAGGCGAATCCAGACGGATCGCCACCGGGCCCAGAGGCTCCTAGACTGGCAGGAGCAGAGCTTCGTATTACGGCAGGCGATAAAGGAGACAGAGCTGCGAGAACTGGGTATCCCCCACACGTCCTTCCTACCGGAGATTGTGATGAAAATGACAGAGTCTGATGTGAGGGCGAGACGGCCGTTTGGGAGAGTGCAACGGAGTTCCACTCAGCTCGACATCAAGGAGAACACTAAATCTTTCCCCTCTTTGGAAGATCGACAGACCCGGGACAGTCGGAGAGCTCCAACAACAGCTAAGTCTGACCCTTTCCTTGAAGATATCCATACCAAGAATATCTACACTCGCCTCCACGGTATAGATCTACCTCTGTACGGCCCTGATGCCGATGCCAAACGCGAGGCACGAGAACAGGAGTTCATCCACTACCTCCAACGAAAACAGTCCAAGGCCAAGGTGACCCTAGACCCGAGGTTTAGAAAACTAGAGCAAACACTGATCCGGGACGGAACGAGCATTTTGCTGCCGAGTCTGAGCGGTGGATCACGGGGTGCAAATTTCGGTGACGATAGAAACTTGGCCAGTGTGAACCCGACTGCCACCAGATCGGCAAAGATGTTACGCAAGGTTCAAACGGAACTGTCTCAGAAACCTAAATCTGTATTTGCCAAATCAGTGTGGATAGACTTTTGATGTCGTTTCATCAGAGGAACTTGCTTTGGCCTGTTAGTTTGGAAAGTAAATCATGAAACGATCGTGTGTGACCCCAAGGGGTTGTGTTCCGTATTGCCAAGGAATGAGTGGGGGCGTTTCACCCCAGACCCTGCAAAAAGTTGCCTTTCTGATTTATTGAAAGGACTTGACGGAGCAGTTTATACGAACCACAAATTAATGTGGGCATGTTTGTACCTGTCACATTTTAAACAATAATTTGATACAAATATTTAAATTATAATGTTCTACTTATCAAATAAGATTCACTCTGTCTTTGTATTTGGTTTCCCGTAAATATACACTGCAAAAACGCTGGTGTTAAATTTACACCATGTTACATATAGATACCGTAGAGAGAATCAAAATTAACACCATAGGGTGTTGAAATAACACCAATGTAATTGCTTTGGCAGAAATTAGTGTTATTTTAACACACATTCGCGTAGATATTGATTCCTTTTTTCCGGTATCTATATGTGACAACACACTTATGGTGTCAATGTTAACACTCCAGTGTTCGAGGTGTAGCTTTCTTAGTGATAGGACCAACTGTTTTTGCTATTTCCTACATCAATATTTAGGCCCACAGGAAGTGGCGAAAGAACAATAAGGCCTAATTTGTCATTGTTTAGTCTGATTTTATACACCAGATAAAGTTGAATTTTCCCATTGAATTTTTGTCGTGTAACAGGTTAATGTAATGAACGATTAAATCACTGTGATAAAAGCAACGGATTGAGAAATGCCGAGAAAGTTTATTTCTGTTAGGTGCACTGCAAAAACTGGCGTGTTATTGATACCATGGTTGCTGTTACATAAATAATTACATTGGTGCTATTTAACACCATAATGATGTTAATTTTGATTATATCTTCGTTATCTGGTTTGATTGGCTGCATATTGCCCAACAACACCTTGTAAACCATAACATGGTGCTGTGTAAAAGGAATAGGTCTCATACTTCAAAACGTAGCTCCATATACCTTGCAGGAAAGTACACAATTTTGTTATTATTATTATTATTATTATTATTTATTCGACCAAAACAAACAAACAAACCAAAGTTACAATAGCACAAGAAAGAACATTAACGGAAAAACAGTTTCTGTACCATTTAGGAACACCGTGTCATCAGCAAATTAGGATAATCTGAAATTCCACATCACCAATCACAATACCCCGAACATTCTGATTGTTACATAAACATCATTGGGAAAAAGGGACCAATTACGGACTTAGCCCATCGCCTGTTCTATATAGCCACGCTCAATAGAAAACGACTCGGAAAGAATTCCGTGAACCAAAACTGAAAAAGTGGCTTCTTTACCAAAAACTTAAATCCGTCTTTTGATTGATGGTCCAAAATTATAACTTTCCAAAACCTTGTCAATAAAAATCAATGGAAAGTAAAATACCTAGTATATTGTTGATCTCCGTAAGATTAAGCAAATCATACATTGTGCAGATGTTTTCGCCAATAAAACAGCCTGCCATAAAACCTGTTTGGTGGTCTTGAATAATGACATGTGGGGAAAACAAGATTTCAGTCTTTCGACTATACAGGCAGAGCCAATTTTATAGTGTTCAAAAGGGTTATGGGACGCCAATTTTTGTATAACAACATTGTTCTGAGTCGAGCACCATAATCATGAGTATAACTCAAACAACGTACAAGGAAGCATAAGTCATCATGGAAAAAACTTCTTGATTCACAACTAAAACCGTCTGAACCTGGAGACTAATAATTTCTACAATTTTTGGTGCTCAATATGGGGTATGGTGTACCCCCCCCCCCCCCCCCCCCACCCCCATTGTGTCTTCGTTGTGCGCTTGGAATCTCAGGAATTCTTTACAGGATTTTAGGGATGTATTTCTGTACAAGAGGATACCTTCATTGAAGTTCCAATATCAACCGCTCACCCACCTGCGCGTTCCACAGCAGTAAACCAAGTTGATGTCGATGAGAGAGTGATCAGACCTATAACCAGGTTTAATATTACAACTAACTCTGAATTAAGTTCGGTAGAGTGTTTGTTTAAGGTGAGTGTCGGGTTGTCCAATGTTTATGAACGGAGATCGGGGTTAAAAACTCGCCACACATCCACAAGGTCTAGATCGTTTGGTGTACTTTTGGTACGACGAGTCGATCGAAAGGAGTCACTTTCTCAAAACTTGTACTTATCTGTTGGGCTTTTAAAATTTTATTTATGTGGTAGGTAAAAATAGCTGGGGGAGGAAATGCTCTCACATGACCATTCTATTGTATCTTGCCGGCCGGGTCATACACTGGATCAGAATGTACATGGGGCATTCTCCCCCACTGGGGTGACATCGTCTGTTAGATGACGTGAGATGGGGAATAATTTCAGCTTTCCTCCCGTTACAAAATCATATTAAGACATTCGATTCTATGTATATTAAATTAGTGCTATGCTGGTGATCCTTTTAACAATTTTTTCGGATTCAAATAGTTGTTTCAATCAGCCAGACTGCCATCATCTTTGTACAGACCATCGTATTACTTTAATTAGCGCTCTCGGTGGTCAATGGCAAGTTTAATTAATTTAACGGTCCTATTAAACAGCGCCCCCTAAAGGTTCGATAAATCTAGTTTAGTTAACGGTCCCTTTATATAGCGCCCTCTTTGATAAGTGTCAATGTAAATATTCCGCGTGACCTCGCAACTAACTCGGGGGGATAATGATAGCGTCGGTTTCTATGGGATTAAATAGTCGGATACCCTATACCGTTCCTAACGCAAATAAATTAAAACACTGTCTGGTACCTGGAAAATCGCTTCCGGAAGGGAGTGATACGCATGCGTGGCGTACCTAATGTTGTTGACGGAAGCGATTAACTGTGTACTTTGCAGATGTAAAAAGACAAGTTGCAGAATCAACTCGTGTATTTTTATGACTTCTGGTGTTGGAAAGTCAAGTGCAAGAAAATGGCTGAATCGCTAAGAAGGCTGTCAAAGACTGAAGCATTTTCGCTTCTGCAGGAGAAACTAGATAAATGGAGTGGAAATTTTTTGGTAAGTTTTATGGGTACCGAGTTTTATGGCCTGCAAAAGTGAGTTCGTTTCTCTGGTGCGTGGGTTTGTCGTGGGTTTAATGTTTGTTGCGTGGCCCGTTTTTCGCAGAAATATTTTTTAAAATGTTTTTTCTCGGGATGAATTTTGACAGATGATGCCACGGATAATGCACAAAATATATGTAACATGCAAAGCACCCCAGAAAACATCTGCACTGTCCAAACATTTCCCAAATATTAAATAACGAAAAAGACATGACAAACTTTGCTGAGTGACTGGCTTCAGGCATGTAATACCATGGAGGAAATACCTGGGGTTAAGATGTAACTAAAATAATTACTAAAAATGTAAGTCTAAGTTTCTGTGACCTGTCTAACTTTTTAAAGTCTTTAGTGACTGTTTTAGTGTTTAACTCTTTTACAAAAATTATTTTAGGGGCCACTCTGACTCAGAATAATCAATATTAAGAAATTTCAAGAGACACCAACCACCAAGGCATTAGTATGACATGATGGGGCAACAGAGGGGAGTATTGCATCCTTGAAGTATCAGGCCTGCAGGTACTTCTAGAAGTAGCCTGCAGGCAGTGTTTCACTTTGGATTAGTTGCCACTAACTTGTTAGTTGCTTTTGACATAGTTTTGTTTTTGCTATTTTGCGCACTGTTGTCAGATTTATGTCCTGGTCTAATAAGTAATAAATAACAATAGTGATAGTCTTTAGCCTTAGTTAGAGAAAGACTCTGCTTGGGTCGAAACGTGAACGTCAGACTGGTCACTGACTATTTTTTTGCATTCATACCATAATACCATAGGTCAATTAAATAACAATGTAGTAGTGACAACAATTAATAATTCTTAATTGAATTTTGTTAAATATTTAATTGATTTTAATTTGTATTCTATGAACTTTTTATCTTTCCTATTTATGACAGATAAACACCTGTGATGAGAATGTTAACCGCTGTTGTGAGTTGCTTGAGGTGACATCACGCCTACAGGGACAACTCTTTCTAATCCTTAATCTCTGTGCATCTGAAGGTATGTTGAGATCAAGCTTTCTGTTAGTCTTAAAGACAAAAAGAGCATACTGATCAAAACATTAAGTTGTTTCAGAACTACATGAACCATAACTTGGTGGTGTGCCAAGGCCGGGCAATCTAGCGCACCTGACTCAAGCTCTGGTGTTTCTGATCAGCAGAGTTTGGGTTTGAGTTCCAGTCATGACATTTGACCATTATCAATTTGTCCTTCGGACAGTAAGCCGTGTGTTGTGTAAGGCACATAAAAGAATCCAAGTACGCTAATCGTTAAGAAAATGGGTTTGCCCGGTGTTTCCCGCGTAGTTGGCAGCAGATTGCATCAGATCATATTTCAAACTTAGCTCTGCATGCCTGTCGAAAAAAATAATGAGTGCTTTGTGATGCTTTTCAAATGTGATAAGTGCCATATAAGAACTGCCTAATTATTATTTAAAATGATTATTGCAGGTTTTTGTCAGGCTTCCAAGCTACAGTGATTCACTTTTGATGAAACATCTTTGGTTTCATTTAGCAGATTGTACAAACGAAAATATTGTTGATTCCCTATTTAATGTTGTTGTGGTTTTCAGGAGGTATTTATGGCGGATGTGACGCTCTGAAGAACCGACTGCTCCCTTGGCTGACCCAAGGATTCACCTCAAGCAGTGCTACATCTGACTTGAGCCTGGATATGATCGCTGATGTTGCTAAGAAAGATCGTACCATATCCAAGCTGAGAGTTGACTTTGAGGGACAACTGGAAGACATTGAGGAAGACTTGAACCGATCCAGGAATGTGGCTGACAGTCTCAAGCTAGAGTAAGCTCTTCAATAGTTTTTTTACAAAATTACAGTTATGGACATTTGTTACAGGGCAGGTGTCTGCCAGTTTTGATGCTCATGGCTCATGAACATTATTACCCCTGGTCACTTGGCCATTTTACTTCATTCCTTTAAACCATCTTATCTCTCTTGGGAGTATACAGCCTGTGCTGCCAAGTATTTAGCGCACCAAGGTAAATCAATCACAAGAACCATCTCTGCCCTCACAGGTGCCCATTTACCCCTGGGTGATGAGAAGCAATTATAGTTAAAGGGACACGGTTTTCCTTTTACTTTGCGAACTAACACGGTCCGCCATTTTGTGGAGTCAATAATTTGACTCAACAAAATGGCTTAGTTCACGATGTAAAAGGAAAACCACGCAATTTGAGGCATATTTGTGTGGATCATTATATTCTACTTTTAAAACATCATTGTAACCATATGCATTTCATAACAAACGGTTTCAAAAGCTTTTCATAGACCAACTTGCCCGATCCAAGGCAACGTGTCTTGCTTGAGGACACAAGTGTCATTATTGGTGATTTCACTCTTTAATTCCCAAAGGCTTGGTGCCAATGCACTCTTTCTTCACAAAAGTTACAACAATCAGACTGCACTCTCATTGAGCAGAGATCAACAAATGCCCTGTTGTTATTTCCTGTACGCTCACAACTGATTAGGCCAATGACAGACAAGGAAATAGTTTCCATTCTTTGATGATGACGTTCCCATCAATCACTGTTTGATAACAAACAGGTAGATTCATAATTATATAAAAACACCTGTTTATTTGTTAGCTACTTGCATCAGCAGTTGATGGATTGATTAAAATGCTATTATGAAAATGAAGAATGAAATGTCTGACATCAGGCAGTACAAAAACAAGAAAGCCAAGGTATTTAATATTGCCTAAAGTAAAAATTTATTTAGACCTCAGATGGGAATCAGGAGTTATCACCAACGAGTTTGCAGGGCAATATTTTGCAGGCTTGCTTCCTGTTCAAGTTGCAATTTCCAAAGGTTAAAAATTAAATTAATACTTACATTGAATACAAGGATTCCTAGTTTTGTGAGTGTTTTTCTCTTCTATATCTTTTGACCAGAGTTGTGTGAGAGAGTTGCAACATGCTGCAATTAGTAACCATTTTCTGTGGTTCCCCCCCCAAAAAAAATGAAATAAAACCGACAAAAAAAACAAAAACTGCATGTGCGTACAATGGGTGCTAGACTGGACTGCACACTGGCCTGTGCTACATTTGAACTGAAAATGGTGTCCAGCAACCATGTGACCAAAATCAAATCTGGTCCCTCTCAATTTATATAGCTCTGCTTTAGGGCAGGTGCACTTAACTGTGATTTGCAAACTGTCTATATTGAAAATAATCCTGTCTTCTTGTAGGCCTACAGCGCTCAAATCCGTTAAACATATAGACGTTCATAGCGCATGAAAATTATTGCCCCAGACTTTGGGCCATTTATTTCACATTTCTTAAACTATCTCAGCTTCCTGCCATGGAAAGTGAGCTGCCAAGTACGAAACCAAGCTAAATCAATAACAAGAACATCTTTGCCTTCGAAGTTACCCCTTTGTTAAGTGTCTTGCTCAAGGACACAAGTGTCATGACCAGGATTCGAACCCACACCCCGATGACTTGGTCACCAGAACATAAGACCAGTGCACTAGACTGCTTGGACATGACACATCATGTATCTATAGGTTATCACAGGTATTTTTACTGTTACATTATTATCACTATTATTCTTTTCCTGTGGTTTTTTTTTAGGTTGGAAGAAACGAGAGCTCAGTTAGATGAAGAACGCTCAGCGTCGGCAGGAGAAGCTATTATCAATGAGGAGGATAGCATAAGACTCAACTCAAGGTACATTTTGGATAAACGTAATAATGATATTAATTATTTCAGTGCCCGTCTTTTTTAGGTTTTTCGAAATTTTGTATACAAAAAAAGGTCTTTCTCACCAAACAAAATCAATCTTTCTGATTTTTGTTGCCTTGGTACATCCAAAAGTCAATACTATTTCTTGAGTGATAATGCCCTCTCGTAATAACATGTACGGTCATACATGTACGATACGATTGATGACACTTTCAGAAACATAGATCGACATGTACGACCTTGGCACTGAAAGAGTTATCAGGTTCATACAATTATGAAGTGCCCGCTCACCTGGCCTAATGTTCAAGACACCCATGGAGTGTTCCTTTGATAACTAGTCACGGTATATAAACATTGTTCCTGCCTAAGGCCATGTGGTCCTTTTTGCTGCACTACAAGAAATATTCCTTAATAATGCTGCTTTACAAATAATATTAAATCCTCCCTAAACAAAGATCAATAATGAATGTATTGCGAACACTTGATCGAGAGGATTTATTTGTTTAAACAAAAAAGGAAAACAAAGTCTAACCCTCATCAAAGAGGTAAATTTGCAATTTTTCCTTCTCAAGAAACACCATGAATTGTAAACAGAACACCTTTTGATCACTTCCCGAAACTTGAACAGATCACTTCCTTTTCCTGCCTACCTCTGGAAAGAAAATTCCTAAGAAATTCATGTGTGTGTAGAAATAAAACATTCAAAAAGAAATCACGAAGGTGTTCAAACTTAGCACGTCCTAGTCCTGCCTACGCTTCTTAATATTTTTGTTCATATGAATTCTCCTATGGAGAAATAAAGCATTCGATAAAAGAACAAACCAAGAGTTTCAAACTGAACACTTAATTCCTGCCTACGCTTCCTAATATTTGTTTTTATGGAATTCTCCTGTAGAGAAATGAAACATTCAAAAAGTAATCACCAAGATGTTCAAACTAAGCACGTCCTAGTCCTGCCTACACTTCCTAATATTTGTGTTTATGGAATCTCCTGTAGAGAAATAAAGCATTCAAAAAGAACACACCAAGAGTTTCAAACAGAACACTTCCTCTCCCCTTCTTGACTCTCTGGATATTTTTTCCCCTTGGCAATTCTGTAAAGAATTTTTTCCAAGGAATTATTGTACAATGCAACACCCCTCACCCAACACTTACATTGTCAGTGATACAATCGGTAACTTCATTTCTTGTTTCTACAATGTCTTAGTATGAAATCCCTGAAGGATGAGCTGAGAATGTACAAGTCCCGCGTTGGAGTCTTGGAGAACTATGAAGTGGAATCTCGCCGTCTCAGAGATGATGTTAACCTTCTCAGAGAAGAGAAGGCAATTTTGACTGGAAGGTAAATTTAAAGATTGCTCCATGAGACTCTTTAACCACTAAACACCAGAAGTCGTATACGTGCAAAATTTTCGAAGGCTCCGGCAGAGAGGCTGACAAAATTGCATTTATCATTATGTGAATTAGCCACAAACTCTAAATTCTTCTCTTTTTCATCGTGACCCTTGTCAACTGTTGTCAGTAAAGTAATTATAAGATAAACACTGCACCCTGGCACCTTCAGTTTCTTATAAGGCCAGTGAGTGACCATGAGCTGGGTTCATGCCTTATCAATTACATTGGTAATATGTTAAAAGATCTATAGTGGCTGGGACTGGCCTCGGACCAGCTGCTGGTGGCTATAATCACGCAAACGTTGAAAAAATTGATGGACAAATTGTCTCGTAATCAATTTCTTGAGACATACTTGGTCAATTTTTATGATTCATAGTTGCTTGCATAATAGTTTTAGACACTTTTCCCAATACAAGAGTATAAAGAAGAACCTAGTAGAATTGTGTAGATATTTTTTGCTACTTTACCTGCAGACATTGACTCAATGAACTGCCTCAATTAACTCACGATTAGATAAGAGAGATAATGTTGAAAACTCCTCCATCCCCAACTGTGATACTGACCCGAGTTTGTCATTGGCAAACTCGGGTCCACTCGTAATGAGTGATTAACGTAATTGAGTGGCCTTTTGTTTTCGGCAGTTGACATATAGCCTGCCCAGAACTGTCCTTCTAGATAGTTTGAAATAAACCCATAGATTGAGTGAAATAACAAACTTCTGGCCATCATTATTTCAGGATGGACTATCTGACAGCTTCGCTGCCTCCAACAAGTTCCCGCTCCACCGTGTCAGTGAGTAGTGATGTGGTACAGCGAGTACGACAAGCTCATCTGGTGACTCGGTTCGGTGACATGTTCTCACGGGATCGCATGGATGCAATGGATATACTGCGTGCTCTGTCGGATGATCATGAAATAAATCAACGCATTGTCTTTGCATGCGTGGAAGTGAGTTTTTATTTTTTTGTGATAAAAGCTACAGATATAAAATAATTTGATGTGAGTTTGATTTAAAGCTTTGCATGGTGGAGATACAATTTAATAGGGTTTGTGTTAACACCATGAGTAGGATTTGAAACTTTGCTTGGTGGAGATACAATCTAGTAAGGTTTGCAGTAACACCATGTACATGAGTAGGATTTGAAACTTTGCATGGTGGAGATACAATCTAGTAAGGTTTGCAGTAACACCATGTACATGAGTAGGATTTGAAACTTTGCATGGTGGAGATACAATCTAGTAAGGTTTGCAGTAACACCATGCACATGAGTAGGATTTGAAACTTTGCATGGTGGAGATACAATCTAGTAAGGTTTGCAGTAACACCATGTACATGAGTAGGATTTGAAACTTTGCATGGTGGAGATACAATCTAGTAAAGTTTGCAGTAACACCATGTACATGAGTAGGATTTGAAACTTTGCATGGTGGAGATACAATCTAGTAAGGTTTGCAGTAACACCATGTACATGAGTAGGATTTGAAACTTTGCATGGTGGAGATACAATCTAGTAAGGTTTGCAGTAACACCATGCACATGAGTAGGATTTGAAACTTTGCATGGTGGAGATACAATCTAGTAAGGTTTGCAGTAACACCATGTACATGAGTAGGATTTGAAACTTTGCATGGTGGAGATACAATCTAGTAAAGTTTGCAGTAACACCATGTACATGAGTAGGATTTGAAACTTTGCATGGTGGAGATACAATCTAGTAAGGTTTGCAGTAACACCATGTACATGAGTAGGATTAGAAACTTTGCATGACGTGGAGATACAATCTAGTAAGGTTTGCAGTAACACCATGTACATGAGTAGGATTTGAAACTTTGCATGGTGGAGATACAATCTAGTAAGGTTTGCAGTAACACCATGTACATGAGTAGGATTTGAAACTTTGCATGGTGGAGATACAATCTAGTAAGGTTTGCAGTAACACCATGTACCTGAGTAGGATTTGAAACTTTCCATGTTTGAGATACAGTAAGGTTTGCAGTAACACCAAAATACATGTCAGTTTCTTCCCACGTACTGTCTCGTGAAAGAGGAGGGGCTACCCCGGTGTTTCAGGATTGGCTAATGCACCCTCTCTTAGCATGTTTGTAGTTTAGTTTATGTGATGCACAATTGGACGTACTCTCATAAATTAAATTTCTGCAAAATAAATGAGTGCATTTTATTCTGTTAACAGGAAGCGTTCAACTGTGCTAAGAAGGCATATCGATTGTATCGCAACAAAGTCCGCAGCACCCTTCAGATAACTCACACTGGACCTGAGACTCTGGATGAAGCCGTGCAGAATTACGTCAACAAAAACGGACAATTGCTGGATGTTCACAGCATTGTACAGGTAGGACAGCTTCAAATAAGATCTTTCAAAGATAACGGCCAGTTCCACACGAATACCAGGTATCTCATATGCATAAAAGACAGGATAAAGACAGGGGACTATTCTCTACTCCAACCAAAAATGCATCTCATAGCACCATTATAGAAGAAGGTCATAAACGCACTATTCCCCACACTCAATTGAGGGATAAAGACGGGACTAGTCAACCCAGGCCAATTGTGAAATAACTGATTGTAATTATTCTGTGTTAACTGATGACCCGTCTGTTTATTCCTCTTGTAGGATGTCCTGTTGGCAATGAATACCCACCCGGTACTCTCCTACCCACCCGAGGTGGACTTTAAAGCTTTGTCTCTGTTCATCCGTGAATTGGTCAAGGTGACATGGGACATGAGTGCCTTACCCAACCCACTGGACATCGTCCTGGCTCGGGCAGCTGAACTCTTTGACGATCTCAAGTAAGTTTGTCAACAAAACAAAAAATTTGTGTTTCAATAGACTGTGCAAGTCTCGCGCGCATTCGAACTTCCGGGACCATAGTGGTCCCAACCATATGGAGTTTTACGTGGGCGAGATTTTGTTTCGTCAATTATTTTAGTTTAACGTAGTTTGTGACCTAGAAAATTATACATGTTGTTGGGAACGCAATACTAAGTGATAACAAAATATGAAAGTAAAACCAATTCAACAATATAACGAAGAAAACCCGAGAATTAAACTTGACCTCAGCTTCCTGCAATAAATTAAGAATTTTGTGCTCACCTCCGATCATAAAACTTATGTAAAAGCTTGTTTTGGATGCGCGATTATAATCGCCAGATGCTGTAATTGCAAAGCAAACCCTTTTCATTGCAGTCTATGGTGTTGAGGCGTCGGCATTCCTCTTT
Organism: Leptasterias polaris; assembly: GCA_037783415.1. Classification (NCBI taxonomy): domain Eukaryota; kingdom Metazoa; phylum Echinodermata; class Asteroidea; order Forcipulatida; family Asteriidae; genus Leptasterias; species Leptasterias polaris. Next base: position 1,072,534 of record JAZGTN010000192.1, read on the forward strand.
AAACTGCGATACGGGTCAATTTAAAACCCGTTTGACCTTCACGAATCTGCGTAAGGGGTTTCTAAAAAGTTAACATCAAAAAAGCATCCTTGTCCCAGAGTTTTAATTTGTTTTTAATAATAATTAACCCACTTTGGCGTATTTTTTTAAAAAGCTAAAACTAATTTCATGAAATTGTAATGATTTATTTTTGTTGTTCAGATTTTGTCATGAGATATAATTTAAAACAAAGATTTGATTTCAGAAATAAAAATGTTCTTCGTTTGACGTGTTTTCTCGTTCAGATACGCGCGAGACTTGCACAGCCTATTGACATGTCCCCAGACATTTCACTGGCGGAATGCAACAAGACAACAACAGAAAATGTTGAGTCTGCTGGCATGTTGTGGCCCAGCGGTGTGGCATCACAGGCTGTATATTCCCCAAAAGAAGCTGAGAGGGTTTAAGGAATGAAATAAATGGCCCAGTGACCAGGGGTAATAATGTTGGAGCATCACAGAGTAACGGATTTGGACGCTTTATAAGAAGCCACTACTACTACTACTTTAACATGTTTTAACAAACTTGTATTCGAGTTCTCAATCCTTGAGTCTCTTTCTGAGTAATTTAGATCTAGTCTAAGCGTCAAGTCACAAAATTGAAGTCTGACGGCCATGTTATACCAGTGTTGTAGGTCTCGGTCTCGGACCCTTGCGGTCTCGAATATTTGCCTGGTCTCGCTTCGAGACCAGCAAAATATGCAAATTTATTCGATTTATTCATATTCCTTCGCGATCATTTATCACGATAAACAGATAGCAAATAGTTTAAGAAAACTTGCAGTTTGTACAGACAACCTCGCTTGTGGTTGTGTGAGCTTGCACGCAGCGAGCTATATGTACTGTACATGTACACATAGTGCCATGTGTGTGCTTGTGCCATCGGCTTTACCCATCATGAGTTTGATAAAAATTGGGAGCGAGTTTCTAGCTATGACCAAAACATGCACTACTCGTTGTGAAAGGTAAACAGGTGCATACACTACAGTACGAGTTCGCTAGAGTAGCACGATAAAATAAAGTTTTCGCTGTCTTTTTTAAACGATTATTACAAGATGTCCAGTAATTCTGCTGTGATAAGATTTGGTTGTAAGGACCATAAAGACCATAAAGAGATCATGGACGCCAAAGCAGGTAACAAGAAACATTCTGCAGTTTGCATTTTCTGCTCAACGACAAATCGAATCACGGATAATCGGGGACAAGTTCAGTATTCACTATGCATTTTAAGTCGGGCCCATAAAGCCAAACACAAATTAACATTATTCAAATTGATTTCATTGCTCATGATTCTCAGTAAACTGCAAATTGAATGTCAATTATAACACTGATTAAGCCATATCTTAGTTTCACTTTTGTATATGATATTCATGAAAGTGGATAAAAATGTAACGTTTTTACATTATGATCAAGAACACCCCCAATGACAATGCACGTTTGTCAGCAGAGATGCTGTCCATGTTTCTGAAGTACCTATACAAAAAACAACTGTTTTGGCACATTCCTGAATCCGACAGAACAAACTTATTATATTTGATTGTTGATAAATATTGTATTATCCAGTACAGTATTGTTGTAAAACAAGTACACAAAAGATTTCACAGTAATTATCTAACAGCAAAAGACATACTCAGCTTGTTTTACATCAATAAAAGACTTTCATTTCATTTATTATATGTAATTTACACATGTGGTCTCGAGGTCTCGGACTCCCAGGTCTCGACTACAACACTGTGTTATACAAGGAAATTTACAGACAACCAGTTATAAGCAATATCCAATAAGAAAATTCATTCATATTTCAGTTTCCTTGTCACTTCTTGGAGATAGTGAGTTACAGCTAGAAGAATATCTCTTGTTATGCAAACTTGTTTCTTTTTTTTCCAAGTTGCCTGAACAAATTTGCCCTGTCACAAGACATTTTAAAAGTTTAAGAACTAGCCAAAACCTGACACACATACATGCAGTTTTAACATTACAATGTTGCATTTTTTACCCATCAGCTGTTACTATAAAAAAACCTTTATTTTGATTGCTGCAATAAACATGTTTATTAGTATGAATATTTTTGTAAAAAACGTAAACAGTATTTGATTTTTGTTTACTGTAACAGGATTGAATGAAAATTTAGCAGGCTTTTTATGGTTTGTGTTTATTAAAAACTACAAGACGCACTGGGTAAACTCTTTCAGAAACCAATGAAGTAATGTACCTTTAATTACGCTAGGTCTGGTTTGGCCCATTTGACCCTGAACATTTCGATTTTAAGTTTTAAAAGCTGTTTTCATACATTTGAGAAAGTTATAGGCTTTCATTTAATGTATTGCACGAAAATCTGCCAAAGATAAGTGGTAGATAATTAAAAACTAAAAAACAAATTTTGTCAGGATCCCGTTGCGAGGCCCATCTCACCCCCATCAGCCATGTACAAACAATTTTGCTTGTTCCATGTATTTTGTGCATTTCTTTGGCACTGTGAAAGTTTGTGTATGTTTTTGGTGTAAACAGCATTGTCTGTCAAAGTTTGTTTAGAGAAATTTTGTTTAAACAAATTTCTTTCTGCAAAAATCGGGCCATACAACTTTAATAACGATTTCTCTACATTTTTTTCTTCAGGTACCGGCGCAGCTATGACTCTGAATATTCAGCACCTTTGGTCAACCATTTCATCTGGCCTGCACTACAGGAAGTCATGACTGGTAGGATTCTACTTAAAGGAGAGGCAGTAACCAGACGCGGTGCTACCCTTGTAAGTCACCCAGATTTTTTCAATTCTCCCTAAAAAAATTGATTGATGATGTTATGGCTTCTAGTCAACGGGCACATTTGGTGGTCTGGAGGTAAGACCTCTGTTCAAGAATGCAGGGGTCTTGGGTTTGAATCCCGACCGTGAAGTAATACCGCGAAGTATGCCTTTGGTTTTTTTGTGTGCAGGACTACGTATAGGCAATAAGTATAGCCCCCGGCGATTGACTTGGTGCTCCTTGAAGAGTTCCATATACATTTGAATCATTAAGATGCCCCTCATTGATTGAAAGAAAACTTCCTTGCCCTTACAAGAGTCAAACATCCAGCCTGAAATTTTTACTTATGAAGAACTACATCTCTAGTAAAATATCACTTTGTGTGTTGTTTTTTTTTGGGGGGGCAGCTTTTGAGTTACATCATTCCTTTTCTTCTTCGTTTAGAGAACCCTGTTATTACCCCCTAATCATCAAACTCCAAACAATACAATTTTCTAAATGTTAGTTAATTGTATGAGAAACAATAAGGTTTACACAAAAACTGATTCAAAATCATAAAAAATGTGCTGTTGATGTGGCCTGGATTACTAACCATATATGTTCCCTTTTGTTTCTTTTGCAAATGTGATCAAAATCCCTGACCAAACATGACCCATTTTCATTGTTTTTATTAAAACGGGAACAGCAAATTTGGTTAAGTTTTCAAAAGTTGATCCTATGACCTGTGGTTATTAAAAAACTAAAGGGTGGATGTAAATTCAACCCTTCCCCAGAAAAACAATGATGCACTATCCTCTTTAAAGGTAGGGTTACAGATTTGTTTTTTGTCAGCGTAATGCTGATTTATAGGCAAAACTATAAAATAAAGATACAATAAAAATCAGCTGAATACAGCGTCCACTTGCTGAGAAAACAGCCAATAACTGTCACAGTATTTTCACAAGAACAAAGAATCCATCCACATTTAGCGTGGTAACAGCGGGTACCAACCGCATCTCTGGCCACAGCATTCGGGAACGGACACCAACCCTCAGAAATTTGACGGACGATTCATGCATGAATCGTTTCCCAGACGGGAGATTCAATTGTCCAAACCATATTACTTTGAGGGGGAATCATTTCTCCAAATAGTTTATACTATTTTAACAGCTGCAATGCTCCTCACCAAGTAAATTTGTATGGTCATTTATTGGTTAAGTATTTACCAATCTGTGACCCTACCTATTATTCCTTCACATAATCTGGAGTCAGTACCTCACTGATATTTCCTTGAACAATTCATTATGTCCTTATTGAAAACCAGATGATGGAACTTACTCATATAAAATAACCAATGTGTATGGTCTCTTTAAACACCTAGCTATGAGGCAATTGATTCAATTGATTATGGCCGGGTTGCTTTGTACACAAATCAATAAGGGCCAGCCATTGAGTTGATCTAAGAAGACAAATACCCTGGGGTTTGATGTTAGTGGGACGAGGCTCCTGCGTAAACACAGCTTTGTCAAAGGAAATTAATAAAAATGTGCTGTGCTGAATACAGTCAAGGGATACACTGTGTGTAAATATGTCATTGGACAAGTTTACATACATAGTGACTGGCCAAGGATTTTTTTCTTAGTAATGAAAAACGGAAATAGGTGAAAAAAGAAATTCACTTAATACAAATACACATCATTTTATTTACTGAAGTTGGAGATCAAATACGATATGCCAAATTTACAATCAGCAGATGTAGTGTGTGCAGTCTTTCTTAGACAAAGTGGCATCAGTTTTGATTTGCTTTGATGTCATTCATCTGAACAGAGTTGTCTGCTTAGAACTCTGGATGAGAACTCAGAGTAGCTCTCTTTGATTTTTGAAATCCTTTTTTAGTCCACTTTTATCAAGCTTTTATTTGTCTATTTTTTCCCCCTCTGGTATGGAATTATGGCGCATTTGGAAACCAAGGCTTAAGATGTGGCTCCTTCAGTGATTATGCAATTTCTGTATGTGGGCGTTAAATTTGGGAATGGAGCCAAAGCCTGCATCAAAACCGTTGAAACATTTTTAATATCTAATGGACATTTTCTTAAATGGATATTTATTCGCCCTTCCTGAAAATTAAACAAAAGCGTTTTTAATATATACTGTCAGGGGTTTTAGTTTCAACTCTTTTGAAGCACTCTTTAAAAGGTGGTATCTAAAAATGTTCCTTTATAGCGTTTCGACAAGCTCGTCTCTTCGTGAAAATGGTGGCAATAAGCGGCATTAATTGAACACCCACTTCCTCTATCCCTTTCACTTGTTACTTGATATCTCAGCAATGTTCCATTCGTGTCTTTAGTACGTGATTAATTGCAATTTCGATGATGTTGATAATAGCACGGCTATGTGCCACGGCTGCCAAGTGTTCTTGCTCAGGGCACCTGATCATTATTAGCTCTCTCGTTGAATCGGTTATTTCATTACAAAAACCAGCTGTGATGTGAAACACAATATTACACACACACACAAAAACCCATCCAAGCCCTCTTGGGGTACCCATCTTACTCCTGGGTGAAGAGAAGCAATTATAGAAAGTGTCTTGCTCAAGGACACAAGTGTAGTGACTGGCCATAACTAATGATAATGTTTGTTTTGTTGCATGTAGTCCTCCCCTAGACGGAGTCGCAGTCCGAGCAGAGCCGTCACCCCGAGGAGCGGAAGGTCTCCAAGCCCCCGCCGCTTGAATGGAACTCCGAGTCCAACAGGTGAGTACAGAGCTTGCAATAATGTAAAAATACTTCCTGTTTAGTAACATCCTTTTTAAAAAATTTTAAACTTGTATGTATCATACTGTTGAAATGCCCCACATGTTTCAATGACAAAGCATGCAATAAATGTTCTCCTATCATGCCAGTTTTTAAAAGTCTGTCTGTTGAACAAAAACCTGGCGTTCAAAGACTCCCTTTAGTTGCGATTCATGGGCCAAGCGGTCAACAGCACCGGACTCAAGCTCTGGTGTTTCTGATCAGCAGAGTGTGGGTTCAAGTCCTTGTCTCGACACTGGTGTTCTTAAGCAAGACACTTAAACCATTATTGCTTTGTCCTTCGGATAGGATGTAAAGCGAGGCTCCATCTGTGGTGAGATTCGAACCGGGGTCAGATACTTTAAGCCAGCCATGTTTGTTGTTTTACTGGTCCACAGGCTTAAAGTGTCCATATTTTAAAGTCTCTTACGTGTATGTCAATAGTAAGCAACTGACTAAATCAGCCAGACCGATTGTGCAACATTTTGACTGGTCCTTGGGCGTTTTAACTAGCATTTTGGCAAGCGGAAGGGAGTAAGGGTTAATAAACATTTGAATCTCAAGCAAGGACTTGCTCCTGCCATGGGTGCATTTCATTCCCCGCACACACGACTGAAATGCGGGGAATGTCAGTTTCAGAGTGGAAATGCCGTGGTAGGCAGCACTGGGAGATTGGGACTCGGTATTAAGCCATGTGTGACACTCGTGTTACTTGAACATTTATTATCCCTGTCATCATGGCTAGCTGCTTCCTTCCCAGAACTATCTCCCAGCTCACCTAGGGAGTTAAGCAGTCGTGATGCTACTTCAACATGTAGGCATATATATTTCCTCCTTAGTTGAACACACAAAGTGTCTCAGAACACTCACATGAGTTCCCATCGGGAGTGTGTCATGTCTGAACCTTCTAATGCACTGGACTCAAGTTCTACTGTTTAGGTCATCATCAGGGTTGGAGTTCGCGTATCCCGATCATGACACTTGTGTCCTTGAGCAAGATGCTTGACTCTAATTGCTTCTCTTCACCCATGGGTATAAATGGGTACCAGCGAGGGAAGAGGTTAATTGTGTTTGAAAAAGCCTCCAGATTGCCACGGCAGCCCAGGGCTGTTTTTTTTTCTTCAGGGGGGTGCTTGAAAGAATATACAGTGGTAGCCCATGACCAGGGCACTAACTCAAAGCACATTGATAAATTATAGTAAAATGCCCTATATGAGAACTAGTAATTGTTATTATTATTATTATTATTGATGGTTTATTAAAATTGCACTTGTAGCCAATGGCTAAATTGCGTCAATTTTTACAATAAAAATTTAAAAATATTAAACAATAAAAAGGAAATGCCAGGGCCCAGTATCATAAAGCTATTGACAAATTGCGTAGCACAGATAATTCATGCTTAGCAGAAACAGGTTACCAGCCAAAATACCATGTATTGTATATTGTTTGCGCCTGGTTTCCTGCCTATATTTGCTTAGCAGATACATTTGCTAAGAACCATTTTCTGCTTATATTATGAAAGGAATTGAGACCTGTTCATAAACTTAACAAGATTGTTTTATAGTTTTTGGCCCGAGTGCTATGTACTTTGCTCCGTAAATAAAACTGCATAACAACAATATTTTCTCATTAAAAGCATTCAGAAATGTGGTTAGACACTGAACAAACACGCATCTTTCCAGTTAAGAGAAACGCACAGGCTGTTCTAGTCGGCCATTGACAGCCAGTTTTAGGGTTAATTCAATTTCTGCCGTTTCTCAGTACTCCTATTGGAACTTGATACAATGTACACTCACCATGTATTAAGTTTCATGGGCAAGTCATCACTATGAGTATGATTGATAATGTAATTTTTTTTTTTTTTTTTTTTTACTTTGAAATATGTACTTTATTCACTTTAATTTTAGAAGGGTTGAATTTAATCTAGCGGAATATTGGGGTAGTTTTGTTTCAGTAATTTACTCTGGGTCTAACTGTGTGCTTCATTTTACGCATGCAGAGCTGCGTTTATGGATTGATTGTTGTTCTACAACACATAAGGCTATCATCAATAAAAGCCCATATGTACGTCCCAATGCGCATGATCGGCGTGCTAAAGGATTCTGGATGAAATCTGAGTCCAAGCAACACCGGAAACCATCATGGGCGTGTAGATTTAGAAGCAATGCAGTACACAACTATCAATTATGGCATATAGTTCCAAGAAACTACAGCAAGGTATCCGTATTGAAGCCTTTGATTTATTTTTTAACTGTACTCAGTTTTCCAAATGCATTGCAGTATATTTTTAAGATGGCACTTAATTGTGCATGGGCTATTGACATTTTACACCATAAGTTAGAGACTTTTGATGTGTCCAGTAGTGACCAGAGGTCAAAATTGCGGGGAAAATAGAGACATTTTAAGAAAGCACGCACGAACAACATAACATTGGTAATTGTCAAAGACCGGTATCAGCAATTTATGTGACCAAACATACATGAAACGACACATCTGAGTAAAATTTAAGCTCAATCGCGGTTATTGGATTCATAGTGGGGGGAAAATTTTGTATGCTAGCCCTTTATGTTTTTTACTGAGTAGAGCATGTAGTTTTGGTCTTGTGAGATCCAAATTAATTGATTAAAAAAACTATTAAGATAAAAAATGATGAGTTAATAACAAGTAACAAAAATGAAAAAGTACAAATACTTGACAAAGAAAAGGATATTAATCACAAATATTTATTTTTATTTTTTTCTATATATGTGCGTGAATTGAAATGTCATTTAGCCTTCGACTCTTCTACAATCCTGACCATATCTCGTTGGGCCCCCGTTCAATGTTGGCTCTCATTGCGCGGTCTGCACTCCAGCTGGGGTTCACAGCATTGAGCGGGGGACCAGGGGAGGGTATGTTTATTGTCATGTGGCCCAAGCATTTTGGTCAGGATTGAAGTGTCCAAACGCCAGGCCATGAACAAATTATGCATTCCCTTTAATAACTTGTCAGCTTTCAGTACGCTCACCGTCCAGTGTTCCCTTTAAAATATCTCTGTACATAGTATTACTATTGACATCCAGTGTAATTGGAGTACGGACGGACACACTTCAATTGCATCTCATATAACCCCTAATTATTGAAGTGAGTGACCGCACGAATCAATTGCGCTCTATTTTCAGCCCATGGAAACAATAACTGTTCAATTTAAATCAAACATGTGGAGACAGGCTTGTTGTGTTGCCTGTGATGCCAGACAGGAGTGTATATTTACGCAGGCATTGGAATTGAGCGAAAAAGCGTGCGTCGATTCAGTGACATTATGTACACAGTGCTACCACGCTTTGCTATCTGCTGGACTACTGCATTATGGACAGAAACTTCTCTGCAGTAGGACTGGCATAAAAGTAAATTCCTGTTGTTGGTTTAGTAAAAAAATTAGATATAAAAACTTGGAATGCGCCGATTTATGTTCAGACCTCTGGTTTTGCATTTTGTCTGCTCATATCTTGCTTTTGCATGTTAATGATCTCCTGGTCAATAAAGTTTAATATGTCAAAGTTTTTCTCAAAATTAAGTAATTGGCAAAAAGAGACATGCCTATTTTAAGAAAAAATATCTGTGGATTTTGATTTGTGTTTCCAGATTTATAAGCATTTTACACTTAATTCCCTTTTAATCATATATGAAACTTGTAAATAGTGACTACATAGTACTCAGCAGATGATTTGTTGTGGTATATAGAGAGTCTGTAAATCCTCTATAATGTGACATGTTCAGTGAGGTTTCACGCTTGACCAAGAAGAGAACTCGTCAAATCATTATTTGGTAATACAACCTCAGATCAATGCCGAGTCTTCTTCCTTTCCGTGGAAGACGGTCGCAGAAAATTAAATGGAATTAGTTCGTGTATGTCTGACATTTGTTTTGCATTTCTATTGATTCTTCAATAGGTTCCCGACCAGGAAGCAGCTTGTCTCCGAGGCCCATGAGTGCGTCATCTTCTTTTTCAAGTTACTAAGAACGGTTTTTATCATCGTTTGGCCGACTGCATCCACAGGTATTGACCATACATAAGTGAGTACATTCCGTCCATGATAAATTATATTAGAGTTGATAATGTATCCATTATTGATCACATTTATACTCAATCCAGTATGGATCACACTGGGATTATTTAAATTCTGTCCATTTTTTAATCATATGATTGGAATGTGATAATTAATTAAGAATCACATTTGTTTGACTGTTATTGAACATTATCCAGAAATGAAAATCGTTACTTTATTGAGCGTATTAGAAATTGATATTTCAGCAAAATATAATGTTATCTATGCAAAGTGTTCCTTGAAACGGCTACAGCTTTTAAGGTGAATGGGACATCAGACACTTTGACCTTAATTGAAATTTGGCTCTAGCTCAGGCTCCGTCAGTTATTTTGAAAACATCTGCTTTCTGTATGGGGCTTCAAACAGTGCCTAGATGTACCCGTCTGGGCCCTAATTTCATGGCGTACTACTTACTGCAGAAGCTATGGGCTAATATTTGTTATCAGTATTTACAGTATGCCTTTTCATATATTTTTCAGTTTTGTTTTAGGAAGGAAGTGTGTTGTTTTTACGTTTAGCAGATTTGAAACTGAGTGTGAGATGTGTTTCAAGTAAATCAAGTTTTTATTATACTGTAAGATTTGAATATTTCTCCTGTTTGGTGTAACTTGATATTTTGAACAGTAATATTTAAAGTTACTGAAAGGGGTTCTTTCGTCATGATCAAATCAGGCCAGTGGCTGTCAATGGAAATAAGAATGCGCGGGCAGCCTCAATAGATACGATGAGGAGAATAGAGTGCACACATGCAGTAACTGGGTGAGAGTTCCTAATTCCATGTGCAGCCACAGGCCTGCTTTGTTCATGATGACAGCCCTTTAAAGTGGACCAGCAATGTATAAATTGATTATATTTTATCAGATACAATGATGAATTACTACACTAAATAACTAGCTAACTGATTGATGGTTGGTTGGTTAACTGATTAATTGATGATTGATTGATTGATCTATATGTCCATCATTTGATTTTTATTTTTTTTAAATATTGATAAAGTATTTCAAGACTAATTTATTTTGATTAATTGATAGATTAATTTTAGTATTTCTGTATTCATAGTTCCCCTTGCTTGAATGAATGATTTATAATAGTATTACTGAATTGAACTTTAATTGATCAGTTTTATTAGTCAGCCAGTTTTTATCCCAGATTGAGCATTGGACAAGGTCTCAAAATGGCCATTGAATCTTTGACCAGAACTGATTGTCTAAAACAGACCCGCAAGGGCAAGGTTGAAAGCTTGGAAGTCTGTCTCAACCTCACCGGTTACAGTTTGCATGCGCCTGGGTTCCCAATTGTTTTTAGTCCAAACATTTGCTCAACGTTTAAGCTTCACACCATTAGAAATGGAATGGCACTGATGCAGAAAACATGGTTAGAAGAGTTAAGAATAAAGCTTCTGTGAGTGACATGAAGGTTACGACTTATGTATAGGCGAGGGTTGTTTTTCCATACCAATCGGATTTGAGCAGACAAGATTAATATAAGCTATTATGAAACTAAAATTGTGGAATTTAGGCTTATGGAAGCGTTTTTGATAAGATTACGCTTGGTATTATTAAGGGAGATGTAAACATTATTACTTTATAAGATGTTCCTGCAATATCCATGTATCATTTAGGGGTTTAAAAAACATATAAGAGATCAATATAAGTCTGGGTTTTATATCATGTCGGTTAGGAGTTAAAGATTTAGTCAGCTAAGCCAAACAGATTTGAACGGATAGCTTTACCCAATTCCGTGAGAGCTGCTCAAGCGGAAAATATTGCTTACCAGTTTCCTGATGAACAAGTGTATAAGCAGGACACCAGTCACAAATGGTAAATTGCAAGTTGGCTGGTAACCTTGTTATGGTAAGCACGATTGTTTTGTGCTTAGCTAATTTGTGTCATTAAGTAGCTCTATTGCATTGTCTTAACCACAGTTGGGCAGGGATCGGAAGGCTCCCCCAAATGAGATCTAAAAAAAGGGACAAATGAACAATTTGATACATTAAACCCCTCCACCCCCCCTGAAAATGTCTGATTACTCCACTGGATTTGGTCCTGTTTTTTCAAAAGATTATTTGAGAGCCAGAAAACATATGTAGGTAAATCATTTCAGATATATCTCAGTGGACAGGTGTTTTGTCCGGATTGCATCATTTTGGGGCGTTTAGCTTTGCCTCCATTTTCTTTAAAGAAGTGAATTTTTGCTGCTGTTGTGTGAAAAGTATGAACATCTTTCAAAATTAAAAATTACAATTGGGTCTGCATATTAAAGGAAGTACTTGAAGTTATTTAGGTGTAATAAGTGTGCGCTTTAAGTGCTTTTTGCTCATTTGGTTTTAAATGAATCTACATAGCACAAAAGTTATTTCATCTTTACACATTGTGCAAATGTGAATTTAAGTTGTACAATCAAGGTTATTTGTAGCCATACCAGCCAATCTGATCTGGACCAATTGGGGCTGACCTAGATCTTACTAATCAGATTACACCGGTTGCCTGAATAAGAAGGACCCACTTCAAATGTGTACATTGCTAAAAAAGAACAGCCAAGAAAGAAAATAGGTTCGTTTAAGTGTTAGATTCGAGGTACTATGGCAGATTTAAACTCAATGACTGAAAAATCGCCCCCGGTTTATGACAGAGTCCTTGGAAATGTTTGCCAGCACACGAGAGCATTACTGTATAGTCTCACAGATTCTGGCGCATTTGTACCTATACTGCTCAAGTTGAGATGCTAATACAAGTCCACTGCCTAGAGGCAGTCTAGCGGCAGTAAACCATCCTTAGTTGACATGAATATTTCAAGTTGTACATTCCATAAGTTAAAGAGAAGGTATCGCAATGGATACTTTCAGATTATGTATTCGAAGGCTGCTTGAAATGATAGTAAAAATTACCAATATCCTTGAAAATATTGCCACGGGGAGAAAGAATTATGATAAGCAGGAATGACATTCTTCCTATTAATCTGATTTCGGATTTCCTTTTTGCCATCAGAAAAATCAGCAAAATTACTATTTTAAAAAAACCCTGAAAAGTCTATCAAAGCCGGTACCACAATAATGTAGGTCAGCCCTTGTACTCAATCAAATTGTCCTACTTTTTCCAAAGAGCCAAAAAATCATGACTGAATAAGTTGCAGGACCGATACATTTTTTCTTTTAAGGGCACCTCTATGAGAGCAATTCAAATTTGTACTTGATCATTTCAATGGGCGCCAGGTGGCATAAAGGCAATTTCCTCCAACAGCTCCATGAGGTATAAAAACTAAAGTTGCGTTATTATGAAATGTATAAAATAAGTATTTGTCGTGTTGGTTTGTTGTGTTGGTTACAGATTTATCTCTTTGAAGCTTATTTAATGGGAGAACTTTTATGGGAGAACAGGGCCCAGTTTCATAGAGCTGCTTTCAAAGCAAAAAATTGTTGCTTAGCTATTTTCTGCTTAGCAAAAATTAGCAGTCAAAGCTGGTACATGTGACATGGTAATGAGGCTGGTAGCCTTATTCTGGTAAGCATAATTGTGCTATTTATTTAATGCTTAAGTAGCTCTACCTGGATTCCATCAGACACTATTGGCTGTGACTGAAGTGGTGGCTATGGCTATGATGAGTTTTCTGCTATTGTCATTGCAGTTTGTTTTTTGACATCACATTTTGAGTAGAGTTAATTAATTGGCTAGCTCAGCCTTGGTCCATAAGATTCCTGGAAAGATTTCCAGACACATATTCTAGATCATTCAATTTAGTTTCAAATTTGAAACAATCCTTATACTACCAGCAATAAATGAAAGATTCTGTGACAATTAAATGTTTTGATTGTAGCAGGTTCATGTATTACTTCATCACAAGGTGAAAGGCAACATTTTATTTTTCTAGGGCCCAATTTCATAGAGCTGCTTAAGCAACAAATATTGCTTTAAATATTTCTGCTAAGCAAACATTAGCAGGAAACCAGTCACATACAGTATATGTGGATTACAGTTTTTTTTGCCAGCTACCTTACTCTACTAAAGCAGAAGTAGCTCTATGAACTTGGGCCCTGGTCAAAGGTGCATTACAATTGAAATTACAACCATTAAAATAAACAAATTTAAAAGCAACAAACCCATCGACTTGTTACATATTTTTGATAAAACATTTTTTTTAAACATTCATTGTACATTTTTGTGTTAATCTCTGTGCCTGGATTTTTTTTTTATTACAATAATTATTGCAAAAATTTAAAAATATATCAATGTGTAGTTGACAAATTTTATGCTTAAAATTATTAGTATTACCAAATACTACGTGTGCTAGTTATCTACTTAAAAAATTATTTTACTTCATGCAGAGAAACTTTTTAATAAAGTCTAATGACTCAGCTGTCAATTAAAAATATTTTGTATAAATGTTTTGCAATTTAAATAATTTTGCACAATAGCAAGGGTAAATTTAGGGGTGGGCCAACTTTAAAAAAACGGGGGAATTGAATTGAAAGGTTAATAAAGCAAACTCCTAATTGCAATGTTCTTTTAATTAAAAAACATAATGTGGACTTGTGTATGTCATCAACTTTTAAGTTTTATTCAATTTGTTTTGCTTGCAAGGTTTTCCGTTTTGTGTGAATTTTATATTTATATATTTTGTTTACATTTACAGTTTGTTTTTTATTTTACTTTTGAAAATGTAATACATTTTGTGAGTGGACAATCTACATTTGACAATGAGTTTCATTTCCTGTGTATGTGATTCTTGCAGTCTGCTTATTTAATTTGGGGATTTGTTTTTCCTGTTAAAGATTGCTCAGGTGACAAAATAATCAATGTTTTTGACAACCCTAAATTTAGAATTTGCCCTTAGTATCAATACAAGTGCCAAATGTCATGAAAAAAAACAATATCAGTTTCACAAATACCACTTTGTTGTCCCACAAAGCACACTCTTTATAAACTAAATAAAAACGGGTACCCACACAAATCTTTTTAAAATAACTGTTAATGAGCACTGTTATTTTGTATTTTCCACAGTGAAGAGGTATCATGGTAGTTTACTAAAAACTAATAAGGGATGGGAACAAATGTAAACAAAGTATTGGTATTCAAATGGATCTAAAAACCAATGATGTATCACACTTTCAAGTGAAGCTACACATTTGTTTTTCTTTTAGTTTTTTCGAAGTACATTTTTATTCCAATCATTTCAACCCACTTTTAGCTTTATAATCAGTAAACTTCAAAATTGTTTTGGGAGTTTTTGTAGATGAAGTTTACTTCTACCGGATATAAGCGATCCAACTTTTCATGTTATAGGATACAGGGAGAGAACAGGTCAGTGTCACCCTTTACCCCCACCCGGAGTATTTCTCAAATAGACTGGACCACTGCCACCCAAGGATACTGTTATACTACTCAATTTTGCTATCTTACAAGTTACTGACATTGTGCAGATTTTTTTTTATTCAATTTGAAAGGTTGATGATTTATATAAAGTTCACAGCAGTAGCAATCCTCCAGAGAAGTATTTCCATCTGAAGTACTGCCATAATCAAGAAAAATAGCAGTGAACACCTCCAAATAAAAATTGCTCAGTTTAATAGCAGCCTTCAAAATAAGCACATTGAAATCATGCACACACACACACAAAATACATAGTTTTTTGCTCAAACAGGATAACCTAATATATTTAAAGAAATGTTCACAGTTTAGGTGGATTGAGTGTTATTTTAAAACTAAAGGAAAGTAATTACTTTACTCAAATACTACTACTACTTGTTTTCGGCCAGTTAGCAAGGCTAATGTTTAGATTAAAGTTCCTGAGCCAGGTCTCAGCCTCTGATGTTACCTGGGCCCAATTTCATGGCTCTGCTTACCGCCGAATTCTGCGCTTACAATCACCATTCTCTGCTTACCGAGCAAGCATGAATTTCTGCACCAGCTGTGTAAGCGTAGAATGCCTAGTAAGGCCTACGCAAGTGCACAAGCAAAAATTCCCTGCTAACCCGTGAAATACGCTTGAAGTAAGCGAGGAATTACCTGCTTCCGAAAGCGCAGATTCTTTGCTTACGGTAAGCAGAGCCCTGAAATTGGGCCCAGATGATACATGTACTCCTCAATTGTCAGATTAATAGGCAGATAATGGGCAGATTAATAGGAAGAATGTCATTCCTGCTTATCCACTATCAAGCTCTTGTTTTGCATGGACACTGCTGCCCAGTTATTTGTCCACGCTTTGGACGAGATGTACTTCTTCTCATGAGCGAGACATATTGCATGTTCCCAAAAAGTGTTGTGGGACGACGACAGGTGTTATATTATGTAGGTCTTTGTTGATGGGCAAATCCGTGTTGTCTTTGGTGCGATGAAACTCCCACACAATTGCCATGTTTCTGATGCTTGGAGGTTCCATGTTTGCCAGAACCTGACACCATGACAGTGGGGTTAACTTCAGAGTTCATGTGATGGTCTTCATTGCTGTGTGAAAATGAAACTTGTTTATATCACTCAAGGTTTTTGAAACCATACTTAATTTTAAAGAGGGGCTCTAAGGTCAAATTCACTTTAGTGATGCACTCATTGTCCAATAGAGTCCCTATGAAACGGGAACAAATATTGCAAGTCTCTAACCTCCATTGAAATGGTGTAAACTGACATTATATTCGATACATTCAATGATGTCGCATTTCAAATATATGGGTCTGTACATTCTGGGAAATATTTGATTTATTCCTGAACTTTCATGATATTTCAATCAAAACAGCATTGAGTTTGATCTTTAAAGGCCCTGTACACTATTGGCAAGATCGAAAAACACAAATGTTCACAGATTCACACAACTTACATGTACATGATTTAAAGTAAGTAATGGTAGAAAGGGTTCCTTAAAATTTTCTGCCTAAAAGCTATCGTTTCTGAGAAATTAGTAAAACAATAGTTTTTATCACGCGTGATAATAAACTCAATGTTTGAAAAACAGAAAACACATAAGGTCTCTTTTCACTATTTTCTTGTGACCTCGATGACCAATTGAGCTCAAATTTTCACAGGCTTGTTATTCCATGTATGTGGTTGATTACACAAAACATGAACACTGTCTGTGATTATTTTGTCAGCTCTGCCAATCCTGTATAATACCTTTAAACTTATGAAAAATTCCTGTGTAGAATGTACAGACCCATTTATTTATCAAATTTTTGCTCTGAAATAGTGTACAATAAAAGGGCATTTTACACCTATTAACGTGAGGTTAGACACTTGCAATATATTCCCTCTTTCATAAGCTCTATTGGAAAATGAGTGCATCAGACAACTGAGTTTGCCCTTGGAGCTCCAGTTTAATTAAAATTAGTGTCAAGCAGACTAGCTTTTCGATTTTAAAGTGTCAATTCAGCTTTGTTTTTTGGATATTTTTGGATATATTCCTTTAGTCTATTACCTTGAATCCTTGTGATGAGACTGGCCATAAGAAATATTAAACATTGGTAACTCGAACATGGCCTCTTTGCATATTCATTGATTCTTGAACACGCCCACACCCACTGACAGATGCACATCACTAACTTGAGTGGAGTAATCTTTGTGTACGAGAGACTTCTCAACTGATGGGAAAATATAAAGAAATATTCAACACTATTGCAACATTTTGTAACTTTTAGGGGAAGAACTGGGTCTTTTCGGAAACGATTTGATTTCACACAAATTCCTTTTGTTTCCTTAAGGTTTCTAAAAAAAATCAATATCTTTTACTTTGTTACTTTTTAAAAGTCTGGCTGCTTCCCTATGATAGATGGTGATGGTTCAATTCTTGAGAGATTTGTTTATCTTTTAATGATTACCCAAGTGCTTTCAAAGGTGTAATAATAATAGTTATACAAATAATATAGTCTTATATAGCGCACATATCTAACAATAAGGTACTCAAGGCACTTGAACAAACACCATGTAGGGTGTTAAAATAACACTCACTTATTTCTGCCAAAACAACTTCATTGGTGTTACTTTCACACCCCATTATGTTAATTTTGATTCTCTCTTCGTATCTACATGCGACAACGCCCATGGTGTCAAATTTACCCCCCAGTTTTTGCAGTGTATATGCTTCAACGCGCGTTCACGTGAATCATCAAGCCAAGACCGCTTTGCAGACATCCTGTTAGAACGCCTCGTAGCAATGTAGTTATTTTCAAACTTGCGCAATATCATTCAAACTTGCGCAATATCATTCAAACTTGCGCAAGATCAGTCAAAGGGTATATATGGGGCTGTTTTGATAAGCAGAAGCTTGTTGAAGTAGTATTTAGTTAATTGAGGTATTGACAGGATTTACACTGGGGACACGAACACCCCGTAAGTTTACAGCTGCGGTTGGTTTATTTGAAAAATTGTGTCCGCTTTCTAAAGTATAGTCAATACCACCATTTCGAGAAAATAAACGACCCCATCACATTATAAAGAAGGAAAACAGTGAATGTGTCCATTACAATCTGCCACAACCGAAATGAGTTGTGATACAAACTGTTAACACAATGGCCTGACGTTTTGAGTCTTTCTCAAGGGCTAAATGACGAAGCAACAAACACTTAAAAGTTTTTTTTTAGTTCTTGTAGGATTTCCTTCCTCCATGATTAGTGTAACAGAAACAGTCATGTGGAAAAAGAGTGTATAAAAAGAGCCTGAGCAGAATGCAGAAGGGCAAGAGATGTTCAACGAAAATTAATAACTAACTTCAAAGGCACATGAACACTTTTGCTAATTACTCAAAATAATTGTTAGCATAAAAACCTACCTAGTAACAAGCAATGGAGAGCTGTTGATAGTATAAAACATTGTGAGAAACGACTCCCTCTGAAGTAACGTAGTTTTTGAGAAAGAGGTAATTTCTCACTAAAATAATAAAAGACTTCTGGCCAGAAGCCTTTTATTCCTATCTGAAAGCACACTAATTTGTACAACAAGGGTGTTTTTTCTTTCATCATTTTCTTGCAACTTCAATGACCAATTGAGCCCAAATTTTCACAGGCTTGTTATTTTATGCATATGTTGGGATACACCAAGTGCGAATACTGGTCTTTGCCAATTACCAAAGGTGTCCAGTGCCTTTAATAGGTAGCACCTTAAAATGTACACTGCGGCGCATTCAGCAGCCACAGCCAGAAACACAGAGGTAAACCCCTTCTCTTAGCGATAAGTGTAACTGGGTTCTTTTACGAGCATTACACAACGAATGGGACCTACAGCTTTATGTCCCATCTAAAGGACAAAGCAATAATGGTTAAGTGTCTTGCTTAAGGACAGAAGTGTCAAGACCAGGACTCGAACCCACACTCTGCTGAACAGAAACACCAGAGCTTGAGTCCGATGCTACTGCTCGGCCACGACACGCCATAAATGAGAATGACACCAATGAGGAGAAAAAGGACATCACTTTTTTTTTATCAAACAAAATTTGTGATTACCTGACCTCCTGACCTTACTGCACTTGTTACACCTTATGAAGTGTGCCTCCTCTCTCCAACCCACTGGCTCAAGACACTTCTTCAAAGCTGTGGAATAAATGACGGGTGTTAACATGCTTTTTTAAATTTTGTTATATTTCTTTTTATGAGAGATTGCCTAAAATTACAAGGCCACAGACGACATCTGCAAGGTGAGGGCTACACTTAACTGATTTGGGTTATCAACCCAAATCAACTGTCACCAGGGGCACGTTGCCACCTACTCCTGGGGCTGAAACAGGGTTACCCATTTCACAGTCTGTAAGGATGTAGGCATGGGTATCATCCACTATAGGAACCTGGCCAGTAAAGTATAATGCACTACCTTCCCAATTTTTTATGAAGTAATTATGGTGTAGTAGTGCCTTGCTCAAGTGCACAAGTGTCATGACCGGGTACCGAACCTACACTCTGCTGCTGACAACACCAAAGCTTGGGTCTGGTGAACTAGACCGCTTTGCCACGACACACTGCGGAAGGAAAAGTTAGCCCTTATGACCTTACCTGACCTTACCATATCTGAGATGCACTTACCAAAACACTGAACCTTTCTGTTGTCATTACTCTTCTGTTATCTTCATCGGTACTCCCAGACACCCGTCACTCGTCAGATCAGACATGCAGGAAGAAAAACAAAGGATTTACTTCAAGCTTTTATTGGGTTTTGATACAGTGAATTATTTTCAATTCCATCCACAAGTTTTCACTGTATGTCTGTGAAAATTGCATCAAATGAGTTGCTACCGTTTAAGTGAAAACAACAATAATCATGTTTTTTTAGACAATGCTTAGCCTATTATATGATGATTTTTTTCCAGATGTAACTAGTTCTCCAGAGGATTGTTATTTGCATAAACTGTAAAATCACCGAGCCTTCGAATTGAAATTAATCCTTTTCAATAGTTGTTAAAAATCCTGTATGTACTTTGTTTTTACTTTTTAAAAGTTTACTACGGTAGATTGTGATGGTTTAAATCTGGAGAGATTTTTTAAATTTTTTACCCGAGTGCTTTCAAAGCTGAGACTGAGATCAAAGAGGAAGGGGGCAGCACTTTTTTTGTATAAAGCAAGAATCGGGAGGACCTGCCCTTCTGACCTTTTCTTATGACCTGCCTGCATTCATTACATCTCATGTAGTGTGTCTCCTCTCTCAAACCCACTTTCCAGATCTCGCAGATTCCATTCTCTGTGCAGCTGCTCTTTAATATTTCACCCCCAATTAAACCCCCCCCCCCCCAAAAAAAAAAAAAAAAAAAAAAGGGAAAACAAGAACAATGTTAAAAGCTGTGGAAGGAAGGTAGTTAAAAGTTGTGGCAGGATTTTGTAACCTTAACCAGTTGACCTTTTTACTTACACATCATACTTAAATTTTCTGCAACTGCACTTCACTCCACTAGTGAGTCTCTTCCTTCAGAACATCTAAGACCTCGGTAATGTCACACAGCAGAGCTTCTCATTTCAGTGACAGTCAATGCCGACAAATGATGATTGGTTGTGGCTCAAAGTACTTCAACCTGTGCAATGGTAAAAATTTGTCACATATTTTCTAGGCCTACACTTCTTATTTTCTAGGCCTACACTTCTTACTCTAAGCCTGTTGGCAACTTACCATTCATTCTAAACATACCTTAGTATTTCCATGATTGCTCCTTCTGCACAAATCAGGGCTTCACCACCAGCAAGCAGCTTCTTAATTCTTCTTTCTTCTTTTTCCCCCTTTTTGTGGCTTGCTTTTGTTTTCATACGCCGCAAACAGAGAGTGGATTGATAACCTCTCGAATGGTCTGCTCAATAGAGGGATAACATTTTTGCTATATTGGTTTTCTAAACTAAAATGTTTGCGCTGACCTTATTTTTTTTTGGGGGGGGGGGGGTTGGTGGTTAGAGAAATTTTAATAAAGCTTCATAAGGTTGATAAACTGAAGCATGCAGGTGCTTTTCTTGCCTTAAAATGAGTAAACTCAGTTGATGTACAGCTCGTAGATCGAGAACATAAACAGATTCATTTAGCTTTACTAAATTTGAATGAATTTAATATTCCCAAAATCGAGAAACTATACAACTGATTGATGATAAACTATAGTATCTCCGACTTTCTTTATTTCAGATTACAGGTCTTTAGTATGAACCGTAAGTTTATTTGTTCATCAGCAACTAGTGGTCTGTGATCCCCAAGTTTGAGTCCCTTAAACTTATAGTAAATATTGATATTTTATCAAGATGGAATTTTAAAGGGAATACACAAACTTTTCTTCTTTTGTTTAAGTATACCCGGTATGTCTTACAGACATAGTGTGGTATTAGTGTGGTGTATATTTTTCATTGCTTTGCAATAAATAAGGAACAGCCACAAGGTTTGCTCGAGTATTATCGCTACGAGTCTTTATCATAATGAAGCTTTTTAAACAAATACCGATGTTGACTAAATGAGGTGGCTTTTGCCAGTTCAAAACATTGTTGTTTATTTTTTGTTCATATAAATTTAGAAGGAAAATGTTCAGCTGCGCACATTAAAAGACCCTCTGACATTTAGGTAGTTTACATAAGTGTTGCCTAATATCTAACGTGGTTTCAAGCCAAATTTTTATGACAATTTTATAAATTTAACATGTCAATGTAGAACTTCAGTTTGAGACTTCCCCGGGAAAATTATTCATTTGAAATGAGATCCATATCTAACAAAAAGGCATCACTGGCCACGACCAATATGCCATACTAGGAAAAGCCCACTGGGATTGTTGACATCACCATAAAACCATACAAGTTGACAACATCAACAAGTACTTAGTTGAGCATCCTGCAGAAAATCATTGGGGAGGGAATTGAGTTAGATCGTCTCTTACCATTCGATGTCCCCAAGATCTTGTCCTACCTTTGTAGAACTCCACATCGTCAGAAAACCAATACCACACACTCCAAAGAAACCTTCAACTTCATGGATCAGCCAGAGTCTTCAATACCACACACACTGTAGAAACCTTCACTTCACTGGTCAGTCAGAGTTGGTGAAAAGAAAAGATCTGAAAGACAAGATAAACAAACCTTTTTTAAGACTAAAATTTAAGTCACAAAATGCAACAAGTCTGACTCAAGTTAACTTCACTGGTCTCAATTAAATATTAAGCATGAACAAAAGACATCACGATGATTCAAGCTGACTTTTACTTCTCATAAATTATGGTGGGATACTTTGGGTGTTATTGTGGGGGCGTGGCTGACTAGACTTGCGCTGATTCTTTCCTTTACAGAGTAGACATTTTTGCTAATATGAGACCTCAATAATTGCTTCTACATATACCACTTTTTTTTCCTTTTTTTCTTTTGGTTATTGTGTGATAAATGGGTTAGTTTGCACTTTTGGATTCATCCCTATTATAAAAACCTGTTTATGCTTTTGTTGTTTTATCTCATTCAACTAGAACCAGTGTCATAATCATGAGTTATATTCTTATTATATGAGTTTGCATGTCAGTGGCATTATTGGGTACAAGTTTGCATGTCAGTGGCATTATTGGGTACAAGTTTCAAGTTGATAATCATTGCAATAAGCAGTTAGGCCTATGTCTCTTGACCACTCAATCTTTTCATTATTTTAGCTCGAATGGGTGTCAAATTTCTTTTATATGATCTGCATGTCAATGACAAAATTTGATTTAAGTTCCAAGTCATTTCAATCTCAAAGTGCTGTAGTAAGGAAAAGTGTTATTTAAATTACAGAACACATGCAGTCTTAACAACAAACTAAAAAACAAACTAAAAATATCTTCCGATTTTTCAAGGACCCCACTAAAAAATTAATAAAAATAAAAATAAAAAACCCAAACTAACAAACACACTAAATTATATTATTGTCACATCCACTATCACTTTGTACACTGCAACAAGCATATGCCGATGAATCAAGTTCCGCCCCAATCACAACCACGAACACGTGCCCAAAAGTCCAGACACACTAAATTTAATACTAGCTACCCACGTGGACATTGTTAAAGAACATGATGGGCGGAGCTAAATGGTGAAATTGTGTCCAAAAATATGTAGACCCCGACCGCCATTTTTATAATTTACAAGTACTCAAAGAAAAAACACACACCATAATTTACCCTCATAACTTAATGATTCTCAGTCATAAAAGTTGCAGTCGGTTAAAGCATGTGTCCTGAATTGTATTATATTCAATTGGGTTCACGCTTAAAAAGTAAATGACAACGGTAAGGTTCAGTTGTAAAGAATTTAACTATGACAATGGAATTCATAAACATTATTAAAATCTTAACCTTTCAGGTTCGTGGACAGCAACACACCTTCCGTTGTCTCTTGGTTGAACAGTTACCATCCTCGCTGGGCCGGATGTTGCAGCTATCCTTGTCTGGTCCGGGTGATGTAGCTCTGGTCCCGGGGGCTGGGTGGTGCAGCTCTAGTACCGTGGGCTGCTGGTCCCGGGGGCTAGGTGTTGCAGCTCTGGTCCTGAGTTTGTCTTCTCTGATAAGGGGCTCGATGTCAACTTTTCAAGCAAAGTCCTGCCGTCACTCGGCATACAAGTGTGATTTAACTTTAAGCCAAAAATAATGGAGCTCGCAAATAACTGAAAGCTAAACAGAGAAATAATGTCCGGCGAAAGTTCCTGGTTCTCTGTGGTCCCTCACAGCTCAAGAATTTCATAGTCTTTCAGTACTCAACTCAGTGGCGACATAATGAAGAAGCAATTCGCATAATTAGTAGCCATTTATACTGCTGACAGTATGCTAGGTTAGTTTTCTAATTAGAAGAAAAAAGAGCGGTTGTTGTTTCAGCAGATGAGAAAGTGTAATGCCGTCCGTTATGTCCAGTCCCGTTTCTGTACTCGTGTAAAACTACAGCACCTGTTCGCCCATGCAGTGGTCGAACCAGAGCATTGCATTGGACACGCAGAAACGTCTCATTTGCATAACAAAGAGATTTGCATATAACTTGGCAAAGTCTTGGTTCAGAGAATGCAAGGATTTGGCAAGATGCATAGAAACCCATGAAGTGACAAAAGAACGCTCTATACGCTCTTATTGACGCTTTTGTATTTGAAGATGCTTATGTTTTGGGGTGTTTTTTCTTCAAAATAAGCAATGACGTGGTTTGTGCATATGCTGAGCGAAGTATTTGTTTTTAGCTATTCAACAAAAATACTTTTATACAAATTATTGGACATAATATGAGTACATTGTTGTCAAATATAATCACGATGAGCAGTCTGGACTATTCCATTTCAATTGGCTTCGCCTCGTGAAATGGAATAGTCCAGATTTCGCCAAGTTACATTCGTTTTATATAGCTCACACATCGATCCTTGTCATTGAAATGTTGTTTACAAGTTAACATACACAAAACAGACACAAAAATGTATGGAGTTTCACTGTTTATTAGTTTTAGAACTGGCACTATTCGATTTATATATTTGCTGATTTTGTTATTTACACATAGACATACAATTCATTCAACTAGCTTTTTTGAGATATGGTGGACACTACAGGAGTGAGCTGTTGGTTTGGGTTATATAGACCATTTTACTCAAATCTAATTACATTTTCATAGCGCTGTGTCCATCATGTCTCAAAATGGCTGATCATTACATATTGGTGAGAAGAAAGAAAAATAACCAAATTTAGAACAACTATTTAAATCGAAGACAATCAAGAACTGATTGAAAATGAAATAATGAAACGGATGAGGAATAACATATATATATTTTTGTGTGAGTTTATCTCCACCATTATTCAGCATCTCATCTCAGTCGTGCATTATTCTGTTGCTGTTCAAATTAGAAAAAATTGTATGCAATCATTATATATTTTAAAAGCTTTACTTTTAATTGTTACTTTGTGATTCGGGGTCCCATGGGGGCCTGACCAATTTTCTGGTCGGCAATGTTTATTTGTTCAGATTTTGAATTCTGAATTTGTTTCAAAGTTAACTTTAAAATTCTGATAGGCCTACAAATATTGAGAAAGGTCTGAATTAACACATAGCATTAAACATGGGATATACAAATACACAGTACCAATGATCTCTTTATATATCTGGTTTTTTTTTACAGAAACTACACAAAACCAGTAAAACTAATTTTCAAATCGATCAAGTCAGTTGAGGTTGTATTTTCTGTACAAACTGATTTCAGGTAGGCCCTACAGCTATCCAAATTTACTCAATATTAGGAAAAACTACAAGTGGTAAAAGATTATGTAACTCTGAAATAGAAAAAAATGTCGCTTCTGCGGCAGCCTGTTCCGGCCTATAGGTACTTTCGAGTTTCGTTATGTGCTTTATAAATGCCACAAAGTTACCTTTTTGTGGCTATTTTAGTTTCTACAAAGGACCAATGAGACCTGTTCGTATTCTACACTTTGAACTTGCATAAACTACACGATGAAGCTTACCTTCAAAGTTGCACAAAGACATTAAATTATATAAAATGCTCATTTTGTCATCCACATGGTTAACATTAACAAATAACAGTAGTCAGAGATGACTGGGGGCCATTTTGAATATCCGCGTCACGGCATCGAAATCCGTCGAGTACCCCGACTCCTGTGAATCTATGGTGTTAAGCGACAATCCGGTACCTGATGTTTTCTTTGGCTGGTTTCAACCACATTGTGTCTGCCTGCTGCGGCTTTCCTCAAACCTCGGCTTAGGCTCCGTCTCTGGCTCCCGGCTCCATGATTTGATGTTGAAAACACAGTGCAAAATGCACACTGCTCCAAAATTGCTGACAGAGCCGGAGCCAGAGCCAGAGTCGGAGCCCAAGCCGGAGCCAGAGCCCAAGGCGAGGTTTGGCAAATGGCTTGATTTCGCAAAGCACTTAGATTCATCTGAAAGATGAGTTGCCAATATCACCATAGTAATAATATCTGTATATTGTGACATGACATCACACTTTGCTCAGCAATTAAGATTAATACATAGTTCAGATCAACCTTAGTGAAATCTTGACCGGGGGGGGGGGGGGGCGGGGCAGTCAACTGGCTCTCGGAAATCTCGCGGGAATGAACTGGAAGAATGCTGGTAGTCCGTCATAATCCAAGGCTAGATTAATAAAAACAACAAACATTAATAAATGGTGGTTATAATAAATCAATTAACATTTTGCTAATGTAAAATGATTTAACGCAAAGGTGAAATTTTGTCAGAACTGAAAGTAGAAACTACCCACATTGGTTAAACCCGCGGCTGTGACGTCGCAAAACGAAGACTATTGCACATGATTCAAGAATGTTTTAAACCTGTTTAAATGCACGGGAATTCGATTGGGACAACGTCCCGCAGTAACCGATAGAGACCCTGTTAAAACACAAACAGCGCCCTCTGACACTAACTGCTAGTCAATGAGCAGATGAACCTTAACGCATGGTCATGAGTTGGATGATTACTAAAATAGCTGTCCGTAAACTATCACAGTAGCGTCGGTGGTGCTACTGGGAGGAAGATACCGACAGAGTTTTGAAAATGTTGACGATGTATAGACGCATTATAAAAGTATTACACTAGATTGATAAAAGCTGACGTAAGATATAGTCACGGACAGTGTTCATGGTGATTACCCATATACAGTAAATAACAAAACTTTAAAAATTTGGGCTTAATCCGTTGTGAGTCAGGAGAAAATAGTGAAAACCATTCACAATTTTCAGCATGTAAACACATTGTCCTTAATTTTGGTTGTGACAACCGAAATCAGATATTTGTTTGTAAGGAGTACAGATACAGTTTTCTTTATTATGACTTCATTTCATTGGGAAATATTTCACGCACAAAATAGTTTTTGTACTGCACAATCATTATTGCAAGAATTGGTTGTCAGTATTCACATGAAGGGATAAAGAAACGGTTCCTCTTCGCGAAGTGAGACTGACTGTCTCGGGAATTTGACATTTTATTAAAAATAAATACTCCCATGGAATAGACATTATTGAATTAATGACTGGTGTGTTTTTACAAATCAGTGCACGCTAAACTATCATCAAAATACCGTTGGGCTATCAGTGGTTAAAAAAATATAAAAATAAAATAAAAACTCATATTTCACTCTTAAAGGGAAGTGCACCATGGTGATAATATAGCTAAATTAAATAACTATCAAGTTTTCAAGGAAAGTCATTGTGAATTTTTAGATATATTTATGTCAGATGATACTATTCTAGTAATCAAATACAACTTCAAACCAAAATCTACGTTAAATATTTGTTAACACCACACACTCCCTCATCGTTGAAGACATATATCAAAACTATAGCACGTCTTTACACTGCAAAAACTGGGGTGTTAAAATTGACACCATGGGTGTTGTTACACATATACCGAAAAGAGAATCAAAATTAACATCATAAGGTGGTAAAAATAACACCAATGCAACTGTTTTTGCAAAATTTAGTGTTGATTCTTTGTTAGTAACATATCTATATGTGACAACAGCCTTGGTGTCAATTTTAACACTCTAGTTCTTGCAATGTCAACACCAGAACCTAGAGAATGTCAGCCTAATAAATATATTAGGTCAGTCAGTCAGTTTCCCTTGTGGTTTAGATACCTAATAAATATATTTAGAAATAAAATAAGACATCCTTATGATACAGCAGGATATAAAAACAAATAATCAAACTCTGCAATCAATAGGAAACATAAAGAAAGTAAATGCCAGAGTTTTATTACGCCTTTTGATTTTGGAAATGAATAGTCTTCGTGTACAAGACGGCTATTTACTGTCATGCCCTGACATAATCGAGTACGGCATTAGGCCCGGAGCCCAATTTCATAAAACCTGGAAGCACAACAACTTTCTAAGCACAGACAAATATTGCTTGGCAGAAACAGGCTACCAGCCAACATTCCGTAAAGTTTACATTGTTGCCACTGGTGCCGCACTCACCTTTGTGCTTAGCAAAGACATTTGCTAAGACAACATTTCTGCCGAACAATTTTATGAAACTGGGCTGTATAGAGATGCTTAAGCAGAAAATGTTGCTTAACAGTTATTCTAAGCAACAATAAGCAGGATACCAGTCAAAGATGCTACATTTTAACTGGTAAAATTTTTCTGGTAAGCATAATTTGGTTGTGCTTAGCTAGTTTTTGTGCTTAAGCAGCTTTCTATGAAAATGGGCCCTGACGTTTTGTTTGTTTTGATGTTTTGTCAATTTAATATCCCGGTATATTTCGTTTTCTCTGAAAATTAATTATATTGATAGTCTAGTGACCCATTTATGAATAATCTGTTCTCTAATATTTTGAAGTTGCTGTCAACAATAATGTAGAGATATTAAAAAAGAGGCAGATCACCGTTCGTGCGGAAAATACTATATACTCACTCATGCACATTTACCGCGCACTAAGAGCATGGAGGTAGAATCTCATCATAATTTCCAACAAATATTTGCAATAATGAACTGAAGGTAAGCTCACAGTCGATCAATGTAAACACCAAGCTTGCGGTAACATGGGAATTGTTTTTGTCTGGGGAACTGTGTTAAATGAAAGCTATCACAGGAAACTCCTACTTGGTTGGGGGGGGGGGGGGGGGCTTTGCTTGCAACAAAGAACATACAAAGACAAAAAGAAATACAGAAATAAGCATACAAACGGCACTTAACCAGTAGAACAGAAAGGGCAATAAATGAGACAATCCAAGACAAAAGACAAACAGAAAGGGACAACAAAAAGACAAGGAACTAGACAACACCAACCAAAATATCTAGATATCTGTAATGTTAGCACAGACGAAAATACCAACCAAAATACCTAGATATCTGTAATGTTAGCACAGACGACCAAGCCAGCACCACAGTAATGTCAATGATGTCAAGAGGGTTGATATTAGAATATAAGATCATGGACGCCAACTCCTTCCGACCAAATGTAAACACTTCAGTTAACCAAGTACAATACAGTAGTGTTTGCTTATAGCGAGAGTTATTGTTAACACTTAAACAAAATAGAGTCCGGGGGTGTATACGAGCTTTTGTGCGGTAACTGTTTCCCTTTTGTTAGTGTCTAATTCTACCTCCATGGTTGTTGTCAGTGAAAATAAATAGTTGGTTTGTTTGTTTGTTTTCTGAAAAAGGCTCTCTTTGACGGGTTTTTTCTTCAGTTATTAGATGTTGGGTTTTGTTTGGTTTGTTTGCGTTCGTGTTTGCTGCACTCAAACATGAACTGTGAGAGGCGTTTTCATTTTCTTTTTCTTTTCTTTTATTTATTTTTTTTTTTTTTTGGGGGGGGGGGGGGGGTGAATATAGGTGAATATAGGCCTAAAAAACCCATATATGTATGTCTTTATTTATTATAGTAACATACAGATGGAGAAGATTTGTGAGCAGTTAGCCAAGTCGGGGCTTGTCGCTATGATTTGGGGATTCTGTTGCCAATTGGGCGGTAATAACAGCCACATTGGACTCTTTTGGACTATCGCAAATTGTTATTTTATTTATGGGCACGCAAATTGTTATTTTATTTATGGGCACACTAATTGTGGTGCTTAAGTACGGAATCGTTAAAGGGAAATTGACACCAATAAAAGAAAGTCATAACTATGACTTATACATCTCATAGTTGTAAGTTAGCACCTCACAATTATTATATTATAGAAAAAGTCATAATTATGACTTATGCCAATGAAGTCATATTTATGAGATATATAAATCATAATTATGGCTTGTATACTAAGTCATAATTCTGAGATGTCAGTCATAATTATTAATTTTTTCTTTCTCTTTCAATGTCCCTTTAACGCTTCCGTACACATCATGATGACGTTTCACGGTGTTATTTACAAGCGTCCCTTCTTCAAATTAGCCAGGCTTACTCTTTTTCCCGCCAGTCAGGGTAGTGCTAGACTTGTTGACAAGTCGTTAATGATGGTCGCGGTGGATCGAGTCGCGTGTGGTGCTGTAGCGTAATAAAGAATGCTCTCGCGAGATCACTGCTCTCGCGCGAAGTTGCTGGCTGCCGACCAATCCTGAGAGCAGTAATCTCGCACAGAGCAGCCCTCTCGCGGGATATTGGGAGAAAGCCGTTCCGCTATCACCGCGACAGACAATCAACGACTTGTCCACAAGTCTAGGGTAGTGCAAATTGATTTGATGTGATAAGTCTTCGTCATAAGCCAAGGTTTGTCCTCAACACTATCAGTATCACTCCACATCACTGTCAACCGATTTAATACCCCCATTCACAAGATTGGACGAAACTACTGCAATGAATTCACTTTTATCCTCTAATAAAAACATCAACCCGTAGACACAAAGATTCCCTGTCAAAAAAAGTGTCAACGTCTGTTGTTGAGAGTTGCTTCCTGAAAAGCTTTACAGGTAAAAATAAGCTCTTTAGCAAGACAAGAATTAGAAAAGGAGAGGGGGAAAAAATACAGAAGAAGAAAAAAGATAGTCGCGGGGAAGGTCAAGGTTGAATCCCCCCGGACACACTTCAGCTTAGAAGTTTCATTTATGGACGAGTGTATTGACAGGCATGGCAAGCACATTGATTATGCCAAACATTTTAGCGTGACAAATGTTGGGTTTTAGAGGAGCGCTAAAGGTCAAAAGGCCCCGGTACGTGAGACAACCGTCTCGGCCAAGCCTATAATTATCATGAAAATTGGCACATGCTTACTAGAGGATGACACATTAAGGAAATATCAGCCCCTACCGGGCTCCCTTTGGGCATTACTTTGCCTGGAAAACGATGCCATCCCGTGGCTTTCCGTTTTTGTTTTTATCAACATCTATTGGATACTGCTGTCTTTTAGACTTTTACAAGGACTTTGTTGCACTTGATTTTGTGCATTTAAGCGTGTTGCTGCCCATATCAATAAGGTGGCCACAATGTCTACAATAAAGCTTAGCTTTGAGGTGGCCACAATATGACGGTTGTTTACCAGCTACGGTGGCATTAATCTTGGTTGTTGTTTTTTATTTGTATCCAACAAGCGGCCACGATGTCTAGGCTGATACTGGCCACATCAGGTATAGCATCGTGATCGATAGCCGTCAAAACTATCAGGTGACCTTCTAAGTTGTGTCTGTCACTTTAGGTGGCCTAAATGTCGATAGCTGGTCACATGATAAGGAGGCATGCGATAGCCGGCCACTTCCATCAGGTGGCCTATTACTAATGGCAGCCACAATTAGGTCACTTAGGTAAGGAAGCATGTGATAGCCGGCCACATCCATCAGGTGGCCTATAACTAATAGCAGCCACTTAGGTTACTAGGTAAGGAAGCATGCGATAGCCGGCCACATCTATCAGGTGGCCTATTACTAATAGCAGCCACAATTAGGTCACTTAGGTAAGGAGGCATGCGATAGCCGGCCACATCCATCAGGTGGCCTATTACTAATAGCAGCCACTTAGGTCACTAGGTAAGGGGCATGCGATAGCCGGCCACATCTTTCACATGGTATATTACTAATAGCAGCCACAATTAGGTCACTTAGGTAAAGAGGCATGCGATAGCCGGCCACATCAATCAGGTGGCATATACTAACAGCCACAACTACCAGGTGGCCTAAATACTTGGTTGATATGTATGTCCATCAGGTGGCCTCAATGTCGATAGCTGGTCACTTAGATAAGGAGGCATCTGATAGCTGGCCAAATCTACCAGGTGGCCTCTAGCAGCCACAACTACCAGGTGGCTTTGATGCCTAGGATGACATGTATGTTTTTCCATTAGGTGGCCAGATGTCGATAGTTGGTCACAAGGAGGTATCCGATGGCCACATCTATCAGGTGGCCTTAACTGATAGCAGCCACAACTACCAGGTGTCATCTATATCTAGGTTTATAGTTTGCTATATAATTACACCAGGTAGCTTCTTGTCAGACTTTGCGTTCTTTGCCGTAATGTGATAGTAGGATCAGGGTGATCACGTCGATCAAGCGGCCAGTTTGGTAGGCCTACTGTATTTATTTTATTTACTAGTACCCGGACCAAAGTCCACAAACACAACTCTCGCCATTCCGCTTCTAATATTCATGTTCCCACAGTAGCGTGTTCAAGTGCGTTTTAAGATCTTCACAATAGGTTAGGAATGGCACCGTACCCTACGGTGGAGAGAGTTCAACGACGGACCCATTCTTTTGGTGACAGTTTGTGTATACTACCGATGATGTGAATAAAATAAATGACGGCACTGCACAAACAAACAGTAGCACACGGATCAAAATAACATGCCATCACACTGGAGTATTGGAACTGGGTATTTGAGGGGGGGGGGGGGGGGGGGGGGCTACAACAGAAAAAGTGCATAGCCTAAACACTGCAGCCGTATTACATTAAATATAGAGTGATGAATAATCACAACTATAATCAGCAATGAGATTGATCTCGACGGACAGCTTTAACAAAAAGGTCATGCATGTAGAAAAATATGGCTGTAAGTGAGCGTTGTGTCCGCTGAACTCATTCTATCAATGCGAGTTGCAAATAATATGCCATTATTTGTTCATATATTATTGTTGGTGGCCCTGACAATGCGTCGCCGCACGGTTCACAGCATTCAGCTATAGATATTTGTTTTAATTATAGTTCATGAAAACAGCGTGTTGGGATCGGGACTGCTGCCCGCACGGTAATGAAGCTGTGTATCCATGTGGGCAGTGCAATTCCCATTTCTCATCGATGATGACTGTGTTATTTAAGTCCGTGCATGCAGCGTGTGGAGATGGGGGGAGATTTTATTGCAGTGGTTGGGAGCATGCGTTGTGTGGTTGCGATGAGATGCACGTGAGGTCTCAGTGCTCTTGCGTCTTGCGACCACTTATCGTCGACTCGCCTCATATAAGGACTATAGCGCACTGCGAGCAGGATGCCCCGACAGGCTTACACGCACACGCGTTCACTAAGGCGGGACTCCGGCATCATCTCACGGGCTAACTTCTCATCGTGACCACTCTTAACTCTTCCGTGTACACAATTGCCCGTCTAAACTTCCACAAGGAAATGTCATCCGTTATTGACGCCAAGTAATTTTGGAGCCAAAACAACAACATGGGAATTGATACCGTATGTATACTGCTCCATTGATGTGATAATTAAAATCAATTATAGGCACTGCAAAAGAGGCTTGTAAAATTGCCCGCGATTATGGGGATATAACTACAATGACGTAACAACATCGACCAGGTACAAATTGATTACAGTGTGAATATTGTTTCTACATACACGATGCTGTGTATATGCTAGCGAATTAACATTACACTGGAACTTAAAGAAAGATCTGTGAGAGTCTATAGCAGAGTAACACCCACACAAAAAGTTACTTCAAATCTGATGATTTAAATGAGACTCTCGTGTCATATCAGTTGCAAAGAAGACAATAATATCTTGGTGCAGATCAGAATGTCTTGACGACCGGTATTTCAATGAGGTTGGATAGGTCTTCAGGATGCGTGCATCTATAACTAGACAGACCTCTGTTTATAAAAATCAACTGCAGCTAGCGGCAGCATCAGGATGTGCAGAATCAAAGATGTTCTCCAGGCAAGCCAGAAACTCAAGATGAGGAGACCCAGATATTAACACAGTTTGCTGGAAACCCTACGCTAAGGTAAGATATTACTCTCGGCAATGTAGAAGGTTTAGCAACCAAATAGTACCAATTAATACCTACCTCGATTGAATCAATTTCACCCATGTGAAGACTAGAATCAGTCAAAAAACTCCATCTTTTATTGAAAAAAGGCTTCATTCCTCGATGAAATTATACAGACGTAATGTTGTCAATAAAATGTGTAAGAAATACAATCGTTCGTCACTGAAACAGTGAACCAAATCGTCATACATATTCACCGGTTACCACACAAATAACCAGTGTTTAATTCTTTCCCCCCATAATATCCCGAAGCACATTTTTAAGTTACCTCCTGATGCCCACAAATATCATTTCACGATCTACTGTCACAGTCATACAACTTGCCTGCATACCGTCAGCCCTTTCTTATTTAATAAGAGTGCTATATATTTTCCCCTTGCCAGTCGACACTCGCCATACAATTTCAAGCCAAGTTGAAAATGCCATCATTTGGGGCAAATGCCCCAAGAAGAAAGAAAGAAAGACACAGATAGATGCAATCTCCGAGAAATTGAACACTATTCGCGAGAGCCTGGCGGTGGTTTTTTAGTTAGCCGAGCGTCAAGTGGGCATCCCTGGGGGTAGCGTAATACATTGGGCGTGTAAAAAAGGACACTGCGCACCGTGAGCAAGTGAGCAATAGATAAGTGCCCTCCATCTATACGAGATAGGCACGGCAAGCTAACTGCCAGCATAAGGGGGTTGATTCAGAACTTAGATTGGATTGGAAACTTCTCTATGGCTGATTTCTGTTGTATCTGCTGGATTGATGAGAGCTGAGCCTAGGCCTGTGGTGATATTAGTCTTTGATTGTCTTATTTCTCCTGCATCGACTATCGCCACATTTTGAACCAGTCTGTCATCATACGAGGAAAGTGGATGAGCACAAACAGAGTTGAACATACCAGAACAGGTTACCAGCCAAAGTACCGTATCGTGTGTGACTGGTTCCCAGCATGGAGGGTGTTTTCGGTTATACCCCTACGTTCCAGCACCCCTACATTCCGACAGCCCTATGTTCCGACACCCGTATGACCCTTGTGTATTTCCCTATTAATCCTAATCACAATCCTAAAAGTAACCCTTAGACTAACCCTATTAATCATAACCTTAACGCTAACCCTAACTCTTCGACCCCAATCCTAACCCTAACACTAACGCTAACCCCTAGCGTGTAAATCACCGGGGGGGGGGGGGGGGGGGGAGTTCAGAACATAAGGAGCAGTCAGAATAGAGAGCAGTCACCGTGATTTCCACTATTTTCCCGTGACTCCATTGACCGATTGAGATTAAATTTTTCACAGGTTTGTTGTTTCATACGAGTCACATTAGTCCGGATACTGGTCTTTGACAACTACTAATGTTAGCCGCGTGTCAGACACCACCTTTTGAAATGAAATATTCACAGCTTAGTTTTATTGTACATATCAACATTTATCTAGGAATAAAACAATAGAACGATTCCAAAAGCCAAAGGTACAAATGCATTTAAAAGGATGTGAATTACTATTTAAAAACACCGATTCCTATAATAAGAGAATAATAAT
Organism: Leptasterias polaris; assembly: GCA_037783415.1. Lineage (NCBI taxonomy): Eukaryota > Metazoa > Echinodermata > Asteroidea > Forcipulatida > Asteriidae > Leptasterias > Leptasterias polaris. The sequence goes on from JAZGTN010000192.1 coordinate 1,107,776, forward strand.
AATAATAATAACTAGTTCTTATATAGCACATTTCACAATAACGGTATCAATGCGCTTTACATTAGTGCCCTGGTCATTGGGCCAATAACATTCCTTTAATCTTTCTCAGCTCCCTGGGGAGTATACAGCCCGGGCTGCCGTGATGGCGCTCCGAAGGCTTTTTCAAACACAATATCAACCTCTACCCTTGCAGGTACCCATTTAAACCCCTGGGTGAAGAGAAGCAATTATAGCAAAGTGTCTTGCTCAAGGACACAAGCGTCATGACCGGGACTCGAACCCACACCCCGATGACTAAACCACCAGAACTCGAGAAAAGCTCGAGACCAGGCAGATATCGACTTCGGAGGTCACAGTAAAACAAAGTCAACACTTGTGTATGTGTTTAAAGCATTAGGCGACGCGGTACGGTATAAGATTTAGAGCACTCCAAAATGTTGAGATGACCTGTGGAGAAGAGAAGAGCAAACACACACGTGAGATATTTGGCGGCTTGTCATCTTCATAATCAAACTACAATCCAGCCACTGCTTTTTGTAACAGGAAATGAACTTTTAGAATCCTATCCACGTGGATATTATAAGTGTAAATGAGTTGCGTTTGTAGAGAGAAAAGCTGTGACTGTATTACCGAATGTCATACAGGAATACATTTGGGCAGTGGCCTTCTTCTTCACACAGTCATGGCAACAGTGAAACTGACACAATGTCACTTTAGGTCACCTTCTCGTCGATAAACACCGTCAATAAATATAAAAAAGGGCAGAGCCGAATTAAATGAGTAGCTCCCGGTTGAGCAATGGGGACAAAACGAACGTTGAACTCATGGGAGGCGTAAGTGACCCGCCCCACGGTGGGGAATTGTGTATTAATTTGCCAATTAAAGAGGCGGTGAAGGCGATTACACGTAATCCAATATTACTATATAGGCTTAATTATAACACCGCGTTTACACTAGATCCAGAAAGGTGGATTGAGATCCGGCATTTTTCTTAACGACCGCAGACCAAGATCCCGTGTCGCGTTTACACCAGTGCTTGATCCGGCTCCGATCCCACTTTTGAACCGGATGTATATTGGTCATGACGTCATGTTCCGGGGACTAATTTTATTCAGAACTACACTGGGATGTTAAAATTTACACTATGGGTGTTGTCAAATGCAGACAAAAATAATCTAAATTAACACTGTTGGGTGTTAAAGGTAACACTAATTACTGCCCCAAAAATTAGATTGTGTCATTTTAACACCATGATGTTAATTTTGATTCTCTTTTCGGTGTCTATATATGTGACAAAACCCATGGGGTAAATTTTAACACCCCGGTTTTTGCAGTGTCCTAGTTATTATTTAAAAAAGCTCTTATTCAAGTCTATCTAAATGAATTCGTTAGTTCTTTGTGTTTATATTTCACTATTTGCTGTCAGCGGTTTGTGTTTTCAATTACATTCAGAGCACTTTCAGAAATAATATACCAGCCCCACTGGATTGCTGTATAAACAGTTACCGGGCAATTTGCTTCAATTGATAAATTAACTGTCTGCCCTTGTTTGTCTTTTTGTTGCCTTTATTTATTTTTCCTCTTTTGTGTGATGTGTGGATGAGCAGGGCTGTAGTTTGATCAATCCATCTCACATATTCCTCAAAGTGTTACCTCATTCAAGATCGCTTTTTGAATTAAATTTGATTATATTTATTTAGTAGATTGTTCTGTTATGCTTTACCAAATGTCTGTATACATTTGGATTCCCGTTTATGGGGTTGGGTAACAGATAAATAGCTAAATTTGCCAGTGGAGTCAAACTCTAGGATCTCCGTCTGGAGACCTTTAATTTCATTGATATGTTTTTTTTGATGTGTTTAAGTGCATATATTGAGGGCTTTTTTCACTTGGAAATGAATTAACCACTGTGTATTATATTCGGTGCATCCCAAGTCCTGCGGAGGGAGGCATTTACTGCTCGGTGGGATTCGAACCCACGACTGCGGCCATTCTGGAGCAGATGTCCTTATACCACTAGACCACCGACAAGAGGACGGTTCGAATCGATGAAGGGTTAACAAATTAATAATAACACATCCCAGATGCAATCTATTAGAAAGGGAGTTGGCTGCGTGCGAACTGCTTACCAATCCAAAAATGACCTGCGGTAATAAATGCAATGCTGTTAATAACGGCCTCTCGTTCCGACCCTAGCTAGCATGCCCCAGTCTCTCTCGAGTTTGGTCACTTGTCAAATCGATTGTTCTGGTTCTTATTTTCTGAAGTATGGTTGTTTTCTCCGTCTACTTACAGCGCATGCTCAAATTGTCAGGTGTGTCGATGTTGGGTAGCGACAATTTTCAATCAAGTGATAAATCTATGCGCTGAATAGATTCTCTGTCATCATTTTACAAATAATAATAATCCAAACTAAATAAATAATGTGCATTTTGGGATCGAGGTGGTTTTATCCCCCAACCTGACGGTAATTGTCAAAGACCATCCTCTCTTGGTGTATCCCAACATAAGCATAAAATAACAAAACTGTGAACATTTTGGCTCAATTGGTCATTGAAGTTGCAAGAAAATGATGAAAGAAAAAATACACTTGTTGCAAAGAATTGTGTGCTTTCAGATGCCTGAAAAAGGCTTCATGCCTGAAGCCTTTCTCACATTCATAATTTTGGGTGAAAAAATTACCTCTTTCTATAAAGCTACATTACTTCAAAGGGTGTCATTTCTAGCAATGTTTTATAATATCAACAGCTATCCAGTGCTCTTTATCAAGCAAGTTGTTATGGTAATTAAACTTGTGGAGTAATTTCCAAAAGTATACACTGCACTCACGTCTCTATTATACAAACGTAAACATTTTATCTTTATTGTTTTGTTTATATAATTTTGTTTGTACGCCCATCGTCTTCGTGGTGATTTTTACCTGTTTAGTTAATTAAATTATTGATCGTTGAATCTTTATTTCTTGTAATTTTTCTCTGATGGAGGAAAGAGGGTGGAAGGATATTGGCAAACCCTCTGAAGGATTCCCCCGTAATGTTCCGTACAGATTACCTGTCAGGGGCAATTAGGTGAAATTGATTTCCGTTGGGGGACGGTATCTATCAGCGAGTCTTACAGAGATCATGCACAGAACATTATATCTACTACTCGAGGTATACTGCACTCGCACAAGAAATACACCGCAGTGTTATAAGCGCTTATAATGGAGCATTGATCCCCATGTGAGTCATTCTCGTCATTCTGGTGCAATATCAAAGTATCAAAAGAAGATAATCTGGCGAGAAACTCGAGACTTTAGATATAAGCATAAAGTAAAAGACCCACTACTCGATGGTTTTTCGTTCAGCAAAAACTTGGAATGCTATGCTACGGTTGTCGTTGAGTTTGTCGGCATGGTTGTATTCGGTAATACTTTTTTTATATGTGTTACTAAAATAAGGTCTTGCTTGATTATGAAGTATCATATATTTACTTCCTCTGGATTTGAATGGCTTACAAGCTGCAGTGCAACATTAGGCTTTCCTAATTGCTTCAAGGATAGGAACCAGAGTCAAAATGTAGTGATCCGTTTTGCATCAAACTTCTCGGACATTTTGAGGGTATCAATTGGTTGAAAAGTATGTACCATTATTTAAAACACATGTGGAATAAAACTCTTACACTAAATATATAGACCTATTTACATCTAAAAAGGTAATCTTCATGTTTTTGACCCAATTCATCTGACGCCACCATCATTTAATACAATAGTCTTGATTGCGCCATTATGGAAGGTTACTGTGTAAGGAGCACAATTCCCAAGGTTAAGACGCCCCACTTAGGCCTACGTGTATTTTTTGACATTTTGACTCCAAAAATGGCAGACCACGGACAGACGAGAGTGACGTCAGTGCAAGGGGGTCAATAGGCCTTAACTCACTGGACCACAATCCAATAAAATCAAATTATGGTTTTACAAGCATGTACACGAGATTGGCTTTAACCAATTCTTACTACATGCGTTTGGAGGCCGGGGGACGGTGGGACTCAAGCGTTGTATGATCCGCGATGGACGCTAGAACCTTTGTATTCGCATGCCGTGTCTTATCGCTTCAACACCGCTGAGTTTCAGCATAATAATGGGAGTGACCCTTTAGATTAATAGGTTTTGAAAAAAAAAAAATATTTTGGTGGGGGTTTTTTGGGGGTGGGGGGGGGGGATGAACTGCCGGGAAAAGAAAGTTGTCCAAGGACTTCAACGAAAAGGATCTGTGGTGTTTTGAGTTAGCGAGAACGTCGTTGCATTGCTTTAATGTACAAAACCAACATACACCATGCCCGATGTGGCAGAGGTCTCTCCGAAGTGTTCCCATACTTTAACACACTATTTTTCTCTTGTACAGAAGTAGGCCTCCCCCCTAAAATCCTCTAAAGAATTCCTGATATGCTAAGCAAAGCACACATTGAAGACACAATAGGAGTGGGGTACACCATACCACACATTGAGCACCAAAGGTACCAACGGGAAATTATAAGTCGCAAATAAAATATATATATAGACATTTTGTGTGTGTGTATGGGGGGGGGGGGGGGGGAGTTAGAAAATTCTTTAATGTTATCATGCATTTTTGACCAATGTAAACAAGCATCCTAACGTAAAAAGAAAACGTAGCAAATATGCACAGAGAGTCAGTGACTGACGCTTTTTGTTGTTGAAAACGTGCATTTTTTTTCTAAAAGCCAGAAGCTATGTTTTGTTGTGTGTCAATTAATTAAAAATGACAACGGTTTGATAGCAATGGTGTATCAAACCTTACGAGGTTTTCATGGTTAGTATAACAATCACTGAAAGAAAGGTTGTGGTTCGCGATCACAATGTATCTCAATGTGGTAGGCAATGGGTTCGAATCTCACCGGAGGTGTGTGAGGGTCTTCCCCCAGACTCGTTAAGTACATTGGGTCAAAAACAACGTTGTCCACCTCCTATGTGTCTAAGGTGTGATTCCAAAAAAGAACATTGAGCTTTACATGGCGTTTCATAACAGTACACTTGGGTCAGCGGAAACCCCCCCCCCCCTTTCCACCCCAGACAAAATTTCAAGCAATTTATGAGGAACTATATAAAGCCTAGATCATCTTATCATACATGTAACAAGGTGGTGGGGATTGCCACGACCTGTGTCCCCATCAAGCTTCTTGACTCCACAAGGAACACATAGCAACAGGATAGGCAATTTAATCAACCAACAGCCAAGCTACGTGATCAGAATATGCATTGGTTGCACTTCAAACTCGCCCCTCGTTCATTCAATACGGGCAAACATTAGCGATCGATGTGCAACAATCGAACAATGTTCCGAGCATTTTTCGTCTGGGGATTGATATATGTTTTTGTCTTCGTCTTGTGGAAGGCACAGGTACAGCGCTGGAAGCTGTGTTGCCGTCAAAATTATTCGAAATGGGTTGGCATAAATTACCGCAAGCTGGTTTTCGAAAAAAAAAAAAAACCTGTGTGTTAATATTTCCCAACAAATATTTCAATCCGATTATTAGTGTAATCAAGTTTCTTTATATTTCAGTGAGATTTTCAATTATAAGAAAACGATAGTTATTGATTGATTTTGTTTGTATAAAATATAATATTTTACTCTTCACTTAAAGGGTGTTTGTAACATTGGTAAGAGTAAAAATTAACATGTTCACAGATTCATGCATAACTTACATGGTATAAAGGTGGTAATGGTGGGAAACTCCCTTTCAAATATTTTTGCTTGAAATGCTATAGTTTTATTTTTAGAAATGAGTAAAACAATTAGTTTTGATCTCATGAGTCAAAAACTCAATGTTTGAAAACAGTGAAAACATTTGAGGTTGTTTCCCACTTTTTCTCGTGATTCCAATGACCGATTGAGCTTAAACTTTCACAGGTTTGTTATTTCATGTATATGTTGGGATACACCAAGTGAGGATACTGGTCTTTGACAATTACCAGTGATACACAATGTGCTTTAAGCCACAAACTTCACCTGCATGTCGTGATCCCTGTGTGCAATACCAGTAAACAAACACGATTATCATTTGACCGAAAATGGATTCAGACTATTTTACCGAATAAAACAAGATGGCTGCTCCATGGAAACGGTGGCCTTTTCGAAACCATGGTTTGGGGCTCGGGCTCGAACCCAAGCCCAAGCCCAAGCCCAAGCCGTAGAATCGAAAATGGCCGCAGAAACGGTTTGCATCTTTCCGAATTCCATTCAATTTCTGTTGAAAATAACTTAAAGTGCCCCGATCGTCTGTAGACAGATACCTGCACTCCACTAACTCTACTTTACGATTACTTTATTATTGTGTCCTCCCTTTAAACACATATTGACGTTTTTTAATATCCCTCTGCAGGGGAAAGTGTTGTACGAACCAGCTGGAATTCTAGGTGGTTGAGTTTCATGGAATTTGAGATTCCTGTCAACATCTTTGCCAACTGATTTAGTCTCCAGTCCCCGGTAGAATGGATTTTACGGAGACACTGGACATGATGGACGCAGCTATGAACTGCACGGGCGTCAACTGCAGCGGTTCCGACGGCCAGGACGACGACAGTTCGCACATGAAGACGGTGAAGGTTGTCTGCATGGCCGTGCTGTCCGGCTTCGCCAGCCTGTTCACCGTCTTAGGCAACGCCCTGGTCATCGTTGCCTTCTGCCGCGAGAGGCGACTGCGCTGCCTCAGCAACTACTTCATCATCAGCATGGCGTCGGCTGACGTGATCATCGGCGCATTCTCCATGCCTCTCTATACAATGTACCTACTTGTAGACTACTGGCCGTTGGGCCCCGTCATATGTGATATATGGTTGTTTTTAGACTACTTGTGCTGTGGTGCTTCTGTTCTGGGGATTCTCTTGATTAGCGTCGATAGGTATCGATGTTTATCTCACCCGATGACCTATCGAAGTGACATGACCCGGTCGCGTGTACTCTTCCTGATCGTTGCTAGTTGGATCACCACGATACTTCTCTTCGGTGTTCCCATCATAGGGTGGCAATTCTTTGAGGGGAAACGCACCGTTCCCGAAAGGGAGTGCGAGGTGCAGTTTATCAAAGACCCATTCTTCACGGCAGGATCCATTATTATGATATACTGGTTACCGCTGGTCGTCATCCTCATCTTGTATATGCGTATTTACTTGTTAACTCGAAGGCTCGTTAAACGCGAGGCCAGGATTATCGGTCGCTTGAGCGTGAGGCACCACGTGGAGCCAGCTGAGACGTCACACAACAACAACCACCAACGGAAATTTTCCTCAGGTGTCATGCTAGACTCCGAGGATGAACAAACGGTGTCGTTCCCGACACGGGATCTGCCATTACCTGCACACCAGGAGGAAGAGGACCTGTGTGGTCGAGCCTCCAGCTCCCAGCATAACGCCGATAACGGGTGCCGGATGGACGGGCAGAAGAGACGGGTAACACTCCCGTCTGAAACCGATGAATACTCCGAAGATCAAAGCGACCGGGTCTCGCATCAGGCTTCAAATAGAAGCCATACTAAGGCCAGTCCTAACAGCAAAGACCATACAATTGGAAAGACGTTATCGGCCGCTCTAGTGAGCCTCAAGGAGGCCAAGGCCGTACGGACTCTCAGCGCTATCCTTGGATTTTTCATCTTATGTTGGACGCCGTACAGCGTGCTGGTCATCGTGAAAGGCTTCTGCCCCGATTGTGTTAACATGTACCTTTATGAACTCAGCTACTTCTTGTGCTATATCAACAGCTCGTGTAATCCAATATGTTACGCGTTCGCAAACAGAGATTTTAAGACAGCTTTTAAAAAGATCCTCATGTGTGACCGACAGAAGTATGGTTGGAAATCCAGCCATTATTGAACAGTGGGCCGTTTCTCATTGCTTGGTGCGTGCGGACGATAGCTTCCATTAATTATTGTTTAAATGAATTTGATTGTGCTATTATGAACTTCTTATGGTGTGTACACGTTCCATGTTGTTAATTGCATTTACTACGTCTAACCATAGCAGACAACCTCAGGCGGCCATTTTGAATGCTGATCGTGACGCACGCGTGCACGTGGTCGTTGTGCTGCTTTAAACAAAATGTGTGGTTGAAACAAGTTACGTTTTATCTTAATCCCGTGAAGCGTTTTGAACCCCGTAAATTACGGATGATTATTAATTGAACCAACGTTTCGGTAGTGGTCTTCATGACAGAATACATCTGGTTATAGAATGATGTCCTTGGCTCTTTGTCCCTCGAAAGTAACTCCTCATTGAAACAAAATTAGACGCAATTATCAAAATACTTCCTTGAGGGACAAAACTATGGTATGTCACTTAACAACTGCGATGAGCAATCACAGGTGAGGAGCACATCAAAATTTAATTGACATTTTATCTTCCGAGGTTAAAGTCATAAATACCCAAGGATTGTGGTTTTCCTATAAGCCTTGTGTGCATCATAATGGCTTTCCATAATTTCCCCCCTCAGTGCCATGAAAGTTTGTCTTAAGAAATTGACATTGTGCGAGTGCCCGACCTAGTTTGGCCACGCCATAGATCAACCTCGCTCGCTCGTTCGCTCCCCTGTGAGTGGTAAACACGCTCTGGAATTGCACTTTGAATCGAATAATCAAATTGAAGCCCGCACATCTCGAGCTTCTTCTCCTTCAAGCTAGACATATCACTGGCGAGGGCAGTAAAGCCACATTGGCAACAAACTTGGAACAACAACAAAATATTAAATTTCACGAGTATGTGTATGTGGTGTGTGTTTGTGTGTGTCAAACTGTCATTTTGTGAGCGTACACTGTCCCTCAAAAACATTGACGGGACGAGCAGTTTTGTGTTTGTTCGTCTAATGAGCGACAACATCGCGTAAATTTCCCCCAACAGAACCCATTGTCGTTGTTTAAATAAACCAAGCAATTATGTCTACACTTAACACTTCGTGTCTTTTTGTGTAGCAATTAAAACGTTACAAGAATGTTGAGAGAGCAGATCTCTTAAGCAAGCAAGCTGTCACAGATATTGGAGTACAAAAGCTTGACCTGTTTAGCAAATAATTGCTTGTTTCGGCTATCAAACAGTAAGTTACGGTTTTCAAGCAAATTCAGAACACTTAGCAGTGCCAAGATAACATCTACTTGTTTGTTTATTCCTCACTCCACATTACTGTGATAAAATTCCTAAGATTAGGTCTGGTTGGATACAATTTCTGAGAGGTTTGGTCAGCGCTCTTAAGTCAATGGGTTTTGGGTTTTTTTAATACTGAAGAACAAGCTAGCCTAAAGTACTTCAGATAACATCTGTTTCATCACCAACTTGTGGTTTAATATATTCATCTGAAAATATATAACAAAGAGGTTGAAATGTCTTCATGCCGAAATAAGTCTCTTATCAAACCGAAGACATATTAGTCATAATCCCTGTATTCCCACTGCAGATGGTAGTTCCCGTGCCTATGAAGTAGAGAGAGACCAGTCTGTTTGTCATCCTGGTTAAATTGCTTTGAATTGATGAAAAGAAGATTGACTGTTTGAAAAAAAGGTCTCACATAATAATGCATGAAGAAATACTTATTAATAGTTAAAGAGTTTTTCTATCAAAAGCATAATTTCTTGTCAAGTTAAAAGACAAAGAGCAGGATTGGGAATTATTAAAGAAAAAACTGAAAGCTCGATGATTACAAAGTTCATACACAGTACCAATCCCGCAGAGAATGATTCCATCTGAAAAACTGGCAAAGTTCAAAAAATAGCATTTGGAAGACCATAAAATTACCATAGCTTATTTTGATTGCTGCTATCGGAATAAGCCCTATTTTAAAACGTGCACAAATTCACTGTTTTTCACTCATGCGTGACGGTTGGTCGTATGACGTATTTATCGAAAACGGGAGGATGGAAATTAATTTACCTTTCAAAGAAAAAGAATGTACTTTAAATAGTTTATCATTTCCATTGACAAAATTTCAAGATGGTACAAAATCATCAGCAATCCATTTCAATGTTATCGCATATGTGCCGAAAAGCTCACATGTACATGAAAGTTGATTCAATAACCGGTTAACAGTTATCATGAAAAGTGTATAATCTGATATCTATAACAAAAAAATATTACTAAAATATGCCAAGGTTAAACAGGCAGTTTTATCCAAAGACCCATTTGATTGTTCAGTTCTATTTCTAAAATAAAAATGTCTTTTTATTTCGATAAATGCTTCACAGAGTAATCTTGGATAAGTTTCTTCCAAATAAATGGAGACACTATTCGAAACCAACCCTGCATCATCTGTTTTTACAGAATAATTAATTGTTTTCCCCAAAGCAAATGATTACGTTCGTTTAAATGATCTGTTTTGTTCAAACTTAACTCATCGGACTGTTTACAAAAAAGGTTACGTCAGCAGGAAATTTTACTTTTCCGGTACCTATAGCATGCGCACGTGTGTCAAACAGCCACCGTAATAATTACGTGTACCATAAACAGAAACTGCAACACATCAACGGTAATTCGATACGTAATTCGTGCACTCTCCTTTTAAAACCGGCTTGTATGGTCAAGTATTTAAGGTTGATTCCTGCATACGATGTATTTACACGTAATGTTTACGGCCATTGTTTGGCACCGTCGCGACGTTGCAATGCTACCGTAATCTAATTGTCAACTGGATCGAGTACACCTACAGGGGTAAATTGTTGTTGTATTTTATGGTGAATCTCTGACAATGTTGCATTGATCCACCAACAACACATGTTAAGTAAACAAATGAATACAAAAACATTAGCTGACATGTTACACAGCGTGCACATTGTCTCCACACAACAATTTCATTAGAGATATTTTACATGTTTGACCTTGCAGGTGGAAAAAATCGGTTTATTGAATTTCATGCGACGTTAGAATATCGATTGTGATCTAAAACCATAAATTATCAAACATTTCCACAGGCCTAATATGGGGTGTTCATGGTGATGGTTTTATTTTACAATCGTTTGAGAATTTATGCACAGGGGTTTTTGATAGAAAGAAATGTCATCGGGATTCATATGTCCACTTCTCAAAGATTTTTTTTTTTTAACGCACTTCCACTTTTTACGATTTACTTTCGTGCGCTAAATGCTCAGTACACATTTCTTGTCCAGCTAAACAAATGAACGAAAACAAAAAAGTGATAGTTCATTTTTCAAATTAAGTTTTGAGATGCTTTTATTTGGTAAGAGTTTTTCAAGGCGGGAACTATGATTGTTGGGGGGGGGGGGGGGTGGGTTACACTTTTCCTTTGCAAACTCTTGGCCCAGTTCCATAGAGCTGTATAAAAAATAGATAGGCACAAACATTTTGGGTATACCAGATTAAGGTTACCAGCCAAAATACCGTGTTAAATGTTTACTGCCGTGTTTACTGCATTTGTTTAGCAACATTTTCTGCTTAAGCTGCTTAAGCACAAAAAGTAGCTACGCAAAATAAAGCTATATGCTTCCAACCTTACGGCTACCAGCGGCAATACCATTCAACCAACTGCAACTGGTACCCTGCTTATTTTTTTGCTTAGCGGAAAATCGTTAAGCAATTATTTGCTACTGAAAGCAACTCTCTGAAATTGGGCCTTGGTTGTTTATGATTTAGGATACGACATCATCACTAAAGTAAGTTGCAGCGATTGCAAATTAGGGCGTTGATAGAGCCGGTCTGACAGTAGAGAGAGATAGGGAGAAAGAGAGCCATCAGCAAGAGTGGAATGATTTAGGTCCCTGCCCGGTCCCACGTATACACTCACCGCACTCCTGAAAGTAATTGAAAAGCGTCAGATGACCGAACTGGTGAAAGAGAAGAGAATGCATTTCCTGGATGCTGAGACAATTCCCTCTCTCTCTATCTCTTTCTCTGATCAAATCTCATACATGAAACTGAATTTCTCCTGATCTTCGTCTTATCCCATTCCTTTAGTTATAATACAACTCTCTCTCTTGCCAATATACCACCGTCTTAATGACGCCTCTATCACGTTTTGTTTTGTTTTACCAACGGCATCCACTCACAGTCTCAAGCCGCATGCATCCAGCAATAATCTATGTATCTTTGCAATGCATCTACCGACTGAAACAAAAAACCTCTTCAAGGTAGAGCTTGTCCAACGAAGCAGCTATACTGATGTAATAAAATAAACATGAAAAAAACGCGTTCACAATACTTTTAATAAAACCCATGTACTTATTGGTTTGACCGTTGTTGTTTTTTAATACCGCGGACAAAATAAACTTTGGTTTGCATAACCGGAACATAAAGCAACATTCTCCGACGCGAAAGTCCGTCAGGTGGGTGCTAAAATAAATACAGACTCTTTACTGAACCAACGGGAAGTTATATCAATAATTGCAACCTGTCATCTTCATTATTAGCTTTTTCCTCTCAATTTTTTCCAAAAATATTCAAATTTCAAAAGGGTAATGTATTTCCAAGCCGTCATCGCCGAGTTACAGCTGGAATTGAATAACGATTGAGACCCAACAGGTTTTTATTTGGAGTTTGCCACAATATTGATTTTTTTGTTTGATGAATGAACAATTTACAAGGCTTTAAATTGAGATATGGTCCATTTGACAAAATGGTTTTGCAGTTTATGTTTTGAACGCCTACATCAAATACGTATCTTACTCACTACTCCAGCAGAATGACTAAAACCTTGCCCCCTACGTATTGGGAGATTGTCGACCATCTGGTCTACAAATTATAATTATAGAAACTGTAGGAATACATAGCGAATTCTATAGTCACTATTTACAAGCAACAATGTATAGGTACCAATTCTGTGGGTACTTTTCTTCCAGTAAAAAAGTACAATGAAGTAATAATCATTTTTCATTTTGTAATGCCCTGTACTTGAGTAACTGTTTCGAAAAGTGTAGGCGGCTATGTCCCAACTTGAGTTCACTGTATAGTTGCACTCAAGTTGGGTCAGCCCCCAATAGGCTGGGCGGTCCCAATTACAATTGGGCCATCCTGACTATAGTTGGGCATCCTAACTATATTTGGGACGATCATCAGCATGGGGCGGTAGTTGGTACAATGTATTATTATATGTTTATAAAATGGTCCAACGCGCTTCCAATATTGCATGCATTGTAAAATTAAATGAATGATACAACAGAATGATTAGTGAAAAGAAATTAATCTAAATGAATTATTTAAGTTTTACTTAAATCAGTAGACACTAGATTGTAAATTTTTTCTATTAACTGATCATTCAATATCAAAATGGGGAAAAAAACCGTGTGTGATAAAATCACTTTGTGCGCCTTACACAGTAATATACTGCACAGCTACTCCACCCTTCAAAACACGACAATTGCGAGGTTTTGAATGGTCAGTTAACTTACACGTAAATGAAACTGAAAGTAGGACAGTAAAGGCTGCGAACTGTATAACCCCACCGTACTCGATTTTAAGTGTTCAACGAAACTTTGGCATAGTAACAAATAACGAGTCAATTTGAACGTTTAACCGTAATATTTTTATAAGACGTAATTGTGCCGTAAAAATTTACCAAGCTGTATAATAACTATACATCACTTGCCAGAAAAAGACGCTGTGTGCTATGGATCTTTAACATACGGGACAACCGTTGTTTTTCTTACTTCTTTTTGTACAACCAAAGTGAGGCTGGAAGTGGAAATAGTCTGTATACCCTTGTTATGTTATCAGAATAGGTACTGTCTTTACCAATGGGGGATACATGGAACACGAGAAAGTGGTAACAGTTTGTGTTGCTCATGAAATGAAGCCCACAGTGGTCTGAATTGTGAACAAACGGAATTGTACAAATTCGGTACAGAGCAATTAATGATCACAATAATTATTTTGCAAGTACCAGCACAGTTTGGTGAATGACCAGACTAAGTCACGTATACATTATAACGACAAGAAATATGTCAATATACAACTTACTAGTGTCCAAGTTCAGTTACTGTTTCCAATTTGGACGGACAACATCGAGTCGTGTGCCCTCAGAGTACTTTTTCCAGTGACAGAAAGTCGTAAGCAATAAAACCGCTCGTGACAAAAAACAAAATTGCATATAGGGCTACCTTTACACTTTTGTTTTACCCCAAAGACATGTTTCACATTTCCATGCAGAATTTAACCTTCCTATGATGGCTTATGAATGGCAGACAACCGCTCAGTTTTCTTGAAACACAATTTTGCAAATTTTAATTGCTCATATACGCCCCTTCTCCGGTTAACTTCCGTTACTTCCGTTACGTAATCAAACGGAACATCTGAAAGACATTAAAAAGTCTGCTAAACGTTTCGTACGCCAAGTTTTTACTTGGAAGGGCCTTGCATTGAGCAGCCGACCTGAGGTGTTTTAGTTTAAATATTTTCGGATATTGTAAAGAAACAGTCTGATATCCATAACCATCAATGGAAGGAGTGGACACCGAATTTTGTTACACAGCTTTTGGTTTGAAGGCGCAGAAAACGGCATTGCGCTAAAAACAAAGTCTGTAATTTTCATCCTATACGAAAGTGAAGTTTCAATTTTCTTTGTGTGCATCAAACATTTTGAACTCTGTTTTATTTTTATTTTGTTTTTTTATTTCTCCCCTTTACCCTTCTCGTCGTTCAGCAAACAATCCTAATGTGGAATATGAAGTAAGGGTAATTTCCCGAAGTCTGAACTGAGGCATAAACACGATTAAATCTCGCCATGAATTTCTCTCCTTTCTTTGGAGCGGACCGACCACCTTGTTTCCACTCTTCAGTGAATTGTCTCCTCAATTCTGAAATTTCAATTTTGTTTGACAAGATGCTGCGGGTGCTAGTTTCGATGAAAAAAAAAACCTGGTACGCTAGTAATAAATAATATAACAAATAAAAATAAAAAAACAGCCGTTTTTACGATACCATTTCATCGAATATTGAAACGAACGTAATTGATTTGACGGTTCAGACCATTCGGTTGTTATGGCCGCTCAAACGTGCCCATTAAACTTTTAGATTGATATTGAAATACAAATAATTTGCAGTGTTTTTGCATTGCTATGTTCATGTGGAATGAAGCGGAAGAAAGCCAAGAGTATTGTCAAGATCAGACAGGGACTTAGAACAACCCGGAGGGGCATTGCAAGGCGGGTGTGAAAATATCGTGGCATATTATTCGATGATATAAATCGTATATGACATTTGTCCTGTAGTGTTTATTGTATATTATTTTGTAACTTACGGTTTGCGATATTCTAATAGACATCCCACGTTCAACTAAAATAAAAACAAGAATCATGTGCATTATCAATAAATTAATTTAAAAAAACGCACCACCCCTTCGCTCATTTCCCAAAACAATTCAGTGCATCTGTAACACGAATCAAATTTCATGCTTTACTCACAGAAATTATCTATTAGGCCTAAGTAAAAATTAATTTCGCTTACCAGATAAAGGGATACCCATCAATATCTACGTTTCCATTAGTTTCCCATAGCAGAAACTTGCTGATCAATCTTTCAATTCTTGCAGTATTAAATAAAGCAAACAAAATAGTTTAAAAGATCAAAGGTCAAAATGATAGAAATTGATGCACCGAATATTGTGCAGGCAAAACACAACGGGATATCAACTTTCAGGTACCGGCATTGTTGTTTTTCAGGGGTTAAAATTACTACAAAATCTAGTGTGCAGAATCGGGGAAAGGCTTTTGAAACAGTTTGTTATGTATATGTACATGTGTGATTCAGTGACCATACATTCAGTGACCATTACACGTTGTTTTCTTGTATAAGCGTTGGCACCACCTGTGATTATTGTTGTGCATGTTTTGGTATAATTGTGAATATACCAAAATGGTAAACAATCTCCTAAATACTACACTCTAAAAACTCCGCAGTCAAACTCGACCCGGATTCGAGTCCCAGGGACCTGACCCATTTCTTGGTCAGTATGACCTTGGCCAAATTTCATAAAGCTGCTTAACAGTAAGCAAATTGTCGTGCTAACTGTAGCAGAAAAATTTGCTTAAGCGTAAGCGTATTTCACAGGTTAGCAAGAAAATAAGGCGGCCATCTAGCGCGTTCACAATGGATTTGCATTGTTACGTCATTCGTGCAGTAAGCACCGGAAGGTTAGCATTCCTTTTCGTGTGCTTACGGTTAGCAGCGCTATGAAATAGAAACTCGTATACGTAAGCACAGAATCGGCCGTTAAGCAGCTCTATGAAATTGGGCACTGGACTCTGTGTCAAATTAACACCGAAATTGGTAAAAATGACGCAGAATCCGAGTTGCAACCCCGATTTGTGAACCATTTTCCGGGTCAGCCTGGCCCAGAAATTGGTCAGGTTCCCCGGAATCCGGGCAGTTCCGACCCGGGCGTTCAGAGTGATCAATACTCAAATAATACTGAACGAAATATATACAAAACCATTATATATGTTGGCTGAATACGCCTAACGAATAGTAGTGAGTGGCATAGCTATCTAGGTAATAAATTGTGTTCAATTAAAAGCAGATCTATATTGGATTTTATACATGTACAGAAAGGGCATTCAAATACATGGTTACATTTTATTGTAAAGCGAGTCTATTAAACAAAATGCTTTGGGATCGAAACTTTCCTTTGCTATTACAGACTAGGAAGAAATACCCCTGCAACGTGTTTTTGGTGCCAACGAAAAATCAATGCGATTTATGTTAATAAAGTTCATATTCTATTTTAATTTAAAAATAGGACGGCTGAACCGTGTGTAATTGTTCCTTCCCCTGTGCCATTTCTTTTATTAATATGATCATGATGTACGAGTGAAATAAAAATATATATATATATGATATATAAAAAAAATTGTCTCGCTGAATACCGAGAATTTATTACCATGTTCTTTCTATACTGCATGCTCCAATGTTTGGGGGAAGTGCAGCGTGTAATGCGAGGCCTCAATCGTGAGCTAACGCTAATGCCTTTCCCCCTTTTTCATTTTCCCCTTTTCCCCCCTTCTTTTTATGAGAAAGGGAGCTTTAAAACTCTTCTGCATTTCTATACTCTACCGAAAGGTCTCATGGGTTGAGAAAGCGACGTGTTTACGTCTTAAATCAGAGAATGGGGTAAACACAGTGGTGGAGTAATTTGTGATATTGGCTGATTAAAGAAGGCAACATTTTGTCTAAACGAAACTGGCCGTCAAGAGTCGAGATGTGATTTACTGCGAGGAAAAATAGGCCAAGTTTAGCGGCAACCGTTGACGGTTATAGGTTTGTTTAGAGTGGTGTCGTTGCGCTCTTCTGTTTTGACAAATAAACCTGTTAAAATGGCATGTCGTCCTTTTACATCAGTCGAATATAAAATGCAGAAAGTGTCCTGCATTACAAAAGACAGCAGTTCTCCAAACAATGGGTCAAAGAAACTGTATAAAAGCACGCTATAGCGTCCAAAAATGTTGCCTCTGTCATTACAAATGCTGTACCTTATCTTGGTTCAAGGACACTACCAGTAAGCATAAAATTTCACCAGTTTTGCCACATTGTCATGGTTGTACTTTATATTGAGAGTACGCAATGTTGTTCAGTATCAGGAGTTTCGCCACATATTGTACCTTTATCTTGACTGAATTCAAAGACAGTATAAGTATACAACGATGTGCCAATGTAACATACCCATGCATTCGAAACGATGCCTTGCCAGCCACCAGTGCGACTCGGTTATACACAAATTATTCCAATTGCTTATAAAGACAGCAAGACAAATTTACTAAAAAATACTACAAAAGAGTAACGTCACATTGAAATTATTCTGCATTTCCATCGACGAACACAAAAATTGGCTCAGAATTTTGTTTAGGCCTACTTCAAAATGTGATTTTCAATAATTACCCGTTTGGAATTAGGCCTAAGTAGGGCATTATGAATTTGTTTGAAAATGAAAATATCTTTTCATATTGTACTCAAGAGTTGTACGGGGATTTCTCTATACTGTTTGAAACAGGCTTGATAAAACCTTGTTTACAGAGATCTTATGTCAGGCACTCGCAAGGACATTTTGTTCCATAATAAGTCTTTCCCTCACGGACCGCAGATAACGACTTCCCTTAAAGGGAAACCCTGGCTTTGTTGGTGGGGGTTAGTTATCCTTGTCTATCATACCAGGGGACGCCGGTTCCAATCCAACATTGGAGCCACGCATGCGCGTGACCATTAGTCGCTACCAGAGCCCGTTTTTAAAGAAAGACACTCCTTCTTAAACGAAAATGATTCTTAGAAATTCAGCATTTTAGCAAGCGAATACTTCTCAGGGAAATATACATCGCAAGTTATTTTTGGCTGATAAAAAATGATAATATTCAAGCAATTGTTGTGTGTGCTCAGAAAAATTAGATAGTAGGCCATCTATGAACTGGATTCTTGTTGCGGTGATTTCCTCCTTTTAGGTTTAGATCCCTGTCTTCAAGTGAACATCTCCCCTGTTCTCAATTCGATGGTGCCACACTATTTCCCTCTGAGCCTCGATTTGGTGACACTGATTTGAACGGGGAAAAATCAAAATGGCGGTGTACCATTATGAAGGTCTTCTTTGAAAACAACACGTACCCAACTCTCCATAACAGTTGTATCACCGTTTGATCACAAGGAAAATGAAACAGCATCCACGCGGGTAGACTGCACACAAATTCCTGCAAAAATTACGGTAGAACGTAGTGCAGCGAGGTAGGCCCTAAGTGCCAACGGTTTACCGTAGTAATTACGGTGAAAAAGCTGCCAATATTTCCTGAAAAGTGTTTTTCTTATTTCATAATTGGAAATTGATATACGACTAACGTATTATGTAGGCCTACTTACTGAAGCTGCGTCTTGGTAACAGAACCAATCAAGCATTCCACTTAAAAATTGATCTTTTCAAATTTATGATTTATCCAAATTAAAGCTAGCGTTTGGAAAGATGTAACTGTAGACCAAGTTCGCAGAAGGACCATTTTGTCGACTACAGATCGATATTGACTGGTACCCAACGCATGTTTTTGAGCATGGGTACCGGCTAATATTGCCCGCTATTGTGAACAGAGTCCTTGTTGGAACTTGCTATATAGCTGTACTGTCTGTTCAAACTTCAGCGTCATCGTTATCAGTTCTGTGACGTTGCTATACACGGTACTGCTTTTTGTATAGTTTTGGGGGTGTATACTGTGTTGTGTTTGTCTTTTGAGCTAATTTGTGACGCCTTTTTAAAATGGTATCTATACCCGTAATAAATATGTGTTTTCCCTTCCCATGGAATTGTGTAAGATCCATTTCAAAGCATTCACACATAAATAAACTTCATTTCATTTTTTGATTCAAAATTACACCTAATACCTAAGTACAACGGACAGGTCTGTGATCATCATAAGAACAATGAAAAACAATATTGAGTATGTTTGAAATCGTTCGTACCAAGTGCACATTTTGTTTCGTATCTTGACTGCACTATGGGCAAAATAAAAACACCACACACACAAAATTAAACAGGGACAAAATGAATTTTGATATAGAAAATAAATAAGTATCACCATCGAAAAATACTGGCTGATCGTCGATGAATATTTTATTGGTGTGCCTTTTCAGAGCGATGTTTCTGCCTCGGTTCTGGGGCATATACTTACGGGTTTGTTACCCTCCTTTATTTCCCAACCTAACGCAACGTTAAATTTAGCAAGACCGGATCGATCGCATATGGATGCTGTATTTGCTTACAGCAAAACGGCCACTGGCCACCTTTACCCGTCAGCACCCGACCGTAAGTACGGTAAGGCAATATGCCCCGGTCGAGTCGATACAACTCTTCCGCACACCACACCTTTAAGCTCCTCTTCGATAAATGTACACACAACTTGAGTTTTCATTTATCGTCCATGGATTTTTTTTTTATCCTAGTTGGATTATCGTGTCATCCTTCAAAACAGATGGACAAAAATCATTGTTTTTCAAGGCTGGATTAGTCCTGCCTCCTTCAACAGATCCGGTATTGCTACATTATGTAATTGCTCAATCCGGCAGGCAGCATTTATCAAACACACTTAATAAATTTCCGATTATCGCCAAAATCGTAAAGGTACATAATAGGCCCTATATCCAAATGCCCTACAACAACAACAATACGAAAACTTCTTGTGAAATTATTCCATTGGACAATTACAACTGTATGTCGTTTGCTAATAAAATAACGATTATTTGCCGGGTAGCGTCGGAGTGCCAATTATAATTACCGTAAAAATTACGGGTACATTAAAAAACAAATCTTATACTAAAATCAACAACATACATATTATTACGCTGCAATAACTGTGTATTGTTTGTTATAAAGGCGTGAACTCGTAAATGCAACATGTCGAAAACTGTCTATGTCGTGCTGTTGTTGTTGTTGTTGTTGTTGTTGTTGTTGTTGTTGTTGTTGTTGTTGTTGGTGGTGGTGGTGGTGGAGGTGAAGGTTTGTTGTTGTTGTTGTTGTTGCTGTTCTTGTTCTTATTGTTGTTTATATTATATATAACGGCAACCGTCAGAGGTAAATCACCGTAAAAATGATTTGTTTTAAATAAACATTTTGATGGTTACGGAACTAGGTTGCCTAAAATACACATTAATATATTTAGGCTCGTATATTTAGGTCTACCGTATACTTCAACAGTACCAAGTATTGTTTACGGAACCACCCCTCCCACTGTATCAGCTTATTTCATTGCCCTATTCAGTCAAAAATAACTCCCCTGTATATATTACGTTTAGGAGGAGACGGACGCAATGACGTCACCACGGCAGATACAAACTGCAGCGCCCTATTAATAGAACAAGTATATTTACCGGTCCCCTAATTATAGTTTTATTGAAGCGCTGAAGCGTCATCTTCTGAGGAACAATAACTGCATTTATGAATAATGATTATTTTGTGTTGCTCATGCCCACTGGTTTTGACCGATTTCTTGGAGGCGAATTTAGACTGGCTCTGCCAATGTTTAGACAGGTTATTCCGAAAGGCAAAAATAGCTCTCTTGTTTCTGGTCGCTGCTCAACTATAGATGCGTCACGACAAGGTTTAAAAATTGTGTTTTTTTACATTGAGGGTATGGTGGTATTCAACCCAAGCCAACTGTTTGAAGGAGGTATCAAGTTCCTCAACCTTTACGGAGAGAAGTTCAAAGAATGAAGGCGAAATTGTTAAATCATCTCGAAAACCGATTCGCATGATGTTAGGCGTTTTATCAAATCGTCCCCTCCCCCCCCGAATGAAAAAAACACATTTTGTTTAAATAAATAAATAAATAAATACTTACAACATTTTGTTGTACATAAATATTGAAAACATCGAGGCAAATTTGTATAAAACTGGTTAAGCAGAGAAAGTAGCTAAACAAAACAAATTTATGCTTTACCAGGATAAGGTTACCATTAAAAATACTAAGTAACATGTACTGTATTTGTTACTGGTATCCTGCTCGTATTTGCTTAGAAGAAAAATGTTCAGCAGTATCGTCTGCTTGAAGCAACTCTACTGAAATTGGGCTCAGGTCATAAGATGCTATGCTCCTTTAAAATGCGTAATATATATATATTTTCTCTCTCTATATATATATACATTCAAGGACCTTTCGTTGAAGAACAAATAAAGGCAAACATATGAAAAAAGACAAAATCGGGCATGATATTGCTGTTGTTGTTTTTGAGTCGTACAATATAAATTAAAATAATTTGCAGCCACAAAAACTGCATTTACATTGTATTGCTTGAATACTGTTAATAAATTACATGGTACCTGCTTTCCACTGTCCCAAATGGTTGTTGTTCCCCATTGTTTTAAGTCTCTTGACGAAATAGCAATAATTCATTTCCCCCCCCCTCTACAACGACTTCTCCTGTATTCATTTATTCTGCTAATTATTAATAATCTCAATTCAATTTCATGAAATTCATTACTGCAAAGTTATAAATTTCATTATTGAATGATGCTGACGTCATATCAACATTAATTTGTGTTTACTACCCCTGATATAATCAAGCGGTTTTGCTGGTAAACATGGATCCAACAGCCAATGTTGAAATTGCAAAGAACGCCAATGCATTTCACGGAAAATATGGAAGACATAGCATACATTATTATTCTTACATAGTACAATAATATACATATATTCTCGTATTAAATATATGTACATCAATTATATAAATATAGATTTTGTGACCATGAAAAACATCATAGCAAATATACATGAAAATGCTAATGTCAAGAATATCAAGAAATACAGCAAACAGTGACAAAAAACAGCGACTAGCTTTAATAAGGAAACACTAAGGTTAATAATACGGAATTAGAGAGGAAGCACAGTGGGCCTACATCAAAGGGCCCTAATGAGTTTACAAACTACAAGGAAAGAAGACCAATAAACGAAAAACCCTGTTATACGGCCCAGGGGCAGAACATGTGCAAAGGCAAATTGACTGCTTACTCAGCATAGTAAAGATAGAAGTACCGGTAACTAAAAAAAATAGAAACAACGTTGCTGCTCAATTAATTAAATGAATACATACAAGCAATCACATAAAGAGGGAAGCATACAAACAAATGATCTTAAGAATTATGCTGCCCAGTTAGAAGGAATAATTGATTTTGCGAAGATACGAATATATGGGACAGAGTACAGCGGCATCGGATGTGGGGTGGGATATATTCCATTCTCCCATAATCACGGGAAAACAAAGAAGGAACTGAGAGCAGTTTTTATTGAATTGAATTGAATTGTCAAATTTATGAGGATTGATACATGTTCTGTGCTGCCCAAATCTTCAGGATGTAACATTAAGGGTGTACGAGCAAACAGTGATGAATATTTCTTTCCACTAGCAGCAGCACAGTATGTTTATCTTCAGCTCAGTGAAATTGAATCAGAGTTCAGAGCCTCGTCAAACAATCCAGAGACGGCCGTCACATCGTGGCAACCGGGGGCAGACAACACCACAGATGTTGACTTCCATCCAAACGAAAACATTTCACATTACAAAGTATGCTTCATGAACATTTCAGTTCAATTCTTCCCCTATGGGTAAAGTGTTTCTTCTTCATTTATCAGCGCGTCACGCCCTTTTTGTAATCGACCAATATCGAGTAACAAGATATTTAATACTGACACCACCCAATCACAAAAAGGTGATTTCGCATGTAGTCCCGTTGCCGGGGTAACAGACGATTCCGTGCAGACGATTCAACCCCGTCTCAATCTTTGAACTTTTTTTTATTTAGACTAAATTTGAATGGCCCGATCTCTAGCTGAATGGTGTTGACAGCCGGCCGCGTCGTGACGTCACCGCAAATCCCTTCTCGGTATCTATTGTGTGTGTAGAAATGAACAACGGACAAATCTTCATTCCGAACTGAAACAAGTCCTTTCAGAAAATGATTTACGTAGAATTCGTTCTAGCAGCTAAGAATAATGTTACTCTATCTCACCTCGATTTTTTATTTATTTGTAGATATCCGTTTAATGTACCTGTACCTTTGTAAATTGGTTTTCTATGTTTCAAATATGTCTACACAAATTCTTCTCAAGTTGACCATTTTATTAATCAAGTTTTGTTTATAGGTATGGTATACTTTTGGTAATTGTCAAAGACCAGTATCCTCACTTGGTGTATCCCAACATATGCATAAGATAACAAACCTGTGAAAATTTGGGCGTAATTGGTCATCGAAATTGCAAGAACTTCATGACAGAAAAACGCCATTGTTGCATAGAATTGAGTGCTTTCAGATGCCTGAGAAAAAGGCTTTATGCCTGAAGGTTTTTGGGTTTTTTCAGATTCATTTTGTGTGTGAAAATGTTACCCTTTCTCTAAAGCTACACTACTTCAAAAGGGGTTGTTACTAACAACTTTTTGTATACTACCAACATCTCTCCAGTGCTCTTTACCAAGTAGTTTTAATGGTCATTAATTTTTGGAGTAATGTTTTCTTCATATAACAGTAATATCGAGTTATGGAAGCTCGCTCGTTTGTATTTTAATAACTAAAGTAGCACACCATTGCCGCATAAAGTTAAGCTTACTGTTCATTTTGCTGCGACATCCCGCCAGCACATTGAATATTTTGAAACATAATCTAGACATACGTTTAGACAATGAGGCTATCCTTTTTGGTATAACTAAGAAATCGCGGAGTGCTCTTAATCTGATCCTTCTTTTGTGTCGTTTCCACATTTATAAAATGAAGATGAACTACAACAGACCATCCCTTGCACTATTGAAAATGGATTTAAAACGCTAGGGCCTATATACTTTGGAAAATTACATCTCTATTGCTATAATGTTTCTACTGTGAAATTCCACAAAAAATGGGACTCCTTTAAATTATTGTGTCAAGGTTAACTCTGTATTTTATAAAGTGTTATATCGGTCAACTTTATATTTTGTTTTATTGCCATGGCTTTTCGGCATGTTTGTAAAGTGAGGAGTTGTTTTAAGTTTAAATAAAAAATAAATATTGAAACAATGTTGGTGAAATGAGCTTCGCGAGTAGAAATTTCGCAGATGACGTAATAAGCGATACACTGCGTAATTAAAGAGCAGACTGTTTTACACGAGATGCGAAACGTAGGTTGTGACGTCAGACGAACTTCAACCTTATGACACGTGGCAATACACGACCAATGATGTCGATGATCTTCTTTGATAAACCACCTCGTCATTTGTGCTAACTGGTCACTAACTGGAGGCCATTTTGAAAGGTATGGTTTGAACGGTTGTTGGGATAGTCCTTCATACTATGGCGACCGTCTGGAATGTTAAGCCGTATCCGAACTGGCGGCTACAGCTACGGCTACGGCTGTTGCTAAGGGTGTTGCTAAGGACGTCGCATACATCAACGCATGATGACGCAACGATCCAATAGCCGTAGCCGTATAGATGCCAATTCTGATACGGACGGCCTTACATCCATCTTCATATTGAGAGGACATCATCTGATAAATCGATTATCTAGTTTTCATGTAGGGAAAACAGGTGGGCAACACGACATGAAATCGAACTCGTTGGTGGGTAATGCAATATGAAGAATGTACCGGCACAATATAGAGTCGATTCAATAGAGAAACTCATCTTGTAAAATTATGATTTTTACAAACAAGCCCACAAAGCAGACCAAGTAACCAGCTAAAACATTAAGTCAAATTCGTAAACAATTATCATGGCGAAGTCCTCTTGTTTTGTCTCACGCTCAAATCAATGTAGCCAAAACGAGGTTCGAAGGCAAATTAGTCAGAGCCCTTTCGGTATGAGCATCAGCATCCATGATTAACATTGCACGGTTGGAACACGCCGGAGACAGGGGAACAAGACAACGTAACGTTGACAGTGCGATAGCTCCCAGTCAATTTGCGCTAAGCAAACAAATTTGTCAAGCCTTGTTTCCCCGCTAAGCAGCTCTCAGAGATCAGGCGCTGATCTGAATTGCATACGAGCGTGCCTGCTTTTATGGCCCCTTGTAGTTCTACCCTAAGTGGCTAGATACTAGGCCCTGACCTTGTCTCCTGATGAAGCACACGCTAATGCAATCTCGTTCCATCGATCCATCCCCCACTACATTTAAATATTTCCGTGAACCAGCTTCCACATCACATTGTCGGGCGACTGTGGGTTTCGATTTTTTCTCCCTTTTCCATGTTGCTTGGTGCAGCCAAACTGAGCGGCAATAGCCGTCATTTATGTGGATACTGCACACATCGCCAATCAATGTTTTTGTTTAGAAGCTTTTAATGTCTTTATAATGAAAAGGCTGAATTTGTTTAAAAGCCGCAATAAAAGACGGAGCTTATTGATTGTTTTATTCGTTGAGAAAACAGTTAACTCTGTGTGTGTATAGAAGTGTGGACCTGAGAACAATGTAGGGACTTGAAACATCATGTGGACTTACACACTTCCACACAGTGTTGTTTACATTGTTGAAGTATATATTTTTCTTTAGTGCACAGAACAAAGTAATGTCCACAGACTGTAAGTGTGTGAGCTGCGTGGGTGTGTGTACTTGTAGAGACATTCAAACCGAGGACTTATAACAAAAAGGACAATTATGTGCACCATTGCCATGACAAAAGGTTCAACAAAGGAGGGTCCACGATTGGAGGCCATTACATTGTGTTGTAAACTGAGGTCGACGACTGCTGAAACACCGGGGCCGCGTGACAAAGGAAGGTCCACGGACGGAGGCTATTTTCTCTTTGGGTGTGTGTTGGGCGGTCCATGTAATCTTTTAGAGATATAGTTACAAGGGTCGAGAGCCGTAGAAATCATCATAATTGAGTGGCAGATTGAACTGAGGTTGACTCTTAATAGCGCAACAGTACTCCCCCTGTCTCATTTCATTTCATTGCAATCGCTCCAGCCTACTCGAACCGCCAAATGAGAATTTCAAATGAAATTTCCTATTGTATCATTCAGTTTATCGAATTGACCTGAAATAACTATACGAAAATAAACTGTCTTTGTAGTGCAAAATTTAAGTTCCACCATCGTCGTGAAGACGTGCCTTCACGTTAGTTCCTCTCTGCATAGAGCAAGTTCCTTGCTCTATGCTCTCTGTTACAAGTTCCTTTTCTATTGTGTAGACGCTTTTAGAACCATTAATATCCAATTCCATTAGAAATTGTCCTGAGTGCTGTGTATTTTTCACGAGCAATCCCATCTGTATTCTAATTCTACTCGCTTTTGGGACAGACACAAAATTATTTCCGTTAATGAAAACTTTTGCTTTTGAATTCATATTCAATAAAATGAAGAAAAAAACCCATTGTGTTGATGAAAGATAGTCCACAGAGTGTATCTGGGTACTGAGACGCCTCTGGGTACTGTTCTGTATAATGTTCATCTTTAAAATATAAAATCCATTTTCAACGTCAAAAAGTAAATACACCCAAAAATGTATATAAATTAAAAGCAGTCTACACTTTCGAGCGGCACTTATCAAAGCGACGCCATCATTACCTTGCACCACTCAGCCATGAGAATGTGAATGTACTTGAGGCGGTTATAAAAGTTGCACACAATATAGACGCCATTGAGACTGTGAGTTATCGACTGGCTAAGACCATTCTTTACCTACCCCCAATGCGACTGGGCCGGCACTGGGTCCGTCAGTTCGGCCTTCGTTTCTTTAATCAAAAACCCACCAGCTTCGCTAAATAGCAGTACACAACTCCTGAGAAATTAAAACGAGCTCCACCATTCTAACCCATAGCAGACAAACAGCAAGATTCAATTTCAGTTTAGACTCATCGGCAAGCACCTCCAACTGACTCGGGCCAATATATCACGAGCGGGCTGGGTTGTTGATTAATGCCACTTAGGCGGAATGGTGGAGGGACCTAGTTAAGTCTAGTGTTTTAATTAAACCCACGTCCATGACACATTTAACTTATAATTATTACCAAGGGGAGCTGCTCTGATTAATGGTTTACCTTTTGATCAACAGCGTCAAGCAATTTGATTTTTTGAAAGTTTTGTAAATATATCTTTCCTCTGAACGTAAACAATGCACATGAGGATAACAAATTAGAGTCAAGATATTAGCAAATTTGAATGTACCTCAACAATCACAACAATCTAGCCAAATACATCCGTAGAAATGTGTCCGTTCATACAACAAAATCACAAATGTAGGCTTGACTATTCTGCTTTCATTCACAAAGGTGTTTCAGTGACCTTTATCTGTTGTGGAGTTTCCCCCGAACAGCCCCTCTTTTCAAAATACAAGGGAAGTGTGTCGTTCTCTCCACAATAAATACTATTCAGGGCTCGCTAGAAAAAAATATATAAGTCAATTTGAGAAAATAACGATACATATAGAGGATATGCTGGCGCACTATAGCAGAATGACACTCCACGGCAGATATAATTTATGGCACAATGAATCTGTGGCAGAATGACAGTCTTTAACAGTGGAATGTATGGCACATGGCTGAACCGTACACAGATATCTTCCCAGAACCTATAACAAACTCTTCATATATTTCTAACAACTGAGTCGCATCGTTGTCGGAAAAAACCGTTAATAGCGGGTGAGACACACTATACCAGAATAACATTATGGCAGAATAGCCCTGTTTTGCAGAATAAAACTATAGGCGGTAGAATAACACTACGGCAGAATAACACTACGGGTGGTAGAATAACACTACGGCAGTATAACACTATGGCAAAATAACACTGCTAGGCAGAATAACACTACGACAGAATGACACTATGGCACTGACACTATGGCTAAACAGTATGCAGATATCTCCCAAACCTATATCGGAATGGAAACATAGCGGAATGGAAACATAGCAGAACGGAAACAAAGCAGAATGACACAATGGTGAACCGTGCGCAGATATCTCCAAAGACCTATAACACAGTGGACACATTAGAATGGCACTGTAGCAGAATGATACCACGGGTGATCCGTAGGCAGATATCTCCCAAAACCTAAAGAAGAATGTACCATAAACAGAATGACACCAAAGCAGAAAGACACCATGGGTGAACCGTACGCAGATATCTCCCAAAACATATAGCAGAAAGGACGCATAACAGAATGACACTATATTACAGAATGACACCATGGGTGATCCGTACGCAAATATCTCCCAAAATATATATAACATATTGTACACATAACAGAATGACACTATATCGGAAGGACAATCTATAATGGCTGACGTATACCCTACAGCAGATACCTCACAAACGCAGAAACGGGATACACACAATGAAACCCAAAATACAGAGTTCAACACATTCTGGCGCCAGAACTTCAATCGTGTACCGCTGCTCATGTCGTGTAACATTTGCCTAGATTTTATGCGGGGTTCACTTTATTGCACTCTGCGCGGTCAGGGAAGCCGATATATTTTTAGACAGTTGCATAATTGCAGCGGCACTGTATAGGAGGTTGCTAGGAGATTTTGTACCTCGAGTTGATGCGAAGGGAGTGTGCAAATCTCTCATCCACCACACGGCAGCTAAGTGGGAATACTGCCTCTGGATTTGATATTAATTGCTGGGCACCTCTTTTCCTGTCAGTTGGCATCAATGCTGACTGTCGGAACGTCAGTTGACATTATTAGTGGGCTTGTCAAAACGCTCGTGAGACGAAAAAGAAGATGGCAAATTACGGAAGAAAAGTGAACCCATCTCCTAGAACACGGTTGTGTTATTCAGCGAGTGTGGAAATGTAGTATTGTGATATTTACAGAGAGAAAACTCACTTAATACTTCTTGAAGCACCTTCAGGCATTTACACGGCACCTCTTAGAATAATACATTTACTGTTCTTGTTATCATTTGACAGAAAAGGAGCGTAAATTGACTGTAAAGGAGGCGTCCAATCGTTCATTCTTTACATATAAACAAAAGT
This sequence comes from Leptasterias polaris, assembly GCA_037783415.1. Classification (NCBI taxonomy): domain Eukaryota; kingdom Metazoa; phylum Echinodermata; class Asteroidea; order Forcipulatida; family Asteriidae; genus Leptasterias; species Leptasterias polaris. The sequence goes on from JAZGTN010000192.1 coordinate 1,137,157, forward strand.
TACAGCTTATACAGACAGCTCTGTGTTGCAGTCACCGTGTGGACATTCATTTGTTCTATACATTTGTTCTATCCTATTCCTCAACACTGTAAATAACACTGTGTGGACGTGTGTAAGTCCACATAGCGTTTCAAAACCCTGCCATATGTTGACCTTTTTGTTCTCAGGTCCACACTTCGTTTGTAATGCTTACCCACAATGAGGTGTTACACAATGAGGTGTTACACATTATTTATCCCCAATGGGTGCGTTCGATTAGCTTCCCCGGGTCGACCCAGGTCTGACCCCAGTGCGTTCGAATAGCTCTGACGTCATTGCTGTGGCTCACCCGGGTGAGACCCAAGTGCCCTGCTCGTGGAGCGGGTTACTTGGGGCTGACCCTAGTTCATGACGTCACGGCGAAAAACTTTCTCAATGGCCACCATTTTGTTTGTAATTCAGCGGGACATTTTAGGAAGTTTGACACACATTTTCGCCATTTAAACAGCGTTTTTGTGAGCAATAAGTATTTTTTATTCGAAGCCGGGTACCTTTGTATCACTGTGGGGTTGTACAAATTGTTTAACGTTGCAGTTTTACCTTGAGAATAATTATTTTACGATGTTTTCGTGAATCCACGGAAAGTATCGGACATACGGCACAAAATGGAAGTAGTTCCGGTCGGCTGTCCCAAGATGCATCGGTGTGAATGCTGGGGGAAGTTGGCGTTCGATTAGCTCATGGTTAGGGGCTCACCCGGATGAGCAGACCGGGGTCGACCCGGGGAAGCTAATCGAACGCACCCATAATTTGGTTTTACCCTTACATCACTGGTGTGTATTTAGGCACTGCATACTCAGTACTTTCCGGAGTCCTGTGTACAAAACCCACATGCATTCCGGGTGGGATTGGAACCCACGATCCTTGACATGCTAGAGCAGATGTCCAACCGTCACTAGCCCACCAAGCTAGCCCAGTGGCTTGAGGCAGTTAGAATCATATATTTTCTAGCAGCGGTTTTCGCAACGATCTAGTACGCTACGTGTACGATACCAATTTATGTGACACAATGAACATTTGTGCGTTAATGTGCGTTAATGTATTTTAAGAATAGTATTAACACAAATCATAACACAATAGTGAAGTATGGATGTCTGGAAAACACACTAAAACATTCACGACCAACAGTTCACAATTTCATGAATTTTCCATGAAACAATGTTATTATCAGCAATTGCGTGGCCTACTTTATGAATTCCCGGACAATTCAACATCTCCCCATCCCCAATTCATCACCAACACAACGCGATGCAGTTAATTATTAGCAGGCAGCATATTCTGTGATGACTGCCTCCAACCAAAATTTGAAAGAGAAAACCAACGATCAACGTTCTGTATACACTCCAGTAGCACAACTAAAAAGACAGCTAATAATCGAGGATTAAAGCTGCCAACCGTGTTAGGCCATCTGCCCGCTAAATTTTGTAGTGAATACTTATTGGTTTTGTATCCCCCAAAAAGAAGGGCTGGACTTAAAGGCAAAGCATTTGGTTTTTGAACCGTTCGATTGTTTTAACCACATCTTAGACAATCAAAGCAATCCGGAGTGTTTAATTTTTGTCCATTATGAATTCAGAATGTGTGTTTTATTCGTATATATGGCTAATGGGGTTATTTAAAGGCACCTGGCAGTGGTATTTTGTCAAAATAAAGCTTTTGTCATTAATATATACATTTTTATGAGTGGAATGTGAATAAACAATTAACTAAGGTTAACAAATTGTATTTTTATTTTAATTACAAATTAAAAAATAGGCCCCCCTTTACATGGCGCTGTTCGTGACGTCAATCGAGGCAGGAGAAAATGTGTAGTCTGGCCCCGTACATTACGTCTGGGTACCTGATCAGTATGATGCATTTTCGTATTCGGACGTCACCACCCAATGCAATCCTAGGACAGTGTACAGTCGACTAATACGAGACGCCAGTTTATACAGCAATCCTTCACCGATCTTGAACTCTTGGTGGCAGCAGATACCGCCATTATTGCGGTGGTACCTGGGTGGTACTGCGCTGCCTAGCGACGGGTTTAAGCGATTTGCAAAGTGAAAGTCCAATAACCCGCGACTGATCAAATGATCGCCGTGTAGCCCAAACCTTATACCAGTCGCTAGGCAGCGCAGTACCACCCAGGTACACCGCAGTAATGGAGGCATATCTGCTGCCACCAAGAGTTCAAGATCGGTGAAGGATTGCTGTATACGAGGTTTTTCACCGGTCCCGAACTGTCCCATGCGCGTTTCTATGTCTTAAAAACGGAAGATACGAGCATGGTCATAACGAAAACACGGATAATACGAGGTATTAGAAACATTTCGCTGGTAACCTAAGCTTCACTGCAACTTCCCTTGCACACTAATAATACCAACGAAAAAAATCCCCGGTATCCAAGCACGACGGGGTACAAGTGTTCGCTGCATAGCGCTGAAAACGACGTCGGACCGGACCACTTTGCCCTCGTTAGCCTGACTTTCGATGCCCGTAACTGCCTATATTTAGGATCTGCAGGAAAAAAATGCTGGCTGACCCCATCTTTAGTCATTTTGCTGCATCCAGCAGCAATATTTGCCGGAAAAATGCAAGAAAAATCCCCTTTTTGGATAATCAAACGAAACGTATAATCTCACTACTTGCACATACAACGTAAATGCAGGCAAGTTCGAGGGGGCTCGATGTTCGATCGAGGCGAAGTCTTCCTCGATTGACGTCACAAAAAGGGATGGGCGGAGTCGCCGCCAAACAACTTTATCTATTTTTTTTACATATAAATACTGACAAACAATTACTAAAAAAATTGTTTTATTGTTAATACACATATACTCTTATATTTCAAGAAAAAAAAATCTATTTCCAGGTGACTTTAACCGTTTCCATCAAATACAAGAGCGGGAGACAGGTGAGAGATCACAAACGATTTTCTGGAAAATATAAGGACAAGCCCATTCCCCCGTTAGGTAATTTGGTTAAAACCATAGAGGGCGTACAAAACCATGTGACCGTACTGCCCAACAAAAAGTTTGTTTTTTTGGCCATTTAGAAAATGATGCTGACTCATTATTACACAAGTCGGGCAGCAGTTCATACAGCCAACATTTTGTACGGAGAATAATTGGTATGTAATTTACCCATTAGGGGATTTGAGCCCATGGTGGGCCAGCGCGGTTACGTGTGTGTAATTAGGGTGCTCCCTCTAGTTCTATTACATAACTCTAGTTCTATTGCATCGCTGTGTTCAAACTGTTTAACTAATTAAGGAATGAGTTTGCGCCCCCACAAATATCCTGGTATGCACATGGAATGTTTTTATACCATGCCTGATACGTGGCTACCGCCCCCCAAAAAAAAAAAATCACATACTTTAACATACTCTATTCCTCTTGTACAGAATACCCCCTCCCCCATCCCACCCCCCCCCCCCCCTAAAATCCTCTAAAGAATTCACGAGATTCCCAGAACACAATGAAGACACAATAGAGGGAGGGGGGGGGGGGTACACCATGCCACATATCGAGCACCCCTCCCAACCCCAACCAATTCTCTACCTATACGAAAACTCCTTCAATTGAGTATGCATGGACTGCTTTGCCAGCTTTAGATCAATATAAATTATAACCTCTGGCCGTGTACATTTTGCTGGCAGCCAAGGTAGTGCACGGGTCACAATTAGTGGAAATTTCACATTTTATAATAACAATTTCCCTAATAAATTCAGGAATTGTTAAAATAACAGCTGAACAAGTTTTAAGATGTGCATATCCATTTGATGTGTTCGTCCATTGGGCTGTGTTCAACTGGTGCCCGCAGGAAGTCCAGGCACTGTGTCGTCACAGGCTACATGGTCTATGCATGTAGGTTCGTACACAAAGGTTTAAATATAAGCAAGTACCAAGCAGTTTGACCATGGTTTTAACTGACCTTATGTATATACAGTCTGTAATTAAACCATGTTTGAATCTGGACTTATTACTTCCATGGTTTTGTTTAAACACTGACGAGAGGTGCTTAGTTAGGGGAAATGGGACGTTTTGTTACTCATTAAAGGAACAAATACGAGCCGATGGTTCAATAATGTCTGCGGGGAACGAGTCAACAGAGAGAATGATTAGAAAAGACAAACAGAACAGTGTTCAGATCACGTTTTCATAACGTCATCAAATCTCAACACGGCAGAGTGCTTTTGTCTTTCTTAGCGCGACTGATGGACACACAAGCCGCACGGGTTTATTACAAGTCGTGCGTGAACTGTTTGGGAAAGATAATGCATTAATTGTGATCCTTCACCTAACATTATCTAGAGTGGTTTATCAAGAGGATAGTCATCACACCACAATGAGGAGAAAACCTAGAAAATCCTAGAAATATATTCAAGATAGCCAAACAATACCTTCTCCCACACCACTCATTTGGGTTTTTGTTGTCAACCGAGGACTTATTTGTTCCTCTCAACTATACTTGATGAGAAGTGAGCATGTAAGGTTCTCCACTGAGTCATCAATGGAACCTATAGTGCACGTGGAGACAAGCACACATGCACACACACAACCTTACGGATCCGGTTTATGGGGTTCTGCTATTGTTGGCCTATTATTCTCTACAGAATTTACTTGTGGGGTCCAAGTTGAACAAAGAATACCCTTGTGGTGTCCATTGTTTCATTGTGTAAAAGAACCCACAAGGGCGCTCCAGTAAGCTCACAACCTTACGGATAGGATTCACAGAACACAATGAAAACACAATAAGATGAGGGCGGTACACTATGCCACATAAAAAGCACCAATTCCCCACGCATACAAAAACAGTCATTACGTATACTCAAGACTGAAGTATTCAAAGACTATTAAAACAGCTTTACACTTTTGTCCAACACGGCAAAAGAAAATAATGTGACTTAAGAATTGGAATTGACGATTCACAAACGTCCATCGTACAACGCCAATGTTGATATACAGACAGTAATTGACTCTCGTTGAGAATCCCGACTGCCCATAGTTATAGTTTAATTAATGGGAAACTAATTTGATTTGTTGAAACGGTCCAGGTTTATACCGTGTTTCATTAATTAAATGTAGAAGACCGGTGGGTACGGAAGTCCTATGACGATTGTGAGCGATGTTTAGCGGACAAGCAAAGGGGAATACAAGTAATTTTTTTCCCTTTTCTTTAATTTGTATATGGAGGGATTTTTATTCATCAATATAAAAATAATCAGATTTTTTGCAAATCTTGTCCTTTCGTCCCTCAATAATCATCTGTATTAATTAAATTAAAGGTACGTATGATTTGAAATGATCGACAATGGTAACAATGAATGGACGATTTTAAACCTGAACGAAAACTTTTTTTCATAATTTTGATATGAGTACAAACTATTCCGCGTCACACGCAGCTACTGTCTGCCGATGATCTGCTATTTTGGGAGTCAAAATAATACGTACAGATATAGTGCGTGTCTAACTGCACGCGGGCCGCTTAAAATAACACACGGAAGATCTCACCTCTAAAAGGGTGCAAGCAAGATTTATTGTGTAATGACGACAGGTGCATTGGTCAATAACGTAAGATAGGTGCTCCCCCCCCAAAAAACCATAATAATAATAATTAATAAATAAAATATAAATAAATAAAACAAACAAACAAATTAGCAAGCAAGCAAACAAACAAACAAACAAATAAATAAATAAATTAAAACAATAAAAAATAAAGTATTAAATAAAGAAGTACACGACTGTATAAATAAATTAATTGGTAAATTGCATAAAGTTATTTGGAATATTCGATGTGAAGTATCAACAAAGGGTGGTAATGATCACGCTGATATTCTTAAAGTTTATAAGAGAAAACTGAGAAATTTCATTCATATGGAAAACAGCAGAATAAGTCGAGAATGTTTTGTCCCGACTTATGCTAAAAACAATGCTTTGTGCTATTTTGAAAACGACAAGCTCAAATTCACATTTTGATGTTTATTTTTGTTTGCGTAAGAGTAATTTTGCCGTTCGGTTTGGTTTTTTGTTTTGTATTTATTATTTATTTTTAATTTTTTATTTTCTACCATTTAATATTACTTTGATTCAGTTATAACTTATTTTTTGTCTTCAAATGTTAAACATTTGTATATGTTATTGTACATTTCCGTGTGTTCTTTTATTGTAAATAGAGAGTGATTGATGATAATAAACGAAGTTAAACTCCACTTGTACGAAAAAAATAAAAATAAAAAAATAAAAAAATAAAAAATAAATAAATAAATAAATAAATAACAAATCAGTATCACGAGCAAACCCTTAAAAGAAGTCTTTCTCACAAGTTGGTTGTTTGATATGTTGATTAAAAACGAGAGATAATGCCAAAATCAACGTTTTCTTTTTTTTAAATAGCCAAATATAAAACAGACCATGGTAAAGTTCACATCCCCGTCCCCCAATTCTGAGCACTACGATGAGTGTTGCTGGTTATCATTTGTTATTGTTGAACGTTAATTAATTATTATCTACACCATTCACTGCGTCTGTCATTTCGCTTTTAATATAACCCAGATTGTGAATATTTATTACACACTGCGTTTCGCGAGTCACAAGACTTCCCGCCTTGTCGGCGATTATAATGGTCACAGAGCAATACGGCAGCTAAATCTTGCGGTCATGTCAATTTTTGTGGGTGCTAATAAACCATGTCTACACACAGTTGTTGTCTTTTGAAACTCCGGGGTTTCTAAGTCAATTAAGGAAATCTTCATGATTTTGTCTTATATTGTTTTGTTGTTGTGGTTGAGGACTTATTTAGCCTTTTTGAGATAAGGCAAACCCCATAAAGTGCGTTGTTTAGTTTGGGTGTATACAGACAGAATTACTCGAAACCACACAGTTAGTCCACCATCTCAAAATGGCTGATGGGGTGCTGGGTTGTTTGTTGTAGATGTTTTTATAGTAATACTTTAACTTTGTTACCATATTATTTATATATTTATTTATTGTTCTGTATTTAAATTTCAATACTGAAGCTTCATAGCTTCGTCTCAAAAGTTGTCTTATTGTTGTTTTTGTTTTTATTGTGCTATATTATTTGGCATACAATAAGTTGTCATCTTGTTCTAACTATAATATCAATAACGTATATTTTAATGTATGTGTTGTTATCAAATTTTCATAAGTACTTTTTACTTACAATATTATATTTCTAATCTTATTTTTGATATCCATAACTCTACTAATGCTGATGTCATTGTTTGTTGGATTCATTGTACATATTTGCTTCATTTTATTTCTTGAACTCCTTCGGGAGAGGATGAACGGGAAATTAATACATATCTCTTCAGTCATTGGACACGCTATAGAAGACAAGAGCAAGGTACTCACCAAGGGACCACACACTGCTCCGCCTTCACACATTCATGTGGCCGGTGCTTGGATTCAATTGTGTATTAAAGTGCAGCATCGGATAGTTCTAATACAGTATCAAAGTTAAGATTAAACACATCAGAACTTCTATAACATAACTGAGAACGAAGGTTTGTATGCCCCACCTGTCACTATTGATAAACTTCTTAATTGAAAAAAAACCCCAAAAAACAAAACAAGTAAACATTATTTGGATATTCAATAATAAGAATTTTACCTGATTGGTATCAGTAGTGATCGAAAAAAAAATCGAACGGTTGTCAATCAGACTTTGTTAGAAATATAGGCCTATATTTAAAAAACCCGGACCGTTTGACTCAAGGTTTTATCTGAAATACTGCCGCTTGCATGCGAGAAACCAACTACTCGTTCAACTACTTGTCTGCAATGCCATGATGGAAAGCGCCACCGATCGTATTTGATTCCCAAAATGGCGGATAGAATAACAACTGTACTTGTCAACAACTAGGTTCCTTATTTTGTTTCGATTGAATGAACGTGCACAATATTGACGAAACGTCGATGAAGTTGTCCAATAAATGGACTTTTCTTCTGACCCCTTGCATGACGCGGAACGCCCCTCCGCACGTCGCGCGTCCACCGTATCCGTCATTTTGGAGGTCAATTTCCTGTCGACTAGCCTCGCTGCCATGGGCAGCGCGCCGTATCGATACCTCTCGTTGATCGAACAAGGCATTTTTTTGACAAAAAATGGTGCGGCGAAATCGTACACTACTGGGAACGAGGTTATTGTCCGACATTTTGATTCACAAAATTGCGTATTGCAAAAGTGCGTTTAAGAGCGCTGCGCGTCGTGAAATGGGTCCAAACACCCATGTTGTGTTCATCTTTAAAGGGACACACCGGTTACTTGTTTACGTAATTTAGTCATGTAGAATCAAAGACAATTATTTCTAGATGGTTTTTATATTTATTTTATACAAAAATATCACGTAATTAACGAGAAATGACCGAAAAAAACAAAAGCGGTCAAAGGTCATTGTATACGCTTTTCCAGCCGTTGCAAGTGTCAAATTTACGGGACACATGATATGCAATGTTGCAAGTAGACTGGTGCTCTGTTTATGTAAGTGTTTTACTACGACAAGGCATGAGGATCCAGTCCACGTTATCCATCTGAAAGTGTGTATAAACAACGGACACGGAAACCAGTCAACTCGCCCCCCAGCAAACTCGCCAATTACAAAGTCCCCAACTACAAAGTCGCCCCCTAGCAAAGTCGCCCGCTCACATACAAACTCGTCCCCTCTCAAAGTCGCCCTCACATCACAAAGGAATGTAACAAATTGGTGTGATTGGACTTCAGGGGAACGAAAGCTATCTTGAGGGAACAAAATTAGCTATCTTGAGGGAACGAAAGAGGAATTCTGGAGAACAAAATCTCATAGCGAGAGAACGATAGCGTATTTTTAGGGAGCGAAAGCATATTTCGGGTGAATGAAAGTATATTTCGGGCAATAAATTCAAAGTCGTAAAATCGAAAGCTTTTTTTTAAGGAACAAAATCTCCTTTCGAGGGAAAGAAAGCGTATTTTGAGGAAAGAAAGCATATTTCGAGCGAACGAAAGTATACTTCTTGCGAACAAAATCATATTTCGAGGAAACTAATGCGTATCTTCAGGGAACGAAAGCGTATTTCTGGGGAACTTAATTGTAGTTCGGGGGAAAGAAAGCGTGTTTAAGGGAACGAGAACCTATTTTCTAGAAACAATCTCATTTCGTTACCTAGAAAGACACACTGCGTTCACAAATTGAAAAATTATTTTTTGTGAGACAAAATTATATTTTCATCGGATTAAATAATATTTTGAGGAAATGAAATGATTTTGTTGGAATTTTGTGTGTCGAGGGATGCAATAAGAAATTTCGAGTGAGGTTTTTTGTTCCCACCTTTTAATTTTTAATTTCTTTTCCACTTGTCCCTTCATCAGATCATCAGGGCTCCGGTTTTTTTTTTTTTTGTTTTTTTTTGGGGGGGCTCGTTTTTTGGAATTGTTTGTCACGAATTTTGTTTAAACTAATTGTACCGTCAATATAAAAGTGGTAGTCCTATGTATTGACATAAATCTTATTTAATTACCAAGAAATTCGGTACAAATCGGGTCAAGGAACGTACACAGAGCATTGAAAAGTTGCGATTTTGAAACAACGGATTCGATCAGCGAGGTGTACCGACTAGCAAACCCTCGCATATGTTCATGAGCTTCCAGGTACAGCTATCTCTTGGCTAGTGGGTTTCCGTTGCTAGCACTGCCGAGATACTCTCTGCTCGCAAGCGACACGACTGCCCCGTGTTACGTGTAAATAGCCCCCACGCTGTGCACTGTAATACACGCTTCCGTTGCTTGGACTCTCTGAAGTTCGACTTTTTGTATTATTTACAACTTGTATCCATAATTTGAATACGTATTTTTGTTTGTCAAATACTCATGAATTCTTGTAAAAAAACAGAGTTGAATTCGGTGTAGTAATTAATTTTTATACGGCTGAAAGTAAAACTAACTCCGAAGATCACGAGGGTTATCCGAACCCAAAAAGTGGTTCGGATAACCCATGTGACCTTCGTTTTTTGAAAAATGCTCAAAAACTACCAAAATTGATGGTTTCTTTTAGGAACCGTTCTTCTCCATTCCTGGAAGACCTCTGGAGTCATGTTTTAGTCTATTTTGTAGCCAAAATAGCCCAACGAAGCCGGTGTGTCCCTTTAATACGAGAAACATCAAACCAAAACGTGTGAACGTTTTACTTTTAGTCAGCTAGTTATGCTGGTGAAATTACTATACGCGAGCATGCAAGCAGAAATTGTCGCGAAGAAGATCCACACAGAGATTTATCATTTCGATTAACTTCATTAAGTCCATGTTGTGACCTTGGGAAAACAAATTTTAAGTGATTTTTTTTTTCGCACAGCGCTATCAATTTTACTCTTAGTACATCTTATGCGAAAACATGTCTTGATAATGTTGTCATAAGGGGCGGCCCGTTGCATTCCCGAGCTTCAGCTCTGCACTCAGAGTGCCCCCTGCCAACTCGTGAAGTACTAATGAACGCACATGCCCGGGTGCAGTTGTGATAACAAAGAAGAGCCGAGAAAGTGTCAGTGACCTGCCCATGGCTTTGCTTACCGCCGAATTATGCGCTTACGATCACCATTCTTCGCTTCAGGGCATCAAGCGCTGAATTTCTGGGCTAGCTGTGTAAAGCAAAGAATGCAAAGCAAAGAATGCCTGGTAACGTGGACTACGCACGCGCATCAGGCAAAAATTCCCTGCTAACCTGCGAAATACGCTTGACGTAAGCGCGGAATTCCCTGCTTCCGTAGCGGCGGATTCTTTGCTTACGTGCGAGGTTTTATTTCATAGCGCTGCTAACCGTAAGCACACGAAATGGCATGCTATAACCTTCCAGTGCTTACTACATGAAAATGAATGACGTAACAATGCAAATACATTGTGAACGCGCAAGGTGGCCGCCTTATTTACTTGCTAACCTGCGAAATACGCTTATGCCTAAGCAAATTTTTTTGCTACAGTAGCACGAAAATTTGCTTACTGTTAAGTAGCTCTATGGGCCCAGGTCTCTCCATCATATCATGCGTCTCTAATCACGGAGGAAGTTCCCATGTACTTTTGGGGTTAATGCAGGCAACATTTCGTTGGATGTGAAACTGCAATGACAGTTTGAACTTACATGGATTGTACATAAGCCCATATCCGAACTAGGGCTACGGCTGTTTCCACGAGTGTTGCTAAGGACGTCATATACTTTAACACACGATGACGCGGAGATCCAGCCACAGGGAGCTGTAGCAACCAGCTTGGACATGGCTGTGTGGCCCCTAAATGTAGCCCGAGCCCTAAATGTCGCCCGACCTAAATGTATCCCCAAACTTGTACCTAAATGTCGCCCGACCTAATGTAGCCCCAAACTTGTACCTAAATGTCGCCCCGACCTAATGCAAACGCAAAGTTGTACCTAAAGTTAGAGGAAGATTTAAAAAAAAATAAAAAATTGAAAAATGGGCTGTAAAAGCTTGCATTCTTGTATTGTTCTTAGCCACAAACATGAACCTATTATTACTAGATATTCGTCGTAGGAAGTCTGTGGATGTTCAGTCTTAGATTTACTCCAAACTTTTACTGAGGACAAGCCGATCGCGTTGTCTCCGTTGTTCGAAAGTCGCAAACAATAGGTCTGATCCTTAAAACAATTTAAAAGGAAATCAGGGTTGGCATTTCAATTGCTCAACTTAAAAGCCGGGGCGACATTTAAGTAAAAGTTTGGGCTACATTTAGGTCGGGGCTACATTGAGGTACAAGTTTGGAGCTACATTTAGGCCGGGCGACATTAAGGGCTCGGGCTACATTTAGGGGCCGCACACACGGCCTATGTTTACGAGGACAGTAGCGTTCGTTATTAGCAGTGGCGAAAATCCGTGGCGGAAATTGGTGTGTTTTCTTTACGTGGGCATGAGCCTGGATGATCCCGCCGCTTGATTCACACTCAAGAATACGAACCCTTACATTATAGTTTTATATATAAATACACAGAGTTTTTTTCTTCTTCCTCTCCATAGGTGGTTCCAGCCATTAAGATGTTGGATTGGTGCACATCACAAGCAACATTTACATAGCTTCAGATTGCGGTGGATGTGGCACGTGAGAAAACATTAATGCGTGATGAATACGTGTGATAAATACACGAAAACGCGTTCATTAAAGAAGCCGTGCATACACGTGGGTGGGTAAAGTTGCTGGCGAGACCTACTTCCAAAATTGTGCAAAATTCACGGTTGCACGGTTGACCTTTTCCAGACGGCAGCGACAACTGTAGCACAAATTTACACACAATCGTGTGCTTTCACTTCGGTTTAACAGGGCTTACCTAATTTGTCTGTTTGTTGTTGTTTGTTGTAGCTGCTGCTGTTGTTGTTGCTGCTGTTGTCATCGTTGCTGCTGGTGTTTTTGTTGAGGTTTATTATTGACTTGAATTGGACAAACAGCAATGTCTAAAAAGCTTGTTATGTTGCCAAAGAAGACACAGCTGGAAAGTAAAACTATAGCGTGCACGAAAATGCAGTAACATTACGAAGAATTTCCTTTCTCATAAAAAATAAAAAATAAAAAATAGAGAGAGTTATAGAGAGACTTTCAAGTAAACTGGTTATTTTGTAACCATCCAGAGCTTTAAAGGGACATCAATCCAAGAGCCCTGGGTGCATAAAGTTCTTTGTGCCAGTTTCGATTTCGAACGGCTAGTTGAATTTCATTTTATCTCAACATGGGTTATTTTTATTAGGATCCCCACTGGCAGATTTATGAAAATATCTTCAGATGCCAGGCGAGATAATGACGGCATGAAAATAACAACGACGAGGAATCGCAAACAACGCCCGTTGCTCCCTGATTATTTACACAAAGCAGTGAAAAATCAAAGGAGTATCTCTGGACTTCGTGATGTACATAAGATGTCACAATGGGTTAGTATGGTCGATTAGTCTCAAATTTGGCGGGAATTAAGCGTTGATGTCGAGCGAGGGGCGCATACGCGTACACAGTCCCCGCACCACCGGCACAATTCTCAACGTCGGTGTGACTGAAAGTAGAATGGGATGCTAGGCAAAGTATGCTGCCAGGCGGCGAGCTTGTAACACGGTATGGCGGAAGGATGCGCTGGGGGGCTAACGTGTAACATTCTCGAGTCTTACGCGCCGAAAACCCGATGTAATTACGCGTGCGGGCATTGTAACAGAATTATGTGTGATGAACCGCGGAGACCCTCGGTTTATATCTTGGAGGGGTTTTTGGATGATGGGAGTTTATTGGATTTGCACTCAGTGGCTGCAGCGTACTATGCTCAATCAGTCTGCATATAAACACCATGAACGGCAGCTCTGTGGACCCGTAATCAGATGTTGAACTCGCTTAATTGCAGGCTCTAAAGCAACCGCCAGACGAGGCGAGGTGCGATCCGCGGAAACACACCAGCTAACGGAAATAGATACTCTAACATGGTACAATCACATTGGTGGATTCTATCAAGTTACAAATGTACGTAAATTGTTGTTTTTCGGTGTACTCTGCCCGTCTACGTCATCTCTTTTGAGCCCGGGAGCAACTATGTCATCACGAATGAAACTCGTGCGAAATGACAATTACTCGAAATGCAATCCGCGGTAGATCTACTCAACGCTACTGTGAGGGGGAAAAAACACAGTAAGTGTTTTCTCAAAAAAAGTTTAGTGGTTTGAAGAGAGTTCAAAGGCTTTGCTCTGGTATTCTGTTGTGTGTGTGGTTTTTTAAACTCAGATCTTAAGACAGACTGTAAGAGGCAGAGGGCTTGGTTGGTATCCCGTGGAGGAGACTGACTGAGCGATTGTTTTGTGGACACAGCCATTAATGCCACAGCCATTAATGGTTACAGGGCTGTCAGGTTGGCGTAGTGGTATCTTACCTCGCCTTCAACCTCTAGGTCCACGGTCCAAATCCGACCGGGGCACTTTGTGGACTGGGTTTTCAGTCCCTACTTAATTTGGGTTTTCCCTGGAATAATTCTCCGTGGTTTTCCTCCCTATAAAAAACATGGATACTTCCTTCTTTGTCTTCTCTCAATGGGGTTCTTGGCAAGTATAGTGATTGAGTTCGCTTTGGTAAGAATCCTTGGCTTCACAACCAGAATTAATAAATGAAATTATTCACGGCCGGTTTCATATTTGCAAACAGAACTAAAAATTGTATCTTAGCTCTACTAAGTTACAAGCTCTAACAAAGGTAATATAGCTCAAACAAAGGATAGCTCTAAAAAGTTATACTAGCCCTATGTTTACTAGCCCCTGTAGCCCTATACAAAGGTACTAGCTCTTCAAAAGTACTAACTCTAAAAAGAGGCACTATAATCAATAAGTCCTTAACTTGCACAATTCACAAACTTGTAATAATAATAAATAATAATAATAAAAGATCTTATATAGCGCAGAATCCGCCTAAAAAGGCGCTCAAAGCGCTTCACACACCAAAAATAGCAGAAATTAAAAAGGCACAAGCAAATGACAAGAGGTTACTGTCAATAAAACCATTAAAAAATTAATTCACAGTGAAAATAAACCCGACAAAGATAATAATAATCGAAATAGAAATCCACCAAACAAATACATGTACAAGGAATCAAAATCACAAATAGTAATGCATCAAGAAAAACACAATAAAAAACTAGGACCAGCCTATATCATTAAAAAGGTATAAAAAGTATTTAACAAAAAAAACAGTAGCAGGGCTGTATAGACATTAAAACACTCCAGAATTACTACCAAATAAGTGAGTCAACTTGTTTGGGCTAAAGGACATCAAAATCATTAACTCCTTAACATTAACAAAATAAGTGAGTTTTCAAATTCTTCTTGAAAGTGACCAAAGATGTAGTTAGTTGCAAATGAGTAGGCAAAGTGTTCCATAGTGTAGAGGCAGAATGATGTATTGTAAGTGTATCCTCTTCAGCTCTAATGTTGCAGATAGATAATTAATTTTACGTATTTCTACGAGTTCCAATGTGTAGATAATTTACGTATCTCTACGAGTTCCAATGTGTAGATAACGTAACGACTTCAAATGAGTAGATAATTTACATATCTCTACGAGATCCAATGAGTAGATAATGTACGTATCTCTACGAGTTTCAATGCGTAGATAGTTTACGTATCTCTACGAGTTCTTGTGTAGATAACGTACCTCTACGAGTTCCAATGTGTAGATAATATACGTATCTCTACGAGTTCCAGTTAGTAACTTACGTATCTCTACGAGTTCCAATGAGTAGATAATTTACGTGTCTCTTCGAGTTCCAACGTGTAGACAATTTACGTATCTTTACGGGTTCAAATGTGTCGATAATTTACGTATTTCTACGAGTTCCAGTGTTGCAGGTAATTTACGTATCCCTATGAGTTTCAGTGTTTTAGATCATTAACGTATCCTCATAATTTCCAATATTGCAGATCATTTACGTATAATTTTTAATGTTGCTTATCATTTACGTATCTCTATGAGTTTAAATGTTGTAGATCATTTACGTATCTCTATGGGTTCCAATGTTGAGATCATTTACGTATCTCTTCGAGTTCCAAAATTGTAATTTATTTACGTATCTCTATGAGTTCCAATGTTGTAGGCCTTTTACGTATCTCTATGGGTTCCAATGCTGTAGGTTATTTACGTATCTCTACAAGTTACAATGGTTTACGTATCTCTACGAGTTCCAACGTTGAACGTATCACTTCGAGTTCCAATGGTTATTCCAATGTAATAGGTTAATATCCACCGTTTCTATAATATAGGCCCTATGAGTTTTAAAAGTGTAAATTGAGTTCTTCGGTTTAAGTTATTTGCGTTTTTATGTGAGTGCCAGTGATCATGTTGTCGAAGTACCACAGCGATTTCTCCGTATTCATTATCCATCTATATTGACTACAGCAGCGAAGGTGCGTTGGTTAAACCCACGGGGATTACATGCAGTAATTGCATATATGATATCTCCTACATACCAATCAACCCACGGGCTTATATTTCATGGCCTGGTCTTCAATCACACCAAAATGCATCTCATCATATCCGATCACGGCTAAAGATATACTGACAAGAGACTTCAATCCTTTTCGGAAAGGGGAGACAGCCGGAAAGGGGAGACAGCCGGGTAGGGTAATCCTGAAATTTTGAATCTGCGGTTTTTAAAATTAAAAAAAAGGAGTCTTAGTCCAATCCGGTAAGATTTTGTTATTTTGTAAAGGAGATGAAAGTTCATCCGTACATACAATGTTCATCCGTACATACAATAATAAACAACTTTTTTTTTTTTAAGCTGATATCTCTTTAATACGTTCTCTGTAAATTGGACAGAAGTTGCTACTGCTGTATTTTATTTTCTCAAGCAAGCATGGTTACAGGGGCATCAAATCCAATGCAAACATTCAACTGGATTTCTGAACGTATTGCAGACTGCACTCACACAGCCCCCCAGGTAGTACCAGCTAACTCGATCCAATGTGGATATGAAAATGTGTTTCATTATTAATAATCAGATTTGGGGGAAGGCTGCGTGGAGATCTCCATATGTACTAGGCGTCTACAGCGGATATTGGGCTTATTAATTATCAATATGATCATATCCTATAGGCTATGGCTGTGATAGAAACACACAGTGTAAGCCAGCTGTGTGTGCTAATACGAGAGCAGGGAATGGTGCACCAAGGGTAAAAACTCGACTAGACACACGGGCGGACAAATGAGGGACGGGAAAAGAACTGGGGCGACCCGGTTTATAGTGGAAGGTAGAACATTACCATGCACTTGAAGGTTTTGTTGTTTTGTTTCAGAAGGATCTGTGGGAAATGTCAGCAAGATGTAAGTTTTAGAATTTCTGTTGGGAAGTGATCTGTCACAATCGAATGCAAGGGTTTTTGATAATCAAACCAAACTCATATTTGTGGTTACCTTACAAAGAAATGGACCATGAGTTCATGCCTTAACAAAATATACAAATTAATAGTGTAGGAATGAGCACAACTACATTCTTTCTTAAATTGAGACAAAATGGATACTTATATAAGTGACACTGAACCCAAGATAAACGAGAGGAGAAGATGTTAAGATGGAAGAAAGACAACCGAGATAATAGTGAACGTACGCAGACTCCATGCGATGCTGTTCAACATGCAGTACTCCATAACAATTTCCCGGTCACATTTGACCCTGTTTGTCTCCCAAGAGGGCCTGACTAATTTCCCGGTCAGTCTGACCCAGAATGTGTCAAAAAATGACAAAGAAATAAATCAAACTTGCCCAATGTCATGGCTCTGCTTACCGTAAGCAAAGAATCGGCGCTTACGGAAGCAGGGAATTCCACGCTTACGTCAAGCGTATTTCACGGGTTAGCAGGGAATTTTTGCTTGTGCGCTTGCGTAGTCCACGTTACTAGGCATACGCTTACACAGCTAGCACAGAAATTAGGCGCTTGCTCGGTAAGCGGAGAATGGTGATCGCAAGCGCAGAATTCGGCGGTAAGCAGAGCCATGAAATTGGGCCCTGAAGCAGAATCCGTTGTCAGAGTGACCCAGAAATGGGTCAGCCCCTCTGGGACCAGGGATCTGTGTCAAATCTTACCTTGAATACATTGGGGGCAAATCCCCTTCTCTTTCCTGTTATTAAAAGTGTTATGTATTTTGTTACGTGCGTTTACGGCCTTGCATCCCGCATCTGAAGAACAACACAATTCATGTGCAATGCCGGGTGGTGGTCAGACAGACCAGGAGTCGAAACCACAATCTCGATAAGTATGCCTCATATATCATTTTGACGCCATAACAAACTTGACTTGTTCATGTGTTTCGTCTTCTAAAATACCAATCCAGGAGGGAAACAAGGCAAGTATGCAACGGTCGGCCAGGCATTCGAACCCGCATCCTAATATTAATAACAACACGCATGTCCCAAGATTGTTCTACACCATCTTGAACTTGACGACACATGCTGAATATCAGCTTAAAACATGACATGGCTCCTTTTTATAGAAGACCTTCCTACACTCTCCCATATCTAGTTGTTTGATTTAGGTCAAGATTGAGCAGAGCACAAGACAAACAAGAGTTTTGCATATTATCCCGAACAAAACTACAAATACAATACAGATTGAAAAAGATTTGAGAACGAAAGAACACAAATCAAGTCGGTGTGGAACTGCGATAAAAATCTTCGAAAAACAATACACAATCCGCGTGAAAAGAGACCGACGCCAAAACCCTTGCTCGGGGTATAGTGAAGTATCGCTAGTAAATATACATCGCCTATATTGACAGACAAAAACGTAATTTATTTCCGACCATAGTCAGGAAAAACTGTCCACTTTGTTTTACAATGCCCGAGGTTAAAAAAACAATTGAGAAAGATTTATACATCAAATGAAACAAATCAAAGAAACAATCTTCCAAAAGAAGAATATCTATAAATAAATTATCATCAGAACAAGTAATGTTTAAATTAAAAACGCAATTTAGTGAGTGCGTTTGTTTAAAGGGATAGTATTAAGTAAAGCTATATAGTAAAGTAAAGTAAAGCTCTATAGTTTGATTTCTTTCAACTTTTAAACTATCAGCAGGTACAGCAAATACCGGTAGGTTGGATTTTACCTTTGATGATACAAGCATGGAATTAAGCACACACTCAGAGTATGTCTTACGAAAGATATTTGGCTATAGAGTCATCACAATATTGCCCATTGAATGAAATATTACAGGTACAATAACAAGCAATGGTAGCCACTTTGAAGTTTATGAAAATAGCTTGTTATTGTTCTTATATTTTTCAAAACACAAATCTGAGACGGCTCAAGCCAATAGCTTACTGAGTGCCGAATTCCAAGTATCATCAAAGGCACAATTCCCTGAAATAGTTCTCCCATCTGCCCCACTATGTGTATTTAGTAAAAGGAGCATTATAACAGTATATGTGCATAGAATTTTCGATCCAGCTTACAAGTATCTATTTACGAGTCTATTCTCTGACTTGAATAATCATTCCCCAACGATTTAATCTATTCATTGTTCCTTCTGGTGTACTTTGTAAAATGACTGTCTTACCAAATGATTGTTTATCTTACAAAATATATTTGTTTTGTATTCCTTGCTGTTAGGCCTATTGCTTCAAATGTTCATTCGTTCAAAATTCGAAACAAATCCGACTTCAGGTTTTAAAGTTGAATTCCGAAAACTTCAGGTAAAACTGTGGGTCAGTTCCGTATTTTCCCGGGTCGTGTTGACCCCCAAACGGGTAATGCTGATTCGGAAAGGGTTTATATTTCTCCAGAGAGAAAACATTGTAAGTATAATATACACATCACAATTCAGCCCGTAACCTTCTTCTTCAGCCACAAGGAAAGCTAATTTCACTTATAGGAGTTCAGCATAGCGAATATTGCGTGTAATTTATCTTGTGGGCGACCCGACAGGAGACTACTCTACCCTCTAATTGCCTAAATCAAAACCATCACCTCAGCTTCACACTCATCATCAATCAATCAAATCCAAACCAATTTTCTTGACTTCCTTTTTCATTTGTCCGGGAAACTTTCAATAAATATTAGCTGATCCTGCCCGACCGGGTGACGTCAACACTTACGTGATCAACACGACGAACTGGATCATGTTGCGCAAACCTGGAACACTCAAATGTCGCGGTGGAAAGAAAATTGTCAAAGGGGCTTTTGGACTTAAAGGTTATACCCCTTGGGTGAAACAAACAAATGTTGAAGGCAGACATAATCTGCAAAGCTATACCTGAGATTCTTTTTAAAAAGTGGTGATGATACGGCAGTCACAGAAGAAACTCTAAAGCGTTCCGGTCAACAGAAATTATCAAATTACTTTCCAAAAGGGCTCCGTAAATACCAATGGTTAAAACAAGAACACATTTAAGTCCACTTATCGCCTTCAAGCTTCTGGTTTTTTTTAAAGCATTGGTGTTGAGAAGAGTAATAATAACGTCATTATTATCATCATCGAGTTTTTAAAAGACTTATCTTCAAGAAAAAACTAATTAGATTAGGTGATCCTGTGAATGAGGGGGCAAAAGAAAACTTTGAATAATTGTGTTTGTAACGTTGAAATACACAATGGTGATCTGATGGGACCCATCAATTTGTCAATTTCGTTATACGTAATCAATCTGAAAGAGTAAGTACTGGTACTTGTAATCGCTTCCATCAGTTTACTTATCATCAAAATTGATGAGGTGAAATAGTTCTCTTATACTAATCGATATCGTCATTATCTATCATGCAAATAAATCAGGGCCGGCTAAAAAACAAAAGTCGATACCAGTATATGTATGCATGCAATCCAAATCAAATCGAATCAACTTATCATTCTCCGATACCATCAGTATCGATCGTGTAAATCAATAATAACCGATACCATCAGTATCGATCGTGTAAATCAATAATAACCGATACCATCAGTCAGTTACCTCAGTCAGGTTCTCTGAGGCTTTCACGCCCCCGAAAATAATTCGGCGCAATTTTCAAAATGGCACAAGCCCTTTAAGACCTTATGACAAATTACTGATGTGGAGATATGAAAGTCTCATTTGAGTTATACTTGAGCGTTAAGGTTAAGTTTCACCCTTTTCAACGAGGGGGAAATGGCCGTTTGGAGGACAAAGCAAATGAATCAATACGCTTGACGTGCCGGTACAACATGATTTAATTCTATCAGAATGTGCCGAGTTTATTTCTGCCATCATCTTTGTGTCAGCATTATGTACAGGTGAGGAGTGGGTGTAGGCAATTATAGTGTTGAATAACTCCACTTGTCTTGTATGAACCTGATCGATAGACCAGCAATGTTTCATTTTAAACGTTAACTACAAAACCAATACTCTTTACAGCAGAAAACCCCAAAACAGTGCTTTGGTTTGTTTTTAAAGTCACCTGGAAATATAATTTTTTTTTTTTTTAAATATTAACAATAAAACAATTTTTTGAGTAATTGTTTGTCAGTATTTATATGTTAAACAAATAGATAAAGTTGTTTGGGGGCGACTCCGCCCATCCCTTTTTGTGACGTCAATCGAGGAAGACTTCGCCTCGATTGAACATCGACCCCACTCGAACTGCCTGCATTTACGTTGTATATACACGTGCAAGTAGTGAGATTGTACGTTTCGTTTGGTTATCCAAAAGGGGGTTTTTTCTTGTATTTTTCCAGCGAAAATTGCTGCTGGATGCAGCAAAACGACTAAAGATGGGGTCAGCCAGCATTTTTTTCCTGCAGATCCCAAATATAGGCGGTTACGGGCATCGAAAGTTAGGCTAACGAGGGCAAAGTGGTCCGGTCCGACGTCGTTTTCAGCGCTATGCAGCGAACACTTGGATAGCCCGGGGATTTTTTCGTTGGTAGTAGTGTGCAAGGGAAGTTGCAGTGAAGCTTAGGTTACCAGCGAAATGTTTCTGGTGGAAAAACAATACCTCGTATTATCCGTGTTCTCGTTATGACCATGCTCGTATCTTCCGTTTTCAAGACATAGAAACACGCATGGGACAGTTCGGGACCGGTGAAAAACCTCGTATAAACTGGCGTCTCGTATTAGTCGACTGTACACTGTCCTAGGATTGCATTGTGTGGTGACGTCCGAATACGAAAACGCATCATACTGATCAGGTACCCAGACGTAATGTACGGGGCCAGACTACAAATTTTCTCCTGCCTCGATTGACGTCACGAACAGCGCCATGTAAAGGGGGGGCCTATTTTTTAATTTGTAATTAAAAGAAAAATACAATTTTTTAACCTTAGTAAATTGTTTATTCACATTCCACTCATAAAAATGTATCCTATTAATGACAAAAGCTTTATTTTGAAAAAATACCACTGCCAGGTGCCTTTAAATCCGTACGACGTTTCGTCAATCTCCTATTTTTACATAACATCCAAGAAGATCTTTGTCATTTCGATGAAAGAACTACCAACAAAAAATGTACTCGTTTTTGTTCTGGCATCCACTCGACGAGGGTGTTTTATACTGATGTGTCTTATGCGTGCACGCACGTGGTGTGGTCTCGCGTGCAACTGTCACAAAGGATGGGACGAAAATGTACGGTGAATAGCACCAAATTGCGCGGTTTATGACGTAGGCCATGTAATTTGAATAATGAATGCCACGTGAACGGCAATCCTCCAATCAAATGACAAGAATCTCTTTGGGCTTAAACAAAAACATACACATGAACCAATTCAGTTTCGTGTATGGGGAGTCGAAGACCGACGGGCCAAGGTTCGAACCCTCAATCTAAACCTCCTCACCAAATCTCTTCAAAAAAGATCACATTTTAAAAGCTCGGCAAGTCGAAGAAACTTTTTGCATGGGAACGACTTTAAACACTTCTAAAAAATCAAAATATGTTTTCTTTTGCTTAAGGCTATAAATCTTGCGTTTGCCGTCATTTACTGGCAGATGATGTTCGCCGGGCCACACTAGGAACTAACACCTGGGTTACATAGCAGAAACCCTTCCGGCTGAGTCTTGTTGATGGCAACGGGAACCGTTGGCATTACGACTTTGTTCTGGTACTCGATAATGTAAAAAATAAATCAATGCCTCACAGACAACAGGTGTTTCAATTATTCAAACCATACATTTCGCATCTAGCTGAAGTACGGAAGTTTCTTTTAAAAAAAAACCACTTCATTTTACAAGAATAGCGATTTTAAAGGCACTGAACACGTTTTGTAATTGTCAAAGACCAGTATTCTCACTCGGTGTATCCCAACATATGCATAAAATAACAAACCTGTGAAAGTTTTGGCTCAATTGGTCATTGAAGTTGCAAGAAAATTATGAAAGAAAAAACACCCTTGTTGTACAAATTAGTGTGCTTTCAGATAGGAATAAAAGGCTTCTGGCCAGAAGTCTTTTATTATTTTAGTGAGAAATTACCTCTTTCTCAAAAACTACGTTACTTCAGAGGGAGTCGTTTCTCACAATGTTTTATACTATCAACAGCTCTCCATTGCTTGTTACTAGGTAGGTTTTTATGCTAACAATTATTTTGAGTAATTACCAAAAGTGTTCAGTGCCTTTAAAGTTAGTTATTAATTTTCTTTGAACATCTCTTGCCCTCCTGACTACATTCTGCTCAGGCTCTTTTTATACACTCTTTTTCCACATGACTGCTTCTGTTACACTAATCATGGAGGAAGGAAATCCTACTAGAACTTTAAAAAAACCATTTAAGTGTTTGTTGCTTCGTCATTTAGCCCTTGAGAAAGACTCAAAACGTCAGGCCATTGTGTTAACAGTTTGTATCACAACTCATTTCGGTTGTGGCAGATTGTAATGGACACATTCACTGCTGTCCTTCTTTTTATTAATGTGATGGGGTCGTTTATTTTCTCGAAATGGTGGTATTGACTATACTTTAGAAAGCGGACACAATTTTTCGAATAAACCAACCGCAGCTGTAAACTTACGGGGTGTTCGTGTCCCCAGTGTATAATCTCCCTCGATTTGCAATGTAAATCCCGTCAATACCTCAATTAACTAAATACTACTTCAACAAGCTTCTGCTTATCAAAACAGCCCCATATATACTCTATTTATTTCATTTATCGTGTGTTTTTTTTGCTACTTATTGTTATTTTTGCTTTAATCCATAAATATTATGTACTTGTCGTGATTTTTCATAGAAGTATGAAATAAGTGTGTTCCTGAATCTGAATCTGAAATGTATTTCCCGTTCCTTCGCGAATATACAATAAATATGGGTTCAGGCCCGCGGGGATATTACAATCATGTCATTGTGGATGAATTAAATCCAAGAATAACGTCTTCTTGAATAATACTTCTTCCGTTTTCGTTCACAAGTCTTTGACTGATCTTGCGCAAGTTTGAATGATATTGCGCAAGTTTGAATGATATTGCGCAAGTTTGAAAATAACTACATTGCTACGAGGCGTTCTAACAGGATGTCTGCAAAGCGGCGGTGGCTTGATCTTCACGTGAACGCGCGTTGAAGCATATACACTGCAAAAACTGGGGGGTAAATTTGACACCATGGGCGTTGTCGCATGTAGATACGAAGAGAGAATCAAAATTAACACCATGGGTGTTAAAACAACACAAATGTAGTTTTTTGGCACAAATAAGTGTTATTTTAACACTCTATGGTGTAAATTTTGATATTTATTTTTACCATGGGTGTTGTCACATATTGATACCGAAGAGAGAATCAAAATTAACATAATGGGGTGTGAAAGTAACACCAATGAAGTTGTTTTGGCAGAAATAAGTGAGTGTTATTTTAACACCCTACATGGTGTAAATTTAGGTTTTTTAAATTGTTGGTATCTATAATGTGACAACACCCATGGTGTCAATTTTAACACCCCATTGTTTGCAGTGTAGGATGCCCATAGCAACAGCCCTAGTAACAGCCACAGCCGTAGCCGCCAGTTCGGACACGACCGAACACAGACTTTTGAAAAGGTCGGTCCATCCAGATACATAAACCTTTCTGTAATTGGAACACACGTGGGCTCGGTCTGTGGTCCTTGCTCTATGGTCTGACGTACATGATTCCAAAAATGACCAAATCTCCCTATAGAAAATGTTCCCGCGTAAAATATCTCTCATTTCACGGAATTTAAGCACCGAGATGAAAAGTAGAAAACCAGAAATCTAAAAATTATCACGGTTTTACTTAGCTATTAAACCTACTTTAAAGGCCCTGTACACTATTGGTAAGATCGAAAAACACAAATGTTCACAGATTCACACATAACTTACATGATTTAAAGTAAGTAGGCCCCTAATGGTAGAAAGGGTTCCTTAAAATATTCCTGCCTAAAATGCTATGGTTTCTGAGAAATGAGTAAAACAATAGTTTTTATCGCGCGCGATAATAAACTCCATGTTTGAAAAACAGAAAACACATAAGGTCTCTTTTCTTTATTTTCTCGTGACCTCGATGACCAATTGAGCTCAAATTTTCACAGGTTTGTTATTTCATGTATGTGGTTGATTACACAAAACATGAACACTGTCTGTGATTATTTTGTCAGCTCTGCCAATCCTGTATAATACCTTTAACAAACAGCTTGATCACAATTCTTGAAATGTTTATAGTTAATGTGATGCTCGTAGAGCATACTCTGTATAAGTATCACATAATTCATTTGATTCGATTCCTCCTACGCTTTGAATAATCCATAGATACATAAAGCAATTTCATTTTACTTGATTTTTTCATTTCAGTAAACGACAATTTACCTTGACATATCCCGTATTGATATTGTGCATACCTTAAAATAATTGCTTTTTAATTGACATTTCTATAACTGTCCACATCAATTAATTGAAAATATTTCCACTGGAAGGGTTAGCGATGAAGGTCGCATTCAAATTCCAGTGATTCGTGCGTTACATATTCCAATTAAAGAAGTTAATTAATTGGCAATCAGGTTGGTTTGACTCGACATTCTCTGAGGCAGCTTTCCCACACTGCATGCTAACACTAAACAGAATTTCTCTATATGCGGACGGAAGACCTTGGAAAGTACACTGCTACTTCTCAAACCCAACCTGCAGCATTTGGTAATCATCGAAAAACTGAATTGCTAAATTTCAATTCGAAAGCTCACTGATGATAAAGTTCATACCAGTATACTAATTCCCAAAGAAAAATGTTCCCCTGAAAAAACGTTTAGAGTTGAGGAAAAGCATTTGAAGACTCCAAAACAATAATTTTTATCGTTTGTTGCTTCGACTGCCGCGTTCAAGTTAAACCCGAAATGAACGTGTAACAAATTCCTTGGCAAAACGCAACCCAATTTTTGTTGTTTTCACTGAAACGTTATAACTACTAGTTTGGTGTGTAAATTTGGCATGTTTATTTGGCGTGTTTATTTGGTGTTTCTTTGGTGTGTTTATGTGGTGTTTGAGCGTGGACCTGAGAACAAAAGAGGTCCACACAAAGTAGGGACTTGAAACACATGTGGACTTATACACACGTCCACACTGTGTTCTCATCAGCTTTGAAGAATATGTTTTTTTCGTAAGTGCACAGAACAGAGGAATGTCCACAGAGTGTTTGTAACACACAGCTGTGTGTTTATTTGGTGTGTTTATTGAAAACTATAGAGGATGTGAATTGACTCTTTTTCTACAAAACTTTACGTATACTTCCCTTTAAGAGATTAACGGAGGTACCATTATTGTGTGGTATTTAAAGCGGGAGGGAAACTCGAGGACGAAGTCGAGATGTTCTCTTCTTGATTAATTATCACGGTCATTGATTTACATCATGCAGCTGGCACCGTGATGTTCATCATCATGACGGTACGAACAGCTCTCTCGGCAACCATGGAGCCCTTCCCCTCTCCCACGCTACTCTTAACTACCACCAATCCACTACTCCACCATAGTGTTTCAAGTCCCTACATTATGTGGACCTCTTTTGTTCTTAGGTCCACACTTCGTATGTAGGTCCACACTTCGTATGTAGCGTTAAAACACCCCATCAAACAAACAAAACACACACATTTTGCCAGCTCAATCGTCAATGTTATCTGTCAACGTTCAAAATGTGGTTTAACGAGTTAATCAATTCATATAAGACGTAAATTTACAAAAGTCATGTACTAAAATCTATATCAGAGAAATACATATTATTTCGGCAGTCGATGCCCGTTTGAAGACATCCTTCAAGACGTGTTTCCCAATTTTGTAGACATTTACGGCAACAAGAATCATTAAATATCTAGTAAAAACTGTATATATAACCACATTGATGTGTTTACTACGATGCATATACAATGTTTAATCACTTTATCCAGTTCCTCTGATATATAGCCCCTATTTATATAGCCCGAATAATAAAAGACGAAAACAAGTTTGGGAACAAAATGTACCACCACGAGTGTCTGTTGTTACCGCAACTAAATAACAACAATCTACTGGAACGGCTATTTCGTTTGCACTAGGCCTATATTTAGACTACACAGTCATGATATCTTTTATCTAAGAAAAGTAAATATGCAGAATTAAAAATTGCTTTAAAAGGCATTCCCAAATTGCATTTACAAAGAATAATCCACTGTACACAAAATATGAATACTAAGTAAGTAGGCCTAAATTCGTATTTAAACATATATACCGTTTCTCTATGTATAAGTAACCTACGGACATTCCGTAGCAGTGACACTTCTGGAGAACCGTTTTGATTTCTGGTCATCTTTTACCGTTTTATTCAGTGGCCCTTCAAACTTAATCGAGTTTACATTTATATTGCTTAATTACGATGCTCCGCTGTCCTTTATCTCGTGCTAGTGGTAAATCTACAATTGAAAACATGCCCTTTCCATGGGGCTGATCCAGTGTATATGTTAACAGGAATGTACACAACATAAACTTATTATGAAATTGCAATCAGTCTTGCGGCGATGTTGAGTTGGTACACATGTTGAAACTACCCACGCATGTCTAACAATAGTTAAACACTAAAACAAAAAACAGGTGTAGTCCGGGGAAGTGCACAAGTTTAAAACTGTCATCAAAAAGATGTGTCTTCCACAAACGACTCTCGGCTCACACATCATTTTGTCGACCCCGCAAATCGAGAATTCCTTTTTGGTTTTGTACACAAAATCGAAACGAGAACGTCCTCGGTCTGTCCCGCCAGCAGATCCTTTTTAACTTCTCTTTTTCTGCTTAAGGCCTTCAGTGGCACTCTGGCCTTGTGTTGGACGATTTTTCATTAAACAAAATAAAAATACAATTCTGTGATAGCCTGGTCTAGCCAAAATCTCATGACGGACTCTGCGTGTCAAAAACCATGCTGATATTAAAGGCAAGATTTTCAGGTATAATAAGGGTGTTTGATCAGTATTGCGCTGCAAACGACCCACGGATTGACCCATGGACAAACATGGATAGAGCGTCCGTATACAGCTCAAAGAGCAGTGAACAATTTGTAAACTACCTTAATCGGAAACAGAATCAGATGAATGGAGAATGTTGATGTAAGTTTGCCCCAAACAAGTCTTAAAAGCCACTCTTGGTAAGGGGCTACAAGAATAGAAATATCAAAGATGAAAATAACTCAAGGGAGCTGAAGGTAGTAATTGACTCATGGACAAACATACCATTGGATAGAGCGTCTGTATATAGCTCAAAGAGCAGTGGGAAAGCAAAATGGTAAACTACCTCAATCGGAGACAGAGTCAGATGAATAGAGATTCTTTATGCAAGGTTGCCCCAAACAAGGCTAAAAGCCACTCTTGATAAGGGGTTACAAGAATAGAAATATCAAAGATGAAAATAACTCAAGAGAGCTGAAGGTAGGAATTGATATTCCTCTTAAAACAGTCTAGATTGTAGGATGGAGGGAAACGTGCACCAGGCAAGGAGTTCCAAAGAGATACAGTAGGCTACGTGGAATTAAAGATAAGGGTTTTCTCTATGGTGGAATAAAACTGTTGAAATGACTCTTTGTTCCACATCTCAACAAAGCTGGGTATTAAGAAGTATTTGGGTATTAAGAAGCAGAAAGCCTCATTCACATTCAAACAGCCTCATTCACATTCAAACATCCTGATAGGAGGAACCAGGTCAGACACACTGCTGGCATATTTACCACGAAAATATCTGTAGAAAAGACAGAGGCTGGCTATAGACCTTTCGTGGGAAAGAGGTTGTCACGTTGATCCCATCTTCTCACCAACAAGATTAACAATTCGCTTCTGCACTATAGTATTCGACCGAAAAAAGGAGGTTGGGCAGGTCATGTTTCTGGAAGGACCCAAGAGTGGCCACCGGAAAAAAGGACTTCATCGAAGAAGGGGTCATGACAAAAAGTGAATTATTGAACAGGATAAGGAGCAACATCAACATTAACATCAAGAAATCAAGGAGGTGGGAATTTGCACAAGAAGGGGGACTACATCCTTCGTTTACTCGATGACAAAGTGTTATAATTTATTTTATGGAGGAAGTAATTCTTTATTCGTTGTCGTTCGATATTGGCAGAAATTGGCACAAAACGTTTGATTAATCAAATTAAGAAGGGGGGACTACATCCTTCGTTTACTCGATAAAAACAAACTTTTTTATGGGCATATTAGCATAAACATGTTGTGCATTGCCAGACCGCTCTCCAGTTTCCAGCCGTGTGTTTTTTTGTTTTGTAGTATTAGGAATAGCTTGTTATATTGTCACATTTACACACATAATTATATACAGTGAAATGCATTTTGAAGAAGCTTTTTTTTTTTTGACAGAAAAGCTATGAATATTGTTTAAAGGGTGTGTACAACAATTGCCAAAGACCTGTATCCAAACTTGATGTGACCCAACATATACATGAAATAACAAACCTGTGAAAGTTTAAGCT
Source organism: Leptasterias polaris (assembly GCA_037783415.1). Lineage (NCBI taxonomy): Eukaryota > Metazoa > Echinodermata > Asteroidea > Forcipulatida > Asteriidae > Leptasterias > Leptasterias polaris. Next base: position 1,166,540 of record JAZGTN010000192.1, read on the forward strand.
CAATCGGTCTTCGGAGTCATGAGAAAACACTGAAGAAAACCCCATTATATGTTTTAACTTCTTTTCAAACATCGGAATTTATCCTGCAGGATAAAGACTATTGTTTTACTCATTTCCTAAAAACTATGGCATTTCAAGCAAAACTATTTCAAGGGAAGTTTTCCATCATGACCATCTTTATACCATGTAAGTTATGTGCAAATCTGTGAACATTTATATTTTCAATCTTACCAATGTTGTACACACCCTTTAAGAACGTTTCAGCTTACCTAAAGAAACTGTTGGCTCAGCAAAGAAATGCTGCCATCCAAATAACATTGTAATATATATTGGTCAAAACAGGCTTTCCTATTCATTCATTTGCCGTGATTTGTTTCCTGCTATGTAGGGGGACTTGTGGGATTTAGCCCCCATATTTCAGTACCGGTACATGACGGTCCCACCGGGTAAATCTCATGAGCAAGCAGGATGCACCCCCCACCTCCCCCCGAACGTGGCCCTGGAGTAACTAGTCTCCATACGAGTCGCCAGTGCCTCGAGATATATCAGCAGCCATCAGACGGAATCCGGAAGTATATCCCACTGATTACTTACTACAGACGAGCTGGCAGATGAAATTATATTCGCTAACTGATTACTGAAAGCTTTCGGCTTCGGTCAAGCAATCTGAACAGCCGAGGGGGGAAATAGAATTTGAAGGGTATTGAGCCACGAGCATTTACGTAGAAATTGTTTTTAAAATGTACTTAAAATGTACTTAATTATGAGTAAAAACAGATAAATCACTCGTATAGCCTTTTATGTTTATCATAATAAATATCAAATTTGTCCGATTTGTACAGCAAATTTGATGCAGTGCGGCAGGTTGAAGTGGGCTAGGGTGGGGAAGGTATTAAGGGCGAGGGTAGGTGGGGTTTGGGTAGGTGAGGTTGGGCTGATGTTGCTGTTTTATTACAAACAATATATCAATACGTGATGCAATGCCAAGTTGAAGTGGGCTAGGGTGGGGTAAGTTACAGCGGGGGTAGGTGGGGTTTTGGTTAGGTGGGGTTTGGATGGTGTGGGCCGTTTAATTATCAATCAGGGCCCAGTTGAAGTGGGCTAGGGTGTGGTAAGTTACAGCGGGGGTAGGTGGGGTTTTGGTTAGGTGGGGTTTGGGTAGGTAGGGTTAGGTATGGTGTGGGCCGTTTCAATATAATCAATACGTGATGCACAGCCAAGTTGAAGTGGGCTAGGCGGATGGGGTGGGTTAGGGTGGGGTAGATGGGGCTGGGCTGGCGTGTGGCTGTTTGAATACCAATACGTGATGCATGCAGAGCCGAGTATAAAGTGGGCTAGGTTTGGGTAGAGTTGTTCGATCACGTACAGTTAATTTGAAATGCAGATAGGCGAGTTGAAGTAGGCGAGTTGAAGTAGGCTAGGTTATCATGGTTGACGGTAGATTGGGTCGGGCTGGTGAGTTGTTCGATCACATACAGTATTGATTTGAGGTGCATAGGCGAGTTGAAGTAGGCAACGATTGGCTGACTGTGTGTCATATGCCATGCCTGTACTTCTACTCCACTCCGGTACTCGGTAGGATCCATAAGTCTGGATCAAACGCCGACGGACTTCTTGTCTATGAGCGGTGCAGAGGGGTGCGTATGTACAATGTTCAAGTAAAAACTCATCGCTGCTCACAAGTGTCCACCACTCCCCTAAATACTTAACTATTGAAGGTGAGGCAATGATGTTGCCTGGAACAGTTGGAGTGTGTTCCAACAGATGACAATTCTTGGGGAACTGAGTTAAAGTAAATCTGTATCCTGCCCGGGAATGATCTTGTATTTTCTTGGGATGGTAGGCCCTGGTGTTACTTGGGATGGCTGGACTAAGGTAGAAATCTGGATTGACTGCAATAGTTTGGTTCTGAATCTTGTATCATCGAAGGCACAGTTCCACCAAATATTTCTCCCATCTGCCCCACAAGTATAGTAGCTGTATGCAGGCCGTAGGAACCCCAAAATGTTGGTCAGGCCCATTTGAGAAGTGGGGTTAGGAGTCAATGCGAGTGCAAAGCGCGAAGCCATAACGGCGCGCCGCGGCGTGGGGTCCGTGCCCGCTTAAGGGCCCCGGGAAAATGATCATTTTATAGATGCTCTGTGGTGTAATATGACGTAATTCCTGGCCAATTTACCCTCACCTTTTGAGCAAATAGCAAATAGTAAAAAAGGGTGGGGGGAGGTGCTGTATGCATTGATGCATGAAGCACTGTCCCTGGACACAATTGGATAAATGGGAGCACTATATAGCAGCTCATCATTAAGGACACTTCATTCATATACTGTTGAGATTTTGTGAGAACAGTTCCCCCCAATATTTCCCGTATCTGCACCACTAGTAGTAGCTGTAGACAGGGAACACCACAGAGAGGGCATCATCAAAAGAGGCGTACGTGTCTTGAGCAGACGACCGTGCGTTTATGCGAGGTTGCCGAGAAACCTCATTTACACACGAGATGATGCGATTGTGTTCTCTCCTGTTTAAACAATTTATCCTTGCCCACTGAGGCGTGCCATGAAAGCACTGCAGTAAACGCCGAGGTGCAGTGGGGCGGAAAGGTAAGCAGCACTTTACGTCTACAATGTCAGAACAAATATTATTTCTTGTTCTCACCTGTAGGGCATCGGGAAATTATTGCTAATAAAAACAGAAAAACATCGCGACAAACTATTTCTGTCAACCAACTCCATGTGTTAACGGAATAAATAATTTATATAGCATTTCAGTTGCCTTCTGACATATTATGAGTCATCTTTGATAAAGAGTCGGCTCCACTCCCGGTCAAGACACTTGTGTCCCTAGGAGAGACAATTTAGTTGCTTCTCATCATCCAGGAGTAAATGGGTATCGGCGAGGGTTGTCTATGTAAGCGATTAGCAGCCTGTGCGTCCATTTGGCAGCCGGTGCTACATACTCTTAAGGAGTTGGAATGTTTCAGGATGGCCCAAGACCCAATGAACTTGGGCAACAACATTGTAAGGTGCTTCGAGAGGCCTACTTAGCTTGAAAAAGCAAATAATAAACACACTGGGAGTTGTTATGGTTAGAGATTGATGACGTCACTAATTAGCACACATTTAGTCGGTGCTGCATACTCCTAAGGAGTTGAGATGGTTCAAGACCGATGAACAGGAGTACGACTAAGGAGCGATCACACCCAGTTGGAAAAGAGACTTTGGTTTTTGAATGTCTGGAGAGGAGTAACCACAAAGGAGAGGAGTCACCCCTCTTTTATAGCCACTCGGAATGAACCATACTCTCAGCTATCCCAAGTGCCTCCTACCCCCCCCCCCCCCCCCCCCCACCCGCCATAAACACAGCAACTCAGCTAGCAGTTCATATCCCCCTCTTTGCCAATGAGGAGCCGACGCGGCAATTAATCCTGTCCACTCCGACAAATAACTAATAATACATAGACATGCCTGGGAGAATCCAATCGATTTAACCAGATGTGTTCTATCCAACACATACGGGAGTATTTGCCGCTTGTAAACTCCTCACAGCCCATCCCTCATAACAAATAATAAGAAGACGAACCTCAACTGGCGTTAATTTCATACTTCACAGCACATCCGCTACACAGAAGTAGAGATATCGTTTGGTACTTGGAGATGTATCTGAGCAGCTTTACATTAAACAGTGTGGCGTTGGTGATTATGAGCTGATTGGAAGTGACGTAGTGATAAAGTTCCATGCTGCCGGTGGATTATACAGACGGGATTATTTCAGCCACGGCAGCTTGGCAACCTCGAGTTAAGTTGTGATTTCAGGGCCCTCCTCCGCCTTGAAAATTAATCAGGACTCCGGGAAATTCCTGACTTGCAGGAATGCAAATGTTCCAATTCCTGGTGAGCGAGGATGGGTCTATTTGACCGTGAGAAACGGCTTAGCAAGCCTGTGAAAATTACAAGACGATGGAATGTACGACTAAATTCAATGGCATTCCCAATGTTACAACTATCGAAAATATTAGTAAAAACATTCCCATCTTAATGGCTTTGTACAGTGTAGAGTCTGACAGTTTTTATGATTATTTTTTTTCGATTTAGTTTTTGTTATTATAGAGAAAACGCTCATTTGATAAGGGAGTAAATCCACGACCTACCTTTCTTTCTGAATTAATGGCTTCCGCAATGGCTACGGTCGGATCGCAGAAAAGTCCTATTCTTCAAGGTTGTAGCCAACGGCCATGGCCGTAACCACTTGTTCAGACGGGGCTTCAATTTCTCAAATGAGGTCGTTCACATCGACTGAGCGAGGACTGACCAAGGACTTAACGAGGACTGGCCGGGGACTGAGCGGGCACTAAATGGGGATTGAGGTAAAGAGCGAGGACTGAGCGAGGACTGAGCGAAGACTGAGCAAGGACTGAGGGAGAACGGATAATGAATGAGCAGGGACTGACCTATAGGACTAATTGGGAACTGAGCAGGGACTGACCGATGACTGAATGGGTACTGAGCAGGGACTGACCGAGGACTGGCCGGGAACTGACCAAGGACTGACCGAGGACTGCCCGCGAACTGACCAAGGACTGACCGAGTACTGACCAAGGACTGACCGAGGACCGACCGAGTACTAACTGAGTAATGACCGAGGACTGACCAGGGACTGACCAACGACTGACCGAGGACTGACCAGGGACTGACCAACGACTGACCGCGGACTGACCGATGACTGACCGCGGACTGACCGCGGACTGACCGGGGTACACAAGCACACACTTTCAAAGTGTACTCATTCAACTATTTCTGATAGCCAGGGATAACAGATCCAGGCCTCTCACCCCGGGTTCGACTCCTACACTGGACTACAGTATAACACGTGGTTCCCCTCAATAAGTGGTTTCCCCTTCAAAACATCAAGAACTGAAAATTGACTTCACTCTCTTCTCGTCATCCAGGGATGACCATGCCCACAAATTACAGTGCAAGTCACTTCGGAAAAGGCTGATACAAAAATAGGTATTTAATGGTATAGTCTGCGCTCTCACGGTCTGCCACAGGAGAATCCACAGCCACTCTTTGAGGGAATCGAACCAACGACCCATCCTTATTTTTGTGCAGATTGTGTTCTACTTAACGATTAAACCATCGAGCTTGACCGGTGACGACAGGTCCGCTTTATTAACAATGGGTACAACAACAATGAAATATACTTCTTGCATTTGGGATAATGGAAAAACATTCAAGTTTTCCCATTCAAAATGTATTTATACAGGCTTACAAAATTTCCTTTTAGGCCCAGATAAAATAATCTGCTCGGTGTACAAAAATGATAATCCTTCACTCACTTTGGCACTGGGATTCCTGGTGTTTAGTAGTTTGCAACATTTAATTTCATACCTCAGTTGCATGGTTCACGCGAGAAGACTCCAAGATGGTAAAACTCAGAGACATAATCGGAGAAACAACCATTAAAGCCGAAAAGACAGAGACCCTAAAGGTATTATTACGCAGACATACTTAGACGCAGACGTCTGCTAACCAACATTGATGCGAAATGACTCCCGCGTCCTCGTCTACCTGACAAGGACAGATTGCGCTGCCATTTTGTGTTTGCCCCACAGCTATAAGAAGCTTTTCGGCGTCCTCGTTTGTTTTTATTTCGCGTTGCAAATGGAACGGATTAAAAATAGATAAACCTTATTGGAACAGGGAAATGACTAACATAGAAACACGCATTTTAACGGTCCAAAAAGACAATGAGAATCTACGGATTTATTGTTGTCAACCTAGAGACAATTGCAAGGTTGACAGATTTCTATAGAGCCTAGATTCTTCTTTTTCATTGTTCTTTATTTCCAAAGACGTTGTGTATCGTTGGTAACAACCTAATTCTTACAGTAAGTGCCATATCACTTACCCAGATAACGAGGTGATTTTGTTTTCTCCCCGAGTCGACTTATTTAATGGAACGAGTAGACTTGTCCTGATAAAATAACTCGCCAATACGACATACTAAAACTTAGAAATCTCGTCAACGGTAAGTCGACTTCTTTGGTTCAGTATTAAGTCAACATAGCGCGATCAATTTATTAGGACAAGTCGACATCTTAGTTTCAGTAGGCCGACTTTGCGAGAGGAATTATTGGGACAAGTCGACATCGTTGTTTCATCGGTCGACTTGGCGACATATTATAATAACTCGTTAATTGGATAAGTGTTATGGAAAGTCCAGGAGTGCCACACCACATATCCATATAACATAATGTTATAAAATCCAACGCTCCGCTGATAACCCAGGGAGTCGTAGTTTTAGCCAGTACGAGTAAAGGTAGTCAATGTTTGTTTTATTACATCCCCTACGATACACTAAAATAGACGTCTAGGTACCAAGAAGCTGCCGTTGCTCTGGGTATAGTAAACTGGCTGTACATTGGTTGCTACGGGTATAGCTAATTGGTTGTTATCGGTGTGGTACATTGGTTGCTATACTACAGGTATCTGGTTATTGACTACTCAGAGAAGAGTGCACCGGTTGCTACGGGCAACATTGGTTGCTACGGGTATAGTACAATTATGCACACTTTCATCTTGGGTGGTGACAAACCTTCAACGAATCTATCACCTTTGAATCATTCCCCTTCTTTTTGAAATTAACACACAATATTATAACTCCTATCAAAAGTACAAACTCAAACGCACACGACTTTTCCAAATTATTCATACGAGCTACACACAGCACTAAAAACCGTGTCTTTCGTTTCGCAGCACTTCCCACAGAAACGTTCGTTTACATTAAAAAAAATTCCATAAAAAACCATCTTAAACAGTCCCTTGGACTGTGTGTTTACAAGGAACACGTGTTGTCCATTCATCTACAGCGATGCGGTCATTGTCAAATGCATGTTGTTTCTAGGGGGAAATTGCATGTATTACCGTTATAGGTCTACTTATAATAGGATATAAAACCCAAATTGTATGTGCAGGCGAACATAATGACAATGGATCTGTGCACGCTACGAAGCAATTTATCATTGAGATCAACACACTGTCTTGAACTCGTCACCGACGAAAAATGTATTTAAGGGGGGAAAGTGCATTTTAGATCTTTTTTTTAAACGATGTTGTTCTCGCTGCTAAGGTATCAAACACTAACCGTAAAAAGGGAACGTGTGATGTTTTACGCTGAAATGCACCGCATATAGGAATCAACCGCAAAGAATTCATAACGTCTTCGAGAAGACCAGCAGAGTATACTGTTCAAAACGTCGAGACCAAACCGGCTCTTTCCAGAGCCAACAGTATAGTCCCAAAAGAGAATTTACTCATGGTTGTACCCGCTAATTTAGTATTTAGTTACTTCTTAATTTTATTACAATGCTTTGTATTTAAAAAAATAATAATATATATAGGCCTATATATATTTTGTTTTACTATTATTATTTTTCCCCTTTTGGGGGGGGGGGGGGGGGGGGGGGGGGGGGATGCGCCTTCCAGCTCTCTCATCTTCTGTTAGTAAGAGATGAAGTTTAAAGCAATTTTCAGACATGTTTTTCAATCCAGCCATTCATATTTCTTTGAGATGCCACAGGGTCCAAACCTTTATGTCATTAGAACCCGATACATGTGGGGATACAAAGTCCCGTCCATCAATGGACAGAGCAATCAGCATGAGTAACCATCTAAGGGGGGGGGGGGGGGGGGGGGGGGGAGAGAACGAACGAAGTGATTCCTCGTTTTTCATATTTGATCTGAATCATCAATACGCTATTTTTGTACGTGTAGATTGCTGTGCAGGGAAGATGAGGCGAGATGTACGCTTAGAGGCATACAGCCATATTATCAGATAAGCGATGGCTCATTATTACAGCCCGTTTCGCTTTCATGGATCCTTGGACATATCGGGCCCAATTTGCTTCCAAAGTATCAAGATTCAATTTTGTATACAGTGATAACTTTACTGTAAAACGTACCCTCGTTGGGTAAAGTAATGACTGTTGAACAGGGCACTTTGTGTTTAAAGGGCGTGTACAACATTGGTAAGATTGAAAATATAAATGTTCACAGATTTGCACATAACTTACATGGTATAAAGATGGTCATGGTGGGGAACTTCCCTTGAAAAGGTTTTACTTGAAATGCCATAGTTTTTAGGAAATGAGTAAAACAATAGTCTTTATCCTGCAGGATAAAATCCGATGTTTGGAAAAAAAGTTAAAACATATAATGGGGTTTTTCACTGTTTTCTCGTGACTCCGAAGACCGATTGAGAATAAACTTTCACAGGTTTGTTATTTCATGTATATGTTGGGTAACATCAAGTGTGGATACTGGTCTTTGACAATTACCAATGTTGTACACACCCTTTAAAAACAAATCACAGAGTTTTTCAGCAGTGGGAGATGATTAGATTCAACCTGAAAGCGTATCCCCAGTATACCAATTCTCCAGAGAAATATTTTCGTTTGAAATGCAGTCAAAGCTGATGGGAAAAGCATCCACAAAAATCAGTGTTGTATGACTCGAGTCCAGGACTCGGACTCGAGTCCGTCTCGAGTCACAATTTCGGTGACTCGGACTTGACTCGAGTCACGTCTGCAAAAGACTCGGACTCGGACTCGGACTCGACTATCATGACTCGGACTTGTCCCCGAGGACTTTTTTAAATATTAAAAACAATTCCGATGATCCGATCGTCATTCCCGGAGTGCACATGGAGTTAACGTCTAGCACAATAAATAAGTACACTGTCGTATGGTGTTACAGGTAATAGTGTTCGTGATTATTGTGTAAATGGCCATCTACGTACAGCGCGTGTATGTTCGATTCGTATGTTCAATACGCATAATAACACTGGGATGCACGACACCAGTATTATGCTGGTATTCTGTAATCATAGCCATAACCATAGCCACTGCTTGTGCTTGATGCATATTACCAGGGAAATGGCATGTCTGGTACCTGTAAAACACAGCCTGCATATTGCACTGTGATGGCTGTGTGTTGTTTGCACCAGTTTCTACACATGGTCGACACACACACATGACGTCAAGTTTGGTCACGTCACTAGTAAAAAGTAGTACAAAATTTTTTTAATCATGGCATCTGCCGTTCCGCCCCGTATTGTTTTTTTGGTTATACCAACTTTAACAAAAACTTTAACAGAACTTTGTTTAAAATAAATGTGTTTTATTTTGTCATTTCCAATTCTTATTTTACGACATTTGGTTTGCAATCAATATTTAAACAAGTGACTCGTGACTCGGACTCGGACTCGACCCAAGTGACTTGAGACTCGGACTCGGACTCGACACAGGTGACTCGACTACAACACTGACAAAAATCCCCAAATGACTGTTGCTTATTTCGCATTGAAATATTCACGACTGTGAACGTGCAACGAATCCCTGCTAAAGCACGGACCGTTCTTGATGTTGTCACTAAATCATGCCCACTTACTTTGATGTGAGTTTTCACAAATTAATTGTATGGCGTGTTTGTTGAAAATAATTATTCTACTGTACATGTATGTATTCACAGACACATACCCCACCCCGTATTGAAGTTCGTACCCCGGGTGCCCCCCCCCCCCCCCCCCCACCTCCCCAATTGGAAATCTGTTTTTGTAAGATATAAAATGAAATGAAATTTACTAGAATAAATTGTTTACCCACTCCCCACCTTTGTCTCCTTATTCTTTGTTTACCCCTTGCTTTTTCTGTATGCTTTCTGCTTCTCTCTCTCTCTCTATTCATGTATTTCCACTTGACTGCTCTTGTTACACTTGTTTACATGTTAATATATGTTGTAATGCCTTCGAAAAAGATTCTGCTATGGTCGAAACGTCAGGCCATTAACCATTTTTGCATTTGTATAAGCTCTTATGTAGTACTTTCAATGTAAAAAAAATAAAAATGTATTTACAAGCAGACAATGCATTTGTTTTTACCTCCACGTCAGATTCTCTCATAAGAAATAGAAAATGTCATAACAAGAAAAATGAAAACGTAACCTTCAGTTTTCATTGGCAAGAAGTGCCCTCAGAAATAAAACACGTTGCACCCCCTATACCCCCTAAAAATGTTACCTTACTTTCGACGCTGGAGCGACCCTTATTCATTGGTACGGGGGAGGGAAGCAAGTGACCCCGTTCCCCCTATTTTAAGTATTATCTTCATCGCATTCTTCCTTAAACTATGCCTTTATGAATTAAGTAATTAATTAGTTAATTAATATATATTTTTTTTAAATATATATTTGTTTCTTTTTACTCTATCATTTAAATGTCTACTATCTTCCGCATTATCTTCAGTGGAAATCTCATCAAACTAAATGTATTTACAAGCAGACAATGCATTTGTTTTTACCTCCACGTCAGATTCTCTCATAAGAAATAGAAAATGTCATAACAAGAAAAATGAAAACGTAACCTTCAGTTTTCATTGGCAAGAAGTGCCCTCAGAAATAAAACACGTTGCACCCCCTATACCCCCTAAAAATGTTACCTTACTTTCGACGCTGGAGCGACCCTTATTCATTGGTACGGGGGAGGGAAGCAAGTGACCCCGTTCCCCCTATTTTAAGTATTATCTTCATCGCATTCTTCCTTAAACTATGCCTTTATGAATTAAGTAATTAATTAGTTAATTAATATATATTTTTTTAAATATATATTTGTTTCTTTTTACTCTATCATTTAAATGTCTACTATCTTCCGCATTATCTTCAGTGGAAATCTCATCAAACTAAATGTTTGATTTTTGACGTATAGGTTCTATTGCTTTTGTTTTTATAATTTTGTTGTAATTTAATTTGTACGTCTCAAGGGTCCCTGGGAGGATAGAGAACTCACTGATGGGGTCCCTCCGTAATTGAGAACAATTCAATTAATGTTCTAAAATCCAAAGAGAAATATACAGACTACAAATGGATTTACTCTTCCCAAAAGGAATTATATAATGTACCTATAAATCCCTCACATGGAAAAAAAACTGTCTGGGGACCCCCCCCCCCCCCCCCCCCACTTATTTTTGTTTCTCTCTCTAAGTGGAGTTATGCCCATCCGTTTATTCAACAACAATAATAACAGCGACATACATCAATTTTATTTATTTATTTATTTCCTATTATTATTGTTATTTCTTTATTAAACATTTATTTATTTGTTCATTTTATTCATTTATTTATTTACTTATCTATTTATTGTTATTTTATTTTTTCACTTTATTTTTTTGCTTGATACGAAAATTGAGCATTATTACAATTGTTACATCCAGACACCCTATCCAGCAGCGGCACCGGTAATCGTTCATTGCGTGGATGGCGCTTAAATTTACATCCAAACCAGGTGGGAGCTGCTATATTGTATTTTGGTGAAAGAGACATTAAATAAATAAAAACATGAACTCAGAAAATTTCGAAAGTACTAAATTTGATCAATCAATAACTACAAATAAAGAAACATCGATCATTGTAATTGAATTTGACTATCATGTGGTGTTATCAGCAAGTGCAGAGCTGCGAACAAGTCAAATATTTCAAATATTATAATTTTGACCAGCCATTATTGCCGTTATTTATCAAAAACCGTCATTGTGATTGAATTTTACAATTATGCCCCATCAATGTGTACAGAGCTTAAATATATCAAGCCACATTTTGTAGGAAAAATGGGTACAATAATCGGTTACTAAAGTTACTGTAATGTCATATCGATTTATCCTAAATTCGGTTACAGTATAATCGATAATAACTGCCATTTCGTATTAACAAACACCAACCTTGATTTAAACCGGACTCAATTTTCTTGTCGTATCGCTGTATCCTAAACAGCAACGTCAGTAACTGAAATCGAACTTAAAATCACATCACACTAACCGAAAGAAGACGCTGTTCTATCAATGCATCGCTATAAGCTTCGGCCAATGCACTCAACTGTCATACTCCGAGATTTCCAATTTTGAAATACTCGCATGAGTTCTGGAAAGTTCTCAACTTTTCTACAAAACGGCATGATATTGCATTTTTCACAAGTTATCCTCTTAACAATCTTGTTTTGATGATAGGAAATCGCCCGCGGGTGTGCACCTGCGAGGAAAAGAAGGGACAAAAATCTGCCTCATACAATTAGAAGTGGTATCAACTATTCGTACTTCCACACCTAGACATCACTTGGGTTTGATGACCTGTTTAAACGATGGAGATTGGTTGGTTGGAGTGGAGTGTCCGTGGATACACGCAAGTACTACCCGCAGGTAAATAGTTGACAGGGTAGTGAACGACTCACACTTTAATCATGGTGCTGGAATTTTGTTCTTCTCGAGTTCAATATAAAGCACGGGATGGCAAACATTGGCTATTGTCAAAGACCGGCGGTATCTACACTTTATGAGACCAAAACAAGCCTGTAAAAGTTTAAGCTCAACCGGCCATCGGAGACACGAATAAGAAGTGAAAAATATACATATTTATGTTTTCACTGTTTTCAAACATCGAGTTTTGGACTCGCGAGATCAAAACTAACAGACTATGACGTCACAGTTTGTTTACCACTTTGCAGAAGAATGGCAAACCAATGTGTCTCTGCACAACTGCCTGAAATACAGTACCTACTTTCAGCACTTGCTCAATGCAGTAAAACAAACCGTGACGTCATCAGTACAGGGTCTATTGTTTTCCTCATTTTTTAAGCAACAATATTTTTAGCAACAATAATGTCAAGGGGAGGTTTTCTCACCATGCCTATCTTTGTTCCGGGTAAGCTGTGTGCAAATCTGTCAGAACATTTACATTAAAACTCATACCGTTGTGCACACCCTATAGTATCATATTGAATACAAAACCAAACCGAAGCCCTAACAGGCCCTTACGAAACCACGGTTCGGTCTCAGGCTTTCGGCCCATAGGTTATTTGTAAAGCATTCGCATTCGGTACGGGGCTTTAAACGGGCGGAAGCTGTGAAATCAGACACGACTGTGTAAATTATCCCAATTGGGAGGCACTCGTTTGCCCGATTGGAAATCCATTCTCCCCCAGTGAAAGGTGATGAGTATAGCCATAGAAATTGATACTATAAGGCTGACCTGTTGCACACGTGTACGTTATATTTCTTAACGTAGTATTCACTGTAGACAGGAGAATTAGCAACATCGTGAAAGCAATTTCTTCAAAAATGATGATGGCATTTCAGATGAAAATGCTTTTAAGACAGTCACCATTTTAACGAAGAGCAACATATTATCTTAAAAATGACAAATTATTGATTAATACAGGAATGGGCCAATTTCTCAATAATTGCGCGCCCATTTCTTATATAATAACGTTATTCAGATGGGCGTATGAGCAGGTCATCCCACTTTTTAGGTTACACGAGGCGACACATTATGTTTGTCTAATTACTAAAGGCAATTAGCTAATATGTCTAAAGAAATTAGTTAGTCAGTGTGGAGAGGTTAAACTCATACATAAGTATAGGAGAGGTCTTAAACTTCAAACCGTGGCTTTCGTATTCGTATTATGTTTTAAACCAAGCAAAATAAAACGTAAATCTCAATCACGCCTTTTGATATAAGTATAACTTTGATATGTACAAAGTTGATTCCATGAAGGGCAGTGTAATTATGCGGTTTTGCCAAACACCGATACACTCTGACTGCTTCCCGATACCGAGGGGAAATCCACAGGCACTTCGAGTTAGACTCAAACCCACGACCTTCTCTTGGGCAGGATGTCTTTTGACCGCTGGATCACCGAGCTCGCTCGGTGGCCGAGAGGACAGTTCGTATCTAATTAACATCGGGTACTGCTACAAACGGATTGATGTAACAATTACATTTATTACACAATGAATCGTCAATATATTGTTAATTACAAAAACGATGTGAGTAGACTGTGCAAGTCTAGCGTATATTCGAACTTCCGTCCGGGATCAAGTTGGTCCCAAACCAATATTGAGTTTTACGTGTGGGCGATTCTGTTTCTTCAAGTACTTTAGTTTAACGTAGTTTGTGACTTTAAACAGTACATCACATTGTTAGGGAAGTAAATATTTTGCCATGAAATAATATATGAAAGTAACATAGGGCCTAAATGTTAACAAATCAATAAAGCAAGGCCGAGAATAAGACTTGACCTTCGTTTCCGGTTACTTGTAAAAAAAAAAATTAGAATGTCGCCCAACTGAAGTTGTCGACAAATTCGGGCAATTTGGTTTCTAAAAACCAAGCATCCTCGTCTTATACGATTTAATTTTGTTTCAATGTTGATTTTAATAAACTATTCGTATTTAATATACAAGTATAAATTTTATTTATAACAAATTGCTATTGGTATTAATACTTTCCACATTTTGTATAAACATATAACTCTAAAAGAATATTTGATTTCATAGTAAAATATAGTCTTTGTTTGGGTTTTTTTCGTTTCCGACACGCACAGGCTCTAGAATAATGCTTTAAAATAAAATCAATCTATATTAGTGTTTGCAGATAAATGGAACTCGACAGAGACCGCTGTTAGCGTGATAAAAGTCCATAATGGGTCTTGCGTGCATTTCGTACATTTAAAACTCATATAAAAATTTCATCAATTTTAACCACTGGCTGTTCTACAAATTACGGACCAACAGTATGCAGACGCGAGACCAATATTAAGTAAAACGCCTCCCCACAAAGTGATATGCAATTAAACAGAAACTTGATACCGGTGGTACTGGTAAGACGATACATAGATCGTTATGAAGTCATGCTGTGATTGATAAATCAGGGTCGTAATGACACGGTCTATATGCGTTCAACTTAAGGCCCAGCTGCAGATTATTTCGGGTACACTTATTAACACCCAAGCGCCTGACATTTTAGGTGTTTACATGATCAGTCGAGGCTGGTCTCCACACATTACAAAGCATTTATATCAATGCCATTATGAAAATGCACACGGATTTCAAAGGGGTTATATTAAATAGGAAACTTTACTTCCTAAAGTAGTTGGTCAAGAACAACACTACATGACATTGGAAAGTTACGGTACATTCTAGCAAGTAGCCCGTGATGCACCTGGATTTGGGCGCGCAACTGTGCTCTCTCAACACGCAAAGCGCCATGCCATAAGCCTGCGTGATAAATGAACAAAACAAACCAAAACTTGTGTTATTGGATATCGTGAGAGACCACACTGGCCTCGTCCCTTGCGGGTAACGAGTTGGCACAGTGTCTATGGTTGTAGATTAAGCTGTTTACCACAACTTGCGCAGGCAAGCTTGGCGATCTTCACCAAATTATACTTACTGTCCACATGCAAAACAAAACAAAGAACAGAAACAAAATAGCCCTGAGAAGACAGCCCTAAGTCCATCAGTGACAAGACATAAAAGTTAGAACACAAACAGAAGCACTGCTCAGTAACTAAAACACTATAGTAGAAATAAGTAACTTTAACAGAAATGGAGATAATCAGTCATATGTTCTGATTGCATGTCTTTGCCGAGGCAATCCACTGTGAATAATGAGTACTTGGGACTCGGAGGTTTACTTAATAACTTCGTATAATGAGTTTCGCCACGCCAACTCATTAAAAGCGATCCGTTAGGGCGCCAGGCCCTTACCCCCGTTGATGAGTCTCCACAACTTGAGGTAATATTCCATTTCCGACACGTCCGCGCTTAAAGCGCGGTCAAGATTATTCGGTAAATGTTTAGAAAGGTATTTGGGCTTCGTGGGGAAGATTAATCAAATCAAGAAGAGGAGGGGACTGGAGAGAGAGAGAGAGGGGGGGAGAGAGAGACAAAAATCAGCAGAATCTCTTCTTGTGAATTTAGAAAAGCTATGGTGGCTACTGCAGGCCAGTAATCACACACACACACACACACATAACGTGTTCACACCGTATTGAACTTGGGGATTCTCTACACGATCGTCTCACCCTCGTTCTCCTCCGAAAATGAAAGAATTCACTTTGCGGGGATCAAGTCGTCGCTCTTGGCATTTCTAGTAGATGGACGGCCGCAATATCAAATGGACAAATCCTTTCCGGTTTCCAGCCGGGCTTTGTCACATGTGTATTGATTGAATATCGCTGGCACTTCAAAGACGTGCATTAATTTTGCTGCACACAAATTGAGCACGCTATACTTAAGATGACAGCACAAGTATAGCATTAAGAATTAAAAAAATAGAAATCAATCATCTAAATATTTCACAAGACTTAAAATAAAGTCCCATTGAAAAATTGTTTTACACTGTGCTCGGCAAAATGGCGATTTGATGATCAGAAATATCATATGACTATTGTAGGGATATGCAAGGTCGGATAGTCGTCTGATCTCAAATGTTTTGAAGTCATCAAAGGTAAACTATTCTTCAATTTAAAGTTTATAAAACGAACTGACAACAACAATTGTATTAATTAAGAGAAGCAAACGCTAATCTAAAATCATAATATATTCTTTGACATATTTTTGTGATGATAAACAAAACATAACTTAATGATAAACAAAACAAAACAATATTGTAAAACCATAAATCAAAACAAAAAACTCTTTTATAAACGGTTTAGTTTTTTTTGCTTATCTTTTATTATTTATTATTTAATAAAACCATTAATATTTAACAAAATAATTCAAACAGCTTTGTAAAATCATAAAACAAAAATAACACAGGAACTCGAAAAACAAAAAGAGCGTTTGTTTTTTAAAGTAGCCTTTATATAGGTGATTTGAATGTGTCAGTTTGAGACAAGGCTAACAAAAACATAAAGAGTAAAACATTAAAATCATAAAACAAAAATAACACAGGAACTCGAAAACTAAAAGTGTTGTTCTTTTTTAAAGTAACTTTTATACAGGTGATTGGATTGTGTCAGTTTGTGACATGACTAACCAAAAAAGAAAGATAAAACATTAAAATCATGAAACAAAAATAACAAAATATAACTACAAACAAACATAATTATATTTCTGAAATAATAGATCGTGTCTACCCCGTGACATCGACGACTGGTGGTGTGACGGTGGTGTGACAGACCGAGGACGTCCTCTTGGGACGTCACTAAACAAAATTAAACAAATATTTAAAGAACGAATTCCAACAAAGAGAAGTCCTTGATTTATCATTTGCGTGTGTGTGTGTATTAAATCAAAGTTAACACCTTTGGTAATTATATTGAATAATTTAAGTGCCTTCATTATATAGCGCAACGTTTCGTCACGTGACGCTCAACAATACGCACAACGAAAACACACTAATATAATAACAACAACAAAATCTAATATAAATTTGACAAATTGGATTAGAGTGTGAAGAAATAGGTTTTCAGCGATTGTTTGAAAGAACTGGCTGACGAAACATGAGAAGGAAAATCGGAAGGCTGATACAGAGAGTACAGCCAGCATGGGAAAAGCTGCAGTCACCCTCAAGAGCGTGGATCTGTGTTTTAACGCTACTTACGAAGTGTGGACCCGAGAACAAAAGAGGTCCACATAATGTAGGGACTATGTGGAGCTACACACGTCCACACAGTGCTATTTGCTGTGTTGAGGAATAGGATTGTCCTTACATGTAAGTGTATAGAACAAAGAAATGTCCACACAGTGACTGTAACAAAGAGCTGTGTGAACTTGTACACACACCATAACAAGATACCAAAGAACAGGTATTCTCAAGCTAAACCAGGACTTGGTAAAAGGGTGTCAAAATATGCTGTCAAAATTTGCAAAAGTTCACTTAGGCTTAAACTATAAATTTTAATGTAAATGACAGATAAAATAGGGTGTCCAAATTTAAAACATGGTGTTCAAAAGACACACACCGAGACACCCCTCTGCCTAACACTAAGGGTACTCTGTGAAAATAAATGGTCTTTTTTCATGTAATTATTTTCGCGAAAACAGCAAAGTTGGTTTGCTCGGTTCTCATGTTGTATGCCTACATTTACCGTTTCACATTTCCCTGTCAATAACAAACATACCAGAGTCTTGTTTAAGTCAACTTTCATTGTTATTAAATTTTCTTGATGATAAAAAAACCTCTCACAAAAAATGGATTTGTTTTGTTTTGGTTCCACAGAACAGTTCCTTTAAAGGCCCTGTACACTATTGGTAAGATCGAAAAACACAAATGTTCACAGATTCACACATAACTTACATGATTTAAAGTAAGCAATGGTAGAAAAAGGGTTCCTTAAAATATTTCTGCCTAAAATGCTATCGTTTCTGAGAAATGAGTAAAACAATAGTTTTTATCACGCGTGATAATAAACTCGATGTTTGAAAAACAGAAAACACATAAGGTCTCTTTTCACTATTTTCTCGTGACCTCGATGACCAATTGAGCTCAAATTTCACAGGTTTGTTATTTCATGTATGTGGTTGATTACACAAAGCATGAACACTGTCTGTGATTATTTTGTCAGCTCTGCCAATCCTGTATAATACCTTTAAGAGAGACAGTCGGACATTAAATATTGGATGTCGGAAACCTGGCTGTTCCGATGGAACCCGAGTGTCTGAATGTTGACATGGAATTCATTTTTATTTCCACTTTTATTATTTACTTGTTTATCTCTGTATATTTCAATCAATCATGTTGAATGGAGGAAGTCAGTTTTGGAAACACAAACCGAATGTCAATAATCACAGAGAGACGTGGATATTCAAGCGAATGTCATCTTGCAATTATTGGGGGGGACAAAACTACGAGCGCAAATCAGAGACTGAAGTCACGTTTCTCTACTGATTAAGATCTTTGTGACGTTATAGTAGAAATGGTTACTCTTCTACTTTCTAGATCGATTTTGTAGGTCGGTTTTCCCCCTTACATATAAAATAATTAAGATTACCCTTCAGTGGGGAATTCATAAATGACTTTGTGGCAGATACTTTCAAAACCATTACAGAGAAAAACAAATCTATATATACTTCGCGTAAAAAAAATATATAAATCCACATATCACGTACTATCAGTAAAGATAGGCCAGCTCTAGTTCCAAATATACGAGCAAAGACATGACCTGGGAAAATGTGACTACAAACTGAAAGGCCACAGCGCATGGGAATCGAACCCACGCCCTTCCCACTTTCTAGTGCAGGTGTCCTTACCACTATAAACCACAACTCTTGCCAAATGACGAAGGGCCAGTTCGAATCCCTTAGAATGACCTAGTGGTTAATACAAAATGCTCTCTTTAGGATGCAGATCCGTTCTGGCTTAAGAGTCCCACGATCCCTGTGGGATGTTTTCTCTGGTGCTGATGAGATGCACTATAGCAAACGAAGTTTTGGTTCCCATATACACATACCTTGAGGGTAAACGAAAACGTTAACAATAACCTTAACAATAATAACAATTTACTAATAATAGGCATTTATAAGTCGCTTGTAAATCAAGAACCAAAGCGCCTTCCACCATTACTACCCATTGATCTGACATTACACATTCATGAAACCATCAACTCCTTTATAGGAGTATGCAGCACCTGCAACTAAATGGTTGTCAACAATTCATGTGGTAAAGGAGAAACATTACAAGAGTGACTTATCAGGAAGCCACAAGCTTCAAGACCAGGGTATGATCCCACACTCAGACGACTTCAGAATTCTAATCGCAAGTGCCATTGAGATTTGTTGATGCATGAAGATGTCTCATTCAATGATGTCTACTTTGGGATGGAATTTACACACTCTAACACAGTAATGAAATAGCAAATGCTCCTAGGATATACATATATATTTTTGGTAAGCCTGCAGATTTTATCAATTACTCAATCATATGTATACAGTGGGATGGATTAATGGCCAGGATGGAGTGATCATGCAAAAGACACATTTGTCAGGTCGAAGATGTCTACCCTGGGAGGTATCCTCATGTAGGATTTGAACACTTGCAAGGCAGAGATATTCTGAATTCTTAACTGCACACCAACACACTTTTTTCGGACAAGATGGCGACTCTGACAAGAGCCGATTGGCTTGTCCTCAATGCTTCGACTGACGCACCCCAACTGTCTTCAGGAGCCACAGTCGCTCTAAGTCATGATGTTGGTAAGGTCACCATGCCCGCAAGGTGCACATGCTGAGGGCTTCGGCCCTAATGCCACGGAATTACGGGCAGGTGATGAGGGAAAGGCCTTGTTTATTGTGTAAGCTTTAAGAATCCATCGGAGACCTCAACTTCTGTCCACGATAAAGAAAAACACACACGTGATTTTATCCACTCCTTGACCCGCTTTGTAGAACTCGCTTGGGTGTAGCTTCGCCCAGTAATCGTGCAAACAACAATCAAACGATGCCTCAGGGCCTGACTTATCTACTAATACTCATCTAATGCTCTGTTATGAGGATAAACGAATTGAAAGAATATATCAAAGATTGGCAAAAGAGAATTACATTCGTTTTGCGGTACATCCATCATGTGGGTGCATATCCCACCGTCTCCAAATGCGATTTATCTGATGTAGTACTTACTGAAATTGCATATCTACATTTTGATAAGACTCTCATTGAAATCCTCAAGAGAGTTAGTGATTTGCATCAATACAAACTTTTTTAAACGATGAAGTGCCATTTCGTGTTATATTTCCACTGTGATTTTCAGTAATCCTCTAGTGCTGTGACTCGACCTTGTGATTGTCAGCCTTTGTGAAAGGTACATGAGAGACAATAAAGGCACAATGACAGGGTTTTCTAAAGCTCAATCTAAAGGACTGTCCATAACGTATTGTCAATTAGCCCACTGCGAGTGGCATAGCGCAATGGAAAAGAGTATGTGCTGCATCTTGTTAGCATTAAGGAAAACTACTGTCTGATCTCATTAACACTCGTGGCTTTATTTAAATTACATGCGTCTGTCACCAATATATGAAAACAAACGTATATCTGAATATGCTTACACAAGAAGTATGTATATGACTATACTTACAAAAGTATATCTGCGCAGCTATACTTACACAAGTATATCTGACTATAATTACACAAGTATATCTGACTATACTTACAAAAGTATATCTGACTATACTTACACTAGTATATCTGACTACCTATAATTGGTAGCTAAATTAGAGGAGACACTAGTCCTACTTAATCTTACATCTCCTCACAAATCACAGTTCCCTACTTCCCCAGAGCACCCCCCCCCCCCCCCCCCCTCCATTACCATGTCATTTCTCAAAGGCTTGGGTTTCATTCACAAGCATCTAACTATACAAAATGGATACTGGCTAAATTGGAGGAGACACTAGTCTTGTTTCATCTCTCACACAAATGCCACTCTCTAATGCCATGTCTTAAAAGTATGAGGGTAGTCACAACTGACTGTACTCACTGGCTCACTACATTAGAGGAGTTACTAGTCTGACTTCATTTCCTTCTCAATGCTCCACCCCCCTCCCCCCCCCCCCCCCCATCAAACCCCATAATAACTCTAAACTAAATAGCATGAAAATGTTTCTTGCATTTCCAGATACTAACAATTATATAGTGGCCATTTATAGAAGAAGTGATTTATTACAGCAGCTAAGCTATAGAGTAATTAACCTGACTTCACCTGTTTCACCCCCCTGCCTTCCCCTTCATACTGCGTCAATTAGTGGCATATGGACAGACACCAGACCACAAACATCAATGCTCATATCAACTGTAGTTGCTCTGGTGATATTTATAGAGGCTGACCAAATCAGAGGGGTCACTGGTTGCCCTTCCTAACCCCCCCCCCCCCCACACCCACACCTTCAGTCATATCCAACTGAAATATCCCTGACGGCAAAATCATATCAACACAGGGTGGCTAGATGGAGGGAGTCAATAATGTCTACTCTTGAGTATTAATCAATAGAAGACAGCTATATTTCAGGAGCTGATACATTTCTTAACCCCCCCCCCCCCCCCCCCCAACACCGATGTGTAATACACACTGTCCAAGTCCAATGGCAAACTACCCGGGTCGGATTTCGAACCCAAAACTCTACAGCAGCTATCTTAACGACGAAACCACCGGGTGTGTCCAGCGACGAGAGGAAAGTTTTGAATCCTGTAATGAGCAGTGTGTACGGCAAACAATTATGTAATAATTGCATCGGGGGGGTAGAGAATATCAGCTTGGTTTTCATCCTACAGCTATCAGATGTGTCATTAACACTGTGTTCCCAGTGCTTTCCTAATTCCTGCGGGGGGGAAGAGAAATCCACAGGCTTACTACTCGGGTTGAATTTCAAACCCATGATTCCTGAATTCTAGAGTAACCAGTGCCTAATAATAATTCAAACCTTCAGTCGATGAAAGGGATGCTCGATCACTGAAATTATACTTCTTGCCTCTTTTAACCGTGGCAAAGCGCTTTGAGCTCATTTCGATGTAAGGTCTTTGTATTTCAGAATTTGTTACTCGACATGTACTCACAATGGTAGAGCAATGATACTAGTAGAGAGGGTGGCTAGATTATTCTTGCTTCTTTTAACCGTGGCGAGTGCTTTGGGATCATTTTGATGTAAGGTGTTTGTATTTTAGAATTCTTTATTCAACGTGTACTCACAATGGTACAGCAGTGATATTAGTAGAGGGTGGCTAGATTGGACGAGTCGCTGTCTGACTCCATCTCGTATCTCTCCATCTCCTCCTCCTCCTCCTCCTCCTGCACCCCATCATCATCTAATCTGCTCTGACATGCCGATCTCTTCGCTGACTTCTGCTTCCCAAGATTCATTATGTAGCGTAGACTGTAGCGATTGCTGTCACACCTAAGATGATCAAACAAATAATGTAGCGGAGTCAGATTAAATCAAAGATTACCCGGAGTAGAAGTTTTTAAAGGGGTGTTAAATCTTTGGTTTTGGGGATGTTATTTCCTTCCGTTGGAAGTCAACACAAAGTTTGATTGTAAGTAACGCACAGTGGCTGAGTGGCCTTGCACATTGAACTCAAGTTCTGGTGGCTGACCCATCAGAGTGTAGGTCCAAGTCCTGGTCATTTCGACATTTGTGCCCTTGACTAGCACATCAAATTCAAGTTCTGGTGGCTGACCCAACAAATGTGTAGATTCGAGTCCTGGTCATGTCGACAAACTCAAGCTCTTAAAGTATAATTACAGCTCATCACCTATAAGAATACATGGGTACCTGCACCGGCAGTGATTGTGTATGTAAATGATTAGCAACCTGTGCGCCATTTGGCTACCGGTTACCAACTAAATGGATCGGTTAAGTATTCCAGCTGGTGTACATGGACCGTTTCATTGGACCACAGGATTATTCCATTGGAACCTTCAAAAAAGCTAACACCCATATTCCTTCCTGTAAGATTGTTCCCTAAGTTATGCACAAAAAATGTGGCACTGGCAGTCTAGCAGAACAGTCTGGTAGCCCACTGGACTGTGGGCATATGCCTTTTGGAATATTCCTTTGTGCCAAGAATGTGGCTGACTTTTGGCATGCTTCCTGTGTGTAATTTGCGTAGTGTGTATTGAGCAGATGATCAACTGAACTTTTGTGTAAATGAAAATCTGCATCTTGGTGAATTTATCATTGAAAAAAGAGTATGGGAGTGGATTGGATACTAATGGCTTTCCATATGCTCTACCTGAAGACAAGTTCATTTGATTCAAACCCAGTTATCCGAAACAAATTTTGTAGAAAACAACCTATTACTATGACTCCCAAGTAACAATGACGGTCCTCACAAACAGTTCCATTATCGTCTAATGGGTTCTGACTTTGTTCCACTTTCTCCATTAAATCAGTCGCTCGTGTTAGCAACTGAGAGTCGGTTTCTTCTGCATTGTCTACCCATCTTGAGATAATGCAGTAATCACAAAACAGGAGCAAAAGAGATGCAATTAAACAGTATAATTGTGAGTTGTGTCTGGTAAATGCAAGTTGTGTTCAATCAGGGAAGGAGCACTTTCTGTTTGAATCACACCCTTCCCCCCCCCCCAAATCATGACAGCAATTTTGTTTACTTCCCCTTTCACTTCCACGACATTCTAATAAAAAGCTGTGTTGTAATTATACTTTGTGTTCAAACTCATGTCTGCTGAACGTCAATTCTAAAAAGAGTGTCTAGGAGGGGTCAATCCTCCATCCCCACAGTATCTTTTGTTGAACATTCGTCCTTTGTAATATGCAGTGACAAGAACAGCCACAATAGACATTACTTTCGTACGAAGGTTAAAAGTCACGTCTGCTGAGGACAAATTGCACTGAAACGCAAATAGGGGAAAGTGCACCTCGAGACCGACTCCACCCATGCCCCCGCCCCCACCCCCAACCCACGGAAAACATTTGAATGTCTAACCTATTTAGCCATGCTAAGAACAAGTGATCTTACACACAATGTTCCATGCCATGTCCATTTAATCCAAGATGGACTGGATAGGTCCCAAAGTGACTTGGAAAGATGCGCGCATTAATCTTGGGTTGTTCCTACATGGAAAATTGAAGGTATTACTTAGAATTTATATATAAAAAAAACAACCCTCTGGGGAAATGAGGAAAAATATAAATAGACAAGGAGCAGGAAATGGGCAGAGCAAAGAATATGAAGAAATGCATTTGAGCAATGTAAACAGATTAAAATTGAAAAACTTCACTGGAGCTTAGGTAATTGTTGGCAAATTACATCTGAGATGGAGTGGGGCAGGAAGACGCTAGAGAAAGAAAATGGGACAACCACCGCTCCGGAACGAAGAGGAAGAGTATTAGGAGCAGCTTGATTGTACTGAGAGAAAACGTGGGTAGTTAGAAGGGAAAAAGGGACGCATTAAGGGGGATGTGAACAAAAGGACAACTGAATTTCAGTCTGTAATTTTATGGAGTGAAGGGAGAAGTTTGTCAGACCATCTGTCTGAGGTGGTTAGTGTGCCAGTCTATTAACCTGGGCCCAATTTCATAGACTCTGCTTAAGCACAAAAAGTCAATCATCACAACAAAAAATATGCTTCCCAGAATAAGGATACCAGCCAAAGTACCATTTCAAGTGTACCGTCTGTGACTGGTATCCAGCTCATTCTTGTTAAGCAGCAAATTGTTAAAGGCCCTGTACACTATTGGTAAGATCGAAAAACACAAATGTTCACAGATTCACACATAACTTACATGATTTAAAGTAAGTAATGGTAGAAAGGGTTCCTTAAAATATTTCTGCCTAAAATGCTATCGTTTCTGAGAAATGAGTGAAACAATAGTTTTTATCGCGCGTGATAATAAACTTGATGTTTGAAAAACAGAAAACACATAAGGTCTCTTTTCACTATTTTCTCGTGACCTCGATGACCAATTGAGCTCAAATTTTCACAGGTTTGTTATTCCATGTATGTGGTTGATTACACAAAACATGAACACTGTCTGTGATTATTTTGTCAGCTCTGCCAATCCTGTATAATACCTTTAAGCAATATTCATTGCTTAAGCAACTCTATAAGATTGGGTCCTGATTTGATATTTGAGAACAACAAACGTAAGCCAGACATGCGCTAATTAAACAGGAAAGAAGTGTTGAAAATTAGGAATGTTCTCCTTAACAAAAAACCTGAAGACAGGTGAAAGAAAGGCCTTCTCACACTATCTAGTTCCGATCCGTGTCGAAAGCTTACATGGTACCGATCTGCGTTGATTTCATCACATTTTGACACGGTTAATGTCTACTCTGCTTTCACACTGTAGCTCTTACACTGTAGCATTTTTGCTATACCTGTACTTTTCTACACAGGGTCAACCTAGGGTTGGTTGTGACAGGGATGGGGGCACTCATTACAGCTCAGCGCTGGATCGAAATATTGTAGTGTGAAAAGGAAAGTCAAATCGGCTCGTGTCGAACACCATGCGAACACAGATTTGTTTCCGTAGTGTAAAAAGGCCTGTTGTCTGGCTGGCTAGTTCTTTGCATTCCAAAAACTAAATTTAAACCATTTGCTAAAATTGCTTCAGAAATGATTCAAGTCCAATTCGAATGATAATGTTGAAAGGAGTCCAAATGACATGAAGCAGTGACAAAGCTGGAGGACCAGTCAAACGAGCTCAATAGACCTGCAGGCTTGTCACTGACGGCAAACTCAAGTCAACATTGAAAGATAAACGAGAATGGGTTGAACCAATGCATTCCAGTGTAAAGTACATCGGCAACAACCTCCAATTGCCTTTCCTAACCAATCACTGCTAGGTGTTGGCTACAGTAGATCAATCAAATCAGTCAAATCCATTCAGACCAATCAGTTCAGAACAATCACAAGTGGGAATGCCCACCTGATAAGTCCTACAAAATTCTGTCATGTTGGAATGCCATGTTAATATTAAAGCCGACAACAAGTGGAATGCATGGTGGTGTATGAAATACACTGCTCCACTGATGGCAAGCGCACTGTTGTATGGTTTACCCACATGAGCGCTTTTGATAGTCAGACGGGCTCAGCGGATTGGTCTTAAGTTTGATATCACCAGTGGGGAAACTAGACAATTTTATTTGGGGGGGGGGGTGAAGAAGCAGGTGGGGCCAAAGAAATAAGTATGTTTTTTGGTTTACCAAGGGGAAAGAGGAATTTATGCATTACTAACAGATATTCATATTAAAACAAATAATTGGCAGACTCATTTGGTAGGGCAAGTGGGTTGAGTGGGTGCAGGGAGGTACATGTAGCGGGCAAAGGTTCTGGTCACACTACTGGATACCACAGCATGTGGTAATGCAGCTTCTGTGCCTGTAAAGTTGCTGGTCAAAACACATGAAATTTAAATGGTGCACATTTCAGCGAGTCCAAAGCGTGTCCATTCCGCCTTAACAAAAATCAGCCCAATTACAGTGAGGAAGCAGTAGATGAGGATATCTCTTGCAAGGGTTCTCCGGGATGTTTATGTGTACAACAAATGGGCAAATAAGAAGTAGAGGAATGACATCAACTACATGTTCCTTCATGAACTCCAAAACAAGAAAGGGTGGGATGTGTCGTATACATTCTACATGTACATTGTTTAGTCTAACAAACCTCTCCTGTACAGAAGTATGGAATGTTTATCAAAGGACAGTCGAGGAAGGACTCTAATTAATCAATCAAGAATGTGCCTTGATGGGCGTACTCTGGCAGGATAACATGACCATCAGCTAAGTGACATGATTACTGCTTGTTAAACACTCTTGTTTAAAACTGCTGGTAATAGTCAAGGCAGCGTCTCCCCCGCCTGATGAGCTGATGAGCGAGGTGGTTAAAAACTCAAATTGATGATTGAAGGAAAAACGTAAGCAGTCCAACAAGAATGCGGCGCTCAGACAAATGCGCGATGATTCCATCCGCACATCCAAATTGCGAGTTCTTGATACATATATGAGGTCGAGGGGAAAGCTCATCATAATGAACATTTCTTGATTGGTACTTCCTTCATGGCACATCTCCACAGCGAGGTGGTGATATTCACAAAGAAATGAGGTGATCCATGAAAGTAGCGAGATGGAGTGGCTCATGTTTGACTGGGCAGTGGGTAACACTGAGGCAGGGGTGATAGTATCCATGTAGATTCAAGGGTCATTGTGTCCATGTAGGTTTAAGGGTCATCGTGTCCATGTAGGTTTAAGGGTCATCGTGTCCATGTAGGTTCAAGGGTCATAGTGTCCATGTAGGTTCAATGGTCATCGTGTCCGTGCAGGTTCAAGGGTCAAGTGTCCATGCAGGTTCAAGAGTCAAAGTGTCCATGCAGGTTCAAGGGTCAAAGTGTCCATGTAGGTTCAAGAGTCATAGTGTCCATGTAGGTTCAAGGGTCATAGTGTCCATGTAGGTTCAAGGGTCATAGTGTCAATGTAGGTTCAAGGGTCAAAGTGTTCATGTAGGTTCAAGGGTCATAGTGTCCATGCAGGTTAAAGGGTCATAGTATCCATGTAGGTTCAAGGGTCATAGCGTCCATGTAGGTTCAAGGGTCATAGCGTCCATGTAGGTTCAAGGGTCATAGTGTCCATGTAGGTTCAAGGGTCATAGTATCCATGTAGGTTCAAGGGTCATAGCGTCCATGTAGGTTCAAGGGTCATAGTGTGGGAGGCAGGGAGGGGGGTTTGAGTCATCCTGCTAAAAACCATCCCCCTGCCCCTCCAGCCCTCCCTGGATGAGATCTAGGACATCATCATTAGACATAACCTCATGTACCAAGAGTATGCAGATGACATACAACTGTATGTATCCTGCATGTCCAAACAAGCCGACATTAACACCATTGTAGCTCGGCTTGAGGCATGTGTAGCTGAGATCATGGTCTGGATGAATGAGAACTACCTGAAGCTGAATGAAAGTAAGACCGAATTCATCATGTTTGGGTCTGTGCAACAGATAAAGAAAGTTACCATCCCTCATCTTAAAGTTGCCGATTCTCAGATACATTGTACGTCCTGCTGACAAGGTACGCGATCTAGGCCTCATGCTTGATGCCAGCATGACTATGGAGCCCCAAATCTCAAACTGTATCAGAACTTCAGTCTACCATCTTCGAAACATTCGCAGGATCAGAGATTACCTGAACCCGCAGGCAACTAAACAACTCATGCATGCCTTCATCACATCCCGCTTAGACCTATATAATTCAACAAAAACAGATTACCAGACTGCAGAAAATACAAAATACAGCAGCTCGTCTCATTTCTGGTTCCCGGTCTTCATCTCATATCACACCGATTTTGAAGCAACTGCACTGGCTCCCCGTCAATCAACGACTCAACTACAAACTCTCCATGATTACCTACAAAGCACTTTACGGTCAAGCTCCAACCTACCTATCTGAGTTGCTACAAAAACATATACCTGGACGCTCTGGTCTTCGCTCTTCTGACACTCATAACAGGCTCTCTGAGACCAGATCGAGAGGGTCGTGGGGAGACAGGTCATTTTGCGTGGCTGCTCCATGAGTTTGGCACACTCTCCCAAGAGATCTTTGTACATCTACATCCCTTCAGTGCTTCATGTCCAGTTTGAAGACATATTTGTTCAAACGTTCTTTCTAAATCAGTATCAAGTTTTCTGTATCAATGTTACCATTCATTTTCTCTTTGTGCGCCTTGGGTGCCTTTATTAACAGATATGTGCGCGGTATAAATATATAATTATTAGCTGTTCTGACGTAGCGGTCGGAACAGCTTTTGTTTTCGTTAGGATTTTTATTTGTTCTTCTTCTTTTTATTATTATTCTTTCCTTCCGCCAAAACGCCATAGGTTTAATACACGTATTGTGTTATATCCAAAAATCATACTTGGCTTAGTATAAAAGAGTCAAATCTTATATCATATTAAAGCTTAGGTCATGAACTTATAGTTAAATGTAATTAGCTTAATTTAATTAATTAATTTACTTAGTTACAATGACATGAATATTTAATTAGCCAATCTTGAGACCACTATATCTCGAAAAGTATGCGACCGATCGTCAAAATTTTTTCAGTTATATACTTGTGGGATACAGTACAACTCTTTGGTGGGCTAAAATGCCGGACGACGTCACGATGACGTCATTTATTGCGCTTTTTGTATCTGTGTACAAACCTAGTGCTCTAAGATTCTAAACTTGATCCCAGTCCTAGTCCTGTATACGAGCGATGTTGTTGCGTATTTCGTACAATAATACACAGACTACATAGACATATACGATGAGAGACTTGGACATAGTTTAGTTTTTAACCTATTTCGGATCTGATTTCTGCTGTTGTTGCGAACGAACTCTCTGCGCAGCGGCCAGCACGAAGGTCTAGCCATAGAGGAGGTAGGAACTAGCGAAAGTCCTAAAAAAGGGTGAAGTTTAGTCCACACTGAAGGCCCCAACGATTGCCACAACGTGGTCAGAGAATCAAGCTGGGAACCTCAAGCTGAGAAACCAGAGAGTGAAAGGGCCAAATGGACGACAAGAAGAAGCAAATCGCACGGGTAAGTGATTTATGATCAGATACTACATACATTGTATTTAAAACCGATTGGGCAGTACGGATGTACAGTACATAAAATCTACAATGTACCCACCGGTACCGTACACACCGGACACTGACTACTGAGCCTGTGTCAATGGTGTTCACCGTCATGTCACTAAACAACGACAAAATAAATCCCTTTGTTGTGGCAAGCTTCTTCCATCCCTTCATTGACATTTGTCCTTTCTTTATTAGAAGACATTGGAAATAGTCAAT
The DNA here is from genome assembly GCA_037783415.1 of Leptasterias polaris. Classification (NCBI taxonomy): domain Eukaryota; kingdom Metazoa; phylum Echinodermata; class Asteroidea; order Forcipulatida; family Asteriidae; genus Leptasterias; species Leptasterias polaris. Next base: position 1,196,649 of record JAZGTN010000192.1, read on the forward strand.
AACAAAAATCCGCAAGATTCGATACCAATAACATGACTGAGACTGAGTGCGAGATTGAAAACCTTACGCAAGAATCAAGATTTGATATTAACACGAGTTGCGAGATACAGCTATTAGACCATGTTATCTTTGTTTACAGAGACTGAGAGAAGTGACATTTCTAATACATTTCCTACAATTAGATACTAGTTACTACACGTACAGGCTATATGGGAAAATTTACATTTTGTGTCATAATTTTCACAATAAATTCAAAATTTACAAAAGCAACAGCTGTACAGCTTTTGAAATGTCTCCTCCGTTCATATCAATTTAGATAAAATCACCATAAAATCACCATAAAACATAAGATTTATTGTATTCTCCCATTGAGCTGTTTACAAATTTGTGCCTGCAGGAAGTCCAGGCTCTGTGGCTCTTTTGTAAACATGTGATGTCACAGGTCACATGGTCTGTAGAACAATATATAGTTTATGAATTTTGGGGTAAATGTTTAATTTGTTTTTAATAGATTGTAACACTACAGTTTGGTTTTTTTCAATGCTTAATTTCTATAGGAAATTCTTCAAGACTGGAAAAAGGATTAATCCATCAACAGCTGGACCATCAAGTGTTGGACTCTCAGTGGCTGAACCCTCTACATTAACTGCACAAATGTATGGTACTTTGGATTTATTGAATTTCACTGTAGTGAGTAAATCGAGAAAACAAGAAGAAGCAAATCGCATGGGTAAGTGATTTATGATCAGAAAATCCGTGTCCGGATACTAGGCAAAACCGTACGGAAGTTAGTTGCGATAATCGTAACCCTCGATCCTCCCGACGGTCGGAGACCGGAGTGTTACGAGACACAAGCACAAGATTCAACCGTAGTGCAATTTCGACCAATGTTGACAGACTAGTCACCAGATTTGCCAAATTTTTACCACTTTCAAAAATCATGACACAAATTCTAAGAACACAGATTTGAAAATAAATCAATTCATAACACTCAAAACATTGAGAAAATATTTTGAAGAAAAAAAGACAACAACTTACCGGAGACTGACCAACGTGTATACAAACATGTAACCCGTGGAAGGGAAACACTAAAAATCAACGCTGATTGGCTTACCAAAAGTGACTTCTATGCGTGTACGCTTGTTAAAAACTTTTGATCGCCCCTAGTCGCTTGTCGGGCGCTTAGTACACTGAGCCTGTGCCAGTGTTCACCGCCATGTCACTAAACAACGAAAAAATAAATCCCTCTGTTTAAGATAGAGTGGCGAGCTGCTTCCATCCTGTCATTGACATTGGTCCTTTCTTTGTTACAACTTACAAGACATGGGAATTAGTCAATAAAAAAAGGGATGGTTTGAAATCCGCGAGATTCGATAACAATAACATGAGGGCGAGATTGAAAACCTAACGCAAGATTTGATAACGCGAGTTGCGAGATACAGCTATAGACCATGTTATCGTTGTTTACAGAGAAGTGACCTTTTACATTCTAATGCATTTCCTGATGGGCAAGATACTACCATGACTAGACAGGCTACATGGGACAATATACATTTTGTGTCATAATTTTCACATGAATTCAACATTTTAAAAAGCAACAGCTGTACAGCTTTTGAGATGTCCCCCCTTTCTTCATATCAAAATTTGAGAACAATCTGACAGTGCAATCTCCATAAAATATAAGATATGTTGTATTCTTCCATTGAGCTGTGTACAAATATGCCTGCAGGAAGTCCAGGCTCTGTGGCTCTTTTGTAAACATGTGATATCACAGGTCACATGGTCTATAAAACACTACGTAGTTAGTGGATTGTCTCTCCTTTCTACCCCCCCCCCCCCCCCCCCCCCCAAGGAAAAACATAATTGGATTTATGAATTTTGGGGTAAAATTTGTTATTTGTTTTTAATAGATTGTAAGATTTTGCTTTGTCAATGCTTAATTTCTATAGGAAAATCTTCAAGACTGGAAAAAGGATTAATCCATCAACAGCTGGACCATCAAGTGCTGGACTCTCGGTGGCTGAACCCTCTACATTAACTGCACAAACGTATGTTTATCACAAAACATGAAACAGTTGTTCTTTTAGTCTGAATCAGTTTTAAGGATTTTATTTAAGGGTCTAAAAACAACAACAGCTTCTTAACTCATGGGGTTTAGAAAATTGTGTTATACAGAAGGCTAAAAAGACAAGCTAAAGGATCATATGTAATTTAATTATGAAACAGATATTTTACTACCCAATATAAGTTTCTGTTTAATCTTTCAATTTATCATGGGTTGATGGTCTAATAAACAGTTCACAAACTAAATGTGGATCACGACACTTTTACAATTCAATTCAATTCAATTCAAAGCAACGTTTATTTCCACATATCATCATCAAAAAGTACAGTCAATTATATATGAATGTGGAGGCACGTTCCAAAAAGCGGGGCTTGTCAAGGAACAGCCTACAAAACGAAACAAAACAGCTTTACAATAGACGAATAAACAAAATAACACCTACAACAAGTACAACAAGTAACAGTAACAGTGTGTGTTTACGTGTATGTCGACGACTAGCAACAATAGTAAGATGAGATATAATTCAGTGGGGGAGGGGGGGTTCCAGTAACAGTAAAAAAAAGTGAAAGAGTTTACTGAAACGGCTGGTGGATTAAAGCATATTTCAGTTTTTGTTTGAAAAGAGCGAGTGTTTTACATTTACAAAGTGATACAGGGAGACTGTTCCAGTTAACAGGGCCTGAGAACGTAATAAAATGTTGAGAGAGAGTGGTTTTAACGAGCGGAATGTGAACTTTAGAACAAGACCGTGTATTATAATAACCGTGAACTGATCTGTTTAACTGAAAAAGATTATGCAGAGTGGGAGGGAGTGAATTATTGAAGAATTTGAACATGAACAAATTTTGTTGGAGGCTGTTGATATTGGCAAGAGTAAGAAGATTAAATTTGCGAAATAATGGTGTGGTGTGGTCTCTAAATAGTGCCTTGGAGACAATACGGACAGCTTTTTTTTGCAACCCAACCAATTTGTCAATTCTAGAGTTGAAGTTATTGGCCCAGACAATATTGCAGTAAGACAAATGTGGTAGAATCAAAGAACAATACAGAGTGCATAATATATTACATGGAAGAATATATTTAAGCCTGCCAATGACACCAATACTTCTAGAGACTTTGTTTTCAATGTCTTTTATATGAAACTTCCAGGTAAGACTGCTATCAACATGAACACCAAGAAATTTGGTATGAGACACCTGATTAATAGGAACTCCGTTAATCTCAACTTGACAACCAAGTTGAGAGAGAGTCTATTGGCTTGGAGCCAGGTGGCAACCTTGCCCATTTCGATGTTGATAATGTTAATAATGGAAGCAAGAGTAGCATTATCGTCGGAATAAAAAGCATTGGTGTCATCGGCAAATAAAATAAACGAAAGAAAAGTAGATGAACAACAAATGTCATTTATGTACAAGGAAAATAACAACGGGCCTAGAAGTGAACCTTGAGGTATACCACAAATAACAGTGTCAGTAGCAGAGTTAGAGCGACCAATTCTAGTATACTGACTTCTGTTGTAGAGATAGCTACATGTAGTAAACCAGTCTAACGGAGAGCCCCTTTACCGTAGTAACTTAATTTATGTAAAAGAATGTCATGATTTATCGTGTCAAAGGCTTTGGAAAGGTCTAAAAATATTCCCACAGAACTGGAGTTAGTCTCAAAGCCTTTAATGATTTTATTGACCATATCAATAAGTGCCATACCCGTAGAATGGTTGCTTCTAAACCCATACTGGCCATTGAACAAGACATTGAATTTATTTAAAAAGGCACTTGTTCTAATGTAGACAATTTTCTCGAGTATTTTTGAAAACACTGACAATACGGATATGGGTCTATAGTTCGCCAGTTCACAATGATCACCATTCTTATAAATGGGCGTCACCCTAGCTGTTTTAAGCTTGTCAGGAAAGACACCTTTAGAAAGAGACAAGTTAAAGAGATGACACAATGGAATGCTGACGTACCCAATGACAGATTTAAGTACATCTGGACTGATTTCATCGTATCCCGAGCTCTTACCATTCTTCAGAGAGTTAACAATGTCACAAATTTCCTTTTGATATGTCGGATACAAAAACATGGAATCAGTGTAACTGCCTTTCAGATAATGATCAAAAGCTACATTGGGCTGAGGTATTGAGCTGCTGAAAGAAGGGCCAATGCTAGTGAAGTAAAACATGGAATCAGTGTAACTGCCTTTCAGATAATGATCAAAAGCTACATTGGGCTGAGGTATTGAGCTGCTCAAAGAAAGGCCAATGCTAGTGAAGTAATTGTTAAACGCAGTGGCTATCTCGTCAGGGTTGGTAGTCAGCCTTCCATTGTGGTTAATCTTCTTAATCTTCGAACAATTGGTTGCGGCGTTCTTATTGATAATAGTTTTGATAATACTCCAGGTTTTCTTAACATTGTTCCTGGCATTGTTGAATTTATCAGTGTAGTAATTAATTTTACATTTCTTGATTAAAGTATTAAGTTGATTACGATACATGGTGAATTTACTTTTGTTAGACGCTGAGGGATGGTTAAGCATTTTTTTTTACAATTTATGCTTGTATTTAACAGATTTAATCAAACCAGCGGTTATCCAACATTTTTGTTTACGAACAACATTAGCTGTAACTTTCTTGGCCGGGAAACACTTATCGTAAAGTTGAGAAAAATCTGAATGGATATTGAAAGCATCATTAGTGTTCTCGTTCGATAATACATAGTTCCAGCTAAATTTGCTCAGTTCATTCGAGAAAAGGGCAATACTAGAAGTATTGACCTTCCTTCTTGTATACTGATCAGATTTCGATGGAGTTTGGTGAGTACTAAAAGTAGATATTTGAAACACTGGTAAATGATCAGTAATGTCAGCAAACAAGATTCCACTGGAAATATTGAACTCAATGTTGTTAGAAATGATGTTATCAATAAGGGTAGCAGTGGTTTCTGTGATCCGGGTGGGTTTGTTGATTAATGGAAGTTGGTAATTGCTGAACAAACTGTTCACAAAGTCATGAGTGGCCTGATTAGATTCATATTGCAGAAGATCTATATTAAAATCGCCCATTAAAAAGGTGAGCTTGTCTTCCTGATTAATTGAGTGTAGAAGGCCGTCAAAACATTCAATAAAATCAGCAGGGTTGACTGAGGGTGGCCTGTATAACACCCCTACTATAATATTTTTGTGACCAGGAGAAGATATTTCGATGAACATTGACTCACAGATATCACTGTTTATGAATAAGTCATCCCTCTTTTTAAAAGTAAGCGAGTTATGAACATACAAAGCAACACTCTTGAATATTAAGTTCGCCAAAGGTGTTAAATGTGTACTTTAATAGAATCTCCCATATTCATTAAATGCGGAATAGTAAACATTTTGGCATGACTAGCTCTTTGGGCTTCCATAAAATTCAAGTGAATTTCAACCTCTGGAATTATATTTCAATAAGTTTCATACCCAGAGTAGGGGTGTAATGGTAGTGATATGATCACCCTAATCACAATGCACCACGGTTCATTTCATAATGAATTAATTAAGTTCAGAAAATGTTAAACAGGGAATTACTTATAACACAGTAATACTAATAAGACAAGCACAACAATTTCAAGTGTTTAAGTCTTTTAAAATTGTGTGTGAAACAAACACACAGTCTTTTGCGCGCACAGTTATGGTGCTTGCTATTGTTGTTCTATTATTCCCTTTTGTAAAGAATCACGCTGTGGGGACCCAGTTTAGCAAAGAAAAACGTTGCGGGGACCTGTGTTCCATTGTGTACAAGCAGAGTTGTAGTCGAGTCACCTGTGTCGAGTCCGAGTCCGAGTCTCAAGTCACTTGGGTCGAGTTCGAGGCCCGAGTCACTTGGTCCGAGTCCGAGTCAAAAGTCAATTGGTTCGAGTCCGAGTCACTTGTTTAAATATTTAAATAGTTAGAAAAATACATCAACCAGTTCACTTAGATGACTGGATCACTATTGATTGCAAACCAAATGTTGTAAAGTAAGAATTGGAAATGACAAAATAAAATGCATTTAATTTATACAAAGTTCTGTACATATATCTGCAGATAAAATTTTATTTTAGGTTTTACAAATACTCCTTGCCCCTTATCCAATCATAAAATGTTGTACTAGCGACTAGCAAACTGACGTGACGTGACCAAGCTTGACGTCGTGTGTCGACATGTGTGGAAACTGGTGCAAACAACACACAGCCATCACAGTGCAATATGCAGGCTGTGTTTTACAGTGTACCAGACATGCCATTTCCCTGGCAATATGCATCAAGCAGTGGCTATGGTGTTAACGTTGACAGAATACCAGCATTAATATTGGTGTCGTGCACAATAATGCTTTTAAAGAATTATATCCCAGTGTTATTATGGGTATTGAACATACACGTGCTGTACGTACATATGGCCATCTACACAATAATTACGAACACTCCGGGAATAACGATCGAATCATCGAAATTGTTTTTAATATTTAAAAAAAGTATTGTTTGTGAAAATATGTGACTTGCAAGTCACGAGTGCTCGGGGACAAGTCCGAGTCATGATAGTCGAGTCCGAGTCCGAGTCTTTTGCAGACGTGACTCGAGTCAAGTCCGAGTCACCGAAATTGGGACTCGAGACGGACTCGAGTCCGAGTCCTGGACTCGAGTCCGAGTCCTGGACTCGAGTCATACAACACTGTGTACAAGTCGACCCACAGCTCTGTGTATGCCTACCCACTACTGTCATGATAAAATAATGTATGTTACTGCAATAATGTATAATAGCGTTCTTTATCATGTTTATCTTCAATGTATCGTTACACCCCTATTAACATGTCCTATGGATTTATGGAATTTCACTCTTGTACTGTGTGTAAAGAATGAACAAATTAATCAATGTTTTTGCAACTATTGCGGTACACAGAGTAATGAAATAACAAAGATTACAAGCCTGTTAATTGGAAACGATGTGTGTGTGTGTCACATGGGATCGTGTGCTGTGTAAGTCGTGATCGCAATTATTATGGTCAGCATTTCGCGGCACTTTGCGATCAATTTATTTTTACATTTAACCGAACCGTAAACATGTAAACCTTTAACCGGTTGATCGGTTGGTTAACCGTGTAATCGTGTAACTGTCACACGCTTACTTTACTACTAACTTGTGAGACCTGTTCCTCGATAGAATGGTTAAGTTTGCTTTTCATGCTTACTTTAGACCTGTTCTTTGGTATAAGGGGTTGTTCGTTAACTTTATGTACTAACTTGTCAGTTCTGTAGCTTGAAAAGGAGGTTAGTTCGCTCACTGCACTTTAACTACTAGTGAAACCTGTTCAGTTTAGAGTCAGTTTCAGAATGAAGGTTATGAAGGTTTAGAAAGGTGTAATAATCTATGATCATGCTTCATGTAACTGTTATAGCGCCACCATGTGTTGAGACTTGAACAATGTCACATGTACTGAGTTGTTGAATAAGGTAGCCATCTTGAGTTCATGCTTTGTGTACATCTTGTCTCCAACATTACAATTCATACAATGGGCACATTTAAAGTCAAAATAAGAGCATGTCAAAGGTGAAGGGTCTTGTATCTCGAAGTCAGACCAACTTTGAAGGTCTGGAGTGCTTAATCAAAGAAAATGAACACGGAACAGCTCTGTGTTTGTTCACAAACACCTAATATCTAGTTATTATTATTATTATCAAAGAAAGATGAACTACAAATATTAATTAGTACTTTATCAAATCCTGTGCCATAAACCATCCTTTTTATACAAATCGGTCTTTGAACTTTATGACCCAATCATAATAAATGGAAGACAACGTATGCCCAACCAGAACTTCCAGTCTACAGTTAGGCAGTACATGCTCACTTAGGTAACATGTTTTAACCCAGACCATCAACTTCATAATGTCCCCCCCCCCCCCGAAATAACAATCCAGTTATGCTACTGCTAGGAAAAGCAGCAAACAATTTAAAGCAGCCACAAGAAAAGCAAAAAAAAAATACGAGCAGTGTAAATTATTGATCCATTTTCCTCCGTAAACAAAAAAAAATGGAGCAGGGGATATTTGATTAATCACTTAACCATCAAATTGAATAATTGATGCTAACATGTGACAGAATAGTACATTCAATCCCAGGGTAATTAATAAAACACTGCTGTGTGTGATGGGTTACCCGGCAAACCATTGGAGCCAACGTAGTGATGTCTTCTTGTTGGTTCGAATCGCTGCAGATGTCAACGCTGCTTGCCAGGTACTACCTTGGCTAATGACAGATGATTGAGGGTTTCTCGCAGGGGATTTCAACCGCCGCAAGGAAAATATTAGTTATTCATTATTTTCAAGAATATTCCTTAAAATTGTGAAGGAGAAAAAATGCCCTAAAAATTCAGCTGACTATAATTGTTTTTCAGCCAAGTCCCTTGTTTCTGTCAAATGTGTCTGTGGCCGAGCAGTCTAGTGCATCAGACTCAAGTTCTGCTGGCTGAATCATCAGAGAGTGTGGGTTCGATTCCCGGTCGTGACACTTGTGTCTTTGAGCAAGGCACTTCACCATAATTGGGTTTTGATCTCGGGACATCAAAACTAATTGGTTCACTCATATCTCAAACACTATAGCACTTCAGGTAAAAACTTTTCAAGGGAAGTTTTCCCACCATGACCATCTTTACACCATGCATGTTATTTGTAAATCTGTGAACATTTTTATTTTCAATCTTACCAATGTTGTGCACACCCCCATTACTAGAAGTCTACTTCCTGCCCAACTGGCCCTTGCCACAAAATTCCACAGGAGACTGTTGCCCACAGTACACAAGCCACTATCGGTATACTCTCCTACCCAACTGGCCCTTGCCACAAAATTCCACAGTGGAGACCAAGTCCACAGTACACAAACCATGTGGTTTCCATACAACACCAGCTGTACAAACAGAAGAAACCCATGCACTCAATGCTAGACTGGAAGGTATGGTACTTTGCAGCAGTCTGTGGTACCACTGTTTAGGAGGATTTTAACATTGTTTGCAGTTTGTCTTTACCTCTTGTACTTCCAATAATACTCATTGACAAAATGAGAACATTTCTGTTTGATGGCAGTTTGTAAACCCAATCCCTCATTTCCTGTTTCATATATTTCCTATAGATCTAAGCCTTAAGCTTTCTCTCCCCTAAACTCATCCGAACCCAAGTTCCAGTTTTATTGGTGTTTGACGAAGTCATCAGCATGAACAGACCAAACTCTTAGATTTTGTGCATGAGGTCATGCACATTCAACCTGTTCCCAACGGTGAACGATCTCGCTGCGCCATTTTTTCTCCCAAGAATACCTTGCTTGATCACAACCCCTGGAAGTGTGACTATTTTGAAATATCAAAATACATTGGATATTTTAATCAGTCCTGTGGTTGATCCATTCTGTGTTAGAGACATATGCAGAGCATACAGTCAAAAGAGGCATCAATTTATAGAGCGACTGGTCCCCTCTCATTCTTCTTTGATCTTGTGACATGTCTGAACTGTATGATAAGTTTTGAGTGCCCGTGTAAAGACCCAATTCATTTGAAGTGGACTGTGTCAAATTACTTGCATTTTGACACGCACATACTAAGCCCCATACAAGCGCCATACAAGTGATCAAAAGTTTTTAACAAGCGTGCACGCAGAGCTGTCACTTTTGGTAGCAAATCAACGTTGTTTTTCAGCACATACTTCCCAGGGGTTACTGACAAGAGGTATCGATACGGCGCGCTGCCCATGGTAGCGAGGCTGATGTACATCTACTCGATTAGAGTCCCCCCGGATTGGTAGTTGGATTACTGTGTGCTTTTGGAATTTGATGGGTCCTCACTGGTTCCTCAAATACAGAAACTCATCAAGTTGCTGTCCAAATTTCTCCATTGATTGGTATTTATTACATACTTGTGTCTAGTTATGTCGCCACCTGAAATCTGTCCCAGTCTAAATGCAACATCACAAGTGGTCTACTTTGTGAACTCACTATTTCTCTTGGTAACCCTCACCTTAAGGGGCCTACCTCAGACCTGGAATTTCATTAGGCCTAATTATCATCTTCGAGAAGTCATGGCCATTTTCACTTTGCAAAGGGCACTTCCACTGAAAAATCTTCAAGTCTATGGGAAATGTTTGAAGGGGCATCAAGGCCAAGACCAGGGCAATGGAGGTCAGGGCCTCCGTTGCCTCCGTGGCCTATTGTGTACACGTGGTATATAGGCTCTTCAAGCTATTTTTCTGAGGGCAACAAAATTGGAAATCAGATCAAAGTAACTTGGTTCCTTTACGTGCCCTATGGCTTTGTGTCCCATCTGAAGGACGAAGCAATAATGGTTAAGTGTCTTGCTTAAGGACACAAATTGTCAAGACCTGGGCCCAATTTCATGGCTCTGCTTACCGTAAGCAAAGAATCGGCGCTTACAGAAGCAGGGAATTCCACGCTTACATCAAGCGTATTTCATGGGTTAGCAGGGAATTTTTGCTTGTGCGCGTATGTAGTCCACGTTACTAGGCATTCTACGCTTACACAGCTAGCGCAGAAATTTGGCGCTTGCTCGGTAAGCGGAGAATGGTGATCACAAGCGCAGAATTCGGCGGTAAGCAGAGCCATGAAATTGGGCACAGGACTCAAACCCACACTCTGCTGATAAGAAACACCAGAGCATGAGACCGGTGCTCTGAACCGCTCTGAAGCGCCACTATGCATCATGCAGGTGCTTCATACAGTCGCACAGACATCACTGGTGGAGCATGCCTGTGATACGTACATAAATACCCTATGAACGCAATGTAAGGACTTGTGACTATCCAGTAACATTGACCTCCCATGATTGTCGCTGGGACTTGTCTAAAACCAGTCAACACCACTCTCTGATAATACTTCTCCTTACAGTCGCCAAGACGCCAGAACTTGTCCTCTTACATCCTTCCGCCCTAATACCATTGTATCACTCCATTAATCCACTTCATATCTTGTCTCTTGTTTATGTTTCCCGCAACGCCTTTGTATTCGCCTGTTAAGGGCCTTCCTACGTGTGTAAGCTCTGGCTTGCTCTCCCAGTCTCCGTTTCTACTGAATTCCGTTTAGACAAAGACTATTTTCTTTTGCTGTCTGAACCTATTTTCTTAAAGTGAGTGGTAGAATTGAGGAAACGGTTGAAAGGAGAATTGAGCAATTTCCAAGTATATAATCTGCTAAATGTTATTCTTGCATCAACAATATACTGAGCAGTGGTTTTTCTGCCATCCAACCTTCATGTAGATCATAAAGCACTGGCGGAATCAACTGAGTGTTTAGGAGATTTGTTTCTTACTCATGCCAGAAGTTCTGACGGAAAGAATTCTCAGGACAACTGGTACTGGTATCATCAAGTTTATGAAATCTGAAATCTGGCATCCTGATTAAAAAGTAATAATCTCTAAAGTCACAAGACCTGGGCTCAGTGGCAGTGCCAAGAAGGGGGGGGGGCAGAAATGACTCCACATTTGTTCCTTGTCTATTAAATGTCAACCCCAAGTGGCAGTTCTAAGGAAGGCATAGGAGGCAATGCCCCCTTTATTTCTCTCTATAAACCCCCTTTCGTCTCGTCACCAGTCCCCCCTACACATTTAATATGAGTTTTGTACAAAAAACAAGAGCACTCCGTAAAATCAAGACCACAGGTTCCGTGCACAAAGTTGGTCCATTACATCTCTGTACTAGACAAAACACTGTCCAAGCTACCACTGTTGTTTATTTCAATCAGTATTGCTGTCTATGTTTTTGATACATAATTGGAAATCAAATATTTGATTGCACCCCAAGGAGAAATGAAAAAAAACCAACAAAAAAAACAGTGACAACAATTTCTTTGCCCCTGATTTGCTTCCCCACAAAAAAAATTAAAAATATAATTAAGTTAAAGAGTCTACCATCGCTGCTGCCAAGTAGTCCAAGTGACAAATTAATGTAAATATTCGTCGGTGTCATTTCAAATAGTCCAGATTTTCAGCCAGGAAGTGGACTTATTCCTGACTTAATTGCTCCCCCATTAGTACATCTAGACAGAAAGGACTACATCAACTCAAAAATCATAACACAATTACTAGTGAAAGGTTAGTGTACGCTCATGTGCACTAATTGGCGGCACGGGTAATACACTACATGTGTACATCTAGCACTCCGTAAAATCAAGACCACAGCACATGAACACACTTAATCAATAAAATAAAATTGGAGACTCTTGGGTCACTTCAGTGACTCCATATGAAAACCACGCGCCCAACCCGACAATTACGTACACAGGTGACTGAGGAATGTCCAGCAAAGGGGAAAATTATTTGCTAATAATGGGATGTTGAGGTTCAGCGGTGATTGATGAGAAGCCCCAGACCGATTGTGATGATGGGTTAGATCGATTGTGAATAGATTAGACGGACAAATAAGGTGGTAAAGAATTTAGAAACACTGTTCGTCTGAGTTGGGAGAAACTGTGGATAAGGCCCCTCTGTACCATTCAACCCCATGGTCTAAACTTCTATAGAAGGAAATCACTAATTACTTTTTGTTCTTGCCTTCTCCTTTTCCCCAGATATCCCCCTTTTTAGTCTGCTTCAATCACTAATTACTTTCTTCTCCCTCTTCCAACCATTGATTTTGTCCTTAGTGTTCCCAACCTCTTGTGGTCAAACCAGCCCCTTTCCCCTTCCCTCCCCCCCACTCTCTTCACTGTTCATCCCTTGCTTTTTCTATGTACTTTCTGCCTCTCTCGCTTTTCATCTCTTTCCACTTGACTGCTTCTGTTACACCAGTATACCCGTTCATGCGTGTTGTGTTGTCATTTAGCCTTTGAGAAATACTCTGCTAGGGTCGAAACGCCAGGCCACTCACTATTTTATAAATTTAGAAACAGGCGTAAAGCAGTTTCCAAATACAAAGCTTCGGCAACATGTACAGCTTCATCTTCTTGAACTTTAACCCCAACAGTGTCCCGGGCTGATTACAATTAAGTGATTTGCGAGTTGGGACACATATAATGAACTTTTATTAGTACAATGGTGTGAGAATATCTTCACGTCTGTTCCGTTCAATGAGGCTAGGCCAAGTTGAATGAAACATATTCCATCTTTCAACAAAAGAAAATATTTCCTCCAATGCATGAATGCAAAACAGTTATTACTTGTTTTATATATCACCCAAGTAGATCTTCACATTTGACTGGCAGATAAAAACTACAGGAATAAAATAAATAGTATAACCATGGGCACGCAGTTGCCATGTGTGACTTCAGTGCAAGTTCCATATTTAAAAAAAAGAAGAGATGGGTTATACCAGCAAGTTTACTATGGTTACTTCTTAAAGGCAAAGTATACCTTAGGTTTTTGGAACCGTTCAATTCTTTTAATCTTATATAAATGTAGATAATGTACAATAAAACTAACCTGTGAAAATTTCACTTCAAAAGGTGGTCGCGTTTTTGAGATATCGCCCCGAAAAATGGAGCGAATATGTCCACACAGGACGAATATTCCCTATAGGAATACACAATCTGAGAAACGTTACGGCCAGAAATGTTTCTCAGATTCAAATTTTGGGGTATAAAACCTGATATCATTTTCCATAAAAACCACATTACTTCGAAGAGAAATGATTCTCAAAATGCTTTATACTATCGAAAGCTGCAGTACCTTTTACCACTTAAGTTTTTATTGCCATTAATTTTCAAAGTTATTACCAAACGTATACAGCAATCCTTCACCGATCTTGAACTCTTGGTGGCAGCAGATACCGCCATTATTGCGGTGGTACCTGGGTGGTACTGCGCTGCCTAGCGACGGGTTTAAGCGATTTGCAAAGTGAAAGTCCAATAACCCGCGACTGATCAAATGATCGCCGTGTAGCCCAAACATTATACCAGTCGCTAGGCAGCGCAGTACCAACCAGGTACACCGCAGTAATGGAGGCATATCTGCTGCCACCAAGAGTTCAAGATCGGTGAAGGATTGCCGTATACAGACCCTTTAAATGGGATATTCTTCACACTCAACACTGAAACATAAGCAAAGGGTGGGATCTCTAGACCCAAGTTCCTAGAGTCGCTTGATTCACATCTTCTCGCTATGGAAAATGAGCAAGATTCCATCCACAGATGGTAAATATGACTTGTTACTTTAACTGGTAACCTTATTCTGGTAAGCATAATTTTGCTGTGCTCAGCTCCTTTTTGTACATTAAAGCAGTTTTAAGGAATCGGTGTATGTAAGATTTAGTGCAAAGCTCGGCAGTAGCTAGCCTACACCACTGAATCCACCATAAATCATTCAAAGAATGAAAACAGGGATGTTAGGTCAACATGATCAGGTCATAGCAACATCAGTGATCACTTCATCAGTATGTACGTCAACACCATCCATGAAACCTCCAACCATAGCCAAAGATGCCCAACTCCTGGGACCCAAATGAACTGACTACTTAGCCTTGATTGAAGCAGCTAATGCAAACACAACCATCCATATCACAATATCGCAACACAATACTGGCGGGATAATGGTTAAGCTTCATCTAATAAAGGCAGATTATATTCTATTGTGCTTATCACGTGCCAGATCTTTGCGAGACCTAGATACCGCAGATCCATCAGGGACTCTTTCATGCCGAGCTGGAGTTAACAATAATTTAAAGGATCAAGTCCGATGTTAAGATGTGGCCGGCCCAAGGAAATTCATGTTTATTCCGCATTTCACCTTTAAAAAATACACTTTACTTTATTTTATACGGTGATAAAATAGCTTTCCAATAGTATCAAAACAGGATGCATACATATAGCTTCGGCATGCAACTCAGTTTGTCAACCATGTCAACAGCAAGGAGGCAAGTGCAAGGCACAGCCAAGACTAAGAAACCAAACATAAGGAAATCACTAGAGCAGCTGAAGTTACACGCCCGATAACTGTTAGTTGATTCTCAAGAAAGTCCCATGTTTCAAGATATGGGACTGTTTGCATGGTGGTTGTTTGATGTGAGTCTGGGTCTGTCCCATGTGATTACATTTGTTTCATTTATTTTGCCATGACAGGATGGTGAATAAGAAATGAGAAGAAATGTTTTGTTTTAGATGTGGAAGGGGAAAAAACCCAATGGGGAAACCCAAGCAGTTACGTACGGACTGAAAACACAATCCACATGCAAAGCTCCATGCAGGTATGATATTTGGTCCTTGGAAAAAAGAAGGAATATTTTATACAGTGCAAGGGCTGACCTACAGGTACATGTACATATGGAGTAGACATTTTAGGTTATTTAATCATAATTTGTTCTGATTTTTTCCAAGGGCATGAAAAATCAGAAATCAGACTGAGGTGGGATTCGAACTGGGGTCCACAAAGGTGACAGGAAGGGAAAGAAACCACTGAGCCAAATTGATGCCGAAAATAAGGTTCATGGGCGACACATCATCTATGTCAGGCTATATCTGCATCTCACCCCCCACATATCCCTCCACCCCCCAGATAGGCCTTTTGGAAGACAAAAAGAACATGACATAAGACACTAGAAAACTTTACTAATCTCCTTAAAGAGAACAAGAGTTTTAAACATTACAAAAGCTTGTTAAGTTAAAATGTCACACAAAGCAGATCGAACATTGCACAAGGAATAAAAACCTTTCCATCCACACCCAAACTACACATACAGACAATTTAAAACCAAATGAGACAACCATCGCCAACTTGGTAACTTAGTGGAAGGCGCACACACACAAACAAATTCCCAGCAGAAGAAAATTATACAATAAGATTTAAAATTCTCGTTCATGGATTCTACATCCGGGTCATCCTGCTGATGAAGACAGGAGTGGCAATCAAAAATTACAGGTACTGACAAATTCCCCAGTTTCTGGTGTTGTGATCAAAAGTTTTACATTAAATTGTACCAACACAGATGAATTTCATGCTGCGAATCAAAATTGTTCTTATTTTTACCTCTTCAATAGTCGTCAGAACTATAGATGCCATGCGAGTTCCAAAGTATTCCTTCACAAAGTATTCATAACTGACTCCGTCCATTTCCAATTGACGCAAATATTCTAGGGTTATATACAGGTAACCTGCAATGGGGCGCTGAATTCCTCAAATATTCAACATCCACTTCAGGAAACCTTTCAGTTCCAAGAAAAATGATGGGAATAATTGACATCAGCATTGTTGCAATCAGAGCTCAAGGCTCATGTTTGCACACATGACCAGGGGTAGGTCACAGTGAGTTATTTGTCATTACCAGTGACAATATGCAGGCCTTGTTTTCATACCACAATGATTACAGAAAATCAAAAAGGGGTAGTTGATAATGGTACTTCATATCTAGGTCATGTGTAAACCTATACAATGTTCGATGGCGCGCTAATCACCGATCCCGGAAGCTTCGTTTTGTGATGAATAAGTTTCAGTTTGATGAGCTCCCAGCCGGAACTCGATGGTCAAATTTCACTGCTAATAATTTGAGACCACCAGCAGAAGGAGGCATCTTTCAGACCGAATTCGAAAAATGGGAAACTTATACTTCAAAATGCATTAGATTCCTCTAGATAGTGAAGAGCAATCTGGCATGCGTAGACTCTGGTCTTAATTTACTAGGGGTAAACCACAGATTGAAATCTCTGATGGGTAGCTTCTTTGGGGAGTCGCAATCAAATTAGCGAGTAGCCAGGAGTGAGGAGGTCAAGACGGACGGGAACGGGCTATAAGACAACACCGTATTACCAAACGCTCAAGAGTGAACAAGAATCCGGATGTGGAATGCGGGGCTCTGGGATTTGAGTATAGTCTCTGAGAAAAAGAAAAAAATGAGGCATGTCCATGGGACTTATGGATTCATTGCCTCCACGACACGTCAATAGAAAGCGATTGTTATTGGGACAAAACATGCAGCACAGCGTCCGCTGGCCTGAAGGATTGACGCTATGTTGAATTGACACAAATAAATCGTGGAAAGTTAAGTTTTCAGATAAGAACATTCGGGGTAAATAGAGAATATGTTAAAAAGGAGTACAAATTGGATGCAGGAAAATAGAGAGAGCTTGATGAGCGGAGAGATGATACAACAAATAAGATGCTGGATATAAAAGAGATGTATTGAGATTGGATAAAGATATGGCTAGATAATGGAGGATAAGAATGATGCAGCAATGGGTAGAGGTGAATGAGGAAGGGCAGCGATGCTTGAAGAGATAGGATTAAAGGGAGATTGGATCAAGAGATTGTTGTGAGCAAAAGGGGAAAATAAAATAAAAATGATAAAAAGAACTGATTTCTTAAACAGCTCATTCATACAATAGGCCTACCCCCCAAAAATGTAATAATTTTATTATAATGAGTGCTACGAGGTGCATACACTTTTAGGAGGAATGCTGAAATGGTGGCATTTTCGTCCTTTTCAACGAGCTTCTGGAAACAGTATGCTCAGCACTTGAGGGTGAGATCAAAGCCCAGGGTTTCTTCATATCTAGGGAAAGTAACAGCCACATTTTACAGAGCTGCCAACATTTGCATCTTGCACTCAGGGGAGATTTTGTACAACAGTCATGAAGATATTCAGATATAATGGGGACAAAGTTTCCATAATCATGGAGACTTCCAAATTTGTTTATTAGAACATGGAAATATTGGTTTATTCAGGGAACTTTCTGCAGAAGCAGGGAGAGTTGGCAGCTCTGCATTTTATTTTCTTCACCAGGCAGACATAAAAAGTTCTGAATTCAGAAACAACTTTCGTATCCCTTTTCAAACAGACAAGTTTTCTTCCAAGGAACTACTACAAGCAATGTAACATTTAACAGAAGCCATCAAACAACAAAACAGGTGCTGAGTTTGAAAACTTCACACCTCAGTTGTGAAATGCTCAGACATTACCAATGTCATACCATGTACATGTATCATTGAAATTAATAACAATGTCTACTGCACATGAGAAGACGTGAACGGAATAGCTTTTAATCAGAAGTACACAAGATACTGTACATGAAAGAATTCAATTAGGGTCCACAGATGTGCAGGAAATTAGCAAATTTTTACAAAGAAACACTCAAGAATGAGAATCGCCTCTCACAGACATTTCATTCTCCTGTATTACCATGCGTCTTCTTCGGAGAGTTCATCTTGAAGTCACTGGTTTTTCTTGAACTGTTGCCATCCCCAGAAAATGATCAGAAACATTTAGACAGTACAAATCTTAAGTGCTCGGTATTATTCTTAGGTATGAGCTGCGAGCTAGCCGTGTTGATTGTATCTACATGTGGCAAACGCATACGGTGAGTACGTTAGCATCTGCGCCTTGTCAAAATACCACGACGCCTTAAAGAGAAGGGGAGAGGTTGAAAGTGATTTCAACAAAACCACACGCTCAAATCCTCTAAATTGTTTTTACAATGTATCAAAGAAAAGACCTGAAACTACAGCTGAGTTATTATTATTATTTCTAATGGTTCACTTTACATTTTTGTACATTGAAGTAAACTGCGAAGTTGTTCCCTAAGGGACGTACTTTTAATATTGAAAGGTAATAATGGTTATAGTAATAGTAATATAATGCGCAGTTCTTTTATGGCGTTTTATCACCTGATCACAGCCGATGGGAATCTCAAAGCGCGAATTGCTTTTAAAGCAGGTATGCAGAGCTATCTTTAAATTCTGAGACCCGTTTATAAAGCACCTTGTAAGGGTTTACAAGACCATCCTTGCCGGTCGTAATCTTTCTCTTAATAATGATAAGTGTACTTGGTTCTTATACGTGTATTTACACAACACACTGGACCTGCGGCTTTCCGTGCCATCCAATGGGAAAAAGCAATTATGGTCAAGTGTCTTGCTCAGAGACTCAAGTGCCGTGACTGGGACCTGAACCCACACTTTGACAACACCAGAACTTGAGTCCAGTGCACTAGACTGCTCAGCCATGACACTCTACAACACCGCCTTCATAATTACAGGTAAAGCACATTAACAAAAGTACAGTAAATTCTGACCAAACTACACTCTGACAATACTAGAACTTGAATCCAGTGCACTAGACCGCTAAGCCACAACACCCCACAAGTAACAATGCCTTCGTAATTGAAGATAAGGCACATTAACAAAATCTTATAAGCACAGTATATTCTGACCATCAGGAGTATTACGTTAAGTTTTTCTTTTCGCAATTTTTATGCAGCTGTACTGTTTGCAGACTGATGGCCGAGTGTTAGCAGTTTTTATTCCTTGGATGCTGAAATGGATGCTGAATTAAACTATTTTAATTTGATTTTACCACCACACTAATGTGTGACAAGCACTGTATACCCATTGCTCTTTGGGTGCTGTGGCAAGAAACATCCGCAGGCTACTCAGGTGAAATCATGGCTCAATTTCATGGCTCTGCTTACCGTAAGCAAAGAATCGGTGCTTACAGAAGCAGGGGATTCCCCGCTTACATCAAGCGTATTTCTCGGTAAGCTGAGAATGGTGATCGCAAGCGCAGAATTCAGCGGTAAGCAGAGCCATGAAATTGGGCCCAGTTTGAATGTCTCATTGGAGAGTTGTGAAGATAAGGGGATGGAGTATCTGCGTGTCTTGGCAATCTAGTGCACCATACTCAGGTCATCTGGGTGTGGATTCAAATCCCGGTCATGACACTTGTGTCCTTGAGCAAGACACTCAGGGTTCTCTCCTTGCACAAGCTAACGTATCAGAGAAAACCATACAGAATGTTTCAGATTGCACAGTTTCTAGAAAACATTCTAAAGACCTTGTATTCAGCGTGCTTCGGCCAAACATCCCAACATTTTTGCCCAGAGTGCCCCGCAGTTTTGGGAAAAAACCTGGAGAGAACCCTGACACTTAACTTTGTCCATAACTATTTCTCTTCACCCAGGAGTAATCGGGTACCTGTGAGGGAAGAGATGGTTATTGTGATTGGTGTAGCTTGAAATGCTACCCACTTCACAGGCTGCATGCTCCCCAGAGAGCTGGGATGGTTTAAGGGATAAAATAAAGTGATAAAATCAGTGACAAGGGTGATAATGTCCACATGCCATGAGCGTCAAAATTAGCAGAAGCAAGTGATGGGTTTCAGGGATTAGGCCCATCTCTCTCGGACAAAATAGCTCCAGAAAGGAATCCCATTTTGGTAATATTTCCACCCCACCCACTTTTAACCTAAAGAAGGTGGGGAAAGGAGCCTTTGAGCCTGGTTTAGGGAACTCAATAACAGAAGTTTTGGCTAGGATAAAATAAACATCTCAGTTTGTGGAAATAGAGAGCAAAAATACCCCCTCAAAAAGTTTGGTATCTTCCTTTCAGAGCATCTATCACTTGAAATTGAACTGTCACAGCATTCACCTCAGGGTATTTATTATCATACAATTTAACTCAAAGCCATCCATATTTATATAGCATAGTTTTTTTCCTAGCAAATCCATTTTTTTGTGCCTAATAAGAGAATGTGTGAAATCAAAAACCCCTGATGATGTTCTATACTTTTCCTTTAAGCACTTTAGTAATGGACACGACATGCGTCTCATTCGGCTAAAAATAAAATGTTCCAAGCGGATGCCACAGAAGTTGATTTTACAAATGGAAGCATTCATTGCGCACGTGTTTCTCAATGACGACATCTCCATCACAAAAAGGGTACGGCACATCAACTCCCTCCATCCAATCTACTGTCCGTGATGGAGTCATTCACTACGACACAGGCCGACATACTTGTTCAGAATCAGTGCACAATGGAAGAGAGAAGGACCACCAGAAAGTATTCACAAAGTTTAGAACTTATCCTGAGGACTTATATCGACCAATCTTTATTAACAAGCCAGCCAACGAAAAGTAAAACTAAAGAATGAACATAAATGCCCAGGTGATGTACATTGGTTAGGTGAACTAACTGGATATACATTGTACATTGTATGGTGCAGGGCTGCATGAAAGACAACAACAACAACAAATATCAGTAAGTGACATTAAATGGTCAAAAGATGCACGGGCATCAAAAGGCGAATGATCAGCAAAACAATAAAAAGATAGAAGTTATTTAGTGCATTTTAAGTTTTACACTTTGCTTAATTTTTTTAATTTTTTGTTTTTTCTTTCTTTCTTTTCCCCTCCCTAACCCTTCCAAATCCTCCAAAATCTTCATTAGGAAGTTATCTAGTTGCAGAGGACTGAGGGCTGTAGACCCACAACTACTTATTACTGGGTCAGGCATACCCATCTAAACATGTTGAATGACCATAGAGTGGAGGATAGTGGAGGATTGTGGTTGCCTGTGGGCAAGTGGGCCTAGGGAGTAAGGGTTCCAATCAACATTGAATAAGTATATACTAGTAATGTAATGGTTTACAAGGTGCTGTGGCACAATCTGCAGCCAACCATACAAGAAAACACCGGGGCAAAATCCCTTTTTATTAACATTAAGTTTACAGGGCTCCTTTATGTGCACTACACAACATACATGTATGGGACCTACAACTTTACGTCCTATCCAAAGGACAAAGCATTACTGGTAAAGTCCAGGACTCGAACCCACACACTGCTGATACGAAGCACCAGAGCTTGAGTCCAGTGCGCTTGACCACTCGGCCACAAGATGCCACAGTGTCTTACAAGGCCTGTGGGGGTAAACAAATAAAATAAAATCTGACATGAATCCTAGGTGGGATTCAAACCCTTGACCTTCCACAGAGCCCAGGTGTCTTAACTGTAGGACTCCAAAGCTCACCCAGTGAAGAGAGGCCAGTTTCTCAATCAAAGCACTCTTCCACAAAACAAGCGAAAGACCTTTCACTTTAAGAAGAAGTTTCCAAACCAGACCATTGACATCCTCCAATGGTCGAGCATGATAACTCAGTGGAATCACTCTTCACATGCCGTCTAAGAGTTACTTCCGACATCATGCGCGGGCACATCGAGTAAATTATCAGCCTAAAACTGGAGATCGCACGTATGTGTTTAATGCGAGTGACACGTATGCATGCATTGGAACTTAATCCCGCCCTGCAGGCATCAGGACCTATATCTAACACAAATTCTGAAGGGTCCCTGATACATTCAATAAAACCTCCGGCTTAAATATCAAGCCTCCCCCCAAAAAAATTTCATGTCTTCAGTTTACACTTTCCTCCTCAGTTGAAAACAGACAACTGATGGGGGCACACAATGAAACATTTGACACCTTGTGAGAAGCAAACAAACAAAAAAGGGAAAAAGAGAAATGAGCGAGAGAGATACACTTCTGGTGAAACAAATATGTAGATATGAAAAGTGATCTAAATCTAATCCTCACATAAAGGGACATCAATGCACTGAATGTTTTGACCAATTCCAATTAAACACCCCTATTGACGTAAATTTGCAAATAATTTTAATCGTTACACATCGGTGTGGGATAAAAACCAACATTTAAATTTGTTTACATCCCTGATAAAAATATCACTGTTAAAACTGTTGCGGTACTCGCTCCTAAATT
Source organism: Leptasterias polaris (assembly GCA_037783415.1). Classification (NCBI taxonomy): domain Eukaryota; kingdom Metazoa; phylum Echinodermata; class Asteroidea; order Forcipulatida; family Asteriidae; genus Leptasterias; species Leptasterias polaris. The sequence continues at coordinate 1,219,192 of JAZGTN010000192.1, forward strand.
ACAGGATTTGAACTGGCCTCTCTCTCTTGTCACCAGGCACATTATGTGCTCTAGTGGCTAAGACGTCTGCTCTAGAATGGCCAGGGTTGTGGGTTCAAAATGTTTGCCTGTCGATATTTCGTTTCCTGCAGGAAACAGGAAATCATTGAGTGTTCATCACACATTGATGCAGGGGGTAGAGTAAACATACAACAACAAAATAATTTATTCCTGATGCAATTATTACACGTATTAAAGGTAGGGTCACACTTTGGTAATGACCCCAGAATATTTTGTTTGTAATTTCTTTCCAAAAGCTTACTTGTTATAAAGATGGTAATGGTAATAGCATCCTGTGGAATTACTTCATCTGAAATACCCCCATTGATTAGAAATCAATACAAACATTTGAATCTGAGAAACAATTCATGCATGAATAGTTTCTCAATTTCTGAGGGTTGGTGTACGTTTGTGAATGCTGCGGCCAGAGATGGGGTTGGTACCCACTCTGTCATCTCGCTAAACGTAAATGGATTCAACATTCTTGTGAAAATGCTGTGAGTGGGGGGGGGGGGGGGGTGACAGTTTTCACTGTTTTTCTCAACAAGTAGAAACTGTATTAATCTGAAACTTTCACATGTGACTTTTATTGTATCTTTATTGATAATCTTGCCAATAAATCAGCATTGACAAAAACCAATCTATAGCCCTACCATTGAAGTGTTGAACAGGTTTTGCACCGTGACCCTACCATTAAAGGGGAGAGGGGATGGTGTCTGTCATGCTAGCTTGTACATGGGAGGGGGAGAGGTACCTGTGAGGTTCTTTCTACATGGGAGAGAAGAGGGGTGTTGGTAATGCTAGCTTGTACATGAGGAGGGGAGAGGGGGGGGGGGTACCTGTGAGGTTCTTTCTACAAGGGAGAGAAGAGGGGTGTTGGTAATGCTAGCTTGTACATGGGAAGGGGAAAGAGGTACCTGTGAGGTTCTTTCTACATGGGAGAGAAGAGGGGTCTTGGTAATGCTAGCTTGTACATGAGGAGGGGAGAGGGGAGGGGTACCTGTGATGTTCTTTCTACAAGGGAGAGAAGAGGGGGTGTTGGTAATGCTAGCTTGTACATAAGGAGGGGAGAGGGGAGGGGTACCTGTAAGTGTAAGGTTCTTTCTACAAGGGAGAGAAGAGGGGTGTTAGTAATGCTAGCTTGTACATGGGAGGGGGGAGAGGTACCTGTGAGGTTCTTTCTACAAGGGAGGGAGAGGGGTGTTAGTAATGCTAGCTTGTACATGGGAGGGGGGAGAGGTACCTGTGAGGTTCTTTCTACAAGGGAGGGAGAGGGGTGTTAGTAATGCTAGCTTGTACATGGGAGGGGGGAGAGGTACCTGTGAGGTTCTTTCTACAAGGGAGAGAAGAGGGGTGTTGGTAATGCTAGCTTGTACATGGGAGGGGGGAGAGGTACCTGTGAGGTTCTTTCTACAAGGGAGGGAGAGGGGTGTTAGTAATGCTAGCTTGTACGTGGGAAGGGAGAGGGGAGGGATACCTGTGAGGTTCTTTTAACAAGGGAGAGGGGAGGGGTGTCTGTCATGATAGCTTGTACATGGGAGAGGGGAGGGATACCTGTGAGGTTATTTCATCATGGGGGAGAAGAGGGCTGTATGTAACCCTAGCTTGTACAAGAAGGGGGGGAGGGGTGTCGGATGTCGGATATGCTACCCTGTACATGGAAAGAACTCCACTGTAAGCATCTTATCTTTGCATTGAAGACTTGAAGAATACATCACTGACTTGCAATAAGGGTTGGATTACACAGTCAGGGAATTCCTCCAGCAGTGGAAGGCTCTGGAGAGCCCACATTGATTACACATTACATGTTGTATTCATTACGCAAAACAACTCATTACTGAGTCACCAGACCATTATGACTACATTGAATTCATCAAGCGTGTCTCAGCATTGAGAGTAATTTGACCTTCGAGTTCTCCATCCAAAACCCCCCACTTTGTAAACTGTTATTCTGCATGGCTGATACAAATGGCCCCTTCCGTCAATTAGCTCATTAGCTAGGAGTATGATTAATGTCTCATACTAATCTTAATTGCGCTGTTTGTTGGGAGATAAAAAATAGCGGCGCTTATTTAGCCTAAACCTGTTCGGGGTGTAAGTACTTTAAAGACAAAGTATACAGTCGTGGTAACCCTTTCAAGAACAAACTGATTACTTTCATTCTGTGATTTTAAAGTTCAAGTAATAAACCACAAGGGAAACTGACTTGGTACATATTAATTTAATTGTGGTTTGAACACAGAAACTTTGACTAGAGCAGGACTTGAACCTTTGTTACACGGCAGTTACAAGTTGAATGACTGGCACCGCAAACAAAAACGGAAGACCGCCAACATCAATGCTGGATGGCTCAGTTGGTGGAGCGCTGGCATGCTAATCCGGAGGTCGCAGGTTCAAATCCCGCTCTGGTAAATTTTTCAACCCAAAATTGATTATAAAGTTCATACCAGACACAATCCTGCACTTGCAGAGAAAAAGTTCCATCTTTCAATACGGACAAAATCGAGGAAATAGCATATGAAGTTCATTCAATTCACAGTAATACTGACAACTCATCTTAGGATGAATCTTAGCTCCTTGTACAATCCAGCCCAGTCCAGCGGCCGATTTCACAAAGAGCTAAGATTGATGTGTATCAGTCTTAATTGCAAAGCAAAGTGTGATGTCACAATACAAATCACTATGGTAATACTGAAAACTCATCTTAAGATGTATCTTAATTAGTGCTGTGTGAAATTGAGCCGGGGGATGGAGGGGGGGGGGGGGGGAGGAGCACATGCCTAATGAGTCAGCCATAGTCATCATAGTCATGAATTATAGAAATCAATTAGCAAATAAGGATCCTTTGAAACTTTATTCATCAAATATTTGTCAGGTGAGAGAGTTTAATTTATGTAATTCGCTTCGGTGACCAGACAACTTAATCGGCAATAAATACCGGATCAAACAATTCATTTTAACGATCAAGGCTATTAATAATTGAAATATTGATTCAAAATGTACTTGAACTAGACACCTGTTAAATGAGTCTGATCAGTCAGAACCTACAAAGAAAAATTAATAAAAAATAATAAGATCACGCCGCCGACATCCTGGCAGTTCAAGGCCGTCTGTCTTTTTAACTGCTTTATGCTGATTATGTATACCTCATCTTTAGACAGTTAATCATTTCAGTGCTTTAGTAATAACACTTTTCGTTTGGAAATGTTAATAATTGTTGACACTAAAGGGGCACTAAAGGGGCACATTGCCCTTTGGGCTGTAAACAGTTTTTTTGTTCTGAAATGAATATGGTTGGAATAATGATTTCTTTTAATCCCTTTTGTTCAATTCATCTGCAACAAAGTGTAGACAAGCTCACATGCATTTTTAATATCAAGCAGGAACTTCTTTTTCTTCCCTTCTATTGTGATATCAAGTGAGGGTGTATCAACCCTTTTGTTACAAGCCCCTCCCCCCCCCCCCTTAAATGTAAAAACATTATACGCTGACGTGTGTTTATGACACAGCATTTAAGTGAGTGACTGAAGGTTGGCAGTTTTCTTGTGTGACTGTAATCATCTCTGCACTATAACAAATCAAAGTCAAATTTGAACTTTTGAATTTGATTACAAATATAGACTGACAACAAATTAAGGCACCACTTCACGAAGGAAACGAACTACAAGTTGGGTTGGCATTTGTAAAAAAAAAACACTGTGCTTCTTACACAGCATTTAGTCACTAGAACATCCAAACACACTGTGGCGATTCAATGTTCACCTAATGGGATAATGATCGTCTAAGCCCCCTTCCAGAGGTTCAGCAACATAAACGTCAGAGCAGGTTTAGAAGTAGAGTGACATTAATGTTGCCTCACACACCTTTTGCCAATCAGCAAATTAATTCACCACTTGAGGGCGACAAACAGTTTACCTTCAAAAGCGTCGATATTGATAAACAAATGTCTCTAATAACCAACATGTAGACTTAAATGGAGGGGCGATAGAGTGAAGGGCTATATCATTGTGTTCCCAATAGAAGGATAACAAAGCTCTTGATACAAACTTCAGCTTGGGATGCCCAGTGCAACAACCTTCCCAGCAGAAGGTCTTCTTAAAAGCAATAAAATAACGCAAAACTGTCAAATGCATAATGCTAGAATTACTCGCAGGACAAGCCTTTTATAACAAATGTTTTTCTCGAATCACGCGTTGATTGCTTTGCAACCTATTGTAAGGCAAACTATCCCAACGCCACTCTGCTGGGCAGTGTCGATATGTTCTCCAGTCAGGTATTGCTAGTCAGAATGTAGCTAAACCTTAAGAGCCTTATCAAGAGTGCACGCCAAAATGTGCAGCATTCTCACCAACGCCACAAGGACGCAACTTAATATTTTGCATTCCTGCCATGTGTCTTCTCTAAAACAATGCAGCCCATCCATCACATCATCACATTCTCATCCCCTGAGAATCTTAAAGATCTCCCGTTCAATTACCAGGCAGACATCAATCAGTGCCAGGAGACAGAATCCATTGAAATGAGAAAACCATCCTCCTCCAGCTCTATATATATATATATATATATACTACACCATCAACATCATTGATTTCTAAGAGAGAAAGAGGAAAGGGGGTGGTTTCCACACACTCTCCCCATCTCCCTCTCTGCCCCACACACACACTCTCTCCTGACCTACCAGATATGGTTGAAATTAACTGCCAATAAATGATACGGTTTCCATTGCCTGACATATAAACCCCGCATCACCTGCAGGAGTCCGTCACCCGAAACCCGTCCTTCTCCACGGGAGCTCACGAGAGTGTTTTGAAAGGCACGGATATAAGAGCATTCATGTCCATCTATATATCTCATTCGATCATAACTCCGACTGTCTTTTTGCATGCTGATTCAACTGTTCAAGATAAAGGTGAGGCATAACACTTGCAATAAGACGTTTCTCTTTAAAGGGGTTGCACATCAACATTCTTCTGGACAGTAATTGGATTCCCATCATTTGGTTTTCGATTTAAAAACACCACACAACAAACCAGCGAGGAAACTAGGGTCCATTGTTAGGGGGGCACACAAGGGGGTTTCAGCAATTTGTCAAGCCATTTATTTTGCTTGTTTGCTTCTGGCCAATTTAAACTGTAGTTTCCGTTTGCATTTTTCTTAAACAAGCCCCCTTTTAGCACTCTTGTTATATTTTTGTTGACAAAAACCATGTCTGCGTGTAAATAGAAAAATAGCTTTAAAAACATTGAAACTACCACATAAAAAGCTTGCCGAATGTAATATTTTATTCTGGTAATTTTCAATCTCAAAAGTCCAGATTATGGGGAAGAAGAACGAGGGGAGGGGTGGACATTAATTGCGCCCCCCCCCCATGCCCTCTCCTTCCCCCCACCACTTGGTTACGCCACAGCAACCAACCAGAAGAATTTTTATCAAACTCATTGGTTAAAAACAATGAACATAGTTTATATTTTGCACATCTTTTTGTGTTGGGCTCATGTTGATAATCAGTGGCGACTTGTAGGGTCTTCAATTATGCTCTTTCCTTGAATTTGACAGTATTTCAGATGGATGAATTCTCTGGGGGAGTGGTACTGGTATGAATTTTGTAAATAGTGAGCTTTCACATCAAAACCTATCACTTGGTGTGTTTTCGCTGAGCGGTCAAGCGCACTGGACTCAAGCTCTGGTATTTTTAACTAGCAGACGTTTGAGTCCCGGTCTTGACTAATGTGTCCTTAAGCAAGGCACTTAACCATTATTGCTTTGTCTTTCAGATGGAACGTGCAGCCATTGATCCCATGTGTTGTGTAGTGCACACGCGTGTTGTGTTGTGTATCCTGGTCATGTTTGCTTAACTGAAGATTGCCAAGCAATTATGCTGAAGCAGCTCTAGAAAATTGGGACCTGTTTTCGTGTGTGATTTCCATAACCCTGTCAATCACAATCACAACAAATTTTGATTTTGTTTTTCCAAGGAAAGGAATCACTTTTAAGAAACAATGTTGAAAAGTTTGCTGTTACGGCAGACATACCTGGGACAATCTTTCCCCTTCTGGGGAGCCTAGACTGAATATAAAATATGAATAAAGTTATCTATGGTAGAGCAACAAGGTAGACTGAATATAAAATATGTATAAAGTTATCTTTAGTAGAGTAACATTGTAGACTAAGTATAAAATATGTATGAAACTATGTTGGGTAGGCCAACATTGTGGTTTTTTCCCCACTGTTTTACCTATGTAAATCTCTCTTGTTAAAAACAATGAGGGGTTAACAATGTAATAACAAAATCACAAGTACAGTTCCTACCTAAAAATTACCCCACAAGGTAGCTCCTGGTAACCCTTTAGTGCAAATTTAACTGTCTTAATCGTACAGACTAATTTTGTACCCATTGTGTAGCTTTAAACATTACAGTTCTGCAATGGTTTGATTGACAAAAAATAATAGGCCACACAGGTTAGAAAAATACAGCCAAAAAACGAAGTAGGTTATGAAAACGGCCGGATTGAATATTTTTGTAACAAGCCCACAAGATAACCGTCCGGTTATGTTAATACGTCTACCGTACACAGTAGTTCATCTTAAATAAGTGCTACATGTCTAAAGTGGACAGCGTGATTATTATATACAATTAACAGCCAAACTAACCGCCCACACAAGACATGAACTCAAGTCATGCAGAACCAATCCTATTAAAGCTGAACAACTGCATATTGAGCAAAAAGAGGACTGCACTTTCTTTGTGCCTCGCTGTAAGAAAGTGGAGAACCCGATCTGGCTGTGACTGCAGCTGTATTGTCACATTACCACTACCGTCATATCAAATTATGGCACAATCATATTGCTCGTGAAAGGGAAATGTTATGACATAGTGGAATGGTGGGGATTTTTTTTTTTTAGTATCAGAGCCCTTTACTCACCACTGGGGGCTTGTATGGCAGGGCTAAACTGCCGAGTTCATCAACACAATGGTATCTCCGATAGGGTGCATTGAGGTGCATTGACGGACTGTAGACCATAGCAGCTACATGTAGCTCGGGTAACAGTGCTACGTTCTACTTTCATTTTCATGTTCATTCGCCATTGGCTGGCCACTGGCAGACTGGGTGTTCATTAAAGTTGCCTTCACACACAGGGCCGGTCTCAGTGTTCACATAGGCCCAAGGCATCAATGTTTCCTGAGGCTCCTGAGGCTCCAGAGCCAATACTATAGCGCTTTTAAGCCCTGGATTTGATTACGCAGTATTACATGTATTGAGGTTTGTGGTAGTAAGTTTAGTACTAGTCCAAAGCTTTTCCAAAATCCACAGAGCTGTTAGAATTTTCAATGTGTGTGTGAATAAGTACTTTTTATGATGTATTTTTATAGGGTTTCTATTTTTTCCATTAAGGGAAAGCTCCATAAAAGAAAGAGGCTAAAATGAAACATCCTTTTCGTCTGGCAACTAACACCTGTTATCTCCATGTAATTCCTTTGCCAAACAATGGACATAATTTGATCATGCACAAATAAGTAGAGCTGCTGACTGCTCATTCATTAAGTTTAATGACCTAAGTAGTTCAATGTTAACACACTCACTCTGTGAAAAGGATATTTCCAAGTTTTTGTGGCCAAACTCAGAAATTATTTAATGGAGCTTTCCCGTAATGTTGTAGCGCCCAAATTTTTGTACTCCCTTATCAGCCCAGTGCCTATTAAACCTAGTGCATAATTTGACCCTGCTCAATGCAGAGGGCTCGAATTTAGGGAGAAAATCCACTGGAACACAAGGCTTGTAGCTGGCACTTCCTGATGGACCAAAAACTGTTGTATAAGAACAGAATCAAAATGAGAAAAAACTATCTACACATTGGTCTGGTGGTAAGGGTCATGGGACTCGAGAAAGTGCTGAGTATACAGAGCTTTACACAGATGTATGAATAAAAACAGAAATATGAGTGCCTTGTCCCAGAAAATATTCACAAGGTGACAGCTGGACTATTCCATTTCACGAGGTGAAGCCGAGTGAAATGGAAAAGCCAGATTTCACCAAACTATTATATTCTGCAAACATGCTCGAAAAAAATGCATTCAATAGTTGTTTTATATCAAAATGACAAACCACAAGGGTTCTTTGTTCCAACCAGAATCAATATTTGTTGTATGCAACTCACATATAGACACTTGTCATATGAACAACTTTTCACAACAAAAACAAAATAGCCAAGAAAACTTGTCCACCCCCACACTCTGAAAATTTTAAAAGCCCCCTTCTAAACAGCGTGGGCGACTCCACATAGACACCAACTTTGTCCACTGTGACACAACCTTGCCTTGTTTGTATGAACGGGCGGGAACGATTTTGTTTGGAAATGACGCTGTGAAGCACCGCTGTGAAGTGCCCCCAACCATCCTATATTTACTAATATAGGACTCACTCCTGTATATGAAATTTTGGAGCGTCACACATTGCGGCAGTAAATACTCATGGCCAAAAAAGTATGACACTTGATGTGTGTTCAACCAATCAAATGACGAGGATCTATGTGTGCAGTACAGTATATAATATTCACTAATATAAACAATTCTGATGCAAACTTAACATCTATTAAATATATCGCAATTGTCTCATGGGTTAGTATATGTGAATACTGAACAGTATTGAAAGGCATTTGAACATCAAGTTTTTGGTTTTGTTTATAAAATATATGAATACACAGTGAGGTGCTGTAATTCAATTGATAAACACAAAACCGTTAGACTTGTCCACTGGCTAAACGCTGAAATCACTGGCCTCAGGCTAGTGGTCCAGTTTAAATTTATTATTATTATTATTACTATGAATTTCAAGCACTGAATGTAGCGATGTAGGTCGTTATAAATTACTGTTTTTATTAAATGAAGATGGGGATGTAGGTCAAGGGAAGAGCTTTTTATGGCGAACTAAACAACCTCTATGACGTCCTCGATTGTGCATTGATGAAAATGAAAACTGCATCTCAGCTTACAACTACATTGCCACAACGTATTTTCATTTTCATTTTGTACCCAACTCCCCGGGGGAAAAGAAATTCACTGAAGTTGTACAGTGTGCTTTGATAACACAATACACATTTTTCATGCAAATTTCTGAGCACAACGTTAAAAAGGAATAATATAAATCATTGGCGTTTGAAAGAGTCAATTTCTTCCCATCCTGACAAGTCTTCAGAATCCACATCAGAGTCTGATGCCGTCACAAAGCATTTACACAAAAAAGGTGTCAGCATTAGCGCGATGATAAAACGCCAAGCTGATCTTTCTAATTAATTAGTGCCATTAATATTAATTGGCTAATTATAACTATGGCAAAGGCAGTGCCGAGAGAGGCATTATCTGTCAATAAATGAAGCTTTCATGGTCCTGAAAGTATAGGTATAATTACCTGGCTAACAATGCATGTACATGTCCACAACAATGAATGAAAACATGCATCAAAAAGAACAAATTGTTTAAATCATGTATAAATGTAGATACACACAATAAAACTAACCTGTGACAGTTTCATTTCAAAAGCTAGCATTTTTGAGATATTGCCAAAAATCTGGAGCAGTTATGTCCACGCAGGAAGATTAATCCGTAATTGGACCACACTATCTTAGAAATGTTTCTAAATGTTTCTCAGATTGAAATGTTTTTGAATCCCTTTCTCTAAAACCACGTTCCTTTGACGAGAATCTTTTCTCATAATGTTAAACATCCATCATCAACAGCTGCAGTGCTTCTTACCAAGTAAGTTTTCATGATCATCAAATTTTGGAGTAATTACCAAAGGTTTACCCTCCCTAAACCCTCAGGCTGTAATGAGCAAATTAACTAGCCCCCCAAAATATTACAGACTTGTTTGTCTTCTTTTCAAATGCTAAAATCATACCTAGACCCTCTGAAAAGGTGTTGGGGCTTCGATAAAACTCCAAATAGCTTGATTTAACTCTCCTACTGTTCGCAACATTTTCAAGTGAGTTGACCAACCATTTGAAACCATTTAACTGCCAAAGTTGTGTATGGTGGCACAACTGTGCACAGAACTAACTGTGTGCTGTGTGTATGCATTCCCTCATGGTATCATATTGCAAGGCTGGCATAGCTATCATTCAAAACCACAGTGAATGGTATTGAATGGTCAGACAGCAAGAGGGTTAACCTGGTTTATTAAGATTTCCCTCATGACTTGAAAACAAAGTTGGTGTGCTGCATGGAAATGCAAAAAAGAAATCGCCAAACGCAGGAAAGGGTTCTAAAGGAAATATTTTACAAATATATTAAGCGTACATGTAATGATTAAAATGGGGATACAGATACACTACAGGCCTGAGTACTTCATGGAGGCAATACAGGCCTCCATGCCCCCTGGTCATTACTAGCATTGAGGTCTCGTAAATCAAACTTGATCCCTGGAGCTCAAGTGAGGGCCCTCACACATGATCAGCAGTTTACTCTCAGAGGTTACCACAGATCAAAACTGATTGATAAATTAATTAACGGAGGTGTTTAATAAACAGTCCTGGAATTAATCTACGGCACCCATGACTTGCGCTGGGTTGCCCTCTACCCAATGTGGCCTCTCAAGAATGAATTTTAGTGTTTTTAAGGTACGATAATAAAGAGGAATATAAAATTTAAAAATTAAATAGCAGGGATGAGGTAGACGCTGCCTAAGAAAGGCAATACATTTTGTATGGTTATAATTTTAGCAGATATGTGCAGGGTATACCTTTGGTAATAAGAAGCACTGCAGCTGTTGATAATGTGTAACATTTTGAGAAACAATAGACTGTGCGCGTATCCGAACAAGAAAACACGTCAAACGAAGAACATTTTTATTGCTGAAATCAAATCTTTGTTTTAAATTATATCTCATGACAAAATCTGAACAACAAAAATAAATCATTACAATTTTATGAAATTAGTTTTAGCTTTTTAAAAAAATATGCCAAAGTGTGTTAATTATTATTGAAAACAAATTAAAACTCTGGGACAAGGATGCTTTTTTGATGTTAACTTTTTAGAAACCCCTTACGCAGATTCGTGAAGGTCAAACAGGTTTTAAATTGACCCGTATCGCAGTTTAAAGAGGAATGCCGACGCCTCAACACCATAGACTGCAATGAAAAGGGTTCGATTTGCAATTACAGCATCTGGCGATTATAATCGCGCATCCAAAACAAGCTTTTACATAAGTTTTATGATCGGAGGTGAGCACAAAATTCTTAATTTTTTGCAATAACCGGAAGCTGAGGTCAAGTTTAATTTTCGGGTTTTCTTCGTTATATTGTTGAATTCGTTTTACTTTCATATTTTGTTATCACTTATTATTACATTCCCAACAACATGTATAATTTTCTAGGTGATAAACTACGTTAAACTAAAATAATTGACGAAACAAAATCTCGCCCACGTAAAACTCCATATGGTTGGGACCACTATGGTCCAGGAAGTTCGAATGCGCGCGAGACTTGCACAGTCTATTCCCTTCATAGGAATGTGGTTTTCGAGAGAAACATTTCACAGATTTGTGTGTTCCAATTACGGATTATTCTTCCTACGTGGAGATAAACCGCTACAGATTTTAAAGGATATCTCAAAAACGCTACCACCTTTTGAAATAAAATTTTCACAGGTTAGTTTTATTGTATATATCTACATTGATACAGGATTAAAACAATCACATGACTCCAAAAACCAACACAGTATACTTTACCTTTAACCATCAGGTTTAGCACTTTTAAAAGGCAGGTCTGTTACTTTAGCGATACTTTCAGGAAAGTCAACAGAGAAGCAATTACTCCAGAGATGCCAACATTGAATTTCAAAAAAGAGTAGCATCTCCCAAAAGTTAAGTGCGAGCTCAGCTTGGGCTCCCTAAACCAATCTTTCTATTAAATGTTTTTGTTTTGATGATCAGAAATGCAACTACCAGCTATTGGGGGAAAAAGAAAAGAAAAAAAAAAAAGAAAAAAAAAACGTGTTCGGATTTTGGGCTTTGTCCGGAATTTGGGCATCGGCGCTACAATTACTAGCGTGAAACCCCGCCGCGGGCGGAATTGCGGGAACGGGGCCGAGTAAATGGGAGGGAAATATGATGTAGGAGTCGCCATTGTTATAGGAGTCGCTATTATTAATATTAAGTACAGACAATAATAGTGGATACGTGAGGAATGAGGTTACTGTGAGACGTTAGCTCACAGACAACCTCATTCCCCACGCACGTGTATGTCCACTATTCCCCATCGTGTAATAGAGATCAATGGGTACGATCTCGCAGCAATGCACTAGCGATAAAAATGCACATTCAGCCGGCCAGCGGGAAGGCACGCACGCAACAAACATTTTTACGTCCAGGTACACAAGTGTTTGAGACATATTCGTGTGAATTCGCCGCTATCGCCGCTTTTAACCACCACTGCGTTGTAAAATTAAAAGTGTTTCTTCTTTTCTCTTACATTCATTTGGATATTTTTTCCCATTTTTATTTCCACTTTCATTCATTCGTTGTTTGCATGTATTGTTCGATTTCATATAATTATATTGGGCGGCTTGTTTAGCGTATTTTATTGAGTATTATCGTAGCGTCGTAGTCACGGCTCAAAATCGTATTTGCTACGCCCAAATCGTGTATGTTGGTATCTCTGTTACTCCCAAAGGACTCTGAAAGTCCAACATGGAAAGGGACAACCAGCTACATCATCATGGAGAGACAGCGTGAAAGCCGTCTCTACGGCGTGAAAGCCGTCTCTAGTACAGATATATTAAGGGGTTATAAAATTGGCTTTGAACAAAGGAAGATAATGTGCTCTTCTGAGGACCTCATTAGCAACACATTAGACAAATAAGAACAACAGCAGGGGAGGGAGGCAAGGAGGGAGGTGGGTGGTCAGCCACCATAGAAGCCAGTATTAATGCATAGTCGGCTAGTTTTGAGAGTACATGAAGTGATCCTTAACTAAAGATCATCAACACAGACGGCTAGGGAAATTGCCTTTAAATTATAGCTTATAAACTGATCAGCCAATTCTTTAAGACAATCACTAAAAACCTATCGGTTCACACTCTAATCCAAACTAGAATATTCTGTCAGTTCTTGCTATTATTTAAGTGAGTTTTTCCCCTTTTGGTTTTTGCACATTAATGTCGAGCGCCATGAGTGTCCGCTAAATAAAAAGCTAATATTATCATTGATTTATTACTAATGGCTTTTCATCAATGTTGTTTGATGTATAAATAAGCAATGTTTTGAATAAAAGCAATGCACATAAATGACCCCTGGCAAAGTTACATGACGGCTGTACCACACTCATCATTTTGGGAGTCAACAGGTAAGGTAAGCTTGTAAACGCCATGTCGCCTAAAATTTGCACTACACTGTTTAACACACAGGGACACACTCCAAAAATGGCACAACCAAAATTATTGTGATGATAATGTCAAGTGAACGAGACAATCCAAATGAGAAAGCCTTATTTTGAAGCACTCCCTTAATTGACGAGTTATCAAATAAAATGACCATTTACCCCATTTTACCACAAGGTTAGAGACTTGTAATTTTCCCTCCGCTTTTATGAGGTCTCTATCTATTGGACAATGAGTGCATCACAAATCTGAATTTGACCATGGAGCCCCTGTTTAAGTGCCGTTTGAAATTGTTCATGGTGTGGATGACCACTGGCTCGTCTCAGAGTCAACACTCCTTCCAAGAGAGATTTACGCATGACTGTACTCGCAAGCATTACTTGTAAAAGTTACTTCCCATCAGTCATCTTGCATATTTGGTTTGCGGTAACACCATGTGTATATCTACTTGCTAGTTAGATTTTGTTCTTTGAGAACTTGTCTTGCTAATTATTCTACTGCCGCGGAGTAGATTATTCGGAATTCGGGAGACTTCTCAGTCATCTTAACAAGCAAAACCGCCACACAGTAGTCAGGCAACGAGCGCGTGTTGTCCCATGAAACACCAGAAGTACACTGACAGTTGAGTGGGCAATGTTTCTCTGAAGAGTAGCATTACTTGACATCATACAAAACAATCTAGCATGATGCCACATTTTTGACAAATGGTTGAAACAAGGACCAATAGCATGAAACTGCTCAAGCAGAAAATATTGCTTAAAACATTTCTGCTCAGCAAAAAAGAGCAGAATACCAGTTACAATTGATACACGTGACAAAGTTTGTTGGCAGGTAACCTAAATCCGGTAAGCATAATTGTTTTTGTGCTGAGCTGTGCTTAAGCAGCTCTATGAAATTGGGCCCAGAATCCTAACTAAACTTCACTTCTCTCCTTAAAATTGGTAGTTTTTATCTCAAAGTAGATATCTCCCAGTAATTAGTTTGTTTTAGTCACAAAGGTCAAGCTCTAACCATAGAGAAGGGATCAGACCTTTCTTTATGCTCTGACTTATCACTAGCACACCATGTGATGATTTCGATTTTGGATGTGGGGTGGCTCTGAAAAAGGTCGGATTATTTACTTTTTAACATTTGCCCTAGCTGTCACTTGCTCTTACCACTGTATATAAACATGGAGAAAGGAAACTGTCTGCCAACATGTGATGTCATGTAAGAGCCCAACACACACACACAATTTGTTTTAAATGTACTCCTTCTCATGGCTGGTGCTTTTAACAAGGTGGTTATATAGACCATGAAACATGTGACACCACGTTTTCACAAAAGAGCCACAGAACCTGGACTTCCTGCCCCCACGATTTGTACACAGTCCAATGGAAGAAGAAAACATACATTTCATGGAGATTGCACCATCTGATTGTCATCAGCTTTTGATATGAAGAAAGGGGGCAGATCTCATAACTTCAGCTGTTATTTTTATAACTCTTGAGACTATATGGAAATAATGACACAAAATGTAAACATTTCCAAAATGACCAGTGTAGTAGTAGTACATGTATCTCGCCTGCCAGGAAATGCCCTGGAATGCACCAGCACACTCTTTCTGCAAACAATTAGGTTACATGGTCAATAACTGAAAGGTCCTTGTCACCTGATGAGGCAGTTTTGCAAACTAAAATGGAGACAACTGTTCTTTTTAAAGGTTGGCTAGAACTGGTTGCCTTCAAGTGACATGACCTTCAGACTTGCTGGTACACCATGTGGTTTTACTGGCAAAAACTAAGCAAGGCTTCCACTGCTAAGGAGCAGTGATTGTGCAAAAACAAACAATCCTAGAAAATGGGTACCAGTACCCTCAAATGGGTACCAATATCTTCAAATGGTTACCGGTATTCTCTTGGTCTGGAGATGTAGCCTTTTTTTTAAAGATTTATAAACTCTCTAGGTTACCACAAATAGAAATCTAAACATTTTACTTGTTGTATCAAGGACTTTGTCTTTCTAACCCGTGATGGCATTTTAACCTCGTTCAAGAAAATCTGAAGGTGATAAATGAAACATCCTGAACTCCCCAACAAATCAAAGGCCTGAAGTAAGGTGGCGATAAGTAGGAAGGTGATCATGGTGATGGGCCCCCTTCATAATGGCACGGGCAGAGAAAACACTCACACACCGGCTGTGATTAGAACTCACAGCAGCCAGACATGATGAAATATTGAAAGTAAACAAATCACGGTGCGATTACACGAAGTCTGATCCGCCGGAGCACTCGAAAGTGCCCAAGCTGGCAAATGCAGTCTATGGTAACCCACGGATGGCAGCCTCCCCGGATGTACATTACAGCGGAATGGATACACATTAAGGTGTGAAGGGGCACGCAACGCTAACTTAATACAAACAGTAAATATTTACTGGCCATGCATAAAATGAATGCCTAAACTGTCAAGTTCGGGTGCAGATGCTCATGCCATTTCTATAGTGACATATGCATCTTAACAGACAGCCATGACAGACCAGGAAGGGTTTAGGACATGACTAGGAAAGCTAGTTTTTTTCTTTTCTTTTTTTCAATATAACCTTGCTCTCCTCACATCTATACGAACAAATACCAATTAGCCTGTGACAGAAGGAGTTAGCGTTAATAATAATCCAAGTGATAAACCACAAGGGAAACTGACTGGGTAAGTTTGGAATAGTTTGTGATTACAACAAAGAAATTGTATTGTAAGAAGTTGTATCATAAACTTGGGTGTAATCCCTGGCTACATGGCAGTTACAGGTTGAATTGCTTCAGACCGGCACCCCCCTGAACAAAGATAGTGTCAAAATAGGGAGACCGCCAACATTAGGGCTAGATAGCTCAGTTGGTAGAGTGCCAGCACCGAGATGTCGCAGGTTCAAATCCAACTCTATTAAATCTTTCAAATTAATAACATTTTGTCCGAACATCATGAAAAAGGTTAAATCTTATGGACACTTTGCAAAGGGCTGGATCAACGAGATGTATCAACTATCATTCACAAATGAATTATAATCAAACCGTAAAACAAAATCAATTGGAATGTGACAGGATTTAGCTTTCATAACATTTTATCCAAAACGTTGTGAAAACAGGTAAATCTTGGGCCTAAAACTATTTGCAAAGAGTTTGACCAATCGGATGTCTCATTCAAAAATGTCTAACTGATTAAAACATAAAACAAGATTCCAGCCCATAAACAGCCTTAATTGAGGCCAATATCATATCAATAATTTGATAATTTGATAATTTGATCAGGTGGGAACGGCCTCATGTCAGGTCATTTTGATTGGTAAGCAGTTTCTTCTTTACATTTAGAGAAAATAGAATTAGCTGTTGCAAACTGCTTAACAACCAAACGGACCTATGGTATAAATGCAAATAATAGTTAATAGCCTGACGTTTCGACCCTAGCAGAGTCTTTCTTTTTTAGCCTTCGAGAAAGACTCTGCTAGGGTAGAAACGTCAGGCCATTAACTATTTTTTTCTTTACATTTAAATACGTGTGAATGAATTCAACCCTTGCTCTTTGATTCAATTGAAACAGAAACCTGGCCCTCCTCTCTCACTTAAAACAAAGTAACACCTTATAATTTAAGATATTGTACAATAATGTATTGTATCACACCTTCAAAACATGAAAAAGTGTTGGGTTACTCGAAGTTCTGTTGATGTAGAACTAATATTTCAACAAGGTGGCATATGTTGGCCTTAAAAGGGTCTACACAACATGGGTAAGATTGAAAATATGAGCGTTCACAGACTTACAAATCAATTGCGCGGTATAAAGATGGTCCTGGTGGAAAACTTCCCTTCAAATGTTTGCCTGAACCGCAAAAGTTATTTCAAAAAATAACTTCAACAAAACCAATTAGTTTTAAACCTGAGTCTTAAACCTGATGCTTAAAAAAAACAGGAACATAAAACAAATTCACTATTTCCTCATGAGTCTGATGACCAATTGAGCTTGAACTTTAACATTTGATTGTTATTCTTTAAGAATGCAATGGTCACACAAAGTGCAGACTGGTCTATGACAACTACCTGTGTTGTCCCAGGCTTCAAAGCGCCGAACACATGTCATTCATGGGGTACAGACAGATGCAATCTATGCATTACAAACCAACTACCTGGTTCTCAAAATAACTACTGACACTAAAACCACTTAAGGTTAACAGAGAAAGACTTTGACATAAATCTCCAGCAGGCCCCCAAGAGGCTCAGCTTAAAGATGTAGAGTTATTCAAAAAGCAGGTACAAACAGGACACTAAAGAGGACCACTGACAATTGAAATCATTTAAAAAACAACACGGAAGTCCGCATTATTGACTCCCCCTGCATCGGTTCCTGTGTGTAATGTTGGCCGGGGTACCAGGCATCCCTATGGAGAGACCCAGGGCCGGGTTTCACCCCGGTGCTTTCCAGGACCAACGTGTCTTTAGCCGGTTACCGTGCAGCTGTCAGTCCCACAAGGCTTCCAGGGCTTGACGATCGCCCCATCGGTAATCAATAACAGAGATGATGCGATGGGGTGCAGTGTGGCATGGTCGTAACTGCAGGGAGGCAGGTGGCAGGTACTACCGCTCCTGCACCACCCCCCCCCCTCTCTCCCCCATACATCATCTTTACATGCTATCACATGCTTTCATACAACTCAGCACCGTGTAATTATGTTGGCACATCGCACTGACGGTACATACCCAACAGCGAGCCATGCGTGGCTCTCTTTAGCGACTTGTTTATCGATATGTAATGTTCCATGAAATATAATTAAATTTGTGCATGCTGCACACTCTCGACCACCGGTTTCTATGGAGACTCCCACGCCGCAAACCAAATCCCAAGTTGGCACTACACTGTATCGCCCATTGGCAGTGCCACTAGAGGCCCTGAATTTTAATTACCACTCCACTAACATTATAGATGTGCTTAAGTAAACCCATTCTTGATGACATCTTCCCAGGTAAGGGGGGGGGGGGGGGGGGCTACATAATCCACTCTCTTTGCAGTGAGAAGGGGAAACATTTGAGGGTCAGCTGAATGGTTCAAAGCCTTCGCCTAGGACACGCATTCCCAGCTAGTCTCAGAAAGGCCAAGTCGGTGCTTTCAAACATAACACTAATAACCAGTTCTTACTTAAAGGAAGGGTACACCTTTGGTAATTACTTCAACAATTAATCACCCAAAGAACTTAATTGATAAATAGCATCGGAGAGCTGTTGATATTATAAAAACATTTGAAGTAAGGCCAAGTTAAAAAAAATACCAGTTGATCGTCCCCGCCCGCATCCTTTTTTGAGGCCGCATCCTTTTTTTTTTTTTCTTTTCTTTTTTTTCGATTTTTCCTTTAAAAAAAAAATAAAAAAATTGTTTGTATTTTTAATCCACCCTTGACATATATATTCTAATTTTTGATGTAAACTTACCTCATGCAACAAATAGATATAAAGAAAGTTAGCGGTGATTTCAAACTGAAGAATTGGTGGCCTGTTTGAATTGAAATACTTGGCGGCCATCTTGGAAAAAAAATATAAAAAAAATAAAAAATAAAAAGGCCCTCATCCTCCTCTTTTTGGAAAAATCAGGACGATCAACTGGTATTTTTTTTTATTTGGCCTAATGTAGTTTAAGAGAAAGAGAACATTTTTCACCCCAGACTTTGAGTCTGAGAATCTGGGAAAGGCTTCAGGCATGAAGCCTTTCTCAGGCATCTGATAGCACACAATTCTATGCAACAAGTTTGATTTTTCTTTCATTATTTTCTTGAAACTTCGATGACCAATTGAGCCAAAATTTTCACAGGTTTGTTATTTTATGCATATGTTGGGATATACACACCAAGTGAGGATACTGGCCTTTGACAATTGTATCTACAAGTGTCTCAAAGCACTTATACTTTGCTGCTTTCAAACATTTACTAATCAGTTATTATATAATGATTATCTACGGGCATCTCAAAAAGCACTTGTAATGTTTCAAGACAGGTATGCCAAGATTTGAATTATGCTTATTAATTTATATACATGTAGCACCAAGTAAGGGTTTACAAGATGATGCAGCACAATCTGCTGTCAACTATGCCAGAAAACACCGGAGAAAATACCTTCTCTTGATGATAAGTGTCAATGGGTTCTTTTACACAACACACAGGACCTACTGGCTTTACTTCCCCTGGCTTTACATCCCCTGGCTTTACATCCCCTGGCTTTACGTCCCATCCGAAGGACGAAGCAATAATGGTTAAGTGTCTTGCCTCAGGAAACACCAGAACTTGATTCTAGCCACCATAAAAACTTAATTGATAAGGCGTTTGAAGTAATGTTACATAGTTTTAGAGAAAGAGATAATTTTTCAACCAAAAATTTGAATCTGAGAAAGGCTTCAGGCATGAAGCCTTTTCTCAGGCATCTGAAAGCACACAATTCTATGCAACAAGTTTGATTTTTCTTTCAGTATTTTCTTGCAACTTCAATGACCAATTTGAGTTATGTTATGCATATGTTGGGATACACACCAAGTGAGGATACTGGTCTTTGACAATTACCGAAAGTATACCCTGCCTTTAACGATTTATCAACAAGTGTCTCAGAGCACTTATCATGTTGCTTTCAAACATAACACTAATGATCAGTTATTATATAATAAGCACCTTGATGGGGCACATTCAACTATGCCAGAAAACACCGCGGCAAACCCAGTCTCTTGATGATCAGTGCAACTGGGTTCTCTTAAATGCATTACACAACCCATGAGACCTACTGGCTTTAACATCCCATCCAAAGGGCGAATCAATAATGGTGAAGTGTCTTGCTTCAAGACACAAGTGTCAAGACTGGGATTCGAACCCACACTCTGTCGATCAGAAAACCACATAAAGCTCGAGTCCGGTGCGCTACACCACTCAGCGCTGACAACATGCAGTTAACATGATTTCTACTCCTGGAATGCACTGTATATCTTAATTATAATCCCTACTTCTGATTGTTTTAGGCCTTACCCTCTCTAATGTCGGGAACTCTGATTATTGTATGGCACATTGTCAATGCTTTCTCACTCTTATTACCATTAATATTAATGTATTTGAATATCTAACTTGTATTTATCACAGATTTTACTCTAGCCTATGATGGGGTATCTCAGGCCAGTGACTGTATAGTTTTTCAGAAAGGTTTCCCAAATATTCCCTTACAGGTAAGAACCCAAACTAGAAGGGCGACAATCTGAAAGATCGATTTATATAAAATAACTACTTCAGTGGATTTCATTTGTATTTTTGGTGTTCATTTACAATCAAATAGAATTATAGACTTGCAACATTTCCAAAGAGCAACCACCTGCTGGACAGATGACTGTCTCAAAATGTTCCGCAAAAAGAGCTTATTTCCATTCCTGCCTTTTATATTGATTTTAACAGCGACTCAATATATTTGTATCTCTCTTGTCCACAGTTTCGTTTCATGTTTTAAGATTCTTACAGTGAATTTGTCAGATTTCGTGAAGAGGGAATTTGACAGCGCCCTTGGGGACTGCATCTCTCTGATCACGCTGTCAAAATAAAACACTGTATAAATAAATAAGTTTTAAAGAAAAATAATTGCCTCTCACTTAGTCTTAGAAGTCTTTCTTCTTCTTTTGACAAGCAAGAAGGGCGATATCAAATGCACCACGAGTCAAGTGCCACCTGAAGATGATGACGACCTTTCTCAAAATGCATACTCCCTTCCACTGGGTTTCCAGTACAACTAAAACACACCTTTTGAAGAGCACTACATGTCCATGATGCAATTCTACAACAAATATAATGGTTAGCTGTAGCGTTGTTAATTTGTCAATGTGGTTCACCTTTGAATTTTGTTACGGCTAAAGTATGGCAGTCAACACTGTTGAGAACAAGACCAGCTCAACGCACCATGCAGGATCAGAGTCTAGCTTTTCTCTTGAAAATGACCTTAAGCGGGGAAGGTAGTAGTAGCGCTTAAAGACAAACTAATTACATTAAAAAAATGCATAAGCTTACGCGGGACATTTTGCTTAACTTCGCTGCTAATCAAAAATTACCAGGGAACCAGTCACAGACCGTTCATGTGACATGGTAATTTGGCTGGTAACCTTGATTCTTTTGTGCTTAGCTACTTTTTAGACATAAGCAACTCTATAAAATGGGTCCCAAGGCATGGTGATGGAAACGTTGAATTGTTAATTGATCACAATTTGTTTAAACCATACAACTCATCAGAGAGATAACTACATGGCGTAACTGCCAACCTGAGTTTCCAATTCAAAAGTTCAAATCTTTACAAATCACCTGATCTTTTTCTCCAGCCATCTTTCCTTCAGATCAGAGATAAGAAATACAATGTGTGCTCCTCAGATTGAATACAATACATGTTAACACCTTCAAACATGCACAGAAGTCTCTAAGTGTACAAACAATCAATGTAGAGCTGACTGGGGTCATGTCATCAGGCAGTCAGTACAAAAACAAATCCCGATGACCTTGATGAACTTAAGGCCCTTTGTGATAGTTTTAGCTCTGTCAGTAATTTTGAAAACGCACACTATTGGTACAGGACTCTAAAGAGGTGGATAGTACCTAAGCCGCAGCCAAAGCATTAGCCACGGTCTCTTATTAAGGGCCTCAGTATGTAGTACTGCAACAAGGGCCTTTTCCAAACCTCGGCTCCAGCTGCTGCTCTGTTAGCAATTTTGGAGCAGTGAACATTTTTTTACAGTGTTTCCAGCATCACACGAAGCCCCGAGACGGAGACGGATCCAAAGCCGAGATTTAGAAAAAGCCCCTGGTCACATCTTCCTCAAAAGATCCCTGGACATGCACAAAACCAACGGCAAGATATTCAAATTTTCCAGCACAGATCCAAATCCAGTGCTTAAGGCCAAGCAGGAAAAATACACCTGTTCATCGTTCCATTTTGTTTTTTCAAAAAGAAAAGATAAGGATGGGGCTTTTCATTTTTCATGTTTTTGTATTATTTGTTTTCATTGAGGAAAGAGTAGACTAAAAATTTGCTGGCTTTGTAAAAATCTAATAGTCTAAAATGTGGGTAAATTAAATCAGTTGCTGAAAGAATTGTGCCAAGATGAAGCAAAAAATACATGAAAAATGTAGTTTCTTTGCAAAAGAAAAGAACACACATTTTTGTTCAAGAATGCAGCTTCAAAAAAGGATGCGTGAGGGGACAATCAACTGTGTTTTTGTTTACAAGGCCTTTATAGTATCTACAAGAAAGAGTTTCTGCAACAGTTTCACTCATCAGACGACAAAGTGCAACGCAAACTTTTAAGTATGTGAGTCACTATCAAGGTGGAATGGTGATGAAGCGGCCTTCCTTCTGCAGTGGAGTGACATAGGCTAGATACATGTAGATAGATAGAGTCACTACAACATGTACATGTGCATATCTCTCCTTGATTGCTCATTTAGAGGAGCCACTTGTGTTTCCACAACGTCTTAATGAGTGCGAGTGGAGGCATCATTGAACCTACCAGATTCTTAAATCCTTCATTGAAGGGTAAAGAGCTACTCTAGGGTCATAAAGAGTCAAGAAATGACAGAGGAATGCATACGCTTTCATCCAAAAATAATTGCACAGGCACAGTATATCTTTGAAGGAGTAAATACAAGGCAGCATGCCTGGCTATTTTCAGGGGCTGCCTCACTTATTTTTACCGATTTGCCATTCATGAAAAAAAGAGTAAAGTCCGTTGGGAGCCAATATGGCTCACCAGGCCAGTGATTGTATCCGGTTTCAATGGCATTAAGCCACTGAGAAAATTTCTATTCCCCCTGGACGGGATACCAGTCCATGGCAGATTACTTCCCAGCTTTAACCAGTACCCATTTGTACTCCTGGGTGAAGAGCAGCAGTTGATAAGGTGCCTTGCTCAAGGACACAATTTTTCTCTGTTCAATCTTAAATTATCTAACATTTACCCAGTCAGTTTCCCTTGTGGTGTATTACTTGGCATTTAAACATGTTAAATGTTCTGAATTTTCTTTATGTAGGATGAGAAAGTCCATAGCTTATAAAATGAATCTAGG
The DNA here is from genome assembly GCA_037783415.1 of Leptasterias polaris. NCBI lineage: Eukaryota > Metazoa > Echinodermata > Asteroidea > Forcipulatida > Asteriidae > Leptasterias > Leptasterias polaris. Next base: position 1,242,683 of record JAZGTN010000192.1, read on the forward strand.
CCAAAATTTTATATGTTCATTCAAAGTTTGCGATGCAGTGAAACGATGTCCATGCTGTGTTTTTCATCATAAGTTAATGTTCAAATATCAAGTTATAAACCACAAGGGAAACTGACCGGGTGAACCCCCAAATCGCTTATGTTTAAAGTTAATACTTCGCCAATCAATTTGAGAAGATTCTTTTGATTTACTGGTTTTTAATAATCTTTTTTTCATAAATGCACAAGGAGAACCTTACACTTAAAACGAAGTTTCCGGAAACATTATTGCACCTATCTTAAATGAGCTGTTTCAAAGGTTAAAATTGTTTGATTACCGAAGAGCGTTTAGGGTTTTGCAGTTTTTCCCTGAATAATTTTGAAACTCGATATTGGAATCGAGATTGGGTCCCATAAATTTGATACTCCAAACTTCGTTCAGTGACATGCAAGTCTATCATCATAAGTCAAGTGCCATTCATTGCAATTGACAAGCCAATGTATATGCAACAAGCTACTCAAATATTGTATAAATCTAATATATAAAAATTCCTCTCCCCCAAAACTACAAAAAACAACCAAAAATCAAAAATAAATTTGTCCTCATTTCCTTCCGTAATCCATTATGATTCCTTAAAAATGGTTACATATAATCCACCATATTTTGCATTCATTGAAAGAAAATTTGTTAATTCAGTAAATCAGCTCAACCATTTTTGTGTGTGTACATATACCTTAAAATTAAAAACAAGGATTATGGTTTTTTTTTTTTTTTTATTTAACTTTCTCTATCAGTGCAAAATAAAGCAATTTTGAATTTTGCACAGTTTCAATGTAAGGTAAGAGACTTGTGATATTTCGTCCACTTCCACAAGGACTCTATCTTTTGGAAAACGAGTGCATCACTAAACTGAATTTGACCTTGGAGCCCCTCTTTCATTGGAAAAAGAAAAAAGAGCGGAGAAACAGAGAAAGATCACAATAGAGAACAAGAGATATTAAAACTGCAGAAGAGTCCTTCCCCAGAAAAAAAAAAATAAAAAATAAAAAATTCAATCATGTCCCATGAGCTGAATAAGTTCTATCTGACTGATAGAATGATGTTGAGTTATGTTATCCTGCCTCTAATAGCCTGCCCTAGTCAGCTGCATGCATGAATATGTTCCTTAAACAAGGGAGGCACAATCAATGCCATTGATTCTTTGAACAGACAGTTTGTCTTGCAATATCGATAACTCACACACCCCAGACAACGTCCCGAGGATTGTGCTGGTTTGGTTAAATCTCTATTCATTGATCACACTGCTTACCTTTGTGCTTTGTTTGTTTTACTTTTTTTCGGTGCTACAAAAGGGTCAGAAAGGACAGCCTTGTTCTGTTTGTCACAAAATCAAACAAAGATATTCAATGAAAAACCCCAGATATTTTGTTTATCTTAAACAACATAGGATTTGTAATTAGCCAAGACAAAATTGATTAGTTTCACAGATTACAAAGTTGAGAAAATAGAATGCGCTGATGTTGCAAACTGCTGACAATCAGCAGGACCACCTCACCAGACTGACTGAACATAAACCTTTTATATTTTTGGCACAAAAACAGGGAGGAACTGGCATATAATTGAACACCCCAACAAGTAACAATTGTTTATCGACATCTATCTGCTATGAATGTGCAAAAAATCCTTGACAAATCATAAACCCATTTTTGTATATATAAAAAAATATGACTAGCGTATATGATGACAATTTCACAGCTTAGTCGTATGGTGTAGTTGTACATGTAGTGAAAACTAAACAATGCGGATTTATTAACTCTCACAAAACCAATCTTCCATGTTGTTTGAAACAGGATGAAGAGCTAAGCCTGTACACACATCTCAGCTTTAAAGAAAAGCCCAGTCGTCAGACTGCCAGATAAATTACTCATTGCTTATAAGAAAAACACATGAAGCTCATTACGAACATGCACAGAGTTCAGTTTTGACATTTGTTCTTAATACTAAATTTTGATGAGACATGGGTTTGTGATTTATTTCAGATTAAAAACACACATGCCTGTGATTACTCTAATAGACAGCACACTTTCTTCAGTGTAGTTATAACGTCTTTCCTTAACATGTTTTTTCAATCTTCAATATATATTATAGGCAATAATAACAACTGGTTTTTACACAGCGCTTTATCTAGGGTCATCTCAAAGCGTTAACTTTGGTATTCTCCATTGGGGTTTTCCTCCCACATCTCAAACTGAAGATTTCTTCTATACACAGGCATCTTCAGGTCCAAGGGTAACAGTGCTAGTCACTTTTGAGGGATCATTTGCACCATTTCAAGAAAAGTTTTAACAACAGAATGATAAACAATTAATCAACCCTTACTCCTGCACGCTATTCACTTTCTTACCCAACCTCTGAATCGCAGGTGGGTTATAAAGACATAACAACGGAATTCCACTTAAGTCCCTGGCTTTACATCAGATCCATCTCCTTCAGCTCAAGTACACAGTAATCAGGGCTCGGATTTAGGGGAAAAGTTCATATGACTGCGAGGTTTGTAGGCCACAGTATTTACTGGAACAGCATTGATTTTACAAGACCAAAGTGTAATGAGAAAGAACTTTCTACACAGTTTAAAATGTACAAGTAAACTGAATTTATTTGAACCAGCACGGTGAACGATTTCCCTTGTATAGCAGAGCAAATTGCTACACAAAATGCATGAGTTGCTGCTCAAAAATCAGGAGTTGCTACTCAATATTAGCATTCAGTGTGCACAAAACAAGTTCAGTCTAAATATCTTTCCTATGCAAAATCGCTGGATGAAATCGTTCCCTGCAGCACTAAGAGATCGTCTCACTAATTTTGTCTCATGGTATTGAGTATGCTTCAATACTCAACACAATTGAAACATTGAACAACATTTTCTTTCTATATCACACATTGCCTCTAGCCATCGGGCTAGCTCGGTGGTCTAGTGGTAAGACATCTGCTCTAGCAATGCAAAGGTCGTGGGTTCGAATCACACCCGAGTGATTTGCCTGTGGATTTGTTCACAGAACTTGGGGAAAGTACCGAGTATACAGTACTTAACACACATCGTGTAGGGTAAAAACAAAATTATATATCACACATTGAGGTACTTTTAGTCAATTGAAAAACACAAGTCCATAACTTGTTCCAGTCCTGAGTTTACTGGCCCACTGCTAAAAATCACTTCAGGCCTCCGGTCCAGGATTAAATTTAAGCCCTGGTAATACAAGAGATAAGATTCCAATGACATTGATGTACTTACATTTTTCCCAGATCCTGATGCTTCCTCATGAGACTCTTCTGTAGGGCTCTGAGCAGCGCCTGCGTGGAACTCGACTGAGTCTGGAATCTTGGGCAGTACAGGGTGAGGAGACGCTCACACCAGGTGAGGTAGAACTCCAGGTGAGCTGAGGTGTCCAGCTGTGTGGTCAAGAAACCCAGCATCTTCTCGGTGTACGTCATGGGCAAACTCTGGCACACTGACTCAACTGTTATCGAAAACAACAACATAAAAATAATCAGGGTTGGACCTTCAACTTTTTCAGTGACAAGCCAGCAGGACCAGTTAGCTTGTCATTTCACTAGTCCGCCAGCTTTTTTGCTACTCCACTGTTTTATATTAAATGGGGACGCTTTTCAAACACTGAACTGGCAAGCCGGACCACTTGGAGGGAATTGTGAATGGTCCTCAGGTGTTTTAACTAGCCTTTGGCCAGCAGACCAATGTTAAGAGAATGTTTAAGATCATTAATCCTTATTCCAAAACTCCAATGCATTTTAGCTGGGGGATCTTTTAGGATCCGTGAGGGCGCACTTCCATTGAGCTGCTTAACAGAATACAGTAAAAAATAATACAGTATTTCGTTCATGCCAGCCCAGGGTGAATCTAGAGCACAAACTGTATCAGCAATAATTTGGAGCCGGATGGAAATTTCCCCCTTTCCCCTGAAGGTTTATCGGGAGGTTTTCACCCCACACCATGTTCCAGAAGTGGTGATAGCTGTTGGTTTTCACCCTACACCATGTTCCAGAAGTGGTGATAGCTGTTGGTTTTCACCCCACACCATGTTCAAGAAAGATGTAATTCTTTCAAGGAAAATGTGATTTAATATTGTATGTATGTTAAAATAATTGTTCTCGTAGATTAATAAATGTTTTAGGGAAGTGCCTACTGGCGCCAGTGCCCATTAAAGGTAGGGCAAACACATGCCACTGTTGCTGTGCCACGTACTCATCAGTACAATGGTGTTAAATAGGACCTATGTTATCACTGTTTGAGGGAACTTAAATTATGCATATACAGTAAATATTTAATTGATATGGAGTAATGCATACAAGGAGCAAATGGAAAAATCTGTTTCAACTGTCTGGGCATACACTGGGTAAAGAAATTTGATATAAAAATAAACAAAACTTGAGTAGCTGAACCAGAATTCGACTACTGAAACTTTAATGAGCACTGTAATAAGCTAACAACCTATGGGGAGAAAAGGTTAAAAATGAGGGTCTAATGTTCCCTGTGGGAGCCAAGACTACTTTAAGGATCGCTTCTTATTTATTACTCTTAACATGCATGACACATAGTCTTGTAAGAGGCAATTATGAGTATGTCTCTCATTCAAGAACAGTACATCATGACCGACAAAAGGCTAGGGTTCATGCCTACACTGCATTCAGAATGTAATTTCATGTGCTACTGGGAACAAGACCACTAGACTAAAGAGACACTATGTGAATGGATTGTTATAATGGCGGATGTGTCTCTCTCTCTCTCTATTCTCCCATTCAAACACGCATAAACCAAAGTGAGGCAGCAAGGGAAAATGGTCTGGTACTGTTTGTAAACCGGAAATCAATACTCTGTTCTTGCAAATTGAGGGAACATGGCAGAAATGACAAACGCCCAGTGTAGGCCTGTGGCACTAGTGTTCCCACCCCCCGGCTGATGAACTGAGCAAGGTGGTACAAATTCAAATTGATGACAGTGAGGCAAAATTTACGCAGTCTGCAAACTGACAAGACTGCGGCGCTCACACAAATGCGCGTTGATTACATCTACATTGAAATTGTGAGTTCTTGATACATACAATTCAAGAAAGACAGCTCACAAATGACACAAGATGAACATTTTTGGTTTAGTATACTTTACAGAAAATGTTCTGAGCAAGGTAATGACATTGGGGAAAACGTTATTGGGGCAGTCACTGAAAGAAGCGAGGCAGACCACCTCACATTTGAATGGACTGGGAAACCCTGCACTAGGCCACGACATTTTACAAATAACACAAACTTTAATATTTTGTGGTACAAATTCAACTTCGTAGTTGAATCAAAAATGTACGCAGTCTGCAAACTGACAATATTGACATTAGCTCCACAATATATATTATTTTGGCTTTTCCCACCTCATGCTGAACCAATCACATGATGACTGCTGTTTTTGTAAATAATGTACACATGTGTATACAATTATTTTCGATCACCCCCTGTACAGCTTACCGTGTGTACACTTCTAGTAGATCTACAAATTTAATTTCGGGAGGGGGGAGGGGGGAGGGGGATAGGGTGACGGGGAGTTTTGCCACAGGGCTTTACAGCAGGAATCACCATGTAATATACACAGAGTGTAGGAATATACTGTATGCTTGGGCAGTTTTTCCTACATGCCTTATTGAGATTGCCTGTTTCTTGGGAACAGGCAATGTCACAGACACTGAAGGAAAAATCCCTGTATTTATCATCATCTTGGCTTTTGAAAGAGTTACATGACACTCAACATTTTTATCAAGGTATGATACGTCATTTATTTTCCATACGCCAAACCTTACAACAGATGTATGGAAATTTGGTTAACTTCGGTTGTTTTAAAATTGAATCAACAGTGCCTTTAACTGAGGATTGCACAATGTGCAGCACACTTACATGTGCCTATCCTGTCCGTCATTTTTATGTACACAAAGGAATTGACTCCCAAAATGATGGAAACGGTGGACGCGCATTTTGCGGAGTTCTGGCAAGGGGTCAATACTATTGGTTATCACACATAAAACTACATGGCTGAATGTATCAAGTTTCAATAAAAGCAGCATTCGTACATCCACCTCACCTTTAAAGGTCAACAAACTAACACAGAATGACCAAACCAATTTCACTAAATGGCATTACGTCTTCGGCAAAAAGTACATAACATCAAAACAAATTGTGTCTGTCCCGAACAAGGTAAAGAAAAACAGGAACGAGGACATTTAAGGATAGCAACAAGGTCATGTTACCAAATGTAACCGTGAACTATGGTTTACTTAACCTACAAAAATATCCCGAGTGAATGGGAAGGGGGTAGGCCGGCCAGGCAGTCAATTCAATTAGACTGTGGGAAGGACCGTCCGTAGGAGAAGTGCAAACGGAGAAGGAGCACCAGAGACTCAACAGCTACGGGTCTCATATCCAAAGACGGACAGAAAACCAAAACGGAAAGAGAAAAAAATCAATGTCAGCGACGGAGGAAGTATGTGTACACACTGCAGAGAGAGCCTGCATCTCAAATACACTGTAGACTATAAAGCATATCAACACGGAAGATTTCAAAATTCAAGCTTCTTTTTTTCTTCTTTCTTGTACAGTAGTTTAATGCATATTGCATCCCCTCTGACAGGTAAAGTAAACGACACTTTAACTGTCACGGGGAGAGCGATGAGGGAAAACAACAAAGCGGGGAGACTGGGAATTTATTTCAAATTCTTTATTTGGGAATCCCGGATCATGAGGGAAAAAGTAATTATCGGAAAGTTTCCGCAGCTGGCCATCAGAGTGTGAACAACTCCAATTCTACGCTCGTTCAGCTGGGGATAAAGAGTTAAGTCTAGCTTGCTAGCACCTTCCCCCTTACCCCCCCCCCCCCCTTCCATCCCTCCCGGGGAAAAAAATCTAATGTGTGATTTGACCTTGTAAACATAAAATGCCAAGGAAAAATGCCCCAATCTTTTGTCAATACATTAACAGGTTGAGAAGGCTGCTCTGAAAGGTGAAAAGTAATTTCCCCTTTTGACAAAAATCATTTGGACACCGCCCCCCCCCCCCCCCCCCCTGTCTCTTTCTCTCTTTAGAGGAAAATTGTATTATTAAAGGGTTGGTTCACAAACCGCATGTGAATAAAATGTGATCTTTCTGGGAAATTATTACTCACAAAACTATCACAGGAGTAACTATAATTATAATAAGTAAACTTGCGGGTACAACCATATGTAAAATCTCCCTTGGAGGAGTGTTGGCTCTGAAAAAGGCCAGTTTGGTCTCATCGTTTTGAACAGTATACTCTGCTCGTCTTCAGGAATTATTTTTTGTTTTTTTGTTGGTTGTTTTTGTTTGTGTGTGGTTTTTTATTGGTCTAACAAGATTCTAACAAGGTTTGACTTGAGAAATACATTTGCAAGTCCGTTATTTGACAAATTAATTATTATGTTAAATGAAGGATTGAAAGAAATGAGCTCAACATAAATGAATTTTGACCTCTCAAATTCCCTGCAGAGGAAAAACAAAATTTCTGAACAGAATACACCAACATTTCAGAAATCAAGTGATGAATGGAAATGGAATATCCAGTATATATTAATTCACCCTCTGTCTGGCCATTTAGTACATGTATTATCCACTGTGGTTTTGAATGATACATGTAGATAAACTATGCCATGAATACCATACACAGAAAAAAGTCAACCCTCCTACTATCTGATCAATCAGTATGATTCACTGTTCTTTTATAATAGATAAATTAACTATGCCAGCCTGAAATATGACATCGTGTGGTGAATGCATCTACACAGTACACCGTCAACCCTCCTACTATCTGACCATTCATTATTATCCACTTATTTTAATTGACATTAACTATGCTAGCATGCAATATGATATCATGTGGTGAATGCACCTACACAGTACACAGTCAACCCTCCTACTATCTGACCATTAGGTATCATTCACTGTGATTTTTAATTAATAGATCAATTATGCCAGCCTGCAATATCAAGTGGTGAATGCACCCTTCAAAGCACACAGTCAACCCTCCTACTATCTGACCGTTCAATACCATCCGTTGTGGTTTTGAAGGATAGATAAACTATGCCAGCCTGCAGTATGCTACCATGTGGTGAATGCACCCTTCAAAGCACACAGTCAACCCTCCTACTATCTGACCTTTCAATACCATCCCTTGTGGTTTTGAAGGATAGATAAACTATGCCAGCCTGCAGTATGCTACCATGTGGTGAATGCACCCTTCAAAGCACACAGTCAACCCTCCTACTATCTGACCATTCAATACCATCCCTTGTGGTTTTGAAGGATAGATAAACTATGCCAGCCTGCAAATATGCTACCATGTGGTGAATGCACCCTTCAAAGCACACAGTCAACCCTCCTACTATCTGACCGTTCAATACCATCCATTGTGGTATCTAATTGATAGATTAAGCCGTTACATGTACGATATCAATCCATTACACACATGTATCATGAACAGCTGTGTACACATTTGTGCCACCATACATAACCCGTGCACTTGAATAGTTTTTTAATGGTAGGTCAACTCCCTGGAAAATGTTAAGTGGTGATTTATTCATGCTGAGTACATTAATTCATCTTTATTTATAAATGAACCACATATAAACATTACTTGTGAAAAGGAAAAATGTGTACATGTTTTTAATGGCCTTCGTACAAATCAAGAAGAAAGAGGCATACGCATTTCAATTTTCACATAATTTTCTTCAGGAAAGTAAGACATTTTGGGGGAATATCAAGTGGTGAAACTGAATTGTTTCTTTTGCTTGCAGTAATAATAATAATAATGATAACAATAAGATAGCATTTGTAGGGCACACTTTATCAGTTAAACATTCAAAGGAGCCGGTCTAGGTCAATCAAAGAATTCTCAGTACAGTTGGTTGACTCCTGCGAAAATCAAGGTAAGTCAAATGAGAAAAATTCTTTATCAATTTTCACATAATTTTCTTCAGGATTGTTAGACATCGTTAGAAAAAACTCCTGCCCCACAGAATTGTTTCATTGCATTCAGTACAGTTGGGTTGTCTCCAATTTGCCTGTAAAAATTGCCACGAGTGACAAGACCCTAAAAGGTGAGCCAAATGAGAAAAATTCTATATTAATTTTCCTATAAATATTTCAGATAGTTTGTCTCTGCAGACAATGAACTGACAGTCTACAAAGTAACCTTTTAAGCTTAAAAAATAACATAATTTAATAATCACCACGTCTTAAGTTACACACAAACTGTACAACGTGTACAATCCTCTGCACTCTACCTACAGGTATAATTATCACTGTTGAACCGTTAACACCCAGTAGATTTACCCCCTTGTCCCTTCTGCTTAGCTGCACAACGTGAACAAACACTTCGCAAGAGGAAATCATGGCTGAATAAAGCGTTCTCCCTTAACAGTGGTCCGCTGGCCAAATGCCAGTTATAACACCCGAGGACCAGTCAGAATTCTCTCCAAGTGGTCCGGCTGACTTGTTCAGAGTTGGACAGCATCCCTATTTCACTTGAATATTGATTAGTGAAAAAGCTTAAGTCATGCTAGTGACAGGTCAAGCTAACTTGTCCTGCTGGTCAGTCACTGAAAAAAACCCTGGAATACAAATCCCTACGGCTGAGGATGATACAAGTCTGTTGTATGTCTGAGGGTTGCTCATTAGAGCAAGAACCATGTTAATCCCTTGTGATGTTTTTAAAACATCTATTTTACATCCTGCATGTCTTTAGAACTCCTTGCCTGGTGCATGTTTCCCCTCCATCCTACAATCTAGCCCTTTTTTTTTTTTACTTCAAGGTGTAATGTGATACATCAGTGGTTTTAGGAAGAGTCCATTCATTGCAATTTCCAATTCTCTAGTTTTCAAGAATTATTTCATAAAGAGATGGTTCATCATTGGTTTTTGGAAGAGTACAATCATTCTAATCCTCTCGACTACAAGAAACATATCATAAAAGGATGGTACATCACTGGTTTATGGAAGAGTGCATTCATTCTAATAATCCATTAGTTTTTCAAGAAACATATCATTATAAGATGATACATCATTGATTTATAGGAAAAGTAAGTTCATTCCAACCCTCTATTTTTCAAGAAACAAATCGAAAAAGAGTTGGTACTTCATTGGTTTATGAAAGAGTACATTCATTCCAATCCTCTAGTTTTCAAGAGACATCATAATGGGGTGGTACATCTTTAGTTTATGGGAAAAGGACATTGGTATCCATTCAATAGATTTTAATGAATACACCATTTAACCCAAACCAGCAGAAATTTCATAATATCGGATGGTTATATTTTCGAGATAACAACAAATTTAAGTGTACATGTATAATTTTTTGATGGGATAAACATGTTTATTTTGAATTGTGGGCTTTTAAATGAGAACCCAGCAAAAGGAGGAACTACTTGTGCATTGCAATATTTCGGATCTCAGAAAATTTACCCCTGGTTGAATGCTCAGCTGAAATGTACTACTAATTACGGCCATGTCTGAATCGGCTATGGCTACGGCTGTTTCTAAGGGTGTTGCTATGGGCATCCTAATGCATGTTGACAGGGTGATCAAGCCACAGCCAGAACCAAATTCGAAAACAGCCTTACTGTGGCAAGTCTTGGTTCAAAGATGCTCCAGTTCTGTAGTCACGAACACATGTAGTCACAAAAACTTAACTGCTATCCAAACTGCTATCGCCCCGCTCACCGCCAGAGGGCGCTATCATTCCTGTAACTGCTAGTCTTCATTTAATGGCCTCACAAATGCAGTTCATTCACAATTTCCACATAAAGTGTGTCATACATGTATCTTCCTAAATCCTAGTGCCTTTATCAAGCAATGAGAAACCATAGCAGCTGGTCCACATGTTACATAAGAAGGTGCGCTATAGCACTTCATGGTTTAGTGTTGATGTTGTTGGGAGTTGTATATTTAGGCCTGATACCTCACGGAGGCAACGAATGCAATTATCTTCATGCCCTTGGCCATTGCCTCAGTGCCCCTTTAAATGTTCCAGTACAAGTTTCCTTCACAGAGGCGTCCTGTATTAAGGGGAAAACCTGCCCTGCCCTCCTAATACTATAGTGAAGTATCAGGCCAGGAGTTGACAAATAATTACTGTCACCAATTATTTATAAATGCATCTATGCTAGCAGAAATGTCAACAATCACATTGAGGAATTTCACAAGTTATGTGGCCAGTGCGCCTTAGTGAGAGTTGCCAGTGTGCGTGCATACCAATCAGCGTAACTAAGGTTTCGCCACTTACAAAGCGCACAGCGCATTGAAACTCTGTAAGCAGAGACTGCCCACTGCATTGTGAAGAGCGAATGAATTATCTAACATCATGCATTGCCTTTTGGCCACACCATCTTCAAATGGCACTAGAACTATATCTATGAAAGCATCTGATGCCGCCAGCCGCCATTCCAAATCGGCACGTGGTGCAGTAATCTCTTTCGTAGTTTTTTTATCAAACCCGGATCTTACTTCAAGGGTAAATTGTCCTGCTTCTGAATTGCTGGAGTGACTCGCCCACAAATCTCCTGACAATTATCTTCAATCTTGTGTACAGGTCTTTGCCCTCCAGAGAGTGTGAACGCCTCATTTGATCCATCCTAATGACATGATCATGTATGCCCTTGAAGTAAAACTCTATCAGCAGACCATGATGAGGCTGTCACCACCACATTGCCTTTATGCAATGGAGATCTAACCATAACTGGGCCAAATTTCACGGTGCCTCTGGGCTCAAATTTTACACTGAACCCAGAGGCCCGAGGCCAGTGGTTTTAGTGTCAGGCCAGTAAACTTATGACCAGACAAGTCTGGCAGTCTTGTGTTTTACAATTGAATAACAATACACCACTGTGTAATATCTTGAACAGAAACAAATTATGTTTAAATGTTGACTGTGAGTCTGGAAAATATCTTTCAATCCCATTGAGTATAATGAAGTATACCTAATACCCATGAAGACAGATGAGATCAATCTTCTCTTACATGTCTTAGTGCTTAATTGTTCAAATAAAAACAGATAAATTCATGACTGTGTCAGGGCTCAGGAAGTTTTTTTATCATTTTGATTCTTGTCTTGTACACAAATTTTTGGTCCAGTAAATTTTTTGAGCAACAAGCCCTGCAGTCTTGTGGTATTTTCTCCCAAATTGGCGCCATGTGCCTCTACGACAGCGTTTTGCGTTTATGGTCACCATTTTCACCAAGTTTCTGCTGTGAAAGCGAAGAATGCTTACATGTAGCAACACGAAAGCAATATTTCCTTGCTACCCTTTGAAAGGTGCTTAGGCAGTTTGTTCTGCTACTGTAAGGGTGTGTAGGGGTGTCATGGCCAAGTGGTTTAGATCATCAGATTCAAGTTTTGGTGGTTTAGTCATAGGGGTGTGGGTTCGAGTCCCGGTCATGACGCTTGTGCCCTTGAACAAGACACTTCGCTATAATTGCTTCTCTTCACCCAGGGGTATAAATGGGTACCTGCTAAGGTAAAGGTTGATGTTGTGTTTGAAAAAGCCTTCCGAGGGCCTCGGGGGCTGTATACTCCCCAGGGAGCTGAGAAAGATTAAAGGAATGTTATTGGCCCAATGACCAGGACACTAATGTAAAGCGCACTGATACGTTATTGTAAAATGCGCTATATAAGAACTAGTTATTATTATTATTATTAAGCGGCACTTATTAGCTTACTATTAAAAATTGTCCAATTTTAATTTGGTTCCAAATTTGCCCATGAATGTGGTTATAAATAGAAAAAGGTGGCATGTTTAAAATTGTCCAAATTTAATTTGGTTACATTGAATTGGAAAACAAGACAACTGCACAATCAGGCCTGAGATTTCATTCTTCATAAAGGGCAAGGCAGTTTTTTCCCTTAACGAAGGGCACCTCTATGAGGGGAAACTTCTACTTGAATACTTCAAGGGACACCCAGGCAATGACCAGGGGGGCGTGGAAGCAACTTGCTCCGTTGCCTCTGTCAAGTATCAAGCCTGCACAATGAAAGCGATACCTAGGGCGTGATGATACAGATTTTTCCTATGGCCTGATGAAGTAATTTCACTCATGAATCATAAATTGATCTTGACGAGACGGAGAGAGAGAGAGAGAGAGAGAGGCGAGAAAATAATGTTCAGGTGGAGATAGAGGATGGGGGGGGGAAGGGGGAGGGGGTAGTCCGTGATAAAATTGCTCAAGGCTGCAACTCCAAGCAGGAGTCACACAACAGCCAGCCCCGCCCCAACCACTGTTAAATCCTGTTCAGGGATGAGAGTCATTGGTGACAAAAAGGTCTGTAACTGGATCCCCATTCGAAGAGGTACATGTTGAATTGATTGCAAGTCCACCTTATGGTAGCCCCTGGAGATATAGATTCCAAGGAGCTTCAGGGAACAGTTTCCTCACTGCTAGAGATGTAGATTAATAAGCAAAATTTCTGAAGACAAAAAACCCATTTATGGTTGTTCATCAGGCAGACAAAAAAAGGTCCGATTCAAGATACAATACACACAATCGGCGACCAGAGTCATGTGACTCACAGTGGGTATACAATGTAAACAAACCTAGCAAGCAATACACAGTGAGCATGGGAAAGCATGGCTGCTTCCCACCTTACGGCAGAAGCGCTTGGAAGCAGCCATGCATCACCATTAACACTGCGTGTTGCTTGCTTGGTTTGTTTACAATTTATACCCACTATGGGTCACGTGACTGCAGTCGCCGATTGTGTCTATTTTTCGATCCCTACATAATAAACAGCACTTTGCAGAGTCTTTTTCCCCTGGTATTTATCCCTTTTTTTTTTTAATACTAAATAAATACAACTCTTAAAAACATTTTTAACAAACTAATTTGAAGTACCCCCCCCCCCTTCCCTTTTGAAATCACCAAATGCTTTGGGCAGCTGCTACTATTCTGTGCATGACAGGGAAACACTGCCAATGGTCTACAAGTACACGCTCCTTTAAGCTAAACTAAAAACCCGAGTGCGTCTGGGAAAGCGAACACCACAAACCTAAAGCCTAGAATCTTCAGTCCAATATCAACCCCGGACCGCTATAGATTGATGGAGTCCCTCTTGGTAATTTGTCCAGGCTGCATTTAAATTTAGAGTAGCCATACAGGGGGAAATGCATAGTAGCGTTGTGTCCACACATAGTCAAGTGTCATGTAAGATTCACGATGTCTTTTTCAGCGTCCCGATGGACCCTCTTGTCATATGCATTTCCTCCAGCGCGTTGTTTTATGTTACTTTCTCTCATTGAGCGGGGGGGGGGGGGGGGGGGGACTCCGTTTATATAGGAATCGACGGCCTCTGACGCAGGACGCTTTATTACCCACTAATTATTCCGCAATCGATGGGTTATTCAAGAAATCATTTGATTTCGTTTTGCTTCTGTCTTTGAAGACGGCAAAATTCTCGGCTGAATACATGTGTGGAGAAAAAGTTACTCCATTGAGACAGGTGAAATCTCTAATGAAATCAATTGAACACTTTTGGGTTGAACAAAGACAAATTTACTAGAGCGCGGGCAACTTGTGACCTCTGGATTAACATGCTGGCGCTCCACCGACTGAGCTATCTAGCCCTAATGCTGGCAGTCTCTCCCTATGTTTACCCAGTCAGTTTCCCTCGTGGTTTATTACTTGAAATCATTTCGAAGTAAGAAAAAGTGTGTTTTTCTTTACACGTGAAAGACAGAGTCATATACAGTATCTCAACAAAGCATCCCATGCAAGGCGTTGAAAATCTGTTTATTTACAATTTGCAATGTTGTGACATCAGAGGGTATTCTCCAGAAGACAGCCAGTGTATACAGGGCCCAATTTCATAGAGCCGCTTAAGCACAAAAAGTAGCCACGTACAATAACACTTCACTTACCAGAATAAGGTTACCAGCCAAACTACCATGTCACATGTACAATTTGTGACTGGTATCCTGCTCATTTCAGTTAAGCAGACAATTTTTAAGCAATATTTTCTGCTTAAGCAGCTCTATGCTAATTAAGCCCTGGCCAAAACCTCTAGTACAAACAGGCTCTTCTCAGAGCAAACACGACTTTAAAAAAATGTATTACATGGTGCGTGTCGTGGCCGAGCGGATAAGAGCACCGGATCCAAGCTCTGGTATTTCTGATCAGCAGAGTGTGGGTTCGAGTCCCGGTCGTGACACTTGTGTTCTTGAGCAAGACACTTAACTATAATTGCTTCTCATCACCCAGGAGTAAATGGGTACCTGTGAGGGCAGAGATGGTTCTTGTGATTGATTGATGCTTGATGCGCTACATGCTTGATGCGCTACATATTTGGCAGCACAGGCTGTATACTCCCCAGGGAGCTGAGATGGTTAAAGGAATGACACAAAAATGGCCCAGTGACCAGGGGTAATAATGTTGAAGCGCCATGAGCGTCACTGAGTGACGGACCTGAGCGCTATATAAGAAGCCACTATTATTATTATTATTATTATTATTACTGCAAACCTTCTCTTATTAAGCCCTTTTCACACGAGAATCGGAAACTTACGTCCATCGTTTTGGGCGCCAGTTGTCTGTCCCAAAGGTTGCGGAGAAAGGAATGCTCGAACAAACTAACGACATTTCTCCCGCTGCGCATGCGTGATCGTTGTGTGATCGCATGGGACCTTGGTATCATAACGTGCGTCGTTTCACACGATCGATCTTGGCGATTCTAAACAGGGATGCGATTTTTGGAGGAGGTCTTGATCCCGGTTGTTTATAACGCGGGTCCCAGGTAATTTCATCAAACGGATTCCTTTCACACGACGCAAATTTGCGATTTCATGACACCGATGCGATTTCGTTGCAAACGACCATCGTTTAGAGCGCTCGTGTGAAACGGGCTTTAGACACAGAGTGCCTAGTCTGTGATAATGATATACCTGCACCTCTGGAAGAGGCAAAATCTAGCCAATCTTTTAAGTATTTATTTGGTGGTATTGTTTCATTTTCATTTCATTTGTTCTGGTTGTGAAGCCAAGGACTCTCAGAAAAGTGAACTTACATGTAATCACTGTACTAGCCAAGAACCTAATGGAGAGAAGAGAGGGAAGTCAAGGTAAGGACTGAAAACCCAATCCACATAGTGACCCTGGCAGGATTCGAACCCGGGTCCTGGAGGTGGAAGGTGAGGAAAGATATACTCTACACCAACCTGACCATGCACAACATGCCACTGATCATAAACGAACTTAAGTTGTGACCTCAACTTGTCCCATGTTTTCTTGGGTAGGGTTTTAACTACATGTGTGTGGGGGGGGGGGGGGGGGGGGAAACAAGCAAACCGTGGGATGATTGGAATATCAATATCACAAAGCTCCAACAGGTCTGTTTATTATATGCGATCAATTTCAAGGAAAGTATCACATGGAGTACATGTATGTGTACGATAAGTGATAATCAATAGTGGTAAGTATCTCCTGTTTTATCTAATAACGTTCATTCATGACACCCAACAGGAAATGTATACATGTAAAGACAACGCAAATCAGCGTTCAACAGAAACCCAGCTGTCTCAACAATACAACGTTTAGTCGTAAACTTAGACAAATTAGAATTTAAGTCAAAATACGACCGTAATCGACTTCGCGCTAAGGTGACACGGACTGTCACTTCCTTCCCTGTAAGAGCAAATTAGCAGCGAGCATGTCACCAGCTAGTCAATTTGGTGAATGGAAAACGGCAGAAATTACCCAACATTAGAGAGAGCGGGGAGAAAGCAGAGGCGTCTGACATTTATGGTTGAGCCATCCGGAGAACGATGTGAAAGCAGAGACAGGACAATGAGGAAAACGCCCCTCGGCTAAAGCAAGCGGATACGTCCAATGCTTGGCTACTTCAGTCGGGCTATGGACAAGAACTTACTTAGCCCGATACAGCCCACAATCACAGACTTAAGAGACTTGCATGGTGTAAATATATCAATATCTAAAGGGGGATAGTTACAGGACGGGAGCTGGCAGGGAGAACAAACCGTGTAAAGGTGTTTACAACCTTCAGGGATCACTACCTCAAACGCGACGGCACTTTTGGCAGGGCCATTTAAGGCAATGTATACCTTTGGTTTTTGGAACCGTTCGTTTGTTTCAATCCTATATAAATGTGGATATAACACAATAAAACTAACCTGTGAAAATTACATTTCAAAAGGATGTCGCGTTTTTGAGACATCGCCGAAAATCCGGAGCGAATATGTCCATGCAGGAAGAATAATCCCTAATAGAAATACACCATATGCAGAAACGCTTCTCAGGTTCAAATTTGGGGGCATAAAAACTGCTACCTTTATACATAACCACATTACTTCGAACTGAAATGTTTCTCAAATAATGCTTTATACAATATCGAAAGCTGCTATAGGCTTCTAACCAATAGGTTTTTGTTGCTTTTAAATTTAAGAGTGATTACAAAGCGTATACAGACCCTTTTAACTTATTTCGCACAGATTCATCAGTGGAACTACATGGACATTCCAATTTCTCGATTCCAAGTGACAGGATTGTTTCCAGTGTCTAATTTACTATTACTTAATACTACATGTACCATATTTAAAGGGTCTGTATACATTTGGTAATGACTCTGAAAATTAATGGCAATAAAAACTTACTTGGTTAGAAGTACAGCAGCTTTCGATAGTATAAAGCATTTTGAGAATCACTTCACTTCGAAGTAATGTGGTTATGGAAAAAGATATCAGGTTTTATGCCCCAAAACTTGAACCTAGGGATTACTCTTCCTGAGTGGACATATTCGCTCCGGTTTTTCGGCGATATCTCAAAAAACGCGACCACCTTTAAAAGTGAAAGTTTGACATACTAGTTTTATTGTATATATCTACGATTATATAGGATTAAAACAATTGAACGGTTCCAAAAACCAAACTTTGCCTTTAACATACAAATACCATGAGTACAGGTAAAAAATATACATTACATGTATATGTTTTTAATATATATATATGTTTTTGTAATTCTGATACATTTTATGAATTGAAAACAATCTTTCCTAAGACGTTAAGGTTTCATTATTGTTTTTATTCAGGACCTACATGTAAAAATGCACTTCATGGAGGCAAGGCAATTGCCTCCATGCCCCCTGGTCATAGCCTTGGTGCAACATCTTGACAGATGATGCTGCCTCCAGAAACAAAAACTACATGTACTTGTAACAAGCAAAGTGTTTACATGTTTTAAAAAACTGTTTTTGTAATTCTGAAACATTTTATGATTTGAAAA
The DNA here is from genome assembly GCA_037783415.1 of Leptasterias polaris. NCBI lineage: Eukaryota > Metazoa > Echinodermata > Asteroidea > Forcipulatida > Asteriidae > Leptasterias > Leptasterias polaris. The sequence continues at coordinate 1,261,003 of JAZGTN010000192.1, forward strand.
CAATCTTTCCTAAGATGTTCAATGTTTCATTATTGTTCTTATTCAGGACCTACATGTATACATGTACTTCAGTGAGCCAAGGCAGTTGCCTCCATGCCCCCTGGTCATAGCCTTGGTGCAACATCTTGACAGATGACGCTGTCTCAAGAAACAAAAATGACTTGTAACAAGCAAAGTGTTTACATGTAAATAAAAACTGTTTTTGTATTTCTGATACATTTTATGAATTGAAAACAATCTTTCCTAAGACGTTAAGGTTTCATTATTGTTTTTATTCAGGACCTAGACATGTAATTCAGTGAGCCACAGCAATTGCCTCCATGCCCCCTGGTCATAGCCTTGGTACAACATCTTGACAGATGATGCTGTAATTCTATCAGGAAACAAACAGGAAACAAAATTACTTGTGATAAGGAATCCGTTTGTGCCTGGTTGCTGGTTAGTGATAACTCAGTTCTATCTTTTAACCAACAAGTACTAATCATTGACAGGTTTTTGAGTCAAATGAAAGCTTGTAACTTTCTTGACTAAACAGGGCTCGAATGTAGGTGAAAAATCCACAAGACTATTATTATTACTTCTGGTATATTAAAACTATGCATGTGTAGGCTGGGGGCTACATTGCTACAAAGTTTGTAAGTTCAAAACAATAAAATGTACCTTAAAGGTGCTGTATACGTTTGATAATTGGAGCCTACTGATTGTGTTAATCCTATATAAATGTAGTATACAATAAAACTAACCTGTGAAAATTTCACTTCAAAAGGTGGTCGCGTTTTTGAGATATCATCACCGAAAAACCAGAGCGAATATTTCCACGCAGGAAGAATATTCCCTATAGGAATACACAATCTGAGAAGCGTTACGGCCATAACGCTTCTCAGATTCAAATTTTGGGGGATAAAAAGTGATATTTTTTCCATAACCGTAGTACTTCGAAGTGAAAAGTTTCTCAAAATGCATTACTATCCAAAGCTGCTGTACTTCTTACCAAGTAAGTTTTTATTGCCTTTAATTTTCAGAGTCATTACCAAAAGTATACAGACCCTTTAAATTCCTTCTTTACAAAAAGTTACAGATTTACACATGAAACAAAAACATAGCACAAATTTTAAAAAGAGAAAGCTGTACTTGGTTCAAAATACTGATGAACTAAGGTATCAGACTATTGTAGTAACTGTTTGTTTTGCACTCGGACAGATTGTTACCGTTTCTTAAATGATATTGCACACTACAATCCCGTGGCTCGGGTTAACCCTGACGGAAAACGTCCAAATCTTTCAGCTTTGTTGCAAAGCTGATGCAAAGAATCTTTTCTGCAGTAATGGAGTAACACTAAATTGCATTTAATAATAAGCGCATGATCGTAATTAACACAACCCAAGCCCAAAATAATTTTAAGAACACGCTTTCGAATAATCTCCAATTAGTTGACATGAGCTCCAGTTAACCCTGCATTCCTTACTGGGGGCTGCATACTCTGTTAATGGTCGTATGTTAAACCCTTATAAATTGTTAATAAGTCTGGAATGGATAATTATAATTCTCTTCATAGTTTGAGCAAATTAGATCTCATTGCTAGCTTTACGATAAATCTGATCACCATGTGTATCCCATTTGAGGTCAGAACTAATTAAGACGCCAAGAATCTTAACATGAGATCGACAGTGTGGAGATCAGTGGATGAAAATTGTAGAGGAGGAAGCTGAGCGATATTCTTCTTAAAGCATGCAGTCATTGTTGCATATTTATCTGGATTGATTTTCATATTGTTTTAAATATTATTTTGAATATATTGAGAGTTTACCAGATTCAAAGTCAACACTTGAACATAATTTTTGTTTTTTTATATTAAAAAGTGAGGTATTGTTATTCAATTGTAAAACACAAAACCACCGGATTTGTACGATCATTAGTTCACTAGTTCATGATCATTAGTGTACTCAGAATAACAAACACATTATCATCCAACTGAAATCTTAAAAAATATCTCATTAATTCTTTTTTGTGTTTAACAATTTTTAAGTTATTCCAATTTAGAGAAGGGCAGACTGGATTTCACATACATGTAGCAAATGTGAATTTGACATACTGTACAATTGTAGCAAATTGAGGAAACCGGAGACCAGAAATGCTTTTTTTCCACCTTGAAGGCGGTCCTTAAGGGACAAGTCCTGCAGTACTTGGTTACAATCAATCAAAAATCAGTGTATTTCATTATATTGTCATCACAACGTTCAGATCGGGCTTATTTCTATAGACTGTGCAAGTCTCGCGCGTATTCGAACGAGAAAACACGTCAAACGAAGAACATTTTTTTTTCTGAAATCAAATCTTTGTTTTAAATTATATCTCATGACAAAATCTGAACAACAAAAATAAATCATACAATTTTATGAAATTAGTTTTAGCTTTTTAAAAAAATACGCCAAAGTGTGTTAATTATTATTAAAAACAAATTAAAACTCTGGGACAAGGATGCTTTTTTGATGTTAACTTTTTAGAAACCCCTTACGCAGATTCGTGAAGGTCAAACGGGTTTTAAATTGACCCGTATCGCAGTTTAAAGAAGAATTCCGACGCCTCAACACCATAGACTGCAATGAAAAGGATTCGCTTTGCAATTACATCATCTGGCGATTATAAACGCGCATCCAAAACAAGCTTTTACATAAGTTTTATGATCGGAGGTGAGCACAAAATTCTTAATTTTTTGCAATAACCGGAAGCTGAGGTCAAGTTTAATTCTCGGGTTTTCTTCGTTATATTGTTGAATTGGTTTTACTTTCATATTTTGTTATCACTTAGTATTACATTCCCAACAACATGTATAATTTTCTAGGTCATAAACTACGTTAAACTAAAATAATTGACGAAACAAAATCTCGCCCACGTAAAACTCCATATGGTTGGGACCACTATGGTCCCGGAAGTTCGAATGCGCGCGAGACTTGCACAGTCTATTGGGGCAATCAAAATAAGCAATGGTGATTTGGGGGAAGGGGGTGTCTACTTTCAAGACTTTTGACAGTATTTCAGATGAAAATGAGAATTGGTATTGACCCCTTTGCCAGGGCTTGAATTTAACATTGGACTGCAGGCCTGAGGCCAGTGATTTTAGCGTCCGGCCAGTAAACTCATGACCAGACAAGCCTAATGGTCTTGTGTTTTTCCAATTGAATAATAATAGGCCACCTCATTGTGTAATATCTTTGTGAAAAGCTGTTGACTATAGACCATGTTACCTTTGTTTACAGAGTAGTGACCTTGTACATTCTAATGCAATTCATGACGGGCAAGATACTACACAGGCTATATGGGAAAATTTACATTTTGTGTCATAATTTTCACATAAATTCAAACTTTACAAAAGCAACAGCTGTACAGCTTTCGAGATGTCCCCCCTTTCTTCATATCAAAAGTTGAGACAAATCAGACAGTGCAATCTCCATAAAACATAAGATTTAGCGTATTCTTCCATTGAGCTGTGTACAAACTGTGCCTGCCGGAAGTCCAGGCTCTGTGGCTCTTTTGTAAACATGTGATGTCACAGGTCACATGGTCTATATGAGTCTCATCAATAACTTCAAATTTTGTCTTGAGTATGGATGTATTTTTAAACATAAAACAAATATCCAAGAAGGAAATGACTAATAACCTTTTGTTTTTGCCTTCTCCTTTTCCCACACAGTTATCCACTTTATTAGTCTGCCCTTCATTGTATTAACTAATTATTTACCTCTCTTCTAACCTTCCATTTTGTCCTTTGTGTTCCCAACTTCTTGTGGTCCCTTCATAACCCCCCCCCCCCCCCCTTTGTCTTCATAATCCCTGCTTATCCCCTGCCTTCTCTGAATGCTTTCTGCTTTTCTCCCTCCACTCTCTCTATTCATGTATTTCCACTTGACTACCATAATTTTCGGATTATAAACCTTTTTTTAAAACTCCTGCGGTTTATTGGTTTATTCTCTGGGCGGCTTATACGGAATATGGAAGAGAAAAAAACAGCATTTTTATAAAGAAAGATCGTTTGTAAAATGTTCTAAATAAAAACAATGTTCTTAAACGATAAAAAATCCTGCAAAACATGCCTGTGTGGTGACAAAATCCTGTTGAAAATGCCTGTTGAAAATCCCGCCTCATTTGTATTCCGTGTTGCCTTTATAAAACGTTTATCAACCGCCCTATTGTTAGAGTTCAGTCCCCCCTCAGAGATGAACAATCAGCGAAACTCGAGTTAGACTAGACTGGTCCCCTGTCTATTTATCCCAGCGATCTCCATATGCTGATATATCTCCGATGCTCCATATGCGATCTCCATACGCTAAGCTTGGGCGATATACCACGATATTATCGAAAATCGCAATACAATTTGTTAAACGATTACGATATCGTGTCTGGTTTTTTAAATCGCAATATCGGCAAATCGCGGTTTTGATGAATGATCGCGATGCATTTCCTAATCGAGATGATATGAGCTGTTTAAAGGCACCGACTGCAACCGCAAGATTCCCTACTATTGATCCCCGACTGGGATTCTTCGAAAAGACCGACATCAAACAGACGGTCTCATACAGACCAACATCAAACAAACGAAAACTGTGCGGTATTGCTCACGCACGTACATGTATAAAAAAAAACTTTCCTCCGACCACGAGGTGATTTCTCACAAAGGGAATTTCCCTTGCCTTTTCGTTCCCACAGCTACACGCCGCCATTCCTTCACCCCCTAACTATAAAGTTTACCACGTTAGGAGCATGCAAGTACATCTGCGGGATCGAGGTGATGAATACTATGGCAGTGCTGTGAGAAGCACTACGTCATAATTATTCACGCGATCGGCCAATCGGAAAGCTGTGAGAAGCACTATGTCATAATTATTCACGCGATCGGCCAATCGGAAAGCGGCCGGTCAGGAATCAGCCAATCAGCCTGTGCCAATTGCGCTCGTGGTGCTTCGGGTAACATGAAGAATAAAACCATGGTTAGAATGGAGAGCCTTACAGCCTTTATAAAATTTCCTTACATCAATAAGCCAATTCGCGGCACTTCAGTTTTAACACTATTTTAAAATCTGAAGTGGGTTCCCTCATCAACTCACGTCACAAATTAACCGCGATATCATCGAATATCGCGATATATTTTTGACGATGTATCGTGAATGAAAAAAGCAATATCGCCCAAGCTTACCATACGCAGTTTTGCGAACTTCACTTCCGTGTTTTGAGGTTATAGTTTTTTTAACATTTTGGCCGCGGTTTATACGCCCGCGCTGTTTATACGCTGACACCTAAATATTTTTTCCATATTTTGGAGCATTGCGGTTTATACGCCGGGCGGTTTATAATCCGAAAATTACGGTACTCTTGCAACTCTTGTCTGCTTGTATGTGTGTTGTAGGGTCGAAACGTCAGGCCACTAACTTATTTTTTGCATTTATACCACAGGTCCTTTTGGTTGGTAAGCAGTTTGCAACAGCTAATTCCATTTTCTCATAAAACAAATGAGATGGATCTTCTCTCAGTGCTTGTTCAGCTCATTTTGATTCTTGTCATGTAAAATAAATTCTGGTCCACTAAAGATTTTGGGCTACAAGCGCTGCAGTCTTGTGGATTGTCTCCCCAAATTCGAGCCCTTCTTGCCAACGTGCAGCACACTTACTTGCATCTATCCTGTCTGCCATTTTGGGAGTCAAAGTGTACACAAAGGAAGTGAACCCCCAAAATGGTGGAAATAGTTGACGCGCATTTTGCGGAGGTGCATTCCGCGTTTGCAAGGGGGTCAATAGGTAAGAATATTCTGTGTGCCTTCAGATGAAAACTAATTATTTATTTTTCAACGATAACCAAATCTCACGTAAAATTCACTGACTGAAATAATTTCTGAGAGCTCCTCAATAATGGGTCGGTAACCACAAGCAGTTCGTGAGATAGGAACATCTTTTGAAAATTAAGTGTGCTCAAAATACACCGCCTTTATTTTATCTCCATGTAATGGAACTTGGTCTTAGAATTCTATTAACATTATTAGATTTGTATGCTTCAGCATAAGTCAATTTCCAATAAATTTAAAGGAGAATTTGTGTTACTTTGATATTTCCTGCCATCTTGAAACTAAGCCCAACCAAGCCAACAAATAGCTATGTCACTGCGGAACAGACGTACTCGCAAAAATGCTTGAACCTAATGACCAAATCTTACACAGGTTTCCCTCTAGTTGGGGTTGCCAAAACGCGTCCCCTGAACTGTCTTTAACTTGCAAAATCACAACCCAGCGTGCTTGGTACTGGAGGGTGTCGACTGTCGGAGAGGCATTGATTAGTGACTTTTGTGCAATTTAACCCCATGTTTCTGAAGACGTATCTTTTTAATGAGCATTTCACCTAATCTCCAGAGTTTGGATCACTGTTCTATCTGCTGCTGTTTATATATGCAGCATCCCTTTTTCAACTTTTCTTGCTTTTGCACCTTTTGAAGACACCCACAGAGGAACTTTATTATTAGAGCAAGCGCCATGAGCACTTTCGTTCTGGATAACGGCATTATCAATTATGTCTAACTAGCAGTGCAGTGTAAAACAGCCATTTGGTCAACCAGTTTTTCAACCGACAGCAGCATCTGGACTTGACGCTATTTGATGTACAAGACCAGGGATGAAATTGTATGACAATCTGAAATCCTGACGATTTGACAACAGCTCCCTCTTGGTGTGGAGGATGAACCCCAATGGGTTTTACAGGATGTTACATTATAGAGACTTTACAGACTCTCGACATCATTTCAAACAGATATCTGAGAGTTTGATTATAAAAAGAACAAAGTCTTTTCATCTCTGAGGTGGTGGCAGTTTTTATCCTTTTTCAACAGAATCTGAAGGAAGATCTAAACCAAATCCGGAAATCGGAAAAAAAACATTACTAATACTAATCTAAGGCCTACTTTGCCAAGTAGATTGGTCTGCCATGCACAACTTCTCTGATGACAAATAAAAAAACAGCTCTAAAAATAAAACCAAACTAATCTGGCGATTTCTCTTTAATACCAGTGCTTCAGATGCAACTCATATTAGCAGCCTGCGTGATTTGGTGTTTATTACAGTTCGCTCATGAAACCGACAGACAAGAAATAACACTCTCTCTTTTATTTATGTTCGACTGAAAAACAATTTTCAACATTATTTTTGTAACGGAATACCACGCGAGGAAATCAATGAATTTGAGGGTCTCTCCAGTTTGCGAGAATATTTTCTCGTTAAAGTCGATACTTATTGCAGTTTTGACACACGTGCGTTGGCAGCAGAATGCGTGTTCGTGGTGCTTTTGCTATTGTGAAGTTGTTTTAACTGCGACCAGATTTAAGACAGGAAAAATACTTGACTTTGTGTTGTGTTTGCGGCGTCCCGACAACACCAATTATTAAACCGAACAGATTGTGTCTATTTCTTGTTGTATTCACATGTTTTACAACTGACCCAAAACAGGGCTCTCGCACCATGAGATCTCGTGTGATTCTACAATGTCATACGTTCTTTAAATAGACCACAGCAGTCTACTTTATGCTAAGATTTTTTTAAACTGTATTTTGTATTTGTATTTGATTCCAAAACTGGAACAAACCATTAATCATAATAATAATTTTGGGTTGAACAAGAAAAAATTGACTAGAGCGGGATTTGAACCAACGACCTCCGGATTGACGTGCCGGCGCTCTACCAACTGAGCTATCTAGCCCTATGTTGGCGGTCTCCCTATTTTGTCAATATCCTTGTTTGGTGGGTGCCAGTCAGAAGCCATTCAACAGTAAACTGCCATGTAGCCAAGGATCACACCCAAGTATACGATACAACCATAATAATAATGAGCATTCCATGCGTTCTACTTTGTAAACAAAATCACAGCACTAGCAATGAAGTGAATCGGAAGAATACACACAAAACAATTAATAAATTAATTTAGGAATCAGGTAGGGCTTAAGTAATTCCTTAAATTTTGCACATATGAGTTAGCAGACTTTTGTTTCATTTCTTAGCAGCAAAGACCGTAAAAGTTTTGTCTCCAGCCCATTGCGAGTTCTTGGGTATGTTAATTGGAAAGGGTCCAAATTGATGAATAACAGCATTCAAACAAAACTTATGAAAAAGTCCGCATTTTAGATGAAAACATTTCCAAACAGAATTTAAAAACAAGCGTTCAGATTACAACTCATCAACCAACTTTCCTTCTACACCATTTCTTTAATGATTACCACTCCCAACTCCCCATCCCCAACAAATCAAAAAAGAAAAAAATCATTACAGATTAAGAGTAAGCGGTCCATTACACAATTGAAATGTTTTTTTCCCGAGCATGTTATTGAGATGACATCTTAAGCAATGCCTAAGTGAGGGGAGGGATGAAAGAGGCATGAACAAAAAAAGCGTTTGATTTATGCGCTGACCGCCCGCCGACGACAACGGTTAAACAGCCAGTTAGGATTCCCAAAGAAAGAGGCCCACAGGTACCCTATCAAATGTCTTTATCGTCTCTCTGTCTTATTGATCACGGCCCGGGAGTGCACACTCTCTTATTAACATTCATTTTCCGAACCGAGGTAGCTGGCTTTCTGACAACTCACTGGCATGCTTTGATGTAATCAATATTCTTATAATGTACTTCTCTGTTCTTCAAGTACAGCGTCACATCGCTGGCAAAATTATTTTTTCGGCCGATTGTTTTTTTTCTTCTTCTTTTTATTTCGCCGAAGTGGACAACTGATAGGGGTGTGTCTGTCCTTTGTACCCGATCTCACCCCCCGTGAAGAATGGAGAAGAAAAGAACACGGCAGACCTCAGTGCTTTCATAAACAGTAGCAATTTTGGTTGTCATTGATTTGGACTGGTGCGTCACAAAGGGTACCGGAGTATCACATCTCAGCCCGTTTGTTTTTACTGTGCCACGCCACTGTCTACTCCCGTTGATATCACGCTTGCTGTCTTGAGTATCGCGCCTGTCAAAGGATGCTTTTTTTTCAATTTGGCACGTCCCTAAACAACTCTCCGGCTTGGGGGAATTGATTGTCAGGAGTGTGCGGCTATTGAATTTAAGACCCCTGTACAGTTGACTCTTGATAATAATGTCATTCATATCATTATTCCAGAATGTGACAACGACTACATATATCCAAATATTTGTTTTAAGTGAGCGTTCGATTCTCACACTGTTCCACTTCTATTGTGGGATGCGTTTTTCTTGGCTCCATTATTATCAGAATAATGCGGAATCATGCAAAGAAGACACTTCACAACTATCATTTTTCGCATAACAACCCTTTGTGAGTTTCATAAGATGGTTGAACTCTTTGATGAAGAAGAAAAAAACTTGTTACGTATGTCACAAGCTCAACAATAAAATGGCATGTCATTGGGTAGTAGTTGTGCTAAGTTTGTGAATAAATGCATATTTAATTTAGATAAAGCGTCATTCATTTAAAGATCAACTTGAACAAAACAAACATTATTGTTCTTTTGTTATAAAAAAATAACAACTGTGTAATGGTTATATATATCCTTGAGTAAAACTCAATAAAACTTGTTTCATAATGTGACAAAAAAACACCACATTTTATTCAGTGTCACTCTGGGCAAAAACACTTGAGTTTTACGAAAAGCCCCTAAACAACTAGGAATCAAAGCGGCACTGTGACCGCACATGATGGACTCGATCCAAACAAGACAATGGAAAATGCATAGCAACGAAGATAAACAACCTTCATCCAGTCCGTGTTTTGACATATTTTACGTCACAACACAGACTGGTTTTTGATGGTTTTCTAAGGCACTGGTACTTCAGTGTTGATTTCACATTGCATTTTGATGGGTCCTTGTTGGGTACCATGCAGGACGCCGCCAAACAAAACAAAAGTTCAAAAAAAAGAGAAGGGAGGGGGGCTAGTTTTTCCGATCAAATTTCAACAAAATTACAGGGAGGAAAACTTAATACAAATAACTTAACACAAAATAAACAATTGTTAATAGTCAAAGTGATTTGAGTGATTTCATTCAAGATGATCTTTTAGCACCATCAGTACAAACTTTTGCAAACAATAACAACATCCCAGATTTTCAACCCTCCCAACACCATATGCAGCAACCAACCATCCATTTAGCAGATCAAGCTCATCACATACCACAGTAGGTCATATCCCCGAGTTACACTTTTCTGTTCCCCAAATTCTGTTGAACAGTTCACCAGACCACTCAGCCACTAAAATTTTATCGGAATATATATCAAGAAATTGAAAAATTTCAATATTTTTACCTGTTTTTTGTGGAGGTTTGACATATTTTTTTCTGTGTTAACAATTCCTTTATTTCATCTAACTTCATTAGGCTTTGGATTGTGCTGAGGTGCTGTGAGGGCACGCATACATTATTGGTTTTTATCAAAGACCAATTTTGCGCTTTTAGTGACCCAAATATTTTTTATTTTTTTATTTGGGGTCGAACAAAGAAAATTTGACTATTATTTTTATGAAACAGCAGAAAGGGCTTATTTCGATTGCGGAAAGCACTGGTGATTTGTTGGAAACTCAAATGCTATCTCCTCGAATTCGACATTATTTCAGCCGGAAACATTTCTGCGGAGGATTCAAACTTGTATGCTTTAAAATCAGTGATACATCACTGGGGCAATGGGGGAAAATTTTCCCCCATGGTCCTTGGTCATTGCCATGGTGCCCCTTGAAATGTTCCAGTAGTAATTTTGAAATCCCTCAAAGAGGTGTCCTTTCACAAGGAAAAACTTGCCTTGCCCTTACAAGAACCAGTATCACGCCTGCAGTGAACTTTCTGATTAAAACAAAACAGTCTAATTTTTAATAACTATAAATCATATACTGTTTATTCAGCAGAATAAAACCTATGATATTATTTTCTGTGTTTGGTAAGGGGGGGTGGATAGAGACTGAAAGTAGACTTTGCATTAGAATTAACACCTTCCAAAAAGCAACTGAATGTAATCAATGTAGGCTTAGCGCATTAACCATGCAAAGGGAGTAGTTACAGCATTGTGCGGAGGCCCAGGGTACACATGTTAAACCAATCACACAGGCATGTAGTTAGAACTTACATGTAATCATGCCTTAATACAGCCGGGTCAATGGCATACTAACAACCGCTATGCTCTCCTTACATCCCTGGCGCTACGTTATTACCGTGGACTGATTACGCTTTTATCAAGTGGTTCAAGCTCATTTAAGACTGTAGATTTTATTAAATCAATATCCAGTAGGGCTAATATATTGTGCTTAAGTGCCGAGCCCACGGGCAATGCCAATCAAGGCTTGCACCGTTGCTTCAATAACGTTGTACGTGTACGAGCATACAATCTGGTCGTAAAAAAAGCACAAAATGAAGATGAACAATAAGTGGGGCGATGGTACAATGCAGTCGTCTAAACCTCACAAATGCTGTATACGATCGAAAAAGCTTCAAAGTATCTCAAGTCACACAAAAAGTGGTTTAAATGGAAGCTTTTTTCTTTAATCTTAAAGCCGAATTTTGCCAAATATCAACTTGCAAAATAGCTACAAAATGAAAGTTAAGACATAAAAAGTAATTCACTTCGACAATCCCAACAAGTAGCCTTGACTTCATTTCATGAAAGAACCACAGCAACTTTTTTTTCCCAGCAGAGAAGGTCGCTACTAGCGAAGGTCGCTACTACATTACAAGGTAAACAACTATGTCTGTTTGACTATGGACAAAGGCAAGGAGCGCTTATGGAATAGGGTCGATTCGAAAAACTGTGCGACTTCCATACTTTGCCCAGGAGAGGCAGTATTCGCAGTGTTTCGTGGGGATATTGTTGACGATTTCTGGCCATCGCGCTGCCATGCCACGGAACGACCCAATTGTTTATGAGTGTTTGTTTTTTGTGAAACCCATGCAGGTAAAGCAGAGGTGTAGTGTTTCTCTGCTGTTTACAGCAGAACGTATTTTTGTGAGGCAGGTGCATGTTTTCCCCATTTCATGTCAGCCATTTCAAGGTCCCGAACTGAATTGAGAGTGTGATTTTTTTAGCTGATCGCTTTTCGCAAAAAATTGTGGTAAACTCCGGAGGCCGCACTGTAATGTAAATCAACCAGAATAGACCGATCCATTAAGCCCCGCCTCCTTACGAGTTGACCAATCACAGCCCCGAAACCCGATCACCATTAGTGCAAAGCTCACCAAACGGCTCAAATGGTGATCAGATTTCGCGGTTGTGATTGGTCAATGAGAAATGGGCGTGGCTTAATGGATCGGTGTATTGTTGTGGGTGCTGAGGGCTTGTTTAGTGTTTGTGGCAGTTCTGTCTCTTGCATCTTAATCATGGTTAACCCATCATATTTTTTTTCATTGCATGTAATGAAACTGAGGCCATGAGTACAAAATAGCCTGGCCCCCTCTCTGGATAGAAGAATCCACACTCAAATGCAATACTTGCATACAGAGAACCAGACAAGATTTGTCTTACTGGACTGCTAGACTGCACTGCTTTAATGTAATCACAAATCAATGCCAATGTAAATGATCCTCATGCATGTGCCATACATTTATATGCCTTAATTAAGTTACCACAAGACTGGCAGCAAAATGACGATGTTAACGCGATAATGGAGAGCTGTTTCCTTGAAACCTATCTTGGGTGACCAGTGCCCCACATACATGTACTGCCTGCTAACAGTAACAGCTCCAGACAAAAATTGGAATTTATAATCAACTGGTGGCAATCCTAGCAGCATCTCAATATGGTGAGCCCTCTATTGACCATTTCTGCTTAATGATACAGGCCGAAGGTACATGTGTACTGTAATAATAATAATACAAAATTTGTAAAGCACCATCTATCTATGACCAAGAATATGCCGAGGTACTGGAAGAAGGAAACAATTAAGAAAAGTAAACATTGCAAGACACTTAGATTGTCAAAGTGTACAAAGGATGTAATTAAGAGCACATAAAGAGAGATTTTCACACTAGCTTCGTAAACAAAAAGAGTGGATAAACACAAACATAGAGTCTGTCATAAGCAATGCCGACCAATTGTGTTTTAAGCAGGCTTTTGAAAATGTCCAGAGATTCTGTAGCTCGGACATTCAAAGGTAAAGAGTTCCTGAGTTTGGGAGCGGATACTGAAAAGGCACGTTCACCATAGGATGTGATGTGGTTGTTTTTTGGACAGTTAGATGAAGTTTGAATGTGCGTCAGATTCTGTTTCGATCATAGAGTTGTGTGTCAGCCCAAGGCCAAAGCATACACCTTATGTGGGAGCTCTTTTTTGTGTAGTCCCTTTGTTGCAGCATGGAGGTATAACAAAGCAAACAGCCACACGTTGAAGTATTGTCATTTTGATGTGTTTCTAGTTTTTCAAAACCTTCAGCTTGGGGCCAATTTTCTTTATTGATAACTAGGAAAAATTCAGAAGTGTACAAATATCTAAATAAAGCGAAAGTAGTTGTCCCGGCTGATTTCCTACCTCTAGCCCAGGTACATGTAGTAGTTAAAAAGAAGGACAGTTCTTTTCAGTCTCCCGAATTCCGAGTAATCTACTCCGCGGCAGTAGAATAATTGGCAAGACAAGTTCTCAAAGAACAAAATCTACCTAGCAAGTAGATATACACATGGTGTTACCGCAAACCAAATATAAACATCTAAATAGCATTGATAAACAAACACATTACAAACAAGATTACATAGCATTCCGGTAAAAAAAAATTGCGCTCAAATAGCTGTTTCTGCAGCTTTATGAAATTGGGCCCTGGCGCTCGAGTCATCAGGGTGGGGGGGCTCAAACACTTCATTATAATAACTTCCTCTCATCACACAGGAGTCAATCGGGGCCAGCGATTGACTAAAGCCTGACTGCATAACATTCCTGGCAACAAAGACCGGGTACATACTCCCCAGGGGAGGTGAGATGGATCAATAGTAAAGTATCAAATGGACAATGATCGAGGTAATCATGTTCAAGTACCATGAGGACAACGCTCGCCCGGATACTGGATGATAACGAGAAGAACTCAACGCCAACCTGAAGATCACACTTGCCTGGTAAACACAGGCGACACTATGATCTGGGGGGCAGGTGGTGCAGCTGATAACACATCTTTGATTGATGGGGGGCATCTCATTCCCCGCACAGAGTATCCATCATGACATGACAGTCTCCACAGCTTTATTTCACTGATGCAAAAAAAGAAAAAAGTTGATGATATCGTCTCGACATCTAAGATCCTCTCCTTCCAAAATCTCATTTATCAAAACCTTAGTCTGTGGGATTCCGCATCCCCTACAGCATGCTGTCGTCTACACAGAGTGGTGTCCTCTTACATGTTCACAGGCCACCTGTACCATAATCCCCGGCAAAGAAACTTCACGAGAAAGACGTTCTAATCATTACCAGTTTATAGCAAACACGAATCTGGTGTGCGGCGTATTACAATTAAAAGATCCAGTGACTATAATTCACAGGCAGGTTGGCAGGTGCAGAAAATCGCGGGGAATCGCCATCACAAAATTTATCAGTCACTTAATTATGCATGGCCACAATTTGAAAACAGCGTTGAGATTTGTCCGCTGGACAGGAAAATCACTACTAATCAATCAAAACTAGTGTGCTGCTAAGAAATTCTTTCATGATGAGAATAGAACAAAATGAGCCGGTTTGGCTGGCCAGGCAGCATTCTCCTGTAGGCAATTCTACAGAAACTCTTGAAGGAAACCGATACCCGGTTTTCAGAATTTTATTTTCTCAACTTGGTATGATGAGAGAAAATCATTACAAGTCAAGAGGCAAAAAGCATTTATGAAAAACATGTGTGAAAACAGGGGTGTCTGAATGTGTTGTAAACATCCTGTTTTGAACAGGGTGTCATCATGCCGCCATCTTCGAGGTAAAACACTGATTTTAGATTTGTTTTTTTAAATTATGAGAGATCGGCTAATATCACAAGGCCACGGACGGCCACTTCAAGGTGAGAGCTACACTTAACTTATTTGGGCTAACGACCCAAATCAACTGTCACCAGGGACATGTTTCCACCTACTCCTGGGGCTGAAACAGGGTTACCCCCTTCACAGTCTTTAAGGATGTACATGTAGGCATGGGTTTCACCCACTAGGAGCCTGGCTGGTAGAGCTGAATGCACTAACTTCCCAACTTTTTACAAAGCAATTATGGCCAAGTGCCTTGCTCAAGGGCACAGGTGTCATGACCCGGATTATGATGATGGAAACAATGGAACCACACAGGCACTCAGAATGGGCGATTGAACAATCTTTTTACTTCTAGATGAGGGCGCCCTGCTCCAATGATGTCATGTGCATCAGGTATAGTGAGGAACACCCCAACTTATCTTTCATTTATATGTAAAATAACATTCCGCTAGCAATTTGAACAACAACAAAGAATTTCAATCTCACCAAAATGTTGACAGCTGAGTCCAAATTCTGATTGGAATTCTGTTCTATTCCTCAAGACATGAATATTGGACAGCACCAG
Organism: Leptasterias polaris; assembly: GCA_037783415.1. Lineage (NCBI taxonomy): Eukaryota > Metazoa > Echinodermata > Asteroidea > Forcipulatida > Asteriidae > Leptasterias > Leptasterias polaris. The sequence continues at coordinate 1,276,524 of JAZGTN010000192.1, forward strand.
TAGGTACAAGAATTGACACAAAACTGTGGGCCATGAAGCCGAGTTGCTGGTCACCCTAAACAGTGGCCTGCTGGACAAATGCTAGTTAAAAATTCCCTCCAAGTTTTTCCAGTTGTTGAAGCTCGACACCTTCACAAAACTACTTGTAAACTGCTGCCTAAACATATACAATTACAGTCCCATTCAAATGACACTGTTTCGAAAGGAAATCTTCTAATGTTGTCCAGTGACAGGGCTAACAAACTACTGAGATAACCAGCCAACTGGTCCCGCTAGCTTAACACTGAAAAAGTTAACGGCACATCATCCCGACTCTCTGTAACATATTTGGGGTTCAAATGGGTTAGGACGTGCTGGGGTGGATTGGAAAGTTGAGCAGTTCCACTCCCACTGAAGTATCCCTTTGCATAGCACGGCGTCTCAACATTAGCCTCTCCTAACCAAATCCTACTGTCTGGCTACCCGTGCCGACCCTGTTTTTACTGAACGACAGAGGGTGTCAGCGTGTTCCTGGCGCTATAACCAGGTGCTCCGGGTAGGTGGAGCTCGTCAGCATTGTCAGTTCACCTAGGAGAGGGACAACTCTGATTTCAAACCCGGGTAGGTAGTGCTCGTCAGCCTTGGTCGGCTGTCTGCCTAGGAGAAGGACAACTCTGATTTCAAACCCGGGTAGGTAGAACTCGTTAGTCTTGGTCGACAGTCTACCCCCAATGGGGGGTAGGAAAAAATTCCTTTTTTCCGTCTGGCGTCGTTACCCCATCTTTTGCAGCGGTCCAGTGAAGAGGTTTTACCTTGTTTCTGGACTAGGCGAAGTTCTGCCAGTTTTCCCCTTTCCTTCTCATTCCTATCTTTCCTTCTATCTCTTCTCAGTTAGTCTAGACCCCATTTACTTGAAACTTGCCCTGGACCCTCCCTGGATCATCTGAGCTCCGCCTCTCCGAAGGGTACCGGAAATAAACATGTTGCAGGGCATGGCCGCCTGGTAGTACAGGATCCCGAACTCAGTGGTAATGCTCTGAGAGGCTGATCTATCAACAGGTGAAAAATGTCGAGGTGGTTGTACTGCCATGGACATGCATGGATTGGTGGTCCGTGCAGCCACTTTCGGTTGCATTCCTGAGGCCATCGGGGTGACATTGTTACGACAATGTGTTCGCACGAGTTCGATTGGTTCCTCTGAGTGTTTTGGGCGGACTTCAAACCAAAGACTAGCTGAGACTCTTTTTCTCCAATAAATGCAAAAATCATGACTACACAAACAAAGAATAAAGAAACCTTACCTGCTCGCGCAAATCCACCTGCCCGTGCGCGGCGTTCAAAGCCTCTTGGTATTGCCTTTTCCAATATCAGGGGCTTTCGTTCCAACTTCACTTCCGTTCAGTCTTTTGTTCTCAACAACTCTCCTGATTTTCTAGCTCTATCTGAGAGCAGACTGAATTGTGACATTTCTTCAGACTCTTTCAAGTTACCAGGATATATCTTTCATCGCCTTGACCACCCTCCATCACATGGTTTGGGTGTCTATGTCAAAGAAACTCTCCCTTTAGCCCGTGAAAGCAATTTGGAATGTAACAACCATGAATACATGTGCTTTCGTCTTTCACTTCTCCATTCAACAACCTACCTGTTTTTCCTGTATCGTTCACCTTCATCATCATCCTGCGCTGTGCTTGATGCTATCTCTGATAGCATTGACTCTGCTATTTCTCAGCACCCTTCTGCTCAAGTCATGGTATTTGGTGACTTTAATGTCCATCACAAGGAGTGGCTGACCCATTCTCGTAATATTGACATTCCTGGTATAGCAACACATAATTTTTCAATCTCCCAAAATCTTACTCAGATCGTTTCATCACCTACTCACATTCCGGATCGTGCTTCCGATGGAAGGTACTTGCTTGACCTCTTCTTGTGTTCTAACCCAGATGACTGTGTTGCCAAAGTCTTGCCTCCAATTGGTAACTCGGATCACTCGATTGTCTCTGTTTCCGTCTCATATTCTTCTCCAACAACTACATTTCAGCCTTTTCATCGTACTGTTTTTCAGTTTGGAAAGGCTGACTGGGATGGTTTTCGATGTTTTCTCGCAGATGTGCCGTGGTCGTGGATTCTAAGTCTTGGTCCTGATTTGGCGGCAGATGAGTTATCCCAATGGATTAACCTTGGTATGGAGATTTACATCCCCTCGCGTACCTACCAGATCAAGGCCCATTCTCAACCTTGGTACACTCCGGCCTGTGCTGCAGCAATTGCCCATCGTAACCATTTTTTTAAGAAGTATCATCTTTTAGGAACTTTGGACAGTAAGCGTCTTTTCCATGAAGCTCGAAATCGATGTAAGAGAGTTTTAGAGGATGCTAAGAAGCAATATGCCAACTCTGTTGCTAGTTCTATTTCATCACAGCGGCTTGGTTCAAGGGACTTTTGGCGAATTGCCAATAGTGTACTGAACCGCAACAAGTCCTCCATTCCTCCTCTTTTTCATGGACCCGAAGTTCTTACTTCTCCTCAAGATAAGGCAAACCTTTTTGCTGACAACTTTGCATCTAACTCCACACTCAATGATGAGGGGCATCCACTTTCTGCCTTTCCATCTCGTACAGCCACTGTTGTATCTGAACCTCTTATCACTCCAAAGAAGATTGCCCGGATTATTAATTCCTTGGATGCCTCCAAGGCTACTGGCCCTGATGGAATCCCTGTAATTGTTTTGAAAATGTGTTCCCCTGAACTTTCATCCATTCTTGCCAAGCTGTTCAATATGTGCTTGGCAGTCTCTGTGTTTCCTTCATCCTGGAAAGTGGCATCCGTTGTCCCTGTCTTTAAGGGTGCTGGTGAGCGTTCTGAAGCTACTAATTATCGTCCTATTAGTCTGCTTCCCATAATAAGTAAGATCTTTGAATGCTTCGTCAATCAACAGCTCCTTGGATACCTGGAGGACAATGACCTTCTAACTGACTGCCAGTTTGGGTTTCGCCATTCCCGCTCAACTGGTGACCTGCTTTCCCTAATTACCGATCATTTTAGTAGGGCTTTAGATCGCAGGGGTGAGGCTCGTGTTGTAGCATTGGACATCTCCAAGGCCTTCGACAAAGTATGGCATACTGGCCTGCTCCACAAGCTTCAGTCATATGGTGTGTCAGGAAGAATGCTATCTATAATCTCTGCTTTCCTTTCCAATCGCAAGTTGAAGGTTGCCCTTGAGGGTCAATCTTCTCCTACCTGTTCTATCAATTCCGGTGTTCCGCAAGGCTCAGTACTTGGTCCCACTCTCTTTCTTGTTTACATTAATGATCTGCCCGATGAAGTTTTGTCTCAGCTCGCCATGTATGCTGATGATTCAACTCTCTTCTGTGTTTCCCCTAACTCTTCCAACACTTCTCGCTGTGAGGTTGGTGTCTCACTAAACACTGACTTAGAGAATGTGCTAAAGTGGGGGAATGATTGGCTAGTAACCTTCAATGCAAAGAAAACTAAACTTCTTTCTCTGTCTCGCTCAAGAGATGTTACATTTCCATCTATTCATATGGGTCCATTGACTTTGCCTGAGGTAGCAGATTTTCGCCTTCTTGGAATTGACATCTCCACCAACGCCAGTTGGGAAAGGTATATCTCAGGCATTGCAAAGAGTGCTTCCATGCGAGTTGGCTGTCTTTACCGAGCTCGGAAGTTCTTACCTCCTGATGCTATTCTCTACCTGTATAAGACAACTATACGTCCCCTATTGGAGTACTGTTGTCACATCTGGGCCGGAGCTTCTGCCTGTTATTTATCTTTACTAGATAGGGTGCAGAAGCGTATTGTTAATCTTGTTGGTGAAGTGTTGGGATCAACGTTACAACCTCTTTCCCACCGTAGGTCTGTAGCCAGCCTGTGTCTTTTCTACAGATATTTTCATGGTAAATGTGCCACCAGTGTGTCCGACCTAGTTCCTCCTGTCAGAGTGTTTGAGCGTGAAACCAGACTTTCTGCTTCTTCTCACCCATACACTCTTAATTTGCTGAGATGTAGAACAAAGAGCCATTCCAACAGCTTTATTCCACGTACTGCATCTCTTTGGAACTCCTTGCCTGGTGCATGTTTCCCTTCATCCTACAATCTAGACTGTTTCAAGAGGAATATCAATTCCTACCTCCAGCTCTCCTGAGTTCTTTTCATGTTTTATAATTTTCCTCTTATAGCCCCTTACCAAGAGTGGCTTTTAGCCTTGTTTGGGGCGAACTTGCATAAAAAAAAAAAAAAAAAAATGACATACTATCTGAATAGCATTGCACGTTATTAGAGCATTGCCATTAGTGCTGATGGATTACTGACTGTCCATGGGTTTTACTTTTCAAGCTACACAAAGATGCTTATGTTTCACCCGATGCACTGAGGAGCTAATTGAAAAAGAGAAAGACTCAATGCAACGGCTGCCAGACCAATTATACTGAGAGGGTCATGCTGTCATACAAATGAAAAGTGCACTGACAAAAGTTATCAAAAAATTCACATCCGTTCAAGGTGAACCCTCTCCCCTTTAAGGTGAACCCTCTCCCCTTTAAGGTGAACCCTCTCCCCTTTAAGGTGAACCCTCTCCCCTTTAAGGTGAACCCTCTCCAGCCGCTTCCCTGGTTTTACCGTAAACTTGGGTGTGATCCCCAGTTATACGGCAGTTACAGGTTGAATGGCTTCTGACTGGCACCCCCGAACATAGATAATGACAAAATAGGAAGACCGCCAACCGTTAGGGCTAAATAGCCCAGTTGGTAGAGTGCCAGCAGGTTATTCTGGAGGTCGCAAGTTCAAATCCAGCTCTAGTCAAGTCTTCTAACCTCAGGCTAGAAATCAAAGGGCATCACATTTACAGGCAAAAGTAATTAACAGGAGGCAGAACCATCATTTCTTTTCTGTCATACCATTACACTGTTAATGAGGTCAGAATCAAATCAACTCTGGCGCCTTGTTCTGAATTGCAATCATAATCACCAACCTCCACAGGGACTCACGACACCGAAAGACTTAGGCATTTAAGCTCAATATGATTTATGTGCACTGTGAAATCTATTAAACACACAAGGCAGGCCTGATACTGATACTTCAAAGAGTTGCCTCCGTTGCCCCTGGTCATTGCCTTGGTGCCCCTTGTAACATTCTAATAATTGACAATTTCCTCATAGAGGTGCCCTTTACCAAGGACAAAATGTCTTGGTGCCTTTGCCCTTTCATCAATTGAGCATCAGGCCTGCACAAAGTGTGCCAGTTGGATATTGATGTTGGCAATGGATTTGTCCTGCACACCCAATGGACGTGGACCATTGGGGATATTCACCTGGGCCCAATTTCATGGCTCTGCTTACCGCCGAATTCTGCGCTTGCGATAACCATTCTCTGCTTACCGAGCAAGCGCCGAATTTCTGTGCTAGCTGTGTAAGCGTAGAATGCCTAGTAATTTGGACTACGCACGCGCACAAGCAAAAATTCCCTGCTAACCCCTGAAATACGCTTGCTTACGGTAAGCAGAGCCATGAAATTGGACCCTGACATCAACACCACCATAGTCTTTGTTGCGCCTTTATGGGAGTCAGGTTTCCTGTGTGTTGCAGGGTGTATTTATGGCAACCTGTACACTGTTGGAGGCCCACTCTATCTGTACATACAATCACTCTATCTGTACATACAATCTTTACATATATGCCATGACAGTGGCGTGTCTTGGTCAAGCGGATTAGAAAACCAAACTCAAGCTCTAGTGTTTCTGTTCAGCAGAGTGTGGGTTTGAGTCCCAATCGTGACACTTGTGTCCTTCAGCTTGGCACTTAACCATTATTGCTTCATCCTTCGAATGGGGCGTAAAGCCGTTGGTCCTGTGTGTTGTGTAATGCATGTAGAAGAACCCAGTGCACTTATCGTTGAGAAGGGGTACTCCACAGTGTTCCTGGTTTGATTGGCTGCATATTGCGCCACAGCACCTTGTAAACCATTACATGGTGCTATGTAAAGAAATAGGTCTCATACTTCAAAACGTAGCTCCACATACCTTGCAGGAAAAAAATACTGAGTGCTTTGAGATGTCCATCGGGTGTAATAAAGCGCTATGTAAGAGCTGCATATTATTATTATAATTATTACATTAATTTGACTCCCAGAATGGCAGACCACGGGCAGACAGTAGCCGTGTATGTCATCAGGGCTAGAGGTCAAAAGAACACTGTCTTGAATTCTGATGGATCATGTACACTTTGTAAAAGTTTGTTATATTTTTTTACATTTTGTCTGGTTGGTGTTTCTGCTAATATTTGACTATTGGGGGCCCTAGTTACGGTGGTTGTTGTATATATACATTTTAATACTTCTTTTACTTGCCATCTTTTGTTTTAATTTTCACTACAATGTTAGATTTCCCTGTATTGTATAATATAAATTTTTATTCTTTTAAATGAGCAAGGTCTGGGAGGGCACATCTTTTATGATGATAGTTTTTTTACTTTTGCCTGTACCTGGACGACCTCTGCTCGTTATATCGTTTTGTCCAATGAATTAAAACTTTTTTTTTTTAAATAATAAAGTTCAGAACAAAGCAAAAAACCTTACTAAACAGCAAAACTAGTACCATCAGCAGACAGGTTCCATATATTCAATTAGACTCGTCTAACAATCAGTGACGAAACAGTGTTCAGGTGAGCTAGCTGATCAAGGGTTTCACTACCTGCTCTAGAATGTAGTGGGTTCGAATCCCACCCAAGGGGCCAGTGGATTTTCTTGTTCAATACTTAGCAAGGAGCAAGTACACAGTGTTTATCATACATCGGTGTTGAACAAAACAACTAAAACATTGATGCTTTGTACAACATGGGAAGAGAAAAAAATCAAATACATTCCAGTTCAATCCCACACGAGCAGCCAGTGTTTTTCTTTCAACAATCCTGAGAAGCATCGAATACAATTTTTAATCATACATCAGTGTTGAGCAAAACAACTGAAACATTGATGCTTTGTATAACATGGGTGAGAAAAAATCTAATAAATTCCTACATGAATCCTACATGAACAGCCAGTTTCTTTTTTCCACAATCCTGGGAAGCATCCAATACAGTTTTTAATCATACATCAATTTTGAGCACAACTGAAACATTGATGTTGATGTCGTGTATAATAGCGACCTCAGGGGAGACAAGGGTAAGCAATATCAAAAACATTCCAGAGCACCAGCATCCAATCTCATGGCGCTGCTTAGCGCAGAATTCTGCGCTTACAGAGCCATGCAAAGCTTGTAATCCCATGGGCTGTAAGCGCAAAACTCTGCGGTAAGCAGAGCCAACAGCCTTGTTGAGATATAGCAGACATGCCAACCTCTGGGATCACAAAACTGTATTCTGAAACCCCAAAACCTGTATTTTTCCTTAAAAACCTGTATTTTTGAAAAAAAATGCATAAAAGAGTTTAGGCCCCAAAAAGGGTGTTCTGTCATGTCTGTTTCGGTTTCTCGTGCCAGGACCCTAAACTTTTTATTCGACTTTAAAAAAAATAATAAAAAATTTAAATAAAAAATTAAAAATTAAATCAAATGTCAGACTTTGACCAACCAAACATGTTTTTAACAAAATTGAACTAAAAACCAGAACACATCCACTGATATCTCCGTGATTTTGGTCTCATGATTTTGTGATCAACGGTCGTCGCGCCGTGTTTCGTGAAGTACACAGCGCGCATGGTGTACAAGACAATGCGCAATCTGAAAATTGCGCAAACCTTTACTCGATAGGCAATGGGAGCTGCCGATTCTGCATGGCGCAAACTGCAGATTGCGCAAGAGTTTGTCCAATTCGTTGTGCAGATGAACGTGGACAAGAGAAGTCGCAAGCGGACGATTTGGGGCAACCTTTTAGCCGGAAATTTAAATTTTTTGAAAGATATCTGACACAATCATACCTCCATATTAACAAAAAAACATCTCCTGCGTATCGTACCTCCATCCATTCCATGTGACAGTGAGATGAGGGATGCTTACATAACAATAACATTATTATTGATAAATTAATTATTTTCTCCCTTTTTTGGACGCTTTTATGAAGTCCCACTTCGCTGAATATTCTCCTTTATATGACTGCTTCCTTTTATTCGACGAGGTCGAAGCCATAATCAGATATTTATGATACAATTTCATGCAGGAGTGGTAAAAAAATTCTGCAAAACAGCGTGAACTGACAGTGACACTGACAGCTCTCGAAAGGCGAACAATCGTAACCTTTTGCATGCAGTGTTCCGATTGGTTAATACAGGTTTGTTTACATACCATGCACCAATAACTGACGCGCTTACGAATAATTGGCGATAAACGAGCCTCCGCTGCCTCGTACCCACAGACAACCTCGCTAACATGTAGCGCCTGCGCCGTATCGATCATTCTGGGAAAGAAAATAATTGCGCGGCAAGATTGTACACCATTGGAAACGAGGTTGTACCACATGGCTTAATAGCGCTAGCACAGTATTTCTCGTTTTTGGGGAATGGAATTATTTTTGCGGTGGCGGTGGTCAAAACCGTATTTTTTTTGCAAAACCTGTACACCCGTATTTTTAACGAAAACCCGTACGAAATACGGGAAAAACGTACTAGTTGGCATGTCTGGATATAGTGGACACTTTAGGTTTGAGTTTACATTGGCAAATTTACCCAAACTAAATAGTGCTCTAGTAATGTGTCCACCATACCTCAAAATGACTTGTGAAATTGAGCTCAGACCCAGCTACTTTATCAAAACAAATTCAAACTTACCTTGTTCGAATGGGATAGATTCGACAACCTCCTGTATCAACCTTGTTTCGTTGAGACGGAAGCTAAGCATGAGGGCGCTGCTCCATTCCTCGCGCTGTAATGTCTCTCGCACCAACTTGGGCGTGATCTCGAGGGTCAAATCAAAGGGGTCAAAGGTCAAGCTGTTGTCGAGTGAATAGACAAGCAAGCCTTCTGTTGTGGTCGCTGCAAACTGTCTCCCTAGATAAAGTGATGAGGTAAAAACAAATTAGAATTTGAAGGGTGTCTTAGTAAAGTTATATTTTATTTTCAATTTCAATGATTTGAGGGTTGCCAAAAATTTTGTTTTTACTTTTAAGCAATTAATGTTACTTATTCCCATATGTTCCAATACAGGTATGATACAGTACGTAGTTCAGAATGACAACACAAAAGAAATGATTTAAAATCTGAAAACTTTAAACAAAATTCTCATAAAAATAAATAGATTCGCAGGATGTCTATATAAAAAAGAGCACAGTTGGGCAAAGAGTGTGACCAGCTCGTGAAGAGTTAATCAAAATTTGAGAATTGAAGTCTGCGCATCACAAAGTCAACCCTCCAACCGTCTGACCTTTCAATATCATCCAAAGTGATTTTGAATGATGTGCTTTGCAAGTCTGCAATATGGTATCATGTGAATGCACCTACATGTACACAAAACAAAGTCAACCCTCCTACTGTAAGAAGCAGTACAATACAAGAAAACAATTCAAGAAAAGATAGTGTTTGCAGTGGATAACACAAAAAGTCAAAGACTTAACAAAAACAAAACAAAAGGGCCACAGTCAAAACCACGGTCCAAACAGTAAACAAGAAGGACAAGAGCAAAACATAAGCAAAACATAAGCAAATACAGGACGGGACTATTCAAACAGCACTCTAAAAAAAAAGCTTAAGTTATTTTAAGGCATGTGAGCCCTACTTAAAGTAAAGAGACAAGGTATTAAAAAACTGAACCACACTTTACAAATATTCACGTCCAAGGCAGTTTCCACAGTGTTTAAAAATGTTATTATTATCAAGTTGCATGCCTGAAGTACCTAGCCACCTGGCGTCCCCAAATGCCCCTTTGAGATATTTACCTGTTGGTGAGAATTTGACCCCTGACACATTGACCTCTGGCTTGAAGAAGCGTGAGCTCATATCGCCCTTCGTGACACCAGGTAGACTGAGTGCTTGAGAGCTGTCCTCCTCACCGTCGATTAGAGCAATGTTTCCAAATTCAGTCATCTTACGCCGATTCAGAAACTCCTGTGAAAATAATAGTAACGCTCGATTCTTAAATGGCACTTTAATTACGGAGTACTACAAGTACGTAAGTTCAGTTCGAGTGCCACTTTTTTCGGAAAGGAACCCGTAGGCCTGAAGATACCTTTGAAATGAAGAGAAAATGTTGAAGAAATCTCAGTTTTGGATGTGGGAGGAAAACCACCCACCTGGAGGAACTGTAGAGGCTCCTGTTCAAAGCGGGATTCGAACTGGACCCACAGAGGTGTAAGACAGGTAAGACACCACTCTAACCACTTCACGTCGGATGACGTGTATATATGCCATATTGTTCCGAACAACTTTGAAGTGACCTCAAATTTTGTTTGCAGTCATCAGACGGCTAATGTGAATATTCAACCGAACATTTCCGATTTGTAGCGTGCACAGGCATGCACCTACTGTGCGAAGATGAGAAGTCACTGCAAATCATGCTCCTCATGTCTCCATTTCCGGGGTTTATTGTGTAATCTCTGATTCCAAACCTTTGTCCTTTTGTTATACAAATGTCGCATACAAGAATAGACATGCTGCCACCATTGTTTATCATTGTATTTGGCTCAATGAGTGGCAAGTCCAAGCAATATTTTCAAAGGAAAATGGTTACTCAAGAAGCTCCAAAAAAATAATACCAGGCATAGGCACGGAACATTTTCCGGAATACCAACTCAAAGTGGCTAAGACAACCTGAAATCAACTTCAGCTGTGAAGAACATTCTGTTTAGATCCAGTCTTCTTCAAGATGTCAGAACTGCTTTCCTCTTGCAATTATCTACGCTCTATGGTACAAATAAAAGAAGAACTGATGGGGAAAGAGACTACAAACCTCCATAGCGTCCAGAGAGAGATTGCACGACACCTGAAACCTCTTCATCAGTATCTGCTCTTGGATATTGTAGATACAGATGTTCTTGGATTTACCCGCCGCCAAAATGCACGTCCCATCAGCTGAATAGCACAACGTGTTAAAGGATCTGGAACGAAAAATAGATTACTCAAAATCAGGATTTTTGAGTGTGGGAGATTCACAATCCTGTTGTTAAATCACACACGGCACACGCATCTATTGCGCATACACATCTATTGTGCCCAAGTCTTCTGCGTGCACAAAGATTTTGCTACTTCCAGCTCCAAAGCCGACACATGCTTGTGTGCGACTTTACCAAAAAAACACTAATTTTATTGTTCTTTTGACAAAACGCAGGCAGGGTGAACAACCGCAACTTAACACATCAAAACCACATTTCTCCAGGACCATAGACGATTTGGTTGTTCTACTGAAACTACTGTTAAATTTAAGGGAATCAAGGCAGAATTTTAAGAAAATCTTGAGGATCTCTCCAGGTGAAGTGAAGTTCAAGGACTTTTCAATACGAAGTCAAACTCGAGGGCTTTGGCTTTCAGTTTAATTGTTATGTTCTTTCTCTGTATGTTTGATTGTAATACTGAATAAAATAATAATAATATTTAATAAATAACTCTTGTTCATGGTTCTATGAGTCGTAAAACTGGAGATCCTTTGCATTTTTAACTTATTCCATGTGAACAAAGTGAGAAATTTAGAAGTTTACCTAGCTGCTGCCGATGTTTTTGCCGTAACCAAGTCACCCTCTCTCCTTCCTCCGCCGAGGTCATTCTTCCCCTCTACTGACCCAGTCTGAGTGGTCGTCTGTACATCCCAGAATGATATCTGACCGTCCAGCGTAGCTACGGCCAGGTGATGACCATCAGGGCTGAAGCAAACTGCAAGAGCTGTCATCAAAAACATTATCAGTGTTTAAATCTGCACGCTCAGAGTTGAACATAAAGAATTTGTGACCTGTCATGAAGAATCTGGACAACATCGCAACCCTACCTTTCATGTAAACCAAGTTTTTAAACAATTTTTGTTCGAGGCATTGATTTTTAAACTTTGATAACTTTGTAGCCTTGAGGTATTCCTCAAAAATAGGATTTTTTAAAACATCTTTTTGAACATTGGTTGAAAAGAATGAGGTCAAAAGTAGCATGATTAAAGTATGAGTAGAATTAATTAAACATCCTGAAACAGTTGCGAAATGAGGCCCAGCTTGTAGCACCTTGATTACCCTACCCCTCAACATACCTTTAGTATCACCCAAAAGCTGAAAGCTTCATTGTTTTATATACATGGTGTCTTTGCAAACCTCACTAGATTGTATCTCCACCATGTTAAGTTTCAAATCCTACTCATGTGCATGGTGTTACTGCAAACCTTACTAGATTGTATCTCCACCATGCAAAGTTTCAAATCCTACTCATGTACATGGTGTTACTGCAAACCTTACTAGATTGTATCTCCACCATGCAAAGTTTCAAATCCTACTCATGTACATGGTGTTACTGCAAACTTTACTAGATTGTATCTCCACCATGCAAAGTTTCAAATCCTACTCATGTACATGGTGTTACTGCAAACCTTACTAGATTGTATCTCCACCATGTTAAGTTTCAAATCCTACTCATGTGCATGGTGTTACAGCAAACCTTACTAGATTGTATCTCCACCATGCAAAGTTTCAAATCCTACTCATGTACATGGTGTTACTGCAAACCTTACTAGATTGTATCTCCACCATGCAAAGTTTCAAATCCTACTCATGTACATGGTGTTACTGCAAACCTTACTAGATTGTATCTCCACCATGCAAAGTTTCAAATCCTGCTCATGTGCATGGTGTTATCGCAAACCTTACTAGATTGTATCTCCACCATGCAAAGTTTCAAATCCTGCTCATGTGCATGGTGTTACAGCAAACTTTACTAGATTGTATTCCCACCATGTGAAGTTGAAAATTAATGATGTTTGGACCATACAGTTGACACAAAAATCTCACCATCAGTCATGACTTGTAACGTCTCTCGCGCTCCTTTGTGCTGGTAAACATTCCAGAGTTTGACCGTCTTATCCCACGATGCACTGGCCAACATGTCCGCCGCTAAGCTGAAACTCAGGCAGGAAATTGGACCTTCATGACCCGCAAGAACCTACAATACAAACAGATAAAACATACAACCATTTTGGACAGATTTCCAGGTGTGATGCTTCACAGAGGTCACAGAGGTCACAGAGGCAATTGCCCTCCATGCCCCTGATCATTGCCTTGATGTCCCTTGAATTGTTCCAGTTGAGGGAAATGCCCTGCCCTAACAAATGCCCCTGTAAATTTCACAGCCCCATTTAAATTGGTATGTTGCATATTTGACTCGCGCAAGTTTGAAACTTGCGTGCTTAGTTTGAAACTTAAGTGCCTACGCTTGCGCAAGGAACTACTAAGCGTTCAACATGGATAAAAATTCAATGCAGAGTTGAGGCGAGCTGAGGCTAAACTGTCAGATTTGTTTTCAACTTTTAACGGTTTTTAATGTAAAAAAAAATAAAAATTATGAATGGGAATAAAAGAGTTTTGACTCAGTCTTAAACAGCCCTTTAAAACCTTGCATGGTTTTTGAGGAGGATGGGTACCAGTGTAATCACATACCTCTAGTAATCTGCCAGTCTGCATTGACCAGAGGAAGATCTCAAAGCTGTCCTGTGCACCGGCTGCGATCAGCTCACCGCTGGAATCCACACCCAAGCATGCAAACTGGGCAGGGTGCGGCGAGGTGAAGGTACGGAAGTTACGATATCTGAAACAGAGAAGTCAAGTTGTTTACTTCACAGAGAAAAAAGGTCAGGGAATATAAAATGAGTCGTGGAGGAAAGAGAATCATCGGTGTAACTGGAATTTTTCTACAGATTAAAAAACTGTCACTTCTTTTAATATAATTACAACAACTGCGAGTGGCTTTAACAGGCATGATGTTTGGTGTTTGGGAAAAAAGTAGGAAATTTGTTTGGGGTACAAAGACTGGGCTACTTGTTCATATGGTGTAAGGTTTAATAGACTCTTCAGGCTATTTTATCCCAGTTTTGGGGATTTTTCAAAGGGCAACAAAAAAATCAGAAATCCAACAAAGAGTAGGAAGAATATCAAGCCTGTTTAATCTCGCTGCGGGGAAAACCCCATGAATGAGCAAGTTAATGTTAAGAGTGACGTGAGACAGGAAACATGGCAAAGAGAATTATGTGCTATTTCCAATGGCATAGAGTTTGTTTGGATATGTTAACATGAAAAGCAGTAAAATAACGAATATTTCTTGTAATGCAGCAATAAGCCATACATGGGTTTACACAGGAACAGTGTTTATGTATTGTGACCAGTAATGCCTTGTCCACAGTAAACCTTGGTTGAAGTTGTTTTTCTTGATTCTATCTGATGAAGTAGTTGTTGCTACGAAAGCTTTATCAGATATTTCTTACTAGTTAGTCATTAAAGGCAAAGTATACCTTTGGTTTTTGGAACCGTTCGATTGTTTTAATCCTATATAAATGTTGATATACACAATAAAACTAACCTATACAAATTTCATTTCAAAAGGTGGTAGCATTTTTGAGATATCGCCGAAAATCCACGGGGGTTATGTCCACGCAGGAAGAATAATCCATAATTGGAATACACAGTCTGAGAAACGTATCTGACAGTAACGTTTCTCAGATCAAGATTTTGTTTGGATAAAAACTGATTGCTTTTTACATAACATATTACTTCAAAGTGGAATGTTTCTCAAAATGCTTTATACTATCGAAAGCTGCTGTACTTCTAACAAAGTACGTTTCTATTGCCATTAATTTTAAGAGTAATTACCAAACGTATACCTTCCCATTAAATTAAACAGTTTTGTGTATGATGTTAGTGTTCATTTCGTCACCGTTTTCAAGAAGTAAAGAGTCTGCCACCGCAGCCAAAAATTTCACTGGAGAAATTGGAAGTTGAATTATTTTTCAAACTGCTGTTTTGGAGACTGCTAACTATTTTTTTCTTTTAAATTTTGTACAAGTGAAATGATTCTCAAAATGCTTTATACTATCGAAAGCTGCTGTACTTCTAACCAACTACGTTTTTATTGCCATTAAGAGTGATTACCAAACGTACACCTTCCCTTTAAAGTGCTACAATTTATTTTCCATTCTGCAATTATCTGACTAATATGGCTACCCGCCAATTACTGTCCACAGGAAGAACATCCTTTTATGATGTTGAGAAACTCTGCCTACGGACTTACCTGTGTAGATCAAACGCTCTGACTGTGCCGTCGAGTGAAGCAGATATGATAACCTTCCCCGCTTTACCACTGATAGCAATCCCGGTAACTGTGGCTGTGTGTTCATTGAATGTTACGAAGCACAACCCGCTACTGCTGTTCCACACCTTTACCTAAAGTTGGTGAAAGACAAATTTCATTTATTCATTTTCAAGTAGTAAACCGCAAGGGAAACTGGACCATAAGGGGCGTGTTTCAACACTGACTAGCCAGCCGAACTACTTAATGAGAATTTTGACTGATCATCAGGTGCTTAAACTAGCATTTGGCCAGCGGACCATTGTTAAGGGAGAATGCCGACACATTTTCAAGGACTAAAAATAGAACACTGTAACCAATTTTTACAAAAAAACACAAAACGCAGTGGGACAGCGCACAAAACAAAATGTACAACTTATTGTATGGGATTGGAAATAATGAATTACATTGGTAGGGGGTTACGATTAATGAAAAACACAGCATCAATTTGTTACCTTTCCATCCTGACCACCAGTGGCTAAGAGCTGACCATCCGGCGAGAAGTCCAAACAACTCATGTTGTTATGATGGCCCTGTTGTTTCAGGACGTAGCATTCGCTCTGCCATTCCCAGACCAGTAACTGACCGAGCCCAGAACAACCGAACGCAATCCAGTCCCCAGGCTGATTGAAACACACTGCCGCTATACACTGGTTGGATATACTGAGAGACAGAATGGATACGTGTACAGAGCTTAGAATACAGTACATGGTCAACCCTCCTACTGTCTGACCATTCAATATAATCCACTGTGGTTAGATAGAAACACTGTGCCAGCCTGCAATATGATATCATGTGATACCATGAACAAAATTGCACAAGTCCCAAAATTCAAACACTTGCACAGTCCATACTCAACTTCCAGTCTCAATTTGATTATAGCAATGTAATTTTGAATAAGAGAATAAAACAGTAGGCAATGAGGTCTTAAATGGCCGTTTAAAACCGAAAGGGTGGTGGCTGGTCAATAAAGGACCAAGCCCAAGGCTTAGTCACCAATCGTTTGTTCCCATTTATGAATACCTTTGTGTTAAAAACATCCAAAACCTCAAAATATTGAGAACAAATCTGAATGTTTAGCCTCAGCTTGAGTCGAATCTCTGTTGAATTTCTATCCATGATGAGCGGTAAGTAGTTCCCCACGCAAGCTTCGACCTTGCGCGCTTAAGTTTCAAACGTTTGCCTGCAAGTTTCAAACTTGCGCAAGCTAAATATGCGACTTACAAAGTTAAATTGGGCAGTGAAAATTGCGCGCTCCGCACACTCATCTTATAGCGCCCCCTTTGACTCAATTTTGTCAGGCTATATTTAAACACTGCTCACCATGTTTACAATGCACCTTTAAACATTGCCACGTGTTCTTCTAAACAGAATGGATAAACTGTCCAACGTTTTTATGAATACTGAATAAACAATACAGCAGTTTAAATTAACAGATAACAGTGACATACCTGAGCGAATGAATGAGCGCAAACTCAGGAAGCTCGTGAATGTGAAATGTTCCAGATTCGAATCCCGTCACTAACATATGGTTTTTCTTGTGGAAGTCTGCGCATGTTAGATGTGTGAAGTCACCTTCCTTATTTAAGAAATGCCTGTGATTGGAAACAAATTATAATACATACATGGTATGAATATCCCTTCAATCAAAATTTATCAGACAATGCAGGAATGCGTTATTATGGGGTTTTTTCTTCTATATTCTTCAGTCATTGGGAGCACACAATCCTTTACTTATTGTTAATAAAAGTTTATTCAATTTGTTTGTTTCAATCAAAATTGCCAGCACCATGAAAACATAGTATGCAGTTAAATATTAAGTCTCTGAAATAGCAAAAAATTGCATTACAAGTTACATAACAATAATATTGGAGTCTTATATAGCACACGTACCCACCAATAAGGTGCTCAAGGCATTTGAATAAAAATAAACACATTTTCAGACAGGTTATGACATTTTTATGAATTATGACACCGATTTACAAGGGTTTACAAGGTGCTGCGGCGCACTCAGCAGCCACTGCCAGAAACATCAGGGCAAACCCCCTTCTCTTAGCGGTAATTACAACTGGGTTCTTTTACGTGCTTTTCACAACACATGGGACCTACGGCTTTACATCCCATCCGAAGGACAAAGCAATAATGGCTTTAAGTGTCTTGCTAAAAGACACAAATCTCATGACTGGGACTCACTGTACTGATCTGAAACACCAGAGCTTGAGTCTGGTGCTCTTTACCGCTCAGCCACGACAACAAAAACATCAGGCATGATGTAAACTGGGCATAGTATCTTAAACATTTAGAAATATTTACCTTTAACAGGCCTTATTAGGTGGCACATGAAAGCTCTTATTGATTGATTGATTGAATTTATTCGGATAGAATACAGCAAGAACATGGCAAAAATACAGCAAGAACATCAGGAGGTTAAACAAAGAAATAAAATAAACCAAAATAGAACACAAGAAAGACAAACTGCACAAAATTATCCAAGGATAGCCCCAAAAAGCCAATAACTTAGGACTTATTTCCATTGGGGCTCTTAATGTCACCCATCTACTTGAAGAGCCAATAAACCCAGCTTTGAGTTTTCGCAGGAATTGCCTGCTTTTGGAATGAAGCATCACACATAAAAAGAAAAACACTTTTGGCCCAATCTAATGATACAACTTACCTAGCTAGTCTCTTGTAAAGAGCCTTGCTCCCTTCCTTCACAACGGTCTCCGTTGCTCTTTGTTTAGCAGACAGCGGTCGTTCAGCCTTGTTGCCATGGTTACCAGCTGGACGCTCCACGGGTCGTAGGTCATGTAAATCTGTATCACATTCCCACACCAGGACTTCTCCTTTCCGGCTAACACTATACAGCTGAGATTGGAAATGCTAAGGAGAGGACTTCGAATCGTCAAGTCAGAATATTACTTGGGCCCAATTTCATAGAGCTGCGTGAGCACAAAAAGTAGCTCAGCACATAACAATTATGCTTGCCAGATTTAGCTAACCAGCCAAATTACCATGTCACATGTACCATCTAAGACTGGTATCCTGCTCAATTTTGCTTAGCAGTTCTTTCTTAAGCAGGTCTACGAAATTGGGCCCTGTTTATACTTCATGGATATTGAATGTGAAGCCAATTTCCATAGCAGCGAATTTGTGAGGCAAAACTCAGGTAAGTCGCTAATTGAAATAAAAGCATTACTAAATAAAAAAGTACACACACATTTGGACGAACTTGTACCAGATTCACACAAAAAACTGAGATTAACCAGCTGTGATTTTGGCAACAAAAGGATACATTTAGTGAGTCAGCTTCAAAGAAGACCCCTACCACACAATCTTTATGTCCTCCCAAGGTGTAGATGACCAGCTGCTCCATGTCAGATGCAGCAAAGACACGGGCTTGCATGTCCTTCGAACCAACCGCAAATACCCTGAAAATAAAACAACATCACTTAGGCCATGTACCCCCCAAAAAGTTGTTATGAATGAATTCCTTCTGATTCAGGTTCTTTGGGTCGGGAGGGAGGAGGTTTGTTTGTTTGTTTAATATCCTCTTCAATTATTCAATACAGTACACAATTGACCACATTGCCTGCACTCATCATGCATGTAGCGGCTAGCATCCAGACTCCCACAATAGAAAGGAAAAGGGTAGCCCGGTGCAGACAAACTGGCAGCTCGGTGAGCACCACACTACTTGCAAGTCTAGGCTCCAAAATGTTATTATTGCTGAAGTTCCGTTCAGTTTTAACCGCAACAACTGCGGATGATGAAATTGACATGTGAACGGTCAATTTGTGATTTGTGATTTATTTTTGCTCTAACAAGAAAATGTTTTTTTATTCACCATGACTCAGCCGGACTCTCAGCTGTAACCCATGGTCGATAATCGGATATGACATACTGGAATCTCGGATTTACCTCCCATGCCGAGAACAATGGAAACTAATCATAGCAGCCTATGCTTGTTTGTCCGACAAAATGACACAAGGTTTGTCATTAGGAACTTACAAAATAATCCTTAGTAAAAGGGAGATTTCATACATGAATTCCAGTACCTTTCGTCCCCTTTGTTCGGGCAAACAAAGCATAACACCCTGCACATAATTATAACCTTGTACCACATAAGATGACATGGGCATGTTTTCACGGCAACTGACCGCACCAAATGGACATTTTGAAACTGGCTTTACCAGCCCTCCACTCTGGTGTTTATGAAAACTTTGCATTTACACATGTCAACCGTCGTTAAGCAGTTATAAGTTGTGACAATTCCAGTTTAAATAGAATGGTAGGCAGGTTTACATTAGGTGGGGCTTAACAGAATGGTCAACTTTTTCACGTTAAAAAACAATAACATAGACGAGAACATCATGCTGCAAGTTCACGGATCTAGTCCCCAGCCTTGTTGATATGATTTATCAATGGTGTCCTACCTTGAGTCTGATGTCCAGTCGATGCATGTTGTATCATCGTAAGCGCCAAAGTAGGTTCTGTGTAGCAACAATGGATTGAACTCTCTTGTGCTGCCCGGTGCGTGGTACACTTGTGCAAGTCTCTCCTTCGTCAGGGCGATTTTCCTTTGAAATTAATTCAAAAATATGTTGTAGAGTTTAACCCTTTCGAGGCCA
Source organism: Leptasterias polaris (assembly GCA_037783415.1). Lineage (NCBI taxonomy): Eukaryota > Metazoa > Echinodermata > Asteroidea > Forcipulatida > Asteriidae > Leptasterias > Leptasterias polaris. The sequence continues at coordinate 1,296,377 of JAZGTN010000192.1, forward strand.
TTCATTTCCATATGATCATCACAAAACGCCCAGACATTGCTAATATTGTTAGTTTCTTTATTGAAATGTTATCAGTAAAAATGTCAACATAAATAAAATGAAAGAGAAAATTTAGCTTCTCATTTAGAAATTGGGATACTATGTCAACATACTACATCGGAAAATTTCATATGCGGCCATGACCTTTACTTTGACCTTCTATGTGAATAGATGTAGGTTAAACTTTGCGGCCATTTGCAACCGCTATGGGCGTTTTAGTACAAGCCGCTTGTGGCCACTATGGCCTCTAAAGGGTTAATAGAAATAAAATTTCAGGTAGCCAGCAAGCCTGGGATGAGCGGATTTACGAACGGAATACTCAATTTTCCAGATTGATAGCTTGGCAGGTTAGTGGAAAAATAAAGCAAAAAAAAACACACCAGCAGAAATAATGATGAGTTGTGCTAACAATGAGGCTTGGCTCGTCACTTTCTAAACAACAGTGAACAAGTTGTTAGCAACTCGCTGTGGCATCAAAACATGCTACAAGTGCCACGGCAATGGATTCCTTACGAATGGACACATACAAAATCTAACGTTAATGCAAAGCTGCCAACATTTGCATCTTGCAATCAGGGAGATTTTGTACAGCAATCAGGGAGATATTTAGAATTACATTCAACATAATAGGGAACCAGTTTCCATAATCAGAGAGATTGTCAAATTTGTTCACCAGAACATGGAAAGAGTGGTTTATTTTCAGGGAACTTTCTGCAGAGTCGGGGAGAGTTAGCAGCTCTGGTTAATGGGTCTGAGCACAGCATGCCCCACAGTGCAAGGTCCACAATAAAGAGTTTTCTGCTAGGAACATCTAGGTGGTTTAGGTTTTCAGTATGTGTGAGCAATTTCTAAATCATGGCTAACATTCTGGTCCAACAGAATTAACTTATTCGCCCGATCCACCTTTGGAGTCAGATGGGTTGTCGTGGCATGTCGTGGCCGAGCGGATAAGAACACTGGACTCAAGCACTGGTGTTTCTGATCAGCAGAGTGTGGGTTCGAGTACCAGTCGCGACACTTGTGTCCTTAAGAAAGACATTTAACCATTATTGCTGTGCCTTCGAATGGGGCGTAAAGCCATTAGTCCCGTGTGTTGTCTAATGCACGTAAAAGAACCCAGTGCACTTATTGTTCAGAGAAGGGGTTCGCCCCGGTGTTCCTTGTCTATGATCGGCAGAATATTGCGCCACTGCACCTTGTAAACCATTCCATGGTGCTATAAAGGAATAAGTCTCATATTTCAAAAACGTGGCTCCACATACCTTGCAGGAAAAAAATACTGAGCTCTTTGACATGCCCCTAGGGGTGTGATAAAGCGCTGTACAAGAACCCAGTATAATTATTATTATTATGGGTTGGTGAAAGGGTTGAGAGAGGGTTCGGGGAGGTTTAGAGTTGAAGGACAAGATGTCTGGCGTGAGCGTTAGGTACATACTTTCCATCAGGGCTGTATTTGATCGCAGTCACTGGCTGATGAAAGTGGACATGATGCAGGACCGTCTTGCTGACTAGACTGCACAGCATTCCCATACCCTCTGTCAACAGAATAAACAGGAAAAAAACTAAATTAGTCAAACAGCTTCAAGTAAAACCTCCAATCTTCAAATCTGCAGGGCCTCTGCTGCCATGGTATCCCCTCCCAATATACATTAGGATTACTATGTGGAAGTGCTCGAAATGAAAATGGTTTTGCCCAGACCTGCCAACCTTGTAAATTTTTTTTGAGTACCACATTAGTGCGGCGGCATTAAAACCAGAAGCCCGTGCACGGCGATAACCCAGAAGCCCAATCAGAAAAAATAAATAACCAGTTTGACTGTATGTTCCAATTGCCTAGATCATAGATGGTAAACTCAAGTGGCAAAAAGTTGTAAAAAAAAATTAAAAAAATTATATTAAAAAAAAATTTAAATTAAAAAAAAAAAATAATAATTATGATATTTAAAAGAAAATGGCCAGAGGTTTCCCTACGGGCGGTGAGCCCATTTTGACTGATTTCTATTCCAATAACATTTATTAATTTCTATGAAAAGCACTGTTGAACAATGTTCCTAAATTCTTAGTAACTTACTCGGCATGCAAATAACTTGACGACAATAAAAATGCGAAAGGTTCCATCTTTTCTTTGGTTGCCCAGTAAACGGACAAACGAAAGCCTACCGTAGAATTTTCCAGTTCCACTTCAATTCATCATTTGTTTCTCTTATAAAAAGATCACAGGCCATTAAATTCCCATTATTCTCCCCTAATAAAAGTAAAACTACCAGAAACGATGTATAAATCTGACACTTCGATCGGCGTCCATGTTATTCACACGGCGATGCCGAACACGTGCATTGTGTGCATGTACATACATGCATACAGCCATACAATGTACTGTAAAATATTGACCGAAACTGGATTGCGCCATTCCCACCCCCTTTGTTACGCATTGGTTTATTAGTTTTCCAGCGGGAGTAAGAATTTAAAATATATTTCTAGGCACAACCTCTTTTTTATCGAAGTGCATAATAATCACTCGGATGCAGGGTGTCTTTGTTCGGTTGTTTTTGCACTTGGGGTCGAACGAATGACAGTTGAATAAATTGAGAACAAAATTGTCCGTTCGTGCTGCAGTTTTTAACACACGCGATTTAGATTTTGCGTCTTTTGCGTACTTTCTGCATATATTTCGTACCACCGTACTCAGATGTGAAAATGCGTGCATGGTACGCAAAATGCGTACAGGTTGGCAGGTCTGTTTTGCCACCTAAATTATTTCAGGTTCTTGTGTATAATGTATTTATGCACGGAGAGTGTCAGCCAAAAGGGTTTATGTGTGTCTTTCGGACACATAAATCTCAGCCGACAACATGGCCAACACATCCTCTCTGTGGGAAGTGGGCGTGGGAATTATAGCCACGAGTTTGAGCTAGTGGTCACCCGATGCTTGAGGCAATTGCCTCCATGCCCTCTTGTCATTGCCTCGGTGCCCCTCAAAGATGTGTCCTTTACAATTTACAATCCCGGCCAGCCACAGCCATCTATGGATATTCTTTGAGCTTTATTAGCGAGGTTACTCTTGATGCTTTGTGATCCTGTTGGCTGCGCTATGGCCAATACCTGCCAAGAAGATAGGTTTGCGGTGCCACAGCCATCCCTAGCCCGCCAAACAAAATGTTTGTTTACACTATACGGCAGTTACAGGTTGAATGGCTTCTGACTGGCACCCCCTGAACAAAGATATTGACAAAATAGGGAGACCGCCAACACAGGGCTAGATAGCTGAGTTAGTCGAGCGCCTCACGTTAATCCGGAGGGTTGCAGGTTCAAGTTCCACTCTAGTCAATTTTTCTTTGTTTGAACCCAAAATTAAATACAACAATTATGACACTGACCCTAAAGAAAAATTGCCCTGCCCTTAAAACAAGAGAGCATCAGGCCGTCAATATTCCCATCTCACCTTGATCAACAATGATGGCCGTTGTACCATCAGGTGACAATCCCACACATGAGATGTTCATACGGGCCTCAATCGGAAAGGTCTCTGATTTATTACTGGGGAGGAATAACGTACACAGAAACAACAAGTTATGGTCACAGAATATATCAAGTCAAGCAGTCCAATTCATCCAGTTTAATGAAGTCAGATCAGTCTCAAAGCACAGTAACATAAAAAGAAACACAACAGGGGTATATTTAATAATCTCCTAAATTGTCTAGATCATTCCTCAGGGCTTGATTTTTACACTGGACCGAGGCCAGTGATTTTAGCTTCGGGCCAGTAAACTCATGTCCTGACAAGTCCGGCGGTCTTGTGTTTGGGTTCAAATGTTGACTTTCAGTCTGATAATATAATTCCGTTGATTATCGCAGACTACTCACCCATAATATACAAATGAGATCAATCTTCTCTTTGTGCTTTTTCAAATTCAAACAGTTCAATTATTAACCTATGAAGGCATTTTTTCTTCTCACTTCAATTCTGGTCTTGTACACAAAATTCCGGTCCAGTAAATATTTTGCGCTACAAGCCCTGCGGTCTTGTGGGTTTTTCCCAAAAATTCTAGCCCCGATTCCTACTCTTGGTAACATTTTCCAGTGAGTTCACCAACCATTTGAAACCATTCATTCAGCCTTTTGCTGTGTCTCATGGTTTGGAGCAAGGTTTTGCACACTTACAGAAGAGACGGCGAACACCCACACACAATTCTGAATGAATGGGTATGGCACAATGGCACCAGGGTTTTGCCATCTGGAGGTTGCTATACAAAAGCTTGCCCCAAACAAAGTGACATAGCAACTGTCTCTATAGTCTGAGGAATTCAAATTTATGCGATAACTTGTGACTAAGCAAGCCAGACATGGTTTAATTCTAACTTGCAAATGGCTTATTGAACTGGTTCTGCATGGTGGCACAACTGTGCAGAGAACTGGGGTTACACAACCCTTGTGGGGTCTCACAACCCTTGTGGGGTCTTTGATACAATTGAATAATAAACCAACAAAGTTTTTCTTCGCTCAACTCGGATCCCACAGAGGAATTCTTTAGAAAAAGGAAAAATAGAACACAAGCAGGACCCCAATAATTGTATCTGTAAGTTTAATGTGCATTTACCATATGTTCAGATTGCAGGATGGTGGTTCAACTGCTGTATCATCAAAAACCATAGTGGATGGTATAGAAAGGTCAGACAGTGGAATATTTGAAATAAATGTTCTTACTTCTTCAGGTCGAACTTAGAGATTCTGTTTCCAACTGGGCTGATGATGCTGTCTCCGTCGGAACTAAAACTTAGGTTACCATGGCGATACACTGCTCCAAGGAGGTTGGAGAACTAAATGAAAACAGAAATTTTACAATCAAGAACAATGAAATAAACAGACAATGTGTATCTTTTTTGTTACACACAAGCCTGAGTGGAATTTGGAAAAATATAGTATGCCTGCATAAGTCGCAAACGTGCTATATTTCTCCGTACTCCATGAGTGTGTGTGTGTGTGTGTGAGATAACGAATTTATCTTCAAGTGAACTTGACGCGTAGCTTTAATAATACATTATAGAACAGGGTTTGATATGGGCTGTTTAATATTATAAGTTATCACACAAGAGCGAGTGGTATACGGAAAAATATAGCGCTTCTGCGTCCCATATCCAATGAGGCCGAAGGCCGAGTTGGATATGGGACGCAGACTCGCTATATTTTTCCGTATTCCACGAGCGCGCGTGTGATAACGTATTTATCTTCAAGCAAACTTGATGCGCAGTTAGAACACACAATACGCAGGGTGTGATATGGGCCGTGCGTTATAAGTTTATATCACACTCCTTGTTGCTATGGATCGACCAACCAGAATCGAATAAACAGGCCTGCTTGAAGATAAAGGTTTATATCACGACCAATCGGAATCAAGGATTCCAGTTTGCTTGAAGAAAAATGTTCACACCAACCTTTTTAAATGTTCGGTTGCAAGGTAACTATTTTTCAACATAGGAAATGTTTACCACATCAAATCTTCTTGATATAACGGTTGCTGTTTCAGATGCCTTTATTTTAATGCCATTTCATTATTTCCCACAAGTGCCTGACTTTTGGCATGGAACGTTGTATATATGGCTTTGACTCTCAAATAAATGACTGTAAGTGTTGTGGAAGGAAACTCTAACCCTCCTACAATCAGTATGCTTTTAAACACAACCGATCTATTCCACACAATTCCACTTAAGAAAATGAATACTACTCTAACAGCTTAGGTGGGTTCCACATAATTCCACAGCAGATTGTGGAATTTAGAAGAACATGTAAGCAAGTCAGAAAAACATAAATTCCACTTCCACAGTCTACCACTGTAGACTGTGGGAAAAAGTACTACAATAGACTGCGGAATTTTGAAAAAACATAGTTCCACATAAATGTGGATCCATGGACTGAAAAAAAAAAAGATACATGTACAGTGTATATCTCAGAGGCCTAATCCATGTAGTACCATGGCCTCTGGAAAACCAACAAGACAGTTCCACATAGTCCTGCAGTATTCCGTGCAGCACTACAGTGTACAGGACTTAGTTTATTTCACAGTGGAACTTTGTGGTCATTGTGCACTAATCATGTGAATAACACGCACACATTTGTGGAAAGCATGTAATTGTGGCACAGATGTAAGAGGGTAGGCAGTTCTGTGGAATTTATTCCGCAGTGTTAATACATGTTATGTTGGTATTTAAAAAACTAAAAAACTAGAGCAGTGACAAGCCAACTGGTCCAGCTGGCAGGTCACTTAAAAAGTTGACAGGAAAACCATACCCTGAATGTTTTAGCCTTTGTGGCTTACTGACTCCTTAAGGATTGTGTTTATATGTACTCGGCAGTACTTTGTACTCGGCCAAAAAGCGCTTGACTACAATTCACCTGCCTTTAAAGGATTGTGGCTTACTGCCCCAAGCTTTCTAAATACAGCGCACTCTCAAGCTGTCCGCCACACTGTGGTTAGACTAACCTCCAGTTTCAACTAAGTCACATATTCTCATCAAGACATGCAGAGTACATGTAAACTGTTTGAAACGTCGAGACCACAAGGACGGCAATTTCCAGAACACTCCTTCCCCCAAAAAGTTTACAAACAGATGGTTGTACTACGTACAAGTTTACTGGTAATATTTTTGGTCCTACATGTATGTCACACTTAAAAAAACTAAAAAAACAAACGTTAAGTAGCATTTTTGTCTTCAAGCACAGTCAATTCCAGTGAGAGATTCTGAATCAAGACACTGAGGGCAGCAGACATAATTATTGCTTCATTTACAAAAGCCTGAGTATACTCAAAATTAAAAACTTTAAGATGGCTTGTTTCTCCTGCCAAATCTTTCCGACAAAGTTTCAATTTTTGATTATTTTTGTTTACCTTGTAAGAGAACCTCATTGTCTCTGGCCTTAAGTATCTCACTGGGGGAGTGTACTTCAATAGATGATATTGCTGGTACTCATGTGTAGCTTGTATCAGTTTGCGTTAGAGCTGTGGAGAAATATGATGAACAGTACAGCATTGTATTGTATGCAGAAGAAACTGCAAAACATGTTGTGTGCTAATCCTATTCCTAGTTCCTACTCAAGGTTGACATGAGTTTTAAGATACTTCACTAACTTTAATGGAGCAAATATTGTGTCAATATCATAACATCAACCTCATTTCTAATTTCAATTGAATTCAAACGTACTCATGATACTGAGCTCCAAATATGTGACAGGCTCTGTGAAAATGAGTCACTTGGGGGGACAATTCACTTTTGAGTTTTATACATGGCTGTACAGAGCACACAACAAGCTTAATTTTGACATCTCTTACACACTTGTGTCATTTTTGGTTCAAAAGTTATGACCTTTTGAAAAACAAAATATGTCAATATCTGAAAATAACCCCTAATGGAGAAACGGTCCGTTTAATAAAAAAAAATCAAATATTGATGTCAAAAGAGAAATACTATTATTTTGTTTAGAGTTCATGGATACCACAATGTTCCTCAATTGCTACAGACTTGAAATTTTGGGGGAAGTTTTATTAGTGTATTCACATGACGATGCAATTTTAATATTTTCAAAACTAATTACAAATGACCTTATTTGCATATCTGAAATAAATTAAAGGGAGACATTTACAATGCCTTGTAAAGTACAAAATAGGAACAAAAGGGTCATTAAAAACTGTTTTTATTCATATTTATTAAAATAAAATAAAGTTTCTATTTAAGAATTGTGAAAAGATAGACCCTTAAGAGGCAAGAAACCGTTTTATCACAAAATTTTATTTCAATTTTTGTTTCACCCTACCAACACTCAACTGCCCCGTAATTGAAAGTGGGTTGTGCGACAAGCGACTCATTTTCGTAGAGCCCATCACATATTGTGTCAATATCATAACATCAACCTCATTTCTAATTTCAATTGAATTCAAACGTACTCATGATACTGAGCTGAGAAAAATTTCCTTCCGTATCCTGCCACCACTTTATAAAGGATTTGTTTGATTTTTTAATGGATGTTGGATTTCAATTCCCTTTTTGTTAGTTAAACTATTATATTTTGACATTAAAACAAGCGCACATTTCATGCGCGGACGGAACTCTCGCGCACTCATGCTCGAAGGAACTAGCAAGCACCATTGTCAAGGCCAACACACACCAGAAAAGGCCTTATTCTTCACGATTTTGACACTTTGTTCAAAGTGCCTGTGCCTCTCTGCGTCAACCCTTCTGGCATGTCTGGACAGACAGGTAAGGATTTAAATTGACCTAAATTAAGTGAGATAAAGTGGTGTGGCAGGATACGGAATTTTAGCCGAATTAAAATAGCAACTATTTCTTACTTAACTCATTTGTTTGTTAGAAAGGTGAAACTATTATTATTAATATACCTCCATGATTATATTAATGTTATTATTTCGTAATTCCGACTGCTCCAACCATGCCCTCTCCATGCTCCAACCAAGTCCAAAACCAAACATTCACACAAATGGCATCATATTTTTAGTATAACTATTATATTATTAGGTTAGTTAGTTTTACTTTAGGCTTTATCAAATATCTATAATAATAACCCAAACATTGTTATTCACAGGCTGATTTGAATGTAAGCAAAGGAAGCATTAACAGCAAGGGGTAAAATTCGAACAATATGCGTTTTACGCAAAATTAAACAAGGTTTACTTACCCCCAGTTAGTTACAAATATATGTCGTCCACTAGAGTTAAGAAAAAGTGAGCGTGCGGTCATTGCGCACGTGTAGATATTCACCCTTCTTCTCGGAACTCGACTAGATTCGTCGCTCCATCTCCATCATATTTAGGCTGGTGCCATGCCATATTTACTGTCAGAGACAATTGTGGTGCGTTCCTCGTCAAGAGAGGGCGGGCGTCAGATCGTCTGCTAATTTTTACCTCTAATGGGGTGGGCGGGGTTACAACTATGGGGTTCTAGCAATCATGTAATATACATGTTATTCTTAAATTAATAAAGTTCTTCTGCAGAAGAATGTTTATTGAATTTTCCACAAAGTGTTTTTCCATATTATAATTTTTTTTTTTATAGGGGCAGAAGAGGGGGGAAACAAACATCAATTTTAACATCTACGCTTTAAATTAAATTTTACAGCACTGTGACTTTTATTCAGGTTACAGATTATGTTATAATGAGTTAAATTAATACAAATTAAGAAATAAACCATTCCCATGTGTGTGCTGAACCATAAATATTAACATTCCAAACATTTAATAATCATAGAACTTTAAATAAATGGATCTATATTATCCTAAAAATTCTACATACTTTTTGATAAAATGAGGATAAAGTTACAAGGCAAGGGGTCGATTTCACAAAGCACTAAGATTCATCTTAAGACGAGTTATCAGTATTACCATAGTGATTTGTATTGTGACATCACTCTTTGCTAAGCAACTACGATGGATTTGCACTTAAGATCAATCTTAACTCTTCGTGAAATCGAGCCAAGGTCAAACAGGTAGGCCTAATGCTTTACACAACCTAAAATTTAAGAATAAATAGTAGCACAAGTTGTTCTTAAAATGTCAGTTTTTAAGTTTCTGGTATTAAGTTACGTAGCAAACAGAACCCTTACACAAATAAGTTATTTTAGTAGACTGCTGGCAAGTTATTTTTTAATTTTTTAGTAGATATACACATGGTGTTACTGCAAACCAAGTATACACTGGTACCTCACCATGCAATGCCTCAAATCCCATATAAAATTTAATTTGCTATAACATTTTGATCAAAGTCCAATAAACCCCTCAAGAGTCGGAAATACTTCCATAAACAAAACAAAAATCATGGGGTAAAACAGTTTATGCCAAAGCAACCAAAATAAACAACAAATCAATAGCACTCTGCACTAATGCTAACAATTGAAGCTCAATAACCGGATCCCAGACAATGTGTCAAATTTCACTAACATACATACATTGCGTACCTGTCATTATGTTTACTCGCGTAGTACACATAATGTAGTGCCGTAACATCATGTAGTAGTGACTGTACTACCAGTGCGGTTTGGCGTGCTTGATGATGCGGTGTTTGCGTAAGTGGTGGAATGTTTGTCTGACGGCCGGGTATTTTGAGCAAAAGGTACGTCATTACGCCGAGTCCTATTAAAACAAACCTCCTTCCCTTATGTGAAAAACAAATTTAGGTAATAAGTTCATGACTTCTGTCTGTGTTCCAAAATATATTTAAAAGAAATATTACTAAAGCTACTATATATTTCTGTAAAAGAGACGTCAATACAGATTGGCAAGACTGGATTTTTCCTTCAACTCGGACATGACTTTGGTCTACTTCTTTGGCTGAGAGCAATCAATTAATTCAAACTAGCTTTGTTTTGTACTGTGCTGGACGATTTCATATTTAATTATGAATATTAAAAAAATCTTGAAGTACTATCATGTTATTTTAGGTTTATTTCATCTCCTTTAAATTCCAGGTCAGAATTCAACAAATTTGACATCGACATCATTACCGACAACAACTTGCGCTTGAGTCGGGAATCACCCAAATGTCCCATTTCATCATCAGTGTCTTAAAATTACATCAATTTTGTTTACTATCAATGACTGAAATTCTTTCTCATTTGCCATTCTACACTTCAGCTTTTAAACATTGGCACTGAATTTTAAAGTCCCCAGTACAATCAGTTGAATATAGGATCCCTGATTTATCAAAATTGAAACCTCATTCTTGTTGCACTGTGTGGCAAGATTTGTGAAAAATTACAATACATGTAGGAGAGTTTGGGATGATAGACGGCAGCAGATATACATTTCCACAGTTCATATAAACTATAAGCACGTGCACATTTTAGTTTTAAATAGCATTACAATTTTAAATATTTTCTCTCAAAAGGTCTCTTTAATTTGTTGCCTGGCAGCAGCCTGAATGAGTCTGCTTCACAGACCGTGCAAGTACATTGCACGTAGATTGAAGTATGATTTTGTTTCTTTCATACATTCATGACATTACAGCAAAATGTATAGAGACTCAAGGTTCCCAAACAATGGGAGACTTTGGAGACAATAGCGGGCATCCCACTAACTGATCCATTTCTATTGTTCTCGTCGCTGAGAACAATGGAACAGTACCAGTGAGTGGGACGCCCGCAGTTGTCTCAAAATCTCCCATTATTTGAATCTGACAAGAATTGCATGGTCTATACATGTAGCTCAATTTCTAGCAGACGACAAATCACATAACCAACCCCTTTTTTTCTCATTAATTTGTTTTCAAAATGGGGTACATTCACAAGTACATTTCCACTTAAACAGTTTTTAGACAATGAAAGTTCTTTGGCATTATGTTTCCAACTTATCAAGTAACATTATTGTGGTTTTACCGTTAAACTGAGTATGCAGTGCACATATTGGTGTAAGGGTAAAACTAAAACAATATTGGTTATCCCTGATGCAGTTATTACATCTCCTATCAAATGTTGGCCTCATCTTAAAAAATATTTTCTTTGGCTCGAGTCTTAGAAAACAATCCCCCCACCTCCCCTCCAACCCCAACCCCCTCACTTTAGTCACCAATAGAAGGTTAAGGTAGGGCCAACAACTCAAAAAACAAGCTTGAGCACTTTCATTTTGAGAAAAAACCTACAAAATGGAATGATTTACTGCAGAGAAAGTTCAAGCCAATACTTAGTACTTAAAAATAATTCATTAAAATACTCATTACCTTATTGAGGCAAGTGTCCATAGTATAAAAACAACTCTGTTTATCAAACAACTCTGTTCATCATCAAACAGTTTATCTTTTCTCTTTACATTCTTAACATACACGCAAATTTGTCTGATCGATTAGTCAAGGACTCCTCCTTATTTTCTTCCACTGTTTGGATCCTTTTTAGAGCAATGTCTCAAAATCAGACCGAGCGCATCCTCAGTCAGTCAAACACCAAAGATCCATTTTGTTAAATTCCTCAATGGCAATGGGTAGACACACTACCATGCATGAGACACACTCTGATGTGTATAGGAAAAGACCAAAATAATAGATAATACAAAAATGCCTCCTGCCAGAGACAAATCTAATGCCACGCTCCAGCAGAAAAATCGTGTCAAGTATCAGGGCCATATGCGAGTATTGACATACCGTGCACATCAACCCAAACACTAGTAGAATGCAGCGCTAGCGGCCCCGCTAGGCTAGCAGGGCTGGGCACTGGGGCCGAGATGCAGTGACAATAGGTAAAATTGCCCAATGAAACTAAGACAAGGCTAGCTGCATCTTTGCATGTTCATAGTGTGGGTCCTGGTTGTGGCGTTTGTGCCTTTGAGCAAGACACTCACCTACAATCCCGGCCATATCTCGTTGGGCCCCCGTACCACGGCCCCCGTGCCCCCTTTCAATGTTGGCTCTCATTGCGCGGTCTGCGCTCCCATCAACATTGAACGGGGGGACGGGGAGGGAATGTTTATTGCACGGGGGAAGTGTTTATTGTCACGTTGCAAATGGGTGGCCCAAGCATTTTGGCCGGGATTGTAGGTCCACTTTGTCCGGGACATTAACCCGTAGATCCCGTGTGTTGTGTAATGTACATAAAAGAACCCAGGACATATACTACCAAAAAAAATGCCCAGGTGTCTCTGGCAGTGGCAGCAAGGTGCGCCACAATGCCTCTTAATGCTTAAATAGCGCTATATATAAATTGGACGTCATTCAATATTTACTCCTATACAAAAACCCCTCACCTATGCATAAACATACATGTACAGTTTCTACAAAGCATTGAGGTACCAGTAAGTGAGAACACTATAATATTATAAATATCCAGATTATTATAACTATTTGTATCATCATCATTGTTAAACCTCTTGAGACAAGACTAATCTATGAGTGGACGGTAGTGCTTTGTCACACACAATCAACTAAAGAGGCACAGTGGTAAAAAATACTGTTTAGAAATTGCGGAAAAATAACAGCCCTCTTTAACGGTTATACAAAAATATCTTAAAAGATTCAGTTGCAGAATGATTCCACGCTAAAGTGTGCTTTCCTGTGCATAATAGTCAAATCATGGTATACTCTTAACTTATCTAAAGTACACTCTCAAATGAGTAGATTTAATGCATTTACTGCGATAAAAGGCTCGGTACTGTTGCGATTGTAGTTCTTTTTGGTATTAAGCTATCAGGCTATATGGGTGCCGGAGGCATATTGTAAAAGCTTGGTATCCTTTGACCATGTGCACTTGTTACCTCATGATCGCCAGAGTTGGACGTTTCGTAGGACGGGTTGTCAATCCCATCGGGTTGAGGGTCATAGTCACAACCTTTGTACAGAAGGAAGCTCGCGTCACCGTGAAGTGAGTTGGTCGCCTCTGAAGAGCTCCCAGTACTGGTTCCAGACAACCGGGTGGCGAGAGGTGTCCCATCGTGAAACAACATCGGGCTGGGAGGAGGAAGGGGAGGGGGCGGAGGAAGCTCTAAAGTGGGCGGATCGAGCAGTGGGGACGGAGGACGGCTTGGAAGGAGGGGAGGGGACGGCAGGGGCGGAGTAGGTGGACATTCGGGCGGGGCATGGAATGTTGCGGAGAGCCTGGTGACTGTGCTGCTGTCACTGCCTCTACGACTCAGGCTGGGCCTTAGGAAGTTGTCGTTGATGGTTTGGTCCTCGTCCTGCCCAGCTCTGTAAACTCCTAAAGATTCAACAAATAAAAAACAGAGAATCAAATGACAGGAGACTTAAATCAGCAAATCAACTTTTAAAGCAAACTCTTTAAGTTTTGAATCAGAGAAGCATACTTGCCAACGATCATGTAAATATGTGAACAAGAGTTTGAACAAATTCTGAGTCTAAGGTTAGCACAGTGTCAGAACTTTACACTGGACCGCAGGCCCAAGGCCACTGTTTCTGGCCCCAGACTAGTAAAAATTATGACTGGACAATTCCGGCAGTCTTATGACTGGACAATTTCAGCAGTCTTGTGTTTTTCAACTGAATAATAATAACTCACTGTGTTAATTTATTTTTTTAAAGTTTTAAATGGTGACTTTGAGTCTGATCAATATTTTTCAATTCTGTTGAGTTTCAAAGTATAATTACCCATAAAACAAATGAAACCAATTTTCTATTGATGCTTATTCAAATAAAAACAGTTTATAGTTTTTTCTCATTTTGATTCTTGTCTTGTAAAAACAAGTCAGTCCGAGTAAAATGTTTGGCTACAAGCCATGTGGTCTGGTGTCAGTTGCAATCTGAAAATTGTAAAGAAGACGATCATAGAAAATTCTGGTAGAAAATTCATTGATGGTTCGTAAAGAAAACACATCCAGAGGTCAAAGAGTAAACATGTTTATTTCACTAACATTTCAAGTTTTTAAACAAAACTCTAACCTTCTAATCGTGGCAGGTTCATTTCAGGTATAGCACTGCGTCCAAAGTCCTGACTCAGCCTGGTAGTCTGCAAGGCTGGTGCCCTGTCATCTACAACCTCATGGTAGTGGTCCCTGATGGCCTCGTCGTCAGCGTACACATACGGTGTGGGGTTCTGCATTCGGGTATGGTTGGAGGTGCCATTCCCGTTGCTGGTGTGGTAGGTGCCATCCGCCCCGGTGTTCAGTCTGGATCCGTAGATGCTGCGTGGCCGCGGGATGTACGTGTGCGCCATGTTAAAGTCTGACAGTTTTATATGAGGCTCCTCTTGGATATCAAAGGACTGGGCGTGCCTGCTGCATGATTTCCGAATTCGGTGGTGGACGAGAAGTATCAACGACAGCAGGATAACAATACCCATAGCTGATCCAATCACAATGTAGATTAAGAGCTGCTCCTCTTCGAATGTTAACCCACTCCTTCTAGTCTTTGTTGGTTTCATGGTCTGATTTGGGATGTTGATCAATGTGGCACTGAACACAGTAAAGTTCTGGTTGTCAAACTGGAACTCAAGATGAGTGTCCTCCACCATTTGGGTCAGTTTGTCTCCTAAGGTTTCCTCGGAAGTCTCTTCCACAGTGAAGTCAACCACGATGGAGCCACAGCGGATCTCCTGAACGCTCATCCGATCAACTTCTATCTGGAGGAGGACAGCGATAAACTTGTTGAACGCCTCTCTGAAGAGAGGCTCTTTACCTTTGATGTGGTTGCAATCACCGTTGAGGATCATCACAAGCTTGACGGGGAAGAGAAGAGGGGGGCTAGTTGTAACGCTTTCTGTGGTTCCACCCGTCATGGGGTGAGCTTGAGATGGAGTGGTACCCATGTTTGGTACAGCAGAGGATAATGGCGGGGTGAACGAACTGCTTGGTGTTGGTGCTGGTGTGCTTGTAATCGACTGAGACTCCATAGGTCTGTAAGTCATGTCTGGTTTGGCTGATGAAGCTGGCACCACAATTGAGATACTAGAGGGTGTCGCATATATCATTGCCGTCTCATAAACAGTTGACGTCACAAGGTCGTATACTACGGATGAGACACCACCAGCAGGCATCGATTGGGTAGGCCATGGTATTGAGGGTGTCGATGTCGGAGAAAAATCCTCAGTTCTGTTTAAAATTGGAGTTGGGAAGGGGGGTGGAATGGGAGGGGGTGGGAATGGCGCAGACGAGGATTGTGACGAATTCATCACATGAGTTGGCTGGAGACCTACTCCCGATGAAACTGTTATTAGTCTCACTGACTGAGTAGGCGATGGGGTAGGGGTGTGGAGTACTGTTGCTGGGTGTGACAGCGTGGTCCTTGAAGGAGTTGGTGTGGGGTACAGAGTTGTTTGTGCACCTGAAGGCAAGATGGACGATTGATGAGGGATCTGAGTTGACATACTGGCAAGAAGTGAAGCCCCTGATGTGCCTGTTGGATGTCAAATGATTGGAAGTTAAACACATGTATGGTGTCCGTACAAAAAAGTAAACCACAACAGACCAGGGCCTAATTTCATGGCTCTGCTAACAGCCAAGTTCTGTGCTTGCGATCACCATCCATCGCTTACAGGGCAAACGCTGAATTTCTGCGCTAGCTGTGTAAGGGAAGAATGCCTACTAGTGTGGAGTGCGCACAAGCAGAAATTCCCCGCTAAGGACCAATAAAATACGCTTGACATAAGCTAAGCTCAGAATTCACTGTTTCCATAAGCGCTGATTCTTTGCTTACGATAAGCAGAGCCATGAAATTGGGCCCTGGCAGTTGAGACATCTGCTCTAGAATGCCACTTAACTGCTTGTGGATTTGAAACCCCCTCCAAAGTGCCATTTTATTTTCTCGAAAGAACCACATGTACAGCTGCTTTATCATACATTGGTGTAGGGCAAAAGACGAAACTGAAATTGTGTACATGTAAAGTTTGTTGAGTTTCCATGTATACTGAGGCATTATGATGGATATAAAAATGCATTAAATCCCAGATATAAAATGAGTTAAAGAAGAATACTTTCAGAAAACTGTTTACATTTGGTGCTTCAGAAAAGTTGTGTCATCTAATGAGCCATTTTTGAGTTAGATTGGAATAATTTCCAGTACAATGACTTGCTCAGTCACAAGTTACCGCTTCAATTTGAATTCTTCAGACTGTATGTCACATAAATCCGGGCAAGCTTTCACGTAGTTACGCAGAGAAGGCAAACACCCATACACAATTCTGAATGGATGTATGTGGCACAACAATGAGTTTGCTCATCTGCAAGTTGCATTATAACTTGCCCAAGCTGAACCATGTGACATATGTGTAGCAACTGTTTCTATAGCCCGAAGAGTTCAAATTTAAGCGATAACTTGCGACTGAGCAAGTCATTGTACCAGACATTATTCAAATCCAACTCGCAATGGCTTATTAAGTTTGATACATAAACACCAACAGGGCTCAATTTCATTGAGCTGCTTAAGCAAAAGATATTGCTTAACAATTGTCTGCTAAGCAGAAATGAGCAGGATACCAGTCACAAATTGTACATGTGACATGGTAGTTTGGTTGGTCCTTATTCTGGTAAGCGACATTTTGTTGTGCTTAGCTACTTTTTGTGCTTAAGCAGCTCTATGAAATTGGGCCTTGCAACGTAACTACAGTGCACACGAGGGATGGACATGTGCATCTCAACTCCTTGACCATCGAGCCAGCAAAGTGGGCAATACATTGCTTGTATCCGAGTGGATCCAAGCTCTGGTGTTTCTGATCAGCAGAGTGTGGGTTCGAGTCCCGGTCGTGACACTTGTGTCCTTGAGCAAGACACTGAACTATAATTGCTTCTCTTCACCCAGGTGTAAAATGTCTGTGAGGGCAGAGATGGTTCTTGTGATTGATTTAGCTTGATGCGCTACATATTTGGCAGCACAGGCTGTATACTCCCCAGGGAGCTGAGATGGTTAAAGGAATGACACAAAAATGGCCCAGTGACCAGGGGTAATAATGTTGAAGCGCCATGAGCGTCACTGAGTGACGGACCTGAGCGCTATATAAGAAGCCACTATATTATTATTACATAACATGCACAAAGCAGCTACCTAGGCTGCAGCTTGTTCAATGGGATTGGAACGTGTCTGACTTTCAGGAATGCTTCCACGGTTCTGATGTAAATGTATTATCCCTTGTATTATCTCTTTTCTGAGAGTCCTTGGCTTCACAAACAGAATTAATAAATGAAATGAATGAATGAATCCCTTACCACCCCCCAGCCCTTCAAAATTCAACTGTATGTTTTGTTTGATTCTGTCAGAATAAAAACTGCACTTGTAAACTGATCTTGCTTCACATGGGATCTACACCATCATAATCAGAGCCCAACAGTTTGGGTGCTGAGTTACCATATGGTGTTGAATTTTGTTGGGGTGATAATAATAATAGTTCTGGCTCTTATATATAGCGCTTCAAACATTATTAACCCTGGTCACTGGGCCACTTATTTCATCTTGAGCCACCTTGGCTCCCTGGGGAGTACACAGCCTGTGCTGCCAAATATATAGCGCACCAAACTAAATCGATCTGCACAAGAACCATCTCTGCCCTCACAGGTACCCATTTACTCCTAGGTGAAGAGAAGCATTTAAGTGTCTTGCTCAAGTTTCATGAACAGGATGCGAACCCACACCCTGATGACTTAGCCACCAGAAATCGAGTCTGATGCACTAAACCGCTCGGCCAAGACATGTCAAACAATGAAGGATGCTAGTAAATCACTCAAGGGGAGATACTGTTAAGGTGGCTGAGCTTTAGTTGATTGGTCAGTTTGCAAATGGGCACTAACCATTTATTGCAATGCATACATTAATGCAAGCAACACTCCATATTACAGCAAGATGAAGTACTGTTGACTCCATGACTACCGAGCAACCACAAACTCATTAAAAACGAAAAGTTCCTGAGATGTCACATCTGCTGGAAAACCCAAGGCTGTTCTGTTCTTTCAATTTACACCACTCTGCAAAGAAAACAATTTCAATTAAGAGCCAGGCTGTGAATTTCAAGAAAAGCTCCACTGAACACAGGTCGATCTTGTACATGCGGAAATTTTAAAAGACCACATGATGGGCGGAACTGTAGAGGGGGAAGGTGAGATGGGGAAAAGGTAGATGTTATTCCCTCTACTTTCTGTCAAGCTATTTTAGAGCTGCCAACATTTGCATGTTGTAATACATACACATGTACACATGATCAGCAAAACCGTGGAGGGAGGAGGTGAGATGGGGAAAAGGTAGATATTTTTCCCTCTACTTTCTGTCAAGCTATTTCAGAGCTGCCAACATTTGCATTTGTGGTAATCAGGGAGATTTCTTTTAAAACCACAATCAGGAAGATATTTAGAATAACATTTTACATAACAGGGAAAAAGTTTCCATAATAATATTAATTAGTTCTTATATAGCGCATTTCACAATAACGCACCAATGCGCTTTACATTAGTGCCCTGGTCATTGGGCCAATAACATTCCTTTAATCTTTCTCAGCTCCCCGGGGGGTATACAGCCCGGGCTGCCGTGGCGCTCCGAAGGCTTTTTCAAACACAATATCAACCTCTACCCTCGCAGGTACCCATTTATACCCCAGGGTGAAGAGAAGCAATTATAGCAAAGTGTCTTGCTCAAGGACACAAGCGTCATGACCAGGACTCGAACCCACACAGTACCCCGATGACTAAACCACCAGAACTTGAATCCGATGCTCCAAACCACTCGGCCATGACACCCTATCAGGGAGATTTTCATATGTGTTCATCAGAATATGTAGAAAGCTTGGTTTAGTTTCAGGGATCTTTCTGCAGAATCGGTTATTTCTTTTGAAAACATCAACCATCCACATTCTAAAAAAAGATCACCATTTTGTAACAATGATTATTCTTAGTGGCCCCTAGGTTATTTGATGCATGTCTTTACATCAAACACACACACAATGAGTTTTCTTTTTTCAACAGGATATTACTCAGCGGTTTATACATTTTAAAACAGGAACAAGAAAACCACATTTTGTAAAAACAATGAACAGAAACCACCACCTGCTCTCACGCTGTATACAGAGAATTTCCAGTAAAATCTGTCTCCATGGGGAGCTAATCCATATAATTGCACCAACAATTTAATTAAAGGTAGGGTCATACTTTGGTAACGACCCTGAAAAAAAAACATCTATCCGAAAGCTTAAAGATGGTAGTAAGCATCCTGTGAAATTATTTCATCTGAAATGCCCCGTTGATTAGAAATCGGGGGAAAAAAACATTTGAATCTGAGAAACGATTCATGCATGTATTGTTTCTAAGATTTCTGAGGGTTGTTGTCGCGTTAAAGTACATAATATCAATATCTTTGAAAACAAATTTCATCTTTAAAAAAAATATAACATCAATTTTGCTTATGTCAAAAAAAGCAAGGAATCCAGATAATCACAAAAAGTAGGCCTATACATATGACATATTGAATGGTAACCTTGCAAAATTGTTTAGATGTACCCGGTGTTTTGCCAATGTTTACAATTCCAAAGCAGCTCTATGAAGCTCAGGTAACCGGCTAACAATTAAAAACACTGGATTTTAAAAAGAGGAAGCATGCATTCATTAAAATGATGTAGTTGTAACGAGAGATGTAACTGAAACCGGCCGGATGAAATTACACTGAAAAGGTTTCTAGTATGCCCACCCCACCCTTAACAAATAATTTGCAGTATTTTAACTTAATAAGCATTGTAATGCAGAGATTCACTCTACAGAAGACAGCAGTTTCGCTTAGGCCTACACCTTTTTGGAGGCCACGATAAGCCATTTTGAGTATGTTGATTTGCTAGTGTTAGGTTTGGGTAAATAATTGTCTGTATGCACTCAAACCAAACAGTGCACTCCTATACAGTTTCTACCATTCCTCAAAAAGGCTAATAGAAATACGACCATAGAACACTGAGCTCGTCCTGTGTGGTCGCAGCGTACCAATACCATGTGACACGCGTGTATTGCGCAATAAAATGGCCGCGCACTCCCATGTTAAAAATGGTCTAATATTTGAGCTGCACAAATAATAACTCACTTGGCATTCTCTGTGTTCTATTGGCACTTCGGCGGTGACTCACTATGAATAACAGATGAAATACCACTGAAATTCAGACGGTATAATTTGTTTTCTTTTTTCTAATGAATTTCATGTATCCAGCTCTGTAGGGCAAGAAATACCAAAGTATGCTTTTACATATCAATCAAAATCAAATACACGATCTGCAAAGAATTTTAATCTGTATTTTGCCGTTTAAAGTTTTGCTTTTAAAGGTATTATACAGGATTGGCAGAGCTGACAAAATAATCACAGACAGTGTTCATGTTTTGTGTAATCAACCACATACATGAAATAACAAACCTGTGAAAATTTGAGCTCAATTGGTCATCGAGGTCATGAGAAAATAGTGAAAAGAGACCTTATGTGTTTTCTGTTTTTCAAACATCAAGTTTATTATCGCGCGCGATAAAAACTATTGTTTCACTCATTTCTCAGAAACGATAGCATTTTAGGCAGAAATATTTTAAGGAACCCTTTCTACCATTACTTACTTTAAATCATGTAAGTTATGTGTGAATCTGTGAACATTAATTGTGTTTTTCGATCTTACCCAATAGTGTATAGGGCCTTTAAAACAGACAAACAAATTACTTAGCTCCGCCCCATAATGCATCAACTAATAAAAACCAAACTGCACACCCATAACTCTGAAAAAGTCTGACATATTCCATATAAAAAGAGCATCACCTTTAGTTATGTTTTGTTTTGGGGTTGTTTTTTTTCAAAATGTAAACAAGCTGCTGCCAATGAAATAGCCAAGCATGCAATTTGGGTGTGGCCGGCCCAGATTGTTTTCTTGAAGGGGATGAAGAAGCAAGTGTTCAGTAAAACATCTATGCAAATCAAAATGAGGATAATTGGCTGATCTGAGAATGCCTGATACGATGTACACTCTCTGCTTAAGCGTTTTCCATTTACAAAGTACGACGTACATCTCTTTTTATTTTTTTCAAAGATCAAATCCATTATAAGTCTTTGTCGCATCTTAGCTTGACAGAAGTTACAAGCTCTGTACCCAGACACATCTAACATCACTCTCCCATTATGTACCATGGAGGACCTACTCCCAACTGACCTTGTTTTAACTCACCTTTTACAATCTCTGTCCCCTCAGGCTTTTTGCAAAAAGGTCAACTTTTTCTTCACTTACTTACAGTGTGAGACATAAGATTGTCTTGATTGATTATGCGGTATCCGAAGGTGTTGATTTTCAATGTTTATCTAGCTTGAAGATGCCACATTAGTATTGTCCTGAATAACAATTATTTTCACCAAAATTTCATCTTTTTCTGAGCCACTGTTAAAACTGTTGCGGTATTTCTTTCCTCAATGGTATGAATAAAGACTGTGCAAGTCCGGCGCCTATTTGAATATTTGGGTTCTTTTGAAGTGCTTGGTTTTCTTAAAGGCAAAGTATATACCTTTGGTTTTTGGAAGCGTTCGATTGTTTTAATCCTATATAGGCTAAATGTTGATATATACAATAAAACTAGTCTGTGAAAATTTCATTTCAAAAGATGGTTGCGTTCTTGAGTTATCGCCAAAAATCCTGAGTGAATATGTCCAAGCAGGAAGAATAATCCCTCATAGAAATACACAATCTGAGAAATGTTTCTGACAGAAACTTTTCTCAGATTCAAATTATGGGGCATAAAACCTGATATCTTTTTCCATAACCACATTACTTCGAAGTGAAATGGTTCTCAAAATGCTTTATACTATTGAAAGCTGCTGTACTTCTTGACACGTAAGTTTCTATTGCCATTAATTTTCAAGTCATTACCAAACATATACATGTACATGTACATACCCTTTAAGTACACAAGAACCATGCAAGAACAAAGTATATGCCCTACACCTTATTCAATTAATATTTTTCAAGCTACATGTAGTTATAATGAAATTTCTTGAAAAAATTATTTTTCCCTACACCACATGTGTGCCCTCCCAGAAAAGACAACACCTGGTTCTTGGCTGACCTTTTCCTATCCCACCATGTGGCCTGCAACATGACCCAAACATTTTGCACTCCCTAGGGTGATTAGGGTCATCGGGTTGGGTCACTTCCAAGGATTGGTTTTCATCACACAGGAGGTTAGGAAACACAATAGCAAGGTCAACATTTACACCAAAAAGGTCAGGACAGTAAAACATGCAAATTTGTTTATAACCTGTGAAAGTTACAGGATGCAGGCATGATATTTGGTCCTTGGAAAAAAGTAGGAACATTTCATTGAGTGCAAGGGTAGACCTATAATGTACATTTGTACACTGTGCATAGGCTTTAATAGACTTTTTCAGGCTATTTAAGCACACTTTTTCTGATTTTTCCCAGGGTCATAAACATCGGAAATCAGACTAAAGTAGGAAGAGTATCATGCCTGAGTATGTCGATGGTCCAAGGAATTCTTTGAGAACTTTCAGAACTTAAACAAACAAATTACATTTTTCAATCCACGTCATCCAAAAAATATCACCCAACCCCTTCAAGAATGCCAAGTTTTTAACAATCCAGTCAATTATAAAAATACTAAAATTTCTAATTTATGAATCATGCATACTATTGAAAAAATACAATGATTACTTAAGAAAATGAAACACTTACAATTATGTTTCAACTCTCTGCTTCACATGTCTCCATCACCAGTCAAGTCAGAGTAATGGTGAGGCACTGTTCGATAAATCACTGCATTTTCTACAGCACGCTTGCTTCGATTAAAGTCCATCCAATCTCTCACTCAGTAGACGAGTGGTGAGAGTGTACACAGTATTGCAGATTTCACTTCAGTCACCGACTCTGTATAGTGCAGCAAATGACGTAGAAGCATACACACTATGTGTACATTATTTACATCAGCTTTGAACTGTAGGAGTTTGGTCGGCGTCCGTCGTCAGCAGCAGCGCAGATCACATGAATGACTCATGACACTTTTATCACATGCAGTGACGTGGTTGACATGGCTGGGGCTGGGGTATGGGGTAAAAAAGCAATGGTGACAGAAACGTTGATCACTTGGCTGCCACTGAGTACAAACTTCAGCATACCGAAGAATACGTTATGTAAAGGTTGAAATGCACCAATGTTAAGGTCTTGTAGTAGGGTCAACCTTACTGTAGGGGTCAGTGTTTTAGACCAAATAAACCCACATGTACATGTAGATCACCCGTAAACAAGAAGAACAGTGTTCTTGAAGAGTGTACTCGGAAACAATACCAGTCCGATTATTGAGTTCAGTTGTTATCAGTGTAGTTCTATGGGTGTGTAGTGTGTCACCCCCTGTTCCACCACTAACAAGTTCCCCACATTCCAGTGGCCTCATGGAAGGTATTTCTGCCTGCAGAGAGGAAATGGCACATGGCAATTATTTTGTCATATCAAAAATACCACCAAAGAAAAAAGAAAGAAAAGAAAGGACATTGAGGCTGGGCGGATGCTTGAAATGTGAGACAACCTGTAAATCAATCGGCATTTGCAGTATGGAAGGATTGTGACTCCACATACATGTAGTAATGTATAGAGGGTAGGCACTGTCACAGCATGGAGCTATTGGTCACAGCAAAGTTTTAGCCAGGTTTTTTGAAGGTGTCCAAATTTGCTGGAAATTTAAAAACTGGGTATCCAAATTGTTCACTTACAATTTAATTATATACATTGAAATTGAATTGACAGATAAAACAGGGTGTCCAATTTTAAAACAGGGTGTCAAAAAGACAACCAGACACCCCTCTAACAAGTATCAAAACAAAATTAACACTTGGGAGTTTGGACGAGGATGCTTATTTTAGAAACCCCATTTGCCAATCACGCACGAATCTATGAGACTACTTGATAACATAAACGTCAAAACTTTTAATTATTTACAAGTAACTTGAAACAGAGGACAAGTCTTATTCTCAGGTTTTCTTTGTTGATTTGTTAAATCTACTTTACTTTTACACATTCATTACTAAAATTTACTGTCGCAACAATATGATATAATTTTTACAGCCATAAACTAGGTTATTGCAGAAACAGAATCCCACAGACATGAAGCTCAACATTCAAGGACCAAGTGGGTCCCGGAAGTTCAAATACACACAAGACTTGCACATTCTAATTCCACAGGGGAACAGAACGCAGGATGAACTGTTGTCTCGTTTTCCTCAAGGACTAAACAATGCGAGAATCTCCTCAGTGATGCACTGAACCGGAATCTGTTGTCATGGAAACTGCCAAGGTATTATTAATGCCCTTCATGAACATTTTATTTCCATCAAGAAAAGGCACTGCATAATTGTTTCCCATGACCAGTACTTTACCAATCTAATACACAGTCTCAAGGTCAAAATAGAAAAACAAAAGATGGCATACTCAAGGAGTCCAAACACATGTGTTCAAAGACAAAGGACAAAATGGATCTTAAAGGTAGGTTGTACTTTTGGTAATTACTCCACAATTTTAATGACCATAAAAACTTACTTGGTAAAGAGCACAGGAAAGCTGTTGATATTATAAAAACACTGTGAGCAACAACTCCCTTTGAAGTAGTGTAATTTTAGAGAAAGAGGTAATTTTCACCCCCAAAATTTGAATCTGAGAAAGGAAGCCTTTCTCAGGCATCTGAATTAGCATACAATTCTACGCAACAAGGGTGGTTTTTTATTTAATTATTTTCCGATAACTTTGATGGTTGATTGAGTCTGCATTTCACAGGTTTGTTAATGGATATGGTGAGTATATTGGTCTTGGGCATCTACCAAAAGTGTACTCTGCCTTTAAGCACTGACATCATCAAGGCGCTTTTAACCATAATAGCTTCATAAAAAGTTGGGAAAATACATGTAGTGCATTCTGCTCTACCAGCCAGGCTCCTAGTGGATGATATCCATGCTTACATCCTTAATGAATGTGAAGGGGGTAACCCTGTTTCAGCCCCAGGTAGGTGGCAACTTGCCCCTAGTGACAATTGTTTTGGGTCGACAGCTCACATCAGTTAAGTGTAGCCCTCACCATGAAGTGGCTGTCCAGCCCTGTGATGTAAGACGATTTCTCATAGCAATATATATTTTTAAATTATGCCACTATCTTAGAGGTAAAACAATGATGAAACATTGGGAAAACACACATTGGCATTTCCAAAATAATGGGCCAAAAGACAAATGTGATTGTCACTCCTCGTTACATACGTACAATTGTAGTACATGTATACATCTTGAACATTTATCTCCTCCAGTTTCTTTAAAACAAATTACTTGTTCATTAGAACAACAAGACGAGCATTAAATTACTCTTCCAAAAACCACTCCTGTCGGTATCGTCACTTCAAACGTATGTGTGGGTCATTGAGTTATATTAAATAACAACTGACCTGTATCCACCAATTTTGACACTTTTTGAAGTTTCATAATTTTATAATAATATTTATTATTGATCTAGGCGGGTAAATATCCTTACAGCTGATAAGCCAAAATTGCGTGGGACGCAGCTGCAACATGGTTTAGCTACAAGCATGCATAGGCACCTCCCTTGGGAGTACACAACCTGTGCTGCCAAGTAGGTAGCGCACCAAGCTAAATCTATCAAAAGAACTATCGCTGCCCTCCATTTACTCATGAGTAAAGAGAAGTAGTTATCATATCTTGCTCAAGGACACAAGTGTCTTGACCTGGATTCGAACCAACATCGCGATGGCTTAGCCACCAGGAGTCCAGTGCACCAAGCCTCTCGGCCATGACATGCCATAAAAGTAGGTCAATTGCTTTTTCTCAACATTTGTTTGTTAAGTCTAAAATTTGTAGTTCTCGTATTCATACTCATAGCAAAGAACACATACTCATCAAAGAACGCATACTCATAGCAAAGTACTCGTACTCATAGCAAAGATACTCATACATGTAGCAAAGTACTTGACTCATACTCTTACTCATAGCAACATAGCAAAGTACTCATACTCATACTCTTACTCATAGCAAAGTACTCGTACTCATACTCATACTCGTACTCATACTCGTACTCATACTCGTACTCGTACTCATACTCATAGCAAAGTTTGTATACTCATAGCAAAGTACTCATACTCGTACTCATAGCAAAGTTTGTATACTCATAGCAAAGTACTCGTACTCATACTCGTACTCATAGCAAAGTTTGCATACTCATAGCAAAGTACTCGTACTCATACTCGTACTCATAGCAAAGTTTGTATACTCATAGCAAAGTACTCGTACTCATACTCATAGCAAAGTTTGTATACTCATAGCAAAGTACTCGTACTCATACTCGTACTCATAGCAAAGTTTGTATACTCATAGCAAAGTACTCGTACTCATACTCGTACTCATAGCAAAGTTTGCATACTCATAGCAAAGTACTCGTACTCATACTCGTACTCATAGCAAAGTTTGTATACTCATAGCAAAGTACTCGTACTCATACTCATAGCAAAGTTTGTATACTCATAGCAAAGTACTCGTACTCATACTCGTACTCATAGCAAAGTTTGCATACTCATAGCAAAGTACTCGTACTCATACTCGTACTCATAGAAAAGTTTGCATACTCATAGCAAAGTACTCGTACTCATACTCGTACTCATAGCAAAGTTTGCATACTCATAGCAAAGTACTCGTACTCATACTCATAGCAAAGTTTGCATACTCATAGCAAAGTACTCGTACTCGTACTCATACTCATAGCAAAGTTTGCATACTCATAGCAAAGTACTCGTACTCATACTTGTACTCATAGCAAAGTACTCGTACTCGTACTCATACTCATAGCAAAGTTTGTATACTCATAGCAAAGTACTCGTACTCATACTCGTACTCATAGCAAAGTTTGTATACTCATAGCAAAGTACTCGTACTCATACTCATAGCAAAGTTTGTATACTCATAGCAAAGTACTCGTACTCATACTCGTACTCATAGCAAAGTTTGTATACTCATAGCAAAGTACTCGTACTCATACTCGTACTCATAGCAAAGTTTGCATACTCATAGCAAAGTACTCGTACTCATACTCATAGCAAAGTTTGCATACTCATAGCAAAGTACTCGTACTCGTACTCATACTCATAGCAAAGTTTGTATACTCATAGCAAAGTACTCGTACTCATACTCGTACTCATAGCAAAGTTTGTATACTCATAGCAAAGTACTCGTACTCATACTTGTACTCATAGCAAAGTACTCGTACTCGTACTCATACTCATAGCAAAGTTTGCATACTCATAGCAAAGTACTCGTACTCGTACTCATACTCATAGCAAAGTTTGTATACTCATAGCAAAGTACTCGTACTCATACTTGTACTCATAGCAAAGTACTCGTACTCGTACTCATACTCATAGCAAAGTTTGTATACTCATAGCAAAGTACTCGTACTCATACTTGTACTCATAGCAAAGTACTCGTACTCATACTTGTACTCATAGCAAAGTACTCGTACTCATACTCGTACTCATAGCAAAGTTTGTATACTCATAGCAAAGTACTCGTACTCATACTTGTACTCATAGCAAAGTACTCGTACTCGTACTCATACTCATAGCAAAGTTTGTATACTCATAGCAAAGTACTCGTACTCATACTCGTACTCATAGCAAAGTTTGTATACTCATAGCAAAGTACTCGTACTCATACTTGTACTCATAGCAAAGTACTCGTACTCATACTCGTACTCATAGCAAAGTTTGTATACTCATAGCAAAGTACTCGTACTCATACTTGTACTCATAGCAAAGTTTGTATACTCATAGCAAAGTACTCGTACTCGTACTCATACTCATAGCAAAGTTTGTATACTCATAGCAAAGTACTCGTACTCATACTTGTACTCATAGCAAAGTACTCGTACTCATACTCGTACTCATAGCAAAGTTTGTATACTCATAGCAAAGTACTCGTACTCATACTTGTACTCATAACAAAGTACTCATACTCATACTCTTACTCATAGCAAAGTACTCGTACTCATACTCATACTCGTACTCATACTCGTACTCATACTCGTACTCGTACTCATACTCATAGCAAAGTTTGTATACTCATAGCAAAGTACTCATACTCGTACTCATAGCAAAGTTTGTATACTCATAGCAAAGTACTCGTACTCATACTCGTACTCATAGCAAAGTTTGCATACTCATAGCAAAGTACTCGTACTCATACTCGTACTCATAGCAAAGTTTGTATACTCATAGCAAAGTACTCGTACTCATACTCATAGCAAAGTTTGTATACTCATAGCAAAGTACTCGTACTCATACTCGTACTCATAGCAAAGTTTGTATACTCATAGCAAAGTACTCGTACTCATACTCGTACTCATAGCAAAGTTTGCATACTCATAGCAAAGTACTCGTACTCATACTCGTACTCATAGCAAAGTTTGTATACTCATAGCAAAGTACTCGTAC
Source organism: Leptasterias polaris (assembly GCA_037783415.1). Classification (NCBI taxonomy): domain Eukaryota; kingdom Metazoa; phylum Echinodermata; class Asteroidea; order Forcipulatida; family Asteriidae; genus Leptasterias; species Leptasterias polaris. The sequence goes on from JAZGTN010000192.1 coordinate 1,325,316, forward strand.
TCATACTCATAGCAAAGTTTGTATACTCATAGCAAAGTACTCGTACTCATACTCGTACTCATAGCAAAGTTTGCATACTCATAGCAAAGTACTCGTACTCATACTCGTACTCATAGCAAAGTTTGCATACTCATAGCAAAGTACTCGTACTCATACTCGTACTCATAGCAAAATTTGCATACTCATAGCAAAGTACTCGTACTCGTACTCATACTCATAGCAAAGTTTGTATACTCATAGCAAAGTACTCGTACTCATACTCATAGCAAAGTTTGTATACTCATAGCAAAGTACTCGTACTCATACTCATAGCAAAGTTTGTATACTCATAGCAAAGTACTCGTACTCATACTCGTACTCATAGCAAAGTTTGTATACTCATAGCAAAGTACTCGTACTCATACTTGTACTCATAGCAAAGTACTCGTACTCATACTCGTACTCATAGCAAAGTTTGTATACTCATAGCAAAGTACTCGTACTCATACTTGTACTCATAGCAAAGTTTGTATACTCATAGCAAAGTACTCGTACTCGTACTCATACTCATAGCAAAGTTTGTATACTCATAGCAAAGTACTCGTACTCATACTTGTACTCATAGCAAAGTACTCGTACTCATACTCGTACTCATAGCAAAGTTTGTATACTCATAGCAAAGTACTCGTACTCATACTTGTACTCATAGCAAAGTTTGTATACTCATAGCAAAGTACTCGTACTCGTACTCATACTCATAGCAAAGTTTGTATACTCATAGCAAAGTACTCGTACTCATACTTGTACTCATAGCAAAGTACTCGTACTCATACTCGTACTCATAGCAAAGTTTGTATACTCATAGCAAAGTACTCGTACTCATACTTGTACTCATAACAAAGTACTCGTACTCATACTCACAGCAGAATACTCATACTTATCAAAATGTACTCTTAACTTTGTCTTGTTTGTACAGGATTTACAATTTTAAGATTAAAATCATCACTTGAATGTAGTTTTTCCAATTCTCAATCAAAGCTATTGTTGGTATTATACAAAGTGTCGTCCTGCCAGGCTTGTCCACCATCCCACCACCCCCCTCATCCTGCTTAAAAATGGACATCCATTCCTAAATGAACGGAGTACAGTTCATTGACAACTGATAGACCTACACCGGTAAGACAAAGCAAAATAAACAAATCTGATTAATTAATTAATCAGCAAATAATCAAATTCTTCAGTTGAATGAAAACAAACATACAAAATTGAAAACAATTAAGATATAATTGTTACTTTCTTAAAAATGATACACACACAAAATCAAGTAGAATTTGAAACTGTGCATGGTGGGACATAATTCTTGACACAAGGTTCAAAGAGACACCATTGAGAAAAAACCTCAAGTGAGCTGTAGTGGTTCTGCAAAGAGTTGTTGTACGAACACGGTCACCAGTTCTTTTCAGCACCATCATAAGATATTGAATCACTGGTGGCAGCACAAACCTTAGTGTCAAGAGGTAAGTTGACATTTAAACACAAACGAATATAACATCAATTTTTATCCTACCTTTTAATAAGAACTTATCCGATGATCAAAATATACCGAATCCAGACAATAGATTCACCACACTGCAGTGAATCATCTATGTTTACCGTTTTACAGCAGCACACTGTATCACACATGTGAACAGTATACCAGTGTACCTGGTAAATGTTGTATTGACATGCATTACAAAACCTTATTAGCATTAAATTCTACAGAAAAATATGCAGATTTTCTTGCAGGCTGGTTGGGATTTATGCAAATGAATGTGTCTGTAAGGGATGGCCATATGTCAAACTACATGTATTGATTACTATTAATAGTTAGAGATCACTCAATGAGGGTTATTGTTTAACAAACAAATCAATACTTAAATGTACCACACAAACGTCACCAGTTTGACAGGTGCTGTTAACACGCCTGTATTCACATCGTGGGTTTGTGAATCTGTGCTCCTGTATCAGTTGGCTAGTGGACAAAGTCTTTGGTACAAAACTGAAATATCATGACAAGCTACAAATCGGCAAGAAGTATAGGGGGGGGGCCTACCATGTCCAGCACATGGCAGAAGGTGTCCAGGGCTCGAATTTGGGAGAAAAATCCACAAGACTGAAGGGCTTGTAGCTTTAAATTTGTACAGGACCAGAAATTGTTGCACAAAACCAGACTCAAAATGAGAAAAAAACTTCCTAACATGCATTTTACTGTTTTTATTTGAACAATTAAGCACTAAGACATGTAAGAGAAGATTGATCTCATCTGTCTTCATGGGTTACATGTAGACCATACTTCATTACTCAATAGGATTGAAAGTATTTTCCAGACTCAAGGTGAACATTTAAACATAATTTGTTTCTGTTCAAGATATTACACAGTGGTGTATTGTTATTCGACTGCCGGACTTGTCCAGTCATAAGTTTACTGGCCTGACACTAAAACCAATGGCCTGGGGCCTGCAGTCCATTGTAGAATTCGAGCCCTGGAATTACAAGACGTATGTAGTGGTCAAGTGGAGATTTTCTTGGAACTTGAGGCCTATGATGGCAATATCACAATCGTTCAAAGAATTTGAGACCTACATGTACAAAAACAAAAACAAATTCCTGATCGAATCAAAGGCCTGCTATATTTATTTTGTAATAATCTGTACTTTTTTATTTAATCATAATTTTTAATTCAATTTTACAAACCACCTTTGCCCAACATATCATTTAATCATTGGTTTATGTGATTGTAACTAAATTGCAGAGAACCTTTTATGAACCGTTTATCTAGATTTTAAAACCCTAACCCTCCCATACCCTACAAATTCAAACAGGGCAAAGTGTTTAATTTTGTTAGGTTAAGTACAGTGAAGTTAGGATTGGGTGTTTGATTCTGTGGGATTGTGTATCCTTGCTGACAAGTAATGGTGTTGGAATTTGTTTGAGTGGGTATGGTGGATGTGTGAAATGTACATGTCTGGCATTGCTCTTTCCTCCATGGTCTAATGAGATAGTTGTTGGATTATGTTATGTTGGGTACTGTGTGATTTCACTGATCAAATTTTTGCACATGCCAAGTGTACACACTCCAACAAAATCAAACAAAAAAGGCCTGTTGGAGTTTGTTAGGTTGTGTATCGTCCCCCTAAGATTGGGCACAGTTCCCATCTCATGGTAGTATAAGCTGTTGGAATGTGTTGGGTTAGGGGTGGATTCTAGTAAAAACGCTTTGGGAGTTAGGGTTAAGGAATGTGGTAAAAATGACAAATCAATATTAGAACACACCACAAAATTTACTTACCCCTCAAGGCAAGTGAGATCAATCTTTTCTAAAGTGCTTGTTCAAATAAAAACAGTGTTATCGTTTAACTTTGCTGTTCTAAGTTCTTTCTCACTAAGATTCTGGTCTTGTAGAATAAATTCTGGTGAATATTTTGAGCACCAAGTCCTGCAGTCTTGTGGAATTTTACCCCAAATTCAAGCACTGGAAACATAAATTTCTACTAGGCAATGACCATAGAGCAAGGGTATGGAGAAATTGCCCCTGCTGTTTCGTGAAGTTCTTCAAGTTCCCAGATCCCTACGCTCTTGGGTTGACTGCAGTTTTTCCCAAGCTAGCCCTACTCTCTGGAACAGTCTTCCACCTGCCCTTCGTCAAGCCTCATCAGCCAGTTCTTTCAAACAATTGCTCAAAACCTATTTGTTCACACTAAATTACCCACCGAACAAGGATATTGACAAAATAGGGAGACCGCCAACATAGGGCTAGATAGCTCAGTTGGTAGAGCGCCGGCACGTCAATCCGGAGGTCGTTGGTTCAAATCCCGCTCTAGTCAATTTTTCCTTGTTCAACCCAAAATCACTAAATTATATATTTATATATTTTTCCTTTTTCTTCTGCTCTTCGTTTTGCTTATTGAGCGACTTGAGCATCACTGCGTGAAGGAATTGTGAGCTATATAAGAGGCCACTTTTATTAATATTATTTATAAGTATCAGGCCTGATACAATAAATAATATATGAATGATTTTTAATCTCAACAGTTAGGCCACATAACAAAAAACTGAATAATTATAAAGTTTATACCAGTACCAATCCTCATGAGAAAAAAAACCTTCTGTCTACAGAGAATATTTCTGTAACTGTCAAATTCAAAATCATTTGAAGACCTCTCCCCTCTTTCCTGCATTGCTTACTTCAAATAGATTGCCGCAACCAAAATAATCCTTATTAATATTAGTTAACATAAAGTAATTGAATACAAAAAACATTAAAAACAACAGAACAACAGTAAAGATGGCAAAAGATAGGCATGATACTTAAAGGCCCTGTACACTATTGGTAAGATCGAAAAACACAAATGTTCACAGATTCACACATAACTTACATGATTTAAAGTAAGTAATGGTAGAAAGGGTTCCATAAAATATTTCCGCCTGAAATGCTATCGTTTCTGAGAAATGAGTAAAACAATAGTTTTTATCGCGCGCGATAATAAACTCGATGTTTGAAAAACAGAAAACACATAAGGTCTCTTTTCACTATTTTCTCGTGACCTCGATGACCAATTGAGCTCAAATTTTCACAGGTTTGTTATTTCATGTATGTGGTTGATTATACACAAAACATGAACACTGTCTGTGATTATTTTGTCAGCTCTGCCAATCCTGTATAATACCTTTAAAATTGAATGTCATATAGGCACATGACCATGATGACATAACCTACCTCCATGATTGATTACCACAGATAGGGAATTTTTAAGCTTGACAAAATAAACTGATTTAGTTTGTTCCTCAAGATCCGATGTTTGTTAAAACAATCATTAACACAATGTTAATTATTGTAACAACTCTTTAAAATCAGATATTTATAAATGCATTACGAGCCCCAAAAGAACAAAAGGCCTACTTACCCCACCACCTGTCAAAGATGAAACTTGTTTTGTTGTTTTTATCAAATTCAATGAGGTCTGATACCCATCGTAATAAACGTGAGTCTTATGAAAATAAGTTCCTAACAGCTGGTCTCTGACTATCCACTAATGTAAGACAGCGCCCTCTATTTTCTTCTAAAATATTTTTCGCCTTATATGTCGAGTCGGCCTTACCTCGTAATTAACACGAGTTATCCCGGACGAGCTGGACAAAGTAGAGTAACGCTTATTCGCTTACGTTGCGGAGTCGAGGACGACCTAATCAAAGGACGAGATAATTTTACATGCGCGCAGCATGCGGTGAACGGGATAAACGTGGCTTCTTCAACATAACTTTATTGATAACGAACACACTTTGTTGAATATTAGGAATCCGTACAGAAAGAAAAGGAGCATAAAGGGGTTCAATTGTGATAACAGTTCATCAACAGCAACCTGGCTTCAGCTTCAAATTTCGGCCAAACTAATTTTTGTTGGTGGTTCCATTCCATCTTGAAATTGAATGAAAATCCGGTAATCCTGAGTAACGTTAACTATATGGAGTATAGTCACCCAGGACAACCTTATTGACAAACTACTTAGTAAGTGAGCAGCACCAGACTGCTGCATGCTCTGTGCAGGGACAAAATGCCAGTGATACAAAATGTTGAGAAATTAAAGGCTTGGTTAAAGAGGAAGCTTGAACCGATGTGAGTATAGAAACAGTAACAATACATCTTTTAAATTAGTTACCCACGTACGTACCATGGATGGACTCTATCTAATTAATTTATACCTCCATCCATGCTCGTACTCCATGTACTCGTAGCCATCATAACAAAACTTCAATGATTTGTATTGTTTTCACGTCACGTTTTAACTCCACCCTTTCATAATTTCAATCATAATCATGCAAACCTTGGACTGCATGGTGTTGTATCAGATTATATCCTCGACCATTATTGTTATCTTGTTTGGTACTTGCCTAAATACATACGGGAGGAAATTTAACAAGGAGACCGTTTATGCTTGGTTTATAAATACAAACTATAATTTTGAAAAATATTAAATTAAGAGTTAAGAAGGAAACAATTTACATCAATTTGCTAGGTCTTATTTTTAAAGGCCTAACTTTTGGAGGTTAAAAATTAATAAAATGTTTTTAAACATTTTATTAATTGGTGTGACAGTCCATTTGTTCCGTCCCAACTTGACAATTGCTCAAGTTGGTGCATCCCAACTGCAGTTGGGATCGTTCAGAGTAGAGCGCTACAGGACAGCCTCAACAAAGAAAGCTAAAACTGTAATCGATCGGGGAATGTGAGTGGACTTGAGTAGAGCTGCGATCAACCCTAGCTTCGGCTCTGCTGCCAACACAGTGCAAAGTGTACACTGATCCAAAATTGATGATGGAGCTGGAACCGGTAGCCCAAGACAAGGTTTGGAGAAGGCCAGACCTTTGGTTGATAGTGGTCTACTAGGTTCCGCTGGTACCCTGTAGTTACTACCCCAGCTATAGTTGGGAAACCCCAAATGTAAGACTCAAGGTGGGACCAACTATAGTTGGTGCGATTGTCAAGCTGGGGGTGGAACAATTTCATAAATTGCGAGGAACATAAACAGACGGCAGGGAACTTAAAATACAGCCTATTGTACTACTGTAGTAATAGTTTCACCGGTCACATTGCTCTATGCCAAAATAAGTTCAGGTAACCGATTTTAAGCATTAAAGGCACTGAACACATTTGGTAATTGTCAAAGACCAGTATTCTCACTTGGTGTATCCCAACATATGCATAAAATAACAAGCCTGTGAAAATTTGGACTCAATTGGTCATTGAAGTTGCAAGAAAATGATGAAAGAAAAAAACACCCTTGTTGTACAAATTAGTGTGCTTTCAGATAGGAATAAAAGGCTTCTGGCCAGAAGTCTTTTATTATTTTAGTGAGAAATTACCTCTTTCTCAAAAACTACGTTACTTCAGAGGGAGTCGTTTCTCACAATGTTTTATACTATCAACAGCTCTCCGTTGCTCGTTACCAAGTAAGTTTTTATGCTAATATATATTTTGAGTAATTACCAAACGTGTACAGTGCCTTTAAAAATATTTCAGTCTAAAAAGGAAGTCTTCATTTAAGGTAACCAGCTGTTAAAAATGGTTGTACTCCTCTCACAGATGTGAAGCTGATCCGGTCCCCTTGTCCAAGTATGTCGTTGCCCTCGTCAAAAAGGACAAGAGTGAGCAAGAGCTTAAAGAAATCTGCACTGCTCAGCTGGAAGTGTTCCTGGTTAATGGTATGCTATGGAATAGTAACTCCTACTCTTCACAACGCCCAACCCTAACCACCCCAACCCTTCAAAGCCCAACTGCATATTTTGTTTGTTTTTGTTGGACTGAGGACTGCACTAGTAAATGATTATTAGGCCTGATGCTTTGTTCTTGAAAGGGTAAGGGCACCAATGTGTTTTCTCCTTTGTAATGGGCACCTCATGGGGCACCAAGGCAATGACCAGGGGCATAGCTCTAGGCAATTGTTTTTGTTGCCTTCATGAAGCATCATGCCATGATTATGCTTTACATGGTTAAGCATATCACAAAATTTAGACTATAGAACAACCTTTCAAGGTCAGTCCTCTGGGTTGATGAAATATCTAGTAATTTCAGGCGTGCAATTTCTCAACAAATCAGCTGATTTTGTTTTGATTTATTTTTTTATGGTTTTGTTGCAAGTGTGCAATTTACATTTGCCAATTTGATCTGTACTCATCTGCTTTGGTGATAATGATACCATTTACACATGTTAACAGTATATTTTTTAAAGTGTACATGGTTCGTATATGAAGAAGAAGAAATAGAATGCCTTGTGTATTTGTATTATTGCATAAAGTGGTAGAGAAAGACTCTGCTAAGATTCAAAGGTGAGTTCATTTTCATTTATCTGCATTTATAATTTTAGTTGGTTAAAACAGGTTGCAAAAGTTGTTTGTTTGTTTGTTTGTTTGTTTTTGTAAGTTTTTAAATTTTAAAAACTGTTATATATTTGTAGAAACGGAAGGTTTCATCAACGAGCTTTTTGTAGCTATCGCTACAAAGTCATACATGACAGAGGATGGCAGCAGCACTGTTCGAGATTCACCCACGGCAGACTTGCCCTTAGCTGACCAACTAGACAGCCTGGGAGAGCTTCTGCCTCCACCGTTGCCACAGCCCCAGGTAGCCGATGACGCCTCAGCATTGCGGGAAGAGATTATATCGTCATCAAAAGTGGGCGACACGGGAAAGCGTTCTTCGGAGACGGCGGAGGAGGGAGACCGAGAGCATCGCAGATTACGTCGCAGTCGCAGCAGATCACGAAGTCACAGTCCTGGAAGGTGAGTTGGAATTTTGTAAATCTTTTGAGACAGCCACTAGTCTTGGGGGAAGAAGGATGTTCATCTTTGTCAGACTCAGATCCAGCAAAGTCAAAAAGCCTCTTTGTATTTTCATGCTTTTTCAGCTGTTAATGTATTTTTCCCATACACTAAAACAGTAAGAAATAAGTTTTGTATTAAGAAAGATTCTTCCCACAGATAAATGCAATAATGCGAACCCAGTTATGTTTATTTTTACAAAAATTCACTCAATAAATGTGACTCAAGCTGAATTTTGAGGGAAACCTAAGTACAGACAAACCCTGCCTACTTCCTGTTTACATCAAGTCAGTCAATCACTGAACAAAACAAGTAAGATCCATACAATTACCTTGCACTTGCAGGAAAGATTGCAAGTTGATACCAGCTGCCTCTTGAGAGAGGTTATGGCCTAGTGCTCTAATGTAACAGACTCAAGTTCTGGGCTTAAGCAAAAAAGTAGCTAAGCATAACAAAACTATGCTTACCATAACAAGGTTACCAGCCAAAATACCATGTTATACATGTATGTACCATCTTTGACTGGTATCCTGCTCATTTTTGCAGAGCAGAAAATTGTTTAAGCGAAACTGTCTGCCGAAGCAGCTCAATGAAAGTGGTGTTTGAAGCTTTGCATGGTGTGGAAAATAAATAAAAAAACTATAAATAGTAAACTTGCGGGGAAAACCTTGTGTAAAATCGCTTTTGGGGGGAGTGTTGGATTTTAAAAGAGCCGGTTTGGTCTCAGTATACTCTGCTCTTCTTCAGGAGAATGCTCGTCTTCAACTCGATGGAATTTGGCCCTGGTATCAGGGTGTGGGTTTGGGTCCTGCTAGAGGCACAGTGTCCTTGGCCAAGAGAGTTAAACCATAATGGCTTTGTCATCCATATACGGGACATGAAGCTGTAGGTCCTGTGTTGCGTATTGCATGTAAAAGAACCCAGTACACTCATCATGTAAAGAGAAGGGGCTTGTCTGGGTGTTTTAGGCAGTGGCATGACATCATGTCACAGTGAAAAGGCATTGTATAAATTGGACAGTATTTAATGTTTCCTCCTTCACAAAAAGCCCCACCGATGTAAACAAAACTATGCTTCTGTGAAGCATTGTGATGCCATTGAGTAAAGAACACTATATCAGGGTTCTGCCCACGGTGGTCGGTGCCGAAAAACCCGACCGGCACTCATGATTCCCCGACTGGCACTCGCAGAATTTTTTCTTTTTCCGACCACCACACATTTTCCCTTTTTTTTGCCCATTTCCTTCAAAATATTTTGAACAACGTGTAAAACAAATTATTTACCAGTAAACAGTTTTATCCAAAGTTTCGAGTAGCCTACTTCTTTGGTTTGAGTCTATTTTAATGATCCAGGATCGAGCATTCCTCCCGCCTGTACGATGTACAATATATCCAACGCACGAAACCTGCATTGATTTTGCAATGGTTTCCAGTCACGCTGATTATAGCTTTACGCTTGGAATAACATGATACCAGTTTCATCATGTTGCGAACCCTATTCTACAGCGTTTTATACAACGGAAATGAACTGCAGAGTAAGCACCATGCTATAGATGCTGTAAATTGTTTTCCCATGGCGGTAAAGGCGTGCGCGCACTGAGGGCCTACACACAGCTGCAGGGCGCACGTGTGTAACCACTCCGTGCACGATCGAAAGGAAATTGACTTGACTGTACTAGGAAAAAAGAAATTTCCGGCACTAAACAAATCCTTGGCAGAACCCTGCTATATCAGTACCCGGATTGTTGATATTTAGTGAAACTTTCATCTCACGAGTCTATCGTTTTGGGGTTGTTTTCTTTTGTCAGTACCAAGACCAGGTTAGCAGGGTAACTATTAACAGAACTGTGAACATGTACTGTGTAGTATCCACCAGTGTTGCAGTTGAGTATCAATTACTGCTGAGTACTAGGATGGCTGCGTAGTACTCGGTCATGAGTATTTGGGCCATCGAGTATCAGTAAAAGTGTCTGAGTACCGAGTATTGTGATATCCGATTACAAAGTCCAACAGTCGAGTTCCAAGTACTTGGATCTCCAAGTATGAGTACAAGTATGAGTACTCTATAAATAAATATTGCAAAATGAGGTGTACAAACTTTTTCAATGCCAAAGTAAAGCTGGCTGTGATAAAGGACCGAGCGGCACGGCCACAGTCCTGCCGGATTTAAACAACAGTTTAAGACCTCCTTGTCACTCTTTTATTCCCTTAGTCAAAATCACAGTTGATGAAACTGAACTGTCAGACAGTAGAAGGGGAGGAAACATTGCTTTGACTTGTAAAATAATTGTTTTTTAAAAACCTGTTTTAGGCGGAGGAGATCCCGTGAGGATGACAGGCCTCGTCGCCGAGATGAACGCTATGATCGTCACACCTCCCGCTACCATGGCGACCGAGACAGAGGTAGAGATAGATACAGCGGTTATAGGGGTGGGAGAGGCTACAGAGGTGAGTGACCTCTTGAGATATTTTATTCTGAATGTTTTGTTTTCTCTGCAAGTTGCGAGCATTAAGGCCAACAGGTTGAACAAGAATAAGGGGTGGTTTAGAGAGCTGGTTGCTGAGTGACCACTTCTGCTACTCTGACTACACTTGATGATAGTAATAGTTTGGGAGACTAATCAACCCTTACTTGCAGCTGAGAAGCTGAATTGCAAAGAACGCAGCTACAATGTGTTCAAGCAGGAGGCCTGCAAAGGATGCCTTTGGCAGCCAGCCACATCAACCATACATGATCACGGAGCACAGCCAGAGATCGGAAGTGTTTAATTGTTCTGGAGGGGGCTGGGGGAGACCGCAGAGCTCGGAGAAAAACCCTTGTAGTATAGAAGAGAACCAATGCACAACTGACATATAGCTCTAGCCGGGAATCGAACCAGGGCCACAGTAGGAAGAGGCAAGCGCTTAACGCACTAGCCACCCATGCCACCCCACCAATGCAGTCGTTACCCACCCCACACACTTTTCTTCAGTGTTTGTGCATCATAATCAACATGGGCGGACTCGCATTATATTATAAATGAACACAACTAATATTGCTCAGAATTATTTTGGTTTTAATTCCACACACAATTAAGAAGAATTGAACATGAATGTATTTTGAAGGTACAAGAGGAATCAATGCAAACTTATTCTTGATTCTTGATTAAATACTGGAAAAGGCACCGTAGTATTTTGCATTATTCTGTATTTGAGATCAAGTTCTGGAAACTCACAACCGGAATTTGATTGCAGATAGAATGCTAGAGAAACAACGCCCTTGAAATCAACATGAGTGTGTCATTAATATGCACTTGTGTCAAACACAGGGGTACAAATATTTTAAAACCATCTCATCCCTTCACTCCTTATATGCCCCAAAATATCTCCCCTCAGGATTTGCAGGATTTTAATTTGCTTTTATTTTATAGATTTAGTGTTAATCGGCATGATGGCATTTTATATAGACCATGTTACCTTTGTTTACAGAGTGGTGACCTTGTACATTCTAGTGCATTTCCTGACGGGCAAGATACTACACAGGCCATATGGGAAAATTTACATTTTGTGTCATATTTTTCACATAAATTCAAAATTTACAAAAGCAACAGCTGTACAGCTTTTGAGATGTCCCCCCTTTCTTCATATCAAAAGTTGAGAAAAAAATCAGACAGTGCAATCCCCATAAAACATTAGATTTGTTGTATTCTTCCATTGAGCTGTGTACAAATTGTGCCTGCAGGAAGTCCAGGCTCTCTGGCTCTTTTGTAAACATGTGATGTCACAGGTCACATGGTCTATAGTGTCTTTGCATTTCAAATCCTACAAAACCAAATAGTGTCTTTGGCTCGAAACCCTCCAAAAACCTACAAAACCAAATAGTGTCTTTGGCTCGAAACCCTCCAAAAACCTACAAAACCAAATAGTGTCTTTGGCTAGAAACCCTCCAAAAACCTACAAAGCCGAACGCAGAGCTGCCAACTCTCCCTGATTCTGCAGAAAGTTCCCTGAAAATAAACCAATCTTTCCATGTTTTGATGAACAAATTTTAAAACCTTCCTGATTGTGGAAACCTTTTTCCCTGATTGCAAGATGCAAATATGCTAGTGTGACACTTGCGTACTTTGGTAAAATATTAAACTATTATTATTACAATTGATCTGGTAAAAATATATATATATATATATTTTTTTTTCTTCATTTTTTTACTCTTACAGGTGCTCGAAGCAATAGAGATCGGCCGTACAGTGACCGTCGTGATGACCGCCGTGACGATCGGCGTGAGAGTGAGCGGCACCGATCCCACTCAAGAAGCCGATCCAGATCGCGTTCCCACTCCCGGTCTCGCAGTGGATCCCCGGCACCGCCGAGCGGGTCAGCTCTTAACAGCGTCATCACAATCGTAGGAGGGAATCAGGGGGACCAGCCAGGCATGAAACCAATCATCAGGGATAGATGCAGGGACTATGACGGTGAGCATTTACAATGTCATGTTGTTTTGGAAGTCCTGGGTTTGATTCTTACAATGAAGGCACTCACAGGCCACAAGTGCACTGGACACATGCTACACAAGTGGCGTATGAAGCCAACGCCAGAATGTGACTGTGGGGCTGCTGATCAGACCGCAAGAGGCACATTGTCAACGAGTGCCCCATTAGATTCTGAATCGTTGTTGCCTAGGAAAGAAGAAGGCACTCGATAGTGTTTTTTTTTCCCCACAGGACTCGGAAAGCAGTGAGCACACAGTGCTTCATCCTCTAGCAAGCTAGACTCTTCACTTCTGATTAGTCAACAGCTATTTGATATATGTTTATTCTTATACAGTGTTATCCCACTCCCCAAATCCTATGTAGCATTCTGCTTGTGCTCTTACTGCAATGTCTTAAACAGTTGTAAAGTCAAGAACTTGAGTATTGATGTTTATAAGCACAGCAGCCCCAGAGACTAACTGGACCGTTCTTGAAATTCAGAGAAGCCGCATCTTATACACAGAGAAATTCGGGGTTGTGATTATCTGCTTTGTGCTGAGTGGTGTTTTTATTTGTGTATCCACAGAGAAAGGTTTCTGCATGAGAGGAGAGCTGTGTCCATTCGACCATGGGAATGATCCTGTAATAGTGGATGATGTCAACCTACCCAAGATGCTGAACCCAACCCCACCACTGCCAGCCCAGCCTCCACCCTCCCAACCTCCACCCCCTCATATCAACCCCGGCATGCAGCCGGGAATGCAGCCGAGGTTACCACCCCCTGCTGGAGTGCCGTTCCCCGGTCCATTCATGCCGCCTATGCCGGGGCAACAGCACGGACCACCGAGAATGATGCGCCCCATGATGCCACCCAACTCCCATGGGGAACCGTTCCTCAACATGCCCCCCAACATGCCCCCCAACATGCCCCCCAACATGCCCCCCATGGGTCCCCCACCCCACATGGTTAGAGGGCCCACTATGCTGAGAGGCCCGCCACCCATGTCCAGAGCTGATGGTATGCCACCAATGCAGCATGGACCCCCTCCTCCTATGCCAAGAGGACCACCGCCACCAAATATGAGAGGTCCTATGCCCCCAAGAGGCCCACCAGGTAATTTGGGAAACTTACTCGTAAGCCCTTCTGGCTGAGATCAAGTTGCATGTTGTCATTAATGTGTCATAGGCTCTGACAATAATAACAGTACTGGTCTCAATTGGGCAATGACATATCACAAACAATCTTGAGACCATCTCAACCCCTTAGCAGTATGCAGCACCAGCAGCTAAATAGAGGCGTATGAAGCTAATCAATCTTAATGAAAAATTGTACCCACGCAGGTACTCAAATACTGGGCGATGAGGAGCAATTATGGTTAAGTGCTCTGGACTGCTTGGCAGCAGCTTGCCATTACCTTCAAATGAAAGGCAGTTTCTTAATAAACAAAAATATAAAAAGCAGTTTCTGAAAGGGAAAGTAAATGTCATATTTGTGGAATTATGACATAGAAAGAAAATTCACGTTGAGGGCTTACTCATGAATATTTATTATGGTTTTATGTATGTAGGTCAAGACAGAAACATTCTGAGGATGCCCCATCTCCATAACGTTGACGAGCGACCCCCAGGGCCCCCACCTCTCCGATTTCCGCCCCCTAATCGAGAAGGTAATTTGGGCCTGCATTCTTGCATTCACTGATATAAGCAAATTTACAAAATCTTTTGAAATAGAAATTTTGCTAATGGCCGCTTCGTTAGCAGAAAACATCCGATTATAAGCTTTATGAAATCGGGCCCTGGGCCCAGTGTTTGTAGAGCTGTTTCAGCAAGAAAATATTGCTTGATAAATTTCTGCTGAGCAAAAACAAATTAGCAGGACACCAGTCACAGATGGTACATGTTATGACATGCCATTTTGGCTGGTAACCTGCATGTATTTCTGGTAAGCACAACTGTTTGGTTACTGTGTTTAGTTTTTGTGCTTTAGCAACGGTATGAAATTGGGTCCAGAAAACTATTCTGGTACATGCACACTGTGAAGCTAAACTGTTCATTTTTCTTGGGGCCAATTTCATAGCTCTGCTTAGAGGTAAGCTCATTTTTGTGCCAACCATAGCAGAGAAAACTTGCTTAATTGTAAGCGTGTTTCACAGGTTATCAAGAAAACAAGGCGATAACCCAAGGCGACCAGCTTGCGCGTTCACCATGGATTTGCATTGTTACGTCATTCATTTTCATACAGTAAGCACCGAAAGGTTAGCATGCTTTTTCATGTGCTTACGGTTAGCAGTGCTATGAAATGGAAACTCGCGCAGTAAGTACAAAATCGGCCTTTAAGCATATCTATGAAATTAGGCACTGCATGTATGGTGACTACCACAATCCCTGCACATTTAATGGCAGTTTGACTGATCTAAAAGTTGCTTTTTACTAATGCCATTATCTTCATGTTTTTACCACCCGACTTTAGGACCACCAAGGCACCTACAACCACGACCCAACAGGCCCCCCATGCCATTTCAGCACCCACCCAGGATGAACATGCCCATGGGCCCTCCTCCTGGACAGCGTCAACGCTTCTCTCCACCACGTGGTAAAGTTGTTTTTCTCTTTTCAATTTCCCATCTGGGTATTGAGGCATCGGCTTTTATAGACCACTGCAAGGCAGAATATTTTCAAGCGTGAACGAGTTGTCATGAAGCTTGTTATTCTATTGGCTACCAAATTCTGCCGGAACTTTATCGCAGTATGTAGCGGGCAGTTGAAGTCCATGGCCATCCAACACCATGCAAATAGCCTTTCCAATGAATATGCTAATTACATTCACGCATGCGTATAGTATAGAGTTGTTGCACGCTGTGATGGGATCCATGGTGCTTTGTACACACGAGGTGGCAAATGGCACTCGAGGTGGTTCCATAACTTGGTGCCGAACTGGAAAAACAATGGTGACCATAGGAGTTAAGTTTCCATTTTGGAACATGGAGAAGAAATTTATTTGAAGACCTAAAGTTGCGAGAAGATGGCTACATGCTGTGGTTGCCTCCTCACTAACTTTTTGCTGATCAATAAAATTTTGCCGCACAACATTTTCTGAAATTGCTCCCTCGTCACTAATTGTAATGTATTTTATGTTATTCAGTGGAGTCACATCAGCCCCAACCTGAAGCCTACAATCCAGAGAATCCTGCCCTCGATGCATCACCATTTTACGTCCCCCGTGCCAACCTGAGAACCTTAGTAGGGGTGCAAACTGTACCCCTCGCTGATAAAAAGGGTAAGAATTAAACCCTCCACCCAACCCCCGGACCCACCATTTTTGCCTTATACTAGGTTTTCTTTCTTTCACTGACACCTTGCAAATTATGCCTTCATGAATTGCTGTGTATGGAGCTTACTGGCAAATAAATCAACTTCTCAAACTTGGGGTGTCGATATCTTGAATGTAGGATGTGGACTTCCTTTGATAGTTTATCTTAGGATGACGACATCTTGATGGCTAATATATCGTCGTCTTAAACTAAACTATCGCTGGGTGACGACATCTTCAACAGAACTCAGTAAAGTGACGAGTATACAGTACTTCTTTCACATCGGTGTAAAGAGTAAAAAACAAAATATATTATTTACCCCCGATGCCAAATTAACATCTATTAAATCATCTTTAATCAAGCAAAATAGTAATAATAATTAGTGTACATTTTTATCAGGATCAGGATCTAGAAATTTACTTTATACAACAATAAGTTTAGTCTTTCATTTCGAGAACTAAACGGTAATTTGAATTGATTTTGTATTGTTCACATCAGATATTGAAGAGCTTGAGGCAGAAACTAAAAAACTAGAGGCGGTGAACACTCGTACCGTACTTGTCGATTCTCCACAATCAACGAAAGATCCTTGCGCCGGCGACTCAAGGAATGTTGTCGCTGCGACCTCTTATCCCGTAAGCCGAAAGAGGCCCTACGAGCCCGACACGTCTGTACAGAGTCAAGACAGTGGGGCCTTGTCGTCACCGAGTAAAATGGTGCCAGACTCCACGAGGAAGGTGATCAGCAGCGGCGGAGAGTGGCGGCCGAGGAAGGCCAAGATCACGCCAAACAGTAGAACCTTGGAAATCAAGAAAATACCAAGGGAGTTGAATAGCATCGCTAAACTGAATGAACATTTCCAGAAGTTTGGCGTTATTAAGAACCTACAGGTGGGGATATGAAGAGTACAATATTATTTGTATTTTGTAGATTGCAGAATTTAAAACCTGAGAATTTTAGAAATCCTTACCCAGGCACAAACCTGTACAGTTCAGCTGCTCCTCGATACATGCTGTGGTAAACTTTGTGATTTTGTGAGTCAGCTTTAGTTCATATTGCAAATAGAATCAAAGGAAATGTTCGTCTCTTTGTAAACTACGGCTCACCTATAAAGTTGAAATCAAAGTTGGCTGAAGTTCAGAAGGCAACTAAAGCTCCAACACTGATTAACCCTTTGAAGTTTACCGAAAATAAATGCCTGGTCTAATCAGGGAGGTGTGGGAACATGTGGTCTAAAAATTATGAATGAATTTATGGAGGTTAGGTCATGCCACTAGAAAGTGAACTCCGGTCCTGGATTCCAAAGTCCAAACTGCAACCTTGAGCTTTTTTCAAACCTAGGCTTCGGCTCAAGGCTCCGCATGATGTTGAAGCACTGTACCAAAGGCACACTGCTTTGAAATTTATTTTGGAGAACAAGCCGGAGCCCAAGCCAAAGGCTATGTTTGGAAAAGACCTCCAAGTTTCAACACAAGCTGGGCTCTTTGAAGTTTACCAAAGTGCAAGAATGTGCTCTGTGGCCATCAATAGGAGGCATGCAAACTTAGCGCAAGTAAACTTCCAATGAAATACATAGGCAGTTTCAACAGCTAATGAACAAGTATTTTCCTGTTTGGTCGCTGATGTTATAAGAACACCGAACTCAAGCTCTGGTGTTTTTGATCAGCAGAGTGTTGGTTTGAGTCCCGGTCGTGACGCTTGTGTCCTTAAGCAAGACACTTGACTGCTGCGTTCTTCAGATTGGACGTCAAGCTGTGTGTCCCGTTTGATGTGATGCACATTAAAATACCCAGTGCACTTATTGTAAAGAGAAAGGGTTCGCCCCGGTGTTCCTGGTTTGATTGGCTGCATATTGCGCCACAGCACCTCGTAAACCATTACATGGTGCTATAAGAAAAGAATAAGTCTCGTACTTCAATACATAGCTCCGTACACCTTGCAGGGGGAAAAAAATACTGAGCGCTTTCAGATGCCCATCGGGTGTGATAAAGCGCTATACAAGAACTCGGTATTATTCTTATTATTATGATACGTTACAAGCAGACCATCATTTGTGTTTAATTGTTTTCTTAAATTTGTATAGAGTCCACTGGTGCCAGTTCTGACTCGGACTCGGTTCTTGCAATGGAATCAGATCCAGTTCAAACAAAATGATGGAACCACCAAAGCCTTTCCAGTACCCAGTCTTTAAAAGAAGTTCACCTTGATGATAACTTTTTTTGGTTTGTTTACAGGTTGCTTTTGGTGGACAGCCTGACGCCGCACTGGTCACTTACAACACGCATCTTCAGGCGAGGGCAGCACACAACTCGATCGAGGCAGTTCTGAATAATCGATTCATCAAAGTATTCTGGCACAATGAGAACCAGGTGGGATTTATAGTGTGTACAGTGCTTACCACATCTTGTTGTAGGGCAACAATTCCTGTACCTTCTGTCCCTTTTTTGTATGGGGGGCATGTGCACTCTGTACACTGGAATATCAAGTGAATGTACACATCAGCCATTGGGTTGACTGCAAAAAAATGAGGGCGTCGGGAAGTTGTACCGGGCAATAAAAAACGTCCGCCATAAGCCAGTTTAGTAAAAGTTGGCAGATATCAAGGTCATCAGACTGAAAGTGGTTAAGGTTGGCAGCAAATTTGTGGGTGCCTTCGTTTTTTGTTTTTGTGCAGTACCTTTCCGTAAATATTTTGTTACACATCCAACAGCACTAGGGCTATTAACAGGATAAATACATAAAAATGATGGAGAAATGTTAGATGTGGGAGGAAAAGAAGCCCATGCAAACCATGCGTCTCACATTTTCTGTGTGTCAATATTTTAAAGAAAAAATATTCCTATTTGGGATTTTAAGTGGGACAAACTTTTACTTATTTCCAGGATGGTAGCGACTCGGCCCCAGCCCCCAGTGGATCAGAGAGACCATCTATCAAAGACCGATTGGGAATCCCAACTAAAGACCAGCTGACATTCATCAAGAACAAACCTGAAGCCAGTGCAGAGAGGGTAGGTCTTGTACTTGGGCCAAGCTAGCAAGTTTAGAAGAATACACCAAGCACTAGAAACGTTGTTTGTCATATTGTTGTGGCACACACATTGACCATTGACATTGAAGTTGCAGGCTTGTTGCTGTACCTTTCTTTTAACCAGTTCGTCCAGGGTTTCTGTTCTTAAACAATTTCTTAATATTTTTGTTGAATTGACACCATGATAAGGCGAAATATATGGTAAATAGTCTGATATTTACAGTTCTCTTTCGAGACATTTTGCATGGAAGCCCTCCTTCGTTTAGCAGAACAAGGCCCAATTTCATGGCACTACTTACCGCAAAACCACTTTGTATGTTTTCACTGTTTAAACTGTTTAAACATCTGGTTTTGGACTCAAATTATAAAATTTCTCAGAAACTATAGCATTTCAAGAAAAACCTACTTCATGAGATGTCTTCCACCATGATCATCTTTATACCGTGTGCAAATCTGTGAACATTTATATTTTCAATCTTACCAATGTTGTACACACCCTTTAAACCAAGCAGGTTGTCATCAGTAAAGGCTCAGGAACTAGCCTGTCCAAAACGGTGTACAATCCAGCCGCGCTGAAAGCAAGCTCCAGCACCCCATCAGCCCAGGCCGCTTTCCTGGCAGCCAGTAAGGTGTCCGCTGCCAAGGAGGCTGTACGGAGGAAGCACGACGATCAGCGTAGACAGATGCAGAAAAAGCAAATCGAGATCCGCAAACAGAAACAGGAGCTTCTTGTCAAACTGATCCAACAACAGAAGGTTAGCTTTTACAGTCCTGCAGACTTCTTGGTTTTGGGGGGGAGGGGTTTAAGACGCAGTTTTTATACAGCACTTTATTACACCCGACTGGAATCTCAGAGAGCTCATTTTCTTTTTCTAATATCAAGTAATAAACCTCAAGGGAAACTGACTGGGTAAATAATAATAAAATAGCCGTGTTAGTCTGGTAGATAAAACAATGAAGATAGTGGTAGCACTTAATGACTAACCAATTACATTTTTTATTTTTTTATAAATTTTATAAAATTAATTTATTTAATTAGTTAGTCATTAAGTGCTACTGCTATCTTCACTGGGTAAATAATAGGGAGGAAAAAGGAAGCTGCCGACAAAGGGTTAGATAGCTCAGTTGGTAGAGTGCCGGTGTCATAGGGAAATCTGTCCCCAGGAGATTCCGTCCCCCATATTGGAAATTAACATGGGCTGAAGGATGTTATTTCAAAATGAAATGGGGCGCTACCAGAAGAAATTTGTACACAGTTCACTGAATTGGGGGACAGCAGTTCACTGACTGGGGGACAGAATCTTCTGCCACACTAATCAGGAAGGACGCAGGTTTAAATCCCACTCTAATCAATTTTTTTTTGTTCAACCCCAAATTATTTAAAATTTACCCTGTCAGTTTCCCTTGTGCTTTATCACTTGATATTTGAAATAGAAAGTTGCATCCCCTTAAGGTGATCCCTCTGCTGCCGCTTCCCTTGTATCATAAACTCGGATGTGATCCCTGGTTATATGGCATTTACAGGTTGAATGGCTTCTGACTGGCACCCATTGACAAAATAGGGAGACTGCCAGGGGGAAAATGCCATCATTTCAACAAACCTCCTTAGTTTTCAGAATATTTTTTTTTTCAGCAATGACTCTCATCCCTGGTCTTGAGTTGTATTCAATCTCTTTGTTCTGTTTCCTTCTGTTGAATAGTCGTTTCTTGAAAAACTGGAGAATAAGAGCCTCCCAGCAGAGAGCCGTACAGAAATCATGGGCTTTATCAAGAAGCTGTCGGAGCAAGTGGACAAGACGAAGAAAGAGTTAGATGTCAGGCCACGCCGCAAATCCCAAACTGAGGTTTGAAGCTATTTTTATTTTTTTCATTTGCTACCCAGTGCTGACTGGTTTTAGTGACGGCAAGTCTTAATAAGCCATTTGCGAGTTTCAAATCAGTTATTGTAATGACATCATTGCTATACTCTTGTATAGATTCCCTGAAGATGCCGGGAAAAAACTACCTGTTTGCCCTAGGTTTGGGGTCAAAACGTAAACTAGAGTTAATTAAGGTCAAATCACGTAAAAGGTTTGGTGTACGAAGTAGTGGTTCCAACATGTCGTCTTTTTTCATTGATCTTTTTGTTATGGAAAATCAAGGAATCTCCAAAGGTGACTAGCACTGAAACCCATAGGCCTGAAGAAACCTGTGTAGAGAAAACGTTGAAGAAATCAGTTTTAGATGTGGGAAGAAAAACCCAACTGGGAGAAAACCCACACAATCAGGTAGGGACTGACTATCTGAAGCAGGGTTCGAACCGAGGTCCACAGAGGTGAAAGGCAAGGAAGAAACTGTGTAGCCAAACTGAATGCCCACAATCAAGCTGCAGTTTTCTGTCTTCTTACCCCCGACTCCCTTGCCCTCCCCAAGTAGGTGAAAGCATCACTGCAAGGGGTCTATATATATACAATGATGTTGAAGTTCAGCTATGGATATAAATGTTCTGTTTGTTTGTTGACAGTGCCAGAAGGAATTACTAGACACAGAGCTAGAGTTGTACAACCAGCAGTGTGACGGCGGGGATGCTACAGAACTCTACAAGAGGGTTGCTCAACTACGTAAAGAAATAAAGTCCCGCAATGCGTCTCTTAACTTCATGAATGTGAGTCGAGCGGAAAGTTTAATACGTTAATGGGGGGTTGTTGTTTTTTCAGTGAAAATAATGACGTTGTTTCAGTTAATGTGAATTTTGTGCACTTTTAAAATTTCTTTAATATTATTAATTGCTGTAGTCGAAATCAGCAATGGTAATTTTTTTGGATTTGACAGTATTTCAAATATAAATATTTCACTGCAGTACTGTGTTAAAAAGCTTTTGGGATAACATTTTATTAAATATTGTACCTTCTCGTTCATTTTTCACAGGCACAAGCAGCAAGGGGGGCCTCTGCTCGAGGGCGTGGGCGTGGTCGGGGGCACGGCCGGGCTCGGAGACTCAGCCACTCTTCCACAACAATTGACAAACGCCCCAGGGAGCTGACCATCAGTGGGTTCGAATTGGACGACAAAGATGAAGTGTTGACTTATTTCAGTGTGAGTATCCGTCGAATGAGAATCTGTGTTTCAACAAAATAACCAGTGTCTGAAAGTTTGTCTAAGGCCCTTTCAAACGAGACAATTTTTAACAAGAGACCTAAAAACACATCAATGTTAAAAAAAGGCAAATTCTAGTCATGTGAGAGTTTTCCTTGTTAAATAATAACCAAGGACCCTTGTTATTTTTAACAGTGATCCAGACCTCCAAAAAAGCAGCAACCATGTTAAAATCACCACGGTGTGTAGTGTGAACCGATTACTGTGCCATAACCAAAGACATTTGCTGTGGCGATATCATTCTCATGCACAGAGCGTGTCACTAATAGAAGAAAGTGTTCAGTGAACGAATAATTATGAACTTGACCTTTGTGTTTTAAGAAGTCATGTGAAAGCTTTTGAAATAATCGCAAAAAAAACAAAGTGACAGGCAACCCCCATTACCGAGGACGTTTGTTACTGGTGCTGGTGTGAAAGGGCCTCGAGATCCGGTTATACGGTGTAATTATTTCTCTGAGTTGTGGTGGTTCTGATCAGTGTGCAGACAAAGCAATTGGACACAAGTAGCCTCGGCCAAATTCTATTGAAAAATAATAACAGAAAGAGATGTTTTGTGGATTATTATAGATATATTATAGAAAGACAAGTATGGTTTTGAAACTGTTGCTTAGTGGGGAAAACTATCTAGACATTAACCAGCTCGCTTGAGTGGAACACGCAAACCTCTTATAGACCCATTGCACAACGCGCAGCGCGCATACATGCGCGTAATTTTGGGGGTCAAAACGTGCACAAAAGGATGGTACACGTGTTTACGCACAATGCGCTTGTAAACACGTGTACCATTCTTTTGTGCACGTTTTGACCCCAAAAATTACGCGCGTGTAGATGATGACGTCATATGCAATGGGTCTATACAATAAATAATCTTTGACAATCACCAAAAGTATGCCCTGCCTTTATTAAGTGACACCGGCTGGTAATCTGCTTCTCTGTAAGCCAAGATCTTTCTATGCGTAGCATCTTGCTCCTGACTCTCATTACCGATGTGAAGATCTTTCTCTTGTGGTTTGCCATTTACAGGATCTAGGTGAGATAGAGAATGTGGATTACAACGAGGCCTTAAACAAATACACCATTGGATTCAGGACTAGACAGGAAGCAGAGTTTGTAAGTACTCAATGTTTTGTTGTCCACAGCCCTGTGTTTCCACCTTTGAAGACTCCGTTTTTTCAACCAAAATAGTTTTTAAAAACTAACAGTTGGCATAGAGCGTGGGTTCGAATCCCAACTGAGTAATACTGTGTATCTTTTCCCTTAGGACTCGGGGGAAAGTAGTGATTATAAAGTGCTTTACACACATCATTGTATGAGTAAGACAATTGTAATTAGGGAATAACAATGGCAGGACCAGGTGTTCACTGCGTGGTAATGACTGGGTTGGTAGCTGGCTGCTGCTGCCCTGTTCCCTTAACAGCAGCCATCAACCAACCAACCCACCATTATTCAATACCTTTAACGAAAGACCAGTAAGAATTTTTTTTTCTTCCTTTTTCTGCTGGATATTTTTAGAATTGTTCAAGGGCCATTATTTAGGCTGTTTGATGTTTGTGTGGCACCTAACGTCTTACACATGATTA
This sequence comes from Leptasterias polaris, assembly GCA_037783415.1. NCBI lineage: Eukaryota > Metazoa > Echinodermata > Asteroidea > Forcipulatida > Asteriidae > Leptasterias > Leptasterias polaris. The sequence continues at coordinate 1,349,151 of JAZGTN010000192.1, forward strand.
ACTATTTATGAATGTTTTCGAGAACCAGATTTTGAGCTTTGAAATTTATCAATATAACAGAAATACACAGTGCATGCAGGACTTTAACACAACAATCTGCTTGTCTAGGGGACATTTATTCGCTGAATCAAAGAGCTGGTCTTTATATCGCTTGTTAATACACCCCCAAGTGACCAGTCTTCAACCAATTAGAGTGCAAAAAGTCTACAGTAGTACAAGTTATTTATTATTAGTCTTTCAGGAGTTTGAATTTGACCAAAAGTTTCCCAACCATTAAAACAATCTTCCCAAAGGCTCTCATTTATTAACAATACAATCAATTTATAGTACAATATTGTTTTCTCCAAACCAGGCTGTTAAAAAGGGAAGCTCCTTCAAAGGGAAACCTCTACTTATGGTATGGCATATTCCGAAGCAGGTGGTGGTTGCCGAAGAGGCGGGGCCTGACACAGCCAATGACGCTATCGTAGTGGGTGGAGACCTGGACGAAGATGAGGTCAGTCAGTCGTTAACAATCTGGAAATGAGTTTAGGTCATTCCCTTTTGAGGTCACGCTCACTTCCTGAACACTGGGGTCACGCCACTTCCATGACAACGCTTTCAATCGTACACTCAACGCAGAGCTTACACTTTTTAATCATGCAATAGTATCAAAGAAACGGCAACAAATATTGGTAAAATATGATGAACTACTTTTCAGCAGGTTGTATTAAATCAAACTAAGTGCCGTTATTTTTGGTTCTCAAAGGAGACAGATGCTAATTACAATACGTCTCTCTTTGTTTGTACCGAACGGCATGAACCGGTTGCTCTGGTTGTGGTTCGGTGATCTGGGGGTGACTACGGTGGCAAATATTGGTGCATGTTGTGAAAAACATACCTGCCAACTGTCTCGATTTTTTTACCAGGGACTGTCTTGATGTTCAAGTTTTAAAAAACAACTAAAAACCGGGACATCCCGATTGTCAGGCCAAGGAATATTTTAACACGATAAAAACAAAATGGCAGGTCTGAAATAGAGGGCGCAGTTACATGAGGGTGCTACTTCACAAGGCACAGGTTGTTGTCAGCTTCTGGGCAGCTCGACCCTGGACAATCCGCTCACGCCTCTCACTCTGCTGTAAGTCCCTTTGTCCAGATTTCAAATGTTGGCAGGTATGAAAATAATCCCAAACGCATCAAACTTAAAAAGAATCCTTATACAATCAAAGTGAAGTGAATCAAAGTGACCATGTCTGGTGGTATGGTTATTATTATACAGACATTAATGGTCTCTAAAGGGTTAACAGGGTGTCCCCTTAATGTTTTCACTGACTAGCCAGCAGGACCAGTTACTTTGTCATCTCACTGGTCCATATTTGGGGGTTTTCTATCAACATTGTTATTAGCACAGGACTATGTAATTTTAGTTAATATGGGCAATTAGTGGCTTACATGTAGCTTTGGGAGGTAATAATATAGCCAGAAGGACTAGTTGAACAGAGCTCTGACTGGTCCTGAGGTGTTTTAGTGGCATTTGGCCAACAGACCACTGTTTAGGTAGAAACTTATGAGTAGAAGTGCCTGTTAATGCATACAAGAGCAATGTCTCACATTTCTGATGTGGGAGCTGCATGAAATTAGGTTCAGAACCATGACCGTAGCTAATGACAACCCAAAAACAACCCCTCCTCTCCCCCTTGCCCCCCCCCCCCCCCATCCCACCTATCCCACCTCACAGGATGCAGTTGACATCATCGATGACGATCTCCTCCTAGATGATGATGAAGAAGATGATGAAGACGCTGAGAGCAGAGGATGGCGAAGATGATCAGAGATTCCACACTCGGAGGTCAACATCCTCATACTTCCTTTTGATATGAATTTATAAAATCCCTTTTTGCCCCCTTATAAGGATCTTTTTTTTCTGAATCCATCAAATCCCAACAGCCCACTTGATTACCAAGCCGGTATATCCTGATGGAGTTGACATGGCATCAGATGATTTCATGCATAGCTTATTTGTCACGCTGATCTCTGTAAAACACTGACTGGAAAGAGGATCAGCATATTGATGCCTTACAAAGTGCTGAAGTTACTAAATATGTAGGGCAGAGCCGTATTTTGTGAGAGTTGCGACAACTTGCCATTAGAAGCCATTTTGTGTCCAAAAAAATGCATTGATGAATACAGGGTGCCAGACTAGTCTGCCCATTGGGTTGTGCTGCATTTGGACCGAAAATGGGTCTTGTCATCCAATATTCATGATTTTTTCATTTTCATACAATCTCATCTTTGAAATGAACACCCGAGGAATGCTAATGGATGTTTGCTTTTCCTGTCAACTCCACAATTCCTTGCCTTCACTGGCTATAATTCAAGGCCATGTCCGTTTCTCCGGTTTAAATGTAATTATGGGGTTTGTCTTCCAGACCTGAAGTTGGAGTTTGATGGATTCAGGGTACGGGTGTTTGGTTAATCAGCTCAGGGGAGTAATATATAGACCTTATGCATATGATGTCATTTGAGTAGGGCGCCCTCAACTAGAGGTCAGAAGAAGGTTGCTCATCGGCTCATCCTCTGTGCGCTTTCCATTGTTTTATCTTCGTTTGACCTCTAAGAGTGCGGCGTGATGACACTAATGCAGAAGGTCCATTGTAGATGTGTATCCTGAGGTCCTACCAGATGGTATTTTAGGGGAACTCATGAGCGAAACACGTAACTGTGAGTTGGCAATGAAAGTGTGTTCTCTATATCGTCACGACCGATATAGATTTGCAGTTTATTTCATCATTGGGCACATCCAAATTGTTTTCTGTTTTTGTTTTTGTTTTTGTTTTGGGGGGGGGGGGGGTTTCACTTAAAACTCAAGTCATATTTACACGGAAGGTAATTTTACCCTCTTGATTTCCGGAGAAACAAAAATGTGGAATGCGTCATTTCATTTTAAAGATAAAGCGCCAAAACTGTTTTTCATTTGTGAAAAGAAAGTGAATACTGCTCTAAGTACATAAAAAGAAAATACTTTCATGAGAAAGTAGGAGAAGAATACAAGCCTAACAAAGCTTCCATCTGAATGCTTTTTTATTATTTCTGAGAAAAACAAGTCCAAATATTTCAGAACTTTTCAAATATTAGAAACGCTCACTTTCTAATAACAGTCTGTAAAAACATACAAATGACAAATGTAAAAACCAGAAACATTCACCCCTAATTTTTGTTTTCAAGATCAGGTGATCGTATTCACTACCTTGATTCGGTTGATATTAACATTTTTAGTATTTTGTTATTATGTTGTCTGATAGTTCTTGTTGAAAGACAATCTCAAAAATTATTAAACTATATAATTGTTGAAAACAATTTATCCTTAAAGGCACTGTTTGGTAATTGTCAAAGACCAGTATTCTCACTTGGTGTATCCCAACATATGCATAAAATAACAAGCCTGTGAAAATTTGGACTAAATTGGTCATTGAAGTTGCAAGAAAATGATGAAAGAAAAAATACCCTTGTTGTACAAATTAGTGTGCTTTCAGATAGGAATAAAGGGTTTCTGGCCAGAAGTCTTTTATTATTTTAGTGAGAAGTTACCTCTTTCTCAAAAACTACGTTACTTCAGAGGGAGTCGTTTCTCACAATGTTTTATACTATCAACAGCTCTCCGTTGCTTGTTACCAAGTAAGTTTTTATGCTAATATATATTTTGAGTAATTACCAAACGTGTACAGTGCCTTTAAAGTCGTTTATAAATGTGCACATGGAGGACACAGTGTTCAAAGTACATTATGATTGATTTGGAAAACGTGAATACACATCTACACAACTTTCTTGCACATCATGTAACTACAATGTCCTATCAAAGGGATTAATGGAACACTTGCACCTCGGCAAGTAATAGTGGTTCCTATTCTCACAATGAGTTCAACTGTGTATGTAAAAATGGAAAGTTTTGAACCAAAACCAGTTAAGCACTAGTTGATAATGTAGTTCTTGTTTTACGAATATACGCACAGTTTACACGTATTAGTTTTTTTTCCTGTTAACGCACAGTTCAAGAGGTTCCACTTCAGAAATTTGACCAATCACGGCTCACAGTTGGTTCTGTTCTCACTGTGGTTGGTCAAAAGCTGCCCATGTGTATTCCTGGTTTCCACTGCCAGTGTTAAGCCCAGTTCATACTTCCTGCGAATGCGAATGCGAATGCAAAGTGAATTTGATGTCATAACTCTGTTTTCGCTGGGAATGTTTCGCAGCAGTTTAGCATAGCTCACATGTCAGGGCTTATTGTTGGTTGCAAATTTTGAAACGTCAAATTGGCTTCGCATGTGCATTCGCAGGGAGTATGAACCAGACTTTAGGCTGCGTCCAAATTGTGGGGTGTGGCTTCGGCAACAGCTGTTGCTAAGGATGTTGTTATGGGCATCCTATGCTTCAACACTTCCTATGCGGTCAAGCCATAGCCATTAATTCGGACATGGCCTTATTTGATTATAATACTAGGAGGTCCTACATTGGTAATGATGATATTGGAACTGACTTAAGTCAAGGTTGTGTCAAAATGGCGCAACCAAGATTATTGTGTTGATGAATAGTTTGTTTGGTGGTGTTTTTATAATCACCAATTCTGTACTTTAAACTGCACATGAGTTTGAATGATGCATGTACATGAAAGTATTTTAGCTGCAAGTCTTATCAACTGGTTTGCCAGCAATCAGAACAGTAAAACTTACCACAACTCAAATTCTATGTCTTAGAAAACAGTTCAAGTGACAACTTGTTCAGAACCGAAACAATTGCCTGGTTTGTGAATGTTGTGGTACTAGGGTACACAGTTCACATATACCATTATTGCAAGCTGGCGTACTGCCTTTATTATTGAAAAATAATTGCTTTAATTCATCGTAGACCGTAAATAATTCAATGGGAACATGTAAAAGTGTTGCAAATCTGAACCAATTTTAAGGTAGTGTGAAGTATTTTGTTAGCTTTATCTCATTTTGTTTGAGCGTAAGTTTGAGAAAAACAATTTAGCTGAAGGTTTAGCCCTTACACAAAGGAGGGTTTTAAATACACACAAAAAGTGTGCGAACTGTAACAAACTCATTAACCTATATCGTTTAAAGTGTTTTAAAGGTGTATGTTTTGAATCCGAAAGGTGGAAGAGATTTTCCAAACAAAAATTGTATAACCTTCTTTAAATAGTGAAACATGAAAATGGTCATTAATGAATGATGAATGTGACCATTGATTAAACATTAATCTTTCTTGTTTGTCACTAAAAGTGATGTACATTTTGGCTAGGAGTGAACAGCATTTCAAAGATGCTTTGAAAATTTACCTTTTTTACAAAGCATACACCCATTGTATATTACCTAAATTGTGTAAACGTAGTACTTGCATTTACAACTTGTTGTTACTGTAAATTCATTGATTAAAAAAAAAAGATATGATTAAAAGAAGAAGAAGAAAAAAAGAAAAGGGGATTAACAGATAAAAAGAAAAAGAGAGAAAACGTGAAAAAAGAAAAGATGAATAAACTGGTCATATTTTGGACAAAGAAGAAAAGAAAAAGAGAAAAGAAAAAACAGAAAAGATTGATATAATTTGACCAGTAATACTTTTTAAAAGAGGGGGGAAAGTTCTGAAGTGATCAGAACAAAAAAACAAAAAAAATGTACAAAAGAGAGAATTGCAATGTCTGTTGCAGCATCACAAGAAGGCAGGTGTTCAGTTCAGTGGAGGATTGGATTAGCCATGTCATCATTCGAGATTGTCAAGAAGAGTTTGTCAAGTGGGCTGAAGGCTTCAGAGCAAGAAAATACAACAACCAATGCCGTCTTCATGCTGATTTAACAGGAGGGAGATAAAGTTGGCAGCATGGCCTACAGAATCAAGTTAAAGTCACCTGCTGTGTCTTCAGTTGGCATCCCGGAAGTCCAAGAATCAAGAGTTCTTATTAGGATAGTTCATAGTTCAGTCCTCCCCAAAAATTAGTCTAAATCTTTGAAGAAAGATTTGTATACCTGATATTCTGACAAGTTTGGCTGACTTGATGACAAGGTGATTCTCCAGGAAGAGCGAACAACGGATCTTCTGGAATGACAGTATAGTATCACCTTTACTTTTATTTGTTACTTTTTTATTTCTTCTCTTTGCTTTTGTGTTTATATGTTTGTTGTGATCTGGTCATATTACTTTAAGATAAAGATAGCCATTCACTGTTGTTTCCTTTGTTCTTATATTTTCCATGTTGTTAATTGCTGATTGATTTGGTCAATTACCTTTCAGTTGTCTATTGGTTGTTATTTTGCACATTTCTGGAAATTGTTTGATTGAAATTGTCTAAAAATTGCAATTGTTTTTTCTGTTGTGACAGATTGATGGGGACGAGTTGGATGACCTACAGGTTTGGCTTAATTTCTTGTCATTTGTTGCTGTTTGATGGTGACCTTGGTATGTTGAGTTTAGACAATTCTAGCGTGTGCTCCATGTGGCATGATGTGCCCCACCCCCTCTCCTTCAGAAGATTTTATGGGGAGGGTACTTCTGTACAAGTGAGGAAGAGTGTTGGAGTATTGGAACATTTGGGGAGGGGGCACCCCCTCCCATGTATCGGTCACGGTATAGGTTGAAAACTAGCCACACAAATCCAATTTCATCTTCACTGAATTTGTTTTCGTTTTCGGTAATGCAATCTTATAAGAGTGTACTTATTTGATGAAAATTTTTATTGATGCCAAAATCCAACCGCAGACTTTGGTGGTTTACCAATTTACAAATATTTCTGTACTTTTTATGTCAGTATTACAATTTTAAGGGTCTGCTTGTTTTGAGTCTACCATCTACTAAGTAAACTGGAACTGTGTCTCGTAATTTGAAGTGTGGGAAAAGAGGTCAGTCACTTAGTAAGGGATAAATACTAACTGCAAATGTAAGTGCGTAGCCCTGTACTCTTGGGTTAGCCCTCTTGGGTTACCATGGCAAAGACCATAGTTTACAGCCAGAATAGATTACAAAGTGACAGATGAGTTGCCATGACAACGCATCTAGAAAGTGTGACTGAAGATCACTCAACCTATATGTGCCTGTTGGATTGCACTTTTCCTTTCAATGCGAAACCGAGATGGGGAAAAAGGGAGATGGCCGTAAGCTCTCATGCGGGAAATTAAATTTTTCCCAAAAGTGTGTAAATTATCTGGGGAAATAATCAATAACCAACTGTACTGTTGGTATTACGTTTAGGTGTAAATATCCAAACAATGAATTAGATTTGTGTTTAAACGATTGGGGAAATTGATTTAGGTGCAAGTATGAAATCGAGTTTGGGTAAACAATTAAATTACAGTTCTACTTGAACCAGTTCCGAAGAACAGGGTTGAAAAAAAATGAAACAATTGATTTCTGATTAGGTTCAACTTTGGCCCAATTTCATAGAGCTGCCTAAGCAGAAAGTATTTCTTAAAATTTTTTCTCCTAAGCATAAAAGGATTAGGATACTGGTCATAAATTGTGCATGTGACATGGTATTGTGGCTGGTAACCTTAAAGGCACTGAACACGTTTGGTAATTACTCAAAATATATATTAGCATAAAAACTTAGTTGGTAACCAGCAACGGAGAGCTGTTGATAGTATAAAACATTGTGAGAAACCACTCCCTCTGAAGTAACGTAGTTTTTGAGAAAGAGGTAATTTCTCACTAAAATAATAAAAGACTTCATGCATGAAGCCTTTTATTAGCATCTGAAAGCACACAAAATTGTGCAACAAGGGTGTTTTTTCTTTCTTTATTTTCTTGCAACTTCGATGACCGATTCAGCCCAAATTTTCACAGGTTTGTTATTTTATGCATATGTTGGGATACACCGAGTGACAATACTGGTCTTTGATAATTACCAAACATGTTCAGTGCCTTTAATAGCTGGTAAGCAGAAGTATTTTGTGTTGAGGTACTTTTTGTGCCTAAGCAGCTCTTTGAAATTGGGCCCTGATTGATGTCTGTTAATAAAGTTCATACCAATTTGTGAAGAAAATAGCATTTGAAGATTCCCCAAGTCACAACTGCTTGTTTTGATTGCTGTAATCAAATAAAGCACACATACGAACTTGCATCATTAAAGAAAACGTGCAAAACACCACACAATTTTTTTTGTTTTCAGTTAAACAACATAAACAATTGTTAAGCACAATATAAGATCTGCTGACCAGAGTAAGGTTTACCAGCCAAAACACAATTGTATTATTTTGTATATGCTCCATTTTTAACGGGTATCCTGATCCGAATCCTGTAAAAAAAATAATAATCACTAGCACATCTCCCGGATGGAATTCGAACTCACCACCTTTGATATTCGAGAGCAGGTGTCCTACCACTAGACCACCGAGATTGTTCTCTATCTCATGGCAGTTTGCATGCTATATATTATTTCAGCAGCGGGTACCGCCTCAACTTAATACATGTAAATTTACATCGGGGATAATATAAAAAAAAGTACTGAGCATACAGTTCTTCACACACTCCGATGTAAAACCCAATAATATTCTGTATCCCCGATGCAAATGTAACATCTTATCTCCATGGGAAAAATGCGTGTGAAATGTAATCTCATCTCTTTTCTTCTCGCACCTGTGCCGCTTCCGAACTTAAGAACACTTCCACTACGTCCGCAATAAGAGACACGTTTAGCCAATCAGCGTTTAGTTTTTGGAGAGCTAAAAAAGTGTCGAAATTGTGACAGCAGGCGGTGCCCAATTATTCAGGTGAAAATTATGTTTTCGCGGACACGCCTGAGTGCATCTTATTAGAACATTATTCATTTAACTTTGTAAGTTTTAATTTTCGTGCCGTCATTACTGAAGAAAGGTGACCTTGCACGATGCTCTTTTTGTAATGGAATAATCGTACTGCACGTATTTCGGGGGAAATTGAGCTTTATACAAGATAACAGGTGAGTTTAGAAACTATTGTTTTCTTGAATTTGCTATTCAATATTCCTGAATATTTGTTTACATGAATTTGGTTCAATAATAACCTGTGTGAATTGGTCAGGGAAATACTGCCTCGTTTTGCCACACTCGAGAACACTTCCCCCCAAAAATTCGCTCTTTTTAAAAATTTGTTATTAAATAAGCACAGTAGGCCTACAACTTACAAGCACGTACAATCATGTCCAATCTCCGGACAAACATATCATTAGAACAACTTGTTTTGCTTGGTTATGCATTTGGCTTGCTTGAATTTTCGTAACATAATCTTTGTCTTTTCTGAGAAACGGAACTTTAAAAAATAAACACTAAATCGATGCCTAGGAAAAACTAACTATAGGCCTACTCAAGCCTGTAGGCCGCCTATATACTCGTTGATGACAAAAGTAATAATTACCGTAGCCTATCTTGTTGTTTCCCATCACATAAAACTGCTTGTTAAAGCTGATATCCTTGAGTGTTGGGCGAAGTGCAGAGCAACAGGGTGATAGGGTAATTAAAACAACGGCCGCACAGATAAGTGAAATGCCTACAGAAATATAGGCCTAAAGAAAGGTGAATCAGCAGACCTTCGTATTATGACGTACCGGGATATCAAAACAGTTTCGTAAACATTGCTTTATGTTTAATCTCTGTGTTTCATTGCTGCTTCTAGAGGTAATTCTCAGTAACCTCTATAGACCATGTGACCTGTGACATCACATGTTTACAAAAGAGCCACAGAGCCTGGACTTCCTGCAGGCATATTTGTACACAGCTAGCAATGGAAGAATACAACAAATATTATGTTTTATGGAGATCACTGTCTGATTTTTCTCAAATTTTGATATGAAGAAAGGGGGGACATCTCAAAAGCTGTACAGCTGTTGCTTTTGTAAATTTTGAATTAATGTGAAAATTATGACACAAAATGTAAATTTTCCCATTTAGCCTGTGTAGTATCTTGCCCGTCAGGAAATGCATAAACAAAGGTAAATGGTCTAGGAATGGTCTAGGCCTATAGCTTGGGTCTTTAACGGATGATAAATAAGTGGAAGTTTAAAACTTATCACATTGGATTAAAATGTTTAAAAGGTTTCCCTAAGACCAGTGGCAAGAGGCCTAAACTGATGTGAATTGGTCAATCAACTGATTGATAATAAATCAGTTCTTAATCCCGGCCAACATTCCTTGATCATTTTATACTAATAACCAATTGATTCAAACATAATAAGTAGTTAACTCTTTCCTAGCATATATTTTAATATTCCAAGAAAACCACACACTCCCAGCGATGTTGCTACTTGTTAATGTAACTCTCCTGTACAATGTATTGTTGTTTGATTGTTACAATTCTTGGCCGAATAAATAATAATAATAATAATAATAATGTCAAATTTAATACTTAGGCCTGTCGTAATAACCGTACTTGTCTGTATTGCACGTATTCCCCTGGTGGAGTGTGTTTTGAAGAGACAAGGAGAGACTGACAAAGCTAAGCCTCCATGGAAGACTCGTCGTTGCCAATCCAGCTTTGATCCACTGTAGACTGGATATATTTATAACAAGAGACGCCACTTTGAAACAGCGTACATTCGCCGTGCTTACACGCCGCAAATTCACCAAATCATTCCCACGGCAAAGTCAGAGTAGGCACGGTCTTGTAATCACTGCAGCATAAACCAATCGCATTATAAACACCGCGCCACATCTATCATCATTCCTGATGATCAAATGCGCTGAGTGGGGCATTTGGGGTTGATTGATGTGTGCTGTTTGTACTATCTAGTTCATCATCATCACCATTATCATCATCATTATCACTGTTCTGTTTGGACGAGTGCCGGTTAGGGGTCACTCCAGGGTGGCAGTTTGGGATTTGAACTTGAGACCATGGTGAAGTTACTTTTATCGTGCACGGAATAAGCCTACCCACGCAGCAGCTCCTCACCCACGTTGACAATTTACATACACGTTTTGTCCATAGGTAAGTACGGATATCAGTTATAATACTCACAGACCAACCAACTGATCAGCACTTTAGCAGATTATTGTCTGCTTCTCTATATTCACGAGCAACAAGCTGTACAATCTTCAATTGGCTCACGTAGCTGTCTGCAAGAAAATTACGCCATTAATGCGCTAAACAATCAATGGAATTAAGCACATGCATTTAAACCATGGTCGCTTGTACTATAGTAACTATGACAACTATCTGGCCTTAGCAACCAGAGCCACGTGTGGTCCGGTGGTTTACCGGTCTTTAACACAAATCCAACGTTTCTATACAGTTCTGCAAACACTTTCACTTTATAATAGTAGTTATTGTTTTGCATATTCCAACCTGACTGTTTTCGATTTTATTTTATTTCAAGTCTAATGTCAAATTGACTGTAATTTTTACCATATACACTTCTTCAAATGTGAAAACGTGAAACAAGCGTTTGCATTATAAATGATTGTTTGGAAAGCACGGTTGGCGATTAAATTGAGTTCTTCCTCAAAATTTGAGTCTCACATCGATTATGCTTTATTATCTACAGTGAGGGAATAAATAATTTCTTCTTTAATAACTGTATTCATGATAGTTAGAGTAATTTCTTTATGATCTCGTGCATTTTCTCTTTGACCGTGTGACTTGCTACTCCATCCGAAGATGCCCGAAACGAAAATGTAAAGTTCCCTTATACAAAATGGCTCCCACAGTATTCTCCGTGGTACAATAAAAGCAAATCATTTGAATATTAGCGTATAACTCTGTTTATATTACTCAGTATCAGGCCTTGTTCAAGAGATACTGTTTCAGTGGCAATTTGCATAGCGGTCAACTGAATACATGGGTTAGACTTTCAGCATTATATTTTGACCTTACCAGAAACACAGCTCATCATCAACAAGTTAGTTCATAAAATCATAATGTGCCAAAGTACTGTAACCGAAAACTCATACAAAAACCACTTGAAGAGGAACATTAAATACATTCGGAGTATGTAAGGTGAGACGTATATTCGCGTAATAGAGAACAATGGATAACCTACTTGAGCATTAGGTTCATCTCGTGTTTACAAATCAACGACTGACTTTCTAAATCCCCATGTAATTATGCAACGGAGACCGGGTATAAGGAAAGTATACAGCCTTTGTTATGTAAAGCGAAACTAATTTGGTGAGCATGTCGACATCATTTGAATAAAGGACAGATTAATTAAACAGCTGAGTTGTGGTGGTGTCAATTGTCACGGTAGTCTCCTTGTTGACAAGGAAATATTCTGCACGAGTTGTAAATTTGTCTTTCAATCCGTTCGTTGTGTAAGTGCAATTTTAAAGCATACGGTAAACCATGTGCTTTATTTTTACAGGGAGTAATTTAACTTCGAGATAGGCAAGCTAATGAAGATTGCTAATATAGTACAATCATCGGCTCTACATTAGGTAAGTTTTTAGTTTGATATGTGACCATTTGTTTTGGATATTGGCTTGTTATCTTCATTTATCTTCCATCTCACGATAAATCTCGATTAACGTTGATCGACTCCAGCATCTTCTTGTGTAACAGAACGTACCAACTGGCTTAAAGGGGAAATTTAAACAAAACAATTTTAACCTTAAAATATTCATCTGCTTTCTATTCTGTTTTTCTTTTTTGTGAATAATTTTAATTCCCATAAGTTTCTACTTCTCATTACGAAGAGAAATCCCTCCTGGAAAGTGTTTTGGTAAAGGCCTAAGTTACCGTATACGTTGTAGGAAAAATTATACACGTTTGTTGTATAAATTCAGGCCTATATAGCAATAATAAACCTCACTCTGACGGCGAAATCGTTATTTCCCTGTGTGTCTAATTTGAAGTAACAATATATCTCATCATGAATAAGCCTGCGTGTTGAGCGTCCATTTTCCTTGTTCAGTTCTGATTTGGTATTTCCTCTGTAAAAATCAATTGTACAAAATGGAATCTCAAATTATAAATATAAGAAAGTTTTTTTCCAAACGAGACTCATTAATGCGAAATTGAGTTTTCTTCCTGAATATCAATCTCGACGTTCACTTTAATAAGACATTGATATTCGAATTAAAACAAACCATGATACGTACTGGCTGTTTTCTGTTCATTTCTCCGTGTTTAATGCCGGGCCTATATAGGTCTAAAAGATAAGTGTTCACTTAAACTTTTAATAAGATAGCCGTCGCTGTTTTTGAATATGTATTCCGTAATAAATACAACACGAATAGTACTATCCCGCACAGCATGCATAAGATTTCCAGCAGCGCTTACGTGCACAAAACGTACTATCGGGTTATTCAAAGAATTCACGACTCTTCTTACTTATGTCATTACATAGATGGAGAAGGGATCAGAAGCTTGATCACTGAGCTCCCAAGCCCCAAGCCCCAAGACCCAAGACCTAATGTCTAGTGCCAACGAATACAGCCAAACACACACAATTGCACAGGACCAACTAGTATTAATTCAGAAAGATCGGTCCTGCGGCTAGATTTTTGTTGTTTTCGACATGAATCCAATGTTCAAGGCCCGTGTAGACCAGCACAAGCTGATTAATTGCGTCGTCGGGGACATCGATAATAAGATAATAAGATAATTATTACGAATGTGCGTGGGTGACGAACAACGCGCAACTAGAAAATCGCGAAAGGGGAATTAGGTAAACTATAAATACACGAAAGGAGCAGAATGTAGATGTTTGTATTTTGAAATAATTACTGATGTTCGTACCTAAAAGTGACAGCTCCTCCCTTTTTTACGCGTTGATGAGACGGTTGTATTATTTTTACGTCATTACGCAAATGTGGATCTCGACTGTGCAAGTCTCAAACATTCGGGCCCGTCGAAGTGCGCGACTTTGTTTTCCTCACGCGGTAAAGCAACACTACGGAAGCGTATTGCCGCTACATGAATAAACAAAAAATACGAAAATGATCGTATACGTACACAATAAATCATACCTTATCGTTTACGTGCACAATAAGTTGGGAATTATCGTGTACGTACACGAAAAAATGTTCCAATTCGCGCGAGAGTTGCGGGTCTTTATTCACTGCTTCTTCATATTACAGGGATAGCCTAAACTGATCAATTCCGGGGTTTGGGCATTATCCACGTTGACCATGCCAGTGAGGGGTAAAGTAGCCTTTTAATGAACATGCCCTATTGAGTTGGTCAGGGATGGGGTTGGGGAAAGAGTATACCATGTTTGTGGATATGCAATTATACAATCATTACAGTATTGATCAACAGTTATAGTTTCAATAATACACACACCTGTTGTATATTGGAAAATTTTATATTAAGTAACACATTTTACACTTAAACTTTACAAATGTATTTTTCCCAAACCAACCGCCACTTTAAGGAGATATCCCCGCCTTATCAAATGTATTACTGACTCCAATGATATTGATCAATTTAAGGCGTCAGCAATATATTTACTGAGTGCCCAAACAAGTCAATTTCAAGCGACTGATATGCAAACAGTTTTGCTTAGCAAATACTGTTGCTAAGCGATTATAAAACCGCAAACGCCTTTCATATTTAATGCGGAAATAAACATATTTAACACGCAATTTGAGACGGTGTCCAAAAGCAATAAACTTGAGGAAGAGTCCCTTTCTGTAAATGAAACAATATTGCATTTCCGCACATTTGAAAATAATAACTTGCTCTTGTATTGTGGTCTGAGGCATTGCCTGAGTATCGTTGTGGTCTCAAATTACCGTTAAATATTATGCAAGCTTCAGACGCGTGTGTTGTTTTATCAGAACTAGTAGATAACATCACGTGGTGTTCTGAAAAACGAAACTAGATCATTTTAACTGTGGTCAAGGATTTTGGTCTGCCGGCAATTTGTGGTATTTTTTCAATTCTGCAGAGTCGACGAAACAACGCAATTAGGCTAATACTTAGTCAGGTATATTCTCCCTACTTTAGTCTGTTTTCCGAATTTTTTCCCCTTGGAAACATCAGAAAAACTGCGATTAAATAGCCTTAGCCTACACGTGTAAGTTAGCCCTTGTACTCAATAAAAATTAATGTTCACATTTTTCCCAAGGACCAGATATCATGCCTATAGACAGTGCAAACATATCAGAGAATGTATACTACAGTACAGTACAAAATTAGATTAAAGACCAGCGGGGAACCCCCCCCCCCCCCCCTTCCCCCGCCACCCTGGATATTTACTTGAAACTGTTTGTAATGTGACATTAAGAAAGTTGGTCCATGTCATGTTAAGATATGTTTTTAATATTATTTAAAGAGAACCATGTGCCAGCCGGATTACGTAGAGCCTCATTGTTAATTTGTTTGATATTTTCTTTGCATTTGGGATCTTTTCACTGACTCACAGTTACCATGAGCCCAATTTCATCGAGCATGTGAGCACAAAAATTGCTAAGCACAGAAATCTTGCTTAGCTGCAACAAGTTAACAGCGGAAATTATAAAGTCTACATTGTTGCCGCAGGTTTCCAACTAATTTTTGGGGTTAGCAAAGAATCATACTACGCAGTATTTTTGCTTTATGGACTGAACTCGGGGTAAACGACGTGGAATTATTGTGATGCTACTACCTTACCATAGTGACCTCTTTGTGAATTGATGAAATACAAGCAGGTTCGTCCCAGGGGTTTGTCGTATTCATAATGATCAAGATTGTTCTGTGTTCGCGAAGGGGAGTGGGGGGGGGGAACTGAAGTGAACAATCTTCCACAAACCCTTGGAAGAAAACACGACAAATAAAACGCTGTGACGTCACGGAATGCCATAGTAACAACAACCCGAGGGAAAATATCCCATTTTGAATATTGGTGGCCCGGTTGTTGCTGCAGGCCTGAACTTCGCATACACGCTGTTCCCGTAGCCTATCACATTTAACCCAGCACTAATCGAATCTCATGTTCCAGGCGTCATTCAGCGAGAGAAACCTATTCCACCTTAAGATCACGTAGGCCCTATACTGACAATGGCAGGAATTAGGTCTGGGAAACCGTCTTTATATCTGTACCACACATCGGCAAGAAAGAAGAAAACAATCATGGTTTGGGAAAGGGTGATCTTTGAGCAGTCATTGCACGAATGCTGAGCGGCTACACGATCGCATATTCAAGATGCAATGATTAATATCTGCTTTGAGTGATCGTACAATTAGTATATTTATATATTTTAATAAAATACCTCGAACCGTATACGGTTTAACCGTATCTTTACTCTAACCTGTGAAATTGAATTGAACTGCCCCCAGAGAGGAGGTTGGTTTTGAAGTGAATGGCGTTCAAACTCGCTACATTAAAGAAAAACACGAATAATTCCCTTGCTTTTCATGGCTGCCATGAAGAGGTTAAACAGACAAAGCAGTTCTCAAAAACAAGAAGAAAAACAATCAAGAGGGTGGTTCTGGTACCAACTTCTCAATTCATAGTTTTCCTCTGATAATCAAATGTAATAAATTCAGAAAAAACTTTCCTATTGATGTGCAGTCGGCCTATACTTAATTTGTTATAAGCGGATTTTACAATTATATTAAAATAAGACTTCTGTGGTGAAGATGTTATGGTTGGAATCACACTGAGTTGACTGTGAATTTCGTAGCAAAACTTGGAAAAAACATATTTGGTTGGAAAGGGTTTTTTGTGAGGTGCCTTAAAATGATCACGATGTAGCAATACAAACACAGAAATGTACTGGATTTTCACAATTTTATTACAGCCACTAAGTATGCATTGATTTGTAGGTAATATCCAAACCTGATTGATATATAGGGAAACTGGCATGGGTATAATTATTTTAATTAAATTTGGGGTTGGAAAAAGGGAAACATTGTCTAAAACGAGATTCGAACCTGCGACCTCCGGATTAACGTACCGGCGCTCTAACAACTCAGCTATCTCGCCCTATTGATAAGGAACTCCCTATTTTGTCAACATATTTGCCGGGTGCCAGTCGGAAGCCATACAACATGAAACTGCCGTGTAGCCAGGGATCACACCCTATATTCACTCTTTTTCAGTTTCATTGACAGTACTATTTTACGAATTTGTAATTATTGACAAGAAATTATTTACAATGTCTGTGCTGTTTCAACAAAACTGTGTTCTTCTTCAAACATTGTGTGGACTCATAAGCATATTGGGTGTATACACTATACTATTACACTGGTAATATGAGTTGCATATGCACAGTGGAGCCAGTATTTATCAAGGGATTTGCCATTTAAACCGTTTTCGATTAAGCGATATATGAAATAATGAACTCATAGCTCTTTTTTCTCGAACAAAGACGCTATCATGCTGGAATGACTTTAATTAATGGGGTGATACCTGTATTTAATCGTGCAATAAATCATGGCTATTTCCCAACAACAAAGTCACATTGGATATATAATAAATAATAGCTTGCCTCCCGAGGGGTCATGGCATTTAATTCATGGAATTGTCAATCACAAATGACGAGAATGGTCTGAGGTTCTGGACCTTCCTGACATTTATTTAATTGTATTTTTTTCAGAAACAATAACGCCACATAGGCTACAACATTCTAGTTGGGCGGTAAAATATCGCGGATATTATATCCGGATTGTGGCCCAAAAGTATAAATACGCGATATTAATACAAAATAAAATGTCAACTTCAAATATGTTAAAAGTATGGGTTCGGGTTTCGGTTTGTTGTGTGTTGTTTTTTTTTTTGTTTTTTTTTTGTATTTTTTATGTCAGGGGGGACAAATTTTACAAAACAATAAGAATGCAGTTATTTCCTGGCGTGTTTTCAATCAGCCCGGCTTACGCTTGGTGATGATTTAGAGCCATTTGAATTAGACAGTATGGCTTCAAAATGGCGAGTGGAGTCAGAGTAGCCGAAGAAGCCGTTCGGGAAAAAGGAAAATAAAATAAAAGAAACGGTACAGAGGGGAAAACACGAAAAACGCCATTCACACTGCTCGTAAAATTGAATGGCGCCCTCATTCAGTGCGCATTCAGCATCGCAATTCGGTATTCTTCGGAGTTTTGAACAAGATGAGTTTGACAATGATTTTTACATAAACTTACTGATTTTAATGATCTTTATTGAAACGAAAGGTTTGCAAAGTAAGTAGTGTGATATGGTGTTCGATTTTTTATTAATTTCTTTTTTTATAAGAAATTTCCGGGGATGGGGTGATGGGGTTCCGAGAATAAAGGTGAACTTTTTGTGGACCAAGATTGAATGGGTTGAGTATAGTTAAAAAAGGATCGAGAAGACATTGAAGGTCTGTCACCATTTGTTGAACTTGAAATTATGGGTGGGCGAGGTTTCCTCTATAGCCGTTTCAGATCAATGACACTAATAATCAACTTACAAAACAGGTGAAGACATTCATAATAATTCATTACGTCACCAGTCAACTTTTAAAATGACGATTATATTTTCTGGTATAAAACCGAGATCAGGAATTAGTCATGGGGCTTTAAAAGTTTACACCGCTATTTGTATTATTGTTGTTGATTTAAGTGAGACGAAACGTATGCCTCTTTCCAAGTTGTTGTTATATCATTGATAACAACAACGACACCCGTTCTATTCGGCATTCAAACTGATTGTTGCAGGTGTTCAGGAAGACAAAATAAGCGACTCGTATTCATCGCATGCATGGAAATTAAAATGATGTCCTTAGGGAGTAAACAATTATTCGCGGCTGCTGATATTGCAAACTCCAAGGCTAATCATAATACTGACTGTTGAAAACAATTCAACCTTATTATACAAACAAATCTTTCCCACTAGAGAAATATCTCAATACCGCTCAGCAACGAGAGCCGTGTGACGAAAGGGTCAAAATTATACAGCATACTGATACACTTTATATATTCTTATTAAGCAACTTTGTTTTCTTCAAAAAAAGATATGCACTTACACCGTTGAGTTTTTGCAAACAAGAATCCTTTGGGAACACAATTTTCATTATGTGGTAACGTTTTCGAGTGAGCGACAAATATTGTGATTTTACATACGTTTTTATGCCATTTGCATATTTTGATTATATTTTAATCGAAATTTGGGATCTGATAATGATTGTTAAGATAAAACAAAATTTAAGACCTGTGGTATAGAAATGTTGCGTTACTGTTGCCATCCACCATCGTTTCAAAATGTTCTCTGAATTCTTCCCTAAGATAATTTTATCAGAAATGTCATAACATCTTATTTATTGGGGGGGGGGGGGGGGGGGGGGTTCCTAACGTTCACTTAATTTCGCAAACCTGGTACAAAAGTTATTTTCCTAGGATTCACGTCTGTAACGGAAATAAAGGGGCTAGAACCCCCGCCCCGCACACGCAGAACCCTCCCCTCTTGCCCCCTAATAAAATCGAAAACTGCACAAATTCATATAATAATGGAAACCCAATAGTTTCTTGCAAACATTTGAAATTGTATAAAAAATAACCTCAACTCTTGTGTGGACTCTCGTGGGGCCAGGCGGAGCTTCGTTCTCGACGAACTGGCTGGACCAGAAGGGTCGACAGTCCGGGAAAGGAACAACGGGCGTGTCGGCCGAAGTCCAATAGGGGTCGAGGGCCCCAGGCCTGGGAGGCACAAGAGTTCTGCCTGGTGTTTACCGGACTGAGTAATGTTCGTTCAATTTAGTTATATTGTATTCAGACAAACTTAACCAACATTCACGGTAACATTTCATACAATATTGTAGCACCTTCAAATTGCAATCCCACCCACCCCCTGAGAAAAAAGGAAAGGAAACCGTCGAAGTGACTAGGCCTATAGTATGTTGGTGCCTCTCGGGTGTTTTTTGTTTGTTTTTTGTGGGGGTTTTTTGGGGGTTTTTTGGGGGGGGGGTTGATGAAGTTTGATGCCTAATTGGTTTATTTCTTGTTTTATAACTATTTCAAGGAACTTTTAAATTTCAGCCTAAGCTGTCATGTAATTTTACCCTTTGTTTACGAAATGTGCGTGAATCTTTCAATTTAATGCATTTGATTTCAAGTGAATTTTCATGGGAACCGCTATATTTTTCGCTTGTGTAGCCTCACTTCCGTGTTTGAAAATGTTTTAGTGAAAGGAACCTGAAAGAAATACAAGAAATGTAAACATCTACTGTTTGAAAAATTACCGGTATAGGCCTACTCCATTTAAAGAATAGCAACTCTTTCGATTGAAGATGATAATGTCTCCGTTCGTATTTTATTATAGGGAGTAAGTATATCCATTTTGAAGCAGTTAGCCTTTTCCGCATAACCCCTTGTTTTACTAACTGTTCGGTAAACGTTGCATTCAGGCGAAGATGGACAGTTTTCAACCCAGAAACCTAGAAATTTATGATTTTCTACCAGTTCAGTAAATAGCGTTAGTTTAATAAATAACGTGCCCCGCCCCCCCCCATCCCATCATAATTATAATGTATAATGTGCAAAGGACAAGCGATGAGCGTCCACTTGTCTTCCCATGTGTTGAACACACCCTACATTTGTTTGTAATTTTCATCATGCGCTATTTTTGTTCATCAGCATCCTTCTGGATTCATCCTCACAACACCTATCGGACCATTGTGAAAGACTTGGTAAAAAGAACAATAAACTGCACAATAAAGCACTCTTGTAATTTCAAAACTGTTTTGTGTCAAGCTGACAGTAAGCGACGACTTAATCAATTCTACTCTCAGTTTTTGAATATATTTTTCTTGATCGGTGCACCGAAATAATTCAAACAGTTGTGACTTCATGATCTGTACCGCGTTTGTACTTACCCATGCACATTAAATTTACTCACTGTACGCTTTTCAAACTGTTATTCGATACGCTCAGTCACCATAAGGGGGAAAATGTTTCCAAACAAGTGAAATTGAATTACATCTTCTATACAAATCAAAAACATCTGCCCGGAGACCCGAATTATAAGATAAATAATCACAACTCTCCGAATAGGCGCACATGATTAAATTCACTTGGACATGTTGATTTTCACCTGGCGGCCGGTCGACTTGGCACGGCAGATTTTTTACTGATTGAACCAAAGCAATTTTGTATAATTTGTTGCCCAACATCCTAGCGGACAACGAAGAATTGTGTTCGCTGACTTGCAACGAAGCCTGCGCTAATGTTATTATAAAATCGCAAGCGGTTGGGGGTGGGGGGAAGGGGGGAAGAAACGAATTAAAACAATTGTAAATGACATTTCTCTAAAAACCAACAAATCATAAGAAGTTGTCATTTTGGGAATTATGCATTTTACTGTTACTTGTGTATGGCGCAGGCTTAAAAACGCATTGCTCGAATTATTAGCTTGGTTGTGTAACATGGCTTGATCCGAACCCAGTTATAGTTTTATTTAATATATAGTGTCTATATCTATAAGATGGAAATATGGATGTTAGCACTTGAAACTTTTAAGTGATGTATAAGAGCCGTTGTGTTTCTGTCTAACAATTCTCCAAGCAGTCACATTGTCCAGTTGGCAGACAGGCCTAGTAATTAATCCAACCAATCAAATTAAGTTTCCTGTACGCCTAGACTTATAGTCTTTTTGAGATTATGGTGGACACTTATGAGTGCAGTGTTTGGTTTGGGTGTAGGCCTATACATACAGATTTACACACACCTATGGTGTTCACCATATGTCGAAATGGCTATTTGTTTTTGGTTCCTCAACTAAATGGCAGTTTGATTTAACTCTCACATAAATTGTATTTGGCTGTACGTGATGTTGTTTTATGTACCACACGTTCTCATACGGCCGGCGATGCCTGCCCTCATCGACAGGCGGTATCAAGTGGGCACAAAAGCGCGGGATCTTTTGTGTTCAAGATATCACGCGGTTGTCTCCTCCATGAGATAGTCTATATAGGTGAGAACGGTCAATGTCACAGCAGGCTGCTAGAAACTATATCCGTCTACTTGTATCCGACGGCCGTTTTGGGCTGTGTTCGTGAACCTTGATTGTCGTAATGGACTTCTTTTCGTCAATGTAAGTTATGATAAGGCTTATTGACAAATTAAAAAGTCGTCGGGCTTTTAGTTCTACCAACGGTAAAACAAAATGGCCATGCAATTAATTATAATCACGCACACTGTTATATGAAAAAAATCTGGTAAATATGATGTATTGCACACTTTACGTAACTGATTTTGTATGAAAGATCGTCAGTGTTTGTGCCAACCGGCAGTGCACGTCTTTGATGCGGGTGGCGCACTCCCCTTAGTCAGTACCACTGCGTAACGTTGTTATTGCTTAAAATGTTCCATCATTATAATAAATTATGCACTAAGTGCCACATTAAATTAATATGTTGTAGTGTCAGTGCCCATAAAGAAACATATTTTAACTGTTTAGGAATAGCCTTCCGGTACCTATGGTGAAGGTAAATAAATCGTTAAGTGAATAATGTGAATGAAACAAGTTGAATTTTTAAATGTTGAGGAAATAAAATCAAAAATTAATCTTTTGGGTCAGCTAATCTAAGAATTTTTGAAGGGTTATAGATTTCCTCATTTAATAAACGTTGTATAACTCCTTTTTAGACGAGCGTTTTAGGTATTTTATAACAACCTTGCTCAGTCATAAATCCTCCAAGAATTTACCGCTCTCCATGGATGGTCAGGCAATTTGATTCATCCACAAGACGCTATTTTCATCCCATAAAAGGTCATTCATTTCTGATACAACTGCCATTTTCAATTTGGTTAACTGGTTTTAATAAAAAAGAATGGAGTTCTTATACTCCCTTGCTATAGGCCTATGATTGAATTTTTAAAAAGACCTTCAATTTTTGTATTAAGTAAGAATCGGGTGTAAAGTTCACCTTTCAGAATATCCTGTAAATTTCATGTTTATGCGAGCACAGTAGCCTTTTGAAATATGCATTTTTGTCTGCAGAGCGAAACTAAACAAGCACACGGGCGAAGCCCTAGCGAGACTCTTTCTCTGTAAACCCTGTAATATTGATGCGAAAGCGGAACTCTTCCTATTCGGGGAAAAAGGGGTTATGAACATGAAGCAAGCTTAATGATAACCAAACAAATAGACTACCCAAAACAATAATTTTATCACGTTGCGTCATTAAGTTTGCATCAAATTTGAGGCGTAAGCAGAGAGGAATAGTCTGGCCCCCCCCCCCCTTAACAGCACCGTTTTTGTTCTTCCAATCGCATCAGGGAGTCCGACGAGGGTGGCGAACAATTCTGAAGTACCTGACTTTTTTTTTTAAAGATGGCAACCAAACTTTAAAGCAAGACGTGGGCCTAACATTCCAAATACTACTCAACCAAGCGCGCAATGTCCAAATGTTATTTCTTAAAATGAATCCCGCAATGTTTCACGACAACATTGATCCATCGACACTCAGTAAAATAATTGCCTCGCGTAAAGTCAATGTCACATGTGTTTGCAATAATGAATGAGTCTCCAAGTAGCACACATGTCATGGCTGGCCGAGGGGTACCCATTTCTTTACAGTAGTAGGCTATGATGAAGGTGCTTTTGCGTGTTTCTTTTTTAAAATTCATGTCTTGATTCGTGCGATGCAGCACAGTGATTTACCATAGAAAATGAAAAGATATATATGTTATTATTCAATTACATTCACCTCCAATGTCAAGCTGCAATACATTAAAGTGTATGTCCACTAAGTTGCCAAATAAAATTGTATGCGTTCACTTTATGGATAGGTAGGCCTATATCCTTTCCCAAATATACACAAATCCAAATACATTTCCACTGTTGATATTGTTGTTGTTGTTGTTTTGTTTTTGTTTTGTTGGTTTTTGTTTGTGTGTGTGTTGTTGTTTTTGTTTTTTTGTTATTTTTTTAAAATTTTTTTTTTTGGGGGTGGGGGTTCGAGCATAAGCCAGATTGTTATTTAATTGATTGATTTTTGTAAAAAAAAGTTAAAGGCACCTGGCAGTGGTATTTTGTCGAAATAAAGCTTTTGTCATTAATATATACATTTTTATGAGTGGAATGTGAATGAACAATTAACTAAGGTTAAAAAATTGTATTTTTATTTTAATTACAAATTAAAAATTAGGCCCCCCTTTAAATGGCGCTGTTCGTGACGTCAATCGAGGCAGGAGAAAATGTGTAGTCTGGCCCCGTACATTACGTCTGGGTACCTGATCAGTATGATGCGTTTCCGTATTCGGACGTCACCACCCAATGCAATCCTAGGACAGTGTGTACAGTCGACTAATACGAGACGCCAGTTTATACGAGGTTTTCACCGGTCCCGAACTGTCCCATGCGCGTTTCTATGTCTTAAAAACGGAAGATACGAGCATGGTCATAACGAGAACACGGATAATACGAGGTATTGTTTTTCCTATTCCGCAAACTATTTATCGGATCGGCGTGCCGCTCAAGTCGATCTGAACATCAGAAACATTTCGCTGGTAACCTAAGCTTCACTGCAACTTCCCTTGCACACTACTACCAACGAAAAAATCCCCTGTATAACCAAGCACGACGGGGTATCCAAGTGTTTGCTGCAAGGCGCTGAAAACGACGTCGGACCGGACCACTTTGCCTTCGTTAGCCTGACTTTCGATGCCCGTAACTGCCTATATTTGGGATCTGCAGGGAAAAAATGTTGGCTGACCTCATCTTTAGTCTTTTTGCTGCATCCAGCAGCAATTTTTGCCGGAAAAATGCAAGAAAAATCCCCTTTTTGAATAACCAAACGAAACGTACAATCTCACTACTTGCACGTGTATACACAACGTAAATGCAGGCAAGTTCGAGGGCGGTCGATGTTCGATCGAGGCGCGAAGTCTTCCTCGATTGACGTCACAAAAAGGGATGGGCGGAGTCGCCCCAAACAACTTTATCTATTTTTTTACATATAAATACTGACAAACAATTACTCAAAAAATTGTTTTATTGTTAATATACATTATACTCTTATATTAAAAAAAAAAAAAAAATTATATTTCAGTTGACTTTAATGTAATAACGCACACAGGGCCAAGCTGATTCAGAGAAGCTGATTTCAGAAGCGGGATATTTGCAAACTTAGTCACAACGTTTCGATGAGAGCATATGCCTACTGATCAAAATTTATAGTCTAATACATAACATAGTTTTATGACCCTTTGAGTTGGCAACCAAACTTTGCTAGACGTAACATTTCAAAGACTTCTCAACCAAGCGCGCAATGTCCAATCCCTAATGTTATTTCTTTAACTGGAGAAATGGAGACTCATTTATTATTGCAAACCTTATAATTAAATGTTATATTCAGATTTTCAGACAAGCTCAGGTCCTGATGTGCCTGAAAAAAATGCTTGCGAATTTTGTGCGACATAGGTCTGAAGATCAAAAGGCTGGCCCAGATGTTTATTATAGTTTTCGTTTTCAGTTTGTTGTCACTAATCGATCCAATAATTATTTTCATTCAGGTTACGAATCAAGGCTAATAACTGTTCCCACCCCGTAAAAATAGCAATGTAACGTTAAAATAAATTTTCGACAGTCAAATCGGCCTGGCAAGGAATCTTTAAATGCATGGTGGTAATCTTCTTCAAATGGGTGACTTCAACATTGAAGCTAGCTATTAACATAATTTATTGGTTTTCTAGATTTATGACGCAATCGATTTTCGTGTAATCATAAAACAAGGTCAATTTAATTAAGTATAATTCAATTTCACAACAAAGGATATACTATTGTTAACTATTGGCTTTGTTGTCTTGATGTCAAGTTATAAAAGTGAAATGCAAGGAGGATGCAGATTGTATGCAATACATTGTCGCCCCATTTGAAATTCGCCCATCGCATTCAATCATACGCAAAATATCAGACTGTACAACTGCTCTTTTTTAATTCTGTCAACATGGAAGTAATCGCCACTGAGATGCAAATTATTTTGCAGTATTTGCAAGGCATTCATTTCTATAGTGACAATCGGCTTGCCATGGTAACGCGCGGCTGCTACGCTGTCAAGAAAACTCTGCGGCCATGACGCCGCCTTCAGGAATCACTGATCAAATTCTGAAAATAAAAATAACATGAAAGGGCGTATTGAGACACATTTGAGTTTTAGTTTTTTCTTTCATATTAAAAAGGGAGCAAACAAAACTGTCGCTAAATCTATGTGGAATGGAGAGGGTAATTCAGGGATTCGGGCGCTGCGATTGCGGTGTTTTTCCTTGACCCTTTTGGTACGGCGACCGACTCACCGCATGTTCTATATAGGCACCGTAGTTTATGATTTGTACACACATTGATGAAAACAAGTCAAGAAGGAGCACTTTAATACACTTTGTATTCTTGTTTCAAGTTTTCTTAATCAAATTTTACATTAGCCTTTACCGGGATAAAATACATTTTCCCTAGTCACTTTGAGCGGAAAAATAATATTTTGCAGCACGTGCTGACTATGACCTTTACACTCTCAATATGAATGCTATTTACGAATGCGAGTATTTGTTAAGTTTGATATAATAACCAATTAATTTAATTATAAACTAATCGAAATGAACACTGAGTCTACACCTTCTATCAATATATTGCGAGCCTATTCTTTACGGAGGCATGCAAAGGAGGCATTTGCCCACTTGTTCCTAGTTATTGCCTCTGAGAGC
Organism: Leptasterias polaris; assembly: GCA_037783415.1. Classification (NCBI taxonomy): domain Eukaryota; kingdom Metazoa; phylum Echinodermata; class Asteroidea; order Forcipulatida; family Asteriidae; genus Leptasterias; species Leptasterias polaris. The sequence goes on from JAZGTN010000192.1 coordinate 1,375,671, forward strand.
CCAATACAAATATTCAACTTCAATCTTGTCTATTTCCCTCGAAAAGGTGTCTTTTTACGAAGAAAAATTGACCTGCCCTCACAAGAGCAAAGTACAAGGTCTGATTTTGTGGTCCTTTTTAGCTGATCTATACTTTAAAATGAGAAGTGTTAAGCCTCTTATCAATCTTTTGCTGAATGTTTCAAGAACGGCTTCAAACTTTGTTTTATTTAAGGAAGACTTTTCCCTTCCTTGAAGTCTCAACTATTGATGACAGAATAAAATTGTTATACAAGTCTGCTTTTTATTTCTGTGTAAAAATAACAAGAAGGCTACAACCTGTTTGATAAGAATAAAATGAGAACACTATTCAGTTTATCTAAGATTAATTAGCACTATAAGAGCTGGAAACTTTCAAGCGTGACTCGGTATGCAAATTCCGTTAATAAAAGCAATGCCTGTGTGGATTCCAGTTTCAATACATGTACAATGTAAATCACCAAGATTGAGTACCGACACTTTGGCGCAGTGGGTTAGGGTGCCGGGACTGTCTCAGAGGAACTCACCGAAAGGTCCCGAGTTCGATTACCGTCTGTCCTAATATAGGTACTTGGCATTTTGCTGGGACTGTCACCAGTGTGATTGGGATCAGCCTTGTTTCCTCCCCTAAAGGCAGGACCCCAGGGCGGGGTGGGATCGAGACAGGGGAGGACATGCTGTGGGTCGGTCGACAAACCTGAAGGGAACTAGGGCAGTCGGTAAGGTTAGAGGCGGGCTCAGGGAATGGATCAACCGAAATCGCGGCGCCTGAACGCCTGACAACCACAGCGTAACTTTTTGTTTTCTTAAACAAGACAGACTTTTTTTCTCACCTCATTGCAATCTTACATAAAATAAATAATATTGAGGAAAAAAACCACATTAACTTATAGACAAAAAATCCCCCCCCCCCCAAAAAAGAAATAAATTAATGAATTAAATAAATAAATAGGCCTAAAAAAAAAAGGGGGGGGGGATAAATAAATAGGCTTGTTGCAAAAATTTACATCTTTTAGTATCAACAAGAATGTGTTAATCTTTCGATAAACAAAAGTCCAAGATATGGAAACCCATTGGTTTCTTGAAGGTGAACATTCAAGCTTATCTGTGTTCTACACTATAGTATTTTAAATCATTTAGGGGCCTAATGAATCCCGGTAGATCCTCGTAGATTTCTGCTGAGTAGGTAAATTAGGCACAGTTTGAGATTTATTGAGAATTTGTGAGTTTGAATTCTTGGTCTTTTAAAACCCCACAAAACCCATGTTCAAAATTTCAAATTTGGGTTCAAAACATTTCTGTGAGATTTTAAGGTTTCAAATGATGCAGAGCGGAGTACCGAAGACATTTTATTTATGCAGAGTAGGAAAAAGGGCACAGTTTGAGATTGTTTGAGAATTTATGAGTTTCTTGAATTTTTGGTCAAAACCCCATCAAAAGCATGTTGAAATATTTAAAATTTTGGTATCGAACATATTTTTGTGCTTTTAAAGTTTCAAAAGATGCAGAGCGCAGTACCGAAGACATTTTATTTACGCAGAATAGGAAAAGAAGGCACAGTTTGAGATTTATTGAGAATTTGTGAGTTTCTTGACTTTTTGGTCAAAACCTCATCAAAAGCATGTTGAAAAATTTCAAATTTGGGTATCAAATATTTGTTGGTGCTTTTAAGGTTTCAAAAGATGCAGAGCGCAGTACCGAAGACATTTTATTTCTGCGGAGTCAAAACCCCATCAAAAGCATGTTCAAATTTCAGATTTTGGTATCAAATATTTTTTGCGATATTAGCCTAACCCCACCAAAAGCATGTTGAAATATTAACCAAAGCTCTAACCTACCCCGCCTCCCAAAGAAAGAAAAGAAATAAATAAATAAAAGTAATAATGAAATAAAACTAAATAAATTTAAGTAAGATAAAGTAGAATAAGTCTTCTGGGTTTTTTTATTATTCAAATTTTTGGAAATCCCGAAAGATTTATTCTTTGCTGTGTTCTACACTATAGGGCCTAGTATTTGAAACCATATAGGGGCCAAATGAATCCCGGTAGATACTCGTGCGGCCCCGGCGGGGCTCCGTTCCCAACGAATTGGCTTGGAGCAGAATGGTCGGGAGGGAGTCCATGTACGAGAGAGCAGGGGTGTCGACCGAGGGGGCAATGGGGGTTGAGGGCACAGCAGCGCCCGGGCCTGGGAGGCGCAAAAGTCCTGCCTGGTGGTTACCGGGTTCCGAGTAGCAATCGTCAAGTTTAGTTAAATGTGTTCAGACAAATTTAACCGACATTTACGGTAACATTCAATTTAATTTCACTTTATACAATCACTATTCTTGTGTATATAACAGTTAAGCATTAAGCTTTTGAGATTGATGTGTAAAAAGGTTTTACCAATAGGCCCTAGGGCCTACTATCACTAAACAGAAAGTTTCAACCCCCAAAATAAAATTATTGTTCCAAAGTATAATTTCCTACACTATTGGTTTTTTCAATTATAAATTGCATTTATTCCAGCAAAACAAAACAATGAATTCCGGTTCACAAAGCATTGTTGCTTCACGAATGGGGTGGGCTGGAGAGGGGTTGGTTTCACCCGTCCATTATTTCCAATCAGCAGTGACAAGGATGTGAAAATCAGACATAAAAATGTTTCGTCTAACACACCAAGGCTAACTTGGTCACAACCTCCTTGAAAATGTCATTGAACACGCAATGTCATTATGAATGTCAAGTCAGCAGTGAAGATGGTGTGAAAAAATATCGGCATGGCATGAGCAGGAATTTGATTTTTGCAGGCCTTTTCAAAACCTTAGCCACAGATATAAAATGGCATCAGCATTCTCTACACCCAAAAGCTAACAGATCTATGCATCTGAATACCCCTTTTTTAACTCGAGGATAACAAAGTTTGAAAATAAGGATGTTTAGCTGCGGTTGATTGTGCTTCTAGTGGATTTCAAAATGACTGATTTATATTTTGTCCTCTCCACAGACCCTTTTTAGCTTTTTAACTGCAACCCATTGTCAACTTATACTCAGTGAAGAACTTTACTTTTAGGACAGCTTGACAGATTTTGTTGTCTCTTAAGTAGTCATTTGTTTATGTTCAAAGATGATAGTTCATGAGAAAATGAACCAACGCTCTAACCATCGACCCCCCCCCCCCCCAGAAAATAAAATAAAATAAAATAAAAATAGGCCCTAGTAATGATGAATAAATAAATAAACAAACTAAATTGAAATACCCAAATAAACTAAATAAACAGAAATAAGTAAACAAATGATTAAATAAATTAAACCAAAACAAATGAAAACTAGAGATAGTGATTGTAACTAACAATCACAGAGCTGTTCCGGTAATTTTTTTTATTTCTAGCTTTCAAAGATACAAGAAATCACAAACATTATACGACCTTATGACATGTGGTTCAGGAGATAGGATATCAAGTTATCAGCTCTCTTTTTTTTACCGGAAGTTAAGGTAAAAAATAAACCTGGTCTTCATTCTGATACTGAATCGAAAGTAGCTTTTAAACCAGAAATAAAGGTCAACATGGGGTCATTGTAACGCTTGTCTAACATTTAATGCTCAAAGGGTTTATAAATGAAAAGAAATTGAAAATCGGGTGTGTAGTTCTAAAGATATGGACGAAAACAAAAGCTGTTCCGACTGAAAGGTCGGAACAGCTAACAAACAAACAAAAAACACCCAATGAAACAGTATATTTAGAATTATAACGTTTTGGGGGTCATGCTATCTATCTATCTATCTATCTATCTTCTATCTATCTATCTATCTATCTATCTATCTATCTATCTATCTATCTATATACTAATGCGAGTAAGGTGTCTGTTTGTGTAAGAAAAACTCCCAGGTGCCTGTATGGATCGGGCTGCAAATTTTCAGAAGGCCCTTTCACGGTCCGGTGATCATACTGAGGGGGTACGATTTTTTTATTTCCTTCGTATTTCAAAAATTGATTTATTTCACATAATTTTATCGAAAGAGGATGAACGAACGCAAGGTACGAAAGCGCGGCTGATGAAATACGAAAACGTGCACAACAAAAACAACGTTCACGTGCGGCACGAATCACGTGCGGCACCAAAACCTGGCCACCCGCGAACCCGGCCGCTTTCGGGTGGTAAGTAGATTTCTTGACAATTAATTAACGTAGTATAAAAACCCCTTTCCACCTCAATTTAACCACTCAAAGACATTTACATTTTCACCTGAAGTGTACTTAGGTTTTGACAATTTTCGATGAACAGATTCATACTTTTGGTAAACCTAACTGATTCGAGCAGGAAGGAAACATTTGAGGTCGATGTTACGTTCGTTAGACGAAGGATGATCGGTGCCATTGATGCCACATTCACTTCTGCCCATTATTAAAACCGTTGTCGTTTTTTTCGCCCTGGGAAATTCAGGAAAAAATCTGAAATGTCGCCGCTGCGTGGCACTCATTATTGCGTAATGTCGTAACATTACTTTAGTAAAATAAGGGCCAAAACATTCCTTGTGAATACAATAATGTGGCTGCTTTTTATTCGTTATGTCTTGGTGGTGGTATGTTCATCATGCTGAATTTTTCCATTACAACACCAAGTCTCTTGCAAAGGACAAAACTTAGTATAGGTTTTCTCGGTCAATTTCGGCAAATGAGCAGCCAATTTAACCACCACGCTATTCTATTTCGCGCGAAATCGAATGTTACTAAAAAGGGTCATTCGATTTCGTTTTATGACTAGTCAAATGTACTGTTGCGTCATTCGATGTAACAAAATAATCATTCAATTTAACGATTCATCAAAGCAGCATTCAAATTCACAGGAGCTTTTTGAGGCGTGTGTTTGGTCATTCAAATTCATTTTTGGGCAGTCATTTTTATAATTTGTGCAATCTAAAAAACGCTTTGTTAATAAGGCATATACGGTTCACTTATTTGCACTTGAGTCACTTTGTACTTCGAAGACGAGCTTTTGCTACAGTTTTACACACATATTTCAAGAAGTTGCAGCTTGTGGTACAACCATACCTAAACATATACGCCAAGATGTCTGGCACGCCAACAGATTGATGGTTGAGGAAGAAACAACATAAACAACAAAAACACCAGGAAAAACATAAAGAAACACCCCATCCAAACACAATACAAAATTAGGCCAGTTAACCAATAAAGATCCCCCCCCCCCAAAAAAGAATATAGGAGAAAACAAAGACGAAAAAACATCATGGGCCCAATGTAAAGTCTACTGGAACCATAAATAAAGAAAATAAGGTTTGCCTGAATTAAAGTGAAGATACGAAACAGTTGCCTAATACAGATTATCTGTTTATTCGTATTTCTTTAGTCGTACTTATTTGAATTCTCATTTAGCGAAATTGATTGCCTCTTTACGAAATTGAAAAAAATTAAACCAGTAAAATCTCCAGTCGAACCAGCTTTGCTAAATTGAATGATGATTGTGCGTCACGAAAAAGAATGACGAAATGCTAAATTGAACACAGTGCAAAAGGAATTTGAATGCCTCAATACGAAATTGAATGCCTGAATTCTGAATTTGAAACGCAGTAACAACTGGAGAGGCAAAATAGCTTTAATTCGAACGCACGAAAATGAAATCGGCTGCTCATTTGCCGAAATTGACCGAGAAAACCTATATTTGTTAGTCAAGAGTTAAAAACATTTCCTTCATCAAAAATGCATGAAGCACTTTGTGCACCAATGAAGTTCACTAATCATTTGTTCTTGCTTCATGTACATGATGTATTGTATGATGATCATACCCACAAAGTGATTTAGCCATCGTTTTCCTTTTTATTTTAGGGTATTAGTTAGGCCTATGTGTCATACAAATCTTTTTATTCCAACTTGCACTTTGTTTTATTGCATTGAGTTGTCCCAACTGGGTCGCTATACTCCGTTTTTTTAATTTTGATATATGCACAGATGCAAAATTTTAGTATAGGTTTTCCCGGCCAATTTCAACAAAAATCCATTCATTTTAACTCCTGGCTCATTCAATTTCGTTTGAAAACGAATGCTCCGTTGAAACAGCATTCAACAGTTTAAAGGAGTCATTCAATTTCACCAGTTTAGCATTCACTGGTCAAATAAGATCATTCAATTTCATCAGACCGCAAGACTCATTCAATTTCGTAAAAGCCAGCGGCAAGAGGTGGTCAACCATTCAATTTCATTAATGGGCAATCTTTTTCAAAATGTTTGCATTCAAATTCAAATTCTATGCTATATGCCTTCTGATTCGTAGCTGCCTGTAATAAAGGCAAATGTTTTTAGGGAAAACTCATTTCTACACTAGTTTCGCGTTATCTCCAAATATAGGCCTAAGCGATTTTGAATGAAAAGGTGGCTGCCCGTGGTCGGTACAGAGTAGTGAATAATGTTAACAGGGAGACACTGATTGAAGCATTCGAGAATAACCAGGCATGACTAGGCCCACCTACAACTAGCATGGTGACTCTTGGCATAATCATAACCAAACTTACATGCCGAGATGTCTGGCACGTCAGATCATTGAAGGTTAAAGAAACCAACTTCAGATAAAAATAAACGAATAGAAGAAATGTATATCAAACACACGAAGAAAGAGACTTGTGAACAAAATCCACAAGAAAACAAAAAGATTAATTTATCTTTAGATTTTATAACGACCCCTTATCATTTTAAGCTTTTGTTTCCTTTAAAACATTTGTTAACTTCAAATTTGACATGGTCCGGGCATTAGCAGAAAACAAAGACAAGAACATAAATACCAGGGCAAAAAATCTCAAGACTTTCGCAAAAGAGTTAGTTTTCATTTTAAAGTTATTGGGTGCAGGTTTTAACTTCGAAGTGTATAACAAAGCAAAAGGAACAGCGGACTGTTTCAATAACAAAAAACAAACGATACAATAAAACAAGTAAAATACATGGAAACACCTCTTACAAAGGACATCTTATGTGCCAGAAAGGGGCTATAATTTCCAGCTTACTCGTAAAGCCATAACTCATGTTTAATTTGAATGCAAAGAAGTTGAAATTCGTTGCCCATAAACGAAAAAGAAAACGCAAACTAGCAACAAAACCATGTTCGCTTCAATGAGTCTTAATTTGAATGCATCAATTGTGAATACGTAGTAGAAATTTAACTTAAGAATGGTCAAAGTGTAGTCTTGAATGCCTATAAACGAAATAGAATGACCGAAGCGAATCTGAACGAGAAAAACGAAATCATGTGTGCATAAAAACGAAATTGAATGCATTTAGAGCTAAAAAGAAACCCTAGTTTGAGAGGATTAGGGGAAAATGCGTGAATTTGAATGCATGTTAATGAAATTGAATGAATTTTTGCTGAAATTGGCCGGGAAAACCTATATTTAAATAGCTTGACCGTTTACGTTCAGGTCCAGACATTTCTGTTGACAGTAGGCCTAAGCCTGGTTATTTCAATAAACTTATATTTTGAGTCCCCTTTTAGTAACTCATTGGATCTGGTTGAACAAGAAAAGGTAATTTGGCATTATTAAAATATGACGTTTTGGTTCTTTTTTTTTTACCTCAAATTTCAGGCCGAGCACTCTCTGTGACCTACCGTTGTTTCAAGTAAAAGTTTTGAAGGATTCCAATTACATCAGGAGGTACAGTCACTGGTATCTTGCGGTATCTTCCTGATGTTGTAACCCGGCCAGATTTCTGTGGGTTGTGTAATGGTGTCCCGTAAGAATGCTGCAGCCAGAGATGCGATCTATCTGTCACTTTGCTAAACGTGCATGATTCAACGTTCTTGTGAAAATACTGTGACAGTTTTCTTTTTTTGCTGTTTTCTCAGCATATTGACACTGTATTCAGCTTGAACTTTCACTTGTGACTTCATTGTATCTTTCCATATAATTTTGCCTATAAATAAGCCTTTCATAGACAAAAATCAATCTATGACCCTACCTTTTAGGTAATTTATTACTAATGTTGTAACAAAGTACTGTTAGTTGTGAATGTTCGTTGGTGTTATGGAGGATTGGTACAGCTCACAAAAATAGTCGTAGACATGATTGATGTTTTGTGTGATCAACTGACTTGAAATAACAAATCTGTGTTATTTTTTGCTCAACCCCTTGTGTGAGTCAGTAGAAAATTTTCTAACAACCGAAATCAGCTGAAGTACGTTTGGTTTAAGGTTTTCAGATACAGTTTTCTTGATTATGAATTTATATTTCACAGAAAAAAGGTTCAAGTGTGAACTTCATAAAGTTTTCAGTTCTGTATAATAACTTTAAGATATTAAAAGAAAACGCAATGTTCATTGTGGATTTAATATAAAGAAAAATGTGTGCAAGAAATTCATGCAGCTGAAAGAAGAAACTTAGATTTAAATAAATGTTTCCGTAAAACAAGAAAATCAAATATGAATGAGTTCTCATTTTGGTGGTAAACAGTTATTAAAATTAATTATCTGACCATAGGTTCCCTCACTAGAAGTGTCAAATATAGTGATCTACTTATGGAGGTAGAATGCTTATACCTTCGGAGGAATGGAATAATGCTTTAAAAATATTTGTTTATTATTATTTATTTTTTGTTATAATTGGCGCTAGGACTGCTTGCCAATGTGAAAAGTTTGTAAGACCAAAAAATGTACCAATATTGGTTTTTCCCTCTCAGTAATTAGATGACTGTTTTTCAAACAAAACAAACAAAACCTTTTCAACAACGATGACATAATTTACTAGCAATAACTCGTGTACAAAGTGTTCTCACGAGATATAGGCACCTCAATGTTTACCCAACACCGCATTCAGTTTTGTGTAGTAAGTCAGGAGCCATACATGACAATTTTGCCTATAGCGTTTCCTTACGCAGCAGTTGATTGGTTACATAGGCCAGATACAATCAGTTCACGGTTTGACCAATCAAGTTAGGGCCCTCATTTTACAAACGAGATATGGCGGACATTTCGATTCTGAACGGTAACGCTGACGAAGACGGATTCTTTAAGTGTTCTTGACTATTTCGAGAATCCTTAGGAAATAAAGAATACAGCGAAAGACTAGTTCAATAGTGTAGCTAACATCCCATTAATAGTAAAATTCTTCTGCCCAATTCCGTTAACTATTAGGCAAATTACTTTTCTGGAGACCCTTATGAAGCACACGGATGCTTATGTTTTTGCCTCATATTTCTTTATTTTGAACACACAAAATTATGTCATAATTTTTGAAGGTAAAACGAAGCATTATTGCTTCGTTATGTGATGTTTTTGTTTTGATAAAATTGTTAATTTTCCCAAAATGAATTTTTAAAAACGTATCCTCCGAGCTCATTGTTTACACCATGACGGTCATCGCAGCAAATGAAAGGGAGCACTTTCTTACCTGGGGCATTGACTGGTAAAAACTATCAAATACCTGTACAAAATACTTCAAATTCGCCTTAAATACACCAGGGATGCGCACGGTTCATAAAAAGGTTTGATTGTGTTTGTTACTATTTTGAGCAAAGCAGTATTATTCGCTCAAAATCTGGGCTGCACTTTCATCCATCCAACGTGTTTGACTGAGACTAAACTTACAATTTCCAAAAACCAGTGTAAAGATGTAACATGGTTTGGGGTTGGACAGTCCATATTACCTCCCCGGGGTATCGGAAAATCCAGGATATATTCATTTTCCCATAAACTTCTCTCTATTTTTTTCCCTGCATTCAAAACACGAAAACTTTACTGAAACAGGGAACTAACAGCCTCGCGAAAGGCCGCCGAAGGCGGCCTTTTCGCGAGTTATCAATAGATTGCGTAAATATAAGAATCTATCACAACCCGTGGGTTCTGTGCTTCATCTTTTGAGGAGACTTGATCAATTTAGAAGTTAAAATTGGTCCTATTTGACCGGGGAAGTGGAGAAGTGCTTCACGAAAACTGGCGGCATGTCGGTTTTGGGAAAAGACACATTTTTGTTCGTGTGGGGGTTTTTTTCTGGGGTAGTTAGGAAAAATTCCAAACGGCTGACCTGCCAAAAGTTGAAAAGAATTCTGAAGTTCATTCGTCTGAAAACATGTTTGATTGGTTTTCAAAAAAACACCCAAATAATGAAACAGTATAATTATTTTTAATTATAACGTTTTGGGGGTCATGCAATTAATAGATTGTGTAATTATACGAATCTATCACAACCTGGGGGTTTTGTGTTTCAACTTTTGGGGAGACTTGATAAATTTAGGCTTTTAAAGTTGGCCCTATTTTACTTGGCAAGTGGACTCTGATGGAGAAGTGGGCAAGTGGGAGTGCATTTAGTTGGGTGCTCAAGACAGCAAAGGAAATGCTGTGACTCGGTCGCCACACCATGATGGGAACTAGATGTCAGCCGGTCAGTCCGTGAAACCGGACTCGCGGCGCTTTATAAGCATGACATGTCACCCCGTAATTTTTACATTGTTTACCCAAGCCGTATTTTTTATTTTTTTCATCTGTACGAAAAACACAAATCAGAATAATGCAACATAATTTGTTGGTTTAATTGCCGCGTAGCATTTAATTTTCTTTTCCGTTGCAATTAATATATAATTTTTATTTATTTATTTTTCGGGTAGGGAAATTTTTCAAAACACACCAGAAAATGAAATTTTCCCTAAACTGACTTGCTGCCAGTTTTCGTGAAGCACTTCTCCACATGTTTGATTGTTTTTCAAGAGGCTGAGAGACTTACACGTTTTTTTGAGTATTTTTGAATATTTATCATTCAGCATTGGTTCCTATGGGAGTTTATTTAGAGGGGAGTCCAAGGCCCGTCTAGTTTGTTTCCTTCCAAGTGAAAACACCTCAACGCCGGTGAAAGTTTCCCTACGTCCGGGCACCAATCATGAAAAATTTCCCTACACCTCTTGGCAAATAGGACTATTTATTTCAGTGCCTATGTCATCCAATAAAACCTCCAAGTTGAAAGTTAACAGCCCCCATTAGTCGGACACTCTCGATAAAAGTGACATTTAATAGTTTGTACATGGACCAATGGCACGGTGTTTTGTGTACAGACCTGTTTGTGCACAACCAATGGCACTGCGGTTCGTACACAAACCTGCGTGGGCCATAAAATCAGTATAATAGCCTATAGATTATTTTGAGGGCCTAAAACTTATTAATGAGCCGATGCTAAGTTTGTTCACTATTTGTGGGGGAAGGGTTGTTTGAGTGGTTTTTTCTGTTGTGTATTTGTGTGTCTGTTTTTCCCCTTTTGTTTTCCGGGGGAGGGGGGTAGGGGGGGCTATCTTTAGTGCGCTTGCTTGGATTATGTGTTTCCGTGGTTATGTTTTGGTTTCCTTTTTTGCAATTGTTTCTTTAATAAAATGTTTTTGCAGGATTTTATGTATCTTTTGTTGCGTAGTTGCATCCGAAGAGGAATTACAAAATATGTAAATAATAAATAAATAAATAAAATAACAAAAAAGGAATAACTGTAAAATCTCTATCTTATCAAAAAAGGTTAAAGACGGCATTCGAACCCGGATCGAGTGGTCCAAGTGTTGAGACAGTACCAGCACCTTATCCCACTGCGCTAGTAAGGTGTTGGTACTTTAACCCCGTGAGTTTACAATGTATAGTAATACGAGTGCACCCAACCAGACTGGAGAAAACAACAGACGGCAACATGTATCTATTACTGAATGGGGACTCAAAAAATAACTAAATGAAAAGGGAAGAAGAAATATATAAGAAAATCAATAAATGATTAAATAAACAATTCAATAAATGAAGCAAACCAAAAACAAGTTGAGACCCCCCCAAAAAAAATTTAAAAAAAAAAAAAAATAAAATAAATAAATAAATTAAAATTAAAAAAAAAAAAAAAAAACACCCAAATAATGAAACAGTATAATTATTTTTAATTATAACGTTTTGGGGGTCATGCAATTAATAGATTGTGTAATTATACGAATCTATCACAACCTGGGGGTTTTGTGTTTCAACTTTTGGGGAGACTTGATAAATTTAGGCTTTTAAAGTTGGCCCTATTTTACTTGGCAAGTGGACTCTGATGGAGAAGTGGGCAAGTGGGAGTGCATTTAGTTGGGTGCTCAAGACAGCAAAGGAAATGCTGTGACTCGGTCGCCACACCATGATGGGAACTAGATGTCAGCCGGTCAGTCCGTGAAACCGGACTCGCGGCGCTTTATAAGCATGACATGTCACCCCGTAATTTTTACATTGTTTACCCAAGCCGTATTTTTTATTTTTTTCATCTGTACGAAAAACACAAATCAGAATAATGCAACATAATTTGTTGGTTTAATTGCCGCGTAGCATTTAATTTTCATTTCCGTTGCAATTAATATATCATTTTTATTTATTTATTTTTTGGGTAGGGACATTTTTCAAGATTGATGCCCGGACGTAGGGAAACTTTCACCGGCGTTGAGGTGTTTTCACTTGGAAGGAAACAAACTAGACGGGCCTTGGACTCCCCACTAAATAAACTCCCATAGGAACCAATGCTAAAAATCGTGTAATTCTCCGGACAACTATTAACTTCAGAATTCTTTTCAATTTTTGGCAGGTCAGCCGTTTTGAATTTTTTCTAGCGACCCCAGAAAAAAAAACACCAGAAAATGAAATTTTCCCTAAACCGACTTGCTGCCAGTTTTCGTGAAGCACTTCTCCACATGTTTGATTGGTTTTCAAGAGGCTGAGAGACTTTTTTGAGTATTTTTGAATATTTATCATTCAGCATTGGTTCCTATGGGAGTTTATTATAGTGGGGAGTCCAAGGCCCGTCTAGTTTGTTTCCTTCCAAGTGAAAACACCTCAACGCCGGTGAAAGTTTCCCTACGTCCGGGCACCAATCTTGAAAAAATTCCCTACACCTCTTTGCAAATAGGACTATTTATTTCAGTGCCTATGTCATCCAATAAAACCTCCTACCATGGGCTCTCAAATCAGTCTATAATAGCCTATAGATTATTTTGAGGGCCTAAAACTTATTAATGAGTCGAAGCTAAGCTTTTTCACTATTTGTGGGGGAAGGGTTGGTTGAGTGGTTTGTCTGGTTTGTGTATTTGTGCGTCTGTTTTTCCCCATTTGTTTTCCGGGGAGCGGGGTAGGGGGGCTATTTTTGGTGCGCTTGCTTGGATTATGTGTTTCCTTGGTTATGTTTTGGTTTCTTTTGATTATTTTAAGAAAGACATATGGCATCTGAAAGAGACACAGGTTAAGTCAATACGATATTAGAGAAAGAAAGAATAATAATAATAATAAAAAGAATAAAAATCTGGACGAAAACAAAAGCTGTTCCGACTGAAAGGTCGGAACAGCTAAAAAGAATAAAAATCTGGTGATTTCAAAAGCTGTTCCGACTGAAAGGTCGGAACAGCTATTAAAAATCTCGACGATTTCAAAAGCTGTTCCGACTGAAAGTTCGGAACAGCTAATAAATTAAATAGGCCCGACATAAAAAATAAATAAAAAATGAAATAAAATAAAACAAAATCATAATAACAATAGTAATGTCATCATCATGAAATAAATTAATAAATACTGTGTAATGAAATAGCAAGACACAGCACATCCGACTTTTTTACTTTTCCGTGTATATTTGATTCTCGGTGATCAGACCAACCAGACGACAATTCAGATTGTGGCAGGGGAAAAAACACTCGAAGTATAGGAATGTTTAGCCTTGACCCAACGGAAACCATTTGCATGATAACTACGACACCAGAGTATCCTCATCATGGTTTCCATGGCAACTGCCTCCGGTTGCTAATGCCAGGTAAGTCGAATGTATGGGCTTGGAAGAAAGAGATGCAATTGCTGTAGCTTCCTGGAGTGGTTAGGTCATTGGATTGGTGTAATTGGACGGAGCATCATTATCTAACGAAGATATGTGCAGGATTAACAACATGCTGAGGTTTTCATTACGAATCACAGTTCAGAATGAAAATAAATTGTGTTTTTGTTTTGCTTAGTGGAATTGTTTATTTGTGTGGTTGCCGACAGCACTATTAGCATGAGGCTAAGTGCACGATTATACGTGAAAGTGAAAACTCAATAGTTAAAAGCTTCGGGCGAGGTTTGTTTATGTCAACTACTGGGATGATGAATAATTATCGGTTGCACAAAAATAATAATACACAAGTAAATAAATAGATGAAGGAAACAAATTCAGCAAAATACATTTGTTTAAACCCTTGTATAGAATGTATAGACTTCCTATTATTATTTTTCAAATCCTTTTTGGCTATGACATCATATAGAGTTATTCTTATATAAACTGCACGGATGTTAAGAGCAAATACTCAGATATGTAATTTCTTATTATTATAATAATACACACACACAAATGTGAACAAAGACAGTATAGCGAAATCATACAACATAGGGCCTATACCGTCATCCACTTGCGTCAAGGGCTTTTGTTCAATGTTCTTTATATCGGTCTATAAAATAGTGCTTTATTATTTTCCGGTAAAGGTTACAATGGAATTTTTAGACATTTTATCATGGTGTAGACAGTTTGTATGCATCACTGAATTAATTTCAAACACTATAAAGACGAGGATGGCGCCTCGATATGTAACCCTCAAGGGGAGAGCAGGAGTTGGCATTTCGTTTGCCAGAAATATCCAAGGGCCAAAAGTGATTTCTTTTTAGTCTATACGATTGAGTACGCTTCTCAAAACACAACCGTTTAAACATGGGTTTAAGGCTACATATTTTATAAATGCATGGATTGTAATGCCACAACGCTTGGTAATATGTAATCTAAAAATATCGAACAATGCAAAATATCTAGGGGTTTTCTGTATGGGTTGAAGTGATCCTTACGATCGGTGGGATGACCTCGCAATTGACAATTAGGAACAGTCATTCTTAATTTCAGGATCTAGAATGTCAGGGCCAAGTTGGACCTGTCTGTTGTTGATGGTGCTTTAATTTGTTTCCAAATTGACATCCAGCCTTTCTTGTTCCCCTTTCTCAAGACTGGGCTGAAAAATGGTCAGAAGGTTAAAAAGTTGAGGGTTGATGTTAGGGTTAGGGTTATGGTTATAGGGTTCTACTTCTAGGGTTAGGGTTATATGGTTATACTTATAGGGTTATAGGGTTATAGGGTTAGGGTTAGGGTTATAGGGTTATAGGGTTAGGGTTGTAGGGTTATAGGGTTATAGGGTTTGGGTTTTAGGGTTATAGGGTTAAAGGGTTATAGGGTTATAGGGTTATAGGGTTAGGGTTATATAGGGTTAGGGTTATAGGGTTATAGGGTTATATAGGGTTTTAGGGTTAGGGTTATGGGTTAGGGTTATAGGGTTATAGGGTTAGGGTTAGGGTTAGGGTTAGGGTTAGGGTTAGGGTTAGGGTTAATTATAGACTAACCGAAATGGGAAGTCTACACCTTCCATCACACTATACCAAAAAGGGGTCCAGCCGGGCCAAGAAAACACCCCGGAATCGCAGCGCCTGAACCCCTGAAGCACCGCGTATAGCTCTCCCATTTTCCGGATACCGTGAAGTTTTTCTTTCACATCTAAGACAAGAATTACTAAAACAAACTTCTACCAGCAAAGAATAAATCTTTCGGGATTTCCAAAAATTTGAATAATCAAACAAACCAGAAGACTTAGGCCTATTCTACTTTATCTTCTTAAATTTCATTGTTACTTTTATTTATTTATTTCTTTATTTCTTTGGGAGGCCGAGTAGGTTAGAGCTTTGGTTAATATTTCAACATGCTTTTGGTGGGGTTTTGACCAAAAATAAAAAAAACTCACAAATTCTCAATAAATCTCAAACTGTGCCTTATTTACCTACTTTTCATCAATAAAATGTCTTCGGTACCCCGCTCTGCATCTTTTGAAACCTTAAAAGCACCAACAAATATTCGATTCCCAAATCTGAATTTTTCAACATGCTTTTGGTGGGGTTTTGACCAAAAAGTTAAAGAAACTCACAAATTCTCAATAAATCTCAAACTGTGCCAAATTTACCTACTCTGCAGAAATAAAATGTCTTCGGTACTGCGCTCTGCATCATTTGAAACCTTAAAAGCACCAACAAATATTCGATGCCCAAATCTGAATTTTTCAACATGCTTTTGGTGGGGTTTTGACCAAAAATTCAAGAAACTCACAAATTCTCAATAAATCTCAAACTGTGCCTTATTTTCCTCCTCTGCATAAATAAAATGTCTTCGGTACTCCGCTCTGCATCATTTGAAACCTTAAAATCTCTCAAAACTGTTTTGAACTCAAATCTGAAATTTTGAACATGCTGGTGGGTTTTGTGGGGTTTTAAAAGACCAAGAATTCAAAATCACAAATTCTCAATAAATCTCAAAATGTGCCTTATTTACCTATTTTGCATTAAAAACGTGTCTTCGGTACCCTGCTCTGCATCTTTTGTAACCCTAAAAGCACCAACAAATATTCGATACTCAAATTAGAAATTGTTCAACATGCTTTTGGTGGGGTTTTGACCAAAAAGTCAAGAAACTCACAAATTCTCAATAAATCTCAAGGATCTACCGGGATTCTTTAGGCCCCTAAATGATTTCAAATACTATAGTGTAGAACACAGATAAGCTTGAATGTTCACCTTCAAGAAACCAATGGGTTTCCATATCTTGGACTTTTGTTTATCGAAAGATTAATACATTCTTGTTGATACTAAAAGATGTAAATTTTTGCAACAAGCCTATTTATTTATTCCCCCCCCTTTTTTTATAGGCCTATTTATTTATTTAATTCATTAATTTATTTCTTTTTTTTGGGGGGGGGGGGGTTTGTCTATAAGTTAATGGGGTTTTTTCTTCCTCAATATTATTTATTTTATTTTATGTAAGATTGCAATGAGGTGGGAAAAAAGTCAGTCTTGTTTAAGAAAAAGAAAAAAAGTTACGCTGTGGTTGTCAGGCGTTCAGGCGCCGCGATTTCGGTTGATCCATTCCCTGAGCCCGCCTCTAACCTTACCGACTGCCCTAGTTCCCTTCAGGTTTGTCGACCGACCCACAGCATGTCCTCCCCTGTCTCGATCCCACCCCGCCCTGGGGTCCTGCCTTTAGGGGAGGAAACAAGGCTGATCCCAATCACACTGGTGACAGTCCCAGCAAAATGCCAAGTACCTATATTAGGACAGACGGTAATCGAACTCGGGACCTTTCGGTGAGTTCCTCTGAGACAGTCCCGGCACCCTAACCCACTGCGCCAAAGTGTCGGTACTCAATCTTGGTGATTTACGTTGTACATGTATTGAAACTGGAATCCACACAGGCATTGCTTTTATTAACGGAATTTGCATACCGAGTCACGCTTGAAAGTTTCCAGCTCTTATAGTGCTAATTAATCTTAGATAATCTGAATAGTGTTCTCATTTTATTCTTATCAAACAGGTTGTAGCCTTCTTGTTATTTTTACACAGAAATAAAAAGCAGACTTGTATAAAAATTGTATTCTGTCATCAATAGTTGAGACTTCAAGGAGGGGAAAACTTTTTCTTAAATAAAACAAAGTTTGAAGCATTTCTTGATTCATCCAGCAACAGATTTATTAGAGGCTGAACTCTTCTCATTTTTAAATACAGATCAACTAAAAGGACCACAAAATCAGACCTGACACTTAGCTCTTTTGAAGGCAGGTCATATTTTTCTTCGTAAAAAAACACCTCTTGAGGGAAATAGACAATATTGAAGTTTAATACTCAAATGGGGCTCTCAGAGGCAATACTTATGAACAAGAGGGCAAATGCCTCCATAAAGAATAGGCTCGCAGTATATTGATGGAAGGTGCACAGACTGCCCATTTAGGTTAGTTTAGAATTAAATTAATTAGTTTTTAATATCATGTCAAACTTAACCTTGATGGGTGGGGAAGAGTCGCATTTGTAAATAGCATTCATTGAGAGTGTAAAGGTCATAGTCAGCAAGTGCTGCAAAATATGATTGTTACGCTCAAAGTCACCATTAAAAAAAGGGGGAAATTTTTTTTGATACCGGTAAAGGGCAAAGGGCAATGTAGAATTTGATTAAGAAAGCTTGTAACAAAAATACATCGTGTATTTAAGTGTTCCTTCTTGACTTTTCTCATCCATGTGTGTACAAATCAGATTCTACAGTGCCTATAGGACATGCGGCGAGTCGGTCGCCGTACCAAAAAGGGTCCAGCCGGGCCAAGAAAACACCCCGGAATCGCAGCGCCTGAACCCCTGAAGCACCGCGTATAGCTCTCCCATTTTCCGGATTTCGTGAAGTTTTTCTTTCTCATCTAAGACAAGAATTACTAAAACAAACTTCCACCAGCAAAGAATAAATCTTTCGGGATTTCCAAAAATTTGAATAATCAAACAAACCAGAAGACTTATTCTACTTTATCTTACTTAAATTTATTTAGTTTTATTTCATTATTACTTTTATTTATTTATTTCTTTATTTCTTTGGGAGGCGGGGTATAGGTTAGAGCTTTGGTTAATATTTCAACATGCTTTTGGTGGGGTTTTGACCAAAAATTAAAGAAACTCACAAATTCTCAAAAAAAATCTCAAACTGTGCCTTATTTTCCTACTCTGCATAAATAAAATGTCTTCGGTACTCCGCTCTGCATCATTTGAAACCTTAATATCGCAAACAAATATTTGATACCCAAATCTTAAATTTGAACATGCTTTTGGTGGGGTTTTGACAAAAAATTAAAGAAACTCACAAATTCTCAATAAATCTCAAACTGTGCCTTATTTTCCTACTCTGCATAAATAAAATGTCTTCGGTACTCCGCTCTGCATCAAATATTTGATACCCAAATCTGAAATTTGAACATGCTTTTGATGGGGTTTTGACCAAAAAGTCAAGAAACTCACAAATTCTCAATAAATCTCAAACTGTGCCTTATTTACCTACTTTGCATGAATAAAATGTCTTCGGTACCCCGCTCTGCATTTTTTGAAACCTTAAAAGCATCAAAAAATGTTCGATAGGCCTACCCAAATCTAAATTTTTCAACATGCTTTTGGTGGGGTTTTGACCAAAAATTCAAAAAACTCGCTAATTCTCAATAAATCTCAAACTGTACCTGCATAAATAAAATGTCTTCGGTACTCCGCTCTGCATCAATTGAAACCTTAAAATCTCACAAAACTGTTTTGAACCTAAATCTGAAATTTTGAACATGCTGGTATATGGTGGGTTTTGTGGGGTTTTATAAGACCAATAATTCAAACTCACAAATTCTTAATAAATCTCAAACTGTGCCTTAATTACCTACTTTGCATCAATAAAATGTCTTCGGTACTCCGCTCTGCATCATTTGAAACCTTAAAATCTCTCAAAACTGTTTTGAACTCAAATCTGAAATTTTGAACATGCTGGTGGGTTTTGTGGGGTTTTAAAAGACCAAGAATTCAAAATCACAAATTCTCAATAAATCTCAAAATGTGCCTTATTTACCTATTTTGCATTAAAAACGTGTCTTCGGTACCCTGCTCTGCATCTTTTGTAACCTTAAAAGCACCAACAAATATTCGATACTCAAATTAGAAATTGTTCAACATGCTTTTGGTGGGGTTTTGACCAAAAAGTCAAGAAACTCACAAATTCTCAATAAATCTCAAGGATCTACCGGGATTCTTTAGGCCCCTAAATGATTTCAAATACTATAGTGTAGAACACAGATAAGCTTGAATGTTCACCTTCAAGAAACCAATGGGTTTCCATATCTTGGACTTTTGTTTATCGAAAGATTAATACATTCTTGTTGATACTAAAAGATGTAAATTTTTGCAACAAGCCTATTTATTTATTCCCCCCCCTTTTTTTATAGGCCTATTTATTTATTTAATTCATTAATTTATTTCTTTTTTTGGGGGGGGGGGGTTGTCTATAAGTTAATGGGGTTTTTTCTTCCTCAATATTATTTATTTTATTTTATGTAAGATTGCAATGAGGTGGGAAAAAAGTCAGTCTTGTTTAAGAAAAAGAAAAAAAGTTACGCTGTGGTTGTCAGGCGTTCAGGCGCCGCGATTTCGGTTGATCCATTCCCTGAGCCCGCCTCTAACCTTACCGACTGCCCTAGTTCCCTTCAGGTTTGTCGACCGACCCACAGCATGTCCTCCCCTGTCTCGATCCCACCCCGCCCTGGGGTCCTGCCTTTAGGGGAGGAAACAAGGCTGATCCCAATCACACTGGTGACAGTCCCAGCAAAATGCCAAGTACCTATATTAGGACAGACGGTAATCGAACTCGGGACCTTTCGGTGAGTTCCTCTGAGACAGTCCCGGCACCCTAACCCACTGTGCCAAAGTGTCGGTACTCAATCTTGGTGATTTACGTTGTACATGTATTGAAACTGGAATCCACACAGGCATTGCTTTTATTAACGGAATTTGCATACCGAGTCACGCTTGAAAGTTTCCAGCTCTTATAGTGCTAATTAATCTTAGATAATCTGAATAGTGTTCTCATTTTATTCTTATCAAACAGGTTGTAGCCTTCTTGTTATTTTTACACAGAAATAAAAAGCAGACTTGTATAAAAATTGTATTCTGTCATCAATAGTTGAGACTTCAAGGAGGGGAAAACTTTTTCTTAAATAAAACAAAGTTTGAAGCATTTCTTGATTCATCCAGCAACAGATTTATTAGAGGCTGAACTCTTCTCATTTTTAAATACAGATCAACTAAAAGGACCACAAAATCAGACCTGACACTTAGCTCTTTTGAAGGCAGGTCATATTTTTCTTCGTAAAAAAACACCTCTTGAGGGAAATAGACAATATTGAAGTTTAATACTCAAATGGGGCTCTCAGAGGCAATACTTATGAACAAGAGGGCAAATGCCTCCATAAAGAATAGGCTCGCAGTATATTGATGGAAGGTGCACAGACTGCCCATTTAGGTTAGTTTAGAATTAAATTAATTAGTTTTTAATATCATGTCAAACTTAACCTTGATGGGTGGGGAAGAGTCGCATTTGTAAATAGCATTCATTGAGAGTGTAAAGGTCATAGTCAGCAAGTGCTGCAAAATATGATTGTTACGCTCAAAGTCACCATTAAAAAAAGGGGGAAATTTTTTTTGATACCGGTAAAGGGCAAAGGGCAATGTAGAATTTGATTAAGAAAGCTTGTAACAAAAATACATCGTGTATTTAAGTGTTCCTTCTTGACTTTTCTCATCCATGTGTGTACAAATCAGATTCTACAGTGCCTATAGGACATGCGGCGAGTCGGTCGCCGTACCAAAAAGGGTCCAGCCGGGCCAAGAAAACACCCCGGAATCGCAGCGCCTGAACCCCTGAAGCACCGCGTATAGCTCTCCCATTTTCCGGATTTCGTGAAGTTTTTCTTTCTCATCTAAGACAAGAATTACTAAAACAAACTTCCACCAGCAAAGAATAAATCTTTCGGGATTTCCAAAAATTTGAATAATCAAACAAACCAGAAGACTTATTCTACTTTATCTTACTTAAATTTATTTAGTTTTATTTCATTATTACTTTTATTTATTTATTTCTTTATTTCTTTGGGAGGCGGGGTATAGGTTAGAGCTTTGGTTAATATTTCAACATGCTTTTGGTGGGGTTTTGACCAAAAATTAAAGAAACTCACAAATTCTCAAAAAAAATCTCAAACTGTGCCTTATTTTCCTACTCTGCATAAATAAAATGTCTTCGGTACTCCGCTCTGCATCATTTGAAACCTTAATATCGCAAACAAATATTTGATACCCAAATCTTAAATTTGAACATGCTTTTGGTGGGGTTTTGACCAAAAATTAAAGAAACTCACAAATTCTCAATAAATCTCAAACTGTGCCTTATTTTCCTACTCTGCATAAATAAAATGTCTTCGGTACTCCGCTCTGCATCAAATATTTGATACCCAAATCTGAAATTTGAACATGCTTTTGATGGGGTTTTGACCAAAAAGTCAAGAAACTCACAAATTCTCAATAAATCTCAAACTGTGCCTTATTTACCTACTTTGCATGAATAAAATGTCTTCGGTACCCCGCTCTGCATTTTTTGAAACCTTAAAAGCATCAAAAAATGTTCGATAGGCCTACCCAAATCTGAATTTTTCAACATGCTTTTGGTGGGGTTTTGACCAAAAATTCAAAAAACTCGCTAATTCTCAATAAATCTCAAACTGTGCCTGCATAAATAAAATGTCTTCGGTACTCCGCTCTGCATCAATTGAAACCTTAAAATCTCACAAAACTGTTTTGAACCTAAATCTGAAATTTTGAACATGCTGGTATATGGTGGGTTTTGTGGGGTTTTATAAGACCAATAATTCAAACTCACAAATTCTTAATAAATCTCAAACTGTGCCTTAATTACCTACTTTGCATCAATAAAATGTCTTCGGTACCCCGCTCTGCATCTTTTGAAACCTTAAAAGCACCAAAAAATGTTCGATACCCAAATCTGAATTTTTCAACATGCTTTTGGTGGGGTTTTGACCAAAAAGTCAAGAAACTCACAAATTCTCAATAAATCTCAAACTGTGCCTTATTTTCCTCCTCTGCATAAATAAAATGTCTTCGGTACTCTGCTCTGCATCATTTGAAACCTTAAAATCTCTCAAAACTGTTTTGAACTCAAATCTGAAATTTTGAACATGCTGGTGGGTTTTGTGGGGTTTTAAAAGACCAAGAATTCAAAATCACAAATTCTCAATAAATCTCAAAATGTGCCTTATTTACCTATTTTGCATTAAAAACGTGTCTTCGGTACCCTGCTCTGCATCTTTTGTAACCTTAAAAGCACCAACAAATATTCGATACTCAAATTAGAAATTGTTCAACATGCTTTTGGTGGGGTTTTGACCAAAAAGTCAAGAAACTCACAAATTCTCAATAAATCTCAAGGATCTACCGGGATTCTTTAGGCCCCTAAATGATTTCAAATACTATAGTGTAGAACACAGATAAGCTTGAATGTTCACCTTCAAGAAACCAATGGGTTTCCATATCTTGGACTTTTGTTTATCGAAAGATTAATACATTCTTGTTGATACTAAAAGATGTAAATTTTTGCAACAAGCCTATTTATTTATTCCCCCCCCCCTTTTTTTATAGGCCTATTTATTTATTTAATTCATTAATTTATTTCTTTTTTTGGGGGGGGGGGTTTGTCTATAAGTTAATGGGGTTTTTTCTTCCTCAATATTATTTATTTTATTTTATGTAAGATTGCAATGAGGTGGGAAAAAAGTCAGTCTTGTTTAAGAAAAAGAAAAAAAGTTACGCTGTGGTTGTCAGGCGTTCAGGCGCCGCGATTTCGGTTGATCCATTCCCTGAGCCCGCCTCTAACCTTACCGACTGCCCTAGTTCCCTTCAGGTTTGTCGACCGACCCACAGCATGTCCTCCCCTGTCTCGATCCCACCCCGCCCTGGGGTCCTGCCTTTAGGGGAGGAAACAAGGCTGATCCCAATCACACTGGTGACAGTCCCAGCAAAATGCCAAGTACCTATATTAGGACAGACGGTAATCGAACTCGGGACCTTTCGGTGAGTTCCTCTGAGACAGTCCCGGCACCCTAACCCACTGCGCCAAAGTGTCGGTACTCAATCTTGGTGATTTACGTTGTACATGTATTGAAACTGGAATCCACACAGGCATTGCTTTTATTAACGGAATTTGCATACCGAGTCACGCTTGAAAGTTTCCAGCTCTTATAGTGCTAATTAATCTTAGATAATCTGAATAGTGTTCTCATTTTATTCTTATCAAACAGGTTGTAGCCTTCTTGTTATTTTTACACAGAAATAAAAAGCAGACTTGTATAAAAATTGTATTCTGTCATCAATAGTTGAGACTTCAAGGAGGGGAAAACTTTTTCTTAAATAAAACAAAGTTTGAAGCATTTCTTGATTCATCCAGCAACAGATTTATTAGAGGCTGAACTCTTCTCATTTTTAAATACAGATCAACTAAAAGGACCACAAAATCAGACCTGACACTTAGCTCTTTTGAAGGCAGGTCATATTTTTCTTCGTAAAAAAACACCTCTTGAGGGAAATAGACAATATTGAAGTTTAATACTCAAATGGGGCTCTCAGAGGCAATACTTATGAACAAGAGGGCAAATGCCTCCATAAAGAATAGGCTCGCAGTATATTGATGGAAGGTGCACAGACTGCCCATTTAGGTTAGTTTAGAATTAAATTAATTAGTTTTTAATATCATGTCAAACTTAACCTTGATGGGTGGGGAAGAGTCGCATTTGTAAATAGCATTCATTGAGAGTGTAAAGGTCATAGTCAGCAAGTGCTGCAAAATATGATTGTTACGCTCAAAGTCACCATTAAAAAAAGGGGGAAATTTTTTTTGATACCGGTAAAGGGCAAAGGGCAATGTAGAATTTGATTAAGAAAGCTTGTAACAAAAATACATCGTGTATTTAAGTGTTCCTTCTTGACTTTTCTCATCCATGTGTGTACAAATCAGATTCTACAGTGCCTATAGGACATGCGGCGAGTCGGTCGCCGTACCAAAAAGGGTCCAGCCGGGCCAAGAAAACACCCCGGAATCGCAGCGCCTGAACCCCTGAAGCACCGCGTATAGCTCTCCCATTTTCCGGATTTCGTGAAGTTTTTCTTTCTCATCTAAGACAAGAATTACTAAAACAAACTTCCACCAGCAAAGAATAAATCTTTCGGGATTTCCAAAAATTTGAATAATCAAACAAACCAGAAGACTTATTCTACTTTATCTTACTTAAATTTATTTAGTTTTATTTCATTATTACTTTTATTTATTTATTTCTTTATTTCTTTGGGAGGCGGGGTATAGGTTAGAGCTTTGGTTAATATTTCAACATGCTTTTGGTGGGGTTTTGACCAAAAATTAAAGAAACTCACAAATTCTCAAAAAAAATCTCAAACTGTGCCTTATTTTCCTACTCTGCATAAATAAAATGTCTTCGGTACTCCGCTCTGCATCATTTGAAACCTTAATATCGCAAACAAATATTTGATACCCAAATCTTAAATTTGAACATGCTTTTGGTGGGGTTTTGACCAAAAATTAAAGAAACTCACAAATTCTCAATAAATCTCAAACTGTGCCTTATTTTCCTACTCTGCATAAATAAAATGTCTTCGGTACTCCGCTCTGCATCAAATATTTGATACCCAAATCTGAAATTTGAACATGCTTTTGATGGGGTTTTGACCAAAAAGTCAAGAAACTCACAAATTCTCAATAAATCTCAAACTGTGCCTTATTTACCTACTTTGCATGAATAAAATGTCTTCGGTACCCCGCTCTGCATTTTTTGAAACCTTAAAAGCATCAAAAAATGTTCGATAGGCCTACCCAAATCTGAATTTTTCAACATGCTTTTGGTGGGGTTTTGACCAAAAATTCAAAAAACTCGCTAATTCTCAATAAATCTCAAACTGTGCCTGCATAAATAAAATGTCTTCGGTACTCCGCTCTGCATCAATTGAAACCTTAAAATCTCACAAAACTGTTTTGAACCTAAATCTGAAATTTTGAACATGCTGGTATATGGTGGGTTTTGTGGGGTTTTATAAGACCAATAATTCAAACTCACAAATTCTTAATAAATCTCAAACTGTGCCTTAATTACCTACTTTGCATCAATAAAATGTCTTCGGTACCCCGCTCTGCATCTTTTGAAACCTTAAAAGCACCAAAAAATGTTCGATACCCAAATCTGAATTTTTCAACATGCTTTTGGTGGGGTTTTGACCAAAAAGTCAAGAAACTCACAAATTCTCAATAAATCTCAAACTGTGCCTTATTTTCCTCCTCTGCATAAATAAAATGTCTTCGGTACTCCGCTCTGCATCATTTGAAACCTTAAAATCTCTCAAAACTGTTTTGAACTCAAATCTGAAATTTTGAACATGCTGGTGGGTTTTGTGGGGTTTTAAAAGACCAAGAATTCAAAATCACAAATTCTCAATAAATCTCAAAATGTGCCTTATTTACCTATTTTGCATTAAAAACGTGTCTTCGGTACCCTGCTCTGCATCTTTTGTAACCTTAAAAGCACCAACAAATATTCGATACTCAAATTAGAAATTGTTCAACATGCTTTTGGTGGGGTTTTGACCAAAAAGTCAAGAAACTCACAAATTCTCAATAAATCTCAAGGATCTACCGGGATTCTTTAGGCCCCTAAATGATTTCAAATACTATAGTGTAGAACACAGATAAGCTTGAATGTTCACCTTCAAGAAACCAATGGGTTTCCATATCTTGGACTTTTGTTTATCGAAAGATTAATACATTCTTGTTGATACTAAAAGATGTAAATTTTTGCAACAAGCCTATTTATTTATTCCCCCCCCTTTTTTGTAGGCCTATTTATTTATTTAATTCATTAATTTATTTCTTTTGGGGGGGGGGGGGGGGTTTGTCTATAAGTTAATGGGGTTTTTTCTTCCTCAATATTATTTATTTTATTTTATGTAAGATTGCAATGAGGTGGGAAAAAAGTCAGTCTTGTTTAAGAAAAAGAAAAAAAGTTACGCTGTGGTTGTCAGGCGTTCAGGCGCCGCGATTTCGGTTGATCCATTCCCTGAGCCCGCCTCTAACCTTACCGACTGCCCTAGTTCCCTTCAGGTTTGTCGACCGACCCACAGCATGTCCTCCCCTGTCTCGATCCCACCCCGCCCTGGGGTCCTGCCTTTAGGGGAGGAAACAAGGCTGATCCCAATCACACTGGTGACAGTCCCAGCAAAATGCCAAGTACCTATATTAGGACAGACGGTAATCGAACTCAGGACCTTTCGGTGAGTTCCTCTGAGGCAGTCCCGGCACCCTAACCCACTGCGCCAAAGTGTCGGTACTCAATCTTGGTGATTTACATTGTACATGTATTGAAACTGGAATCCACACAGGCATTGCTTTTATTAACGGAATTTGCATACCGAGTCACGCTTGAAAGTTTCCAGCTCTTATAGTGCTAATTAATCTTAGATAATCTCTGAATAGTGTTCTCATTTTATTCATATCAAACAGGTTGTAGCCTTCTTGTTATTTTTACACAGAAATAAAAAGCAGACTTGTATAAAATTTTATTCTGTCATCAATAGTTGAGACTTCAAGGAGGGGAAAACTTTTTCTTAAATAAAACAAAGTTTGAAGCATTTCTTGAAACATCCAGCAACAGATTTATTAGAGGCTGAACTCTTCTCATTTTTAAATACAGATCAACTAAAAGGACCACAAAATCAGACCTGACACTTTGCTCTTCTGAAGGCAGGTCATATTTTTCTTCGTAAAAAAAACACCTCTTGAGGGAAATAGACAATATTGAAGTTTAATACTCAAATAGGGCTCTCAGAGGCAATACTTATGAACAAGAGGGCAAATGCCTCCATAAAGAATAGGCTCGCAGTATATTGATGGAAGGTGCACAGACTGCCCATTTAGGTTAGTTTAGAATTAAATTAATTAGTTTTTAATATCATGTCAAACTTAACCTTGATGGGTGGGGAAGAGTCGCATTTGTAAATAGCATTCATTGAGAGTGTAAAGGTCATAGTCAGCAAGTGCTGCAAAATATGATTGTTACGCTCAAAGTCACCATTAAAAAAAGGGGGAAAATGTTTGTGATACCGGTAAAGGGCAAAGGGCAATGTAGAATTTGATTAAGAAAGCTTGTAACAAAATACATCGTGTATTTAAGTGTTCCTTCTTGACTTTTCTCATCCATGTGTGTACAAATCAGAATCTACAGTGCCTATAGGACATGCGGCGAGTCGGTCACTGTATACTGCGAGCCTATTCTTTACGGAGGCATGCAATGGAGGCATTTGCCCTATTGTTCTTAGTTATTGCCTCTGAGAGCCCAATACAAATATTCAACTTCAATCTTGTCTATTTCCCTCGAAAAGGTGTCTTTTTACGAAGAAAAATTGACCTGCCCTCACAAGAGCAAAGTACAAGGTCTGATTTTGTGGTCCTTTTTAGCTGATCTATACTTTAAAATGAGAAGTGTTAAGCCTCTTATCAATCTTTTGCTGGATGTTTCAAGAACGGCTTCAAACTTTATTAAGGAAGACTTTTCCCCCTCCTTGAAGTCTCAACTATTGATGACGGAATATAAAAATTCTACAACTCTGCTTTGCGTTTCTGTGTAGTAAAAAAAAAAAGTACAACCTGTTTGATATGAATAAATTGAGAACATTATTTAGATTATCTAAGATTAGCACTATAAGAGCTGGAGACTTTCGCCACTCCAGTATTTCCAATCAGCAGTGAAAAGGATGTGAAAATAAGACGTGAAAAATTTCTTCTTCTAACACACCAAGGCTAATGCATGGTCACAACCTTTGATGGGTTAGGGCTCAGAGCACAATAACATTTGAAAGCCACTTCGGGATTTGGATTGATTTCACCTGACATCAAGAAACATCAAGAGGGCATGTGTTATTTTTACCCTCTGAATTCAGTCGTCAATTGCTTTCAGAAGAACATGTTTCTTTCTTAGAGCGTTTGCCCGTATTTTCAGTCTCTGTAAAGTGCCCACAAAACAACACAAACCATTTTGTTTTGCGAAGAGTAAAAATTGCATGTTGTGGGCCAACACGACGTCGTGACTGTTGAATAATTTCGTGACAAAAGCGCAAATTGGGAAGAAAATTAGACGCTCAATGTCACGATCGAGAGCCGACAACCCAAGGCTCGCTATTCTATTTGGAAATTAAACTGGCGTCGAGAATAGAATTCTTGGCCGTGGACATATTTATTTTTTCTTTTACGCAACCTTGTTGATCTTTAACTGTCCTTATACGATCGTTATACGACGACGGAGAATGGTGGAGATACATAAATTATACCTAATAGTAATACGCAAATGCTTTTTTTCCTCTCTATATATAATGTGTTCTGTTTCATTTGTGCATATTGCAGGTTTATTGCCATGATGTTCTTTTAGTTGCACAGCTCTCTGGTCTGTTGTAGGAAGCGCTTAGTAAAAATGCTACTTTTTGTTATACAATCGACAAACGATTTGTTAAATATATATACATTTAATTGGGAGGGGGGGGGGGTGGGCAAGATCATGTTTTTCTTCTTTCTCCTTACGGGGCTCTTCTTGATCCAGATTCTGTTATCTCTTTTTTTCCAATGAACTGTTCTCCCTATTGGGGCCCTAGATACATGTAAAATACACAAGAATGAAATACAACAGCAGCTAAAAAAACGAAACCTGAAAGAATACTCACAATTCTAAGAATAAGGGGAACACTGCAATGCCTGCCCAATCACCGCCTAACTTTCACTTTTTTTGGTTCGATCCCGTGATTTAAAAAAAATAAAATAAAAAATCAGATTTTGAATACATTTTAATAATAATATTTAAAAAGATAATAATAATAAAATACATAAAAAACGAGACATATGCCTATATATTTTTTCTTCAGAAAAATCATTTAGGCAAGTAGGCCTATCTTTGGATTTGGCTACCAGTTAATAAAAAATTATGCTAAAAGGTTTATTTTTTAGCAAGAAATAGTTACTGGCCTGACCTTTCGACCCTAGCAGAGTCTTTCTCGAAGGCTAATGACAGCGCGACGCACATAAACAGGTAAACAAATGATAATAGAGGCAGTCAAGTGGAAATACATGAAAAGAGATAGAGGGGTGGCAGAAAACTCCAATTGCTGCTCGATATGGGGCAGAGGGAGGCCCCCCCTCTATTGTGTCTTCATTGTGTTCTGGGAATCTCAGGAATTCTTTTGAGAATTTTAGGGGGGGTGCTTCTGTATACAAGAGGGAAGAGTGTGTTAGGGTTAGGGTTAGTTTGGGGGGGCCTCCCTCTGCCCCATATCGGGCATGGTATAGAAAACTCACATAAAAAGCAAGGGGTAAACAAGAAGGTTTATTTGCTCCTAAATTATGTATCTCGAATGCATGTATATATTTTTTGAGATAAAAAAATATTCCATGCTGTCTTTAATGTAAAGTGCTCTACTACCGTGAATATTCTGACAATGCGTTGTCTGAGCATTTATAAATAATGTGGGTCTGTGGAGAGGACAAAAAGTAGGTCATTTTGAAATCTACTATAGAAATGCAAACACCAATGGTAAACATCATTACTTCCACCTTTGTTATTCCCGAGCTCTAAATGGAAAAAAAGTGAAGAGGAGGCAGTATATATTGTTAAACATCTTTGTTTAGGGGGCTGGTGATGACGGTTTGAATATGTGGCAAAATCTAATTGGTTAATTGGTCAACGAATTAACATAATGAAATGATGACAACAAAATTCATCGGTTGATAATGCGTGCTCGAAGATATTGACCTCAAGTAGGCCTATAGATCGTGAGCATTCGCCGTTGTGTGTTAGACGAAGACAATTTCACATGTCTTTATTTTCACATCCGTTGTCAGTGCTGTTTGGAAATTCTGGATGGGGTGACCCTCCCCTACCCCACCCCCTTTGGAATTACACCCGTTGAATAACGCATTTGTGTCAAATATTCATTGTTTTTGGGATGGTGTTTTGTTGGAACAAATGACTCAAAATAATAAATTGTGCCTATTTTTTATTTATTTTTATTTTTGTTATATATATTTTTTTGGGGGGGGGGGGGGGGGGGGGAGACTGGGTAATGTGTCATACACTTTACCCGTACCGATAATGTCAATGATGCGTATTATATCAATGATTTGCTTTTTAGTTTATTGGCCTTTGTTTTGTCCGCACTTGTTAGAATTTTTTTCAAGAGGCCAGGTGAAAATTTGATTGATTTAATTTCCCATGTGTGACTCCAAACATGACAAGCTTGGACGGAAATATACCGCAGTGTCCGTTTCTCTAATGCGAATCCCCACTATTTCAAATTGCTCTTTGCAGTGCACCACTCAAATAGATCACGAGTTGTACCCAAATGCAATTTAGTTCTTCGATTCGTGATGCGGTCCCGATAATGGACGGGGCATTGCATCGCCTGAAATAGTGGACAATTTTCCTGAGTTTTATTGGATTTAAGCCTACCTTGTGATTCTGAATACAGTCTCGGACTCGTGGGTCAGAATTGCCCCAGTTTCCGGGTCCTGCAGGTTAGGCTGACGCCCTGAAAGTGGTTAAAATGGGATTTTAACTCTGACTCAGTGCCTTGAGGCCCTGCAAGAGGTCTTTGCCCCCGCGCCCCCAGAATTGCCCCGGTGTCCGGGTCATGCAAGGGGCCTAACCCTTTCTGGGTCAGGCTGACCCTGAAAGTGGTTAAACATGGGATTTTAACTCTGACTCTGTGTCTTGAGGCCCTCCAAAAGGTCTTTGCCCCCGCGCCTCCTTTCCCCCCTCCCCGCCACGAAAATGTCTGAAGCCACTGTCAGTCAGTGTTATCGCACAGAGAGCATGTGAGAAGAGAACATCAGATTATGTACACTTGATTGGTAGACCTTGCCGAAATAACACCATTCCCTCTTGCCTGTTAAGCAATCATTAAGATATTAACAGTTTTGACAATATTTCTCCTTAGAAAAATAGGCCTATGTGCTTAAAAAAAAAAAAGGATTTAAATAATCTTATCCCCCCAAAACAACATTAACAACACGCATCTCGTTCATGATGCAATATCATACTGTACCACGTAAAAGAAGGTAAACTCGTGATGTAAAAATAAATATTAAAAAATCACAATTTTACCACGTAGCTTCAATTCAGCATGCAATTAGTATGCAATATATAGAACTTATCCTCTAGCCGTATGTATTGAAGTGGTTGCTAATTGATAGCCGTGTTTATCTCAATAGCGAAGACCACATACCAAACCGAACCAAAGTCCCCAAACGCGTTTATCACATTTTGATCAATTTTTTTTTCTCTCGACTGTTTGCTCCTATCATACTATGATTTGTTTGTTTGTTCGATGATGTTCAACGGTCAAGTGGGCGCACAAACGCAAATTGACAAACGTATCCTCTGCCAATTTACCGATACAACATCGGGACAACTGAATTATCGCACGTGAAGCCACGGGGGTACATCGCTGCATTGTTACCCGCTGAAAAGATGACCCGTTTTCGAGAGGGTTTCCCCAACAAACCCAACAAATCGGGACAAAACAAAACGATCCGGCGAGCAAACATCATCTTGCCCTACACCACTACAACCCTGCCCGGGCTGAAACTATGCTATCTTCTCCCATCGCCGGCAGACTGACGCGCTCAATAATGACTTATGGAGGGTGTGTAACGTACTTGCTTTTCCAACGCATCTCTGCGGAAATTTAGAGGGCATCCCTCAACAGAAAAAGGCATCTTCAAGGTAAAACTTCCGCATCCACGTTTACCCGTAAGTCTAATAATGCTAATAAGTTTCATCTTTTTGAGGCAAGGAGCACCCAATCAGCGAACGCTGAAGCTCCCTATATTGAGTGCTTGTGTGCACCGTAATATACCGTGCGCTGTATTGTACATGTATTCAATCCAATGCATGCGTTTTACACACGCTACATGTACACAGCGTGGTCTAGCGCCAGGCAACACAATTCACACGGTGTGTGTGTACATTCAATACATGTACAGTCTCAGTACACAAAATGTCAGTATGGAATCATCAGACATGTCAAAACTGAGCAGATTCATCCTGTTTAAACTACGGTAACATAGTCTTCGCAAGCCTGCAGGACAAACTTCTCCGTCAGCTATGGCTTCCGGTACATTCGGTCAAATTATCGCTTCGGTGTTTTCCTTTTTCAGGGACAAGAGCTGGTTTCTGAGGTGGCGAGGAGGGGACAAACCAGACATGGAACTTTGGGATGAAAATTTACAGGTAAGGTTATCTTTCCAGTGTGTACTAAACCAGCAAACTACTGCACCACCACCAACGGTAGAAGTTTTTAGTCACAGAATGAGCAGTCTCTCTGGCGCCGTTTATGAACAACTTTTATTGGAAAATGACCAGAAGTTGTCATAGAGTCAAATAGCAGTATTTGTTATGAATGTCAACATTGCTATCGTAAATTTAACGACATTGTGATGGACGCTGCAGATGTCCTTAAAATTGTAATACAATTGTTTGCTGTACGAGTCGACCAGAAATCACCGAAGCTTGACTGTAAAGCATTGCCGTGTACCAGACGGTGTGTTATGGGGGGCTGGTGGCCACTGGACTCGGGAGGGGAGTGTACGGTGGTGGGTTGTGGTTCTTTGACATGGAGGTGTGCATTTGGCTGTTAGATTCTTTTACCTTCCTTATGACAAACTGTAATCAACGGAAACGAAGCACATCTATGTCAAAGGATAATATATTCACATAAACTGGTAGTGGTATTGCCCTGTTGGACATGAAAGTAATTGTATTGTGTAGTACTGAGTTAGTAGGCCACAATAGAAAAAGTACAGTTACATGCACTACTGTACTAAGTACTATTAATACTACTACTGATAATGTTATGTTACTTAAAACAGTAGTGGTGTGCACCATCAGTAGTAAGCAAAATTTCTCCCATGATAAATACTCATATAATTAATAAAGTGACCACAGTTGATGAGGAGTTGTTCCGGTAACGGGAATTATTTAATTATAGTTTATGAAATGGAGATCTAATTATTAGTCACAGTAATTGGATACTGATCTACTATTTTGGGGCCTGTCAAAACTGATTTGTTAGGGTGTAAAATGGCAACAATGTCTTTTTTCTTCGTACACATACATGTACATGTACTTGGTATCTGTGGCTGCCAGTTCTGTTTGAATAGGTGTCAGTGATGTGTGACAAGCTTTTATAACTTGTGACAAGCTTTTGATACTAGCTGCAGTCCCTTTATTCTTATTCTTTATTCGTATAATGTGCGAGTATACTCCAGAGGAGGTTTCTGCACAGTAACGGAAGATGATGATGATTCTGAAAGTATATCGACCAGCCTTTTTATCTTGTCACTATTATGGGCTTCAGTTTTTAATGCTTGAGTCAAGCACTGAGTGGAACAACTGTCTTTTCTGCCATGATCAAAAGTGTGTGTAAGACTTAACCCAAGGTGTTTGACCGAGATTTTTTACACCAGTAGTGGATCCTAATTAGCCATCAAATGTTAGTTACTGAACACTGAGCAGATCCACATGTACCTTTCTGTTGTAATATCTCATAAGATCATTTAGGGTAACAAAAAGAAATTGAGCAGGATTTAAACTGATGACCTTCGGATTAAGGTGCTAGCACTCTACCAACTGAGCTACTAGCCCTATGTTGTCAATATCCTTGTTTGGGGTGCCAGTGGGAAGCCATGCAACTTTTAATTGCTGTGTAGCCATGGATCCCACCCACGTTTACGATACAACCTGGGAAGCGGCACCAGAGGGGTCACCTTTTAAAAAGGGGATTCAACTATTTATTTTCAAATATCAAGTAACAAGATCATCTATAGTTGCTGAATTGTTATGGGTACGGTGATGTACCCTGCTCAGCAGCCACGTCTACGCTTATTATGAGCAAAACAATCTCAATAGGGTAAGTTAGGTGCTATTTTAGTCACAAGTTGAGTGAAAAAGTGGTGTACAGAGATTTGGCATCTTTTCCCATAGTGTGTTCTTTAGTGTTTAAAGGGAAGGTAGGCCTATATGCTTGGTAATCACTCTTAAAATTAATGGCAATAATAAGCACTTATACTCACTTCTTACCCAGTCCTGCTGGAAAAAACAAAACAAAATAAAAACCCCACAGGCACATAACTCGGATGGGATTCAAACCCATAACCACTAGACCACCGCATGCCTGATGAAAAGAGGCCAGTTCGAATCTTGTAATTAGCAACCGCTACAATTTAGACAGTCATAATTGCATCAGGGCTAAAGAATACTATGTTGGTTTTACCCTACACCAGTGTGTGTTAAAGGAAGGGTCACAACATAACACTGATTTGTAGGCCACAATGTCAATAAAGATACAATAAAAGTCACCTGTGAAAGCTTCATCTGAATACAGTGTTTACTTGTTAGGAAAACAGCAAAAGACTCACGGCATTTTCATCAAGAACGGAACCTTTCTATAGGTCGAACCCAATTCACTCCTAGTGAGGTGACATGGGTACCAACCGCATCTCCAGCCGCAGCATCCATAAACGGACACCACGGAAATTTGAGTCTCCAAAACTCGCCTCAGGTGAGGTTTGGAGAATCCAATTTCCTGACATATTTTATTGATTTCTAATCAATGGGTCTTTTCAGACAAAAACCACTGTATAAGGTACAATGCTTAATCACACATTAGTGCTGGGTAAAACCCAAGATAATAATCTTTGTTCCCAGTGCAACTATTACATACTGTTAAATATTTGAAAGTTCATCAAAATTGTATCTCGTCGTTTCCTTTCTTATTAAATACTTCACCACTCCCTTAAGATCTTTGCCATGTTTCATGTTTAAAAACCACACACACAATAACAAACATTTTTCAGAAACTGGTGCCTTTACAAACTGACATTTGCTTTGAGCGAACTGTATTTTCATTTTCACAAGCATTCAACTGATATTTGGTGAACTACGTGTGTACCTTTGCACATGTGTACCTTTAATACACATTATGTCATGGCTTGAATTTCAAGCAAATTTCCATCTGGCTACATGTCTTGCTAGAAGGTGGTTTCGAATTGAAAAGCTAAGTATCAATTGGACATTTAAAAAATGTATCTGTTTGAGAAAACACTAGACTGAATTTACTTGTTTGGTTGTGATGTGAATGGCCCAATCAATACTTAAAATTACTAGAATTATTACACATAGGCCAGTACAGTTTTACTGTGAGTACATTTCGAGCAGTGTATGTGTAGTGTTCAAAAATTGGATGCTGAGTGCATTGTCGCAGAAATATAATTCTAAGGTGAAATGAAAAAGCCAGATTTCAACGAGTAATTATATTCTGCGACAATGCACGATTGTAATGCATTTAATAATTGTTTTTACAACTCACACATCCTTGTCAGTTGAAATTTGTTGAAAAACACAAAATATACACTGAAACTCAAATTCCATTAGAAAAAACCTCATTTAAACAACGTGGACGACAACACTGCCTTGTCCACCGTGACACGACCTTGCCTTGTTTGGACAAACATGCGATGAAATTATCATCATTGGATGCTGTGAAGTGGCCAATAGTTATCCATATTGGACTCCCAATATTAAATTGTGGAGTACTATCACCGCAGGATGGCAACATAATGGATGACACGTGACGCGATTCCACCTATGAAATGACAAGGATCTCTGTGTTTGGTGTATAATTAGTACGTTATGCAAGTGTTCAACCCCAACCCCTACATACATAATGTGAGGTGAAGAAAATTGCTGGTTCTACTGTAAGAGCATGCAGTAGAGAGCTTAATCAGGGCTCGAATTTGATTGAAAAATCCACAAGATCACAGGGCTCAGCATTTTTTATTGGATCAGAATTCTTTTAAGAAGACCAGAACCTTAATGAAAAAATATATATATTTTTATTTGAGCAACACTACGAGAAGATTTGTCTTATGTTGAGGTGGCCTTTGATACTTAACAAAATTGAACATTTATCAGACTGAAAAGTAAACATTTGCGCGTCATTTCACTAAATGATTGCTTTTTCACAGTGAGGTGTTATTATTAGATAAGATTGTAAATTCAATTCAATTCAATTCAATTCAATTGTTTATTGTCACACATATAAATACATATACAGTGAAATTCACTTCGGCTTGCGAGTCTAAAAATATTAACAATTACAAAAATTACAAAAAAACAGAAAACCCTAAAACCACATAGGCATACAATAATGAACAAATAAACAGTATGCGCACAATATGCAGAGAGACAATAACAGTAACAAAATTGCAAACCCCCAAAACAAATTAAAAAGAATTAATCATTAAGTAACCTTATTGCACTGGGATAAAAACTATTGTCCCCAATGCAACTATTACATACTGTTAAATATTTGAAAGTTCATCAAAATTGTATCTCGTCGTTGACACCTAGACTTGTCCAGTCTAGAGTTCACTGCCCTCTATCGGTCCAGTGTAATGATGTTTGAGCCCTGTTAAAGGGACATGTTGCCTTGGATCGGGCGAGTTGGTCTAATAAAAAGCGTTTGTAACCGTTTGTTATAAAATGCATATGGTTAGAAAAATGTTTTAAAAGTAGAACACAATATCCACACAAATATGCCTCGAAATTGCGTGGTTTTCCTTTTACACTAACACGTGAACTAACACGGTCGGCCATTTTGTGGAGTCAAATTTTTGACTCCACTAAATGGCCGACCGTGTTAGTTCGCAAAGTAAAAGGAAAACCACGCAATTTCGAGACATATTTGTGTGGATCAACTCGCCCGATCCAAGGCAATGTGTCCCTTTAATGTAAAGGCCCTTTCACATGAGAACATTTTTAACAAGAGACATTGACTAAAACCATGTGGATGATAACAAAAAAGCAAATTCCAGTTGTGTGAAAGCTATCCTTGTTAAACAATAACCAAGGACCCTTGATATTTTTAACAGAGATCCAGACTTCCTCAAAAAAATTGCAACCATGTTAAAATCACCAGGATACGTAGTGTGAAACGATTACTGTGCCATAACCAAGGACCCTTGCTATTGCTATGGCAATATTATTCTCATGCATAGAACGTGTCACTAGCAGTTCTAAGAAAGTGAATAAACGAACAGTCATGACCCTTTTAAAAATAAGGGATGTTCGTAAATTTGTTTTTGAAAAAGTCTTGTGAAAGCTTTTTAAATAATCGCAATCGAAGAAATGACAGATAACTGGCACCCATTACTGAGGATATTTGTTAATGGTGCTTGTGTGAAAGAGCCTCATGATGTGCCCTCAAAGTGAATACTTTAAAAAAACCACATTGATGTGTTTTACTCGTATTCGTAGTCGTAACCCTTGGTAATGAATATGGAGTACTACAGACTGCGCAATTCTCACTTATTTTCTAATGTTGATACAAAGTGTGTGGTTTTGTTGCCTTCACACAAGAAAGTAATGTACATGTATATGGGACCCCAATGTTCTCAAAACTGTTTGACTATACTCTTTGAAAGATATGCATTTCATTTGCTGGATATCATTATCTGAAGTGATCCTAAACATTTAGTACTCGGCACAGTTTGTGAATTAAAACTGTAGATGATGGGTATATGTACATGTACGTTAATGCTTGTTCAGACAAATAATGGTGGAATGAAATGCTATTAGTCTGTCGCCTATAGATTATGTCATTTGTATTTCAAACAAAAGCGTTTCACGTGAATGAGTGCCAACTGAACCATCCCATGGTTTGAACCAGGGGTGGTACGTACATGTAGACTGGCATAAACGACCAGTGCCAAAAGGTCCTTGGCGTCAATACTTTGTCAGACTGAAATAGTGCAATTCCCATTGTTGACCGTGTTTAGTTTCGTATGAATGCTCCCAGTCACTGATCTATTTGCTGATTTAGAGGCAATTTTCTTGAAGCTGTGAAGCCTACAAAGGATCATTATCTCTTTATCTGCGGTGTGCACTCCTGCCTAACTGTTCTCCCTCAAGAGACCCTGTACATACAGGTTGTGTAATGCCGTAGAATTTTGGCCCATAATAATTTCTCTTGGATGTGATGTCAATCTGTCAAATGAGTTTCTCTCTATAATTTGTAATAAACGTAATGGTCCTTAACAGTGAGGTTTTTAATTGTCAGGTTAGTCTACCAAGATAAGGTTAACTTTAAATATTCTGACATGAAAAAAACCTTGGTGAAAAGATGATGTTTCACTGAAGTGGCTTATCAAATTTTATATACTGCGCACACAGACCCTTATTATTTGATTGGGGGAACACGTGTCTCCTGTCATCCTTGTTTTGCCATGTATGCTGCCGCGACGCTCCAAAATTAAATATAGGAGTCCTATATGGATAATTATAGGATGCTTCAGATGCTTCGCAGTGTTGTTTCCAACATAATCGTTCCCCGCCATTTTGTTCATGGAGGGCAAGGTCGGTGTCTACATGGAATTGTCCATGTTCTTTAGAAGAGGTTCAAGAATTTTGAGTGTGGAGTGGACGAGTTTCCTTGTCTTTTTTTGTCTTCATTGTGGGAAAAAAAGTCAAATTTCAAGGATCTATGTGTGAGTTCAAGGTAGGGTTATAAATTGGTTACTACTCCAAAAATTAATGACCATAAACAATTTCTTTGTGAGAACACTGCAGCAGTTGATAATAAAAACTATTTTGAAAAAGCATTCCCTTTGAAGTAATACGGTTTGGATACATTTTTCAAAACATTTGAATCTGAAAAAACATTCATGCATGAATCGTGCCTCGTACCAAAGAAGTACTCTAATTGTATGGCTTTGGATACATTTTTTACTGGCAAATATATATACAATTTGACATTTTGTTGAAAACCTTTGAAAAGAAACGAGCAAGTTCTATTGAAAAAGTCGGAAAATGTATGGCGTATTAGTTCACAATGGCTGGGTAATCCTGAAAGCCGAGCAGGTTTTCCAGCACCGACCACTGTTGTTAACATCTTAACTACAATCTGAAGTTGTACAAAACCATTTTTGTAAACTCTTTTTTTTTCATCTGAGTATTCTTTAAAATAGAATGGAAGTGCAAGTACTTGTGCAATGTACTATGCAATGAATCCAATAAAAATTTAAATCCATTTTGTTGTTATTTATTTTGTACTCGATCAACCCTGACTGTGATTTCTCAGAGAAATTCAAATGCACTTTAATATTTTATTCCATTTTTATCGGAGTGCTTTTTATTAAATCTTTCTTTGTAATTCCAACTAAAGACGGAAGAAGAAGAAACAAAACCACACAAGCACTTACTCTGGCATGCATAATTGCAATTGAAAATAGGTAATGTTTGGAGAAGCATTTAACTGATGGTTTCGTCATTAAGTTGCTCTCAAGGTGACTCTATTGTGGAGGTTTGCAGTGAATGTGTGAATGTGTACATTCATCGCGATGTTATCTTATAGAAATGACGGATCTGCAAATATTTTTAACAGTGGTTTTGTTTCAAGAAAAAAACATGGGAGCATTTGCTTATGGCGAAGCACATGGTAATGAAGTTTAACTACATGTCCATGCCCCTGCACTTTCCTCGTTCTTCCACGACAGTTGATTATTAGTACTATTAAGTTGACAGACTTGGATAAAAATAGAAGCTTTCTGAAGGACAGAAGGACAGTAGAAAAACCTTTTGGTTTTGAATATGTTTGGTCTCAGCCTCTCTCAAAGGGCAGCGCACCTTATCGATACCTCTCATCACTAACCCCTGGGAGGAAAGCACTGACAAACAATTTTGATTGGTCACCAAACATGACTGCTCTGCACACACTCTTGTCACAAACTTTCGAGCGCTTGTATAGGAGGCTTTGTAGAGCGCTTAGGGTGTGTGTGTCCAAATGCAAGTACTCAGTGGTCGGTGCATTATGGGCAATAGCATGCCTGGAATTCCATCTTTGAGTGGGCAAGGTCATTTTCATCTAGCAAAGGGCACTTCTATTGGAAAATCTAAAAGTCATTGGGAAAAATGTTAAGGGGCACTAAGGCCAAGACCAGTGCAACAGAGGCTCCCTGTATTTCTAGGCCTGTGATAGTTGACGTTCGTAGGGTACTTACTGGTTTTGGCTCTCCAGTTTAAACCTACGAGTCTTTTAGCTCTGGCCTTAATTTTTCTGGCGCAGTGTACCTGTAAAGCCCACAGTTGGAAGAGTGAATTATTCTTATCACATAGCTTTAGAGAAACACATTACAAATCTGACTTATACATTTTTGGGATCCTTTAGTTTTATTGTGTACTAAAACATTTCATGTTTTTTCAATATACACAAAACCAATTTGCAAAACCAATTTTGTCTCCCTTTATGTAAAATAATTTGTTTAATGCTGGTAGGTTATGGATGTTTTCCTAGTTTTTTGAAGTTATTATAAATAAATGTGAATCGGCTTAATTTGAGCTTATATTCTGATCGATTTTGGTACACTTGAGGTTGACCATAAAACTTTTAATTATTTTGTTTAGTGTTCCTAAAACTTCGATCAAGGACTGTCGTCTGCCCGTATCTAGTTTGTTCAGTTGTTGAAATTTGCTTTTAGAGTCTGATTTGAAGGGGCTGTGTCATCATGATCAAAGCAGCCCTGTGGCTGTACATGGAATTATGAACTCTCACTCAGGTACTTCACGTGCGCAACCTCCCTCCATATCATATCTACAGAGAGCACGCAAGCGTGTGCTGTACCTGGGTGAGAGTTCATAATTCCATGTCAACCACAGGGCTGCTTTGATCATGACGACGCAACCCCTTTAAGATGTAGCCTTGTTACAAGTATACAAATAAGTTTTAAGTGAAATAATGGGTCTGGAATCTCATCTTTGAGAGGGCAAGGCCATTTTCATTTTGCAAAGGACAATTCTATTGGAAAATCTTTTAAAAGTCTATGGAAAACTTTTGAAGGGGCACCAAGGCCAAGACCAGGGCAACAAAGCCATGGCCTCCGGGGCCTCTGGGTAAAGCATGTTTCGTAGTTCACTCAAAAACCCATCATGAAGCACATTTTCATGGTGCAAACTTCAGCACACACTGTTTTCCAATTGTCATGTTAGAAAATTTGTTTTCGTTTTCGCAAATCTTGTAAAGTTCAAGCGGGGCTTAATGCCATGCCTGAAAGAGCTGCACACTACACCAGGATGAGACTGTTGTCCTGGATTTACAAGTAGGGTGTCCAAATTTGCTGTAGATTGAAGAAAAGAATTCCATCTAAATTAAATTGCCCACGCAGGCACTTTTCGTTCAACATGCAATACTATATGTTGACAAACTTAAGAGTAGCCTGACATCAAAAAGAAGTTTTATTGCATTGCTGGCTAATACCCGTACAGGATTCAGATCAAGCTCAAATTTGTTTGGGGCAATTGCCTCTAAATTTGGCGACTCAGTGCTCAACCTAGACAGGTAGTTTTCGAACCAGTAATAAACCAATAGATCAAACATTGTTTGTACTCCTTTCGTTTAGTTTGAGACATGTCCAACTGACAAACAGGAGAACTTGGAAAGTTACTTGAATTTGGACAACTTAGATCAAAATCATGAAATGTTTACAACAAGCAGTAGTAAGCATGCTAGATGTTAAGTTACACCAAATGTTACAGCAGGCTAAATGCTATAAATGGTTTTAAGAAAAACACTTTAGTTTTTTTCTTTGTTCAAAGCTTAAAATTTCATCTGGAAAAAATAAATGACACTGTGCCATAGAAACGTTTTTTTTATATTATTTTTTAAATTTTAAACATGATGATTGCAATACATTTAAATTCTGTATCTTTTATTCAGAAAAAAAACCCCAAAGGCATAAAATGTATGAAAGAGTAATCATTAAATGTAGTAAGTATTTTTTGTAAAATGGGAGTTTAGAGATTTGTTTATTGTGTTGCTATTGTTGAAGGTTGAGTTACATTGATGTTACATCTGCTTTTGAATTGAAAGGTAGTGTCATTGTTTGGTTTTCGTCAACGTTATGCTTATTTATAGGCGAAATTTTAAAGAGAGATACAGTGAAAGTCAGCTGTGAAAGTTTCAGCTGAATAAAGTGTCTACTTGCTGAAAAAAAACCGCCAAAAAAACGCCACAGTATTTTTCTCACTACGTGGCATCCATCCAAGTTTAGCAAGGTGACAGCAGGCACCAACCGCATCTCTGGCCGCTGCATTCGCAAACGGACACAACCCTTATACATGTAAGTCTGAGAAATGATTCAGATTGAAACGTTTTGTATTGATTTCTAATTAACAAGGGCATTTCAGATGAAATAATTTCACATGATGCTTACTACCGTTACCATTTTTACAGCAAGTATGCTTTCGGATAGAAATTACACAATCTTTTTTCAGGATCATTCCCAAGCATTGACCCTTCCTTTAAGAGACAATAGACCGATCCATTAAGCCCCGCCTCCTTACGAGTTGACCAATCACAGCCGCGAAACTCGATCACCATTAGTGCAAAGATCACCAAACGGCTCAAATGGTGATCAGATTTCACGGTTGTGATTGGTCAATGAGAAATGGGCGTGGCTTAATGGATCGGTGTATTGCACTACACGCATTATATGTATGCACATATATTTGTGAAATTGGCTTTTCTCCAGCTATTTGTATTTCATTTCCTTAGATTTGAAGAGTCGTAACTCTTTGGTTGTAATGAGTAGATGGCCTTGAAATTTGTTCCTGTACAATATGGAGGACCAAGAAATAATGCAGACTTGGGACTTATGGATGATGCAGACTTTTTTCAGAGATAAATATGTAGTCATCAGAGACAATTTCTGCGGTGTGTGGTTCAATTGCTTTTTGTTCCCCAATTGTTGTACTTGAGATACATTTACTTACTGCCCAGAGTATGGTCATCAAAACTTCCATTAGTTATACAAATAATGATTGGTTCTACCTAATGGGATGGTACAACTTTGTGTGTCTCACCCCCCCCCCCCCCACCCTCGAAGATTTTTCTATTTTCTATTTTCAATATTAAAAATGCCAACATGATGGGCATGCACTGCATGTGCGCCTGATTTTGAGAAACAAAGTGCATATCACAGGTAAATTTGTTTGTTTTAAACAGACATTATATTCTTCCTACTTTAGTCTGATTCCCGCCTTTGGAAAAATCAGACAAATTTTGATTAATTCACCTGAAATGTCCAATAAAGCCTACATTATGTGTACATAAAAGTCAGCCTTTGTACTCAAAAGACCAAATATCATGCATGCCTGTTTTTTGTAAAAAGCATTTACATGTACATAAAGGCCAATACATGTGCCATAGTGGCTTTAGCTTCCATTGTCCTGTTTTTGTTGTTGTTTTTTGGCTTTGGTGCCTGTAAAACATCTTCTCTAGTAAGTTTTTTAGAATAATGAAAGTGCCCCTTTCCGATTTCCCACCTTAGTTGTAGTCATGCAGTTGCATTTGCATTCCTGATTGAAAGTGCATTTGATCTCTGATTTTGGATACCTTTAGGTTGTTAGCCTGCCGGTCAGTGAACTGTAGTGTAATTGACATCCAAGGGAGATTAATGGTCTCTTCTCCAAATTGAATTTGTTTACAAGTTTTGATGATCAGAATGTTCTTCCTGACATCACTTTGAGTATGGCAAATTGTGTGGCAGATTATTAATGACAGATATTACTAGTTCCAAACATGACCTTGACATTATCCATGGAGGCTGACACTGGTCTAAGTGGTCCACTCTCTCTAACCTAGGCTTTGTAGGGACAGATTGGCACAACTGATTAAGTCATCACGGAAAGTGAAGGAACAAATTAAATGAATGAATATTACTAGTTGCACTCTTGTTTGATGAAATTTGTATACCTATCCTAGAGTGGCAGACAGGTGGTTGGATTGTGCCTGTGATGATACAAGCATGGAATTCGGCACGCAGTCAGTCATGGGAAAGATACTTGGCTATAGAGCCATCGCAGATTTGTCCTGTGAAAATATACAGGTAGAACAACAAGCAATTTAGAAAATTTTCAAAATGGCTGTCATAGCTTGTTACTCTACCTATATTTGTTCAAAGGACAAATCTG
Organism: Leptasterias polaris; assembly: GCA_037783415.1. NCBI lineage: Eukaryota > Metazoa > Echinodermata > Asteroidea > Forcipulatida > Asteriidae > Leptasterias > Leptasterias polaris. The sequence goes on from JAZGTN010000192.1 coordinate 1,420,216, forward strand.
CGATGGCCCTATGGCCAGATATCTTTCTCATGACATCTGACTGCAGTGCCAAAGGTCCATGCTTGTATCATTTGTCCTGTGAAAATATACAGGTAGAACAACAAGCAATTTAGAAAATTTTCAAAATGGCTGTCATAGCTTGTTACTCTACCTATATTTGTTCAAAGGACAAATCTGCGATGGCCCTATGGCCAGATATCTTTCTCATGACATCTGACTGCAGTGCCAAAGGTCCATGCTTGTATCATTTGTCCTGTGAAAATATACAGGTAGAACAACAAGCAATTTAGAAGGGGCAGTTCCCCTAATTCTCCTATGTATTTGCCCCACTATCAATACATGTACTGTACTGCAAGAAATGCCCCAAAAGGGTCTACCCTGGTGTTTTCGACCATGGTTTCTTAAAGGCACCTGGCAGTGGTATTTTTTCAAAATAAAGCTTTTGTCATTAATATATACATTTTTATGAGTGGAATGTGAATAAACAATTTACTAAGGTTAAAAAATTGTATTTTTCTTTTAATTACAAATTTAAAAATAGGCCCCCCTTTACATGGCGCTGTTCGTGACGTCAATCGAGGCAGGAGAAAATGTGTAGTCTGGCCCCGTATATTACGTCTGGGTACCTGATCAGTATGATGCGTTTTCGTATTCGGACGTCACCACCCAATGCAATCCTAGGACAGTGTACAGTCGACTAATACGAGACGCCAGTTTATACGAGGTTTTTCACCGGTCCCGAACTGTCCCATGCGCGTTTCTATGTCTTAAAAACGGAAGATACGACCATGGTCATAAACGAGAACACAGATAATACGAGGTATTGTTTTTCCACCAGAAACATTTCGCTGGTAACCTAAGCTTCACTGCAACTTCCCTTGCACACTACTACCAACGAAAAAATCCCCGGGCTATCCAAGTGTTCGCTGCATAGCTCTGAAAACGACGTCGGACCGGACCACTTTGCCCTCGTTAGCCTAACTTTCGATGCCCGTAACTGCCTATATTTGGGATCTGCAGGGAAAAAATGCTGGCTGACCCCATCTTTAGTCGTTTTGCTGCATCCAGCAGCTGGAAAAATGCAAGAAAAAACCCCCTTTTGGATAACCAAACGAAACGTACAATCTAACTACTTGCACGTGTATATACAACGTAAATGCAGGCAAGTTCGAGTGGGGTCGATGTTCAATCGAGGCGAAGTCTTCCTCGATTGACGTCACAAAAAGGGATGGGCGGAGTCGCCCCCAAATACTGACAAACAATTACTCAAAAAATTGTTTTATTGTTAATATACATATACTCTTATATTAAAAAAAAAAAAAATTCTATTTCTAGGTGACTTTAACTCTCTGGGTTAATCGGCCAATAAAGAGTGGTTCAACATTTTAATTCAATATATTGAATTCACTTTGTAAGTTCAGGCTCTATAAAAAAAAAAATGCACTATACCATAAATCTTGCAGCTCAGCATTTTCAGTGGACCGGAGTTTAGGTTTAGAATTGAAAAGTTTAAGTAAATATAGGTCAGGCCAGTTAAAATGAACTTTCGGGTTTCCAGTACGGCCTGGCCTGGTTTTCATGCCCACCCTGATTGCAAAATATATATATCTATGTATTTTTTATGACAGTGTTTTTTTCTCTCCAGTACTTCCAGAATTTTTTTTTAGCCAATCCGAATCTTGTCAATACAAGCATATATTATAAAACTTCATCCATAGGGAGGATAGGGATGCTTTGTGTATGGTTTAATCAAACCTTGTTGACAAAGTTCTGGACGAAGTGTTTGCTCAACTGATACTCCCCTTGTCCACACACAGGAAGCATTCCACTCATGCTTTGACAATAAGGGTTGTATGACTCGAGTCCAGGACTCGGACTCGAGTCCGTCTCGAGTCACAATTTCGGTGACTCGGACTTGACTCGAGTCACGTCTGCAAAAGACTCGGACTCGGACTCGGACTCGACTATCATGACTCGGACTTGTCCCCGAGGACTCGTGACTCGAGTCACGTATTTTCACAAACAATACCTTTTTTAAATATTAAAAACAATTCCGATGATCCGATCGTCATTTCCGGAGTGCACATGGAGTTAACGTCTAGCACAATAAATAAGTACACTGTCGTATGGTGTTACAAGTAATAGTGTTCGTGATTATTGTGTAAATGGCCATCTACGTACAGCGCGTGTATGTTCGATTCGTATGTTCAATACGCATAATAACACTGGGATGCACGACACCAGTATTATGCTGGTATTCTGTCAACGTTAACACCATAGCCACTGCTTGTGCTTGATGCATAGTACCAGGGAAATGGCATGTCTGGTACCTGTAAAACACAGCCTGCATATTGCACTGTGATGGCTGTGTGTTGTTTGCACCAGTTTCTACACATGGTCGACACACACACACGACGTCAAGCTTGGTCACGTCACTAGTAAAGTAGTACAACATTTTTTTAATCATGGCATCTGCCGTTCCGCCCCGTATTGTTTCTTTTGGTTATACCAACTTTAACAAAAACTTTAACAGAACTTTGTTTAAAATAAATGTGTTTTATTTTGTCATTTCCAATTCTTATTTTACGACATTTGGTTTGCAATCATAGGGTGCGTTCGATTAGCTTCCCCGGGTCGACCCCGGTCTGCTCATCCGGGTGAGCCCCTAACCATGAGCTAATCGAACGCCAACTTCCCCCAGCATTCACACCGATGCATCTTGGGACAGCCGACCGGAACTACTTCCATTTTGTGCCGTATGTCCGATACTTTCCGTGGATTCACGAAAACATCGTAAATTATTCTCAAGGTAAAACTGCAACGTTAAACAATTTGTACAACTCCACAGTGATACAAAGGTACTCGGCTTCGAATAAAAAATACTTATTGCTCACAAAAACGCTGTTGTAATGGCGAAAATGTGTGTCAAACTTCCTAAAATGTCCCGCTGAATTACAAACAAAATGGTGGCCATTGAGAAAGTTTTTCGCCGTGACGTCATGAACCAGGGGCAGCCCCAAGTGACCCACTCCACAAGCAGGGCACTTGGGGCTGACCCGGGTGAGCCCCGCGAATGACGTCAAAGCTATTCGAACGCACCGGGGGAAGACCTGGGTCGACCCGGGGAAGCTAATCGAACGCACCCAAGTGACTCGTGACTCGGACTCGGACTCGGACCAAGTGACTCGTGACTCGGACTCCCCCTCGGACCAAGTGACTCGGGACTCGGACTCGGACTCGACCCAAGTGACTTGAGACTCGACACAGGTGACTCGACTACAACACTGCAATATGCACAATGACAATATATAACAATATATATATGCACAGGAACAATATGCTGCCGAGTCTTTCCTCTTGGTTTTTATCAGATCGCTTATTGATCAAGTTAGAGACTGGTCATCAATGCTTAAATTAAACAAGTTTTGTGTATGATGTTAGTGTTCATTTTGTCACCATTTTCATGAAGTGAAGAGTCTGCCACCGCAGCAAAAATTCACTGGAGAAAATCGCGTGTGAAGTTGAACTATTTTTCAAACTGCTGTTTTGGAGACTGCTATTTTTTCCATTTGAGTTTTTGTACCAAAATAAAGATGAACTCTTCATTCATGAAGAACCATCGATATGTGTTCAATTTTTCAACTCTTTTGATGAGTTGTTAATTCCTAAACACATTCATTACTTCGTGAAAAAAATTTAAAAAAGAGAGAGGTGCAGGCAGAGCTCTGTGTAAAAACATTGTGAGGTTGCTAAACTGAAATAGGTCAACAGATTCGTTGGTTTGTGAAAACATAAACTTTAAAAGTTCATGTTAGAAAAACTATTTTAAAAACTGCTGTTTTTATTGAACAAGCCCTGAGGGAAGACTAATCTCATTTGTCTTATGAGTAAAAAGTATACTTCTTTACTCAATTAGAATTAGAAGATAATCAGACTCAAAGTCAACATTTGAACACAATTTTGATTTACTAAAGACGTTCCACCGTCAGTGAAACAATAGTTTCATTCAATTGAACAACGCAAGACTTCCAGACTTGTCTGGTCCTGAGTTTACTGGCCCAATGTTAAAAACACTGGCCTCAGGCCTTTGGTCCGTCCAGTGTAAATTTCAATCCTTGCATGTACCATTCCATAAATGTTTACCCTAGATCTAAAGTGGAATGCAAGAGAGCTTTGACAGCTTGACATGTAGTCATAGTAAACACATTTTTCAGACATTTCATTCAGTGTAGTCAATGAGGCATGTTCTCAAATTGTAAGCAAAAAGCATTTTAATTAGTGGATTTTGTGTGAAAGAACAGTATGTTCACATGCAATTAATGTTCCCTGTTTCACACAAACAGCGAAGCCCTTTGGCTAAACTTCATTGTATCTGGTCCTTTGAAATTATTCTGTTGACGTAAATGTAGCATTGTGTACTACCACAACACAAAGCAATTGAATAATTACATGTAGGTGAAAAAATTGCATGAATATTGATGCGTTTAATGTTGAGCTGACAAGAAGCGATGGTTTTCACACTCTTCCCGTAATGCTCACCCGATAAAGTGCCTGTCAAATGTCTTGTCAACGAACGTGAAGTGAGAAAGCCATATTTGCTAAATTGTAATGGCGATGCTGTGGAGTGACTCAACTTGTTAGTACAGTAAATCAATGAGCTTTTACTGGCTGCAAGAAAAATAAACGTGATATATGTGAATGGCCAAATCAAAGTAAATCAATGAGCTGTTACTGGCCAAGGGAGTGACGAGTGCAGGAATCGCCCCTGCTCTACAAGCCAGTTGTATGCACTCCTAATCTTCAATCGTGTCTCCCCCCTCCCCCTCTCCCCCTCCCCCTCTCCCCCTCTCCCTCTCCCCCTCTCCCCCTCTCCCCCTTCAGCTCGGTCAAAATGGAGGAGATCAAAGTAGGGTTTCGCAAGCGTGCAGATACAGATACAGATACAACCATATGCATTTACGTTGGATTGGTGTCAAATTTTGTTTCGAACCACAGAGTTATGTGTCAGGCCTAGGCACAATTAAAGATACACTTTGGCGTAGGTTTCGCGAGCAAAACAAAACCAAAAGATATTTTGTGTGGGGGCATGTTCTTGTTAGGTTAGAGAATTTGATTGAACATTTTGTTTGTTTGACTGCTGGTTTTTTGACCCACACGTTAAATGTGTGTTAAGAAAGATCCAACAAGCATGGTGACATAGAGACCCTGTTTACACCGCATTTTCCCCCTCGTTTTGGCTTATAAGTTATCATGAATCTGTACAATGTGTCAACGTCTTTGTCTTTCTCCATGGGGTTCTTGGCTAGTCAGTGATTAAGTACGCTTTTTGGGGAGTCCTTGGCTTCACAACCAGAATTGACTCATGAAATTAAAATGAAATAAATGAAACTGAGGACATGTTCTGTACATGCACGTGCAGTCAAAACCCCATTGCTCTTAGTCCTTGCCCTGGTTCATGTACATGTACATGTAGACCTTGAGAAGAACACTCATAATTGCCTCTCTTATCCTTCGAATATCTTGTTTTTTGAATAATTTCTCCATTTATTGCAAATGTCCTTACTCTGGAAAACAGAAAGCTGTGAATAATACACATCCTTCAAGATATTGTTGGGTTTCAAGATATTGTTGGGTGTGATTTACCTGACATTTTGACCTAAGTGTGAGTTCAGCGTGTGCTGACTTGTGTTAATATAAAGGATGCGTCTCCGAGCATAAGATGGCAATGTTAAATGAACTAAACTGGTTGCTAAGCGATGACACTGCAGCAGTTGCTGCACAGGGTTATCATTTGGAAGCAGTGCAATACTGAAAATGCAATTTCAGTGTGAAATGCTCGTAGTGTTGCTGCAGTACTCCAATGCTAAAAAACCAGGGCATTAAGAATTGCAAAATTTACAAATCTTACAAAATGACAAAACAGTGTATTTGGATTCTGAAAAATACACCCAACATCTTCAGTAATACATACTGTCTTTCAGAGCTAGTATTGATTATGAGATTGTAAGAAACAGTAAACAATGCTCATTCTGATCTTCTTGTGTCTCCAAACAGAAGCAAACATAAATTTGTGAAACTTTAATAACATTAGCTGCTGTTTGTATTTCTGTATTAAATTCTCTAAGATTGTTTATGTGGCCTTGAACTGATGTAATTATACCAATATTTTATTATATATTCATTTATTTTGTGGGGTGTTATCGTTTCTAGAAAAATATATTCGTGCAATCAATTTTACTCTCTTTAAAGGCAAAGTATACCTTTGGTTTTTGTTGCTGTTCGATTGTTTTAAAACAATGTAAATGTAGATATATTCAATAAAACTAACGTGTTTAAATTTCATTTCAAAAGGTGGTGGCGTTTTTGAGATATTGCCTAAAATCTTGAGTGGTTATGCCTATGCAGGAAGAATAATCCGTGTTTGGAATAATCTGAGAAACGTTTCATACATAAAGGTTGAATCTTTTTGAATCCCTCTCTCTAAAACCACATTCTTTTGAAGGGAATTGTTTCTCAAAATGTTCTACATTGTCAACAGCATCAAGTAAGTTTTGTGGTCGTTATAATAATTACCAAAGGTACAGGTATACCCTCCCTTTAATTCTGTTAAATGCCAGCGTTGGCAGTTGCAGGTGGTTAGGACTGTTCCTCCAACCTCCATACTTGTTCAATTGAGAAGGCTTTCCAATCGATCTACTGAAATTACTAGTCCTCCATACATACAGTATACAAGCACATTCATGAACAGGTACAATTGTTATGTGCAGGTGGCATGTAATGCAATCTAGGTGGGGACTAGTTCATGTTCCTGCTTATACACTTATCACATTTAACGGGCAAAATAGCCCGCGGTATACAACACATATTTCACTGTGAGAGAACAGTTCTTTAGAATGTTAAGGCCGTTTGTTTCATTCATGGATGACAGGTTCAATTATATAGGAGCAAAGGCGTGAGTCTTTGATTAAAAAACCCAAACCTTTAAAGAGCTCAAGCCGTAAAAGATTCAAGCAAAGACTCAAGCTGGGGCTTAAAAGACTCAAGCAAATGTGACTCTAATAGGTTAAAAATGGAACTAAACAATAAGCACAAGTGTAGAAAGCAAACTCATTTATATACATGGGTTTTTAAAGAAAATCCGGAGTAACCAATATGTGTTTACACAAAGTGTATACAGTTTGGGTAATGATCAGGAAAAACACATGTATGCCAAATGTTCACACCAAATCTCAGCACTAGTTGGACCACTGACTTGTCCTGTTTTAGTTCACAAGAAGCTCCTGACCAATAAAGGACAACTGTTCATAATGCTTTCTTGGAAAAAAAACATGACCATTGTTGTGTAGTGTATTTATTGAAATGTAATGGATTCTACTTAAAATGACTGCATTATTCAAAAAAAAAATCAATAATTAATGCTGGTTTTTCAGTTTTACAGTTTTTGAGGGAGGGGGTGGGGGTGGGGGGCGGGGGAAGGGGGCGGGGGAAGGTGGGAGTCTTTGTATTCAGTGTGGTAATTGTGCAATTGTAATTGTATTTTCCAGCAAGTCACGCAGCTGTTTTCTGTGATATAGTAAATGTCTCTCGAAGCTCTGCTGCGTTTGCATTACTATTTCTTTATATGATTAACAACTGCAGTGTGAATTTGACATTATGTTGAGTGCATGGTCAGTTGTACATGTAGTATTATACTGTATACACAAATGTACATTGTTGTACATCCAACATCATTATTAACTTATTAGGAAGGACAGTAATGTAATGTAATGTAATGTAATGTAATAATAATGTTACCATTTTGGGATCATTTGTAATGCATTCTATGAAAAGTCTGTAGATCATACTATTCTCTAATTTTTTTTTGGGGGGGATGGTGTAAAAAATAATCTATACACCTATTGTTTGATATTGTGGTACCTAGTTTTACTAGTGCTCAGCATGAAATCAAGACTTGACATATGTATGTTAAGTGAACACAAAAACAGAAGCATTTTAGGCAAAGCTATGTCGATAAAAGGTCATCCACAAGACTGTGAAGACTGTTTTTGGTTCATTGGGTTGCCTTTTGGTGAATAGGCCTACTTATAATGTCTATTAAGAGATTATTTTAGAAATCGTAGTGATCGATATTGTGAAAGAGCGCTCTCTATATGTCAACCCTTGGATACAGTGCAAGCAGCTCCAGCTTGGATATCAAATAGTTGGGCAGCAGACTCCAGTAACCATGACTACATACTGTGGACATTATTAAAGTCAAGTGGTGCTTTAAATTGCATGGCCATTCTGAAGTTATCTGAACACTCTGTCGGGATGTATAACATACAAGTTAAGTGTTTTACAAAATGATAATAGTGTTTCTAAATATCATAAACCATTTTTGAGTTATGTTTTGCAACGGCTTGTTTGGTCTTAAGTGATAGACTGAATTCAAATCTCTCGGACCACAGACAGTGTTACGGTATTGTGTGGCTTGGGGCAAGCATTTTCGTGCGACTCAAGTTGGATTTGAACCTCAGAACTCGTTCTCTTGACTGTTTGTATCGTTCATACTACATGTATGTCGATATCTTCCACCAACTGTTGTACTCCATTTGTGCAAGCCCATCACTCTATGACCAGTTATGGAATACTGCAGCGACTGTGCTCCAGCCTGCTGTCTATGCTTTATCTGAATGTAGAAGTGAGCTGCTAATTTGGCAGGTCTGTACCTCTGTCATCCCCTGTGTTGAGGCCATTCTGCTGCTCCTCTCAGCACAGGTACAATCATCATACAAGTACATGTATGTCATGAGAAGGTCTCTCAACTCTAGCTCCCTCTGTTGTATGTCATGAGAAGGTCTCTAAACTCTTTCACCCTCTGTATGCACATACATTTGCCAGTCATGATATTCCTCCTACTTCAGACTGATTTCCAATCTGTTTGCCCTTGGGAAAAATCAGAAACACTGTGATTAAATAGCCCGAAAAAAGTATATTAAGCCCATGAACAAGAAGGGCAGCCCTTGTGCTCAATAGGTTGTTCCTACTGAATACTTTTTTCAAATGACCAAATATCATGCTGCCTAATTTTGCAGTACATGTTTTGCAGCATCATCCAATCCCTTCACTGCTATTCCATAAACTTGCAAAAGAAATCAGAGTTGAGAAATCTTCTCTCCCTGTATTTAAAAAAAAAAATCCCCCATACTTTTTACTTAAGCCCTCACCTCGAGTGACTTCCTTTCATTTGAACCTCCTCCCCAACACCCCCCCCCCAAAAAAAGAAAAAAACATCCCCCAAAACAGCTACAACAACTTCTAAGCATTCTAGAGCACTCTGCATCTTAACCACACTGTACTACTTTTTATTTTTATTTTTTTATTTTAAAAATTTATTTAATTTTTGTATTTTTCATCTCCCATGAAAGTACTGACAAATCATTCACACTTTAAGTTGGAAAAATAAATTATTGTATACTCCTTTGGGTTTTATCTTGTATTTCTGCTGGCCAAATATACATATAGCACATTAAGGAACGTTTATAACGAAGAAGAGAAAACGCATAAATTGGGGACTAAAGGAAATTGATGCAAAATGTTTTAGACCTGAAGTAGATGCGAACTCCACACCTCAGCGTCTTGCCACTGCAGATCAATGTTTGCACTTGTTTGTATGCTGCGGCGCCCTCTGGTGTCTTAGATTAAGTAAATCTAGTTGGTTAGCGCCATTTTTCTTTTTGCTTGCACACACTAGAGTGCAAATTTCTCCATTCAGTATAATAGTACAGATGGTTGCTTCTGTTTTCAAAATCAGTCAACTGAAGTCATCAATATGTTTGGTCTATTCTGAGGGCATGTATTATATGGGCATTTCCACGTGACTGTGTTCTATTGATCACGGTCATCAGAAATGTGGTTTTCTCAATGATTTTACTGACTTGGCATGTTGAATATTGTTACAATCAATAACAGATTATTATTGCATTATTATTGTTGTATGTAAGGAAACAGAGGATGCCTCATAAGTGAACTTAATCATTGTAGCTCACAAGCCTGAGGAAACCTGTAAGCAAGGGTGTTTAATTGCTATGTGAACCAGAAACATCGGGGTTAACCCCTACTCTTCCACGATAAGTGTTCTGGGTTCTTTTACATTCAGTCCCAATCCTAGGACACAGGACCTAAGGCTTAATGTTCCATGTTAAGGACAAAGCAATGATGGTAAAGTGTCTTGCTCAAGGACACAAGTACCATGCCGGGATTCAAACCCTCACTGTGCTGATCAGAATTATCACATTAAAGCTTAGAAAAGAAATACGATTCAAATACAAGCTTTTACAGATATATAATAACATCTTTAAACAAATATATTTTTTTCCTGTACACTGTATATAAGAGCAGCCTTACATCAAAATAGACTTCGAACTAAAAAAAAACCCCACCTTTATATAGTACTTAATTTATGACCAACAGCATAGCTATCCCATGGTCTTAACATTGAAAAGATTATCTTTGAGATTCCCAACAACTGATGTCAAAAGGGATAACCCTCCCTGCACTGCCTTTGACCGCTCGTTGTAACCCATCCCACTTTATTACACCAATGTCTGTTTGCACAAAGCTCAATATACTTCACAAACAAATCAATATGTGGTAAACACACAGCCAATACAAGGGAAAGAATTGGGAAAATTAATATTTGATATGAGACACCTGCGATGCCGCCTGTTTGATTCAATAGAAGCTATCAAACTGACCCCCGCACCCCCTCCCTCACTACTCCTCCCTTACACTCTACAGTTGAAGTACAACAAGTAATTTATGATAATATCAGTCGGGGGTATTAACTACCGTCAATGGCATTCAATAGCTTGAATGATGGACTACTCACCTGTATAAATTACATTTATTGCCGGTTAGTGTTCATAAAAAGGCTGTTTTACAAAATTATTCTTCAACATCATGTCTGTTTAAATGATGTCGATGACTTTGAGGTTGATATTGGATTTGTTTTATGCCCCAGTAGTCAGTAAAGCAAGCAATGATGCACATCGCTGTTTCAGTGTTGCAACGCTAACACGCCTACAACTGTACGTTCTTGTTAATTATTATTATGTTCCGTTTAAATGATGTTGATGGTTTTGAGTAATAACACTGTGTTTGATTACAGGCTCAATGCTAGCTAGGGCTCAATTTCATAAAGCTGCTTGATGTTGCTTAAAAATTAACCGCTAAGAAAAAAATGAGCAGGATACCAGTTACAGATGATATATGTGACATGGTAATTTGAGTGGGAAATTAAATGCACTCTTTCCTAAAACAATGAATGTACTTTACATTTGAAGTATGCACATGTGTATGTTTGTTAGTTTTTTAACCGATGATCAGGTGACGATTTTCACTATTTTGTTTTGATTTATTTATTCATTTTTTTGCAGAGTGATTGCTCAAATCGAAGATTAAATATTTTGATCACAGGCGCAGTCAAGTAAACAATCTTTTTTGAACTCTAAATTTTGTCTTTGAAACAGAAACGGTTCCTTGTTAACAAAAGTAACCGTAAATGCACAGGCTTACTCCTAATCCATTTAGTTTTGTAATAATTCATAAGCATAGGACGTGTTGAATTCGAATGAATTACATGTAGTTTTAAGACAAGTTCTGAGCTTAATTCAAGTCTCTCATCAGACTTGCACACTGTTTAGGTCTTGTAGAAACTTGGAATGAATCACCAAACTATCCCCCAAATACTAACGCATAGAAGTTAACTCTCATGGAAATGTTTGAAATATATTTATCCAAGATAGAAGAGCCAATATCAACTTAAAACAAAGAAAGCTTTGAACTTCAAATTCTTCCCAATTCCGCCCTCCCCATACTAAATCAACCCATGAACTGAATGGTTTTGTAAGACTTGGTGACGTTAGTCTAGCCCCGAGTCTCTTGCGTTGAGGGACTCATTTTGTAATTGCGATTAATTTTCTTCCATCTTGCTGTTTTGACATACATTTTTAGAAAATTACATCTTTGGGGGCAGATGTGGTCACCATGGAAACTGCGTCCTGTTCTTCTCCCTTTCTCTCGCTCTCTCCCCGCTCGCGCTCTTTGTTTTTTAATTTGATTGTAGGCCCATTGTTGGGGCCGTTGATGGCACCGCACAAATGACAAGAGTTGATGAGATTGCGATGTGGCTGAATCAATGCACATGGGTCGTCTTTCCTGACGTTACTATCCGCAGTCCAAGGGCTCCTCCTCCAAAGGAGGCCACTACTTGACATGGAGGAACAACCCCCCCCCCTACACTTCATCGTTTGGCTTGTTCCTTGAATGATACGATCGATATGCCAGATTGAATTGCGCTGTTATATCAAGCCGCGTTCTCTGCAAATACTGCACCTTTGATCTTCCGTTTCTTTTATTAGAGGACCTGTTCATGCTTGATAAGGCAACGGTGTAGACTTTTAAGTGATTGTATTTATGCAGTACACTGTATTGCACCTTTTGGGAAATCTTGGACTTCCTGCAATTTTACAAACCAGTGTTATTTTTATTCTGTCAACTCTTATTGAAGATGATAACAATTTTAGCCAGTGTCCTTATCGGTACAGTTAGTAGGCCTCTCGGAATTTCCCTTGTGTGTGGAAGGGGTGGGTTTTTTAATCAACTTTATTGATATGAGTGATAAGTTTTAAACTGCAAGTATTTACATTAACAAAATTAAACCTAGAAATGGATAATCGTTAAGTGTAACTGAAATAATTTCAAGAATATGAATTGTAAACTAGAAAGTGTCAGTTAAAGGTAAAGAATACCTTTGGTTTTTCGAACGGTTCGATTTAAAAAAATCCCATATGAGTGTAGTGTATGTACAATAGAACTAACCTGTGAAAATTTTATTTCAAAAGGTGGTAATGTTTTTGAGATATCGTCAAAAATCTGGAGCAGTTATGTCCACGCAGGAAGAACAATCCATCATTGATTGAGCGTTTTTTTGTTCATCCCTTTCTCCAAAACCAAATTCCTTAGAAGGAATTGTTTCTCGAAATGTTATGCATTATCAACAGCTGCAGTGCTTCTAGCCAAGTATGATTTTTATGGTCATTAATTTTTGGAGTAACTACCAAAGGTATACCCTCTCTTAAGGTCCATTTTAAAGTTACGATCAGTGGAGTAGTGTTTCCAAAAAGACTACTCCAATAAATGAACAATGACTTTTTGGACGGTTTGTCATTAAAGAAACTTGTATTTGGTGATTTTTTGTATTTTTTGTATTAAAAAAAAAATGCAAGTTCGCCCCAAACAAGGCTAAAAGCCACTCTTGGTAAGGGGCTACAAGAAGAAAATGATTAAATGTGAAAATAACTCAGGGGAGCTGAAGGTAGGAATTGATATTCCTCTTAAAACAGTCTAGATTGTAGGATGGAGGGAAACATGCACCAAGCAAGGAGTTCCAAAGAGATGCAGTACGTGGAATAAAGCTGTTGGACTGGCTCTTTGTTCTACATCTCAGCAAATTAAGAGTGTATGGGTGAGAAGAAGTAGAAAGTCTGGTTTCACGCTCAAACATTCTGTTTGCTCCGGCCCTCTGTTCGGAATGCTGCAAAGTATTTGTTAGACTACCGCTAGGTGTACTTCCTCTTCCTTGAACGTCAGTTTTGTAAATGAGGATGGTCATTTGGCCAGATGTGATGAGGCATCTGGGAAGATTTTGTTACATCATCATTTACTCAGTGCTTGCTTTCCTGGTTGTACACATCAGAGCTCTATGATCAGAGCAAATGAAATAAAAAAGCACTTGTGCATACAGACCAAGTTGGTAATTAATTAATACAATAATCTTCTCTCAACGGAGATGAAGATGTTGTATGTAAGTATGCAGGTGACGTGCTCAACAAGTATTATTGGTCAATAAGGTGTCTTGATTGACAGCATTTGTCTAGTTACTAGGTGTGTGAGAGCATGGTGGTGTGTCTACCTGCTTTCATGTGCAAAACCTATGGGAATGTCGCTTAACCCTTTAGTCACTGTTCTGCCCGAAACCGCCCAGCCATTTACTCACTGGACCGCCCAAAACCGCCCGAGATTAAACAACACTTTGTATCTTGGGTTTTACACATGCTAGCGGTTCGCAGCAAACAGCCGTCGAAAGAGCATGATCTAAAGACTGCGCCAGTCTAAAAATATCATGTGGTCACCATTGACAAAAACCAAGTAATCTACTTCCAAAGGTTCAAAGGTCGGAAATCTAGCACAAGGTGTCAACGCTTCTCTGTATGTGCGTACCGTATCGTATGTACAATGCATTACGCACATCCACGCACTATAATGTATACTACGAAAGCGACAAAGTTTCGCTGGGCTTTCGCCATGTTTTTCACACATTATTGAAAGGAGTTTACATTGTAGAGGAAATTTATTGTTATCCATAACTAATATAGACAAGATTGTTCATTTCTAAAGGTATGTTTTGATATATTTCAATCACTTTGTCAACATTTTGTTCTTGTTTGAAACGACAGCATAGTTGAAAAAGTTGTCTGCACAACTTTTCGTGAAACACTGACGCTAACGCAATGTAGACTAACAGTTGTCTATTTTCGTTGGTGTGTCATCATATTTACGATCTAAAAGCTTCAATTCAGTAAAAGCAAATACAAATATGTGTGAATCATTCGAAAGATAATTTTATCCTCTACAAAATAAACCAAACTTGTAATACAAAAAAATAATTACAATGGAAGTTATGATACGACTTCCAGATAGTGCATTAATTCGATGACTTTTCCCCGCCCTGCTCAGTGAGTAAATGACTTTGTTGAATTTGCTCGTAAGTGCTAAAGGGTTAAAAAACCCACCCGAATTCCAAACAGTGGGAGGACCATCACAGAGAAGTTCCTGGTTTTCCAGGTTGACAAATGTGTTTAAGTGTTACATACGAAGTGTGGACCTGAGAACAAAAGAGGTCCGCACAATTTAGGGACTTGAAACACTATGTGAACTTACACACGTCCACACAGTGTTTTTGTTACAGTGTTAAAGAATAAGTCTTAAGTGCACAGAACAAGGGAAAGTCTACAAAGTGACTGCAACACAGAGCTGTGTGTATTGGGGGTGGGGGGGTGGGGGGGGGGGTGATTTACTGAACCAATGTAGCACACTTAAGTACGTACACACAATTAGGTGAATGTGTACTATTTGGCGGAGGGGGGGGGGGGTCATATGGGTATCGTTTTTATGAAGTCTAAAATTGCTGTGGATTTGAAAAATTGGCAGGGGATATATATGCAGGATTATATGGATTCATTTTTTTCTTCGCCCACTTGACAGTGTGTACATTGTATCGATATCATCCATAAAACAAGATCTTGATGGACAGAAACCCACACCGTGCCCGTGAGCTGTCGCCAGTCTCGGGTTAATGGTATTTTCTCCCCACCTCTGTCTCTTTATTATGAAACCTGTCAATTATTTGCAACTTGTACATAATACAGGCTCCTCGGTTTGTTCCGCATTGTATGTCTGAACGGTAAAATCCTATATGGGCACATGATACATGTAAAGTAGGAAAACACAACAAGTTAGGTAAATATAATGTATGGATTGCACCTATGTATGGTTTCGAATGTTGAGGATTGCGTGCAGTGAACTGAACTAACTGCATGATCACAATACACACATTTTTTGTGGGTCATGAACTTAAATAAAGGTAGAGTCATACTTTGGTAATGACCTCAAAAATTGTGTTTAGCATGCTGCGAAATTATTTTGTCTGACTGCCCGCGTCGATCAGAAAACATTAATAGTATCGCGAAGAATTTCAATCTCCAAAACTAAGGCAAAGTTTTGGGGATTCAAATTTCTGTGGTGACCGTTTGTGAATGTTGTTGCCGGAGGTGTGGTTGGCACTCCTCGTCACCTCGCTAAATGTGGATGGGTTCGATATTCTTGATGAAAATAATGTGACAGTTTTTTACTATTTTCTCAGCAAGTAGACACTGTATTCAGCTGAAACTTTTACTGAGGACTTATATTGTATCTTCATTGACAATTTGGCCTGTAAATCAGCATTTATGTTGACAAAAAACACTCTATGCCCCTATTACGAGTACAACGCATACTTCAAAAACCATGTTTAATAAGCAGATACATACATATTTTAAATGCTCTTTCACACTTGATTGCATTTTACTTCCAAAGAGTCCCATAATAAAAGGAAATAATAAGTCTTCTAAAGGTACATGTACATGTTGCTACCCTAACCAGGGCAGTGTTCAAACTATTGATACTTTATCCATATTCTTATCTCTACCCATTACACGGCTAAGCTACATTTAATCAAATCACCAAATCTGACAGGATTATAATATAGGAACTGAGGCATGGAGCAGTTGTTTTGATCACTATACATGCTTCGTTTTTTTATATTTTATTTTAATCATGAAACAGCCATGCAATTTGCCAGGTCGGCTTTCCCCCACACAGAGAAATTGAAAAATTGAATTTCGCTTGATTGCCCTGTCATCTTGAATGGGAATCCCAGCCAGAGCATTTTCTGGTTCACTTGTTTTTTTATTTTGTCATTATTAGTTTCTGTCTTGAGTTGGAAAACATCAGAAAACTCGGACGAAATAAAACTTTGAGGTTTTGTGAGAGGCAAGGATTAGGTTTCCCTCCTTGTAAGTGATATACATGTATGTGTAAGGGCACAATACTGATGACCATTCATGATGCACAAAAAATCAAAGACAAATCTTGCTTAGTAGAAATAATAATAATAGAAAGAGTTAACCAACCAAAATACCTATGTATTGCTTGTGACTGGTTCCCTGCTAACCTTTGCTTAGCAGGAATATTTGCTAAGCACCCATTTCGGCTTGACAGCTTTATGAAATTGGGACCAGGTGTTCTGTGAGCATCCTGCGAAATGCATCAAAATGCAACCCAGGTGAAATGAACAGCTCGCTGCAGCAAAATGCAACATGAGGTTTCTGTTGCATAAATAGAGTCCTTATGAAAGTGGGGAAAACAATTATATAAGTCTCTTACCCTCACGTTAAAATGGTGTGAAATGTCATTTCATGTGAATACTCTTTCAGAGTGAAACTTCATTAAGTATGATGTGAATGGATTTCAACAACAAATGAGTCAATACTTTCCAAAGAGGAGTTTTGTGCGTCATTCAAAACAGTAAATTTGAAGCCTTTTTGATTGAATGTCATCAAAATTCCGGAAAATTTCCAGGACAAAAATGTACACACCCGTATATTCAATATGAGACCATGTTGGATGTTTTAGGATGTTGACAAAATGTGCACTGGAAAATACATTGGCATTATACACTGTTTTCACGACTTATTTTTCAATTTTTCATTACGGATTCTATCTATTGAAAAATGAGTACATCAAAAAACTGAGTTCAACTTTGGAGCCCCTCTTTAATACCTCCCTCTAGTGTTGGCATTGAATTTAACATTCCCTTAGGTGTTGACTGTAAAAATTTTGAACAAACCAGAGGTTAGCTGCCATATAATAAGGTTACACTCAGTCCTGCTGTAGTTTAATCAGCGCTGTTCTCATATTGGTGGGAGTAGCGCATGAAACAGTCATCGAGTTTGTCGGGTCCTGGCAGGCGAGCACTGAGAAAATGGAAATTAAATTTTGATTGATCACTCGGTCGTCTTGAATGAAATCAGCACAACATTATTCTCCAAGGAGGGTATAAATAAATAACCAGTACTCTCCAATGTGGTTACCCAGTTTGACTAATACATCTGGTCGATGTACACAATTGACTTAACATTCAAAGTTTGTTTTTCCAGCATAAGGCCACCATAAAACCCTGCCCGGATCAGTTTGTTTTTCTGGCCAGTAAACTCAAAAACAACTCAAATTCCACCTTTATGGAATAAATAAATGAATAATATATCAAATAAGGCCATAGAAAATTTGACTTAACATTCAAATGAGATGTTTGGTGGGGCATTGGTTACTTGTGGAAAGCAATTAGAATAATTTAAGATACAATTACATTCGACTATGCCATTAATTCATAAACAGTTTAGGCCTAGAGGTTTTGCCATTGTCGGTTTGTTTTTTATTGTTATTTCATACAAAAACATAACACATGATTAAATAATCACAATTAATTTACTGACTTTTAGTTTACAATACCTTTTCATTTTCATGCACCATTGGTCTCAGCATGAACTTGAACTTGATAACAAAAAAAGATCACAAGCTCGTCCATGAACCATAATGTGCGCTCTGAGCAAGTAAAACATGGCTTAACAAATTTGTTCTTGGCTGAGAAAACAAATGACAAAACGGAACTAGTCACAAAATGGGCAACAGCAGCGCTTTTCAGCATTGATAAATTTGTATTGAAGCCCTCACAGAAGTTCCTGAGTTGGATAAAAAATAAAGTAACCCAATCATTAGACTGATTTGTCAGGAGATTATTTTGCAAAAAGGTTCAGGCAGATCTAGACTGGTGTCGTTTCCTTTTTATCACTTAGAGCGATGTTTATTGTATACCACGAGTAGGGCTCTAAATTGACTCTAGACCACAGGCCGGAGGCCAGTGATTTTAGGCAAGAAAGGAAAACTCACGAACGGACAAGTCTGACGGTCTTGTTTTTTGTAAATGAATATTTATCTTTAAAAACAACAATGAGGTTGAGATGTTGACTTTTGTGAGTCAATTCTTCAGTTGAGTATTGAAGTATACTTACCCATGGAATGAGATAAAGCTTCTTTATAATGCGTGTTCAAATACAACAAGTTTACATGTTAAACTGTGTAGATGGTTTGTTCTCATTTTATTTCTGGTCTTGTAAAAACATCACTGGTCCAGTAAAAATGATGAGCTACAGTGTACAAGCCACGACGGTCTTGTGGTGTTTCCTCTCTAATTTAAACCCCTGAATGAGCGGAATTTAGTTCAGATTGATTGTCTTGTTTCTTGATTTGTATAGAAACTATACCAAACATCCTGCTTGATTTGTGGCTATTTTAGAATGCGATATTTATTTATTTATTTTTTATTTGCAAAATAATGGGTTTTTTATAAGGCGATATCCCCCTTAAGTGCACTTGGGAAATCAGGTTGCTTTTTTTTAGTCACAAAAAAGTGCCTTGGAAATTTGAAAGTTGAGTTTTGTGTTTTGCTGTGCAGGCTCTCTGGTGAATGACAAATCGGATCTTATTCAAAGGGAGTGTAACAGGGAAAACCCTGTTTAAATCCCCACCTGATACTAGCTGACACAATGTAACCGTGTGACAGCTCAAATTAGAATTCTTTAAAAAAAACTAGCTGTTTCACTCGTGAAAAACCCAATTAGGTTTATAACTTAAAAGACAACAACAAGCAGGGTTCTCCGCCATGAACAAGCTAGCGTATCGGGCAGATACGCATAAATTGCGTGCAGATACGCACACATTTTTGGCCGTTTTTGCAAGAAGAAATAAAATAAAAATTATAATCAAAAATCAAGAGAAACCGTTTCTAGAATGCTCCAGATTGCACAGTAGGGCTTTTAAAACTAAGATAAACACTAAGTAGAAAACACTCCGAAGACCTTGTTTCAATTCAGCGTGCTTTGGCCAAACATAAAAAAATTGTGGTCCAGAACGCCCCACAGAATAGAAAAAACCTGGGAGAACCCTGACAAGGATAATACAAAATTTGACTGTATAAATCTCATGTTGTTTGAACGGAATATCAAATTTGGATCACCTTATGACAGGTGGACATATAATTTTGTAGTAGATATAGTTTGGAGAGAATTAGAGTTAATTAGATGTGGAATTAACTGTGTCCCCCCCCCCCCCCCCCCCTGTATGTATTGACTGTATGAATCGTATTATGTTTGAATGGAATATCAAATTGTATCACCTCATGAAGGGTGGACATATAATTTTGTAGTAGATATAGTTTGGAGAAAACATTGTAAATCAGACGTGGAAATTACTGTGCATGTATGTAATTTAAAAACATATCCTTCCCATGGTTTTCCTTTGAGTGGACTGTGATTTTGTAAGTACAGGATGAATAATTGGAGAGACAACATGCACGTTTGACGCCACAATTTGTAAATGAAGTCTTCTTCAGTATCCAATGCAGAATTTACTCATTGTTTTAAACCCCTTCTTTGTTTTCTCAATAACGTATTCATCTGAATTATTATTATTATTTTTTTAAATTGGCAGTGAGGAAAACTCCACTCGGGGAATTCCAGCAATTCCCACTAAGTTTCTTTCATGTATGTCTTGTTTAAAATGCATAAAAAAAAAAAAGAAAAGTAGTTTGTCACTACCTTTCAATAGACCTTATGCACATGACGTCATTTGAGTAGGGCGCCCTCGCCTAGAGGTCAAAAGGAAGCCGTTCATTGGCCAGTCCTGTGCGCCGCGCGTACAAATCAGCGCGTTTCCATTGTTTCATCATCAGTTTACCTCTAAGATGGCGGCTTGGTGACGTCAATGCATAAGGTCTATATACTTAATTTCATGCAGACACTTTTCTGAGCCAATTTGTTTGTGAATCACACTTTGCCTGTGTTTGATCAAAAGAACTGCACTTTCATTTTTGGCCAGGAGCAGACACAGAGTGTGAGAGAAATAAGAAAAGTGCATTCTGTATAAATAGCGACTCCTAAAAAGCTACCTGGCTTGGGTTACCAAGTCCTCTAAGCATCTTTGCATTGAGCCCCCGTCCCTATACTCGGCCAAACACGAAACCAGATCTCCTACAAAATGTTGGTCGGACACTGCTGCAATGAGGAGGGAGCCATTGATTTTCTTTTT
The DNA here is from genome assembly GCA_037783415.1 of Leptasterias polaris. Classification (NCBI taxonomy): domain Eukaryota; kingdom Metazoa; phylum Echinodermata; class Asteroidea; order Forcipulatida; family Asteriidae; genus Leptasterias; species Leptasterias polaris. The sequence continues at coordinate 1,441,000 of JAZGTN010000192.1, forward strand.
CTGCTGGCACAATAGCGATCGTTCTTTTAGGTGTGAGCATATATGCACTGTGTCCCCCTGTAGAAGACGGCTTGCCCTTGTACGCACATGTTCATGAAGTTGTCATGTTAAGAGTTCGCGGTCAATGAGGCTGGATTTCTGTGTATAAGGCGTGGCAGAGAATTAAAAAACTGACAAATTTTAGGCTGATACAGTTGATATTTCTGGAGTGTCTGCATCGACTACAACTTGCCATCAAGGTACTGTGAGATTGAATTATTTTGTATTCAGATAAACACGTACACTGTACAGTGTATTCTTCAGTTTAGCGGAGTTGTTAACTATACGAGAGGCACAGCTGGCCCAGATAGCTGGTCAGTGTTAGAAATATGAAAGTGTATTGAAATGTGTAAACATACATGTATTGTGGTTATACAGGTTTTGGTGAAAGGGCAAACAATATGCATTTTTAGCTCATTTTATTCAAGTTTGATTTTGGGTATGGGTCTTGGTTGTATTACTTGGTTTCAGCAAGACAGTATTTTAAAACAAACATCTAATGCTTTGTTCTTGGCATTGGTTGGTAAAGACGTACAAGAGCGTTTAGGTCCCACATGTTGTGTAATAAGGGAATAAAAGAGTGGCGGCGAGGTCTTAAATGGCTGTTTAAACCCGGCTGGGTCATGGCCATGTGATAACAGACCCAGCCAAATAATAATGTCTGTTCTTTGGATTGGTTGGTAATGATGTACAAGAATGTGTAGGTCCCACATGTTGTGCAATGCCTCTTCAAGTACCCATAGGACACTTATTGTAAATAGGAAGGTCTCACCCCAGAATTTCTGTAATGGTCTGGCAGCAATATTTGCCACCTTAAAAAAGAAGGGAAATGTCAAATTCATTTTTGTGATGTACTCATTTTCCAATAGATAGAGTCCTCTTGTGAGTGGGGAAAAAATTATAAGTCTCTGACCTCCGTTAAAGTGGTGTAAATTGCCATTCTATTCGATACCCTTCCAGTGCAGAATTTGTCAACATCCAAAACATAAGATGACATCATTCTGAGAAAAATGGGTCCGTACATTTTTTACAGGGATATATTGGTTCATTCCTGACTTTTTCAGAGCGAAAATTAAAATATGTCTTCATTGGATTGAGTAATTTAAGGCCATTTTGATTGAATCTAATTGAAAGTCAGAAAGTGGATTTTTTCACAGAACTCGCAAAAGTACCAAGTATACAGTGCTTATAATAATACATATCGGTGTAAGGGTAAAATCAAATTAGGCCAAGTAAAAAAAAAATACCAGTTGATCGTCCCCGCCCGCATCCTTTTTTGAGGCCGCATCCTTTTTTTATTTTTTTATTTTTGTTTATTTTTCCTTAAAAAAAAATATATATAAAATAAATTGTTTGTATTTTTAATCCACCCTTGACATATATATTTTAATTTTTGATGTAAACTTACCTCATGCAACAAATAGATATAGCGGTGATTTCAAACTGAAGAATTGGTGGCCTGTTTGAATTGAAATACTTGGCGGCCATCTTGGAAAAAAAAAAAAAATAAAAAAATAAAAAGGCCCTCATCCTCCTCCTTTTTGGAAAAATCAGGATGATCAACTGGTATTTTATTTTATTTGGCCTTATCTAATTTAGATATACTTGCACATTAAGAAAATATCCTGAGCAAACAGTAGTGATCGTTTACACTGATCAATTTCTAGCTGTATAATAAAAAAAGGAAAAGCAAATAAATCCAGTATTTTCAAGGCAACCTTTTGATTTTCCAAATGAACTGCCGTCCAAATGAACAGCCGTTGTGTATTTAAAAAGCAAATGTCTTCTTACGAACTCTTGGGTAAAGCCAATGTCTTCTTACGGACTCTTGGGTAACACTTAACAGCAGTTTACTGTCAAGTCAAGTACAACGTGATGTCTTTTTGGAGGTATTGTACATTTAGGGCCTATGTCAAGATGTTTTCTTTTATTTTCTCTGTGTAATGGTTTGTAAATTAAGTAATCACTAATGCTATGGCAAGTGTTTATTTTTGATCAAATTTCATGAGGTACAGAGCATGTAAGAAGTGGGTTTTCGTACAGCATTTCCTTGTATGCTATCACTGTGTAACTTAACCACTCATGTTAATTGAAAAATAGGACATTCTGTTCTGAGTGAAATTCCAGTTGTAATGGTTCCCCTTAGTTTTTTTCCCTAGGATGTCTGGTTTTTAATTTCAAATATGTTGTTGCATTATAAGTTCCACTTGCCCTGTACTTTATTTGTAATTTTTTTCCTCGGCTGATGGACCAAGTTTGCAGAAGTCTGAATTAAATTTACATATCAGTGATGATCTAAAGGGAGTGTTAAGTTTCCTTTTAAATGGAAGCAATTCTGCTCTTGTCTTGCCTTTCCCCCGATTCATCGGAAACACAAGGCCATCGATAAAAACAACTAAACACCACTCTCGGGCTTCCAACACAGGCCAAGCCGGCAGATAACTCGTTGCCGAAAGCTAGACAAACTTAACCACTGGTAACAAGATCTTAATGGGGTGTTTAGCATGCGTGTCCTGGGGCAGATTGAGAGAGTAAGTACGGCCAGAGAGATACAGCCCTGGGGGATCATCAAGCCGTCTTGTAGAAATTAAGTCTCTAAAGAGTAGATCTAGACTTTGCCGTCCGCTTTTTGCGCAGGCAGTAAGAGCCGAGACCAATGCTCTGTGTGCGCTGTCTGTGACTGTGTGGTAAAGGGCCTCATCTTCCTGGTCCAAATGTCCACCTTATTTGTCCAAATGCATTGAAATTTGAGGATACCAGGAAATCATTCTGCCTTTTTATTTATTAATTAATTAATTTATTTATTTATTTTTTTTAAAATATATTTTCTTTGTACTGGTCATTCTGAAATACTGTTGTGCATAAAACATACAAAAATGTATCAAAATATAACGAGCTTTTGTCACAAATCTTGGTCACAGTTATTGGAATAAGATTTGTTAAGAAAAGTTATTAATTTCTTGAAATCCAAGTGACTTAAATGAATTTTCTCTCAAAAGAACCGATATTACCTGTTTTAACAATTTCAAAATTGGCAACACTGATATCTGTCTCATTTTAAAAAGCTGATCATGTTTCACTGATAGATCCGAATGTTTACCAAACTTATTTTTATCTTTGGATTTGGATAAATCCATTTGTCCTCCCACGTAGTAGTAAAAATCATTTCTAGGGCTGTGCCAAATAACCAAATATTACAATTGCTTCATGAGATTGATTTTTTAAATTTTTTATTGGGGAGTGTAGGGGATTACAAGGGGTAAAGATTCAAGAAAATAATAAAGTTTTATAAAAAATATCAAAAAAAAGTAGAAACAAAATCATTATTTTGTAAGGGTGGATTATGTTGAAACTGTTCAATTTTTTAGGGGCGAAATATTTTGAAGAACAACTTTAGTTGTAGAGTGACTGATATGTTACAAATTACCATGAACATTAAAAAGAGTCATTATGAAGAATCAAAATTATTCTTTGTTCAACCCCAAGTTAATTGATATTTACTCAGTCAGTTTCCCTTGTGGTTTATTACTTGATATTTGAAATAGAAAGTTGCATCCCCTTCAAGTGATCCTCTCCTGCTGCTTCCAAGGTTGTATTGTAAACTTGGTTGTGATCCCTGGCTATACAGTAGTTACAGGTTGAATGGCTTCTGACTGGCACACCTGAACAAAGATATTGACAAAATAGGGAGACTGCCACTAGTAGGACAAGATAGCTGAGTTGGTGGAGCGCCGGCACGTTAATCCGGAGGTCACAGGTTCAAATCCAGCTCTAGTAAATTTGTCTTTGTTCAACTCCAAATTAGTATGAAGGATCTGTGATGGGCTCTTCTTAGTCACTCTGTAAAAGTATTTACCAGCAATTATTTTTAAAGAAAATGTCTGTGCCACCTTTATGATATGATATGTTCGTTATATAGACTCATCAAGCAGCTCATTTGTTATCACAGGGGGGGGGGGGGGGGTACCTACACTTCATTAGAATTTGTTTGGTCCGTGAGCTCACTAGATGTGAGTGAAGCTTGCTCTCCCGTAATCACGACACTATTTCTTCTCTCAGGTTACTCTAAAAACAAACTCAAACTGAGATGTGTCTGATCCAATTTCATTAACTAATCACCAATTAATCACCCTATAAATAAAAACAGCATTTGAACAACCTTTGAAACGTCATTTGTGTATCCATGGAAAATCTGCTGCAGAGTACCACTTGACCGACTATTTGGAAAGCACCTTGGATATTTCTCGGGGATGAAATTCTACCCTCTATTGTGGCTGAAGTGGACAGGCATAAATTTTACTCAAGTCCAGTAGTCTCACCGGGTCTTGGGAGTAACGTGTGCTCACTTAACTTGTAGTGTACTCAAAATTAGGTTAAGAAATCCCTGTCAGACCAAAAATTAGTAAAGAATACATAAATAAACTTACGTCACACTTAACATAAGAGATGGAGTTTCAACTTTGATCTTGGCATGTGTAGCTAGGATAAAAATCCATCCACTCTTACATCATGAGTTGGGGGGTCGGGTTGGCGAAGTGGTATCTTTCCTCGCCTTCCACCACTAGGACCCCGGTTCGAATCACTATGTGGATTGGGATTTCAGTTAGCATACTGAGTGAAACAAACACGGTTTGGAGTAGGGTTAAAATTCCCCAGGAGTTTCCTGGGGTTTTATTTCCTTGGAATTGGCTCTGCAGTGTGAACATGGGCACATTTTTGTTTCATCTACAAAAAGCCCTTCCCAGCCTTTTCCCCTCCATACTGATTCCTGTCATGAAGTATTTCTAATAATAAACCACAAGGGAAACTGACTGGGTACATTTTTAAATGATTTTGGGTTGAACAAAGAAAAATTGACTAGAGCGGGATTTGAACCAACGACCTCCGGTTTAACGTGCCAGCGCTCTACCAACTGAGCTATCTAGCCCTATGTTGGCGGTCTCCCTATTTTGTCAATATCTTTGTTCGGGGGTGCCAGTCAGAAGCCATTCAACCGCAAACTGCCTTGTAGCCAGGGATCACACCCAAGTATACGATACAACCTGGGAAGCGGCAGCCAGGGGATCACCTTAAGGGGATGCGACTTTTTATATCAGATATCAAATAATAAACCACAAGAAGTACATTTCTCATACACTCAGGACTGTACAATTTTTCAGCTCATGAGGAGCCTCGAAACGACATGAATTACTGTAAGAAACCAATTATGCAGACTTCTAGGTAAAGAGGAAGGGAAAGGACCAATTCAACTTTGTGATGTACTCATTTTCCTAATGTGAGTGGGGAAAAAGTACAAGCCTCTAACTATATGTTAAAATGGTGTAAACTGCCATTATGTTCGATACACCCTTCCATGCAAAATTTGTTAACATCCAAAACATTCTTAGAAAAATGGGTCTCTACAATTTTGTACTGGGATGTTTTGCATCATTCCTGACTTTCAGTGATATTTAATCAAAATGACCTTGATTCTGACCTTTTAACTGACGAAATATTCCTCCTTGGAATGTAAAAATCCATTAGTGTTTTAAATCCAATGACGTCATGTTTCAAATTTCACTCTGAAAAAGTGGGTTATGAATTCCCGTACAATTCTTGTTCAAAAATGTACAGGCCCATATTTTTCAGAATGATGTCGTCAGATAGTTTGAATTTGGACAAATTTTGCACTGTAAGGGGTATCGAATGCAATGCCAATTTGTACCATTTTATGAGGTTAAAGACTTTGATAATGAGTACATCCTAAAATTGAATTGTCATTTCTTATCCTCTTTAAGCTTTTCCATCCACAGAAAGCAAAATGCTTTGTAAAATCTGTCCTTGTCTTGAGCTTTTTGAAAGCTGATTTGATAATTTTCAAATCTGATTTTGTTTTTGCATTGTATTTCCTGTAGAATGAAGTGCATTTTAATTTTTCAAAACCAAGAAAATTAAGTTTCATCGAGGGGGGAAAAAAAATAAAAATCTTCCAAAGTAAAGGTTGTAGCGTACATGTTGATTGCATTTCCATAATGCCACTCGCCATTTATTAGCCTCTAACAATGTGATTAATGGCTTAATGGGCAGATTATCCAGTCCCACAAATCCATATATCTGGGACACCGTCACAAAGCTGAGTGATGCTGTATGGCTCGTTAAACTTGCCAAGGTTTCTGGTGCTTAGAGGGGTCAGGTTCGATGAATCTGCAGTCTCATGTAGATGGAAGATATCAGCATGATATTTTCCTCATAAACTTCACTTGTACGGAAAACAACAATAAAATAACGCCTTGCATTTTGTTGACACTAGATGTACAAGTATCAAGTTGACCAATGCTATTGTACTTCAATTACACCCTGTGCAGTATACAACATCGCAGTGCCTGTTGGCATAACTCCTTTATCATACAAAACCAGTCGATTTCACATAGTATTGGATGAACATTTAATAGCAAGGTTATCCCTCATGAACTTTATAGCTATACCTCACTACCCTGTCATCGCACACGTTCATCACTCAAGGAAGTGTCTATTTGTGTTACAATCATGGATTGTGGTTTAATGTTTCTTTTTCATTGTGTATTGAATCATCTGCTTGCTCTGCAGACAGGAGACTCGGGCGAAATCTGTTGCCATGGTCAGGAAGGGCATACATTGTAAAACACCGGCATGCAAGCTGGTTTTTCCCTGTTCTGGCTGGCACAGAGCAGGTGTTTACGCTGGGTTAGGCGCTGTTCGCGTCCTGAGCAAACCCCCATATGTTGACTCTTTCAAGATTTGCACGGCGATTTTGAAGTGAGTCTGGCGATCCATTTACAGCTGCCTTGAGACTTGATTGCAAGGGAGATTAAACCCTCCTTCAGTCTTAGCAAATCCTGCCCTCCCAACAACCATTTAGTCCCATCCTATATCTCAACTACATGTATAGCCTAGACTACATTGTTACGATGCTAGTACATTGAAATATTTATGCGCTGTTTTTGACTTGCATCATGGTTAAAGGAACAGTAACATTGTTATTGAAACTAGAGGACATGTGGGGACAAACTGTGCCCTCGGCTATATGCCATCATGCTCTGTCTAGGTGATTTCATTATGAGGAAGAGTTATTCACAGACATAAAATATTTGCGTATATCGGCCCGATACTCTAGCTTGTGCATGTGGAGAACCATGGTATTATAATGCTGCCTGGAAAGCAAACTTGGCGGTCTACTTGGAAGACATCTTAAGCTTTAGAAACCAGTTGGTTGTGGGTTCGATTCTCACCAAAGGCGCAAGTGAATTTCTTTCACAGGAATCTGTAAGCACAGAGTATGCAGTGCTTCATTTCAAAAATTACTTGCTCATCATTCCTGAAATGATAATTATAATTCAACAGACCTTTCTTTTGTTTTGGACTGCCTTTTGTTTTGGACTGCTCAAAACATATAAACTGGCTTGGCATTTTTGTTGGCCTTTTTTAGCAATTTTTTAAAGTTTACCATTTGTTTTGGATAATAGATTTTAGCAATATGGGTATTTAATTTGATAGCATTATTGGCTAAATAAGAAACTGTTGCATTCTTGCAGAGAAAGTGGCCCGCACTTTTGCCAACCAAGGTCGGCAAAACTCTCAGCTGTGACGATGCAAATGAAAGATTATAAACATTTATTTCATGATGTCTTTAACAAAAACCCGACAGTTTTTTAAAACAATTATTATGTAGGCATGAGCTATGAATGTCACATGATAAACACAAGATCTATGGAAATTCAAAATACCCTATAAACATACAGCATTATACAATCATAGCCAACATGTAGGGGAAAAAGTGAAGCATAGTGCTTTATGCTTTTCCGTAAGACAGACAATTAAAGACTTGGACATGACAAAAAAATGGCGAAGACCAGTTAAATACATGTGAGATGACTAGTGAAAGGACCTTTTTAAAGAATGATATGCAAGTAAATACAATATACATCTTTTAGTATACATTCAATGGCTGATGGTAAAGTTTGTTGTGTATAAGAGACTTTTTGAGATTCGGATTAAGATTGTTCAAGAATAAAATACCAGAGACACAATGCTGTTTATTTAATAAAATGATATTCGGTTGCAATTAGTGTAAAAATCACCTTTTGATGCAGCAGGAGTACCATAACGTATGAACCAATGCGCACAAAGTAAAAAGATCATTGTATTTATTGGGCAAGAGGCCACTTTTATACTAAGACATAAATTTACTAAAGTTAAGATTGTGCAAGTCATCGAATATTTATAAGGACCCTTAGTTCTCAAAACAATAAGATCATAATGTTAGACAAATAATGAATGTTTATGAGTGCAATGGCGAGAACATTTTGAAAAGTTATAATGTTCCATTCAGTAAGGTGAAGGTGAGTTGAAAAGATAGAATGTTCTGTTCAACAAGGGAAACCGAGTTGAATGGAATGTTCTGTCTTTCAACGAATAAACATATTATATTCTCTCCATTGCACAAATGCAAAACAATCATTATTTGTTTCATCCGGAATTTGTCATTTGGAGGGGAACAAACAACTATCAGCAAGATTGTATTCTGGCATCCACTATAAGGGTATTTTGTACTGCTGTGTGTAATGCATGCACACATACATGTAGTGTGGTCTAGCGTGCAATAGTGAAAAATGATGTGACGAAAATGCATGGTGAATAGTACATAGGCCATGTATGGTTTGAATAATGAATGCCATGTGACCGACAGTCCTCCAATCAAATGACAACTATCTACTTGGGTGTTATATAAATATACATGTTGTACGTGTTAGAGCTTGCAGGTTTTGCCATTTTATTAAATCACTTCAGGATTGTATTATTATGATTTGTTGTTGATGGGGAATATATGCATTTTTGTGTGTGTGTAAATTGCTAGCACCCCCTGTTGGAATGTACCTTATTTCATAAAGCTATTAAGGACAACAAAATTTCTAATTGGAGACAAATCTTTTGTGTCGTTTTGATTGAATATTATCAGAATAATGGAAATTAATTGAAAATTTTCTGTCGAAAATGTACAGACCATTTTAAATTTGAAATGTGATGTCATTGAAGGTTTTCGGTTTTTGCAAAAAATGCACTTGAAGGGTATCAATCACAGTGTGCATTTTACACCATTTTAATGTGAGGTTAGATACTTGTGTAATTTTTTCCCCATTTTCATAAAGACTGTATCTAGGCCTAATAAAAATAATTGTCTGTTTCCGGTAACATGCCCTGAAAAATTTGGGACGGTAGGTAGGGAATTTTTTTATATTTTACAATAAAATTTTAATATGGAAAAACAAAAATATTCAGTTTTAAAATGCAGTATCATAAAGTATTTCATTGGGATGTAGATCGTTGAAAGCATGAGTAAAGTTAGTTGCCAGAATTATCAGAATTAAGGAATTGATCTCCACAAATAAGCATTGAAAAATGTGTATTCTCTAAATACATTTTCGTATGTTATGACTGGAAGCTTAGGAACAGTGGGTAAAAAATAAATTTTATTTTGCCACAAATTATTGTCGATAACATTTTTACGGTCGCAAGGTTTTTGCACGGATGGTCGGGTTACCGGAAACGAGCATTTATTTTTATTAGGCCCTATTTATTGGACCTTGGAGACCTTCTTCAACAGCGTTTTGAAATTGGCTTCAGACCTCAAAGAAGTGTTTTCCAGATAATTTATTCCATGCAAACGAGCATTGCTTAGCCTGATGAGGAGTGTTTATTTATAAACCCCTTTAAATCAAAGAAAATCATATCAAATCAAAATCAAGCTTCTTCCTACAGAAACAAACAAGTTCTGATTGTTGGTTACAAATGCTCATCCCACTAACCTGATTTCCACTAATTATGTGCCACTACCTGTTCGCACAGATCCTGCAAGTGGGAGTCGATGCTTGGTTAGCGGGTATATGTGGTTGGCGGGGCTTGTGTGTTTTTATTAGGGTATTAGAGACACATGAGATGCTCATGTGATGTAAATGTTTTAGTAGGAGCCAGATAATACACCAGCGCTCCTGGAGGTCGACTGCTGTTTTGATGAGATGCTTTCCCCGGCTGGGGGAATACTTAAATCAATATTTTTCAACGGAGTCGTGGCGGTCTTATGAAATATTTCAGTTATTGTAGGAGAGGAAGTGGGCTACGCTGTCGTGCTCGGATTTAATTATGAAGGGGGGTTCATGTTTGGGTAAAATAGCTTGAGCATTATTTGCTCTCCCATGTTTTCTTAAAATATCTGTGATCACTCGGGCATCTGTTCACATACATGTAAAGTTTTTAAATGCGCGTCCTTTAAAGTGTTCATTAAAATCGTAACCTGCCCCAAATCCTTGAAAATCTACTTCAATGAATTTGATGGAGTCCAAGCCACCCACTGGAAGCACATACATACATGATGAACCTTAAGTCTAAATATGTGGGTGTGGAATCTGTTGAGTTGGAATGGAATGGAGAGATTTGATAGAATTTGGAAAGATCCAGGCCAGAACACCTAGGATTGGTCGAGAAGGAAGAGCCAATTAGTTTCCTAATGCCAAGAAGGGCTGTTGAATGAATGAGATGTCACTAAATAACTACTGGGTATCAATCATGGGAAGATAGAAGGATTACATCCACAGATTTCATTTAGCTTGTCTTGTTCTTGGAGGTCATATTCTGGTGATACATGTCAGTTTTAAAGTAAATCATAGTTATCAAATATTAAACCACAAGGGAAACTGACTGGGTAAATTTTAAATGTGTTCAGGTTGAACAAAGAAAAATTAAATAGAGCAGGATTTGAACCAGCGACCTCCGGATTAACGTGCCGGCGCTCTACCAACTGAGCTATCTAGCCCTATGTTGGCGGTCTCCCTATTTTGTCAATATCTTTGTTCTGGTACTTCTGGGGTGCCAGTCAGAAGCCATTCAACGGTAAACTGCCGTGTAGCCGGGGAACATGGTTAGGTAGAACCTCGATATGACCCGTGAAGTAGGGTACCCTTAATGACCGTAACCTACAGTTTATGTATTTGTTTTCTCATCTGTTTGCATGCCATGTACCAATAACTATTATTTGATACTAAGCATGAGATGTTTATGTGACGAACTACATTTGTCACAAATGTTACATAATCAAAAAAGTGGGCATGGCTTATGATGGCAATAATAAAAAATGCCCAAGGATGCCAAGCGGGCACCCGCCAGATTCTGAATCTAGAGACCTTCATCAGTCATTTTCAGCAATAAATTGCATTAGTACCCTACAACACTGTCATTCCATAATTTTATTCATATCCACTTGACTATCAGGGATGAAACATTTCAGTCTGATCGGAAGTCAAACCTCTTGGTGTCTGCCTGGTGAAAACAGACGCTGTTATTTTCTTCAGAAAGAAAACCTGTTATTTGATCTTCTCCTCTGAAAGTGAGAATACTGATTCCCAAAAGCTTATTGCAATCTACATGTATCTCCAGGGATTACCAAAAGGGGAAGATGATGTCACTTCATCATACATGTACCTCCAAAAATTGGGATCCTAGTTTTATACCTTTTTTTTGTCAGCAATGGCTCTCACCCCTGTGAAATTTAAACCCAGCAAAAAATGTGCGTTGAAGTTATAATGGGTAGACCCAAACATTACAGCTTGATAGCTCAGTTTGTTTAACGCCGCATGTTAATGCGGAGGTCACAGGTTCAAAAACCGCTGTAGTCAATTTTTCTTTGTTCAACACAAAATTGTTTAAAAATTTACCCGGTCAGTTTCCCTTGAGGTTTATTACTTGATACTTTGATATATAAAGTTGCATCCCTTTAGGTGATCCCTTTCTGCTGCTGCTTCCCATGTTGTAGGCCTATCATAAATTTGAGTGTAATCACTGGCTGTACAAAGTACAGGTTAAATGGCTTCTGACTGGCACCCTGAACAAAGATAATGACAAAATACCAGCCAAACTACCATGTCACACGTACAATTTGTAACTGGTACCCTGCTCTATTCTGCTTAGCAGAAAAGAGTTAAGCATATTTTCTGCTTAAGAAGTTCTATGAAATTTGTCCCAGATCTGCCGACTGCTACACCAAGCTGTCCCCATAAACATCACCATGATGGTGAATTTGAGACTAAGTATTTTAATGAGACTTGAAGTCGTACAGAGTGCATGCTAAGATTTATCAGTGAAGGCACGGCAGTATCAAAGAGGTCCCAATATCGAGTGAAGTTCCGATTAATGTCAGTTGACTGATTTGAAGAGGTGATCATTGCACTGCAATCTACATCCGCTATTTATTCACAGCGAGTTGGTGCCTTTTTAAACACTAATCAAACCAAATTGGACACGCTGGACACTAAATCATTCATGGAAGGAGATGTTTGTCTTGAAAGTTGCACATCTATTTGGATATTTTGAACTTCACCATCTGAAGGAGAAAACGTTCAGGAATGAATAATGTATGCTGTTTAAGAGCCCCCTGATTTGAGTCCATGTTCATTAGTTTTGATTGCTGGTTCATGAGTGGAGAACCAAGACTGCCTCTAGTCGGCATCCTCTGAACTGTTGTTGTGGTTGTATTTTTTATACTGACTGAGCTCTTGACGGGTCAATCATCCGACCCATAATTGTCCACCTGCCACTTCTGGAGTAATAAGCTGGACTGCCAATAGCACTTCTGAACGAGGCATGTGTTATCTTCTGAATGTGATGTGTCAGGGCAGAGCGGTCTACTGTGTGGGACTCAAGTTCTGATGGTTGAGTCGCCGGAGTGTGGGTTCGATTCCCGTTCATGACACTCCTGTCCTTGAGCAAGGCACTTCGCCATAATTGCTTCTCTTAAACCAGGTGTACAAATGGGAACTCGAGAGGGCTGAGACAGTATTTTGTCGGATTAACACCCTTAGCGCTAATTTAAGCAGCTTTGGGTTGTATTCTCCTGGGGGGGGGGGGGGGGGGGAGTTGAGAAAGCTAGAATGGTCTAAAGGTATACCCCATTAACAGGGATGATAAAGGGCCTTGATCTATCTACTAGGAAATGTGCGCTATATAAGAACCAATTATTATTAGTATTCTTATCTCTCTTAAGCTCTTTGAATGCTCTACATGGAACCTTCACCTGACACTCTCAACTGACTTTCTCAGACCAAACACTCCTCATAACTTTCCTACCTCATCCAGTCATGATCTTCTGTCTCTCCTTTCAATACTAATCTGATCCAGCCTTTTTAATTTGATTCCTGGAACAATTGGTCCACCTTCCTTAAATTTATGTTGCCTGTGTTACCCGGTTGTGTGTGGCAATAATCTGGACTGCTGACCTAACGTTTTAAAATGTTGTCTTTCTCGGTCACAATCCAATGCATGGTGTTGAATTCTTTATGCAAGGACACTTCCACAGGCTTCCTCAAGCATCCCCCTCAACCCTGTGGGCAAATTGAACTTGGCCCATGTAACCCAGTTCTGATCTTCACTTCTTGAGTAATAATCAAAACTGCTAAGAGCAAAATATGACTGAGTGTTTATCTTGTGTTTTTTTTCTGGTGCATTATAATGGACAGCAAAGAGCCCTCTAATGCATTGAAACCTTCAGCCACCCACTCAACCTCTTGGCAACCTCTTTCCAACTTACCCCCAATGTTACCAAGTAACGATCTTCCGGGTGTAATGACCCAGACTGCTTTAACATGTTCCTTAGCAAGAGTGTATCTTCTCCAGACTCCATGATTCGATGCATGTGGAACCCTCCACTAACCCCCTTCCCCCAAGGGCTACTTTCAGCTTGTATGACCCTTCATAACTTTAGCCCACGTTTAGTCAGTTGTGATCTTCCATCCCCGGGGCAAATCAAAATAAATAATAAATAAATAAAAAAAGACCCCAGACTGCTTCATCATCTTCTTAACTATTAGTTCCCTGGGGCTCAGTCCAATGCGTGTGGAAGTGGCCTGGGCATTCAAATCCATAGCAGGAAATATCAAAGGGCACTGGGCTTGGTTTTAATTGAATTGTGGCAAGTATTTCTTATTGCGTGTGTCTTTTGAATTGTTTTTTGTTTTTTTCCCATGGAGTTTGGCAATTTCATGGAGATCGGATTTGCTTCTTAGAAAAGCGGTGTTTCTCGTATCAGTCAGTGTCACCGATGGAATCAGTGACGATACCAAACACCAAGTTTTAAAAAAATGACATAGACACATGCCTGTATGTAAAATGCCTTGGAAGTGACATCGAAGAAAGTGACTTTATTGACAATGTCATTGCTGAAGGTGACAGCCAAAATTGATGCAATGAAATTGTAGCAACGCTTTGACAGGAGTTTTGGGAAGGAATAGAGGGGATGGGGAAGTGTGAGATGAAATTCTCAGTCCTTATGGCATGCAAGGATAACAACTTTAGCCCTTAGATAATAATAATAATAAAGACATTTGTAAAGCGCCTAATGCAAAAGCCTCTAAGCTCATAAAGAGAACAATAAAATATACAAAGAGTGAAAGATACATTACAAGTAAGCAGATTACAAATAAGCAGCTTCAAACAAATGAGTTTTTAACAGAGACTTAAAAAAGAACTAGCCTGGCGAATATGCACAGGAAGACTATTCCAAAGAACTGGAGCAGCGTAAGAAAATGATCTTTTATTGACCATCAAAAATGGAAGAAGCTCTTGTAGTTGTGGTAAGCAATGACTGTTGAGATGAACGTAAAGTCCGAGTAGGGGAATAATGGTGAACAAGTTCAGATAAATAAGCAGGAGATTGACATGTTTGAGCTTTGAAAGTTAACAAAAGAATTTTATAAATTCTACGAAACTTACATGTAACTGGGAGCCAATGCAATTTAATTAGTACTGGTGTAATATGGTACCATTCATTTCTGTGTAATCGTCACCATACACCCAGACATTGCTAATCTTGTTGAGTTTTTGCCCCGTTAGGCCTATACTCTGGAAAAATGTCTCAGGAAAATGATTAAGAAACATAAATACATGGTTTTGTTTTTTAGAATTGTACATTCTACGTTAACATGGAAAATATTGGAAAATGTCAATTCGGTCTGATATCTTTTCTTTGACCTTGTTTGAGTGGACCGTAGGTCAAATCTTGCGGCTGTTTGTGGCCGCTATGAGCATTTTGCTTCAAGCTCTTTGTGGCCACTAAAGGTTAAACTAGAAATAAACTGATAGGGTTTCAAATGTCAAATAATAAACCACAAGGGAAACTGACTGGGTAAATGTTTAAATGATTTTGGGTTGAACAAAGAAAAATTGACTAGAGCGGGATTTGAACCAACGACCTCCGGTTTAACGTGCCGGCGCTCTACCAACTGAGCTATCTAGCCCTATGTTGGCGGTCTCCCTATTTTGTCAATATCTTTGTTCGGGGGGTGCCAGTCAGAAGCCATACAACCGCAAACTGCCGTGTAGCCAGGGATCACACCCAAGTATACGATACAACCTGGGAAGCGGCAGCCAGGGGATCACCTTAAGGGGATGCGACTTTTTATATCAGATATCAAATAATAAACCACAAGGGAAACTGACTGGGTAAATGTTTAAATGATTTTGGGTTGAACAAAGAAAAATTGACAAGAGCGGGATTTGAACCAACGACCTCCGGTTTAACGTGCCGGCGCTCTACCAACTGAGCTATCTAGCCCTATGTTGGCGGTCTCCCTATCTAGGATTTCAAATGAGCAGTTATCTTTGTATGTATTGTTTGGTTTTCAATATTGAACCTGATTGTGTACTATGTGTTAAGGTACTTTTCATATCAGATCCACCTCAAGTCAAGACACATGCAGTTAATTCAATTCAAACTCCCATCTATTTCCGTGCCATCAAATAGATCAAATAGAAATACAATGAAGTAAATGGAATTATCAGCAAGATGTATAAAGCAGAAATAATGTTGGTGTGGAAGCATCTTCTAGAAGTCTCAGGCTCGTGGTGAGATGCCTCAAGTCTATTTTTTCTTTTTAGAAACAGAAAGTTTTCTCAAAATTAAACGCAATTTTCTCACATAAAGCTTGTCAACCCATAACCAAATCATGATCAAAAGATGATAAAAGTAATGCAAGTAACTTTGACCCAAATCTACTTGAACCTGCCAGAATACAATGCATCCCCATGTAAAAGTCTGAAGTGCCCCCAAAATTGACACCAATAAAATAAGAATGTTACTGAATGTGGCCCCTTTGAACTTGTTGGTTTATGTTATGGGGCCAGCCCCCAGGGTCATATCTCCAGAGGTTTCTTCTTGTATACCCCACATAATGTTGGCAAGTTCATGGTATTGTACTGTTAACCTAACAGCATGGGAGGTCAGTGGTCCACTTGATTGATGTAATAACCATAACCAATTAAGTTATGCACTTGCACAGGTGTACAGTACATCTACAGTCTCAGTCCAAAATGCTTGGGCCCCCTGACAGTAAACACACCTCCAGAAATGTTTCATATTATTAACTTGTATGTATAATGTTTAATGTATTGTTTAGTTTTAATCCTTTGTTGATTTATTATCACATACAATTTGGCCCTTTTAAAAAAGATAAATAGGTTTAAAATGTAAATAATACTCACTTTTAAACTTAACAACAAAATGTTTGAAGCTATGAGGGCCACACGAATAATCTCAGAGCAGCTCTAAGATATTTTTGTCTGAAACAAGATTTTTACATAAGGATTTGTTTTTGAGAGAGACAATAATGTCGTTTCCAAAGGTAATTAATGCTTCTGCTGCCTCAGGCATAATGTGATGACTCTTCTACTAAGTGCAAAATCAGCGTTTTTGAAATGAAATAAAAGTCTGCACAAAATAGAAGATTATTTAGCAAGGAAATGTGGCTGGTGGGCTTGGATTTATGGCACTTACCTCAGCGTTCACCTTAACACTATGTTTTTTGCTTTATATAGGGCAAGGTCTGTTTTTATTGAACAAAGGGCAAATCAAAATTACTTTGCGAAAGAGTGGCACCAAGATGTACAAATTCTTCAAAAATCTACTGCAGGATAGTTTATAAAAACAACAACAAACACTCCTTAACTTGCTCGTTCAGCCACGTAAATATTCGCAATGTGAATAAAAACAGGCGTTTGAGTTCTTCTGCCGAGATCTGTACATGGGTAGTAGAGAATGATAAACAGACATTGTGTGCTGCAAAATGCTGTATACGGAATGTAGCAGGAAGCCATGCTGTTCTTGGCCTTGGTTCCAGGCTTTTGCAAAGTAATTTCGATTTGCCTTTTACTCAAGAAAAACAGGCCTTGCCATACAGAAAGCAAAAAAACCCACCAAAACTCAGGCACCTATTTCACCCAATTTTTGATGTTTCTTGTCGGAGGAACCAGATGAGATAAATGTGATACCCAGTCACTTTATTTAAAGTAAGAGGTCTGTGATCTGAGCGGGAAAATATTCATGTTTTAACACAAGAGAAATTCATGTATGCATTGGTCTACATTGGAGCATTTCTTAGGAGTGCTGGATGTGTGCCACACATCCACTTACACAATGAAAGATACCCTAGCCGCTCATCGATCCATCATTGAGGTCTCTTCTCCGCTACCCCCTTGTCATCCTCTCTTTTTAGATGGCGATGTTGTCATCCAACGCCCCCCCGACCCCCACCCCAAACACTTGCATCATATCGCCTGCCTGGCCTCCAGCCATCCTCTGCATTGATCCAACATCATCCTTAAAGTTAACGGTACACATTCCGTATTGATTAACGGGGTTGGCATGTTGTGCATGAGCGATGCATCGCTGTTTCCTGCGCGACTGCTTTCAACCCCCTCCCCAACCTTACCGCTCACTCCGATGGTGCTGTTTGAAGTACTGTCAAATGACAACGTTTTTGTCTGAACTTTGTTATTTGGATTTGCGGTTGATGGCCGCCCGCCAGGAATTGAGGTCATAAAAAATGGCTTTTAGGACGTTGACACACAACTGGTGTTTACCGAGAATTGACTGGACCTTCTTTTAAAGGATAAACCCACCCTCATAACAGAGACTTATGTGGTGTTACTGTTACGGCAAACCTTACTACCGTAATCTTCGGAATATAGGCCGCCCGCGGTATAAGCCGCTATGCCAAGAATTTGTCAAAACAAGATTTATGCGTCAGTGTATAAGCCGCCCGGCGTATAAGCCGCAGTAATGACCGCACACACGGGGGGGGGGGGGCGTGTTTGGCGGTCCTTTGTGGTGATGTACAGTGACTAGCGGACGGCACCACAGTCACTGTACATCGCCACAAAGTGCGTCTTGCGTTGCATTAAAGTAAAAATGTACTGAAGTAACATGTATCGATCGTTATTGAAATAATTTATGAGAATGGTCTGCAGTTAAGTGGGTCTATAAGTGGTGATATATTTTGGGGTAAATATTGCCGAGATCTCGATATTCGTGAATTTTTTTCGAACGCGGAAAAACGGTTTTACCCCGCAGGGAGGAAGTGAGCAATTATAAACAAACAAGACTTGACTGTTTGATAAACTGCTGAGGTAAAATCACTGAATTTAATATTCATATTCCATGACAACAGAACGTCTTTACATTTTTATGTGCCTTTTTTCACTAGTTCCGACTCAATTAATTAATGGTTTCTACCTCCACGATTGAAGGAACGTTGCGCGCGATTTCTGAAAGCTAGTGCCTCGCTTTTTATTCTTATACACGTGCACGTGACGTTTCATAGTCTTGGTTACAGGAGAGCGGTTAGGTTTTCGTGACTACACGACTGGAGCGTGTTGGAACCGAGACTAGACGTTTCCCGAACACATGGTGATTTCTCACTAAGGGAATTTCCCTTGCACCCTCGCTCCCACGGCTATATGCCGTTTCTTCATCCCCCGATAATAAAGTATAGCAAAGAGCAAGCACATCCGCGGGGTCAAGATGATGAATAATATGGGATGGCAGTGGGATGGTAAGCGGCCTGTGGGAAGTACGTTCGTGCTCTGAAAATTATGAAGAAAGACAACCATGGCTAGAACAACTTAACTACTGAATGGCTAACGCTAGTTAGAACAGAAAATTTGTAACCATTTATGGAAAACGTTACAACAACGTTAATAAACAACACTGCATGGCGATACCACACTGGTCACCTGCTTCTTCACGGCATTAAGTACGGTACACGCAAGCGATCACCAGCGAAAGTCGAAGCAAGCATGGTGGACGCAAGTTTGACGACTCCTCGCAGCTCAAAAGATAAGCTGGGATTTTCAACATTTCGTAAAAACTATCACTATATCACACAGGCCATGTTTTGGTGGGATTTTTTTCGTTTTAGAAAATTGTTTCGTTGCAGAAATATTTTACAAACGATCTTTTTAAAAACAAGTTTTATTGCTCGGTGTATAAGCTGCCCGGGATATAAGATGCCGAAATGTTTAAAAGGGCCAAAATCAATGCATAAGCCGCGGCCTATATTCCAAAGATTACGGTAATTCCAAACTAGTATAATGGCTCCCATGGTTGACTGTCGTGGCTGAGCGGATAAGAACACAGGACTCAAGCTCTGGTGTTTCTGGTCAGCAGAGTGTGGATTCGAGTCCTGGTCGTGACACTTGTGTTCTTAAGCATTATTGCTGCGTCCTTCGGATGGGACGTAAAGCCCAGGTCCTTTATGTTGTGCAATGCATGTAAAAGAACCCAGTGCACTTATTGTAAAGAGAAGGGGTTCGCCCTGGTGTTCCTGGTCTGATCGGCTGCATATTGCCCCATGGTGCTATAAAGGAATAGGTCTCATACTTAAAAAACGTAGCTCCACATACCTTGCAGGAAAAAAAGACTGAGCGCTTTGATATACCCCCAGTGGTGTGATAAAGCGCTATACATGTAAGTACCCAGTACTATTATTTTGATAGTTCACAAATATTAGCTGGCACAGGGGAAATGTTAAAACTTGCCTCCTTAGGTGATCCCTCTCTCACTTTAGTTCGAATTTTAACGTAAGGAAGTTGGTGTCTTCCATGTATTACATGTATTGTGGGACAAACAGTAAAAATAGAAAGGATGCTTAATTTCATGGCCTTTTTTAGTCATATTTACTGGTACCATTTTATTCCTGTTGTAGATGATCACAAAAATAGAAAAGCTATTCAGAGTTTTGGAATGATCACTGGACCAGTAAAAACTTACAATTTCCTCCTAGAAATGCCCTTTACCGAGGAAAAGCGCCTCTGTGCCCTTGCCCTTTAAAAAAACGAAGCGATCATGCCTGTTTTGAACCTCCATTTGTACAAGTAGTGGTTTTGTTGAAAGTTCTGTCCCCCAGGAGCATTAACTGTCAGATTACCTTCTTGATAGTTAATTTCATTTAGAGCAGCATCCCCCCTCCCACCTGTTCCTCTGTAAAATGATTACTAAATTAACCAGTCTAAATCTAGCAATAGTTATCTGCCTGTATGTACTACCAGCTCATTGGTTCACACCCATCCCATTCTCTACAGTTTAGTATCCTCTCAATCAGCACATGACCAATTTCCCTTGAGTAGGTCCCATGTCCAGCTTTAAAGCTATTATACTGGATTGGCAGAGCTGACAAAATAATCACAGACAGTGTTCATGTTTTGTGTGATCAACCACATACATGAAATAACAAACCTGTGAAAATTTGAGCTCAATTGGTCATCGAGGTCACGAGAAAATAGTGAAAAGAGACCTTATGTGTTTTCTGTTTTTCAAACATCGAGTTTATTATCGCGCGCGATAAAAACTATTGTTTTACTCATTTCTCAGAAACGATAGCATTTTAGGCAGAAATATTTTAAGGAACCCTTTCTACCATTACTTGTTTTAATTTGTGTAAGTTATGTGTGAATCTGTGAACATTTGTGTTTTTCGATCTTACCAATAGTGTACAGGGCCTTTAAAGCTATTATACAGGATTGGTTGAGCTGAGAAAAAAGTTAGTCGCAGACAGTGTTCATGTTTTGTGTGATCAACCGTATACATGAAATAACAAACCTGTGAACATTGGGTGGGGCTTACTCCGTTGTGCGAGTCAGGAGAAAATAGTGAAAAACCATGCATAATTTTCAGCATGTAAACACATTGTCCTTAATTTGGTTGTAACAACCAAAATCAGCTTTTGTGTTTTTGAGATTTTCAGGTACAGTTTTCTCGAATGTGACTTCATTTCAGAGGGAAATATTTCACAGAAAAAATTCTAGTATGAACTTCATAATCAAGTTAATAAGTTAAACAATGTTTGTTATCCTTACCCATCCAGTATAATGCCTTTATAAAGGGCCACTTCAACAGTTTTTTTTTTTTTTTTAAAGAGTGGATTTTGGTGGGCTTGACAGTTTTATTTCAAAGTGGTTTTATTTCTAAGGTGGTTTTTTAAAGGCACTGGACACGTTTGGTAATTGTCAAAGACCAGTATCCTCACTTGGTGTATCCCCACATATGCATAAAATAACAAACCTGTGAAAATTTGGGCTCAATTGGTCATCGAAGTTGCAAGAAAATAATGAAAGAAAAAACACCCTTGTTGCACAAATGTGCGTGCTTTCAGATTCCAAATATTTTAGTGAGAAATTACCTCTTTCTCAAAAACTACGTTACTTCAGAGGGAGTGGTTTCTCAAAATGTGTTATACTATCAACAGCTCTCTGTTGCTTGTTACCAAGTAAGTTTTTATGCTAGTATATATTTTGAGTAATTACCAAACGTGTCCAGGGGTCGATTTCACCAAACTCTTCCTAACTTAGGACTAGTCCTAGGCAATGCTAAGAGATAGGACTAGTCCTAAGTTACTCACTAGTCCTATCTCTTAGCATTGCCTAGGACTAGTCCTAAGTTAGGAAGAGTTTGGTGAAATCGACCCCTGTGCACAGTTTTTTATGCATAGCAGGAATCATACAATACTCTTTTTGCTGGTTTACCAAACCTCAATTTCTTTATTTTTGTAATTTTGTTTAAAAATATTTCGGTATTTCAGTGTTGCTATTTTCATATCTCCTATCTGTTATTGTAAAAATGAACTCCAGTTTTATTTATGTTGTATTGTGCCACATAATTAATGCTGTCAGGTATTTTGTTTTTATTGAAAATGAATGACTGAATGATTGAATAGCTAACTGTTGACATTTGAGAAATCAGTTGTGGTTTATTAGTTACAGGCTTTGTTATTGTACATTATATATCATGTTTCTCTTGTCTTGCAAGTATAGAATGCGACAACACAATTCAGTTTGCATATTTCATAGGATACCAAATTCTTTTGAAGTGAACTGTTAGCAAATGTGAATTTATTTTAAAAAATAAATAAATGTTAGTGGCCTGATATTTCGACCTTAGGCCTAAAACAAAAAAAGGTTATGTTGGCGTAACGGGCCAGAAAAAATAGGGTAGGTCGGTCGGGATTTTTTTAAATATTTTATTTTTTCTTTCTTCCGTCTACGAAAACGACATGTTTTTTAAATGTTTAAGCTGGTAGTAATACACGATAACAAAATTAAACAAGGCTACACACAGCAAATAGTATACTTTTAAACTCTTGATTACATTTAATGACCGCAGATCGACACTTCCCTTGTTCTGTACCTCCATGCTTGAATGAAAACACTTTACGCTTCGAAACCGGGCGCCATGTTGATGCGAGGGGAGCGTAACCACGGGAAAGGCTTTCACCGCGCTGGGAAAAAAAAAATCGCGGCCGGGCTGCTGCCGGCCGAGGTCACAGAATAGTTTACCATTTTTAGAATGTATATTATATCATTTTTGTTTTGTAAAAAATGCTAAAACATTAATTAAAATAATTTATATTGTAACTATATATTTTTTTAACACGGAATAAATAGCCAAGTATTTTTGATATTGTATGTAACAGTCCGCGCCGTGCAACAGTCTAGGACGAGGTTACCATGTTTTTCATTGTAGAGCAGCCTCGTGTTCGCTGAACCAGACTTCCAAGAAAGAAGCACATGTATTCACCATTGTGAAACGCTGCGCAGTATATTGGGAGTCGGGTACGCGACTATACATGTACAATGTATCGTGGTGCGTCTACATGTATCTCAGCTCCGTATGACACGTTCATTGATATCGCGTCGGGCCGGCCGGCCTACGCAACTGTTCTGCGTGTTCGTTGTGCAAAACATTGTGCACTCCAAAGTTTCATGCGCGATCGTCAGACAACACAACAATGAGAAACGGTCAGAAATGCTTTCAAAAGTATTTATAACTAACTTATATCGAATTTAATTATTAAATTTCTTCCCTTGAAAAAAATAAAAATATCCAGGGTCGGCCCTATTTTTAGGGTCGGTCGGGTTACGCCAACATAAAAAATAAATTTTTTAGGCCTTAGCAGAGTCTTTCTCGAAGGCTTAAAAAAAAAAAAAAACAAAACCCCAATAATTTTTGTCTCTTTATGTTCTTTCTTGCATATTGAAAAAAAATATATATAATAAATAAATAAAAACGGACAAAGCTATTTCTTCTGAAGATTAACAAAACTCTACTTTGTGTTTCTACAAACCCACTTGTCAATATCTCTCAAGTTTCTGGACTGGACGCTGGCTATTTCCCAACCATTCTCCTGTCTTTCAATGGGGTCTATCCAAATTAGACTCTAATCCCAGTAAATACAGAGCCAAATATCTCCAATGGGAGCTTGCCACTGGCTAAATTAATTTGGTTGCTGACGTAAAACTTAAAACTCGGCAGGGAATACTGTCCAGCGCTATTGACTTGTTAATTAATGGCCAAGAGGAGGTTGGCTGGGAGGGGGGGGGGGGGGGGGGGGGACGATGCAGTGTTACCCAGCCCTGTCAAGAATTTTACCTCTTGTGAGTAGTTTTTCTGGATTTATTACTGTAACTAGAGGGAGTTCGAGGCTCGGTTTTTATTGACCATGTTCTGGAGTGGACTAGCCCCTGGTGTTCTAAATATGATACAGTTTTAAAGGTACAGGATTCTCTTAAATCTGAATATATGAAGTTCGGTGTATACCTAGCTGATGTGAATGTTAGTCTTGCGCCTGCTGTGCTCTTTTCGTTAAACTTTCTTTACTCCATTACACGTTATACTCCATTAATTCTTTACCCAAGATTTTGCTTAGTTGTTGTCATGAATGGGTGTTCCCCTTGAATGATAGCTTTCTTATTTGTTGATGGATTCACCAACTGTATGTTCAGAACCGATGTGAGCTTTCTGTATGGTACATAATGTGTTTTTTGGCATGCTGAGTACAATTTGGTAAAAAAAATAATCAATTTTACATATTACCGTCTCGGATCATTAGTCAAGGGGAATGCTGCCCTAGATATTTGTATTACAGTTAATAATGTTGCATGAACCTTCTAATTTGGGATAGTGGTAAATTTAATGATGATGTATATGACACACAAAATAATGGTGTGATGGTTTCTCTTAAAGAAGGGCTCCACAGGTCAAATTCAGTTTTGTGATCCGCACATTTTCCAATAGATGGAGTCCTTATGACAAGAGAAACTACAACTTACAGGTCTCTAAAATGCAACTGTTTGATACCATTCTAGTGCAATTTTTATCAAAATCCAAAACATCCAACTTTTCAATCATATGGTGTGGATAATTCCTGAATTTTGATGATAATCATTAAATCAAAATGGCATTGAATTTGATCTTTTGACTGAGACAAAAATATCCCCTTTAGAATGGACGGATTCGTTTGTTTTTGATGTCCAAAACGTCATCTTTCAAATTTCGCTCTGAAAGAGCATAAAATAAAATGGCATTTTACACCATTTCAACTGAGCTATCTAACCCCATGTTGACAAAATAGGGAGACCTCCAACATAGGACCAGATAGCTCAGTTGGTAGAGTGCCGGCACGTTAATCCGAAGGTCGTTGATTCAAACCCCTCTCTCGTAAATTTTCTTTGTTCAAACCAAAATTATTGTTAGTTTACTTACAGATGTTTTCAAAATTGAATTTTTTTGGTGACCTGTTTTTCAATTTGCAGAAGACAGGCATCCTGTTTTCAAGCTCTAGTTAAAATACTGAGCTGACATGCGCATTCATGTTTTTTAAAATCTTTTTCGCAGCGGTCATTTAAGTACTGTAGTTGTCATTTTGGTTGCTATGGTGTGGTACATTAACTGCAGAAAGTATACTTAAAAGGCTCATTTAAGCAAGCCAAGCCAACAGTTCAAAATGAGAACAAAAAATGCCCTGCATGGTTCCACAATGTGATCCTTAATACTTTGATCCATCCTGTATTATGTGAAGGATAGATGGACATGCTTCAGTACTGTTGACTGGTCCAATATAACTCAGCCTGGAAAAAAAGTATAATGACCTACACAGGGGTTGGATTTGGGGGGAAAATCCACAAAACCACAGGTCTTTTGGCTCAAAATGTTTACTGGACCAGACCAGAATTAAAACCGAGAGAAGAAAAAAACAAAAACATAGAAACTCTGTTACTTTGAACAAGTACAAAGAGAAGATTTATCTATGCCATGTATTATGGGTTTAGTATTTTTCAATACTTACTCAAGATACTAAGATATTTATCAGACTGAAAATCAACATTTGAACAAAAAACACAAGAGCGCTGGGCTTGTCTAGTCTTGAGTTTACTGGTCCGATGCTAAAACAACTGGCACTGGGCCTGTGATCCAGTCTAAATTTCGAGCCCTGAGACATGTACATCTCACAGACACAACCCCCCCCCCCCCCCTCCCTCTTCAAAACTGTTCTAAATTCTAAAAGTTAAAGGGAAAGGTACACGTTTGGTAATCACTCTTAAAATGAATGGCAATAAAAACTTACTTGGTTAGAAGTACAGCTTTCAATAGTAGCATTTTGAGAATCATTTCACTTCAAAGCAAAGTGGTTATGGGAAAAAACATCAGTTTTTATGCCCCAAAATTTGAATCTGAGGAATGTTACTGTCAGAAACGTTTCTCAGATTGTGTATTCCTATATTCTTCTTGCGAGGACATATTTGCTCCGGTTTTTCGGTGATATCTCGTTGCGAGACCACCTTTTGAAGTGAAATATTTACAGGTTAGTTTTATTGTATATATCTACATTTTTACTGGATTAAAACAATCGAACGGTTAAAAAAAGCCAAAGGTATTCTTTGCCTTTAACTCTATAGCCCGCACGTCCAACATTACCATTCAATGTTAATTATGTAGAAGTACAAATTGCCAAGTTCATCATAGGATCCTATGCAATATTTAAACAAACCTTGGGGATCTCTGACGTTGTGCAATATGATTGGCACACAAAGAAATTGTTAATGGCCTTTACACCTTGCTGATCAAATCCTCATGATTTATTGATGGCTTAATTCCTGTCTTACCTCAATGAGCAATCCTGAATAATGAATGGTCTCGTCCTCGGACAAATATCAAGATTGTTGCTTCTCAACAACTGCATTCCTCATTAGCTTCGATGTTTGTGTTACAAATGTACAAAGAGCTCCTGATTATTAATCCTAATTTTCTTTCATAAATCACTCAAAGATTTCCCCCTTTTTTCTTTCCCTGACAATAAGGTGAAAAATGCAAAGATGAAGATAAGTATATTACAGACTTCATGTTATTAATGGTTTATTTATTTGTTTCATAATTACTGAAAGGGTTCTTCCCAGGATTTTTTTAAACTGTGGGCATTCTTCTTCCCCCCCCCCCCCCCCCCCTTACCGGCTGAGTTATTGGAGCACTTTCGTTAAATTGTCAGAAATCTTTTGGGAGAAATGTAGTCTGGATATTTTACCATCCAGGTCAGCGCTAAAGTGTTAGAAAGAAGAGCATTCATCTACCTGAATGGAAGGTCTTTCTTTTCAAATTTCCTAATTCTAGATTTGATCTTGATTTCCATGGAAAAAAGCAAAATGTCATGGGAGAAGTTTTTCCTTGTGGAAGGAATGAAATATTTTGTATATCCGGGCTGTGTGCAACTTGATCTTGGACAATTGCCGTAAACCATCCTCTTTTTTTATGGAGTCCCTCCTAGCTTCTGTTGTTGAAAATTTTGAAATGGGAGGGGGGCGGTGAACCTGAGTGCAATACGCGACAGCTGTAAAAGCAGGTGATGGAAAAGTCTCCATTAATAGGAAAGGCATCTAGGGTATAGGGTATGTATAGCGCTGGCATTTTCACCAAGGGGGTTGTTGACCGAGCTGTCTTTGGATTAATTTTTTTGAAAGCATGCAAAGGGGAAGAAAAAAAAGAAGACAAAGAAGGGAAAAAAATACACCTCATAATGTTCCTCCTGAACTTGTTAATTATGCATGCGTAACGAATAACCAAGTGATTAATTCATTCAGTCCGATTGTCTACTTACCAAAAGTCATCAGAAATTTGCCTTTCCCGGTGAAAGGGTCAGAAAGCGTCATCACAGAAGGTGATGATGTTTTGTGAACACTGCTTCAGTATGTGTACAGGTACGTGTGCATGTGTGAAAGTCATGCTGATAAATGCAGCTGTTGATTGTAGTCTACTTATTTTGTCAGGGATGAAATCTGACTGCTCTTCCCCTCCCCCCCCCCCCCCCCCCCCCTACAAAGATTTTTTTTTAGATCGGGTTTGTGTAGTGGTATCTTTCCTCGACTTCCACTTCTGGGACCCCGGTTCGAATCCTGCCACTTAGGATGTGCTGATAGCTTGATATAATATACTGTGTGCTGATGGTTTAAAGATGTCAGCCTTGCATACCGTGCTTAGGGCAAGGCATAGTGTCGTGATTTAAAAAAATGCACTGGTTATTAAAAGTAAGTGACAAAACTAATTAGTAGAATCATTAAAAAAAATACCTGGTCAGTTTCCGTTGTGGTTAACTATTTGATATCTGAAATAAAAAGATGCATCCCCTTAGGGTGATCCTGTGGCTGCCGCTTCCCTGGTTGTATCTTTGACTACACGGCAGTTAAAGGCTGTATGGCTTCTGACTGGCACCCCGAACAAAGATATTGGCAAAATAGGGAGACCACCAACATAGGGCTGAATGACTTGGTTGGTAGAGCGCCGGAACGTTAT
Organism: Leptasterias polaris; assembly: GCA_037783415.1. Lineage (NCBI taxonomy): Eukaryota > Metazoa > Echinodermata > Asteroidea > Forcipulatida > Asteriidae > Leptasterias > Leptasterias polaris. The sequence goes on from JAZGTN010000192.1 coordinate 1,468,988, forward strand.
TCCGGTGGTCAGTGGTTCAAATCCTGCTCTAGTCAATTTTTCTTTGTTAAACCACAAATCAAAACTAGTTTGTCACACCAGTCTCATTGGTTGTTTCTCTCAGGATTTCCTGTAACTTGTTTGCATTGTTGGAGTCTCCCTTTAAGCTAATCATGTCATCAGCCTCCTATCATCCATCCATCCTCCCTCAGCCTTCTTCCTCCCCCATATTCCCTCTGTTAGTCCTTGGATAGCCACGAAAGAAAGAGAAAAAAAACCACCTCATTTTGGGCCCAGGATATTGGCACCCCGCTGCCTCTGTGGAAGAAAGAATAGCATGGCCACTCTCCCCAGAGGGGAAATATGCTCTTCATTCAAGTCCCTTCTTACTTTTTCCCCAACCAGCCCTGTCATCTATCACGTTCTAATTATCTTGTCACCATTTTCCCCCCTTCTATTTTTTTCTTCTTCTTCCTGCGCCCCATTCTGCCAATGTCAGTCCACTCTCTACAATTTATTTTCACAGCTCACTGTTCGTGTCTACCTTTTTTTCTCCCGTAATTTTGTTGATTCAAGTAATTGAAACGGGGAAGTTGAGATTGGAGTTGATTTGAAGAAGTCACATACAAGTTAAAGTGCTTTTTTGTTTGGGAGTCCTTATCCAATGGGACACAAATTCAAAAAGAAAGGTCTCACTGTCACCTGGAGACAGTTTTTTGGAGGACGTTTGTTTCAGGACATCTGTCAAAACATAACCTGTTGTGAAATCTAATTATTCTTCACACAATTAAATACTTAATTTATTAAGTAACCTTCTTTCTCATGCATAGCCAAATAAATATGAACATATGTGTTTGCTGAATCCACATGCCTCTCTATAGATAGGTTGCAGTATGACGTAAATCGGCCATCTTTACGGGCAGTTTGGAACACACAGTCCCGCGTTACGCGTGAGAACGGCGTGCAGCACGCGCACATTTCACAAAACTCATTGCGTGATTGGTTAGTGAACGACGCGGCTGCGTTAATAATTAGAGCGCTTGACGCGCCTGCATGCCAAAATGCGATTTGCCCGTAAAGATGGCGTCTACTGGGAACTATCTATAGAGAAGGAACCCTAGGCCTTTATCGTTGATTTAATCAGTCAATTTGAGAATGGTCTCTGAAGCGATGCCACTCTGACCTTATCGTTTGGCAAATGAGCATTAAACATTCATTAAGGTATCGCTCAAAGATGACTGTCGACTGTTAACGCATCGGTACTCTCGGCCACAAGTTTATATCTCGGTTACCATGGCGCTGCATGTGCATCATAATCTTCAGGGTCAGGTTCGGTCAAGCGTTACTCTGGTGATGATTACATTTTGGCTCTAACTGAGGAGAGCGTTCAGACAACAGAGGGGCTCTTGGCAGCAAGCAAACCCTGAAATTGCTCTGTATAGTCGGTTATTAATAGCGAAGGGGATGCATCGTGGAGAGCCTCAGAAGCAAGCTGATTTGAAATTGAGTAAGTTTACCGAAGTGCTTGCCATCTTTTGGGAAATTGCCCTCAGTCAATTAATTGAGATTTGTGTACACTATGGCGGTCGTAGGTGGCCTACTTAAAACCGCATTCACAATCACATTGGTTTAATTGGTTTAATCACATTCACATTGTTTAACTTGTTAAGTGGGACTTGATCATTTAGTGTCCTTGCGGGAGGTGTTTTAAGTTACCGAGCCTGTTATATTTCTGCGCTGGAATTGCCTGCTTTAATAATAATAATACCAACATTTGTGAAGTGCTTACAACAAAAGGTCTCTATGTGCTGTACAAATTATTAGAGAAACAAGACCAATTGAGTCAATTAAAAAAAATATTAAAAAAAATTACAGGCTAAATGGAGTCATGTTAACTTAACACTGTTAACTCAATAGGCCTCAATGTGAACACTTTGCAATGGGGCCTTACGAGGTCATTTCAGTAGGGCGCCCTCGGCTAGAGGTCAATAGAAGGTTGCTCATTGGCTCAAGCTACATTGGTGCAAGTACAAGATGTGCATTTTCCATTGTTTGATCACCATTTTACCTCTAAGATGGCAGCACGATGACAGTCATTTGAATCACTACTTAATTTTTGTGAAAAATTAGGATTTGATTGGTTGAGTTTTATTCATCTCTTTTAAGTTAAGGTGAATAATCCACATGTGAACAATTGTAACTTAATGTTAAGTGTTAACAATGCCTTCGGATGAGCTTATCCCACTCTAAATTCAAACGCACACTCTGCTTTATGTAGCTCATTATTTTTTCAACAAGTAGACACTGTATTCAACTTTCACATGTGACTTTCATTGTATCTTTCTTGATAAGTTTGCCTTTACATATAAATCATTATTACATTGACAAAAAACAAATGATGACCCTAGTTGAAAAAAAGTCTTTGGGAACTTCAAGCGTAACAACATCAAAATGATAACCAAATTTAATGTCTGTTTTTTATCATTTTATTTGAATGGATGAGCTTTGTAATTATATTAAGTGATTTCATTGTAGAAACATGCCAATAAACTGTTTTTTCTTCTGTGGTTTTTGGTCTTCTGAGAATTGCATTTGGGTATTTGCTCAGTTGAAACATTACAGTTTTTAGTTTCACTCTGTCTTTGTCTGATCGAAAACCTACACAACGTAAATTCTGTATTTCGTATACATGCCCCTTTAAAAAGCCACCATTGCAACTTAACCGCAGAGCAAGGTTTAATGCCTCCACTTCATGTACGATTGTCCGGAATTTAATCAAATTTCAGGGTTTCTGTTTCAAGCCGCGTTGATTTTCAACCTCTCAATGGTTCTCGCATCGCTTAAATTGGAACCAATCTTTGTGCCTTTTTCTTGAAAATGCCTCGGAGGGTCTTTGATTTTGCAGTCTCCTCCAACTCACCCAAAGGCGACTCCCTTTTATTTATTTCTTTCCAGTTCCTGCAATAATCCACCACTTTGCCCGACCACACTGAATAAAATCGGCACAGGCCTTTTGAGAGGGTATTTTTGCCTGCCTTGCTACTTAGGTAATATTAATAAATGGACGACTTTCGTCAGAATCGTCGAGGAGAGTGTTTGTTTAAGATGGATGAACTAGATCCTACAGGGGGGGATGGATAAAAAAGAACGGAAAACAAGAACCCTCACGGGAATTTTAAAAATATATACATAAGCAATGCTATTGTTTTTATTGATTTAAAGATATTCCAGAATGCCTTTGGCAGTTATGCCTGTTTATGGGTTGATTGGATGCTTTTGTCCGATGGCTGGGGGGTGTTTTATTGTACAACGTGTGTAAAGATATTTAATAAAGACCGCTTAATTAGTATGGGATCTCAGAGCAGCATAACAGAAAATGGACTGTATACCGAACTGACTCGCTCAATTGCCATTGAGAATGGAAAATCATTACATCCTCCCATGAGTTATCTATTGACAGGGCCCCATTATGGTGATATGAAGAATGATAACTCTGCAAAATTTGAAGAAAAAACCGGGGAAAAAACCTCATAGGTTATACCACATTCTGCTTCAAGGATTTACCATCAACAATGGGTCAATACTGCACAAAGTAAACCTTTGAGGCACATGTGCCAATCACCAATCAATTAAAGTGCTGAAATAACTTGATGTCAGGTTGTGATAAGAGGATAAAGGACAGAGGATGAGAATGATGTTGGTGGGGGGGGGGGGGGGGGGGGGGGGGAGTTGCAGCAGTTTATTAGTTTGTTTGTTTGGTTTATTTCCATTTGCACAACTTACTTGAAAAGACATTTACTAACAGGGTTAAAAATGTTGATGGATATGTTAACAGGTACAAATGGAGGTATAACCCTTCTGTAGTGGAGTACCCAGACTGCGATTGGTTCATTGTATTAAAACCAGGGTTCTGCCCACGGTGGTCGGTGCCGGAAAACCCGACCGGCACTCATGATTCCCCGACCGGCACTCGCAAAAAATTTTCTTTTTCCGACCACCACACATTTTCCCTTTTTTCCCCCCAATTCCTTCAAAATATTTTGAACAACGTGTAAAACAAATTATTTACCAGTAAACAGTTTTATCCAAAGTTTCGAGTAGCCTACTTCTTTGGTTTGAGTCTATTTTAATGATCCAGGATCAAGCATTCCTCCCGCCTGTACGATGTACAATATATCCAACGCACGAAACCCGCATTGATTTTGCAATGGTTTCCAGTCACGCTGATTATAGCTTTACGCTTTGGAATAACATGATACCAGTTTCATCATGTTGCGAACCCTATTCTCAGCGTTTAATACAACGGAAATGAACTGCAGAGTAAGCACCATGCTATAGATGCTGTAAATTGTTTTCCCATGGCGGTAAAGGCGTGCGCGCACTGAGGGCCTATTCAAGGCACAGCTGCAGGGCGCACGTGTGTAACCACTCCGTGCACGATCGAAAGGAAATTGACTTGACTGTACTAGGGAAAAAAAAATTCCGGCACTAAACAAATCCTGGGCAGAACCCTGTAAAACTGAACTAATTTTCATGTGAAAAATGCATGAAAATAATAACAGACAATATACTATCCCTAGGTCAACTAATTATATAATTTTAAAAAAGATAACGAAAAATGAAGTATTAATGCCTTGCTGATTTAGAACACGAATGACATGATAAGTTAGTGCAAAGAAAACTTTTATACTTGTCCAAATAAAGCTCTATTAAGATGATTAAGGAAAAGCTTCCTAGATAAATTCTGGTAAATTCATTTCTCAGTGTTGCCCTATATGTCACTGCCAAGTTATAACCAAACTAGTGACAGATCATTGATGCTCTGATGGCAACTCTTTTCTCCAATAGCACTAGAAACCAAGATGGTATTTTGGGCACGTATTAACGCAGGTGGACCTAACAGATGCCTTTGCCCGTTGCTGGAAGAGGGTCGGGATTAACGGGATTATCTTAGTTGGATGCCAGGACAGTGTGTTTACTTAAGGATCCTCCAAAAGTATGTGTGAAACCAGCAAGATTTTTTAAAGGGCTGGACACGTCATGACCCCCAACTTTATCCTGATGCTTGAAAGGTTACTACCACAACATCCAAGGTTTTTTATATTAAAAAAAAGAAATCTGTGCATTTCCCAATAATTTGTACATCTAAGTGACTTCTTTACATGTCCTTCTATTGTCTAGGATTATTTGAGTACTTAAGCTACCCAGCAATTGATTTATTTCCCTAACATCTAAGTTTTTAAGGGCGTGGCAACACCCCTGACTTTATCCGGACGCTTGAAGGGTCCAATATTTACTACCACACAATCCAAGATATATTTTGAAAAAGGGTCCCTTAAGAAAACAAAACCTCTGACAACTGAAACACCCCCCTTAGGTATGTGGAACGGTCCACTATAGGATATCAAGGAATTTGACTCCCCATCCCCAGTCATTACACTACAGAGAAATGGCTTAATTGGTCATTATAGGGCTAAGTTTGAATGAGCAGGAGAAACACATTTCACATGCTGTCAAAATCCCAAAGCACACACTTTGCTGTCACTGCTGGGTTATCAACCACAAAGTAGCGTGTACAAAGCAAACCATCTACATACAGTACTCCATGACCACACAAACCCCGAGTTCACAAGAATAACTAGAAAACACATGAGCTGTATTTGAGCAAATACGGATCTCTGCCCATATAGACAACATATAGATGCGGTGTTGGTGAGATTTCCTCGATCCAGTTGGCAGATGCAGAAGTTGACTAAAAAGCCGACAACAGACGACAGTGTGAGCTGCAACTTGCATATGTTAAACAAGTTGTCAGTTGTTGTCGCCAGTTGTCGGTTGTTTTAAGTACGGCCCGACATTTGGGTACCATTTTTTTTTCCAATTGTGGCCGTTTACAAAACCACGACTTGAGCTTGCGCTCCCACTTGGGCTCCGGCTTGGGCTCTGTCTGCCTGTTTGAAGCCCCGTACAGCGGAAAGCACGCGTATAACTGACGGAGCCTAAGCCCAAGCCCAAGCCCATGGCCAGGCCGTGGTTTCGCAAACGGCCTGACTGAAGAAGGAGAAGAAGAAGAAGAATATCCAGCACAAGGACAATATCTCTGCCGTTGCACGGGCAGAGATAATCAAGACATCTTCCACTCCCATCCCACGCCCAGATTAATTTCCAGGCAAACAAACAGACATTGTTTAATGAGCCAGTCAATCAGTACATGCGTGAAATAGCAAACACGTCAAAAAAGTACATCCTGAGGAACAATTGTTTTATGCATCTACATGTAGACCTATGCTCTACCATCTTTTAACCAAATTTAATAAGAGTGTGCGACTGAATAGGGTACTTTCGACAATGAAAACAGTTCAATATGAAAAGAAATTAGAAACAGATGCCAATTTATATTTATATGTACCGTAATCTTCGGAATATAGGCCACGGCTTAAATACATTGATTTTGGCCCTTTTCAACATTTCGGCCCTTTTCAACATTTCGGCGGCTTATAATAGGCCTATGCCGGGCGGCTTAAACAATGAGTAAAATGACGCATAAATCTTGTTTTGAAAAAGATCGTTTGTAAAATATTTCTGAAACGAAACAATTTTCTGAACCGAAAAAAAACCAAACCAAAACAAAACATGGCCTGTGTGATGTGATGGTTTTGACAAAATGTTGTTGAAAATCCCAGCTCATCTTTCGAGCTGAGGGGTCTTGAAACTTACGCCCAACCCACCGTGCTTGCTTCGAATATGACTTTCGCTGGTGACCGCTTGCTTGTACCATGGAGGTCTGTTTCTACCTCCATGCTTGTACCGTACTTAATGTCGTGAAGAAGCAGGTGACCAGTGTGGTATCGCCATGCAGTCGTTTATTAACGTTGTTAAAACTGTTTCCATAAATGTCACATGAACGTGCGATCCCGAGTTGATCACGAATCTCCGTTCTAACTAGCGTTAGCCATACAGTTGTTCAGTTGTTCTAGCCATGGTTGTCTTTCTTCATAACCGCTGCACAGGCCGCATACTATTTTGCCGAATGACGTAATGCTTCTCAGCACTGCCATCCCATAGTATTCATCACCTCGATCCCGCGGAAGTGCTTGCATGCTCCTAGTAGTTGCTATACTTTATTGTAAGGGGATGAAGAAACGTGGGAGCGAAGGTGCAAGGGAAATTCCCTTAGTGAGAAATCGACCGCGTGTTCGGGGAAACGTCACGTGGACGTTAAAAATCGAGGGGGAAGCTTCAGAGCGCGCAACGTTCGGGGCAGGTCGATCGGCACATAGAGCAAGATCGGCACACTTCCTCCTGTAAGACGTTCTGTTTTCATGGAATATGGATATTAAATTCAGTGATTTTACCTCAGCAGTTTATCAATACAGTCAAGTCTTGTTTGTTTAAAATTGCTCACTTCCTCCCTGCGATAAAACCGTCTTTCCGCGTTCGAAAAAAATTAACGGCGATACTTACCCGACGATATAAATTATCGCCATTCAAAATACGAAAAGAAAATAGACCCACTTAACTGCAGACCATTCTAATAAAATGATTTAAATAACGACCGATGGTTTTAATTTCAGTACATTTTGAACTTAAATGCAACGCAAGACGCACTTTGTGGCGATGTACAATGACTGTCGTGCGTGCCGCCCGCTAGTCACTATACGATCACCACAGAGGACTAGTAAAACAGTGCACATCCGACTATGGATACTAAAAATGCGCCTTGCTGACGTTCGAGGGCTAGTGCAGCGGTTTAAAAGACGAATTATTTTTCACTCTTAGAATTATTACTTCCCGATGTTTTATTTTATAAAATAAGTTGAAAGAATAAATTTGCCTTAAACGTGCGCTTTTTTGTCAAGGACAGTCCTATTTTAACCGGCAGTTGCATGACGACTTTATCTATACACAATATTAATGCGCACGCACGGCGCAGCCGGCGGAAAGAAAATCTACACAAACAATTAACCGTTCTCTGCCATTCCTTGATGGATTTCTACCATTTAAAAAAGAAAACCAAATAACTTTTTACAATTCTAATTATTTTAAATATAATATCACTCAATATCCTAGTGTTCCATTGAAATAAGTCCACATAGATTCCTTCAGGCAGGATGGCTTTCACACCTTTGTCAAACACTTATCGGATTAGTGGTGATAACAATCGTAATCCCCTGGACTCCCAGCTGATTTTCTCCTTTTAAAACCCTCCAAAAGTATGCGTCCCGACCCGACCTTATACAAGGTTTGGTCGGGTCGGCTTTTAGAGGGCTGGACACGTAATGGTTGCTACACCCTTAAGGGTTAACTTAAGGCAGTCTTGCTACTTTTAGTAACCCGTAACTCATTTCTATATCAGCTTTCTCCTGAGGATGATCAGAGCATATTGATTGAAACGTTGAGATTTGTTTACATCAAAGCTTCTTTTTTTAAACCACCAGTCTTTAGAGAAATATTTCATATACATGGTGTCTCCTCAAACCTTACTAGATTGTATCTCCACCATGCAAAGTTTCAAATCCTACTCATGTGCATGGTGTTACTGCAAACCTTACTAGATTGTATCTCCACCATGCAAAGTTTCAAATCCTACTCATGTGCATGGTGTTACTGCAAATCTTACTAGATTGTATCTCCACCATGCAAAGTTTCAAATCCTACTCATGTACATGGTGTTACTGCAAACCTTACTAGATTGTATCTCCACCATGCAAAGTTTCAAATCCTACTCATGTACATGGTGTTACTGCAAACCTTACTAGATTGTATCTCCACCATGCAAAGTTTCAAATCCTACTCATGTACATGGTGTTACCCCAAACCTTAATAGATTGTATCTCCACCATGCAAAGTTTCAAATCCTACTCATGTACATGGTGTTACTGTTACTGTAAACCATACTAGATTGTATCTCCACTTTGCAAAGTTTCAAAATTCTTCCCAGCTCCATCAGTATTGCCACACAGTAGTATGCATGAAGAACTCTAATTTTTGATGTGCATAAGGAATTGATGTACATGTACTTGTACACTTGTGTCTCCACTCTCCACCGAGTTTTCTAATTTGGGTTCAATGACTGAATTTTTTTGTCGTTAACCTCACTCATTTCATCAGTGAAAAACAGTAATTTGGAAACCAATCCACCTGTCTCCAATAACTCTATTACGAAACCATGGAGGAGACATTTAGCAGTGACAATTTCATCCCAAGAGTTACGAACATCGTTGAGAACGAACATGTTACCGGCACATGGTTGATGTTTTTATCTGTACCACATCCACAGATCTGTGTTATTTGTTTGGTGGGAACACAAATTACGTGTCATCCATTATTTTGCATTAATATTTACTGCTGTAACACTCCCAAAATTTAATATTGGACAGGGTCCGTTCAATATGGATAATTATTGGACGCTTTGCAGCATTAATTCAAAAATAATCATTCCCCTACCTGTCACGGCAAGGCTTCAAAAGTTTCTGTAGACTCCAAGATGTTCCAGTGGAAGTGCCCTTTGCTAAGTGAAAATGGCCTTGCCCTCGCTACAGCTCTAAGTTGAAATTCCAGGCCTGATTTATGAAATAAATCATAGAGGGATCACTCCTCTGCCTCTGTGTTGTGGCTAAGCTGGGCCCAATTTCATGGCTCTGCTTACCGCCGAATTCTGCACTTGCGATAACCATTCTTCGCTTACTGAGCAAGCGCCGAATTTCTGTGCTCGCTGTGTAAGCGTAGAATGCCTAGTAGCGTGGACTTCGCAAGCGCACAAGCAAAAATTCCCTGCTAACCTGTGAAATATATATGCTTGAAGTAAGCGCGGAATTCCCTGCTTCCGTAAGCGCTGATTCTTTGTTACGTTAAGCAGAGCCATGAAATTTGGCCCTGTATAGTTCACCGTACCTGAGTTCCGGTGTTGTCAGCAGCAGAGTGTGGGTTCAAATCCCGATCATGACACTTGTGCTCTTGAGCAAGGCACTTAACATAATTGCTTCGTAACAAAAATTGAAAGGTAGTGCATTCTGCTCTACCAGCCAGGCTCCTAGTGGATGATACCCATGCCTACATCCTTAATGAATGTGAAGGGGGTAACCCTGTTTCAGCCCCAGGAGTAGGTGGCAACATACCGCTGATCACAGTTGATTTGGGTCGATAGCCCAAATCAATTATGTGCAGCCTTCAACTTGAAGGAGCCGTTCGTGGCCTCGTGATGTTAGGCGATTTCTCATAAAAAAAGGAAGGAAAATAAAGGGGGGAAAAAGGCAACCTGATAGATACAAGTGCATGACATCTAGTCCACTCACACTGCACCAACAGCAAGGACATCCGATGACTGCATGGTTTCACAAATAAATGATATTTGTCATTTGTAACTCAATTATGGACAACTCAGAAGTCATGATATAGCAGGGTGGATGTAAATCAATCTGGCGCCAGTTGCAGTCTATAACTGCTGTGTTGACTACTTTTTTCTTCTTTTAATCAAGTTGATTTGTGGCAGTTCCAGGTTCAATTTACCAATGTGGTTGTAGTATGATATACCTTTAGCAAGTTTAATGATTGACTGTGCATGCAGTGTGTCATATTAATCTAATTTAATTGAATTTAATCTAATTTAATCTATGTCAATGTTTTCCAGATAGACCTGAGCAAATCAACGCACTTTTTACGCAAAATCTGACTTTTTTAAGTTCACAGGGAAACAAGTTTTTGCATCATTTTTTATTTATTTATAGAAAACCTTGATGTAGGACCATGGGCCGATTTTATGTGTGTCTGCACATTGCACAGTGCTGGATGCAAGTGCCACGATCGGAACTTGAACCCACACTCTTCTGATTACAAACACCAGAGCTTCAGTCCGGTGCTCTTAACTGCTCAGCCACGGCACGCCAAAAGTAATAGTGATGTAACTGCAGTTGTCAAATTATTATTGCACCCGTGGATTGAGGAAATCACAGCAAAAACAACATAACACAGAAGTTTGTTCTTATTTTTAAAACAAATTGTACAAATAATTAATGTGATTGTTTCTTTTCTCTTTGTGGTTTATGCAGGATATTGTGCTGAAACTGGGAGGTGTAGCAAGTTGGGACCAGCTACGTGAAGCCATTAGAGATGCTGTTGGTATCACGCTAGATAACACAGTAAGTCATAACACGCCATGTCTGCACCTTCCACTATTTGCTTCGCTGCCGGCGTAGAGGGCGAATGATTAAATATCAGTCGCGATTCTGGCAAGACCGCAGCTGGGTGCTCGATAGATCTGTCTCCGGGTTACACAGGATCTCCGGGAAGTTAGAGGGTTTTGGCGGTCAGTTTTAAATAACACGTTGGTGAGATATCCTTTTGCTATTTCCGCTTTTAACGGGGTCTATCAGGATAAAGGTATGTTCAGTTCTACTGCCTTAATTATGTTGTCTTAGATAAGAAGAGCATTGTGGATGATGTGAATCAAGGCGCCATTTAATAACGAATGCACAAATTTATGGGTACGTAGAAACTTGGAATGAGAGACCGGCTAGTCCGTATGTTTAGTTTATCTCGTATAATAGTTGGTTATGATTCCGGTAATGGAGATCCTATAGACGCCTTCATGTTAATGCAGGGCGTTTGGTATTGCATAGCATCGACATCGCCTTCCACACGCAGGCCATACTCAACAATCGTGATAAAAGGCCACAAAGGCCGCCTTTCAATATCCCTAGGTACCCTTCATTGCACGAAGAGAGGCCTGGCACCCTAGATTTTCATGTAAGATTTAGTCCTTATGTTGGACACCTATGTTTTCATATTAATTTCCTTGGTGCAGATCGAGTATCGGCATTGTCATACCTAAAATCAACGCAACCCAACCACATCATTTCCATCCACGATGGGCGGGGAAGCGTTTTGCTAGTGTAGAGAAAGGCACAAGCCTTTGTCCAGTCACAAAGAGGTTATGGAACATAGAATGATTTAACAAAACCTCATCAGTGTGAAGCCCGAAGGGCGTTTGAAAGGCTAAATTATTGCATGTACAGAGAGGTAGTTGGACCTGTTGGAAAATAATTTATTTACCAACATATGTTATATGGTAAACACAGAGCGTTTAGGCTATTACTAGATATCTCTTATATGTGCTTGGAGCTGTTGGAAAGCTCACACAGTATTTGCTATTAGTTGCACGATGTGGCGCTCTTTATGTGCTGGGAGGTATCATAAAAATACAACGACCTACCAAGTAGCATAATTAGCATGATATTTGCAAAGCTAAGAAGGGCACAGGGTGTTTATTTGCAGAGTAATATTGGAAACAAAATGATTTACTCAGAACATGAATAGTGTGATACATGCAGAGCGTGGTAAGGGCGCAATATTGTTTATGTAAAGGGGGACAATGGAAATGGTATAATTCAAGGATTTTCCAAAGAGCAGGTTTAAGCATAGAGAAAGGACCACGTTTTAGGGTGACATCTGCGGGAAAGTGGGCTTTTAAGTCATTTATGTGCCTAGGAATTTAAGTATAAACTAAATAACATGATTTGCCAATGGCATACTAAAATAGGATACCTGCAGAGCGTGGAAAGGGGGCTCAAGGTTGTTTATGTTAATAAGGGTATAATTTGGCAAAATGCATGATAATGGGATGGACAAACAAATAATAATAATAAAAGCAAAAAAGTAATAATAGTAAATAATAGTAAACACATGGTGATGCATGCAGACCAAAAGTGGCTCAAGATTGTGTTACGTAGCGATAGAGGTACAGGGTATACAATGTTTTGAAGAAAAAAAAGAAAAAAAGAAAAACAAAAAATGATTATGCTGGCACCTGCAGAGCGATAGAAGGCTCAAGGTGATTTACGTAGCGAGAATTTGGGTATACAATGTTTTGATAAAGAACCTGATTATGATGGCACCTGCAGAGCGTTTGAAGACTCGAGGTGATTAACGTATTGATAGAGGTATTGGGTATACAATGTTTTGCCTAAGAACCTGATTATGCTGGCACCTGCAGAGCGATAGAAGGCTCAAGGTGATTTACGTAGCGAGAATTTGGGTATATAATAATGTTTTGATAAAGAACCTGATTATGTTGGCACCTGCAGAGCGTTTGAAGGCTCGAGGTGATTAACGTATTGATAGAGGTATTGGGTATACAATGTTTTGCCTAAGAACCTGATTATGCTGGCACCTGCAGAGCGATAGAAGGCTCAAGGTGATTTACGTAGCGAGAATTTGGGTATATAATAATGTTTTGATAAAGAACCTGATTATGTTGGCACCTGCAGAGCGATTGAAGGCTCAAGGTGATTTACGTAGCGAGAATTTGGGTATACAATGTTTTGATAAAGAACCTGATTATGTTGGCACATGCAGAGCGATTGAAGGCTCAATGTGATTAACGTATTGATAGAGGTATTGGGTATACAATGTTTTGCCTAAGAACCTGATTATGCTGGCACCTGCAGAGCGATAAAAGGCTCAAGGTGATATATGTACTGGGGTAGAGGTATGGGAGATGCAATGATTTGACAAAGAACATGTTTATGCTGGCACCTGCAGAGCGACAAAAGGCTCAATGTGATTTGTATACAGGAAGTGGTTTCTTGAGATGCAATGATTTGACAAAGAGCTTGATTATGCTCATACCTGAAGAGCGACAAAAGACTCAAGGTGATGTATGTTCACGGAGAGGCTCTTGAGATGGAATGTTTTGACAAAGAGCATGATTATGCTGGCACCTGAAGAGCGACAAAAGGCTCAAGGTGATTTATATACAGGAAGAGGTTTCTTGAGACGCAATGATTTGACAAAGAGCTTGATTATGCTCATACCTGAAGAGCGACAAAAGGCTCAAGATGATGTATGTTCACGGAGAGGCTCTTGAGATGGAATGTTTTGACAAAGAGCATGATTATGCTGGCACCTGCAGAGCGACAAAAGGCTCAAGGTGATTTATATACAGGAAGAGGTTTCTTGAGATGCAATGATTTGACAAAGAGCTTGATTATGCTCATACCTGAAGAGCGACAAAAGGCTCAAGGTGATGTATGTTCACGGAGAGGCTCTTGAGATGGAATGTTTTGACAAAGAGCATGATTATGCTGGCACCTGCAGAGCGACAAAAGGCTCAAGGTGATTTATATACAGGAAGAGGTTTCTTGAGATGCAATGATTTGACAAAGAGCTTGATTATGCTCATACCTGAAGAGCGTCAAAAGGCTCAAGGTGATGTATGTTCACGGAGAGGCTCTTGAGATGGAATGTTTTGACAAAGAGCATGATTATGCTGGCACCTGAAGAGCGACAAAAGGCTCAAGGTGATTTACGTAGCAAGAGCGGAATCTGGTATACAATGTTTTGACAAAGAATTTGATTATGCTGGCACCTGCAGAGCGATAGAAGGCTTAAGGTGGTTTACGTAGTGAGAAAGGTTCTGGGTATACAATGTTTTGACAAAGAACCTGAATATGTTGGCACATGCAGAGCGACAAAAAGCTCAATGTGATTTACATAGCGAGAGAGGTATTGTGTGTACAATATTTTGACAAAGAACCTGATTATGCTGGCACCTGCAGAGCGATAAAAGGCTCAAAGTGATATATGTACTGAGGGAGAGATATGGGAGATGCATTGATTTGATTATTATGCTGGCACCTGCAGAGCGACAAAAGGCTCAAGGTGATTTTTTTTTTTATGTTCAGGGAGAGGCTTTGGAGATGGAATGTTTTGACAAAGAGCATGATTACGCTGGCACCTGCAGAGCTAAAAGGGCTCAAGGTTGTTTTATGTAGTGAGAGAGGTACTGGGTATACAATGATTTAACAAAGAGCAGGTTTATGGCATCACCTGCAGAATTATATAAATTTCAAGGTAATTTTATGTTAGGGCGAAGTATTGGAATCATCATGTTTTGGGCAAAGAACATGATTAAGGTGTCAGCTGCAGAGCGGAAGAGGGCTCAAACTTAGGTTTTCAAACACAGTGTAGCATCGGAAAATGCAATGTTTCACCAAAGAACCCTTTTGATGCAAGAAGAATTAGATGTCCAAAGTCTAAAAGAAAAAAAAAAAAAAAAAAACACTTGTGGCTTTATTCTCGATGTTGGTAATCTGATACAGGCCAGGGCACAATTCGATACGGAAGTACGTCGAAGAGGATGTGAAGGAAAAAACAGTTGTATGTATAAAACCTCCTGTCGGAATGTACAAAACACGTTGAAACAAAGACTGAAGGCGTGGCAATGTATATTCATAAATCAATTACAGGGGAGGACTCCGTCAAGCGTCCTCGCTTTGCGCGTCAGCATTTGGGTTTACTTGCTCCGCCTTCGGAAGCAAATAAAGGTAGAACAATAGCACCGGGAGGACCACAAGGAACCCTTCGTCAAGCCTTTTGTCAAAATTGGGGTTATGGTGGTCAGCAATCATTCAGTCTTTCCTAATGGGTTCACGGGGGCAAGATCCCGGGGCCCTTGCTTTCGGTACCAAAAGAGAGGTCATCTGACAAGAGGATGCAAAGAAATAATGTTAAAGCAAATTTGCATTTTTTTTGGGGGGGGGGTTTATGGAACTGCAGTAGGGCCACAGTATGTAACAATTTAAAATAAACACAATTTCATATTTGTCGGGCGTCCGCTTTACAGCAATTCCGATTTGGTTATTGGATCGGTTTAGAAGTTGGTTTCAGTTATGTTGCAAGGGCATGTTATTGTGTATTTCTTTGTAGGCATACTCAAAAAATGCATGGGTGTCCTAAGCACGCATATACTTGGGAGCGTTCTTTGGGTCAATATTTCGATCGGGTCAAAGCACAGGCTATGACGAGAAGCAATGTTGCTCGTTCTTGGGTTGATATATCCGGTAAGCCAGCCAGTCCACCTGATGGGTCGGCTCCAAATCCCTTAGACGTGTTGAGTGGGAATTTTCTCCCGGATTTCAAGGCTCCTCGTATCCGGGACCCTTCTTTGTTTGTGGCGGGGGGCCTGACATACAGCGCTGAAGCTTGGGGAGGTGTACTAGCAGAATGTCACGACACTGGACGGCTAGTTGGCAAGTGGCTTGGGCAAGAGGTTGACTTATTCGAATTCTTCCAACACTATCAAGGAACGTACAGGGGGAGGTCCTTTCACTCAGACTTTTCCCCCACCTGTATTTTGCCAATGCCCCGATCTGTAGAGATTTCGTTTCATTTATTAAAATGACAATCGTCAGACAAATCAAGTTAGTCAAGTTGTGTCTCCTAGATGCGTACATGCTTTGTCAATAGAGCCAAGCAAATAATTGATAAAGATGGGTATTTTTCACGCACCGGTGATGCCCAGGGGTACAAGCAAGTAAATATGTTTGAAAGGTCAAAGAAGTTTTGCGGTTTCAAATTGGGCGGGTTCTTTTTCGACATTTTGGTTCAAAGAACTGCTCTTACATTTACACCACCATTGGTTTCTGTCGGTAAACTTGGTTAAAGAATTTGGGCGTTCACACAGATATATGGATAGACGGCCGTTTCATTGGACAAAGTAGCGAGGCCGGGAAGATCACAAGTAGCTCAAAGAGTCATTCTTTATTTGCAGGTTGTTGTCACGGATGAACCGGCTTACACAAGAGCAGCCAGGGCTTTATATGCAGTCTGTTAATATGCAAATGAAACTGGGATACTTCGTAAATCTTAGCAAGAGTCAGTTGCAGCCGTCCTCAAAAATTATTCACCTAGGGCCGGGGATTTTCTCAGGAACCACGTCCTTTTGGATACCTGAAAAGATACCTGGTAGAGTGAGGGAGAGTATTTTGTCAGAGGGGACAGTTCTCCTGAAAGCGATGCAGCGTTTTGTAGGGAAATGTCAAAGCTTGGTGTTGGTTTTCCCTGCGGCTTCATTACAATGTCAGAGAGGGTTGCTCCATTCTGCATCGGCTTGATGACGTCACACCCCTTGCTCTCACAGAACCAGCGCGGGAAGAAATACTGTTTTTTGCGTTTCGTGGATTCCTTTTCAGAACCAGTTCCTTGGAGGCAGGAGAAGCATGTGAGTTTGCTCTTGTGTTCAGATGCATCTGGTTACAGATGGGGAGGCGTAATGGTTCGCCATGCGGGTAAAATCACATTCGGAGATTTGGGGTCGCGCATAGGGGACATATTCTACAAGGAGGCCTTCGCTCTATATTTTGTCTTGTTGTCGGCAATTGGCCACCTGTGGGACCAGAGAGTGAAGGTGCAGGTTGACTCCCAAGGTTTGTATTGGGCATGGACGGGTTTGAAAGCGAGGTCGCTTGCGATAACACAGATTTTGAAGCTCATTATTCGCTCTGACCTTGGAGGCAAATTTCGCATTGCAGCTTGAATGGGTAGCTTCAAGCGGAAACTTGGCTATGATCCATCAAGAGAAATATCATTTGCTGATTCCAGGCTGCCTGTGTCTCTCTCTGGATGTTTATTACGAAAGAGCTTTCCGGATGTGCAGGGTTTACATTTGACCTAATGGCTCTGCCTGCCCTTGAATGTCCCAAAAGGAAACGATGGAAAACCACTGAAATTCTTTTCCAGATACCCAGTTCCAGGGTCTGCAGGGGTTATAATGTATTGCGCAGGAGTGCCCGCGTGGAGAGCTCTTGTATGTATCCCGGCTTTGTGTTGATCCCGGCTGTCATCAGGCTTTTCTGTAAATCGGGAGACGTGACAGTGACTATGGTGGTGCCGAAGCATCCCCACCCGAGATCTTGGTAGCCGAAGTTAAAGTCCTTTCACGGCCAGTCGCTACGCTTGACCGAGCATGGCCAAGTCGGTGCTCTTGAGTACCCGTCACGTCATGGCTATGTCAAATCCACCAGTGCCCTTCCCTCCGAGCTATGGGTTTTTAAGTGTCACTTCACTGGCAGCAGGCAGAATGATGTTTAAAGGGGTTGCCCCCACCCCTACTCGTCCTACTCGTCGCAGATTCCATATTTAGGGGACTGCAGGGTTTTGGCTGGCCTTCGTCCATGAGAATTAGAGCATTGGTGAAAGGAGATTCAAAGATGGATGTCCTGTGCAGAGAGTTGGCTGACGACTTTAGTAGGCGTGACGTCTGCGAGCCCGGAGTGTCAGAGCTATTGAGGGTTTTGGGGTTTTTGGAACAGCTTCGAAACATGTGAATTTGTAATGTCATCAGTATATGTTCAACACGTTTGACTTCTGTCAACCGGGATGTAGCAAATGTCAACACGAAATTGAGGCAACAGTGTGATGAGGCAGGTTGGAATTATTTCTCCAACGACTACATCGGGCAACATGATCTGAGAGATGATGTTCACCTGACGAACTGGGGCTAGCTTAAGTTACATCGGAAGCTCCAAAGGATGTTCAGGGAGGTTTTAAGCCGGCGCGTTGGTGTGTACAAATGGTAGCCAATTGTAGTGGATTCAAGCATTAGTTTTTTAATCGGTTGACAACTTATAGTTCTCTTTCCTGTATTTTGAAGCTCCTTCACGTAACGATGAGGTTTCGTGAGCTGGACGAACGTTCAGACAGGACAGCCTATATTAAACAGAAAAGAAACCTTGTGAGGTATTTTGAAGTTTTTCTGAGGGAGAATCAAGGGACAGGTTACTGCGCCGAAGGTGCGGATGCAGATACAGCAACGCCTAACGATATGGTAGCATTTCTAATTGACAGAGAGGTCAGAGGTAGAACTCCAGTCCATATCATCGGCGGCCCGAATTTGGGAGAGCATGGAGTGTTTGATTGTAAATGCCAGCGGTGCCTTGCGGTGGAAACCGTCGACTCTTACGTTGGGCAACTCAGGGTGCACTTCAATGTGCTGGGCAGGACGCAACCAGTGGCGACAGGGTCAACTCTGGGGAAACCCCTGCTTCTCCTTCCGAGTCCGAAGGTATCTCAAAGCCATCCGTCTAGAACAGGCAGAGGCGCATGTCACTCACCACCAGGCGGTTCCTATATGCTCCAACAAAATAAGACGGTTAGCAGGCGAGATAAAGGAAGCGGCTTCAGAAAGTTGTCAGCAACGCTTCTTTCTTAATACCACGTTTATCCTCTACCGAGAGTTGGCCTTTTTCCTGTGTTTTTGTTGGGCCGGCGACCGTGCAGCTGACTTGAGAGTTGAAGGGAAGGACCTCCTGTTCAACCAAACGATTGGCAAGACTATTCGGGAAAACAGTTCATCACTGATTATCATACCGACGTGAGATGAGGGAGAGATGAATCCAGCAAAGGCAGTTAAAGATAGGGTCGATTTTGCAGCGGAGTCGGGTGTAAATCTAGCAGATGGGTATCTTTTCAGACCCACCACCGTGAACCGGAAATCCATAGCCAACATACTTTTGCCGTAAGTAACCCGTATAACCGTCTGGAAGTCTACTTTGCAGCTTCCGAAGACCCAAACGATCTCAACCTTAGGCCGCACGGAAGCAGAGCCGGAGTGGAAGCAGAGCCGGAGTGGCAGCTACCTTGCGGATTTTGGGGGCAACCGAACAGCAGGTCATGGACCATTGCAGGTGGGCAACTCGGAAGACATTTAAACACTATACCGAGGTCGAGAAGGTTTCACGAATGCGAGGCACAGGGCAAATGCTCCGGGATGCGGTGACAGGGAAAGGCGAGAACCCTCCGGCTTCCGATCTGACGGGTGGTTTTTACCGCGTTCTGAACTCGAACTTCAGGGCTGCTAGGGCTTTTCCGTGTCCAGAGAGTAATGCAATACTTGGTTCACAAAAGCTTCGCATCAAGCCCGCATTTTGTTTCACTTTGTCTCTATGTCTTAATGTGCCTGCTTTCTGGTTTTTGGTAAGGGTTGGGTGAGATATGGGGTAGTTTAACTATAAGGGAGTTTTGTCAGCCTGATCAAGGGGATGGTGCCGGGAGCTCGGAAGGAAAACCCTTTTCGCCCATACCTAAGACAATGTAGAATCTTGAGCACTGTGCGATGGCAGCGATGCAAATAGTTTACTATTTGCTTCGCTGCCGGCGTAGAGGGCGAATGATTAAATATCAGTCGCGATTCTGGTTTGCCCGGTGATGTGTAGGTCGTTTAGTCAGGAGACGTATCGAGTGTTTTATTTATCAGTGTCGGCCAAAAGAAATTCCCATCCCGCCCTCCCCAGATGGTAACCGTCGTCACGGGGCTTGGGATTCTACTAAAAACCATTTTCGCCCATACCTAAGACAATGTAGAATCTTGAGCACTGTGCGATGGCAGCGATGCAAATAGTTTACTAACTGACTGGCTGTCTTCGTGCATTAAGTAAATAACTTCTGATGGCAACGCATAATTGTATAGCACTTGCAAAAGTATTACGATCAATTCAGAGATAACTCAATTTCACAATCTTTCCACATTACTTCTATTGACCTAATTCACCAGACTTCTTCATCACAATAATCTTGGTTGGCCATCTCGGGAGTCAGTGTCCCTGTGTGTTGTGACATTGCAGGGTTTGAATTAAACACTGGACCGCAGGCCAGTTTTTTCGACTTCAGTTTGATAAATATACTGTTGATTATTGAAGAATTCTTACTTGTGATACAAATGAGACAAATCTTCTCTTAGTGTTTTTTGCAAGTTCAAAAAGTTCAATTGTTAAACAGTGGCACTTGTTCTTATTTCAATTCTGGTCTTGTACACAAAATTCTAGTCCAGTAAATGCTTCATTACAATAAGTTGACGGACATCCTTCATAGTAATCGTCAACATTAAATAACTCACCGAAATATGTACACAGACAAATATAGGCCAAATGTTATACACTGTTTTGTGTGAAACCAATACTCCTAAAAGAAAAACCTACTGAAAACTAACTGTTTCCCATGAAAATTCATATTGTGTACTTACTGTACAAGCCAAAAAGTGTTGTTTTGGGAAATTGTTTACACATGTACCCGTCGACTTCAAAACGACAACTTTTGCACTCAAGCAAACTGAGCTCTGTCACACGACCGTTCACAATTCACACATTCGTGGAGGCCGATCTGCTCCACCCACAGCGCCCCACAGTGAGCGGTCTATTTGCTGTTTAATCACTAGTTCATTCACAGTAACTGCACAGTTAGTTACTGTAAACCCTAATGAATATTCGAGCCAAGTTTTAAAGAAATTGACGTAACTTTACTGTACGTACCTAACCAATATTCATAGACTGTGTATTCATCAACCAGAAAATGGTTTCCATATTGAAATTTATATAGGATTAAAACAATCGATTGGTTCCATCGATACGTTAAAGCGAGCGGACAGCCACTCACAAACAGTACACATGGCATGGTATTTTGGCTGGTAACCCTTTTTTGTCAAGCAACATTTTGTGCTTTTCAGAATGTTTGCCATACTGCCTTGTCCATATGCCATGGAAGAGAAGTTTGTTATAAACTAATTAACAATAAATCCATTCATAGCTCTTTATACCTGTTATTGAAATAGTGAGCACTTTGAGACACCCGTCGGGTGTAATTAAAGGCTTTGTAAAAAGCCTCACACACAGATCCTTGTAATTTGATTGGTGGAACTCACGTCACGTGTCATCCTTTATTTTACCATGTATGCTGCCGCGACGCTCCAAAATTAAATATAGGAGTCCTATATGGATATATTGTTGGGCGCTTCCCTGCCTCGTTTCCAAAGTAATCGTTTCCTAGCCCATTTATCCAAACGAGGCAGGGTTTTGTCATGGCGTACAAGGTTGGGGTCTACATGGAGCCGTCCACGTTGTTGAGGGTTTTTTCACAGAACTTTGAGAATGTGGGGTGGACGACTTTCCGTACTTTGAGAATGTGGGGTGGACGACTTTCCGTACTTTGAGAATGTGGGGTGGATGACTTTCCGTGTCTATTTTGTGTTTATTGTAAAATTCAAATGTCAAGGATCTATTTGTGAGTTATATACATGTACATTGTAGAACAAATATTGAATGCATTTTCGTTCATGCATTGTTGCAGGATGTAATCACTCAGTGAAATCTGGCTTTTCCATGTCAAGAGGCGATTATATTCTGTGACAGTGCACTCGAATGCATCCAATATTTGTACAATATCAATCCAATAACACCAGCCTCCATAGTAACTGCCTAGCAATGGCACATTTGGGTAACAACACATTGGACTCCGCTGCCTTGGGGAAAACACATAAGGCGGACATACTCTATGGATACACTTTGTTTCATTGACATTAACAATCACAGAAAAAAGTGTGGCAGATTTTATTTTGCAATAAATTTTGTTTTGGTCAAGCAAACTGGACTCAAGCTCTGGTGTTTCTGTTCAGCAGAGTGTGGGTTCGAGTCCTGGTCTTGACACTTCTGTCCTTAAGCAAGACACTTAACCATTATTGCTTTGTCCTTTAGATGGGACATAAAGCTGTAGGTCCCATTCGTTGTGTAATGCACGTAAAAGAACCCAGTTACACTTATCGCTAAGAGAAGGGGTTTGCTGCAGTGTTTGTGGCAGTGGCTGCTGAATGCACTGCAACACCTTGTAAACTCTTATAAGGTGCTACCTAAATCGGTCTCATACTTCAAAAAAGTTCAAAAACCTGTCTTAAAATGTTTCTGTTCATTCAATTGCCTTGAGTACCTCATTGGTAATAACTTGCGCTATATAAGAATATCTATTTTATTATCTGTTATAATATCTGCAGAGGTTGGACAGGACATCATTTGGCAAAGCTTGACAGATCAGTGTATTATTACCAAGGGCCCAGCAATGCCCCACTTAATTGCACTATCCCAGTGAAACTTGACATACCCAATCAGGATAATATTCACGGACTATCAGATGATGAAACGACACCCGATATGATTATCTGGGAAAAAGCTGTGGTAGCACTTGACCATTTGGAGTATTAACCGTGTACCTGCGCGTGCTCATTACAAAACACTCGACAACGTACAAACATCCAGTACTGTGCTCTCTGAGAGTGGTTCATCAAACATCCACACTGTGTGATACTTTACTGCCTTGAATAACATTCAGAGTTGATTGCCACACCACATGGTTATTAAGTTAAACTTTAAAGTCACGGCCGGACAAAAAAACAGTAGAGTAAAAAAACAACACAGCAAATGACAAGCCACAAATGCTTTTGAGAAATCAAAGCTTTCTGACATTTTCTGGGGGCATAATTAAACCTTTCATTACCTTCCCAAGGGCATTTACTCAAAAACATACACAGGAGATTTTGGAATGTTCTTGCTTGAGGGATCGTTAGAGTTATTCCTTCCCCCCCCCCCCCCCCCCCCCCCCCCCCCCCCCCCCCCCCCCCCCCCCCCCCCCCCCCCGTCTTACTCGTTTTTTTGAGTTGTGTTTGGTCTTGGGAATGAGGCTGCGGGATAGTTCATGAGAACGTTTCATGGGTGTATTTTTTTGCTCTCGCAGTTTGATATGATACCTTTGGAATGTAATTAACTCAGAGGGAGGACGGCCATGATGAAGATGCTGCTAACAAGCCTCGATTTTCACTTTCTATAAATATCGATTTGGAAATCAAAAGAAATTCCTCAGGGCCCAATTACATGGAGCTGCTTAAGCACAAAACGTGGCTTAGCACAATACAATTATGCTTACCAGAATATGGTTACCAGTCAAACTACCATGTCACATGTACAATTTGTGACTGGTATTTGTCTCGTTTCTGCTTAGCAGACATTTTTTAAGCATCTGCCTGGGGTATTAATCATTAAGGTCTGAGCTGTTGTGGGTTCAGCTGGATTGTACAACACTATATGCAAGTAAGTGTAGAGTCAATGTTATACAAATAATGAATGCATATATGTAGGAGTGCATTATTGCAGAATATAATCATGAGGTGAAATCTGGACTATTCCATTTCACAAGGCCAAGCAATTCTGTCTGAATCAGTGTCATCTTCAGGATTACTATGAATGTTATGCAATACATGTATTAAAAGCTGATAGAGTTTATACAAATAATGGATGTACATGTATACGAGTGGATATATTGGATACATATAACGCACAAACAAAGTGCATTCAATATCTGTTTTATTTAATCACACATCGATCCTTGTCGTTTGAAAAATGTTTCCACAATAAATACAAATTAGACACCGAAGTTCATCCACACCAATCTCTGAAAATCTCAAAACAAACTTTCTAAATAACATGGACGACTCCATGTAGACACCAACCTTGTCCGCCGTGACACGACCTTGCCTCGATTGGACAAAGGGGCAAGAAAGATTGTTTCGGGATGGACGCTGAGAACTAAGTATCGAAAACCGATATACAACGTCCTATATTTTCCCCCATATACAACGGTTACGACGGCCCAATGACAGTAAATACATGGCAAAATGAGGGATGACACGTGACGCCTGTTCCACCAATCAAATAACAAGCATCTCTGTGGTAGTTATAAAATACAACAACTAAAAGTAAATACTTATAAGGTTAATTTTCTTGTTCATTCATATTGAGTGAATGCCAAATAGAAACACGTACTGTGAAAACAGAACAACGCCTTCTCTTCTTCCCATGTGACAAAAATGCATCCATATCAGACTGGTTTTGAACTTGTGTCTCCCCCTTAATCTAAAAATGTTAAAATCCCACACAAAACACTGAATTCTCAAGTTTGAACCCAGAACTTGTTTTTATTCTATTTTTATTTCCTCGATTGATCAGACTTTGGGTCTTCCTCCTCTGTCCACAGGTTGACTTGGTGGTGTATTTGCTAGACAGTACCTCAGGAAAGTTGGTCAGTCAGGATGGTCTAGCTGGAATCGTTCACACACTGCCCAAAGCAGGATTAGCAGGGTAAGTTAGAACCACTCACTCACTTACAAAACACCTGCACAATTAATGGCCTTTCTTTTATTTTTTGTCCAGGTTCGGTTCTAGTAGAACCAAGACTAACAAACTCTGGATCATTTCAATACCTTCTCAAAACCCATTTGTTAATTTGTTGTTAATTTTTGTTTGAACTCTTATCACTCTTGACTCTGTGTGTAATAAATGGATGATTATTACTACTGGCGTGCTGGGCTGAGCAGATAAGAGCACCAGACTCAATTTAAGCTCTGGTGTTTCTGATCAGCAGAGTGTGGGTTTGAGTCCCAGTCGTGAAACTTGTGTCCTTAAGCAAGACACGTAAACATTATTGCTGCCTCCTTCGGATGGGACGTAAAGCCGTTTGTCCTGTGTGTTGTGTAATGCATGTAGAACCCAGTGCGCTTATCATAAAGAGAAGGGGTACTCCACAGTGTTCTTGGTTTGATTGGCTGCATATTGCGCCACAGCACCTTGTAAACAATTTCATGGTGCTATGTAAAGAAATAGGTCTCATACTTCAAAACAAAGATCCACATACCTTGCAGGAAAAATAATAATAATAATAATAATAAAGACTTGTTATGCGCACATATCCACCCTGCTGGGTGTTCAAGGCGCAGTAAACCAAAAACAAACAAAAGAAAACAGATACAACTAAATTATTCCTTGAAAACCTGTGACATAAGATAAGTTTTGAGAAGTGATTTAAATTTTGTGGTACAAAGACAACATCTAAGATTATGTGGTAGAGAGCGCATATAAATACTGAGCGCTATAATCATGTTTGAGCCTCATGAGCTTCACTGAGTGCAGGATTTAAGTGCTATATAAGAAGCCAATATTATTGTTTATTATTACTACATGTATGTCTGTGAAAATTTCATCACACACTTCAGTCGTTTGTGAAAACAATGTGAACATCAACATTTTTTTGACCCACCTTCTCTGAGACCCAATTATTGCGGGTTTAAAGTTCTTGCCTCAAAGTTATAATCAAGATTCATAAGTACCAGGGACAGTTTATCCATTCTAGTTGGTCAAGAGGAGATCATGTGGCCATGTTTAACCGTGCGATATAAACACGGTGAGGAGTGTTTAAACATAGGCATGGCCCGACAGCTAACGCTGGCGCTTAATTTTGTGTAATGCAATCAATAGATAGCGGAAATCAATGTAAAATTTATTGGTACGGGTGCATTCAACTAAGGCTGACCGTCGCATGTAATTTGACCCTTTGCAAATTTGAGCCCGCGGACGTGACATGACAGGAATTGAAAACTGACAGAGAAGTTTTATAGATTTTCCAATATTATTACGCTTTTTAACAAAAAGGGTATTCATGAATGGGAATAAAAGGCTGTTTAAAACCTTGCAGGGTCGTGGCTGTGCTGGGTCCTTTATCACACGACCACACCCTACCGGTTTTAATCAGATGTTTAAAGAATCATTCTTTTATTCCCTTAGTATAGTATCCTCAAAGAGGTCTGCTACCCCTTCCTCTCCAACCCTCTCATTCCAACCCACTTCTTTTCCCTCCTTCACCCCTCACACCTCCAATTATCTTAATATATCATCCTCAAAGAGGTCCGCTATTCCAACCCTCTCATTCTAACCCTCTCCCTTTCCCTCCTTTATCCTTAACACCTCCAATTGTCTTAATACATCATCTTCATAGAGGTCCGCTACCCCTCCCCTTCCAACCCTCTCATTCCAACCCTCTCCCTTTCCCTCCTTTATCCTTCACACCTCCAATTGTCTTAATATATCATCATCATAGAGGTCCGCTACCCCTTCCCTTCCAACCCTCTCATTCCAACCCCCTTCCTTTCCCTCTCCAACCTCCTCACCCTCCAATTATCTTCTCCAGAGTCCCAGAGATGATCACCCGCTGGCATTCTAATGCTACCTCTATGGCATATTCCAAATGTTCATAACATGTGCTCATCTGTTTTGGTTGGAACCTTGCCGGGGCATAAGTCACTGGATGCCATCAGATGGCGAGGGGATGTGTGTGTGGAGTGCACTGACCGGAGTTCTTTTAAAAAAAAATTAACAACAAGAAGACGCTATAGAAATGGAAAAACTAAAATTATCACCCAGTCAGTTTCCCTTGTGGTTTATTATTTGATATGAGAAATGGAAAAACCTGAAAGGTATCAGAAGTAGCTATTACTAGGAAATTTTGCGGGTACTGCACAACCCTGTGTAGATCTCCTTTTTTTTGGAGTAGTGTTGGCATGGTCTGGACAGTTCAAACGGCTGAAGACGAGCTGAGTAAACTGTAGGACCGAGCCCTAGGCGAGATCATTAAACAATGGCCAGCCACCAACCAAGGTCATTGCCACGCAGTGAAGTCTGGGTTCCTCACACTGTTATTGCCTTTAATAAATACCTTTAACGAAAACAAATTGAAAATCATGAGAGTTCATTTAATTTAGGGGCCATTTATTCGCTAGTTCACAAGAGCTGGTCTTTATATCACATGTTAATAAACCCCCACGTGACCAGTCTTTGACCTATCAGAGTGCTTAAACACCCCCATAGGTGTTTATTAATATTGGTTAAAATGACTTAAGTACATCAGGAAATCCCATGCTTAGATTTCAAACGAATTCCTGCTGCCGGAAAAAAATTAGTTGTTTCCCTGTTTCTTACAGAGGGCTTTGTTGGCATTGTAGAAAATAGCGTGCCAGAAATTGGTGATGAAAAGATGACTACAATACAAGATGCCCAACTCATCTTTCACTCTGGCGAAATTGGTCAGGTTGAGAAAAATGGATGAAGGGCAATTGTGTTAATAACATAGGCCTTGAGCCCGCGAGAGCACAGTTTTGCAAAGGGGTGCTGGATTTTTTTCCCAAGACAATTGGCGAGTGCGAAGCCATTACGGCGTGGGGTCTGGGGCCCGCTTAAGGGCCCCAGAAATCTTTGGGTCCTAGATGCTCTGTCGTGCAATTTGAGCCACTATTTGGCACTTAAATGTGACTTTTTGGAGTGGAATATTATCAGTGTAATTTTTTTTAATGACGGGGCCCCACAAAGACTTTATCAACTTAAAAAAACAAAGGAAATACAGCAGTGTATATTTCACTAGTTGTTCTTTCTGAATACATCGACAGATTTAATTAGGTCCGACAAATATTGGTAGATTTATTTTCTTTACGATGCTTTCTTAAAGACCCCCCAACTAAAAATAAACAGACATGACACTGGTAAGTTGTCAAATCATGTTAACTGTTTTCAGTTGAATTTTAATATTCTCGGTTCTAACAAGTCGTTCAGATGTTACAATAATAAGTATATTTAAATAAGTGGAAATAAAATAAAGTGAACAACTATTTTTAAAGCAATGTTTCCATTTATCAATAATTTGATTCGCCGTATCCCTTTTAAAATCCCAATTGCAGTATACTTTTATATCTAGTTTGTAATCCCAATGAGTAAATAAAAAGTCCCCAATCCAAAGATTTGTCCTCTAATGTAACAGATGCCTTCTCATTCAGACGAAAAGCATAGGGGCCGACCTAACGTATTACACACTGGTGATAAATGTTAAACACTGAATACCAAACCTGGTCAAAAATCCAACCCAATAGGGTCTGACACTAACATTTCACTCCAGATCTAATCCCAGGCTCAGGAAGGATACTGCTCCAATAATACCTGTATTATATACCTACATTCATCTTAAGTCACATTCGCTTTATGGCACTTAAATCTTAACACCCATATAAGAGGTACCATTCTACTAATTGTGTTGTTCTGAAATAACCATTAAAAAAATGTCCAATTCATTCCAATTGGATATCCAGTTGGAAAGAATTGGATTGAGTTGGTATTGAGGTGATTTGAGTTGGTTTATATTGGAATACTAAATTTCCATTTAGAATAAAATCTTGGACTAACTCAGTCCAGTTGAAAAACCAATTAGACTCAGATGGTTTGATTTAATTGAATTGGATTTAGTTGGAATTTGTTTCTACCAGTTGGAAGTTTCGCCTCCCAATGAGTCGTTTGTTTTACTAAGTTTTCTGATGCCACACTTTCACAGAGTTCTTCAACCACCATGCCTCTTCTTAGTAGGCCCCATCCTGTAAACAAAAGAAGCAAACACCATGAACATTACATGCACACAAAAAATTAATGCAGGGTACTATAATGTGTAATGTTTGGGAATAAAATAAATTAACTTAAATTTGTGGGTTCAATAAAGTTATGAGATTGTTGCCAGAGATATCATTATTATGATATGGGTTGAGGGGTCCCTTGAAGAAAGTCTCAACACTTTCTGACTGTTGTCATGCCCCATAATTTAGCGCCAATACTCAATAGAACTTGAAGTAATAATAATAATAACAACATTTATAATGCGCACATATCCACCCCAAGGGATGCTCAAGGCGCCTAACAAGGTATATTATTACCCCTGGTCACTGGGCCATTTATTTCTTTCCTTAAACCATCTCAGCTCCCTGGGGAGTATACAGCCTGTGCTGCAATATATGCGCTACTAGGCTAAATCAATCACAAGAACCATCTCTGCCCTCACAGGTACCCATTTTACCCCAGCCTGGGTGGAGAGAAGCAATTATAGTTAAGTGTCTTGCTCAGGGACACAAGTGTCACGACCGGGACTCGAACCCACACTCTGCTGAACAGAAACACCAGAGCTTGAGTTCGGTGCTCTTAACCGCTCGGCCACGACACGAAGTGGATTGGCATTGTTGAGGGAACCTGATGAAATACTGTTTTTCGCGCAACGTGAGCAAAAATTCACTTCGCGACTCGAAAGGCAGGAAATTTGCCCTAAAAAAATGTGACGTCTTAAACAAAAATAATCAGCAGTAGGGCTATCTTCAACCAGCAATCGATCGGAAAGTTTCATGATCTTGTAGGCCTAAGTGCACGCAAATCTGAAAATTTCCTTCGTGACTCTGGATAAAACCTTCTTAAGTTCTTTGTCTGCACTTCAAATGACATGGTTAAAATGTTACCCAGAAGAGATAGGGGTTTTAGCACATCGACAAAAATTAAACAAAATCTCACCTGTAATACTTTTTTGGGTAATCTTCTTAAGTCGCAGATCTAAAAATGTGAAGTGAATGAAACCCGCTGCAATTTTCAGACGCATGTTCGCTCATCCTCTTTCCCGTTGATGCCGCACAATCGAACGTGCTTATTTTGGCAGCGATATGGGGAGGCACCAGTGGCACGAGGTTGAAATGATGGACGTTCTGGCCTTTTCGCCTGTACACTTATACCAGCAGCGATAGACTTGATTCCAAGTCTGTGATCGTGGTTTTTAGTCTACCTGATAGCCGATACATTGCCTAAAATAGCGCCCTCTTGTGGATAAACCTCCGTCTTGAGACTGTGAGTTAGAGCGCGTGATAGCCAATCTGCGGGGGAATTTTGTGTGGCTGATGCAGAGAAATAATCGCCGGAGAAATTGGTCAGGTTGAGAAAAATGGATGAAGGGCAATTGTGTTAATAACGTAGGCCTTGAGACACAATTAATAGGCTCCAATTAAGGTTTTTGAAAGCAAGTGAAGTTGTTGGTTGATGATGTGTTAAAGTGGATCAAGACTGGCTGATTCTTTCATGATTGGACTCTGACTAATGGAAAAGGAAAAATGAACTGGAACCATTGTCCTTCATTACAATTTGTGTTTAAGAGACTCTGGAAATAGGTCAGAATGATGCCATTGTGAATGGAATTTACAAATGTAGTCTAAGGGAAAGGATTGGGGAAAGGATTGGGGAAAAGGATTTGGGAATGAGGAGGGTGGGGTGTTAGACCATGCTAGTAATAGTGGTTTTTGCTAGGCAGCTAGTGGATAAATTGCGCAGGTATTAAGTGTCTATGTTTTGGTGTAAAGTATTTTTACAGAAATATTTAGAAAAAGGTGTAATGTAGTAATTTGTGCACCTTCCCTGGGTTTTGGGCGGCATGTGCCATAGAATGCAGGACTAAGGGGGAAACTCCTCAAAACCGCAGGGCTTGTTGAGCTAAAAATTGTTTACTGGACCAGAAATGTTTTTACCACTGCAGGCCAGAATCAACAAGAGTAAAAACTTCTTGACATAGTTGATACTGTTTTTATTTGAAAAGCATTAGTGAATAAGTAAGGTCAGAGAAGATTTATGTTAATTATCTTCAATGGTGTTAAGTTTTCTTCATTACTCAAAAGAATTGAAAGGTATTTATTGGACTCAAAGTCAACACTGGAAAACACTTAGTTTTTGTTCAAAATATCACACTGTGATGTAATGTTATTCAATTTAACAAACACTAGACCACCGGACTTGTCCGGTCTTGAGTTTACTGGCCTGACCCTAAAACCACTGACCTTGGGCCTGCGGTCAAGTGTAAACTTCAAGCCCTGGAATGTACTCTCAGTGCACATGATACATAATGCTTTATTATTATTATTATTAATACATTCACTGTTTTTTTTAAACTCCTTCCCTTGCACACATCACATTCTTTTCTGTTGGAAAGTCACAAGCAGTGACAAGTAGTAAATTGAGGAGCAACAGTGGCTTTGCCTGACTTCAACAATGGGAGTTTGTAAACCAAGAAAGAAAAAAATGCTTTCATCAGCAGTTGCCTCCGTTGGCTAAACTGTCTTGCCATTCACATGCTTGATTGGCTACCATAGAAAGCACCTGATGATAAACATCTTAATCAACGTCGAGGGAAAATACAATTAATGATATCCGCTTGAGGGCGCCCTTTGTCGGGGGGGGGGGGGGGGAGATACTGGAGTGATCCAGATCACTTGAATAGACAATGGATTGCGATCGTGCTTTTAGAGACGTGTTCCACAGACCAAAGCTGATGTATTCTTGGGGCAAGAATTTAGTATTATGCCAAGCACGTTCAGACGTCTGCTCATCACTGTCGATCCATATTAATTTGACATTCGTCTCAGGACAATTTCATTACTGGCGTCGAAGGAAGTCGCCATCATTGTTATATCACACATGATTCTTTCATTTTCCGTATTTTGTTTCTTCTCCCCCCCCCGCTAGTGTTCAAATCAAAGCTTTTATATATATTTTATGTTTTTTATTGCACTCTCCGGAGAGAGAGGGGTGACATTACGTGAGTGGCCCGAGTGGATAAAGTGCGATGATCTTTTGGTCTGGCTCACGACCTCTAGGTTGCTACCTCACCATCCAATCAATACCGGCAGCAGTCCGGTTTGCGAAACCCGGCCACCCTGAACCAATTCCCATCTGGGGCAAATGCTCTAATGAACCATGAATCCTTAATTTTGTCACATAATCCCTACGGATTACTAGACTTGTTTCATGCACCAGTGAGCCGCCAAGATTTAATCTCCCATTTACTCTCTTAAAGGAGAGCATGAATTGTTACTTCAGGATTTTTCAGAGGCAGGCAACGAAAAGTTCCTGTCCCTTTTCATATAAGAAGTACAGTGTATACCTTTTGGATAAAATCTTCCACATTATGCAACACTCCTGTTTCATCATTAGTGCAATCAGATTGTTTTGTAAATCAAGTAATAAACCCAAAGCTACCAAATCTCCCTGATTCTGCAGCAAATTCCCTGAAAATAAACCACTCTTTCCATGTTCTGATGGACAATTTTGAAAATCTTCCTGATTATGGAAACTTTTTCCCTATCATGTTGAATGTAATTCAAAAATATCTCCCTAATTGTTGTACAAAATCTCCCTGATTGCAAGATGTAAATGTTGGCAGCTGTGTTAACCACTAGGGAAACTGACCGATTGTTTTGTTTTGATTCTATGAAGCAACTAAAAGGCGTCAGCTGCAACTCTCCAGTTTAGTACACTTTCAGGAGGATTTTTCTCACGAGATGAACGTTCTCCTGATGGGGAATACATCCCATAATCTGTGTTTGTATCAAGATTTTGGTTCAGTCAGTATCCCAAGCATGAATAGTAATGGCATAGATTTGGAAAATCAAGGGTCAGTTTTACAGACTCAAGACATGGACGTTCACCCTTTCAAAAGCGTGTGAAATTGTGTGTTCTGAAACTTGTTCCTGCCAAACATTTGCCTAGTATTGTCACATAAATTGTTTGAACGCCATTTATATTGGTTATCCAATATATAAGTGCGAATGGAATATGGCAAAAATGAAACGGTTCTTTGTCCCATATATGCAACGAGGCCGAAGGCTGAGTTGAATATGGGACTGTGGGACACATGCTCTACATCTTTCTGTATTTCTCGTGTGTGTGTGAAATAACTAAATTATTCTTCAGCAAACTTGAGTCTGATATACAATACAATACGGGCAGATCACAATACAGTATGCCCTCTACATTTTTCATCATCAGAGGCATCTTTCCCCAAAAGCAATCAACTAAAAATAATCACACAAGCAACTAAGCGGCACACAGGCCTTGTCCCTCCAGAGAAGAAGAAGCTTCATCAAAATGTTGAGCTGACATTTTTTCTCTCTTTCTCTTCTACGTGTTCCAATTTCAGTCATCATTTTTTCTTCTAGCCTGCTCAAATCCCATACTGTATCTATGACTGTACAACACCAAAAGTGTCAGCCTTTGAGTTTGATTAATGATCTCAATGTTTATCAATTTATATTTCAACTTTCTTGAGCTTTATCCATCATCGTTTTATACACAACCTCTTCTAAAAGCAAACAGTTCATGCTTGTCTTTAAAGCAAGTTGATATATCTGCTTGTGAAATAGGACACATTCACTGGAGGACAGGACTGAAGAATGTGAGTTTCCGGTTTTACACTAAACTTTGACTGTTTAATTTATGGCGTAGGGAGGAAACGATATTTCAAAATGTAAGGCTTTCTCTGAGCAGAAAGACTCCTCAAGACTGAATGCACAAATATTTACTGAGAATTTGTTTACAATTATTTCAATAGGATGACATTTTTGGATCGGTTATAAATTGTTTATACAATAGAGATTATTTCTGCACTGATCTGTATCAATCAAGTCTAATTTCATTCACCAGTAATTCGCTATAATTTAATCTCCTACTGACTTTAGCCCAGAGGACTGGTCAAATGCATGGCTGACTAGCCCAGAGGACTGGTCAAATGCATGGCTGACTATGACTAGCAGATAAAAAGTTAGTGCAAGGCCTGATAAAGTAGCAAAAAAGTGTCAACTGCAACTCTTCAATTATGTCAACTTTCATGA
The DNA here is from genome assembly GCA_037783415.1 of Leptasterias polaris. NCBI lineage: Eukaryota > Metazoa > Echinodermata > Asteroidea > Forcipulatida > Asteriidae > Leptasterias > Leptasterias polaris. Next base: position 1,502,892 of record JAZGTN010000192.1, read on the forward strand.
ATCTCAAAGCTCAATTTCACAGTGGTCTGCATTCATTTTCCTCCAAACTTGAGACAGTTTCCTAATCTTTGAATGTTGAACATAAATACCTCTCAATTTGTTCTCTCAAAACCATTGTTAGTGGACAATTTTATATGCCAAAGACCTTCCCTTTGACATGTTTTTGTGTGTGAATGATTGCAACCCTTGAATGATGCTATCAATTTGAGCTGCTTAAGCTCCATTCCAGACAGACATTTTCATTGAGTTTGTAATCCATTGTGATAATGTTTTTGTTAAAGATTAATTAAGTAGAGGCCTTACCTCCATTATTAAACCATGTCTATATTGATTGGGGGTTCAAATGAAATGTGTGTTTGGTTTGTCATTCCCTGTTTGTATTTACTATGAATTATATCATGGAGGCTGTTGTTATATCATCCTTTGCATAAATACATTTAATTGTGACTGACCGAAGGATCGTTTTTTTCAATTTGCTGTATCTTTGGTTTGCTCTCATTTAAGCTGTCATGTCAGTCAAGTTCATTATTGGAATATATGTATGTTTTCACATAGTAATGCAAGGAAACAAAGTGGACTCTTTCATACATATAGGTTTGCAGGGCTTGAATTTGGGTGAAAAATACACAAGACTACATTGGCTTGTAGCTCAAATGTTTTAACCGGACCAGACATTTTTTATATAAGACCAGAATCAAAATGAGAAAAAATGTCCTAAGTCCTGACACAGTTTAACATGGATGTTTTTATTTTGAACAATTAAGCGCTGAGAAAGACATGTAAGAGAAGATTGATCTCATCTGTCTTTTGGGGTATTATACTTCATTACTCAACAAAATTGAATGGTATTTTTCAGACTCAAAGTCAACATTGTACAAAACCTTTGAACATTAACACTGTTTTCCCTAAGAGTACATTCTGCTTAGGAAGTTAACAGACATAACAAGCCATTAATTTGTTTAAAAACCTATAAACATAAACACTGCATTGGTTTCTTATGTTAAACAGAAAGCGCCAGTGTTTCAAGTGCAAAAACAAAAAAACACTTCATATCAGCTGCAGAAGCATTGTGTTGGTTGATACACACCCACAAATGTGTACATAATAAATTGGTAACATGACCCTATGTTTCCTACTTCTAATGGCGTGGCAAAATGGCATTAATAAAGATCTTTGACTGTGGGAACTTGTCTTTGGCTGCCTGAATCAATAAATTAAAGTTCTTGATATCTCGGTGAAACACACTACAGTTCAAGTCGTTGGTCCGAACATGAAAAAGTACTATGTGCGGTGTCTTCGCTTGTGTTTCAAAATTTCTCAGCACTCTGACCATCCGAGGGACCGTGCACCCTGGCTTTGTTGTAACGTCAGGTAGAAACCACTCGCTTTCAATGTTACAAGGCAAGTACCTGGTGATGGAATCGCCAAAGATTTTCACCCTGTAGAATCATGGCAAGTCGGTTTGACTGGTGGGCCTGCGGGGTGAGGATAATAACAATAATGATCAGTAAACTTTTAAACAATAATACCTTATCATACTGATTGGTTTTATAAAGACATTGGCTGTAAAATTGGTTTGTCCGATTGCCACATCCACATGTCAAACTATAGCCCCCCCCCCCCTCCGACTGTAATCAGGCTAGCCTAAATGTGTTTTCAAACCTAGTGTTTACTAAGCAGCCATCAAAATTTGTGTTAAAATAAAAACAAAGTTAAAAGAAAACATACACTCCAACATCCGACAAAAGTCAATGATAAATTTCATTAAAAAAAATAACAAAAAACAAAAAATAACAAAATAACAACTTTTTTCCCCAATGTGGCCTGATCTGAACTAACGTACTTGGGTCTAACACACGGACACCACACGCAAAAGAAAAATTAATAATAAAATAAAAAAAAATAAAAAACGATCTTATGTTGTTTCAATGTGTTAATTGATCCATCTGATGATCTGGAACATAAATACAGATTTTGTACCATTACAAATAAAAACAATAGGCCTAACAGGTACGATTCATTTTCTCACGAAACTGGTGAAACACTAAAGCCAATAGCTGAACAAAATCGCGAAAATCACAATAACCCACAGTTATGAAACACCATAGTAATATCACTGTGTGACGTCACTCAGTATAGCGGTGCGATTGCTGAAAACACAAAATCTCGTAGTTTTGAAATGTAAAAATCTAATAAAAACACCGCCCCGGCAGAAAGTTTTCGGGTATTGAACAATGGCAAATACTCCAAAGAGACCGATTATAAACATCGTTAAAATGTATCTTTTGCAAAACAGTCAGGAGCACTTAAAACTCGGAGGTTATATATCACGAAAAACTGATATTGTAAGTACACTTTTCGGACAGATTTTAAGTCCAAAAATTAAGAAATAACGGACAAAAACGATTTTATTTTACGTAATATTTTGTAAACTATGTACTCACCAATCCATCTTGGCCCAGCAGTGAGCGTACGGGTTTCCCAATCGTTTTACCAGGGCTACTACCGAACACGAGAGTTGTTTTTTGCTGCAAATAAAATCCCGTGTACAGCCTCATTATAGCGGTAGCTGCGCACTGACTGAGGTATTGTTATTCAATTGTAAAACTCAAGACTGCCGGACTTGTCCAGTCATAAGTTTACTGGCCTGACACTAGCCTGTTTACTGGCCTGCATTCCAGTGTAAAATTTGAGTCCTGGTTTGTTTCTGAACTTGTCTCTCTCTTCTTTGGCTCCCGACACCAACTGTTGAAGGTGCTCTCCAAGCAGAGTCTCATCAGTACATGGGCAGAACTAGAGCAGATTCTTTGGCTAGATGTCAGGTGTGGCTGTTCTGATAAAGCCCCCTATTTGTGAAACTCAGCGCATTTTTGCATTTGCTAGAGGGATATGACATGCTTTGGTGGCTTATAGACTGGTCCCCTAACTTTATCCATCAGGATAAAAGACGGGTTACTTGTGGTATTAGAATTCAAGGGATTCAGTGTGCTAGACATAATGCTTGCGTATACGTGTGTGCTTGGCACATATTGCGATGATCTTCTTATTCTACGAATGCACAATTGCAGGAGTGCTTTTTGACTATTATTTTAGAGATAGCTGTTATTCCTGTTAATAAGGGGGACTGTCGTCATGATCGTAGCAGCCATGTGGCTGTACATGGAGTTATGATTTCTATCCCAGTTACTGCTCGTGCGCGTTGGCCGCCACATCACAATCCGCGCAGTCACTATATCGTAATACGACATTCAGTGTGTGTGCAGTATAGTAACTGGGTTAGAGTTCATAATTCCATGTACAGCCACAGGCCATCTATGATCATGATGATGCAGTCCCCTTTTAAACCACCAACTGTCCATTGCTCTATGATTGAAGACAACATGCGAAAGGTCAAGAGGTCATGTCCATGGATCACTTGCTTGATGGTTTCGGGAAGGGCAGTATCTGGGGTCATGACGTCAGGCCTTCAAGATAGGTGGTTTATGGCTCTGCATGTGTGTAGCTTCTTTAACAGTGTCTTATTAATTGCCACACTTTAGGGACACAAATCCGGCTTTCTTCCTGGTTGTTGAACCCACTCTAACAACCTTGTTCTCCTGGGAGCTATTGCCTATGATGGCTTGTCAGTTAGATACAAATTGACAATCATTTGTCTTCGGGAGTCTTCTGATGGCAAGTGTCATATCTAAAGAACACAACACTTGTGTTAATTGTGATGCATTTCCCCATTAGGCCTAGTTTTAGTTGTGTAGTTTTAAACAAATTTATCCCGTCCGTCCGTGTCAGTCTCAGCCAGAGGGGTAAAAATTAACACAATCTTTATGCTGGCCAGCTAACGAATCAAGTTTAGCCTGTTTAGTGTTTAGTAGCTGTTCCAAAGATAATCATTTTTTATATAAAATAGAGACCCCCCCCCCAAATTATAGAACTGAACCTCACTGTCTCAAAATTAATTGAATTTGTTTCAATTTTTGTGATGATGCATTTTTTTTCCTATTGCGTTTGTATTTTGTTCTGTTACCAAATCTGAATAACTAGTGGTCCTTCTGTTAAAAGGAGGGTATACCTTTAATTACTCAAAAAAATGAATGACCATGAAAACTTACTTTGTGAGAAGCACTGCAGTCTGTTGATTTTGTATAACATTTTGAGAAATGATTCCCTTGTAAGAAATGTGGTTTTAGAGAAAGGGATTCAAAACAAGTTCAATCTGAGAAACGTTTCTGCATGAAGAAAATTGCAGATTGTGTATTCCAATTACGGATTATTTTGTCCGCGTGGACATAATCGCGACAGGTTTTCGGCGATGTCTGACAAAACTCTACCACCTTTTGAAATGAAATTTTCACAGGTCAATACAGATACCTTGGTCTACATTCATAATTGGAAACAACCAGAGAGTGGCGCAGGAGCCTTGCCAAGAATCATCCTGCCTTTACAAATTAAAACTGCTTTCTAGTTTGTTAAGATATTTGCAGGAACATCACGTTTCATGTGAAACCTTACATTAAAATTTGTGAGTGTACATGCCACCTTTGGTTTAATTTAGTCGGATTGGAAATTGGATTGCGAGGAAATGCTATTTGGGGGGAAGGGGGGAGGGGGTGAAGTACCTCTAAGCCAGGCTGAGAAGTTGTACTACGCCTAGATAAATTGGGAATTCCTAACCAGATGCAGCTAAGCAAACACCGCCTTGAAGCACGTGCCAAATACGTCATTGTGATGTCATTTATTAAAGTGCCTTTGGGTGAAATATATTGCGAGGATGTGTGAATGAAATCGTCTGTAGCCTGTTTCTCTCCGCTGCAGGAGGAAGTCCGTCTTCAAGTACCTTCCACCCCTATCTCTATCCTGTGCTATCTTGCCTCTGTAGTAGTATTCCCCGATGTCATCTCCATCTTCTTACTCCGTCTCTCACGTCTTCTGACACAAGCTCTTGGGGTCCAGTCTATTTATTGAGCTTGTCCATCTCCTGTCTAGCCCTTTGGCTAACTGTCCCACCCCTCTCCATTTCATAGTTTGAATCTCCCTCAAGATGTCTTGAAATTGTTGTTATTTCCTCTCCTGTTTTTATTTGGCAACTCCTATCAGACCCGTTCAATTGCTCTTTCAATTTGTCATTAATCTCTTGCTAAAGTCTTTTCTCTGTATCAGAAAGATAAGGCTACATTTCTTTACAATTCTTTAATTATGATAATAACAATTTTAAATATTAGATTGAACTATTTTGGTTGTTCTGTTTGTCGTGTATTTACATTCATGTTCCTTCTAATAATAATAATAATAATAATAACAACTAGTTTTTATGTAGCGCTTTATCTACGGGCGTCTCAAAGCACTTATCATTATTTATTTCCAGATAGGTTTTTGAAGTTTTTGAATTATGAGACCCATTTATGTAGCACCTTGTACGGGTTTACAAGGTGCTGCGCCACATTCCGCAGCCATTGCCAGAAACATCGGCCTAACTCCTTCTCTTGGCGATAAGTCTGGGTTCTTTTTCAGTGCATTACACAACACACGGGACCGACCAACGGCTTTACGTCCCATCGGAAGGATGAAGCAATAATGGTTCAGTGTCCTTCTTAAGGACACATGTGTCGTGACCGGGACTCGAACCCGCACTCTACTGAACAGAAACACCAGAGCTTGAGTCCGGTGCGCTTGACCACGTTTTTCTGGTGTTTTTGTTTGTTTGTCATTTCTTTGATACATCTGTCATAACCTCCTGCTGTCGTTGTGTCATTGGATAAACAAAATAAATATATGGTTTCTGGCAAATGGAAGCAGCGCTAATGAAAACTTTGCTTGTATGGACTAACACTAGATAAATAAGAGAGTAAACCTAAATCAATGTTATAGTAATAGACTTTTTCGTTGGGGAGTGCACTCGTTTAAGAACAAGATTTATAACTAATACTTTTTTAAATATTTTTTAAATGAGATATCGCCTTACTCACAAGGCCACGGACGGCCACTTCAAGGTGAGGGCTACATAACTGATTTGGGCTATCGACCCAAATCAATTGACACCAGGGGCACGTTGCCTCCTACTCCTGGGGCTGAAACAGGGTTACCCCCTTCACAGTCCTTAAGGATGTAGGCATGGGTATCATCCACTAGGAGCCTGTCTGGTAGAGCAGAATGCACTACCTTCCCAACTTTTTCGAAGCAATTATGGTTAAGTGCCTTGCTCAGGGGCACAAGCGTCATGACCGGGTATCGAACCCACACTCTGCTGCTGAAAACACCAGAGCTTAGGTCCGGTGCTCTAGACCGCTCGGCCACGACACGCCACAATGTTTCATAGGTTTTCAATGATGCCTTTACTTTGCCATTCATATTAATAACTGGATTAATATAGCGCCAAATGCTCATCGTTTTAAAGTTAGGGTCATACTTTGGTAAATACTCCAAAAGTTAATGACCATAATAACTTTCTTGGGAAGAAGCACTGCAGCTGCTGATAGCATAAACTATTTTCAGAAAGGATTCCCTTCGAAGTTATATTGTTTGGATAATTTTTCACCCCAAAACATTTGAATCTGAGAAACGATTCATGCATGAATCATTTCTCAAATTTCTGAGGGTTTGTTTTCGTTCAAGGTTGCTGCTGCCAGAGATATGATTGGTACCCACTGCACCTCGGTAAACGTGGATGGATTCTATGTTCTTGTGAAAGTGCTGTGAAGTTTTTCCGCTGTTTTCTCAGCATTACCTTGACAAAAACAATCTATAACCCTACCTTTAACTGATATACAAGAACTGAGCAGGATTTTATTATACTGAAATAATTCCGAGGGTGATGAGTAATTGTACAAAATTATGAAGTGGGTTTTTCATGATTTGTTTGTTTTGAAAATTGGATTCCTTGAAATAACACACCATGGCTTAAAGTTATAAATGCATGTGTACGTACTTATGCATGCCTCCTTAAGTTTAAAATAACATCCAAAAGAGCCTTGCTTGCACTGCAATTGGACATGGCACAGATTGACTTGTGCAGAGTGAGTCGGCGGCAAGCTTTCTATAAAAGCACTCAGTACGGACCGTTCCTAATCGTCTTTTATTAACTTTCCCCGCATCACCACTTGAGGTACTGCATTCATCTAGATTCATTACATCCAGACGCTGACCATAAGTGGGACTGGCTTAACCGGCCACTTGTGGCCGTCCGTCCACTCATGGCCGTGTGGCTAGCCCGTGGAAGCCGATCCACAGTCTACAAGACAACGCAAGATTATTTGTTGATTCAGTGTAACATAAGAACAGTTAAGGCAAAGTACACATGTATTGCGCGGACTTGAGAGACTTTTTCTCGAGTGAGCGTGGGCTTCGTTTTTTTCTTTTCTTTTCCTCAGCGAGAAACTGACCTCCCAGTATTTTGAGAAGAATCTCTGAGTGTCAACATTTAGGGAGGGAGAGAATATTTGCTCTGTTTAAATTTACGTTGGAAAGGACTCCTGTGTTTGTTGATTGTGTTTTTTTCCCCCCTGCCTTACAGTCTCTGCAAGAAATGCACGATCTGGATTGTTTGCAAATTGCGAGTTAAGCTATTCACGCCACCCAACGTTATATGCATAGAATATTTGGACAACGTTAAGCCAATATGTGCACCGTTAAAGCCTTACGCGGTGACAAAAAACATGTACTCTCTGAAACTAAAAGAAGCAAAATGACCAACGATTGACAAAACTAAAAGTAATCAATATGAAATTAAAAAGGAGAAGCAGAAAGAAGTGAAACAGGAAAAAAAACAACTACATGTTTGGTGATTATGATATCAGGATTTTTCTAATGGTGGGGCATTCTGGACCCAAATTTGGGAAGTTTGGCCTAAGCACGCTGAATTGAAACCAGGTCCTTAACTTGGTGTTTATTTTTGGTTTTAAAAGCCCTACTGTGCAATCTAGAGCATCTGTATGAATTTCTCTTGATTTTTTCTTAACACTATAAAAAAAATAAAAAAAAAATAAAATAAAAAGTGTAATTATTACTTTATTTTTGTTTGCGTATCGGCCAAAATGTGTGCGTATTTCACACAATTCCATCTATTGGTCCCATATGCTAGCTTGTGCATGGGGAGAACCCTAGATATGTTAACCTTTTTGAATCTGAAGTGACTTTTCTTGGCGGCCATTGTTGGCAGAGGTGGAATCAGTTTGAGAACAACTCACACTCAGTAATACACCGATCCATTAAGCCACGCCCATTTCTCATTGACCAATCACAACCGCGAAATCTGATCACCATTTGAGCCGTTTGGTGATCTTTGCACTAATGGTGATCGGGTTTCGCGGCTGTGATTGGTCGACTCGTAAGGAGGCGGGGCTTAATGGATCGATCTATTGACCCCACCGCTAGAATCCAGGCCGGCTACTTCCCAGAATAGAGTTGACTAACTAAACTAACTAACCAGTGCAATTCAATCACAATTCAAATTGCAGTAAAAGAAAGTTATTGCAGTTACGTAATTTGTTATATACTTTTATTAATTGTAAGAAATGTGCAATTATTGTTTGCTCCAAAATGAAGGCATATTTACTCGGAGGTTCTTCCTAGATATTTCCTTTTAATTTTCATGAATGATATACGTTCATAACATCCATTAGTTTCATTGAAAGAGTAAATGCCCCCAAATCCGTGGGGAAAGTTTTAATGGTCATGTGTTTTTACAAACACTTATAATAAGGCAAACAAAATCGCTAACTGATTTACAGCATTTTAAATGGATATATATTTTTGTTGGAAATTTCCTACTTGAAATAAATACCAAGTAAGCTCTAAGTCTTCAAGTTGTTTGTTCGACAATCACCCAAGTTCTCCCTGACGAAACGAGGTGTTTATGTAGATATAACCTTTGGGTTCCCATCTGATAGATTATTGATATCTCCTTCATCAACAGGAAATGTTTCCAGGAGAGACAGCCCATAGTTACTAAGGAGCTTGATATTGAAGATCCCTTGAGTGGTTTATTACCGAGTACCACACCAGCCCTCCCTGAGAACAGACGAGGTAAGATTAATCTCTACTTACATTTGCGCTAAAGATTTGGGAAGTGTTGTCTCGAAAGAGAATTGGACTTTTGATGGTATAAAGAAAAGTAAGCAAAGATGAGTGACTGATCCTCAGTGGTTTAAAGGTGCTTAGCTGAAAATATTGAGTGACTGATTCACAATGGTATAAAGGTGCTTAGCTGAAAATATTGAGTGACTGATTCACAATGGTATCAAGGTGCTTAGCTGAAAATATTGAGTGACTGATTCACAATGGTATAAAGGTGCTTAGCTGAAATATTGAGTGACTGATTCTCAATGGTATAAAGGTGCTTAGCTGAAATATTGAGTGACTGATTCTCAATGGTATAAAGGTGCTTAGCTGAAATATTGAGTGACTGATCCTCAATGGTATCAATAATAATAATAATAATAATAATAAAGACTTGTTATGCGCACATATCCACCCTGCTGGGTGTTCAAGGCGCAGTAAACCAAAAAAACAAACAAAAGAAAAACAGAAACAACTAAATTATTCCTTGAAAACCTGTGACATTAGATAAGTTTTGAGAAGTGATTTAAATTTTGTGGTACAAAGACAAGATCTAAGATTATGTGGTAGAGAGTTCCAGATGCGTGGCGCAGCTACAGAAAAAGACCTGTCACCCCAGGAGTGTTGAGACTTGGGTTCCTTGAGGAGAAGCATGGTACTGGATCGAAGATTCCTTGACGGAGTGTAAACTTGAAGCAGTTCAGAGATATAGTGGGGAGCCTTGCCGTTAAGTGCTTTGTGGACAATGAGCATCAGCTTGAAGATGATACGTTGAGAGACAGGGAGCCAGTGAAGTTGTTTCAGAATGGGGGTGATAGAACAAGACTTTTTAGACAGTGTCACGATGCGGGCTGCGGTGTTTTGGAGGCGTTGAAGGCGGGAAATCTGGTTGTTAGGAAGACTGTAGAGAAGAGCATTGCCGTTGTCAAGACGAGAAGTTACGAATGCATGAATGACTTTTTCAGTGGCACTCTTGTTCAAGTACTTGCGTATCTTACCAATATTCCTGATGTGAAATGATGACACACGTATGATGTTGTTGATGTGTGGTTGAAGTGTCATTGATGAATCAAAAATAACCCCCAAGTTCCGAGCTTGCAACGAGGGAGCTATCCGAGCATTACCAATGGAAATGTATGGCACTGAAACCTTTGTTAATTGTTGACGAGACCCAAAAAGAATGAACTCTGTTTTATCATCATTCAACTTCAGGAAGTTCTGTTGGGTCCAACGTCGAATCTCTTGGATGCAATTCTCAAGTCTTTCAATAGAGGTATTGGCATTTTCTTGAGTAGATTTAAACGTGATGTATAGCTGAGTGTCGTCTGCGTACACATGGTAATTCAGGTTAAATTTCAGGATGATGTCACGAATCGGTAAAGTGTACAGTGTAAACCACTGTGGGCCCAGTACCGACCCCTGTGGCACAGAGTAATTTAGGACAACAGGGTCTGATACCACATTGCCGATACACACATGCTGAGTTCTATTGAATAGATAGGATTTGCACCATGCCAGGGCTGTGTCCTGGATGCCAAGATGATTCTGGAGCCGAGAGAGAAGGATGTTGTGATCAACAGTGTCAAAGGCAGCACTCAAGTCTAACAGTACTAGTGCTGTAAGGTTGCCATTGTCCATTGCTGTAAGAATATCGTTGCTCACACGGACTAGTGCAGCTTCTGTCCCATGGAAAGGCTTGTATGCCGACTGGAACATGTCGGACAGGTTGAAAGCATGAATGTGATCGCTAATGCGTGATGAAACTACTCGTTCGATGACTTTTCCAAGATATTTTAAGTTCGCAACCGGTCTGTAGTTTTTGAATACCTCCTTGTCCAGGTTTGGTTTCTTGATGAGCGGCCTCAATGGTATCAAGGTGCTTAGCTGAAAATATTGAGTGACTGATCCTCAATGGTATAAAGGTGCTTAGCTGAAAATATTGAGTGACTGATCCTCAATGGTATAAAGGTGCTTAGCTGAAAATATTGAGTGACTGATTCACAATGGTATAAAGGTGCTTAGCTGAAATATTGAGTGACTGATTCTCAATGGTATAAAGGTGCTTAGCTGAAAATATTGAGTGACTGATTCTCAATGGTATAAAGGTGCTTAGCTGAAATATTGAGTGACTGATTCTCAATGGTATAAAGGTGCTTAGCTGAAATATTGAGTGACTGATTCTCAATGGTATAAAGGTGCTTAGCTGAAATATTGAGTGACTGATTCTCAATGGTATAAAGGTGCTTAGCTGAAAATATTGAGTGACTGATTCACAATGGTATCAAGGTGCTTAGCTGAAAATATTGAGTGACTGATTCACAATGGTATAAAGGTGCTTAGCTGAAATATTGAGTGACTGATTCACAATGGTATAAAGGTGCTTAGCTGAAAATATTGAGTGACTGATTCTCAATGGTATAAAAAGTGCTTAGCTGAAAATATTGAGTGACTGATTCTCAATGGTATCAAGGTGCTTAGCTGAAAATATTGAGTGACTGATCCTCAATGGTATAAAGGTGCTTAGCTGAAAATATTGAGTGACTGATTCACAATGGTATAAAGGTGCTTAGCTGAAATATTGAGTGACTGATTCACAATGGTATAAAGGTGCTTAGCTGAAAATATTGAGTGACTGATTCTCAATGGTATAAAGGTGCTTAGCTGAAAATATTGAGTGACTGATTCACAATGGTATAAAGGTGCTTAGCTGAAATATTGAGTGACTGATTCACAATGGTATAAAGGTGCTTAGCTGAAAATATTGAGTGACTGATTCTCAATGGTATAAAAAGTGCTTAGCTGAAAATATTGAGTGACTGATTCTCAATGGTATACAGGTGCTTAGCTGAAATATTGAGTGACTGATCCTCAATGGTATAAAGGTGCTTAGCTGAAATATTGGGTGACTGATCATCAATGTTGTAAAGGTGCTTAGCTGAAATATTGAGTGACTGATTCTCAATGGTATAAAGGTGCTTAGCTGAAAATATTGAGTGACTGATTCACAATGGTATAAAGGTGCTTAGCTGAAAATATTGAGTGACTGATCATCAATGTTGTAAAGGTGCTTAGCTGAAAATATTGAGTGACTGATTCACAATGGTATCAAGGTGCTTAGCTGAAAATATTGAGTGACTGATCCTCAATGGTATAAAGGTGCTTAGCTGAAAATATTGAGTGACTGATTCACAATGGTATAAAGGTGCTTAGCTGAAATATTGAGTGACTGATTCACAATGGTATAAAGGTGCTTAGCTGAAAATATTGAGTGACTGATTCTCAATGGTATAAAGGTGCTTAGCTGAAAATATTGAGTGACTGATTCACAATGGTATAAAGGTGCTTAGCTGAAATATTGAGTGACTGATTCACAATGGTATAAAGGTGCTTAGCTGAAAATATTGAGTGACTGATTCTCAATGGTATAAAAAGTGCTTAGCTGAAAATATTGAGTGACTGATTCTCAATGGTATACAGGTGCTTAGCTGAAATATTGAGTGACTGATCCTCAATGGTATAAAGGTGCTTAGCTGAAATATTGGGTGACTGATCATCAATGTTGTAAAGGTGCTTAGCTGAAATATTGAGTGACTGATTCTCAATGGTATAAAGGTGCTTAGCTGAAATATTGGGTGACTGATCATCAATGTTGTAAAGATGCTTACTCTCTATTCCAGAGGGGCTCCAAGGTCAAATTCAGTTCTGTGATCCACACATTTTCCAACAGATAGAGTCCTTATGAAAGTGGACAAAATATTCCAAGTCTCTTACCTTACATTTAAACAGTGTAAGTTACCATTGTATTTGATACTCTTCAGGTGCATAATTTGTTAATTTGCATCCAAGTCACATTTCATATAACTGGGTCTATACATTTTTGTACGAGGAATTCTTGTCTTCAGGAGTCGTTGCCCTCGGATGGGATTAGAACTCGTAACCTTGTGACTGAAAGGTCCGACAATTCCAACATGGTGAAAGCATGATGCAAACAAGCCAACAATTCTCTCCGCTGTTCGTCAGTGCTTTTGTCTTAAGGAGTCAATGCCCTCGGCTGTTTCTTATCTCTCCATCATTAAAACATGTAGATCTCTTCAGTCATCACAGTCAGTGTACATGTAGTTTCATCTCAGTTTCTTAATTGTATTGGATTCATTAGGACTTTCTATGTGTTAGTCACCCCCGGGCACCCTCAAAGCTTCTCAAATTTGTCTCCTCTCCCCTTTGCTCCATCCCACCGTTCCAGTCAGTTTTCCTGAAATCATTGCTTCTGTCCTCTTCAATCAAGGGGACACTGATTGCATCAGAGGGTCTGGAGTCAATTCTCAGAGAACTGCATTAAGTTTTAAAAAAAATAAAAAATTTGCTGTTTTTACAGAAACCGCTGCAGCTGTGTATCTGTAACGCTCGTGAAAGTAAAACTCGCTTTTGATGAACATTTCACCGATTCCTAATTCATCAAAGAAAGTCACCGCGATGCGAAACTTTAATGGATTTTGCGAATTTTCTAGCCCGAACGTCTTGTTGAAATATAATGAATTGTTCAGTTGTACATCCATAGCGAAAAAACCTCTATACCTGGTCGCCATTAACTACACAATGAAAATGTGACATATTGTGTGGAATGCGTAGAATTAATATTTGTATTTTGTAGCCCCAGTTAAGTCGTTTTTGTCTGGGAAAGTAATTTGTTAACCCAATTAGTGTCTCAGGCCAATTTGTGGACTGTGTGTTGGCAGTGTTGATAAATCGGCACTATTTCTAATTCATTGGAATTGGTTACTACAAATCATGTGACCTGACAATGACCTTTCTAAAGCCTCGACCGAATTGTTTCCTAGAATTTGTATTTGCTATTTCAAAACACACAAAAAGTAGCAATTTACAATCAAAAATGTATCACACATATTTAACACTGAGCACTGCTAGGGTGCACAGTTTTTTCACAGAGCAGACTGTAAAAAAAAAGTGTATTGCCCAAATTAAAGCTTTCTTCTCAGTAAAACAGGGATCCCCCGGGCGACAAATGACCCAAACTTAATATTTACCCCCCAAATTGAAGACAGAAGCAAAGCAGCCTAGCCTACTGACCCACATTTCTTGATGTTTCTGTTATTGTCAAAATTTTGAAACCCCATATGTATCAGGCGACAAGTCCCCTCAGATTTCCTTTCTGATAAATCCAAACAGATTGGCCATTTAATTTTGGAAAAGCCTCTACTCAAATTTTTATTTATTTTTTTGGTAAGGGGTGGGGGGGGGGGGGGGGGTGATCATGCTCACTGAAGATTAAAGCTACACCATGGCAGGTCACCTCTCTGTATTAAATGCAAAGTGTCATTAGTAGATGACCTGTTTTTGTAATATTTTTTTTCTGTCAGTCTCAGGGCCTTTCATTCTTTTCACCTGTCTCAATTTTGAATTCACCCTTCGGTCCCACTGTTGCTCCGCAATCCAATTTCCAGAAAAGACTTGGCTGTGGGGAGAGTAAACGTTCTTACCTATATACGTATGATTTCCTCAAGCGTAAACACATTTTGATAATTTTGTTCCCTCATCAATCAGGGGCAATAAGTTTATATTAATTTTGGTGCTTGTCTCTTCGACGATTCATTGTTTGTGTGTTTTTTTAATTGGCGTAGTGTATAAATATTGCTCTTGCAAGCTAAATATATCTACATGTGTGATCAGTGCCCACTGCATCCTTGCAAAATGGCACTGAGTTAGTGTTATCACAATATTATACAAGAAGTTAAAACAAACTCTACTGCCCTAACTTATTTGCATTACAATCGTGAGAACAGTTTTTCAGGAGACTGTTTCTCAAGCTCTACTTTTCGTGTAGGTCGTTCAAACCTTGTCTTAGATGTTCATCGGTCGCCCATCACACTTTGCATGACTTCCTGACAAAGGGCTTTGCCGAGTATCAACATACATGTAGAAATAGAAGTAATTTCTGTACTGTCTACAGAGAAGACCCCAGCTGTGGTGTTGTCAGCAGCAGAGTGTGGGTTCGAATCCCGGTCATGACACTTGTGCCCTTGAGCAAGGCGCTTAACCATAATTGCTTCGTAAAAAGTTGGGAAGATAGTGCATTCTTCTCTACCAGCCAGGCTCCTAATGGATGATACCCATGCCTACATCCATAAGGACTGTGAAGGGGGTAACCCTATGCCTCTGTTGGCAGTTGATTTGGGTCGACAACCCAAACCAGTTTAGTGTAGCCCTCCTCTTGAAGTCCTGCCTTGTGATGTAAGGCAATATTTCTTATTACGCAAACTTTTCTGCTAAGTTGAGCACAGACTTGGGCTGACCAGTGAACAACTTTGTGAAATTGGGCCAAGCTCTCTTGTCATTAAACCCAAAACATCAAGTGTCACTCATAAAACGCAGACATGTCAACCTTGCCCATCTGTGGTGCAACTAACTAAATGTTCCCCTGCAACCCTCTTCAATCGTACTCTACAAAACATAATGTGTCTGGGGAGAGAGACCATTGAATGTGTTATTGACAGGTGTGAGCAAGACATTTTTTTAAACTTTTGCCCCACTTCCCATCAAAATGACCTACAAGGCACACATAAGAGCAGGCTTCTCCCTCCCCTCTTTTCTCCAATGATTTTGAGCGTCAACACAAATTTGACCAAAATTTTCCCCCCCAGCAACAGGACTGACATATTGATTATATGAACTGCTTACACATATATAGATATGGATAGTGACACTTTTATGTGTCTAATTGGCTGGGGTACTATAAACATTAATAACGCTGGCAAATGATGGAAAGAGAACTAGCTCAGCCCCAGGAGAGCCAAGAAAAGGGACCTACCTGAGCAGGTGTTTTCTATTTATACAGTGAGGAAGTTTAAACAAGATGTGACAGTGTTTGCCATGGTGATCGTTTGTACTGGATTGGCAGAATGTTGCCTCCTTTTTTATATATGACAGTATATAAACAAAGTCTCTTTAGGTGGGGAGTTTATTCCAATTGTGTACACCTCCATCTGCCTATAAAGAAGTTAATTGCTTGGCCTCATGGCTTGTTAGACCTGAGGTACCCTCCGAGTCTCCCTCGTGGTTTTGATTTATAAAAGAACTGGACAATCCCTCTGCCATTCTACAGGCAAAATGATGATGACAATAATATTAACTTGTTTTTTATACAGCGCTTTATCTACGAGCGTCTCAAAGCGCTTGTTATTGATATGTTTTTTTAAAGGCAGGTTTTTGAAGTTTTTGAGTAATGATATCCATTTAGAAGTATTTATAAGGTGCTGTGGCTTACTGAGCAGCCACTGCCAGAAACACCATGGTGGGGGTTCTTTTATGTGCAGTACACAACATCCGAGGGGTGAGGCAATAATGGTTAAGTGTCTTGCTTAATAAAAATTTTAAAAAAATTATAAAATTATATTTTTAGGAGTGCCTTATGCGAGGGCCTCAAGGCGCTTCACAGATAAAAACAGAAACAAAAAGTAAGTAAGAAGTAAAAAGAAAGCCAAAATACAAGGCACAAGGAACAAGTCAGTAAAAACTATAGGTAAAAAACGCAAAGCCTAAACATACAAGAAACAAAACTTGAATAAGTAAGTCAAGAGACAAATAGCTACAAAATACAACAGTTAAAATAATAATAATAATAATAACAAGCATTTATACTGCGCTTTTCCAAAACATGATCAAAGCGCATAACAAAAGAAAAGGATAAATTAAAACAAGCTAGAACAAAACTTAAATCTACTATTTAGGAAAGAGATAAGTTTTAAGTTTACTCTTAAATGTAACAACACAAGAAGAATCACGGACACTAATTGGGAGACTGTTCCAAAGTTCAGCAGCAGAGTGTGAGAAGGCATGTGTGTAAAAGGAATGTATATGTCAGGGCAGCACATACACCCTCGGCCAATGATCCTCAGCATTTGGCCATTACAGTATAAAGATTCCAATTTTAAATAGTAATTTAAAATAGGCAAAATACAGTAGATTAAAAAGCAAAACAGCGAGGAGAGCTAGAGGTTACCAGCACATACACCCTCCGCCAAAAGC
Source organism: Leptasterias polaris (assembly GCA_037783415.1). Classification (NCBI taxonomy): domain Eukaryota; kingdom Metazoa; phylum Echinodermata; class Asteroidea; order Forcipulatida; family Asteriidae; genus Leptasterias; species Leptasterias polaris. The sequence continues at coordinate 1,519,983 of JAZGTN010000192.1, forward strand.
ATAGAAGTGTCACGACCGGGATTCGAACCCACACTCTGCTGATCTGAAACAACAGAGATTAAGTTCAGTGTGCCTGACCGCTCGGGCGTGATTTGCCACAAACATTGGAAACGTATAGCTGTGGAAGCGTGGTGCACAGGAGGAACCTTCTTTTGACCTTTACTTGGGGGCTCATCAACCCAAAACCCAAAACAACAATTAAAAAAAATTACTAATTAAAGAACCCACAAAAAAAACAGGACTTAACTGAAAACTGGACAAACATTATGAGTCAAGACGCGATGATCACATTTAAAAAAAATCTGCTTCCTTTCTGTACATTTGTTAGTGGGGCGAGTGGGGCGAGGAATCCGAAGGCAGCAATGTTGAGTTAAATCATGCGAGATCCTGAAATTTGATTTGAAAAATGTCAGTGTCGCCGGCGTAGGTATTGTGCCAATATTCCACTTCCCTTGCCTTCACCTGCTTATTATTGGACCAGCTGGTAAGAAGGAAAAGCATATAATCCCCCAGGGGGGAAAAAACGACATCAAATTATTCTGTAATGCCAACCCCCACCCCCCCCCCCTAACCCATTAAAAAAAAAAATACATGATAATAATTAGTGAACAAAGATAACAATCACAATACCTGGGGGGTGGATCATTCTCACATGCAGGTCCTCTTCTTTGGAAAAAAATTCTTCCAAATATTTGTAACATAATCTTCTGTGAGTTGTTTTAAGGAAACTCTCAAAACATTGTTGTTCACTCAAGCTTATCACAAGTATTGTTTTGTGTTCTCTCAGGTAGTTGCTATACATGTGTATATTACATACTAATTTTCTGTCTGTAAATTTTTTCTGGCTTACTGCGCTATGAGCATCTTTTGTGATGGATACCAGCGCGTTATAATATTGATATTGTTAGGTGTTCGGGCAATCCGCCCGGAACACCTCTTGTTTTTGTACGTTTTATTTTTAATTCCTTCTTCTGCTTATCCCCCGCGATTGTCCGCAAAAAAAGCACACTTCCGAAGCTCACACAAGCTTCAAACTTCACATATAGTTAGATCGTTACTTGTAGAAGACACCGCTGGAGTGACGTCATGATGACGTCATCAGGTGTCGAAATACAGTAAATCAAAGTTTAATATTTCAAAAAATCATAACTCGAAAACTGCTGAATGGATTTGTACATTCTATACATCATCGGACAGGTCTTGGAAAACCCAACAAACAATTCACAAAGAGTGACCCAATTTTACCTTGACTTCCAGTCCAAAACAGAAGTTGAAATTTCAATAATTTATATCTAAAGAAATTCTCGTACTTAAATCAAAATTTTTACACCAGGTTGTAGGATCTTGTGCCTTCTCAAACTTTTACACAGAGATGATACTAGTTTGACCTTACTTTCTGGTCGGGTGTTAAAGGTTTAACGTAGGCCTATATATTGACCCGCATTAAAAGCACGTGAAAAGATCTTCTACTGAGACACGTATAACCGTATCTAACCCAGTGGCACGGTAGCCGTCTGTTGCGTTCCAGTACACCACGCGGCTGGCTGCTCCACTTCCGGCCTGTTCATAAGGTCCTGCACAGGGTCCTGCATGTAACCTGTGTATACACGATACACTAGCACACATTCCGCGCCACGAAGACAGTGTACACATCCACATAACGTGAAACGGATTGTTGATGTCATATCCACTGGTGGCGCTATACCGTGTTAATGGTCGTTTGTTAACGTACTGCGCTTTTTATAATGCAACAGACTCAGAAATGTACGTCGTTCGACGGTAGTCCAATGAATTGCTCAGTGCATATATCCTTCGTGTTAGCCTTTTGTTGGCTTGGTGGTAAATATCAACTAAAACGAGTGTATTTTGCTGAACTCTTTTGGTGATTTTAATAAATTTTGATAACTGAGAAAATGTGATTGGAAAAAGATCAACATAAATTTGACTCTAATCAACACCGGTTTTTACAAGATTTTACTTTTAAATCCTGTTGAATACTTCAAAGAAATACAATGTGAACAACAAAACAAATTCAACATAAATTGCACATCGTGTAAACTGTAGGTTCTTATGCCCTTTATCATAATCATGACAAATGATGTTGCTTCAGTTATCGGCACCACAAAAAGGTAGCAAGCAGGCGTAGTTTGATAACATTTATTTTTGAATTGTTAGTGATAGTCTTTTAAACTATCTTTTAAACTATCAGTTCAGTTAGTGACTATTTACAACAACAAAAATTATACATGTGTATCTAGTACACATTCTGGAGTTTCAATGCATATCCATCGAAAAATAAATAAACTTCATTGAATGGAAAACATAATACTTAATAATAGTTGTACTTGTGAGTCATTCAAAGGCTCGTTTCAAGATCTGTAGTCAAGATGAAGGGGAAGTGGGGAGAATGTTTCTTCTGTATGACTATGAAATGACAATGGACCCTTGACCCTTTCAAATAATCTAAATAATGTACTCATTTGCTAAATTATTTTTGTAAGTTCACCTTTGTTTTTCACTTGGCACATATTTAAATACCTATGTCTCGATAAATAAATTCTAACTTCATAATGATGTCATCGGTTTTCAATTCTGGCTAAACAAAAGTTTATTATTTAGAAAATGTTATATTTCGATTAACCTTTATTTCCTGTGTATAACTAACGTTTAAACGTAGAAGATTTACACATTACTTTCTTTGAAATTTCAAAAGCTATCAACATTGTTTTCAGCGATTCAATGAAATAGCTAATTTTATAATTTTAAATTTTATTAAGCAAGACACTTAACCATTATTGCCTCACCCCTCAGATGTCGCATCATACCATGCCGCATAGGAGATGGCAATCAACATGGGATAGCGGTTTGGTTAGAAAGGGAAAGACAATACTACCAATATCCCGTCATTTGTCTGTCAATTGGTAGATTAACCAAGTTATAAAAACTAATTAATTATGCAAACAAATCTAATTAATTTACTCAGGCAATAGATATGTAAACAACACACTTAGATAAAGAAAACGTTGAAAAATGCAAAACAGACCATTTTAACCTACTGAACAACTTGTCAGCAGGTGCTGACAACGTACCGGACTTAAGCTTGTCCAATTAAGGTGCCGTGTTCGAGGGTCAAAACAAAAATCATTAAACTTGCCAAACTCGCCTTCTGGTTCAATCTTCAATTTCAAGTCAAATTTTTTTACACAAACCCTAGTTTGCAAAGTATTAGAAAGACCAACCTTCTTCCGCCATCCTTCTCACTATCGGAATGGGATATAAAAACAAACTTTCATGGCACCATACGGTCATAAGCCCTACCACTAACTTTCATTGAAAACCCGAACACCTAGTGTTTGTAATCCTACAAACACTACATTTCTAGTTATTATTATAACTATTATTTATTTAGAAAAAAACCCAATAAACAATGGTTCAGGTGTATGTAAATAGAACCATGCATTGATCCATGGTGGCCAACTCAGTCTTTGAAGTTTACAGCGACCCTGCAGAACATTTCTTAAGAGATCTGTTTTGCTCAAACTTGCAAATATCTGACAAAACCAATCTTTTAACCTTTTGTGCAAAGTTGTTTTTATCAACACAGAAATATATTAAGTGAACAGTCTCTCCTTATGCAAACATCTTTTCAGACTCTTGGATCAACTGACCAGTCATTCAAGCTTCTTGAATTAATGCACGATGAAGTAGATCAAACAGAATCAATGCCTCTCTAATATTTACATCGTTTTTTGTTTCATTTATCAAAGAGTTTCCTTGCAAATCGTCTGCCATTCTGCTGCCATTTTATTAGTTCCATTTTTGTGCTCCTTTTTGGGAGAAAGTATTAGAGGGAGTATTGACTTAAATAAAGGGAGGGTAAAACTTTGGTTATTTTTCCAAAAATTAATGACCATAAAAACTTACTTGGCAAAGAAGCACTGCAGCTGTTGAAAATGTATAACCACTAAATTTGAGCCCTGCAGTAAGTAAAAACATGTTTGTTACCATTGTAAGTTTTTACTCAATAATATGAATCTTGAATTTGTTTTCTAATGTTATGTATCTTTGCTGAAGAGTTGTGAGGATTATCAAACAGAGAGGATTCAAAGGAGGTTTCTCTTATAAGAACCAATGATACACCTTCCTTTCAAAGGTTCCAAAACAGTCTCCTGTCGATTACAAAAGCTGGCTTGTCGAATTGTTGAGACCAATTAAGAACTCACTCCGCGTCAGTGAAGTTAATAACAAGAAGCCCCTCGATCCACTAAAAGCGAAAGTAGTAGTCCCGGTGATTTCCTACCTTCCTCCCAGGTAGTAGTTAATGAGCAGGACAGTTCTTTTCAGAACTGAGAAGTCTCCCAAATTACAAATAATCTACTCTGCGTCAGTAGAATAAATAGCAAGACCCGTTCTCAAAAGAACATAATCTGCCCAGCAAGTAGATACACATTGGGTTACCGCAAACCAAATATACATATGTTCCAGAACAAATTGGTGCATTTCATCTCAACCCTGGTGATAAAAGTAGCAGTTAATTTCTTCAGATATAAAGAAATCCAGAGAGCTGCTTAAGCAGCAAACATTGCTTAGACATTTTCTGCTAAGGAAAAAGAGGCAGGTTAACAGTCATAAATGGCACATGTGGAATGCTTGTTTGGCTGGTTGTGGTAACCTTATTCTGGTTAGCATGTTGTTGTTATGCTTAGCTACTTTTTGTGCTTAAGCAGCTCTATGAATTTGGGCCCTGCCTCTTTTATCTACTGCAGTGAGGATACTGTTCTCTAAAGCTCCTTGAAATCCAGAGGAATTTTAAAAAGTGGAAACGCCACATTTCATGAACTTCCTTTGGATCCTAGTTTCAGACCGTTTTGTCAGCCATTTCTCATCCCTGATGTTTATAGGATCCTCGGGATTGGGCTAGGAATATATTTAAAAAACGATTGGGACGGGTTTACAGACTATTCAAACCAAATGGCGGTGTTGGTTTTGGAAAAACAAAATAGTTTTCTCAGCAAACCACTTTCTCCGGGCGAAAAGGAGATTGACAGTTGATATAACCTGACAGAGAATTTCATAAGTGCATGACCCATCTCTCTATTTGTAGAAAGTACGCTATAACAACCTTGCGCGGAGCGACCCCCCCTTTTCTCTGAAAACATCTTTCTTCAAGCAAATATCATTGCATTGACGCTTTAAAGGAAAAACACCGAAAAGCAAATATTGGCGCACTTTACAGGGCTTCCACATCCAATGTTATCTTCCAGAGGCTAACCCTCTGCACTGAGGCCACCCCAAGGGACTGACAAGGTATGGCCACTATATAAACAGGGTCTTACAATACTGTGGTTCACAACCCTAAATGGGCTTTTTACAGGTGTTTTTGCTACCCATAGGGGGTTATCATGTGACAAAATTAGTTAGTTTCTGACAACTTTTCTCTCAATCGTTGTTATCAGGGAGCTCCAGAAAACAAGTTCAACTGCAAACAAAAGAGTTGTTTAATGGTTGAACCCAATCAACCAGGACCCAATTTCATATTTAAAAAAAATCAAATCTGAAAACTAAGCAGGAAACCAGAAAACACTGGAGGATGGCCTCAGTCTCTCAAACACCCAGACCCCTTTTGTTAAATTTAATAGTAATAATAAATTCTTATATATAGCACTTTATCACTCCCTATGGGGTCTTAAAGGGCTCAGTATTTTTCCTACAAGGTATGTGGAGCTACTTGTTCAAGTATTAGACCTATTCCTTTACATATAGCACTGTGTAATGATTTACAAGGTGCTGTATGCAGCCAATCAAACCAGGAACACCGGTGCGAGCCCCTTCTCTTTACGATAGGTGCACTGGGTTCTTCTACATGCATTACCCAACATACAGAATTTATGGCTTTATGTCCCATCCAAACTGTGGTTTAAACGGATAGACACTATTTCAAACACACGCACACTCCCATTCAATCTCTGGCTGTGCTCAATGGTCATGGGATGGCTGTGCTCAATGGTCATGGGATGATGTGGCTGGCTGCTGAAAGCGCCCTCGCATGCCAGCTTCTCAAAGACGTTGTAGCCGCGTCCTTCGCAATTCAGCTTCTTAGCTGCAAGTAAGGATGATTAGCTTCCCACGTCATTATTATTGTTATTATTTATTATATTGTTTGTCAAATCGGTAAAGCAAGGACTTGTCCAGGTCCTCCCATTGATCGGACTGACTGGGGAAACTGACTGGGTAAATTTTTATTCAGTATTGGATAAAAATTGACTAGAGCGGGATTTGAACCTGCGACCTCGGGATTAACGTGCTGGCACTCTACCAATTGAGCTATCTATCGCTCATGTTGTCAGCCTCCCTATTTTTTTGTCAATATCTTTGTATTCAGGTGCCATTTGGAAGCCATTCAACCTGTAACTGCCGTGTTGCCAGGGATCACAACCAAGTTTACAATACAACCTGGGAAGCGGCAGCAGGACAGAGATCACCTGTTTTGTTTTAGTGATGTCCACATTGTGCACAGAAGCAAACCGAGTATGTTCTCGGTCTGTCACACAACTCGGGTCCCTATGGCTAAAGTCCTTCGTGTCCAACATGCTCACCCAGAGCTGCCAACTCTCCCCTGATTCTGCAGACAGTTCCCTGAAAAATGTGAAAATCTCCCTGAATATGGAATCTTGTTCCCTATTATGTTGAATGTAATTCAAAATATCTTCCTGATTGTTGGACAAAATCTCCCTGATTGCAAGATGCAAATGTTGGCAGCTCTGCTCACCTAGTACTAAAAAAAGAACTACACAAGAAGTCTTACCACAAGACCACATAAAGGAACTTGTGATCAGTGACAAATAACCACATCACATTTTACAGTAAAATCATTGTAAAATTATGTATCTTTTTCCCTTCCCCCCCCCCCCCCTTCACTATAAAATAATATTTACATGAAATGGCAGCATTCCCGACATTTCACAGAACAACTGTACCAGAAATTGCCCGCAAGAATAACCAAACTGATATTATTAAAATTGTCAATTGTTTATCTAACAATCTCTGAAACTCTACAGTTATTTGATGCCTGAAGCAGACGCTTGGTGGCAGCACTGCATGCCGCCAAACCTATGATGGTACCACACTCGAGGGCGTGTAATAAGCGTATTCCCAAATTGAAGATACATGTACACACTGGTCAAAGTAGCATACCTGAAATTTTGCGAATACGTTCAAGGCCTGTACAAGTATTATGCCACTGCAGTAGTATCAGCTTATCAAGCAGCTTCTTTAAATGTGGTGAATGTCTGTATACAAACATGTTTTTATCTTTTTGTGTACAGAATAATCATTTTTCTAAATCATTTATTGTCAATAAAATGGAAATTGGTATTGTCGAGCATGCTCTTATAAGATTATAAAATATTTAAATGACCAATTACAGACTGTAACACACAACAAATTAGAAATAATATCGTCATCAGTGTTGTCACTATTTACCATAACAGTAAAGAAATAATATTCGAAGACCAGCCCAATGTTACAGAGACGCTTTTCAAAACTTAAATTAAAGAAAATTCCCTTTTTGTTTTGCTCCGCTATGAGCCTTGACCGTTTAATCAGTGCCTCGTATATTCAGGAACGAGTCTTCAGACTTTTATCTGAATTCAGACGTGTTTTTTTTCTCAGTCTGCTTGGTAACAAAAATAGCTGTTATTTTCTTCAGATATGAAATAAAGAAACCCTGATCTCTAATATAGTTCTAAGAATACTGTTCCCAGAAGGTCATTGAAAATCTACAACGCCAATTTCGACAACGCCAATTTCCATTTTATGGACATTGAATGAGAATAAGACTAAGAGGGTATGACATTCAACTTACAACAAGGTTACCAAAAGGTGGAAATGTCATCATTTCAACATAACTCCTATTTCAATTTCTGACTTTTTTTGTCAGCATTGACTCTTTCTCTGTGAAATTTTAATTATTGATTGATTGATTGATTGATTGATTGATTGATAGATTAATAAACTGACTGATTGATCAATCGAACGACTGGTTGATTAATTGATGGATTGATTGATTGATTGATCGATTGATTGATCGATCGATAGATTGATTAATTGATTGAATGATTGATCGATTTTATTGACTGATTAATTGATTGGTTGTGTAGATCCTCAAGTTTATCCTCTTATTTCTGCATATTGTTTGTCACATACCTCTGTCTGCATTTTGACAGATATCCCTGCCCCCTTATCTGTACAACAATCCTGAGGAATAATCCCCAAGAACAGAAAACTGAAAACCATAAATAATTGTTTCTCAAGGGGGGCCGGGGGGGGGGGGGGGGGGGGGGGGTACGTGCTTCAGTGCATTCCAGTTTCCCCGACTCCAAAGATCCTGTTCTCACTCATACTATGACCAAATTCAAACACTGTTGGTAGGCAGTTCAGATATGCGGCCCTTGAATACCAAACATTGCATTAAAGGGATGATACATTTGTTATGGAATGAATATCCATTATAATCCTGAAGTAATATTGGATCCTTTCCGTTTAAAGTACAGTGTGTCGTGGCCGAGCGATCTAGTTCACCGGACCCAAGCTCTGGTGTTGTCAGCAGTAGAGTGTGGGTTCAAATCCCAATCCTGACACTTGTGCCCTTGAGCAAGGCACTTAACCATAATTGCTTCGAAAAAAGTTAAGCCAGGCTCCAAGTGGATGATACCCATGCCTACATCCTTACTGACTGTGAAGGGGGTAACCCTGTTTCAGCCCCCAGGAGTACATGTACATGTAGGTGGCAATGTAGTGTAGCCCTCACCTTGAAGTGGCCATTCAGCCTTGTGATGTTAGGGTGATTCATGGGCGAGGGAGGGGGCGGTGGCTTCTCGCTCAAATCCTTTGCCCCCGTCCACTTGATCCCCTCCCATATACGATCGGAAAAATACATTAAATAGCCTCCCCCCCCCCCCCCCCCCATGAATTATGTCTTTGCTCCCCCTTGGCCCGCTACCCTCACCTCCAACCAAATAAAAATGCCAGGTTACTTATTTTTATGGACTTTACAATGCTAATCAATATCAACGATTCTTAAATATGTAAAAGTGCAAGAACCTGTAAACCAGTTACGACAATCCGTATCGCTCAGGTATTTTTTTTAATTAAAAGGAGAGGAAAGTCATTTTACACGATAATCTTTTTCTCATTAACTCATTTTCTGAAACCTCAATTATGTGTTGTGTTTACAAAGTGACGTTAATAAATCCGCCGCTGTAATTCGCTGCATATAAACTGTCCTTCATCAAACACAAATATCATTGCAGCCCCCAGCACTGGCAGAGTTTCCTGATGAGGCTTTATTGCAAGTAACGCCCGAAAAGCCTCGTAGTTATGAAATTGTTATCGCCAGAGAGAACGAAGGGGCCCCGGCCATGTTTGGCGGTGATCACGGTCGCATATAAAGCACCGGGTGACCCGTTTCCAGCTTGGTTTGCTAGCCACCGCCGTCTGTTCAGGGTGAGAAATTGTTGGCGTTGGCGCAGCGGTGCAGACATTCAAGACAACACAACCGGGACGTAGCACACATGTTCCCCCGACCCGCCTCGCCTCCATAATCCAATCACGGTGGCCATAATCTAATTTCAACGCTTCTCAGATCTTTAATTTGTGTAGCGGATAGAAAGGGGAGGATTGAAATGATTTTGTTAAAAGTGGTTCAAGTTGCAGCTTAGAGAAGTTCAAACCCTGGGACCTGGCTCTTCTGAAGCAGCTCCTCTGGATTTTTTTCTTCTTCTTCTGCTCCCTTTGCTCTCCTACCCCTGCCAGCTCAGCGTATGGCTCATTCGTCAGTGTCGTCATCATCTAGACAGAAGGGAGGAAAAGTGCATCAGATGATATCGGAGAGTGGGAGGACCGACATCACTTATCGGAAATCTGCATGGAAATCTCTCTCGACGGGCTTGTAAAATCGGCTTTTGTGACAGACAAACAATACCAACCATATATATAAATATAGATATAACGGAGAATATCGGCCCTGGCTTTGGGACCAAAGCATAGTTCAACTGGGCTGTTATGTAGTCACGATTCATGAATAGGTATGCAGACAGCTTGTGGAGTTGACCATCCATCTGCAGTTGCTCACCTGAATCATTCAGGACCATGTGGGGGTGGACTCTTTAAGTTTTCTGCATTTCCATCTTCCAGCGTCGTATGAAAGGAAATTCCTCAACGTGACTTCGGGATTTCCTGAAGGATTTTGGGAGTTTTAATTTTGCGGAGTGGACGTGGATATTTTTTTTTTACATTTTAGGTGGTGGGTGATGAACAACAGTTACTCCTGCGGCAGTGCTGACATGATTGTATGTACCATCGTGGGAAGACTCCCATTGTCCGTTGAATCGCCTAGCTTTAATTAAAAAATATTAATATTGGATCTCGGCAAATTAGCTCAACTCGGGCCACCTAATAGGAAATACATTGCCAAGACCTTCATTCACTTGTGTAATATATTCATGGGATATTTTTTTCCTCTCTTCTTTCTGAATGGCAGTACACTTATTTTTACCTTGACTTTAATATAAATGCAAATGTTGTTTTCCTCAAGCTATGTTTTAGTTGTATGGGAGAGGGATATTTATAAATTGTTAATTGCCTTTTGAGAAAAAAAAAGGGGGGAATGAATTCTTTCAGGCAAGTCTGGGATATTTTCGAAATAATAAATATATTTTACTGCTATTAGTTTTTTGCTGTTGACTTAAAGGTCAGTTGACTATAATTTCAAATCCTGACTATGTTGGATAAATTGCTTTGACGTATTTGTTCGGTTTGAGTTTAGTTTAAATTTAGTTTAAGGGTACTGGTGGGTACAGTGTTACCAATCAGATGGTTTAAGAAATTAGTCTTTTAACTCCATTTAGTTCTGGTTTAATTCTAGTTATTAAATCATGGATGTATTAAACTATATTATGTTTTCTGCTAAGCGTAAATATGCAGGGAACGATTTGCAAACAATTATGACATAGCACTGTAGCTGTTTCTGGCAAGCTCAATTGTTTGGTTTTCCTGCTGGGAAGGATCTTAACTGTACATTACCTGAGGGAGTTGCAAGCCTGACAGTGACAGACTTGGTAGTTTGGTTAGAGTGTGGCCTAAATCCTCCCATATCCTCCTCTCCGTTGTCACTCCACACCAAATTGTTTGGACTTGGATAAGATTGGAATGCCTGACCCTGTAATAAGTGCTTGTTGTTTGGGCCTAGTGGCCCCATACAGTCCTTCTGAATCCTTCACTTTGGCTATCTGATATTCGGGATTGTAGTGTTTTGAAAGACAGATAAAATTCAAACCTAATTGCATCCGAAAAGATCCTTCTTGTACGGCCAATCCCCAACGTAATTTTTCATAAACTGTTTCAGCAGATTTTGTTTTACCATTCCCTTTAATTTCATATCCGCTTCGTGCTGTTTCCAGTTGTGATTGAAGCATATTAATAGCAATGACAACAGGAGATATTTGTAACAGAGCGTGGTTATCCAGCAGACGGGAGGATGCTCAGTGTGCTGAAACAAACAAGCAAAACAATAAGCACAACCATATACCGTCATCTATATTTACGTTTTCCACCTTCAAAACCTTCCAGTCTTATTAAAACCGTGCTTAATCAGTTGTTTCCAAACCATTCTCTGGAGCAAAATCTATCCTTCACTGAAATGTATACAGCCTTTCAATTTAATTTAAAGCAGTTTTGTTGAACAAATATTTATAATTAATTGAGTTATTGCATTTTCCCCTTCTCTGCCTCCGCAGTTGTCTGTTTCCCTGTTCTGGACTCTGGAAACGACAGAGTAGTCAGTGTCATTGTGGTAAGTGTACAACAATTTTGTTCCTATAAATGATTTCATGGTAGCTCACATTGCATTGACCATGCATGTTTAATAAAAATACCACTTTCAGACGGTATTGCATGAATTGATACGTTCAAATTTGTCACTGCTTGGGATTAGCGTCATCTTAAAAAACATCCAGGAAATACAACTTTTGAGATTGTAAAGTGAGTCACTATTTTATACGTTATAACTGCATTGACATCATCACACCGCTATCTTAGATGTAAATCGATAATGGAACAATGGAAAACGTAAAGCTGTGTATGCGAGGCGCATCTGTAGCCGAGGGCACCCTACTCAAATGACGTCATGTACATGTAAGGTCTACTTATTGCCAATGTGAATCATTTTTGAGTTAACTCTTTAAAATAAAGTGTCACAATGCAACAGCAACTGTATGGGTCGGCCTTCTCACATTTGCAGACTTGCTTCTCATTTAACCCGTTTTGGGGGGTATTTTCAAAACGGGAGACACAACCAGAGCGTGGAGTATGTAGCACATCTTCTTGAGGGTACCTTTACCTGTCCCTACAGTGTTTTCGAGTCCCTGCAGCTATGGATCAAGGCTTCGTGATATGAATTGATCGATAATTGCAACTGTGATGGAAAGTTTTGATGGTAAAACCCAGGCACGCATCTGAGGGGAGACATCCAGGGTGCCCATAAACACTTTCTCAGAATCACGAGCGTCCATAAATGTATTATGGCTGGTGTTTTCCATCAGGTGTTTATTGGATCAAAGAGTGTCACCCGCAGTCCCTTTTTTGAAGGGCCGCTAATGTAAACAACTGTGATTTAATATACAAATGCTGATTAGTGCTAAGCGGAGAGTCACAAGTCTAACAACGAAGACTGGGTCCAGTCTACCTGCTGGATCGAGACGCTGTGCTATCCACCAAGTCTCTGTCTTTTCCCAAGAGCTGGGCTTTCTACCTCAGAACTCTTTCTTTCTGCCTCCATCTCCTTCTTCCCCCTTTTTGGGTTTAGTAGATATGTGATTCATATACAGTATCATCGGAACATGGCGTGTAGTGGCCGAGCAGATAAGAACACTGGACACTTTTTGTAAAGAGAAGGGGTTTGCCCCGGTGTTCCTAGTTTGAATGGCTTTATATTGCGCCACAGCACCTTGTAAACCATTACATGGTGCTATATGTAAAGGAATAGGTCTCATAAATAAAAACGTAGCTCTGCATACCTTGCAGAATAAATACTGTAGCGCTTAGAAATGTAGTATTAAGCGAGGTATAAATGATAAGTGTTATTATTATTATTATTATTATTATTATTATTATTATTATTATTATTATTATTATAAGTAACTGTATGAGGAATGAAATTGACAAATGTTTACCTGAGAAAGTTGTTCTTCTCTGGAGTTGTTGCTCATGCTCATATATCAGGGCAGCCATTTGTCGGCCATCTTAGTGATGGTGAATCCAGTGTCTCCAGTCCAATTCAGCCCATTGGGGGAGAATACAGGGGGGGGCAGTTGTCAGTTATGTGGTCGCTCCGCATTTGCATAGGGGGAAGGGTAACAACTTCCACCAGTGCATTCAGGAGGAAAGTTGTTTCTCAAAACTCTTCAATCACAAGTGGATCCTTGTCAGTTTTATTTTCTCTAGTATTCATAACTCTGTATAGAGTGGGTCAATGTGTACACCATTTCAACAATATCTGTATGAGTCTAGCGTTTACAGCAATCTAAGTACGATCTAGTATTTCTGAGAAACCTGAGTTCTTGTTCATTTGTCATAAAAAAGAAAGAAAAGTCCTGAACACACAGCTTAATCCTTGGTGCCCTATAAAGCACATAATTCTATGGGCCGTAAGCGTAGAGCCATGAAAGTCCTGAACACACAGCTTAATCCTTGGGCCCTGATGTGTTCCTTGATGGCAAAGTATACCTTTGGTTTTTGGAACCGTTCGATTGTTTTAATCCTTCATAAATGTAGATATATACAATCAAACTAATCTGTGAAAATTTTAGTTCAAAAGGTGGTCGGTTTTTGAGATATTGCGAAAAATTGGAGCAAATAATATCCACGCAGGAAGATTAATCCCTATAGGAATACAAACGTTTCTCAGATTCAAATTTTGGTGCATAAAACCTGATATTTTTCAATAACTACATTACTTTGAAGTGAAATGATTCTCAAAATGCTATATACTATCGAAAGCTGCTGTACTTCTAACCAGATAAGTTTTTATTGCCATTAATTTTAAGAGTGGTTACCAAACGTATACCTTCCCTTTAAAACAACAACCACAAATAGTGATACATTAGTTTATGGCCTCATTGTAAAATTAGGTCTCAATTTAACGGCACCCATCCTTAATGTCGATAAGACATGAGGGATGGGATTAAAACGAGTGCAATTATTTACCCCCAAGTTTATTAGAATTGACACTTGTGGAGCATGTCTTTTCTCGTCTTCTTTACAAGCATGTCAGAGAGGTGGTGAAGACCTGCTTGTTTGTAGCGATCGGATTTCTGCGTCATTGAACTTGAAACATCAAATCCAGTGGTTTATCTAAATCGATGTACCATCATCTCCTTTTATGCTTCGGTGGCATGACATTTGACAACTGATGTCTTGTCTTTATTCTCGACAAGCCTTCAACTGAGTTTGTTTCAGTAAAACAAAAAAATGTACATATGCAGGCAAGGAGATTGAAACTTGAGACTTTTACCGGACCAGAAATATTTTTAAACAAGATCAAAAATAAATATTTTCCCTATGAAAACAAAATTTGCTTAACTTCTTTAGCTGGAGCTTTTGGATGGAATTAAAAAAGCTTATAGATCAACTTGAACGAAATTATCATTTTTGTTTGTTGGTTGTAGAAAGGTAAACGAGTGCATAATGATTTCACATGTAGGGGTAAAACTCAATAAAAGTTGTTTCATAATGTAAATAAAACCATATTTTGATCAGTGTTATGCTGGGCAAAATGCTGAGTTTTATGAAAAGCCCCTAAAGCACCTAGGAATCAAAACTACGCTATGATGTCACACCACGGACTTGATCCAAATAAGACAATGAAAAATGCTTATCGACAAAGATAATCAACCCTCATACAGTCTGGGGTGTTACGCAATGGTTTACACTGATTTATTAAGGCACTGGTACTTCACTGTTGATTTCACGTTGCAGTTTTATGGGTTTTTACTGGGATCTATCAGGGATGCCAGTTTTCCGGCTATTGCCGGAATTCCGGCTTTTCCCCAAATTTTTCCGGCGCTCCTTGCTTCATCAGGCCGGAGAAAATATATTTTATTGAAAACAGATTTCCGGCGCTCGTTTGGAGCGACTCGTGTTTAATGATAATATGTTTTGAAAGCGCCCTCAAGCGTTCGTACATGTACATGTATTGTAAATGCCAGAAGTATTGAGCGAAGACTAGACTTTTCTGTCGAATGTGTGCGTGGTGCCGTATGGTATGTATCGATGTATTTTGTGTGTACATCCATACACGATCTTTGGACTGTACATGAAATCGCTCTGAGAATTTTGTTTCGCGGACGATTGGCGTTACCATTGAGACATACCGACTGAGTTTTTGGCGTTACCATTGAGTCATTATGGATGTTGAAATTTAGATGATTATTTAGAGAATTACTGATCAAGCCTAAACACCTGCCTATACAGTGTGCTTTAAAATGGTATAAGTAAATGTCAAGTTATAAGACTGTTTTTTCTTTTTCTTTTAACCATTATGAGATCAACCATGAAATCAGTGTGTAGGCCTACATACACATTCGACAGGGCGGATCCAGACATTTTTGCAGGGGGGGGGTCAGAATTTTCTTTTTCTTTATGTTTTATTAAAAAAAATCGCTGTTATGTTTTGTATTGTTTTTTGGTCTGAGCGCGGGGGGGGGGGGGTTGACCCCCTTTCCTTCATGGCAAATTTTTTTCAGGCTCTGAAGGAAAGAGTCACTGGCATCCCTGATCTATGCAGGGCACCGCCAAAAACTGAAAAGGGGGAAGGGGGACGACTAGTTTTTCCGATCAAATTTGAACAAAATTACAGAGAGGAAAACTTCACACTTCACATCAAATAATAACTAAACATACAAAATAAACTTGTAGGATAAATAGTCAAATGAATTTGAGCATTTTCGTTCAAGTAGTACACTTGAAATATGTGTTTTGCAAAACACTATACTGTTCGGTTGTGAAATTTATACTTGGCCAATGCTTGAATTGCTAAACTCTGGTCATTAGTCCAGTTGGTACATGTATTTCAATCTCTGAAGGAATGCATTTTATACATGTCTTGCTTACTATATGTGTGGTACACATTACAGTGTGCCCTCTACAGTTTGCCCAAGAGAGGCCATTTTCTCAATGCATCATGCAGGCATGATATTCTTCATACTTGAGTCTGATTTTCCGATATTTTTGCCTTTGAAAAATTCAGAAAATTGTGATTAAAGAGCCTGAAAAGTCTATTGAAGCTTGCATCATGCTGCTATGTAGGTCAGTCCTTGTACTCAATAAAATTGTCTCACTTTTTTCCAAGGAACAAACATCATGCCTGATCATGGGAAAGGGGTCTTATTCAGGGGTACAGACATAAATAAATTTATGACTGGTTACATTGTAAATTTATTGTACAGAGAAACATGCATTGACCTTGAATTTGGTATTTAAAGCAGAGCATTTATTATGAAAAGCTACATATCAAGAGAGACTATAGGGACTGTTTTTTATCGAGGTAATAAGAATAACATTTATTTTGTGTGAATGTATAATGCATCTTTAATATCCCGAACGTGACTTGGAACCGCATTAAAGACATCTTGTTTTCCCGCGATTAATATTCATTTCATCTAGGCGGTTTTCTAAAACGTTTTGAAGTGATGTAATGTATCCCATTGCTGATGACCCCCCATGCCTCTAGTGTGAAACACCACGCCTCCTGTGAAGCGATCGGCGGGTTTTTTCTTTCCTTTCTGGAGTTATTTGTCCCCCCCCCCCCATTATCCCCTCCTAGAGAGCGCTAGTAACAAATTGCCCAAACTGTGGGGGAATCAATGGCTCTTCACCCACGGGCAGTGTATGATGACAACGACCTATATATCCACTAAAGAGGATGGCGATGGAGATACGGGGCTGAGTGACGTGCTCGGTACTTGGCTCAAATGGCTGTAAACACGCCGTCGCTGGGATTTTTCCTGCAAAATTCTCTCGAGTGGAAATAAAATTTCCTTCGCACCGAAGGGGATTTTTTAGTCTTTCAGTCTCTCTCTCTCTCTCTCTTGAGTGTCGTGTCCTAACCAAAGAGATCTTGCCTGGAGGGTTTGGTAGTCGATGCTGAGGCGGACAATTTTCCCGCTCTTGGACAATCGAATGTTCTCATCAGTGTAAGGAGAAAACGAGTCTGTCATCATCTGCGGACCAGTTGCGGCTCAGCGTTTCTTTGTCCCACTTTGTGTGTGTGTGTGTATTTGTGCAGGAGCACGTTTGTGTGTATGCGAGAATAGGAGCACGAAGGAGAAGCAGGAGCTATTGAAAGTAACGGACACACTGCATTTCTGGATTGGCAATTATATCTGGTGTTTTGTAATGGTAGGTGTGATTCATGCACTGTGAGCATTCATAAGAAGGTAAGGTGTGATTTGCCTCCCCCTCTCCCTCCCTGTCCCTCTCTCTCTGCTTTTCCTTGATTTTATTTTCTCCATCACATCATCTGGGGCATGTGCTTAGAAAGTGCAGCCAACAGTGCTGTGAACCAAACACCTGGTTTCCAGCCAGCTTGTTCAGGAAACGTTTATTCCACACTAGCTCGATTCTGTTGCTTTCTCCGTAGCAGACATTGCTCATAAAAAAGCTAAATATGCTTTATATTTGTTCACAATTTGAAAAGAAAAGGAAAGTATCCCGATCAAAATTCCCACTTAAACAGCGCTTTAAAAAGGAGAGAAAAAAATGTAGATGTGATGAAAATATTTTGGATGATGCCAAGATATTAACAGATTGAAATCTTGTATTTCATTGCCACTAGCTCATCAGTTTAAGTTTAAATGACATTGTATCCTCTACAAATTTGTTTCCAATGGAGATGTGTTGAAAGAAAAGGCTTTTTTCAGAGGCGGTGCTGCGATCTGATCATTGTAGTTCCTCAAAGTCACTCCAGGCAAAATGTCTGTAGATGTTTTTATCTTAAAGACATGGTGTGGTTTGGGTGAAAATATCTGATGATTTCCAAGTATGAATGTTTGCATGGGTTCTTATTGTCCAAATAGAACATAACAAGGCAGAATGTCACATAACGAGTGGTCACAAAACTCAGTGTATTCGATCAACTACCAACTTTTACAAGCAGTTGAACGTCATGTATGACGACAAACTGCACATTTACCAAGCAGCCATTGTAAGTCCAGTCTTGCCTAAAGCACAACATTTTGCCAACAAACTCAAAAATATAATCCCCTAGATAATCGGTTGCAGAGATGGGATCCCTGCTTCAAGATTGAAGGAAGTCTCTCATACTGTTTGAATTCGATCATGATTAGCTTGAAATCTGAACTCTGCCAGTTTGGAAACAAGTTTGCGATGCTATTTTTCTACTAGTGTGTAATAAATAATGGTCACAGGAGCAGTATGCAAATAAGGCATCTTTTGTGTACAGAATGTAGTGTGTATTGTTTTATTGCTTGTTTGAGTTACATCTTTTTTTTCTCTTGCTTTGCAAGACAAGTGAATTCAGCATTATGATCATATTGTCACTGTTTTCACTAAGCGACATGCATGTCAAATATCAAAAACTTTGGCATATCGGTTTTTTCCCCCCTAAGGGCCAAATATCGTGGGAAATGTTGCATTTTGTGTCATCATTTCCACATAAATTTAAGAGTTACCGGTGTTATACAGCTGGACAAATTTTAAGATGTGCCCCCTTTCTTCACATCAAAAGTTTGATAAATATCAGACCATGCAATCTCTCTTAAAAGTAAGATTTTGTTTTCTTCCATTGAGCTGTGTACAAATCATGCCTGCAAGAAGTCCAGGCTCTGTGGCTCTTTTGTAAACGTGTGATGTCACAGGTCACATGGTCTGTATATTACAAACTAGTGAAAGTCGCAACTTGTTTGGATACGCTTTCTTTTTGGAACCCCCCCCCCCCCCCCCCAAAAATCATTACTAAGTGCTCGTGAAAAATGAATCATCAGCTTGCATGGCAATTTCAAGCTTCTTTTCCAAAAAGGATTCAAATCTATGGCTGATTTACCCCTCCATCAGAATGTTTAGAGCCAGACGTTTTTCCCATTGTAGCACGCTTTTAGGTCTTAATTCGCACATTCCCCCTGCCGCCCATGGGCATTTTACTTATAATGGCTTACGCGTGTATTCATAAATGTTTCATTGGTGGATCATTTTATTTATGAATTACTTAATAGAGAACTGTCTCGCATAAATTCATGTGAAAGGGGTTATTTACAAACGTGGATAGAGTTTTTAACACCCCCCCCCCCCCCCCCCAAGCAATCATGAATGATGGAGGGAAGTGAGTTGAAACGTTTCCAGGCTGATTGACATTATTTGTGACACGTCTCAATTCCTTCGGGACATGCATATGTAAAAATGATAAAGGATTAGTCACAATATCACAGTATCTCTGGGACAGTGAGAATTCTAGACATTGGAAATTAATATTTAACAGAAGAGGATAAAGCACCCTAGATGGAACGCAAGTCTCTCAGTTTCCATTTTTTTTCTTCTTTCTTTTTAAAAAACTTGATAGAACAGAGTGCATGTTCCTTTACTTTAGGCATTTGTCCAGAATACCGGTGTTATACCTTATTTTAACTCTTTCAGTGCCAAGGTTGTGCATGTACGATCTATTTTATGTATTCCGAAAGCACCATTATCGTACATGTACGATCTTGTTTATGTACTCAAAAAGTGTCATTAATCGTACATGTACGACCCATATTAACATGTTATCAGGAGAGGGCATTATCAATCAAGAATGGTGTTGACTTTGGGATGTACCAAGGCAACACAAATCAGCAAGAAAAATTTTCTTTGGTGAGAAAGCCTTTTTTTTTCAATATACAGAGTGTTGAAAAAGCTGAACAATTTAGGTTCAAAATGCAAAAATAAGCGGGCACTGAAAGAGTTAATAGTTTGCCTTCATTATTCTGGAATTTGCTTATCAGATTTTGCTTTTAGTTTGCAACAGTTGTCGCAATTTCACCAATCACCTCACCTCTTCCTTATACTGCCACCTTCCAAGGCCTCCACTCCATCTTTTGCAAGCACTCATGCCTTTATTTTTTCATATTCTACTGCACTTCCCACTGCCACATGTTGTAAACAACTTTCATATCTTGCTTTGATTAGCATAATAGCGGCAGTAGTTTTGCAATTTTTACCAAAACTGTACCTTAGAGTCACCTTTAACGGCAAAGTATACCTTTAGTTTTTGGAACTGTTCGATCGCTTTAATGCTATATAAATGTTGATATACACAATAAAACTAACCTGTTAGGCTGTAGAAATTTCATTTCGCAAGGTGGTAGCTTTTTTGAGATATTGCCGAAAATCTGGAGCGGTACAGGAAGAATAATCCATAATCGGAATACACAATCTGAGAAACATTTCATGCAGAAACATTTCTCAGATTGAAATGTTTTTGAATCCCTCTCTTAAACCACATTCCTTTAAAGGGCATCGTTTCTAAAAATGTTATACGTCATCAACAGCTGCAGTGCTTCTTACCAAGTAAATTGTTATGGTCACAAACTTTTGGAGTAATTTCCAAAGGTATACCCTGCCTTTAAACAAATGTAAATCAAAGAATTTCGGGATACTTTTTCAGCAAAATGATTCTTTAGTGTTCGCCTCGACAAATCCGATTCTTTCAAGCTGCATTAGATTTAACCTGAAACAAATTGTGTAATAACTAAACAGACAGCCAGGTAGCCCACACCCTTGGGGATATTATCAGATGCATACACATCATAATAAATGGCCAGACTATACTAGAAGACTACCCTACAATATTGCATGTAGTATTTACTGATTCAATTTATGGCATAGTGTAAATAGATACCACCAAACGCTGGGTAAAGTGGTACCTATGACACCAGTGATATATGTACTGAAAAGCAGAGGGTGATATACTGTCAACTCTGATGATGACATCATCAGTTATCGACCAATTAGAAATAATGGAGAGGTAGCAGTGGAGTGGATGTTGAGATGTTTACTGCTGGAAGTTATCATTGGTGAAAAAGACCACCCATAAAACCATCTAAACCTTGTCAGGAGTGACTTTGGATGACACCAACTGGTCAAGAGTGTTTCTCTCTAAATCAGATCCGATTGCAGTGTGGAAAAAATGACACTTGACTGATGAGGCATGTACATGTAGGAGGTGGATGGTTGCGTTGGTTCGTTTGGAGTGGGGTTCATGGAGACTTTTTAGATTCTAAGGAAAAGTCCTTTCTGCCACTGCTTTGTCGGGACTTACCAAAATATAAATGATTTTCAGGACGCCCTTTGATTGTGTACCTGCAACAATTAATCCCAAACCTGTTGAAGTCCCCCAAACTATTGAACAACAATGTTTTGAATTGAACCATCAAATGGTTAGACTTAACCCTGAAGTCACCCTTATGTCACATTTTAACAACCTTCCAACCCTAATTTTCTGTGAATTTGACAGTATCCAGATTAAATTCACAAACTCTTAGCAAGAGGCTATAGGCTCACCAATGTTTTATGAGTCTGAACATTTGTGTAATAAGTTACCAAAGTGGATTATTTTGATTGACTTGGGACAGCTCGGGGCCAGAATTGATTAGGAAAGGAAACAAATACCTGATTAAGGCTAAAATTCCACACGAATTAATGAAATGTGGTACTTTTTTTTGGGGGGGGGTTTGATTATGAATGATTAAAAATTGAAATATCCCATTAAAAGTTTTTTTCAAAAGAGATGCAGTAAATAGGTTTTTCCTTGGACCCCTGTGCCCACCTCTCCCTCAGTCCAAATATTGAGAGAGTTGCGAAAAATTCCTATTAGAAGCCATTTTGTGTCATAAAAATGCATTGATGAACACAGGGTGCCAGACTAGTCTGACTTTTGGGTTGTGCTGCATTTGGACCAAAAATTGCGTCCAGCAACCACGTCACCAAATAAAACTGGTCCCTCCATGTCGCAACTGTCTCAATACACAGCTCTCCCTCAGTCTACCACCTCCCCTTGTATTGATTGCCCCTTCTCCGTAGGTCTCTAGCTCAGGATAGTGCTGTAGACCATCGCTGATGATCACACCTCGTGGTGTCAGCAGAACTGCGCTGCGTTCAACCGTGGCAAAGAATTAATCAATGTGGATACTTGGCCATGAATGCTGTATGGATCTTTTTTCTGATGATGATGATATTTTGTTCCCCCGAGTCGCTCTTATTTAATGAGAAATTATACATGACAGCTATGTGACAACAGCAATACAGGCCGTTAGGGTAGAGTACTTGTGCCGTCATTATTTCACAAATTACGTATGTAAATTTTCTAGATGTGGACGCATGAGATTGTCAAACATAGTTAGACTAACGCATGTTCGTCAAGTGACACATAGCCTGTTACCCCAGGCATATGTATCTTTCTATGTATGGGTTGCTGTTGTTTTTGTTTTTTAAATGAAATAATAAAATAATATAATAGTAAAAAAATCAAG
The DNA here is from genome assembly GCA_037783415.1 of Leptasterias polaris. Classification (NCBI taxonomy): domain Eukaryota; kingdom Metazoa; phylum Echinodermata; class Asteroidea; order Forcipulatida; family Asteriidae; genus Leptasterias; species Leptasterias polaris. Next base: position 1,542,557 of record JAZGTN010000192.1, read on the forward strand.
ATGTCTGTAGCAATGTCAGGCATGATATTCTTGCTACTTAAGACTGATTTCTGATTTTTTTTCTCTTTGGAAAATTAGAAAAACTCTTAGCCTGAAAAGTATAGTAAACCCTACACCATATGAACAAGTAGGTCAGACCTTGTTCCTACTTTTTTCCAAGGACCAGATATTGTTCCTTGATGTTGTTGAGGAGGCAACTGGTGTAATATTCAACAATAAGTACATTTCTCATTGCTTGAGGCAGGGTGCTAGACTGTTTTCCCCAGCCTCATTTTGGTCACATTCAAAATGAACAGATTTTCTGCACCATTGAAAAAAAAAAAAAAAGGGTTTCTGAGTTGCATCTCGCTGTACATCGTAGATGATATTTGAGCTCACCTTGGCTTCAGTTACAATCCTTTCTTCGATGTAACTTATACGTCATGCCAGATTTGTGAAATAACTTTAATTACCATCCCGGTAATTTGTGTATTCTGTTTTACCCAAGGGGAAAATCTACACCACTTTGCTGCGTATAATTTATTTCACATTTTGTGCACATCTTTTCTGATGTAACAAAATATATCTGTTCTTTTAATGCACAGGCCATGTCTGTGTCAGGCCTTGAATTTCATATTCGGAAGGGCAGGGTCATTTTTTATTTTGCGAAGGGCACTTCCATTGGAAAATCTTAAGAAGTTTTAAAGCGGCACCACAGCCAAGACCAGGGGCAACAGAAGCATTGGCCTTTGTGTCCTCCGTGTAATTCCAGGCCATGTCCGGTATCTTGTTGAAATTTTAGAGTATTCCAGTGTTTTCACCACTCTCCCTGTTGTTGTTCTTTATATTTTTTTGTATTTTTGTGAATTTTAAAAATATTTAGTTTATTCCCTGGTTGCCATAAATCAAGAACTGTTCAAAGGGCTGTTAACTACGGAAGTATAGACGATGTGACCTGTGACATCACATGTTTACAAAAGAGCCACAAAGCCTGGACTTCCTGCAGGCACATTTGTACACAGATCAATGGAAGAATACAACAAATCTTATGTTTTATGGAGATTGCACTGTCGGATTTTTCTCAACTTTTGATATGAAGAAAGGGGGGACATCTCAAAAACTGGACAGCTGTTGCTTTTGTAAATTTTGAATTTATGTGAAAATTATGACACAAAATGTAAATTTTCCCATATAGCCTGTGTAGTATCTTGCCCGGCAGGAAACGCTTTAAAATGTACAAGGTCACCACTCTGTAAACAAATGTAACATGGTCTATAGTGCTGCCACAAATCATTGTGTACGTACAAGATCATTATTGTGTACGTAGACGATTATTATCTTGTATGGACATGATAGTTATCGTGTACGTACAAAATAGTTATCTTGTACGTACATGATAGATGTTGTTTACGTACAGGATAAGTGCGGGATAATTTGTTATTCATTGTGGTGGCACTACGCTTCCGTAGTTAAAAAACCTTCGTTATTGAAGATGAATTGTTTAGTTTGGTTCAATTTGACATTATAAAAAAATTCTTTAGGTAATGATTAACAAGTGGGTGAAAACAGTTTTTTATTTGGGACATTGAACAAAAAACACTCATCCATGGTGAGTGGTAGTTCATTGTGAAAACAGAAATTAGGGTTGTTGCCGTCATTTGACATTATCTCCTGTGACATTATCTCGTGATCATTACGTACATCGGGAATGTCAAGCACTCATCCCATTCAAGATCTTCTCTGTGTGAATCCATTACGTTTTAGCGCTTGTAATTGCTCTACAACGATCAGAATGACACTGTTGTTGATGTGGATTTCGTTTTAGAATCAGAGAGTGTTTTTTTTTTTTTTTTTAAAGTAATGAAATGTTCACAAATATTGACGTGTTGTGTGTATTTTAGTTTGCGCGTTGAGTGTAAAGGGCACATCATTCTACGGTGTTAATATCTAAATTACAAACAATTTTGGATTGAGCAAAGAAAAATTGGCTAGCGTGGGATCTGAACCAACAAGCTCTACCACCTGAGCTATCTAGCCCTATTTTGTCAAAAAAAAAATTCAGGGGTGCCAGTCAGAAGCCATGCAACCGTTAGCTGCCGTTTAGCGAGGGATCACACCCAAGTTTACGATAACAAATTTCAAATGAGAAGGATCTTTGTGTGAGCTATATAAAACAAATATTGAATACATTTTGTAAACGCATTGTTGTAGAATATAATCACTCAATAAAATCTTGCTTTTCCATTTCACACTGCTTCGCCGTAAGAAATGGAATAGTGCAGTTTTCACCTCGAGATTATATTCTGCGAGAACGCTCCCATATGCATCTAATATTTGTGTGATGAAACCCCTAATGCCATTGTATTAGATACGTCAACAATCAAGTACGAAGCAGGTGGTTTTGACTGATCAATACCCCTGGTGTGGTTATAAAAATTATATCTACAGGTGTTTGCAAGGGATGCTCATGTAATCGCTCTTTTTGCATAGTAAAACAATATGGTATCACAGTGATTGATTTGGGGGTTGGGGGTGGGGGGGGGGGGGGGGGTTGGGGGAGCTCCACAAGACAACAGGACTTGCAAGGTTCTCCCCAGGTTTTTTCAAAACTGTGGGGCATTCTGGACCCAAAGTTTGGATGTTTGGCCAAAGCACGCTGAATGTTTTCTACTTAGTATTTATCTTTGGTTTTAAAAACCCTCAATTATTTTATCTTGATGATTTTTGTGAATTTGATGTCAAAAAAGTAAATGGATAAATTTGTGTGTGTGTATTGGCCACAATTCATGTGTATTGATATGAAATTCCGAGCGTGTGTTTGCTGTCTCAACACCCTGCCCTGACCCGAAGCAATTCTTGGATTTCCCCTCTCGCTCCGCTGCTTTAAAAGTTTGTAATTTTACTTAAAGTGTTTATATAAACGAGCGGATCCCATACATCCGTGGATCATAGATTTTGTGTGTATCCTTTGCTTGTTTTTCACCCCACTGTCTCTTATAAGCTCTGAGGATATTGATTGTGGCGTTGAGGTTGGAATTAGTAGACTTCATTGGACATGTGCTGTCATGTTTCCTTGGACTGTCCAGTCAGCTTGTTCTGAGAATGACCAAAGTGACATAAGTAATGTCAATTCAGCTCAAGATAACTCAGTGTAGTGACATACGTATGAACCATGTATTTTTGAAGAAACTGAATTTAGTTGTTCAAAAAGAAAATCCTCTGCCTGCCTATGGTCAAATAATTGGTGGAAACTAAATAGTTGTGTATTAAGAAGAAACGAGAGAGAGAGAGAGACAGCAGAAAGACCGTGAAAGGGAAAGGAGGGAAAAAGAGATGGAAGCAGATAGGGAGTGAAGGAAAAGGAAGAGAAAACAAAACGGGAAAGGAGGGAAAAAGAGATGGAAGCAGATAGGGAGTGAAGGAAAAGGAAGAGAAAACAAAACGGGAAAGGAGGGAAAAAGAGATGGAAGCAGATAGGGAGTGAAGGAAAAGGAAGAGAAAACAAAGAGGGAAAAAGAGATGGAAGCAGATAGGGAGTGAAGGAAAAGGAAGAGAAAACAAAACAGGAAAGGAGGGAAAAAGAGATGGAAGCAGATAGGGAGTGAAGGAAAAGGAAGAGAAAACAAAACGGGAAAGGAGGGAAAAAGAGATGGAAGCAGATAGGGAGTGAAGGAAAAGGAAGAGAAAACAAAACGGAGGGAAAAAGAAAACACTAATGTTTCAGGGATGAGAAATTTCAGACTTTTATCTGAACTCAAACTTTTCTAAGACTGCTGGATAAACAATAATGCTTTATTTTTTCTCCAATTGAAAAGTCATGCTATCTGATCTACTTCTCTAGCACTGAGGATACTGTTCCCCAAATCTCCCTGGAGTCTTTAATTCCAGGGGTTATCAAAAGGTGGAAATGCCATCATTTATGTATCTCCTAAGATCTGGATCGCTGTCTCAGACTTTTTCGTCAGCAGTGGCTTTCACCTCTTTAATTTATAATGATCGAGTTAATGGCAAATATATTTATTTTTGAGTCGTAAAAAATAAGATGAATAATTTATGTGAAAGTTAAAATGTCCTGGTGAAAAACACAAGCAATCATTCTCCCTGCCTGTGGACAAATAATTGATGTAAACTATGATTTGCATATTATACTTATCTATAATTATCAAATTAAGGGCAGATTTATTTACATTCAGTCGTGAAAATTAGATGTATCATGTTTAAATGTTAAAATATCCCGGCGAAACATCAAATGCGTTATGCAAAAGACTATTATAGCAAGCTAATCAAGTGTTGAAATGTCAGCCTGTATCATGGAATGTCAAAGCCAACATCGCAACCACTAATCATTGGAATGCATGAATAATATTGTGTTTCTGGTTGTCATGCATCAAGCGCCTAGGCTATCATAAACTAGAAACAAAAGAAGAGAAAAAATAAATAAAAATCATTGATGAGAGAGGATGACCAACTTAGGTCTGTCTTTGACTTTTATCTGAAACTGTCCCTCCCATGGCAATGTGGATGTTTCCATGCAGTTAATCTGTGTATTTATAAGTCCGCGCTCGTAACCAACCCCAGAGCTATTCGATCCATCAAGTATTCTTACCCCCCTCATCCCGCATGCTTTCATAACAGGATAAAATAACATCGCCGAGATTCCACCCTGTCTCAATTTGCATCCATACAGACACCTTTGCCAGCTTTCACCCATTTGATACGTTCTCCCTTCTCTACTCCTCTCCAAATTCACCAAAGGCGGATTTGTTTTTCTTCTTTCCTCTTAAAGGGATGGTGTTGTACAATTTTTAAAAAGTAGGCCTATGCTGGCTGAACTTACCTCTGTATGTTTTTTTTAATTTGTTAGGTCAATCAATACATTGTACTGAGTCTCACTCACTCTTAATTGTATTGTCCTGTCCTTAATTGTTTGTTGTTGTTTTGAAGTGTTGTCCTGTTTTCTAGGGAAAGGTAAGCTACGCTTCACCTTGTTTCCTACATGTTGACATCATATAATGTTTTTGTTTTTTGTTTACAGTCAAGTGTGCTCTTCATGTAACATTAGTTTACATGCTTACTTACTGTAAACATGTTATATTTATTTTTGCTAAAAGTTTTCCAATATACAAAGTGTATATCAACTGTCATTGAGGATGTCAATGTGAAATAAATGTCATATTGAATTGAGTTGAATGAATAATTACACATGTGCAGAATGTACCGTGAATTTAACCTATAAAGTAATAAACCACAACGCAAGGGAAACTGACTGGGTAATTTTTTTTTCATGATTTGGGGTTGAAGAAAGAAAAATTGCTCTGGTAAATTTTTCTTTTTAAAATTAACCTGCGATAACCTCATGGAAAATCAGTGCTCTTGTGTTTGACAAAACAGTGTGTGAAAATCACTTGTTTTTTGAAAAGAGTTTTACAGAATTTATGAAGTATGTTAGGTATTTGTTAGGACAAAGTCGTCTTAATAGATAAACTTGTTTCATGGACAGACTATTTAGGATTGATGCTCTTATTTTGTTTTTATTTATTTTTTGTCCTTTGGCAAATCAGTGTGTACATTTTTTGTATGGTTTTGAAACGTAGGCCTAACATACTTTTTGTCACAATTTGCTAAAAGAATAAATGTTAAAATTACTCAGGATAGTTTGTACCAACACGAAGTTAGCCTTCAGCTTGAAAAAAGCATCAAGTTAGCTTTTAGATGATCACCAAAACAGTACCATGTCTTTAACGCAAAGCATCTCTTTTTTTTTTTTCTCCCCCACCCGCCCCTGGGGTTTTCACATCTTTAATGTCACAGCTCGGAGACAATGTAATAAATTCACCAAATGTTTGCCGGAACGTGCCTCACCGCAGCTGTAAATATACGATGCAAGAGCGTTGATGATTAATGCAAACACCCTTAAGTCAATGGACTCAATGCTGCGGGTTTTCATCCGTCATCTTTCATGAGAAAAAAGAAATGCAAAAAAACCTGAGCGCCGTGTAACAAAACAGAAGGTTTGCATCGTTGAATATTAATGACAAAATTGAGTTTTTGAAGTAGGGTCGCGAGTTGCTCCTTTATGTTAATCAGTATTTTAAACTAGTTTGAACATTCGGATTCTTTCTTGACGACAAAGTCAGCACACCGCATGGCTTCTTTTGTCTTATTTTGTATGTCTGATCTTCTCCATAAATATATTCCTGTTCGTGCTCTTTGATCTGCTGGCCAATCCCTACTCATGCAAACTACTTTTTCCACTAAATTCTATGGTCGAAAAGCCTTCAACTTAATTGCACCTTCGTAATGGAATGACTTACCTCTTCATATTCGCCAAGCTGGCTCTCTTCAGATTTTCAAGGGACTTTTTAAAAACTCATTTGTTTGAATCTTTATTTTTGTAACTTGCTCCATATTCATTTCATTGTTTTATGTTTTGTGTTGCGCATAGAGGCTCCTGCATTATGCGCTATATAAATATCTCGTATTATTATTATTATTATTAATATTATCTTTTCTATTCGAGACTGGCATTTACTATTATCAAGAACTTTATCTTCAAAGTAGTTTTGAAGGAACGAATTGGAAAGAAGGTGAATCTTTAAAAGACACCAAGCCTACTTGTATGTCAATACCTGCAGCCAGGCTCAGCTTTTCTTCGTCTAGGTATTGCAATTCCACTTTCCACCCAACCCTGACTGTAGGATTAAGAATCATTCCGTCGGCCCCGCTGCAAACTGACATACATGTATAGCGCACCACAGCCAAAACTCATGTGTTTGGAGAAAATCGTGGTTGAAGTTAAACTATTTTTGATTTTGCTGTTTCGGAGATTACTTACTATTTCTTAACACAAATTTTTAATACCAAAATAAAGCTGACTTCTTCATTCAAACTGTCAATATGTTTTTTAATCTTATTTGGACGAGTTATTAATTCCTCACAAATGTCACTTCGTTGGTTGCGTTTGTGAGATATTGCCAAAAATCTGGAGCGGTTATGTCCACGCAGGAAGAATAATCCGTAATTGGAATACAAAATCTGAGAAACATTTCTCAGATTGAAATGTGTTTGAATCCCTCCTCTCTAAAACCACATTCCTTTGAAGGGAATCGTTTATCAAAATGTTATACATTATCAACAGCTGCAGCGCTTCTTATCACGTAAGTTGTTATGGATATTAATTTTTCATGGTCATTTGAGTAATTACCAAAGGTATAACCTCCCTTTAAGTTCTCAACTGAGGTATTAGCAGACCAAGGCCCAATCTCATAAAGCCCGTAAGCACAAAAACTTGCTAAGCACAGAAAAACGTTGCTTAGCAGAAGCATGTTACCTGTCAACATTCCATTAAGTTAACATTGTTGCGACTGGTGCCCCTCTCATTTTTTGCTAAGCAAAGAAATTTTCCAAGCAGTATTTTTCTGCTAAACAACTTTATGAATTTGGGTTGAGGCTTGATTGCAATGCTCATTGGCCTCTTCATTGTTGTGAGGAGTTTGTATTCCCATAAAGTGTCTTTGTATCTTTCCAAGAATCTCTACTGTACTGCCTTGATCCTGCTCATTTCCTCTGAGGTGAATGGGTTTCTTTCTCTTCAGCGGTACAGCTATTTTGAATAGATTTTGGGTGTGTCCTTACTGCCGACTATCCTACCCCATCAAATTCAGAGCATTTTCCTCCTCGGTATCCTTAAATCAGGTGTTATCGAAATTGAATGTAAAGGTCTCGGAGATTCCCACTCGATCACAAAGCTTGATGAATTCATGCTGAAATGCAACATGTCAGGAAAATACCTTTTATCTATGTATGAGTCTGTAGACTGGCACAGCAGTGGAAGAATTGCTGCCTCTAGGCAGTCCATGTTCCATGGCCCGATAAAGTAAAAACAAGGTGATTATTCCATGTATAATAAATTTGTATTTTTACATGTAAATCTGTCTGCAGATGCTCCTGATGTTTTTTCCCTCCTTTTTTGGTCTTCTTTGGTTGTTAGTGACTACACATGTATATCCATTCAGTAATGATCACTGCTTGATTGCTAAACATTGGCGGGCTTGAAGTATTAAACTCCCAACCCATTTTTCAAAGGGGGAAGAGGGGGGATTTCAGTATTGGAACGACCTCAGAAGATTGGATTTGTTTCTCTCTGCCGAGGTGGAACTCTGTCAAGTCGGGGCTTATATGATGAATCGGCATCGTTAGGTAAGATGATACCATCTAATTGATGTCATTAGGGGAGAGCACGAGAGAGGGACTTAAAGTCGTGACTGGAATGCTAGGCTATCAGGATCTCTTGGGCTCTTGTCGTCGTGAAACAGCGCGCTGCTATCAACAACGGTCCTCTCTGTTGGGTAGGATGAGGGGGAGGCTAGTGTCGCTGTGGAGTGTGATGGGTGACTTGGGATGACGGAGGTTTGTATCCGATGTTAATCTTCTTGGGAGTCGCCTTCAACTAAAGGGAATGTGTAGCAGAAAACCAGGGTTTTGCCGAGACTGATTTTCAATTGTCATCTCTGTTGGTTCTTTTTCTGAACCACCATACTTTATTTTTATTTTCCAGAATCAGTTCACTTTCAAAGGTGTTGGAATGTGGATTTGTTGCCCAGCTGGACACTGTATATATTTGACATCAAGGAAGACACTTCATAAATATATCTGTGTTTAGTGACAGCTTCCTATCCTGTATGGCTGATCATCCAAGGCCCTCGTATAATAAATCTCACTTAACCATAAAGGGCTCCTCTTCACCAAGGTGTTGAAAATGGTGACTTGTGAAGGCCAAAATGGTAATGAACCCATAATGCATAAGCTGCCAATGGTTGAATGCTAATGTTCTTGGAATGGTTTGCATTTGCCAGATGACCAGGGCCCAATTTCATAGAGCTGCAAAAGTAGCTAAGCAAAACAAAATGATACTTACCAGAATGAGACTACCAGCCAAAATACCATATCTCATGTACCATCTATGATTAGTATCCTGCTTATTTTTGCTTAGCAGAAATTTTTTAAATGAAATTTTCTGCTTAAGCAGCTCTAGGGCTCGATTTCACAAAGAGCTAAGATTGATCTTAAGTGCAATTCAATCGTAACAGCTAAGCAAAGTGTGATGCCACAATCCAAATCACTATGGTGATACTGACACCTCATCTTTAGATGAATCTGAGGTTTTGTGAAATCGAACACTGTGCTAGTAATAGTCACATACCAGCTGGGTCTCCATCAATATCATAGAACTACTTTGCAAAAAAAAAAATGAAAAAAAAAAATCTTGCTGGGAGTTTTCTCTCAAAATTGAGCCTTAATTGTGTGCTACAAAATTGGCCCTTGTTTTCAAGCTTGGGATTTCCTTTTTTGAGAGGGTAAGGCAGTTGTCATTTTGCAATGGGCATGTTTATTTGAAATCTTTAAGGTCTATGGGAATATTTTCAAGGGGCACCGAGGCCAAGATCAGGGGCAACAGAGGCCTCAGTGTAAACCCAGGCCTGCCCTGCTAAAAAAATGCACTGTTACTATCAGTTTGTCCTAGTCTCATCTATGGTTCTCTTCCTTCCTGCGTATCAGTCAACAAAGTCAGTTGGTGTTGTCTAGGTCCAATCACCAAGAGACGTTCGGCTGTTCAAGACATTTCTACGACAGCATGTACAATAATGCGTCAGAGCTGAATCAAGTCCTGTTCATACAATTTGTCATTTCATTTATATTTCATTGCATTGTCAAGTATATTTTTTTTTCTTTTTCTTCTCTTCCACCAATTTAAAAAACAAACATTTGGGTATTAATTTGAAGGAGTTCTTTTTGCGTAGATTTTAAGAAAGGATCAGAAAAAAATCTCCATTGGAATTGTAGGCCTTGAGTTTTATTCAGAAATGGCAACTACATAATGGTCATGGGATCTCTTTGAGGAAACGGACATTTGGAAACGGAAATTTTTAAAAGGCATTCCTTGGGCATAAGACGATGCTAGAGGCACTCTGTCTCTTTGATGTTCCAAGTCCTTTAAGTGAAAATAAACCAAAACATTGTTTTATGTTTTGTTTGGAGATTTTGTGCTCATTCGTATAAGGCTTACCTCGATTCTGGTAATCAAAATAAAGCTTTGATGAGTGGCGGAGTCTTCAAAGGCTATTTCCTGAACTTTGATTGTGTTTCAGATGGAAATATTTCACTGGAGGATTGGTACTTCCGTAAACCTATAATCAGTGAGTTTTCAGATTAAAACAAATTGCTGTAATTTTCTTGATTATAACCAATCCTGTACGTTGTTTTTAGCAGAAACAAAATGTTACCGCGCATAATTTAACGTTGCGTTGCGTTTTGGTCGGTAACCTGTAACTGTTTTTGTGTTGAGGAAAGTTTCTCCTGTCCTTGACGAGCTGACATTTCTATGACCTTGCAAAGTGTCACTCGTTGATGATCCGACACTTCCAATGCAGTGCGGCCTGGGGTTAAACTAACCACATTCAGCAATGTTCTTTGTTTTGGCGCATAAGTGGTGTGCTGAAGAAGGATAGTGTTACTTGCAAGTTCTCAAATAACATGCTCTACTAACCACAGCATAAAATCACAGTGAGAATTTGTGCAGAGCTTTACAAGCGTCTGCTCCCAGCGTGGAATAATTCTCAGTATGTATGACATTTCATAGGGTATTTGTAAATGTTTATTTTTAAGTCTCAATATAGTTGTCTTTTGAGCGACCGACACAGCTATCCAATATTCGTACATGAATGTCGTAGGAAGTATTTTTAAGATGGGTTGTTTCAGAAAGATTTGACGTCAGTGCAGGATTGCATAATCCCCAGGGAACTGAGAACGGCATGATGGTGACAGGATAAGCAGGGATGAAAAGAATGCATACGATAATAGGTTGGAATAATTTGCTGGATGCATGGGGAGTGGGATCTATAAGTGCTTGATTTAGTGGTGTATTATGCAAAGTCGGACCTATAGGAGATGTGGGCTGGATATCTTCAGCAAAAATGTGTCAAACATTCACATAAATTATTCCAAATGGTTGGTACATCTGTGGGTTGTGCTGAGCATGCGCTAAGGGAATTTACATTCAAGTCATATGTGTCTAGTTTTCTTGGAACACAGTGAAAATTTGCGTGAAAATATGTGCTGATGTTAAAAAGTTCAATGAAATATGTGCTAGTTACATTTTTGTATGTGTAATTGAACAATAGGCTAATGAGAGAAATGTCATTGAAATTTGTTCTGATGTGAAAATTAATTGAAATATGGGCTGATGTGAAAATTTTCATTCAAAATAGGGGCTGATGTGAAAATTTCATTGAATATGGGCTGATGTGAAAATTTCATTGAATATGGGCTGATGTGAAAATTTCATTGAATATGGGCTGATGTGAAAATTTCATTGAATATGGGCTGATGTGAAAGTTTCATTGAAGTGTGGGCTGATGTGAAGTTTAATTGGAATACGGGCTGATTTGAAAATTGTATTAATATTGTGATATTGTGCAAATTGTATTGGACAGCATCAAGTGGGTATTTGTAAGCTAGACTCAAGTTGATACAAGTACCCGTCTCCCTGAGATGTCTCCCTGAAATGGATTCACCCTTCTTATCACTCTTCTCATCAGTGAGGAGTGAAGACTTTGCCAAAGACCAGAAAGTTAGCCTCAGGTCAACAGATGAATTACTACTTGAGTACCCTAGGGGTAGAATGCTACACTCTTGTGGAGATCACGCTTTCATTTAGGCTGCCTCAAAGTTGTAGAATGTACTACCTTCTTATTTAAGGGGGGGGGTATTTCGCCGGGGTCTTGGTAAGGGAAAATTAAAAAATAATAATATTATTGTTGTGATTAAGTTGCCATCATCAGAATGCTCTTAGCTAGTAAGCTCTCAACACTGCTTTCTTGATAGTGTATACGTAATATATCACGTGGTTTGGTGCTGTACTTTTTTTTCACAAACTTCAGATTTTTGAAACAAACTGACTCTGCCAAAGACCGATGTTGCTTTTCCCCCCATGAACCTTTTTAAAGCCTATGTTGTGTACTTTAACATGCATAGGAGTATTTTAAACAACGTCACAGTTTGTAGTGCTCAATCAGGGTCAAGTGAAGAGAGGAGCTTTGCTTTTAGGGCATCTATATCTCCAGTCCCTGTCCCTGTCGGCAGATTACACAGTGTTCTGTGTACATGTACCTGTATAACATCAATTTGTAGTTCCGACTGTTTGCCAAAAGCCGTGCAGAAGACACGCTGCGACTTCCCATCAGCCTGTGTCGGCTGAAACAATTACAGAGGGAGGGGGAAGGGGGGGTTCTGAAGGAAACCCCAAGGGGGGACAGGGTCGAGTGTCCATGATACCATGGTTAAACAAAGGAACCTGCTTGCCGAGTTTGGTGTGTGTGTGGAATTTCTGCGCTGGATTTGCCGGAGTAGATAGGCCAAACGTGGATGAGGAATAAAGCAAGCCCTATGGGCTTCTAACACTGTTATTACAGCCCCCTTCACCTTCAGATGCATCTGGGTCCAATGTCATAATATAAAGATGTTAACCTGCAAGCGAGTTTGTGTGCTTGTTGCTTGTTATAGCAGAGAAATGTCTCAGAAGCGAAAGAGTTTTTCCATAATCGATCGAGAAGATTTGACAACGTATTTGTGTGTTAATGATGGATTTGCACTGTAGCGGCACTCGTCTTCTTTCAAGAACCACCAGCAGGTTAGCGTTTTTTTGTTACTTCTGTTACGGTTAGCGTCAGTTATGAATAAGAAACTGTGTTGAGCGGAAGCGTTTACAGGCTTTGTGTAATTGGCCACGCCTACATGGACAGTACCTTACCCGCTTAATTTTTGAGATAATGTCACAAACATTGGTGGAGTGCATGTTAAAAGTTCCACCCTTGTGTGTAATGCTTAAAATTTATGCGTGCGCATAGGTTTGTGCAATGTTAACAGGCTCATTCTGACGCCAAGAATGGCAAACTAGTAGGCTTTGAGGACATATTGGGTGACTTTTGAGATGATAGCGTTCGTCCCACACACCGGTTCTTTTCCATTGTTGACATGTGAGTGGCACGCTCACCTACATCTCAAAAGTCTCCCATTTACAACAAGATATTGAGCAGAAAAAAGAAAAGTTACGATCATTATTCTGCCTGAGTTAAAACATGGCTGCCAATTTTATAAAAGTATTTAGTAATTTATTATTCGCTAAAAAAATTAAGTCAAAATTCTGTACACATTGCAATGCATTTCGGCTTGTAAGCTTATTGAACTAAGCATGGGATCTGGCCCCCAAATAATTTGTAACAGATAGTTCAGGAGATTGACAGCAGCATGAACACCTGTTTGTTGAGCACAACATGTAGTACACTGCCAAAAGTATTAGCAGCACTTTGGGCTACGAAACACTCAACAAGTTCGTCAAATTTGAAGGATAAAGTAAGCGCTAATGAAATTCCCTCAGTATTTTTGTTTCAAACATGAGAGGTTTTATTTGCTACTACTACTAGGAACCTATTGGAACTCACCAGAATTACCACCAAACCCATAGATCTTTGCTCCTTGCTCTATGACCTTATACACATTTTAGTCCTTTGAGTAGGGCGCCCTCGGCTAAAGGTAAGAAAAGGTAGCTCATCCTGTGCGCTGCGCATACAAGAAGCACAATTTCCATTGTTGTATCATCATTTTACCTCCAAGATGTCGGCGTGAGGACGTTAACACACAAGGTCCACAAAATATTCTGATGATTTTTTTATATACAAAGCATGTTTGTTTTGGGTGTTTAGTGCTTTGTCCATCAAAATCAAGAAGACACCTTCCGTTGGATTGAGATTTTAGGGATATGCTTCGGGGGTTAGTCAATGTACAACTATTTTAAACGTTTAGTGTAAGTAATGGATTTCTAAACATGTTGTATGCCTTTAAGACACATCATGATTTGAAGAGATTATCTGGAAATCTGTAGTAACGGAGATTACAAACTCTGGATAGATTACTGCGGAGGATAGTGGTTGAAAAAAAAGGGGGGAGACTAAGAAAAAAAAGGAAAGACCAAACCAGGGCAATTGGCTTAGATGGGGACTCCATGCACCTGTTTTGTATATTCTCGTTAATCTCAGACAATTAGCTCTGCGGAAGAGAAGAGCTGGCGGCATGAGTCTCCAAGTTAACCAACATTATAACCACTGAAGCGCTTGGATGGGATGTGGAGTCAGTGTGGTGTGACAGATTGGTGGCTGTAATCAAGAGACCTTTAGAAAGTTGGCATAAAAGATTGATGTCCAGTGTTTTTGTGTAGTTTGGTGCTTTCACATGTGAAAAGAAAAAAAGGAGAAGGACGGCTGATAGGGATGTGATACAATATGTACCATTGTCAAATATTGCCAGGGTGAGCATTTAGACAGGAATGCAAATGCTGGGGACCCATTATTTGTATAACAACCAATTACATAAACGAGGGCTCTTAGGCCATGTCACACAAGGCAATGTACAGGCAACCATTTCCAGGCAATATCCAAGAAGGAATTACATTCACATTTCAGTTTTCTTATTGTTTTCTTGGGGATAGTGAGTTACAGCTAGAAGAATGTCTTTTGTGTTCTGTCCTTGTGCATGCAGTGCAGTGCAGTGCAGTGCAGTGCAGTGCAGTCGGGTTGCCTCCAAGTTGCCTGTAAAAATTGCCCTGTGTGGCTCGGCCTTTACAGTTGTAAGGGCAAGTTAAACAAAACACTAGTTGATTGACTGCCTTAACCAATTTTATTTTGGTCTAATTGCTGCGATTGGTTTTATTTATCCACGTTTTAGACTTCTGATCTCTACAAAGCCAGCAAATTGCAAGTCTGGTTCTTTCCTCCTTGTAAAAATTTATAAAATAATAAATGAAATGGCCCCCATCCTCCTCATTTTGAAAACAAAAGAGAAATATCAACTGATCAATTTTTTTACTTGGCCTAGAAGAGAAATGTTTTTTCTCTCTCAGTATTTCTTCAATTGGGGCTTATTACGAATTTGTGCCCAAATTCCACACAAGACAACACATTGCTCACTAAAGTTTCATCTCTGTACAAGACAAGTAAACATTTGTGGAGAACCGGTCACAAACAGTACAGGGTCTTATTACATGGCTCTGCTTACTGCGGAATTCTACGCTTACTACCCATAGAATTGTGTGCGTTACAGGGCACAGAGCACAAAAAGTAGCTAAGCACAATAACATTTCGCTTATCAGAATAAGGTTTCCAGCCAAACTACCATATGTCACATGTACAATTTTTGACTGGTATCCTGCTCATTTCTGCTTAGCAGACAATTGTTAAGCAATATTTTCTGCTTGGGCAGCTCTATGAAATTGGGCCCAGATGATTCTTTATTTTTGCTGGTATCCTTTCTATGCTTAGCATATTTTTCTTGTACCGGAGTCAGCTTTCGATTTGCTAAGTGAAAACGGCTCAAGGTTCTTTTCACACCTCACTGTACTTAGTGTATTCACTTGCACAGGTTGCGCGATAACGAATAAATTTGATTAATAAATGATTTGAATCACATGAGTTTCACGCCGATACATATTGCATGGAGTTGGAAGTTTGCGCTGTACAAATGATCAAATTAGATTAAGAAATTTAGAGGGAGATCGATTCACTAGCTGTGTACACTGATCATTCGTAAATAAATTTATGAGGAAGAACCAAGTGCAAAAACCACACGGCTTTGGTGCCTCTATGTATACATCACCCTCAACTCATCCCTGAAGGGTGGCCAAGTTGTGCTTCCGATGTAAACAGAATGATAAATTCACAGCGCCGTTAAATTAATTCTTTACTTGCCGTCGTTACAATGATTATCAATGATTAGTCAGGACCGCTGGCAGAATGTGTTTTTTCCCCCTTTCTTTCTTTGTCTTCTCTTCATATTTTGACAAATTATATTCTTATGATGCATGGTTTGCCTCAACCTCGGCTGATGTCAGCGGCAGGTGCACATGCCAAGTTTCAGTTATTGCTGGAAAGGACATCATCAACAGTCTGAGTCACCAAAAATACATTACAATAATAATTAATAATAATAACTAGTTCTTATATTACCAGACCGCTGGACCACAAACAGCATTCCAAAATGTTGCTGGGTGTAATTTAAACATCAACACTGTGATTTGTGATTTGTACATGTAAATAATAATAATAAATAGTTCTTATGAATCGCATTTTCCAACAAAGTATCAATGCGCTTTACATTCTAGTGCCCTAGTCATTGGGCCAATAACATTCCTGTAATCTTTTTCAGCTCCCTGGGGAGTTTACAGCCCTGAGCTGCCGTGGCGCTCTGAAGGCTTTTTCAAACACAATATCAACCTCTACCCTTGCAGGTACCCATTTATACCCCTGGGTGAAGAGAAGCAATTATAGCAAAGCATCTTGCTTTAAAAGGACACAAGTACTGTGACCAGGATTCAAACCCTACACTCCGATGACTTAACCACCAGAACTTGAATTCGATGCTCTAAACTGCTTGGCCATGACACTCTACCCTACCCTACATTATAGTTAATTCTTCCCTGAACCGGCCCAAACACCAACCCTAAAATACCCACAAAACTTCCCCCATTTATAATCGTACTTTTAAGTTTTTGTTTTTGTTAAACGCATCCTCATCACTCCTTTTTAAGACCACCTTCTTTGGCTTTTGGAGTGCATGTTTTTGACTCCTTGCTCCTTTCTTGCTCTTGATACCACTTCTAAATTTCCATGCTGGAGGATCATTTTGTACAAATTTTTGACAATAAATGTTGGTGCTATCACATCTAGTGACGCTGTATCTGTTGACTTGTAATGTGGTAATTGTATTTTTGTCAATACAATTCCAAATATGGTAACTGTGGCGCACTATTTCCACTTGTGTTATTTTAAGGGGGAAATGGTGGGTCAGTTGTAAATGGGGGTTTGAGATAGAGGATATTTTTTTCTGGATCCTTTTTGGTAGCAAAATATTTTTGACTCTTGGAGATGTTCTTTTTTGACAAGTGTGTTCTCCCTTCCTTGCCCGATCCTCCTTGATACCGGCCATCTTGATAGGGAAAAGAAGGTGACTTGATTCTTCCTTGGGCTAGTCTTATTTTCATCAAACCTCTTTGTGATGTCAGTGTCTGTGGTTTTGTTAAAGTCATTCATGATTCCCATTCCTTTTTTTCCTACCTGCTTCTAAAACATAAAATCCTATATTTCTGTCACCCCTTGTCTCACTCTTCACACTTTTCTCTTGTCCAAAAACGAAAAACAGAAGGAAATATCCATTTTCTGTGCACCTCCTCCCGTCTTCTTCACCCTGCTTCTCTCGGTAGCATCTCTACTCTTTCTCACCCCCTTCACATCCACACATTGATTTTATGCCATGGGGCCCCCGGTCAACACGTTACTCCCAGAGTGGCAAGTTACTCACTTCTCTTTGACAGCTCATCATGCCCTGCTGTTTTTCTTTCCCGCCTTCAAATATTTTACATATTTACGGAGGGGGGGATATGCACTAAAAGAGGAGGAAGTAGCAACGAGGAGCAAAAACGGAAAAGCACAGGCTGTCGGTTCCATTATGCGAGATTGTCAGCCGCTCCATAAAAGGGACACGACATTCCAAATATGCCTTGACAGAAGTGTTGTGCAGTTTCAGCATCTGTAGAGATTAGTGTCATTTCTCTAATTATTCCGACTGGATTACCAGTTACTCCTAAAAAAAAATGCAGTGTGCAAGGCAACCCTTACCAACTGCATTGCATTCGTGTTTGTATTACAAATATTCTTACTACAAACGTTTCTTTATTGGAGGCGGTTTTGGAGGCGCTTCAGTAGCTTTTTGATGGTTTGGTTTCTTGAGGGTTTGGGAGAGGGGCCTTTTGATTGGTACTTTTTCACCTGGTCATTTGGCCAGCATGAAAGCATTAGGGAAGGGAGCTACACTGTACAGTATTTTTGTAGGTTTAGGGAGAGGTGTATAAAAAACATGGTCGCCAGCTTTGGATAAGCCGTGTGAGTAATTTTTAAGCTGTGTGTGGTTTTTGACACATTTTTTTAAATAACAAGCCAGTATATTTTCTGATTTTTAAAATATTTTTTACATAGGCCTTCTATTTCAATATTATTATCACATCTGTGGTTTCCTTCATTAATCATACGTGAAATTCTTCATGTCAATGTTGTTTCCTTTTCGTTTTCCCAGGTCGTATGTAATGCTGTATCAAGCAATCAAGAAAAAAGGCTATCACTGGTGGGACGACATGTAAGTAAAAACAAATTCTTCTTGTAGTCCTCTTCCCTGGCCTCCCTCCCCCACACACAAATACAGTGTATACATATAGACCATGTGACCTGTGACATCACATGTTTACAAAAGAGCCACAGAGCCTGGACTTCCGGCAGGCACAGTTTGTACGCAGCTCAATGGAAGAATACAATAAATCTTATGTTTTATGGAGATTGCACTGTCTGATTTTTCTCAACTTTTGATATAAAGAAAGGGGGGACATCTCAAAAGCTGTACAGCTGTTGCTTTTGTAAATCTTGAATTTATGTGAAAATTATGACTCAAAATGTAAATTTTCCCATATGGCCAGTGTAGTATCTTGCCAGTCAGGAAATGCATTAGAATGTACAAGGTCACTATTTATGTAAACAAAGGTAACATGGTCTATACAGGCCTTGAACTAAGCTCTTGAAGGGGCACAGCAATTTTCCTATAGTAAGGGGCACTTCTTTGAGGAAAATGCTAATTTGTTTTGGAACTTTGCAAAGGGCACCACCGCAAAATCACAGGGCACCCCTGCAATTGCTGTGGGTGCCGTGGGTTAATTCAAGGCGTGCGTATAAATCTGTGTGCCTAGCCCCACCAGCCCCTTCCCTTCCTACTCGGGCGATCCTACCTCCAGAGTTGTGGTACAAGTTGAAGAGGCAATTATCATTTCTGTTGATGGTGTTCGATGCCTCACACGCCATATTAGTTTACAAACTTGACTTAAAGTCATGACGATGTCCTGCTCACTTCAGTCAACTTACATTATCAGTATAGACCATGTGCACTTTGTTAACATCTACACCGCCCTCTATTGAAGCTTTCCTGGCGGTGCGCGTGCAGTTCTTGTTTTGCATAAATTTGGTTACGGAGTGCATTAGAGGTCACATAATTTAGGGAAACATTATTAAGGCTATCAGACTCGTGACGCTACTCCTAATTCAAATCTTCCATTTTGAAGAGATTATAGAGGATAAGCCCTGTGATGTCACGACAAAACAAAAAAAACATTTTGAAAATGTTATAACCCAAGCTTTAATCAGAGTTCCTGCAAATACAGCTATTTGAGGTCTTAAAGAGAAAAAAGAAGAAGGATGTAGCGTGTAATGAATTTTCCTATCAGCTCGTAAAGAATCAAATTACGCTCCATGTGAACAAATATTATAAAGCGTGAGTGGGTGTAGCCCTTTCCCCTGCTTTAGTCTCAAACTTTGTTAAGGGTAGCATTAAAAGGGTCTTAGAAAGTCTTAAATTTGACTTTTCATAGTGTGCAAATACCCTGTATAAAACAACTTTGTAACCCTAATCCTAACTCTAACCCAAACTCTAATCCCTACCCTAACCCCAACCCTAACCCCAACCCTAACACTAAAATACTTTTTATGCTAGTAGGGATGGGGGGGGGGTGTAAGAGGTTGAGCCACTTTTATCCCACCTACGGCCGCGATGCCATCTCCGCCTCCGAGTCGAATGAACTCCAGGTTTATACACTCGTGCAAAGTGAAGCTCGTCTTTCCGTTCATTATCCCGCTGTGTTTTCGCTTTGCCCGCTGAATGGTCAGGGCATCGATTGGCGAGGAGAGCTGATCAAATAAAGATACTCTTTCCCTGTGTTTATCATGTAAGCCAACGGCAGCTGGAAATAAAAAACCTCTAAAACAGTACTGCCTCCCGTTTGCTTGAGATAGATTACCCTGAGCTAATGGATCAGAAGTGAGGACAAGAAAACGTCTCGAAAAAACTCTTGCTAGATGGACATGTTGCGTTGAGAAACAGATAAGGAAGAGACAAGAAAAAACAATTCGGAAAATGCTGGTGAACAGTTCAGGGAATTTTTGTAATAAGTGCTTGCATGGTAAATAGTATTTCAAAGCTATATTTGCCAAGTCGGTTGATATATTCTGTATTTCAGATGGTTTTGAGTTTACTCCAAACTTGCAATATCTTAACTCCTCTCCCCCCTCCCCCCTCCCCCCCCACCCCATAAATTTAATATGTCAGGTTGGTGTAGTGGTATCTTGCCTCGCCTTCCACCTATGGGACCCCGGTTCGAATCCCACCTGGGGCACTATGTGGATTGGGTTTTCAGTCCCTGCCTGATCGCGTGGGTTTTCCCTGGAATAATTCTCTGGGGTTTTCCTCCCACATCTAAAACTGAAACTTCCTTCATTGTCTTCTCTTCACTCTATACCATCCTGTTATTGGCGACTTGATCGCTGTTGGATTTGGTTAATAAATAAATAAAAAATAAAAATAAAAAAATAAACAAAAGAAAGTGATATATTAAACCAAGTACATCGGCCTGCAAATATGATGTTTACGGTAAAAAACGTACTGCAGTTTGTCCATGTATCATTCAATCTGCCCATAAATACCGATAACTTCTTATCCGACTTCCATTTTGTCTCGGAAAAATTGGGCAAACAAGTGAGAGATTTTTATCTGAGTGCATAGTAAACACCCCAGAAGCTTTTAACGAACGAAAAAATATGAGGTGTATTTATTCTAGTCTTCTGGCCCCAAAGTGCTTTTCTTTCTTCTTCTTCGTTTTGTCCTTACATATATTTGATTGCAATAAGCCCCTTCACATTTGACACGTCTGACCCCGTGGTGAGGGGGGGAAGAAAAAAGCCTTGGCAAGGGGTCTGAGTGGCAAAGATTCTTGGTTTGGCGACTGATTATTGTATGCAACATTATAAAGACTCTGGATTAGCATGCATGGGCATGCAGGGATGTTGTGTTGTGCCCAATGAGCCCCCTCATACATGGATGCACCTTCAAAGCCATTGCAGAGTTTTTTGTTTTTTGCTTTTCCAGAAAGTGGTCCAATTTGGTGAATAAAACAGTCCTCATTTGCATTGTTACACTCCATGATCCTGCACACTTACTGAAACAATTGATTTCATTGTGTGTGTATAATACTGGTTTTCTGGTGCATATAAGAGAAAATTATCATCGTTGATGTATTTTTAGGGCATTAAAGCACAAGGCAATTGCCACGGACGACTCATACACAATCACCTGTACTTTAAGCAGTAGCATATAAGATTGGTTATTTTAATAGTAACCCTTTTATGTCAAAGGAAAATTGTAATTTTTGGTTTGCGAATGTTTCTTTCTACTGGAACATGGTTGCCTGTGCTGCTGATTGCCTGATTTGATTTGGCTTTTAGTCACATCCTAGTGCCATTCAAAACAAAACTCTTGGCGATAAGGGCCTTGTTTACAAGTCAAGTTGGGATGACGTGACCGCCATTTACTGCCTGTAAGATAATCATCAGTGTTAAAACAATCGTTGGTTCAAATCGTTGGTTCAGGTCGTTGGTTCAAATCCCGCTCTAGTCAATTTTTCTTTGTTCAACCCAAAATCATTTTAAAATTTACCCAGTCAGTTTCCCTTGTGGTTTATTATTTGATATCTGATATAAAAAGTCGCATCCTCTTAAGGTGATCCCCTGGCTGCCGCTTCCCAGGTTGTATCGTATACTTGGGTGTGATCCTTGGCTACACGGCAGTTTACGGTCGAATGGCTTCTGACTGGCACCTTCCGAACAAAGATATTGACAAAATAGGGAGACCACCAACATAGGGCTAGATAGCTCAGTTGGTAGAGCGCCGGCGCGTTAAACCGGAGGTCGTTGGTTCAAATCCCGCTCAATTTTTCTTTGTTCAACCCAAAATCATTTAAAACAATCTTGTGAGACTTTCGGTTTGGAGATGACGTTGGTGTAGTTGTTTTTTCTTCAATTTTTTGAGTTGGCGTATACATGTTGCAGGGTACATTCCTAAGCGACTCTGGGAATGCTGATTTCTTATTGCTTTGAGGTAACTTGAGGTGACCATCTTCATACTATAATAATAGCAATAATAATAACAATAATAATAGAAAGCCAAACTTATATAGGGCAAAATATAAATGAAGGAAATCTTGACATGCTGCACAGAACTTAAAGGGCAAACACAAAAATAACCTTAAAATATGAATATGAAGAGGGTTGGAATCTATTTACAAGAATCCTTTTTGTGAAAATTCTAGTTTGGGGAAGAGGTTGGTGTACGTACCTACATTTGTTTCCCTTAAATACACATTTCAGTTCACCATCGGAATATACAATGTGTTCTGAACTTAGACTTGTGTTGCAACTCAACTCTTGATGTTTTTGGACACCTTTAGAGCATTTAAATGCATCTTTACTGTTGACCCTAGTGACCTGATGGCATCATCACAATAATCGCGGTTGCGCCAGTTTGGGGGGTCAGTGTCCCTGTATGAATTTTACGTGCAAGTTGACTTCCACATTGAGCGTGGCAGACAGTAGCCACGTGTGACGTTGGTGCCATGGGTCGATAGGAATCGTCTTCTAAAAGTTTCAGTTTGGGATGAGGTAAAGGTGCTATAGCCGGTCCTGTCTCTCGATATCAACTTGTGCAAGTTTCTGTTCAGTCCAGGCCTGGAATTACACGAAGGCCACAGAATTATGAAGATCTTACTCAAGATGTTTAAAGGCATTTGTTTGTAAGTTGAGAGGAACTACTTGTTCCTTTCTGTATGATATCAACGTATGGACTCTGTTATAGGGCACACTTTTTGTTAGAGCCACAAGGCATATAGGGGTCTTTCACAAAAGAACTTCATATTTTCATGAAAGCCCTTTTTGTCATCTGCATTTATTAATGTGATATCTTCCACATAAAAAGATGACTATTCTTTGCTAACAACATTCCATACAAGCCCTTTTACCTTCCCCCTTATAAAGCACCTGCAAGCCTGAGGGGACTACGGCAACCAAAATCCCTGCAGTTCTTAAATTCCTAGTCCTAGATCAAAGCCATATCATCAGACTCCCCTCGCTATCAGGCATCTCTTGGGTAGCATTCAGGAATAGTGAACGGTGCCCTCAGGGAAATGATGAGTTATCGCTATTTTTTTTTCATCCTCTCGCCGTTTTTCTTTTTTGTAAGTCTTTGGACCGGCGGTGTATGTTGCCTCAGCTGCATCTGTCAGCTGGTCGAAGAGAGAGCGGCGAAAAAAAGCGGTCTTTGGTTCTTGAGTTTGATCTTGGAGTGGGGGGGAACTGTTGGTGAATTGATCCCCTTTTTCATGGGAAACTCTACCTTCCTTCTTTGGGTACATTACCTATCAAATTTGATAGAACCTTCCTGCGAGGGATCTTGCAAAAATGTTGGACTAGAAACATTAGGAAAGCCTTTAAGCTTCTTGTGAATGGGACTGGACAATGTCTTGATTTTGACTGTAGAATATTAATTGAAACCTACCAACAGCCTTTCGTCAGAGCTGATGCCCTGATATTTCTAACTCTAACCACAAGCGAGTGCCATGAGCACTGTAGTGTGCTTGACTTAAACACAAGTGCCTGAGTGGTCTTGAGAATTGTGTAGTATCCTATGATAGTCGTACCATTTCTGGTGACCTTGAGTAAAAATGCATAATTTGCTTCTCTTCACCCAGGTGTATAAATTAGGGTCACAGGTTCAAGTCAACCTCAAGTAAATTATTCTTATTCAACCCAAAATATTGTAAACAAATATATATAAGCCCATTTAGACAACAAGTGTGACTTGAAAAAAAAGGCATCCTACAATTAGTTCTGAATTCTAGTTGGGGGGGGGGGCAAAAACAGATGCTGAACAAAAAATGCTGACCAACAACAAGTTGATAAAAATGCTATGCCAAGCTTTTTAGTGTTCTGACATTTGAAACTGCTCTTGAAGTGCTCTTCTTTTATTTTGTGTGTAATGCCAACCTGTAAATCAAGCATTTGATTCTATTCCATGTCAAGAATGATAAGTAGCGTCTAAGTAAACCATTCCTTAATTGGCTCCAATGTTTAATGCAGGGCTCATTAATTAGTTTTAACCTCATTTAGGCTAGCCCCCACAGTATTGTTTTTATTAATCGAGTGCAATTGATTGTCTGTCTACAGTGTAGGGAAAACAAAAAAGAGTAATATAGAGTGAGATTGAGTGAATGTGAAAGTGGTCAACCTTGGCAAGCTATTGATGGGACATCTTGTAATGGATTACAGGCTAATTACTTTTTTCATATGTTAAAGTGGATCGGCTGCAGATAATTTATTTCATATGTTAACTTTCATTAGCGGCTTTTGTCAACTGCACCCACACCCCCTCTTTTTTACTATTGGCGACTTTCTGTCGCCCAAGCGGACACAGAAAAGCACTCAAGCCTGAGCACAAAAGGCCGTTTGTTATAAAGCTGTAGTTTTATCCATGTTCACCCTCCATACCCAAGCTTACAATGGTTGGAAAAAGAAAGATCTGATCTTTCCAATGATGGTAAAATAGAACAAGATTGGTTTTATGCAATCCCTTTCAGCATTGAGTGGAAAGAACCAAAATGCCAAACATTTTCGCAGCACCATAATGTTGTGTACAATAAAGTATTTGAACTTGGACATTTTGGTGTACCGGGAAGGGACAGTGGTAAGAAAAAAATATGCAGAAGCTAGTTCGTTCGCAAAGTCTATTAATTCGTTCGAACAAATTAATATTACGTTCGTACAGTTTAGTAATCCGTTTAGCAAGGAGAGCTTTTCTAGGCCATTCAGACATGCTAAAATCCAAAAACTTTGGGGGATCCTCCCCAACCCCCGCCAAGGGTAATGCCCCTAGACCCCACAATGCTGGACGGCCACTTCAAGGTGAGGGCTACTCTTAACTGATTTGGTCTGTCAACCCAAATCAACTGTCACCACGAACACCTGGGGCTGAAATAGGGTTATCCCTTTCACAGTCAGTAAGGATGTAGGCATGAGTATCATCCGCTAGGATCCTGGCTGGTAGAGCAGAATGCACTACCTTCCCAACTATTTAAGAAGCAATTAAGGGCACAAGTGTCATGACCGGGATTCGAACCCACACTCTGCTGCTGATAACACCTGAACTTGGATCTGGTGAACAAAACCACTCGGCCACGACACTCCACTAGGGTTCAAATTTTACACTGGACCGCTGGCCCGAGGCCAGTGGTTTTAGCATCGGGCCAGTGAACTCATGTCTGGACAAGTCTGGTGTCGCGCACTGAGCATTCCGGCGTACTAAACGTTCCAAATGACTAAATATAAAACATTACGTCATGTCATGCCTGCGCGCAGCAAGCGAAACTAGTCAATTTTGTGTCGCACTGAGTGTTCCTCTAGTCTCTAGCTGTCATGGCGTCGCTCATGAGCTGTAGTACTACTACCAGTAGTGATGAACGCACAAGCATGTCAAGTCGTTTCGTAACTCTAGGTGTGAAGATATCAATAATAATTCATTACCTTACCAGCGGGAGGTATGTGGAAGGCCTGACAGAGGGGGAAAGGAGGGCTGTACGTGCCCAATCTAAGAAATATTCTTACGACGCGTCATTGTCTGACAATTTAAGAGCACGAGAAGGAGACCACGTCACCAACACGGCTGGAACGAACAGTACGGCCGCGCATGCGTACGTCACCTGGAACGCTCAGTACGCCGGAACGTCGAGGACGTGACACCGGCGGTCTTGTGTTTGTGTTCAAATGTTGACTTTCAGTCTGATAAATATAATTCTGTTGATTATCGCAGACTACTTACCCATAATATACAAACGAGATAAATCTTCTCTTTGTGCTTTTTCAAATTAAAACAGTTCAATTATTAACCTGCGTAGGCATTTTTTCTTCTCACTTTAATTCTGGTCTTGTACTCAAAATTCCGGTCCATGCAGTAAATATTTTGAGCTACAAGCCCTGCGGTCTTGTGGGTTTTCCCCAAAATTCTAGCCCTGTCCACATATCTTTTTTGTCTTAGTCGTCATTTCTCTCTCCTCGGGCATGTATGTTTAAAATAGTTTCCCAACCTTGTCTATCCATCTTATCATGATTTGATAACCAAAGAAATGCCTGACAAACGTGGTCTCATATCCCGTGATTACTCCCATTTTGTCCCGTTTACTTTCATTGTCCATAGTAATCTGACAAATAATATGTTGAAGTTGTTATTGCAAAACAAGTGCGGGTGGGGTGGTGGGCAAGAACTAAAACTGCTTTAAAAAAAAACTGTCCTGAATTCATACACTAACCCTCAATTCTTTGGCAAAATCTTTCAGGCAGGCACGTTTGTTTGTATGGCTTGATAAGACCATGTATATATGCACCGGCACATCTGTTTTTTCCACAAATGCACTCGCACGTCAGGCGTGCATGTGCGTGTAGTAAGTACACTGACTTTGTCCATTCATTTGCATTGTTTTCCCCGAGTTTCTGCTGACGACATTGCTGACATTATATTGGCATTTTTGTTTGTGTGATTGTTGTTGTTGGGGGGGGGGGGTGAGAGGTTCTGAGGCGAGGCAGCGAGTGTGTTTCTTCATCAGATGAGTTGTGTCACACGTGCCAATCTTTACAGACAACCGACTCCACTGCCTTCAAAATAAACTCTTCAGTTTTGCAAGAGGTGATTTTTTTCTGACAGCATGTTACTGTCCTAGAGAAGGCAAAATTGTGTGTGACTGTTCTTGCTTCTTTGAGGTTGCCTGGAACTGGTTGCTTGTAAATTTGCTAGGGCCGAGTTTCATAAAGCTGTTAAGCAGAAAATACTGCTTAGCAAATGTCTTCACTCAGCAAACAAAATGAGTGGGGCACCAGTCGCAACAATGTTAACTTTATGGAATTTTGGCTGATTACCTGTTTGTGCTAAGCAAGGTTTTCTGTGCTAAACAGTCTTGATGAATCTGGGCCTGAGGCCTAATTTCATCAAGCTGCTTAAGCACAAAAAGTAGCTCAGCACAAAATACTTCTGTTTACTGGAATAAGGTAGCCAGCCAAAATACCATTCTTCTTGTACCATATCTCTGACTGGTTTCCTGCTCATTCTTGCTTAGCAGAAATGTCGTGCTTTAAGCAGCTTTTTTAAATTGGGTACTTGTGTGACATGGCTGTAAAGCTGACGATGATTTCAGTAAATTCTTCCATCTAATTTCTATTAAAAATGTATTTGATACAAATAAATATAACCCTTGTAGTTGTACACCCTTTTGTACATTCCAATATATTTTCTGATATAAAAAAAACAGTACTTTTGATGTTCTGGACAACTGGAAAACTTTCTGACCGTAACTATTTTCAATAGTTTAAAGCAGCAGAGTTTTGCTAATCTTGCAAACTGTATTTCTTCAAGACAGGGTTGCACTTTCACCAAGAACATTCGTGTCAACAACTCAAATTTCTAAAAGGGGGACACAATCAGATGGCATTTCAAACCTTTGTGTTGTAACTAGGCCTTGATGTTAGTGAGCTTGTAAGTTTCACAAATTGGTTGTTTTGATGTTAAAATTATTTCAATATTAAGTATGGGGTGGGGGTGGGGGTGGAATTTCAGCTGGAGTTTACCAGCGTGACACAGCACCTTTCCTCTCTAAATAATTCACATTAAAAAAAAGCGCAAAAAATTAGTTAGTGGACTGACGTTTCGACCCTAGCATACATATGCATACAGGAGTATGCATACAGGAGTAACAAGAGCAGTCAAGTGGAAATACATGAATAGAGAGTGGAGAGACAAAAGCATAAAGCATTAAAAAAACATTCATTCATTTGGTAGAATGAGCATAAATTGTATTCTCATTCATATTTATGCTCTCTGAGTAAGCTGAAAAAACACTACAAAGTGCCTCCTGATTAACTACGCTAAGCCGATCAGTCCCCCCCCCCCCCCGTAGAAAATAGAACTTCAATGCTGTCATGGCATATATGCGAGCACACAGTGCACTGTGCCCTGATGACCAGAGAGGCTAACTCAATTTTGTGAGGGCCCCATTGATCCGTAGGGCGCTAATGGAAAATTCATTGCATTAAGGACACTTAACATGCCTGGAATCTCATTGCCGATGTCTCAGGTAGTGTGTCTTGATGACCAAGTCACCTCGGATGACCGGGCCCGTACTCAGTGGATGACCGCTGCTTTCCGGCCGGCTAAGTCGGCTATTTGGGGGATCAGGGATATCTTATAGCTTATGATGTTTAAAGGCAAGGTGTCGATGGTTTCAATCCAATATAAATGTAGATATACATTAGAAACTTGTGAACATTTCATTTTAAAAGGTGGTAGCGTTTTTGAGATATTGCTGAAAATCTGGAGCGGTTCTGTCCACGCAGGAAGAGTAATCCGTAATTGGAATATACAGTCTGAGAAACGTTTCATGCAGAAATGTTTCTCAGACTAAAATGTTCTTGAATCCCTTTGTCGAAATCAACATTCCTTAGAAGGGAATCAGTTCTCAAAATGTAACAATAGCTGCAGTGCTTCTTACCAAGTAAATTGTTATGGTCATTAATTTTTGGAGAAACTACTGTTAACTGTTAGGGTAGTTTCAATCTGAAAGCTCAATGATTAAACAGGTCATAGAAGTACAAACTCTCCAGTCATAGTAAAGAAAACAGCAGATTAACAACTGAAATAAAGAGTGTGAACAAAATACAATGACAAAATATAAATCACTTATGTTTCTTCTTCAGTCTCGTCTTCCCCACAAAAGCGTGACTACTTTATTTGATGATATTTACACAGCTTGGTTGTATGGGGTGGTCATTGAAAACTACAGTAAAAGCACTTGTGTCACATTGGTACTTGTCAAAGAGCAGTGTATGACCCAACATACACATGTACATGAAATAACAAACCTGTGAAAGTTTAAGCTCAATCGCTTAATGGAGTCACAAGAAGAAAGTGGAAAATATCCTTAAACGTTTTCACTGTTTTCAAATATTGAGTTTTGGACTCGTGTTTCCCACCATGACCATCTTCATACCATGTACGGTGTGTGCAAATCTGTAAACATTTATATTTTAACTCTTACCAATGTTATGCACACCCTTTAGTCTACTCTTCTAAAAAAAAACCTCTGATGTGAGATAGCTTTAAACTTACAAATTCCCCCTGTGATTATCATAATTGGCCGCATGGTAACAAATTGGTAACAATTTGCAGAGGTAGACATCTGACATTTTGACAAGGGAGGGAGTGTACCTGATTTCTAAATATCTAGGTAGACAAAGAATGTTTCACGCACTTTGGCAGCAAAGTAATGATAGTGTCTTTCAAATAATGAGTACATTTGGTTGTGGCTCACTTTTAAATTGTTTGACCATTAGCGTTGATGCGCATTCCTCGGGAAGCTAGATTCCTGAGAATAAGTATGCCCTCCTTTTTGTTTTAAAGTGAGAATGCAATACTGCTGTACTGTACTGAGTCATGAATAAAGTGTGTAGAACAATGTAAATATATTCGCTTGAAGACATTATATATGAAGCAAAGCAGCAGACTTCAGTATTCATGAGCAAACAAGGACGATTTGGCAGCCACTTTCTCAATGACACGTCCCTCGGTAAACGTATCAGTGCAGCAAATCCTTTGAATTGGCCTCATATCGTTGACAAAAACCAAACGATGACCCTACCTTTAAAATGCACGACGTTACGCATAGGCAGGGTATACCTTTGGTAATTACTCCAAAAGTTAATTATCATAAAACTTACTTGGTAAAGAGCACTGGAGAGCTGTTGATATTATAAAACATTGCTAGAAACAACCCCCTTTGAAGTAATGTAGAGAAAGAGGTAATTTTTCACCCCAAAATTTGAATCTGAGAACGGCTTTTAGCTGAAATTCTTTTTCAGGCATCTGAAAGCACACAATTCTGTGCAACGAGGGTGTTTTTATCTTTCATTATTTTCTTGCAACGTCGATGACCAATTGAGCCCAAATGTTCACAGGTTTGTTATTTTATGCATATGTTGGGATACACCAAGTGAGGATACTGGTCTTTGACAATTACCAAAAGTGTACCTTGCCTTTATTACAAGGTAGGGTTGATGACAAAAAAGCAAAAAGTATTTAATAACCGTTTTCTCTATAAGTGACCAAACTAGATCAAAGCAAAACTATTGCAATTGAATAGTTTGAAACTATCAAAAAAGTAATACTAACAATTAAAAGAAAAATTCCACTTGAAGACGTTTCATCCCAGCAAGTAATAAAAGTTGAAAGAGTCCAGTGATATTAAAACAATAACAAAAATAAAAAAACCTTTGACAGCATGTATCTATTTTCAATTACATGTATCTATTTCCTGATGATTATTATTTCAAAATTATGTTGAAGGTTTAATGTTATTATCTGTGATCAGAAATGATGAGCGGCACATTATTGTTTTTGTAGAACATTTTGCTATGTTATACCAGGCATGTCGTTCAGGGAATCTCCTGTTCCAAGTGTCCGTTACAATCTGTTAATTTATGTTATCTCTCGATGTCATGGGGGTTTCATTACCAGAATTAAAGTTAGTACATATGTCAGTTACCTTTTTATTATTATTATTATTATTTTTGTTTATGAGAGATTGCCTAAAATCCAAGGTGAGGGCTACACTGATTTGGGCTATTGACCCAAATCAACTGTCACCAGTAACACCACAGAGCAAACTGTACGCTCTATGGTAACACATTGCCACCTACTCCCGGGGCTGAAACAGGGTTACCCCTTCACAGTCAGTAAGGATGTAGGCATGGGTATCATCCACTAGGTGCCTGGCTGGTAGAGCAGAATGCACTACCTTCCCAACTTTTTACAAAGCAATTATGGTTAAGTGCTCAAGGGCACAAGTGTCATGACGAGGATTTTAACCCACACTCTGCTGCTGACAACACCAGAGCTTGGGTTCGTTTAACTAGATCGCCCGGCCCCGACACATAATGTCACTTATTAGTTGAAAAACATAAACATAAATTTTGTGGTCTTAACAAATATTTCTGTGATAATAATCTGTTATAAGCTAATGGATTGGAATGAATGTAGGCGTTTGGTTCATGTTTGAGGTACATAGGTATGTAATACAGCATCCTGGCCATGTTGACTTCATTGCTTATTATCAATTTCCACGCTTGATTACGACACTGTAATCTTACTCAACTGTAGAGGTGAAGCATTAATAACAAGGGCCAACAGAAGGGAGTCCTGACCTCCCACCAAGAGTATCTCCTTCATCGGTTTACCTCAAGTGATGTGTGGGAGTTTCATTATCTCAGTGTGGAGAGAAGATGAGAGAATTTCTCAATGTTTTTCATTTTGCCGCTGCCGCACAGCGAGGGTGCTCCCGTGTGGTGACGACGATGGGGGCAGCCACGATGGTGCTTTAAAAGGGGAATTGATGTCTTTGAACGAAGCACTGGTGGCTAGATCTTCTTCAAAAGGAATATGGACATTTGGTTTTGCCCTTGCCCCATGTAGTCATGAAGAATTCAGAATCAGTTCTTTCCAGAACCTGCAAGGAAAGTAGCAGGGTGGTGCTTTAAAAGCTGAATTGATGTCCTTGGTTGAAGCACTGGGGGCTAGGTCTTCTTCAACATGAATATTGGCGTTAAGTTTTGCCCTTGCTCCCATGTAGTCATGAAGAATTCAGAATCGGTTCTTTCCAGAACCTGCAGGGAAAATAACAAGCAAGAACAAAACAAGACTTGGAAGGCTTTGGGTGAACCATGAAGGTTGAAATAGACTTCTGTTGTTGAACTTGTGCAGTGCTTTTATAGCGGTGGCAATTAATAAACATAGTTAACATCAGGGTTATGCCCTTAGCTTTTTCAGTGACTAGCCAGCAGCAAGACCAGTTAGCTTTTTTACTGTCAATTTGAAGTGGGTTTGGTATTATTATAACTTTCTGGTAATGAACCAAGGAACATTCAAAAGTGATTTGAATTTGAATGGTTTATTTCGCCAATGATTAAAAACAATCACAGGAATTTGAATTCTTATACAGAAGTTACGTCGCCTCTGATACCTACAAATGCATTTACAACGCGCATGCGCAAGCAACTCCGCTGAACTAAAACAAAGCACCTTCTTTTGTACTGCATGTCTCGAGTGTACACACAAAATACGTCCCTATTTTTACAATGCGCCATAGTGTCAAGTCGTTTTTCTCTCGACTCTCGGAACAATGTAGTGTTACATTACAGTGCAAGCCCAAAGATATATATGCAAAGAGAAGATGTTGAAACAATTTCAGTTTTAGATGTGGGTGGAAAACTCTAAATACAGAAAACCTATCCAGTTAGGTTGGGACTGAAAACCCAATCCACATGCAAGGCTCCGGTCCGGGATTCGAACCAGGTCCGGGATTCGAACCAGGTCCACAGAGGTGAAAGGCGGGTAAGAAACTACTTAGCCAACCTGAATACATTGATTTGGGTTCAAATCCTGACCTGGTCGGTTGAAGTGCTTGACTATAGCTCCTTCAGTTGGATTTGAGGTTTAACAATGCTTTCCGTACTTTGCTAAATGCACAAGAATCCAGAAACCCTCTTTTATCCTACAGCATCATTATCTGAAGGTTTTCTCAGTCTTCTAAGTTAGAGTAATTAAGTTGGCACTGGAGGCATCCTTGGTTATATCACTAGAAATGTGTCATTATATAATCACAAAGATGTATGTTGATTGTAATTATTGAAGAATGCACGCTGTGTGCAACAGTAGAACCGTTACTATTATGAACCTCTCACATGTGGAGCTCTGGTTTTTATCACAGGAATAATTAACGTAGAATTTTCTAAATAAGAAGTAGCTAGAGAAACTAAGTTTGCACTTCACAGTTGCATCGTGAGAAATTTGTCATAATAGTTCTAGTCATAATAGTACTGTTGGATAATTATACACCTTGTGAAACAATAAAGCTGGTGATTTTATAAACTGCGCATATGTAGAGGTTTGGTTCTTCAATTTTAAAACTTGAGAAAGCTAAAAGGGACACATTGACTTGGATTGGGTGCTTTTGGCTATGAAAAAAAATATATATACATTTTGTGGCTGGTATTATATCCTGCTCATTTCTGCTAAGCAGACAATTGTTAAGCAATATTTTCTGCTAAATTTTTGCATGATTTGGGGTTCGAAATACATGTTTGTTTGTGGGGAAAACTCTGTGTTGAACTTTTCCTTTAAACCCCAAAACCCCTGGTTCACTCTGGATGCAAAGCCCTAATTGGAACACTGCATACCCCTCCATCCTTGACGCAATCGTCTGGATGACACCAGATGGCTGTGTGTTAGGTCGACACTAAGTCGCCTCAGAAAAGGGCTTGTGTGTATGTGTGAGGGGGGGGGGGGGGAAACGAGAGACCTACAGTGTGTAGTCAGGCAATCCTATGCATAATGAATGCCCACTCGTGGCGACGAGGGGACCTAACGCTCAGTGTGAGACCAGTGATGGTGTCCGCACATAGCTTGCATGCAGGGGATTGCCAGTTTACGATGTCTGAAAACAAGCTGGCGCGCTGACCTCAGTTGGGGATTTACAACTAGGGGATCACAGAAGCAGATGTCAAGACGGCGTACTATTGACTTCACCACCACTGCCATCGCCACTGTGTGTAGATATCAGAAAGGCCAACTCTGTCAAGTGCCAAGGAAATACATTTGTTATCTGCGGGATTGCTGACAACGTAGCGCTGGGGGAAACGTGTTGTGGTGGAGATTGTTTTGGCACTTTAAGAGTGTTACTACGGTTTGTTACTTACAAATGACTTCGAAATGGGACGTGGTTCTACGAGTGTCATGCGTGTGCAAATACCTGTTGACTTATCAGGTGTTCCAGTAGGGTGGTTGAAGCGGATGCACTACATATGTTTGTATGCTTGAATCTGTATTGAGGTGATTGTATTCGGTGGTTGGAGAACGTGCAGCAGTAGCTTTCGGAAATGTAAGTTCAGCTCAATTATGATTTGTTTGAAAGCTTACCCTGGAAGTAACAACTATAAAAGATGCCTAGGTTTTTGAATACCTGTCGAGTCATAGGTCCTTGGGTTTGTTTGCTGTGTACCGTGTTTGTTCCTACATGGCATTTTATGATGTTGTCTGCTGTTCAAAATACTCTTTTTATTGACATTTTCTCAATAATGAGTGCACTTCAAATGGATATAATTCTCTAAGTGATTGTTACATTGAAATGTTGAATAGAAATTTTTATTGTTTTGAAATCATAGTTATTTATCTATTGATTATTTATCTATTGATCTACATATTTATTTATTTGTTTGCTTTTTCAATAATAATAAAAAAAATAAAAATAAAAAATAATTATTGATTAATTTATTTTATATTTTATTGAAGTTGTACCACTTCACCAAATGAACATAGTTAAGAACAATGTACAATAAACTAAACAAGGATTAAATTAAACAAACATTTTCCTCATCCAAAAAAAAAAAAAAATTACAAATATATTTTAGAAAATATTATACTTCTATATTTCTTTCTCTGTTTATTTGTTATCATTAATATTTGTTGTTCCTGAAAAGGATGCACAATGGTTTTTTGGGGGCAGTAAAGTGCACCTGCTCCCCTGTTTATGTTTGTTTTGTCTTGATTTAAAAATAGTACAATTTAATTTAATCTGTGAAATGGTCCTATCCACAGCGGTAATCTGCTTGCTTGCTTTGCCAGGGCTATTGTGTGAATCTTGTATTAATGTCCTTATCAGTGTATTTTTGTATGTGGCATTTTTTTGACGGTAATTTCTCTGAACGTCATGCTCACGCAAATCTTAGTTCTCTATATGCAAATTGAGGGGGAAAAATGTTTTTGTGTGGCTCTTGAAAAAAGGAGAAAAGCCTGTCATCTTTATTGTTATTTTTGTATGCGGCATGTCTTGACAGGGTAATTTCTCTGAACGTCATGCTCACGCAAATCTTAGTTCTCTATATGCAAATTGAGAAGAAAAAAAAATGTTTGTGTGGCTCTTGAAAAAAGGGGGAAAGCCTGTCATCTTTATTGTTATTTTTGTATGCGGCATGTCTTGACAGGGTAATTTCTCTGAACGTCATGCTCACGCAAATCTTAGTTCTCTATATATATGCAGATTGAGAGGAGGAAATGTTTGTGTGGCTCTTGAACAAAAATCGCCATCTTTATTGTGCATGAAACACTGAGGCCATGTCAGAATTAGTGGCTACGGCTACGGCTTCAGCTAGATTTCCGCGTCATTATGCGTTGAAGTATTCACTCTTTGCACGGTCAGTCATTTGCGTATAGCCTCGAAATATTCTGTATTGTCACTGTAATGCTTTCATCCAGACAGATGTATAAATACAATACACATGAAGCATGAAGTCGAGGCTCTATAACATGCACATGGCGGATCCATGCAAAGGGGGAATAGGACGGCTGTAGCGACACTGTTAGTAACATCCGTAGCCAAAGCTGTAGCCGCCCATTCGGATACAGCCCGAGTATCCACACTTTACATGCTAATTTAGTGTTCTTTCGAAGACTGTAGGACACTGATGGAGGCAGCTTACCATGTTTAAAATCAAAAACTTTATTTGTTGTACTATTTGGTTTTACCCTACACTGTATACTCAGAACTTTCCTGAGTCCTGTGAAAAAATTCACAGGCATATTACTCGGGGTGGGATTCGAACCCACGACGTTTGCCGTTCAAAAGCAGATGTCATACCACTAGATTATTGAGATTATTGAGATTGCCCAGTAACTAGAGGCAGTGCGAATCCTATAGTTTAGCAGCGGGTACTGCACAAGTTTAATAGATTTCTTTCTTTCTTTCTTTCTTTATTTTGTCATTCCTCCTCTTCATTGAAATCTCACCGGTAATGAAACCAGTGAACTGTCTAAGGTGATAGCACTGTAACCTGTAAGCCTGAATACACTGGTGTGCCTGAAGACAACTGTGTAGAGAAAATGATGAAAACAAACTGCTCAGTTTTAGATGTGGAGGGAAAATCTTGAAGAAGGAAAATCCCCCATAATCATGTAGGGACTGAAAATCCAATCCATATTTGAGGCTGTAGTATGAGGAGCCCGTTACCACAAAGTTAGCCCATAATAATAATAACAATAAATATTTATACCGCGCTTAATACTACGTTTCTAAGCGCTATGGTGCTGATGTCCTTACAGACTATTAAGTAAAACCTGGGCAACAGCACCAAAATACGAAGATACAAAATTACAAAAATAATGCAATAACAAAAGTAGAAATTAAACATGAGAAATGTAAACAAAAAATTGCAGAATTGGGAAACTACAGAGATTTGCATAAGTGAGTCTTCAACATATAGTTTTAGATGTTTCTAAGGAAGAAGCTTTTTGAATTTGGGGAGGGAGAGTGTTCCATAATTTGGGAGCGGCAACAGAAAAAGCTCTGTCACCGTAGAGTGTTTTCACATGAGGACCAGGCATCAGTTGAAGGTGAGAGGATGTGGAAGATCGTAGCCGGCTTGATGGAACTTTTTGGTTGATGAGTTCTGAGAGATATGTAGGACACTATTAATATAAATGCTAGGTCAAATACCATAAGGTCCTTTCTCTATTGTTAACCTGACCCCGAAAATTCTTGGTGCTTTGTGAGCGCCCCAAATGATCTGCTGTGCCGGATGGGCCACCTTCGTTAAAGATGGTTCACAAAAAGGATATGACTATAAATGCTAGGTC
Source organism: Leptasterias polaris (assembly GCA_037783415.1). Taxonomy (NCBI): domain Eukaryota; kingdom Metazoa; phylum Echinodermata; class Asteroidea; order Forcipulatida; family Asteriidae; genus Leptasterias; species Leptasterias polaris. The sequence continues at coordinate 1,579,280 of JAZGTN010000192.1, forward strand.
AAATACCAGTACTAAAGATGGTGATTAATAAATAGTGCTATATAAATAGCCTGATGACAGTTACTACAGGCCTGGAATTTCATCTTGGAGAGGGCAAGGCAATTTTCATTTTGCAAAGGACACTTCCTCTGGAAAAACTTTAAAAGTCTATGGGAAACTTTTGAAGGAGCAACAAGGGCAAGACCAGGGCAACAGAGGGCATGACCCCCCCCCCCCCCCTTATTCCAGGCCTGTTACTAGTGCACAGTGGCCAAATATGAGACTTGACTAATCGGCTCTTCTGATCTTGGTTCTTCTATGAAGAAATCAGAGTTCCAAAAAAGAATTTCAAACCTTTCATTGGTCCTGTGTGTTTTGTAATGCACGTAAAAGAACCCAGTGCACTTATCATAAAGAGAAGGGGTTCACCCCGGTTTTCCTGGTTTGATTGGCTGCATATTGCGCCACAGCACCTTGTAAAGGAATAGGTCTCATACTTCAAAAACGTAGCTTCCTATTCCTTGCAGAAAAGTACTGAATGTTGAGGCGCCTTGAGCGTCACTGAATGACAGATATGAGCTCTATATAAGAAGCCACTATTATTGTTATTATTATTATCTATATGGGATTTGAGGCATTGCATGGTGAGGTATCAATGTATATTTGGTTTGCAGTAACACCATGTGTATATCTACTTGCTAGATAGATTTTATTCTTTGAGAACTTGTCTTGCTATTTTTTCTACTGCCGCGGAGTAGATTATTCGGAATTCGTGAGACTTCTTAGTTCTGAAAAGAACTGTCCTGCTTATTAACTACTACCTGGGCGGAATTAGGTAGGAAATCGGCTGGGACTACTTTTGCTTAGTGGATCGAGGGGACTTCTCGTTATTAACTTCACTGCCGCGGAGTAAGTTCTTAAACTGGTCTCAACGTTTTGACTAGCTTGCTCTAGTCATCATCAGGAGACTGAAGAGTGTAAGACAGAGTGTATATAATATTATCTATGCAGACAACCTGTTCTGATGTAAAATTTTTCTTTCTTCGTCTTCTTGCTTGTAGATTGCAGTGTGCGTTCAGAGACTACACCAGATGGCTACACAGCCAAGGTTACCCATGGCAGCCACTGCCACCAAATCGCCAACTGTGTGTTCAGGATCGCATAATGGCGGAACGTGTACGGGAACACCGTACGACGACAGCATTCTACAACTATGCGCTGACCTGCATGACAATGATGCAGCGTCAATGCAAACTAAAGTCATCAAATATGTGAGTACTTTGATTGTTTTGGGTGTTCTTTCTTGCCTGTTTTTCTGTCTTTATATTAACCAGTGTGACTGTTTTAGAGCTGACAAACAAATTTATTATAAAATATGATTTACAAGTTTTGTTGTTAATGACTTTTTCCAGACAAAATTATATATAATTGGGGTGGCATGGGTGGCGTCGTGCGTAAAGCGCTCGCCTCTCACCAATGTGGCCTTGGTTCGATTCCCGGATAAGGCCATTGTGTGAGTAGAGTTGTGTGTTGGTTCTCTCTTATGCCACAAGGGTTTTTCAAAAAATTGAACACTTTCGATCGCTGGCTGTGTCCCATGTTCATATGTGGGTTGATGTGGCTGGCTGCTGTAGGCATCCTTGCATGCCAGCAGCTCGAATACGTTGTAGCCGTGTCCTTGGCAGTTCAGCTTCTCAGCTGCAAGTAAGGATGATTAGCCTCCCAAACTATTATTATTATTATATTCCGCTTAACTGATTTACAAAGTTGTGCTCTATATAGCTAGTCTTCAAAGATCCAAGGTAGTCATGAACCGATGTTTGGAAGAATTCCCCAAACTTGGATAGGTTTCTCTTTTGTATTCAAAGTGTTCTGTTTTAACAGATATTACTGAACTGTCCAAAATTTGTATCTACAATATCATGGTGGCTCGTTCTTGGGGATATCGCGACAGCTCTGCCTTGATGTGAGAAATCAAGCGCTGGTGGTCATGGCTTGAAAGGCTTTTTTGTTTTGTTCCGTGTCACAACCTGTGTGTGTGCATAACATTGGTAAGAGTAAATATTTAAATGTTCACAGATTTGCACACAATGACATGGTATAAAGATGGTCATGGTGGGATGCTCTCTTTGAAATATTTTTGTTTGAAATACGATAGTTTTGAGAAATTGGTAAAATAATTAGTTTTGATCTCGCAAGGCAAAAACTCCCTGTTGACAACAGTGATTAAAAAAAAGAAGGTTTTTCCCACTTTTTTCTTGTGACTCCAATGACCGATTGAGCTTAAACTTTCACAGGTTTGTTATTTCGTGTATATGTTGGGTCACATCAAGTGTGGATATGAGTCTTTGATGTTCCGTGGCATCTGTGTATCATTTGAACAAGTGTTCTCTCTCTGCTTCTCATAAGCCCAGGGACATTTGATAAGAAAGACGAGCAAACCACTTCCGTTATTGACTCATTGACCTACTTCACAGAGGTGCAATCATTACTCTCGGACACATCATAGAGAGGTCATCCAAGGTGGGGAGGTCAGGGAAAAAACTTTACCATGATTGATTATCTAATTTAGTCAACCCTTAACGGAAGCCAGCGTTGGCTGAATGATAACTTACCAATCAACGGAAAAAACAGATCCATTAACAGCACCGGGGAGAGGGCCAATATCAAGTAGTCAATAGAGGAGAGCTATTGCCCTCTCGATGGTAGGCATCAAGTGTACAGAAAGTCATTAGTTTCAACAGGTTCCCTATCAGTCAGAGGTACTTCATGAAATCTCTAGAGAGTGGGCCAATATCAAGTGGTCTATATTAAAGAGATAGTGCCCTCGTGGTAACATCTTGTTTATAAAACATTTATCAAGTTATGCTGCATTAGCTACAACAGGTTTCTACTTTCAATCACCCTTATTTAATTAAAGCGGAAGAAGGCTTATATCAAGTTCTCAAAGTGAAGTTGAGGAAATTAGTAGGCTCCCAAAGGTCTTTGCAACTTTCAGGTAGAGCAAGAGTGAGGGAATTTGAATTCCATCGATGTACCCTTCCTTTGATTTCATCCGGCCTGAGACTAGTCGGGATTCTTGCTGATTTCAGGGAATAATTTTCACAGTGTTTCCTTTCGTCAGAAATTTTAGTGAATTTTTCTACACCGTGTCTCTCCTCCTATTTTCTCTCTTTTAGGGTATCTCTTGAAGTAAAATTGTGTAGGCTATATGAGTAGGATGTAGTTAAGCTAGTTTAGTTTATTACCTTTATTACACAAACATCAAAATACAATGTAGTGCAAAAGGGAAACCCGGAACAGGCATGCAGGCCAACTAATTGGGGACCCTTGATCCGACACAAGAATAAAACAACAAAGACATCAGCAATAAAGCCAAAACAACTGTAGAAACTATACACACGTGTAAGTATATGAAATCACAACAAAAAGTATACACATATGTAAATTTTATAGACAATTTAAAATCCAATTACGGCTACGTATTGCAGATGCAAGATAGTAAAGAAAAAAATACCATACTCTAAATTACAGGTCACTAGTGAGAGGTAGTGGACAGAGGCCAGATATAAATTGAGAAATAACTTGCAAAGTTCGGAAGTCAGAGGGAATTTCGTTCCCGGAGTTTAAAATACAGTTTAAAAATGTAGCCTCCTTGCAATTCACTTTTTAACCAATAAAAGTGGACATTAGCTGAAATTACAGAACCACACTCAAACACAAGAACCGAGCAAACATCTTCAGGCGAGAACGCCCCCAAAGACTGCTTTGGACAGTCATGTTCAATTTGTAGCCGACATCTTTGACAGCCTTCCAAGGGGGGGGAAATCCAAGCCCATTGTAGCCTCGCTGATCCTGCTCTTAGGGCTTAGCCAGGGGAAGACAAAAACTCCTGTGGAGCTATGCTCCGCTGATGAGTATCCCCCATTAAGTGCTCAGACATCTCTACCCTGCCGTCAGATGCTGGCATGAATAGTCAATGAAGAACAGTTAGTTCCCTCTCCTCAGACAGTCTTGTTTTGTATCGTCGTCGTCAGTGCCGAGCAGAAAGACAAAAAATAGGAATGTGTGTTGAGTAATACTCTGGCTTTCAGGAAATCGAGTGCAATCCACTAAAGCACACTAATTTGTTGCATGCAGAAAAATGAAGTAACAAGCTTAAAAAGATCAAGTAGTGTGTACTGTCCTATCTGGGCTCAATTTCATAGAGCTGCTTTTAAAAGCACAAAAAAGCAGTGAAGCACATCAATACAATACAATATAATACAATACAATACAATTCTGCTTAAGCAGCACTATGAATTTGGGCCGTGGCCGTTGCCAGTTTACTACTACTGCAGTCGTCAACTCGGACATGGCCTAATTGTAGAGTGCCTGACATCAAAATAAACTCACAGTACTTTACAAAAGTGAAAAGAAGTACCTTACAGGTATGTGTTTAATCATGATTTTCCCTGATTTTAGGTTTTTTCATTGGTCTTTCTGTACATTCAGATTTTCTTGAAAGAGGTGGAATCGCCCTCACAGAGATGAAAGACACCCCCCCCCCCTCCCCGACCAAACTTTCAGATATCTAATTGGTGTTGAGAATCTGTAAACCTCTACAATTTAACATCTTGCAATTCTGTTGGTTTTAATTTCCACAAAAAGATCGGGGACCTTTATTGTATTTGTATTGTATTGTATTGTATTTATTGTCCAAACCAACAGCGGACGAGCCGCCAATTACAGGAAAGGGAAAATATAAAATAACTTAATCTTTAAATTTGAAAATAAAAATTAAATATACAAAAGTAAAAAATATTTACTAGAAAAGATTAATTAACAAAGAAACAAATAAATAAATAAAAATCAATATCAGTTAACTTACTTAAGACCTCTGTTTCAGAAATATAAATATCAGGCATGGTGTCTAGATTTAAATTCTCAATCTTAGGTAAAGTAGTAGTTTGATCATGATCATTAGATGATGGCAAGTAAACAGACTGGAAAAAGTTCATGAAAAGAGAGGCTTTTCCAGCTGAGTCGGTAGCTTCAAGTCCAGAGTTCTCACTGCAGAGAACTGAAGGCAATGAGTCCTTACGTGATTTAGCTTTAATGAAACTCCAAAAGCGTTTTGGATTTTTGCTAATATCACCAGTTATTGACTTCAGGTAGTTGGAGTACTTGATCCTCACTTTATTCTTGAATTCCTGTCTCGCTTGCTTGAAACATTCTATGTTCTCTTGAGTAGGATTGGACTTCTTCCGGCGAAATGCTCGTTCCTTGGCTTTTAGTGCAAAATGAACTTGTCCATCAAACATGGAGGAGATGGGCGTCGGGGGCGAACAACTGGAACAACATCAATGATGGCAGCTTCAACAAAATCATAAAATAGCGATGCTGCTTCATCACAATTATCTGTGGCTTCGAGCAGATTCCAAGGAATACACTCAATTGTTCTGCAGAGGTCAGTTAAATCAGCTTTGCGGAAGTTAAAAATTGGACGGCTATGAGGAAGTAAATGTGGCTTTGAAGAATCGCTGATAAGAAAGTTCAGACTTATTGAATTGTGATCAGACGGAAAGAGGTCTTCACCGATTGTTCTTTGTCATACAATCTCAACCCAGACATAATCATAAAATGCATATTACACACATACAACAAAAAGGGCAAATATACCAAAATAGGGAATTGAAATGAAACCAAAAACCCACAATTTTTAAGTTACTATAAAAACTGGGGAAAAAGCAGAAAGAAAAAAAGAAAAAAAAAGACTCAGCAACTCATCAGAAATTCAAAACTTGAAGACGATAGTTTATACAAAAATATATAAGCCAGAAAGTGCATCACATGTACATGAGGACAAGTGTAATTCAGATATAACTTCATAATACAAAATTTATGATATTCTCAACTTTATAACAGAATCTAGAGAAAATAGAACCTAGAGGTCAAGTTTTGACCTTTTCATTGCTGTTAGGCACTACGATAAATGCTGATAAGTTTCTGGGTTCGACAGAGCGGGTCTCAGTTTTGTAACTATTGACGCATTCTTTTATGTGTATAATTTCTTTAGAGTTTTACCATTTACTCTCAGAAACCTTTAACAATGTCAACATCAACCTCCACTTGAACCTAAAAGATCCCTGACAATCCATTCAACAACATACAAAACGAAAATGAACTTCAAAACAATTTTTGTTTCAAGCTGAAAATGTCTATATTGTAGTTAAATTAAAAAGCAGTGCGCTCGCAGAGCGTCAGCATAACACACCTATCTGTATCTGTCAGTCTCTCATGATGGCCGGAAATTCATTGTTATTCAAGTAAAGTGCCTTAGTCTAGATCACCACACAACGCTCGCGACATCGTGTCGGAGACTTAAATGTACTTCTTGTTTACCCACGATAAGGAGAATTAATCCAGTGTAAATTTGGCTCTCGGCTCAATTTGCAATTCTTCTTAGCACATTAGTAATGAGGTTGAAGCCATTCATTGTTAAGATCGTCGTAAAAATGAGGCGCATGATGTGGCCTTATTCTACCCTAAGGAAATATCTTTCAAGCCCTTTATTTATTGTGCACTGCAAGCCATTTTCAGGAACTTTCACAGTCATCAGATATCATCCCTGTTAAAAGAATTGTCATCCAGAAAAAGTTTTTTTTCGGGTATAATTACAAATAATCCAAGCACTTACGCAAAAAGGTATCACAGCGCTTTACTGCAATTAATACAACAATCAACAAAATAAAAGGAATGAGAAAGAAATAAATAGCCTGAGCAAAATAAGTCTTGAGAAAATAGAATTAGCTGTTGCAAACTGCTTACCAACCAAAAGGACCTGTAGTAAAAATGCAAAAAGTTAGTTAGTGGCCTGACGTTTCGACCCTAGCAGAGTCTTTCTCGAAGGCTAAATGACAAGACACAACACACATACATGGATACATGTATTTCCACTTGACTGCTCTTGTCAGCCTTGTATCTATGTATGTGTGTTGTCTTGTCATTTAATTGGCCTTCGAGAAAGACTCTGCTAGGGTCGAAACGTCAGGCCAGTAACTAACTTTTTGCAAAATAAGTCTTGAAAAGCTGAGTTTTAAGCGATGTTCTGAACTCAGTAAGTGAAATGGCATGACATATTTGATAAAGAAGACTGTTGGAAAGAACTCTGGAGATTGAAACCCCAAAAATATTTGCCACTGGTTCTAAATGATATCAGGCTCAATGGTTCTAAATGATATCAGGCTCAATGGTTCCTTGTTGCAAACAAAATGCTCAAAATTATGTCAGCAATGAAAAATGTACTGCATCCCAGAGTCTTAAATTATTCAAAGTTTTTTACTATAAAGAGATAGCATAGGTTTGAAAATTGTGAAACACAGACAATAAGAAATTCATAACTGGAACAAATCATGTAGTTGTTGCAGTCCATTTTCTTGAGAACAAGATCACTTTATAAAAAGCTTCTGATGTTTCTCAGTTGCAGTGCTGCTTTAGCTACAAACACCATTTTTTATTCCAAGTATGATCAAGATTGGTCAATTGAATGAATTTAAAAAAAAATATTTTAAGTGGGTGTTTTTGTTTTGCTTTGTTTGTCCTCTGCGTTGTCTGCCCGTTTTTAGTTTTGCAAAGTTACGGGAATGACCTTTACCTAACCTGTTCTCTTGTCTGGATTTTGCTTTAGACCATTTTCTACCCGTAGTTTAAAAAAACTACTCGGCCATGATACCCACATTGGCGTATACATTTGACATGATTGCATCAATTTAAATGAAATTTAAAGTAATGGTGATGGGTTGGGATGCGGGGTGGGGAGTCCTCAAATGCTGTTTTTCTCCAATGTTTCAGATGAAAATATTTATCTGGAGGATCAGTTCTAGTACTTTCGCCGTCGAAATCAGTGATCCAGAAGGAACGTCCTCTTTTAAAAAATCAGATGCACTTCTTTGTAAAAGACATTCTGCCTCATGCATAAAAACAAAACTTGAACTCCAGACTCCAGACCTACTTTTCTCAAAGATTGAGGCGGACCATGAGTAGAGCAATATGATGAGCCTACTCATGGAACCCATTACATTATTCATTTCACGGACACCTCACACTTTCCTCAGAGAATTGTTCTCTTGCCTGTTTCTCTAACGCCTACCCCCCCTGACTGAAGAAAAAAACGAAACAAAAAAACCCCGGGATGTAAATCAAAGAGACATATCTGTACCGTCACCGGTCCCCCCTGTTTACCCCTGGTGTCCCATGTGTAGAGAGAAAGCAATTACACTGAAATTGTGTCGCAGACCAAACGGAAATAAAAAAATCTCTGCACTTCAATCATCATCCATAACCAGGGGCCAATTTCCCTGATCCCCAAACAAATTTGATTTGCATGTTTCAAAGGCCTGGTGTATACCTGATTGGCTTGATTGAAATGCTTCCTGCTCACAACATTTGCACCCCCCCCCCCTTTTTTTGTTAAGGGTCTACTACTCTACTGTTTCAAAATCCCGATGGCAAAGCAAAATCCTCCAAACACATCCCATGATATGTTCCACGCTCAAATCCGATACTCTGAACTATCAACAACATTCATTCTACTTGCTAAAGAAATTTGATCGCTCAAACCCCCCCCCCCCCCCCCTCCCCGACTCTCATCTCTCCCACATGACACGTAGCAAGCTTAGCTCAACCTCATACCCCACAAAGAAAATCAAAAACTTGCGGCAGATTACCACCCCGGCACTCCAGAGACTTCACCCAGGATGCTCCCCATCCCAAATCCAATTATAGAGACAAACCCAGGACAGCCGTGGCCAAATTAGTATTTCATTTTGAGTAGCTCACTCTTTTTCCCCCCTCTATCTGACGTCAAATTTCTTCCCTTTTTTTGTTTCTCTGTTTTTGTCTTTTCTGATTATTCATGCAGCGTGTCTGCGTAACAATCTCTTGGCAGCATTAGGTTACATGGGATATCAAGCTGCAGTTGGACAGCATGCCAGTTGATCTTATCAGAGTCAAGTGTTTCCAGATATTCGACTATCCACCCCCCCTTCTGTTTTTTCCCCTTTCAACAAACAGAATCAGGACAGTAAATGCAGTATTATTGATCGGGGAAAATCAGCAGGGCATCTTCAGTTTCCGCCACAAATAAGAGGAAAAGATGACGGACATTAGATGTGGAGTTCTGAGTGACTAAACGCAGGGGCACGTTAAATTTACCAGATCAATACTGCCTTCCTTAACCGGTCGCCATACATTCCGTCTTGTTTACATACATGTATTCTTCTTACTGCACTACAACTCTCATAAACCATACTCAATATGTCTGCGTGACGTCTGTCTGAGTACTTCTCATCCTCGACGACGGCTTGAACAAAAATGTTTGGGCCTAAAGCTATGTTTACTTTTAAATGAGGAAAAACAACAAAAAACATAGTTGTAAATAGTGCACTTTACCCAACATTTATTGGGTAGGCTTGGCAGTGGTCATATTTAAAATGAGTTTATGATGGCAGCTTATTATTTATTTATGCTCTTGAAGAGAAATTAAAGAGAAGATGCAATTTACAGTTTTGGAAACAGTGATGAGAAGAAGAAAAAAAAAAAAAACCAAGCCTTTGGTCATTATACCATTCAGCAATGAACTGTATTTTCATATCAAATGTGCCACTAAAATTGCTCGACCTGGTTCCTCCTATCAGGATATTTGAGTATGAAACCAGGCTTTCTGCTTCTTCTCGATCACCCATACACACTTGCTTTGCCGAGGTGTAGAACAAAGAGCCATTTCAACAGTTTTATTCCACCATAGAGAAAACCCTTATCTTTAATTCCACGTAGCCTACTGTATCTCTTTGAAACTCCTTGCCTGGTGCATGTTTCCCTCCATCCTACAATCTAGACTGTTTTAAGAGGAATATCAATTCCTACCTTCAGCTCAGTTATTTTTATCTTAGGATATTTTCTTCTTTTAGCCCTTTACCAAGCAAGAGTGGCTTTTATTAGGTGTTTGGGGAAAACTTGCATTAAATTAAATAAAAAATAAGTCAATATAAAACAAAAACAACAACAACAACAACACTGTGAATCATGTATTTACTCTGAAATATATCCAGAATAAACACAAAATTATTATTATACTTGTGGAGTGTCGTGGCCAAGCGGATAAGAACACCAGACTCATGCTCTGGTGTTTCTGATCAGCAGAGTGTCATCCTTTAGTTTGCCATATAAACTGACACGGCGCTCCAAAATTTAATATAGGAGTTCTATATGGATAATTGTAGGATGCTTCGCAGCATCATTTCAAAATAATCGTTCCCCTGCCCAATTGTCCAGGCAAGGTCATGTCACGGCAGACAAGGTTGGGGTCTATTTGGAGTCATCCTTATTAGTCAGATTGGGTTTTTAGAATTTTCAGAGTGTAGGTTATAGATGAGTTTCCATATCTATGTTGTGTTTATTTTGAAAAATATTCAAAAAAAAAAGGATCTATGTGAGTTACATAAAACAAATATTGAATACGTTTGGTGTGAACATTGTCGTTGAAATCTGGTTTTTCTATTTCGCGAAAACCTCATGAAATGGAAAAAACAAGATTTCACCTTGTGATGATATTATGCGACAATGCACTCAAATGTATTCAATATTTGTATAATATAATCCCGAAGTAACAAACCTATCACTTTTTAAATATTCATTTACTCATCTCTCCACACTCTTCAACTATCCATACTTTTTACCTTTTAACCACACCCCACTTTGCTATAAATCAGTCGGCCAATACCGTCATTTCCCATTTCTCCTCAATATTATCGCCCAACTATCCCCTCACTCTTCAATCACCACTTCACAATCTTCCCCCCACCGGCCTGTCCACTGAGTTCCTCTTCAACTGTCCCCTATCCTCACCTAGATATCACAACAGCACCCTGCAGTCATCTCTCCTTCTCCTCCTAAACCACCATGCCGTGCTAGCCATTCCCTTAACACCCTCTTCAGCTTCATCCCCCCCTCAAACCCTCTGGCTGATTCCCCATTGCCCCCTTCAGAAAACCTTAACTACCCACTTCTTCAACTACCTTAATTTCCCTCTCCAGCAACTGTAGTGTCTATTACTCCCTTCCCCCATTTAAAGTTGAGCTACATTACATTTTACTACACTTGGATGCACTCCAGTATTTAAAATTTCAAGTTGTTCTTGTGCCACATGCAAAGTGTTTACAATCAAATTTCATGTTGGACTTCCAGTTCATTATGGGTCTACTTTGACCGTATTTTACTTCTTTTATTGCTTATGCCCTGTTTTATTGATCAGTTATTTGCCTTTTCTAGTCTGCTGTTTTGTCCATCGTGGCTCTATTTGTCTTTTTTAAAATCCCTGACAGCATTTCTTATTTTATTTATTTTTTATTTTTTATAATGTATGCATTTAAAAAAAATAGTAAATTCAGCGAAAATGAGCAGGGGACCTGGTGGTACATGAGCATGTAACATGGTATTTTGGCTGGTAATCTTATTATGATAAGCTTTATTCTGTTGTACTCCGCTAATGTTTGTGTTCTAGTATGAAATTGGGCCATGGTTTTAATAGGTTTATTGTTTAGAATGTAAAAGTACTGATAGTGTTTTGTTTGTTCACTTTCTTTTTTTCGATAGTTATTACTTTTTTTGTTCAACTTCTTGAAAACTACCTGACCTGACTAACCTGACTGACATGACTGACTGTGACATAACTGATTGACCTGACTCACCTGAACAACTGACCTGACTGATCAACTGACCTGAATGACCAACTGACCTGACTGATCAACTGACCTGACTGATCAACTGACCTGACTGACCAACTGACCTGACTGACCAACTGACCTGACTGATCAACTGACCTGACTGATCAACTGACCTGACTGACCAACTGACCTGACTGACCAACTGACCTGACTGACCAACTGACCTGACTGTGAACTAATCTGACCGCCTAACTGACAATTGACTAACTGACTGACCAACTGACCTGACTGATCAACTGACCTGACTGACCAACTGACCTGACTGACCAACTGACCTGACCTGACTGACCAACTGACCTGACTGACTAATCATGACCGCTTAACTGACTGACCTGACCGACTGACCTGACCTGACCTGATCGACAGACCTGACCGACCAACCTGAACAACCGAATGACCTGGCCGACTGACTGACCTGACCTGACCGACTGACTGAATGACTGACTGACTGACCTGACTGACCTGACTGACCTGACCGACCGACTGACCTGACCGACCTGACTGACCTGACCGACCGACTGACCTGAGCGTCTGACTGACTTGAGCGTCTGACTGACTTGACTAACTTACCTAACTGACTGTCGGTTAGGTCAGTCAATCAGGTCAATCAGTCACACAAATCCCCCAATTTCTGGTTTGTTTTTTTGGGGGGGGGGGGGTTTGTGTATCTTGATAGTAGATGTTTTGTTGGGTTTGACACATCTATGATGAAGGGTTTTAACAACTTTTTGTCTTGACCCAGATAACTTTAAATGTAAATATGTATTTTATTTTCAAGTAATAAATGGCAAGGGAAACTGACTGGGTAGGAAAACCACCAACATTAGGGCTAGATAGCTCAAGACAAGTTGACCAGAGCAGAACTTGAACCTGTGACCACCGAATTAATGTGCTAGCGCTCTACCAACTGAGCCATTTAGTCCCAATATTGGCATCTCCCTATTTTGTCAATATCTTTGTACGGGGTGCCAGTCAGAAGCCATTTAACCTGATTGCAGCACATTGTTGGAGGAGATGTGCCTGTATTACATGTAGCCCCCTTGCTTCCACCCCTTACTCCCCTGCCCAAATTTCCTAACCATACATACATACATATATACATAGATATAGGCATTTTTATAGCGCCCCACAAAGATCGGAGGAGTGCTTTACAAAAGCTGACAAAAAAAATTAAAAGATACAAACAAACAATGCATTGATACAGATACAAAAACTATACAAGCAAAATCCCATTGAATCTACTCTACCACAGACTAAATTTTCTTTCCCTCTGCTCTCCATCCTCTTTTGCAGTTAGAGAGGCATACACAGTCTGAGTGCTGTGCGCTGTGGATTGTCTCATCAGAAGATGCCACGGAAGTATTCTGTCAGGTAAGATGGCTACACGTACATGTATATATCACCATATTATCATATCCGCGCTTTGCACAGTCATTTGAGGGCGCTCTTGTCTACACATAACCAATAGATTTTTATAACTCACATGGGTTTTCTCTCAATGAAACTTTTGATTATGATCAATTTGAATTCGCTTTACATCGGTGAAGGGTAAAATTTCTTTAGGTATCATCAGTTACGAGGAATTTTTCTTCTCAAATTCAACTCTGACTAGAAATGAGGCTTTAAAATATCCAAGGTAACTGAAGCCTTAGTGTATGCCATAGTGCATCAAACGCCTTTGAAAACCTGTATTATGTAGTCACCATCTTTGTATTGTATCCCGCATACAACAGCAATAGCAAGTACCAGTTGTTATTCTTTAGCAGGGGCCTGACTAATTGGGGTTACAGTGAATCAAAATGGAGAGAAACAAAATGGCAGAGGTCTGGTGAATGTTTGTTTGCTCGTACAGCCCGTGTAGTTTTCATACTCACTTGGTGCTTTACTTTAGTACTATGTTTCCCCTTAAACCAGTGGACTGGCCTCGTCTCTGAAACCAGAGGGCATTGTTGTGTGCAATCAGAAATGTCAGACTCCTAAAGTCTGATACTTCAGACCAACTTGAGTACAGAACACAGTGGGGGTCGGTCACTTCTCTTGAATATCTCACAAAGGGCAAGATGTGCTGACCTTTTGCGAATCGACCATGCAGACCTCTGTCTTTTTTGTTAATGTCATCATACGTTCACACATGAAACAACACAGTTGGGAGGTTAGTGGAGAAGATGTATTTGAATGGGTAATGATCAATGAATGGACAGCTCGCGATTGGCTGAGGGTGAGTTGACCTTCGACCAATCAGAGTGTCCCTCTGCTGTTGACGCAAACTAAATGGATGCTTTACTTTAGTTACGATTTGATTAGCTGACAACAGCACTGGCTTCCCCCCCCCCACAAGACCCACCCCCATCTCCTACTCCATCCCCACTTGCTGTGTCATCAGTCATAGACACCTCACCCACTTTCTCCAGTCAATAGACCCCTCGCATATGATGTCAAACAGCGCCCTCACTGAGGTCAAAGGACTACCTACCATTATCCAAGAGTTGTGTGTGGCGCGTACAACCATGCACATTTCCATAGTTTGACCTCAGTGATGGCAGCCTATGTATGGGGTCTATATCATCAAAGGTAATACAGAGATTTACTTCACCTCAGCGCAAACAAATCTTTGTCAATTCACCAATGATCACAAAATATGAGTCGAGCACAAGTATCCAGGAATTGGTACCAAGTTTAGGGTCTTGTTTCCAGTGTACCGATACATGGTAGGTCATTAATTTCCTATGAGCTGTTACACTCTTTTAATAATCACAGACTCAGTTGGAATAAGAATTAAGCCACCATGGTTGCCCTCCCCCCTCCTCCAGATTAAAAGGTTGAATAAGTAAACTGCATTCACTCCTGTAACTCATTTGACAAACAGTCTCCAGTCTACCCACCAGAAACAAAATCTTTTGGGGAGTTGCGCTATTTGACTATATTTTGCCATTTCAAGATTTGCACAATGCTTTGTTATGAAAAGGATCTCCAATTATAAATTGAGTATTTTCTTGAGACAATTCAAGTTTGGCTGAAAGGATGACCACCTTCATGTGGATCACTTCGTTGGCAATGTTGCACGAGACCAGTTCTTACACAAACTTTAAGACCCTGTCAGAGAGTTATTCGTAGTTTACACACACCCACAGCACATTGTTTCATTATTTCGTTATACCCCTTGCCCCTTCAGCACAATTTGCCACACACTTCCCCTAATTGCCACCCTTTTCCCACAGCTTTTTTCTGAGGTATATATATTTGTCACACTGACCTGTCTGTGTCTTTACCCTTTTTTCTTCTTCTTTTAAGTTGGGTATTTGGGAACAGCCATTTTTGACCAAGTGTTTCCTTTGTATTGAGCAAAACAGTAGAACTAAAGATCCAAAAGGTTTTTAAAATCTACACAATGCAAACGTAGAAGCTGTGTCAATGCCGGTTGGTGTCATTTATACATCACATGCGTGTAGAAGTTAACGGGGGACTGTTGCAATGATCATAGCAGGCCTGTGGCTGTACATGGAGTTATGAAAAACTTTTACCCAATCACTACACGGGCGCGCTCTGGCCGTCACATTACAAAGGGTGTCACCATTGTTATACTGTGACGTGATGCCACCATAAGCGCGCCTGGCCTTCTTTGCAGTGTTTTCTCCCTTAACAGTGGTCCGCTGACCAAATGCCAGTTAAACACTTGGGCCCTTTTCCAAACCCTGGCTTCGGCTCCGGCTCCGACTCCAGGCTCCGTCTGTAGCAACAATCTATAACGGAGCCCAAGCCGGAGACGGAGCCCAAGCCGAGGTTTGGAAAAGGACCCTGAGGACAAGTCAGAAATATCTCCAAGTGGTCTGGCTGACTAGGTCGGTGTTAGAGAGCATCTCTGTTTCATTTGAGTTATGGACTAGTGAAAAAGTTGGTGGACGAGTGAAACAAAAAATTAACTGGTCCTGCTGGCCACAGTCACTAAAAATAAAAAAGTTCAGGGCAAACCCTGCTATGATCATGACGACTGTCTCTCCTTGATGGGTAAACCTATCAATGACACAGAGTGAACCTTCTTTCTCCTTGATGAAGACATGTCTGCAGCAAGTTGACAATACTAAGGGGTGTTAATGAGCCACTGAAACAAGCAAGGAGGCCAATATGTCTGTCATGTAGTGGAGAAATACTGGATTCTTTAAAGACGAACTCTTGGGTCAAATGTAGTTTTGTGATGCTCCCATTTTCCAATAGAGTCCTTATGAAAGTGGGGGATAAATTACAAGTCTCCAATGAGTGAAAACATTGCAAAATGCCATTGTATTTGATAAACTTCCAGTGCAAATTTTGTCAACATCCTAAAACATCCAATCATGCCACATTTCAAATATATAGGTCTGTACATTTTTGTAATTGAAATGTTTCTGTTCATTCCTGAATTTTGATGACTTTCAATCAATAATCGCATTGAACATGACCTCCTTGGACTGTACAGACCCATTTGCTGGTGATATCCAAACACATCATGTTTCATATTTCGCTCTGAAATAGTATCAAATAAAATGACATTTCACACAATTTTTACGTGTGGTTTAGAGACTTGTAATTTCGTTTCCACTTTCATAAGGTCACTATTGGAGAATGAGTGCATCACAAACTTGCATTTGACCTTGGAGCCCCTCTTTAAACTTGTAATACAGTGGACAAAATACACCATTAAGGACACACAAACACCATTAAGGATGTACACACACTGCAGCTTCCCTAGTTGTGCCTTTTTCTAGTCGATTTCATTGCAGCACTTTTCATTATATTAACAAAAAAGGTTGTTTTGAGGGCTTGCATAAAACCGGAAACTCAAGAAAACACGACTTTCCTCCCCCCCAACCCCCTTAAAATAGCACAAGGTACTTTTATAATTGATAAATAGTTGAGTATGAAACTCATGTAAGTGGCTCATTTCGTATGACATGTTTAAATCTTAATGTGGGGTCTTAGTCTTGCTGTAAGTCTTTAACGGAGCCTTAGCGCAAGTTTTAGCTGTTCTTAGCTGTTAAAAGAAGAAGAAGAAGCTTATTGAAATCATCCACACGTGACGACAACACCAAGTAGATTTTACATTTTGGGAACACGTGTGCCTAAAATTTATTGCAGTGTTCTCTCTTAACAGTGGTCAGCTGGCCAAACGCCAGTTAGAGCACCTGAAGACCAGTCAGAATTTTGTCCACCTAGTCCCCAGCTGGCTAGTTCATTGCTTGCCACTGCTGCTAGTAAACCACTGATTGTTCACATCGCTTCAAATTACAAGTCCCATGTTAATGATAACGTTGAAAGGAAACCTTCAAATATGAGCCTGTGAAAAAGCTGGTGGAGCGATGAAATCACATGCTAACTGGTACTGCTGGCTTAGTCACTGAACAAAATTCAGGGCAAACACTGCGATGATTTAGGAAAAAACACCTCACTCTTGAGAAAAACATTTCTTGAGGGTTCCACAATTTGTCTGAAATATTCTGCTCTCTTTCTTCTCACTGCTACCCCTCCCCCCAATTCTCCCATCTATATATGTGACAGGTATTAGGAAACAGGGTCCTCGAAGAAGAAATTCGAATGTTGGTAAGTCTCTGGTTACAATGACAATGAATTGTTATACCATGTAGTCGGCTGAATGCATCCAAATCCTCCCAGCTGTTAAAAAATATTATCATAATTGTTTTATATTTTTTTCAATGCCATGTGGTTTTCATGCTTTTACAGGGTTTGACAAAATTGTTTTTTAGGGTAAACAAGACTCCTTCTTAAGAAAGATCCTCCCCTAAAGCTACCAAAGACTTTACGCTTGTTTTTAGTAGTCCTTTTTTGAGATAAGATGGACACAGTAGGAAGGCACTCTTTTGGTTTGGGTGGCTACAAAAAAAGCCTTTGACTCGGTTAACCACAAGCTCATGTTTGCAAAGCTTCGCGAACTTGGTGTCGAGGGTGATGTGCTGCGACTCATTGAAGACCTGTACCTGAATGCAAATGGTCAACTCCGATGGAAGGGTCAACTCACACAGGTTTTTGAAACCCCAGCTGGTGTGAGGCAAGGCTGCCCACTCTCTCCAACACTTTTCAGCCTTTACACAGAATGCTTGATGAGGGAGTGGTATTGCCGTACAACACATCTCAGAGCCCCCGACGTGAGTGGTCTCAACATCAAAGAGCTGAGATATGCTGACGATCTGGTCCTGATGGATCTCTCCAAAAAGCATGCTGAGGATATGCTTGCCATTCTTGGAGATATGCTCAGAGGAGTATGGCCTTGTAATACATCCGGGTAAGACAGAGTACCTCGTCATCCAGAAGATGTTAACAGATGAGACAATCACTTTTCATGGAGCCATGTTAGGGGCCGTTCACAATTATCAACATTTTCACGAGCGTACAAACCGTACACTTTTTCAAGCCCCCCCCCTCCCCCCTAAAAGTGTACGAAAAAAATGTTGATTTTTTTTCACACAAGTCTACATAGTTGAACAACACCGGTTGAAAATGCGCGTTGATATGCAATTGCGTGTGTATGCTACAATTGTAGCTAGCAGGCATGTGAGACCTACTAGCACCTAGCCTCCGCGTTTTTTATTTTCCCATTCCGCGTTTTTCTTGCGGGCTCCGCGTTTTTCTCGTCTCCGCCGTGGAAATCACTCCGCCGTGGCAGCATCGGGAATCACTTTAATTGCGATTTGATTTCAACACGCCCGTGAGTCGGGGGCTAGACCCGCGTTAGTCTTTGATTAAAGCCGTTGTTTTCATTAAGCGCGATGTCCCATTAAACTTACCCATGTCGTCATCCCGTTCCACCAAGAGAGGGCGCTGTACTAAAAACTATTAAAAAGCCAACACCCTGAGCCAAGACTAGGCGCACACGGTCTTTCACGTCTGTGATGAACGCATCGCGCTTGTTTTAATTGTGGAACACATTTCTAAGGAATGTCACAAAAACATATTGAAAATGAGGACGAACAACACATTGTTACCAAGTAAGAATTGTGGCCTATATATTTCTGTTAATGTTTTGTTTACGCTGCAGTACAAAGCCTGTTATTCTGACTGTAGAGCTGGCCCAAAATCCGGACACGGATTTCACTTGCTAAAGTTTTCCGCGTTTTTTCTGTGACCCGCTCACATGCCTGTGAGCGCGCTAGGGAACGGAAGGGGAATTGCGCAATAATTTGCACTCGCGGTTTGACATGTTTGGTTCATGTACATGTACGTGTGTGTAGGACTACAATGCCGCGCATGCTGTACACAATACGTTCATGGGATGCAATGCGGGGCCTGCCTGGCTCGGGGTGCGACCGTCTCGGCCAGTGCTCGCTCGGCATCGGTTGCGGCGTGGATGGGATGTGAGCACTAATGTCGGCTGTGGCGACGGGCGAGAAAACAGATCGACATTTAAAAAATAAAAAAAAGCGTACGGTGGGCATTAACCCCCTCCCCCCCAGCGTACGGTTTGTACGCTCGTGAAAATGTTGATAATTGTGAACGGCCCCTTACCACGTGTAAGCAAGTTTCGCTATCTTGGCACAACAATAACTCACAATCTCAATGACAGCGAAGAGGTCCGTGTATGAATAGGGATCGGAAAGGTTGCACTACGGAAGTGCAAGTACTTGGCATCTTCGCGTGTTTCCCTTGACACCAAGCTACAGCTTGTACAGTCTTTGGTGATTGCCAAAGTACTGTATAACTCCACTACACTGACCTTCAAGGCAACTGACCTGAAGCGCTACAATGCTTTTGGCAGAACGATTTGGCGAACCCTGCTGGGCATAAAGTGGTCAGATTTCATCACAAATGAAAGGCTGGCTGAGCTGATTGGTGGACGTTGGTGTCTCACTGGTGACGAGGTGTTAGAGCGGAAGTCAAAGTGGTGCGCTCATGTGATGAGACAGGGAGGCCTACCTGATGCAGTTATAGACGGTATGCCTAAGGGTACAATTCGAGGCAGAGGTCGCCCTAAGCTGCGCTGGATAGACAATGTGACAAAGTGGAGTGGTAGAAGTGTAGGAGAGCTGAGAATAGCAGCGATTGAAAGAGAACAGGTGATGGCGGCGACTCCAGGAGTGCGCACCAATTACAATTTGAGGATGAGGCGGCCACGGACGCAAGTCTTTGCCGAATGATGATGCTACAAAAAGGGTTAACCCAAAACCAAGTAGTGCCTGTCTGTTGTACCCATCATATCTTAAAAAGGTTAATGACACCTGATGGGCCCAATTTCATAGAGCTGCTTAAGCAGAAAATATTGCTTAACATCTGTCTGCTAAGCAGAAATGAGCAGGATAACAGTCACAAATTGTACATGTGACATGGTATAGGTTTGCCGGTAACCTTATTCTGGTAAGCGAAATTTCGTTGTGCTTAGCTACTTTTGTGCTTAAGCAGCTCTATTACATTGGGCCCTGTACTACTCCAAATCCTTCAAAATCCACCCCGGTGTCTTTGCCTGATTTTGATTGAATCAGTGCTGTCATTGCCCTTATCACTGACGTCACTATTGAAACTCAGGAAGTCAACTGCCTTTGGTTACAATGCCAATGCATGATACGTTGCCTCCCTTAGCACATGTTCGGGCAGTTGTACTAACAGGACGCCGGTGACGTGCGCATTTAAGTACTCTAGCATGTGGACTTGATAAAAGAGTGACGTCATCTGTGGGATTAAAGAGTAGTGTAGTAGAGTAGGGTATTTTTTTATCTTAAGAGGTTCTAAGGGGTTGAACTACACTGTGACTGAATTGGTGGCCTCAGGAAGTGGCTACGGCTAGATCAGCAAACGGCCATAGCCGTAGCCAAAGGCACTAATTGATTCGGACACAGACTAAATGACAGGGGATACTTTTGGTAGTTGTCAAAGACCAGTATCCTCACTTGGTGTAGTATCCCAACATATGCATAGATTAACAATCCTGTAAAAATTTTGTCATTTGGCTCAATAGATCGATCCATTAAGCCCCGCCTCCTTACGAGTTGACCAATCACAGCCACGAAACCCGATCAACATTAGTGCAAAGATCACCAAACAGCTCAAATGGTGATCAGATTTCGCGGTTGTGATTGGTCAATGAGAAATGGGCGTGGCTTAATGGATCGGTGTATTGGTCATCGAAGTTGCAAGAAAATAGTGAACGAAAAAACCCCACAATTTTTAGCATAGAATTGTGTGTTTTTAGATGCCTGAGAAAGGCTTCATGCCTAAAGCCTTTCTCAGATTCAAATGTCTTTGAAGAACTGATGATAAATCACCCTTCAAAAAAGGTGAAGCTCTGGAACACTCTTACAATCAAACATCAGTTGAACATTCTTTACTGTAATTGTCATGCACGATCACTAATGATGAATGACTAGTGTGTACATGGTGGGCCATTAAAGGCATTATAAAGGATTGGCAAAAACGGCATTATTTAATTTGAGTCTGAATTTACTGATTATGAAGCTCAAAGTATAACCATTTTTGTCTGTGAAATATTTCCCTCTGATAAAACACATCATTGTTTAATTTTAGTCTGAATGCTTACCGATTACGAAATTCAATTTTTTTTCTTCTGTGAAATATTTCCCTCCAAAATGAAGTCATATTCGAGAACACTATCTGAAAACCTAATAAAACACAAAAGCTGATTTCGATTGCTACAACCAAAATTAAGGACAAAGTGTTTACATGCTGAAAATTGTGCAAGGTTTTTCACTATTTTCTCCTGACTCGCACAACGGAGTAAGCCCCAATGTTCACAGGTTTGTTATTTCATGTATGGTTGATCACACAAAACATAAATACTGTCTGCGACTGTTTTGTCAGATCTACCAATCCTGTATAATACCATTAGGTATCCTTACTTGGGTTCAAGGAAAGGAAGTGAACATACATACACCTGCAGCAGCAGTTTTCCCAAAACATAACTAAGTTCTAAATACAAAGTCCAAAGAATGTCTCTGATTGGTATTTGAAAAGTCTGACAATTTTAGTGAAGAAAAAACTGCCAAATTATGAGTACTGTTTGTTCTAAAATAGAGCACTTTAATATAAGTGAAATGAACAATGAACCTTGCCTGGGACAACCATCAAAATAAGAGTGATTGGTTATTCTTGACAAGTCGTTTCAGCTAGGCTGTTCTGGATTAATTGATCCTTATAACAATTTCTGCCTGTCAGTTTTGTTTTGGTTTGTAATTGGGGTGTTTGTTTTTTAGTTTTTTATTTTGTTTTTGTTTTGTTTTGAATGTATGTGTGTGTTTTTTGTTTTGTTGTTGCTGCTGCTGTTTTTGTTTTGTTTTTGTTGTTTTGGGTTTTTTTTGTGTGTGTGTTTTTTTGGGGGGGGGAGGGATGGTTTGCTGCAAGCTTTACATTGAAGTAAATATATTTTAGATAATTATTTTACTGAGTATATTTTCAACCCATCTGGATTATTCAGTTTGGAGATGATATGCCGGGTCAATAAGTAACATATATTACAATTACACCAATATTGGATGCATTTGAGTGAATTGTTGCAGAATGTAGTCATGAGGTGAAATCTGGACAGTTCCATCACACGGCCAAGCCAGGTGTAATGGAAAAAAACCCAGATTTCACCGAGTGATCTTATTCTTCGACATTGCACGAACGAAATGCAATATTTCCTTTTCTGTTACACACACATATATCCTTGTCATTTGAAATTTGTTTGACAATAAACACAAAACAGTGTGTGCGGTATATAAACTTAAAGATACTTAAATATAAACTTAAAGGGATCCAAGTATTTTTGTTCACCTTGTTCATCGCCTTTTTTGTCAAAGAAATGTTACACAGTGTGAGGAATCTACACTTTGATAACATAGTATTTCATAGACACACAACTATGTGTTACTGTGTCTTCTAGGCCACAGTGTCATCTTCTACACATTTGGCCAAGTCACAGTGTTAATGCTTGTATGTGACAATGAAGCGTGCAGACTGTGGTGAGAGGGTATTTATGTGAAATTTTTCTCACGGGTTGTTCGCCTATTAAGTCCATCTTCCTGTCTGTGACATCTTCAACTCGGCAGTTTAACTGTTGTCTTCATTCCATTGTGTTGCTTCTTTTATATCTATCTGGTGTATATCTATGTATTAGTTTGTACACAGAATGTGTTTGTCTCCGTCTGAACTCAGATGTTTTCTTTGGTTTCCCTTTGTTGAATTTTTTGTCTTACTTTTATTTAATCCTTTCCTTTTTGACCTCCATCTTTATAAATTTTTATTTGTCTTTGTTTTATCCTTTGTCTCTGTCATTGTTCTGTTTTTGGTGCCTGTCATTGTCTAAAATTTCATTTTATTTTTAGTTTCAGCGTTTTTTGTTTCGCTTATTAGTCTGTGCATCTTTGTCTGATATTTTATTCCATCTTGTGCCTCTGTCTTTTGGATGTTACTTGATCCATCTTCGTTGTTAAGTTGTACCTGTTTGATTGCAGTGTTTTTACAACATGTAACTTACTGTCTGCTGCGATTTCTAATGTATTTTGCTGTGGTCTGTTCACTGGAAGGTTTTCTATTAGAGAGACTTTATTGATTGATTGATTGATGAATTGACTTGATTGGTTGATTTGATTAATCAACTAGTCATGATCAACCGACCAATCGGTCATAATCGATAGATCGATTAATTGATTCATTGATCGGTGAATCAAGTAGTTATGATTGATCGACTGATCAGCCATGATTGATTGACTGATTAATTGACTGCATGATCAATTAATTGATCAATCAACTGATTGGTTGATCGATTAATTGATTGATTAGTAATTGGTTTACACTGAGCATTTTGTCAAACCCTGTTCTCACCTGGGCAAACAGATTCACCATCCATGACCCATGAATCCATCCCAAATTGCATCTTGAACCAGCAATAGATCCATTATGTAATAAACCTTACCAATTATAAACTGTATACTATGGTCGTTGATCAGAGAATGTAAAGACGGTGCCTGACTATGTTATTGTCATCATTGCAGATTGGACCATCCCATATAGAATCATCCCCATCATCTGCAAAACACATAAACATGCAGTGAATCATTGATTGCTTGTGGCTTCAAAGTCAGCCCATCTTCTAAATATAATGCCCCCAGCATGTATACTTCTCCCCCTCTCCTCTCATGTAGTAACATTTCATGCTTTATCATGCTCTCTACCATCCATATAGTCACCCAGAACATAATCACATCTAGCCTGTGTATAAGGACAGCCAGCTTTGTGACCATAAAGGAGATTGTGTAGTATGTTACGGAAAGGTCTCAGGCATATGTGTAAATTAATAAAGATTGTATTAAGATGGTCACTAAAAGGTACAAGTACAAATCACCCAGAGAAATATTTCTGCCTATCCTGCTTTCATCTTTGAGAATGTGTAAGGAAGAGAAGTTGCTTTGAGATGACAATATCAGATTATCTCTTCTTGGAAGTAGTGGCAGTTCTGGGGAAAAACAAGGTGTTGAGTACATCTCCCAATGTCTCATGAATAGTATATGTTTGTTGTAAAAACTTACTTAATATTTTATCGTTTAGGCCGAATTTTCTACCCCTAATTTTTCTCACTGGAAATTTGTGAGATCAATCAAAGACAATTTGTGATACAGTGTGCCTTCTGCAGTTTGCCAAGGAGAGGCCATTTTCGTAGTGCATCAACAAGTTTAAAAAAATAGTAATAATAATAATAATCGCATTTATTCCAATCATTTAGATGTCACTGCCTGTGTGTGATACTGAGTTGCAAGTGTGGTTGTCTTTAGTCGACTGCTTTTGGTGAAAATGGCCTCTTAATGGTAAAACTGTTGATGAAGCATACTTCGAACCGAAGCCGGAGCCAAACTGGAGCTTAAGCCATAGCCTAAGCCAATATTTTGGTTTCCAAAACGTCTATGGCCATTTGCGAAAACATGGCTTAGGCACCAGCTTCGGCTATGTCAGTACTTTCGTTATGGGGCTTCAAATAGACAGTCGGTTCCGAGCCTAAGCCTAAATAAGCATGGTTTTGAAAATGCCCATAGGCCTTTTGGAAACCAAGGCGCTGGTATAGGCTATGGCTTAGGGACTGGCTACGGCTCCATTTTGAAAGAAACACTTTGGGTACAGTGCCAGTGCCTCAAACAGGCAGTTGGTGCCTAAGCCAGACTGGAAGCTAGCTGCGCCATGGTTTGAAAGATGGCCATAGTATTCTGTAATCCAGTAAACTCATTGATACTATGCATTATTGTTCTCAATGGAAAAAAATAATGTTCCCAACTGTTTACCAAGTAGTGAATGCGTCAATAATATGGTGCCAGTCCAGAATTTATTGTTATCAAGTCTATGTTAATTGGGAAACTACAGCTTTTGGTTCCATTTCTAGCACAATGGGAGACTTTGGAACACTAGGTGGCAGCAGACCAGGTAAATTTCCATTGTTTGCGTAGTTCTGAGCATTACCGGAAAAAATGAATTTTCCTGGTAAATCTGCTGCCATCTACCGTCCCAAAAATCCCCCATTGGCCAAAGTATTGTGATGGATAGATGCCCATGAGAGTGATAGTGGTAAGCTTGCAAGTGGTTCTTGTCACATAGTCTGAGAAGTTGACTTAAACAGGCTGGGTAGGGGCAAGATTCAGAGAAGAGGAGGGGGTTCAGTGTGGGAGGGGGGTGGGAGGTAGTGGAGTGAACTGGCAAAGATCTTTAGATTCTATCATTTAAGTGTAATGTTTTTTTTTTTTTAACCAAGCTCGAAATGCCCCAAACCTCCCCTGCATCCCCCTAAAACAAGCATGTAGCCAACATGTATCGCTCACCTACACATAAATGTATATCATGCATGTTGAAACTCACTTATTGCATACAAATGAAGATGCCTTAACCTGTCTATAGTTTTGGACAGATTAAGGCCGTGTCCGAATTGGCGGCTTCGGCTACGACTGGATCTCTGCTTCATCGTGCGTTGAAGTATAGGAACATCCTTAGCAACAGTCGTAGCCTCAGACATAGCCGCCAATTCGGACACAGCCGAAGGTTCGCAGTCTATCCTTGAGCTGGAAATGTACATGATGTCCTCCCATTTTGCAATCATATTTGGTAAATTCCATGTCATACATACAGTACTAACTTTCCAGCTCCCATCGAGGGCCTTATTTCAGTTGTCTTGAAAATAAGGAAAAGTGGATACAGGCCTTTTAAGTACACAGCTAGGCACGTGCTGGACGAAGCAATTGTTGCTGGGTGTCTGCATGACTGCATGGGTTTGTTATTTTCATTACCAGGTTTTAATTAACGCATACATTGCTTTAATTCTTTTCCATAACAGGATGGCATTCTTGTGGCAGGAATTTATGAATGATTGTAATTAAACTTTCTGCCCTTCACCAATGAATAGATACAAAAACGCATCACCGTAGCCCCACTGTGCGTTCTTCAATATCAAAAGCTGCTCCAGTTGAAATTGAATGGTTTTTCCTAAGGACAAACATTCCCAAAATGGCTTTCGGTTACAGCAGTAAAATGAACCCCCTGGGGGAAAGGAAAACAATGGGGGGAAAACTAAGGCCCTTCTGCATTTCTACAACAGACAGGCTGACAACAGATGTATTTACCACTAGACCACTGAGTTTGCCCTGTGGGAGAGACCTGCTCAAATCTCATAGCAATTGGTTTCTCTAACCGATGTAATTGTTACATCCTGAAATAGACTTTAATATTGTTCATCAACTTTGCCCACCACAGGTTTAGTGTGCAATGTTGTATGCTTAGCTTAAAGCAACGGTTTGCAGAAAACTGCTCAAATGTTTTCTGAAAATCTCTTTTTCTGTGACTATTGCACTTGCCGTTCCATCATGCATCTTCCACCCCATGCTATGTACAACGTCCCCAATGTCTTATAGTAAGTCTGGTAATGGCTTCGATTCTCAGAGGGGAAGGGGAAATAATTGGAACGGCCTTCATCGTGAATAACAATTGAAATTACTATACTCACAGTGGGAAGGAGTGTCAGCGACACCAACCCTAAGAAATTGTGGGAATTCCATATACCCAAAGCTCATTAGAGAGAGCAGGCACTATTGATTGAAGATGTAGGGGGCAGGGTGTGTGACGGGTGGAGGGGGGGGGGGCAAACTGCCAAACCAAGGAGATAAATAAGAGAGAGACACCAATCCTAAGAAATTGTGGGAATTGCTTACCCAATGCTCATTTATTTGAGAGAGCTGATACTATTGAAGATGGAGGGGGCGGGCGGGTGACGGTGGGGGAGCGATGAGCAAACTGCCAAACCAGCGAGATAAATTCCATGCATTGCATGTACAGTGCTCAGGCCTCATTCCTTCCCCATTTCTGCCAGTTTAAATCTTTACCGTTGCATGCCATAAGGTTATCCCTGAATAAAGACACCTTGCATATGACCTCACCAGCCCAAAACCAACCCCCTAACTGGTGAGGTCAATGAAGAGCTATCATTGGCTGAAAGTTTTGCGCAGCGCATACACGTTTCCACACAAAGATGGCAGCAGATGCAAGGGTTCAATATCCAAAGAAATCTTCCAAAGCTAGTTTGCTTGAGTTTGGATAAATCTGTGCTATACACAGACACACCCTCATACCACTGCTCCTGAGGTCAGGCACAGCAGTCTAATCAGAGTGGTGTTTTAATAGCAATGTATGCTGAAGGATTTTGATGGTTGTGCCAAACCTTGGGTCTTTCCCAAACGTTTACTCTGCCTCCAGCTCAAACATCAGAAAAATACAAGACATTGCCCTCAACTTCTAATTCGCAACACGAATGAAAACTGTGTTTGGGAAACAAACTGTCTTTCCCGAAGTTTTCTGAAATCGGTTGTTATGTTCTCCCCCAATTAACTGTGATGAATATAGTGCAACGCAGCCTTAATTACCAACCCTGCAGGGCATGGGAGGAACAAACAGAGCTCAGCCATAGAGTCTGTAGGTTTGGGTTTCGAGTTTAGGATGAAGCCTAGATTCTTAATAGTGACGATACCAAAGGGGTTGTGGCTCTCCGAGCAGTATCTTTGCTGTGTCTCTCTACACTCTACAACATTCTCAACCTACAGTTTGAATTGATTTGATTGATTTTAAATTTTCTGATTCTCCTTTAGATACCGTTCAGCTGTTTCAATGCTGTGGTTACAGAGAAGAGGTCTATCCACTTAGAAGAAATACCAGAGGTGAGATAGTAAAATAAATGTTCTTCTTTATTTGTAATCAATCGTTTCTGTGGTTTGATTTGTTATGGAATATTGTATTTTAATCCAAATGATTTGGTAATCAATTGAGTAGAACAATGAACTAGATTTTTGTTAAAGCTGCTGTGCAAAGCAGAAATCAACAGGGAACCAGCACAAGCAATGATATTTTCGCGTGTTTGCTGAATAGCTCTGTGAAAAGAGGCCAAAGCCGAGGAGAAGAGAGGACCCTCCGTGTTCCTGCCAAACATTGCCAATCCCACTCTTGCCACTAGACAATAGCTCTAGAGGAATAAGTGCAGCCGGCCACCTTCCAACTCAAAGCTCATTCCCCTCTCTTCCTCTGACATCACTCTTGTGGAAACGCTAGCACGTTTGTGCGGCTGCCCTTAATAACTTGCTTAACCTCTGACAATCGATTCACACCAATAACCGAGTGTGTCGTTGAATCATGATTTCTCTTTCCTCTTTTGTCGCGGGCGCGCAAGGGTTAGTGAACTGTTTGATTGAGGCACGATCCTGAGCACGACTCCAACCAACATGGAAATGGTTAAACATTAAGCACAACATGAATACAAACTGGACTGCATATCAATCCCTTTAGTCCATGGGTGTTGGGCCAGCGACGACATTCCCGACCATGGAAACCATGATTAGATCTTGTACGTGACTGAGCACTAGTTAAAAATTAGGAGTAGAGCAATATGTCATGAAGATATTCGTGGTCAGGCTTGATATATATGCTGCTGACGAGTGACAATGTAGCACGGCTACCAATAGCAATATCTTCTTTATTATCACACAAGCGATGCTAAAGTGCCAGAAACTAAAAACAGGAAAGGTTATTAAACCTCCAAATAAAGAAGCCGGCGACTCGATAGAAACCTAAGTGAACCATTTAATGGTTAGGTTGCCGTCTTGCTAGTCTCATTTGTATCATAAGTTACCCTTGGATGGTATTGAGCGTCTCGTTCCCATGTCTCAAGGGGGGGAGGAAGATGACATTTTGTACAAAGTCCTTCCACGGTCACAGCCTAGAGATCGGTGAATAACTAAGGTGCAATCGTCCTAGTCTTGCAGCTATGATGCTGTTAACCTCATAATGTGACTTCCCTTCAGAAAAACCCCACAATGAGTATGTTAATAAGTACAGGATTATTTTGAGCAAGTGCAATTTCAGTATAAGTATTAGAAACCGGGGCCCAATTTCACGGTGCTGCTTGCCAAAGAAATATGCCCTTACGGGGCCCTATGGGCCGTGGCAGGGCGTCAGCGCAGATTGCCACAATAAGCAGTGCCATGAAATTGGGCCCAGGTCTTGTTTCAAGCAAAGAAATTTGTTTTATCGGGGATAAAGAACATGTGTGGCATACTTTGTGGTGGGGGAGGGGGTTTGAAACTTCACACTGCTTTTTCAAATTGAAAAACACATCAAAATTCTAGCGCAGTTCATGCTTTCCACCCCTTTTGTGTCGAACAAGAGGGATGGGGATGGTCTGGAAGAATATGTGCTCGGATGTGTCTTGGTCAGCCAGCGGATTTTCTCCTAACTACTCCTAACAGTTGCGGTGATCATCCAGCCTTATTTTGTTGGTTATGGTAAACCCCGGCAAGAGCTGTGTAATGAGAGAGGTGCGACAACTTGTGATTAGAAGCCAATTTTCGGTCTGTAAAGATGCATGTGCGCGTACAGTGTGCCAGACAAGCCTGCGTATTGAGTTGTGGATATTATTGGACCCAAAATGGTGTCCAGCAGCCACGGGGCCAAAGAAAATTGGTCCCTCCATGTCGCGACTCTCCTGAATACACAACTCTTCTGCCCCGGTCTCAATACCGGTTGGATGCTTGATCAGTCAAGGTACCTTACAGCTATATTCACTCTTCATTATCCACATTTATTTGCCTGGTTAAACCCCGTTATTATGAACAGGAAATTCCACAAATCCAAAATGTGCACCAACAAAAAAGAGGACCCCCCCCCAAAAATTCATTAGGGACGAAAACATCTTCCTGTTTCCCCCTAAATGCACCTGTCACGGGGAAACACACCAGGCACTCACGTACTTCAGGCCTCACGCACATTTAACGTGAATGCGGTTATATCCATAGCATTTAAAACAAAAATTCCCTATAATAAATAATGCATGTGAATGATGGGGGTGTTCACCGGGCCGAGTGAAATTAAACTTCTTGGAGGCATTAAGAGAGTGCAGAATGCAGGGGAGAATACTGGCTGTGCAGTAAACAAGCGTCTTGTTATCACTCTAGCGGTCTCATTACACGCCAATCAGATGAGAATTATTGGATCAGTTCATGAGTCAGTGAGGCCGTGTAATAGACCTGAAAGCACGCTGGGTCTTTTTTTTTTTTTCCTTCTCTGCTTTATACAAAATACATGCATGATAAAAAGGATGGTAGCCATGGGCAAGCTGAGAAATAGTCTGGGGTATGACTCGGCATTTTATTATCAGCGTTGTGATCGTACTTATATGCGGGGAACCAGACAATGGGCGAGTTGAGAAATAGGCTGGGGTATGATTCAGCATTTTATTATCAGCGTTGTGATCATACTATTACCAACCCCATTACAAACCCCAGTTGTAAGGTATACTTAAAGGCACTGAACACGTTTGGTAATTACTCAAAATATATATTAGCATAAAAACTTACTTGGTAACCAGCAACGGAGAGCTGTTGATAGTATAAAACATTGTGAGAAACGATTTCCTCTGAAGTAACGTAGTTTTTGAGAAAGAGGTAATTTCTCACTAAAATAATAAAAGACTTCTGGCCAGAAGCCTTTTATTCCTATCTGAAAGCACACTAATTTGTACAACAAGGGTGTTTCTTCTTTCATCATTTTCTTGCAACTTCAATGACCAATTGAGTCCAAATTTTCACAGGCTTGTTATTTTATGCATATGTTGGGATACACCAAGTGAGAATACTGGTCTTTGACAATTACCAAACATGTTCAGTGCCTTTAAACCAAACTGGGCCCAATTTCATAGAGCTGCTTAAGCATTAATTAATGTTTAACACATTTCTGCTAAGTGCAGTTTAACAGGAAACAGTCACAAATTGCGTATGTGAAATGGTATTTTGGTTGGTAACCTTATTCTGGTAATCAACATTTTGATATGCTTAGCTACTTTTTGTGCTTAAGCAGCTCTATGAAATTGGGCACTGGCAGTGATCGGGATTGATCGATGACGCTGGGTGGAAATAGACATAGACACTAAGTAAGGTTCCCCCCATTCCAGATTTTGTTTTAAAGTTGAGTCAGAAAATCAGTCTTCCACTCAAGCCATCAATCCATCACAGATACACATCTTTTTAAGTATTCCTAAAAAAAGGTTTTGAAAGGAATGAAACTTTTAGTGGTTAGGTATGATAAACACGATCCCCCTTCCAGCTGATTATTATTATTATTATATTTATGGTAATGAAACCAAGGATGCCTCATAAGTTAACCCTTTCAATACCGCATTTTTTATAGGGGTCACACTGCTGTGTACCGCATTTTTTCACACACACACACACACACCCACACACACAAAAAGCAACGTGCAGTGTTCACATTTTTTCAATCTTGATTTTCTGTGTGAAGACATATTTTTGTGGAAAAACTTTATTCATACAATTTGTAGCTTATGAAATTACCTTTTATATGATGTCAAATTTGTATACATTATCTTTATGTCCTTTGTCACCTCAATCGGCACGAATGGGTCGAGGCCCGCCGGGTCCACGCCCAAGCCCACGGGTGCCGTGCTCGGTCCAGCTACCGGTATATCGTCAGGATAGTTGTCATAATTGAACGTGCCTGGCGACGAAACATCACGAGTTTCATCTGAATCTTCACTTGGTTCTTCTTCAGATATTTCCAATTCCAATTCGGAGTCACTTACGACAAATATTTCAACCAAAACCTCCAGGTCACGAACAGCCATGATGGTGATTTTTTGTCGGGAAAACGGAAGCGTGAAATCTGGAAGTACTGCTGCATGCAATATGTAATTTTTCTCGGAATATCGTAATGGCGACCCCCTATACAATACACACCATTGTGAAGCTCGATAAACAAGCTACCCGTCTATATAAAGGTCAACAGCAGAGGGCGCCAAACAAAATAATTACAGGCTCTCAAACGCCGCTGCTTTTTGTGTTGAGTAAACTCGACATTGGTACGGAAGCACTACACGGCGCACTGTCGAGTAAACTCGACAATGGTATTGAAAGGGTTAACTTAGTTACTGTAGCTCGCAAGCCTGAGGAAACCTGAAGCATTTTGACCTTTTTAAGAAGTACCCTTAACATGATACGAAGGGAGAGTGGCTTTCTCTTGTCAATTGTGTCTGGGTTTTTGCCTGGCAGGAAATTTGAGACTGTGAGATTAGAATTTGTAATGATATAGTCTTATTTTTGTTCTTCTTGAGTGGTGTAGGGGGGAGGTGTGGTGTGGGAAGTTTCTGCTTGTTTTCCCAAAAGATACAAAAATTGTGCGGATTTGGGAGGTAGATTTATGTTTTGTTGTGGGAATCGAGAGGTGGATTTGCATTTCTTTCTGGGATTGGGGGTAGATTTGCATATCTTTGTGGGATTTTTGGGGTAGATTTGCATTTCTTAGCAATATCATTTAAAAAAATAATAATAATTAATACAAAATTAACATCTAGTCAATATCATTATAAGCAGAAACTTCCCACACAACACCTCCCCCCTATTATAGGGTGTCATGGCCGATTGGTTAAGAGCATCGGATTCAAGTTCTGGTGGTTTAGTCATCGGGGTGTGGGTTCGAGTCCCGGTCATGACGCTTGTGTCCTTGAGCAAGACACTTTGCTATAATTGCTTCTCTTCACCCAGGGGTATAAATGGGTACCTGCAAGGGTAGAGGTTGATATTGTGTTTGAAAAAGCCTTCGGAGCGCCATCACGGCAGCCCGGGCTGTATACTCCCCAGGGAGCTGAGAAAGATTAAAGGAATGTTATTGGCCCAATGACCAGGGCACTAATGTAAAGCGCATTGATACGTTATTGTGAAATGCGCTATATAAGAACTAGTTATTATTATTATTTACACATTTGTTTTTCGCTGGAAAAATAAACCATTTTGAATTGATTCTGAAGGATAAATGCAGAAGTTGTATGCTACATGCAGGCCTGGAATTAAATGTCAATGGCCTCCGTTGCCTTGGTCTTGGTGTCCTTTCAAAAGTTTCCCATAGACTTCAAGATTTCCAATGGAAGTGCCCTTCGCAAAACGAAAACGGCCTTGCCCTCTCAAAGATTAAATTCAAGGCCTGCCCCATAAAATGTTTCAGTACAAAACTCTAATTTTCCGCATCGATGTGTGCTTTTTTACTGTAGAAAATAATTACCTTGCCCTCTCAAGGATTGAAATTCCAGGCCTGTACATATGTATCTTTCCGTACATACTCTGCCTCACTATTACCCTTTAAACCAGTCCTGTGCCGTCTTCTTCAACCCTTTGGTTGTCTTTTCCACCCGACTGATCTTGTTAGTGTCCTCTATAAATAGTCCACAAATGTTTCCTAGCGTAATAATACCGGGAAAGAATTTTGGGTAACGCGAGACCCATTTCCAATTTTGTAATAACATACCCCAGCTTAATATCAAACAGGCACCCCAACCTTTATAATTTACCGATTACCTACCTGTATTTCTTTCATACAAAGAATCACTCTGTATTGTAGAGCACAAAATCTGTTGTGTTTAAACCTCTGTTGTGATCACTGTAGACTTAAAAAAAAACATCGCAGCACTGTTACACTAAGAATACATTTTCTGCTATTAGTTATCCCTCCCTTAAGCCGTCAGCGGATGCCGTAACCTACATATTCGGTTTGATGACTGGCGTTTTTCATTTGGTTGGCGAATATCATTTAACACTTGAGTCATCTACAAAAAATTAGGGGTGTTGTCTTTCATTTCTATCCCCTCAATGCTGTATTCTGCAGTCCGCAGTTTTGATAATTTGTTGTAATCAAGACGAGTAAAAACAGGGGAAGACAGATAGAGTTGTTGAAGCGAATTGTGTTGAAATGTAAATTTGGTTAGCAATGTAGGTAATAATAATATAATAATATATAGTCTTATATAGCACACATATCTCCAATAAGGTAATAAAGGTGTCTGAACAAACAAACTGTCTTTTTCAGACAGTTTTTTTAATTGTTCAAAGATATGAGACAATTTATGTAGCACCGTATTAGGGTTTACAAGGTGCTGATGGGCATTCAGCAGCCACTGCCAGAAACAGTATGCCCCATGCCAACTAGTTTACTTCTCTTACCCCAAGCAAAGCTTCAACCCAGGTCTGGTTTCCAACCCTGACCAACCAGTTTACTTCTCTTACACCAAGCAAAGCTTCAACCCAGGTCTGGTTTCCCACCCTGACCAACTAGTTTACTTCTCTCACACCAAGCAAAGCTTCAACCCAGGTCTGGTTTCCAACCCTGACCAACTAGTTTACTTCTCTTACACCAAGCAAAGCTTCAACCCAGGTCTGGTTTCCCACCCTGCATGACCAACTATTTTACTTCTCTTACCTACTACACCATGCAAAGCTTCAACCCAGGTCTGGTTTCCCACCCTGACCAACTAGTTTACCTCTCTTACACCAAGCAAAGCTTCAACCCAGGTCTGTTTCCCACCCTGACCAACTAGTTTACTTCTCTTACACCAAGCAAAGCTTCAACCCAGGTCTGGTTTCCCACCCTGACCAACTAGTTTACTTCTCTTACACCAAGCAAAGCTTCAACCCAGGTCTGGTTTCCCACCCTGACCAACTAGTTTACTTCTCTTACACCAAGCAAAGCTTCAACCCAGGTCTGGCTTCCCACCCTGACCAACTAGTTTACTTCTCTTACACCAAGCAAAGCTTCAACCCAGGTCTGGTTTCCCACCCTGACCAACTAGTTTACTTCTCTTACACCAAGCAAAGCTTCAACCCAGGTCTGGTTTCCCACCCTGACCAACTAGTTTACTTCTCTTACACCAAACAAAGCTTCAACCCAGGTCTGGTTTCCCACCCTGACCAACTAGTTTACTTCTCTTACACCAAGCAAAGCTTCAACCCAGGTCTGGTTTTCCCACCCTGACCAACTAGTTTACTTCTCTTACACCAAGCAAAGCTTCAACCCAGGTCTGGTTTCCCACCCTGACCAACTAGTTTACTTCTCTTACACCAAGCAAAGCTTCAACCCAGGTCTGGTTTCCCACCCTGACCAACTAGTTTACTTCTCTCACACCAAGCAAAGCTTCAACCCAGGTCTGGTTTCCAACCCTGACCAACTAGTTTACTTCTCTTACACCAAGCAAAGCTTCAACCCAGGTCTGGTTTCCCACCCTGACCAACTAGTTTACTTCTCTTTTACCTACATACTACACCATGCAAAGCTTCAACCCAGGTCTGGTTTCCCACCCTGACCAACTAGTTTACTTCTCTTACACCAAGCAAAGCTTCAACCCAGGTCTGGTTTCCCACCCTGACCAACTATTTTACTTCTCTTACCTACTACACCATGCAAAGCTTCAACCCAGGTCTGGTTTCCCACCCTGGCCAACTAGTTTACTTCTCTTACACCAAGCAAAGCTTCAACCCAGGTCTGGCTTCCCACCCTGACCAACTAGTTTACTTCTCTTACACCAAGCAAAGCTTCAACCCAGGTCTGGTTTCCCACCCTGACCAACTAGTTTACTTCTCTTACACCAAGCAAAGCTTCAACCCAGGTCTGGTATCCAACCCTGACCAACTAGTTTACTTCTCTTACACCAAGCAAAGCTTCAACCCAGGTCTGGTTTCCCACCCTGACCAACTAGTTTACTTCTCTTACACCAAGCAAAGCTTCAACCCAGGTCTGGTTTCCCACCCTGACCAACTAGTTTACTTCCCTTACCTACTACACCATGCAAAGCTTCAACCTGTTATATGCTTATTTAATATTGGATTACAGTTTAGGATATGTTATAGGAAAGGAAACTAATGTTGAAGGAAAGTTGGTTCGTTGAATACTGTTTATTATAGAGTGTAAAATTACACGTAAACATGTTTTTTTCTTATATATGGAGGAAATTAGCAAGCTGTCATGCTTTTTGCAAATTGCTGATGATTTTAGTTTTCGTTACAATTTTCTTTTTCTCTGATTGTCAACAGAAAAGCAAAACGGAACTAGAGAACAAAATGAGTCTGAAGATCCACTCGCTGCTCTGTGTGCCCGTCATCAACCACGCCAGGTCAAAGGTCGTCGCAGTGGCCTGTTGTATCAACAAAGTCGGAGCACCAAGGTAAAAATTCCTTCAAATTAATTTGGATCAGAATTATCATAAGATATTCAAAGCCTGATGTTGTGTTCTTGTTAAAGGGTGTGTACAACATTGGTAATTGCCAAAGACCTGTATCCACACTTGATGTGACCTAACATATACATTTAAATAACAAACCTGTGAAAGTTTAAGCTCAATCGGTCTTCAGAGTCATGAGTAAACGGTGAAAAACCCCATTGTATGTTTTAACTTTTTTTTCAAACATCGGATTTTATCCTGCAGGATAAAGACTATTGTTTTACTCATTTCCTAAAAACCATGGCATTTCAAGCAAAACTATTTCAAAGGAAGTTCCCCACCATGACCATCTTTATACCATGTAAGTTATGTGCAAATCTGTGAAGATTTATATGTTCAATCTTACCAATGTTGTACACACCCTTTAAGGGCAGAGCATGTTTTTCCTTGGTAAGGGGCACCTTCATGAGGAAAATGTAACTTTCTACGGGACCATTTCAAGGGGCACCAAGGCAATGACCAAGGGCAACGGAGGCAATTGCCTCTTTGAAGTGTCAGGCCTTGATGTTGGCCCTTGTTGAGACTATATAGTGGATGGAGCAGAAGAAACTGTTAATGAAGTTTTAACTCAGCAGTCACACCATCAAAGGGATAGCATGTCATTTGCAAATGAAGATAAACTCCAGTGGTGGGCCAGCCTTGCTATCATGGGCAGCTCGCCGTATTGATACCTCTAACCACTAACCCCTGGTAGGGATCATGTGCTGAAAAACAATGCTGATTATGCTTGTTAAAAACTTTCAAGCGCTTGTATGGCCCTTGTAGGGTGCTTACGCGTGTGTCAAAATGCAAATATTTTGATGAGATTCCAAAATAAAACAAAGAATCATGTTTGTACATGGTCACCCTGAACTGCATACAGTTACATGTCAAAATTTCAAAGAAGAATGAGAGGGGAACAGTTGCTCTTTGGCTTGAGCTGGCACCATACTTTAGCGGGCGCTGAGACTGGACTAGCAACAGGCCTAATTAAAATTTGCTATACTGGAACATTTTAATTAACTAATACCAGGTGTTATGAGCGAGTAGCGCGTGCTGGGAAAAAAATGGTGTGGGGAGATCGATCACCCCTGGGAACAAAGTTGGTGGTGAGCAAATAACACCCCCCCCCCCCCCCATTTGAGTTTCGTGTTTAATGTTTAGTTGTCAACTTTGGGAAAACACTCATTTTGCCACCAACCCTTAAAACATAAACATGACACTCGCCTGTGAAAACCTTTATACGAAATAGGCTCAAGGTTTCTGACACCAACGGTTCAGCTTTATATTAAACCCATGTCTGGGTTCCCTGTTTATCCACTCACTGTTACTGGTGTTACTCCTTGTATCCTTTAAAGGGACCTGACTAAGTCATTTTGAAGGACCCTGCCTCTTTAAAAGAATTGTCAAATTATAGATGATTATCCCAGAATCTGAGAACCATCTTCACATGTTGTTTGTTTATGTCAAATTGGCCATGAACTTAGGGTTTTTTTTTCAATAGATATAGCTGTATGTACTTATACAGTATGGATACAGCGTCTGTTTAATTGTATTGATTTGTGTGTGTGTGGTTGTTTTCGTCCGCAAGGTATCCAGTTAGCCCGACAAAGCCCTATGTACAATCTCATTTACTCCAAGCCCCTGAACATGAAAGTAATCTAAAATTGGTTCTAAATTAATCAATGAGTAAGAGCCTGTATTTTTTCTAATAATTTATTTCTTCTTCCTAAGACGAGATGATAAAAAAAATAAAAATAAAAAATAAAAAAGGGGGGAAATAAAAAGTCTGATCAACGAAGTGAAATTAATTTCAGCCAGGATCTAATCCAATCAAATGCCAATTTTCTGGTTGATTGGCTTGCTTCGCAGCGTTCCAGCTCTTCGACTGCTGTTTCAGCCAAGTGGAAAGATTAGGAAAACAAACCGAAGAAACACATCTATTTTGTTTAAGAGAGAGAGAGAAAGAATGTATTTGCTTGTTTGTAAGAACATTGTTGTCCATGGATGGGGTCAGGGGCTGGAAGACACATTGTGTGCACAGCTCTTTCGAAGATAATTTGTTTTAATAGATGTTCAATTTGCATCTTGGATAAATAATACTATTTGGTTTTACACCCTCACACTGCATATGTGTCAAGAAATGAATACTCAGTACTTTCCCGAGTCTTTGTCACAAAAAACACAAGCGCCTAGGTTGGGATTCGAACCCAGGACCTTTGCCATTCTAGAGCAGATGTCTTACCAACTAGACCATCGAGATTGTTGAGTAATGTGCATGTGGATTTTTTTTTCACAGGACTCGGGGGGTGGGGGGAAGTACTGAGTATACAGTGCTTTACACACATACATGTAGGTGTACATGTATGGGTAAAACTTTATTATGTATGACTTAATTGTGTACTTGTTCATAGAAATGTGGTTCTTTGGTTAGGTTAGGGGTTAACAAGCACAAAGTGTGCACAGGTCTTTTGAAGATGATTGGTTCACTTGTGCACAGGTCTTCCTTACTAACAATGTGGCTCTTAGGTTAGGTTAGGGGTTAACAAGCACAAAGTGTGCACAGGTCTTTTGAAGATGATTGGTTCACTTGTGCACAGGTCTTCCTTACTAACAATGTGGCTCTTAGGTTAGGTTAGGGGTTAACAAGCACAAAGTGTGCACAGGTCTTTTGAAGATGATTGGTTCACTTGTGCACAGGTCTTCCTTACTAACAATGTGGCTCTTAGGTTAGGTTAGGGGTTAACAAGCACAAAGTGTGCACAGGTCTTTTGAAGATGATTGGTTCACGTGTGCACAGGTCTTCCTTACTAACAATGTGGCTCTTAGGTTAGGTCAGGGGTTTTAACAAGCGCAAAAACAGCGCACATGTCTTTTGAAGATGATTTCAGGTTTTACTTGTTCATAGTAGCAATGTGGCTCTTTGGTTATAGGTCAAGGGTTAACAATTTCACGGCTCTGCTGCTTACCATGGAATTCTCATAGAAACAAAAATCCACAAGCATCTCGGTTGGGATTCGAACCCAGGACCTTTGCCATTCCAGAGCAGATGTCTTACCAACACTAGACCATCGAGATTGCTGAGTAATGTGCGTGTGGAATTTTTTCGCAGGACATAGAAACACATGCTTTTATAGGGAACTGTAGTGTAAGCGCAGAATTCTGTGGCCAATGTGTATTTAGTCAGTTACTTCCATTGCCAAGATTTTTTTTTTTGCCATGGTAGTCGCTGTTGCAAATTGTTGCATATTGTTGCATACGATTTGACTATCTGAGGAGGGGAATAAACACTATCTAATCTGACGTGATGTTTTCCATCTGCGATGCATGTCGGCGTTTGTAGCTGAGAGCCAACCCCCCTGCGCATTATGTTACAATCAAATGGTGTATTCTAAGCCACTCCACCAAAGTCAACACATTCCTCATGTCTCCGTCGTTCTACGTGACCGATTTGCACTCAGACATGACTGCCGAGGCCTTGAGTCTGCTGAACCAAGTCAACACACTGGAGTGTACGGCATACAGCGAGGGAGGGGAAATTACGGGAAAAAGAGTTGTTTTTAAATGCCAAGTGTAGGCACACACACAGGGGGATAATCGAAAAAACCCACTGTGAGCGGATTGTACAACCAAAGAAGATAATCTAAGGGTAGCCGTGGTAAGGTCGTACACTACAATGGAGACGAACGGTAGGCTCGCTCAGCAAGACGTACCTCCGAATCTAAACTCTGCTATCCTGTTCGTAAGCGTGACGCGATTCCGATGCCTACTTCACTAAATTGGCTTCACCGATTACAAGTAGCCCTCAGAAAACACATTGAGATTGTATTTCTTTAAGGATTTATGTTCGGGGGAAAAACTAAACAGCCTCTGGGCTTACCTTTCTCAATTTTTTAATATTTTTTTTGCAGAGACTTGAGGTCAGAGTTATCAGTTTCTATTATTGCAAAAAAAATTGCCTTTTGACAATAAAACATGTGATTTTTTTTTTTTTAACTACCTTCAAACGTGTGCCAGCCGGAAGTAGCGGAAACTTTGCACTTGCAGCAAATGCATGCGGGTTTGATGTGTTGACATAACCAACGGGGGATGGCAATGTGACTTCTGACATCACACGTTTACAATAGAGCTGGAGCGTGGCACAAAGTGTGTACACAGCTCAATCAATATACCTTGCATTTTTGTTGACGATTACCGTGTGGTTTTTAAAATGAACATGTGACCTGGAGATAGCAAGCATATCCTTAGAAATTTTTAGCAATTTATTTTGATATTATTGAATTTTTTTATGGAGAAACAAGATTAATAATTCCTTAATGAACTGTGTAATATCTTGCATGCTATAAAATAACCTAGAATTCTCACATTGTTTTGTATTCCCATTGCATTATTCACCTCAATCGATATTCTTGCTTAGCATAAACAGGTTACCACCCAAATTATCCTGTAATGTAGACAGTTTGTGACTGGTCCCCTGCTAAAAAAATTTCAGCTCAGCAGACAAATTTGCTCAGCGCCATTAACTGCTCAACAGCTTTTATGGACATGAGATTCAGAGGTCCGTGAAATTAACGTTGAATGAAAGAAAAATGTTCATTCATCCGTACAGTACAGCGCCCACATCAGCAGTGTCATCTGGTCATTTACTTTAATGTCCTCAGCCTTGGATTACAGTGTGATTAGCCCGTGCTATTGTAGGCTAATCAGCAGCTTAAAGCCAAACATAAATCCCGTTTGAAATTCATGCGTGCTGAGTCATTGAATCAATCAAATCCCCCCCCCTGTTATTCTGAACTCATCGAGTGTTTTCACTAGTAATACTAGGTCGTGTTTCTAGGTTAACGCAATTACAGCTGCATTTAGGCCCCTTGCCAGCACCGATTGGTATTTAATCACCCCCAATGCAGATGCGACATACATTCAGGTTTTGGCGCAAATGACAAACGTGTCAGGCAGAGTGACGAGCGTGATCATTTATTACCATCTTCCATTCCGGTAGGAGTAGTTTATTTCCACGGTTCTCTCGTTAGTGGTTCCGATACACCCGGCATGTGCAGTATTAATTCAACCGTTGATGGTGTTGCCTTGTTACTCTTGGTTTTGTGTGGTTTTTTTTTTGCTGAGTCAGATTTTTTATTGAAGAAATTAATCCGTTAGACAGACCATTCATTAGTGTATAATCATCACATTACGCCCAGGCATGACAGGATATTTTATTCAATTTTTTTTTCCCCCAGTAAAAACGCCCCCAAAAATAATACAAAACAGTGGAACTTTAGTTTTGTTTTTATAACATAGATACTAGGTTAACATTGGGAAAGGTCAAAATAGGAAAACAAATTGTTACTTTGACCTTTTGGGTTGAGTAGAATGAGGCCAAATCATGCAGCTATTTGTAGCCGCTATGGGCGTTTTGGTTCAAGCCACTTGCAGCCACTATGGTCTGTAAAGGGTTTCAGTGGTTTAAAGGCAGGGTGTAGTTTTGGTAGTTGTCAAAAACCAGTATCACTTGGTGTATCCCAGCTAGCAATGCATAAAATAACAAACCTGTGAACGTTTGGGCTCAGTTGGTCATTGAAGTTGCAAGAAAATAATGAAAGAAAGAAAGATAAAAAAAACCTTGTTGCACAGAATTGTGTGCTTTCAGATGCCTTTCTCAGATTCAAATTTTATGGAAACTTCCAGATTTCTCTAAAACTACATTACTTCAAAGGGGGTTGTTTGTAACAATGTTTTATATTACCAACAGCTCTCCAGTGCTCTTTACTAAGTAAGTTTATAACCAAGTAAGTTTTTGGTCATTAATAATTCTTTTAGTAATTACCAGAGGTATAGACCATGTTACCTTTGTTTACAGAGTGGTGACCTTGTACATTCTAAAGCGTTTCCTGCTGGGCAAGATACTAGACAGGCTATATGGGAAAATTTACATTTTGTGTCATAATTCTCACATAAATTCAAAATTTACAAAAGCAACAGCCGTACAGCTTTTGAGATGTCCCCCCTTTCTTCATATCAAAAGTTGAGAAAAATCAGACAGTGCAATCTCCATAAAACATAAGATGTGTTGTTTTCTTCCATTGAGCTGTGTACAAACTGTGCCTGCAGGAAGTCCAGGCTCTGTGGCTCTTTTGTAAACATGTGATGTCACAGGTCACATGGTCTATAACTCTCCCTTTGCAATGTCCATTTAAAGAGACGGTACACTTTTGTTCTTCATAATAGAAAAATTTCATCTCATGCATCATAAAAACAACTTGTACAAATTTTAGTTGAAATAAGCACGCTTATTTTTTAGTAAAAACTGTATAGCATTGAGATGTTTTATCGATCAACCTTAACATTAAGCAGCTCGGATGTCACCTACCCAGAGCAGCACAGTGCAGACTAAATAGATGCCTTTACTAGTCATGGTCGATGCTGGGCAGACGTGTTTCCGGCTGGGCATGATTGCTAGTCCAGCTTCTAAATGTGGAGCTGCCCTCCAAGCGGCTACCACATCACCAGTGACTGCCTACTCCACAACTGTCCCCTAAAAACCTTAAATAAATAAATAGTAGACGATCCAGCTACACAATCGCTTATTAACACACAGTTTGTTGTAAGACTTACTTATTTTTTATATTACATATCCAACAGCACAATTAGTGGCAATAACAGGAAGAATAGGAAACAAGAAGAAATGTTCATTTTTAGGTGTAGGAGGAAAACCTCAAATAGGGGAAAACCCACGCAATCAGGTAGGAACTGAAAACCCAATCCACATGTAAGTCTCTGGTCTGAGGGGGAATTCGAACTGGGGTCCACAGAGGTGAAAGGCAGGGAAAGAAACCACTGAACCAACCTGATCCCCAAACGGATATACATGTAATATTTTGTCACAATTAAGGCATGTTCCCTGTCTCCTATAGCACTACTGATTACTGATAGTCACAACTCAGATTCAAATGTTTGGGGTGAAAAATTATCCAAACTATTACTTCGAAGGGAATCATTTCTCAAAATAGTTTATACTATCAACAGCTGCAGTGTTTCTCACCAAGCAAGTTTTGATGGTCATTAACTTTTGGAGTATTTACCACAGTATGACCCTACCTTTAATGGATGGACATGGATGAAGATTTAAT
Source organism: Leptasterias polaris (assembly GCA_037783415.1). Taxonomy (NCBI): domain Eukaryota; kingdom Metazoa; phylum Echinodermata; class Asteroidea; order Forcipulatida; family Asteriidae; genus Leptasterias; species Leptasterias polaris. The sequence goes on from JAZGTN010000192.1 coordinate 1,622,677, forward strand.
TTGCCGAAACTTTTGTTTTAGATTCACACAGGATGATGAGGAGGTCGTCAGGCACTGTTTCCGGTACACCGTGCCGGTACTAACAAGCGTCATAGCACTGCAGAAAGAGAGACAACTGAAGCAAGAAACACAGGTAGGATTGCTTTGCTACTTCAGCTCAACGCCTTGTGGGTCAGGGCATGTTTTTTGAATTTGTTATATTGGAAGGTTTGGAATTATACGGCGGCCATGAAGGTCGTGACCTCTGTTGCCCTGGTCTTGGCCTTGGTGCCCCTTCAAAAGTTTCCCATAGACTTTAGGATTTTCCAATGGAGGCACCCTTTGCAATATGAAAATGGCCTTGCCCTCACAAAGCTTAAATTCCAGACCCGTATTGGTTTATTAAAATTACTGCCGTACAGCGGCCAAGAAGTTGAAAAATACAGTTTACAATCATTGAAAAGAAAAAGAATAAGAAAGCACGATAATAAACAGACAAACCAGTTACATTCTAAAATGAAGCCAGAGTGCCGCGATCAGAGACTCCAAAATTAAAAAAATTAGCCTGTCCTTCAAGTTAATTGAATTAAAAATACATTAGTGTCCACCCTTGATGCTGATCTTACTTCATAAGGCCAATTTTGTCCACAGCAACAAGACAGTTTTCTTCCCCCTGCAATGGGAGGAAAAGGTTTCTTAAGTCAAGCACTTAGGTTAATTAGAAGGTGCCCCAAAACCAGACGGACAAAGATGGACGTTGCCAAATAATTATGTTTTTCTGTAAAGGGACCTTGTAGGGAGAGAAAAGGGTTTTGTTGTACCTTATTACATTCATAGAACCTTAAGAATTTGAATTTGAATTTAAATTGGGAGACGGAATGGACCTGGTGAAACAAAAAAATTACATTTGTTGAAGTTAGCGGCCGTTTTAAATTCCACAAAGAATCTAATTTAGCATGATGTCAATCGCTTTGATAATTCTTATGTGCTTTCAGTAGCTAGTCAAGGATGTGCGTAATTCCTTACCGTTTTCACAAGGTGACAAATCTGACAAAAAGAGTGGGGGAATTATTTTTGTATACACAATCTCAACATATTCTTTGCTGTTAGCGTTTTGACCCGAAAGTTTCATGACCTGAAATCGAATAGTTTCAAAATAATTATAATTACTGTGACCTGCGAATCACTACATTTTCAGTTTTGGTGTTTTCACGAAATGATTTACATCATAAAATGTAGCGCCAGCAGGGTACCAAATATGCACAATATGGCTTTTGCGTTTTCCCAAGTGACAAATTCTGTGACCTATTTAAATTTAATTTGGGGTTGAGTGAAGAAAAATTGACTAGAGCAAGATTTGAACCTGCAACCTTCGGCTTCACGTTCAAGCGCTCTACCTACTGAGCTATCTAGCCCTATGATGTTTGTCAATATCTTTCTTCGGCGGTACCAGTCAGAAGCCGTGCAGCTAACTGCTGTCTATACAACCTGGGAAGCTGCAGCAGAGGGATCATCTCAAGGGGATGTGACTTTTTATTTCAAGTTTTACGTAATAAACCACAAGCACAACTGACTCGGTAAATACTAAAATTAAAAATTACCCAGTCAGTTTCCCTTGTGGTTTATTACTTGCTATTTAAATTGAGTGTTTTCAATAGTAAGTGACGAATCCCTAGAAATATTATTTTGTATAGAGCGCTCCTCAGGCAGGTCTCATTTTTTTCCATTTTCACAAATAAGTTTAGAAATTTAAATACTCATAAAAGAAATGTTGCCAGAATAGATAAATATCGCTTTACATGTGTGTCCTATCCACAGGAAGAAACAACGGTGGTTAGTTGTCTTGCTCAACGACACAAGTAACATGACCAGAACCCAAACCCGCACCCTAACAACTCATGAACTTGAGTGTGTTGCACTGTACTTGAAATTATTTATAACTTTTTATTTTGGTGTGTTTGTTTTCTTGCAGTCGATGCTGCAAGTGGCCAAGAACCTGTTCACACATCTAGGTAGGTTGCATGAGGATGTGATTGCATGGTCTGAATCCCCACCCCTTCTCAGTCCCTTTGATAGTAGTCTAGATATGTATTCCCCTGTACTCTTTGAAAATTTTGCTGAAGAGCTTGATACAAGGTTTGACGCTGCTAACACCTCGCTAAAGGAAACGCTACACGGGCATGTGGACAGTGACTCCCCACTCAATCAGATGCGATATCGGGATACGATACCCAACCGTAGCAAAGGGAGGTTATCTGGACTGGCCCGCCCTTCTCCTTACCCGATGAAGTCTACAGCTGAGGACAAGCAGAGGAGGAGAGCCATGCGGCAGTCGCCTCCGATTCTCAAGCAGCTCCACCAGCAGAAGTTCTGGCAAGAGGTGACCCCAAGCAAGACGACTTCATCCGAGGCCCTGGCTGATCTCGAGAGGGACACACTCCAGGCTCTGGAGCAGCTAGGGCACTCCGGTTACACCTCATCATCTGAGAATGTCAGTCAGGGGTCACCGACCGTTGACCCGACTGCCTACCGGAGTTCCTCTGGGGCCAGCCTTGACTACCATGATGCCTCGGATGTCTGGCAGGGCAGCTTCAGCGGAACTCAGGAGACGGAGTTCCGAGCCGCAAATGATCACGCTGATACTCGACTGATTCGTGCCTCTATAGAGAGAATCAACCAAGACCCTCCCACATCCGATGACAACACTGCATCACTCTCGGATGTTGATAGTGTACCCTCAAACGAGGAGGTCCAGCATGTGCATTTCAGTGCAGAGCCCATGAATCAGCATCACACTGGGAGCCCTGATGACGTTGAACCCCTACCCTCGGCTCTTGGTCAGCTTGGAGAATCAGAAACAAACGTCCCGATGACATCAAGTCCGGAGTGTAGCGCTTCCTCATCTCACCCTCATGCTGATTGGCTGACGGTCCCAGTGGACAGCCAATCAGGTGAAGGGTTACCGAGGCATCTTGGCAGTGTCTTAGAGTTGGATTGGTCGCCAGGTACACTGAGTGTCCACTGCATAGACCAGGCACCCTCTGCTCTGCTTCATGAGACTTGTATGTATGGTTTCTTCTAGTTGATGTTGGAGTTGAAGTTTTGGTTGGCTGTTGTATTTCTCAATTTGTTGTTGATTTAAACATTTGTTGATGACTGCTTTTATAGTCCACTCTTCAATGATAACACACAGATGTTAGTTTAACAAACTCAGGGGTTTGGGTTTGTTTTTGCTTATAATCGTGTTGATTGTTGAAGTTCTAATTCACATCAAAGTTCTCTTTCAGTGTTGAGAAATCTAGTTGACTGTTGATATTTCAAGTGTTGGTTGGAAAAGTTTGGTTTAATATTCCGTTTGATCAACTCTGTTATTTGTTTAACAGCTATATATACATTTTTTTCAATCATTGTCTTCCGCTTAGAGCATTCCATTTATTGTTGTTCTCGTTAGAAAATTACTAACAGTTAAATTTGGTTTGTTTTGTTGGCGGTGACTATTTAAAAGTTTTGTTTTTTTCCCACTAACTGCGGTTATCAGCTTACTCATTGGTTGATCAAATATAAATTTCGATTTTGGGGGCACTTTCATTTGATGCGCATTTCATTTTGGGAAATCAAATGAAGAAACCAATCGCTTTGAGACATTTGCTGTATTTTAGATAAAAATATCTGAATAATTTGGACAGGGCAAGCAACTTTTCAGCTGATTAGATGATATCCTCTTTTTCTTGACTATTTAGTGAAAAACACTACAAGTTTTGGGTGTTTGGGCGCTTCCTCTTTTACCAATTAGACCTCATGCACATGACGTCATTAATGAGTAGGGCGCCCTCGGCTACAGGCAAAAGGAGGTTGCTCATTGGCACAATTCTATTATTTCAACCCAGTTTGAAGATGGTGGCGCAGTGACAGCCATTCCATTACAAAGTTGTGTGTCTGCAATACAAAGTTTAGAAGTTTAAGCTTTTAAATTGAAAATCTTCCATACGTTTTTTTCTAAATATCATTACATACTTTGTGTTGTGCCTGAAACTTGTCTCTGATGCATTTGACTCCACATCAAAGGTTGTCGCAAAACACTCACCAGTCATAACAAGGCTTGAGAATCCACACTTCCCTAGTGAACTTACACAAGTGTTTGCACAAGATATGCCTCATTTGCTGTTGCCTTAAACACACAGCCAGATCATTATACCAAAGGATTTTCTTTTTTCTCATGCAAGATCTCAGTGCATCGGAATCGCCCAGAGCGAAGATAACATTAAAGGGGATGTACATTAAGGGCATTCTCGCGATAAAAATCCAAACATCGTTTGCTTATGTGGAGGGGGGTGATAACGAGGCTACAAAATAACTGAAACCTTGAAATCAGTGGGCTCGGATTGACTCTTTTATTCTGTAATTGGAGGTCGGAAGGCAACCGACCAGCGACGGAGGCCAGAGAATGGCATCAAATTTGACAGTAAACAATTAACAAGTAGAGAGGAAAGAGAAAATAAATGAAATCATTAGTACAATAAATACATGTGTGTGTGTTCACCAAAATCTATCCAATAAAGTGAATACTTCGGCTGAAATAATGCAACTCTTTCACAAAATAGTTAAATAGTACAAATACTTGCAACGTTTTGTTTTGAATCATACACCTGTATCTGTAAGACCTGTATTAAACAATATATCCAGCAGTACAGTGGGTTTTTACCAATCAAAACAACATATGGGATTGTCCTGATCATCTTGTCTTAAAATCCTTAAGAATTATCAGATCTATATTAAAGTCATCAGCTTAATAAACAACTTGCAGCAAATAATACACCTTGGCAAGCTATTTAACACACTATGCCAATACCAATTTGACTAGTCTACCAATGACATAGAGGGTGCTGTTGTAGCATAAACTAAACTATGGATTACCATTAATTCGTCAAAATATGCCCACATTGCTCAATCAACTTAGACTTAATACCGATGCCTGTACTGTAAAATACCTATTTCACAGATTGCATTAACTTACAGGGATCAATTCTCCACATACAATAAAGTTCAGACTCGTGTTCATAAATGCACATGTACTAGCAAAACGGCATGGGCCCTGGACGGCGCCATGACAGTGTCAACAACTTTACAACTTTAACTGAACTATTGCTGAAAATTAAATATAATCCTGAGCTTGAATGGACTAATGGATAAATCTAAATGAAACTTGTTATACCCGGTTTATTGTCCTTTAATTTATATATTTAAATCAAACTTGCAAAAAGAAGGAAATTTACCTGTAATTGGAGGTCGGAAGGCAACCGACCAGCGACAGAGGCGAGAGAATGGCATAACCAGACTCCGCCGCATGGTGGCGCCCTCCCAACTCACCGTTCTACTGTTACTGCATCAAAAGACGACACATCACTGCCTCCACACTTATCCTACAGAAATCGTACCCTACAAAATTGGGGCTCACAACTTTGTGTCTCACAACTTAAATTTAAAAACAGAAACAAACGTAATGAGTATGATACTGTATATTTAACTTAAACACCCTAAAGCGTTTATTATTATTATTATATTTATTTTTTTTGCAAAAATAAATTCATGCATATTCAGTTCTCATCTTGCTGCAGGGTGAAAGTCAGTAGACTGAGCAAGTTTCACGCGTATTTGAATGCTGGGATCCCGGCGAGGTGCTTAATTTATGTTTCCTTCACATGTGAGAGCAGTGATTTTATAATCCAAGTGATTTATAGCAGTGATTTATCGTCCCATCTTAGAGAGCCTTATGATATTTCTGTCTTCCGTCCGTCTCTTTTCAAGATGACCTCTCCAGAAATGGACAGTCATCGTCTGGAAAAACAAAAGCAAAAATACTTGAAACTTCTCCAAAAAAAACAAAAAAAACCCATCTATTAAACTTCATCATTGTTATAAAACCGTCACATCCACATTTATGTATTCTTGTTTGCAATAAACATGACGATGTTCTCTGCTATGTTTAAATTAAGAAAAGCTTTGTGCCCTCCAGTGGTAGGCGGACAACTACTCTCGTCCGTCCAAATCACTTCTGTTTGCTCTGTCCCTTCTCTTTTTACCACCAACCTCCCCCCCCTTCCACTACCACCCCTTGAGGCTGACAAAGAGTGTTGCAGTTGTAATCGTACAGCAGGTTGGCCAGACAAATCAGGGTTTTTGTTTTTAGTGCAAGACAGTTGTGCTGGGGTTTTCTCAACATCCGACGTAGCGGATGTCTGTACTCACTATGGGGAATAGAATCGGAGAAAGAAAGAGTGCAGTAACGTGCCTTTAGGATAATTAACTTGCTTGTTATCAAACTCGAGAAAGAGAAAAAGCAACGAGGGAGACTGCATATGGAAATGAACATCGAACAAGTTATTTTTCGCTTGCCTGCAGATAAGTTAAGCACAAGTTTGTTTTTTTGTAATACACTGGAGAGAAAAAGTTGCTGAATTTTGTGTTCAGAGTGCTTTGTGTTTGACAAAGTGGAAGATTTTATTCATAATTTCCTTTTTAGGTAGCGTGTTTGATTTGTTGTTGTCGACGGTAAATGGTACGTTAGTCCATTTCATGAATAATAATGAATTAATCTAGGTTAGTCATGAGCTCTTTATCAATTCTGCTAATATCTTTTTCTTGAGATAGTTCTGTAGACAGTTATATTTTATTCAGTGTTCCCTTTTAACAGCTGTCCGCTGGCCAGATGCCAGTTAAAATACACAAGGACCAGTCAGAATTCTCTCCAAGTGGTCTGGCTGGCTAGTTCAGTGTTGAAAAGCATTCACGTTTCATTTGAAATATTGACCAGTGAAAAAGCTAGCGGACTAGTAAAATGACAAGCTGACTTGTCCCGATGGCCAGTCACTAAAAATTTTCTATTTTCTCTAAAAATGTTCTATTTTCTCTAAAAATGTTCTATTTTCTCTAAAAATGTTCTATTTTCTCTAAAAATGTTCTATTTTCTCTAAAAATGTTCTATTTTCTCTAAAAATGTTCTATTTTCTCTAAAAAATGTTCTATTTTCTCTAAAAATGTTCTATTTTCTCTAAAAATGTTCTATTTTCTCTAAAAATGTTCTATTTTCTCTAAAAATGTTCTATTTTCTCTAAAAATGTTCTATTTTCTCTAAAAATGTTCTATTTTCTCAAAAAATGTTCTATTTTCTCTAAAAATGTTCTATTTTCTCTAAAAATGTTCTATTTTCTCAAAAAATGTTCTATTTTCTCTAAAAATGTTCTATTTTCTCTAAAAATGTTACGGGCAAACCCTGCTTTTCCCTCAAAGGGAAGGTATACTTTTGGTATTCACTCTTAAAATTAATGGGGAAAAAAACCTTACGTGATTAGAAGTACAGCAGCTTTTGACAGAATAAAGCATTTTGAGAATCATTTCACTTCAAAGTAATGTGGTTATGGAAAAAAAATATCAGTTTTTATCCCCCACAAAATGAAACTGAGAATTGTTACTGTCAGATCTGTTTCTCAGATTGTGTATTCCAATTACGGATTATTCTTCTTGCGTGGACATAAGCGCTCTGAATTTTCGGCGATATCTCAAAAATGCTACCGCCTTTTGAAAAGAAATTTTCACAGGTTAGTTTGATTGTATATATCTACATTTATATAGGACTAAAACAATCGAACGTTTCCAAAAACCAAAGATGTACGTTCCCTTTAAAAGTTCAATTAAAAGCGCCATAATATATTTGATAATAATATTCCCTTCTTGTGGTTTATTATTTGATAATATATTTGAATTAAAATAAGAGGGGGAAAAAAGGAACAAAAAAAGGGCAGTTGAAGATTATGCTAAAAATTACATAGGTCGGCGGGAGGCACTCATCAAAGGCAGAATTATGTTCCAGCCACACATGAATCCCCAGGGCATTGTGAAGAAAAAAAATCCACCAACTATCGAGTGGGAATCAAATGAAGAAAGAAAAAAAATGATAGAGGAGCTAAAAAGTGCACGTTTAAGGAATATGCCATTCGTGTCTAATGCTGGTTGTCACAGATCTTACGAGTGCTTGCGTACGCACGAAGGGTTTCCAAGCGCAACTGAACACATTTTATCCCTCTGGCTATGTCGACAGTGGTTGAGGTAATGAGTGAACTTCATGTCAATAAGAAGAGAGTGGATGTAGTGTGGGGGCTTTTGCTGACAAAGCTTCTTTTTTTTTTTACACATTTGACTGGAATTGGATGATATTGCTGAGTGTATGGAATGAAGGGCTTTTCACTGTTATTTGAATGGCTGGAATTTTATTCCTATGAATGTAAATCAAGTCAAACCGTGTCAGAGATTGTAAAGCTTGTGATTTTTGACTTGCCGGGATCACTCAAGTTTTGATGTCACATTTTAAAACTTTGCGTCAAGGATATATCAAAATTAGTGATTTTGAACCCCAATTTTTAATATTTAAAGCCAGATAAAAGAAATGAAATTTGAGAATAAACTTTTGTTTTGCTTTCCCTTCAGACAAACAGAATGAATATTGATAATGGGAAAAGCATCATCAACCTTGGACAAACTGTCCAGATTCTTTTGTGTTTTCAGGAAGGAAGATTAAATAAAGAAAACTTCCCCAGAAAAATGAAAAAATTTATTTTTCCAAAAAATATAATTTCTTAGTTTTTTTCACATTGATGCTACCCAACATTTGTTTGGTACATTTCTCTGAGTTGCTGTTTTCTGCAGATTTAACAGAGAAAATAAGCTTAAATCCTTTTATTTAAATTTTCTCCTCCACATTGATAAGATTTGTTTTTCCCTTTTTGCTTTGCTTTATTTATTTATTTATTTTTTTACATTGGCCTTTATTTGTTCCGTACACTGCCCTGACTTGCAGTCTTCTGCAGATATACAAGAAAAAAACAAGCTTAAAATCCTTTTATTTATTTATTTTTTCTTCTCCACATTGCTAAAGAGAGTCTGTTGAAAGAACTTGCTATTGATACGAAAGGGACCTAGAATCAGAGTGCAAACAAAACAGAATAAGAAAAGAAAAAAGACTGACAATTAACAATTTAGTGGAGGAGACAACTGTACCTATTGACGTCAGCGTTGCTGTTCTTGCTAGCCGACATTCTTTTTTGGATGTATTCAAGGACTGCAAGTTTAATCACGTTATCCACTCACTCCTGGGCATAAGGCAGACATGTTCTGCATGTCTGTAACATGTTTTTCCACGTTTTTTTTTTATTGTTTTGTTGTTTTTGTTTTGTTTTGTTGGGTTTTTTTTCAGTGGGGGCGCAAGTCCCCAGACATGTCCAACGTTAATTAGTCAGATTTCAAGCTTGGTTGAGCGACTCAACAGCGATGTTTGTTTGCAAATCTTCACTATACCGTCGTGTTATTTTCTGCCGTTTCATTTTTGTTGTTCTGGCTTTAAATTTAGTAAACATTTTATGTAGGGCCATGTATTCCTAATATTGCCGTTGATTTTACTAAAGTGTAGAGCTTATTAAGTTTGTTGATGTCACATGTTTACAAAAGAGTCACAGAGCCTTGACTTGTTCTTGTACAAAGCCTAATGGAAGAAAACAAAATCTTGGGGTCGCACTGTCTGTTTTTAACAACTTTTGATACGAAGTAAGGGGACATATCCCAAACTTATTCAGCTGTTATTTTTATAACTCTTCAATATATATGGAAACTGTGACACAAAATATGTGAAATTCCCCTTTTTTGCCAGTGTAGTGTCTCGCCTGCCAGAAAGGTTTAGGATTGTACAAGGTCACTCTTTTTGTAAACTATGTTACATAGTTTGTAATTGATTGAATTGAAGTTGAAGTAACACATTCTTATAGAAGACATATATTTCATTTGCTAAGAGTTTTTGTTGTTTAAACCTTAAGTCCACTGAACACTAACCATCGGCTAATCCTTCTGAATCCAACTGGATGTTTTGATTGATTTGGTTGGACTGGGGACTGTACTTCTAAACTGATTATGCTATACATGGGATCATAGGCATACCACCATAATCAGAGTAAAACAGTTTGGGTGTTGAAATACTGAATGGTGTTGGACTGAGGACTGCACTTGCATACTGATCATGCTTTAGATGAGATCTGGCAAACCACCATAATCAGAGTCCAACAGTTTGGGTGCTGAGTTATCATGCAGTGTTGGATTTTGTTAGAGTGAGGAAGTATCCTAGCAAATCACCCAAGGGAGTTGGGGCTAATCCCTTCTTGCTTGACTTCCTTTTTTCTTGTTTTCATTTTAAGAGGGGCGGCTGAATGAAAGAGCTGATGAAAGCTCTCTCTGTCTCTTTCTCTATTGATACTGGTTTAGCCATCTAACCTTATTTGAGGTTGTTTTTTATTTAATAAAGAAAAGATTTTCAAATTTGATGTTCCCTGGCCAATGATGAACTGTTTTTATGTGATAGTATTTTCGTTGGCTCTATTAACCATCATGTCTGCAATCCTGTCTTCTTTTACCTGTAGATGATGTGCGGATACTGTTGAGGGAGATCATGATGGAGGCAAGGAACCTTACTCAGGCAGAGAGGTAAGAATGACCAAGTAAAGAGCAGATTGCAGAACTGGGAACAAATTACGATGTTAAAGAATTCATGTTTATGTGCTAAAAGTATATAAAAAATACCTCCTACTGTCTGACCATTCAGTATCATCCACTAAACTGTGGTTTTGAATGATAGATAAACTAAGCCAGCCTGCATTATGATACCATGTGGTGAATGCATCTACACAGTACACACATGTACACAGTCAACCCTCCTACTGTGTGCCATTCAATATTTTGAATGATAGATAAACTTTATGATACCATGTGGTGAATGCATCTACACAGTCACCCGAATCGACTACCCACCGCTGTTAATAAGCAAGGCTTGAGGGGGGGAGATGCCATACTATAAGCGTGCACAGTCAACCCTCCTACTGTCTAACCATTCATTTCCATCCTCTGTGATTTTGAATGTTAGTTAAACTATGCCAGCCTACAATATGATATAAGGTGATGATAAAGTCAACCCTCCTACTGCGTGCCATTCAATATTTTGAATTATAGATACAATTTATGATACCATGTGGTGAATGCATCTACACAGTACACACATGTACACAGTCAACCCTCCTACTGTGTGCCATTCAATATTTTGAATGATAGATACAATTTATGATACCATGTGGTGAATGCATCTACACAGTACACACATGTACAATGTACTGTGATTGTTAAAATGTTAGTTCTGTGCACAGTTGTGTCACCCAGTGCTAACGTTCACCCGATTGGTTTCAAATGGTTGGTCAACCCGCTGGAAAATGTCACCAAGGTTAGAAGTGTTTCAAAAATTGCACTTTTCTTAATGATTTATGCCCATCCTGTTAAACACATCACATATAAAGTCATAACACAACATCAAAACATGATGTTTATCAAGTTGACTCTCACTGTGAGTGACATTATATCGAGTTACAATGTATTTAAAAAAAAAATTTGGAAATAATTGAGTGTGTTCAACCCAAACATTAATGTTGGACGGTCAATTCCATGGACGTTTACACTTCTGGTAGATAAAGGTGGTTGTACGTTTTAGTTGACATTTCAGGAAATGTAAACTTTTATGAAATGATGTTTCTGACATCTGAGATTTGACCTCCCCATTTATCTTAGATGCTCTCTGTTCTTAGTGGAGAATGATGAACTCGTTGCAAAAGTATTTGATGGACACGTCCTGGATGTAAGTGCAGACTCAGATCGAGTTGTTTCTTTCAGTTTCGCTTATCCAAATACTGTAACCACAGTCAGTGTGATCACAAGTCACCATTTTGCAATTCTAATGGTTTGCTTTGAACTATTTGTTAAAAAGGAAAGGAAATCATTCTGAGAAAAATGGGTCTTAACATTTTTGTTTCGGGGATGTTTTGGTTCATTACTCGAAACGGCCTTGATTTTTGACATTTTGACTGACAAAATATTCCTCCTTGGAATGTAAAGATCCATTAGTTGTTGAAATTTTGCTCTGAAAAAGTCAGTAATGAACCAAAACTTTCCCGTACAAAAATGTGACGACCCCTTTTTTCTCAGAATGATGTCATCGGATCTTCTGGCACCGGAAGAGTATTGAATACCATGGCAATTTACAATGTTATAACGTATGGGTAGAAACTTTTAGATTTTTCCCCACTCACATGAGGGCTGTATCTATTGGAAAATGAGTACATCACAAAATTGAGTTTGACATTTCCCTTCCTCTTTAACATCGTAGTACTCTATAGGGACCAACTCTTCAAATTGAGGAGTGAGTAACTTTTTGTTAATTTTAAATAGTTTTGAGGCTTTTCTCCTGTGGTCAAGTTACAGGAACTTCAAATTCTGAATCCAAAGGGTCAAGCAGGCATGGTATTCTTCCTACTTTAGTCTGATATCCGATTTTTGGGCCCTTGGAAAAATCAGAAAAATTGTGATTAAATAGCCTGAAAAGTATATTAAACCATACACCATATGAACAAGTAGGTCAGCCCTTGTGCTAAAAACATTATTATCCTACTTTTTTCCAAGCACCAAATATCATGCCTGATGTAGGTCAGCCCTTCTACTCAATAAAATATTCCTACCTTTTTTTCCAAGCACCAAATATCATGCCTGGTCATAAAAAAACCAATCAGTCCTTATAAAAGAGAGTTACTCTATTTTTGAAATTCTGGCTGTGTGACTTTCTGCCTAGTTATGGCCGTCCGTGTACTATATCCCTAGGACAGCAGAGAATATGTTAACTAAAACATTTGTTTTAAAATTTGTTTTTTATCTCAACTAGGAAATGGGTGAGGTCCGGATACCAATAACTCAAGGCATTGCTGGACATGTAGCGACAACCGGTAGGTCTAAATCTCTTCCTTTCAATGATGGCCGTATGGGGACTCTTTGGTTAAGGGCGGCAGAGGAGTTGATTTGCCGGAAATATTTACACTGATAAAAACATAAGTACTAGTTTCTAATGCAGGCTAAAAAGTATGTGTTGCTTTCTCCGTCAAATGTTTGTTTTTCTTTCTTTGCCCGAGTTTTCCCTACTGTTTTTCCCACATTTGGGAGGTCAGTTGCACCCCCTGCCCCCCTGGGTCATACGCCTATGCTTTCAAATTTCCTTTTCCACAACAAATGTGTCTCAACAAAAGACAAAGACACAGCACTGTCCTTAAAGTGAGAAATATATGCATTTCAGATGTATCTTCACATTCTGTCTCTCTCTCTTCCGACTTCCCAAAACAGGCAAAATTTTGAACATCAAGGATGCCTACTCTCATCCTCTCTTCTACCGAGGTGTCGACAACAGCACTGGCTTCAGGACGAAGAACATCCTGTGCTTTCCCATCAAGGACCGCTCAAGTGAGTCTTCCCAAGGAGGTCAGGAATAATTTTGTAACCAATTTTGCCTCTTTTCCCTCTACTCATCGCAAAGAAGCACTCTGCCGTCAACTAAATGCCCAGCGGCTCATCGTATCATCCATCTTGCACATTTCTGCTTGGAAGCAACTTCTGGTTGCCTGGAGGGCCTTTGACATCTAAGCCATTCCAAGAAGCTCTTTCAATATCTGGATAATCAGAAGCCATATTCCATAGTACTTTTTAGGTAGTTAATAGAATCTGTTTCAAGGCAGTCTGTCCTTCGGCTGATTTGCTTGGAAGCCTTGCCGCTGAGATTGAGCATCTTTGGAGTCTCTTCTCAATTAGCAATTGCTTTTCAGATACTTAAATCTAGCACAATTGCTCTCTGGGCAATCTCTGGTTTTGCTGGTGTGCTCTGGGAAGCATTGCCACTGATGAGACTAAAAATCTGGGTTATGTAGTCGCTGCTTCTTATATTGATATTGAGCAGCTTGCCGGAAGCTTTGCTTCTAATGAAAGCGCAATTATGAGAAGGCTAGTTAGTAGCTGCTGCTTAGATCTGTTCTTTGAAGCTTTAATATTAATCAGTGTGAACATACGGGTAGTCTGTGGTTAGGTAGTTGAGCTACCTCTTTGAAGATTGTTGTTGAACAACCTTTTCATTCAATAAGCAATCTTCTTTGACTGGTACGTTTTATAGAAGCAATGCCACTGCAAATAGCAATTTTTAGTAGTCCAAGGTTGTTCTTAGATTAGCGAACGTACTTGTAGATTCTGTTTTTTATAGATCATCACCAAACAGCATGTTTGTTCATGAAGCAATCTTTAATTGCTGATCCAGATCAAGAATCCCTGCCGCTGAGACAAACAATCTTGGCTCTCTCAGGTCAATCCGTTGCAGGCTCTGAGATCTTTTCGAAGCTATAAAGGTTTTTCGATTATCAAGTCAATTTCTTTTGCTGGTTCAATCTTTCAGGCTTTGCTTGGAAGAGTAACAAAGTTGTCTCAAATCACTCAGTTGATGCTCAGATGTCCACCAGGCAGCCATTTTCACAAGTTTTCGTTCCCAGAAATCTGCCCACTTAGAGTAAGGTTTTGGGGATTAAAAAGATCACATCATGGAGGGTGTCTATGGTACAAGACACAATATAGCAGTTGGTGTTTTGGGGTCGGGGTGAGTGGGGGGCATAGTCCTATATTGTGTTTTGGGGTGTAGTAATCATTCCGTCTAAAATTGATGCTATTTAAACACACTTGGCTTGTACCCTTCCTGCTTCATTAGATCAGTTTACTGATGGGATCATTCAACAATAAATCATTCATTTGATGCGCGTGTACTTAGCGGACGCAGTCGATCATCCATCTACAGATCCAGGGTATCTGTAATGGCCCATTACCAAGTTGCCTATTTTCTGCTCCAGTAAGCACGATACGAATGTAATTTGCTGCCATTTCCCGTAAAGAGCGCTGAGTACTTATGGTTTGCTTCCTCCCCTCCCCCTATCCCATCCCATCTCAGCCATTAAACACTTGATGGGGGTGTTATGCGGAGGCCTTATTAAGTTGCCGGGCCATTATTACAAAATAATGGCCTAATGAGCCTGTAATTCAGGTTGATGTGCACAATGGACCCCGCTTACTTAACCCCCATCTTGCCCATTAAACGCTGATGTGAGGGCAATATTAAGAAATCAAATTTAACACGGGGGGGGGGTCTTTGTGGAAAAAACAACAACCACACAACCACATACATGTTCAAACAGTTCTGTGTTGCAGTCATTCTGTGGACTTTCCCTTTTCAGTACAGGAAAATCCTGTTCTGCAACACTGTAAAAAAGACTGTGTGGACATGTGTAAGTCCACATAGTGTTTCAAGTCTCTTCAGTATCTGGACTTCTTGTGTTCTCAAGTCCCCACTTTGTATGTAGCCTTAAAACATAGTTACACTGTGGACCTTCCAATGCTATCGTTTAGAATTTTTTTAAACTCTTCCCATTTCAAGAATACATTAATTTTAAGGGCTGATTTTTGCTTGTGGGGTCCCTTAAAGGGAGGGGGTACACCTTTGGTAAATTACTCTAAAAATCAATAGTCATAAAAACTTACTTGGTAAGAAGCACTGCAGCTGTTGATAATGTACATGTATAACATTTTGAGAAATGATTAAGGAAAGTGGTTTTAGAGAAAGGGAATAAAAACAGATTCAATCTGAGAAACGTTTCATGCATGAAGCATTTCTCAGATTGTGTATTCCAATTGCGGATCATTCTTGCTGCGTGGACATAACCGCTCCACATTGTCGGCGATATCTTAAAAATTCTACAAAATTTTTACTAATTGGTTTTATTGTATATATCTACATTATTATCTACATTTATATAGGATTACAACAATCAAACTGTTCCAAAAACTAAAGGTAATGTTCTCTATTTGAGATGAAGAACCATGTGTAAGAAAGTGCTTCATTTTCATGACAAGTTAGAAACTCCGCTTTGTGAAAGCATTTTGTAGATGTGTGCAAGTACCCAAACTTAGTCATCTTTTGCTTAGTAACAAATGCATTCAATAGCATGAATATTCATAATATGGGAGGAGCTAATTACTTGGAATATTGCCAGTCCTCATGAGGATCAGTGACAGATTGCTTGCAATGGATTTTTTCCTCCACACATGACAAATTTTAGTATTCAAGGACTTAATGATACCTTTCTTCCTGACAAGTCTAAACTGGGAAGCTTTAGAGTTTTTAACTGTATAGGTGCGTACTAAGTACATAGGAACAAGCAGTTGTGTCAGGATTTTATCTGTATAAGTTATGCACTATATAAGTAATGCATATTCATTTGGGAGAAGATTTTTATTTGCATAACTGATGCACTGAGTTTGCCAGGATTTTGTCTGCATAACTTATGCACTAATGAAGTTTCAGAAGATTTTTGTCTGCATTACTAAATGCACTAAATATGTAATGAATATTCATTTTGGGGAAGATTTTTGTTTTCATAACTGATGCACTGAGTGTGTTTGGAATTATACTCGGTTGTGTTAGCATATGCAACTATTATCTGCATAAGCGGTGTACTGAAATGTGTAATGAATATTCATTTGTGGGAGGAGTTTATCTGCGTACAAGTAAGTAATGTACTGAAGATGTAATGAATATTCATTTGTGGGCGGATCTTTTCTGTAACAGGCCAGCCCAACTGCCTGTCCATCCTACAGCAGGATGCATCACAGTGCTCAGAGTATCACGGTAACTAGTTCGGCCAATTTTTTAATCCATTATTTTATTTTAAAAAGAATTTCATTTTGCAAGAAAAAACAAAAACAAAACCCATTTAAACGCAGGCATGTATCGTGCAGTTGCATTCCCTCATGTTAAAGGAAAGGTACAACATTGTTGTGTTTATCTTGTGTGTATGTGTGTGTTTTTGTGGTTGTTGTTTTTGTGTGTTTTTGTGGTTGTTGTGTTTGTTGTTGTGTTGTTGTTGTTTTGTTTTGGGGTTTTTGTTGTATTTTATTTATTTTTTAATTTTTTTATTTTTTTGGGGGGGGGGGGGGTCATCCAGACATCTAGAACATTTATTTTTTCTTGGGATAAAACTTATTCAAACTTTCCCTGCAATGTGAGATCAGTTTTGTTCTATTGCTCCCTATTTTTTGTTTACAATTAATAGCATTTTATTGTTGTATTTTTCTGATAAAAAGTTCTCCAGAAAGAAATTTCATCACCAAAAACTGAAACACTTCACAACAGAAAGAAAATATCTTGGAACGTTTATGATCTGTACTTCCGTCTGTTGTGTTTTGATGTACATGTACCGTGATTAAAACACGAGGGAAATTGACTCAATCTTTAGGGGAAATTGTTGACTCTATTCTACAAAGTTGGTAAAGCACCTGTTACCACGAACCTGGAGGTCTCAGGTTCACATCCCTCTGTTGGCAAACAATTGAAGTGAGGATCTAAAATGTTAAAAAGTGTGAAGAAAATAACCGGAAACGTTGTACTTTGCCTTTAGCATTAACTCAATGTGCTGCATCATTAAAATAAAACCCTCAATGTTTTTTTTTTCTTTACCGAAACTGAATTGTGAGAATTTTGTAATGTTGGAATGAAAAAAGAAAAGAAAAAAGGCATCTTTGCACGATCATAAGCAAGCTCTTGTGAAGGTTCATTTATGACCTTTATGAGGTGTAGTTTTTACCATCCTCATTATTAAAGGAAAAAACAACAACTTCAGTTCAAACCAATCAAGATCTTGTTGTGATATGCATAGTTGTGAGGTGTTGAGGTACCATGAATAACCCGCATGAGGTTTGTGGTCATCGTAGTGGTTTGTGAGTGGAATTAACCGGTGGAGGGTTGGGACGGTGGAGGGTTGGGACGTAAAAGCTGAACTACCAAAACATTTTCATCAACCATGAAAGTTGCTTTGAGGATACGTGGGAGAGGTAAAGGCTAGATTTCTCACAGGTGTGAATTTCTTTGTTGTAGGGCAATCTTTTTTTTTTAGTTTAGGAAAGACCGCTTTCTTTTGAAAATGTTCATGTGTATGGGAGGGAATTCTCTTAATGGATGCTCGGGGTTAAGACTGGGACATAGAGGAGAGGGGACGGCCTCGTTGGCTTCTTTGTAACTCCATACCTGCTGTAATTCTGCTGCATCATGTCAATACCATGCTCATGGCTAACTTTTTACATCCTATATTTATATCATGTATCCATGTGTCTTAAGGCTAACATTTGCGGCTGATTTGTGATTGCTAACTCGTGCAGACATTTGTTCCCATGATGGGTCGTCTTCAGGCGATCAACTCTGTGCCCCAATGGCGACTTTAGTCAACTGCACTTTTCCCTGCTTGGAGCCTCAATGGTGACTTTAATTGACCAAGATAACACACTAAAAAACACTCAAGTCTGAGCACAAAGGTCATTTTGTTGAAAAGCTGTAGTTTTGTCCATGCTCACCCTCCATACGCAAGCTTACCATCATTGGAAAGAGAAAGATCAGATCTTTCAAATGATTGTAAACTAAAGTAAGGTTGCTATCATGCAATCACTTCAAATTGGGATGGAAAGATTTGAAATGCCAAACACAATGATTTTTGGATTATATGAAAGGAAGTTCAATAAGTAATGCCTTTATTCTTTTATTATGGTGCTCTAAAATGAAATGTTCAAGGTAATATTAGAGTTTGTAAAATTGGCCTTTGAAAATCAGCTTTCTGTTGTGTGATAATGTAGTGTGCTTCATGCTTGAGTTGTCAAACAATGTGGGCACCAGTGGTATGTCAAAAGCATTTGGTAACGAGAAGGTTAATCACATGTAGACCAGTGATCGGAGCCCACTTTCATGGTTCTGCTTTTGTGCTTATGGTCACCATTCTCCCATTCCAGGGTTAGTGCTAAGATTCTGCACTAGCTGTGTAAGCAAAATCGCTAAGTAGCGTGAAGTATGCATGTGCTTACCTGTGAGATGTGCTTAAATTAAGCATGAATTTATCTGCTAACGTATAAGCAAGGACTTGTTGTTTACGGTAAGCAGAGCCATGAAATTGGGCCAGATGTATATACTTATCAAATGCTGGTTGCATGTCATTTACCACATTTCCATCTGACTTCACAGTTATAGTATCACATAATAATTATGCCATGTTGTTGTAATCTTTACTTACTATAGTTACTAAACAAATCACAAGTTATTAAAACTTGGGGGCCCAATTTCATGTAGCTGCTGAAAGCACCACAAATTTGCTGACAACTTCCTGCCACACTCCAGTGAACGATTTCCCTTGTATAGCAGAGCAAATTGCTACACAAAATGCATGAGTTGCTGCTCAAAAATCAGGAGTTGCTACTCAATATTAGTATTCAGTGTGCACAAAACAAGTTCAGTCTAAATATTTTGCTATGCAAACATGCTGGATGAAATCATTCCCTGCACTCTCAAGCTGAGTTTGTTCATTCATCAACTAGATGAGAATATCAGCTTTCAAATAAACTTATTTGGGCACATTAAGGTAAAACAGGGTGTACTTTTGTTAATTACTCCACAAATGAATGACCATAAAAACTTCCTTGGTAAAGGGCTTTGGAGAGCTGTTGATGTTATAAAACATTGTTATAAATGACCCCCTATTGTAGTAATGTAGTTTTAGAGAAAGAGGTGACTTTTCACCCAAACATTTGAATCTGAGAAAGGCTTCAGGCATGATTTTTTTCTATGCAACAAGGGTGTTTTTTCTTTCATTATTTTCTTGCAACTTTGATGACCAATTGAGCATTAATTTTCTATTGCTATTTCTCAATATGTTGGGATACACCAAGTGAGGATACTGGTCTTTGACAATTACCAAAACTATACCCAGCATTTAAGATGTCACGACATGTTGATATTTTAGCTTATTTTACTTTCGATTGTCATCATTTGGAATGCCATTTCACTATTTCAGAGAAATTTGGCATGGAGTGTCACAAATGATTGTATTGAGGGTGGTGGTTCCTTGTCTAATTTTTATTTAGACTTTAGATTGTTGTGTGGTGGGAATGCAAGTCTGAGAGGGTTTAAATAGACCTTTCTATTGCAACGTCACAGCCCAAGTTTTTGCCAACCGAGGTTGGAAAACTATGGAAAGCCATACTGCAAATCAAAAACAGATAGCCATAGTTTATAGCAATGTTACACAAATATTCAAAAATAGTGTTGAATTTGTTCGAAACAAATCAACCAATGATGGGAGCAATTTTTGTTTTAACACGATTGAATGTTTTGCTAAAATTTGGCCGTCCATGCCAACAGACTTTTTTTATCAACAATGGAAAGGTCTATCTTATTTCTGAAGGTTTCAAAGGCTCAAAGTACACAGTGCTCATCAAACATCAGTGTTGGGCAAAACTAAATCTTAAGATTGAAAAGTTGTTTTTGCTCTCAGAAGAGTCAAGTTTTAACAACTATTTTAGTCTGTGTGTTCAGAGTTTCTCTCAGAAGTCAATCTTCCCTGGATTAAATCCAATGCACATATTCCCATATTTGCATCCCTGTGGAGATTCCAATGGTTCTCTCCTTTGTTCCTGTACGTAACAACCTCCCGTAGACTTTGCACAGAAAGTTCCTTGTGGAGCATCCCTCTCATTTGAACCCCCTTGGATGGGAACTTTTTGTTCCTGTTGTCTTTGGTCTCCCATTAGGTAGCCAAACTAAAACACACTATTAAAAAGTGCAATTGTTTGGATAGATTCATAGGCAGAGCTGCCAACTCTCCCTGATTCTGCAGAAAGTTCCCTGAAAATAAACCCTATCCTTTCCATGTTCTGATGAACACATTTAAAACTCTCCCTGATTATGGAATCTTTTCCCTGCCATGTTGAATGTTATTCTAATTATCTCCCTGATTTTTGCACAAAATCTTCCTAATTGCAAGATGCAAATGTTGGCATCTCTTCATAGGGTATTACAAGCACCCATGCATTGTTTTAGAGAGCAAACAGCTTGCCCTGAACCAGCGCTGAATGTAGTCTGAGGAATTCAAATTGAGCATTCACTTGTGACCAAACAAGACATTGTGAAAGACATCATTCAAATCTAGCCCACAACAGCTCAGTGTATATGTAATAAGCACTTAGGGGCCATTCAGAATAGTCAATATTTAAAAAAAATCTAATTTGTGGGTGGATAAAAATTTAAAAAACTTAAAATCAAAATTCGGTTTTTATTTTTTAAAATAAATATATTAATAAACAAAAAAAGAAAAAGGAAAAAATACCCAGCTGGCCAAGATCGTTATCATTCCTGACAAAACTACTTACGTTTGAGATCTTTGATCTAAAATATCTGGTTTATTTGAGGCATTACTTTGTTCTTCAGTGTTTGGATTAAATTATGAAGCCATTCAATATTTAAAAAAATCAAAATTTGGGGCAAGCGGGTGGGTCAAAACAATTTCCCCCCCCCCCAAAAAATATAATAATTTTTTGAATGGCCCCTTAGTTTCAGGTCAAATTCATTTGTGGAACTTTCGTGACTGCTGCAGTTGAAGTAAACATTTCACGTGCATTATGTCGAAAGAGCTAGGGTACCCTTTGAAGTTATTGCAACAATTTGATTCAAACCGATTGTAATTCAAATTTAAGCAGGCGGTTTATTCAGTCCCATTTATTATTCTTTCACAATTTCCCGATTATAAACAGTTCTTTCTCTTTGTTTTGATGGTTTTTTTGTACAGATGTTGTTGGGATTGCCGAGCTATGCAACAAAGTAAATGGTAAGTCCCAGTAGTTCTTTCTGCAGAACTAACTAAATTACAAATTTGTTTAATTTACATGGGAACATACTAATATTACAAATGTATTGGTTACATGCAGGGATGTTGTTCACTTTAATTTGTACATGTCATTCTCTCATGAACCATACTCTAAATTTGAAAAGGGAATTTGTTATCTGTTATTATTATTTTTTTCTGGAAGAAAACTGATTCATATTTAATTGTTGTAAGGTCAAGGAAGGCTGTACATTTTAACCTAGTGGGGTCATTCCTAAATGCTGGATAATAAGTACCATTGCTAGCTTTTCTTACAAAACTCTGTTTTGTCAAGGGTTATAACAAGTAGATCAATATGAATTGCAAAACCATGACACTGAATGCCTCTTTAGGGTTTCTTGTTCAGGAGACAAAATTAAATAGGAATGGACCATTGCTATTTAGAGGCAAGTTGTGGCTGAGCGGTCAAGCGCACTGGACCCCAGCTCTGGTGTTTCTGACCAGTAGAGTGTGGGTTTGAGTCCAGGTCTTGACACTTGTGTCCTTATGCAAGACACTTAACCACTTGTAGAAAAAATAATGAGTGCTTTGAGAGGCCGAAAACTGCGTAATAGTGCCCCATTATGCCACTGCGCCATGCGTGTGATTCGTCTTCTTTTTCTGCAGAAAGATGTGTGTTTCTTTGAAGCTCCGTTTCTCACAGTCCCATGCTTCATTTCTTATTCAGAATGCACACTTTTTATAATTGATTGTCTTCTTATTGTTTCTTTGTCATTTGATAGGTCTTTATTTCACTAAACACGATGAAGAAGTGGCAGCTGTATTCTCAATCTACTGTGGTATCAGTATTGTGCATGTAAGGTTGTTATTATGCTCTCTCTGTGTTTTAATTGGTGTGGAATCATTGTTGTGTAATTGGTAAATTTGTCTCACTTTAAAGGCAATGTTTACCTTTGGTAACTACTCCAAAACTAAATGATCATAACAAGTTACTTGGTAAGAAGCACTGCAGCTGTTAATCATATAACATTTTGAGAAACGATTCCCTTCAAAGGAATGTGGTTTTAGAGAGAGGGTTTCCAAAGATTTTCAATTTGAGAACGAAACGTGTATCAGATTTGTGTGTTCCAATAATGGATTATTCTTCATGCGTGGACACAAACGCTCCAGATTTTTGGCAATATTTCAAAAATGCTACCACCTTTTGAAATGAAATTTTCACAGGTTAGTTTTCTTGTATAATATCTACATTTGTATAGGATTAAAACAATCAAACGGTTCCAAAAACCAAAGGTATACCTTTAACAACAAAATTATGCTTACCAGATTAAGAGTATACCAGCCAAAATAACATTTCACGTGTACCATCTGTAACTGGTATCCTGCTTATTTTTGCTTAGTAGAAAGTTGTTAAGCGATTTCATGCTGAAGCGGCTCTATGAAAAATGGGCCCTTTGTGTACAGCAAATTAAAGATTATCTCTTGACGCTTTGTTCATTTATTTGCCATCAGAGTTTACTATACAAGAAGATGAAGGATGCTCAGTATCGAAGCAAGCTTGCTAACGAGCTTATGATGTATCATATGAAGGTAATTAATAATCATTATACGCCCCGCCCTCCCATTCAAATTCTCCCAAATCTTTTCCAGGGCTTTTCCCAATTTTTGATTTTTTTTTTCAGGGACTAGTGTCTTGAGTGTATGTATTTACTTTTATTTATTTATTCTGGTTGTGAAGCCAACGGAAAGAAGACAACGGAAAGAAGACAAAGAAGGAAGTTTCAGTTTTAGATGTGGGAGGGAAAACCCAGTAGAATTATTCCAGGGGAAAACCCTTGGAATCAGGTGGGGACTAAAAACCCAATCCACATAGTGCCCCGGCGTGATTCGAACCAGAGTCCTAGATCTAGAGGTGGAAGGCGAGGAAAGAAGCCACCGTACGCTAACCCGACCGCCCTGTGTACATGTCACTTTGGAGCTTAGGGCCATGTCACACGAGAACATTTACAGGCAACCCGTTCTAGGCATTATCTCCAAGAAGAGAAGTCATTCACATTTGAATGTTCACATATTATCCTTGGGGATCGTAAGACATTGTTTGAAAAATTACTCATTTGCTACCAAAGTTGTCCTGTAGCATTTACTGCAGTTGGTTGCCTCCAAGTTGCCTGCAAAAGTTGCCTCGTGACAAGGCCCTTACATCACAAGATTTATTTATATTGTCCGTTTCAAGTCCAGAAGAAAACTGACTGTGTTATAAATAGCTGGCATCACAAAATATTTGCAATTGTCACTCTAAATCGAGAAGAACACACTAACTGTATTAAACAGCTGGCGACACAGCATATTGATCTGGTTTTGCTGTTGTGTTTCCAGGGTTCTGAAAACGACTGTAAGGTTTGACTGTGTGTATAATTCACATGACATACTATTGACTTACTGTGGTTGTTGTATTTCCAGAGGGCACACAAAGATATCCAGTTTTTACTGCATGTATCCTTACATGACTTGATATTGACTTGGTTTTTTGCTATTGTATTTCCAGAGGCCTGAAAAAAGATATAAAGTTTGGTTTGCAATGTAGCTCGCATGACTAAATATTGACTTGTTATTGCTATTATATTTCCAGGGGGCAGAAGACGATATCAAGCCTCTTACGAGAGACCTGGTACCCAAGCCAGAGGTGTTTCATCCCCAGATGGCAAACTTTACCTACTCACCCAGAGGCATCCCAGAAAATGACACCATCATGGTAAGGGGCCATTCTGAAAAGTCAATGTTAAAAGAAATAACTGAAAATCGGAATTCAGTTTTTATATTTAAAAAAAGTACATATATTAACAAACGAAAAAGAAGAAAATGAAAAAAACCAGCTGGCCAAGATCATCAATTTAATTCCTGATTAAACTTCAAAGTTGTTTGTTTACGCCAGAAGAAGCCATTGAAAACTACTGATGTTGGAGACCTTTGATCTAAAATATCTGGTTCATTTGAGGTATTACTTTGTTCTTCAGTGTATAGATTATATTATTTAGCCATTCAATATTTAAAAATCAAAGTTAAGGGTTTGTGGTTGGTTCAAAAAAGAAAAATTGAATTATGAATTACACAGTGCCAGAGGCAGGAGAATTTAGATTGGTTTATGTATAGAAATGGTTTATGTATAAACCTTGCATACATTTATACATACAAATCACG
Source organism: Leptasterias polaris (assembly GCA_037783415.1). Classification (NCBI taxonomy): domain Eukaryota; kingdom Metazoa; phylum Echinodermata; class Asteroidea; order Forcipulatida; family Asteriidae; genus Leptasterias; species Leptasterias polaris. Next base: position 1,647,477 of record JAZGTN010000192.1, read on the forward strand.
TTGCTATTGTTTAAATTACACACAGCAATAATTTACACAGCAAAATTTTGGACTGCTGTATGTGTTGAAACAATCTGGTACGTCAGACTTCAAGTTCTCGGCAACATTTCTGAGAGCTGCTTAAGCACAAAAAGTAGCTAAGCACAACATAAAATATGCTTACCAGAATAAGGTTATCAGCCCAAATACCATGTACTATCTGTGACTGGTATCCTGTTCATTTTTGCTTACCGGAAAATTGTTCAGCACAATTTTCTGTGCAAGTAACTCTATGAAATTGGGCCCTGTTGTTCAGTGTCATCAGAGTGTGGGTTCGGGTCCCAGTTGTGGCACTAGTGCCCTTGAGCAAGACACTTAACCATGATTGCGTTGTCCTTTTGGATGGGAGGTAAAGCCGTTCTATCCTGTATGTTGTGTAATAATATGTGGAAGACCTGTTGATGTCTACCAAGGTGTTCAAAAGAAACTGTTTGCTTCGTTTCAAAAACAGTCGTAGTCAATCCTCGCCCATTTGTAAGACAGCGACTTATAGCCTCTGACAAGTTATGGCAGGTCGTGGCCGAGCTGTTTAGTGCATCAAACTCAAGGCTGGTGGCTAAATTATCAGGATTAGGGTTTGAATCATGATCATGACACTTGTGTCTTTGAGCAAGACACCTGACTATAATTGCTTCTCTTCACCCAGGTGTAAAATGGGTACCTGTGAGGGCAGAAATGGTTCTTGTGATTGATGTAGCTTGGTGCGCTACAAATTTGGCAGCACAGGCTGTATACTCCCAAGGGAGCTGAGATGGTTTTAAAAACCAAATTTGTGACTCCACAAAATGGCCGACTGTGTTAGATCACAAAGTAAAAGGAAAACCACACAATTTCGAGGGATATTTTTGTGGATCATTTTATTCTACTTTTAAAACATCTTTCCAACCATATTCATTTCATAACAAAGCACTCTTTAAGGAATTAAATAAATGGCCAAGTGATGACCAAGGGTAATAATGTTGGAGCGCCATGAGTGTCACTGAGTGACAGATTTGAGCGCTGTATATGAAGCCACTTTTACTGTTATTACTATTATTATTATTAGATATAAGTCCATTCAAAGTCAGCAACTCTGGTAATTATCATTTTATTACACTTCTTTCTATTCAATCTTCCGTTTATAGGCGGTGATCAGCATGTTCTACGACATGGGTTTTGTCCAACGATATCGCATCCGACACTCCACGCTGGTCAACTTCTGCCAGCTTGTCAAGCGCGGCTACCGGGACCCGCCGTACCACAACTGGTACCACGCCTTCTCTGTGGGACACTTCTGCTTTTTGCTATACAAGAATCTCAACAATTTAAATATGCTCAAGTAAGTATCAGTCTAAAGTATAACCATTCAAATACTTGTCCCAAAGGGGTGCTCCAAAACAAGGTGTGCCAACTGATGGCTCCCGAAGTTCAGGATTGAGTCAATGGCAAACAAAATTTGAAACAAAGTATCATCAGCCCCAAAAGATGCTTTTGTGTTTCGATAGATTCAGCAAGATTTTGATTTAAAACAGTAATTCTCAAGAGGTCGAAAAGGGCTTCATAGAAAACATTTCCTGCCACCTTTATTTAGTTTGAATTGTGGCTCGGTACAAATGCAGCTGTATTTGTGACACTGTAGTTGTCACAGCTCTGTTTTTAATACAAGCTTCACACCGTTATGTATACTTAACATGAATGTTGCAGACCAAATGGTACCCACTTCTTTAATAGACCCATCATTGCACATTGTGCAGCGCGCATACACGAGCGTCATTTTGGGTGTCAAAACGTGCACAAATGGATGGTACACGTGTTTACAAGCGCATTGTGCGTAAACACGTGTTTACAAGCGCATTGTGCGTAAACACGTGTACCATCCTTTTGTGCACGTTTTGACACCCAAAATGATGCTCGTGTATGCGCGCTGCGCGTTGTGCAATGGGTCTATAGACCACTTGGTATATGATGTCTCCATTTCAAACAGCGCCCTCACTTAGGTCAAAACAAGAGCTCCCATTGGTGGAAAGTTGTCTGTAGCATGTACACATATGCACGCTTCTATTGTCTGTCCTCAGCAATGGTGACAAATGCAAGAGTTCTGTAGGATTGTTACATGCCCCGTAGCACTATTAACAATATCTTTTGATTATTGGAACCCTAATAGGAATCTTGTGGTGTGTGTCTCGTCCCCCCCCCCCTCCCAACCTCTCTATTCACCCACGCATGCTGTCTATCTTGAGTCTTCCTTGATGGTTATTGTTATCACCTTAACTAACGAATTAAATTCATTTGCTCAATTATTCCATTCTGTCCGTTCAATTAAGTTAACGTATTCATTGTCTGGGATCAATGCAAATTGCTCTAATCCAATTCATTCATTCATGATCCAAGACAAATGAAATGCAGTTGGATTTAACTCCACTAACGAAACATATGTTAGTATTACCGCTGTTCATTATCTCGCAGTCGTTGTTCATTTAATCATCAAATCAACTGAATCAACTGAAATCAACTGAATGTCAAGGAGAAGCCTCTAAAGTCTCTACTTAAGCACAAACGAAAATCGGTCCGCACACAACCGGCAGAGTAAATTTTCTTGTAAAGCTCTTAACCTGTAAGCAAGTTTTGTGTCAGCATAACCGCTGTTTAAAATAAACTTTTAAGAAGAACTTGCAGCTTGGTTACACGTTTACAGTTGAGTTGCATCAATTATTTGATAGAAAGACTGCCAGTGAGTTCTCACAGCTTTTTTCCTCATTTAATGTAAGCCGTAGTAGGAAATTCGCCCAAGGGTTGCTCAGTAAGCAGAAAATGTCCACATCGCAGGCTTGTGGTTTATCAAGGTTTATTTATTGACCTCCCTTGGCCTTAAGATTCTTCTTGAAACAGGCGGACTCACCGTCACCGAGACGATAGACTTGTCTCTTATTATGAGCAAACCTGAAGATTTCTATTCATCATGGTGATGTAAAGAGTCTATAAGCCTCTGAAGTAATTATAACATACTAGTCCCCACCTGGACCCAATTTCATTAATCTGCTTACCATAAGCAAAGAATCGGTACTTATGGAAGCAGGGAATTCTGCGCTGATGTCACGGGTTAGCAGGGACTACGCTTGCGTAGTCCACTAGGCATTCTACGCTTACAAAGCTAGCGCAGAAATTCGGCGCTTGCTCGGTAAGCTGAGAATGGTGATCGCAAGCGCAGAATTTGGCGGTAAGCAGAGTCATGAAATTGGGCCCTGATTGCATGGGTTTTCCCCATTGGAGTTTTCCTTCCACACCTAAAACTGAAAATGTTCTCTTGTTTCGTACTCGTCCTGTTAGTTGGCTCTAATATCTTTTTTTAATGAGATATCGCCCAACTCACAAGGCCACGGACGGCCACTCAAGGTGAGGGCTACACATAACTGATTTGGGCTATCGACCCAAATCAATTGACACCAGGGGCACGTTGCCTCCTACTCCTGGGGCTGAAACAGGGTTACCCCCTTCACAGTCCTTAAGGATGTAGGCATGGGTATTATCCACTAGGAGCCTGTCTGGTAGAGCAGAATGCACTACCTTCCCAACTTTATCGCTGTTGGATGAGTAATAAACTAAATAAATGAATGGATAATAAATAAATAAAACATCATTTATTGATGACTTGTATGTTTCAGGGAGATTGAGATATTTGCTCTACTCGTTTCCTGCATCTGTCATGACCTGGATCATAGAGGAACCAATAACAGCTTCCAAGTCCATTCGGTAACTATCTTTCCTTGGACTGTGATCATTATACCCTATTATATACGATACACACACAGCTCCTTGTCATTTTATTGGTGGAACATGCGCTATATGTCATCCTTCATTTTGCCATGAGTATTTACGGGCGGGTTACTTCAAAAAGTAATAGAGTCCTATATGGAATATAATAGGACGTTTTGGACGCTCCACAGCATTGTTTCCAAATGCTCATTCCCTGCCCATTTGTCCAAGTCCAAATGAGGCAAGGTCATGTCACGATGGACAATGTTGGTGTATTCATGACGTCGTCCAAGTTTTTGAGATACTTTTTTTGTTTTTTAAAGTGTAGGTTGGACGTGTCTATTTTGTAATTTGGTTATTGTGAAGAAAAAAAAAATTTAATGACAAAGATCTATGTATGATTTAAATAAAACAAATACTGAATGCATTTCATTCTTGCATTGTCGGAAAATGTAATAGTTTTCCATATTAGACTCCAATATTAAATTGTTGAGCATCAGGCAATTATACATGGTAAAAATAATGGATGACAGGCTCTGCATGTGTGGTGTATAATGCGTAATCGTTAAACATAATTTTCCTTCATTCCTGTACCATTCCTTAAGAAGGATATTAATTATTAATATTTATATACCTTTCTGTGTTAGCAATCCGTCTTGGCAGCTTTGTATAGCTCAGAAGGATCCGTCATGGAGGTAAGCCAGTCTTTATCAGCTACAAACCTTTCCTTTCATCCAGCCCCATTCCAGTCATGAAACAGAATTTCTGCAAATTAATGCTTGAAAGCAAATCTATAAATGTTTACATTCTCATAATTCCAATATTGATGATACATCATTGTACAATAGGCACCTACTCCATTCATCGGTTGATCAGACCCCTTGAACTATAGACAGAAGGCAGGGGTAGCTCATTCTCTGTAGCTGCCCCCGCACCTGTGGAATGAGCTTTCTGCCTGTCTGAGAGAAGCGATCTCGATGCCTGTATTCAAGCGTCTTCTTAAGACATTGTTGTTCCAAGACCAATCCTAATTCCGTTTATAGTTCATTTACTGTTTCCTGTAAAGTGCTACATAAATGCTCTGTCTTATTTTATTTTATAACAGCATGCAAAAGAAAGATCACATTTTCCTTTGTGCCGGTAACTCCTTGAGTCGTGCTGCATCCCATAGATCTCAAAGAGTCTTTCTCAGGATCCTCGCTGTTCCCAGAAGCACCACCTTCTGTAGCAGATCTACCCTCACAGTTGTCCCTATTTCATCTAGATGTTTCCTCATTGCTTTCAGAATGGTGCCAAGTGCTCCAACCAGCACAGGGACTACTTTCACTTTCACCTGCCAAATCTTATGAAGTTTCCTGGCCAAGTCTTGGTACCATTGGGTCTTTTCTTCCTCCCTCGAAGCTACCCTTATATCACCTGGCACATCTATGTCAAAGAGATGACACAACTTCTTCGTCTTATGACTTCAATACAATATTATTAATATTATTACTAATAATATTGTTATGATTTGATCTTCACACAGAGACATCACTTTTCTCAGGCCATGTGCATTCTGAACACGGATGGCTGCAATATCTTCGAGAATCTCTCCAGAGATGTAAGCTTATATCTGCTCGTAGATCGTGCAAGTCTTCCATGCATTCAAACATAGATCTTGCAAGTCTCGCATGCGCTTAAATATTTTAGGATCCATGGGTGCCCAAAAAACATCGCTTTAAAGAGGGGCTTCTAGGTCAAATTTAGTTTGACAAAACTTTTCAGAAAACTGAATTGTCAAATTTAAATCTAAAAATCTAAATGTTTACTCAGTTCGAGTTATCTTTGAATTTGGTTAGCTTTAGTTTGGGTTCACCCACAGTTTACCTTTTTCACTGAGAAATGTTTCGAATCGCTTTAACTTTGCATGACAGAAATGTATAATAACTGGTGGTTTTTTGTAAAAATGTGAGCACTTTCATCAAATGAATCAACCACTGGTTTGTTCTAAAGAAATGTTTCTTAAGCCCTTTTCACACGAGAGCAATTTAGCAGGTGTCCGTTGCTTTATTTTAGCATGGTTGTAAAATTTAAAAGTCTCTGCTTCGTGTGGTTGGACTTCCCAAGGTCCCTAGTGAAATCGCAATGGAATGAAGTGACAGACGACCCCCATTACCAAGGACCTTTGTTACTGGTGCTCCTGTGAAAGGGCCGTTAGTATTTAGACAATTTTGAAGGGATGTCTTCTTTCTCACGTTGATGTTGTACCATTCTGCCCATTGATGTTTGGTAAAGGGTCTGTCTGACCAATTGGTTTGTGTTGTCTCTACTCATGTAGGATTACCAGAATGCTCTGGATCTTATGCAAGACATTATCCTAGCCACAGATCTCGCTCATCATCTCCGCATCATCAAGGAACTCAAGCAGATGGCTGAAGGTACACTTCAAAATCAAATCCAACTTTACAGCACAATGTTTTGTTTGAGGTATTTGTTGGGGTGTTTGTTTGTTTGTTTGTTGGGGTGTTGGGTTGTTTGTTTGTTTGTTTGTTTGTTTGGTGTTTTTCGCTTGTTGTTTGTTTGTGGGGGGGGGGGTTTTGAGGGGGGGTTTGGCTGCTTCATTGGTTTGTTTCCACTCATGTAAATAGCATATAAAAACCAATATTTTTATAGAGATCATAATAAATTCATATTTAGTTTCTAAAAGTGTTGAAAGCGAATAATTTAAATAGCCAATTTATCCAATATCCATCATGTCATTGAACCACTTGACTTCGTAGAAACATTTAAATGCTTGACGTAGCTCAAAGCCAAAACCCAGGTTGCCCGTAAAGTTTTACCCTTACACCAATGTGTGATGAGCTCTGTATACTTGGTGCTTTCAGAACCCCGAAAACCCAAAGTATGATGTAAGAGTAATGCCAAAAACTGATATTCCTTATCCCTGGTGCAACTATTGCATCAGATTTTGTTCTTGTTCAAAAAACACTCGTTTCAAAATGTTCATTTACTGACTTATTGAGATAGTTGCAGAGCTGCCAACTCTCCGCAAAAAGTTCCCTGAAAATAAATAAATCTTTTCTTGTTCTGATGAACACATTTGACAATCTCCCTGATTATGGAAACCGGTTCCCTATTATGGTGAATGTAATTCTAAATATCTCCCTGATTGCTGTACAAAATCTCAGTGATTGCAAGATGCAAATGTTGGCAGCTCCGTAGTTGTAGAGCATAGCACTGATTATACTGCTACATTCTGAGCTTACAGGCTACGCTCTCTATTAAAGCACCATAAGCACATAATTCTGCGCCTTGAAATGTTGAATATGTCTGAGTTAAAATTTGAGTGCACTTTATTATTAACCAGTTTGCTTCAGAGGACGCAATAATGTTCAAAACTCTTATAAACTGGTATTTGAGTTTCTTTCTCGTTTGGCAGTGGTCATGTCAACAGGTCATGTGTTGTGAGACACTGTAGCGGATTGCTCGTACATAGGCAATTGTTTCACAGAGTCCCTGTGGTCATGCAAACAATGAACAGATTAACTCTTTGTGAATAATGCTTTTACGGAAGACTTCCTTTCATATTCCAGCCAAGATTTAGTAAAGACTGATTGATATTACACTGCATTGTCATGAGGCCTTTCACCTTTGACTGAAAATAGACCCTCATGGGTAACAGGAAAAGGATTTTTAATTTTGAAGCAAACTTGTTAAGGACAATAATTTCAAAGTCACGACAAAAAGCAAGCCAGGATGCACATTACAAAACAAATACACATTTCAAGGAGAAGTTGCAAATGAGATTGAGCAGAATTTTTGACTATGACAATTTATATATGACTTGTTTCCAGACGGGTTCAGGACTGAAGACCCACACTGTCATAAGTTACTGCTGTGTCTGCTCATGACAAGCTGTGACCTCTCCGATCAGACTAAGAACTGGCAGACGACCAAGAGAATAGCAGTGAGTAACCCCGGCCCCCCCCCCTCCCCACCAAAAAATTGAATGTGAGAAGGCTTTGGGCATAAATGAGGCCTTTCTCAGGCATCTGATAGCACACAGTTCTGTACAACACTTTCATTATTTTCTTGCAACTTTGATGACCCATTGAGCCTAAATTTACACAGGTTTGTTATTTTATGCATAATGTTGGGATACACCAAGTGAGGATACTGGTCTTTGACAATTACCAAAAGTGTACCTTGCCTTTAAATGTCTGTGGGCATTTTGACTTGGGGAAGGGAGAATTTTCCTTAACTTGGGAGCAATGGTTGGGAGACCTCACCATAGCTTGCTTCCACACGAAGACCATTCACTGCCAAAAATGGTATTCTTAAAATAAGAAACAAATTTTCATTTCAAGAAAAACATTCTTGTGTCACTCCCTGGGAAAAAGTTTTTATTAAGATTGTTGTGATTAATACAAGACAGGTTTTCTTGAGATGAGATGTTTTTTTATTTCAATTTTTGGTAGTGTAATAAAGTCATGTATCCTTCAAATTGTCTTTTCCCCCAATGTTAGGAGCTGATCTATAAAGAGTTCTTCACCCAAGGTGATCTTGAGAAGGCGATGGGTATGGAGACACCGGAGATGTACGACAGGGAGAAAGCCTGCATCCCTGAGTTGCAGATTAACTTCTTGAACCACATCGCTCTGCCCGTCTATCAGTGAGTCACGTTTATAGCTTATTATTTCCTCAATGCAATCAGGGCAAGATTTCTCAGTGCTGCCAAACACAGATAAGATTTGCTTTTGCCACTATCCAAATTGTGATGTTAATGACGCAGATTCCTTAGAAAAGTCATTGTTTAACCCATATCCACCTGATTGGTCACAGTACGTAAACACTGTTCTTGCTTAAGCCCATGCATGCGCGCTTATCACTGTATTACAATAAACATTCATCATTTACTGCCCTGCAAATAAACATATCCCAAAACTGTATACATCTAGAAATAGAACGTACGTAATTCTCTTTAACTTCCTACTTTTTTGTTGTTGCCATGTTTACTGTCTCATATCACTAGTAATCATGCATAAAGAAAGACACTAACTTCTTAATCATGATCTCCTGGTTCTCATGTAGTTAGGCGCTAACAGTGTTTGACGGGAAATCACGTAGTTAGGCAGATATGGGTTAATGAGTAAACCTTGTAGAGTTTATTAACTGTTTTGCAGCTTGATGAAATCTTGCCCTGGTTGCTGATGTTTGTCGGGTTTCAAAATGGTGATGGTGGTGGGTTGGGAGGGATCCGTTAAGAATGAATTTATACATATGTCCTGTGAATTCTTCAAAAGCAGTCAATTAATTGCGAACATACTTGTGAAATATTGAGAAGGGAAGAAATCTGGCTATGCTTGCCCCTTTAGGAGTTAGATGAAGCTTGGGGCGTCTTTGGGTTTAACTCTTGGCGTTTCAATTTCAATTTAGGCCATTGGGAAAAGTTCCACTTTTGCTAATAATGTTCATAGGGAGTAAAAAAAAGTCTTTGAAAAAAAATAAAAAAATTGAAAGGGTTTTTAGTAAAGTTGAAGCTTTGACTGATTTTTACTTTTCGTTTCACTTGGAATTGATCGTGCGAGTCTCGCGTGTATTCAAACAATTTTGGGACCTCTTTGGTCCCATGTACATTGCTTCAACGTGAAGGATTAACAGGTCCCAATATTTGAATATGTGTGAGACGCCTATTCGTTGTAGGATTTCTTCCACTCATAATAGTTCCTGCATAAATGATGAACGTGTACTAACCATGTGAACAGAAAAATGCTCACTAAAGTCTGGTAGCAAGTAGGGTAGTGAACAGGGCCTGATGTCATTGAGCTTCTTTGCAGAGTATTGCTGGAAAGAAGTGTATTTATTTATTAGGCAAAATAGAATCAGCTGTTGCTTACCAACCAAAAGGACCTGTGGTATAAATGCAAAAAATAGTTAATGGCCTGCTCTTTCAACCCTAGCAGAGTCTTTCTCAAAGAGGGTCCAAACATCGGGCCATTAACTATTTTTTGTATTTATTAGGCATTTAACAAAAAGTATAAACAAAGAGCCTGGGGATTTACCCAGCGGTGGAAACATCATAACCTTAGAGAACAGTGTCCTTCAAGGGCTCACAGGCAACCAATTGCAAATTTATAAAATATATATTATAGGCCGTGTCGGAATTAGCATTTGTGGCTCTGGCTGGATTGCCGAGTCATCACGCATTGTCATCCTTAGCAACACCCTTAGAAACAGTCGTAGCTGTAACCATAGCCGCCAATTCAGATAGAGCCATTAACCTCTGGGTTAAGATCCTGAGAAATGTGCTAAGCACAGTTTTTATCTGCTGAGCAAAAAAAAGCTGGGAACCAGTCACCAACATCACATGGTATTTTTGGCTGGTAACCTGGTTTTGATAAGCAAGATTTTTCTGTGCTAAGCATATTTGTTGTGCTTTGTGAAATTTGGCCCTCTCTTCCCACTATTATGGCAGTATAGATAGGTTGCAATATGACGTAAATCGGCCATCTTTACGGGCAATTTGGAACACACAGTCATGTGTTACGCGTGAGAACGGCGTGCAGCATGCGCACATTTCACAAAACTCATTGCATGATTGGTTAGTGAACGACGCAGCTACGTTAATAATTTGAGCGCTTGACGCGCCTGCGAGCCAAAATGCGATTTGCCCGTAAAGATGGCGTCTACTGGGAACTATCTATTAGAATTAGTGGCTGCAGCTACAGCTATGTCTGTTGCTAAGGGTGTGAAGGACATCCTATACTTCAATGCATGATGATGTGGCAAAGCCAAAGTCACCTTTTCAAACGTTGCCTATTTTGTCCTCAATAACTGAGTGTGTTAAGAAGCTCTTTGATACAGGGCCCTACATGTAACTACATGTTGCAAGCCATGGTCATCTGTAAGCCATTTCAGTGTGTGTTTATTTTCAGACCATGATCACTAACCCGTTTTCTGTTGTACATTTTCTCCATCATTTTGTCCTTTTTTTTCCAGTGGCTCATCACATGCACATCTGTTGGGGTTCCAATAGTGTATTTTTTGGCTGATTAATCTATTGCTCTTACTCCCTGTCTGTTTCTGTGAGCTGATTATGGTAGTAGGTGTTCTTCTAGAGGGGTTGGAATTCAGAGCAGTAATTAGTGAAGGTTTTGCTGTCGACTCAGAAAATTATTTATAAGAACAAAATGTGTACAATATAAAGAAGTTCTCAATTTCATACATGATTCCCTTTTCTTTTTTTTCTTTTTTTGGTAAACCTCAACTCGATCTTATCTTGATTTACATTTCACAGGTTTTTATTAAACAAATGTTATTATTGGTTCAGCAGAATAAGTTTAGATGCAAAAACTAATGTGTCAATGAAGTCTACTCGAACAATCACACTTTTTCCATCCGAACATTCACTTTCCATCTTCGTGTTGTAACATTCAAACTACATTTTCATCATTTGCATGTCGTCCAGAAATGTCAAAACTACTATAAACAAAAATAAAAATCCGTACAAACATACAAGTCTGTTGACCAAGTATGTTGGGGTTACAAGCTAGAACCGTTTCTTTACTTTTTTTTTGTCTGTGTATGCAGAATACTGGCCAAGATGTTCCCGGTCATTGGCCAGCTCGTCGACACGATGGAGACAAATAAGAAGAAGTGGGGTCTTCTAGCCGAGGAGACTAAGAAACGACAGAACAATCAACTCACATAATGCACCCTTTCTTAGATTCTTAGTTATGGCACGGGTAGATCCATTGTTAAGGGTTAGGGCAAGGGGGGAACGGTGGGAGGCTTGAGGTTTGCCAAATGTTATCTAACAATTGACGTCTATGATTGCATACTGCACGTATGAGTCGAATGGCTATAAATATTCCAGGCGTTGGATGCTAACCAGTAACCTTGTGATTGCAAGCCCAGTTTTTGTACCCACATGGCTGCTCTGATAGCTTTAAGATCCCAAATGATTCTTCATCAGTGATTGATCATACAAATGTTACTCTTCAACTATCTTGTTTTTCCACCCAAGAAACCCTAGCAGTCCAAAAAGACACTTTTTATCATAACTTATCACAGCGAGAGAAAAAAAAACGAGAAGTTCACAAAGCAATGAAGTTTTGTATGACACATGTGCTTCCTTGTCTTCAAATAGTTAAGACTATCTTTTAATAGAATCCAAGATGCTGTGGTTCTTACTAAACTGTCTTGGCCAATCCCAGTCTCATCCTGCCTTTAAAATGGATCTGTCCAGTAGATTTAAATTTAGAAAACCCTTGACACAAGTTGCTACCTTTAGTTACACTGATTTCTTTCAGAAGTTGTTGGGGGGAGCTATAATGTGTACCCACTTATGTCAAGTCTAGTAACCGTATACTGTGACTTAGATCACGATGGGGAATGGTTGCAACATCATAGGTACACAGCCTATTTAGGACAACAGCCTCAGTATGACTGGCATTAATTTATGTAAGGACTCCATTTTATTCTTCATGAGGGTCATTCAGTGTGACCAAAGGGGGTCGGTGTTAGTCCTCTGGCCTTGCCCATCATCAAAACTCCTTCAAATCAATTTTCTAGTCTTCCTTTTTAACCAAATCTTTTGTAAGAAAGGAAACGGACGAAGCATTGTCCCCCCCAAAAATATCAAGGAGCATTTGTTATATTGGTAAATAATTAGAATCAAAACCATAGCAATAAAACAATTTTGAGTTCAAAAGGCCAAAGGACTATCGCAGTGCATGCAAGGTTTTCACGAAACAACTTGTGAGCGGGTTATTTGTTTACTTTCTTAATTGTGTAATACACGCTATACTATATGTCTATAATTCCGCCCATGAAACATATTGTCTCTTTCCTGTTTGTTTGTGGTTGCTTCAGTTTTTTCAAACCAAAGAGTATTAACCATGTTGTTTGATTTTACCGAGTTTTACCGACTTTTGTTGCAGTAACCCCCTTGAAAATAACAGCTGTTTTAGTTTGAGTCAAACCTGGAGAGTGTTTTTTTCAGACAGAAAATAGTTGTTATGATTACTGTTGTTTTGTTGTTGTAGGAGTTTCAAAAGTTACTCTAAACCCAGTGAAATGGCAGCTACTAACCAACTAACTGACTAACTTCTCGTTTCTGTCTTTTTTTTATGTTTTTGTTGTGTTGCTGCCATTTCGTCGTCCAACGTGTCCGTCAACCAACGTTATACTGTCGTCCAATGCACGTACACCTGCACGTATGCACACAACCTTCCCGTGCCCCCATACAAACTCCCTCAACCTCCACCACCATTGTGTACTGTCAATGTTTCTGGCCACCGACAATGCAACCACAAAAAACAAAACAAAACGTCGTTGCCGATGCCCCTGCTCCCGCCAGGATTCTGTCGAAGGTGTTTCCGTCCGTCACGCAACTTGTGGACGCCGTGGAGGCTAACAAGACCATGTGGCTGCGTTTGAAACGCGAGAGCAGCTTGAGGAAACTCAGCAGCGCCAACTCGATTGACTTCTTCCAGATCCCATTCCGGAGTGAGAATGGCAGGGTGGAGTTTGGAGAGGGGGTGTCTGAGGAGACAGAGGAGGAGCTGGCAGGAGAGGTGGAGTCAGGGAAGGGATCCAAGGGGGGTACCGTGGTGGACGAAAACACTGAGAGGAATAACAATACAGCCACGTCATCGTGACGAATTGGTTCTGAACAGTTAACGTCAGGAATTGCAAACCAGTGAGATGTATGGGGAAGAGGTTGTAGTCTGTGTACAATTACTGTCACGGGGATGAGCATTTTTAAACCTATTGAATCAACCAATCCCACTGAACACCTCTTGCATGAAATCACATGAACCACCCTGGTTGCAAGTCTGTGCATGATGGGATTCGTGGGCATTGCATCTTGGAAGAATGTAAATTTGGTATCGTGAAAAGATGATGGCATGGTGTGTAGACTAGAGTGTTTAGAAGTGATCAGGGGGTAGAAGGTATGTGGAGCTCTACAGAATCTGCTATCTGAACAAAGAGCCAGGAAGATGTACCCATAACAAATGATGATGGTACCCTGACTTCTCAAGTGTATAAAGATGCATTTATACCAGTCCAAAATGTATTACTTAAAGCATATTAACTCTTCTTTAGAAATCTTGAGTTTTTAATTATCGTTTCAAACGTATATGCAGTAATGCAGGATTAATGACTCTTTTGAGTAAAACTTCGATATTGAAGGATTTAAACCTGCATAGCTTATGTATATTTAATTTACCCGTACTGTTTTAATAATTTCTATTTTTGTAGGGACTTGTAGTCTTTAGTCATACGAAGAATTGACATCAAATCTTTTAAGAAAGTACTAACTTGAACTTTATGGAACTTGCAATATGTAAACTATTTTTTAACAGTGTTTACTGAGGAATGACTGTGGCATTGTGTGGATTTTGTTGTTGTTGCATTCAGTTTGTTTCATCCTCATATAATAGGTTGTAAAGGTCGGAATTCTTCAAACAAGGAAGATACTTTTCTTCTTTGTTTGCGGAGACATGGATTTATCAGGTGTTGCATTTGTAACAAACAATGGCGTCAACTTCTTTTTGTATTTTGCTCAACTTTGTGACACGTAGTACTTAATAATAAAAAAAGAAAACACTGTATTAAGTTTGACTATCTATGAAGAGTGACCAGGTACGATTTACTTATGTAACATAAATGTAAATATATGTAAAACTAGCAGTCGCATAAATGGTTAGACAACAAAAGACTAATATTTCCATAAAGAAACTGTGCCATTGGGACTAAAAGAGATGAGGATTAGTGAGGACAGGATTAATGAGATGATCCCTAAGATCAAGACTTAATCTGCGTGATCATAGAGCTGTGTAGGTGGTTTTTGTATAGTATTGCAAATTTATTAAGGAAATTTGAAGTAATGATTAAGACAACAGTAAGTTTTTTCCTAGTTTTTGAAGTAGTGTGTTACCCAGTACTGTGTTCGATACACTCCAACAAAACATTACCTCGTCTTAGATATGTTTAAGATGGTTAATAACAAAGTGATAATTATACTATGAGAGTCCATTCTGAATGTACTTCTAAGTCAATGTATTCCATTGGACAGATTTCAGTAAGATACCCACTGGAATTTCTTATGTACTGACAAATAATTTAGGGGCCAAAACAAAAACTAAACAAAAAACGGGATAAATTGGTTCGGACTGGTCTCCAACAAGTCCTTGCATAACAAAAATTAAAATAAGACAAAACCCCCAACTTATTCAGCATTATAGTTCTATTGGACTAGTTCCCAACTAACTTTTAATCAGAATAGGACTTATAAGAAAGTCGGGGGATCTAAACTGGCTCAAAAAATCTTAAATCGATACCCAAATATGCAGAACGAAAACACGAGTGAATTTTCACAATTTTGAGGAGGTGCTTTACACCACAGAGCAACCCCACGTAGGGTGTGTGCCCCGCGCATGAAGTAAGAGGTGCAGATTCTGAAATAGTAGAATGTTTGTAACTTCCTATGCAACCAAAGGAATATGTGACAATAACTTCAATGGTAATATTTTGTGCTGTTTATAGTTTTATTATATCGAGCAAAATTTGGTAAATGAGAGTTTGGGAAAGTTCTTGTATCATTGGTTTCCACCTTTTTCAATCGTTATGGACTACAATTAAAAACAACAATTGTCATTATCAGTTAAACAGTTGATTTTGCTTTTAATATTATTGCTACCAAAAGGTGTTTAAAGATGCTGGAATTTACAATAGACCTTTACTATGAAGTATGTAAACTGCACATCATGCGTGCGCACTAACTCAACTGATTGGCAAAATCTGGGAACATCACGCCTTTTTGTATGGGGCTGATGGTGGCGTGACACATACACATTTGTGCGTCTGCCTAGTGCACAACTCTATGGTGTTTGCCCACACCAGTAGTGTCTGTACTCATGCGTGAATGTAATTAGCATATTTCATGTGATTGACAAATTGAAAGATGAAAACAGATGTTGTCTCGTACCAAGTTGAAATCAAGTTATCTTTCAGGCAAAATAACCCAATTATTTTGTTTCCAATATCGTACCTTTCTGATTATGTGCACTTTGGTCACTTGCTTGTTACCAGGTGCAATTGATTAAATCACTTTGAAGTGATTTCTAATTCAATTCACCAGCTGGGGTCATTGTAGTGAGAGAGAGAGAGAGTGAGTCATATCACTTAACCCTACAGTTAACTTCTTAGGGTGTTTTAGGCCAAGAAGGATTTCCTTCCTCACGCAAAAGGTTGGACTCTGATTGTGGTGTTATGCCTGATTATGTAAAGCATGATTAGTTACTAGTGCAGTCCTCAGTCCAACAGAATCAAACAAAACATGTTGGATGTTGATGGGTTGGGGATGGTTAGGGTTAAGGGTACAAACGGTCACTGCTTTCTGTGACGTTATTATTGTATAACGGCACTGGAACATGATGAGTACATTTGGACACCTCTCTTCATCTATACACAGCTCGCTTTCATCCTAACAAGGTACAGTGTATCGAGACACAGAAAACCAGAACAAGTAGTTTCCATACTTTACGTTGTTGTTTACTTTCTAAAACGTCCAACTCGCTGTGGATGTTTCCACCGCACCGTGAAAGAAATCGTTTGTTCTAAAATGTAAAAAAAAATAAAAAAATGAAATAACTGCACCTTGTAAATAATGGTTAAAACTTTAATTTGTAAGTTTAAAACAAAAATGTGATCAGATATTTAAGAGAAGTGTCAGTGGTGTTAAGACTTTATAAGGGTTAATGAAATAGTTGTGAATGTAGAACTAATTATAGTTAATGATACAACAGGAACGAAAAATAGTACATTATTTTTACTTTTTTGCAATTATAGAAATTAAAGTCATATAATTCAGCAACCAGGGGCCAATTTAATAGGACGACTAAACACACAAATTTGCTAAGCACAAGCGGGTAACCAGCCGAAGTACATGGCTGTGTATAATGTTCTAGACTCGTTCCCTGCCTTGACGTGCTTAGCTGATATGACTGTATGAATTCAGGCAGCTTTATGAAAGTTCGGTCCGGGGAGGTAGAATTATTATTTTGCCATAGTATTGAAACATTTTTGTGCAAAGTCTTACTGTACTAGGAGCCCAAAGGGTCTACTGGTGCATGTGTGAGTGAAAAGTTGTCAAATGGATGGAGTTTGTGTAAGAGATCTAAACAAGGTTTTGAAAAGGAGATCTTATTGGCTTTGAAGTTCTTATAGACCCCTTACACTGGCCGCCATTGCTGATGAAACGTGCTCGCGTGAATAGCTATCATTGGCTGAGAGTCATGCGCAGCGCGTGCATGTTTCCACCGTTTGTTATCAAAGCCATGAGTGCAAGGGGTCTTTTAGATGGAGGCAGTTTAAGGGGTGGGTCATCTCATAGAGGTAGATGGGGAAGAAAATTTATCAGAATTCCGAAAACACATGGGGAATAACAACCCAAGGGCCTAAACTAGAACACTCGGTGAATGTATGATACCATTTTTAAATTTCATAGGGTTTATATTGTATGAGACTGGTACCACGCTTAAATTTAGCTAACAGATATATGCACTCATATTTTGCTCCAGTTGGGGATATGGAGAGGGTGGTACAAATGTACACAGTTGGGGATTTCGAGCTGAATAAGTTTACACTTACAGATGCAAATCTATTGTCTAAATGAGGGAAATTATGAAGTTATATTAATATAAATATGTAGATAGCATGAATAAACAGTGGCGAACCAGACTTGGAGATGCATTTCATATCTGTCGTCGCACTTTGTTGTCAAGTTTAAAAACTGATCATTTTAAAAGTAGCTGAAGCTTGCAGAAAATTGTGATTCAGATGTTTCAATAATTTGTTGCCCAAAAATAGTTTTTACGCTATTTCACTGTTTCTTATGGCAATAACAAAACATTTTTGTAATGATAGTTTGGAGTTGTTGGTCACATCGTTTTATTGACCATCAGTGTTTAAATTATTGTAAGTACGATTGATAAAAGTTTAATTAATATCACTGGGTTCAAACAGTCAGTATTGAACGTCTGTCAGTTGTTGCTTCTCCTATATTTTACAATGTTACCTCGTCGATTTGAGTCTGGCGATCTGGGACCATTTTATGTCTCTGCTTACCGTAAGTAAAGAATCGGCGTTTACGGAAGCAGGGAATTATGCACTTACGTCAGGCCTATTTCACGGGTTAGCAGGGAATTTTTGCTTTTGCGCGTGCGTAGTCCACGTTACTAGGCATTTCTATACAGCTAGCACAGAAATTTGGCGCTTGCACAGTAAGCAGAGATTGGTGATCGTAAGCGTATAATTTGGTGGTAAGCAGAGCCATGAAATTGGGCCCTGCTCACCAAGATGGAGCCCATAGGGTGCAGGTTGGACCCATTTTCATTCACTGTCATGACAGCGTGTTAACAAGATACGTGAAGCACCAATGTTTATAAAGTTTTATGGCATTTCTCCTTGGCCAAACAGTCAATGTACCAAACCTCAGAGATCGTGGCCAAACAGTCAAATGAACCAAACCTCAGAGATTGTGGCCCGAAAGGTGCTAAGCACTGAATGATATTGCTTAGCAAAAACAGGTTGCCAGTCAAAATGTTGTGTAAATGCTGTGACTGGTTCCCTGTCAGTTTTGCTTAGCACATGAGTTTGCTCAGCAATATTTTCTGCTTTATGGGACCGGCTGCAGGCCTTTTTGTTGAGTTAATGTGGGAAAGGTGGCATCGACAAATGAGGTGAACATACATTAGGTGATTGTTTTAAGCTTATTCTTGATCTAATGTGTTCCCTGACCCTTGTAGTTAAAGCAAAACAAAAATGGATACCATGTTTAGCTGGTACTTTGATTATACAGCACAAATTGGTTTGATCAAATACAAGGTATTGTTACAGTCTTTGGACAAACGTTTTTGTGTTTTTCAATGTCAAACATTTTGAAGCAGAAGTTTTGGAGAGTTAAAAAGATAACTTGAAATCAATATTTAAAATAGATTTTGAAATTTGATACAAATATATCAAAACTGCATCGTTACCGTGTTATATTTGTACTGTACACTTGCTATGCTGAAGATTGAATTATGTGGTCAGTATAAATTTTCATTTGAAAATTTAAATAGTGGCTGGTTTTGATGATTTTTCATTGTTTGTTTTTGTTTTATTTTTTAAACGACTGAACTTCAAACATAAAACTAACAAGAGTTTCGTGAATGCTTTATTTTTTCTGTACAAGTGTACAACCTGTTTGGGTTTATTTTCAAAACAAGCATTGTTGTGAATGTTACTTTGGTGGGTTTAATAGCATTTCATCCATTTTTATTTTGTACAAATGTAAGTTTATACTAACTACTATTAACTCAACCCTCGTACAACGTTTTTGTCACCTTTTCATAATTTCTTTGCTTGTCGCTTTTAACATTTTGTATATTCTCCCGCCCTTTTTTTTTTTTTTTTTATCAAATAATAAACCACAAGGGAAACTGACTGGGTAAATTTTAAATGATTTTGGGTTGAACAAGGAAAAATTGACTAGAGCGGGATTTAAACCAACGACCTCCGGATTGACGTGCCGGCACTCTACCAACTGAGCTATCTAGCCCTATGATGGCAGTCTCCTGACTGCCGCTTCCCAGGTTGTATCGTATACTTGGGTGTGATCCTTGGCTACACGGCAGTTTACTGTTGAATGGCTTCTGACTGGCACCCACCGAACAAGGATATTGACAAAATAGGGAGACCGCCATCATAGGGCTAGATAGCTCAGTTGGTAGAGCGCCGGCACGTCAATCCGGAGGTCGTTGGTTCAAATCCCGCTCTAGTCAATTTTTCCTTGTTCAACCCAAAAAAAAATTTTTTAAACTGTTTTAGTTACTCAACTAGTTTATTAATCCACTTGAAAAATAAAATATTCAATAAATTATCAAATATATATATTATTTCTTTGTAAATAAGCAACTATATGTGGAACAGATTTCAGTTGCTCACAAAGTATAGAACTTATTTGTCACTCATTTTGTGTGTGTGTGTGTATTTCTTAGCGGGTCAGATTAATAAAACAAATTATCACTCATAATTTTTCTTTTTTTAATATTAGCAATATTGATTTAACAGTATGATTACTGTCTTGTGTTAAGATTGATATTTGAATGAGTTTATGTATTTATTTTATTGTAAATTATTGTCAATATGCCACTGAGTTTATCATCTGTGACTGCAACCATACCTTGTCAAAATCTACCTTGGAAAGACGCAGGTGTTTCAGGTGTTAAAGAACAAAAGAAAAGAAATTATGTTTGTGTTCTCTGTTTTCATTACACCATCAAAATCCATTTTAGATTGTCTTTTTTTATTGGGATATTTTCCCTTCACTGACGAAGGTATGAATAATGAAACGTTATTATACTAACAAACAAAAGAAACAACCCACCTTTTTCGAAATCATTACAAGCATTTCACTATCAAGGATTAGTCATCTTTTGATAAGCCTTGATGTTTTTTGTCCTTACAAAATGAAGAACAGTACAAATAGGAGTTGTTTTTTCATTATTTAGAGTAATAATCAAAACCAATGGAATTTTCACTTAAACAACAATACTTTGAGAGCCATTCTGCGGTTAATAGTTCAATTCTAGGTGGTGGTGTTCCTACTAGATCTAAAACTGACATTCCTTCATCATCTTCTCTAGGTATCTTCAGGCCTACATGTTTCCTTGGTTTCACTTACCAGAAATATATAGTAATAATAATTGTGATGTACATGTATTTTGAAAACTACAGCCTAGGAGTTGTTGGTGAGTTTTTTGTTTAGGCTGACCTCTTGTAAAGATTTTGGCGTCTACCTTGGGCACCCTTGACAATTACTTGTTCTTATATACAAGCATCTTGATTTATACTGTATTTAAATGCGTCTGGTTTTAACAACCCTAAGTTGTACTCCACGTGGGGGTAAAGTTGTGAAGGTAATATTGCCAGACACTTTATTGCAGGATTCTCATCTTGAAGACCATTCAGAGAACTGGATCTAGAATTTATTAGCTTCTTTATATTTTTGTTCCATCAAGCAACTGATTTTAACACAAATTAATTTCAAAAGACTTGTATATGGTTGAGAGCTTGATGACGATTCATTTTAATAATTCAACTCTGCCAAAAGATATATTCTTTACTATTCTGTTTCTGTTGATGGATACTATAATATACCAGGACTAAATCTGATTATTAATTAAGATATTATGACGAGTTTTTGTTAGTCACTAATGTACAAATTCTATTCATAGTACTATTTGTAAATCTTAGCTTTATTTCGACTTCCCTATTGTACAGAGTTGTTACTTGGTGTTTTAGTATTCACTTGTTAATATGAAGGAATACTATTACTAGAGATATTACTGTTCAGATTTTTATTAGACTAATTGGCTGTTTTGGGCGTTATTTATTCGAATATTAATAAAGTCAATTGTTGAGAATAAACCAGAGAAAGTTCCTACATTTGTTAGTTATTTTTCTGAACATTTCGTAAAAGTCTATATATCAGGAACAAAGTTTATTTATTTATTATCATTGAAAACAAAAGGGTATAAATCTCTCACACTTTAATTGTTTCCGTCTCTGCATTTAAAATGAAAAAAGAATAAGCATACAAACCCTGGGTTTTCAATGGACATTTTAGGGCTTTTCTAAATGAACAGCCATTGTGGGGGGGGGGGGAAATGAAAATGCACAGACTTGTGTATATGAGTCTGTAATAAGACTTTTTAACACAGTACACAACAGCTTAAACTATCATTCTCCAGGTTTGAGAAAATAGAATTAGCTGTTGCAAACTGCTATACCAACCAAAACGACCTGTGGTATAAATGCAAAAATTAGTGGCCTGACATTTTGACCCTAGCAGAGTCATTCTGGAAGGCTAAATGACAATACAACACACACCACATACGCAGGGATTATGGAGACAAAGGGGGGGGAGGTATGGAGGGAAGGGGCTGGCTTGACCACAAGAAGTTGGAAACAAAGGACAAAATGGAAGGTTCGAAGAGAGAGAAAAAGTAAATAATTAGTAAATAAGGCAGACTAAAAATGTGGATATCTGTGGGGGAAAAGGAGAAGGCAAAGACAAAAGGTTAATTCATTCTCCATGTTAATTGTTTGTAGACTTTTAATGAAACATTTTTATGCATGGTGGTATCCCATTCTGAGGGGGGGGGGGTGGGGTTCTCCCGCATATCCTGCTTCCCCACCCCCACCCTTTTTTCTGGTTACGCCACTAAGGAGCAAACAATGGTAAGGAATAGGTCTTCCCGCAAATGTTTTATTTTGCTTTCTCTGTACCATGGATCTTCTCAGGAGAATTACTGGGCAGGCTGCATGGTGATCAATTTACCCTTAGAACATACACATATTCTGCTCATAAAAATACAACACTTACAACTCGACTATCTCCCCCCCCCCCCAAACCCTCCTGGGCCCGCCCCAATTTTCCTCCTTTGTTACACTTATCGTTGGTGGCGCACTAGCTCGATGATGGAGAGAATTTCTCATCATTATCCAGTAGTAGACAACAAAGGATTTCTCACATGATTGAACATTATCAAATAATTTAAAATTATAAGGAGAGTGAGATCAGACATTTTTAACACAAAACCTATGTAATTATTTTATAACGTACTTTCTTTAGAATTTAAAAAAACAATTTCTTTGCCAGGGTTGGGTTCGGGAATGGGATCATTGCCAAAACATACCTAGCCACTGGGAACACACGGCGCTTGTTTAGGACACGCCCTCCTAACGCTAATTGGTAGATTCTAATCACGTGATTATATTGGATTCTTTGATTGGCCGGAGAGGGCGGCAGCGGGCAACTCAAATCGAATGAATGGCTAACATCAGGTGTTCCATTCCACGCACACAAAGATGCACAGAAAGTCAACAAAAGGCTTCCTTTTTATTTAGCTTATACTCCCGTATTAGCCATGCAAAATGTTTCAGATTCTGCATCATGCTTGAGTAACTAAGCAAGATTTCTCTACAATTTACATTCCATGCTTTAGTGATATTATAGTCTAAACTAACATCACGTTCAGTCAGTGCTCCGGTAACGACAGAGTCAACTTCGTTGTATTATAGTATTACATTTTGTGTCGTGTAACGTTAAGAAAAAAAGTCAACGTGCAAACATATACATCATGTCATTCGGCTTCAATCCCACCATTTTCGACGAAGAAAACTCCACGAATGCTCAAAATGCTGGTCTTCAGACAAGAAAGATGAAGAGAGAAGATGCCGGACGTGGAAATGGTCCCCAAGCCTGTAAAAGAGCCGCCCTGGGAACGCTCAGCACAAATGTGACGAGAAAACAGCCATCCCGCGCTGCAAAACAGGTCAGAAAATATATATTTTCGTCTTTAAATTTCTCATTTTCAACCCTTTTTCGACCACTTCCCAATCACGGGCTATTTATCCTGATAATGTGACGGATAAAACTGTATTTGTTTGCAGGCTGTGTCAAGTGATGGCATCTACAATTGTCGGGATGAAAATTCTTTTGCCCGTGCTCAGGCGGGAAAGTCAACGGGAGGGACGTGGGGCGGTTTCGGGATGCCGCCGGCGATGGCCGAGCCCAGCTTCAGTATCCACGTCGACTCGGAGCCTGCACCGTGCCAGTCAAAAATTTATAATGAAAGTGCCTCATCTGAACCGCCTCTTAGTCATCTAGTTACCTCGTTGCCAGTGGAAAGAAGACCTCTAGGATGTGTTTTCACGAGTCTAAACGAAAGTGGTAAAAATTAAATTATTTTGTTTGTTAACTCTTCGTTGGGGGTGGGTGGGGCATGCCAGAAAAAAATTGGGGTGGGAACATCAATGGCGACTGAAGTTTTCTTGACTGTTTTGTCTACATGATGTTTGAATAATACATCCTCATGCAAGTTTTTTTCTTAAAATTTCGAGAAGTCTTATATATTAATCATGTTAATGTGTATGAACTTAAAAAATTGTTTTAGGGCCAAAAAGGCCCTGGCCTAGTTCAAAATCAGTATTTATTTTCAAGATTTGTTCCTCTTCTTAACTCATAAAAAGTTTGATTAACCCAGCTGAAATTCACTTTTTACATATATTTTCAGCCTCCCCTATGGTCCTAGATACATCGATACAGGAGGAAGAGAGCATAGCGTCAGCAGCAACTGAAGACTTTGACAACTCAAGTGATATTTTTGGCGTGAAAGAGTATGCTGAAGACATATACGAATACCTCAGAGAGGCCGAGGTAAGGAATATTTCAAATCACATGGCTTGTTCTAGATGGGGAAAAGCTGCTAAACAGTACTATCAATTTATCATATTCAAGATGATTTTGAACCATAATCTGTGAAAAAGTGGTGGTTTAATTCAAATGTCTTTGAATGAAGACCCTAGATTAACTAAACCTAACTTGTTTTTAATTTTTTAATTATATGTACCAAGCAAACAGACCCTTGTTAAAGATGGAAATTCTTAACGACAGTTGTTATTTGAAATTTATTTGATTGGTGGGTCACGTGTCATTCTCTATTTCGCCATGTGACATTTCTTTTTGTTATCGAACAACATAATGCGCCGTAAGCGCTTACGCATATCCCTTTGTTGGTGCTCACTGAACAGGGTGTATATAAACCCTGTTCTGAGCACAGTTCCTCCTTCTCGATTGAGTAATTACACCTTGTTCCCCTTATTGTGCAGGTGTTTTTGCCCAAGGGAATCCAACTTGTTAACCAAACAATGCATCTTCGTGCTATTTATTTGTTTGCTTGTTTATTTATTTACCATGAGGTAGATTTAGAAAAGAAATACATTTTCTGACGTAGGAACATAGGAAGAAAGTATACTGCAGTGCCACGATGCTCCTAAATTTTATACTGGAGTCCAATATTGATAGTTAGGAGACGCTTTGCAGGTCTTAATACAAAATATCCCCCCCCCCCTTCCCATTCCTTATAAATCTACCTTGACAAAGACATGTATTTGGTTAACCTGTAATTTACCAATGTTATGGAGCTAGTTTATTGCTCAATGGCTGTACTGTCTTTATATTGTTGAATTTCCATATTGTTGTACCATTCCTTCAGCCATTCAAGAGAAGCTGTAGCTTTTGTGACCTCATGATGCATAATTCATTATCTTTGTGTAATTCCTGCATACCCTTACTTAGTGACTCAAGCCAGCTGCCAAGGCACTCAAGCCAGCCACACAAACACATAAAGCATTATCTATTGAATAGCCTTTAGGCTTTGTATACTGTGATGGTGAAGAGTTGAGGTTTCAACAACTAGAACCCATACTGTTTCTAGAAAAAGTGATGGTAGGTTTAGTCACATTGAAAGGTGTATTACAATCTTTAAGAAACAAAAGCTTCAGTGGGAAATTCTAAACTTACTGTTGATGAACCCGGGGTTGACTCAAATCGACATGACTCTTTTTACAACTAGTTGTCGACCAAATTGTTTATAACCTAGGTACATAAAGCTTCCGTAGCAGAGTTTGCCCTTAACTTTTTCAGTGACTGGCCAGCAGGACCAGTTAGCTTTTCATTTCACTGGTCCATCAACTTTTGCACAAATTGTCCATAATTCTTATTAGATATGGATGCTTTTCAACACCAGCTTGGAGTGTATTTTGATGGGTCCTTGGGTGTTTCACTGGCATTTGGCCAGCGGACCACCGTTAAGGGAGAACGATGATGCTTGTCAATTCTGCAGGCCTGGTATACATGGAGGCAACAAAGGCCACGGCTTGTGTTGCCCCTGGTCTTGACGTTGGTGCCCCTTCAAAAGTTTCCCATTGTCAAATAAGATTTTCCAATGGAAGTACTCTTTGTGAAATGAAAATGGCCTTGCCCTCTCAAAGATGAAATTCTAGGTCTGGTCTTGTCCATGGCATCCCCAACTCAATCAAATGCTTACCGGGGCTTGCCTCCATAACTTTTATTAAACATCAATATGTGACATGAAATGTTGAAAACAAAAAACATTACCCTCAAAGCTAACAATTATCATCAAATTTAAAAGCATTTCAAATGATTTGTATCCTTTTGAACATTTTTGTAACAATTTTCCCCTGATATTTGGATTGCAGCTGAGGAACAGGCCCAAGCCAGGCTACATGCGCAAGCAGCCGGACATCACATCAGGCATGAGATGCATTCTTATTGACTGGCTGATAGAGGTAGGGGAGGAGTACAGACTACACAACGAGACGCTGTACCTAGCCGTTTCCTACATCGACAGGTTTCTATCCCAGATGAGCGTGCTGAGATCAAAACTTCAGCTGGTGGGAGCTGCTAGCATGTTTCTGGCTGCGTAAGTTCTTTTCGTAAACTATCTTACATAAATTAAATCAAGTTGTGCAGTGTGTTCCTTCATTATGTCTTAACAATCGAGGGGTGAAAACTTGCATGTCGAGGACAACGGTCTGCCCAGGATTTGTTTAGTGCCGGAAATTTTTGTTTTCCTAGTATGGTCAAGTCAATTTCCTTTCGATCGTGCACGGAGTGGTTACGCACGTGCGCCCTGCCTGCAGCTGTGCCTTGAATGTAGGCCCTCAGTGCGCGCACGCCTTTACCGCCATGGGAAAACAATTTACAGCATCTATAGCATGGTGCTTACTCTGCAGTTCATTTCCGTTGTATTAAACGCTATAGAATAGGGTACGCACCGTGATGAAACTGGGGTCATGTTTTTCCAAGCGTAAAGCTATAATCAGCGTGACTGGAAACCATTGCGAAATCAATGCGGATTTCGTCGTGCGTTGGATATAATGTACATCGTACAGGCGGGATTGATGCTTGATCCTGATCAGACTCAAACCAAAGAAGTAGGCTACTCGAAACTTTCGATAAAACTTTTTACTGGTAAATTTGTTTTACACGTTGTTCAAAATATTTTGAAGGAAATGGGGGGTGGGAAATGTGTGGTGGTCGGAAAACGAAAAAATTCTGCCAGTGGTGGTCGGGTAATCATGAGTGCCGGTCAGTTTTTCCGGCACCGACCACCGTGGGCAGAACCCTGCACATGACTGCAAAAAAGAGGAAAATCCAAAATTGTTCCTGGCATTAAAAAAGGTCTGCCATACAGCTGTCAAAAAAAATTGCATCTACAGACATCATTTGACATGAAATGGTTCTTTAGTTTAATAACAATTCTTTGCTTTTGTGCGTGCATACTCTTCTTGTTGCTTTGCATTCTTTGCCTACAAGTGTTGATATTTGGTTTTCTTTTCCTTTTTCTTTCCTGTAGTAAATTTGAAGAAATCTATCCACCTGAAGTCAATGAGTTCGTCTACATCACCGATGACACATACACCGTGAAGCAAGTCCTCCGTATGGAGCACCTCATTCTGAAGGTGTTATCATTTGATGTTGCTGTGCCAACTGCCAATGTTTTCATTTCGCGGTACTTGCAGGCCGCCAAAGCCGACTCAAGAACGGAACATCTATCAAGGGTATCTTACTTAAATATGAATGCCCTAAAATTAAAGAAGCTCTGTGATTTTCCCTGTAGCCAATTTCATTGGGCTGCTTAGGCAGAAAAATGTGCCTACACATTTTGGCCAAGTCTGCACAAGGGCGACTTGTTGGCAAGAGGTCGTTTTGCCTGGTACCCTGCACATGTTTTTGAGCAGGAGTACCAGGTAATAATGGCTGCTTCGGTACTCAACATCCTCGTGAACTTGGGCTTTTCTGCTGAGCAAAAATAAAAAAGAATACCAATTGGCAATCACAAATATAAAATGTGACATGGTGTTTTGGCTTGTAACCTTATTCTTGTAAGCATTTTGTTTTCTGAAAGTTTAGATGGTAATTAATTTATGAAGTATTTATACCAATCTATAATAATAGCCAGGTGCTCTTTAAGTTGCCTTGCTTCATTTGGATTTTCAACATTTTAATTGTCAATAGTTTTTGGCTGAGTTGACGTTGCAAGACCACGAATTCATCAAGTATATTCCTTCAACCATTGCTGCAGCTGCCGTATTTCTTGCTAACTTCACTCTCTCTGGACAAAGTTGGGTAAGTAAAATAAACTTGGATACATATTTTAACCGCACCGAGCATAGAAATCGGCCTTTCAGGGCTTGATTTGGGGGGAAAATCCAGACCACAGGGCATGTTGCTCACAATTTTTACTGGGCCAGAACTGTTTTAACAAGACCAGAATCAAAATGATAAGAAAAAATTCCTGACACATATTGAAACGTTTTCACTTGTACACGCACTGATACAGAAGATTTATCTCATTTGTCTTTATGGGTATTACTTGTTATGTATAATTCATTACTCAATAGAATTGAAAGGTAGTTTATCGACTCAAAATCAACATTTGAACAAAATTTGGGTGTTACCGAGGTACAACAGGTGGCTGTGTTATTATTCAATTGAAAAACACAAGACCACCGGACTTGTCCGTTCCTGATTTCACAGGCCCGATGCTAAAACTTCTGGCCTTGGGCCTGTAATCCAGTGTAAAATTCAAGCCCCTGTCTTTCTTGGGCTGCTTCTGAATGTACTAGTGGCTGTAGCTTGGTCACTGTGCAATGATGTATTGAAGCATAGGCTTTCCTTAGCAACACTTTTAGCAACAGCCGTAGCCATAGCTATAATTCTGATGCAGCCTGTCTCTTATTAACTCTTTATTCAATTGGGCGTTACCAGATATAACATGTCTTATTTAGGAAGGCGCCTTTAAAAAAGTTTAAAGGATTTCTTGATTGTAATACCTGTGAACAACTGTTGATATGATTGATATAGCTAGATGTCAAAATAGTCAAAATTTGTAATTAAACAAATAAAAATAACTTGGATCTAAATTTAAAATGGGGTGTCCGAAATACAAACCTCTATGTAAAGCGCAACGTTCTCCTGATGTCCACGTTTTCAAATTAGCTTCTCAAAATAGGCTTGTTTCTGTTCATTTAGAAAATTAAAAGTTCCAATTGATCCATGTTCTTCCATTTCGCCTCTAAACACCGTTTTCTACCTGTATTCCTGGTTTAGACAACACAGCTACAGAAAGGATCCGGGTATAGTCTAGAAGACATCATGCCATGTGCACGCGATCTTCTCAAGAGCTTCACAGACGCACCCAGCCAAAACCAACAGGCTGTCAGAGACAAGTACAAGTCCCAAAGGTATGGAAAAGAACCAAGTTTACTCCTAGTGTACTTGTGACAGTACAGGCCTGCAGCCGATCTTTAAAAAATTTATGCAACTGTGAAAGTCACTGGGGCAACATTTATTGCGTAAGTTGTACATCATCAACACAAGAAATCTTACACAATTGGACTAACGCAGTTGCGTACAGTTTGGTGAAATCAGCTGCTGATGCCCCTGGTCATTGCCAATCAACCAATCACTCTTGTACAGTACGCCGTAATTTGTGGCTAGCAGTGATATGAAATTAGGCCATGTTTTCAATCTGAAACTAAAACCTATCAAGTTACCCTTTACTTTATTTTATTTTTTATTTTTTTTTTCAGATATAACAGTGTGTCATTGATAGCTGCACCTACAACACTGCCATCGTGGTGACGAGGCCCTTAGCCAATGACAGCGAATCTTTTATCTTCACTGCTGGTGTTGCCATAGAGACAATGAGCAATCGAAAAACAATCAACGTTATGTGAAATTATATTCATTCTTGGGCCCCGTCCCATGATGGCCCCTAACAATGTACAAAAATACTGAACGGCTCCAACGTTGTGCTTGGAATGCTCAGGAAAGTAATTATACTTATGTCGGGGCCATCCCAAATTTCCTGAGACATCTGTTTTTCTCTCACAGCTCATTTGGGATGTATTTTTAAAACGTTGTACAGGTTCACATTATGGAACTCTTTATGGGTTTTTTTATAAGGAAACTTTTTTAAAACCATTTGGCGAAGTTTTTAAATCAATTCTCACCAAGTGCAATTGATTGTCTGTCGAGTATTGTGTTGCCAGTGGTTACAACTGACACTTATCTTGGTTTTACAAAAACCAGACAGAATTACTTGAAGCGTTGATTGTAACCACAATAAGGCAGCCCTGTTGTAAATAGCCTTTAAGCAGCTACTCCCATCATGCTTTGCTTTTCAGAGAAAATAAATTTTACCGTTTGTAGCACCGAGAAGAAATTTTTAAAAGGGTTTATCAACCATGTCGAAAAGTTTTAATGGGTAACTAGGGGGGTGGCTTTTTACTTGCACCTTTGTAAGTTTGACAAAGTAGTATGTACGAAAATCAAATGTTTTTAACCAATTGAAGGGACGAGATAATGGCAGAGGGATTTTTTAAAATTAACAAGTTGTTCAGTCAGAGCAGATACAAACGAAAAAGCCTTGGAAACTTTTTTTTTCTTCAAATTACATTGTGGTGTTGTGGGGAGGTGATCGTTTGCAGACTCATTTGGACTACCACGCATACTGCCCACAGTGTACGCAGCATTCGTGGGCAGTATGCGTCAGTGGGAAAGTCATTGTTACCTTTACAAATATTCAGTGTTCTCAACCAGAATGTTCCACCATTGTGAAGGTTTCTGACAGGTTATTTTTTAGAAGTCCAAAGTTTCACATATCTATCCATGTGAATTCCTTTTTGTTTCTATCTGCTCTTACCCAACAATCTTTAAATTACCTCTATTACAGCCAGTGAAATGCCAAATAATAATTTTATTTCGGTTTATTTATTTCAAATAGTGTAAAAACCCTGGTTTCCTGTGTCAAGTTTGTATCACTTTATACATTATACACTTTATACACATCATTCAAGGTAGACGATCATACTATACATTTGTAACAGTAACTGCTCCTAACAATTTATTTTTAAAATTTATTTAACTATCTTCCAACCAACTGTATATTATTTTTCCTTTATAAAAATAAAATATCTGGATTTTTAAAAATATTTCTTTTTAATTTATCAGTACTTTGACATTATTTCTTTTTCAAAGAAACCTCGGTAGTAATCTGTAAACAGCTGTTCAGGCAAATGTCATCGCTACACTTTACTGATAACATTTGTGCAACTCAAATCATATCATGGTTATTTCTGGTTGAACATTTCTTTTGTTTTCCTTTTAATGTATATCCACACTCTTCACTTTATCTGTATGAGAATTATATGTTATCTAAATAAAAGTTTTTAAAGTAATAATTGAGTGTCGTCTTGTTTCACTCCTGTAATTGTCAAAGACCAGTATCCCACTTGGTGTATTCCAAAACATGCATAGAGTAACAAACCTTTGAAAAATTTGGCTTAATTGTTTATAGAAGTTGCAAGAAAAAAATTCCCTTGTTACATAGAATTGTGTGCTTTCCGATGCCTGAAAAAGGTTTTCATGCCTGAAGCCGTTCTCGGGTTCAAATTTTGAAAGGGGGTTGTTGCTAATACAATGTTTTATAACATCAACGGATATCCACATCAACACTGCAGATTAATTATCAAAGGCACACCCTGCCTTTAAAGACTCCTCTTAAAGGCCCTATACACTATTGGTAAGATCGAAAAACACAAATGTTCACAGATTCACACATAACTTACATGGTTTAAAGTAAGTAATGGTAGAAAGGGTTCCTTAAAATATTTCTGCCTAAAATGCTATCGTTTCTGAGAAATGAGTAAAACAATAGTTTTTATCGCGCGCGATAATAAACTCGATGTTTGAAAAACAGAAAACACATAAGGTCTCTTTTCACTATTTTCTCGTGACCTCGATGACCAATTGAGCTCAAATTTTCACAGGTTTGTTATTTCATGTATGTGGTTGATTACACAAAACATGAACACTGTCTGTGATTATTTTTTCAGCTCTGCCAATCCTGTATAATACCTTTAAATTAAAGCCATCAACATTTTATGAAATCAAACATTGTGGTGTAGATGATCTGATTCAAATTATAATGTTAATCACTCGTTCAGTCAGTGGATGATTTGAATTAAATCTTGGCCTACAAGCAATTTGTTTTCTCCACAAAACTCTTTTTTGAAACTAAAACTAATTACAGCTCTCACTGTCTATCAAGAATTCCCAAAGTATGAAGCTTATATGCAAGGTCAATTTCAGGTAATAAGCATTAGGAGAGCCACATTTAATCTCAAAATTCGGTTTGGTATCCCCGATTTTTGGATCAGCACCCCAAAATTGAGTTACTAGTTGGATGGGTTACCAACTTTTACTCAAGAATGCCGCTTACACCTTGATTAGAGACCTTTTGCAAATCCATTTAACATCATGCAGACTCTCGAACTGTGACTGTAGCTGGAACAGTAGAACTGTAGCTGACTAACTACGTCACATCTGAGCAGACCAATCATAACACAGAAATTGGAAGCTCATGTCACTGCAAGTTTATCCATAAATCATTTGGCCTGTATACAAGAGTACGTGTGGATAAAGACAGGGACCAGTGTACTGTAAAACTTGACCATATCAATTGATCAACTTTTAAATTCTCCTAACCCCTTTTACAAAAATAGTGTTCCCAACATTTCAGTCGAAGGTTAGGTGTGTTAGTTATGAGATAGATGGTTTTGATTAACATGGAAATTCTCAATAATGTTCCATTCCAAAACTTGAGCTACATTGTTATCAATCAGAATCCCGCCGACGGCTTGGATATCTGTAATCATTCCCTTCAAAAAGAATGGTCTCAACCCTTGAGCTTCTTGTCCATTTTATGACCAAATATGGAAGGTTATGGCTTTGTTATGCAAATAAGAACGCAAGACCCAGGTGGTCGCGTGCTCGCGGCGTGCTCGCGTGACCACGGAACGGACGACTGTGTGCCAGCCCGTGTTGACGTGCGCAAACAGTTCACATTACATTTACCATAGAGCAAGTACTAATGCCGTGCAGACGATATTTGACGATACTTATCAAGTTTCCATGACGTTTTTCTCCAACAAAAGTGCCGTTTTTGCCGCTGTCTGAGGGTAAATACTACTAAAAAACGACAGTTCGATGGTGAGTTGAGAATGTTTTAAAGAATTATAGTGTTTAAAACTAATTTTCATTTGTAAAATTGGGAGAAATTTTGGTTAATTTTCGGCACAAGCCACAAGGCGCCAAGTTTAAAAACCACCTTTTGCTCCAGCTTAGTTTTGGTGTTGAGACGCCGTATTTTTTTTTACGAAAAGAGAAGTCGGTGAGTGATAATGAACTGAAATTCTTGAAAGGAATAAACAATTAGAGCATTTAGAAAAGATGGTTGAACCATGGAGGAAGGGCCTCCATGGTTCAACCCATAGAGTGCGAGTTTGGTGTACAGTCGTTTGACCGGAAACCAGTCAACTCGCCCCCCAGCAAAGTCGCCCACTACAAAGTCGTCCCCCAGCAAAGTCGGCCACCACAAAGTCGCCCCCTCACTTACAAAGTCGCCCCCTGTCAAAGTCGCCCCTCACAAAGTAGCCCCCTGACAGAGTCGCCCACCAACAAAGTCGCCCCCCGACACTGTCGCCCCCTAACAAAGTCGCCCAGTGTATGGTTGAGCGACGTAAAGCCATATCACAAAAGTGAGGGCGCTTAATTGAATATTTTGAAACAATTTATTAGCACTGGGGAAGACGAAATGTACATGTACATGTAGATAGATCTGTTACAGAAGGAATGCTATGGAATTTTGAGCGTGCACGACGGGGTTTGAGCGTATTTAATCTTTGTGTTGTAGCAGCTTCTTTTAAATATTAGAACACTAAAATAATATATATATTTTTTATATAACAGGTTATCAAGCAGAAGTGAACATGAGGGTGATGGGAAGTTATTTCACGAGTGTTTATTTTGAGAAGTTTGGACTGTCTTAAGTTGGTGAATCCAGTGTGATTCATCTATGCTTGCAGTGTGTGTCATCACCATTGCGAGCCTCAAGTGATCTTCTTTATACTAGCGGGATGCCGCGCTTCGCGCGGCACCCCCGCTAGAAATCATTGCGTATAAAATGCTGCAAATGTAGCATTGTATGGGGGGGGGGTAAGTGGAAAATCGCGGGGCGGGGTTGCGGCTGGTGGAAAAAATATAAAATTAAATAGGTAATGTCCGATATTAGTCCAGGCCCATAAAGGTGCTTTTTTATTAAAAGTTATGGTGGTTATTTATTTGTTTTTAAATAAAGTTCTAATTGGTTTTTTAATTCAAAACCTTCTTTTTGTATAGTCTATATGTTGTTTATGTGTTTTGATACATTATTTGAAGTTCGTGAAGTTTTATTGTTGTGATAAGTTGACAGGTTTCCTACTTTAATTAAAACCCTAAGTCGATCACTGATGTATTTTGATAAGATAAGATAAAACTGGGGAAATTCAAACTGGCCTTAATTGATTCAAACACTAGGCCTACAGACAAAATCACTAAACATGTCATAACAACTGTTTATTGTTAAAACATTGATTAAAAATATCAGGTATAAAAATATGTTTCCGGTATGGATTAAAAATTATGCACAGCAATATATAGGCCTACAATCTTAAATGATTGGCATGCTTAATTTAATTAGTTATACTCCCACCATGCAAAGCTTCAAATCCTACTTAATTTAATTCAGAAAACTGTCTGTTCGATTCAGATTTACATAATATTAGAAGGCCAATTCAAAGTAAATAAAATAAAATGGCTAATTAGTTATCTAGCGGTAAAACATTTCGACAAAAGCGGAGAGTTTTCTCGAAAAGACAAAGCATTCGCCAAGCCTGGAATCTCCAATGGTTGAATTTAAACCGTAGGGCGCCCTCACTTAGTGAAATCTTCTTGGGCGACTTTGTTAGGGGGCGACTGTGTCGGGGGGCGACTGTGTCGGGGGGGCGACTGTGTCGGGGGGGCGACTCTGTCGGGGGGGCGACTCTGTCGGGGGGGCGACTCTGTCGGGGGGGCGACTCTGTCGGGGGGGCGACTTTGACAGGGGGCGACTTTGTAAGTGAGTTGACTGGTATTCGTTTGACCCGTTCTGGATCACTTTTTGAATTCACGTTGTTTTTTGTTGCAATCTCTTTGACATCTTAAACAAAAAAGTTGATCAGTTTACCTAAACATGTCATCCACTGATAAAAAATGATTAGTACTTTTGAAGAGGCTTTGAGAAAAGTATCGTCACCTGTTTGACCAGTTCAGGATCAGTTGAATCTATTCTGAATCAGTAGCGTGCCCTTTATTGCAAACCCATACTCCCATTCATAAAACTGTCTCTCAAGGACATGAAACTTCAGAAGTGTGTTGGCATGGACTTGGACTTCCTTCCTTCCTTCCTTTCTTCTCAACCAACATTTTTAAACAAAATAAATATCAATATTGCTCACAAACTTCAGGAAAATTGCCATAATTTATTTGCCGATAATGTTTGGCACCTTATTTTGGGTTTGTTGGTTTAATGTATGTTATTCTTCACATGTATCAACAGAAATTGGTAATGTGAGAAGTAATATAATTATTTGGTTATTGCAAAGTTGAAGTGATCCCGAACTGGTCAATGATCCCGAACTGGTCAAACGACTGTACCAATTTTTTGAAATTGAATGTTCGTACATTATTTTTTTGAGTTCGTGAAATAAGTACGAAAGACAATTGTGTACATCTTTATTGCTACTCCTGTATCAGACTATGCCTATAATGGGGCATGTTGGGTGAAATAACCTTCAGAAAAATTAAAATTCTGTTACAAAAGGGAGTGTTCTATTTCGAAAAAACTGCTTTTAACTTACACTATTCCAATCCACTGGATGCCGGATCAACGCTTTTTTCACATTTGGACATTATGTGGCGTAGGCCTATACCAGTGAGTCTTCCTATAGTTTTCTTTTACTGAATGTTGGATAAGGTTGGATCTTCTTTTCTTTCCCGTTACAGTGACATAACTGGAGGCCCAATTGCATAAAGCTGCTTGAGCAAAATACATTGCTTATAAATTAGCAATTTCTTGCCAGCAAAAGTATGCAGTATACCAGTCCTTCTGATTTGAAAATCACAGGCGTGTGGAAAAGGGCACGGCAATAATTGCCATGCTTTTTCTAGAATTTGAATGGTATCGCAGCAAGTGTAAAAAGGGCACCACAACATTTTTGTCGAATTTGGGGGCCATCATCATGGCAAAAACAAAATTTAAAAAGACTGGTGAAAAAACTAAAGTTGAAAAATGTTAAACACAACCATGGATGATTAAAAAAAATGCGTCTTTACCCACAGCATTTTGACTTTGCACAAACACCCCGCAAAAAATTCCCAAAACAAACACATTTAAGAACAAAATCTTACGTTTTACAGTATGATAATATTTCTGTTGATCCAAAATGTCCTAAATGGTGTTGTGCAGTTTTCGTAAACAAGCTAACATTTCTGAGGAACTGCATGCTTTGAAGACCATGCTGTCGACAGCTTTTTTGCGGACACCAACGATGGTGATTATTGCAATTCAGATCTTAATTTGGGGGAAAAACCTTTTTCCCCCAAGCATGCACAAGTCTTTGGTCAAGGCGTTTCGAACAGGTGTTGTTATCTTTCGCGTAATGCATTCGGATATTTCACTTCAATAGTATCGCATTGTTTTGAAACGCCCTCAAGCGTTCAATGTTTTCTACCTTTGTTGTTGCACCCAAAGGAGTGATATCAAAGACTACGAACCTGAAAATTGGAAACGACGTGACTGCGTGCGTGGTGTAAAAATTGTGATCGCAATGTGGTCTGTGTTTTCAGGAACTTTCAAGTCAATTTTTTGACGCTTATCGGAACCTTACAAATCGTCGTGTCAGTGCAAAAACATCATATCTCGGGTTTTGGTGATTCCGAGAAACATGCAATTTTACATTTGCAGCCGTTGCAAAAATTACGTACCTCACAATTTAACAAATAACAACCCGACCTGTTGTAGATAAATTAAAAACATACATTTTCCTCCTGTTTAGGCTTTTATTACCCTGAACGTTTTTGAATATGACTCTTTTAAAAAGAACGAGTTATTTATACGACGTAGTGCTGCGTGATTTATGTTTTAGTCGTATCTCAGAGATGCAACGTGATCACGCGATCCTCCGAGATACGACGTCGTTAGTGCGCGAACAATACTCTCCTGTGGTAATGCAATAACGTCGTATCTCGGAGATTTGACGTTATTGTGAGACAATGCTATGGTGGTTAATGCAATAACGCAATGGACTATTAAAAAAGGAAAGTGAATTTGCAAAAATTGAGTGTATATACCCATCATCAACGGCGCACCCAAGGGGGGGGGGGCTCGGGGGGCTTGAGCCCCCCCCCCCCAAGAGGGTCAAAAAAAAAAAAAAAAAAACTAATGGGGGAGGAAGAGGGAAGGAAAGAGAAAGAAAAAAATGGGGGAGGGGAGGAAGGGGGAGGAAAAAAGACCCGAGGAAAAAAGACCCGAGGGAGAAAAGTCGCAAATGTGTGTATAGCTTTTGGTTTTTATTTCCGGTGGCAGTATTTTCCTTTCTTCCTTTGCCATTCGCATTTTTTTCCCCTGCCAAATTACTCTTTTATACGGGAGATTCGATAACGCGAGGTGCGAGGTGAAAGATTTTGAACACCATTTTATGACAACTCTCTTGTAATTGTTTAAACTTGCAACAATTTGAAACCAACGGGCTAATTTGCCCAGGATAAAATATATCTCACGTCGTTCCGGCATTCAATGGTTTTTCCCCCTTATGGATTGCCTGTAGTACTACACTTGAATTTGAGAAACGCCGTATAGTAATGTTTTTTTACCCGCGATGTTTTTAATGAATATGCATGGACCAGATACCGACCAGATCAAAAATGAATATAATCACGCGTTGCTTCTTTTCCACATTTTTCATTTTAGTCGGCTATGTTCAGGGATTAAAAAGGTCTGCAATCCTACCCTTTCCAAATTACACATCACATTCATGCCCTGGTTAAACTTATAATTTCATGTTTTAACAGTAATCTGATATAAATTATTTGTGACACCACTTTCGCAAAACAAAGGTTTATCTGTAGGATATGGGTTTGCCGCCCACTTATTAATGGAATTTGCCGCCCAGTGATGAAAAGTAGGTGGGATTTTTTTTAAAATAAACTTTAAAAATTTATATGGATCAGAAGTGCTTAAAAAGTATGTTTTTTTCCTAATTTTATGCATAAAGAGGCTTGATTTTTCACCCCTAAAACGCCAAAAGCTCAGAGCTCCGGGGGGCTTTGCCCCCTGGACCCCCACCAGGGCTTCGCCCCTGGACCCCACCAGGGGCCGTAAGGCCGGCCCCTGGACCCCACCCAATACATTGGTTTGAGCCCCCCCCCAAAACATAATCCTGGGTGCGCCGTTGCCCATCATTGGTGCAGAACCACGCCATTTTCTCGGTTACCACGCAATTCGGTCGACTACTGACAATATTGGCCCCAAACGCACGATTGAGGGCGGCATACGCACGAACGTAGTCTCTATGCAGTCGCGCTGTGGTTACAGTACGTAAGACCTCTGTGTGTGTACTGTGCAAACAATTATTGTATGCCGCCCTCTATTGCTTTACAAAAACTGACAGTCTAGAAAACTCCAGAAAGAATGAGATACAACGTTTTTGCACTCAAGCAATTTCAGATACGACGTTTTTGCAAAAAAGGGTAAGAAAGTTTGAAATACGACGTTTATAAATTTGCTAATTGTGTCTTAATTAAGCAATTTTTAACAAAATATAAAAATTCCAACAGAAGCAGTGAACAATGCTTAAAATCACTACGCCAAAATCTCAATTTCATTAAAATTTGGAGTTACGACGTTTTTGCACTGACGCGACGAAATGTAAACTAATAGCCGGATATTTAGTATGCATCTTACATTTTTACTAAGGGCACCTACGTATGATTACGCCAAAAATTAATGCCAAGGCGTGTATTTTAGGGGGATCAGGCATGTGATTATTCGCACTCCTGGTAAAGCTTCTAGGCGTGCGATGGCGTGCGATGGCGTGCGGGTGCGATCGCATGCCTCAAATCAGAAGGACTGGGTTACCACTTATAAATGGTACACGTAAAATATTATTTTGCCTGGTATCCCTATTCTAGTAAGCATAAATTTGTTCTGCTTAGCTGCTTTTTGTGCTTAGCAGCTCGATGGGATTGGGCCCAGGATAAAGAACCAGCAAGCAGTGTGCTATAAATTTAAAGAGAAGTCATGTAGATATGTGGCTTTTTTGTTTTGCTGAAGTTATGTCACTTCTTAGCTTGAAATAAATAAGTGTACATGCAAGTATGGAGGACTGTTTCATGGAAAGTACCAATTTGACCCCAATGAAACCTATGATATAATGGTAACAAAAACATGCAAACCACTTTATCCACTGCAGGGAACGATTTTGTCAGTAATTTTGCATAGCAAAATATATAGACTGAACATGTTTTGTGTACACTGAATGCTGTAGCAAATGATAATTTTTGAGTAGCAACTCAGGTGCGGATCCAGGATTTTTTAAACTAGGGCGGA
This sequence comes from Leptasterias polaris, assembly GCA_037783415.1. Classification (NCBI taxonomy): domain Eukaryota; kingdom Metazoa; phylum Echinodermata; class Asteroidea; order Forcipulatida; family Asteriidae; genus Leptasterias; species Leptasterias polaris. The sequence goes on from JAZGTN010000192.1 coordinate 1,686,683, forward strand.
CAACGGCGCATCCAGGATTCTGTATTTGTTGCTCAAATAAATTTAAGGGGTGGGGTCCAGGGGCCAGTCGTACGGCCCCTGGTGGGGTCCAGGGGCGAAGTTCCCTGGAGCTCTGTGCTTTTGGTGTTTTGGGGTCGGAAAATCAAGCCTCCATGTACAGAAGAAAAGAAACTTTCTTAGCACTTCTGATCCATATCAATTGTCTAATTTTAATGGAAAATTTCCTGTAACATCAATGTGGGAATCCTTGAAAATTTTAATCCACAAATCTCTTGAGTCTGTATTGCTGTCTTTCAGTGATGCTCCTCCCTCATGCCAGACAATAAACCCATGATTCTGTATTTGTGACTCAAAATAAATTTAATGGGTGGGGTCCAGAGGCGAAGCCCCGGTAGGGGTCTAGGGGCAAGCCCCCTTGAGCTCTGAGCTTTTGGCGTTTTGGGGTTTGAAAATCAAGCCTCCGTGTGCCTAAATACAGAGGAAAAGAAATACTTTCTAAGCACTTTTTCTTGTTACATCAAGGCACGACTCCTAGAAAATTTTAATCCCACAAATCTCTCGAGTCTGTATTGCCGTCTCTCAGTGATGCTCCTCCCTCTTGTAGACAAACTGAATCTACGCTGTACATCGTCGGCAAGTGTTTTTGTTTGAAGTAATAATATTGTCTTAAGACAATCAGCTGCCTGTGGTCTAATTTGACAGGCAGTGAATGAAAAAAACAAAGAATAAACTAAAAAAGAAAAACAAAACCTACAACTATTATTTTAGAATGTTGCTTCTCACCTGTCCTCTTGCTTCTTTCCCTCTTTTTCTTTCTTTTTCCCCCATTTTTTACATAAGAAATCGTTCACTGCACTGCTTAGATATTTTTTGGAAATACTAAGCGCCAAGTTTACGCATTTGTTATACTGTATCTGACAGTGAATAAAGTTCAGTTTTGCTGTGGTCAAGTTTCAAATTCTAAAACTTTATCATAATTTTAAGTAGTATCTGACAATAACAGTTTGCCATTTTGTTTTTGTTTACTTCCACAGGTATGCCAGTCTCAAAAGAAATCTACTTAATTAGATGTACAAGACTCAAATATTATCATCAGTCTGCCTTAAAACCTGCCTTCACTGCAAGCAGGTAAATTTATAACAAAGCAGTTGTTAACAGGAGATCTGTGTAGAAAAAACCAGATTTATTATGAATTTATTATTCCAACTTTGCAGCATTTTCTGTTTTGATGAACAAAACATCATAATAATTGTCTAACAGTTTCTTAAAAATAGGTTTAAAACATGTTTTTTTAAAGAATTACTTTATGAGTAAAATTCATTTGGTTTCAAAAGTAGGTCATCTTAATATTGTAAGAAACGGCCCCCTTTGAACCTGAAAACACACACAATTTATGCAACAAGGGTGGGTTTTCTCTTTCACTTGTTTCCCTGCAACTTTGATGACAAGTGGAGCACAAATTTTCTCAGATTTGTTATTGTATGCATTATGTTGGGATATTCCAAGTGAGGATACTGGTCTTTGACAACAACCAAAAGTGGGCCCTACCTTTAAATGTAAAAAATAAAATGATATTTTAAAATATTTCTTAAAACATTTCTTACTCAGTTGCAAATGTGATCAGAATGTACAAGTTTTTCTTTTGAATATGCCTTAATTCAACAGCTGTGTACCAACAAGTAGTCTTTTAATGGATAGTAATTAGTCTAGTATGTCTTTATTGATGCAAGATATTAAGTCCTCTACAATTTCTACAGCCCTGTAACTAATGTTGAATTTTCATGAGTTCAAGGTCGCTCCTCAATAATTTGCTTTTTGTTTGTGAAAGTGAAATTGGTAGTCATCTGAATAATAACATTTAGTAAAAGAACTACTCTGAAGGCTAAAAATTAAACCTTAGCCTCCATTCCCTTTTCATTATAACATTTATATGTTTGACTGTCTTCTCTTAAATTACAACCTGTCAAATTAAGCTGCAAGTGTCTTGGTAGTTTACATGTAAATTATCTTTATGTTGTTTGTCTGCCAACAGAAAGGCAAGCCATCCAATGAAGTCTACCCATCATCTAAGTAGACATCTGGGGCACACAAATGTACACACCAGACCTCCAGACCTCACTGGCGCATAGATAACAAAAAGTAAGAAGTTTTTCTTTTTCTTTATTGTCCCAGTTATAGTGGACTGTTTTTGCAGCACTGTGCAAATATTATGCTTAAGGCAAGGGATCACTTTGATATTTTTAATTAAAAAGTTGTACCCCCTAAAGGTAGAGTGCAGGCTCATTAATCCAAGGTTGTAGGTTCAAATCCCGCTATGGTCAATTTTTATTTGTATCAAAGGAAAATTAACTCTCAACCATTATTCGATGTCCAGAACAGAAATGTCAGCTTGCCAACCTCCCTTCAGGTAAATTGATTGAAAAGCATTTGTTTTAAATGATATCCGTCAATAAATACAAAGATTCATATAAATCCTTTAGCCTCACTTGCACAATGTTAAGCATTGAGTAATTTACTCCTAGAACTGTGCAGGAAAAAGTGACATGATTATCTACTTTACATGGAAATCCTGTTATAACTTTTTATCATCTATTACAAGTTTATAACATCTTGTAGAAGATGAAACTATCTTTTGAATGAGTTGGACAGTTGCTTTGTTTGCTTTACCAAAGTGAAGCTGTGAGGCTGGAAACATAAAACAGATCAATTTAAATTAGAAAACATCAGTTATGTGGAAAGTTGTAGACATTGGTATTTAGTTAAACTGCCATCTCAAACAAACTAAATATAAACAAATTGTGTTAAATAAACTAGTCAATTTTTCTTTGTTCAACCCCAAATCATTTAAAATTTACCATCAGTTTCCCTTGTGGTTTATTATTTGATATCTGATGTAAAAAGTTGCATCCCCTTAAGGTGATACCCTGGTTGCCGCTTCCCAGGTTGTATCGTATACTTGGGTGTGATCCCTGGCCACACGGCAATTTTTGGTTGAATGGCTGCTGCTGACTGGCACCCCCCGAACAAAGATATTGAAAAAATAGGGAGACCGCCAACATAGGGCTAGATAGCTTAGTTGGTAGAGTGCCGGCACGTTAATCCAGATGTCGTTGGTTCAAATCCCGCTCTAGTCAATTTTTCTTTGTTCAACCCCAAATCAAATAAATTACAACATACCTTTGGAAAAAAAAACTAATGCCTCTATTACATCCAGATAACTTCTATGTATAAAATTATTTAAAAACGTGGCATTTGAAGTCAATCACTGTGGCTACAACATGGAAAATCCCCAAATTGTTTTCATCACTGAAACATGACAACAAACTTAATGAACCATCGAACTAACTGACTCCAATGATTGGGTGAAATAGTTCCTAACAATTATTATTTTTGTGTGTGCATCTTCAGGTTTGCCGGTTTTAGAAGAAATCTATCCATCAACAAGTAGATAAATCCAAGACCCAAGTATCATCATGCAGTCTGGCTCAAAATCTGCCTTCACTGTAAGCAGGTAGGTTAATTTATGAGCACTCGAGTCTAGGGTGGCAAAAGAAGACAACTGAGCCAAAGGCGAGGTATTTTTTTCGCACAGCCCAGCCCTTCAAGGTAGTGAGTCACCTCTCTTTTATTCTCATTCATAAGACCTTCCATTTAAAAACTAAACTTATATATAACCTTTAAAGTTTAGCCTCGGCTCACTCCATGAATTTTTAAGTATATTTTGAGCGCTAAGTAAGTAGCTCCTTGTGCAAGTCTCAACATTTTTGTTAAGTTTAAAAATATTACACAAGTTTTTGAACTTGCCCAAGTCAAATATGTACACTAGCCATCTTAAAATTGGCCATGAAATTTGTGATCTCAGCGCAATTATCGATAGTTCCCTCTTTTGACTCGATGAGGTCAGGGGCCATTTTCATAGTGGTAACAGTAAGCAAATTTTCTTGCTAACTGTAGCAGAAATATTTGCTATAAAAGTGTAACCATATTTCACAGCAGTGTTTCACAGGTTAGCAAGAAAGTTAGGCTGCCAGCATGCTCGTTCACCATGAATTTGCATTGCGTCATTCTTTTTCATACAGTAAGCATTGGAAGGTTAGCATGCCTTTTCATGTGCTTTTTTTGGTTAGCAGCTAAGAAATGAAATCTTGTGCAGTAAATCCACAAAGCTGCTTAACAGCAGCTTTATGGATTTGGGTCATGTTTATATCTCAAGTTTAAACATTGGCACTGTGCCAGCTATATAATCAACGCGGTCAAAGTGACAAAAAGGTTTTTGGCTCTTCGTGAAAACGGAATTCCAGCTTCTCAAGGTTTTTGTCTTTCATCAACTTAGCGTTATTAAGAAACTAGACGATTTTGAGACCTATAACTTTGTAAATAGTTAGATACTGATCCTCTTAATCGAAATCACCAAAAAAATCAAAATGAGTTTTTTATAGGTTTTGCAGGTTTTTGGCTCTTCGTGAAATTGCCGACGATTTAATGTTATAACTGGTTTGGTTAAAAACACGCTTTTGTAATTTTAAATGAACTTCAAAGAAAAAGACTTTTCAGTCAACATTTTTTTTCATTTGTTTAGGTGGGAAGTTTTACCTTGGAAAAACGTATAATTATTTCAAACTTTAATTTTGAAAAATTTTAAACTCTAATTAGGCCCCCCTATGCATTTTGTTTATGTGCAGTGAGACTTACTTTCTCCAAAGAGATCTACCCATCAACAAGTAAATGTCTGAGATCTGCTAATGGTCCACCTTGTTAAGGAACTGCACTCTCCAGTAACGGGTAAACTAAAAAGCATGTCTTACTCATGTTCACATTGTTTGTTAAATGCATACATTCTTAGCCGCTAGATTTGAACTAAATTCCTGATACCATCTATGAAGCATTTGTGCTGGATAAGTCTTATTTTTAAAAGAAGGCGGTCAAGGATGCAGTATAATAAGTATTTGTTTCAGTATTCCTTTCTCAATTGATTGTCTTACTTTAAGTGCCTGCAAATAAGACTTGTAAAATAAGCTTCTTGTTTAAAATGTGACCTAGATATAGAAAATTTGATCATCATAAGTGGCCTACACTCTCTCAAGATGCACTTATTAATGAATACCTCTTACAGCAATATGCTCATTAAAAGCTGAAAATGTTTTCCTAAATAACATCTTAATTCTGCTACATGATATCGATATTCAATACTCAATAAGCTTATAGGGAAACTGAGTGGGTAAATTTGTAACTGAATTTGGGTTAAACAAAGCAAAATTGACGGAGAAGGATTTGAACCTGCGACCTCCAGATTAACGGGCCTGCACTCTTCCAACTTAGCTATGTAAACCTAATGTTGGCAGTCTCCCTGTTCTGTCAAAATGTTTGTTAGGGTCCCCGTCAGAAGCCATTCCACCTGCCGCTTTCCTTGTAAAGAAAATCAGCCATACTTTATTTGAAATGTAAAGAAATCTGCTCTTTATTTGATCTGTTTCTTTAGTGCTGAGGACACTGTCCCTAAAACCTCTGTGAAATCTAAACCCCAGGGGTTTACAAAAAGGTGGATATGCCGCCTTTTAAACATACCTCCTTTATGTTGGATATTAGTTTCAGACTTTCTTGTCAGCAACAGCAATAACTCTCACCCCTGCAGACTGTATCGTAAACTTTGGTGTGATCTTTGGTTGTATGGCAAATAGGGAGACCATAAAAATGGGGCTAGATAGCTCAGTTGGTAACCCACAATTAGAAATAAAAAATCCAATAACAGCTCTGAAATTGTATCATTCCTAAAAAAGAGGGAAGCGGCAGGACAATGGCTTCTAGCTGTCAGGCACCCAAACAAAAATATTGACGAAATAGGGAGACCGCCATCATAAGAGGTAGATAGCTCAGTTGGTAGAACGCTGGCATGTTAATTGGGAAGTCTTTGGATGAAATCGCCACAGAATCACCCAAATTATTTCATCATTTTCATTGAAACACAATAACGAGCTTTCTCAATAACCCAAACATCACACCAATTGTTTACAACTTTGGGTTGGTCACCGACAGACATTGCTGACCCTTTTTATTCTTCTTCTTTCTACTTCTTGAATAGGTTATTAGTATTTACAATGTGTAACAAATCGCGAATTAATTAATTTACCCATATATTTAGAAAAAGGGATCGTATATCATCCGAGTGTGTAACCATTACACAATTACTTCTTTGTAACGTTACCCCCCTCTGATGCCCTAGCCTGCAGAGTGAAAAACCATAGATTAAAACTCTTTCGAGAACATACTCTGGAAAACCCCGCCTAAATATACATTATACATCTTGAATTTTAAAAGTACTGCATTTTGTCCTATAAGGTTTAATAGATTACTCAACGTAACTATACAACGGAACTTCTTATAGTAACTGGTTCTTTCTGGGTTCCATCGGAACAAAGTATAAGATTATCCATTATATTAATAATAATAATATAATAATCAATTTTAATAAATTGTGTTTACGAATCGAGCCTGCCGGTGCGCAGATGGCCCGTGCTTCCCAAGCACCTCCTTTTATACTTCCCATTTTCTCCTATCTTCATCCGCGTACAGCGGAGTGATTTCACCCGGTTCAACTGAACGAAATAACATTTCACTTGATTGTAGGATGTGTTTGCTGAAACTAGAGGATGAAGTCATTTCCCTTTAACCAATCTAAATTAATTGACTCTAAGGATTTGGTGAAATATTTTCTAACAATTACTTTGTTTTTGTTTGCATCTTCAGGTTTTCCGGCCCTTAGAAGAAATCTATTCGTCAACAAGTAGATATCCAAGACCCAAGTATCATCATGCAGTCAGGCTCAAAATCTGCCTTCACTGTAAGCAGGTAGGTTTATTAACGAGCACTTGAGTTCAGGCTAGAAAAAGAAGAGAACTGAGCCACAGGCGAGGTACTTTATGGTATGGCCACGACCCTGCAAGGTATTAAGTCACCACTCCTTTATTCTCATTCATAAATACCTTCTAGTAAAAAAACACCCAAAAGCCTTTAAAAGTTAAGAACAAATCTGACAGTTTAACCTCAGCTCACACAATGGCTCACCTTACGGCCTAAACCCTGCAAGGGAATGAATTTGCTTTAAAAGTGTAAGCGTATTTCACAGGTTAGCAAGAAAATTAGGCAGCCAGTAAAAACGTTCCAGGTTTGGTAAGAACGTGCTTTTGTAACTTTCAATTAACTTTATGCATGGATGTACGTGCACACAACGCACGTGTTCGGCATCGCCGTGTGATTAATACTTGAGTGTACAGTATGGACGCCGATCGAAGTGTCAGATTAATACATTGTTTCTGTTACTTTTACTTTTATTAGGGGAGAATAATTGGAATTTAATGGCCTGTGATCTTTGTATAAGAGAAACAAATGATGAATTGAAGTGGAACTGGAAAATTCTACGATAGGCTTTCGTTTGTCCGTTTACTGGGCAACCAAAGATGGAACCTTTCGCATTATAATTTTTTATTGTCAAGTTATTTGCATGCCGAGTAAGGAACATTATTCAACAGTGCTTTTCATAGAAATTAATATATGTTATTGTAATAGAAATGAGTCAAAATGGGCTCACCGCCAGGGAAACACCTGGCAATTTTTTTTTTAAGATTTTTTTTAAAGATTTTTTTTTAAATAGATTTTTTTGCCCCTTGAGTGGCATCTATGATCTAGGCAATTGGAACATACAGTGCCAACAGTCGAACTGGTTATTATTATTTTTTTTTGACTCACTGTTGTGCCAACAACAGTACATGTAGTTGGGCTTCTGGGTTATGCCGCCGTGCACGGGCTTCTGGTTTTAATGCCGCTGCGCTAATGTGGTACTCAAAAAAAAAAATTTACAAGGTTGGCAGGTCTGTAAGATGTTTGAAGTACTGGCAAACAAAACTTGAAGCATTCTATCATGAAGCATTTGTCCTGGTAAAGTTATAATTTAAAAGAAGGCAGCCAAGAATGCAGTTAAAACAGTTTTTCTAGTAGTCTTTCTGAAATCATTATTTTACTTGAAGTACTGGCAAACAAAACTTGTTTAAGATGTGTCCTAGATTGCAAAGTTTACTTGACAAGAGGCCTACTCTCCCAAGATTCACTTATCAGTCAAAGAAAATAATCAAGAGGTAAAATCTGGATTATTTCATGAGCCAAATGTTTTTTTCGAAATGGACACTCATAACTCCAATTAAAAATAAATTAATCTCTTTCCTACATTTCAAAACTGATTTTCAAAAATCTTTCACTTCAAAAATTATATATGAACTCGATGAAGCTTTAATCATCTAAGAAATCTTGAATTCAAAGGCAAAACAATTATTGTTAGCATTTTTTTCTTCTAATTTCCATTTCTTTCCCAATGAGATCCATCCAAAATGTAGATGTCTGAGATCTGCAAGTGTGTATCATCAGCTGAATGTCTTCCCATAAACACGTAGATGTTCAAGGCTGAGGCAAAGTTTGTAAGTTCTGGTGTCAGTTTTAGTAATTAAGTAATAAACCACGAAAGTTTTTGTTGTCGTCATATAGTGGGCTGTTTTTGCAGCACTATACAATAAACATTGTAAATAACTTCACCATTGCAAGCAAGTGCACATATGCGTATTTTGAACAATAAAACTGGAGATCTTTGGCGGCAGTTATGCTTTGACTAAAAAAGTTAGAGCAATGGTGGTGCCTCGTTTCAAGTCGTTCAGAATCCAATGGAGGTAAAATCACGGGAAATTCTGAACTTAATTGCGAAAAGGGATCGGACACATGCACGTGGCATGTGGGTCCTACTTCTGGCCAGGGTAACATCTGGTGGTTGATCTTAAAGATGCATCAGGGCTCCTCAGCGGGCAGGATGTTCTGGTGTTTTCACAGTTGGTTGACCTAACGGGAGTAGTTCCTAGTCTACGCCGTGGGGCTAGGGACCGCGTTTTAGGAGTAGGGGACGTGCCCTGCATAAGGGTGCGAGGACCGGACGCTCTGAAAGGAACAGAGTATGAAGGCCCCGATGATCTCCCGGAGCGTGTTGGCGGTGCGTGGTTTCGAATGGTGGTGCCTCACTTCGAATCGTTGGAATCGAATGGTGGTAAAATCACGGGAAATTCCAAACTTAATTGCGAAAAGGGACTTGGACACATGCACGTGGCATGTGGTGTCCTACTCCTGGCCAGGGTGACAGTTGGTGGTTGATCTTAAAGATGCATCGGGCTTCTCATCGGCGAGAATGGTACCGGTGTTTTCACAAATGGTCGGCCAACGGGAGTAGTTCCTAGTCTACGCCGTGGGGCTAGGGACCGCGTCAGTAAGAGTAGAGGTCGTGCCCTGCATAAGGGTGCGTGGACCGGGCGCTCTGAAAGGAGTATGAAGGCCTTGATGATCTCCCAAAGCGTGTTGGGGCTGGTATCCTGGGACCTGCACGTGGTAGCCCTGCTTTTTAACTAACCTTACCAGGATGATATTGGCAAAATTCCAACAAAAATGAATTTAACCTGCTTGCAATGGTGCACTTATACATTACACTCAACTTTCATGAATTTAACAAACTATGAAATATATACTTCACTCTTTTATTTGACAAACTGCTGCTAGCTGTTGCATGCCTGAATATACAGTACAGGTATTTTAATTTAAGAGATTATGCTTATACTCCTTCGAGAATTGGACATGGCAATGACACTTAATTCTCTATAGTGCTATAGTTATATTGCTTCCTGTAAAAGCCAAAGTTTATCGAAAAAGAATACAATTATTTCACTAGTCAAAAGCAAAGAAAAAGACAAGTTTAAGGTTCAGTTCACCTTTTTGGCTTTCTGTTTAAAAAAAAAAATTCACCTGAAATAATTCACATGTGGAATTTAATGAGCTTTAAAAACACAGTAAATGCATTATTATACATTTTTGTAGCACAAATACTATAGGAAAGGTACTTTTGTCAATGCTGCTATTTATTGCTAAAATGAAAATTAGCATAGTCTTGTTTTGTGTGAAAAGTTGCCTAATAAATTTATATGGAGTCTGTGTTTCATTTCCTGTCTTGGTGTACCATGCTCAGGACTTTAAGGTCATTGGTGTTATTTGTATTTGCTTCTGCATTTTTTGAGCTCCTGGTTTATAGAGTGGTCTACAAAGTATTTGTTTGTGGAAAAACTGCATTCTTTTTTAATATGTGAAACATCTTTTTGTTGAAATTCAAGTTCAAATTTGTAGGCACTAATAAATTTTTGATCATTACGAATATGAAATTGCAATTAATGACCTTTTATAGAACTGAGCTGACTAAACATGGGTCTGTTATGGTTACCATTGAAGTGTTTAAAAAATAATTAATGACAAACAGTTGTTGAACCGAATTCATTTTGTACTCGGAGGTAGCCATGATGTACTCTACATTACTCAAAGGTAGTGTATATCTTTCCGCTACCAAATTTCTTTAAGTAGTTGTGCCATATTAAAGAATTTAGAATTAAATTAAAGATGTGTAATGGGATGAAATTGTAGGCCCCCTTTTTGTAAACCCCTAGTATACCTATGTCCAGCACGGATTAGGGCGAATCTAGGGGTGGGTGGTGGCAGGCTTTGTGACCAATCACGGCGTATTGAGGAAGGGTTGTCCAGAGGTCAGTGACCATACCCAAGAAAGTGTTTTGGCACTTGGCCACTGGAAACCGACAGAGGAAAGTTGTAAGATTTAACCTACCAAGTTTCTTTGAGAAGTACACTTTGCCTCTGTCGGATATCTGCGTTGGATTGCGCCAGCCCAGCTCATTTCACCATAGTTATTGTATATTCATCCCCTGTCTTCTGAGTTTATTGTTAAACCCCACATGGGTTGCACTTAAACTTCTTGTATATTTTATTTTGTCGAGACCCGCCGGGTTCTTTATTATTCTCCATTTATTTGAGATACTTCATTAATAGTCTCATTTATTTTATAATACAGCGTGTAAATCGCCGGGATATGAATAAAACCTTTCACTATTTTTACAACACCACTAAACAGCGTGTCCCTTGTAAATTTATTGTGTTTCAGTAAAGAGTGCGCACCAGCCGCACATGGCAATTCATATAGTGCCTCTTTTTCCACAGTAAACGATACCAATCTCAAATTTTGAAAAGTTAGGGCGCCCTTTGTGACCAATGTTCATATTCAACAGGAAAAACTACTTTATAGCACCCACTTTGGCCAACCGTGACTCTTACAAACAAAACGAGACAAACTCTTTTTAAAAAAATTGTACACTGCCCTCATCGACCAAGTTATTCAAACACATATTGAAAAGACGACTTGAAACGAGAACAACCTCTCGGAATTTTTTAATAGTATACTGCCCTCATCGACCAAGTTATACAAACACATATTGAAAAGACGACTTGAAAAGAGAACACCACTCGGAATTGTTTAATGGTATACTGCCCTCATTGTACATACCGTTAGAGAAAAAAAACCTTAACTTTTTTCATGTTTGCTGCCCTCATCAGCTAAATTAGAGAATAATTACTTGAATGACTTGATTTTGGGTATAGTGCCCTCATTAACAATTTTTTCCATACACATTTAGGGAAAAACTATTTGAAAACAGACAGTGCTCTCTTTGGCCAACATTTACGAATACAACAGAAAATTTAATTTGACCTTTACTGGCAGAATATTACAGAGAGGATTGTAGAAAAGAAAAACAAATTCTTCCACATAAGTTTATTTTTTCTAATTTCATACGTGAGTTACTGGAATTAAGGCAGTTAATAATTCGCTTGTACCAGCTTTTCTTTAATCAAGTTTTCTTACTGTCCAAAATGTACGGATCACATTTTATAAATTTGTACTAAAAGAAACCTGGTAATGGCAAAATATACACTGCCTTGTAGTAATGCGAGGTATATCATGGCTACCTTCGAGTGCGTTATGAATTTGTGTTTAATTTTTTGTAAACACTTCTGTACGTTTCAATGGTAACCATAATAGACCCATGTAAACAGTTGGCTCAGTGCTATAAGGTCATTAATTGCAAGTTCAAACTCGTACTGATCAAAAGGTCATTAGATAAAAAAGGGCATATAAATTTGGAAAAAAAATTAATCAAAATCAACAAACAAATGTTTTGCTTTAAAATTTAGCCGTTTGTTTTCTCCAAATAAATACATTGTAGACCACTTTTGATCACTAAACCTCTTTCACCAATAGCTCCAAAATGTGCAATTTTATTAAATTCATACCAATTGCACTATGATCCTTTAGTCCTGAGCATGGTACACCAAGACAAGAAATGAAACACAGACTCCATATAAATTTATTAGGCAACTTTTCACACAAAACAAGACTATGCTAATTTAGCAGCATTGACAAAAGTACCTTTCCTAATTAGGTATTGGTGCTACAAAAATGTATAATAATGCATTTACTGTGTTTTTAAAGCTCATTAAATTCCACATGTGAATTATTTCAGTTGAATTTTTTTTTCTAAACAGAAAGCCAAAAAGGTGAACTGAACCTTAAACTTGTCTTTTTCTTTGCTTTTGACTAGTGAAATAATTGTATTCTTTTTCGATAAACTTTGGCTTTTACAGGAAGCAATATAACTATAGCACTATAGAGAATTAAGTGTCATTGCCATGTCCAATTCTCGAAGGAGTATAAGCATAATCTCTTAAATTAAAATACCTGTACTGTATATTCAGGCATGCAACAGCTAGCAGCAGTTTGTCAAATAAAAGAGTGAAGTATATATTTCATAGTTTGTTAAATTCATGAAAGTTGAGTGTAATGTATAAGTGCACCATTGCAAGCAGGTTAAATTCATTTTTGTTGGAATTTTGCCAATATCATCCTGGTAAGGTTAGTTAAAAAGCAGGGCTACCACGTGCAGGTCCCAGGATACCAGCCCCAACACGCTTTGGGAGATCATCAAGGCCTTCATACTCCTTTCAGAGCGCCCGGTCCACGCACCCTTATGCAGGGCACGACCTCTACTCTTACTGACGCGGTCCCTAGCCCCACGGCGTAGACTAGGAACTACTCCCGTTGGCCGACCATTTGTGAAAACACCGGTACCATTCTCGCCGATGAGAAGCCCGATGCATCTTTAAGATCAACCACCAACTGTCACCCTGGCCAGGAGTAGGACACCACATGCCACGTGCATGTGTCCAAGTCCCTTTTCGCAATTAAGTTTGAAATTTCCCGTGATTTTACCACCATTCGATTTCAAACGATTCGAAGCGAGGCACCACCATTGGAAACCACGCACCGCCAACACGCTCCGGGAGATCATCGGGGCCTTCATACTCTGTTCCTTTCAGAGCGTCCGGTCCTCGCACCCTTATGCAGGGCACGTCCCCTACTCCTAAAACGCGGTCCCTAGCCCCACGGCGTAGACTAGGAACTACTCCCGTTAGGTCAACCAACTGTGAAAACACCAGAACATCCTGCCCGCTGAGGAGCCCTGATGCATCTTTAAGATCAACCACCAGATGTTACCCTGGCCAGAAGTAGGACCCACATGCCACGTGCATGTGTCCGATCCCTTTTCGCAATTAAGTTCAGAATTTCCCGTGATTTTACCTCCATTGGATTCTGAACGACTTGAAACGAGGCACCACCATTGCTCTAACTTTTTTAGTCAAAGCATAACTGCCGCCAAAGATCTCCAGTTTTATTGTTCAAAATACGCATATGTGCACTTGCTTGCAATGGTGAAGTTATTTACAATGTTTATTGTATAGTGCTGCAAAAACAGCCCACTATATGACGACAACAAAAACTTTGTGGTTTATTACTTAATTACTAAAACTGACACCAGAACTTACAAACTTTGCCTCAGCCTTGAACATCTACGTGTTTATGGGAAGACATTCAGCTGATGATACACACTTGCAGATCTCAGACATCTACATTTTGGATGGATCTCATTGGGAAAGAAATGGAAATTAGAAGAAAAAAATGCTAACAATAATTGTTTTGCCTTTGAATTCAAGATTTCTTAGATGATTAAAGCTTCATCGAGTACATATATAATTTTTGAAATGTAGGAAAGAGATTAATTTATTTTTAATTGGAGTTATGAGTGTCCATTTCGAAAAAAACATTTGGCTCATGAAATAATCCAGATTTTACCTCTTGATTATTTTCTTTGGCTGATAAGTGAATCTTGAGAAAGGGAGAGTAGGCCTCTTGTCAAGTAAACTTTGCAATCTAGGACACATCTTAAACAAGTTTTGTTTGCCAGTACTTCAAGTAAAATAATGATTTCAGAAAGACTACTAGAAAAACTGTTTTAACTGCATTCTTGGCTGCCTTCTTTTAAATTATAACTTTACCAGGACAAATGCTTCATGATAGATGGAATCAGGAATTTACGTCAAGTCTAGAGGATAAGATATTATGCATTTCATAATCAATGTGGATATGACTAAGATGTGCTTTTTAGTTTACCCGTTACTGTGGAGGGCAGATTCATTTAGAAGGTGACCATTATGCAGATCTCAGACATCTATTTGTTGATGGGTCGATCTCTCTCTTGCAGATGGTAAGCCTCAAATAAAATACATAATTTGCAACAATTGGAGTGTAAAAACTTTCTTTTTCAAAATTGAAGTTTGAAATAATCAGGGGCGGATCCAGGATTTTTTAAACCGGGGGGCACAACGGCGCAACCAGGATTTTGTATTAGAAAAAAAATGGGTGGGGTCCAGGGGCGAAGCGCCTGATATTATACGTTTTGTCTAAGGTACAACTTCCCACCAAAACAAATGAAAACAAATGTTGACTGAAAAGTCATTTTCTTTGAAGTTTACCAAACCTGGACTGTTTTTACTGGCTGCCTAATTTTTATTGCTAAACTGTGAAATAGGCTTACACTTTTATTTAAAGCAAATTCATTCCCTTGCAGGGTTTTGGCCGTAAGGTGAGCCATTGTGTGAGCTGAGGTTAAACTGTCAGATTTGTTCTTAACTTTTAAAGGCTTTTGGGTGTTTTTTTACTAGAAGGTATTTATGAATGAGAATAAAGGAGTGGTGACTTAATACCTTGCAGGGTCATGGCCATACCATAAAGTACCTCGCCTTTGGCTCGGTTCTCTTCTTTTTCTACCCTGAACTCAAGTGCTCGTTAATAGATTTACCTGCTTACAGTGAAGGCAGATTTTGAGCCTGACTGCATGATGATACTTGGGTCTTGGATATCTACTGGTTGACGGGTAGATTTCTTCTAAGACCAGAAAACCTGATGCAAAAAAACCCAAAGTAATTGTTAGAAAATATGTCACCCAATCCTTAGAGTCAGTTATTTAGATTGGTTAAAGGGAAATGACTTCATCCTCTTGTTTCAGCAAACACATCCTACAATCAAATGAAAGCTTGTTATTATGTTTCAGTGAAAATGATGAAATAATTTGGGTGATTCTGTGGCAATTTCATCCAAAGACTTCCCAATTAACATGCCAGCGTTCTACCAACTGAGCCATCTACCTCTTATGATGGTGGTCTCCCTATTTCGTCAATATTTTTGTTTGGGTGCCTGACAGAAGCCATCATCCTGCCGCTTCCCTCTTTTTTAGGGATGATACAATTTCAGAGCTGTTATTGGATTTTTTATTTCTAATTGTGGGTTACCAACTGAGCTATCTAGCCCCATTTTTATGGTCTCCCTATTTGCCATACAACCAAAGATCACACCAAAGTTTACGATACAGTCTGCAGGGGTGAGAGTTATTGCTGTTGCTGACAAGAAAGTCTGAAACTAATATCCAACATAAAGGAGGTATGTTTAAAAGGCGGCATATCCACCTTTTTGTAAACCCCTGGGGTTTAGATTTCACAGAGGTTTTAGGGACAGTGTCCTCAGCACTAAAGAAACGGATCAAATAAAGAGCAGATTTCTTTACATTTCAAATAAAGTATGGCTGATTTTCTTTACAAGAAAAGTGGCAGGTGGAATGGCTTCTGACGGGCACCCTAACAAACATTTTGACAGAACAGGGAGACTGCCAACATTAGGTTTACATTGCTAAGTTGGCAGAGTGCCGGCCCGTTAATCTGGAGGTCGCAGGTTCAAATCCCGCTCTGTCAATTTTGCTTTGTTCAACCGAAATTCAATTACAAATATACTCGCTCAGTTTCCCTATAAGCTTATTACTTGAGTATTGAATATCGATATCATGTAGCAGAATTAAGATGTTATTTAGGAAAACATTTTCAGCTTTTAATGAGTATATTGCTGTAAGAGGTATTCATTAATAAGTTCCTTTTTGAGAGAGAGTAGGCCACTTATGTACAATCATAATTATTTCACAAGTCTTATTTGCAGAAATCAATTGAGAAAGGAATACTGAAACAAATACTTATTATACTCAGAGATGCCAACATTGAATTCTGAAAAAGAGTAGCACCGCCGAGCAAGTTTAGGTCAGGCATACAAGTTACAACTCACCGAGCTGTAAAAAGAGGAAAATTGTGACATTTATGATAAAAACTAATGTTTTCATCGAAAATTGCTTAATGCAAAGTGGCCTTGCTATATAAAGGCCAAACAATTATGAATTTTATTTAGGCTTGATTTAAAAAATAAATAAAATAAATTATTGATTTTATTTTTTATTTTTTTATCGGACCGCAATTTGCACTAGCTTGTGCATGAAGAGAACCATACTGCAATTCTTCCAACTAAATTCAACAAAAATGCTTTGGTTTTTGTCCCATTGTTTATTGAGAAATTAATGCTCACGGTTGTACAGACACACCACACCACAGCAGGCCATTCAAGTCTTCAATTCAAACGACTTCAGCAAGAGGAATTTTGTCAACTTGCCTTTCCAACCAATTCCATTACCACCAACTGCATTCTTTACAACTTTTTTATTAACAGTTTCCATCAGATCTTGGCCTCGATTGCGATCGATGAAATCTTTTCTTTTCGTCACTTTGAATTTAGTTGATTGATGCATGCAGCGATCGCCAAGTTTTCATACAAACTCCACAACGACGTGCGCTTGCATTGCTGACAGATAAAAGTTATCACAGTGTCTGTTTGCCGCCGCATCCCACACACATGAAGCGTTAGAAAAACTGCGGAACCAGTCTCTACAAAAGCAACTGTAGAATGTATGCTGTACAAGGTGCATTGTGTCTCTGTGCTACGCGTGTCAGTGTAGGCAAATCCTGAGTGCGATAGTTTATGGGATCGGTACCTAAATTATAAGAACAAAACGGGTGTGAATTCGGTTCTGCTATCATCACTTTTAACCACGCGGCAGACAACATTTAAAGTTTTTTATTTTATTTTATCATGATACATTGTTTGTAACTACATTTACACTGGGCGGCTTGTTTATCGTATTTAATTGAAGTATTATCGTAGCGGCGTATTCACGGCTCAAAATCGTAATTTCTACGCCCAAATCGTGTATGTTGGCATCTCTGTATACTGCATCCTTGACCGCCTTCTTTTAAAAATAAGACGTATCCAGCACAAATGCTTCATAGATGGTATCAGGAATTTAGTTCAAATCTAGCGGCTAAGAATGTATGCATTTAACAAACAATGTGAACATGAGTAAGACATGCTTTTTAGTTTACCCGTTACTGGAGAGGGCAGTTCCTTAACAAGGTGGACCATTAGCAGATCTCAGACATCTACTTGTTGATGGGTAGATCTCTTTGGAGATGGTAAGTCTCACTGCACACAAACGAAAAAGAAAAAGCAGTAACAAAGCAATGACAAATTAGACTATGTGACCTTAATCTTACCTCAAACAAATCAGCTCAGTTGTAGTAAAATGGTATAATTTATCTCATGAAATTGTACTTGTTCACAAATGTGTTGAATGTAAGTTGTAAGAAAAATATTTAATGATTTTGGGTTGAACAAAGAAATTATTTGGGGTTAAAAAATATGTTTTTATTCTATTGTTAAAAGCAGATGACAGAACAATGTCCAACACAGGGATAAACACAATGGAGCCAAGTTACTTGCGCAAAATTCTGCCAATAACAGTTTTTGTCAAAGATCAGTACCGACTGCAAAATTTCCCAAATGACTTGAGAACATTTTGCAAGGACTGTCAAACAAAGCTGATTTTGTAATATATTTTACAAACATTGAAAACATTTTGCCAGAATGTTGTTTTTTCCCTGTTGAGTGATCAGGGCTTAATTTTCAAATTTTGTGTGTCAACTTTTAAAAGGGAAACAGTGATAAAATTCTTGAATACTATTCAGGCAAAATGTTTTAACATTATTTTAATGAATAAAACTAATTTGTAATTTTTTAAATCTCATTCGGAGGAGGGGGGGCGAAGGGGCAAGGGTTCTTCGCAGTGCAGCTCTCCCTAGCACCCCCTCGCCCCTGAGTTATGCCACTGCTGCACTTTCTCACAAACTGTAATAAAACAAGTGCTTCTTTATAAACTTACCTTCTGACAGTGAAGGCGGATTTTAAGTCAGACTGCATGATGTTAACTGGGTCTTGGACATTAACTTGTTGATGGGTAGATATCCTTTAGACTATCACACCTGTTAATGCAAACAAAAACGAAATTGTAAGTTATTGTATCAACAAAATAAGTTACTTTCAAGTAAAGTATACCTGAACAAGAAAACTCAGGGATTTCTCTCTTCACCAATCCCCTAATTAAAGGCAAAGTACATTTATCTATACGTCAAAACAAATGTATGTAATTTTTCCTTTTCAAATGAGATCTGATGACCAAGCTGGCTTGCACTATGATCAAACTCTTTCAAACCAGCTTCAAGTTTGTCACAGATATTGACAAAATAAAGAGACTGCCATTGTTAGGGGTGAGCTAGCTCAGTTGGTAGAGCACCGGCATGTTGATCAAGCAATTAAACTTGATGGTTTTCCTTTTAACACTCCCCCTCCCCCGTATTAAAAGCAACAGAGATCCATCTAGATTGTCAAAACAAATGTATGACTTTTTCCATTGAAATAAGATCCAATTGCAAAGTTGGCTTGTACTAAGATCAAACTTTTTCAGGTGAACATAATTTTGTTAGATTAGTCAATCTACAGATAGTACTCATCTGGGTTAGGGTAGCTCGCAAGGAATGCCTGAAAATAAACAATCATTAAAAACATTTTGCAAGGAAAAAATGTTGTTTTCCGTTAGTAAAACAAGAAATTTACCTTCTTGCAGTGAAGGCTGGTTTTAGGTCAGACTGCATGATATTGGTCTAAGACATCTACTTGTTGATGTGTAGATTTCCTTGAGACTAGCATGCAAACACAAAGAAAATTGTAAGTTATTTTATCAAACAATGTAAGTTACTTTCAAGTAAAGTATACCTGAACAAGAAAACTCAGAAATCCCCTGGTTAAAAACCAAGTACATCTATCTATGTCAAAACAGATGATGTATTTTTTCTCTTACAAATGAGTTCTGATGACCAAGCTGGCTTGCACTATGATCAAACTCTTTGAAACCAGCTTGAATTTTGTTAAAGATATTAGCAAAATAAAGAGACTGTCATTGTTAGAGCCGAGCTAGCTCAGTTGGTAGAGCACTGGCATGTTGATCAAGCAAGTAAGCTTGAGGGTTTTCCTTTTAAAGGCACTGTACACGTTTGGTAATTACTCAAAATATATATTAGCATAAAAACTTACTTGGTAACGAGCAACAGAGAGCTGTTGATAGTATAAAACATTGTGAGAAACGACTCCCTCTGAATTATAACGTAGTTTTTGAGAAAGAGGTAATTTCTCAGTAAAATAATAAAAGACTTCTGGCCAGAAGCCTTTTATTCCTATCTGAAAGCACACTAATTTGTACAACACGGGTGTAAATTTTTCCCATTGAAATTACATCCAATGACAAAATTGGCTTGTACTATGATCAAACTTTTTCAGGTGAATATAATTTGTTTAGATTAGTAAATCTATAGATAGTACTTATCTGGGTTAGGGGTAGTTCGCAAGGAATGCCTATAAATAATAACAGATCGTTTAACATAATGGAGCGCCCATTGCCAAAGATTCCACTAATTTCAGTTTTTGTCATACATCAGTACCTGCCAACAAAAAAATGTCAAAATGCTTGAGAACATTTTACAAGGACTGTAGAACTTGTAAACAAAACTTCTGTCCTTTCAAACAAAGCTAATTTTGTAATATTTCACAAAAATTAAAAACATTTTGCCAGGAATGTTGGGTTTTTTTCCTTAGTAAAACAAGTGCTCGTCTAAAAAATACAAGTGCTTGGTTATAAACTTACCTGCATGATGTTGGTCTGAGACCATCTACTTGTTGATGGGTAGTATTCCTTGAGACTACCATACCTGTTGACGCAAACACAAAGAAAATTGTAAGCTATTCTATCAACAAAATAAGTTAATTCAAAGTAAAGTTAAACCTGAACAAGAAAACTCGGGGATTTCTCTCTTCACAACAGCCAGTGTTATAGCTAGACAATTTTTAGTGGTGGGTGTGACTTCACTGACTTGGACCTGTTTGCGGAATGAGCGAAGTGATTCCAGCGAACGGAGCCTCGCGATTAGCGAGTGTTGACACTGACACCAGAGATGTAAGATTGTCGTAGAATCAGCACTGCGTGGAATTATGCCATTTAAATCCCAATCCTGACTGCTACACTAGCGCTAGCTCACGATCACACACGTATAAACACGTGCGTATCATGCAGAGATGCCACTGTCAGGTAACGAAAACAAATCTGAAAATTATTTTTCCAAAACAAAATTAAAAATCTGCCGAGCGAAAAATACCCACAATTCAAAGCACAGCGCGAACGTGTTTACACGACAGTGCGCAATCTGAAGATGGCGCAAACTGGTGCTCGATACGCTAGTGTAGCTGCCTACTGTGCATAGCGCAAATTTCAGATTGCGCAAAAGTTTATCCAATTTGTTGCAACGCAAATCTGTTGATTGTGCTCGACAGATGAACGAGAGTGGACGTAACATTAGACAACAACACCCGGCAAAACGGAAATTATTTTTTTTTTTTCTCAAATTGAAAACATGTTCCCTGTACAATTGCAATTTAAACAAGAATAAAGACAGAAATACGAATGCAAGTACTACTTTTCTTCACAAATAGTTACGTTTACAGCAGTTTTTTTATGTGAAATTAGTGCCGGTCGGAAGCAGTGTTTTTCATCAGAAGTGGTGGGCGGAAATCCTTGGTGCCGGTCGGGCCTGCCCAGCGCCAAACACCGTAGCTAGAACACTGCTTCACAAATCCCCTGGTTAAAAACCAAGTACATCTATCTATGCCAAAACAAATGATGTATTTAATCTCTTACAAATGAGATCTGGTGCCAAGTTTGCACTATGATCAAACTCTTTGAAGCCAGCAGGAAGTTTGTCAAAGATATGAACAAAATAGGGAGACTGCCAACATTAGGGCGAGCTTGCTCAGTTGGTAGAGCACCAGCATGTTGATCAGGAAATTGCAGGTTAAAATCTGTGTAGTAAACTTGTCTTTGTGCAACTCAAAACTAAGTAAAACAAACATGAGCAAGTAAACTTGATGGTTTCCTTTTAACACCCCCCCCCCCCTGAATTAAACGCAACAGACATCCATCTAGGTTGTCAAAACAAGTGTATGTATTTTCCCATAGAAAAAACATCTAATGGCAAAGTTCGGCTTGCACTATGATCAAACTTTTTCACACAATGGAGCGCACAAGGTTTTTATCAAAAAATTCGCTAATGTCAGTTTTTGTCACAGATCAGTACCAACCGCAAAATTCCCAATGCTTGAGAACATTTTGCAAAGGACTGTAGAACGTGTAAAAAAAGGCTGTCCTTTCATACAAAGCCCATTTTGAATAAAATACTTTTGCCAGGAATGTTGTTTTTCCCTTATTGTGTGATTAGGGCTTAAATTCTTGAATACTGTTCAGGCAAAATAATGATCAACTGTCTAAAACAACCTTATTAAGAAATCTTTGCCCTGCAGAGGCATAAACCAAACATTTTTATATTTTTGGAGTCAAGTGGGGGCAAAGACATTTGGGGAGGGGGGTCCATTTAATGTGCATTTGTATTTTATGGGGGGAGGGGGGTTGGGCTAGTCTTGAAATCAAGTCGGTAATTGTTGTGCGGTCTAGTTGCGGGGACGGTACACACATCCTCGATCCTAATATGTGTGTGAGTCAGTCGCAATTACTGTCTTGAATAACTTGTACCCAGCTTTGTACACATGCAATTGGACTTGCTACCAAAATTGGACGGAGCAGTTTGATTGGTTAGGAATCGTGAAGACATGAATATTCATCATACATCTTGCAGCGTATGGCGTCTTGCAGCGTATGGCATAACAGCGTATTGCAGCTAACAGGCGCACACTTCATTCTTTGATAGGGGGGTTTATTATCATCGATAGTAACATTTTATGATAATGCATTGGTCAAATTTATCTTAAAAGAAAGTTAAGAAATTGTTATAATGATTAAAATATTATGCTTTTTACATTGATGTTGGCAAATAAACTGTCATTCAAAAAAAAAAAACCAACAGAAAAGATACGTTCCCATGTTTATAATGAATTCTTCCAATTTTGTCAGACGAGCTACCATTGGCCCTCTCTATGGCAACTTTTGCATATGCAATGTATAATTTACCATATATGAATATTCGGCTGGGAACAAGCTACTCAAGTCATTAGAGCTGACGGACCTTGCCACGCGCTACCTACGACCGTTGCATGAATATATAATCGCACTGTGACTGTTGCATGAACGGCAGGATGTGTGTTTGTAATAGGCAGCGCTGGCAGACAAATAGACACTGACTAACACTTACTAACGACTTGTCATCAAGTCTAGGGTTGGGCAAGAAAGGGGACAAGGGTTCTCAGTGGGGAAGCCCCCCCCCCCTCGTTTCTGGATATTTCATGTATTAAACCGTTCATTTATTCATCTCATTTGGGGGTTGGGGAGACAAGAAGGGAGTCCAGGGTTCTGAGTGAGAAGGTCACACCAGTGCTGCCTTCGCTTACAGAATCTTTAATTTAAAACTGATGGATGATTTAAAAATACCTACTTGAAGCCAGACTAAGTTAAGCCAGACTACATGATGCTATTTGAGTCTCAGACATCTACTTGTTGATGGGTAGATTTCTTTTAAGAGAAGCATACCTGTAAATACAAAAAATGAAATAAAAATTAAATAAAATAAAAGTAGTGTTTTAGGTAAACACAAATTACTCGCAAGCCAGTCCGTTTCATGACATTTGACCTAGGTGGTCTAAAAACATTAGGCTTCTGGACCCCAAGACCAATCCACACACCAGTTTGGAGTTCATAAAACAAGTCCTACCGAAGTTATCACTGGGATTTAATTTCTTCTTTTTTAGCTATAAAATAATTTTATTTTAGCCATAGTAGCATTGACCGTATATTTTGACCTGGGGAGGCAAAACAATATACTCAAGTTCAATGGGCAATGTAGCATGACCAATTATAACACAACCTAAATTCCCTTCAATAGATTGAACATTTAATGTGAGTTTGTACGTCACTGGGGGGGGGGGGGGGGGGGGGGGGAGAAAGGGGAAAAGGTTTCTCAGTGGGGAAGCCTCCCCATCTTGGTTAGGGTAAGCAGCATAGTGCACACACTGAGTTCTCAGACTGTTCTGACATGTGATGTGGCTGATTAATTGCATTTTGTGCTACAAAAACAGCCCACTATGATGATTACAAATGGATCAGACTTGAACATCTTATCTATTTGGCTGCTGAAAGGTGATCTGAGATCTCAGATATTTACTTCTAGTTGATGGGTAGATTGTATCATTGTAGAATGCAAACAAATCAAAATAAATTTGTGGCTATGTTGTCTTATTTTGGGGGTTAGAAATGTTTTGTTTAAAAAGTTTGACATTTCAAAAATGCTTGTGAAGGTACACATTGAATCTTCGAAACTTGACAAAGTAGTTCTTACCGTGAATTAGGATTTCTGTCTAGAAACTAATTTTGTTTTGTTTTAAAAATGTTTGTTTATTATTTATTACTTCGGACACTAAAAAAATCTTGTCCAGGAGTAGTCCGGGGAAGTACAAAAGTTTAAAAACTTGTCATTAAAAAGATGTGCCCATTCTAATCAGTATTTGTGGTTTTAAGATCAGCCCGATTATACACTGTGATAACAGTGTATGTACTGGAATATCTTCAAAATAAGATTTATTTTATTATAAAGTCAAAAGACATAATTGGGTTTAAACCACACCCTTTATATTCAAAATTTTGTGTAAAACTATTAAGAGAAGTGGGGATAAATTCTTGAAATTGTTGTGTGTGCAAACCTTTTGAAGGTGTAAAAAGACGATACAACAGTACGTAATGTATAGGGGCTTATCCTTGGTTTCTAAAAATTAATTGGTTTCTTTGTAGGTTGCTGTAAATTCCCAATTTATTTATCTATTTAACCCCTTTTTAAAACACACATGACATGTGGTGACTGTGCATGCTCACCATTTTAAGAGTCAACTGGTATGCATGTAAATGCTGCATCACCTAATGCGCACCACACAGGGCTAAAAATGAACACTGAACCGCAGGCCCGAGCTAGTGATTTAAGCAATGGGCCAGTA
Organism: Leptasterias polaris; assembly: GCA_037783415.1. Classification (NCBI taxonomy): domain Eukaryota; kingdom Metazoa; phylum Echinodermata; class Asteroidea; order Forcipulatida; family Asteriidae; genus Leptasterias; species Leptasterias polaris. Next base: position 1,711,236 of record JAZGTN010000192.1, read on the forward strand.
AACTCAAAACTAGACAAGTCTAGCAGTATTGTGTTTTTAAGTTGAATATTAATACGTCACTGTGAAATATCTTTCAATTTTGTTGAGTATCAAAGTATACTCGCCAAATACTTGTACAAATTAGAGACATCTTCTCTGACTGCTTGTTCAAATAGTTCATTTTATCAACTAAATGATCAAATGCTTTATACTCAGCTAAAGGCTTTGGTGCATGTTGTCGTGCACAAATGATGGGGAGACTGGTGGCCAGTCTATGTGAGTTAAGCCAATGCATTGGTTAGTATAGCATATAAATGCTTACTGTGTGAGCATTACCAGGTCATGTGACTGGTTGGGAAGCCTTTGAATCTATTTATAGGTATATGAATCCAAGGGATCCACCAGTGAGGGTTGATAACCAATCAGCAAGCAGCTGAGGTCAGAATTGGATTTTTGATTGGGTAAAGGCATTGACCAATCAAAGGCTTAGATTTCAACTTCTAACCAATGGGATTGCCTTTTACTATGGGGGTCTTTTTGGAGGGAAAAAGGTTAAGCGTCACTTTTGTCACAGTTTTTGTTGGGAGAACAGCAAATTTCGACCCACCACCTCCCCTTTACTCCGCCAAATTTTTGGTACAAAAGTTTTTGGCTAAAAAATGACAGGGATATCAGTGATGGGGGGTAACTAGGCTGTCGAGGAAATTTACTTGTCATTATAATCATAAACAAATATTATACTAGTCATTATTAATAGTGCCTTTCATTTTGCAAGGGCTATTTTACATGTCCCCTCGTGCGTTCCAACTTGGGGAATTAGAATTATGCCATGGGTACAATACAGTATGTAATTCATCAAATGTCATTTGATTAGTAATTAAATAGCGCCTTTCGGTTTCGTTGGGGCTAGTTTATCCCCTCGTGCGTTCCAACTTGGGGAAATTTTTAATTGTTAACTTTGTATAGGATAATAGGGGTGCAATCTGTACCAACTTACATGTAGATTAATAAGTCAAGCGCCCTTCGGTTCCGTTGGGGCTTGTTTATCCCCTCAGGCGTTCCACTTTGGGGAATTTAGGGTATTATATTAGAATTGTTAATTGGTAATTTTAGGCAAGGTGTGTTATGTGTGTGTTTTTCTGTGGAGGTCATGTAATGTTCTGTATAATACGGTCAGGTGACCTATCGTGTTATGTAAACAAGTATATGTTTTATGTGGATATGGAAAATGAAATCCATATTGGAAGGACAAGGTTTGTCCTTTGGGTGCCCACAATTTGTGTTGGTTGGATGGGCGAAGGCGTCCATTTTAAATGTGAAAAGTTGTGTTTTATGGAAGTTTTGTTTGTCCACGTGCAAGTGGTGGTGTGTCTGTTTAGTCGGTTTGCCCTGTGTTCAGCACTGAGTATAATTCAGTTAATATATTGAACTGCGTACTTTTTTCATTTCAGTTCTGGTTCAGTTTATATTTTGAGCTACAATCTCTGCAGTCTTGTGGATTTCCCCCACCCCTTCAAACTCGAGCCCTGCTACACTGTAAAACACAGGGACACAAGCTCATCAAGATTCAGTTGATGATGACGCCAGGTGAATTGGTCATTAGAGTCAACAATTCAAAGTAGACCTTTCCCACGAATTATGTAAATTGCACATCACGCGAGCGCACTAACACTTTGGTTGGCAAAAAATGATGGAACATCGCGCCTTTTTGTATGGGGATGATGGTGGCGCACTGGCGTGACGCAAACGCGTTTGTGCGTCTGCTTAGTGCACATCTCTATGGCGTTTGCCAACCAATAGTGTCTGTACGCATGCATTGATGCAATTAGCATATTTCATGGGATGGGTCTATTGGGTTCACTTTATTCCACTTTTTGCATGTCATCTAACAATTTAGTAGGAATTTACCTTTTATTGCTGAGGGCAGTTCATTTACCAGGTTGATCATTATGCAGATTGTCACAAGTGCCTTGAGGATTTTATGTTAACCCTAGTTAATTATCTCAGAGTATTAAATTTAGCTCCTTTAAGTTTGCTAGAAGTTTTGTGGCAGACTAGAGTGTCTCAAGAGGGCGCCAAATATATTTAAATTAAGACTCCAGAGAAGGCAGTATTAAGGGTGGGGCTAAAGGAATGTTGGTATTTACTTTATTGTTCTTTGAAATGGGTTCTATATGTGTTCCACATTGTTCTGGTTGGGTGTACAGTGGTTTTGAAATGTACCAGTCAGTCTTGGGTTGGAGTTGAAGAGAGCAGTCCGTCTTAATATTAATCTGAGTAAAGGATCGCAATAAATCTAAGTCCTGTGTGGGCTTAAATGCTATCGAAGTATAATATCCTGAGTGGATTGGAAAACTTCCCAGAGCAGCTTGTCCTGTGTGGACTTTGACATCAGAACAGTCCTGTATGGACCTGCATTAAACACCAAATCCTGAGTAGATTTAGGTTAAAGTAAGACGTAAGACGGCTAACCATCAAAAAACTAAAACCAGTGGGGTACGCTGCAACTACATGTCAAGAACATAAAGGCCTCCCAACTCAAGAGGCTTGCATGAAACTACTGCATACATGTAAAATCTTAAAGAGCTCCAGCAGAATGGAGCAACAGTAGAATCATCACTCCATAGCTTCACAAAAGGAGATGGGCAAGTAACTGAACCCCCCCCCTCCCCCGTCATAATCAGAGAGAGAGCTGAAAAACATTGAACATTTACCTGCAATGAACAATCATGAACACTGGAAAGTCATCCAGGTGGTGGGCTTAATCAAGTAGAATTTGAGATTCTCATTGTCGTTAATTAATTGTGCTTGATTAATTAATATTGTGAGAAAAGGTGTGCCTCAATCCAGAATAATCGGTCTAGAGCAAATCTTGTGGAGAACAGTCAAAAACTTGTTCTTTAATGTGTACATAGTAGTGATATGGTTTTCAATGAATTTATAGGGCATTATTAATTCTTTGTTATCCAAAAATTAGATCATTTTTTGAATATGTAGAACATGTTTCTCTGAAAATCATAGATGGTGTGTTTTGTCAAAGTCTTACTGCCGAACTGTACAGTCAGCCAGTGGAAATTCAGTCTTATGGTGTGACACAGATCTCAAACACCTAGGCCTGAATTGGTCAATAGAGTCAACAAGTCATAATTGGGTTCAACCCCGCATAAATTCAACTTTTTGCATGTCATCTGTCATTAGTTAGTAAAATTTTACCTTTGATCATTATGTACATGTAGATCTCAAACACCTACTTGTTGACGTGAAGATGTTGGAGATATGGTTCTGCAAAATACAAACAAAAACACAGTTGGTTAAAAATAGTAAATATAAGCAGTGACAAATTTATTTAGGATCTTTGTGTTTTTGTTTTTTTTGCAAACTGCTTTCGAACCAAAAGGACCTGTGGTATAAATGCAAACAATAATTGATGGCCTGATGTTTCGACTAAGCAGAGTCTTTCTCAAAGGCTAAAAAAAAAATATCACTTTTTGTTTATTACAATATATATATTTTTTTTAAATCTATTATATTGTTCCACCAATCAATGAAAAGGATATCTGTGTGTGATATATAAAGCTATTGTTTTGCTGTGAAACTTAAAATAATAAGTATTTGTTGTATCCTTATGATTGGAGAGGTTACTATAGTTATGACATGTAGAAGGCAGTTTTTATCGCTGCATAATGGTATTTGGGTTTAAGACATTTACTTTTTGATATAAATGTCTGGAGACTAAGGATATCATGCAAACAAAATAAAGAGCGAGTTAAATTTTGGTGAAAAAGAACTTTTGTAAGATTTGTTTCATCCTAGGCCTTTAATCATTTGGATTTTCTCCTTTGGTTTTTTATGAATCAAGAAAAAAGGAGGATGTGTTTAAATTAAAACCTGATGCATTCTTTGTGACAAGAGATGACTTTATCCTGTAATACAGTCCATTTGATATAAATTATTTTGTACTGTTAAGTTACCCCCCCCCCCCCCCCCCAGGTCTAGATTTGTAACAATCCTGGAGTATGCAAATATATGTGCATGGTATGCTAATTTACTTCCCTATGACCTATGCAAATAAGTATGCATGGGTGATTCCGGGTGTAGTAGTATAGGCAGGGAGTGTACACCTGCACAGTACACACCCTAGAATTTGGTGTGGCAGCATGCACCTTTCTTAGCATGCTCAGCTCAGCTCGGGTTCGGCTCAGCTATACTTTAGCTTGTTGGTTATGCCTAATTAATGCTGGATATTAATGCAAGTTGGAAAACTTTAAGCTGCATTTTATTTTATTTTATGTATTAGGCCTGTTATATAACCTGTGAATCACCATTTAAAATGTTGATAATTTGGAAGGGAAAAATAAGTTTACTTTTTATATACCTGAATGTGATTTTCATTAATTTAAAATTTGACTTGGTGTATAGTATAGGGCTAAATTAAGAGATATGCATTTTCATTAACTTATTTGTAATTTTAATGGAGGTTAGCCACAGGAGTAAAATATGAATAATTTACATACAAAAGGTTCCTTAAGGGCCAGCTTGCTCTTAAGGGAAGTACAGACAGAGCCTGTGCAGCACCAAGTGTGGCAATGGTTTAAGGTCTGTGATTCCACAGTATACATTGTAGAACAACATACACAACCAATCCCCATGTATGTCTTGAGTAGACATCATCCTTGTGTGGACATTAGGCAGGTGAACATTATCCTGTGTGGATAGTTCAGCCTGTGGGGTAGCCCTGGAACCAGCGTATAACATTGCATGAATCCAGTATCGCCATCTAGTCCTGGAAAGGGCTTTTTGGGAAAAGTGTGCGCCCTATTAGAAGACACCAGTACAGCTGGTTCCGGACAAAACATTCCAACAAACTTTTTAATGACCCTACCTATTCCTCAAGTGCGAAACGTATTATTTATAGTGGTGGGTTCATTGCAAATACAGAAGTTGTATTTTAAATAGTTAATTTGAGTTAAATTAAATCATATCATTTTGTTTCAGTAAAACTTGTTCCAAGTGTGACATGTCCTTCTGAATTGCCCTCCTCACCTAAACTACACCCCACTGCAATGTCCAACTTTTTTTTTATATGACTCCTTTTTTGCACATCAGTATGTTGTATCTGAGCAACAAGTGATATTAACTCATCACCTTCAAAATAAAGTATTGTATTGTGAACAAATACAACAAATTTGTAATTGTAGTAAAAACATTTTCATTTAATAAACAACCACAGCCTGCATGGAGTTCCAAGAATGTTGTGGTACGTGATGCAATTGCAAGTGTGTTACCTGTACAGTGCTGCAAAAAAAGCCTAAAGTACATTAATTATGTTTAAAAAACCCATTAAAAACATAAAACAGTGATTTACTTAGTTATCAGTCAAGGGTATGTTTTGGGGTAAACATTTTAGGCCCACTATTTCGTGTGTTTAATATTAAATTAGAAGTAAAACTCATTTTATTTCATAAAGGTTGTTAGGCCTATGAGTATTTTTATTGTTCAGATTTCTTCATAGAAAAACAAAGATTTGATTTCAGAAAAAAGTATGTACTTCTTTTGACGTGTTTTCTCGTTCCGATACGCGCGAGACTTGCAGTTTGGTTTGTTGTCTCACCACCCACGTGCACAACACAGAATCGTCACATGCATTGACAATTCTCGTCTGCTCGTCTTTGCAGTAGGCCTAGGCCCGTAGTAATAATATTATTATTTGTCGAACTGCCAAGATGTGAAAAAATGATAGGGCAAGCTATAGGCCTGAACCTATGGTCCAAGTAGAATTAAAGGCTGTAAATAATTTTTTTTTTTAAACACAGCACTTCTCAGAAAATTGAAACAAAACGCTTTGAAAAAATTATTACCCCCAGTTTTTCAATACGGCGTGTGAGCATTGCTTTCCCCCACAAAAATAACTCAACGCGTGGCGCTTTCTGCCGAAAACACCCAAAATTTCTTAACATTATGTGAATAAAAAAACCTAGTGAACACGATAATTCTGTCGACAAGAAAATTCTCCACTCACCAATGCACTTTTTGTTAGAATTTGATCCTCCAATTCGGCTGAAAACCCGATTTTTGGAAGGAAAAGCCACGAGTCTTGTGATGTCGTCTTCATTTTTTTCTCTGGTAAATAAAGTTCAGCTTGCCGCCGCCGCCGCCGCCGCCGCGCGTGCGCTTACGTGCGTCGCGGACGCGTCCCTCTCGAGCTCTCTAGCTCTCTCATCTCATTGGTCAGCAGGCAACCCTGGGTGTATTTGCATATCAAAGCCCCAGGGACTTCGCTTTGTTTAAATGACCATATTTGGTAATGGATCGGATTTTTTTTTCTTCAAGTATGGAGAATATTATGAGATTGTTAGTACCATACATTCGACAATTAACACATCTTACCGGTGACTAAGAAATGGGAAACACTGTACAGTTTTTGGTAAGGAGTAAGGAGAATTTAAAAGTTGATCAAACGAGTTAATTTGTTGTGTTTTTCTTGAAAACATATTTCATAGTCACTAAAAACTTCCAAAAAGAAATTAATCAAAGACAGATCAGACACGTAGGAATCACTGGGCCGGGCCCTCCTAAAAAAATGTTGTCCAGATGATAAATTGGCATGTTCATATTATGTCCTGAGGGAATAGTACTGCAGTCTGTAGATCACATGACAAGTGGCTATTTGAATATACATATATTTTGCTTACGGAATCTTGAAGTTTCTTCGTCGGACTTCCGCCCATGCAACAGACGCAAATTGAACACGCGCGCAGGAAGAACGCCCGGCCCGCAGGAAGAACGCCCGGCCCGCAATTTTTTTATTTGTAACACACAGTTACTAAAGGGGTCAACAGTGAAGGGATCCGGGGAGGGGCCCATACCTTATGCGTGTATACGAAAGCCAGCGTGGGATTCAAATTTTCTAGGAGTCCCGCTGATGTTTCAGGAAATATTTCAGTAAAATTAGACGATTGATATGCATCAGAAGTGCTCATAAAGCCTTTTTCTTTGCTGTATTTAGGCACACGGAGGCTTGCTTTTTCGACCCCAAACCCCAGAGCTCCACGGGGCCTGGGCTTCGCCCCCTGGACCCCACCAGTCCATGTGTGGGCCCTGTATTAATTAAGGTGAGTGATTTTTGACGGGGCAAATTTCACAGATATAACCTGCCCCCCCCCCCCCCCCCGTTAAAGTCATCTTCCTATCTACGTGCCTGCATGAATATTAAATATGCACTCTGCATGCTCATCGTCACTTTGGAGGCTCACTTTGAAGTCCATTCATGGTTCTGCTTATATTAGTTCAGTACATTTATTTCTGTTTAATATTTCCAAGAAGTGTAAAGTGTGTTGGCATGTATAGTATTATACAAAGGTAACTTTATATTTATTGTGAATTCACTGAGAAAAGGAGAAAAAGTTTGGCAACTTTTCATCAGAGTGTCAAAGTAGGCCGACTAGATCAGCAACAATTAACACGTCGAGTTGTCTGACCCGTCGACTTGTCTTGAAGCTCCGTCGAAATTGACCCGTCGAGTTGTCTGACCCGTCCGTCGACTTGTCTTGGCGCTCCGTCGAGCTGTCTCACTGTCGAGTTGTCTGACCCGTCGAGTTGTCCGACCCGTCGAGTTGTCCGCAGGACGAGTTAACTGTCTGAACTCCAAGACAATTTACCATAATTACTTCTCATCAACCAGGAGTAATTGGGTACATGTGAGGGTAGAGATTGTTGATGTGATTGTGATTGCGAGCAGCTTGTACACATAGTGCTAGAATTTGGGGGAAAACCCTACAAGACTGCAGGGCTTGTAGCTCAAAAAGCACTAAGAGAAGGGGAGATTGACTGAGGAAGAGAACTCACCAGTCCTGAGCACATCGAGACATACATTTCTTCTCAGACCCTATCCAGGTGGTATAAAGCTTATTTAAAAAAAACATCTTTCAGTTTATACATCTTTCATAATTTAATAATTCAATTAATCTATTTTTCTCCTTTATAAATAACAAATTACATGAACCGTGTGTTAAATTTGTTATTGTTTATGTTTTTTCTATATTTTGTTTGTAATAATTGTTTCGAAATCAGCTTCAGTCATGGCTACCTAGAACAATTTTGATCAATAAGCCAATCAATAATGGTAATCTGAAATAAAGTATGATGTTTTTCATTTGCGATTTTAAGATAATTTTTAATTTTATGTTCAATGGAACACACAAATTATAACTTTTAACTCTAAAATCTGCATAAGTTAAGAAAGTGTACAAAAAACACCTGTTCACTTCAATTTTGTATTCATGAATCTGAACGTCATCTGTGTCTATAGGAATCAATTGGATTGATCCAAATTTGTAAGCAACGATGACGTCATGTTTCATTAATAAATAAAAAAGTCACGATAGTAAGATGGCGGATAGTCAGTCGCGCGATACGTGAAAATGTAAAATATTGTTGGCTAAAATAATCATGTAAGACATTGTTGATCATCCAATTGTGTTGCAAATTGGTTGTGTGGAGACCGTGAAGGTGTGCCGTCAATATTGGAGCTGTAGAAGTCTTCAAGATGCCAGGATTTAGGCGTTTGCAGAGTAAGTTTCCACATTCGTTTCCGGCCACGCCAGTTACTGACGTCTCATGCCATTTTCACTTCAGTGCATGCTGTGCAAAGTAATGATAACATTATTGTGCCACAACACGCACAGTTTTTGCGGCGAAATTGCACATCAACATTGATTAATATTAACGTTGATTGTAACACTAACACGGTATTTTTACTGTGTTAGTGTTACAATCAACGTTAATATTAATCAATGTTGATTTGCTGGGTGGTTGGACGGTCGTCCACTCCAACCACCCAGCCTTGACATGCTCGTCAACGGCCGAGGAAAAGATTCAAAATCCTGAAAACCCTCTTGACTATGTCTATTGAACTAAACACTTAAATTAAAATAACACAAGTGAAAAAGTGGCAGTCAGTTTGACCATTCTCCATACATTTCTATATGGTTTGACCATAGAAACACGTTAGAAATATCAGTTGTTATGCTTATCATGTTTATTGTAATGTTACTAACAATATTTAAAGTAACTAACACTAACATTGTTAGTGTTTAATAGTTACTTTAAATATTGCTGATAAAATGTCAAAAAACATGCACACAAGTAGTACTTAGTACTATCCATGATTGGAGGATGGTGCAGGCCGGCTACATAGACCCAGTAATGGGGTGCTGACTTCTTTATAATAATTTTGACATCTAAACATTTTTTTAAAAGGAGTACAGTGCCCCAGTTACTGGGTCTAGATGCAGGCCTAGTGACTAGTGTGTTATTGTACCAAGATTTAAAATAAAAACAAACAAAGTGTGATCTGCGATCATCGCTACTCTTGCAGTCCTGGTATGATATGACTATTGGATTGGGAGGATTGAGGGATGATTTGCAATTAACTAGTAGCTACCCAGTCTATTCATACACTGAGCATCAATAAGTCACACAAAACATTGTTTTTAGACCTGGTTGGTCCCATGGTCATTGCTTTAATTGTGTGAAGATAAAATCCCTGCAATTTAGCGGATATCAGACAACTTGACTGCCGGACAACTCGACAGTCGAGAAAACTGGACTGGTCAGACAACCCAACGGGTCAGACAACCCAACAAGTCAGACAACCCAACAAGTCAGACAACCCACCGGGTCAGACAACCCAACGGGTCAGACAACTCAACGGGTCAGACAACTCAACGGGTCAGACAACTCAACGGGTCAGACAACTCAACGGGTCAGACAACTCAACGGGTCAGACAACTCAACGGGTCAGACAACTCAACGGCTTGTCAGTTCAACTTTAAGACAACTCTACTGGTGGAGTTCAAATCCTCTTGTTTTGAAGAGACCATCAATAAAACAGATATTATGACATCAAAATGTTAAGTTCCACATTACTTAAAGTTCCGTGGGTTTGGTTTGAGAACAAAAATGAGGCACATTAACGCCTAATATTGGTTTGCCGACCGGCATGCTGCGGGTGGGAACGGGACTGTTGAGCTCCCTGTGCAGCATGACTGTATCATATTTGGGCAATGCCATACAATTTGCCATAAAATAGCAAATTTTGTCTGATAGCACCCCATTTTGACTCAAATTCCTTCAGTCCATGTTAATTGACCATAAGGGTGGGGGGAAACACCCGAGAAACAAAATGCCCTATGACAACCTTAACAGCGTGCAGTTGACCGTTCAGAGCCTGTTCAGCTCAAACGTACATGTACTACACTGACTGGCCGTGAACATACCGGGGTGGGGGGGGGGGGGGGGGTGGAACACGCCTGTTGCGTGCACAACAGGCAAACCATGGCCAGCTGACAGCAAATGGGGCCAGGCTGTTAATACAGGCAATCATTTTTTTTTCGGAAACTACAGGTTGATTGGCCAGAATCACCCTCCAAGAAATTTATTTTAGTCTGGGTTCTGCTTATTGTCAGTGCGGAGACAAGATTCGTCAGTGATGGAGATCCGTCACTCACCTGTCAACTTGTCGTAGCACTTCGTCAACTTTTTCTCACCGACAACTTATCAAGCTGTCGAGCTGTCTGACCTGTAGAGTTGTCTGACCTGTAGATTCGTCTAACTGTCAAGTTGTCCGACTGTCATGTTGTTCGACTGTTAAGTTGTCTGAATTCCGTTTTAACAGATCCCCCCCCCCCTAAATAAATAAATGTTTGAATGCAAGTGACCCATGAACAGTCTTATGCTTGCAATTTGCTCCATTGAGGAAGTGTCTTCCCTTATCAATGGCACTGACGGTCAGAGTCACTGCTTAGCCTGACTGCCCCTTAACCCTCTTGCTGTCTGACCATCCAATACCATTCACTGTGGTTTTGAATAATAGATAAGCTATGCCAGCCTTGCAATATGATACCATGAGGGAATGCATGTACACAGTACACAGTACACAGTTAGTTCTGTGCACAGTTGTGCCACCATACACAACTTTGGCAGTTGAATGGTTTCAAATGGTTGGTCAACTCACTTGAAAATGTTGCGAACAGTAGGAGGGTTAAGCCTGATGCTTCACTGAGGCAACAGAGGTCAATGCCTTGGTGCCCATTGAAAATTGTCAAGTTTCAATTTCCTTGAAAGAGGTGCCCTTTAAAAATGAAAAACTGCTTGCTCTAACAGAAACAAAGTATCGATCCTGGCTCCTGTTTGTTAATATTGGTCTCATCCTCAGTAGTTTATGTTACACACATTGTTGTTGCCAGTAAGTAACAGGGCCTACGTTGCTCTATGGTAAGACCAGGCTGTTGAGGTTGACAACTAGACTATTAAGTACAGACATGGGCAGTCAGGCCTGTCACCACCCTAAAACAGGCTGCAAATCTGTTGAGAAATTTTTATGAACAGAAAAGCAAATAGAATGTTAACGTTTCAAACAGTTTCAGGGTACAGTAACTCTTCCGACTTGTCCTTTTTCTTATTCATCTGTAGGCCTATTCTTACTCCAGTACAAATCCCAGATTTATGCAGATACAATTTGATCAAATATTTACGACCAGTATTCTACAGACAGTGTTTCTTAGGAATTACTTGTATTTCTGTCGGTCTACTATTAGTATCGATGGGAGGGGTAGTTTATCAGTAGGCCTAAGCGATAGTGTGTACCTAAACACCACTGTCCAAGGTTGTCCCATGGTGGTATGAGTGCATGTTATATCGAATTGGATTGTAGCGAATACAAGTTGTATAAGAATTATAGTCCAATATTGTCATCGGCCACAGGGTCCTCCCAGGATTTTTCAAAACTGTGGGGCATTCTGGACCGAAATTTGTTGGATGTTTGGCCGAAGCACGCTGAATTGAAACAAAGTCATCGGAATGTTTTCTACTACATATGTGTTTATCTTTGTTTCTGCTCCCTGCTGTGCAATTTTTTTTGTTGCGCATCGGCCAAAGTTTGCGCGCATCGGCCTGATATGATACTAGCTTGTTCACAGGGAGAACTTTGAGTTAAAGCACCCAATGAGCAGTCACAACTCTGTCCAGCTGGTCCAGCTGCCTAGTTTTAGTTGCTTGCCAACCTGCCAAATAGGCAGACATTTAAACCACTTTAAACAACAGCAACAACCAAAAACGAACAAACAAGATGACTAAAAATGGCTGCAACAAACTTGGAAAAGTGCAGTCTGATAGATATGCTATTGTTCTACGGATTTTGACTTTTTACAGAAAGACTCTTGCAAAATTGATGTCACCAACTAACACTATGGTATTTGAGGGTAAGAATTTAATAACCAGATTATTAGTTGTATCATCTACGAGCATTTGAAGCACATGCAGTCGTCACCATTATTACTGACAATAATATAGGCCCTATCTGCTAAATGGTGGACATACAAAAACCATGCCTGTGCCATATCAATGTAATTAGTTCATAGTTTCAAAGCATGTTAATTCAAGTGTAATTCACTGTAGTAAAACATGATTGCTTATCCTGTTTAAATAAGAAAATTCTGGGGCCGATTTCACAAAGAGATAATAGCTTAAATTGCTAAGCAAAGTGTGATGGCAATATTGACAACGATGAAGCCCTGGTTTTTAATTTCTGCTTAAATCATTCCTCATACTGCTAACAATTCAGAGCATTATGGCAAACATTATAAACAGTAATCACCTTTCACAACATCTTTGTCCCCATTTGAGGACCCGTCCAAATGCAAATCCAATGCGCCGTATTTTTGACCGCGTGAGGGCGCTCTCAAAAATATTTTTATCACTTCCGGGGGTATAAGCGATTATCGTCTGCTCAGCTATGTGTACAGTTTTAACGTCGGCTTCACTTCTGTGCGCGGTATAGTTTTTAGTTGCTTCTAAGGTGGGTTATAACGGCTCCTTTAAAGGTCTTATTGTTCGTAATGGATATGATGTCTGGTGGTAACGTGTTCCAGTCTTTTTAATAACTGTTAGGGGGAAGTATTTGAAGCAGTCTAAATTTACTCTTTGTTTGTGGAGAACAGTTGGTAATGTAGGCCTTGCACTTTGCTGTGAATGTGATTGTGTCTGGATTGGCGTGTGACAAAAAGACATCCCAGAACTTGATGACCCCACTGCAGCATCAGTTATTCAGCTCAAACGTTGGTTAGCAAGCAGAAGAGGAGCATCAACTTCTGGCAATGAAACGGAGCTTGTAAAAAGGTAAACGAACAGTTCACGTTCATTGACTGTCCATCCATGTCTATCTTGGATGATCCTAAACTACATCGTGTAGACAGTTAAGGACTGGAACACATTACCACCAGACATCATATCCATCACGTACAATAAGACCTTTAAAGGAGCCGTTATAACCCACCTTAGAAGCAACTAAAAACTATACCGCGCACAGAAGTGACAGAACGCCGATGTTAAAACTTTACACAGAGCTGAGCAGACGATAATCGCTTATACCCCCGGAAGTGATAGAAATATTTTTGAGAGCCCCCTCACGCGGTCAAAAATATGGAGCATTGCCCCCAAAAGTGTACACCATTACTTGTGTAAATGTACCAATTCACAGGAAAATCTACATTTAAAAGTATGATTGATTGAAAAGGCTTATCAGTAACTATTCTGAGTTATCTACATTTGTGAGTAACTTTGTAAAACAAACAGCGGTTAATCGGGAAAGATATTACACAATATGCATAGTCTAGCATTGATACACCAATTTGCTACTTGCACTGACCATGTGCGTGTGGAGCCTCGGCTTCATGCTTCATTTGTATTGTATTTATGCATTTGTTTGGATAAGTGTCATTACATTGCCGTGACAATACAGAGTTATAAAATGCTTCTATTCACTGCTGTCCCCAATTCGAGGCTCTACAGGCAAATGGCTGACCATGCAAAGGGCGAATGATGTATCACACAAGCATGAGTGGAATAAGCAAATTAAAAAAAGGCTCTTATCTGCGTCCCAATGTGGGATGCAGACGCGCTATATTTGTCCATTATATTCCACGAGCGTGCATGTAATAACAAATTTATCTTCAAGCAAACTTGACGCGCAGCTTGAAATAGTACATTACAAAAGCGCATTAGGCAGGGCGTGATATTGATGTGCAATATTATCACATTGCCATTGATTGACCAATCAGAATCAAGGATTCAAGTTTGTTTGAAGATTGTCTAGCATCAATGGAACAACGGTGTATTCATTAAACATTGCTATAGATATTAAAATTTACCATGTAAACTACATTTTTGTAACTCTGCAAACTAAAAATCGCTCCCAACTCCAATGATAGACACTCTTTAGTCGTACTATGTAGATTTCTGTTTCCTCATGTTAAGTCAAACATGCATAAATTGCACAATGAAAAACACATGCTTCAATCCAGGCACTCCAGAAATAATTTGTACTCATCTGCAGTTCAATTGCCAATTTCTGCGGTGGGCATGTCATACGTTGAGTATTAGAATTCACATACCTGTATACATTTACCATCACCATAAAGCAACAGCTGAACCAGGCTACATCTACAGGCACAAACTTCATTAACTTCAAATCACATACACTCAATGCTTGAGTCCAACTTTGAATTGCGTGTGGACAGAAGGCCCTCTGTTGATGAAATAGAGAGAAGCGTACAACCACATAACATGAAGAATCTATAAATCCCATATTTCCTGACCCCAGCAAAAACACAGGAACATTTTAATTTAGTTGTCCCCGACCACGAGGTGTGTCTTGTATAGGGTGACTCAGCCACATCTAGATCCTGTTACTGTACGTGTCACGTTGTCGTTTTCTGATCTTTGAGCTCCACAAAATAGTACAATCTTTACGGACATGTACAGTACATGGCATTGTAAGTAACACTACAGTGTGAGTTGTCACTTAACTTTGTGTAGTGGATTTAAGCACGATTTAAGTCGAAAAACATCTGCCGACAAAAAGAACCAAATGCTTTTTGACCAAACAAGTTTCTAATTGAGTGACACCACCGATGGCAAGTTCAGTTGCAGTGGAAACGGATTGTTGTATCAAAGATGAGGGGGTCGTTGAAGTGAAAGACAAACAAGGTGAGAGCGACAAATCAAGGGGAGAAATCAATCCACACGCTGCGTAGTAGAGCTCGTATCTGATTAAACACTCTTTTAATTATATTACGATTGATTTGCTTTATTGATCTCAGTGGCTAGTGTAGTACTTTAGTACACAGTCTAATAACAGATGACTGGTAAACACATGAACTACACGTGCTCATAAATGGACACATAGCCAGTGAAAAGTTGACGCTATATTTTGTGGTTATTGAACTTTAAAGGTCATTACACTAATGGTCATGGTCATACATCATGTAGTTGTTAACAAAATTAATCTGTAAGTTTGCATGAATGATGGGTGCAGCAAGCATCCTGAGAATTTATTGCACCTGTTGTCATTTTCAAGACTAGGGTATTCTGTTTGGCAAGTTGTACATGTGCGCGTGCGTCAGGGCTCGCTAGGATTAATCCTATCTCGAGTTAGGACGAGTAACTCGTCCTAACTTAAGACTAGTCCTATCTCTTAGCATTGCCTTGGGCTAGTCCTAAGTTAGGAAGAGTTTGGTGAAATCGACGGCTGGTAATGCCAAGCTAAGTTTGAGCATAGAGCAAGCTTGTTCTATGGTTTGAGTTATAAATGAGACCCATTTAATGTTGCACCTTGGAAGGGTTTACAACTCTATAGGTCTTAATCTGCATCCAACCATGCCAGAAAGAATGGTAAACTAGGGTCTTGTACTATTTTCATTTCCCAACTCATTCGACCTACAGCTTTATGTCCCATCAGAAGGACAAAGCAATGATTGCTTTTAGTTGTGCTGAAGGACTCAGTGTCATTACTGGTACTTGAACCCACACTATAACAACAGAACTGTTATTAGGGTGACCAACTACATGTATGTAAAATAACCTTCAAATAAGTTTTTTCCTTTTTCATAAAAATACACATTTCCTGAAAAATTAAGCAAAATTATAATAAGGACCTCAACCATTTCACGTGGGATGATGTCTTTTTTTGCCAAAACTTTTGCCAAACTGAATGACGGAGGGCGTTAATGAATGCCCTGAACAACTTTGGAGTGTTCTCTTTTGTTTACGGTCAGTTAATTGGCTAACTTATAATTATATGCCCCCAGACAATCTGTTGCATTTAGCATCCACTGACATGCACTTACATGTACATGTACCATACAAAGAGGAACAAAGGGTACTGGAAAACATGCTCAAAATCTTCCTTTTTCCTGGGGTTATTGTGTAATCCCTGATTCCAGACCTATGTCCTTTTGTTGTACAGACCAAAGTTAACCAAAGTATTCGGCATATGGGAGGCCAAGATTACAGCAAACCATGGCCGATTATCCGCCGTGGCTTTTTGCCAAGGTTCAGTAAAACAATGAGATATTCATAATTTCTCGGAAGAGATAAAAACGCTTAAATTGTATTTACTTTGTTTAGTCATCGTTTTGACAACAATATTGTCAATAACAAAATTTACTTCAGAAGGTCAGAAAAGTGCTGAAAAATTAAACTACGCAGAGGCACGCTAAAGTTTTTTTCAACTATTCAACATTTTAAGTACTTCTCAGCATGCGTGGAATTTCATCTTTTAGAGGGCAAGGCCATTCCCTTTTTGTAAAGGTCAAGGCCATTCCCTTTTTGTAAAGGTCACCAACAATGGAAAAGTCTCTGAAGGGGCAACAAGGCTAAGACTATGGCAACAGTCCAGTCCTGTCTTAGGACTCAGGAGGTTAGGAATAGCAGTATTAATTTAATAAGCAGCCCTGATACTTCACGCCCCTGGCCATTGCCTTGGTGTCTGTTGAAATGTTCCAGTCCTGTCTTAAGACTCAGGAGGTTAGGAATAGCAGTATTAATTTAATAAGCAGCCCTGATACTTCACGCCCCTGGCCATTGCCTTGGTGTCTGTTGAAATGTTCCAGTACAAATTGACATGTCCCTCATGGTGGTGAACTTAAAGTATACCTTGGTTTTTGGAAGGGTTCGACTGTTTTAATCCTATTTAAATGTTGATATATACGATAAAACTAACCTGTGAAAATTTCATTTCAAATGGTGGTTGCGTTTTTGAGATATCGCCAAAAATCCGGAGCAAATAATATGTCCATGCAGGAAGAATAATCCCTAGTAGGAATACACAATCTGAGAAGCGTTTCTAGAAACGCTTCTCAGATTCAAATTTTGGGGCATAAAAACTGATTAATTTTTACATAACCACACAACTTCGAAGTGAAATGTTTCTCAAAATGCTTTCTACTGTCGAAAGCTGCTGTAGGCTTCTAACCAATAGGTTTTTATTGCCATTCATTTTAAGAGTGATTAGGCCTACCAAACATATGCAGACCTTTTAAGTATTAGGAAATCTGCCTTGCTCATTTCAAAGAACGAGGTATCAGGCCTGATGGGAAAGTGGTTCACCCTCTCCCTGAACAACATCACCATGTACAAATAAGTAAATAAATAAAAATGTTCTTTCTTCAGATCTATACAATAACAACACTGTTTTGTATTCACATTTACCGGCATTGTGTGTCCCTTTAATTTATCCCCATATGTACACCCTACCGTAGCATCACGGTATGGATTTTCCGCATGACAAGCCAATTATCCTGTTCAATAGGATCTTTGGACAATGATTACGGTCACGATAACGAAATAGCAGACATCCAAAAAGCGTCTGTCGTTGAGTTGAAGATGTGCTGACTAGGTTTGGCACAGTGACAAGCAATGAAATTGCTGATGACATTTTACTCTAGGATTATTTGCAGTGTATATATTGCCGATTGTCAAGCTGTGACTGCTTTGGAGGACGTTGGCTGACTTGAAATCATCTGTCAGCCTGCAGTGTGTGCATATCATTAGGCACGTTAACATAGGATTGTTTACAGTTTAATACTTTGTAACACTGATACACATTTGCATGCTTCCAATACTATTGTGGGCTTTTTTTCTTCTTCTTCTCAAGTTTAATTGGATTTTCTCGCTTGTAAGAACAGATGATGGCCCGTTTGTAATTGAATAAGTGCTTGGTTTATCTCCGATGGAGCTGACCTAGTTTTTAAAGAGGAACTTTTAAGCGGGATTTATAGTTTGGAAGGCAAATGGAAGCAAGTAACTCTGGTGAGTACCAGTTATTAGCAACATGTAATAGTCTGTCCATACTAACTGGTACACATGACTTTGTATTAAGAGCATTGGAAAGATAAATATAAAGGAAATATTTCATCTTGGTTTTTCTGATGCATTTTAATGTTCAACCCAAAAGCATTTTAATGTTGTAAGTGTTTGGGTTTTTTATGAGCAAAACCTCTTTTATATATTAAAGAACTTACCTGGCCAATTATGATGTGTATTGTGTAGAATAGGGGCTTGCAAGATGCATAAATTTGGAAATCTCAGATAGAACTAGTTATTTAACCAAATTGTTCTTCAATTTACAAGCCTAGCCGATAGTAATTACAGACAAAACTGAGACACTCCTCCTGCTATTTAGAAAATTAGATGGTGACACAGGTCCTGTTTGTGGCAGGGACAGACAATTCGTGACAAACATCCGACTTGTTATTATACATTACATGTACATTGCCCCCCACCCTTTCTTAATAACAAGACATTGGGTTAGCTTGTATGGCCAAGCGGTGTAGTAGTCTTGTGCACAGAACTCAAAGTTCTGGTGGCTGTGTCATCGGAGTGTTGGTTTAAGTCATGGTCTTGACACTTGTGTTGTTGAGGAAGACATGTAATGATAAATGCTTCCCATCACTTTGGCCTTTAAGACTTGAGGAATAGGGTAATAATATAAGGGGCTTTGAGGAGCCAACTTAGCTTGAGAAAGCTCATATTAAAAAATGACATAATAAAATGTTGATATTTTTTATTCAATTATTTGCAATGGTCTGTTGCTTTGGTTAGCATTCTGTTGCATACGTTCATTGCAATGCACCAATGTAATACAAAAAATATCTGTCCCTGTTCAGACAGTAGTTCTAGAGTTGCACCAAACCAAATTATTGAATTAAGTACATGATAAGTTTGACCTCTGAAGCAGTTATAGTAGCAACTGGATGCACTGGAAGTTGAAAGATCGACCATTGCAGTCGTTCGTCTTTTCACCTGCCGATCTTGTCATGAGCCGAACCTTCTGTAAATGTTTGCCTCTCTGAAACCGAAATTTATTTGGGTCGCCCTAAAGTCGCTCCTAATATATTTGGTATGTCGCGACTCTGGACACCTGTCTTAACCAAGTGAAAGTCATCAGGGGGGGGGGGGGGGGGTTTGAATTCCAGTCATGACACTTTTGTCTTTCAGCAGACACTTAACTGTATTTGCTTCTCAACACCGAGAATTAAATCTGTATGGGCAGAGATGGTTCATATGTTATTGGATTAGCTTGGTGTGCTACATACATGTACTTGGCAGCACAGGCTGCATACTCCCCAGGGAGCCTCAAGGAAGGAAATAAATGGCACAGTGACCTGGTTGTAATTAATGTTCAAAGGGCAAAGATTATTTCTTTGACATTGCCCTATATAAGAGCGGTTAATATTATTCATTATTGTAACATTACATTTACAATCTTAAAGAAAACACATTATATGAATTATATGAATTTGTACAATCTTCGAGGGGTTTTTGACATCAAAACTGCCTTTAAAAAAACATTATGATTATGTCAAGTATAGATAGGTTGCAATATGACGTAAATCGGCCATCTTTACGGGCAATTTGGAACACACAGTCATGCGTTACGCGTGAGAACGGCGTGCAGCACGCGCACATTTCACAAAACTCATTGCGTGATTGGTTAGTGAATGACGCGGCTGCGTTAATAATTTGAGCGCTTGACGCGCCTGCATGCCAAAATGCAATTTGCCCGTAAAGATGGCGTCTACTGGGAACTATCTATTCTCTCAAAATGGCACCTTTTGGGAATTGTTGGTGTGGACAGACTCATAAATGTAGCATTACATTATGCATGATGTTCGTGCATCAGACCATGGCGGGACATTCCACCTCTATCATAAGACCATGCACTGCTTATGATCATGATCTAGTTTCACCTTGAAGATGAGTCAGCCAATGTATCAATCTTTATTTACTTAAGCAAGGTGCAATGTAGACTGGTCCCCTGTCTTTATCCGCAAGGATAAAGACAGGCACTGGTCTTACGTGCCCAATGATTTCATTGGATACAATGATTTCATTGGATGAACGTGCAGTGACGTAAACTTTCCATATCTGTGTTATGATTGGTCTGAGGTGATGTAGTTTTTTAACTTGCACTTTTGATCATCTGCAAGCTGCATGTTTGCATAATATCAGTATGTAATGTTGTTTTATGCTCTATGTACATGCACATGTGTGAATTTACTCTGTGTGAAATGGATGCGAGGTCAAAGGTACGTTTGGCAGGATCTTGCCAGCCACTCAAGGCAGGTATCTGGCGATATTCACGAGCCTCGAAGTGAGACGTCGTCGGATGTTCAGGCTCTGTGCAATGTCACAATACAATGGGAGACTTTTGAGATGGTAGAGGGTGTCCCACTCATTGGTCCTTTTCTATTGCTTTCATCACTGAGAACAATGGAAAAGGACTGGTGAGTAGGACGCCTTCTATCGTCTCAAAAATCTCCCATTACCGTGGTGATGTAAAAAAATCACCTTATAGCAGATGTATTTTTTGTGCTCAATGAAATCAAACCCAAAGCTTACTCTTTGATGTCAGCTCTACAATAATAATGATGTACGGTGATGAGAACTCTTGGACCTTGACTTGTAAGAAGTCAGCCATCCAATTCATGAAACTAAATACCTACTGTGTGATTGTTTTAACAAATGTTCAATGCACAATTAAGTAATGGATCTACAGTAGTAACTGTGTGCTTTTTTAACATGGATTTTATCTTTTGGAGCTCTGCCTGAGATCAGTCATGAATTGCTTCAGTGAAATTTTTTGATAGTTCTTCTTTGTTAATGATTAATGTTCATAATTTGGGTAAACATTTCTGCAGGCTTGAACACCTAACAATGAATTATCAAATTAAATGTGTGGAAATTCACACACCTTTTCAGAGATATGTTTTTTTTAATGAGAATTGTAATTTAAAAAAGTATACAGCGAACAAAAAAACTGCACCTACACAATGTATGTTCGTACATCACACTTGACCAAAAAGTCAACTCATTTTTTATGCAGACTTAATTTTCCCATGAATATCTTAAAATGAACTTCTGTGCCTGTTGATTTTGGTCTGACAATTTCTGTTACAATGCAGTGTCGACTTTCAGGTTTCCCTAGGGGAGCTGCACACTGTTAAATGTCACGTCAACTCAATGTGTATACATAGTATGCTGAATGGCGAACCGACCAGTATTATTACTGAGTCGAGACAAGCCTTACATGTAACTTCAATAATAATGATTATAATAATAATAATAATAATGCACCTGAAGGACATCCCAACATTTGTTTTTTCTACAGGTATGCAAAGCCTTGTTTTAAATTATAAGCCCAATTTACGATGTAAATTTATACATGTACATGTAGCACCTTGAAACAGTTTATGAGGTGCCTAATAATGCAGCTAGAAACACAATGGCAAACCCTTTCTCTTTCGGATAGGTGTATTGGGCTCTTTTATGTGCAATACACAACACCTGGGGCCTGAGGCTTTACAACCTATCTGAAAGATGAAGCAATACTGTAATGGTTAAGTGTCTTGCTTAGAGGTGTAGGATCGAACTTTGGTGATGACCCCATTCACAAGGTATCAGAAATTTTGTTTTCTGAAAGATTGTATTGCCTTGATACATTGAAATTTGTTACTATCAATAACAATCAACATATTAATGGTAGGGTCATACATTGGTAAGGACCTCAACAAGAAATTGTGTAATTTATTTCCAAAAGCCTACTTGTTATAAAGATGGTAATGGTAAAGCTTCCTGTGAAATTTGAAGTGCCCCTTTTATTAGAAATCAGTAAAAGTGTGTCAACAAATTTAAATTTCCAAAGGTCCCCTTCAGGCAACTTTTTGAAATCATAAATTGACATTTAAGCCCACATAATGAAGGTGTCCGTTTGTGAATGCTGCGGCCAGCGATGCCCTTGGTTCACCGGTGACTTTTATTGTATGTTTATGTGTGAAGTTTAAATTTGTACATCTTCTTCTCCCATAGCAACAACGAATCAAATGTCAAATGTTGAGGTCCATGTCCAACAGCCATTCAGTCGCAATTCGATCATAGCTGGCCAGACAAATGATGCCACCGTCCAGTTTTCTAATGGGGCACTCGTTGACTATGTGCCATGGGGTCTGATCAGCAGCCCCACAGTCACATTCTGGCATTGGCTTCATACGCCACTTGTGTAACATGTGTCCATAGCGCTGTTGGTCTGTACATTACAAAGGGCAAAAAGGCAATAACCAGGGGCATAGGGGCAATTGCCTCCATTGCCTCTGTGAGGTATATTTGAGAACTGTACTCTTGGCCAAAGTGCTGCAAGGTTAGAATTTATATTGATGAAAAGTCGTCTTTAAGATGCACACTGTGCATTTCATCCTGCGAAAAGTCTGTAATGCTCTTAACATGTTGTTTTTGTTTTTCAGGTGAGGGGGCAGACTTGACTGATGGGATTAATCTAGCGCCCCTTCCTCCGGCTGAGCCAGAGACCCGGATAATCTACCTTAATCAGTCGCAGGCAACAAAGTTTTGCAACAATGAAGTCAAGTAAGTAGGCTTTTTTTCAACAAACAATGGTAAAACCGTGGTGTTTAAACAATGCAGGCCTGGAATTTCAACTTTGAGAAGGCAAGGCTATTTTTATTTTGTAAAGTGCACTTCCATTGGAAAATCTTAAAGTCTATTGGAAACTTTTGAAGTGGCACCAAGGCCAAGACCAGGGGCAACAGAGGCCGTGGCTGCCGTGTAATTCCAGGCCTGCAAGGCATACTTTTGTGGTAACACGGCAGGTAATTTACATGTAAAGCTTTAAATTGTGTTTCATGAAAAAATTGGATATCGGACAAGGGTTGATAGTTTTCTTTTTTCGCCTTTTTATCCCCTTTTTTCTTAAGAGTAAATTAATTCATGTTTTGACAGGAATTTTATTCAAGCTTGCATTGGGGGTTTATTTCAAGTGAGGCAATCCGAATATTAGCAACTGTGATTTGCTGGGTGTTCAAATGCAATTTTCAGGACTTTGATGGTAGGCTATTTCTGATGGGACTATTTCTCTAGAAGATTGGTACTGGTGGTATGCACTCTATAGTCAGTGAGCTTTTAGATTTATAAAAATAAACATCAGGGAGTTTGTGCAAGCTCATAATGAGTTTATTTTGATTGGGGCAATCAAAATAAACAACAATGATCTGATGGGTCTTTAAATGTTACTTTCTTGACTTTGACAGTATTTCAGACAAAACGATGTCTCTGGAGGGTTGGTACTCGTATGGACTTTATAATCAGTGAATACCCCGGTACATGTATTTTTCTGTATTTTGTAATTTCCTTATAATTGTGCTTTTTGCCTTACCAGCACTGGCAAGTACTCCCTCGTCACATTCTTGCCCAAGTTCTTGTTTGAACAATTCCGACGCTATGCCAACGTCTTCTTTCTTTTCATCGCCCTGCTTCAGGTGAGTCGTCTTCAGATAGAAATTAAAAAAAAATCAATATGTTCATATTAATTCATTAACCACTTCACGTCGGTATTTCTTTTATATTCCATGCCCACCCACGTTAATATTTTTCAAAATTTGTTTGACTTCTTGTGTAGGATTGTTTTCGTTTGAAAATATCGATGTCACAATGAAACCCTGACTTGACAAAGGAAAGACATAATTAGTTCCTGGATTTGATGTTGTGTGAGAAGTTTGAGTTGGCACTCACAGTGAATTACAGATTGGCCGTGAGCCACGTCTGAAAAACTGCTCATCTTTGCCTCCCATTGAGCAGAATACAATGACCAATAATGATGGCAGCCTGTCCATTTTTGTATGCCACATTTGTGCAACAACATGACAAAGGTATGGAAACTGGGATTACACAATAACCCCAGGAATAGGATTTTACAAGGCATGTTTTCCAGAACCTGTTGTCGCTCTTTGTACATGTGAAACAAAGTGTATCACAGTAGGTGCCTGCCTGTGCATGCTACACAAGTGCTGGAAAGTCGGCTCTCAGCAAAACTTTGAGAACAATTTTAAGTTGTTCTAGTCGTAAAAAATCTGCCGTAAGTCTGTCAGAATTTTTTTTGCAGATAAACATGTCAGACGACTTGAAGTGGTTAATTGGAAAAATCATGGGTTGGTGGTTAGTGACATTTTGTTTGTTATGGAGTGCTAACATGTTTGTTTTTCCAGCAACAAAGTGTGATCTATATAAAGCATACACGATTTTGAGAATTCCCGAGTTGCTGACTTTTTTTTTAAATGAAGCTGTAATAAAAAAATAAAAAATTGTTTCCCTGTTATATTTTGTATAAGACTGGTGACCTAATTGCATCTATTCCATGATATACATGTCTACATACATACAGTGTACATGTACACATGTAGCTGTCATGGCTGTACAGTGTACGTTCATAAATAAACCACTTAGTCATCAATTCTGACATTTTCACCCAAGACGTTTGAGGCTGTACGACTCTCTAGGTTTCTAGTTCCTGCATTTGTCATGTTTTGAAAAACCTCATGGCAACATACAATTTAAGAGGAAATTTAAAGGGTGCTGTACTGGATTCACAATAAACAGAAAAACGAGGTACATTGTACATTATGACATTTTTATAAATAACATTTTTATTTTAGCCAACAGGCTTTAAGAACTTGCATTAATTTCAAACAATATTGATGTACAGATGAGGCCATTTGGCTAGCGTAATAGCCTCAATCCTCCCATATCCTTTTCTTCTATGTCACTCAATACCAACTTGGTTGAACTTAAAGATTCAATTGGAATGCCTGATCCTGTGATAAGCACTTGTAATTTGGGCATACTGGCCCAAGTCCTTCGAAATCCTTCACTTTGGCAGTTAGATATAGCAGGATTTTGGAGTGTAAGATCTGACCTACTTTCACTCGACCACAAAGGTCAAAGTAAAGGTCATGACATGAATTGACATTTTCCAATGTTTCCAATGTTACATGTTTTAACATAGTATCTATGTTTCAAAAGCAAAACCGAATTTCTCTTTTATTTTATTGTTTCAGACACTTCAAAAACCTATCTGGAAATTAATAATAAGCACTTTGAGATGCCCATAGATAAAGCGCTTTATGAAAACTAATTATTGTTATTATTAGCAAATAACTTTGTGAGGGTTCTTAAATGTGCTTTACACAATTCAAAGGGAACAGGGCTTTACATCCCATCCAGAAGGAAGAAACAATTATGGCTAAGTGTCTTGCTCAAGGACACAAGTGACATAACGAAGACCCTGAGCACCGCTCACTCCACAAGTCATTCCCAGTTCAGCCAATGGTCCAACAAGCATAGTCACTCAGTCTGTATCAAAGATTATAGAGTGCCGAAGGCACAAGATGGGGACTAGAGCTCTATCTATTGTTGAAACGCGAAATACGCATGGGCGCCATTTCAGCAAGCAAATGTTTTGTGATACCATTGATAGCAATGGCGTCCAGTGCACATTTCATATTCAGCCCGAGTTCCCAATCTCGTGCCTGCGGCGCTCTACAATCTTTGGTCCATACCAATTTAATACACAACTGTTCATTCCCATGATGACATCATCCACAGCCATTTTGTTTTCTCATTCCGACCGCAGCAAATTCCAGGTGTGTCGCCAACTGGCAAATTCACCACCATGTTTCCACTCCTGTTCATCCTGTTTGTATCGGCCATCAAAGAGATCATTGAGGACTTTGTAAGTAAAGAAACTAACATGAAAATAAAGGGAAGGTACACCTGTACAACATCTGTTTCCAAAAGCATTTTTACATTATTTATGTTCTGAAGTGATGATGCAAAATAATGGTAGTCAACAATCAGTTACCTGTAAGTGATTGTTATCGACCAGTTATTTTGAAAATGATTTTACACTTGAATGTGTTGCAATCGAAACTGTTGAAAGGGAATGTTTTACATAAATTTTTTAATTATTTCAAAAATTAACAACAACAAAACGAATTGTATTTACAAGCCAGAGCAAATTTTCCATTTAAATAATTAGAAATCTGTTTTTGTTACGTATGTTGTACCTTCTTTTTACTTAAATAAAAGTAACTAATCCTTCACTAGCCACCCCCGCCCCCTCTCATCTTTAACCAATGGAAACACCCAAGTTAACCCATCTCAAGCATGGACCAGTGCAGCCTTGGATTACTCCACTAATCCACAGGTGGGATCTGTCTCCCAAATCTGCATGTTGCATGCACACCTTCCTTTTCTTTTCCCCTTCTCTCTGTAGCAAATCCCGGGCGTCTCCCCTAATGGCAATTTGACCACGGTTATTCCTTTACTATTTATTCTTTCTGTTGCTGGTGCCAAGAAGTTGTGGAAGATTTGGTGAGTTAAGAAAAAAGTACATTTCATGAGAGAGATTTTGAAAAATACCTGAGTGGCATCATAAGAATTATTATTTGATTGTGTTTCACTGAGCCTTCTATTACTTTTTACCAACAGAAATAGTGTCTGGAACTTTTCACTTTTTTGGCGGGGGGGGAAACAGTTGTTAAAAAAAAAAATTAAATGAAGAAAATTTTATTTTGAGAATTTTGTTCTTTTCATCTAGAGCTACACATACTTATAGATGACTGGATAAAATACTAGTGGATTCAAAATGTTCAAAGACACTGGTCTTGCTGATAGACAAGTAAAACAAGCGGGAGGGAAATTCTGTGATCTGTTAATAGACGTGTATTGTCAATTAACAATACCTGAAGTGGCATCATAAGAATTATTGTTGTTATCATATATTTCTGGTAATGAAATCAAGAATGCCTCATAAGTGAACTTAATAACTGTAGCTCACAAGCCTGAGGAAACCTGTAAACAAGTGTCTTGCTTAAGGACACAAGTGCCAGACTAGGACTCGAACCCACACTCTGCTGATCAAAAACACCACAGCTTGAGTCAAGTGCTCATAGCCGCTCGGCCACAACACAAATAGCGAATGTATTGGCTGAATTATTCTTTTGTTATTTCCGTTAAGCATGAAAGGCAGGAAAATCAACAGGATTGTTACAAACCAATTCTTATGACTGTGCACGGTCGGGTTGTTGTAGTGGTATCTTTCCTCGCCTTCCTCCTCTGGGACCCCCCGGTTTGAATCCCATCGGGGTCTCTATGTATGTGGATCGGGGTTCAAGTCCCAACCTGATTGCGTGGGTTTTCCCTGGAATAATTCTCTTGGGTTTTCCTCCCATATCTAACACTGAAACTTCCTTCCTTATCTTTGTTACGATATCTCGAGAATTTGTGATGTGAAAGAGTGAGGCGGGGTGACAATGCAGTCGTTGAATAAAACAAACGAACAATTGATATATACTGAACTGTGAGTGTTGTTATTAATGCTCCACAGAAGCACTCACAATTATTACTCAATTAATTTTATACACCAAAAGTGGTACCACGTCTCAAAGTTCCCGAAAATATACAATTACAATCTACGCTGGTAATAATTAATGAAAATCACACTATGTGCACTTATATCAATTAAACTTGCACCGCATCGGTGTTCAAACCTCTATCACTATACTTTCTCCCAAAAGTTAACGCTCTAATTCTTCATGGGCTATCTTGCCCAAAAAGTCATCTTGAAGATATGTCCATTTAATAGCTGGTCTCCTTTATGTTCCTATGTGGGCATTCGTCCGCAGACGTCTGGTGTGCGGGCTAAACTTGGGGCCCCTTTAAAGTTCTCCCACCTGATACTGCATGCACGTCTCACGACGGCTATACTGGCAGTCGTACCCTGCGACTTCTCCAGTTCCTCGCTACTTCGCCGGAACTCACGAAGAAGGAAATCATGTCCCGTCGGGTCCAATCCGGGTATCCGGTGTCCCATACGTCAAACTACAAACAATAGTTACCAATCATCAAATACAATCACATTCACAAATCTGCCCATAATAAAGAAAACGTTTCTTCCATGAATCGATCACTATCAAATTCCAACAAAATGAACTGTATATACACCTCTTCCAACAGTGTACTTAAATACTCAATACTCTTATATGTTGCATTTCACAGAGAATCAAACTCCGGTTAACAAAAATGTCAACAATTTCTAGAACACAAAACTTCTGTTAGTAAGTCTAACCACACTTGATAAGCAAATTCCTGTCTTCTTGACACACGATAAAATACAGATAATTACAAGGCACTAAACACGGCCTAAGTATACTTATCATGGTGTGACCAACTTTGTCACAAATATCCACTTCCTCTCTACTTCTTTCCAATTAAAGTGACCTTAAACCATGCCGTAAAGTATCTCACAGATACTGGTATATTAATTGTCAACTACAATTACCACACTTCTTTATATTAAACGTTTAATACTCAGTCAATTATGGGTGTTCCCTCTTTAAAGTAAATCGAGACTTGTCTCGTCGAAGTATAAGGGTGGCTTTCCCTTCTCTTCTCAGCTCTTACATTTTATTATTTGCTCAAAGGCAAAACAAAATCAAAACCAAAATAGCTGAAACTTGACTTCGGTGTAAACTCGCCTGAAAATTCAATGCATCAGCACCGGCAAACAGTCACCCTACTTCCTTGTAGCCAAAAAAGCATATCAATGTGCCTCGCCCCAATTTCACATTCCGCGCTGAAGCCCAGCAGCCTTTGCGCGCTTTCAAAAGAAACTTCATGACCCATGACATTCAAAATGAGACTG
Organism: Leptasterias polaris; assembly: GCA_037783415.1. Taxonomy (NCBI): domain Eukaryota; kingdom Metazoa; phylum Echinodermata; class Asteroidea; order Forcipulatida; family Asteriidae; genus Leptasterias; species Leptasterias polaris. Next base: position 1,740,103 of record JAZGTN010000192.1, read on the forward strand.
ACCTTCGACCTGACCCTCAATAACCATGGCTAAATAGACTAAACTTAGTACCTCGACTTCTTTGTATGTGAACCGTCAATGAACTGACCACGGCTTATCAAAAGACTTCGTAACAATCTTCTCTCCATGGGGGTTCTTGGCTAATATAGTGATTAAATTCACTTTTCTGAGAGTCCTTGGGCTCACAACCAGAACTTATAAATGAAATGAAATGACTGTTTTATTAACAACATTAGTATCTGTTTTGTCCACGGGTTAGCTTTAAAAAAACTTTGGAAATTAAAAAGAAAAATTGTACAAATGCCGATTTCTTAATACCAATGTTGTACTATTCTATTAAGAAGTACATATTTGCTGCTAACACAAATCTTGTTGACAACAAAGCACACCTGTGGGTCTTGCATATTTGTATCTTATCCGTCAAAGTTTTTAAAACCATTTTAACAAATTTTTGATCTCAGAAACGCCACAGGGCTGATGACGAGGTGAACGGACGTAAAATACTAGGTGAGTCGTGGATTAAAGATTTTCCCCCAAATATTGACACCTCCTCTAAACCTGTTGGAATGGAGGGAAGAAGTGCAGAATGCATGTATAACTTGACCTTTTACTGTGGCAATTCAGACAGCCACAATTGATTTCCGTTATAGTGGGTTCCCCCAGGGAGGGAGGCTTGCTGATTTACAGAACACATAGTGTATACATGTACATGTAAGGAACATGCTCTGTAATTGAATTTAAAAAACACTGTAGACCTTTCTATTGCAACTTCACAGCCCAAGACTTCACAGCCCAAGTCTTTTGCCAACCAAGGTTGGAAAACTATGGGAAGCCATAAATGCAAAGCCAAAACAGATAACCACAGTTATTCAAAAATAGTGTTGAATTTGTTGGAAACAAAGTGGCCAAAGAGTCTTGTGCAGCTCGAACACGCGTGCACAATTCCATTGTTTTTCATCAAAGATGGCGAACAATGCACTGGATCTATTGAAGGATGTTAGTACCCATGCAAATTCAACATTCCTTCAATGAGCTTAGTGACAGCAAATGTAGCTCCGATAAAAAGACAATTAGTTAAAGCGTCTCTATAAAAATGTTACATTCAGCGTGAACAATTTTGGGGTGGGGAAATGAAATCGGGGGTGGGTTGGGTTTTTTTTTGGGGGGGAGGCAATCGAAGATCTGATTTCCAGTGTACCAAAAACATAACAATACAGAGAGATTAAGATAAACATCAATGTTAGCTTTGAACCAAAATTCAAGCTATTTAGTACTTGTTTTCATTGTGTTTGGGGAGACGGAGGAAAGAGAAAACGGGTATACACAAATATTGGATGCATGTGAGTGCATTGCCGCAGAATATAATCACTCAGTGAAATGGAAAAGCCAGTTTCACCAAGTGATTATATTCTGAGTGACAATTTGCTGACACAAAACAGACATGGAATCTCGTCCAACCCACACTCTGAAAATTCTTTTTAAAAAAACTTCTAGACAAATGGACGACTTTATGTAGACACCAACCTTGTCTGTTGTGACACGACCTTACCTCGTTTGGAGAAACAGGTGGGGTATGATTATTTTGGGAACAATGCTGCGAAGGTCCAATAACTATTCATATTGGACTCCAATATAAAATTTTGGAGCCTTTGGCAGTAAATACTTGGCAAGTATGGATGATATGTAGCGCATGTCCCACCAATCTAAATGACAAGGATCTGTGTGTGTGGTTTATAATATGAAATATTTACAAATAATTAGAAATATGATGATTATAAGGTAAATGTGCCAACAGACATCGAGATAGTTTGTTGGACATACATGTATGAGCACCATTAGCCGATCACCCTCAACGCTCAATTACTTCACTACATTTTCTATACAGGTAGAGCTATACACTGGGTAATATGATTATCGTAGCTTTCAATGGGTCTTTACAGATACACATTGAAGCAGGTGTTTTTATTATGTAGCATTTTTCACATGCTCTTATAAAGAAATGTTGGTGATGATAATCAAACAAAATAAAAACGTTGGTGACCATTGTATGTGGTTTTACCTTTATAACGATTTGACAGTCACAAGCAATCTTCTATTTCTATTGAACCCCCCCCCCCCCCCCCCCCCCCCCCCCCAAGGATAGAGCATCAAAGTCAATGGGCATCCATAATATAGAGATGTTTTTTCAGCTTTCACAGAGAAATGTTGCCGGTGCCTTTTGTTGGTTCCGTAAATTTATTTATGTGGTTAAAGCGCCATACTTAGTTTATACATGCAGTATATATTCTGTACAATTTAGACAAAACTAAAGCTGAATTTGACATGTAGGGAATTGACAACAGTTGGGGCTCAAAACAAAGAGTGAGTCAGCTCTCCTTTTGTCAGTTTTCAGATAAGTTTCAGATAAGTTTGTATGTACAATGCTCCATGACATTATTTTTGTATCCTTTGCAGTTCTACGTTGTGGCATCTGGATGAGAATACCATGGGTTGAGGTAAGTGTAACTAGTCGCATCAGAATGTCGGATCCTCCAAAGGATAATGACCCTTTCACACTAAATTTTGTTCTCCTTACATCATCGTATCAGTGCAAAAAAGTTGTGTATAAAGAAAACACCATTTACTTGACATGTGCAATGGACTGTCCAATATTTACTTGACATGTGCAATGGACTGTCCAATATTTACTTGACATGTGCAATGGACTGTCCAATATTTACTTGACATGTGCAATGGACTGTCCAATATTTACTTGACATGTGCAATGGACTGTCCAATATTTACTTGACATGTGCAATGGACTGTCCAATATTTTCAAAACATTTCAGGTCATACAGAGAGTACTACTTTTGAAGACTCCCCAAAGACTTTTGAAGCCTTTTAAAATTTATGCTCATTGCTTAAAGGCCCTGTACACTATTGGTAAGATCGAAAAACACAAATGTTCACAGATTCACACATAACTTACATGATTTAAAGTAAGTAATGGTAGAAAGGGTTCCTTAAAATATTTCTGCCTAAAATGCTATCGTTTCTGAGAAATGAGTAAAACAATAGTTTTTATCGCGCGCGATAATAAACTCAGTGTTTGAAAAACATAAAACACATAAGGTCTCTTTTCACTATTTTCTCGTGACCTCGATGACCAATTGAGCTCAAATTTTCACAGGTTTGTTATTTCATGTATGTGGTTGATTACACAAAACATGAACACTGTCTGTGATTATTTTGTCAGCTCTGCCAATCCTGTATAATACCTTTAAGTATCAACTTGCACCCTTTTTTAATGATGTACATGTACATGGTCTCTATATACTTCCTTCCTTGTCCATATAACTCCCTTTCTTGTCTTACATGTTTATCAACTACAAACTTGATGTGTGGATTGGTCTTGAGGTCCCCATAAGCTTGTTGTTTTTGGATCCCCTACGACAAATGTCAAAGTCATTATGGATAAAACAAAATAAATTTTGTCTGAGCGATAACTCAAGAAAGACTTGGCATATCAACGCCAAACTAAATGTGTTGAACCCCCAGAAGCCTTTTGTTTTTGAACCCATATGTCAAATATCAAGGTCATGGGTAAAACAGAAATGTTGTCAACACACCATTCTTGTTTTATTATTTTGACAACAATTTCAAGATATAACAAGTTAGCAAAGCAAAACAACAGCTAGATATGGGAAATTCCCTACCCCAAGAAATACATTGACTTGACAACGAAATCGGAATTGATTATAGTGTCCTCTTCCTCCATGATCGTTTAAGACACATATGCAGAAGAAATCTTATAGAGTAAACATCTAGTTTGCAATGACAGAACTTCATGTAGAATTATTATTTTCAAACTGTAAACACAAAAATAAAAACAAGTTTTGCGAAATGGGAACCTGGAATTACCAGGCTTCCAGATTTTTCCCAAGCCTGAAGACTAAGAAACCTGCTTTTCGCAAAGGCCCTAAACTGGGTATTTGCGAAAATGGTAAACTGAAATTACCAGGCTTCCATTTTTTTCCCTGAGCCTGAACACTAAGAAACCTGCTTTTCGCAAAGATCCTTTGCATATCAATTCCAAACTTAAATGTGGAGATTGGTTCTTGGATCTCTCGGAAGCCTGTTGTGTTTGGACCCCTAAGTTAAATGTGATGGTCATTATGGCTAAAACAAAATAATTTTTTTTGGAGCAATATCTCAGGAGGGACTCGGCATATCAACTTTAAACTTGGTTTGTGGATTGGTCTTGGGATCCCTTAGAAGCCTATTGTTTTTGGACCCCTTAATTAAATGTGATGGTTATTATGGCTAAAACAAAAGAATTTTTTTCTGAGCAATAACTCAAGAAGGACTTGGCATATCCACTTCAAACTTGATTTGTTGATTGGTCTTGGGTTCCCCCAGAATCCTGTTGTATTTGGACACCTAAGTTAAATGTGATGCTCATTATGGCTAAAACATTAATTTGGTGTGGGGATTGGTCTTGGCATTCCCTAGAAGCCTATTGATTTTAGACCCCCTAGGTCAAATGTCAAGGTTAACAAAAGAAATGTTGTCTGAGCGATAACTCAAGATGAATGATGTTAATGTAAGCGGGGCATTTGTGTTTGTCACACAGTTCTTTTTACCTTCATAACAAAATGGTTTCCTTTGTTTCTGTTGTAGTTAGCTGTGGGTGATATTGTGAAAGTCTCCAGGGAAGAATTCTTTCCTGCTGATCTAGTTCTACTAGCATCCAGGTAAGGCTCCTACATGTTAATTAAGCCATTTTCACACGATCCCCCCAAAAACCTAGATTCCTTGTGACAAATTTTACAAGCGTGGATTGTTTGCTTAGCATCCCACGCTCCACAGAGTTTTCGCAAGCTTTCACACTACACCAGATAATCATTTGACCAACATTCCATGCGACGAAAGGACAAATATAGCTGGTTACTACTGAACAAGGGAGTTTTCGTTCTTAGTCATCACTAGTACCAGTGAAATGATGATGTATGGCGTACAAGTTTTGAACACAACACATTCTGGTTCAGATTGATAGCATGATGCACATTTTAGAAACGGTTGTGCAAACATTCGCGTGGTAAGACCGCTTTCGCTAGAACGTCAGAAAACAAACAACGGATCATTTCACATGAGGGAGTGCACAAGGTTCCTTGCCCAAAATTCTACCAGTGTACGTTTTTGTCGGTAGGTGCATGTAGGTACCTACTACCAAATTTCACAATGTTTGAGAAAATTGTCCAAGGAATGTTAAATAGATAAAAAAACTGCTGTCCTTTCACACAAAGCTCATTTTGTAATATTTCACAAACATTGAGAAAATTTCTCCAGGAATGTTGAGTTTTTTTCCATCGTGTGCAAAGGGCTTAACAATCAGCAAGTTTAATCAGGGACAATAGTTATCCATAGTTGGACTAACTCTGATTGAACGCACGCTAGTCAACGATGGAGGAGTCTAGTCGAGAATTTGTGACCAGCCCAGAGCTGTGTATTGAGAGGGTTGCAACATAAGGGAACCAGTTTTCTTTGGTTACAAGGTTGCTGGACGCCATTCTGGGTCCAAACGCAGCACAACCCAATGTGCAGTCTAGTCTGGCACCCTGTGTGCACACATGTGATTTTTGGACTGAAATTGGCTTCAAATCGTAAGTTGTTGCACCTATCTCAATACAAAGCTCTTGACCAGCCTATGGAGATTGGTTGTATCACTGGTTCCAATAGCCATTTTAAATAACACAGTGCAGAGAGGACCAGTTATCAGAAAAATGAATGTTGATTGTACAATAATTATGCAAACGTGATTTTACCAACCTTTGCAACAACCTTACTCACATGATTAAGGTTTTTTCCCTACTTATATCACTGACTGCTGGGTACTTATAAAAAACTCACCAGTTTACCTTTGAGAAATGACATAGACAATATTTTGTTGATTGTTGTTGTTGTTTACAGCGCACCACAGGCCATGTGCTACATAGAAACCGCCCAGCTAGATGGGGAGACTAACCTGAAGATACGCCAGGGTGTACCACAAACGGCTCATCTAGTCTCCGATCGTGAACTCACGCAGATCAACGGCAGGATAGAATGCGATACTCCCAACAGACACCTGTACGAATTCACAGGAAATATCAGGGTTAAACAAGACCAGACAATGTAAGGCTTTATATGTTTGTTTTATTTACATCAGTTAATTGATAACACCATGTGATAGTAAACCCAATCCACAAGAGGTCATTTGGGTAGGGCGCCCTCGCCTAGAGGTCAAACGGAGGTTGTTTACTTGCCATTTCTGTGCGCTGCGTGTACACATCTCTGTGTTTCCATTTATTCATCATCGGTTTATCTCTGAAATAGCAGATTTATGATGTCAATGCATAATTTCCATATCTACTTTGCTGTGTAAAATGTTCTGATGCTTATCTATTGCCGCGGATTGGATTGGGAAAATCGGGAGACTACCTAGCTCAGATAAGAACTTTTCCTGTTGTTTGTCTATTGCTGCGGAGTAAATTAGGAAACGTGGAAGACTACCTACTGCAGATAAGAACTTGTCCTGCACTTTGTCTACTAACACGGAGTAGAATGGGAATTGGGAGACTACCTAGTTCAGATAAAAACTTGTCCTGCTGTTTATCTACTGCCACAGAGTAGGTTGTGAAAATGGGGAGACTACCTAGTTCAGATAAAAATTTGTCCTGCTGTTTATCTACTGCCACAGAGTAGGTTGTGAAAATGGGGAGACTACCTAGCTCAGATAAGAACTTTTCCTGCTGTTTATCTACTACTGCAGAGTAGATTGGGAATCAGGAGATTACCTAGTTCAGACAAAAACTTGTCCTGCTGTTTATTTAAAGCCGCAGAGTAGATGTGTGTAGCTGCGAGACTACAGGAAAACCAATAGGCTTCTTCTTTTGCTTTGTGGATCTTGGCCCAACTTCTTAGAGCTGTTTTAAGCAGAAATGCCCCTCAACTAATTTGTTTTCCTTGCAGAAACTAGCAGGGAATCAATCATAGACACTGTATCATCATTTCAATTTTGCAGGGCGGTACCTATTGGTACAGAGCAGGTTCTACTGAGGGGTGCTGTCCTCAAGAATACACAATGGATACATGGAATAGCTATCTACACGGGTCATGAAAGCAAACTACTCATGGTAAGACACTGTACACTACTTCTGTGCTTTTCAAAGAACACATTCCTAGTTACTGATGGAAAATGTGGAATAGTTTTTCGTACCACATCAGAACTGCTGATACAACATCAGCATTTAACCATTTACTTTTTAGGGGATTTTTTCAAAATATATTTTGGATGGTGTGGTAATTAATATTGGACATTTCGCTCGTCGGGATAAAGTCGGGGGAGGGGGGTGTTGGGGAAGGGGAAATAAATCAATTACTGAGTAGCTAAAGGACACAAATAATCCTAGACAATAGGTGGGTATGTGAAGAAGTCACGTAGATGTAAACATTATTGGGAAATGCACAGATTTTATTGTTAAAAATATATCCTGTCCACCATTTTGGGTGTCAAAACGTGCACAAAAGGATGGTACATGTGTTTACGCACCTCCGAACAATGCGCGTCTACCATTTCTGCCTTTTTTGGGGAGTCCATTCCTTTTGTGCACGTTTTGACACCCAAAATGGCGAACAGGAGACGCGCGTATAAGTGCGCTGCGCGTTGTGCAATGGGTCTATAAGAGTTGTTGTTTTTGTTTTAAAGGTAGGGTCATAGATTGGTATTTACTCCAAAAATTAACGACCATAAAAACTTACTTGGTGAAAAGCACCGCAGATGTTTGTTGTATAAACTTCTTTGAGAAAGGATTCCCTTCAAAACAATATGGTTTGGATATTGTTTTCACTTACAATGATTTATGCATGAATCTCTGAGGGTTGGTGCCCATTCGCGAATGCTGCGGCCAGAGATGCAGTTGGTACCCGCTATCACCTTGGATGGACTTGACGTTCATGTGAAAATACAGTGACAGTTTTTTGCTAATTTCTCAGCAAGTAGACACTGTATTCAGCTTAGTTCCATGCATGACTTGTATTGTATCTTTCTTCATAATTTTGCTTATAGATCAGCATAACATTGACAACAACCAATCTACCTACCTTTCTGACCCTACCTTTAAATGTACAGTTTGACTGTCATCTTACTTGTGAATTTATTTTACAGAACTCGAAAGCTGCACCCTTGAAAAGATCAACCGTAGACAGAACAACAAATTCTCAGGTAACTCAAGAAATTCTAAATTTTTCCCATGTTACAAAAAGTACAGATGGAGGAATGCCCATTAAACAGCTTGATAACCCTTTTCCACATGGTATCCTGTCATTTAAATAGATGAAGTTGTGTAACTGTGATATTTAGGGTGGCATGGTTGGCTCATGCATAAAGCCCTCGCCTCTCACCACTGTGGCCCTGGTTCGATTCCGAACTAAGGCCATATGTGAGTAGAGTTGTACGTTGGTTCTCTCCTACAGTATGCCACAAGGGTTTTTCTCCGGGCCCTCCGGTTTTTCTCTCTCCTGAAAAAGCAAACACTCTCGATCTGAGGCTGTGCTCCAGGTTCATAGGTCGTTGTGGCTGGCTGCCAAAGGTGTTCTTGCATGCCTGTGGCTCAAACACGTTGCAGCCGCGTCCTTCACAATTCAGCTTCTCAGCTGGATGAGTAGCCTCCAAAATTTGTTATTATAATAATTATAATTATCTCACTATTTGTATAGGGCACACTGATTGGCTGGCTAATTGAAATAACAACATCCCTTTGTTTCAAATGGTTTCTTCCAGATCTTGTTCCTATTTGTTATACTCCTTGTGCTTTCCCTGGTCAGTTCCATTGCTGCAGAGGTGTGGAATAGGCAACATTTAGATCGCGACTGGTACTTAGGATTTAATGGTAAGACCTGGATTAGATTTTTTTCTCAGAATCTTTGCATACCATGTTTTAGGCCATATACTTTGTTCCTGTAAAGGACAAGGCAGTTTAAAGGGCACCTTTATGAAGGAAACTCAAGTGTTATATGAGCATTTCAAAGGGCACCAAGGCAATGGTCAGGGGCATCGAGGAAATCACCTCTATTGCTTCCCTGACCCTGGAGTATCGGGCTTGATTTTTGTTTAGGATCCAATCAGGTATTCTAAAGCTAATTACTTTGTTTTTGCCCTTACACCGCCGTGTATAAAGCAGTGCATACTCAGTACTTTCCCAAGTTATGAAAAAAAATCCACACTGGTGTAAGGGCAAAAAACGAATATTCTTTACACCCGCTGCAAAATTAACATCTATGAAATATATTCTGAGGCAGGGTGCTTCGGCACAGAGCCTCAAAACAACATATTCATCAATTGTCTTTCCTTTCTATCCTCTCCATCTACAGATCTGGCACCTAATTCTTTCTTCTATAACTTCTTGACGTTCATTATCTTGTATAATAACCTCATCCCGATCAGCCTGCCGGTCACCCTGGAGCTGGTCAAATTTGGCCAGGCTTGGTTTATTAGCTCGGTAAGTTCTTGTTTCACTATTTGCTGTTGGGGCGTCTTTCTCAGCACCTTGTAAACCATAACATTGTGCTATATAATATAAAATAGATCTCAAACTTCAAAACGTATTGGGTGAGCCCAGGGCCCAATCCCATATACATGTAGCTGCTAAAGCAGAAAATATTGCTTAACAATTATCAGCAGAAATGAGCAGAATACTGGTCACAAATTATATGTGTGACATGGTAGTTAGGCTGGTAACCTTATTCTGGTAAGCATAACTTTTGTTGTGCTAAGCTACTTTTTTGCTTTAAGCAGCTCTATGAAATTGGACCCCGATGGGTTCAATTAAGAAGAAAGTAATTAGTCTATTAACCCTCCTACTGTTTGCAACATTTTCAAGTGAGTTGACCAACCATTTGAAACCATTCAACTGCCAAAGTTGTGTATGGTGGCACAACTGTGCACAGAACTAACTGTGTACTGTGTACATGCATTCCCTCATGGTATCACATATTGCAAGGCTGGCATAGCTTATCTATCATTCAAAACCACAGTGAATGGTATTGAATGGTCAGACAGCAAGAGGGTTAACAAGGTTTATTACTGTCAAGCATCGGGAGCATTGTATCTTTAAAATTAATAATGTATAACATTTTGAGAAACAATTCCCTTCAAAGGAATGTGGTTTTAGAGAGAGGGATTCAAAAACATTTCAATCTGAGAAACGTTTCTGCATGAAAAGTTTCTCAGGTTGTGTATTCCAATTACAAATTATTCTTCCTGTGTGGACATAACCGCTCCAGATGTTAGGCGAAATCTAAAAAATGCTACCACCCTTTGTAAATTTCACTGGTTTGTTTTATTGTATCTATATTTACATAGGATTAAAACAATCAAACAATTCCAAAAACCAGAGGTATACTTTGCCATTAACAATTGTGTACCGGACTATGTTTCAGGATATTGACATGTATCACAAAGAGACCAACACGCCGGCCAACGCCCGTACCTCTAATCTGAACGACGAGTTGGGACAAGTCAAGTACGTCTTCTCCGACAAGACGGGCACCTTGACTGAGAACATCATGGAGTTCAAGAGATGCACTGTGGCAGGGTTGGTCTATGGGTCGAACGGGGAGGACGGAAGCATTCTCTCGCATGAAAAACTTCTGGAGAATTTACAGAATAAACATGTGAGTTTTCTACATGACCCATGCAGTTTGACGCAGTTGTCTTCCTGAACCCTGTACAGATCATTTATTTCTGTTTAATCATCACCATCATCACCATTGTTGATTTTTGAAACAATTTCTTCTTGTAAAAGTGTCTGAAGGAAAATACTTTGTAACATAAATTTGGTTTGGTTGTAGATACTTGATTAACATGGGAAACATTGGAAAATGTCAACCGAGGTCATGACCTTTACTCTGACCTTTTGGGTTAAGTGGAAGTGGGTCAGATCTTGCAGCCCTTTGTAGCCGCTATGGGCATTTTGGTACAACCCGTTTCTGGCCGGTATGGTCTCTAAAGGGTTAAAAAGGGTCTGCTTGGCAATTGCCAGCGTAAACACCCAAGGTAATACAAGGACCAAGTTCTATGTAATCCAGCAGTCTGGTTCACTGTCTTCCCAAGCTATAAACCACAGCACATAATGAAAAGAATTGAGAGACATTAACCTGACCATTTCATTGTGTGTGTTTTTTTTAAAACCAGCCTACAGCGTCTCATATCCGCATGTTCCTAACCATGATGGCTGTTTGTCACACCGTCATACCAGAGAAGGAAGAAAACAGTGAAGAGATAATCTACCAGGCCTCGTCTCCAGGTACAAATGTATTTATTAACCAGTTAGCACCCGCAATCGTCAATTTTGTTTAACTTCCAGCCTGATGGGATGATTTTAGTGGAATTGCCGGGATCATATTGAGAGTACCACTGTACTTAAAAATGCCAAGACATCAAAGATTATATTCTGTTTGAAGCAGCTGGATTTGTTGTTTTCTTTCAAGAAAATTACATAGTCACGCACCGTGATCATAAAGACCCAGGCTGTATGGTAAACAGGCGTGATCCAGCAATGTTTGGTTGTCTGGCGTCTGAATGCTGCCATTTTATACCATTATGCCAGAAACACCAGGGCAAAGCCTTTCTCTTAATGATAAGTGCACTATATGTAAGTTCCATTTTGTGTTTTACACAACACACTGGACCAGCATTATTTTCCATCTTTTCAAAGTGTCTTGCTTAGGACGGTGAGCCAAACCCACTCTGACTAAACCAAACTTGCTCAACCTCTACACTAAATGTATCTTTCATTTTTTAAACATTATAGGCTTCTTTCATAATTGTACAATGCAAGTTAGGTGAGGTATCTACATGATGTTCTGCTTGTGTTTCGTTGCTTGCTTTAAGTGTGATTTTAGTTTGATTTACCATGTTCCATCTCTCAACAGATGAAGGCGCCCTGATTGATGCTGCCCATTCATTGGGTTTTAAGTTCAATGTCAGAACGCCAGACTATGTGGAGATTAATGTGGTAGGTCTTCAAACAATTTTTATTACAAATCTGGGTACTACACAACTCGGCTAGTTCGGATACGGCCTAAAGTTACCAGCATACTCATTAACCACGGTTTGCCAATACAACTACGTCCCTATAAAGAAGCACAAACACTTTGCCCCTAACCCTTTGCGTGCTACGGGCGCAAATTTGCGCCCGCAACGTTTATTCCCTCACTGCTGTGAGCGCATATTTGCGCCCAACACAACTTGCTACTTGTTTTGCATACAATCGAGCTTTCTTTTGACCCCTGACATGCATCCGGGTACTTTTTGTATACTTCGATACATACAAGCTATGTTACGAACAATTACGCGACAATTTTTCTTTAAAAAACCTGTAATTTCCGAGTTTTTTCGTGACTGTTATTACCGTAAAACAAAATGGCCGCCGCAGCAGCATTCTGGAAGATTTTCGAGGATTTTAACTCAGGAAAATCGGAGTTTGAGGATGTTTTGGGAGACCATAGCGACGATAATGCTTCAGTTGGGTTTTGTCTATTGACATCGGGCCAGATATCGGACACATATCCCTATCAACGATGGGGCTGAATCCGACGACGACGATGGCATCGTTCCTATGCAAGGAGGGGAAGGTAGAACAGTCCAAGGTGTTGGGGATTCTTTTCGGTGTGCTTTGAAAGTGTGTATTTTCTAAATTCTTCATTTAAAATCAATTCTGTTTGAACTACCTGGTTGCCAGTATTATACTCTACATTTGTCTTATTTTGCATTGTGCAATAAAATAATTCCTTCACACACAAAAAAACTTGTTAGTACAACCGTGTGTTATTTTAATGATTGTGCAAAAAGATTCCAGCAGGCAGGGAATAGTGTGTGTAGGGAATGGTAGCATGCAAAGGGTTAAAGAATTCCACTGGCCCCCGGTACCAAAACGAGTTGAATACAAGGTCCTCACACCTGTCTTTAGAGCACTCCGCAGCTCTGCACCCACCTACATCAAAGATCTTCTTCAAATAAGGCGCTGTCATGATCCTCTCCGTTCTGCTGCCTCAACCCATCTCGTTGTACCTAAATTGAGATTGGTACTTTGTCGTACCTTGAGTAATCTTTTATTAAGAAAGTGTGTTGTATAAATTTGTATTTTATTATGTATTATTATTATCTTTGGTTTGGGGTTGAACAAAGAAACATTGACTAGAGCAGGTTTTAACCAACGACCTCCGGATTAACGAGCACCACGGTTAAATGGCTTCTGACTGGCACCCCCCCCCCCTCCCTGAACAAAGATAATGACAAAATAGGAAGACTGCCAACCTAGGGCTAGATAGCTCATTTGGTAGAGCGTCAGCACATTAATCTAGAGGTTGTTGGTTCAAATCCCGCTCTAGTCAATTTTTCATTGTTCAACCCCTGATCATTAAAAAAATTTCTCTTGTGGTTTATTAATTGATACTATTTTCTTTGACTACATAGGGAGATGACCACTTTGCACATGTATGTAAAATGGCCTCCCCCCCTTTTTTTTTCACATGAAAATTCATATATTTTCAATGTGTTATAATTATATTACCAGATGGGAAAGCAGGAGAGATACGATATCCTGAATGTACTGGATTTCACCAGGTAATTAGAAATAAGGAAACATAATATGTCTTTCCATGTTTTGTAGTTTTTTTTATTGGTGTATGTTTTGCATAAATGTATGTTATGACTCTCATTTGTCATGAGGTGTTTGTTCTTGTTGCTCTTAATAATTTTTTTTTTTTTTTTTTTTTAGAATTATAGAATTGCATTTTTATCCATTCTGGTTAAAGCTGTATGGCCTAATTTTCTCTGAACAAGTTTTGACAGATGATGCTGTTTCAAAAAAGAAATAATAATTTGAGTATGCCACGGACAGTGCGCAAGATACGTGTAAATGCCAAAATGCTTGTACATGGGTGATGGATGTGAGATAATGTCGGGATCATAACAATAATTCATTTTTAATTTGGAATTAATCGCTTATCATTGGCTGATTTTTGTATGCAATACCGTAAATGACATCTTATAACTTTCTTGAATCTATGAATCATATATAAATTTTCGGATCAAATTGGCCAAAAATTGCACCTAGCATCTGAAAATGGTGGAAAAAGCTTCATCCTCGGACCTACAAGTCTCGATATCAGAAATGCATTCATGCTTAATAGCAAACTATTTTTTCAACTTTGCTATTGTTTCCAGCGTAAGAAAGAGAATGTCAGTCATTGTACGCACCAGCAACGGGACCATATTGCTTCTCTGCAAGGGCGCTGTAAGTTTCAGATTTTTCACATTTTTCATAGATCCCCATCACCATGCCCACAAAAGTGGGGGAAAAGTGTATCAACTTATCTTGCAATCGAGAAAGCCAAACAGTCAAATTTCATTAAGCACACAATTAAACTAAGCACCAAAAAGTTTTTAGTCATTTCCTTCTTGGATGTTCAGACCATGGGGTTGAATGTCTGGAGGCGCCTTATTTACAGTTTCTCCCAACTCAGACAAACAGTCTCGCTATGGTTAATTGCTGAGCAAAGTGCGATGTCACAATACAAATCACCATGGTAATACTGACAACTCATCTTAGGATAAATCTTAGCTCCTTGTACAATCCAGTCCAGTCCAGGGGCCGATTTCACAGAGAGCCAAGATTGATTTTAAGATGTGTATCAATCTTAGTTGTCGAGCAAAGTATGATGTCACAATACAAATCACTATGGCAATATTGACAACTCATCTTAAGATGCATCTTAGAAATGGAGCCCTAGTTGGTCATTCAATTGTGAGATTGGTGGAATATTATGGTAGGGAGAATTTAAAGCAGATGTTGTTTATTACCATTTGAAGGATTCTGTGATCTATGAGAGACTTGGGGATAACCAGGAACACAGAGATGAGACGCTACTTCACTTGGGAGAATTTGCCTCTGAAGGTAGAAGACAAATAACTTAATCTTTCCTCCCCCATAATGTAAAGTTTCTCATTATTTGTCTTTTATAACTAGTTTCATGTTGAGCGTTAAATTCATGCAACTTTTTACGAGACTGTGGTTGATTTATTTATTAAACCCCAATGGGAAAACCCTTGCAATCAGGTAGGGACTAAAAACCACTGAGCTGACCTGATCCCCTATTAGTGGTTGCTAGTTCTGTTGGGGTGGAAATGTTGAAAACAGAATTATAACAGAAGCTGGAAGGTTTCTTGGGAGTTGCGATCGTTAGTGGACACAGCATGTTAGGATCTGTTGGCAAGCTCACTATGCTACTGAATGACGCAAACCATCCGCTTCATGACGTGCTTGCCAATCAGCTTATCCCAAGGTCTGGTGGTATGCGAGTGGCGTATGCTGCGACAAACCGATACCCATCCTCCTTTATGCCATAGCCCCTTACGGTCGAAAGAACAGCCAAGTCACAAAGTGAACAAAGAGGGCTTCCGTGCAAAATTAATCAAAAGAGAACTGTAAATTCTCGCTCTGCCAATTATCATGCTTGTTGAAGGTGCTTCGTTTTTTGTCAGGGTTTATTTTGTCAACAGTATTTCAAAAAATAAAATTCTTATCTGGTGTTCTGAAAATTAAACCATTGGGTGGTGTCAGAAATTTTTTAAGAAATCCCGGAGTTAAGCGTCTGATATAACATATTGTATTACCGCCAGGTCTTCGCACACTCTGCTTTGCCTTCCGAGAGATCTCCAAGGAAGACTATGAAGAATGGAGTGCAACGTACTACAAGGCCAGCACTGCCATGCAGAACAGGGAAGCCAAGCTAGAAGAAGCTGCAGAACTCATTGAGATGAACTTTAACCTCATCGGGGCATCGGCCATTGAAGACAAACTACAAGATGTATGTCTGATAATTGTTCTAATAATCGTTATCAATTCGAAAGGGCAGTAAAGCAACATCTCTCCTGTCAATTAAATTGTTTTTTGGTCACCATTCTTTGCTATTTCCTGTGTAATTTGTCCTTATTTTGTATTGTATTTGTTTGTCTTGGTGTTTTTTAAGGTCCCCAATGGAAATAAGCCGTGTTTAAATAGCTTTTATGCCACCCCTGGCTTTGTAATCAGTTTATGTTTCAAGTACTTTTTTTCTGTATGTTTGATTGTAAATGCCTAGATACAATAATAAAAGTGACCTTTCAACCCTGTAATTCTTCTCATCAGGGGGTGCCAGAGACGATCGACACGCTCATGAGGGCTGACATTAAACTGTGGGTGCTGACTGGAGACAAGCAGGAAACGGCCATCAACGTTGGTACGTTCAAAAAGCTCTTGAATTCCCGGGGTGTTAAATATTAAAAACAGTAAATGGTTGGTAACAAAACTGGGTGCTGACTGGAGACAAGCAGGAAACAGCCATCAATGTTGGTATGTTCAAAAAGCTCTTGAATTCCCAGGGTGTTAAATATTAAAAACAGTAAATGGTTGGTAACAAAACTGTGGGTGTTGACTGGAGACAAGAAGGAAACAGCCATCAACGTTGGTACGTTCAAAAAGCTCTTGAATTCCCAGGGTGTCGAATGATATCTGTAAATATTAAAAAACAGTAAATAATTGATAACATAGCCTACTTACTTTGGATGTTGTTGAGCTCTTTACTGGATTTCCTAAAAAGGCACTCAAGTTATGCGTGAGTTTGAAATTTTCAAAACATTTATATTGCTAAAATAGCCCTTATGTACACAGAAAACAAGTATGTGCTGAGATATGACGTTTTTGCAAAATCGAGATACAACGTTATTGTTGGGCTAGCTAGTCAAACCACGCAGCATTCAAGTGACATCTAGAGGGACTATGGTTAAGTCTACTCACCAACCCAAACTTGCTCGGAGTTTCTGGGATATTGTCAACTTTCATTAGTACTTGTATGTTGTCCATGTAAGGCGGATAAATAATAATAGTACTAATAATACTGGCTTCAAATTCTCCGTGACGTGACGCTCATGGCACTCAAACATTATTATCCCTGGTTACTGGGCCATTTATTTTATTCCTTAAACCATCTCAGCTCCCTTGGGAGTATACAGCCTGTGCTGCCAAATATGTAGCGCACCAAGCTAAATCAATTACAAGAACCAACACTCCCCTTTTACCCATTTACCCCTGGGTTAAGTGTCTTGCTCAGGGACACAAGAGTCATGACCAGGGTTCGAACCTACACCCTGATGACTGGGCCACCAAAAATTGAGTCCGGTGCATTAGACCGCTCGGCTATAACGTCGCTATTTCCTTTGAACTTTGTCGGCGTCAAAATGAAAGTGTGTACATTGCGCCTTCATGAGGAAGGGTCTGTGATTTATTCCATCAGGTTATTCTTGCAAGTTGCTGACTCAGGACATGCCCCTGGTGGTGATAAATGAAGAGAGTCATGACGACACCAGGGAAACACTTCGCAGGCACATCGCCACGTTTGGGGAGGACCTTGGCAAGCAGAACAACGTCGGCCTCATCATAGATGGGAAGGTAAACTTTGACCTCTGTGAACCCTATGACCTCTGAGCAATAAAGAAACACCTATCCTAATAAAATGGTTACCTTTGAATATGATGTCACTGGCTGATCCATTGAACCATGCCTGGGACGATTTAGTTGCCTTTTTCACGGTTGATACGAATGTTGGGCTACCATTGAGGAGAATGGACCAGAAAGTGTAGAATCATGCATAGAATTGGGCTTGTACATTTTATTAACAAATCTACGCTACACTCGGCAAACTCAAACAAGGGGATATAAACGCCAAGGTGGCAACATGCAATCTCTCTCGTACAAATATTGGTTTAACGTCTGTGATTTGCACAAATCAAGAATTTGTGATTCAGTAACTAGACGATATTGTTTATTCTAGTCATTGTGAAACCCGCTGTTAGCTTGGTAGGATTTGAACCCACAACCTTGTAAGTGCAAGTCCTGCAGTCTAACCACTGGACCACGGTGACAAAGTTGTTTTCAATTTAATACTTGGCAGACGCTGAAGTTTGCCTTGGAGTTTGACATGAGGAAGGATTTCCTAGATCTGGCTGTCTCTTGCAAGGCCGTTATTTGCTGCAGGTGAGAACGGGATGTCTTAGAATGGGATGTATTTCAACACTGTTCCCACTGCGCTATATAAGATTTACTTATTATTAAAATTAGTAGGGTAGATGGCCTTGGCTTTCGATCCAAACTGGACCTTATTTACTTATTATTATTATAATTTTTTGCCAGTCAGTATTTGTATAATAGCTTTGTCATTACACTACAACAACAAAATGACCTGTGCATCACTTGATTTGCCATTTTGTGTTTCCACGAAGTGACATATTATGATTCCCCACTTTATCTAATGATATACTTAGCGATGACACAGTGCCAAACCCGCGTCGTTTGACTTTTGCATTTTCACAAAGTGACTTAGCCGTCAGACCTGTTGAAGCTTAGCATTTTCACGAAGTGGCGTATCTCAATATTCATTGGTTTGTACACAGTGCTCTGCATGAAAATCTCGAGTTGCCATAGAGGGAGTATTTTGGAGGATATACGTTTCTTTCCAAAGGTTTAAGAGGGTTAAGGTTAATGAACACAAAACTAACTTATTTGCATTCTAATGCTAGACTTGTCCCAAAGAAACTCAAGATAGCATTGTGTGTAGTGGCCGAGCAGTCAAGTGCACCGGACTAACGCTCTGGTGTTTCTAATCAGCAGAGTGTGGGTGCAAGTCCGGTCTTGACACTTGAGTCCTTGACAAGAAGACACTTGACCATTCCTTCGAATGAGACATAAAGCTGCGGTATACCTAGTATACTTATTGTTAAGAGGAGTGTTTTCTGGTATGGTTGGGGGCATTAAGTTTGGTTGCACTTCAACCATTGTGTGTGTATGCTACAGAAGAGATTACTACACAGTACATGAAAGATGAAGACAATGATAGGCCTTCTAATGATAAAGGTTTAATACCTTGATTTTAATTTTTAAAGGGTGACCCCAAGACAGAAAGCGGAATTGGTGGAATTGGTCAAACAGAACGTCCAGGCAGTCACCTTGGCCATCGGCGATGGGGCCAACGATGTCGGCATGATACAAGCTGCGGATGTTGGCATAGGTATCAGCGGTCGGGAGGGTCTTCAGGCGGCCAACTCCTCCGATTACTCCATTGCGCAGTTCCGCTTTCTTCACAAGCTCATGTTGGTTCACGGAGTGTGGAGCTACAACCGCCTCTCCAAAGTCATACTCTACTCGTTCTACAAGAACATCTGTCTGTACATCATGGAGGTAATTATAAGTGGAAGTTTGCGTTTTGTTTATTGAGACCCAAAAGTCAGCGCAGGTTACAAAGGGACATCGAGATAAGTGAAGTCACAGCCCTATGTAGGACTCTTCCTCTGTGCTGTACAGAGAGTCTTAGATATGAGGGTCCTTCCGGGGCGGACAATTTTCAGAGTGCCAAAATTCAAGCTACTAATGTCACCGGATTAACATTACATGGCAGCATACATTTTTTGGCGGTGGTTTTTGTACATCAGATATTTCGCATAAATCTGTCATTTTTGTGAAATTATTTGGCTCTCAGCGTTGAACATTTCTGCTATTTTTAAACACAGTTTACCATGCGAACCTAGTATGCATGTGTTTGCACAGGAACTGATAACACATATCACAGTACACTCTTAATTCGAATAAAAGTCCTGCACCTAATACACTAGTGTACGCATACGAGCGACAGGTATGTTTAAGAGAACGAACAAAACAGAAACTTTTTAATGTTAAGAGCTAAATTACTTCATGATAATGACGGGTTTATGAAGAAAATCTGACATTCAACACCCACCACCCAAAATTGTATGGGACCATGGAATATTAATCCAGTGAGATTTCAGGTAAGATTTTAATGATGGAGCTCTGAAAATTTTCCGCCCCAGAAACGGACCCTCATGTCCAGGACGTACCTGTTGAATTTATACAGGGCTAGGTGGAGTCATAATCTTTGTACTTTGAGTTTATTTGAAAATAACTTTTCCTGATAATTTGAGATTTTTTCAACTGTAGTAACATTCTTTGTAACTTGTTTGGTATTTGATGTTCCATGGTACAGGTTATGTATAATTACTTGTTATTTTTCATTATAATTTATACACCACACATACAGATCATTGTCATTTGATTGGTGGAACACATGTCACGTGTCATCCTTCATTTTAACATGATGTATACTGCTGCGACGCTCCAAAATTTGATATTGGAGTCCAATTTGGATAGTTATCGGACGCTTCGTAGTGTAGAGTCTAAAACAATCGTTCCCCGCCTATTTGTCCAAATGACGCAAGGTCGTGTCACTGCGAACAAAGCTGGTGTCTACACGGAGTTGTCCACATTGTTTAGAAGGGGTTTCAAGAAATTTCAGAGTTTAGGGTGGACGGGTTTCCTTGTCTTGTTTGTGTCTAATATGAAATCATTTTAAATGACAAGGTTCTATGTGTGCATTGTATAAACCAAATATAGAATGCATTTCGTTCATGCACTGTTGCAGAATATAATCACTCTGTGAAATTGGGCTTTTCCATTTCACTCGGCTTCTCGTGAAATGGAATAGTCCAGATTTCACCTCATGATTGTATTCTGCAACAATGCACTCATATGCATCAAATGTTTGAATAATATGGAAAGAACTACATCTGAGTTTAAATAAATTGAACAAATGTTTTTGTCTGTGTTGACTTTTTCAGTTCTGGTTTGCTGTTGTAAACGGTTGGTCTGGACAGATCCTATTCAACCAGTGGTGCATTGGTATTTATAACTTGGTGAGTTCATGAGTTCATCAATAAAGTGCAAACTGTTCTATGATTATGAGTGGCACGTCCCGGGTTAATTTTTTTCACCTGGGCCCAATTTCATAGAGCTGCTCAAGAACAAAAAGTAGCTAAGCACAATAAAATTTTGCTTACCAGAATAAGATTACCAGCCAAACTACCATGTCACATGTACAATGTGTGACTGGTATCCTGCTCATTTCTGCTTAGCAAGCAGCTCAATGAAATTTGGTCCTGACGTCATCACACATGATCAATTGTGGTTGCGCTATTATGGGAGTCGGATTGCCTGTGTGTTACTGTGCAGTGTGTGTACTCATAGCAACGTGTGCTGGTGAGATTGCATGCCATATCTGCACATGCAATTTCATTCCCAACATGGCAGTCAGTAGCCACATGTGAGGCCATTGCAAGGGACCCATAGACATTCAAATATTTTTTATATTTACGTTATTGGATGTTCTCGAGGATGTTACCAAATATTGCACTGGAAGGGTATCAAATTCAATGGCATTATATACTGTTTTAACCTTTTCCTTACCATAGGCGACTTTAGTCGACTGCACTCATACCCCCTCATCCTTACCAGAGGTGACTTTAGTAAACTGCACTCATATCCCCTCTTCCTTACCATAGGCGACTTCAACTGCACTCATACCCATATTTCCTTATCGTAGGTGACTTTAGTCGACCAAGCTTGCACACAGAAAAGCACTTAAAGCCTGAGCACTAAGATAATTCTTATCAAACTTCAGTTTTGTCCGTGTTCACCATCCATCCATCCATGAGCCGACAATGGCTGGAAAGGGAAAGATCCAATCTTTCCAATGATGGTAAAATAAAACAAGGTTGCTATTTCGCAATCCCTTCAAATTAGAGTGAAATGATGTAAAATGGCAAACACTTACGGAGCGCCATATGGTTATGTGCAAAAGAGTTTTTGAGTTTACAAATCACACTGAGGAAACAAAGACCCAGAATTTAGAAAATGAGTGCATCACAAAACTGATTTTGACCTTAAACTGGGATTTTTATGTATCATAATTCCTGTTTAGTTCAACCCCACTAAAAATTGTTATTATTTTTATTCCAGGCCTTCACTGCCCTCCCCCCGTTTGCCATCGGACTGTTTGACCGTAACATTAGTGTAGAAAGTATGCAAAGGTTTCCTCAGTTGTACAAGCCATCACAGAATTCAGAGTACTTCAATAGTAAGGTAAGATCTCTCTTGTTGGTCAGAAGGTCGGGGTAAAAAACCCAATGTGTATGACTCCTGTCTCAGTCAAGAATTTCAAGTTGTCTGAAGCTGCTCATTTCTGTTAAGCAGAAAGTTGTTAAGCAGTATTTCTGCTTAGGCAGAAGCTTTGCACTACTCATCTGCTTACAATAACTGCCAGCAGGTTAGCGCATGCCTCTTGTCTTGCTTACGGTAAGCAGTGGTTATGAAATAAAAATTCTGCTAGTGGGTGCTCCGTTAGCAGAAAAAAATCTGCTTACAGACTTTATGAAATTAGCCCAACTACAATCCCGGCCAAAATGCTTGGGCCGCGAGACAACAAAATATACCCTCCCCCGGTCCCACGCTCAATGTTGTTAACCCCAGCTGGAGCACAGACTGCGCAATGAGACCCAACATTGAACGGGGGCCGGGGCCCAACCAGGTATGGCCATCACTTACAATTTTTTTAATATTTGGATCAATCTCTTCCTTCAGGTATTTTGGATGTGGACAACCAACGCTGTGTATCACTCATTGCTCATCTTCTGGTTTGTAGTCGGTGCTCTGTATCAGGATGTGGCCTTCTCCAATGGGCAACTAGGGGGGCATCTGTTCATGGGCAACATGGCCTACACGGTAAGTTATACAGGGTTGAGAAATTACGAAATTTGATCTGAATTCAGACTTGTTAAAGTCTGCCTGGTGAACAAAAAATGTTTCTCCAAACAAAATAAGTCATGCTTTTTGACCTACTTCACTAGCACTGAGGATACTATTCCTTGTGTTATCTATCTGACTAACACTGCTACCTCTTTCATTGTCTACATGTAGAATGCGGAACCTCAAGGGTTCGTTTCCCACCCAGGGTGCCTGTGTTTTTTCTTTTCTTATGCAGGCCACTGTAAGCATTGATTAAATCGTACTTCATCATACATTAATTGTGTGGCAGAAACGCAGTTTGATGTAACAGTGGCCATAAATAATGTTTCCCTCTAAAAGTTCCCCACAAATGATGTACATCCGATGTCTTAATTATCAGTGTATTTTTCCTCTGCCTGGTTTCAGTATGTCTTGATAGTAGTCACACTAAAGGCTGGTTTATCCATGGATGCCTGGAGCTGGGTAAGTTGATTAAATTTATTTATCTATTTATTTATTTATCAAGTGATAACCACAATGAAAACTGACTGGGTAAGTTTTGAATAATTTTGGGTTGAACAAGGAAATACTGAATAGAGCAGGACTTGACCCTTCAACCTCCGGATTGACCTATTGGGGCTCTACCAACTGAGTCGTCTAGCCCTAATGTTGGTGGTCTCCCGATTTTGTCAATATCTTTGTTCCCGGGTGCCAGTTAGAAGCCATTCAACCTGTAACTGCATAGCAAGGGATCACACCCAAGTTTACGATAAACCTGGGAAGCAGCAGCAGAGGGATCACCTTAAGGGGATGCGACTTTTTCTTTCAAATACCAAGTAGTGCACCACAAGGGAAAATGACTGGGTAATTTTAAAATAATTTTGGGTTACCTCATGTTGCCTTTAATAATTGCCATATGTGACAGTCATTTTGGACATATTTGAAATTGCAGCTGTCCAAAAGTTATTGCAAAATGTATGTGCCAACATGAGGGCTAGAGGGCTCAGTTTGCAGAGCGCCGACACGTCAATTCGTAGGTCACAGGTTCAAATCTCGCCTTAGTCAATTTTTCTTTGTTCAACCCAAAATTAGTTCAAATTTACCCAGTCAGTTCCCCTTGTGGTTTATTTACTTAAAATTGATGTGCACCAGACTTTTTCCAATATTTCTTGCCTTTGTTCCCAGAAGCATTAAAGTTATTGTGGTTTGTTTGTGAGAAAGTTGTTAGGCTAATTAATAACCACTCAAAAGTTATTGCCAAATCTGCTTGACATGAGGCTGGGCATACCATTTCCATCAAAGACAGCAGGTATGGGTTTCCATGGTTTGCCGTACATTTTTAGTGACAAGCCAGCAGGACCAGCTAGCGTGTCATTTCACTAGTCCGGCAGCTTTTTCACTAGTCCGCTCTTCAAATAAATAGTGATGCTTTTCAACACTGAACTAGCCAACCGGACCAATTGGAGAGACTTTTAACTGGTCCTCGGGTGAATGCTGGTTTCAGAACTGCGTATTATTATTATTGCAATTTGTCTTTCCTCAATAGCCGGTACACTTCTCCATGTGCTTTAGCATTATCGCCTGGTTTATATTCATCGGTATCTACTCTGCCCTTTACCCCAGCATCACCATGGCCGCTGACATGGCTGGACAGGTAAGAGCTATTGGAGGATCATCTTAAGGCAATCAGTGGATGATCATCTTAAGGATGATCAGTGGATGATCATATTAAGGATGACTAGTGGATGATCATCTTAAAGATGATTAGTGGATGATCACCTTAAGGATGATGAGTGGATGATCATCTTAAGGATGATAAGTGGATGATCATCTGAAGGATGGTCAGTGGATGAACATCTTAAGGATGGTCAGTGGAGCCAGGGAGATGGAAGGCATGAAGGGTGGTCGGTTTAGTATAGTGGTATCTTTCCTCACCTCCCACCTCTAGAATCTAGAATGTGGATTGGGTTTTCAGTCCCTACCTGATTGCGTGGGTTTTCCCTGGAATAATTCTCTGGGGTTTTCCTCCCACATCTAAAACTGAAACTTCCTTGTCTTCTCCCCATTGGGTTCTTGGCTAGTACAGTGATTAAGTTCACTTGTCTGTGAGTCTTTGGCTTCACAACCAGAATAAATGAAATGAAATAGAATAAAAAGGAGAGTCATTTTTGGCAAAGAGTTAAACCGATTTTAATCACTATACCAGCCAAGGTGTGAAAAGAACAGGTCTTCGACAAAGGCCTTAGACACAAATCCATCCAAAGAGTTAATCCGTTCATTGATTGCAGCGTCTTTCGACTAGGGACACCAATCCATGACCACAGGGACTCCGTGAAACAGTTGCCTGTGTATGCGCAATCCACCACAGTTCCTCACCACAAGTGGATGTTGACATGACTACCGTTAAACATGCCTGGAAACTCGAAGGCTAATTTATAAGACCGTCGCTGCATGAAATTTTGTGCGCTATTGTGTCCTCCGAAGAATAGTACAATGGTCTGTTTGAATATGTTAAGATGCCCTGGTAACGAGGCATTCTTTACTATGGCTGTACTCAGTTGGGGGTTCATGGGTTTTTTTTCTTGGTTAATTGTTCCATTGCAGGCCTACATGATGTTTTCCTGCGGTATGTTCTGGATGTTGCTGTTCCTTGTACCAGTGGTGGCGTTATGGCGAGATGTTGCCTGGAAAGCGTAAGTTGATTCTCAACATCATCAATATATAAATATTGCATGCATGAGTGCATTGTCAGAGAATATAATCACAAGATGAAACCTGGACTATTCCGTTTTATGAGGCGAAGCGGAGGAAAACGGAAAAGCCAGATTACATCAAGTGATTATATTCTGCGACAACTCATGAACGAAATGCATCCAATGTTTGTTTAATATAACTCGCACATAGATCCTTATCATTTGAAAATGTTCAAAATAAACAAAAAATAGACCACTCCACACTCTGAAAATTCTTTTAGAAAAACTTCTCAACAAGTCCGTGGCCTATAATCTTGCAGCATTCTGGCAACATTGTATAGAGGTTTTCATCCTTCATTGAATTGAACCTACATTAACACATTTTGCACATTATAAAGACAACTGAAGGCATCTTCTTTTTCCTTTTCTTTCTTAACTCAAAGATGAAAGCACGACAAAAAGGAACAATTCTTCAGCGCTATTCAAATTGACTTACCACTGAATATGATCTTTAATACAAATACTTGTTTAAGTTACAAATAAACAGCTTTTGAATAGTGTATTTTTCATTCCACTTACCACCTTGGCCATCTTTTACAGCTCTGCTTCAGCAGAAAATACTGCTTAACAGTTTGCTGCTCAGCAAAACTGAGCAGGATACCAGTCACAGAAGGTACATGTGATGTGGTGTTTTAGCTGGTAAGATTATTCTAAATATTTGCAGCTACTTTTTTTGTTTAAGCGGCTCTATAAAATTAAACCCTAGTGTTCTCTCTTTTAGCTATATCATTACCATCCCCATTTCCCCTTGTTTCTCAGTTTCAAGCGAACCTTATTCAAGAGCCTTGCCGAAGAAGTAAAGGAAGCTGAGGTCAAATTGCTTGACCCTACAGCAATAATACAGCGATCAGTCAGAAAGAGGTGAGTATTGTAAGATGGGACGTTCCATTATCAGAAAGAGGGATGTTTGAACGGAGGGTGTTAAATCACTGAATTATTGACCCAAACCTGATGTAAAGTTAGTGTAAGGTGACATCTGAATGGGAACCTAAGTAGATCGGAATGTAACAGCAAGTTCAAAGCGTTATTTGTCTTAAAGGCCGGGTATACCTTTGGTAATTACTCCAGAAATTAATTACTTCTTGGTAAGAAGCACTGCACTTCAATCTGAGAAGCGTTTCATGCATGACACGTTTCTTAGATTGTGTATTCCCATCATGGATTATTCTTCCTGCTTGGTCATAACTGCTCCGGTTTTTCGGCAATATCTTCAAAACCCTACCACCTTTTGAAATTAAATTTTTTAACAGTTATATATCTACATTTATATAGGATTAAAACAATTGAAGGATCCCTAAAACCAAAGGTACACTTTTCCTTTAACCCTAACAATCCCTAACCCTACAAATTCAAACAGGGCAAAGTGTTTAATTTTATTAGGTTAAGTACAGTGAAGTTAGGATTGGGTGTTTGATTCTGTGGGATTGTGTATCCTTGCTGACAAGTAATGGTGTTTGAATTTGATTGAGTGGGTATGGTGGATGTGTGAAATGTACATGTCTGGCATTGCTCTTTCCTCCATGGTCTAATGAGATAGTTGTTGGATTATGTTATGTTGGGCACTGTTTGATTTCACTGATCAAATTTTGCACATGCCAAGTGTACACACTCCAACAAAATCAAACAAATAAGGCCTGTTGGAGTTTGTTAGGTTGTGTATCGTCCCCCAAAGATTGGGTACAGTTCCCATCTCATGGTAGTATAAGCTGTTGGAATGTGTTGGGTTAGGGATGGATTCTAGTAAAAACGCTTTGGGAGTTAGGGTTAAAAAGGGCATGCATTTCACCATAGGCTGGGTAGGAGGAGGTCAGTGGCCCATGTATGCGTTCTAAAATGAAATAAGATAATGATTTTGTCAGTGTATACCAAGCCAGTAATCAATGGCTTAACAGTAAGATCAAATTGTTGTGGATTAGACTCGAGTGCAAGCCTCATTCCCAGCCATCATATCGCAAATCAAACAGCTATAATGAAATGACTTAAGTTCTTGTAAAGGCTGTATTGACCACTTGCAGACTCGGAACGCACCTCCGTTTTGGAGTCAATTCCTTTTTGTACATTTTGACTCCCAAAAATGGCTGGTAACCTGATTTTGATGAGCATAATTTTGTTGTGCTTAGCTACTTTTTATGCTCAATGAAATCAGGCCCAGTTTCTACGATTTATTTATGTTTTGTTGACTCACTCTTGATAAACCTTTATCAGTTTACGTGCAGTTTCCGCAACGGCTGGTCAGGGGTAAGGCAGTTACTTTGTATTTAAACATATCCAGGTTATCTTGCAATAATGGAGGAATGCTGTATTTGTATACTACTGTAATAATGAACACAAAATATGACGACACTCCTGGTGGTATGGTTGGGTGGGGGTTTTCAGGGTGATATTTGGTGGATTATTTTGGTTAGTTATTCCGGGTTGTTATATTCTCCTTGCACCTGCTAGTGGAAGAGGACACAAGGGGTGGCATGGGTGGCTATTGCGTAAAGCGTTCGCTTCTCACTACTGTGGCCCTGGTTCAATTCCCGGCCAAGGCCATATGTGAGTAGAGTTGTGCGTTGGTTCTCTCCTATGCCATGAGGGTTTTCCTCGGGGGCCCTCTGGTTTTCCTCCTGAAAAATCAAACACTTTCGATCTCAGGCTGTGCTTCGTGTAATATATGGGTCAAATTGGCTGGCTGCGAAAGGCACTGTGCATGCCTGAGGCTCAAACACATTATATCCGCGTCCTTCACAATTCAGTATCTGAGCTGCGAGTAAGGATGATTAGCCTCAATAATTATTATTATTATTTATAATTTCACAGCACAGGGCACAGAGTTATGTTGTTGCATTCATCATTTCAAAGGGAAGTTGTAGTTTTCTTGTCAATAAGAGCCATTGCAGTTGAGGTGATCACCGATTGCTTTGCAATTTTGGTGATCTGTTGTGTTGGCCTTCATCAACACATGAGGATGCAAGATGAGAAATTACTCTTAGTTATGCACAAAGTTTTACTCGGTTCCTTGCTTTTCATACAACATATATACAGATTTAAAAAAACAATTTCAGCTACAGTCAGTATTTTTTCTATAAAGATCAAAATTTATAAACGTTCAGTCTCCTGTAGACGTTATGCATTCATTGACGTCATCCAGCCGCCATCTTAGAGGTACAATGATGATAAAACAATGGGGGAACGCAGAGAATTGGACCCGCTGTGCACAGTACAATGATAAATAGTCAATTTAGTCTGAATGATTTTGTTCAAGTTGATCTTACGATGGTTGTGTCTCCACCATGCAAAGCCTACATTCCTACAAACTTGCTTTAGCTCCTCAGGGTTTGCCCTTAACTCTATTAGTGACTAGCCAGCAGGACCAGCTAGCTTCTCATTTCACTTGTCAGTCAGCTTTTTCATGAGTCCTTATTTAAAATGAAATAGAGTTTGCTTTTCAACACTGAACTAGCCACCCGGACCACTTAGAGTAAAGTTTGAGTGGTCCTCGGGTGTTTTAATTGGTATTTGGCCAGCGGACCACTGTTGGGCAGACTCTGTACCATGGGCAGCGCACCTAATCGATACCTCTCGTCACTAACCTCTGGAAGGGAAGCACCAAAAGTCAACGCTGATTGGCTCACCAAAAGTTACTGCACTGTAAACACGCTTGTTTAAAACACACTTGAAGGGCACTTAGTACGCGCGTGTAAAATTCACATATTTTGACGCAACACATTTCAAATGAATCGTGCTTTTATAGGGTCACCCTAAAGTGCATACAGTTAGACGTATCACAAGTTCAAAAAAGATTGAGAGGGGACCAGTTGCTCTATGACTTGATGCGTTATTTGACAGTGCACTCTGTGTAGTCTCTAACACAGAATGGATCAACCGCAGGACTAATCAATATATCCAATATATTTTGATATTTTAAAGTCACACCTCCAGGGGTTTTGATAGAGTTAGGCATTCTGGGAAAGAAAGAAAAATGGCGCAGCGAGATTGACACTACTGGGAACGAGGGTGACTGTTAGGGGAGAACGCTGTTACTTATATCACTATTCATTGAGTTGGGATGCATGTGGGAGCACTCTTGAAGGGTTCGTACTAAATTTTGGAGATTTTGGTAGCACAGGAGTGTTAGTGCACATGTATAAATAATATGTATTTGATCATGTGTATTATTACGCACTTTTTAAAGCTATTAAGTACATTACAGTATTATAACCCCTGTTCATCGAACCCTAAGAGTTTTTGAAACTATCTCATCTCTTTTTAAGTATGCAGCACCAGCAACCAAATGGGCGCACAGATTACTCCTGGGTGATGAGAAGCAATTATAGTAAAGTGTCTTACTCAAGGATCTATTGTCATGATAGGGGTTTCGAACCCACACTCCGATGACTTAGTCACCAGAAAACTTGAGTTCGATGCGCTAGACCACATGTTCAAGAACACGCTTAATTATAGATGTTGGGGGTATCAGCAATACATGTTGGGGGGTCTGGCATCCTAAGTTGTTAGATTTCCTACCGTAACCAAATTGTTGTACTTACTATAGCAGCAAAATGTGCATATTAAGTAAACAATCAAGAAGAGTTAATAGTAGTGCGTGTGAGTGTTTTGTTGTGTGACTCTTTTGTTGTGTGACTCATCTGGACCCAATTTCATGGCTCTGCTTACTGTAAGCAAAGAATCGGGGCTTACGAAAGCAGGGAACTCCGCTCTTGTGTCAAGTGTATTTCTTGGGTAAGCGGAGAGTTTTTGCAATGTGTGCCGCGTACTCCATGTTACTTAAGCATTCTTCACTTACACAGCTAGTGCAGAAACTCAGCGCTTGCCCTGTAAGCGAAAATGGTGATCGTAAGCGCAGAATTTGGCGGAAAGCAGAGCCATGGAATTTGGCCCTGCTCACAAGAACTGCTGACAAGTTAGCATTTCTTTTGCTTTGCTTAAGCTAAGCTGTGTTTATGAACTAGAAACCGTTCCGAGGGCCGCTCTAGAACATGTCCGCTTACAGGCTTCATGGGATTGGCTCCTGATTCTACATTCCTATGCTTAGCATCTTAGTATAAAAAAGAATTCCCAATTTCAGGCCTGGAATTACACGGAGGCCATAGCCTCTGTTGCCCCTGGTCTTGGCCTCGGTGCCCCTTCAAAAGTTGCCTTTAGACCATAAGATTTCCAATAGAACTGCCCTATCCTAAATAAAAATGGTCTAGCCCTTTCAAAGATGAAATTCCAGGCCTTCAATTTACACCAGAATAAGGATTTGAACTCTGACCAGACACTTATCCATAACATTTATTCACACACTTAACAAATGAACATGTTGGAAGTCCTCGGTGATTTTAAAATTCATTAAAAAAAATAATAAGAATGCATACTAAGAAATGGCTAAAATGTAAACATTCCTTTTTACTTTTGTTGCCATCTTGGATTGTAGATTACATGCATTGGGCGGCAAGGCTGCACAAGGGTAAGGCAATTGATAATGTGCATGCATCCGTATTGCTATCCTGTAGTCTGAGTGTGTTAAACTGTGCTTTTGGTATGGTATCTTTTCCTTTTGGTTTTATTTTTTCTTGATTGAGGGTACTAACATCTACAGTATCGGTACTAAATGGCATTGATCATATTGGCTTGCTGTGGCTTGGTTGATTAATTTCTTATCTAGCATGTGGCAAGTTTTCATTGGAACTGTTTCAGGAGTGCCAGGGAAAGACACATAGGGTATCATATCATCGCGTCAGTGCAAAAGGCTGTATGTCACATTTTCGGTGAAATCGAGTTAGAAATTACAAAAGGTGCTTTATTTTTGTCTGAATAAACTGTAAAAGTTACAACTTTGTCCCAAAAGTAGTTAAAAAGATACACTGGTCATTAACAATAAATGGAGTCATTATTCGTTAACAATTTCTGAGCTACTGAGTCGTATCTCACACCTACAACCTCGTTGCACTGAGAAATGTGACGCTATTCCCCTTTGTCTGCATGCGATAGAGTTTGACGCTATTCCCCTTTGTCTGCATGCGATAGAGTTTTGTGCAACAAAGTCCAATCTGTAAAATAAGGTCGTATCAATCATTATGGTAATTAAGTGTAATTAAAGGTAATTAAGTGTGGATATCACTTTTAATGTTTTTCATATTAATGTCTTCATAATTCATATGTACACATGGACTTGTCTTAAACAACCAGTAATTATTTAAAACGTCCCCAAACCTTAAAAAGTGATTTACGCAAAACAATGGAAATTGTAGTTACGACCTTGTTGCACATTCCCGACAATATGTGACATTTATTTCACACTAACAGAATCTACAATGTACATACATTATAACTTTAATCATAATTATTACAATAATAACAAAATTTAAATAGTAGCAATTTACAGGCAACCAGTTCCAGGCAATCCCCACGAAAAAAAAGCCAAGGAAAATTACGCATGGGCTACCAAAGTATTCCTGTAGCATGCACTGCAGTTGGTTGCCTCCAAGTTGCCTGTAAAAAATGCCTCGTGTGACACGGTTCTATTAGAAATAGCTGCACAACAAAACTAACCCCATAACACTAATGACAGTTGGTATACCAAATCAAGATGCAAACATGCCTTATGACTGTGGCTTCCATATTTTCAGCCACAAACAGACCAAAGGTAACAATTCATCACTCAGAGTTAATCATAGAAAATTCAACCCAGTAAGCCCACTTATCGCTCTTTTTTTTCAGATGTAAAATGTCATACTTTAGGACTTTATTTGAATACTTCATGACAAAAATAATGAGAATTCTTCTGTTTGATTGTTTGATTTTTTTTTCTTTCTCAAGTTTCAATGAGACTTCACGATTGCTGAACAAACTTTTCAAGAGGCAACCCAGTTCCTCAAGGAGGGTGGCTGAAAACTACGATATGTCACAGCGTAAGTTGTATTAAATAAACTGTTACCCTTATAAAATCTAGTGGCCGAACGGTCTAGTTCACCAGACTCAAGCTTGTGTTGTCAGCAGCAGAGTGTGGGCTCTGATACAGGTCGTCACACCTGTGCCCTTGAGCAAGGCACTTGACCATAATTGCTTCGTAAAAAGTTGGGAAGGTAGTGCATTCTGCTCTACCAGCCAGGCTTCTAGTGGATGATACCCATGCCTCCATACATCCTTACGGACTGTGAAGGGGGTAACCCTGTTTCAGCCCTAGGAGTATTTGGCAACGTGCCCCTGGTGGCAGTTGATTTGGGTCCACAGCCCAAATCAGTTTAAGTGTAGCCCTCACTTTGAAGTTACTGTCTGGCCTTGTGATTTTAGGCGATATCTCATAAAAAGACCATAGACCATAGTAAAATGTGGTTTATCTCAACTCAACTATGTTTCCATAGAAGCTTCTAGATGGAAATGTACATTTCTCTATGATAGGACATGGTGTAGATCTTTTATAAACACTCTTTGAATTGGTATTATTTATCCCATTTTGCATCCCTTACAACAGATGGATATGCGTTTTCACAAGAGGAGCATGGAGCTATTGCACAAGTAAGTCATGACTAGTAAATTCTCTGTTCTTATGACATATGACGTGTCAGGGCTGAGTGGTCAAGGGCACTGGACTTAAGCTCTGATCAGCAGAGTGTGGGTTCGAGTCCTGGTCTTGACACTTGTGTCCTTAAGAAAGACACTTAACCATTATTGCTTCGTCATTCGGATGGTCGTAAAGCCGTTTGGTGTAATATACGTAAAAGAACCCAGTTACACTTGCAGCTAAAGAAGGGGTTTGCCCTGGTGTATCTGGCAGTGGCTGCTGAATGCGCCTCGGCACCATGTAAAACCCTTACAAGGTGCTACATAAATCGATCTCAAAATTAAAAAAAATTCAAAAACCTGTCTTTAAAATGCTTCTCTTTGTTCGTCTGGCATTATTTTTGGCAAGCACCTAACCATGTAAACCATTACATGTAAGGGAAAAATGTCTCATACCTCGTGCTTTCCGAGTCCTGCTCATAAAACAAACAAACAAAAATGTAAACAGGCTTATTAAAGACTTTCAAAACATTTTGGGAATCAGGTTAGCTCAGTGGTTTCTTTTCCTTCTTTTTCACCTCTGCTCCTTCAAACCCGAGCCTTGCGTGAGGATTGGGTTTTCAGTCTTACCTGATTTTTTTTTTCGGTTTCCCATTTGGGATGTTCTTCTGACATCGAAAAATGGAGACTTCTTAATCATTTCCTAATCATCCTGTTAATGGCGCTTGCTTATAGAATAAATAAATGTTAGATCAGATGGAAGCTTGCCCAGTGCTGAGAGGCCAGCTTGGTTTCTTTTTCTACAAGTATTAGGGGTTCAACATTCTATTGATGTAATTTGTACTTTCCCAAAATGGTTAGAGCTAAAGATGGCTTAAAGGATGTGCATAACATTGGTAAGAGTAAAAATATAAATGTTCACAGATTTGCACACAACGTACATGGTATAAAGATGAAATATTTTGGCTTGAAATGCATTATTTTTTGTGAAATGAGTATAACAATGAGTTTGATCGTGCCATTCCAAAACTCAATGTTTGAAAACAGCGAAAACATTTAAGGTTTTTTCCCCACTTTTTTCTCGTGACTCCAATGACCGATTGAGCTCATAAACTTTCACAGGTTTGTAATTTCATGTATATGTTGGGTCACATCAAATGTGGACACTGGTCTGTGACAATTACCAATGTAACACATGTGCTTTAAGTTTGTCTTCATATTTTACCTTTCTTTTTTCATCTTACAGGGGGAAGTAATCCGGGTGTTTGACTCAACGAAACGACCCGAAGGGGCGGTGGTCATCCAGGAGAGCCGATGATTATCGGATATGTGCCAAGACGCTGACAGTAATGTATCATTCCCTGACTCCAATAACATCAAGTTTTAACATTCCTCTCAAAAAATCTTCAAGGAAACCTTGTTTTTTGTTGTATTCTGAATTAAGAAAAAAATTAAAACTTATTCATGTGTATTTAATCCCTTCCTTTATTTTTGATAACTTGTTTATCTTGAGAAGACATTTTGAAGAGTAGAGGCACATTTGACAGCCAGTGCAAATAGTGCCTAAAATGTAACATTAGCCTGTCTCCATATCAACGAGATGGTTCAGAGGTTAAAGGTCATCTGATGATTTTATATTACTGAATATAATATATGATGAATATATCTTTCTTGAGACTTGCCCTTTTGAACAGAATTGTTTATAGAGGTATGGTTTAAACAGTGGTTCGGGTTTTTATATAACTACATGTACCTCCGAGTTACAATGCCACATAATTTTACATATTAACCTCTTGCACAATGCGGAGCACACCTCCACACAATGCACGTCTACCATTTACATAATTTCACGTTTTGACCCCTTGCACGACGCACAACGCACCTCTACACAATGTTCATATACCATTTTCCTTTTGAGTTCATTTTGACTCCCACAATGGTGGACAGGATAGGTGCATTTAAGTGTGCTGGGGTCAATTGTACCAGTGCTCATTCCGAAAAGAACGGCAATCCTGAACAGCACTCCACACTAATGGCGTCACTTCTTCAGAGAAAAAAAACCCATATGTCAGACAAACATTTCACCATAAGACCGCCAACATAGGGTTGGATAGCTCAGTTTTTAGAGCACCGGTACGTTAATCTAGAGGTTGTTGGTTCAAGTTCCCTCCAGTCAACTTTTCTTTATTCAAACCCAAACTTCTTAAAATATAGAAGTTTCCCTTGTGGTTTATTACTCGATACAAACATTTCAGGACGCAATCACCGCATCTGCGACCAGACTGCAGTAGTACAGTCAGTACACGCGAGTCAACATAAAGCATGGACATACAGGCGCGCATGAAACTTTGACACGTTGTCTGAGATCTGGGTTCTGAGCTTCTATTTTTAGCTTAGTGTGCAGTGCTACCTGTCTGGAAAGGAATAACTCTTAAGGAATCTAAATGCAAGGAACAATCCAACTCTAAAAATTCACATCTGTGGAACTCTACTGGTAGTCTATTTAGGTTTACTAAGCAGATTTGTATATGTAGAATTCAAAAAAGGTAATCTTTTCACTCTTCAAATTGTTTAAATATTGAATTTTGAATAAGTAATAAGTAAATTCTGAAAGCGATGGCTTCATTTGGAGAGGACAATGCTGCATATTATCCAATATGATAAACTTTTTAAGAAAATGTTGATGGGGATGAAACTTCGAGCCCAATTACAAAAACATATCGGATGCTTATAAATTCAATGTCGCACAATATATTCAGGAGGTGAAATCAGTGGACTACCAGAGTGAAATAGAAAAGCCATTTGTTTTGTATAACTTACACCTAGATGAGATTCTTGTAGTTTTTCACAATAAACCTGAAAAAGACAAGGAAACTTGTCCATCCAACACTCTGAAAATTCTAAAACCCCTTCTAAACAACGTGGACGACTCCACATAGACACTAACTTTGTCCGCCGTGACACAACCTTGCATTATTTGGACGAATGGGCAAGGAATGATTGTTTTGGAAACGACGCTGTAAAGCGTCACTGTGAAGTACCCCAAGTGTCCTATATTTATCAATATAAGACTGCTGTCCTAAATCATGTGTCACAGCAGTAAATACATGGCAAAATAATGGATGACATGTGATGCATGTCCAACCAATCAAATGACAAGGATCTATGTTTGCGGTAAATAATGTATTTTGAATTAAAGGAAAAGTATACCATTGGTTTAACTGTTTGATTATTTAATCCTATATAAATGTAGGCATATTCAATAAAACTATTACGTGAAATTTTCATTTCAAAAGGTGGTAGCGTTTTTGAGATGATCGCCGATAATCTGAAGCGCTTATGTCCATGAAGGAAGAATAATCCGTAATTGGAATAAACAATCTGAGAAACGTTTCTCAGATTGAAATGTTTTTTAATCCCTCTCTCTAAAACCACATTCCTTTGAAGGGAATCATTTCTTAACATGTTATACATTATCAAGAGCTACAGTGCTTCTTACCAAGTAAGTTTTTATGGTCATTAATTTTTTGATTAATTACCAAAGGTATACCCCACCTTTAAATGGTCCTGCTTAATGACACTGTTCCCAAAAGTGACATACATGTTGGCCGTTTCTTTAAACCATTCCTTAGGCTTAGGCTTAGGCTTGGGCTTGGCTCTGGCTTAGGAGTTATCTGCCTGTTTGAAGTCCCATAACAGATGGTGTTTGTCATGATCCTTTTTTTTGTTTTTTATATATCACATGAAATATGACTATACCTGATGTTAATAGTGGTGAATTGTTATTTATGTTAATGTACAAGAATGTGTGTAAATGTCGACTAGAATATGATAATTATAGATGAAATTATGTGAACTATGATATGTACAAAATTGAGATGAAATAAGTAGTTTTATGGAACTTGTTATTTGGAGTCTTGGATTGCCTGCCATTTACTATAATTGTATTTGAATTGTTGTGCGTTGTATTATCATAATAGCTGTTAATCAATGGAGTCAAACTTTGTAGCTAATTCCGAGTTAAAATAAAATGCAATTAATTTGTTTAGATTTTCTTGAAATTCCTGGTTCATCCAATAACCTTCAGATACTGATTTTATAGGAAGAACAAAATATGGATGTTTTCGTAGTATTTTAAAGTAATCCTAAAGTCTGCTTTTTATTTAAATATTGGACTTTGGACATTCAAATAGACTTGTACAGCGAATGTCTACTTTGCTGTTTTGATATTGGACTGTGAATACTCACATACAATAGTACAGGTAACGCTACTTTGTTATTTTGATATTGGACTTTGAACATTCATGTAGGTTTTTATATCGAAATAGCAAAGTAAACATTCGCTGTACAAACGTATGTGAATGTCCAAAGTCCAATATTGAGATAGCAAAGTAGACAGTTGCCGTACAAACGTATGTGAATATCCGTTATCAAACTAACTTTACTGCATTCATAGGACGGCCTTTTAGTTATGTTATGTTTGGAACTAATAATGGAGTAATTATTTAACATTTTATAAAATCACTTCTTCAGCTCCTCGTTAAGGACAGCAAGGACATAATCAGCCAAGAGTGTATCTACATGTCTGGGCCCAATTCATAAAGCTGTTAAGCAGAAAAGACTACTTAGAAAATGTCTTTGCTACGGTCACAGAAATGGAAACTTCATTGGGATGTTGGCAGCAGGGGAGCTGTAACTGCTAAGCAAGGTTTTTCTATGCTTAGCAAGTTTTTGTGCTTTATGAAATTAGGTTTTATGAAATCAGTCTCCGGTTGAGATACAGTCAAGTTGTTCGCACTTGACTTTTTTTTTTTTTGCAAATGGGACAACAAACTGGTTGTGGCAAAAATGGCTACTCCTGGCCTAATACTTCACAGAGGCAACAGAGGCAATTACCACCATGCTACTGGGCCCAATTTCATAGAGCTACTTAATGGTAAGCAAATTTTTGTGCTAACTGTAGCAGAAAAAATTTGCTTAAGCACAAGCGTATTTCACAGGTTAGCAAGAAAATAAGGCGGCCACCTTGCGCGTTCACCATGGATTTGCATTGTTACGTCATTCATTTTCATGCAGTAAGCACCGAAAGGTTAGCATGACTTTTCGTGTGTGTAGGGTTAGCAGCGCTATGAAATAGAAACCCGTACGTAAGCACAGAATCGGCCGTTAAGCAGCTCTATGAAATTGGGCCCTGGTCATTGCCCTGCTGCCCCTTGAAGTGCTCCAGTACAAATCTGCATAGCCCTCATAGAGGGTGTTTTTTCCACGGAGAAACTGCCTTGCCCTTACAAGAGTGAAGCATCGGGCCTTCTACTCATTCAGAAAGGAATTTTTAGGAATATATTTATATATTTCTAGGCAGTTGTTTTTTTCTGTGTATTTCGTTATTTAAATACCTGATATGCATGAGTGCATAGTGTTATTTATAACACCCCTAACAAATTTTCTGCCTTTTCATTGGTTTAGAGCGCGTCACATGATATGTCTTAGTTTTACTAGAAACGGCGGCCGTGTGATAGTGCATCGTTTGCCGTGTGATAGTCCGACGACTATCACACGGCGTGCAGTACCTAGATGTCTTTTTTACCCACCTCGAGTCCAATCAGTTGTGCATCTGTGTATCTGAAATGCGCGTACGAACGTTACGTGTACGAGGATGATAAATAGTTTGTTGGGGTGTTATAAAACAAATATTGACTGCTTTTACTCGTGCTATGGTTAAAACTACGACTCCCTCGGTGATCCCCCGGAGCGTGCTATTTTCCCTCGGCTGCGCCTCGGGAAAATAGCACGCTCCGGGGATCACCTCGGGAGTCGTAGTTTTAACCATAGCACTCGAAGCAGTCAATATTTGTATAATATTTGTAAATCCAATTTTACCGATCCTATTATATCACACCTACCTAAAGCAATTTTTTTTGTTATGTAAATGAATATGTATACTTATTACCAGCAATTTATTTAGTTAAAGAGGGGCTCCAAGGTCGAGTTCAGTTTTTGTGATCCATCCATTTTCCAAAAGAGTCCTTATTTAAAATGGAGGAAATAAATTGCATGTCTCAAGGTTAAAACAGTGTAAATTTCCACTGTGTATAATACCTTTCGAGTTCAGTTTTTGTCAAAATCCAAATTTTTCCGCTTACCCTGTGGTCGGCAGTAAGCAGAGCCATGAACTTGGGCCCTGGCCTTTTATTATAAAATCCTTTGAAGATAATTTTAACAATCTTCTGTGACAGCATTAGCTTTGAGGCTGTTGTCACCCACAATATCCCGGTTGGGATAATATCTTTACCCCCGTGGGTACCTTTTTATCCCGGTTAGGGAATGAAAGATTATCCATTGGGTTCCCTGAAGGTGACCGCAATACATAAACATACCCTAACCTGTGCTATGTATATTTTATTTTATTTTCTTTTGAAGTGCAATGTTTGTGTTGGTTTTATAGCAGTCAGAGTTAGCAAGTGCCACCGAGATTTTATTTAATAAAAAAAATAGAAAAAATAATAATAAAGTAAGTAAATAACAAAATCTGCAACACATTATATGCATCGATCTTACAGATTTAGGTTTCCCATGTGTCCGGGTGCATTAACATTAGCATTCTTTATTCCATGTTCTTTGAAATTTCCTATTTAAAATTCTTCCATCACAATAAAATATGTCTGTCAATATTCTCCCATGTTATTTCCTTTACCAGCAAACTAAAGGCTGCGCTTAAAAAGAAATGTAGACTATTTACAAGTCCTAATAGACTTGCTTTCTATGAACATAGAGGACGGTAAATTTGGGTCGATCAGACAGAAAACAATAGTAATAATAATAATTAACAAATAAAAAAAATAAAAAATACAATTTATAAATCATAATTATAATGGTAATAAAATGAGATCAACAAAAATGCACAAGTTAATGGTTTTATACATCAGAATGCGCCCCCCCCCCCCCCCCCCCAATTATGTTTTTGCCACACTTCTGCCCAAAATGAAAATGTCTGGTTGCACCACTGGTCTCTGACTGCAACTGACTAGCGGAATGAGGGGAGACATCCAAACATCAAGTGCTATGCCCCATCAGTAACTTGCACTTGAACAAAATGGTGATTGTTCAGGACATTCATTGATCAATATTTGGGGTTTTTTAAAGACCAGTTTGTCAAAGATAGTCTAAGGTGATCCCCAAGATGCCCCCACCCCCTCTTTCATACAGGGTTTCTGCATTCCTGTGATGAATCTATTTTACAGTATTATTATAATTGTTGGAAACTTTTGAAACTTCCCTTTGCCTTTTTATCTATTGATTTCTAAAGTGCCTAGGTCTCTTTGCAGTTTGAATAATTGATTGATAGGAAATTAGATCAATACCTAGTTAAGATTTGTACAATGCTGCTGCAATACTTAGAAGTGTTTAGGTTGAAACCATGAATTATGTTTAGATTATATTTAGCCCTATAGATGGTGTTGTCAGCTGTATCTTCATTGGGGATTGGGTCAAAAACGGGATTTAAATATTCCCCGATTGCGATAGCATGAGTGACACCAACTGTGTGTCAGTCATACAAGATGTCTTTCTCACCCATTCGGGTCTTTTCTTATCCTTATATTGGGATATAAATTGGAATACAAGGCACCCCATTGGGATATTATGTATGATAACAGCCATGAACTGTAGTAAAGTGTAATGATTTGCTACCCTGTTTAGTGCCATTAACTGTGGTTTATGTTATAATAAGAAATAGTGTAATGTTCAACTAACATGCAGTTAATATTCAAATTGATTAAATGTGGCAAACAGATCTCACAAACTGAGTCCTCATTTTTGTGTACATTGATCATTTGATTTGTCATTGATTCACTTCCCACAAAGAATACTTCAAAGAGAATGTGTTTGTACGACTTTTAATTTTGAGAGAATTAAAACTGAAGATTATCGTGCAGCCATCTTTCTTTTCATCTATATCCTAACCGGGTCTGGAAGTGAAACAAGATTCAGTATAAATGTAGCACATTATTTTTGTCTACATCCACGTAAAACGATGCCATTTGCCTCCATTTGCCTCTATCACATCAAGCCCTAATGTTAGCCCTACCATTACCTAGCATTTTGGACTTGGGGAGGGGGGCACATTGTAGTGTTTTACAAACTGTAACCGGCACATTTTTATTAAAATTGCCTCAAATGTTCTTTTCACCAAGTTATGCCTCTAAAAATTCTATTAGAGGGGGGGGGGGGGGGGGGGATCTGCCCAGATTTGGAGAAAAACAATTCCCATAAATGTATGTTTTTTGTTGTCTAAGTGCTGTAAAAGTTTGCATCACTTATTTTAACACTACGTGACATTATTTCATTGGGAAATGTTTGTTTCCACCTGTAAAATAAATATTAACACCAGCTTTTGGGGCCCACGGTGCAATGATGAGGCCTTTTATTTGGACTTCTCTATACTCTTGGGCTGAAAAGTTGTAATCATTATGTTACAAAAAAACCAAATGGAAATATTGAAGAAAAAAACGTAAAAACGTTTGACCAATGTCAAATAAACGGTTGCCATGGTAATAGCTGAACCCTGATGACAACTTTTATATGATCCTCGATAATTATATTTGGGTATAGTCAGAAAATGTTGTGGTTATCAGATGCAGCGTTAAAAAGTTACGTACAATTATTAAAAGCATTGTCTTGATAGGGTTAGCACACGAGAGGGCGCTATTTAAGGCGATTTCTTTTGCTTTCGACTTTGAACCATGTGAAGGAGGGCGCTCTCCTGTGAGGTCTTAATGCCGTTTTTGCATTCAGTATCGTGGCTTATGGTGGCGATTGCTTCGGACCGACACATTTTGTACCAAACAAAACAAACAAATAAAACAAAATAAATTAAACAAACAATCCAGCAAGTATCTAACAATGTGTCTACGAACCTTATCTTTTCGTATTGGTACTTTATTAATAATAGGGGAGTGGGGCTATATGGAAAGTGTCTACTTGTTTCGTCACAAAATAATGTCACAAGTGTTTGAGTTGTTTTTCGAGAAAGACTCTGCAAGAAAGACTCTGCTAGGGTCAAAACGTCAGGCCATTAACACTTATTTCGGATTGGGGCGAGTGGTTATTATTTTTTAACAGAAATTTAATTTAGGGACTAGGTTTTGCCC
The DNA here is from genome assembly GCA_037783415.1 of Leptasterias polaris. Taxonomy (NCBI): domain Eukaryota; kingdom Metazoa; phylum Echinodermata; class Asteroidea; order Forcipulatida; family Asteriidae; genus Leptasterias; species Leptasterias polaris. Next base: position 1,782,184 of record JAZGTN010000192.1, read on the forward strand.
CAAGAATGGGGCCTGCCCCTTCCTCTCAGCATACTCAAACCCCTCCCCCAAGTAATTGTTGGGGATGATGACGTCACCGGATAGTTCAACGAGGCATGATACACTGGTTATCACACTGATGTTCATAATTACAATACACAACTCACTGGGCACCAGTGTTAATAGACATGTCTCTACGTATGTACGTGCAGTTTGTCTGGGTACATTGCACAACGTGTAAAATAAATGGCCGGGTCGATTCTGGTCTGTGTACCGCCGCGCACTACCCAGGCCACATAGAAATGCTACGGTTTATCCGGTACCAATCTATCGGTCTCGGCTCTGAAAAGGATGGCGACATGTGCTTGAAGTAAAGACGATGTGGATCCAGAGGATGTGATATTTAACAGCTAAATGCATTCTTTGGAGCTCCTAAATACAGTAAACACAATTGCGAAGGAGAGAAAACTGTAATAAACCAAGATTGGAGAGAAAATTATGCAGTTGTGAGGCAAATTTCGCCGATGAAGTTAGCAGTGCTAGCCGAGGTTTGGTAGAATTCCACCGTGTTGGTTGCGCACATGTGTAGTGTAGCGCTGACCTCCCCCGTGCGCGAAGCTCCGTGAACTTTACCAGCGCAGGTCGTCGTCTACAGACCGCCTATGCGAAACTGCACCATATTGGATGGAACTTTATCGTCCAAAGACACGTGTTTGATTGTTTAAAACAGAGCTGGGAGCCCCCATTTTGCACTAATTACGTCTTCCTAATTGTTTTTCGTCTAGTCAAGGCTCCACATTGCTGGAAATACTCTTCACTTTTTCTACGTGACTCTCCCCAGACGGCAAGGTTATCGTGGGTGCCCGCACGCTGCGTGTGTTCGGGCGAACACGCTCTTCACCAACCAGAGGTTATTTCTCTTGTCCATAATTAGAACATTTTACCGTCATCTAAATGTTTGATTCTTGATAACTCGTTGTTGAAATAGTTGTTGAGAGGCACATTTCCAATCTACAAGGAATAGAAAACGTGTAAGAAAATTGTCAGTTAAAATCACAAATTGAAGACAATTTCCTGTAGTGTTAACATAGCACCAGCAGCTTTTCCTCCTGTGTGAGCACAGAATCTCAATTTTGATTCTTATATTACTATATTTTATCAAATTTTTTTCAAAGTAGAGTGAAGGATGACAACATTTTGCGGTGTAAGTCCTAGTTATTAGGCTTACTGTTAGCCTCATTGGATTTTGGAAAAAATAAAAAAAAGGAATTGAGTTTTAAAAGCCTTGTGCTGGAACTTATAAAGCAGCATGGCAGCTGAGGTTGCCAAACAGCCGAGCTACAGCAGTGTAGTTCAGGATCAGAGTGACAGCAGCAAAGTCATTAGCACAGGTCCGCAAGTGAGTTCGATGCGACCTGAACTCATAAATTCAACAGAATCCAAAGAAAATGTCAAACCAGTTGTTGCTGGGACGAACAACGCCGAGCAAAATAGGACTGAGGAACTTGACAGTGAATCTGCAAAGCAAGAGTATGTCGAGGCTCCGCCCCCAAAGGTGAATCCCTGGCATCGAAGCACAAATGTCTCTTCTTCCCAAGAGCAACACATAAAAGACGAACCCAAAATTGCGCCACAAGAGCCCAAGACTAAAAATGTAGGGCTAGCAAACAACACTCTTGTATCGAACGCAAAGAAGAGCACCAGTGAAGCAGTTGATAAGAAAACGCCAGCAAAGGAAGAGAAACCAGAGAAAAAATTTATTATACAAGAGGCTCCGCCCCCAAAGGTCAATGCATGGACTAAAAACAAACCGTTGGTTACGGCAGCCCCTCCAACTTTGCCACTTCCTAAAACTGAGAACTCTGCTGAGAGTGAACCGGCTGACATGCCTGAAGCTGCTGCTGCTGTTGCTGTGCCAACAATACCCTCTGCACCTCCTGTTCCTCCAGTGAAGAGCTATGAGAAAGAAGCAAAACCTACAACGCCGACCGAGCCACAACCGCCAGTGGTGGCAGCCGCGAAACCAAAAACACCATCAAAAGGTGAGTATAAGGAAAATCAGATCAAGTCAACTACGGCTTTTTGCCTTTCCAAATGATTGTATGATAGACATTGAAGCACAAGTAACGATTATTGCACCTGAAATCCAGGATGGAAAATCTTTGTTTTCTGAACAGCACTGATGACGTCTTTCATTCTTGTATCTAACCTTGTATTTGAGAGGAATTTTTGTGGTAGAATGACAACATGTCTGCACAGTGATTAGTTGCGACAATTGTAGTTGCGATAATCGTAACCCTCCATCCTCTCCGACTGTCGGGAGGATGGAGGGTTACGAATATCGCAACTACGACAATTGTAACCCTTCATCTTCCCGACGCGACAGTGGCAAGGATGGAGGGTTACAATTATTGCAACTAACTAGAACAAACTACATGGGATTGGTGGTAGGCCTATAAAAAGAACAAATAATGTGATTTGGTACTTGCTTTAGATTTTTTCCCTTGCTGCATGTCTATCGGTACTAGAATGAGTATCCAACAAGTTTGACCCCAGTTAATGAGAAAAGTAAAACAAAAATGAATAAATTCAATTTTAGGGCCAATGGTTGATTTACAAATTGATAGTATATATTTGTACATGATTAATTGGTGACCCGAAGCACACCGTCTCACAATGTGCGTCCCCGATTGAGGGAGTCGCTTCCTAAAATGGCGGACAGAATAGGGACTTGTAACTTGTAAGTGTGCTGTAAATTGTCATATGGATCAATAGGCTGTATCTAGCCTAGGATGAGGAAACACTGATCTATGAAATAATAAGAGAAGCTTCAAGATAGATGTACAACTTAAAGTGTTCATTGTAATGCTAGAATTTGTTTTACTGCTAGAATCTTCGCATGAAAATAACCAATGAAAACAGTCAAATGTATTTTATTTTCAAGATAACTTGTTTTTACAGTTTCATCGTTCATGTATTGTTCAAACGCTATTGAAGATGGTCAGTTATCTATTTTTCATGACTGTCCCAGCCAGCGCTCTCACCGGGATTTTTCAAAAGGTGGGAAGGAATTCGTCGCGACAACATTTGTTAAATTTTGGAGTTAGGGGAATAAGAGTTTTGAAATTTCATATGTGACATTTGACCATAAAATGTTAATTACGTTATCAAATTGGGATCAATTAAGCAAACAAAAAGGCACTGTTACAAAGTAAAATGCAAGTGAGAAACACAGTCAGCCAACTTCACTACTTACAATGGTCCAATGAGTTGACTATTTTCTTGCTCGCATTGGGATGTTATTGACCGCCAACGTGGTCATGCCTTGCGTTGTGCGATGTATAATGTACATGTACACTAGCCCTGGACGATATCGTAAATTTTGACTGGCGATATATCGTCGGGTTAATATCGCCGATATGTCGATATATCGTGAACAAAATTTCGAACACGGAAAAACAGTTTTACCGCGCGCAGGGACGACATGAGCAATAGAATAACAAACCAGACATGACTGTATGGATAAACCGCTGAGAAAAAATCACTGAATTTAATATCCATATTCCATGAAAACAAAACGTCTTACATTTTTATGTGCTTTTTATAACTGGCTCCGACACAATTAATTCATGGTTTTACCTCAACGATTGAACGTTGCGCTCTCTAAAAGCTGGTGCCTTGACGTTTATTCCGATCACGTACATGTGCGTGTTATGTAGAAACGTTCTCCCGACGTTTCCCGACCACGCAGTGATTTCTCATAAAGGGAATTTCCCTCGCTATTTCGCTCCCACGGCTACACGCCCTTCCTTCACCCCCTTACTATAAAGTTTACTAAGTTAGGAGCAAGCACATCTGCGGGATCGAGGTGATAAATACTATTGAATGGCAGCGCTGTGAGAAGCATGACGTCATAATTATTCACGCCAATCTAGTGAATTTCGGCCAATCGGAAAGCGGCCAGTCAGAAATCAGCCAATCAGCCTGTGCATCACGATCGGCGATACCACGAATAAAAAAACCCAACCATGGCTAGATGGGAAGACGTACACAATGGGACCGGTTTCCTTCGATATATATTTCAAAGCCCCAATTCATTCAACTGAGTCTGATTTGCGGCATTTACATTTAAAAAACCTGACGTACAAATATTCAGGCCTGGTCGCCGTCCAAATTATTGAATGGACTACAAAAATTGGAACCCTTTGAACAGAAAAAGCGTGATTAAGTTTTCTATTTTATATAATATAATATTTCGATATTTTTAAAAACCATCATTGACATTGTCGATATTGTTTCAATATCGAATAGCGACGATAATATCGTCATATCGTCCACCCTTAATGTACACAGGTCCTTGACTGTAGCAACTAATGAGCCGTCGTCGTGCATTAGTGTAATTGCCAAACTACGAATCACAACCGAATCCAGTTGTAATTGTTGCATTATAAGCATAATGCCGTGAACATCAGTTGGGAAAATTCAGAAACAGTCCAGCTTGTTGGTATTACAAGAACTTGCAGGAAAGTCATCGACATCCATTAATTTATCGATTTAAAAAAGGATTACATGTAAACCTACATGGCAAGTATTTTTAAGGAGTGGCAGGTAAAGTTATAGAGTGGCGAAGTGAGCTCATTTTCACTGCAAGCGTGGCGGGCCCACCACGCCTCAGTACATGTATGCCTGGCGAGATCGCTAGTCCAAGCTTCAGTTGGGATAGTCCCAATTTGTGTGTTCTGGAGTTAAGCATGGCTTGTGTTAAACATTGTTGGTATCATTTAAGGTTTAGGGTTATTATGTTAATATTATCATAGTACATGTAAATGGGTAGCAGCACTCTAGAAGGAAATGATTCCTCGTAAAATGACCTTCGAGTAATCAGTCACAAAATGTGGTTGTTGGCAGTGTGCGTTCAAGGCTGATACTTTATGGAGGCATGTGGAGACAACGGAGGCAATTGCCTCCACGCCCCTGGTTATTCCCTTGGTGCCATTTGAAATGTTCCAGTATAAATTATGCCTTTCTGTCATATAATAATAATAATAATAATACGCAGTTCTTTATAGCGCTTTATCTACTCCCGATGGGCATCTCAAAGCGCTCAGTATTTTTCCTACAAGGTATGTGGAGTTACGTGTTGAAGTATGAGACCTATTCCTTTACATAGCACCATGTAATGGTTTACAAGGTGCTGTGGCGCAATATGCAGCCAATCAAACCAGGAACACCGGGGCTAACCCCTTCTCTTTACGATAAGTGCACTGGATTCTTTTACGTGCATTACACAAAACACTGGACCTACATGTACGGCTTAACGTCTCATCCGAAGGACGAAGCAATAATGGTTAAATGGTTAAGTGTCACGACTGGAATTCGAACCCACACCCTGCTGATCAGAAACACCAGAGCTTGAGTTCGGTGTTCTTATCCGCTCGGCGCCCATATGGGTGCCCTTTATCTGTGATAAAACTGCCTTGCTCTTACAAGAACGAAGTATCAGCCCTGTATGTGAACATGTACACCATACCGTCCCTTTAAACTCACTAGGTGTAATTCTCACTTGCTATACTCCCCCTGGTGGGCCAATTATGTACGTGTGTCTGTGCCTGTGCCAGGACTGCTTTCTTAAAAATAGAACTGTGTGTGACACATGCAATCATGCATCCTGACCTAAACCCAGATCACGATAGAAAAATCACCTCTACGGCAAGGGCCCGACGTGAGTCATGCTAATAGTATGCTGGTTTGGGGAAATGAGTCTAGGTGCTATGCAACCCGCCTTTAATGTCCTGACATTAAGGCTTCAATTATATAAGGCTTACCTGACATAGGATTGAACATTTTCTGTCGTGGACAGTTTTTGTTGAAATGTTGTGATTTTGTGACATTGATCATTTGCTGTAAGTATGTGGGAGGGCTGATGGATACCCAATTAACTCCCTTGATCGAGTTGGCGCTCATGAAGGGTGACAATGATTAAGCTTGGGCGATACCACGATATTATCGAAAATCGCGATACAATTTTTTAAACGATTACGATATCGTGTCTGTTTTTTTAAATCGCAATATCGCAAATCGCGGTTTCGATGAATGATTGCGATGCATTTCCTTATCGAGATGATATGAGCTGTTTAAAAACATAAAAAGGCACCGACCGCAACCGCAAGATTCCCTACTATTGATCCCCGACTGGGATTCTTCGAAAAGACCGACATCAAACAGACGGTCTCATACAGACCAACATCAAACAAACGAAAACTGTGCGGTATTGCTCACGCACGTACATGTATAAAAACGTTCCTCCGAGCACGAGGTGATTTCTCACAAAGGGAATTTCCCTTGCCTTTTCGTTCCCACAGCTACACGCTGCCATTCCTTCACCCCCTAACTATAAAGTTTACCACGTTAGGAGCATGCAAGCACATCTGCCGGATCGAGGTGATGAATACTATGGCAGTGCTGTGAGAAGCACTACGTCATAATTATTCACGCGATCGGCCAATCGGAAAGCTGCGAGAAGCACTACGTCATAATTTTTCACGCGATCGGCCAATCGGAAAGCTGTGAGAAGCACTACGTCATAATTATTCACGCGATCGGCCAATCGGAAAGCGGCCGGTCAGGAATCAGCCAATCAGCCTGTGCCAATTGCGTTCGTGGTGCTTCGGGTAACATGAAGAATAAAACCATGGCTAGAATGGAGAGCCTTACATCAATAACCAATTCGCGGCACTTCAGTTTTAACACTATTTTTAAATCTGAAGTGGGTTCCCTCATCAACGCACGTCACAAATTAACCGCGATATCATCGAATATCGCGATATATTTTTGACGATGTATCGTGAATGAAAAAAAGCAATATCGCCCAAGCTTAACAATGATCTACATTTAAGCTTGTACAAAGAATAAATTTATTCTGGTGTTAACATTTCACCAGACTTCAGTAGCTGTCCCAACTACTGTTGGAACTTATGTTGGCCCTGTCCCAACTACATGATGTTGTGTAGTTTGGAAGATCGTCAAGATGGGCGTAACACTCTCAGCCAATCTAATGACAGTGAAGATCAGATGAAATGATCAATGCACAATGCCCTACATTTATTTCCATTGGTTTGTGTCTGCAAGGAAGTTTTATGATTTCAGGCCTCGAATTACACGGCCTTGTAACTGGCTATGGTGCCCTTCAAAATTTGGTCTGCTCAAAGGCCAAAGTGGCCTTGCCCTAAAAAAAAAAAAAAGGTAATTCGAGGCCTGTAATTTACAAGGAAGTTTTGGTCACAGTAATTTAAGAATGGTCCATGATAATGCTTTGTCGAGTCATCAGCCAAGTGTAGTGAAGCCACAGTGAATGTTATATCTTTCCGTAATACTGTGCATACTCTTATTTCATAACCTGAAATGGACCACACTGTCACTCTCCATATTTACAGACTTAAAATAGAGATAAATTTCTGGGAATAATTTCGTCAAGCATTTTTGCATCATAGCAAAATATTTGGACAATTTTTTTTGTACACACTGAATGCTTTTATTGAGATTGCAAATGATGAATTTTGAGTATCAACTGATTTATTTTGTGTAGCATTTTGCTCTGTTGTACACGGGAAATCCTTAACTGCATTTCATTACAGTGACTTCAACTTGCTTACCTTACTTACAAACAAATGTTAGTATAAGACTACTGTTTTAATCAAGACCAGGTACATGTACCACTACCAGCATCATGTACAATGTACATGTATGTAATCTGTAATACTGAAGCTCCACTGCACATACTGACTATTGTACTTGTAGGGCCTACATGTAGTGTGCATCCTTCACATTCAATATTTAATGTGTGTACACATGATTTGTTTGCACAAAATGTGTAATGCTGGGAGGTCTGGTTACTGGTAGCTTATCAAAGGCAAGAAACCCCCAAAAGCAAAGGTGTTTCGGCTAGATAAACCAGCTGCCCCCCCTCCCATTCCACCAAAACATGGCTGATGAGAGGCCATTAAAAACAAATCTGCCTGTAAATTTACTAAGTGTAGAAATTTCTTGTTTGCAGAAACAAAATGTCATAGTAGCTCACCCTTAACATTAACCTGGCGTACCATGTTTAGTAACATCTGCCATGGACTAGCAAACACCACTAAAAAACTGTGCAACCTACTTGTATAGATTGCTCTTCTTCCTTTGCAGATGTGAAGAATCAATTTTAAAAAAAATTCAATTTATTTTTGAGTGTGTGAATTTAACTTCATTTGACTATTAAAATGGTTGTGATCACTGCCATTAATCAGAAAGATACATTTATGACAATACATGTTTTAAATCTGGGTCACTGAAACTACCTGGGGGCAAGTAAAATGCATTTTATTAGCCTGGTGAGTTACTTTACAAAAAGTTAAAAGCGCAAAGCTTGGCGACCAATTTAGCTAAGACTTGTCACCATGAGCTTCCTAATATGTGGTGAGATGGGTTGCATGTTATGTACATGTATACAATGTGGGACAATATTTTACAAGGGACCCTGGACAGTGTAAAAATTGTTGTCCTTTCACACGAGGTACATTTTGTAAAATTTTACAACCATGCTACAATTAAGCAAGGGACCCTTGCTAACTTGCTCTCGTGTGAAAGGGGCTAAATTATGCCTCTGAATTTATCAAGCCTGTAAATTGCACTTTGACGTCATTGAATCAGCAACATTTAGGGCTGGAGAATTTCTGTTATACATGGGGTTGGAGGTGTTGTTGTTTTTTTTGAGAGGGTTTTTTCAGGTAAAGTGGCCTTACTACACAGGAATTCAGTTCAGCTTAGGGTCAATAATGGTGTTGTGCTTGTATGACTGGTGTACTTGTGTGTTTGTACTGTGTACATGTAGGCTACTTCCAGGATCATTGAGCTATATCCGCTATTGAATGGGACTGTAGTACATACACAGACCAAGGTACATGTACATTACATGCTGGTCTTCATTCATGAATAAATCCCTGGTTGTACAAGTGTACTGCACATATGCAACGTGTACATTGTATGTACAATGGAGACAAGTGAGGTCAGCATACAACGTGTATTGCTGAATCGGGCATTATCACATGCTATACCGTTATCTGTGTATATGTGCACACACAGTTAGTACAATGTTGTACTTTCTACTCACTACTGGTTTATGTACATAAATCATACATTAGTAGAATTACATGTACCACAGCTGCCAACTCTCCCTGACCCTGAAAATAAACCAATCTTTCCATGTTCTGATGAACAAATATGAAAACCTCCCTGATAATGGAAACTTTTTCCCCATTATGTTGAATGTTAATTATAAATATCTCCCTGATTCACAAAATCTCCCTGATTGCAAGCTGCAAATGCTTGCAGCTCTGCATGTACAAATGTAGTGCTTGCAACAATGTCATCCAGTGAGTGGTATGGCTGCTATCATCACAAAATCTCCCATTGTTTGCTACTTGAAGGTGAAGGGCACTGAGCGAGGGTGTCTTAGAGGGCTACTGGGAAAGTACTAGAGGCATAGAAGAAATTGCCTCATTGTATTTGTTCAAATTGATCTTCAAAGATGTGGCCATAATTTCATGTCTCTACTATTGTGAAAAATCGATGCTAGCAGAAAAATCCACGTTTAACGGAAACGTGTTTCAGCGAGGTCAGCGAGGAATGTTTGCTTTGGTGCATGCCTGCATCATGTTTCTTATTGTGTAAGAAATTTAACGCTAACCCTGTAAGTGGAGAATGGTGAGCAGTAGCGCAGAATTCTGTGGTAAGCAGAGCCATGAAACTACCCAAGCTGTTTAGCAGAAAATACTGCTTAGCCGAAAACACTGCTTAGCAGAAAATACTGCTTAGCAAATTTTTTCACTCACTAAGCAAAAATGAGGGGGACACCAGTCATAACAACGTAAACTTTATGAATTCAAATTGTTCTTGCCCTTGAAAAAAATCAGACAAACTGTGATTAAAAAGCCTGAAATGTCCATTAAAGCCTACACCACGTGTATACAGTGTACATGTAGGTCAGCCTTTGTACACGATAAAATATTACTGCTTTTTCCAAGGACCTAAAACATACCTGTTTAGAATGCAGTTACTATCTTTGGTCAGGTACCCTGTAGTTACACATGTATCCAGAATGCCTTTTCTAATGATACATTATTAGAAAGAGGTCAGTCTATTTTGCCCTTATAGCCTTGGTTTGATTGCACTGAGATAAATTGGTGTAAAAACAAGATGGCCAAAGTCAGTCATGATAATTGAGTTGGGTTTGAATTTGGATTAACAGCTGTCTATTTACAGGAATACAAAATAATTACCCTAGTTACCATGCTTAAAAACAAGACATCCAAATACAATAGTAAATATTATAATTCAAGAAATACGTTAATATTAATGTACACGTATTTCTTGAATTTTAATATTTATTTTTGTATTAAGATGTTTTCTAAAGGTATTATACAGGATTGGTAAAGATAAAAACATCATTGTTTAATTGTAGTCTGATAGCTTACTGATTATGAAGTTCATACTAGAACCATTTTGTGTGTGAAATACTTCCCGTCTGATATAAAGTCATGTTAGAGAACACTGTATCTGAAAACATAAATAAAAATGCAACAGCTGATTTTGGTTGTTCCAACCAATATTAAGGACAATGTGTTTACATGCTGCAAATCGTGCGTGTTTTCCCCCCTGACCCACACAATGGATGAAGCCCAAATTTTCACAGGTTTATTTCATGTATGGTTGTTGACACAAAACATGAACACTGTCTGTAACTATTTTGTCAGCTCTACCAGTCTTGTGTATTATTTTTAAAGGTAGGGTGTACTTTTGGTGAATGCTCCACAAGTTAATGACCATAAAAAACTTATAAAACATTGTTAAAAACGACTTCCTTTAAAGTAATGTAGTTTTAAGAGAAACAGGTAATTTTCACCCCAAAATTTGAATCTGAGGAAGATTTAAGGCACACAATTATATGCAGCAAGGGTGCCCTCTTGCTGTTGCCATGGTGCCTTTTGTACAACACAAATACAACAAAATTGAAAACATTGACCTTTATCAGGAACAAGTGACATGTTTCCAGAGCCATGTTGAAGGTCCTCCCCCATAGTATTTCCTTGCTGTAACAGCTAGCCACTCGATACATAATTGGAAGGAAAGACAATGAATCACATAGGCATTTCACATTTTTTTTTCTTGGAAAAGAGTTCACCAGTTCACTTCATCATCATGCACAGTTTACATTATGTACAATTTTTATTGAACATAATAATTAGGCAGTTATTGGGTGTGGATATTTGTGTACCGCGATTTGTATGTTTTGTAGAATACATGCACTGTGTAATGTATAAAGTTCAGAAACAGTATTATCAAGTACACTGTATTGACCTTTATATCACTGTACATTAACTCTATAGCGCTCTATAGGATTTATGTATAAACTCTAATACGCTGTAGTGTTGCCAACATTCAAGTATTTGGTACTGTGGACGTGTGAAATTCAAATTGGAATTTTTGCTAATGGCTGGATTTCAGAACAAATTGGTCAACCTTGGGTTTGAGTTTACATACATGTAATTGGTCTTTGATTGAACTGATGCTATGTGTCACTGCATGCTGCACTGTGCAGTGGGTTTCTGTATTATGTTATAGTACAACATTAAAGACTGACTTAAAATATGCACAATGGGCTTAAACCTTTATGATGGTGCAGCCATGTTTTTTTTTTTTCCCAGTACAAAATTGCAATAACAAAACTGAGGCATGAAGGTGATTTCGTCTGGCCCCTGTTGGTATTATGAAAATTGATATTCGGTAACTGTTATTGGATATTGGGGACATGAGGAAGATTATTTACTGTATGCAGAGCTACCAGCTCTACCAGATTCTGCAGGAAGTTCCCTGAAAATAAACAAAATCCTTCCATGTTCTGATATCTGATGAACAAATTTGAAAATTTCCCTGATTATGGAAACTTGTTCCCTATTGAATGTGATGCTTAATTCTGTATCCCCCTGATATTGTACAAAATCTCCCTTATCACAAGAAGCAAAATGTTGGCAGCTCTGCTGTATGTTGAAAATTTAGTCATTTTCCAAGTCTCGGATCATTTCCTAGTTCCAAATTGTCGTAAATTGAAAAAATTGTTATGTCTGTAATAGTAAAGAAAACATTGTCATTATAAAACAGTATGAACCGTAAAATTCAAACTGCCTGTAGCCATCGGGCTAGCTCAGTGGTCTAGTGATAATACATTTGCTCTTGCAATGCAGAGGTCATGGTTCGAATCCCACCCGAGTAATTTGCGAAATGTGGATTTTTTCACAGAACTCAGGAAAGTACTGATATGAGTATACAGTGCTTAATACACATCTGTGTACATGTAAGGGTAAAAACAACAGTAGGAAACTTCACTGTGGTAGGATATCCTCTTGCCAATCTGTAGTTGTCTTCCACCAAGTTACTTTTGAGAGGAAACTGATAATTCACTGACAAAACTGACATTGAACATGCAATTGTCATGTTTAATGCCACACAATGGTAAAACAAAATCTTCCATAATCACAAAATTGTTATTCTTTCAAAATGTGGCGATTTAAAAACAAAAATTCAGAACAGTGGAATAAATATTTGAAATCTGCTGTAAAAAAAGCAGGACGGGTTCTCTTCTGCATGTAGTTCTGAATCAGGCATTGATTTTTGCGGGCATTTTTTAGTGTGAATGACCATTGTTCTTGCTGCCGTCGTTGGATTTGCATAGCGATCTGGAATAAACTAAACCAAATCTAAACTAGAAAAAATGAAAATGATGTGTGCCATGCTTCAAAATGCACAGAAATTTTAAGCTAATTTAAAAAATAAAAAATAAGGAAGGCTACCAGCAGAGATAATTTGGTTAATGAGCTACTTTTAGAACTTGCGTTAAATACAAAACAATTTATCCAGAGCTACGTGCAGAAAAACGGCTTTAATAATTGCGGATATACTGACTTTGTCGTTTGGCACACATTAGAATTAAAATGTGTAAATGGAATTAAAATTGTTTGACTATTAACATCGTAAAAAAAAATCAATTACATGTAGGCTGAATTTGTGATTGCTTGAAATTGGCTACAAGGCAATTGGTAAAAGGTGATGCCATCAATTTCATAGCCCTATCACAGTGTGATGGAGTATGTAGCCCAGGGCTTGAAATTAACACTGTGCTGCAGGCCTGAGGCCAGTGATTTTAGCATTGGGCCAGTAAACTTAAGGGGCCAGTAAGGCATTCTTGTGTTTTTGAACAATAACACCTCACTGCATTTTTAATTTAAACTGATAAATAAAAATATCTTGCAATTCGGTTGAGTATTGAAGTAATACCAATATGACAAATGAGATCAATCTTCTCTTATTGGGGTTCCAAAAACAGCTTTATTGTGAAACTGTGTTGATAATTTCATTTTGATTCCGGTCTTGTAACAATATTTCTTGTCCAGTAAAAGCTTTGAGCTACAGGTCCTGCAGTCTTGTGGATATTTCCTCTAAATTCAAGCCCAATAGTCAGTAATACGTTTTAATTTTTTTTCTTTTCTTGATTTACAGAAGAGCCAGTTTGCTTCTCTAAAGCAACAGTCGTCAAAGCTTCAAACGACAAGAACACTGTGGTAAGTGGACTAAACTTCAGAATGAAAAACAAAGTCTAGGGCCATAGTGAAGGGATCTGCCTTTGTTGTATGAGAGGGGACTATCGCAGGCCTAGAATTAGGAGGCCATGGCCTGGCCTCTGTTGCCCTTGGTCTCTGTTGCCCTTGGTCATGGCCGTGGTGCCCCTTCAAAAGTTTCCCATAGACTTTAAGATTATCCTCTGGAAGTGCCCTTTGCAAAATGAAAATGGCCTTGCCCTTTCCAAGATGAAACTCCAGGCCTGAAATTAGGACCATAATAAAGTGATCTGCCCCCATTTTATGAGAAGGGTGGAAGGAGGAACGATCCTCCACTGAAAAAGGACAAGCGCTAACCAAAAATACAAAATCCACACGATGACGTCTCGAATAAATAACCACTTTATTTCTCGAATACAGTTGCAGTATTCAATGTATAAAAACACTTAATATCACTGCAAAGCAAAATACATAACTCAATAATAGAGAATTAGAAGGTCACAGGTCAACTCAATAATAGAGAATTAGAAGGTCACAGGTCAACTCAATAATAGAGAATTAGAAGGTCACAGGTCAACACATGGCACTACATTGTACTGTACAACAATGATGACTCTATCCCACAACAATACAAATCTCTCCAATAAAAGGACTCGGAATAAACTCCAAAGATCCTCACTTTGGTCTCCATAACATTATTCCTCCCAGAATGCCAGATGACAAAAACTAAGCAGATTAAGGAGAATTTCTGCAGGTTTGGGGAGAGTTCATGATGTGTATTTGCTTTATTTTTCTCCTCTTTCTTAATGCAGGCGAGTGACTTCAATGACCTTACCAGTTGGCCATCCTTGGGTGGCGGCCCCAAGATTAAGAAAGAGGTCAGTCATTTGTAAAAAATCTTTAGGGTTTTTCCAAGTGTCTCAAAATGTCTCAAAAATGTTACTGTTGTTGTGGTTTTTTTTTTGAGGGGTCTTAAAGATTAAATTTTTAGGCCAGAACTTTAGGGGGAAAATACGGCAAATATTTGGGAGATTGTGCCTTTGATGATACAAGCATGGCATTTGGCAAACAGTCGGGAGTATGTCATGGGGAAAATTTTTGGCCGTAGGGCCATCACAGTTTTGTATTTTGCAAAAAATATGGGTAGAATAAAAAGCAATTTTCAAAATATTCAAAATGGCTGCCATTGCTTGTTGTACTACCTATAGACCTTTCTTTTGCAACGTCACAGCCCGAGTTTTTGCCAACCCAGGTTGGAAAAGTATGGAAAGCCATAACTGCAAATCAGAAACAGATTGCCACAGTTTGTAGCAGTGTTACACAAATATTCAAAAATAGTGTTGAATTTGTTGGAAACAAATCAACCAATCATGGAAGGTATTTCCGTTCATGAATCTTTACAGAAAATGTTGAATTTGGTCACAACATTTTTTAACACGATTGATTGTTTTGCTAACATTCGGCCGTCCATGCCAACCGGCGCACTTTGTTTATCAACAAAAGAAAGGTCTATATTTTTTCAAATGACAAGGCTGTGAATGCCCTGTAACCAAATATCTTTCTCATGGTGACTCTGACCATAGAGAAACTGTCCTTTCTCTATGCTCTGACTGTGTGCCAAATTCCATGCTTGCATCATCAAAGGCACAATTCCCTCACCTACCTGCTGTTACTACTTAGAAATATGGTGGCCAAATTTTCAGTGAATTGCAAAACAGTGGCCATGTAAGCAATGGGGTGTTTCGGAACACAAGAGGGCAGCAGAAAAACCAGGTAAATTTGTTGCTGTTTGCGTTGTTGTAAGCACGCGCACACCCTTAAACAATGGATACCTGGTAAGTCTGGTGCCACCTAGTGTCCTGAAAAAAAATCTGCCATGGATGAAATAGTGAGTTGTAAAGCAAGACAGGGCCATGTGTAAAAGACACTCCCTGTGAATGGAACCATGTTTGGTTGTGATTCAGCACACATATTTTATACATAGGTCCATCAAAAATTCTTGTCAAATTGCAGTGGGGGGTGAAACATTTATAACTTTCAGAGTAACATTGAATAAGACCAATTAAGAACTCTAAGGCAGTGAAGCTAATATCAAAAAGTACCCTCGATCTGCTAAGCAAAAGTAGTAGTTCCAGTCGATTTCCTACCTCCCCTCAGCAGGCAGTTCTTTTCAGAACCAAGTACATTTGTAGACTCCCGATATTTGAAATCTACTTCGCAGCAGTAGAATATTAAAGTAGCGAGACAAGATCTCGAAGAATAAACCTGCACAGCAAATTAGATACAATATACATATGGTGTTACCGCAAGTTGAATATACATTGATACCTCACCATGCAATGCCTCAAAACCCATTTACACAAGAAGCTTTGAAGATTATTTCCTCTTGATTTGCAGACGCCGCCGTCTCCGAGAGTCAAAGAACCTGTCAAGGCAGAAGCTCCGGCGAAGGAGATCCCCGTTGTGAAGAAAGAGCCCTTGCC
The DNA here is from genome assembly GCA_037783415.1 of Leptasterias polaris. Classification (NCBI taxonomy): domain Eukaryota; kingdom Metazoa; phylum Echinodermata; class Asteroidea; order Forcipulatida; family Asteriidae; genus Leptasterias; species Leptasterias polaris. The sequence continues at coordinate 1,798,298 of JAZGTN010000192.1, forward strand.
TGCAAAGAAAGAAACGGCGCCCCCTCCGCCCAAAGGTCGAGACAAGAAGTCTCCCGCAAGGGAGGTACACGTACGTGCCACCCGGGCTCACAGGGAGGATACCAAGTCCTATGCACCGTCTTCCAAGACGTCCGAGTCTCGCGCTGCAGATAGGAGGGAGAAGGAAAAGGACAAGAAGAAAGGTAAGATTTGGGTTTGTTTGATGAGTTATTTAGTAGTTTTTATCGTTATTTAGGGTTGGAACGTTGAACCGTTTAAACAGAAAACTGAAAAAAGAAAAGAAAAAAATCTGTTGAAAATGAAATCCGTTTCCAAATTTCCCTGTTGAAAATGAAATCCGTTTCCAAATTTCCCTAACGGTTAAAGGAAGTGTACTGTACAGTAAAAAAAAACTACGATAGACCTTCCCTTTCTTTAAAATGTTAGCCCCAGACACGTCCAGGGAGAATGATTGACATCCCTTTTGTTGATGGGTTGTGACTTATCTTAATCCCCTACAATTTGTAATGCATTATATTAAATCCCCAACAATTTGTATGACATTATTTCCAATTCCCTACAATAAACTTAGATGCACAACCCTAATTACATTTCTGGTAATGAAACCAATGCCTCAACTCGGAGGAATCTCATCTGTGGAAGCGCTTGCTTTGAACCTGAAACACTGTCTGTAAACCCTACTCTAATTGATTGTGGTTCTTCTACACACACACTCTATCCTAATTTGTGTAACGTCTCAACCAAGACACAAATCAAGTATGGTAAATTGTCTTGCTTGTCAGTTTGGTATATCTGAAAATGTTTCTTGTACCCCAAAGTTGTGTTTTGGAACATTGTTCTCAAAATAACATCCTGATATTTGGCACCGGGACTAACAGATCAGTTTTGGAGACCTTTTTGCATTGAAGCTCTCTCTGTTCACCAGGACTTGGCCACCCCGTCGGCCATAAGCCACAGCTGATTATCTGCCATTGGATGCTTGCACTTACCTCGGTGCTGAGAACAATGGGGAACAATTGTCATTCAAAAGAACAAGGGTCTGGAATCCGGGATTGCACAATAAACCCCAGGAAAGAGGGACTGTTGATTCCAGTGCCTTGTGTCCCTGTCTGTTCTGGGTCAACGAAGCTCGACACCGATAATGCACGCATGGTGCAACCGCACACGATGAGCCTCCCGAGGGAGTCAACATGTCCACCGCTGTTTAACTCATCCCACACAGAATGTTCTGGGCATGTTTTTATGTCAACCGCCACACCTGCAGGGACACTTTATATAAAGCACTAACCTCATTGTGGAACAGCCTGTCCAAACTGAACTGACCAGTGACAGTTCGTTCCAATGGTTCCAGACAAAGGGCTTCATGAATATGCAAATTTAAGAAAATAAATGGTGGTGACTGGTCACCATATGCTGATTTGTAACTCCTGTGTAAATCACATTCCAAGTTCTATATTTATTCTTCTCCTTTCTGTCTACATCACAGAAATTGATATCCCAATTTATTGCGTTTCCAGTAACACTTACAGATCCATCATGTCTGTAATTCATTGGCGATAAAGTCATGAGTTAAGTGGTGTGCACGTGTAAGATATTCGCTGCCATTCATTCCTGGTTGTCATTATGGGAACAAAACCATATGGCATATAAGCATCAGTGCATACAGTATCTCTACTTATTTTCTGGCCGATAAGAGCTGGTCCCCAGAAATGTTGAAAATTTAGTGTTTCCTGTTTGGTGAAGCCGGCAGAGTTGTCATTTCGTCGTCGGTGTAATTGCAGGGGGATGTGACTGGAAACAAGACAATTATTTATCAAATTGGGAGACATGGAATGATGTAAAAACTGCCCACAACTGGACACAACTGCAACTGAACAACCAGACCATACGTTTGAACACGATGTGTATTGCGCAATGTGTTAAACAAGTGAACGGGAGTGACCTGGCCATGAGAGGGCGCTGTTGAAGTGAAGATCCTCAGCTCATTTCATATAGAACTCTTTTTTGCAGGATCATTTTTGTTTTGTCAAACGGGGCGAGGTAAACTAAGTGTGGCGCCCAGAAGAAATAAAAACGTTTGGCAAATAATTTATAAATTGTTCAAAGCACTGATTGTTAAGGAAGACTTTATGGAAAGAATGGTGTAGAGACCTCGGCCCAAAAGTTTTCAGCTTGGCAACAGTATGGCATCTAAACTTGTGAAAGTTTTTGCAACTTATGGCTGCCCATACGAAACGATGCCTAAAAATTGTATAATTAAAGAGAAGAAGTTCAGATGGTATTCATTATTCCACAGTCATTTGTCTGTTAACCCCCTCCTGCCCAACGACTATTTGAAACCATTAAAAATCTAGTCCTCACATTTGACCGTATAGCTTTGTACACACTCTGTAGCGTTACCATTGGATCAAGTGGTTTTGGATGGTGAAACATTGGGCTCCACAATCAGAAAGCAATGAGAAACAATGCTGGCACCCTGTCCATTCTTGTATTAACAAAAAGTCAAAGGTCTGGAATCGGAGATTACGCACACACACAAAAACGACAAAAAAGGATATTAAGAGTGCATGATTTCCAGTACCCTCTATCCCTCTCTGTATGGTTGAAACAAAGCGTAGCACAGTAGGTGTAGCATGTGCACGCTATACAGTGGAATGTCTGGGTGAACATTCATGTCAGCCGTCTGACTGACAGCAACAAATTGAGGACACTCCAAAGTTGTTCTGGGAGTTAAAAACTGTCCGTGGTTGGCCAGTCTAAAAAATTTCCCCTGTATATACGTCATCCGACATTAAGTGGTTTTAAGTTTTGTTCCAAGTGTCAATGGTCTAAAAACACAAGAACCAAGCTATTAGCCAGCGATGTGTCCGGGCGTCTATTTTATTGAAACATGCCCTATTTTATTTTTGGACGCCCCGAAAAACTGTCGGACGCCCTTGAAGACGCCCTTGAAGACGCCCTGTTTTTTGTACATAATAAAAAAAATTTCATCCGAATACCTGAAATTGTAAGCAAAACGAACGCAAATCCAAAAATTTTACTACCTGCCAGCTGCAGTGAAGGTAACTTTATGCAAGATACAACCAATTTATCTTAAATATACTGATCGCCCATTCATTGTTTACCGACAAAGGGATTAAATTTAACATCAGACAGTGCCCCCGAGTGGTGGGAAGGCTTGAACAACCGCAAAGGCTTTAGAAACTATAGCGGTGAAACGCCACGCAGTAGACAAGTTTACAAAGTACATGTACATGTACATGTATGTCGATGTAAAAAGCGTTGTGTATGTACATGTACATGTCGTGTACCTACCAGGGTTGTGTGATAGATCGGCAGCACTCGAGACACACGTGTTGTAGACTTGATTTCAAGTCTGAGATAACGGTTATTTCTCTGCATCAGCCACACACAAAAAAACCGCAGATTGGCTATCACGCGCTCTAACTCGTAGGTTAAAGACGGAGGTTAATCCACAAGAGGGCGCTATTTCAGGCAATGCAGGTAGACTAAAAACCACGAGCACAGACTTGGAACCAAGTCTAGGCACGTCATTCCCGCTCTTTTCTGGCTGCCGCAACCTTTCAGTGCATATTAATTTATGCAGAACATCGCACTTGCGCAGTATATGAGTCGAAACGTGCTTGTATGTGTGAACCTCCCACCATGAGTATGGGTAATGCAGGTTTAATAAAGAATGCTCACTCCTGCATACAGTACTGCTTACATGCTCACCTCACTGTCAAACTATCCCTCGTAGTGGTACACTGTAAATGTACATGATGTACATGTACATTGAAATGTTAACGATTGTTCCGTTCGTATATAATTCGTGGGCTATGTGTAGAATACCGCAACTCGAAAGTAGTACGGGGTGGTAAATCAATATGAAAAAGTCGTGACCCCGCCCAAACTTTAAAAATAATAACACAGCGCGAAATAATTTTTGTTGGAGAAACGGAGGCCACAGAGGCCATGTCCTTTGTTGCCATAGTCTTGGCCTTGGTGCCCCTTCAAAAAATTTCCCATGGACTTCAAGATTTTCCAATGGAAGTGCCCTTTGCAAAATGTAAATGGCCTTACCCTCTCACAGGTGAAATTCCAGGCCTGGAAAAAGGTAATTTACTACTATCTTTTTATTATTTTTGGCTTAAAAAGCAAGCGTGACAAAGTATAATATAAAGTGATTTTGGTTGCAAATCGGTTAATTTATTTAGCCATTTTATCTGCTTAGTATTTCTTGACTGAAAAGCAAACATGACAAGAAATAGATGTTTATTTTTGCATCAGGGATAAAGAATATAATTTGTTTTTTTAACCCTTACCCTGATGTGTGTTAAGCACTGAACACTGAACAAAATCCACAGGCAAATAACTTGGTTGGGATTCGAACTCAAGACCTTTGCATTGCTAGAGCAGGTGTCTTACCACTAGACCACCGAGCTAGCCCGATGGCTAGAGACAATTCAAATCCATGATAATTTTACTCAAGTATTTTCATGAAAAATTGATTAACAAAGCCACCAACAGTTCCAGGAGTTGCAAATACTGTTCCAGTTTTGTTTGGTTTAAAACCATCACCCTGGCTAGTCCCTATTGACAACTGTTATTTGAGCAAAGTATATTTGTAGCTTGACCATCTGGCAGTTCACAACAGCTTGGCATGTCAGTGTCACATACTCGCCACTTATATGAACCCGGTTTTTCGAACGGAGTAATTGGCACCTTCTGAAAGTGAACATGTATAGACCATTACTGTGCTGCGACCATCTTGGTCAAGTTCCCTGTATCCAGTAACAGTAATGGATGCTAATATTCATTGTACCCAAAGGAACCAGACTATTTTTACATTGAGTTGGATGGGAGAAAATCAAGATGGCCGCCGCATGATGAAGGTCTATTATGGAGCATAGTCTAATGGTCCAATTGTTAAAACTTCATGGAACAAATAATTTTGTGTACAAAAATATAGTTTCCCATGCAAAATCACATTTTAAAGGAACTCATGAAAAAAGTCCCACCTGTGTTGCACTGCCCCTTTAATAATGAGTTAGCTTTGCATAATTTAGTCACAGGTGCTGAAGTCGTCCACCACGTGTGCTCTGTGCACTGTACACGTAATCAGTACACTTTGCACTGAGCCATAAACATGTAATTGGACGCCCACTGCACATGTACTTGGAAGAGGCTGGTGGTTCTAGACACATATTGTCACACGAGGGGCCTTGTATTATACTGTACACAACTCGCACAAAATTGCAATCTACATTAGATTGTGTGTTGTTTTCTCTTGGGAAATACGTGCAAATTTAATAACTTCCCGATGATTTTAAAATGCTGGTTGTAGCGGCTCTTGATTTCCACTAATTCAGATGTTGTTTTTACTCCAAAATTAGCTGGTTTTAATTTGAGATAAACGTCTACAAGTGTGTGCCTACAGGTGGTCCAGGTTTTCAGGAATCTGAAAAAGTCTTGTGTCCGAGTCTGATTCTTTGTCAGGCTGGCTGATAGTCGGAAATAGAAAAAAGTTATGGAAAATAATCATGTGATTATTGTGTTTTACGCGATTTGAACTCCTGTGAGGAGATTCAGCAATTTGTTTTAACGCTTTGAGAATGGTCGTCGGGGATCGTAGTGATGCCAAAGAGAAATGCTACTGGTTGACTTCTGCCGACGTGTAAAAAGGGAACGCTACTCTTCCAGATGGATACAGTGTATTATGAGGTAACTCGTCCACTGAGCATCGTCTTCGACATTTAGAGAATTACCATCGTCGTGGTCTGACAATCTGGCAGACTGTTCCCCAGCGAGAGAGCCGGTTACTGGACATGGGGTGATTCATCATAGTGGAAGTTAACCATGAGCTACATGTACGTAGGCGTAAGCAATCTGGCATGAAACTCAGCCACCACATGCTTTTCGTTGAGGTGTTTCGCCTTCCACATTGATTTGACCAAAACATGTCGTCAGCGGATCGTTTGAGAGGGACACCGTTTATTGCTGCTTCGTGATGACAGAGAACATCCTCAAAGGGAATTCTTTTGTAAATTTTGTGAGAGATTTTGCAGTGTGGATGAATCTAAGGTGTACTTTGGTATTAACGTCTTTGTGATTATGGCGGAACTGCAGACTATACAGTCTAAAGTGAAGACTAAGGGAGTGGTGGGTGAGTTGGAATCAACCACTTCAGACTCTTTGACAACTGCATGTTTTGTTACATAAAAAAATATATATATTTAGTCATTTTTATGTGTGAGATAAGAACTTTTGTCTGCCATATTTGTGGTAAAACCCTCCAAAAAAATTATGCAAATTTCACATGCATTTAGCAGCTAATTGTAAAGGCACTGCTTTAACAAGCAGGGAACCAGTTGCACAAAAGGCCACAACCTTGTAATATGGCTGGTACCCTGTACCCTCCAAACAAAATGCTAAGTTTTGGAATGATAAACAAACTATGCCAGACTGGAATCTGTTATTGTGTGTGTGGTGAATGCATCCAAACAGACCACTGTCAACCCTCTTACTGTCTGACCATTGAGTATCATCCCTGTTTTTATATCAGTTATTTCAGCCAGAAATATGATATTTTGTAAAAGTATCTTACTTAGTTAACCCTTGTACTGTCTGACCATTCTATGTTGTCCACTGCAGGGAACGATTTCATCCAGCAATTTTGCATAGCAAGATATTTCGACTGAACTTGTTTTGTGCACACTGAATGCTAATATTGAGTAGCAACTCCTGATTTTTGAGCAGCAACTCATGCATTTTGTGTACATGTAGCAATTTGCTCTGCTATACAAGGGAAATCGTTCACTGCACTGTGGTTTTGAGAGATGGATAACTACACCAGCCTAAATTATGAAAACCATGTGGTGAATGCATAATAGATAAACATGTTCACATTGTGCTACCACACTCAACCCCTGTCGATCTGTTGTTCAACTCTCTGGTCACTGGGAAATATTATCAAGATACAGAGTGACAAGCAGCCCTCTTGGCTCAATGTAGACCAATGAGGAATGTTGTCAAGATCGCAATGGATTTTACACAATAATTGTTCACCTTTTTCCAATTTTCATTCAGTATTTTTTTATTGTGATATATTGTTTCACTTCGGGGAGGGGTGGATGGGTCACAGTTAGAGGACATCGTACCATGAAGTACAAACACAATATTTTCTATAGTTTGGTCATTAAACACTGTGTACAAGAATGTCAGCACTACTGGTTGAGAATTATTGAGCTGCCATTCAGGTGTGCCCACGTGCACGTGCACGGGGCCATGGCTGTGTGTATTGTGTGTTGTACCAGCCTGTACAATATGGTAGAGTTGGTGATAAGCCATGCATGTGTTGAGTGACAGGGTAACAACTCTATATGGATTAGTGGAGTCAGAATTTATAAATAGAGCACTATTGCCAACATATGACACCTATAGAGAGAGAAAAGAAAAGATCAAAATTTTGTGCATTTAGCTTTTGTGCGTTCCACACTTTATGGCATGGTTGACTGCACATAAAGCACATAAATGTTTATAAACATGAGAAAATTGAATTAGATGTTGGAAACTGCTTGCCAACCAAAAGGACCTATGGTGTAAATGCAAACAAACTAGTTAATGGCCTGAAGTTTAGATACTAGTAGATTCAGTCTCCTGGGCTAAGCCTTCACTAATAAACACAATGAACATTAGATTTATTTGCCTACAATTATGAACAAAGTCTTTTGACAACAAAATTTGTCAGCATGACAGAACAATTTTTGTATGTTCAGCCACAGACTTTGCCTGAATGTTTGTTTGCAAGTCTGCTGTTAAAGGGAAAGTACATGATTGTCTTTTTTTAAAGGATAAATTAACTAGTGTTGTCTACAATCCCGGCCAAAGTGCTTGAGCAATCTTAATGTTACAGAGCTGCCAACTCTCAAAATTTTCTGACAACCAATTTTGTAAATCCCCCTGATTATGAAAACTTGATGTTGAATGTTGTTTTAAATATCTCCCTGATTGTCGTACAAAATATCTCCCTTATTGCAAGATGCAAATATTTCTCTCCCCCGTCCCCTGCTCCCTTGCACTTTAGATTTATTTGTTTAGGATTCTTGTCCCATTTTAAGATTGGGTTATACTTATTAGGCTTTTCAGTCACAGTAGTTTTGCTCACTTTGATTAATTCTGGCCATTTTAGAATGAGTTTGTCTTGTCGTCTGATTCCAATAGTTTTTGTTTTGCTTTCTGTAAACGTTCCGTTACATCATTAGTAACAGAAGACATGGAAGAGGAACAAATATCACATTCGTATTTTGTTGCATGTGAGTTGAAACTATGGGGGAATAATCAATAATGATGAGTATTTATGATACTTGTAATAGTTACAAGAACAACTCCACCCGGAGTGCAGACCGGGCAATGAGAGGCTACATTGATGGGGGCCGGGGGTTCTATGGAGTTATGATCAGTAGATTTTAACATACACACCATATAAACAACTTTGAAATTTCCATCGTAGTTTGGTGTTGACTCTGTTGTGAAAACAATGAAAAAATGGTTTATCTTTTGTCAGGGATGTGTACGTGTTTATATCAAGCTTATTTGGATTGCGAGTAATTGAGAATCAGGCATGTGGTTTCTCATTGTTTTTTTTCCCCCCCTTCTAATTATTTAACAATCTAGTACCTGTAACCCAACCCTCCCAAATCATTCTTTATTTTCTTTGCCAACATGAAGGATTTAGAAGGACTGAGGGCTGTAGGCCCCCAACACAATTGTGTTTGACTGGGTCAGGCATTCCTCTAGTCCAAACATGTTGATGTGAAGTGACCCTGAGCGCCACAGCAGACCAAGGCTGTATACTCCCCAGGGAGCTGAGAAAGATTAAAGGAATGTTATTGGCCCAATGACCAGGGCACTAATGTAAAGAGCATTGAGACGTTATTGTAAAATGCGCTATAAGAACTAGTTATTATTATGATTATTATCTCGCTAGAGTGATTCACTAGGACCCTTCCTCACTCAAACAGAATCCAACACCCAAATGGTTGGATTCTGATTAAGGTGGTTTTCCTGATCCCCTGTATAGCATAATCAGTGCAGTCCTCAGTCCAACGCCATACAGTAACTCAACACTCACACTGTTGGACTCTGATTATGGTGGTGTGCCTGATCCCATGTAAAGCATAATCAGTTTACTAGTGCAGTCCTCAGTCTACCAGAATCAAACAAAACATGCAGTTGGATTTTGATGGGTTTAGTTGAAGACATTCAGGAGGAAGTGTAGCATTTAAAGTAAAGTTTGAAAGTAATTTTTGCTCTATTTCAGACAAGAAGCAGAAGTGGATTCCTCTACCATTGGACCCCCCTGAGCCCAGAGGAAAGGGGCGGGATAGAGACCCGCGCCACGTACCAGCCCGTAACAACCGAGACAAGGAGAGCAACAGTCGAGATGTTGCCCCACCCCCGCATCATCGGGAGCGACGGGAGACCAGAGAGAAACGGGAACCCAAGGAAGCATCAGAGACGGCTCGGGTACCAACCAAGGAGGGAACCAGCAAGGGTAAGCTAGCCAATGACGAGCTCTCAATCACTGGAATGTTGGGTTTTTACAATTGAGTTTAAGATTGAAATACTCATTTTCCAATAGATAGAGACCTCATTAAATTGAGAGGGGGTAGTTGCTAACCTCGCTTTAAAATGGTGTAAATGCAATTTTATTTGAAAAGTGAAGTCGTCAAACATCAAAAACAAGTGGATCTGTATATTGCAAAGAGGAATATTTTGTGCCAGTCCAAAGTTCAAATTCAGTGTTGTTTTGATTGAATATCATCAAAATTCAGGAATGAGCTAAAACAAATCTTCATGAAAACGTGCAGACCATATATTTGAAGTGTGAGTGAAAACCAAGAATGTTTTTGTATTTTGAGAAAAATTAAACTTGAAAGGTATCAAACACAGGGGCGTTATACCCCGTTTTTTTTAAACGTAAGGTTAGAGAGTTTGAATTTTGTTTTCATCATCATAAGCATTCTATTTGGAAATGAGTGGAGCAGAAAACTGAATTATACTTTGGAGGCCTTCTTTAAGGTTACCCTTAACCAATAACACAAAGGAAACTTTGGAATTTAAAATAGAAAATTTACTATGGTAATCAACACAGCATTAAGCGTCACATGTTTCTTCAATCATTCCCTCCAGGCACCCCACCAGGATCTTGGCGTGAGGAGAGAAGTCGCAGTCCCAGCACCTCCAGCACCGACAGTCGCAGTTGGTCCCGGGGTGCGTATCGCGGCAGAGGGCGGGGTAGAGGGCGGGGTAGAGGACGTGGGCGTGGTGGTTACTTCCGCACGGAGCACCAGTGGACCAACAACACAGTGGAAACTGGTAAGGAAGAGGCATGGCGTGTTTTGAAAAACCAGAACGAGACCAGTTGCAACATTTGAATTGGAATTGTCTAGTCTCAAGGACTGGCAAAGTCCAGTAATTTAAGCATTGGGACAGTTATACCTTACAACCAAACAAGTCTGTCAGTCTTGTTGATCCCCCCCCACCCCCTCCCAAGTTCTTGTATAAACACATACTTCTTAATGGTGTGCACAACATTGGTAAGATTGAAAATATAAGAAAGACCCCCAATATTAGGGCTTGTGCTAATCCGGAGGTCATTGGTTCAAATCCCGCTCTGGTCAACTTTTCTTTGTTCAACCACAAATTATTGAAAATATAATTGTTCACAGATTTGCACATGACTTACAGGGTATATATGGATTGCCAAGGTGGAATATTTCGCTCGAAATATTTTTGCTTGAAATGCTATAAGCTTTGAAAAATGAGTAAAACAATTGGTTTGAAGTCCAAAACTCAATATTTTGAAAATATGTTTTTTGGGTGACTGATGACCGATTGAGCTTAACATTTTACAAGTTTGTTACTTCATGCATATGTTGGGTCATATAAAGTGTGGGTACTGGTCTTTGACAATTACCAATGTTGTTGACGTGCTTAAAGAGTGCCTATTTGACAGACATGGCACAATATCATTATCTTTGTTAACAATAAATTGAACGGGTTGTCAAGTTATAATCCCCTTCCAAAAGGAAAGTCGTGAAAGAAAGAAGGTATTTTTAATGAAAGGAAACTTTGGTGCAACAAGCCCTGTTATCTAATGGAAATTTGAAGTCTGGTTCATTTTGGACATGCTTATGAATATAGCTGATGGACAAACATTGTAAACTGTGTAATTTTCTGAATGCTTGTGTTGTATTTGCAGTACCCGATGTGCCGCTTGTACCCCAGTACTTTGAGCCAGGGGAGTTTGACACGCCCTTTATGACCTTTCCGCCATACCTGTATGATGGAGCTGTATACCCTGGACCTTTGCCCCTCGAGCCTGACCAGACCACGTTAAGAGACTACGTCAAGAAACAAATGTAAGTAACCAGCATTCTCCCTTAACAGTGGTCCGCTGGCCAAATGCCAGTCAACACACCCAAGGACCAGTCAGAATTCTCCCCAAGTGGTCCAGCTGACTATTTTAGTGTTGAAGAGCATCCCTATTTCTTTTGAAATATTGACCAGTGAAAAAGCTGCAGAACTAGTGAAATGATAAGCTAACTGGTCCTACTGGCTAGTCGCTATAAAAGTTAAGGGGCAAACCCTGGTAACTTCTTAGTCAACATGCTCATTGCAACAGGACGGAAACATTATTGTCGTTTTGAGGTTAAACAATTATAATACTTCATTGATTTGGGGATTTCAAGCAAATTCATTTCCATCCTCTAATTGACAAAGAATGCAACGACGGCGGTTTGCATTTTTAAAAACTTTACTCTTTGAGAAGCACTACAGCTGTTGATTAATATTAGCTTTTTTGAGAAATAGTTTCCTTCGAGGTAATATGGTTTGGAAATGAGTTTGCACCCCCCAAAATTTGAATCTCAGAAACGATTCAATGAGGCTCACATCACAATTGAAGAGTTAGCAAAGAGTGTTCATTTTAAACTAGTTATTTGTAGAATTTATTTCCTTTAACTTAGCAGTTAGAAAAATGTACTTGGCTGAACAACCGGCAATACCTTTTTTGTCTGGGAGACCATTAGAAAAATTACTTTGTCTCTTTCAGACAAAATACTTAAGTCTGCGTTACTTTTGCAAACAGTATCACACATGTTTTTTTTAAAAAGAATTATACATCGGACAAGAGCATACAAAATACACAATTCCAAGTCTACCATGCATCATAGACAAATAGTTTTAATTTAAATTCTAACTGAGCATCTATTTTTAAAACGAACAGTACAACATTTTCTTACATCTTCTGTTTATTTGATATCACACCTTGTCCACAGTCTAGCACTAGCACTATTTCTTGAAGCCACCAGGGACTATGCTTGCCTGTCCAATCTATGCCAAGTGCCCACGCATAGCCGATTTTGCAAAGGAAAAAACAATTTTGTTTTTTTGTCCAACATGGAAAGTTGTCAACTTGGGACGTGACCTTTACTTTGACCTTTTTGGTTGAGCAGAAGTTGTGGCAAACTTGGGGGCCTTCATTGAGTGTTGTGGCTTAAGTTGCTGTGAACTACAGACCACGTAATCTTTGGTTACAAAAAGAGTGACCGTGTACACTCCCAGAGAGGCCTTTTTGGCAGGCAAGATTCTTCACTTTTCGTATGGGAAATTTGTGTCATAATTTCCACATAAGTCCATGAGTTATAACAAATAACAACTGAACAAGTTTTGAGATAATAATCATGATATTAATAATAACACGCCTGGAATTTCATTGAGTGATGTACAAATTGTGTTTGCAGGAAGTCCAGGCTCTGTGGCTCTTTTGTAAACATGTGATTTCACAGGTTATGTGGTCTGTAATGGTTTAATGAATGATTTTGACAATGATTTTTGTTTTCTCTTTTTACAGTGAATATTACTTCAGCTTGGAGAACTTAGTGAAAGATCTCTTCCTGCGACGAAAGGTAACAAGTCGAATTCCAGACACAATGGATTTATTTATTTTTACCAAAAGGTATTATACAGGATTGATAGAGCTGACAAAATAGTTGCAGACATTTATTGTTTTGTGTTATCAACCATACACATGGAATAACAAACCTTTGAAAATTTGGGCTTAATTCGTTGTGTGAGTCAGGAGAAAATAGCCAAAATCTATACACAATTTTCAGCTTGTAAACACATTGTCCTTAATTTTGGTTGAAACAACTGAAATCAGCTGTCGTACACATGTTTACAGGCAGTGAACTACTTAGAGGCTATAAAGTTCATATCTTCTGTTGCCCTGATCTTGTGCTTCGTGCCCCAATCTCGACACATTCGTTCTGACTCTGGCCAGAACAATGTAAATTATTAAGCATTACAAGGCTCAAATTTGGTGGGGGGGGGGGGGGGGAATGATTTCACAAGACTTCGGGGCTTGTAGCTCAACATTTTTACTGGACCATAATTTATTTTTACAAGACCAAAATCAGAAAGAGTTGAACATCACTAAGAGAAAATCTATTTCATTTGTGTTATCTACAGTATAAGTGTACTTCGATACTCAACTTGTTTGTGTAAAAATGTCTGAAAAATATATATATCAAACAGAAATTTGGTTTTGTTTTACATACTTTAATAGGAAACGTTGGAATTGAGATAGCTGATATTTGCTATATTCAGAGTGCCCCCCTCCCTATTTGTGGCCAATGATTATTTCCTTTGCTGTTCACATTCTGTATTGGTAAGCACTACTTGTGCCCGCCATGTAGATATACACTGTTAAATGAGGCCATAAAAACGCTTTAAAAGGGATTAGTTGCAAGACGTATAACAAGGGGTTAGTTGCACTAGTCTTTACAAGACCAAAATCAGAAAGAGTTGAACATCACTAAGAGAAAATCTATTTCATTTGTGTTATCTACAGTATAAGTGTACTTTGAAAGATATTTATCAGATTCATAGTCAAAGAGTTTTTCACAAAGAAATTACACAATGAGGTATTTTATTCAATTGAGAAACACAAGACCACTAGACTTTTCCGGCTGTGAGTTAACTGGCCCAACGCTAAAATCTCAGGGCTGCGTTCCAGTGTGAATTTCGGGCCCTGATGTATTTTGTTGTTTTGAGTTAAAAACCTCCTACTATCGGCGTGTTTCCTGAGGCAACCAACCCATACCTCACTATGCCACAACAGTGGCATAGTGAGGCACCCATCACATGCTTCTGTAATTGACCAATGGAAAGCATGCTCTCATGATGAAAGCAATCCCCTCTGTAATTGACAAATGGGAAGCATGCTCTCATGACGAAAGCAATCCCTTATGTAATTGACCAATGGGAAGCATGCTCTCATGATGAAAGCAATCCCTTCTGTAATTGACCAATGGGAAGCATGCTCTCATGACGAAAGCAATCCCTTCTGTAATTGACCAATGGGAAGCATGCTCTCATGTTTGTTTTTTATCCAATCACTGTTTAGATGGATGCGGAGGGATACCTGCCTGTGAGTTTGATTGCCAGCTTCCATCGGGTGCAGAAGCTGACTAGTGACAACATCATTATCATTGAGGTAAAAACCAGGGGCCAATTTCGTAAAGCCTGTAAGCACAAGAACTTGCTAAGCACAGAAAAACTTTGCTTAGCAGGAACAGGTTACCTGCCAACATTACATAAAGTTAGCATTGTTGCAACTGGTGCCCCACTCATTTTTCGCTAAGCAAATAAATTTTCCAAGCAGTATTTTCTGCTAAACAGCTTTATGAAATCGGGCCTAGCTGTAGTTACATGTAGTAATAGCGACCCTTTATTGAGATGCTGCAATCTTAAAACAAGTTTTTAAACCTTTGGAGATCATTCCTTGCCGTATAAACATCTCCATACACTCAGACATGGTTTTATTTTTGATTTTTTGTTCTTGTAAAAGTGTCTGAAAAAAATATATATCAAACATAATTATTAGTAACTTACTTATTATTTTTTAATAATACTTTAATGGGAAACATTGCCATTGATTCACAGATGTAGGGATTTTCTATTTTTGGCCGATGATTATTTCCTTTGCTGTTCACATTCTGTATTGGTAGGCACTACTTGTGCCCGCCATGTAGATGTACACTGTTGAATGAGGCCATAAAGATGCTTTAAAAGGGATTAGTTTCAAGACGTATAACAAGGGGTTAGTTGCACTAAGCCGCTTAAAAATTGTGAAGAGCATTTATGGTATAATTCATGCATCAATTTGGCTTTGCTCTTACTTTATGTTCAGTTATAAAGCACTGAAGCTTGGTCCAATTTTGTGACAATACTTACAGCGGAATTCTTTCCCTATGCCTTGCTTGGGGAGCGTCTCAAACGTCTGGCACGTTCTAGGCCCTAAGGAATAGTTCTGTAGGCGTACCCAGTGTTCGCAAGAAAGACGATCCCCTGGACTGCGACATTGTGCCAAACTTCAATAAACTGTTTATACTAGAGAGTATTTGCAATTGGCATTCTGAATGTTCCAACAGAGTGTTCTAGCAGTCCAATGGACCGGTCCATGTACGCCGGACATTACTACCTTGCGGTCTGTTGAGATGCTCCCTTACTGTCTCATTGAATTGAGCACCTTACGGAAGTGCAGAATTCTGTGAGAAGCATTATCATCATGACAATTGGACTGGGTGTCGTGACTACTAGACGACTGAGCTTAGGTAGTGGTGGGAGTACAGTTTGTACTTTATAGTAAATAAGGAAGGAAACAATATTTGGGGAGCAGTCATCCGTAGTTCGGTTATGAACACTTTTGGAAGTGGAAGTATTTTGTGCCCTCTTTGACATTCAGTATCAATTGTGATTTCTCTTCAAAGGCACTGGCTGACAGTGAAGAGGTTGAACTCTCACCTGACAATACAAGGATTCGACGCCGTGATGACCCTCGACAGTGGATCATTACCGGCCCGGCGATACCCTCGACCGTCACGTCGGTTCTGTCCTACGACAGTCCGGAGTTTGTTCCCGGCAAGCCGTACCCTTATGTGACACACGATACAGGTTTGTGGAGAAGAACAGTTTAACGCTCGCGTTACTGTGAATTCGATAAACACGGATTTCTCATTGGTTTTCATGATTTGGTGTTTCGTCATATATTCATATTCAGTCTGGACATTGATTCCAGTGGTGAATGTAAAGTGATTAAAGAGCGAGGGAAATGTCAATTCAATTTTGTGATGTACTCATTTTCTAATAGATAGAGTCCTTGTGTGAGTGTGGAAACAATTCATGTCTCTAACCTGATAAATAAACCACAAGGGAAACTGACTAAGTAAATTTTAAATGATTTTGGGTTGAACAAAGACAAATTGACTAGAGCGGGATTTGAACCAACGACCTCCGGATTAACGTGCCGGCGCCCTACCAACTGAATTATCTAGCCCTATTTTGTCAATATTTTTGTTCGGGGGGTTGGGGGGGGGGGTGCCAGTCAGAAGCCATTCAACCCTTAACTGCCGTGTGGCCAGGGATCACACCCAAGTTTACGATACAACATGGGAAGCGGCAGCCAGGGGATCACCTCAACGGGAATCAACTTTTTATTTCAGATATCAGCTAAATAAACCACTAGGGAAACTGTCTCTAACCTCACGTTAAAATGGTTTAAATTGCCATTGCATTCGACTGGCCAATGATTTTATCCTTTGCTGTTCACATTCTGTATTGGTAGGCACTACTTGTGCCCGCCATGTAGATGTACACTGTTAAAATGAGGCCAAATTTAAACTAGAGTACGAGATGCATGGTGTTTGAAATACCAAATTTCATGGTCAATTTCATGGTCAATAAATGGGCATTGATTTTCAGGTGGGCCTTGGCATAAATCAATACCGCTTTGATAGAAAGAACAAATTGGTAAAGGTGTTTATAAATTCACATTTATATTTTCTCTCCACCCCCATGTCCACCTGTACCTTAAAAAAATAAAATGGCTTCAAATGCATAGTCAGTGCTCAATAATGCAATTGAAATTCAACTTTTGAAAAACAAAGCCTATGAATTGACAGAACAGTAATGAGTAATGATTGCTTTTGTTTTGTGTTTGAACAGAATCGGCCCCAACTTCACCGACGCCAGCCCCTGAAGCCCAGAACCCCGACAACAATCTGAACGACGAAGGCACCGGGATCTCCATCGAGAGGAAGGACAGCATGATTGGCTTCAACATGACCCCTGGCCTGTCCACCAGCCTCCCGGAGAAGGAGTCTAGCATATGGACAGAGGTACGACGGAGACACAGGAGCCCTGCAGCAGCCAAATCAAAGGTGAGCTATTGATGTCAGCACTCTGAGCTGCTGATTCTCCCTGATTCTGCAGAAAGTTCCCTGAAAATCAACCAATCTTTCCATGTTCTGATGAACAAATTTGAAAATCTCCCTGATTGTGGAAACTTTTTCCGTGATATGTTGAATGTAGTTTTGAATATCTCTCTGATTGTTGTACAATATCTCCCTGAATGCAAGATGCAAATGTTGGCAGCTGTGGAGTGAGGGTCAGTTTCAGTGGGTAGGGGGTTGGGCGCAAGTAAGCAGATTTGTGGTGCTTTTGGTGAGCAGTATTTCTAACTCATAACTGCTGCTTATAAGTAAACCAACATGGATTCTAACTTGCCAGTGGTTCTTGTAAGGAGATGAGTGACGCAGGAATTCAAAGCTATGGTCAAATCTTCTTGATTGTTTACAAATTACACTTATCCTTGTACAAGTTTGCTAACTGGGAAGGAGCTTTATGAAACTTGGTGTGAGAAAAGTTCAAACATCATGATAAATTTACTTACAATATTGTTTCTGTGTGATTTGTATTAGACACCTGCCTCCCCTGAGCCAAACTCTGACTTGTTTGGAGGACAGGAGGAGCTAGACTTCCAGTTTGACGAGGAGCTGTCCAATATCACGGGCAGTGGAAGGAAAAACACCTTCTCAGAATGGTAAGTTGTCACCCAGGTTTTTTTTTTTTCGATTGAAGTGAACAGTGAATACCTTTTCAAATGTTGTTGTTGTAATGAACAAAGTACAAAACAATCTTGTTCAGAACCCTAGTCTGTGGAGAGTTCTTGTTCAGAACCCGGACTCTTGCAGTAGAAGTACTCTTGTTGAGATTTGTATACTGTGGAGAGCTCTTGTTCATAACCCTTACTGTGTTAACAGTTCCCGTTGAGAACTGAACACCATAGAGAGTTCTTGTCCAGAACCTTACTCTTGTAGTAGTAGTATTCTTCTTGTTGAGAACTGTACACTGGAGAGTTCTTGTCCAGAACCTTACTCTTTTATTAGTAGTATTCTTGTTGAGAACATAAGATTGCGGAGGGTTCTTCTTTAGAAATGTAGGCTGTAGGGAGCTTTTATTTGAACTGTAGACTGTAGAGAATTCTTGTTTACAACCTTACTCTGTAAAGAGTTACCTTACTCTGTAAAGAGTTCTTATTTAGAACCGTAGACTGTTTGAAGTCTTGTTCTGAAAGATAACTTGAAACCAAGCTGCATAGATACTTAAATATTTTTACTTGTTTTTCTACCCAGGTCTGATGACTCGGACGATGAAATCACAGACCATGAGGTGAGCAAGATCATCATCGTAACTCAGACGCCACCTTGCTACAAGAAGCACCCCGGGGGCGACCGGACAGGCTACCACGTATCCCGCTCAAAGATTACCAACAACCTGGCCAAGATCATCAACGACGGACTGTATTACTATGAGATGGATCTATGGATGGACGATGAGATCCCTATTCCAAAGGTGACTAAGAATATCTGAATCGACTGCCAGGGCCATTATTTCCCTCCAATGCTCTCATTAACTTTTTCCAATGAAGTCATCTAGAAGAATTAATTTGTATATAAGTGACATTTTGTTGAAAAATGCCTCTGTTATATGTTTTGTTTGTTTTTTCCTTTCGCTGTGAAGACTGAATCAAATTACAAGAAGATCAACACCATCAGCCAGGAGGATTTCTCCACGCTGGCCCCGAGGGCCAAGTATCAGGAGCAAGAGGTACCCCCGGCCCCGCCGACCCTGGAGCCCGAGGAGCAGGAAGAGGATGAGGCACAGGTGAAGCCAGAACAAGACGTCAGACCCAAGGACACGCCCATCAAAGGTATGGTTGGCTCAGGGCTCAATCTAAAAAAAAGTCTGCATGGCAGAAAATGGCGCTTAGTTAAATTGGTATGCTGAGTGAAAATTAGCGGGGAACCAGTCTCAAATAGTATTAATTACATTGTGTTGGCTGGTAACCTGAATCTGCTAAGCAATATTTTTCTGTGCTAACCATTTTATTGTTGTTGTGCTAAACAGCTTTATTAAAAGCTAAATTTTACCAAGGGTACTAAGTGCATGCTTTTTGTAACAAATACAAATTCGAATGTTGGAAAGTTGGAAAATGTTTGCCATAAATTGGTCTCAAAGTTCAAAGAATTCAATAACCTTTCTTAACATGTTTCTATTTGTTAAAGTGCCTTGGGTACATTATTGGTTGATACGTGTGCTATATGAAGACAAAATTATTATTATTATTCTTATTTTTTATTATCGTAAATGTTGATGTGATTTTGTTCCAGGTATACCCCAGGCAATGTTGAAAGTGGAGAGGCAAATTTCACAGTCACTACCCACTGCTGTCTCCAACACACCCCATGCTAGGGAGGCCATGAGACCCATGGGGTCCCGCACCCCTAGGACCAAAGATGCCCAGACGACGCCCAGGTTCTACCCGGTCATCAAAGATTCAAGACCTATCGATAATAAGGTGGGTACATACCCAGAACCCGGTTGCATAGATCTGCTTCTGAGACAGATAACGTTCTCCACAAACCATATAAACCACATTAAAGAGAATCACGTGCTCTTTCCAACGGGATCAGTTTGATGGGGTATGTTTGTTTGCAAGGCAGTAAATAATGAATGTTCATTGCGGAGTAAAACACTTTTGTCTTTAAACCTACTCTCAAGTAAAGCGTGGTTAAAACTATTAATTTGTGTTTTGTAACACATGAGAAGCAAAATATTGGAATTTCAAACAAACTTTTTTTACCCGTGAAATTTGAAAAGTCCTTTCTTGTTTTGATCTTGTAGACGCCACGGAAGCGGAAGACCAAGCACAGTGACAACCCGCCTGTGGAGAGCCACGTGGGCTGGGTCATGGACTCCAGAGAGCACCCCAGTAGGTCCAGGACTGCATCTATCGGGTAAGTCCAGGGTTCGAATCCCTCCGTGTAGATATATTGATGTCATGCGCTCTGAAAGAGTATAAAACAAAATAGCATTTTACATCAATTCAATGTTAGTGATGTGAAATTCCCCCCCCCCCCCCCCCTTTTTTGTGTGAGGATTCTGTTTATTTGAAAATGAGTTCATCACAAATCTGACTTTGACAATGTAGCCCCTCTTTCATTAGTCTTTTTATATTTGTTTTTATTGTAACTTGCATCTCTTGATATTGTTGTCGAATTGCTAGGGATCTGTCTGCAATTGTTCTCATATTTTACATGCACCTCTTAAAATTGTCATTATCTAATTGCTAGGGATCTGTTTGCAATTGTTCACATATTTTACATGCATCATTTGATATTGTTGTCCAATTGCTAGGGGTCTGTTTGCAACTTTCACATATTTTACATGCATCTTATAATTGTTATTGTCGAATTGCTAGGGATCTGTTTGCAATTGTTCTCATATTTTACATGCATATCTTGGTATTGTTATTGTCCAATTGCATCTTTTTACATATTAACTTAATTTTGTTGCCATATGTATCTCTTTATTATATGCAAAATGTGTTTATTGTGCGGTGTAGTATTGCTTTGTTTAATCATACTTGACTTTTCTTATTGATGTTTTAATTTGTGAAGATTGAAAAATGCTTATTGTTGTCTTTCCCCCCTTTGCTATTGTCACTGATAAACGATGACTTCTAATACAAACTTCATTTCCTTTGCAGTTTTTTATTTCAGGAACCATTTAAAAGAATTATTTCTGCACTAATTTTGTCACTTTTGAGGATTAATATGATGAATATTTCTAAAAGGCATCATTTACTGCCATAAGTTTGATTATCATTTTAATTATTTAGTTCTAGTCTAAATTTGTGGCCCTCGTTGTTGTAACCACCAGGTCGCCTTCGGAGGGTAGTTTGGTCAGCACAAGCTACGGTACTCCGCAACCGATACCCAAGTTTGAACATCCCTCGCACGAGCTACTGAAGGATAATAACTTTACGCAGCACGGCTACCACAAGTACCATCAAAAGTGTCTAAAAGGTAACGAGCGTTGGAAACTATTGCCACAGTACAGTTTCACATGAAATTCAACTCAATTTACTTCAATTTATTATAAACGTCACATTAAAAAAGCATAAAAACTGCTTTCCAGTGTGCATCTTACAATAAAAACACATATATATTTGTAAAACATATAAATGACAAGGGTGATTGCCAACAAACAAATAAAAACTACTGAAAGTAAGGGAGCAGTTGTTCTGTAGTAGTTTGGCCAGATCCGAATTAGCGGCTACATCTACGGCTACGACTGTTGGGAAGGATGTCCTATACTTCAATGCTTAATGATGCGGTGATCCAGCCGTAGCCGTAGCCATAGCTGCTAATTCAGACATGGCCTTGCAATGTTATCTTCTTTAGTATTGGCTTTGTGAGCCAGATGCTGAAGATATAGACCTTATGCATTGACGTCACCAAGCCGCCATCTTAAAGGTAAACTGATGATGAAACAATGGAAACGCGCTGATTTGTACGCGCGGCGCAAAGGACTGGCCAATGAACATCTTCCTTTTGACCTCTAGGCGAGGGCGCCCTACTCAAATGACGTCATATGCATAAGGTCTATTGACTGGTTGTCATATTTGTATTTCATTTTCTTTTGCTCCCTTTGTACAATGAAGTGTTTTATATATTTATATTTTGCTATACTTGTTTCCTATTGGAAAAATCTTGAGGCTTTCACCTAAGGTGTTCTTATTATTACATTATTATTGTTGTTACCTTTAACCCTAACCATCCCCAACCCATCTCAATCTAACTGAGATTTGTTGTTCGTTTGTTTGTTTCTGTTGGACTAAGGTCTGCATTTGTAATGGATTATGCTCTGCATGGAATCTGGCATACCACCATAATCGGAGCTTAGCAGATTACATGCTGAGTTACCATATTGAGTTAGCTGGTTTTTGTGGGAGTGAGGGAAGATCTAACTAAATACCTCTGCATCTAATTTTTACTGAAGATGTCTGGTGTGGAAAAAAAAAGAACAAATAAAATTTAAAGTGGCAATTGTAATTGTTTTAAATATAGATCGCAAGAAGCTTGGCATCGGCAAGTCCCAAGAGATGAACACACTCTTCCGGTTCTGGTCGTTCTTCCTGCGCGGCAACTTCAACCGCAAGATGTATGAGGAGTTCCGCAACCTGGCCGTGGAGGACAGTAAGCACGGGTACCGCTACGGCGTGGAGTGCCTCTTCCGATTCTACAGCTACGGCCTCGAGAAGAAGTTTCGCCATGACATCTTTAAGGATTTCATGGCCGAGACAAAGAGTGATTATAATGCAGGTGAGTAGAGAGCAGCGTGAAACTGACAAATATCAAAACCTTTGATTTACACTGACGGGTGATACGGCCCTTTATAGTCGATGCTTTCTGATTCGTGTGGAAAAAATACCACACGCTACTTGGGTGGGAATTTATTCTGAAATTGAGTCTGGCGGGAGAGCACAAACACATTTTGAAAACCCCAACGGTATGTGGTTAAGAGAAAGGGTTTGCAGCAGTGTTTCTACCATGGTTGGCGGCAGATTGTGGTCAAATCATCAGAGTGTGGGTTCGATTCCTGGTCATGACACTTGAATCCTTGAACCCGGCACTTTTTTTAGCTGTAATTTTTTCTCTTAACCCAGATGTATAAATGGGAAGCTGTAATGGCTGAGACAGTATTGTGTTGGATTATCCCCCTAGCGCTAATATAAGCAGCTTGGTGTTGTATGCTCCTCAGGGAGTTGAGAAAGTTTGAGGAATGGTCTAAAAGTATGCCCGATGAAAATGGATAATGTTGTAAAGCGCCTTGATTGAGCTGTGCGCCATATGAGAACCAGTTATTCATATTATTATCACTGTTATTGGTTCTTTAACAGGTCAATTGTACGGTTTGGAGAAATTCTGGGCCTTCCTGAAGTATACCCGCAAGAAGAGTCTGGGGGTTGACCCTGAGCTCAAAGAGACATTAGAGAATTTTAAGACACTAGAAGATTTCAGAGTACTGGTAAGTGACCTTTCAACTTTGACCTTGCCCCTTTTTAACACAATCATTCTGCAGATTTTAACACGGTGTAGTTCTTTCCGGAAAGTAATTTCTAATGCTGTATATTTTTATGATTTCAGGACATTTTTGTAACTGTTTTTCTTTTTTGTGAACAGATTTTTAATTTTTTTATTTCTTTTGTTTTTTTATAAATAGATTATATATATATTTGTGTTATAAGTGCATGAATTGACAAAGATTGATAAATTATCCATTATCTATTCCAGGATTATTCTAATCACAAATCCCATATTGATAAAATATTTGGGCAGGAATTTGCGCCACATCATCTGTGTCAGTTGGGTCATCATGTCGGCTATTTGAATCCTAACTTTCTTGTGACTGTATGTTATGTCAGGGGTTTTACCGCGCTTGTATTTTTGTGCATGAAGTGTTATAAGTGCATGAATTGACAAAGATTGATAAATTACCCATTATATATTCCAGGATTATTCTAATCACAAATCCCATATTGATAAAATATTGAATAAAATTTGTGCAGGAATTTGCGCCACATTATCTGTGTCAGTTGGGTCATAAAGTCAGCTATTTGAATCCTAACTTTCTTGTGACCATAGGTTCTGTCAGTGGTTTTACCGCGCTTGAGAGACACTCTCAGCTTAATTCAAGCGGCATGATTGGCCTCGTTTTTTAATGAGTCGAATGCTGGTGGACCATTTCACCAAGGAATGAGTTCCAACACCTAAATAACTTCTGGTCACAATGTCTTGATGTACAGTTTTTTTGGAATTGGTTGTTCACATTTAAGATTCCATTTTCAATACGGTGCCCTGTGTTTGTTATTGGTTGTAGGAATTTTTCCTCAACATTCTAGCATTCTCCACATCAACATTTACATTTTTATTGTGTTTTTTCCCCCCTTCTTTTCTTGTAGCGATAATGCAATTTTTTTTGAATTTTGTTGAGAGAAATAAGAAACAAATAATAATAATGCAATTAATAATACATATAATAATATTAAAATGCTGTTTTTATAACAAGTTTTTATTTATATTTACAAGGTTTGTTATGTAAACAATTTGTTGTTTTTTATTTCGCACAGCCTCCAATTGGGGAAACTCAGACAGAGGGCGCTGTTGGTGGTGTCGAGGCTGCCGAGGACAGCATTCCCAAGAAACCCAAGCACCAAGACAAGACATCGTCAGGGACCGAAAGCACAACAACAAAAGCCAAAACACAAGAGGGTGCTGCAGGCGGTCAAGACGACTCGTGAGATTCACAGGGGTTAGGGGTCGGGGGTTAAAATCATGTCATACCAAGGTCAGAAGGTCTTGGTCGACTTCAAATATGGTGAGGTGGGAGGCGCGGCAAATAATTATGCAAGAGATTTATACGCCTGAAAAGGGCGGCAGTAAGAAGTGTGTATCAGTATGGAGAAAGTTAATTCTTTCGTTCAAGGAATTGTTTGGCCGTGATAGATGACGCGCTCCAGTTTCTTTTGGTTTCAATTTTCACATTCAGTGTGAACAGACAAACTCTTGGTCGACTCGTTGGCCGCAGTGTATGCAGAGAGACTGCTTGTTGACTTCTTAAATGCAAAGTCAACTGGGCAGGTGCCGTTGACGTTGCTATGAGGCTGCCTTGAAACAAGTATTATCTAACAATGACGCTGGGAAACAGTGTTATCATTGGTTGGTGTAAGCCGATCAGCAGCAATGGAGCGTGGTGTTTGCTGAGGGGGGAGTTTTAGCTAGGTACCCATGACTAAAACCAGGCCAGTCAGCCTGAAGAGTTAGGGTACTATACTATGCAGTTGACTGCTGCTGATGGTGTGGTGTCCAACTTTCCCTACGCTACGAATGTTTGGAAAGAAATAATGATGACATATGTATAATACGAAGTCTAGTGCTCGTCGTATCATATTGATACAACAAGTTTTGCTGCCGAATTACGGAACAAGCTGCAAGCCATGTCATCTTTCGCAAAGTTTTGTTTGTTTGTGTGATCGCAAGCATAACATCAAAACCTAGAGCTTTACATCCCATCGTCAGGACATGGATGGTGTCGATTTGAAAAAGGAACATTGGGTTTCGCTGAAAACCCCAAAACTGACGGTGCAGGGAAGGGGGTTCAGGGTTAACTGAACCCTGGCAGCCTTGTCGCTGACTCAAGTGTCTGTGTTTTGCAATAAGTGTAAAATTCTTTGTCGACCGATTTTCATAAGAAAGTTTCCCTCTTTTCTGAAGAGATTTTAATTTTTTTTAATCTTCTCGTTATCGTTCAGAGCTTTGCATGTAATCTTACCATGGATATTCATTTAAGCTGTTTCTTTGAAAGTTCCCCCTCCCAGTACAATTTCACTTATTTGGTTTGTTTTGAACGAGTTAGTGTACATTTTGATTGGTTTATTTTAATTACTGCTATCTCCACCTTTAAAAAATAAAAAAATAAAAATAAGAAGAAAAAAAAATGCAGAAAAAAGGTATATTTAAAAACAAACAAAAACAATCCATGCGAAAAAATATATAATTATGGATTTACTGATCAGAGAAAGATAAATCAAACGTTGCAAGATCTTGCAATGATTTTAAATGTATACATTTCCCCTTCGTTATTTATCATTAAAAAAAGTCAAACTTATTATATATTATTATTTACGCATACAACAAGATAAAAAAATTAGTGAAATTTTCTGTTTTGAAAATCGATATATATAAAGATCGTATTCTATAAAAAATGTTTTTGGTAAAAAAAAAAAAGTATTCTTCAGTTTACTTTTTGGGATTAAATTAGTTTTTGTTTTTAAAATTATCATTTGCAATACACAAGTAGTTTGCACAGAGCACAACAGGGTGCATTGTGGGCAGTATGTTAACTGGTGTCAATTTTGGCCAATCAAAACTTTGGGTTTTTCAATAAATGGGCTGAAACAACAGCCATGATAATTGGTCAGTGTTCTTAAACCAATTTCAACCCCAGCCAGTCAGAAGATAGGTTGTATGGAGCTGATCTCTTTTAAAAAATGTACTTGAAATGTTTCTACACCTCAAAAGATCTAAAACTTGAGACTGGTGCTTTCGGGTTTGTTCATCCTACGAGTTGTCATTGGAGGAGTCTATGAGCTATACATGCTAAGAAATTCTTCTAAACCTGGAAGGTTGTGGCCTGGTAAAAGATGTCCAACGAGAAGAAGTTATTTTGACCTCCAAATGAAAAAAGTATTTGATTATGGAATAGATTTGAGGGCACTCCCAAATGCATCAAAATCCAACAGAAGGTTTTGCTTGATTTGCTTCATTTGCATTGCTGCACAGCCAGTAATGAATTGCATTGTCGCCCGGTCTGTGTGCCCCATTAACATGGGCTGAAGGGAGTCAAAAGAAGGCGCTATTAGACAAACTTTCTACACAATTTGCCCTATGGGGGATAAGAATCTCCTGCTACATCAGTTCAAAATATTGGATAGTTTTTGGACTGTGTTGGATTCAGAAAAGCTACCCGTCATTGGGTTTGGTACAATAGAGGTCACTTGAGGAATGAGCTTGTGGTTTGTGCACATGTAATTTGTATTTCCATATACTTTGTGTAGGCAGCCCCCAGAATAAGGTGTTCTATGCAAACCAAAAAGTAGGCTGTGCAGAGGTTGATTGGAAATGGGATCTCTTCGTGAGTGGAATTGGGATCTCTGGATTAGTGGAATTGGTCTCTCTCGATAAGTGGAATTCAGATCTCTTGATGAGTGGAATTGGGATCTCTTGATAAGTGGAATTGGGATCTGCGGCTTAGTGGAATTGGGATCTCTGGATTAGTGGAATTGGTCTCTCTCGATAAGTGGAATTCAGATCTCTTGATGAGTGGAATTGGGATCTCTTGATAAGTGGAATTGGGATCTGCGGCTTAGTGGAATTGGGATCTCTGGATAAGTGGAATTTAGATCTCTCAATGAAAGGATTTGGGATTTTGATAAGTGGAATTGGGATCTCTTGGTGAGTGGAATTGGGATCTGTGGCTTTAATGGGATCCTTGGAATAGTGGTATTGGGATCTCTGGATTAGTGGAATTGGGATCTCTGGATTAGTGGAATTGGGATTTCTCGATTAATGGAATTTGAATCTCTCGATTAGTGGAATTGGGATTAGAAATTAGCTGTCTATTTGCTGAGTGATATTTAGATCTCATTGCTGAGTGGGATTAGGCGCTCGTGGATGGGTATTCTATAGCTGAGCGAGGTTGGGATTAGGTGCTCATAATTGCTGATATAGATTAGGATTTCACTGTCTCTGAGTTGGGTTGGCATCTTGCCTTATACCTCCAAAAGAGAAGGGGGATCTCACTATGGCTAAATAGGATTAGAATCTCACATCACTGATAAGGATTAGAATCTCACATCACTGATAAGGATTAGAATCTCACATCACTGATAAGGATTAGGATCTCACATCACTGATTAGGATTAGGATCTCACCAGCACTGATTAGGATTAGGATCTCACCAGCACTGATTAGGATTAGGATCTCACCAGCACTGATTAGGATCTCACCATCACTGATTAGGATTAGGATCTCACCATCACTGAGTCAGATGGATGCCAAGTGAGTAAGGGAGGGATTTTATGCTGAGTGGGACAGGATCTGGTTATTGCCCAGTGGGGTTAAGATCTCACAATCACTCAGTGGAATTAAGACCTTATTATCACCTAGATAGGATTAGAATCTCACTATTCCTAAGTGGGATTAGGATCTTACTATTGCCAAGTAGGATTAGAATCTCACTATTCCTAAGTGGGATTAGGATCTTACTATCCCCAAGTAGGATTAGGATCTCACTATTACTGAGTGGGATTTGGATCTTGCTATTCTTAAGTGGGGTTAAGATCTCACAATCACTCAGTGGAATTAAGACCTTGTTATCACCTAGATGGGATTAGAATCTCATTGTCCCTAAGTGTGATTAGGATCTCACTATTACTGAGATTGATTAGGGTCTCACTACTACTGAGTGGGATTAGGATCTCTCTATCTTTAAGTCGGATTAGGATCTCATATTCACCGAGTGGGATTGAGACCTCACTACTACTGAATGGGATTTGGATCTTACTATTCCTTAGTGGGATTAGGATCTCACTATCTTTAAGTGGGATTAGGATCTCATATTCATAGAGTGGGATTGAGATCTCACTATTACTGAGTGAGATTCTGATCAAATCCTGTAGTGGGATTGAGATCACACACTATCACTGATCAAGAATAGATCCCACCAAGTCTAAGAGCTGCATGAATGTCATCGCATAGAGAGTACTTGTTCAGTCCGAGGGGAAAACAATGTTTTGTTTTCTTGATTTAGATTGGTCTTTGTAAAAGTTGGATTCCTCTTCGTTGTGTAACTCTAATCATTTGAAAAAACGCCTGTTGTTGCTCTTGTACATTTTTGGATGAAAGTAGTTTAGCTTTGGTAGAAAAAAAAGTGTAGTTTTCCATTCTTGGTTTTCCTTTTGGTAAGTTTGGACAAGTTGAGCACTCGTTTTAATTTCTTACTTGTACATATATATATATAAAGACAACCCTTTGTGAAATTAATTTTCATGTAGGTTTAATGCGGTTGGGTTGTTGGAATTTTATCCAGGGGACAAGAATCGCCCCATAATTTATGATCAATAAAAGACATAAAATTAATATCACTTAAAAAAGTAAAGAAGATTGTCAAACAGTCAGTATTGTTATAATCGCGTGTAAAATCAAAAGTTACGTATTTCAATGCTGATTGGGATTTGTATGGTTTTGGGTTTGGTTTTTTCCTTTTGCGTAGTATTTCTCTTCTGTGTTTGTTCATCTGCAACTGTAGAAGTTGGCGACTTAATATGCAAGAAACATCACAGTAATCCTTCAAAATGTCATGTAAATACGATGTTTGAGAATCACTCTCCTTTTGCAAATGTGGATCTCTTTAAAAAAAAATCTATTTTTGAAAGTAAAAAAAAACCACCCAATCTTTTCAACTTCTCTTAATTACAAAGTATGTACTTTTTTCAAGTATTCGGAGTTAACTTTATGGTGGTTTAATACTTCTTAATATTTCTGCTTTCTTGTTTTATTTCTGTAAAGGACAAAAAAGAGTTGAAAAATAAAATAAAATGGAAGGATAATAAAAGTAGATAAGCAAGAGTTATGAAAAGGAGCAAAAAATTGGTGCTTTGTATATTTCAGAAAGCATTTTCTTCAATTGCAACCCAGGTTAAGTCGTTTTATTTTATGTAAAATTGTTGTCCATTTTAAATATCCTATTTTGCTGCATTTACTTGATTTTTTAAAGTGGTACCGAAGTGGATTTTCTTAAGAAAAGATGTGATGGAAACGCCAAGTTCAGCAATTAATTTTTTATCAATGTTTAGTTTTGCCATTTTAAAAAATTCACAAGCACATTTTTTATTAAAAATTTTAAATTACAATTCAAGTTTTGTTCAAGAAATAAAAGGTTTATCTCAAAATTATTGAGAGAATTGTGTATCAATTGACTCCTTGCAATGATGTCACCGACAGCAATTTTCTGCCCATGGTGTGTCATTTTGAGATTGAAAATACATATAAAGATATAGTGCTGGCTGACTGCGTGTGCGTCTAGCTATACAGTGGAATTTGGGCTCAGATCGTCACTTGAGCCATTCTCTTTCCTATTCGCTGTTTGCACGGATCCCCCATGTGCGTGTAGAGCCTTGACTTCATGCCTCATTTGTATTGTATTTTTGCATCTGTTTGGATGAAAGCGTCATTACATTACCGTGACAATACAGAGTTATATTTAATGCTTCTATTCACTGCTGTCCCCAATTTGAGGTTCTACATGCAAAATGGCTGACTGTGTATGAAAAGCTGACTGCTTTCCATGATGCATCCTTGATTGTTGATTTATCCCAGGGTTGACCTGTTTCACCAACAGTCACTCCCTCTAAACAATTTATAATTATTATGATAGGTTTGTGGTAATGAAACAAAGGATGTATCACAAGTAAATGAAGTCTGCAGCTCAGAAGCTTGGCGAAAAACATTCGCTCTCTCAGAAAACTGCCAACATATTTGGCAATTCCTGTTTTGTTGTCATTTTAAGGCTGATTCGAATGAAAAATAGAAAGGGATGAATCACTCATTCCAAGAAAACAAAAAAGAAGGTTTTTGTGCTGCTTAAAATGCCATTACTAATAGAGTAGCAAGTAAAGTTCAGGTTTGTTCATTAAAATGGAAAGGCAGTTTTTCCAGGTGAAGGGCAAGTAATCATTCAGTCATTTTACAGAGGAAAAGAACCATGGCCACGGATAAGGTTTTGAAGGCCTTCGTGGAAACCAAGGCAACACCTTGTCATTATGTTAGGCTTGTGCTATGATGGTTGGTTTTTTTGGTGTGTTCTCGTTCCTAAATTTAGCACTGTATAATCTTGTAGTACTAGATTTATTTTAACAAATGTAACTGATCAAACGGTGGACTGATGTTCAGCTAAGGTTTTAAAATCATTGAATCAGTGATGACAATTTAGAATTCAAAGAAATGTATGAAGTTGAAAAGATTGTGGCCTAGTGTTGACCTTATGCGAGTGACGTCTCCTGATTGGTGCGCCCTCATGTAGAGGTCAAAATGTCAAAAGGCTGGCATTTTGTCATCATTTTCTCACCCTATAAGATGACAGGGATATGAAGTCGGTGCATAAGGTCCATTGGACAGAGTAGTGGGATTCTTATATAGTATCAAAGCCTCAAGGCTGCTTGTCTATGTGCTCACTTAAAATTCCATCCCATTACAAATATACTTCTTTTCTCCCAGTGTGTACCCTTAAAGGGGATCTTATACACCTCCATCGGGAAATACAATCCCGATAGGGATATATTTTAATCCCAAACTGAATCATTTGCCAGTTTGTTCCTTTTAGAGCTCACAAAATACCTCCATCTGGATATACTATCTCAATTAAGATAAATTTTAATTTTAACTAAATGGTAAAAAACACCTCCACTGGTGTATACTGTCTATATTGGGATATCATTAGAACTGAAATCAAATCTCCAAACTGCCTATAATGAACCTAAGTAAGTAAACGACATAAGTTAAAAAAAAAAAAAAAAATCAAATAAAACTAGTTGGAAAAAATAATAATAATTTTGGTTGAAATGTTTGTTTTGTTTTTGGTTCAGCTCGCTAGGTTGCGTAAATCCTTTTTGCATGGTCGAGACTTCCTCATGGCCCAAGATTGCACGACATTTTAAATGCTGATATTAAATATTTGTAATTCCTCAATTTTTTAATTTTGTCCGGTGAAGCAAATAACTCAATAAATGGTTAACTTTTACCTGATAATTTCGACTACCCTTTATTAAGCTGTGTGTATATATCATAGAACCTTAGTTTTTTCCCTCGTTTTTCTTTATTTTGAATCAGTAGAATAGAAGATTTTGTTTTGTTTTTGATGTTAATCAGTTACATTTATCCTTGCGAAAGCTATCTTAAACATTTTATTGTCTTCATAAGATTGAGTGTATTGATAAGAGTCCAATACTGTTTATGGTTTACGGTTCAACTTTTTGTTTTTCGTTTCTGTACAAAACTTACTTTTAAGACTTAATAATAATGATAATTAAAAAACCATTAGTTGATATGATATTAACAAGCGAGAAAAGTAATCCCATGATGGCTGTCCATAATTCACTAGCGATATAATAAACATTTAATTTTGATGAATCATAAATGAAATATGGTGACTTTCTGATGTATTTGGTGTGACTAGAGTTTGTGTCTAAAAAAGCAGAGCTGCCAACTCTCCCTCATTCTGCAGAAGGTTCTCTGAAAATAAACCACTCTTTCCATGTTCTGATGAACAAATTTGAAAATCTCTCTGATTATGGAAACTTTTTCCCTATTATGATGAATGTAATTCTAACGAGGTAAATTTTTGTTGAAACAGTTAGCAGACCTCGTTTTTTCAAAGAAGTTGGTGGTGACATAACATGAAAATTGATGACGTCGTGAAAACGTCGCTCCACATTATATCCTTGTAGGACCTTGCAAGTCTCATGCAAAATAAAATTTGACTATAGCTTGCTTTGTACTGAAGATATGTAATAATTGGTCAAAATTTCAAAAATTTGTGTAAAAAAAATGTGATGACGTCATCAAGTCGTCACTCTAGCTTTAAGTAGTCAATATCACTGTCTATCAACATGCCAAGTTTATCAACATGCCAAGTTTCAAGTCAGTCGAACTTGTGGTTTTGTAGATACACAGCTTTAAAAAGTAAATCTTTAAGGCGATACCACGTGACACATGATGACGACATCAATCTAAAACTTCACACATATGTTGTCTGCATAAAGGTAATTATTTATACCAGTTTTGAAACGATTATCATAAACTTCGCCACAGACATCTAGTAAAAGTGTATTTTGGTCTGTTTTTAACCGGCCGCTAGAGGGCGCTTTAAGATGTTATGACGTCACCGGTTCAATTTTTTAAAACCAGACCCTTGCCGGACTATAACATCGTTGAAAACGACTTGAAAAAATTTGCCACTTTTAAATTACAAGGCACTTCCGGTTTCGACTGGAAGTAGAGGTCATGTCACGCACACAATGAAAAATGAAGACCAATATTATCTCTATATAATCCCGCAAAAAGCAACCGACGGCCTCTTCATCATGATTTGATATGGATTTTCAAAGATTAAAATATTTAATGTTAAAAACCTTGTAATTTGACACCTGATGACGTCATCATGATGTAACTAAAGCGGTTTCATCTCCTAATGGTTATCTAACTATGTGTGAAGTTTCAAGTTTATATGAGCTTCGAAAGTGTGCTTTTGTTAGCGGACAATCGCGGGGGATAAGAAGAAGAAGTATTAAAACTAGAGATTCAGTTTTTGTTAATTAACAAAAACAAGGTGTTCGTGGAGAGTGATTGAATTAATAGGTAACGACATTATACTTTATCAATCTAATCAATGCCTGGTTCAGGAGTTATGCATTTTTCAAAATTTAAACATCAATTTCCGGTTTGGACAGGAAGTCAAGGTCAAAAAGGGTCACATTTTGTGTAGCGCGTGATTAGTTTATGAAGACCTTTTAGATGATGTATGGATTGTAAACCTCCAATATGTAATTCAACAGTAATGATTTTTTTCAAATATAAAGTTTCAACTTCCGGTTTCAACCGAAAGTCAATGTCAAAAGAGGTCATACTTTATAGCGTTGGTTAAGTTACAAAAGCTTTATCTGTCGACATGCAGAAAAAAACCCAACCAATATGTGGTAAAGGAGTTATGAATTTTTCAAATATTAAATTCTATCTTCCTGTTTGAACCGGAATTCAAGGTCAAATTGGGTCAAATTT
Organism: Leptasterias polaris; assembly: GCA_037783415.1. Classification (NCBI taxonomy): domain Eukaryota; kingdom Metazoa; phylum Echinodermata; class Asteroidea; order Forcipulatida; family Asteriidae; genus Leptasterias; species Leptasterias polaris. Next base: position 1,831,948 of record JAZGTN010000192.1, read on the forward strand.
TGTGTATCGTTTCTTAAGTTGTTACAAACTTTTCGAATGATGTATAGATTGTAAAAATCCAATGTGTTGTTCAGAAGTTATGATTTTTTTCAAATATTAAATTTCAACTTCCGGTTTGAACTGGAAGGCAGAATCAATAGAGGTCACGCTTGGTAGCATTGGTAGCATTGGTGAAGTCTTCAAAGTCCTTTCTGATGAAGTATAGAGGATAAAAATCAAATATGTGGTTCAGGATTTATTATTTTTAAAACATTAAAAAGCAAGTCCGAATTTCAAGGTCAAACGGGGTCACATAATGTGTAAAAGCGTATGATTAGTTTATTACTCTTAACGACCTATCCGATGATGTGTAGATTGTACAAATCCATTCAGTGGTTTATGAGTTATGATTTTTTCAAGTATTAAAATTTAATTTAATGTAATTTGATACCCGATGACGTCATCATGACATCATCAAGTGTGTGTCATCTTGATATCAAGGTCCAGCTATCTGAGTTTCAATGTTGAGTTCAATCTCAATCTCAATCTTAAGTTATTCCGTAGATAAGTCCGAAAACGATTATATTAAGGAAAAAAACAAAGGCGAACTTCGACCCAGGGTAACGACCCGAAAGTTAAGGTCGTATGATTTTGGCGTTAACTTTTCAAATGTTGCCCCAGTCTTGGTCTATCAGATGCCCAACTATGAACATCTTAGCTTTCATATTCATTGAGATACAGCAAAAAGAAAATGGTCATTTTTCAACTTTAAAAACCTTGTAATTCGACACCTGATGACGTCATCATGACGTAATGACCACTGTGCCGTCTTCATATTGAGGTTCAATTATCTGATGAGTTTCAAGGTTCAATTCAGTTTCAATATTGAGTTATGTTGCCGAGAAGAGTTCTACATAAGAAGAAGATGGAGAAGAAGAAAAAAAAACAGAACAATAACAAGAGGTGTTCGTGCTGTATTGCACGAACACCTAAAAAAAAAGAAACGGAACAAAAACAAGAGGTGTTCCGGGCTGTCGCCCGAACACCTAAATATCTCCCTGATTGGTGGATAAAATCTCCCTGATTGCAAGATGCAAATGTTGGCAGCTCTACTAAATGTCATTGGATGTGAAATGTGAATTTTTCCTTTAACCACTTCATGAGAGCGACTGTGCCTCTGCACCGAATACATTTTTTCAGAACTGAAATACCAAATCAAATTTTTATTTGAGAATATCGTCACACGCAATGAAACCCTGGCTGAACAAAGTAAAGATAACAAATGCTCTTATAAACTTTAATGCACCAGGATTTTTTGTTTCCCTCTCAAGAAATTATTGAACGTCTTCACCTTGAATAAGCCAAACTTTGGCCGTAAACCATTGCCGACAGTATCATGTTGGAATCTCCAGGGATGTGATTTATCCGTTTTTAACTGGAAATTCGTTTTTTGCCCCTCAACAAAAGAAATACATTTTTTTGCCCCCACCCCCCATTATTTTTTTTTTATACTAATGATCAAATTCATAAACAAATTAAGATAAAACAATATTTAATGCCCCAGATTACAGAGTAGGGTTTTTAAAACCAAAGATAAATGTTATTAGTGGGCTACCTGTTCGGAAGTTTTCGAGCTCACAAATCAGTTTTTTTCAATAGCCTATCACATCCCTGAATCTCAGACTTGCTTCAATGCCAAATACAATTACAAAAAATGGTGACAGCCTATCAATCTCTTGTCATTTTAACAACAAAAGGGTAAAGGTCTGGAATCCAGGATTACACAATAACCCCTGGAGATTTGGAGGAGAATTCCAGTACCCTTTGACCCTCTTTGTAATGGGGGAAATGAAGCGTAGCACGGTGAGTGCATGCCTGTGTATGCTACACAGTTGGAATGTCCGGGTGTAATTTTTTGTCAATCGACACGAAGACCCAGCAAAAAAAATGGACGTTCTGAAACTGTTCGTATATAATATCCAGTGGAAATATTTTGGGTAAAAAGATGTGATCCGACCCCAGTATAAACACTCTTAAATAGTGGAGAATATTGGTAGCTGATGAGTCGGCAAACTGCTTCCATAAACCCTTGAAAGGAACTTCAGTTGGCAAATTTGCTCCCAAAAAGCATATTGTGTGCTTAGAATCTCAGTAATTTTATTAGAGGATTCTAGGGAGGGGGGGGGGGGGGGGGGCGGGTACTTCTGTGCAAGAGGAAAATATTTCCTATTCCAAAAATAGATAGAGCTCCAGAAACCTGTAGTTTAATACACCCCCCCCCCCCCCCCCCACCCCACCACCGAAAGAACAACAAAAAAGGATTCTGACAATACATTTTCATAAAAGAAACACTGTGTATTGTGTATTGTTTGAATATGTGTCTTCAGTATACGGATCTACTTCAGGGCTCCAACTTCTTGCAAATCTCCAATTAATACAAAGAGCTGCACAGACAATTTTGCTTTGAATGTTTTTGCTAGTTTTTGCTAAGCAAAAAAAAAGCAGGAAACCAGTCACAGATGGTGTGTGAGGTGTGGTATTTTTTTGAATGGCTGCCTCATTCTAGTAAGCAGAACTGTGCTTAAAGGCAATGGACACGTTTGGTAATTGTCAAAGACCAGTATTCTCACTTGGTGTATCCCAACATATGCATAAAGTAACAAACCTGTGAACATTTGGGCTCAATTGGTCATTGAAGTTGCAAGAAAATGATGAAAGAAAAAACACCCTTGTTGCACAAATTTGTGTGCTTTCAGATGCTGAAGTCTTTTTCAGATTCAAATATTTTAGTGAGAAATTACCTCTTTCTCAAAAGCTACGTTACTTCAGAGGGAGTCGTTTCTCAAAATGTGTTATACTATCAACAGCTCTCCGTTGCTCGTTACCAAGTAAGTTTTTATGCTAATATATATTCTGAGTAATTACCAAACGTGTTCAGTGCCTTTAAGTAGCTCTTTGAAATTGGGCCCAGGTCTTTTAGCCCAGAGCTGTTAATGGACCAGAAATATTTCCTGGAAGACTTAAAATACTTCTTGATTTTTTAATAACTGCAGAACTTTTAGGAGGTTTGGTCAGTCTTAAAAGGAATGTTTGGAAAAACACCAGACTGCATGACTTATATTGTTGTGGGACTACTGGCCTCTTGGTGGTCCCGTGGGTATTAGAGCCTGCTACATGCCAAAAAAGCTTTAAGGAAACATATAACAGATCATGTAATTCTTGCAATTAAAGGCAGGATATACTTTTGGTAATTGTCAAAGACCAGTATCCTCACTTGGTGTATCCCAACAAATGCATAAATAACCATGTCAAAGTTTGGGCTCAATTGGTCATCGAAGTTGCAAGAAAATAATTAGAGAAGAAAACACCCTCGTTGCATGGAATTGTGCGTAAGCATTACATACGAAGTGTGGACCTGAGAACAAAAGAGGTCCACACAAGGCAGGGTTTTGAAAACACTATGTGGTCTTACACACGTCCACACAGAGTTATTTACAGTGTTGAGGAATAGGATTTTCCTTAAGTGTATAGAACAAAGGAATGTCCATACAGTGACTGCAACACAAACATTGGTGTGCTTTCAGATGCCTGAGAAAGGCTTCATGCCTAAAGCCTTTCTCATATTCAAATTTTGGGGTGAAGATTACCTCTTTCTTTAAAACTACATTTACCTCAAAAAGGGTTGTTTCTAACAATGTTTCATAATATCAACAGCTCTCCGACCGGTGCTCTTTACCAAGTAAATTTTTATGACCATTAACTTGCAGAGTAATTACCAAAAGTGTACTCTGCTTTCCTATAAGACTAATTATCACGAGTGTGACAATTTCCTTTTGCTACACACGGAATGAAACATTTAAAACTTTCTTTATTCAAAAACATGAGCAGCTGCTGCAGAGAAGCATAATTACATGTTTAAAAAGTTTCAATGGTAAAAGACCTTCACTATGGTCGGCCATCTTGTTTTTCCCCCGTTCAATTAAATGTAACCAAGTTGTGGCTAGGTGGGCCAAATAGTCTGACACCTTTTAAGTATACTGGTTATTAATGTTACTGCACACAGGGAACATGGCAAAGATGTTTGCAACACCATCGAGGTCGATTATGGCTTTTTTGCGAAACCCTGGCTTAGGCTTTGGGTTAGGCTCTCTCAATTATTTAGAAAGCGTGTGCTCTCCTTACAGAGCTTCAAACATGCGGACAGCCCAAGCCCAACCCGTGGTTTTGAAAAGGGCCTATAACTTATTTAAGTATACTAAAAAACAAGGGGAAGATACTTCAACCTGAGTAAAACTTTTGTAATTATTTTTTTACGAAAAAAGACAACTTTAATAGACGCCTGTGGATTTTTTTTCACAGAACTCGGGAAAGTACTGAGTATACAGCGCTTAACACATATCGGTACATGTATAAGGGTAAAAACCAAATTATATTAAAGAGACACATTGCCTTTCAATTCAGCGCTTTGGGCTATAAAAAGCGTTTGTTATGAAATTAATATGGTTTGAAAGATGTTTTAAAAGTAAAATATAATGATCCACACAAATATGCCTCAAAGTTGTGTGGTTATCCTTGCACTTCATAAACTAACATGGTCTGCCATTTTTTAGAACCAAATTTTTGACTCCACAAAATGGCGGACTGTGTTAGTTCAAGAAGTAAAATGAAAATCACAACTTTCTAGGGATATTTGTGTGGATCATTATACTCTACTTTTAAAACATCTTTCCAAATGTATTCATTTCATAACAAATGCTTTTATAGCCCCAAGAGCCCAATCCGAAGGCAACATGTCTCTTAAATTGGATCAATTGCCCAATTTCAAGAAGCTGTCAAGCAGATAAACTTGCTTGACAACTTAATTTGCTACGCAACAAATAAACAGGATACCAGTCACAAGTAACTGTATTAAATGACATTTTGGATGGTAACCAGTCTTGAAAAGCAAGAGTTTTTGTTTTAAAAAAACATTAACAGCATAACAAAATGACAAAAAATCCCGTTTTGTTATTTACTTCCGTATTGGAATACAACATGGCCCTACATGTATCCGAACGCTAAAAGGAATTTCAAGGAAGCACATTTACTTCACAAGGTTTTTGTGGAAATTAGTTTTAAAATCCGTATTTAACTATTTTAGAGCCAGTGAAGTAGATAACTATCAAATTTAGCTCCAACAAAAGAACACAATTTATATTCATGTCCACAACTGGTTATATCTTTGGCTTTAAAGTTTTAACCAAATAAAACATAGTGTTTGCAAAGTTCAGACTTAAATAAAAAGGCAAATAAATAAATGAGAATCTGGCATATGTTTCAGGCTTCAATGCCACATTGAGTTCATGATGAAAGACAAACATCCTTTCTTAAATAGTCAACTTCTGTCGATATTTCTCTTGCTGAAAAGTCATTACATCAGTGCAATTCAGAATTATGTATTGTGTTTGTCATCTTCAACACCGCAAAAGCTTCCCCCGAACAATGTGACGTAGAAACTATCTGTAGTCTAAGGAGTTCAAATTTAAGCGGTCACTCAAGACTCAGCAAGTCATTGCACCAGACATTTCTCGCAAATGGCTTATTGGCAAGAAACTTAAGCCTAGTCTTCCCCAGACCCCACAGTCCAGGGGATCTCTTGATGACCCCCCAGTCTTGAGAATGTCTTGTTAAACCCACCGTCTGATGTTTCTCTTAATACCAATGAAACTTTGTCTTTTACATCAAAGAACATCTGAGCTTAGGCCTTTTATATTTGTGTCTCTACCTGTGATCAACATCCTCAAAGTCTCATTGGAAATATACCAACGATGCTACCTTGTCTTAAACATCACAGCAGATCTGATCTTAGTCCTTTTATTTTAGTTTAACTCCATGTGATAAAAAAAATGTCAGTCTCGCTGAACACATGCCGATGATGCTACGTTGTCTTGTACATCACAGCAGATCTGATCTTAGGCCTTTTATTTTTCTCTCTCTTTCTGCGATCATACTCCTCATAGTCGTCAAGACGAAACTTTGTGTCCTGAATGATGGCAGACTTTAGCCTCGCTCTTCCTCGCAGTTTCTGCCTCAGGCCTTCTCTCTTCTTCTCCTGCTCTTGTTCTTCCCTTGTCTTGTGGTTCTTTGTCAGCCTCTGCTTGAGGTGCGCCTCCTGGCGTCTCAGCTCTCGCCTCTTTCGTGCCTCCTCCTTCACCTTCATCCTCTCTTCTTCCTCCCTCCTTTGCTTTTCCTCTTCGAGTTGTCTTAGTCTCTCTCTCTCTAGCTCCTCAAGACGTTGCTGAACCTCCTCTTGTTGTCTCACAACCTTTAAGAATATTAATAACAATGATTAATAATTCAAACAGTACAGTAAGTAGAGATTTGAACTCTTATCTATGAGGGATGCCCTTCCCAGTAGTGCGCTTGGAGTAAACATACCTCGACTCTCTCAAGGACCTCAGTCAGTAATCTGATTGACTCTAGCTGCCGGAGTGCTATAAACAGTTTGCGTTCCTCCAACGATTAATAATAATAATAACTAGTTCTTATAGCACATTTTACAATAACGTATCAATGCGCTTTACAATAGTGCCCTGGTCATTGGGCCAATAACATTCATTTAATCTTTCTCAGCTCCCTGGGGAGTATACAGCCCTGGGCTGCCGTGGCGCTCCGAAGGCTTTTTCAAACACAATATCAACCTCTACCCTTGCAGGTACCCATTTATACCCCTGGGTGAAGAGAAGCAATTATAGCAAAGTGTCTTGCTCAAGGACACAAGTGTCATGACCGGGAATCGAACCCACACCCCGATGACTAAGCCACCAGAACTTGAATCCGATGCTCTTAACCACTCGGCCATGACACCCTACATAATAATTATAAGAGTACAGTAAGTAGAGATTTGAACTCTATCTTTGAGGGATGCCCTTCCCAGCAGTGCGCTTGGGGTTACATACCTTGACTCTCTCAAGGAGCTCAGTCAGTAACCTGATTGACTCTAGCTGCCGGAGTGCTATGAGAAGCTTGCGTTCCTCCAGTGCTATCCTACGCTGTAACTCCTGCTCCTGTTTGATTCTCTTCTTCTCCTCTTGGATCCGTCTTCGTTTCTCTTCTCTCTGTAGCCTACGTTCCTCCCGCCGTGTCAGTTTGGCCTGTTTGCGCTGCTTCTTATACAACTCCTCCTGCTCTTTCCTCCTCCTAAAAGAAAGTTCCAAGATGTCAACCAAAAAACTGCCTTAGTTTTTAGTAATATACTTGAGACATTCAGGTTAAAATTTAACACAGGATGTTTTGTCTGTGTTTTTTCTGCCTGTCTTTCTCTCTCTATTCATGTATTTCCACTTGACTGCTTCTGTTCCATTTGTATACCTGTATTTTTGTGTTGTTGTATTGTCATTTAGCGCTCGAGAAAGACTCTGCTAGGGTCGAAACGTCAAGTCAATAACTATTTTTGTGCATTTATACCATAAATCCTTTCGGTTGGTAAGCAGTTTGCAACAGCTAATTCTATTTTCTCACAGGATAAAAAGAACGGTTCGAGTATACCAAAATGCACTGTAAATCATCCAAAGGTAAATCAAGTTCTCAAAATTTATAACAAAAGATGGAAAAAGAGCGACTTGAGTGGTCTACATTTCCAAGCCTGTAATTTCATTTTAGCAGTGACATTAGTGTTCTGTGAGAAGAGTACAACGTTGATGTGGAAAGCTTTTTTTAGTAGACAGGAAGGCCAAGCCTATGACAATGGCCTCTGAGGCTTCCTGAAGTTCAAAGTCCAAGACCAAGACAATAGTTTTTTAAACACCGTTCATCGGATTGCAAGGCAACTTCTTTTTAGTAACCCTTCAAAGACAAGACAACAGCGCCCACGCCTGATGCTGTGGGAGCAGTAGTCATATTGTACCTTTCATCTTCCAGTTTCTTTTCCTCTTCTTCTCTTTCTAAGCGTTTCTGGTCTTCTCTGGCCTTCTCAAGTTCAATCAATCTCGTTCTTTCTTTCTCTCGTCTCCGGATGGCTTTGGCACTCATGTGACGGGTTTTATCAAAATCAACCTGCAGTGCAAATAATATAAAAATTAATAAAAGTTCAACACTTGTTACATTTATTTGAAAATCCTAATCACCAAAAAGATTTCTTGGCGAGGTAGGCAAGCTATGTCCTCTGTGAGGGTACTAATGAAAGATACTGGAATGGAGACTGAAGGGAATGGGGCAGTCGTATTGAAGCCCAGCTGTAGCCAACTTAATGATGATGAAATATTGCAAAGTCGGTGAATCCATTTGACCGAATCAGAACAGCACTTTACAGGCATGATATTTGGCTCTTGGAAAAAAGTAGGAATTTTGTTGTATTGAGTAAAAGGGCTGATTTAAAATATGGTATAGGCTTTTATAGGTTTTTCAGGCTATTTATTAACAAATAATTATACTGATTTTTCTAAGAGCAAAATAATCCAAAATCAAGCTTAGGTAGGAAGGATATCATGCCTGACTTTAAACAACTAAATTTGTCTGTTAGGTGAATTGTTTTGTTGACAAAAATACAACCTTTTACTACTGAAAAAGAACAGTTGAGCAGAGGCTTATCTACATGTAGAATGATTGGCAATGATCGAGTTAAAGTCTAATGTCTGAACCCTCTAAAAAGTGTTGAGTTATTATTTTTGATGGACATGCTGTTCATGACAAATACCTGTCAACAACATACCACTCGGAGTTATTTATGTCATTATTGATTTCCCCCTTTTTAGTCTGTCTCTTTCACAAATGAGTTACTTTTCCTGCCATTTCCCTCCGTTGGTTTTGTCTTTTGTGTTTCCAACCTCTTGTGGTTGGACCAGCTCCCCTACCCCCCCCCCCCCCTTTGTGTCCTTCTAAATTGTTTGTCCCTTGTTTCTTTCTGCATGCTTTCTGCCTCACTCTTTTTTTTTCTTCCATTTGACTGCTTCTGTTGCAGTGTGTGAGTGTTGTGTTGTCATTTAGCCTTCAAGAAAGAATCTGCTAGGGTCGCAACGTCAGGACATTAACTATTTGTTTGCAGAGTTTATTTCATTACACACAAGTATCCAACAGCGCAAGCACCAACTAACAGGATGGGGATCAGGAATTGAGGAGGAATGTTCAGTTTTAGATCAAGAAGGAAAACCCCAAATGGGGGAGACCCCACGCAATCAGGCAGGTAGGGACTGAAAACCCAATCCACAAGGCTTCAGGTCTGAGGTGGGATTTGAACCAGGGTCCACAGAGGTGAAAGGCAGGGGGGGAAACCGACTGAGCCAACCTGAATGGTCAGTGAACAAGAAACCAGACTATTTTCCCTGTTAGCCTCACTTTAGATCACATGGATTTGTATGGGGAATCCTAAGTGATATAGCAGTAGAGGTGAGTGAGTAAGGTCTAGTACCTTGATATCTGCTGTAAAGGCTTTGCCCTCCTTCCCTTCCTCTGCGCTCATCTCTTTCTTTAGTAGCTTCATACCCTTCAGAGCATCCATTGCCTTCACAAATCCAATGTACTCAGTAAACTGAACAAAGACTTCAAACATCAACGTGCTGAAGGATGAAAACGTTCTGAAATTCCCCCCAATGACCTGAGACTCGTGTCTGTACGGATCAAGCATTGGGACATCCACGTTTCTTATCTCACCAAACAGCTCAAAAATCTTCTTGATGATGAGCTCACTGGGCTTGTCTGGCTCTGCCGTTGAGGAAAACCATTTGCAGGGTAGGCCTTCCAGTTTGATTGTGTCCGGTCGCTCGCCGGGATTGTTCTCATTCATGTTTTTGGCGTCACGGAAGAACGAGTCCCAATCGTGACGATTGGGGAAGTTTATCTTCGCCTCGGCTGCCCGGACTTTTAGCGGCTCCGGGAATCCACTGAGCTTGATGACCTTCCCGTCTAGTCTAAGAATGAGGACTTTGATGAGACTCTTGGCTTCCACCTCGGCTTCAAAGCGGAGGAACTCCAGGGAGCTCTTGCTGACTCGAAGGACCAGGAAGGAATCAGGCTTGGCCATCCGCTTTAGCTTCTCCATGACCTCCCAGTTGCTGATGGACTTCCCTTCAGTCTTCATCTGTGGGAGTGTTACGGAAATGTTGAGCTTGGCGATGGGTTTGAGGTACAGCCCATGGGGACCATGGAGCTCGACGGCCTCTGATTGGTTGAAACACAGCTGCGTTGTCATGATGTCAGATTGGTTGTTCTGAGACAACCCGCTGCAACATCAACTGAAGATGGAGTTCTTTCAGGCAGCAGCAATCACTGCAAATAGAAAACAAGTGATTATTGAAAACACAATAGTATCAAACATCCATAGCATTTACAATTTATAAATCAAATGCAATTTGTTTAAGAGCAATGACTCCACCAAGTCCAAGCTCTAATCTTATTATTAATTTTTCGCTTACAAAAGAACGGTTCTAATGTCTAGAGATGGATGCATGTTTATAAATGCAATGACCATGGCATAACACTCTTCTATAGTGTCTACTCATACTCATAGGGACCAGATACTCTTAGAAATATATGAGGTTGTTAATGTTATGTTCATTGTCCTACGTACTAGGATTGGAATCGAGACCAGCTGGCAGAGGCACATAATTGTGATTTTTGTACACTACACGTGTCTACAGTACGATCAGACTTAGCCCCACTAGTGTGCAGGCCACACAACAAGTCGGGCTAGATCAGACTTACTCCGGAGTCCTAGAACTATGAGGTTCGATCCGCTATCGTCGAGACGATAGCGGATCGAGCGAACCTCATATCATAGTTCTAGGTAGGAGTAGATCAGACTCAGACTAAGTTTTGGAGTAAATTAGGTGTATCTCAAGATAATGGAGAAATTATCTACATGTATTCTGGTTGCATATTAGGGTAATTCCATGTCCATCGTGAGCTCAACAACAAGGTCACGGTGGCAATCCAATTCTAAACATGACGAATGTATTCATATCGATATTGAAATAAAGAAATTGAAAAAAACAACCAGATAAACAACTATATTTCTATATATTTTAATAAATACATACACTGGTGGTATAAACTTATAATTTCAATGCCACCTGCATGCTTCCTTCCTACATGCTTCAATCAATCAAATCGACGAAGTTTCAAAAACAAATGGACATTCTCACGATACTGGTGCAGTTGTCAATGAATGACAACTGTAGTAAACACGATCGGACAACCGATGCGAATAATGATCTCAAATTAAATTAACACGAAAAGATCGTGTAAAAATTAAGAAATTTACTTGGTTGATATTTCGCATTCCGTTCCAATGTCACAAATGCTTGATTATTAGAAAGAAACCCACATTCTGTGACCGCAGTTCTCGTGTTTCAGTCACTTGCTTGTTTTAGTGCGTGCATGGAGGTCCGTGTGTATTTCATTGGCAATGGAATCGAATACCCGTTATCGATAACAGCTTTAGCGTCTAGGATCGCAGGACTATCCGGGATAATTTGTTTACCGAATAATTTTGTAACCGAATAATTGAGTTGCCATTCGATTATTCGATATTCATATTACTTATTTTGATTCCAAATAGTTATGATCGATACAAATTTTGTAAACTGAGGTCAAGGGTTACGATACACGTGGTTGTGTGACTTTATGTCGTCGTCAGAAAGGATCTCCGTCAGAAACTCGAAAGTGATAGTGATACAAAATAAACCCCTTGTGGTTTATTATTTGATACAAAATAAAAGTGTGCCGTGCAAGTGCAAGACGTAAACTTTAGACGTTGCTTTCGGTTCGGCATCAAATGAACCTTTGCCAATACAAATTTACAATGTCGGATGTTATTAACAAGTACACGGAACTTGCTGCTCAGCAGGTAACGGTAATTAACGGTAATTCTCATCTTATTGCAATTTTAATTTACAAAAATTTCTGGCTAAGTTTCTCGACTAAAAATAAAGCAAGAAAGTTAAACATTCATTTATATATTCAACAATATGGCTTATTGCCTTGCATTGCAGTTGCACATTATTGGCCGGGTCATTGGGTTAGGCCAGCCCATGATAGTGTGGTTAGGCCGTAATGGGGTAGAGTTTAGACCATAGGCCAAGTTAGACCGTGTTTAGACCTTGCCTAATGATTAATAAAATAAAGAGTCATGCTTAAAAATGAAGTTCATCATTCATAGTACTGATAAGTAACTGCAGGGTGGATACGATTATGAACAAGGAACTGACTTGTCCAAAAAATGTTACTCAATAAAATGTTTATGAAAAGCTTCAGATAAGAATTTTATCACTTATTATTCGATCATCAGCGCTGATTTAGGAACAACTGACAGAAAAAGTAAAGAATTAAACTTTGCCATTTGACTTGTGAAAATGAGAAACTCGTTATTTGCCATTTTTGTCATACACTGATACTTTGTATTATGCTGGTGTCGCCTAAACAGGCTCCTGACAGTAGGCCATGGGCGCACTGGCAACATGTTACACAAGTGGCATATGAAGCCAATGTAACCCTGAAAAATGGACCGCTTTAATAAAACTAAATAAAACCATGCACTGGGGAAACTCACTTCAGAAAAACTCAATTAATCTAAGGATCGAATAGGGTTAAGACTAGTTGCGATAATCGTAACCCTCCTCCCGACGACGGGCTTTAGGAGAGTTGATGTTGTCTCCCTACTGCCGGTCTGCTATATGGGCAAAAACACTTAAGGGGCCAGTGACCACCTGGTCCTTATCAAGATTGCTTTGTTTATAGCTGGTAAGGGATCACACTCTAGCAAATACTAGGAACCATTCCTTGGCACTAAAGAAAAACCCAATAATAAACTTGAGGGGTGCTACTCCTATAAAATTGTAAGGATGGGACCTAAACCTTAACCCAGACCATACACAATACAAGGATGGATATTTCACCCCTTACACTGTGGGATATGGATATGGATATGGATATGGATGCTGATTAAGGCACATTTGTCAACGAGTGCCCCATTAGTCTAGAAAGCTTGATGGTGGCATCGTTCGTCTGGCCAGCTGTGAGTGTGACCCAATTGCGACACGATGGCTGTTGGACATGGACCTTGACATTTCACATTTGATCTGTTGGTGCATACGAGAGAATAAAATGTTTTTTTTATTTTATGGATGATTTATTCAGTACTTTCCAATTCTTACAGACCCCCCCCCCCCCCCCCCCCCCCCCGAAATACATTTTAATCTACGTGTATGATATTAAATGTTTTGTTTGCAGGAGGCTGAGATTGCAAAATTGAAACAAGAAATTCTTGCTTTACAAAATGGAGAGGTTGAGTTATCACCAGAGGTAGAGAAGCTCAAGGTTGAGAACCAGAAACTCAAGTATCGTCTTGGACACCTACTCAGGGTGAGTATTATTCAAAAACAGATAGCCACAGTTTGTAACAATTGTTACACAAATATTCAAAAATAGTAAGTGGTGTTTAAAGCTTTGCATGGTGTTGAAAGTAAGAAGTAACTATAACTATAAATGTAAATAGTAGTGAACTTGCAGGTACAACCATGTGTATAATCTCTTTTGGGAGGAGTGTTGGCTCTGAAGACGAGCAGAGTATACTGTTCGAAACGTCGAGACCAAACCGGCTCTTTCCAGAGCCAACACTCCTCCCAAAAGAGATTATACACATGGTTGTACCCGCAAGTTCACTACTATTTACATTTACAGTTATAGTTACTTCTTCAAAAATAGTGTTGAATTTGTTGGAAACAAAGCAACCAATCATGGGAGGTATTTTATTTGATTGAAAGTTTGCAGAAATGTTGAATTTTGTCACAACATCTGTTAACACAATTGAATGTTTTGCTAACAATCGGCCGTCCATGCCAAACCAGGGCGGTTTGTTTATCAACAACAGAAAGGTCTATGTTTTAAAAACTGGAGTAAAACATCCGATGGCAGGTTTGCTACTTCATGGAGACAACATAAGCAATTGCCCCTGGTCATTGCCCTCGCTGCCCTTCAAATGTTCCAATAGAAATTAAAAACGTCCTGATAGAGGTGCTGCGTACCAACGAGAAAAGGCCTTGGTGACTTTGCCCTTTCAAAAACAAAGCATCAGGCCTGCGATGGAGCCCAGGGTTCTCCCCATGCACAAGCTGGCGTATCGGGCCAATACATGCAAATCTCGGCTGATACGGAAACAAATAAAATAAACAACAATTTAAAAGAAGTTCACTAAAAAAATGATGAGAAAACCATATAGAATTTTCTAGATTGCACAGTAGATTGCGTGCTTAGGCCAAACATCAAAATATTTGGACCCAGAATGCCCCACAGTTTTGAAAAGTCCTGGGAAGAGCCCAAACACAACATCTTCCTCTTGTTTAATGATCAAATTAATCATTCAGTTGACATATTTTTCCATCTTTGCCTTTAGAGCATTGAAGAAGAAGAAAAGAATACCTCCATGGCTTCAGAAGACGCCAACGTGATGAACAACATCAGCCAGCAGTTGGAGACTGTGTTTGGCATGGCAATCAGAGCTTCGTTCCCAGAGCTACCCAAGCCAGCAGTCGCTGTAGAGCCCAGCAAGAATGACCGATTTGGAGATTACCAATGCAACAGCTCTATGGCCATTGCTCAGGTAAGTAAACAAAGTTACGTAAAATGAAAAACATTTGCTTATAATCAAGAGCAGTTTCCAATTGCAAGTTAGATTTGTTAAATTTGTTTTACTGTCACTATGTTTCATAGCTAAATTTTACTTTCCCAACAACATGATACAGTTTTTATAGCCATAAACTTTGCTAAATTTTTTGGAAGAAAAAGAACCGTGCACATGTTAACACTCAATATGGTTGGGACCAATATGGTACGAGCGAGACTTGCATAGTTCATTGCCACATATTTTTACAATTTACAATTTGGATAATGTAGCTCTGTTTATTTATTTATTATTTGTTTTATAAACTGCCCTGAATGTAGTTTTGTTATATCTTCTGCTCCCTCCCCACACCTTTAGCAACTCAGAGCAACTGGAAAGAACTGTTCACCAAATGAAATTGCCAGGGCCGTTGTGAAGAACTTACCCCCTTGTGACATCATAGAAAAGGTATGTGGACCTAAACACATTTGTCATTGCCAACTTTATCCTTAAAACTTAAAAACTTTTTGGGGGTATTTTTTGTCACCTTTTTGTTTGATCGGAAATGGAATATGATAAGAATGAAGAGGGACAAATATATCAGTATATTTTATCCAGTATTGAAGTACGCTTTGCTCAAATATTTAAACAGCAAACTATTCACAAGAGTGAAGTAACTCCCCGTACTTTAACGTTCTACAAACACAAAATTCAAATGATAATTTCTCAAAGTAGTCAAAGCATTTGTTAACCAATGAGACTGTGACATCACATAAACAGCGCCCTCACTGAGGTCAAAGGAAGATCAATCATTGGCTGAGAGTTGTGCGTGGCACATACACAGGTGCAAGTTTCCATTGTTTGACCTTAGTGATGGAGGCCTATTCAAGAGGTCTATAAAGGTCATCTTGACCAATCAAACAAAGTAACCTTTTTGCTCAGCCAATCAGAACTTTGCTGCTGGTTTTTTCCATGGATCAGCAGCCAATCAAATGTTAGAGTAGCATTTGTCATCCAATCAGAACCTTAAGGGTGGTCGAGTTGGCATAGTGGTTTCTTTCCCCGCCTTCCACCTCTAGGACCTCGGGTTGAATCCCGCTGAAGGCATTATGTGGATTGGGTTTTCAGTCCCTGCCTGATTGCTTGGGTTTTCCCTGGAATAATTTCTGGGGTTTTCCTTCCCACATCTAAAACTTTAACTTCTTTCCTTGTCTTCTCTCAATAGACCGATCCATTAAGCCCTGCCTCCTTACGAGTTGACCAATCACAGCCGCGAAACCCGATCACCATTAGTGCAAAGATCACCAAACGGCTCAAATGGTGATCAGATTTCGCGGTTGTGATTGGTCAAAGAGAAATGGGCGTGGCTTAATGGATCGGTGTATTGGGTTCTTGGCTAGTTGATTACATCCGCTTTTTGGAGAAACATTGGCTTCACAACCAAAAAAATTAATATCAATAATAATAATAGAACATTGGCTATATTGTTATATTTTCTTCTTCAATTATTATTTTAAAAATGCCAGGTTGACATTGCTGGCCCTGGTTTCATCAACATCCACATCAGACGTCCCTTCGTAGCCACAGTGATCAGCGACATTCTGAACAAGGGAGTCAGGCCACCGAAGACGGGCGGCAAGCGACGGGTCGTCGTTGACATGTCCTCACCAAATATTGCTAAGGAAATGCACGTAGGTCATCTAAGGTCAACCATCATTGGTGAAAGCATCTCTCGACTGCTGGTTTTTGCAGGTGAGGACGGGATACCAGTTTGAGTAATGATTCATAATCCAAATATATATTTCTACTGATTGACCATTTGAAACCATTTAAAATCCATGGCTGAAAATTAACATTGGACAACAGGCCCGAGGCCAATGAGTTTAGCGTTGGGCCAGTAAAATCGCGGCCGGACAGGTCCAGCAGTCTTGTGATTTTCAATTTAAGAACTTTGTTTAAAAAAAATGATGTTCAAATGTTGAGTTTGAGTCTGATAAATATCTTTCCATTCTGCTGAGTATCAAAGTTTACTTACCCATAAGACAAAACTTGAAAAGAGATAGATCTTGTTATTGGTTTTGTTCAAATAAAAACAGTTTATCTGTGTTATCATTTTTATTCTGGTCTTTTCTCATTTTGATTCGGGTCTTGTAAAAAAAATTCTGGGCCAGTGAAAATTCAGCCCTGCGGTCTTGTGGTTTTTTCGAGCCCTTAAATTCCTTACACTTGCTCGTTTAATCATCTGTCAAAATTCCTGCAGAGAAAAAATAAAATAAAAAGTCATCAAAAATCACCCCATGCATCTTAAAGGTTCTTACAGTTCCACAGCATTTCCATCAAACCATCACAATTTGTGTCACTGACCAAATTAGCTCGATGTTATAACATCCTTAGCTTCAATATCACTTTTATTCTTCATTTCCTGCCCTTTTTTACAATATTACAAGAAACGATCTGCAATAAGTCTAACAGGAGGAAGTCTCCTTTGTCCATTGTATAAGTGTCATACTACATGACCCTAGCTTCAGTAACACTAGCAGCCAAATGTACATGTTTACCCTAACCTATGGAATTTCATCATAGTGATTGCTTGCGACTTTAAGAAATATTTGTGTAATCTTAAAAACTTTTTAGTCAATATTTCTTTGTTCAACCCCAAATTATTTAAAATGTACACAGCCAGTTTCCCTTGTGGTTTATTACTTGATACTTAAAATCTTTCTTGATGTCTTACAGGATTTCAGACTAAGCTCATTTTCTCATGGATTCATTTTAGAACAGTGCATTAAGATTTCTCTTACGTTTGATGAAGTTTTGATTATCTGTTTTAACAATATTTGTGTTCATTTCTTTTTGATGAGGTTATGTTTTTACTTGTGAACTCTGTCTTTAAGTTTACCAACCACCATTAAAATACTTGGCTTTATTTAATTTCACTGTTTAATTCTTCTACTGTCTGACCATTCAACATCAGCCACTGTGGTTTTGAGTGATGGATAAACTATGCCAGCCTGCAATATGATATCATGTAGTGAATACATCTACACAGTACACAGTCAACCCTCCTACTGTCTGACCATTCAATATAATCCACTTTGGTTTTGAATGATAGATAAACGTGTTCAACATGCACAACCAATCATTGCCTTTGACATTATTTTGATATGGACATGTGAATTTGACCACAGAGCATAATAACTATAACTATTTTATTAGATGTCACGAGCAGTGCACTTGGAGCTCAGCTGACTAGAGTGCAGATTTTTGAGCAAGCGCCATGAGCGCCTGCATTGGCGGATACCGGCGCTATATAAGACTTCGATTATTATTATTATAAAGAAAGTTTCCAACAAGCATGGCAAAATATAGACCCTTTTCACGCTGCACTTTTCTCATTTGTTTTGCTCACAAATGACCAACAGATTTCTATCTTTATCATGAATAACACCTTTAAAAGCAATATCGGGGGAAATGTTTTTAATCTTGGACAAAAATACAGCTACAATTGGCAAAACGATAATCCTTTTTTTAAATGTTTGTGTATGAACTCTTGTATCCGTTGTTAACGTCCATGCAAAACATGCCAACCGTCATTTGTTACGTGTCACGTGAACACACAAAGTGTTGACGTATTCGTATCTGTAGCTGTAGACTTGCGAAACCTGTCTAATGATTTGATTTGATATTGATTTGGCACCTTTTTATCTTGTAGGTCATGAAATTGTGAAGGTGAATCATCTAGGTGACTGGGGTACCCAGTTTGGGATGCTTATCGCCCATCTACAAGACCGCTTCCCAAACTACTTGTCAGAGTCACCCCCTATCTCCGATCTACAGGCATTTTACAAGGTACTTTAATATTCCATGTCATTTTCTGGGAGGCAAGATACTGCACTGGTCATATGAGAAAATTTTACAATTGTTATAATTCCCACATATATACAAGAGTTATAAAATTAACAGCTGGACAAGTTTTGAGATGTGCCCCTTTCTTTATTTCAAAAGTTCACAAAAATCAGACGGTGTAATCTTAATAAAATATAAGATTTAATGTTTCCTGTCATTGAGATGTGTATAAATTGTGCCTGCAGAAAATCCAGGCTCTGTGGCTTCTTTTGTAATTATGTGATGTCACGGTCTAAAGAAGCTGTAGCTTCTTTTTCACTGGATTTTTCCACACATTTTTGTGATGTTAAATTAACAATATGTATGTGCTCGCTGCACACAATGATCTAGAGTTGGAGGCTCATGTTTTGTTACCAACATGAGCTTGCTAGGTTGTTAGGGTTGGTCAATAGACTGCAAGTCTCGCGCTTATTTGAACATTGGGGCGCCTTAAAGTGAGCAAGTTTGTTTCCTTCAGGCATTAAACCAAAGTACGTGGGACCAAAGTGGTCACAAAAAAGGTTGAATGCGTGCAAGATTTGCACGGTTTATTGACCGTATTTTGACCCCATGAGGGACTTTCAACAGCAAATTTCCATGCATCACAATTACAGCTTTATCTTATTGTATCAATGGCCATATAAAAAAATAATATTAATAACAACAATGAACCAATCGCCAATCACCTTCCTTGGATACCTTTAAAACTTTAAAACTTTAAAACTTTAAAACCTTCAATACGTTGAAAACCTATTTATTTGAACAATAGGTGTACTCTAATTTGTTTTTGTATGTTTGTCTGTTTATTTGTTTATTCGTTTTCCTTTTCCCAAAGCGCCGCGAGCGTCGAAAGACGGAACATGCGCTATATAAGTATCCACTATTATTATTATTATTAACCCAAACAGTTCAATTTGCTTGTTTTGCATCACGTGAATTTGGTTCATACACAATGGTAAAAAAATACGACGGATTGATGTGTAGATTTCAGATGAAAATACAAATTTCCCAATATCAATCTTGTTGACTTGTTTTGTTATCATCCTCTAACTATCTCAGGAGTCTAAAGTTCGTTTCGACGAGGATGCTGAGTTCAAGAAGCGGGCCTACTCGCTGGTTGTCAAGCTACAAGCTAAGGAGCCAGACATCATCAAAGCATGGACCATGATCTGTGACATCTCATACAAAGGTAACAGCTCCAAGTAATGACCCACAAGCACTTCATGGCTCGAATGTTAAACTGGACCGCAGTTTTAGTGTCTGGCCAGTAAAGTTATGACCAACCAAGTCCGGCTGTATTCTGTTTTTAAAACAATACCTCACTGTGTATTAACAAATTATATTCAGACTTTGAGTCTGATACAATACCTTTCAGTTCTATTGAGTGATAAAGTACATTAACCCTCCTACTGTTCGCAACATTTTCAAGTGAGTTGACCAACCATTTGAAACCATTCAAATGCCAAAGTTGTGTATGGTGGCACAACTGTGCACAGAACTAACTGTGTACTGTGTACATGCATTCCCTCATGGTATCATATTGCAAGGCTGGCATAGCTTATCTATCATTCAAAACCACAGTGAATGGTATTGAATGGTCAGACAGCAAGAGGGTTAAAGACAAATGAGATCAATCTTCTCTTAGCTGCGTCTTGGTGCTCCTTCGATTAAAAACAATTAAACTTTGTCAGGATTTTTGTTTCTTCTCATTTTGATTTTGGTCTTGTACTGTTCTGGTCAAGTAGACATTTTGAGCTACATGTACAAGCCCTGTGGTCTTTTGGGTTCCCCCCCCCCTAGTTCGAGCCCTGACCTACTTGCAGAACCATCACATCATATCCTGTTTGGTATTGTTTTTTTATTTAATCCTTCCGAATTGACCTGAGAGCATGCAGGTGTAGGAACTTGATCATTCTTCCTCTCCCTCATTTTTTCAAGTCTGTCTTTTTTTCCAAAGCAAGATTTGTCTGTGCTGAACGACTTAGGCCAAGGACTGGATGAACTGAATTCTTATTTTGAATGTTTTCATTCCTTGCAGCATTTGAGGAGATTTATGAGCGTCTTGGCGTCAAGAACCTCATTCCACGTGGGGAGTCTTTCTACCAAGACATGATGGTATCAACAGTAGAGAACCTGGAGAGCAATGGTAAGGAGAACATACAACCCCAATTCCAGAATATATTTGGGCAATATCACTCCCCCTCCGAATTACGTCACTTTTGCTCAAAATGCTGGGCTGTCAGACAAACATTCCTCCACTTAAGCGATAACCGCATCATCAAGCGCGCCAAACTGCACCTTTGTTGCAGTCATCGAATGTGACACAAAAATACGAAAAGTCATATCCCTTGACATGCAGCCAAAGAAAATTTTGCACACTAACGCGTCATCCGGCTTTAACTAGTTAAGATCATGCACTAATTATAGCTGTAGTGGCTCACGGTCTTTCGGTTGACAAATCATTCAGTTTGTTGTCGTTTTCTCACCATGGATGCTGTTTTCTTGTTGACATTGACACAGGTTTTGTAGAGCTTGACGAAGGGAGGAAAATCATGTTCACAGACGCCGGCAAAGTGCCGTTGACGCTGGTCAAGTCTGACGGAGGGTTCACATACGATACATCAGACATGGCCTGTATTAGATATAGGATATTTGAAGACAAGGCAGACTGGATTCTCTACGTTATAGATGCTGGACAGGTAAGATATCCGAGGGGGTGGGGGGAGGGTGTGTTAGCCAGAGGGCATCTGGGTGTCTTTTGGACATTTAGCTTTGAATTTTCACAACCTGCTATTTTTTTCTTGTTCTTCTTTTTCTTCTTCTTTTTTAACTGAGACGTGTTTTTGAATTTGCTGCAAAATTTTGAAACAAGGTCGCTGGTTGCACCTTTGTGGGTGTAGTGGCTGAGTATTGTTGTAATTTGAACCCATTTCCCCAATTTAGACTGCTGTCTTCTTACCTGGTATAATGACATTTTCACACATTAAACAGCTTTTGGTTCCCAGCTTGTGTCACTCACTTGCAGGCAACCCGTAGATGCATGCACACCCACTGGCAATATATCTACAATGTATTTATATATTTGTGTTTGTCATGGTAGAATTTTAATTGACTGCTTTTGATGATAAACATGATAAATGAACTTTAACCTTGCATCACCGTTGTGTTGGTGTAAAGGTTTCAAATATTCAAATATTCAAACTTAATCCATTGCCAATTTTTTGTATTGATGTGTACTTTCTTTCCGCTGTCCTTTCTATTATATTTCATTTCAATTGTGTTATGTCAATATATTCATAATTTGTCTCATGAGACACACAATCTATCATATTTTTATTTGTACTTTCTCTTTTTGCAGAATAGAGATTTGTTTAACATTGATTATTGTTTGTTTGAATAGTGTGTATTACTTCAAATGAATTTTAAATTCTTCATATGCATTGTTGTTACTATTATTTTATTGATGATTGTTCTATATATATGATATTTGATTTGATTTGATATGATTGATTGATTGATTGATTGATTGATTGATTGATTGATTGATTGATTTGTTTATTGATTGATTGGTTGATTGTATCCCGATCTTTGTCTTAAAACGATATTTGCTTGTTCTCATTGCCAATTATATCATTTTGAATTCTACACTTCACGTCTTTATCATGCCATCTTTTCACTCTTCATTTTCAGTGTACTCAACCCCTCCCCCCGTGATATGCATATACCTCACAGCCCTACCTAGTCTGTTTTTAAGGACTTTAAATGTTTGTAGTCAGTGTTTATTGTCAATGATTTGCATTTCATGTCTACAAGTTGCAGTAATTGCAATTGGGAATTCCATGTTTCTTTATGTATTATAGATAACAGGTATAAGAAATACGTAACTTTCTGGGTGGATTTTGCAACTTGACTTGTTGATGCTCAAAATTATTAACTACAAAGGTTGGCATGTCAAATTGTAAAAAGTTGTTACAGTATTGTGATACTATGGTCAGTGTAATGCGAATGAGAATAGAACCGCCTTAAAGCTTTCATAGTTTAGTTTCATAATTCTATTATGCTCAAAAACTTGTGTACATTGCTTGTGACTGGTACTTTGCTTATTTATGCTTAGCCAATGAAGTTGCTAAGCAAGTTTTTTTCTATACAGCTTTATGGAATTAGTCCTTAGACTTTTTAAGGGAATAATAAGTAGTCATCCTGTAGGCTTACCTGTTTTATTCTAAAACACTTTTAACAAAAAACCCAAACTATTTTCACAGTTTTTAATATTTGTTTTTGAGTATAAAAAAAATAACAAGTAGAGATTCATAAATATTAATAAGAGTAATAATGTTTTATTTGTTTACTTGAACCTTTGACTCTATAGAGCATTCACATGGAGAACATATTTGCCGGAGGGAGGATGGCGGGCTGGTACGACCCTGCCAAGATGCGAATTGAACACATCAAGTTTGGGGTCGTCTTAGGAGAAGACAAGTAAGACAAAAAAAAAATTCATGCTTGCTTTAAAAAAAAAAATTATGAATTTTTTTGTCTCAGGCTAATTTAATTGTGTTTTTTTCATTGAAGACTAGAGTCGAGGAATGAAGCTACTCTTAAATGAACAAAACTTATGTACTTTCTCTTGAAGTGGAAGTTGAAATTTTTGCTGAATCAATTTATAAGAGTTATTGATTCCCATGCCAATAACTGCCACAGTTTTAAAGGTAGGGTTATAGATTGGTAAACACTCCAAAATTAATGACCATCAAAACTTAGTGTGAGAAGTTTTGCAGCTGTTGATAGTATAAACTATTTTGAGAAATGACTCCCTTTGAAGTAATACGTTTCGGATAGATAATTTTCACCCCAAAACATTTGAATCAGAGAAACGATTCATGCATGAGTCGTTTCTCCGATTTCTGAGGGTTGACTGAAAATTTGGATTTCTGTCGTGTCCATTTGTAAATGCTGCAGCCAGAGATTCGATTGGTACTCTCTGACACCTCACTAAACGTGGATGGATTTGATAAAAATACCGCGCCAGTTTGTGTGTGTGCTGTTTTCTCAACATTCAGCTGAAACTTTCACATGTGACTTTGTATCTTCCTTGATAATTTTGCCCATATATCAGCATTACGATGACAAACGCCAATCTATAACCTAACCTTTAACAAGGCTTTATACAAGGCTTTATACATGCTTCAACAAGCTTCCTCACTCTAGCTTTGTGAGATATTCTTCAAGAAAAATGGACAAATTGTGACTAAAAACTCATCAAATGTTGTTTGTGATCATTTGAACATTCAGTTTTTGGAATATTGCTTTACCCTATGCCAAACTCAGGCACTACTCTGTTTTTAACCGGAAATACATATTTTTTTTACCTTAAGATCAAATTTAGAAAAAATGAAGATAAAACCATATAGAACGCCCCAGATTGCAGAGTAGGGCTTTTACAACTATAGATAAATTTTATTAGTGGGCTTCGTGCTTGCAATTTTTCGAGCTCGCAAGCTTTCGCGCTTTGCGCTCAGAGTTGAGGTTTTTTTTTAACAGCCTATCACATACCTGGAAATAGTGAAATGGCATTAAAAGTGAAGACAACCGGACATCACTCTTGATATCAATGTGATTTGATGTCTGTTTGTTGAGAAATACTTGCCCTATTGGTTGAAATTAGGTCTTATTTGAAAGCTCTTTTTGTCATCTATCTGATGAGCAAATAAATTCACCTATGAGTTCTGGCAGGTGGCTGGCATGGTGCGTCACAATTTGATTTTTTGTGAGGTGTTGAACTTTCCTTTTACTATCTCTTATTTTACTATCTTTACTATCTTATGATTTTATATTTATTTATTATCTTTTTCAGGAAAAAGTTCAAAACTCGCTCTGGCGATACTGTACGGCTAGCAGACCTGTTGAACGAGGGAATGAAGCGATCATTGGATAAATTGAAAGAGAAAGAAAGAGAAAAGGTATTGACGACAATGAGAGTCTGATTCAGTTAAAGGGAAGGGACATCAATATTTCTTGGCTGGGGAACCTTAATTGCCTTCAATAAACACACCATGCCGTCACCGTGGTTAGACAGCAGGACTTGCAATCACAAGGTTGTGGGTTTGAGTCTGGCCAAGCTACCCGCTAATTTCACAATGTCTAGAACATGTATCATCATCTAGTTACTGAATCACAGTTTATCGATATTTGACCCTACCTTTAAAAGAACGACAAATTTAAATTACATTTAGAAAAAAACAAATGTGGCTTAGTAATTTGAGATATCTTAATAACTCATCTGAATTTCCAATTTCTATCTTGAAGGTGTTGTCTGAAGAAGAACTGCTGGCAGCCCAGCGCTCTGTAGCGTATGGCTGTATCAAGTACGCTGACTTGTGCCACAATCGCATTTGCGATTATGTCTTCTCATTTGATAAGGTAAAGTGTAGGTCGGATTTTGTGTGCACTGCAAAGTTGAAGAGCATGTGAGAAACAATTTTGAGCCGCCAACATTATGGTTAGATAGTTGGTAGAGCACCGGAACTTTAATCCGGAGGTCGCAGGTTCAAATGTGCACACAAGTTTGCCAACGTTTGCGTTGTTCATGGTATGGAGTGAAAATTCGTTGCATATTTGAAGCTCAGTGCCAAGGTGGTATGCTCACAAACAGTTACTCTTGATTCCTTGTTTTTCTAATTGTTTTTTGTCTTTTTGTCTGGACTAGATGTTGGATGACAAGGGCAACACAGCCGTGTATCTTCTGTATGCATTCACCAGAATCAAGTAAGAATTAGATCACAATTTCTTGACTCTGTTTAACAGTAAGCGAAAAATCAGTGCCTACCGTAGCTTAAAATTCTTCATTTAACATAACCATATTTCATAGGTTGATGGGGGTTAATATGGGGGTGATATTGTTTTGGGGAAAACTGTGGTTTTCAGGTGTGTTTGAGCGATGCTACAAGGCTGGCCCCGAACAAGTGTATCATCTTACGGGTTTCTTTTTTGAAAGATATTGATCGTGAATAATTCTGATGTCCTATTTTTGTGTTGTTATAAATGCATTTTATACATTATCCCCACATCAATGATTTGTAACCCACTGCCTTGATCCAACTATTATGTGCTATTATTTGGGCCTATTATAAAAATGTATTTCCCACCTTTTATTTCATCGCATATTCTCATGCCTGAAACACAGTCCTTTGCACAATTTCATTGAGCTGTTAAGCACAGAAATCTACTTAGCAAATACTTATATTTTGCTTTGCAAAAACAGATTATTAGCCAAAATACCATGTATTTACAAGGTGGCTGCAACTGCTTCAGTGGGGGTAACTGTACATTTTCTTTTGTTTTGGGGGGAGGGGCAGGTGGGGGTAAATATTAAAAAAATGGGACTTTATCAAGAAAAACTACTTGCAAGAAGTCAAGACATAGTCTTACATGAACTGATTGTTGTGCTGAACCATAAATTTATTTATTTTTTGCTGAACCATATATTTATTTATTTTCATACAGTTTTCATTAGTTTACAGACAGGTTATGCACACAAGATAATTTTTTCAAAAGCCTATAATATTTTGTCTTCAATTTCATATGCCCCCTCTCTGGTTATGCCACTGGACTTGTTCATGAATTTGATTTGAAAATTAATCTTGCCAAATAATGTATGTGCCCTACCAACTGCTCACTCTGCTCTCATTTGATAGCGCCCTCTTTTGACTCTTCACTCTTCACCATGTTTATATCGCTTGTTTAAACACGCCATGTGATCTCCTCTCGACCAATCAGTTCGGATTAACTGTCTCGTGTGTTTATGAATGAAAAATAAATAAGTGTGCACATTTCTTTGCAGGTCTATTGCACGTCTTGCCCAAATTGACCAAGCAGCCGTCCTGAAAGCGGCGGCCACGACCCCCATTGACCTGACCCACGCCAAGGAGTGGAAACTGGCCAAGTGCCTGTCCCGCTTCCCTGAGATCATCACGCGCATCCTGAGCGAGATGCTCATGCACATGCTCTGTGAGTATCTGTACGAGCTGACCACGACATTCACCGAGTTCTACGATGTGTGCTACTGTGTGGAGAAAGACAGACAAACAGGTTGGTGACCGATGAGTCACAGTTGTCACAATAATAATATAATTTGGGGGGCTAATCATCCTTACTTTCAGCTGAGAAGCTGAATTGTGAGGGACGGCGCTACAACATGTCCGAGAAGCAGGCATGCTAAGGCGCCTTTGGCAGCCAGCCACATCAACCCATATAATTATGACCGAAGAGCACAGCCAGAGATTGGAAATGTTTGATTTTTCCAGAGGGAGGAAAAGCGGAGGGCCCAGAGAAAAACCCTTGTGGCATAGGAGAGAATCAACACATACACACAACTATGATAATAGAGTCGTAGTTTTAACCATAGCACGAGTAAAAGCAGTCAATATTTGTTTTATAACACCCCAACAAACTATTTATCATCCTCGTACACGTAACGTTCGTACGTGCATTTCAGATACACAGATGCACAACTGATTGGGTTTGAGGTGGGTAAAAAAGACGTCTAGGTACTGCATGCCATGTGATAGTATCGCACGCGACGCGCTGGGTTTCTAGTAAAACTAAGACATATCATGTGACGCGCTCTAAACCAATCAAAAGGCAGAATATTTGTAAGGGGTGTTATAATCTGATGTAGTCATCATCAGGAGAATGACGATGACTAGAGCTCTGCGGCAGTGAAATAAATAGCAAGACAACTTCTCAAGAACAATCTACATATATACACATGTTGTTACAGCAAACTGAATATACATTGACACTCACTAATGTTTTACTTCAATTGATTTTACTTTAAAAGCTTGTTTTTAGTGGAAATATCCAAGTATTTATGGGATGAGTAATCGGTCTCTTGTTAAGAGATTTCTATATATATTATTGGTTTGTTGAATTATTGGTTTATTTTGGTTTACATGACTTAAAATTCAGAATACTGTAATGTTTAGAGAAGTGTTACTAGAGTTATGTAGGATTTTGCCAGATGGGTTTTTATTAATTCATTTCTCTTATTGTTTTTTTTCTTCTGAAGGTGAGATTGTGAAAGTAAACATGAGTCGGATTCTTCTGTGTGAAGCCGCAGCATCCGTCATGGCAAAAGGATTTCACATCTTGGGACTTGAACCTGTTAACAGAATGTAATTCATCAGGTTCACGTCCAACCAGTGTTGAAAGTAAACCCTACCAACAGAAAGCAAAAAATGAAACAAATGGAAAGGGGTCGAATTTCACCATGATGTCAGCTGGCTGGAAGTATACTAAACTGGTGTACAGGGTTCGAATCTCACCATAGTATCAGCTTGTATAAAGTATGACCCATCAACAGAATGTTTCTCAATGTCCGGGTTTAAATCTCACCATAGCATCAGCTTGTATAAAGTGTAATCCATCAACAGAATGTTTCTGAAGGTCCGGGTTCGAATCTCACCATAGCGTCAGCTTGTATGAAGTGTATTCATCAACAGATTGTTTCTCATGGTCAAGTTTCGAATCCCACCATAGTATCAGTTCTTATGAAGTATGACCCATCAACAGAATGTATCACAAGGTCTGGGTTTGAATCTCACCATAGTATCAGCTAGTATGAAGTACATTCCATCAGCAGAATGGTTCTCATGGTGTGGGATCGAATCTCACCACAGTATGAGTTATTATGAAGTGTAACCCCATCAACCGAATGTGTATCTCATGTACCAATATAAGAATGAATTGTTAGACATCCGTCATGTCTGTTGATTTCTTATGCATAATCCCCGAGGAAGCCCAAAAAAAAAATATATAAAAAAATCTTTTTAATCAAGAGATGCCATATTTATAAAGGAACAAAGCTGGATGCTGAATTTGTATTTGAAGCACAGGATTGCTGTAATTGCTGTTTTTGTAATTTTCAAAAAAGAAAACCTTGAACAGCAGTGGCGTTGAGATGCCCCCCCCCCCCTCCTCCCAGTTCCCACCTCAGTTTATTTCCCCCAATGGCTGAAACTGAATTTAACCCCTAACCATGGCACCCACATCAATGCAATTAAGATTGCGTTACTCCAGTTCAACAATAACGCTGGTGTACGTTTAAGATTAATTAACGTTTGTCGACCTGGTAATTGAGGACTCTTTGTTCTCCCACTGTTTGGAATTTCAGCTAAGTTTTTTGTTTATAGGGATGTTCACATTTGTTGTATACAAAAAAGCGAAGCAAGGACGTCCTCGTGCTCTATCAAAACTCCCAGATCCCTTTTGTTAAAGTCCTCGGTTTTGACACTGGGTATCCACCCCCACCCACTTTGGACTTGGAGGAAAAGCTTCAGTGTAGTTCAAAGGTTACATCAAACTTCAATACATGAAATACATTGTAATACATACAATTCCGTGGTAAGATTAAAAAACACTATGAAATTGGTCCACACTTTTATTCTTATACTGTACTCCTCGGTGAAGAGAAGTAATTATGGGTAAGTGTCTCAATTTACAAACGGCCCTTCAGACCAGACTGGATTTTATCCTTTATTTTGCAATAAATAAAACTGAGAAGACGAGATGCAAAGTGAGGTTGTTTACTTGTTGCTTTATTCTCTGCTTGGCACGAAGGAAATACTGATTGTGGTTACAGGCTCTTTGTTTTCCAAAGGTATTTATGAAGTTCAGCTTACATCTAGGTGTCTCGCTAACAATGGTTGGGCTCACACTTTAACTCATATACTGTACTCCAGGGCGAAGAGAAATAATTATGGTCAAGTGTCCTAACTTACAAACAGAAATTTATGAAGTTCAGCCTACATGTATGTGTCTCGCTAACAATGTATGCGCTCACACTTTTACTCATGTCCGTACTCCTGGGCAAAGAGAAGTAATTATGGCCAAGTGTCACACTTAAAAGAAATTTATGACGTCCAGCTTTCATGTAGGTGTCTCGCTAACAATTGATGCAGCATGTGAATAACTTCACAATTTCTGCATACATTTCCATTGTTCTCACTGACTCACTAGACCCACTAGACCCACTTGTGTGGCATGGTTTGTTTCTTTGACAATCAAAGGTTCGGCCAGATTTTCAAAATTGGAATAGAGACAACTAAAGTGGTGACCCAATTCAAATTGAGGCCTTCAAGTTGTCTAAAGGATCGGGATTGGTGGACAGGAGGACATTTGCTTAAGGCAATGGTTAAGTCCAGCACTAGGGTAACTTTAACAAGCCCTTCAAATCATCACTTGGCAAGAACATTGCATTTTTGAAACACTTGGCAAATAAACTCCCTCAATTAGTAATATTAATAATACGCCTTTTGTTATATTGTGCTTTATCACAAAGGGTAAAGTGCTGCATCATTTGCACATAAAATTGTGTTAAGTTAAGATAGAATCGGCTAGTCAAGGTTATTTCTTGTCTGTTAACCCAGTGACTTATAGAAAACTCCATTACATGAGCAAGTGTATCGGAACACTTTTGACTAGCTAAGTTAAAACGAAATGATAGACGTTAAACCAATGTTTTTTGAGAGAGATTGGCTGTTGCCAGCTTAGTGTTTATATCCCCTTGTGGGAGTTTGCCAAGTTCCCTTAACGGGAAGATCATATAAACAAACAAACAACTATGATGGCATTATAGGGACTTGTGTCCAGATAGCTTTAGACATGAGATTGACTTTTGTGAACTTGTTGTTGATTCTTTGTGTGCGATAGGAAGCAAGTTTAATATTATTCGTTTTGGGGTAATGGAGTTGTACATATTAGAAATTTCTCTGGCAGCAGTTTGATGAACATTTTGGAGCATTTTCAAGTCTTTAAGAACTGGGCCCAATATGGAGCTGCTTAAGCACAAAAAGTAGCTAAGCTTAACTAAATTGTGCTTATCAGAAAAGGTTACCAGCCGAATTACCATACCACATGTACAATAATTGACTAGTATCATGCTTAATTTTGCTTAACAGAAAAACAATTAAGCAATAATTTCTATGAAATTGGCCCCTTGGGTGTTAAGATTTTGGCTTTTTGTGAGTGACAGGAACTGTGCAGCAGAGTTCTGTGTTCCTTAGTGGTTTGATTTTTTGTTTTGGGGTAGACCAAATAGTTATTACTGGTTTGACTTTATAACCAGTCAGCTTTAAGATTCACACTAACTTTTATATTTTATTTATTTATTAAATAAAATATAAAAGTTAATCTTTTTTAAATGAATGATTCGGTATTTTGTTTTTAAAGGGAGGGTAGTTATTCCAAAAACTATTAATCATAAAAACTTACTTGGTAAGAAGCTCTGCAGCTGTTGATAATGTATAACATTTTGAGAAACAATTCCCTTCAAAGGAATGTGGTTTTAGAGAGAGGGATTCAAAAAAATTCAATCTTAGAAACTTTTCTGCATGAATTGTTTCTCAGATTGTGTTTTCCAATTACAGATTGTTCTTCCTGTGTGGACATAACCGCTCCAAATTGATGACGATATCTCAAAAATGCAACCACCTTTTGAATTGAAATTTTCACAGTTTAGTTTTATTGTATATATCTACATTTATATAGGATTAAAACAATCGAACGGTTCCAAAAACCAAAGGTATACTTTGCCTTTAAAAAGGGCATGCATGGCATCTCAGAAGGAAACTGAACAATGAAAATTGCGCCAAGAACTAAATTGCGATGGCCCTTTTTTCTGGCTTGATGTATTTAGTGCCACAAGTGCCTGGACTAAAGACATTGTCCGAGTTTAAGACGCATACCATCACATTCCAAACCATTAGTACAAAGAGAAATGAAGACAACTTTTTTGCAACAGATACAGATTTCATTTTCAAAAACACATTTAATTTTTATTGAAATGACTACCGGTAACTTTGTTTTACAAGAAATGTGGTAAAGTTTGCTTATGCACCCTGAGGTTTTTCCTCCGAAACTCCTTTCTCAGTTTCTTTTCTCAGTTTCTTTTCAAGATTTGTATTTAGGTCACTACATATGGCGTTTCAAGGCCGAGTAGTCTAGTGCACTGAAATCATTAGTTCTGGTCTTTAAGTCAACAAGGTGTGGGTTCGAATCCCAGTCATGACCATTGTGTTCTTGAGTCAAAGATACTTAACTATAAAGCTTTTCTTTCATAAATGGGTACCTGTGAGAGCAGAGATGGTTCTTGTGATACTTGGCAGCACAGGCTGTATACTCTTCAGGGAGTTGAGATAGTTTAAGGAATGAAATAAATTGTAATAATGTTCATGTGCCATTAATGTCCAAATTTTAGATTCTGACCTTATATAAATGTCAATTACTTTCACTATTATTATTAAATAAATTATTACTGTATAACAGTCAATAGTAAGTCAAAACATTCACAACAACGCATTGCAAAATAATCATCACACAAGTTCAAAACGAGATAGTACAATTTCCATATCACTGCATTTGCCATGTACAAAATGTGTTTGAATGCCGACTTTTTTTCTCACATTTGGCTAGTTCAAACAGTGTTGTACCAATGCAGAGCTGCCAACATCTTTCAAACAGGAACATATTTGGAATTACAATTAACATAATGGGGGAAAGTTTCCATATTTCAGGGAGCTTATCAAATTTGTTCATCAGAACATGGAAAGGATGATGTATATTCAGGGATTTTTCTGCAGAATCGGGGAAAGTTGGCAGCTCTGCAAATGAGCAACCCATAGCCACCTTGTATTTGATGTCAACAACTCAAACAGTGCTCTCACTGAGGTCAGAAAAGAAGGCCGACCAATGCTTTGTGCCTCTTTAAAATACTTGACCTTTGGCAGCCCTTCAATGGGTTTACACAAACAGTACAATGTCTGTTTTGTATATTACTTGCTTTCACCTGTGAACAGTTTCTGGACCATATAACTTAATGTCTTAAGAATCAACTTAATGAAATCACTCAAACTAATTTGACTACTTATCCTTTTTTATTTTGTGATTAGTTGGTCACAAGTGTGAAGTTTTCCTCCCTGTAATTTTGTTGAAACTTAATCCAAAAGCTAGCCCCCCCCCCTTTGTTTTTTGAACTAGTGTTTTTTTTCCCTACCATTGGCAATGCCCAGCATGGTTCCCATCAAAGACCCATAAAAATGAAGTCAACACTGAAGTACTAGTGCCTCTGAAAACTGCTGTTTATCCTCATTGCTATGCATTTTTCATTGTCATGTTTGGATTGAGTCCATAGTATGATGTAACAGTGCTGTTTGGAGTGTTTTTGCTAAGTGTGACACTGATCAAAATGTGGTTTTAAGTTTTACCCAATTATAATATGTACCGGTAATCACTACGCATTCATTTACCTTTCTATAACAAAAGAACAGTAATGTAAATTTTTTTCAAGTTAATCTTTAAGGAAAACAAAAACCAGATCTAAGGCATTCAGAAGAACGATTTCAAACAAAACATTTCCATAAATATGCAGCATTTACAGTCATTCCAGAGTTAATATAGATGGACGGTTAATATCCATGTCAAAAGTCATCTTCAACTTGAAGTCACACATTATGAACAGGATAGGCATCAGAGTTCAATTAAATCCTGTGGCCGTTATTGAACGGGTTGAACTATTACGCCCGCCCCCCCCCCCCCCCCCCCAATCTCAAAGAAAAAACTGCACTGTTGTTGGAATCATTCAAACTTCACACGCATCATCACGATTCTTCCGGGTAGACGCCATTGTACTTCTGCTCCATCTTTTTAAAGGCATCATTAATAGCTCTCCTGTAAATAAAAAAAAAAAATATAAGTGCATAGCCTTTTTCAGAAAAAGATAACCACACGATAATTCTTGTTTGGGGGTCAGATTCCCTGCGTGTTTCTGTGCAGTGTGCATTTTAAGGCGTCCTGGGTGCTGTTTGAGGAGCACCATGTGTTTTGATTCCCAAAATGTGATACCATGGGTAGACAGTAGCTGTAAGGGATCAATACTGCTTTCCTAAGTCCTGCAGAAAAAAGGAACCCATTGCTATTTGCAGGATTCGAACTGGCCACGTGTCACCGGGGCATGATTTATGGTATAGTGGAAAGACATCTGCTCTAGAATGGCAGGGGTTTTGGGTTTGCCCGCACGATTCCCCAAGGCATCAAGTATACAGTACTTAGCACACACTGGTGTAGGGTAACAAACAGAACAATGCTCTTTGTCCGCAATGCAATTAGTGACTAATTTGAAGCTGATCTATCAATGGTTTACCTGAAGTGGTGCTGCTTGAACAGAATGGCTGCCACATGACCAGAGTTGA
Organism: Leptasterias polaris; assembly: GCA_037783415.1. Classification (NCBI taxonomy): domain Eukaryota; kingdom Metazoa; phylum Echinodermata; class Asteroidea; order Forcipulatida; family Asteriidae; genus Leptasterias; species Leptasterias polaris. The sequence goes on from JAZGTN010000192.1 coordinate 1,865,629, forward strand.
TGTAACGCACCTTTTAGTAAAACAAAGAGTCAAAATATTTAAGTTTAAAATGTTGACAATCTATACCTGTTTCATACACTCACAAGATTTATATTTCCATATTTCCAATTTCTTTTACCAAAAGATATTGCCTTTTGACTTTTCGGCGTACCCACTTAATTCTTTAACCCTTTCAAGATGTTACATAATTGGTTCTCATAATTCAAAAACTTCAAAAACCTGTCTGGAAATAAATAATGATAAGCGCTTTGAGACGCCCGTAGATAAAGCGCTACATAAAAGCTATTTATTTATTTATTACTACTAGTCTTACCTGAATGCCTGGCCACATCTCGGCCAAGTTCTGCATCTGATGCCAGGGGATGTACGCATCCTGTTTAGCCAGGATTGAAAAAACAAGCTCAGTGTCAACGGGCTTGGAGAAGTTGCCAACAAATGTGGCTGTATCCATCACTCCTTCCATGAAGTGTAGAGCCTCCTCTCTCAGCTTGGCGTACTCCTCCTTCGTCGGCTTCCACTTCTGACGCTTCTCACTATTCTTGGAAGATGCGCCGCTGTCTTTGGTCCCACTGAAGGTTGTTTTTGATGAACTTTCACCTCTTATACCAGGTGATGACCTCTTCTGACTAGACCCAGTGTCCTGACTCGCTCTCATTTCGTGAGTAGCTCTACTCTGGTCTGGATCTGCATGAGTCAGGTTGGGTCTCGCTAAAGTCTCGTTCGACGGATCTAGGTGCATCTCTTGCGCTGTCCTCGCATTGCTTGTGCTCTGTGTGTGTATCCCCTTCACAGTGTGACTGTTTAGAGTTTGTGCCAGCTGGCTTTCAGGCATGTGAGCACTAGTGTTTACCTCCGTTGTAGATTCATCTGTCTTAATGCTGTGGTGTGTTCGGTCTGATGATAAATAGCTTGCAGACTCATTTGTCGCTTCGCTTTGAAACGGGTCTGGCTTTGTATACATTGCATTGCTCTCGTTAGCTTGAATATCGGACTTACTTATAATGTTTGCTGAGTTAGTTTTCAGAGATTCTTGGTTTATTCCTGAAGTACTGGTAGCCATCTCGGAAGGCATTTTACTTTTTGGTGCAGAGGTACTTTGTTGACGCTTTGCAGACCCGAACCCTGATTTTAACTTGACATTTCCAAGATCTTCTATGCTGTCTGGGAAGTTAACAGCAAATTCCTGACCAAGTCGGAAGGCATCATACTAAGAAAAATTAAATAACAATTCAAGCTGTAACTGTTGATGCTATAAGGACGAGTTTAATAGATGTTAATTTTGCATCGGGGCTAAAGATTATAATTTGTTTTGAAAATGAAGCTTGAGCTTAAAAGAATGAGCTTGAAATGCAACCTTGCAGCTACAACCTCAAGCCTAAGGCAGCTTCTGACCACAACTGGGGTTTCTTGTGGATGCTAATGTCTGCAGTTAGAACAAAAGCAACACATGAAAGCCAATAACCCTACACTTTACCAATTGAAAATCCTTCACAGCCGTCTACTATACAATATATATAATCTACAACCCAGGCATGATATTTGGTCCTTGGGGAAAAAAGTAGGAATACTTTATCAAGTACAAGGGCTGACCTAAATGTACACATAGTAAAGGCTTTAAAAGACATTTCAGGCTATTTAACCAATAATTTTCAGATTTCTCCAACGGCAAAAAAATCGGAAATCAGATGTTCAGGCTACTGTTCTATTTGGAAATGACCTCTCAAGTGGGTTTGCTCTTAACTTTTTCAGTGACAGCCAGTGGGACCTGATAGCTTGCCACCTTATTTCTCAAGTAAATATTTCATGTTAAATAGAGATGCTTTTCAACACTGGACTAGCCAGCCAGACCACTCGAAGAGAATTTTAACTGGTCCTCGGGTGTTATAACTGGTAATCAGCTAGCGGACCACTGTTAAGGGAGCACGCTGCCTTGTACTTTCCATACCTGTGGGCACTTCATAAGTTTCCTGAGGATCTCTGCTTCGTACTCGGAGTGGAAGACGTACTCGGAGCCGAGGGTCTTCCATGGAATGGCTCCACTCATTACCCCTTGAGTGAAAATAGGCGTGGCATTACTCCATGATAGGCACGGAATAAGGGCGAGGGGTTTATGCCAATTTGTCGCGGCAAGAGTTGCCATCTGTTAATGAGAAAATGCACAGAAATTGCTGATAATTACAAAAGTCTAGAATAGTTTTGTGAACATTCCTTATTTATTTAAGCACGTAGTCATTTGGGAATATGATGTTGGTAAGTTTTGAATTTAGACCGATTTGGAGACTTTTATCTGGCATAAATGCATGTATGACTTTATGTAACATTATTTTTAAATGAGAAATTTGTACACCTGTCATTCAATTTACAGCAAGATTGGACACCATTTTTCACAATCATGCTTAACCCATGTTTGGATGGTATTGGTTATTTCCCCCCCCCCCCTCCTCAAAAAAAGTAGCCTTTCGTAGATTATTGGAGATTCAAAATTGTTGACATAAATTCATAATTAATGAGGGCACTTCAAACCAAACAATTTCTCAGGATGCTTACTACTATTACCTTTATGACAATTTGGCTTTCAGAAAAATATTACACCATTTTAAAAGTTTTTATTATTTTATTTATTTATTTTGTTTGGGGGGGTCATTACCAAATTATGACGCCACAGTTAAAAAGCGCTTATATTTGAGTCAGTCAATATTTCCCCCTTCACATAAAACCCACCTATGTGTAAAATTAAGTATAGTTTATGTAAAGTGCTATGATACCATTGAGGAAGAACTCTATACAAAAGTCTAGATTATTATTGTTCAAGAACCAGCTGCATGAGTGGACCAATAGGCCATCACTACTTACATGGCCACCCATAGATACACCAGACACACCCAGAGGGCCGTACCCTTCTTTCTCACACCAATGTAGGAGTGCCAGGGTCTCTAGAATCAAAGCTCCTCCCATCACAAACAGGTCACTCACATTGTGTAGGCTGGAACGCCTAAAATCATAAATGAAAACAAAATTGTAGGAAATAAATGAAGCGCAAATTCCAAGCCTCAAATGAAGAAATTACCTGTGGTTAGGTTTATTAGCAAATGCCTTTTTTTAATGACGGTAAGTTTAGCCTTGTCCCCTGAGCTTGAAACCTTTTCACACTAGACCGCTTAAACGAGGGACCTTGACTAAAATCACACTGATGTTAACAAAATTTCACACCAGTGGTGTGTAAGTTATTCTTGTTAAATAATAACCAAGGACCCTTGTTAATTTTAACAGAGTTCCAGACCTCCTCCGAAAAATAGCAACCTTGTTAATAAAATCACCAAGACAAGTGGTGTGATTTGATTACTGTGCCATAACCAAGGACCCTTGTAATATCATTTCTCATGCACAGAACATGTCATTAGATCAGCTTGTATGTAATTGACCAAGTTACTTTTTTTGGTCTGGACACATCATTTAGCACTGCTTGAATGGCTTTGCAAATCTTTAGGAATTGTTGAGAGTACACTTGATACGAGATCCATAGTTTAAACAATATTTAAGAAAATTGACAGGAGAATGTAAAAAAAAATTGTCGATACTATGCAATAGCAAATTACTTTGCATTATGTTCATAACATTCTTTGTTGGAAAACCATTGCAACATAGAATAAAGGGCTCAGCGAATGAGCAATCAAAAAGGGGCATTGGTAAATTTATGTGTTTATAAAAGTCATGTGAAAGCTTGTCCTGTATACTGGTGCTTGTGTGAAAGGGCCTTTTTGAATATAGGAGTTGGACAAATATTCTAGAAAGCTTGAGCTTGCAGTGACACCATCTAATAAACTCACAATGGTCATGAATAGAACTGGTGTTACTTGAAGTTTCGATTAGAATGCTAATTGTCTTCTAGAAAAAATTGTTAAATATTTGCTTCACTGGTGATCCATTCAACAAGGTCTAAAATTGTAGCAAAAGAACTGCAACCAGTTGGACTAACCACAGAGTCATGGCTTGTTTTAGAATGGTTTGGATGTATTTATTTGAGTTGAAAACCTATAAACAACTGCCAATTAGGCTTATTAGTAACTGCTTCCATATATCAAAGTATATGCCTTGAGCCTAATTAGTGATAACACATTGTAATTGCATGTGTTTTGAGATAAACCTTGTCACTGCACATTCTTCCCATTTCATGCTTATCAGTGCATGTTTATGCCAAGGGCTTCATGATCATAATAAGCTTATCACCTTCTTAATGCCTCAGTGTACAGCATCACCATAACATATTGGTTTCCTCCATGGTACTGTCAGTGAAGATGTGCACAAAGATTTTGTTCAACTACAGCCTTCCCTAGAAACTGCAGTCGATAAACTTGTCACTCTTTCTGCAAATACGTTACTTTCTAATGGCCAGAAAACTTTCCAAACTGAGCGAGGCCTTGCGCTTAAGCTTTTTGTAAAGTAGCCCACCGGGCTAGTAAAATGTGCATTTTGTTTACTTGCCCTTGGGAAGTTATAGAAGCCAGGATTTTACACATGTATCTTTCTGATGTATTTAATGGGAGCGGTCACAACCAGTTTAATGGTCAAATGAAGTTACATTCACACACTCAAAAATAAATTTACTTGGTAAGAAGCACTTCAGCTGTTGATAACGTATAACACTTTGAGCAATGATTCCCTTCTAAGGAATGTGGTTTTGAAAAAATTTCAATCTGAGAAAAATTTCATGCATGAAAGGTTTCTCAGATTTTGTATTCCGGTCATGGATTATTCTTCCTGCGTGGACACAACCGCTCCAGTTTTTTGGCGATATCTCAAAAACGCGACCATTTTTTGAAATAAAATTTTCACAGGTTTATATATATCTACATTTATCTAGCATTAAAACAATGGAACGTTTCCAAACACCAAAGGTATACTTTGCTTTTAAGATGCCATGATAAACAATATTTTCCCCTCATATATTTAACAAAGCCGAAACTTACAGTTGCTGTTTGGGTTTACGAAGTCCATAAAACGGATTCTCCAAGATGATTGAAGCTATTCCATATTCCTTTAGGAGAGGCCTGGCCATAACAGTCCTCCGCCTCCAAAAACCCTTTTTGTAAAAAAGGCATCCATGAAAATTAACTGAATGATTAATGCAGTGCTGTCTTATCAGGTAAAGTGTTTTTCAAGTTAAGTCAAGTCACAAGTAATTTCTGTCAAAGTTGAGGTCCAAGTCACAACTGTAGGTGACTTGTGTCTGACTCAACTTTGACCCGTGACCGAATGTAGTCAACACCACTGTTGTTATGTAAAGTCTTAAAACATCCTCACAGGTGTAAGACAACCCTTCTACTGTTTGACCACTCAGTATCACTACAGCTTACAATGTTATCATACAAGTGTATCTGCACAATACACTGTCGACCCTCCTACTGTCCGACCATTCAACATCGTCCATTGATTTTGAATGATGGATGCTCTGTGTCAGCCTGCAGCATATTATTATGTTGTGAATGCATCTGCACAGTAGTCAACCCTCCTACTGTTTGACCATTCTATATTTTCAACTGTGGTTTTGAAAGACAGATGCACTGTGCTAGCCTGCAGTATATTATAGTGTGGTGAATGCATTTAAACAGTAGACAGTCAACCCTCCTACTGTCTGACCATTCAACAGCATCCACTGTAGTTTTGAATGTGAGATGCACTATGCCAGCCAGCAATAAATAGAATGTGGTGAATGCATCTGCACAGTACACAGTCAACCCTCTTACTGTCCGACCATTTAATATCATCCAATGTGGTTTTGAATGATAGATGCACTTCACCGGCCTACAGTATGTATTCATCTGAGTGCACAATACACAGATACTTCTGTGCACAGTTGCTCCACCACACAAAATCTGTGCAGTTAAATGGGTTCAAATGGTCGGTTAACTCACTGGAAATGTTATGAAAAAAAGAGGATCAAAGCAAAATAAATCTACACTGCTGGAAGTCAGAAGAAGAAAAAACTTGGCTGCAAACTTGGTCTTTGTGTGCATACATTTTGCACACATTTCTCAATATTTTACGAATCCACGACCACTCAAATTTTAGAAGCACAACAGTCTTCGACGAAGACAAAAACCACAACATGTCAAGACTGAGACAACAAAAATCAGGTCTTGCAATCTGCAACACTATCATACAGTAATATTTAGGTACATGTACTTACATGGTCCCCTGTGCCAGCTAGGTGGATGCATACCGGTCTTTTTTCTGTACTCCACTTCATTGGTAAAAGAAACTGAAATCTGAGATAGTAGTGACAGATTGAATATTTGAAGTAAACAAACATAGACAATTAGTTTGGCTTGAAATATCCACTGGACTACTGGCAAGTCTAGTTATTTAAGCGTGGGCCAGTAACCCCACAACCAAACAAGTCCTGCAGTAGTGTTTTTCCATGGGCCAGTAACCCCACAACCAAACAAGTCCTGCAGTCTATAATACAAGGATGGCTAAGTCTTGGATTAATGAAAAAAGGGTTAATTTCAGGCATACAATATATTGGACTGGTAGGTACCTTGCTGTTTCTACTTCCTTGGGCATGATTCCCTTCATGTATTTGGCAAACGGTGACAAGAAGTGTCCCTCGATAAGTCGACACTCCCCCCATTTCTCATTCTGAAAAAGAAAAGGATTAAAAGCAAAGGAAGGTAACACATTTACCCTTCAACAAAGAATCTTGTTGTTTTGGTTAGTATTGAATTCTCTTCAACTAAAGTGTTTTTGCATCCCATATGCAAAAAAGCCATGGGCCGAGTTGAATGACTAAAAATAATGACTTCTCTGAACGCTCTGGTTTAAAAAACGTAACTTGTGCTGACGAGTAAAGGCAATCAGTTGTTTTATAACACCCCCATACGATACAAACATCTAGGTACCAAGAAGTTGCTCTTGCTTCTGGCGTGTCGTGGCCGAGCGGTTAAGAGCACCGGATTCAAGCTCTGGTGTTTCTGATCAGCAGAGTGTGGGTTCGAATCCCTGTCGTGGTATTTGTTTCCTTGAAAAGATACCTTACCATAATTACTTTGTCCTTCAGATGGGACGTTAAGCCTTAGGTCCTGTTTACTAGGATTTGTAGTGCATGTAAAGGAAACAAGGACACTTATCGTGGAAGAGTAGGGGTTAACCCCAGTGTTTCTGTTTCACAGAGCAAGCACCCTTGTTTACAGGTTTCCTCAGGCTTGCAAGCTACAGGGATCAAGTTCACTTAAAATATCTAAAAATATATATAATAATATGCTGGTTGCTTTGGGTACATAGTTTATGACGTTAGTCAGTTTTTCTAATAAAAATAGATGAATCATGTGACGTACTCTAAACCAATCACAAGGCAGAATCTAAGAAACTAGTTTAACTGTAACCAGGAGGACAAAATGAACATAGTTCTTACCTTGTCAATAAAGATGGGGTAGTTTCTATCCACCAGATGTTTACACATTGAGCGATTAGAAATTACTTTGCTGAACTCACAGATCCTGAAGTAAGAGAGACAATAGAATACAACGCAAGAAGGAAAAATATGTGTCCCGAGTGCTAAGTGGAATCATAACAGGGTCAACTTTTGGGCTCCTTTTAAGTATGGCAGTGGAAGCCTTGTTCTAAGAAATGCCATCTATAGGAGGAGGAGTTATTAACTTTTCATGTCGAGTGGTGTTCTCGGCCAATGATCTCATGAGACAAGTGTCCCCAGGGCCCAATTTCATAAATTCGCTTAAGCGGAAAATACTGCTTAACAATTGTCGGCTAACCAGAAATGAGCAGAGTACCAGTCACAAATTGTACATGTGACACGATAGTTTGGCTTGTAACGTCATTCTGGTAAGCTAATTTTTGTGCTTAAGCAGCTCTATGATACTGGGCCCAGATCTCCTATGCATATTTCATCTGTTGTCATAAAGCCAGTGTTCCTGCATAGTACATCAACATAGGTCAGTTGACCTTGCTTGGGCTCCCAAAGCACAAGTTTGCTGACTGGAGGTTCAGGGTGACATTAGATTTTAACTGACCAACAGCAACCAAGCCAGTGTATGGCGACTTGGCCTTATAACCAAGTCCCTGACATCGGAGTATGGGACTAAGGTGACATCAGACACCAATATATAACATCAATTTTATCAGTGCATTACCCCAGCACAGAAAGCATGTAACAGGTTGAGATTAGTGTGGAAATCCCCAAGACCCCCAAACTGGCATTCTTGATGGAACGGACACATGGTCCCTTACCAAAGAACTGGAGACCTTTTTTTGACACATGGAAGATGTATGAATTTGTGAATTTAGCTTTTGAACAGCGCAAAAAACCCGCAAACCCTGTTCTTTTCCAGGATTTGATTTGATTTGTTAATTCTACCAAGCGTCACTTCAAAAAATATTCCATTGCCTAGAGCCTGCTCTATGATAATCGTAGCTGTTGGTCTCATCTGTATTTTCGGGAGGATCCAGGGTTACGACCATCGCAACTATCCATTGCCTTACTCACCTTTTAAGTATTTCCACTGACCCCCATCCTTTGGTAAAGAATTTGGTGAGAAGAATTTTTCGATACACAACGTCCACTTTGCTGGCTTTGGCCCACATCTTGAATGAATGTTGCTCCACGCCTAACAAATCTTCAAATTACCACAAAAGCTCTCTCAGTCTCGCTCTCATAATACCGAGGAATCTTCAAGGAAAATAAACGATGAATGAATATTATCACAGTCCAAACAAATAATAAATGTAAGGGAACCCTCTGCTTCTTCTGACAGAGACTAGTACATCCAGAGTTAGTAACACTGTCTCAGATTGACTAAGACAAGATTCTAAGAGAGTAACACTAAGAGTAAGACTAAAAAGTGGCCGAGCGGTTAAGAGCACCAAACTCAAACTTTGGTGCTTCTGATCAGCAGAGTGTGGGTTCCAGTCCCGGTCTTGACACTGGTGTCCTTCAGTCAGGCCCTATTGCTTCATCCTTCGAATGGGACGTAAAGCCGTAGGTACCGTGTGTTATATATTTTTTTAAAACTATCAATGCACGTAAAAGACCCCAGTACATTTATTGCCAAGAGAAGGGGTTTGCCCCGGTGTTTCTGGCATCTAGTGCTGTAATAATAGCCTTGGAAATATTCATCTTTGCATTGTTAAATGATATCTATTGCCCGCTATAGTGAAGTCGAGACGTTCCCAACGGAATTGTTTTAAACAGAAGACAACACATGGTGTAATATGAACTAGAATACTTATTTATTCTGCATTATGACAATAAATTTCTCACTGGTTTCCGTTACATCAGCGCTATGTTGGGAACCAGTGAGAGTTGACGCTGTCTCCAATTGCTATGCTATTTCAAGGGCTCTTGTGAATGGCAACGTCTTTTCTGACAGCAATCGACATTGCCTCATCAAGATCATGGACAGGCTTTGATGAGAATCATTCATAGAAATAGAAATAAAGAGTAAGATAAGGGTCCAAGAGGACTAATACTAGTAAGACTAAGTAAAAGAGTAAGACTAGAAAGTAAGACACTACTTTATACTTACTTCACTTGTCTCTACGAAACGAAGGAACAATTAATGAATCATGAATGGGGCTTACAAGTTACATTGGACTTGGTTGCGGGCTTGTCTGTGTCTCACTCTCAGAGACCAGTGCCAAGGGTTAAAATCATAACAACTTAAATATGATAAATCGGTTATCTTTTCCTAATCATCATTCACAGTGACAATGACACTGTGACAGCGAGCTAGTGTAGTTCTTATTGGAAAAAAATACCAGATCCAAACCCCCAATTAATTGCCATTGGCAAGCCCAATTCTTAGATAAATTAAATTAACGTTAAGTTAACGGTTAAAATCGCAAATTTGTCTGGTTGTATTCGTGCTTAAGCTTACCTGTCATAAAATTACCAGTGACTACGTTGGCTTTGCTTTGGCATCTATGAATGATAAATGAATGATAATTGACTCGACGACGAACGATCGGTCGGGAAAACGTGAATTTTGTAATGATGATATAGATCTTGTTGTCACACGACGACTATTGCATGCGCGTCTCAAAATAAACATGTAACGGTTAGTGATTAGGACGTCAAAGGTCATCTTGGTTTTTTTAAATATAGGCTAAAGGTCACAACATAAGCGCGTGTTCTCAAAGTTCACAGATAGTTTACGTCCCGTGCATGACGAGTTGGACGAGGGCCGGCTACGACCACTAGCACTCTGCACATTGACTTACAAAGCAATACTTACTTGATATTCATCGAACTTCTTCAATACATTTTTAAGCAGCAGCCGCTACTAAGACTAGACTGTAAGAGAAGAAATGGCGGACGAAAAAGGGGGCTCGAATCGACTGAGTGTGGTAAGCAAGTTAGGAACTTACTTTAGAACGTCGTCAGTCGTCACTTCTTCTTCTCTTGTTATTGTTAATAATTAATGTACTCAATAATATTATATTATTAATAAAATAATATTATTTAAGTAAGTTACTTACTAGTAGTAGTAGTACGTTTGGTAAACTATAGTATTATTTTATTAAAGGTCCTTGATCTATGCTTAGCTTGGGTATTCGTCGTTGAAATTACTTTAAAATGTACAAACTACAATGTACATATTATTATATATGTACATACTTTACAAACGAGATACTACTCCATGACCAAACTGATATTGAAAGTCACATGACGCTAAATCATAGACTAGAGATCCTTTCTCTCTATGCTTAACAGTACTGATGCTTAAACACGGGCGACTGTAAATAACTGTTTTGGTTGAAACAAATCAACTTCTTTTTCGACAATTACCAACCAAGAGTATTCTGATATAGTGATACTGTACGTATTATTTAACCCTTTGTTTGGTGCATAGATTAATTTTATTGTTTTGAGTGTAAAGAAAAAAAACCGAAACGTTCGGCCATGTTTTTCTTAATTTTTTCAATAGCGCCCCCTATTGAATGACATATCAAATGAAAGCCCAACCATTTCTCTAAACAACCGAATGGGGGCGGTATGTATGGGGACCATAGTTTTTGAGTTATGACAATTTTTCAAAGTCCAAGTTGAACGTGTTTTTGGTGGTCGCTAGCGACCGCCATGTGCACCAAAGGGTTTAAGGGCGCTATACTTTTTTACCTGGCACTTGATAAGGTCATCAATTTACACTTTGTCTTTCTATTCGGGTCTGGCTATTTATGATGATTTTAACTCTGTTTATTTTATTGATTACAGGTTCAAATTGCAGGGGCAGAGCACACAGGAGACACGCCCTGTCTAACGTTTGTACTACACAACGAGGATCACACGCTGGGTAACGCTCTTCGCTACATGATCATGAAGAAGTAAGTTTCTTTGTTCACTGCCTTTCCTTCTGCATCCATACACACTGATTTAAAATTAAAATTTCACCTATGACCAAGCATTTTTCATCTGGAAGGAGTGGTTATTAAAATATTAAATTGTTTGCAGAATTCAATGATTCATTCGCTCATCGGTAATGGGAGACTTTAGAACGCTCTATAGTGGCAGCAGACTTATCAGGTAAATTTCCATTGTTTACATAGTTCCGGGCATGCGCACATTACCAAGAACAAAGGATTTACCTGGTAAGCCTGCTATTGTCTCGACTTTGACAGTCAGAGGGAAATATTTCTGCGGCAGACTGGTTGCATAAACTATATAAATTAGTGAGCTCTTAGGTTGAAATTTAAGTAATATTTTTCTCCAGTAAATACCAGTCATGTATTTTGACTTGATCATGAATGTTTTGTCTTTTGCTTTCTTTCCAGCCCAGATGTTGAGTTCTGTGGATACAGTATACCTCACCCCTCAGAGAATAAAGTCAACCTCAGAATACAAACAAAAGGTAAATATGGGTAGATTGGAAATCAGGTATTCCACTAATCAGCATGTTGCTTTTCTGTCTTAGGCATGTCTGAATTGGTGGCTATGGCTACAGCTATGACTGTTGCCAAGGGTATTGCTAAGGACCCTCTATATGTTTGATCATGCGGCGATCTAGCTGTAGCCATAGCTTTAGCCGCCAATTCGGACACGGCATTAGTAAGCTGAAAATACTGTCCATAGTGTTGTATGCGGGCAGTATGTATCACAATTTGGATGAGATGGATTCATTGCACTTTGTGCAACCGCTGCATTCCTGTTAGTTAGCAGGCCGAGTAAATTTTGCTTTAATCATTCCAATTTGAATTTTACCTCCACAACTGAGGCTTGAGGTACCAAATAGATTTAAGTGAGGCTTTGGGTACCAAATAGATTGAAGTGAGGTCTGAGGTACCATTTATATTGAAGTGAGGCTTGAGGTACCAAACAGATTGATGTGAGGCTTGAGGTACCAAATAGATTGAAGTGAGGCTTGAGGTACCATTTATATTGAAGTGAGGCTTGAGGTACCAAATCGATTGATGTGAGACTTCAAGTACGAAATAGATTGAAGTGAGGCTTGAGGCACGAAATAGATTGACGTGAGGCTTGAGGTACCAAATAGATGGAAGTGACTGACACAGGACAGAAAAAGATGGCAGAACATCAGCTGAGTTGGAAGTGAATGACACAAATAGAAAGAAGTGTGTTTGATTATTACAAAAGATGTCTGAGCTTTTACCACAACTTTTCTTCTTTTATACAGGTCCACCAGCAGTTGATGTTTTTAAGAAAGGTCTTGCTGATCTATCAGCACTGTCCGAGCATGTTCTGGAAACATTTGAGGTACATCTGTCTGTAGATAAATTATCAAAAGGTTATTGACCCAGTTCACCTGGCGCCATTGCAATAATCTTGGTTGCAACATTTTGGGAGTCAAGGTGTCTGTTATACAATGTAGTGCGAATTTTAGGCAATGCAGCGTTTGCGCGCTTACCGGTTGACTCCCAAAATGGTGAGCGTTGGCAAGTCGCTGCGTGTGACGTTCGTGCAAGGGATCAATCAATAGCGACATTAATCTGCATTGTTTGATACAGCTGTAGTGGTTTTAAATGTAGGATTTATTTGAAAATTTGTAAAATCAATAAATACCTTGGTATGGGATTTTGGGGGTTGGTATTTTGTATAACCTTGAGGTTGGAGCTTAGGGACTGTCTCAAAAGTCGGGCATGTTCTAGGTAAAAAAAAGAATGTTCCCGTGGGCACCACCCGCAATCCATACGACCACCTGAACGTTTTTCTAGGCCACAACATTGTGCTGGAAGCAGCCCTACGTGAGTGAATAAGTGCACAAGTATTTTGAATGGAGCGTTCCAGGGTAACAATGGAACGGTCCATATGCAATCATCTGATAACACTTTCTTGTGACTCAATTTCCTCATGCCATGTTTAAACACTCACCATGTTTATATCACACTTTTAAACATGGCCAATTAGAATGGATATACTGTCCCAGGTGTTTATGAAGGATTTTTTAATCTGCCTCTTGACCCCTCTAGATCAGTGTGCAAAACTTCAAAGCTCAGAATCAACCTGAAGAAGAAATGGACGTACAATGAGGAGAAAAATGCTCACGATGGGGAATGTAAATATCTTGCAGCCAAGAAACATGGAAAATACACTCGTGTGAATACTGTGCCAGCCTGTAAAGCCTTGCTGAATGTCTTCTGGGCTTGTATTCCAAAGAGACCAGGCTATGCTGTTAAGGTTCCATGGGAACCAGTCAAAACAAGGCACCAAAACACCACACTGCAAACTGACTGGTAACCTGTCTTTGCTTAACAGATTTCTACTGTGGTCAGCTCATTGTGCTTTGAGTCAGAAATGCTCTGTGATTGGCACATGTGTGGCCACATATTGAGATGGTTTGTCATAATATGTACATAGAAATCATTCCTTTCTTACAAAAACATTCGTTAATAAGAGGGAAGGGAACGCTCAAGTTTCCATTGGTATTGAAAGGTTATGTAAAGTTCTCCTCATTCTTACATCAGTGTGACCAATTTGTCCCCCTCTTTTGAACACCACACAAAACTCAGAAGGTTTGGAAATATGAGGGCAGGAGGATGTTGAGTACGCCTAATGTTGAGCCTTCTCTGTTAACTGCTCAACTTCGGTGGGCAGGTTAAATAATAATAGGCATTTATAAAGTGTCAAATTAATCTAAAGAGATGTTCAAGAAGCAGAGACGATGTAAACAAAACAATAAAGTACATATTATCCAGTGAAAAAAAAGCATGATAACATTTTACTTTTTAACATATTCCTGGTAATGTTTGGTTCTTGGAAGGTGCTTCTCATAATTTAAGTTTCACATGTGTAGAATTTATTCCCCAGTTGCTTGCTCGACCGAACTTGTGCACTTGGTTTTTCTAGAGTTGTCTTTGTGGCAGCCTCTCAAGTAAAAGGACAAATTTGGACCTTATTTTTGGCTTTGTACAGTAAAATTTTCAACAAACTCTATTTCAAGATTTTGATGAGGCATCAGTAAATTATCACTGATGTTTATTTAAATTTTAACAAGATTGAACAATACTTGAAAGTACAATCTTTCTCCTGTTTATTAATCATGAAGTTGTGAGGCCCCCCCCCGATTTAATGTATGCTGCCCTCTGTTGGCAGAATATTGTCAACCTGACTTAAGGGAGGCTATGACCGTCGCCCTCTTTATGACTGGGTGTTGTAATGTTTAAAACGTGATGAATCTGCCAAACTAAAAACTGGGACACGCCAGACTTTAGTGCGTTCAAGAAGGGCCTGTCCCAAGTGTAGCTGGGGTTTTCAGATGTAAGTTGGTTTGTGCTTGCAGGCCCGGTCTTGAGTGGGCGCATTGTCTTCCTTTATTAATATATTTATATCCAGTAATGTTGTTAACTATTAGATATTAGAAGAATACAACAAATCTTATGTTTTATGGAGATTGCACTGTCTGATTTTATTCAACTTTTGATATGAAGAAAGGGGGGGGGGGGACATCTCAAAAGCTGTACAGCTGTTGCTTTTGTAAATTTTAAATTTATGTGAAAATTATGACACAAAATGTACATTTTCCCGTATAGCCTGTGTAGTATCATATCTTGCGTGTCAGGAAATGCATTATAATTTACAAGGTCACCTCTCTGTAAACAAAGGTAACATGGTCTATAGGATGGGACGTAAAGCCGTCCCGTGTGTTGTGTAATGCACGTAAATGAACCCAGTTACACCCATCGCTTAGAGAATGGGTTCGTCCCGGTGTTTCTGGCAGTGGTGTTTCTGAGTGCGCCTCAGCACCTTGTAAACCCTTATGAGGTGCTTTTCGTCATGTCTCATAATTCAAACATTGTTTCTCTTTGCTCAACGCCTTAAGTACCTTATTGGTAGATATACATGCGCAATAATTTTATAAGACTCCAGTTTGATTATATGTGTCTTGAAAAATGTGGAGATTGAACAAGACCCACAGATGATCATGCTGCTATGGTCTTCCGAAGACATCTACACTAATAATAATCGTTTATATATTGTCATAAATCGTTGATTCACAGAACTTGATCGATTTCGTCAGATTCCCAGTCCACGTTTGGCTTATTGTGCTGATAAAATGTAAGGGACCTTCCTGGACTTGGCGCCATGATTTGTATGGAAGACAGCTACAGAGTAGTGTGTGATAAATGGTGATTTGGACCAATGCCTCAATTGCCAATGTTGATTACATGATGTTTCCCCCCCCCCCTTTTTACACATAGTAAATCACAATGCACCAGCCTTTTTACTTCCAGCTTCGTCATGATTTCTTAAAACAAGATGGCTGTGCCATATTAATGAAATCCATAACTCAAAGCTTCTAGACAATAGAAGTACGAGGAAACCTAAACCGCATTAACCATCGCCCAGACTACAAAACCAGGAAGTCTTGAGGGGGGAAAAGTTCCAGCCACCCAGCCAAGATGCATGCTGAGGTCAGGCCACATGTTGCAAATAATTATAGCCCATAATGATTTCATACCTCAAATAAATTGCTCTCAAAATTCAAGTGGACAAAAGGAAAGTACATGTAGTGTTATGTTTAAACAGCAGCGTTCAAGAATATTCTGAAATTCCAGTCAGTCACTGGTAATTCGTTGCAGTCTGTGAGATATATGTTTTTTCCCCACTGGGAGGTACGTGGACTGCCACGGTGGGAGGGTTATGTACCGGGAGGCACCACGTCATAAATTAGCAGGTGTTGGAATTTGGAATTAATTTTGCCCCCACCCTTTTGTTTTCAATCCGCCGATACTTGAGGAGCCTGGTAATGAAACAAAGCAGCAGTTTCAATGGCCTTTTGATTGTAACTTAAATGTTTATAATGTAATTTAAAGTAAAAAGAACTGTTGGAATCCATTTGACCATTATAGCTTAAACATTTCTCCAGACAACCTTGCATGCCTAATAGCTTTAATGTGTGGGTCACTTTACTGGAGCATGAGGTAGGAATAGACCTCCATGACTGGAGTGACAAACAACACAACAATTGGTTGTTTATAAATTTTATTTGTACTTGTACAAAGGACATCTAAATCGAACAGAACTATTTTATAGAGTTTTTATTTTGTATAGAATGCAATATGGAGCTATGACTACAGCGCTATTTCCAAATTATATTCCACTACAATTAGAAATGCTATTGCTGTCGACTTAACTTAACTTTACATACAGAATATTTTGCTCCACGTTTGCGATTGTCTAAACTATTATGAGTGTTCGGCCTCCGGAAGGACCGAGTGCCTGCAATGTTGACGTTTGATCGTTTGTACATGTAATGCATTTCGACATTTGTGTTGCATAGTACCCGATGGAGAATGTAGAATTGCATCTGGTGAACATATGCGAATATGACTCAAGGAAAATGTGTAACATCGGGTCCACTCGCAATAGAAACTATTGTGGGTTGCAGTTGACTTCTGACTTTTAAAAGAGTAGGGCTATGAACTTTGTTGTCAAAACAACAAAGAGAATATAATAAAATAATGTGTTGTGTCCGCATAAACAATCAGATAATTGTGTTCCATTGGCTACGGGTAACATCAACAACTCACAACAAAAAATATTTTGTGATCAGAAAACCACGATAACACAAATTTAAAGTACGTATAGTAAAATTTTAAAAACCCATAAATTTAATGTACTTACATCTACTTACAATTTACTTACAATAATTTACAGTTTGCTCCTTGTTTACTTATTGTCTCCTCCAGGAGTTGTGGGAAATATGCTATACAATTACCTGCTTGATTGAATTTTAAAAAACCAGATGAATTTAATTGAGAATTAACAAAAGATTTATCAAAACGAAGTTAGATTGTTTGCGGTGGACGGAGGCTAACCAGAACAATTTAAACAAAGCAATTAAACAAAGTGAGTGAATCGGGTCCTTCATAATAGAAAATAATTTAGCAAGCATTTGTGCTCCATACTTTCCATTTCCTTGAACAATGCCAATGTCCAAAGATGCCAAGTTTAAACCTATGATGTGCTGTGAGCAGTTTGTTTTACCCGTTTAATTGTCTCCTTATTCTGCTGGTAAAATTGAGCCGAATGTACTCACATTTTAGAAAGAATATGTCCCTCTAAGTGAATCTGCAGCGTATGGTATGAACACTGTTTATAATGTCTTTGAATGTCTACTAAAAGCGTCCATTAGTCTGGATTTCCGATTTTCTTTTTCCCTTGAAAAACAAAATCAGACAAATTGTGATTAAATAGCTTGAAATTTACATTTAAAGCTTACACCATGCGTACATGTAGGTCAGTCCTTGTACTCGAAAACGTCATGATAAAATATTTCGATTTTTTTTCCAAGAACCAAGTATCTTGCCTGCTTTACGGACATTCCTAAAAACCTAGCAAAGACCTTGAAAATGAAACACATGTTTTCACTTAATAATAATGGTCGACCTTCGGCGGCGGTAAACCACTCATAAAACTGATCTTAAAAACCCCATGGGGTAAGGTAACGTGGCTGAATTTTAGATCAGCAGTGGCCCTTACACAAGTTGAGGGGGAGGGGAGTGGAAAGTCATATTACATCATTACCATGTGCCCCCCCCCCCCCCTCCAATGGCTTTTGGGAGAAAGTGTGGGGGTTCCGACGCCCATGTTATTACTAATATAAGCCTATATACAACCATAGAGCAAGGACAGATTGCTCTATGATACAACGTAGATGTTTCGTATGTGCATGTGCAAACATTCCTATGATAACTGCACGTGTGTTGCCAGGCGCGTAACATATTGAAACTATTGTAAATTGTTTGTCCAGCTTGCAACTTTAACCATCCGGTTTCGTAGTAGTATGATTTTTTTTCTTGGAAACTAGGGAATGGGTGTGAGTAACATGTAATGTCAACTCTTGAACATCTCCCTCATACGGGCGTAAATCCATTATGGGAATATATACCCCCCCCCCCCCTTGCGGACCGAGGGGATGGCGCGTAGGATCACCCCCACCACAACCTCGAAATTTCCATGCATTGGAAATAAATAAAAGAAAGTTCTCAGTGTTAACAAATTGACATGATGAATAGACTCATAGCCGTGTCTGAATTGTCGACTACAGTTACGGCCATGGGTCACTGTGTGACGTCCTTATTATAGCAACGCAAAAGTCGTGTAGACGTAGCTGTAACCTGTAACCTGTAACACTGTCTTCAAATAATAAAACGTCAGGCCACTAACTTATTTATTGCATTTATACCACAGGTCCTTTTGGTTGGTAAGCAGTTTGCAACAGCTAATTCCATTTTCTCAAATAATACTGTGTTAACAAACTTGAAAAACCCAATTGTCTTCCGGTTAATGCATTACATACACTTTAATTTGATGTCTTTCTTTTGTAAACAAAATACATTTATTGTGCTTTAATATGTCACATAATAGGCCTATACGCGTGACGATTGAGTTATCCTCCCATATCCCAAAGGGGTATTGTGCTTCGCTTTCTTTAGTGAGAATCTCAGGAATTTTTCAGAAGGATTTTATTTTATTTATTTATTTATTTTTTGTTTGGGGTGGGGGGGGGGGGGGGGGGGCGGGGGTGGTATGGGATTTATGTATTTATTTATTTATTTATTTATAATTGGGTTTGTTTTTGTTGTTTTGGGGTGGTTTTTTTGGGGGGGGGACACCTTGTGCCACATAGCTGGCACGGTGACGTCATTGACATATGAAATCACATGTAGACCCAAGGTGGACTAGATGGACGGTTCGGTTCATTGCGAGTTTGTTGTCCTTAGGGTCTGCGGTACTTAGGTCACTGTACTTTCTTATTCAGTTTGATCAAGTTTGATATTTAAAAAACCTATATATTTCGAGTTTAAAGGCACTAGACATCAACAATTGAGATTGTAATGAATAAATTAATTTCCATCCACCAGTTTCCATTATACGCCATTCAAACAGTTCGTGAACATCTAACCAAATTAGGTGATTTTCGTGGATAACCGGTTCGTTTTGTCAGGAATGTTGTTATAGCTGCTCACAATATTGTGGTCATCAAAATAAAGCAACGAGTTTTGGGGGGAGTTTTAAAGTTATTTTTTGACTTGGACAATATTTTAGTCGAAATATTTCTCTTGTGGATTGGTTATGGTGGCTTTATAATCAGTCTGATTTCAGAGAGAATTTCCCCCGACAATTACAAATCATGTATACTTTGTTTTTTTAAGGTAAGGCCATTTCTGGTAATGACCCAAAAGAAATTGTGAAATTTGTATCCGAAAGCCTAGCTTTATAAAGATAGTAATGGTGGTAAACATCCCACGAAATCATTTCGTCTGGAGTGCCTTTAGCAATCAATAAAAGTATGTCGAAGCATTTGCATCTTCAAAGATCGCCCATGGGCAACTTTTGGAAAATCATGTGGTGTCAGTCATTTGAATGCTGCCCTCATACGATTGGAACCCGCTAAATGTAGATGGATTCCGCTTTCTCAATAAAAAATACCGTGACCGTTTTTTTCTGTTTTCTCAATAAGTAGGCACTGTATTTAACTGAAACTTCCACGTGTGACTTGTATAGACCTTATGCATTGACGTCACCAAGCCGCCATCTTAGAGGTAAACTGATGATGAAACAATGGAAACGCGCTGATTTGTACGCGCGGCGCACAAGACTGGCCAATGAGCATCTTCCTTTTGACCTCTAGTGAGGGCGCCCTACTCAAATGACGTCATATGCATAAGGTCTATTGTATCGTTCTTGATAACTGTGTCTATAAATTGGCATTACGTTGACAGAAAACAAGGGATGACCCCACCTTTAACTTTTAATCAGTCGATCAGGAAATCAGAGTTCAACCTGGGTTCCACCAGTCGAACAATGATGGGCTGCAGAACAAGCAAGGACATTGAAATCAAACTGGAATTTCAAAGTGGGATATATAAACTTTAGGCCTAGAAAGAAAGCTTATTCAAACTTTCAACCTGGTTATGTAACGATACCCAATCAGGGAGAAAGGCCTATGAGTTCAGATAACTCCTCCATGGTTTCAGAAAGCCCTATACCTGGGCCCAATTTCATAGATTAGCTGCTTATAGGCACAAAAAGAAGTTCATCACAGCACCTCAAAATCATGCTTACCAGCCAAATTACCATGCCACCTGTACATTTTGTGACTGGTATCTTGCTCATTTCTGCTAAGCAGAAAAATGTTAGCAATATTTTCTGCTTTAAGCAGTTCTATGAAATTGAGCCCTGTACATTTGGTGCATGCCCCCCACCCCTCCTATTGTGTCTTCATTGTGTTCTGTGAATCTCAGGAAGAGTGTGTTAAATTGGAACAGAAAATTATTATTAGTTATTGAAAGAAAATTTGTTACACTGTGACCCTCTTTCCTAATCCAAGCTAATTGCAAATTTTTGAACATTTACATTTCACATTTTGCAAAAATCTGCACACTATAAATTAATAAACTAATATTTCACATAAAATCAAGAAAATGTAATAAATAAAATTAAAAAAAATAATAAATTGTTTATATAAATAAATATATGTAAAAAACAATATAATTAATAAACTAACAAACCCATAAATGAATGAATGAAAAAAGACTCAATAAATAAATAAATAGATAAGTCAACCAATAAAAAAATACATAACATGCACCCCCCTCCCAAAGGAAAAAATATCAAATCCCCCAAAATGTCGGCTAAAACACAGGATTGTATGCACAGATGTGCATGCCCCACGCTGTTTGTGTGGCTGTTTTGGGTGTTTCAAAATGGCGTCCACTGAGCTGCGGTGGCTTCAATGAACGCACTCAACCCGCTATCCAGTCAGTATAATAGAGATCAGTGAGTTAAACCCGTACGCCCACCTCAGTGAACCATACTATACCATCCATAGTCTGGCCCACCGGCGGCGGAACCGGGGGGGGGGGGGGGGCAAGGGGGGCAGTTGCCCCCCCCCCCCCCACTTTTGAAAAGGTAGTCATTTTGCCCCCCCCCCCCCACTTTATATCGAGCTATTGAAACCAAATTAGGGTTCACTGACAACTCCGTTTGTAATAATATACACACCTTTAAGTTTCTCAAAATAATCTGATTCATATAGGCCTAACAAAAAACAGCAATTAACGCCAAACGTAGGCGAGTTGCCATCCCCGGACAATAGATTAGTAATGGCCCACGATGCACATTTCACCAGTCCTGCAGTGCGAGTCACCGCTGGTCGAGTGTACTGCATGGCCGGGCCATAACCAGCAGCGATCGGGTGACTTTATAGCGGGCTGGGTCCGGAATCCCGGCTGCGCCACAACGTGTCTCCGTGCGTTATTCCCACTAGAAGCCGTCAGCCGCAATTACAGCCTTAGCCGCAATTTGATGCATAATCTCTGAGCCCGATCTCACACACGACTTCCTACCCCGGAATACAAATTTTACATTTAAATCAATTTTTGACCGTCAAGTTTTGTCCAAATTACGGGCAATGCATCTTTAACTTCTTCCTTTGCCATTCGTAATTTTTTTCCCCTGCCAAATTACTCTTTTATACGGGAGATTCGATAACGCGAGGTACGAGGTGCGAGGTGACAGATATTGAACACCATACTTTTATGATAACTCACTTGTAATTGTTTAAATTTGCAAGTCAATAACATATTAAGCATTTGAAACCAACGGGCTAATTTGTCCATGATAAAATATATCTCACGTCGTTCCGGCATTCAATGGTTTTTCCCCCTTATGGATTGCCTGTGTAGTACTACACTTGAATTTGAGAAACGCCGGATAGTAATGTTTTTTTACCCGCGATGTTTTTAATGAATATGCATGAAACCAGATACCGACGAGATCCAAAATGAATATCATCACGCGTTGCTTCCTTTCCACATTTTTCATATTAGTCGGCTATGATGTTCAGGGATTAAAAAGGTCTGCAGCCCTATACCTTTCCAAATTACACACTACATTTATGCCCTGGTTAAACTTATAATTTCATTTTTTAACAGTAATCTGGTATAAGTTATTATTATGTGACACCACTTTCGCAAAACAAAGGTTTGTCTGTAGGATATGGGTTTGCCGCCCACTTATTCATGGAATTTGCCGCCCAGTGATGAAAAGTAGGTAGCACCGCCCATAATGTTCTTATCAACAACGTCCGCAGTATTATTATTTAAAAGAAAAACATTTGCTGACAATGTACCCGTTTTGTACACAATATTCTGGGGACTTCATGCGGGCATTATCAGCCTAACCCAGATGAGTGGCAATAAGTTCTAACAAGAGGGAGCTCGGAGCATCATTGAAAAATATTAAATAAAATTAAAAGATTTATATGGATCAGAAGTGCTTAAAAAGTATGTCTTTTTTTCTAATGCATAAAGAGGCTTAATTTTTCACCCCCAAAACGCCAAAAGCTCAAACTCAAGGGGGCTTTTCCCCCAGGACCCCCACCGGGGCTTCGCCCCTGGACCCTACCAGGGGCCGTAAGGCCGGCCCCTGGACCCCACCCAACACATTGGTTTTAGCACCCCCCCCCCCCCCTCCCGGTTGAACACCGACCCAAGTATTTGCTTAAACTTGAACTTTTTAGTTAAAGCTTCTCAACTAAATCAATCTATTTCCGATAATTCAGCAAAGAAGATTTCTTGTGCGCCCGTTTTGAAAAATGCTTGTCACCTTTCTAGAAAGAGTCTTGAGGTACAGTCGGGATTAACTCCAAAGATCATATGATTTATCTGCGTAAAAAAAATTGGTTCAGATAAATCACGTGAACTTAGTTTTTTGAAAATGCTCGATAACGGCCAAATTTGACGGTTTCGTTTGCAAAATTTAGGGATTGGTCTAATCTACTCCTGGAAGACCTCCAGAGTCATGTGTGGGTCTGTTTGTACCCCCAAAATTGCCCAACATACCCGGTGTGTGCCTATATACCTATGTTGTGCAAATGGAAATAAAATACATGGGGACAAAATTTGCCCCCCCACTTTTAAAAGTGTTCCGCCGCCGCTGGTCTGGCCCGATCTAAAACATCAAGGATACGGGGATCAAGTGGACAGGAAGCCATACTATATCCCACAATTCCGTTTTCGCACATATATAAGAACGAACATCAAATGTACATTGGTGTAACATCGCACATGTATATTAAATTATCGCATATGTATATCACAAAACATCGCATACAAATGATCGCATATAATATATATTAAAAAATTATCAAATATATATAACAAATTTTCGCATATATTAAACAATTATCGCATGATCGCATTTAATATATATAAAAAAATTATCAAATATATATATAAAATTATCGCATATATCAACAAATTATCGCATATATATTACAAATTATCACATATATATTGCAAGTTATCGCACATATATTACAAATTATTGCATATATATTACATATATTGCATACATAAAACGAATATCGCACATGTGTGACAATCATTTTATGTTAAATAATTATTTCATTAAAACCGGATACAGCCTATAGGGACTCTACGTGACATGTAGACTTTGTGTATGTGATAGCGGCGAAACCGGGGTGGGAGGTTGAGCTGCCTGCCCCCCGTATTTTCCCCTCCCGCAAAATAATGGATATTTTGGTTTTCGCAATTACAACATCATTATTATGCATAATTTAGACTAAATAGGACTGTTTTGGAAATGCAACTTTCAGTACCTAATAATAAGAGTAGATAGGCCTCTTGCAAATGGTTTCTGACTTGGTCAAGTCTAACCATAATAATTCATTCTTTGCCACCCTCCCCCCCCCCCCCCATCTCTAGTATTCACTGTTCTGCGGTATAAAATACAAACAATTTTTACATTAATTTTCCAAGAGTCAGGTGCCCATGAGAAGGTACACGTACAGGCAATTAATACCGGGGAGAAAACAGAGCATGAACCGGGAAGAGAAGATGAATCATACGGGTAAGCTTTGGATCTAGACGTCCCGAGGGCGGGATCATCATGGCACTCTGTCTGGTCTTGTGGGAACCCCCCTGTGATGACATTGTGGGTCTTGAACCCAAGATCGAACCCAAGATCATGAGTGTTCTTCGTACGAGTCTGCAAATTAAATGTTTAGTTTTTTTCATTCATTCACGAATTGCTTGTTTCAGTATGAGTTTGTGTGTCAATACAAACAAACAGAATGTAAATTTCACGTGCAAAATTGGCAACATTATTACACCAGAGAGGCCGCTATCAATATCATCAGTTGTACCATGGAGGAAGTGAATGAGTTCAATCATGCCAAAGGTAATCCACTCGCATTATCAGACACAGATGCACCAATTGCACACACCATTCCTATTGTGCATTTAGATAAGTCCTTGACAATAATGACAGAGTAACATTTTCATCCTTATTGTAAAACTGTTACGAGCCCGTGATTTTGAACCACGGACCCCATTGTGTATGGTTCACGTCGGCCGACCTGGCCACCCTACCCCGGTTCAGAGTGCAAGCTATAGCAACAAGTGCGTACCAGCTGCTTGCGTCATTGTGGCATGTGTCGTGCAGTAGCGAAGTTGCAGACGACCATGGACGACCCTACCACTGTGTAGAAGCGTTTCCAAGGCCGACCAAAAGGTCAAGATTCTTTTCCCTTTGCACACCAGCGACCCCCGTGCGCTTCAAAACGTCTTAACACGCGGTATGGTTTCTCCAATTTCTTTCAATGAACGAAACCAGTTGGCAGGAGGAGGAGTTGCGTAGAACAAAAACGACTGGATTGTGACAATGGGCTACTGAATGCATGGGCTAAGTTTACGTTTTCAGTTTGTGTGGAATTACTTCAGTTTGGACTTCTTGCATGCCGTATGGAACAATACCTGCTATGCTCCAATTCAACACACAGAGTCAAGACTGGGTATCATGTTATTTTGCTGACGTCAGTACAAATTGGTTTTGAAGGGTCCCCGTGCATGTTATTGAGCTTGGGGTCATCCCACATCGCAGCAAACGCCAATTGTCTACAAATGTTCCCTATTATCGACACTTCATTACCCAGATATAAACCACCACCAAAGTTCCGGGTTGGATTTCCTCTCTGGTCAAAGTCAGTACGAAGACAAATCGGGGTGTCAGTTTGGTGTTTTGTTGTGGTTGGCAAAGACATGAAATGAAAGTGCTCCAGTAACTTTGCTCGTCTGTGATTGGCAATATTCAACCCGATTGAAGAATTATTACACAGTGTTTCCGGTGCGGACCAGCATGGGATCGGGACCAGCGACAATTCTCTGGACGGTTTTAATTTCAGGTTATTAACTACACTGCTGCAGGTATGGTGGTGTTTCTCTGCTTGCTCATAGTTGTGAACAGCACTGTTATGGATGTGGCATGCTGAGGTTTCATGTTCCGTGGTTTATCAAACAGCAGCAAGTACAAGACCTCCAAGGCAAAAGTAACTCAGGTCTTGGAGTTGCTGCATGGGGTACCGGTAGAGTAGAGGACATTTTGTGCTAGAGCTGGGAAAACTATAGAAACAACAATGAACACTTATTAAGTCGGCTCTGCTGTGATTGCCAGACGGACTTTGGATTTTCAACACCATGAAGTTACGGACCATAAGCCGGGCCAAAAGGTCGACTGTGATGGTCGCCTTTTGTTTCGCCTCCATTGTTTTCATGATGACTGCCAGTGTACAGCGCGGTGTTTATCACCAATTCTCAAGGATTAGTCTGGTGCCCGATTTTGGCATGTACAGCAACGCACTCAGCATTCAAGCACAGGTAAGTCGTCTGATTGTTTTGCTCTAGTAGTATTTTATTTCCTTCAATTAAATGTTACAACACGGAGGAAGGAATGAACTACACTACCACTAATCATCCTCTAAGCATCCTCTAAGTGTTTATGATAAGCCGGTTTAATACGTAACTTAACAATGAATGACCATGCATATACGGTCACACGGTTGGCTAGCGTAGCTGCTTGTGACTGTATACAATGTTCAGCATGATGAGGTAAAAATAGACTCGGCTCTGCCGTGCTGGTACTCCTAAACTATATATAATTCATTCGTGGAAACGATAGCGGGACGAACATCTTTAGTTCTAGGAATACTTCTATAGTAGGTGTTGGGGCGTTTTTCATGACCTGTAATCTAGTTGGGCAATTCATCGAAAAGCAAATATACAAACTATGCTATTGTAGGAGGCTTTGGTTTTGTTGTATTTTTTCGTAGTTCTATACTTCAGTACGTATATATTGTAATTCCACCTCCCATATTGTGTTTTCGCATTCAATTAAAAGGAAATGAGTTGAGGATCCAACACCGATGGTTTTCATTGATACAATGTGTACTACATAGAGCTGTTAAGGTAAAGGAAGGCTCGGGAGAGTTAGTAGGTTGGTTGGCGGTGCAAAATGTGTCTGTTAGTGTTGACTGTTGTGCTCCGTTCTTATGGTTCGTTGATTATCGGCTAGTTTGAAAGGAAATTATCAATTGATGACGTATACGTCGTCTTGGTCAAATCATGGAGGCCTATACCTCAAGTGGAATCTCAATCATGACAGTGCTGTAGACTTTATTAACAACCCATGGTTTATACATCATTGCATTATTGTTTAATCATCTTTGTCAGTCTTCGTCCATCTTTATAAGCCATCTCTACACACAAGCAAAATAATGGTCAGTAGTCGCATACATTGTCACAATGTCAGTTATGTAGTACATACATGTCACTAAACTTAGCCATTTAAGAGCTGCTGTCTGCAGTACTGACTCATTACCTTGTTTGTTTATGTAGACTGTGCTGAACTGTATACAAACCTTGGCTGAAGTTCGTTTGATGAAGCAGGCCTTGTCGTTGCCACGAAAGCTTTACGCAGATATTTCTGACTACAGTTAATAGTTTTAGTCTTTAAAGTGCTGCAATGTATTTTCATTCTACACGTATCAAAAGTTACAAAACCGACTCCGCATGAAGGCCTTGGGTCAATGTCCTTTCCCTCCTAATCTTTAGGCCGAAGTCGGTGTCGGGGAACATGTTTTGATCTCATATAATAATAATAATAATGAACCATTCTTGTATAGCGCATATCACATTCACAGGGAAGTCTCTATGCGCTTTGAGATGAAAAATAGAAGAGAAATTAAAGTAAGACAAAAAAGACAAGTAAGTACATGAATGAAAAAACTAGTTGACACAGTAAGACGTACTGGAGGCTATTGCAAAAATAAATGTGTTTTTAGCTTTGTCTTAAAAGAATTCACATATCAGGTGTGAGAATCCCCCACACCTTTGTCGGGTGTCAACACTGCACCACCCCCCCCCCCCCCTTTCAACCCACACTCAAGCTCTGTGATCAACAACTCTGTCCAATTCCGTAGTAAATACAAAAATATGACTGCAGCACATTCACATTCTATTCTCTTGACATATAATTTTCTTAACCTACAACGAATATTGTCGGGGATAACCGGAAAGGTCATTTTACAATTCTTCTTTTATTAATCCCGACGTTCTGGTTGACATATATTTCTGGTGAAACATTACATCTGAATTCATGTATTCATGTGTTTAATAAAGGCACTGTACACGTTTGGTAATTACTCAAAATATATATTAGCATAAAAACTTACTTGGTAACTAGCAACGGAGAGCTGTTGATAGTATAAAACATTGTGAGAAACCACTCCCTCTGAAGTGACGTAGTTTTTGAGAAAGAGGTAATTTCTCACTAAAATAATAAAAGACTTCTGACCAGAAGCCTTTTATTCCTATCTGAAAGCACACTAGTTTGTACAACAAGGGTGTTTTTTCTTTCATCATTTTCTTGCAACTTCAATCAATGACCAATTGAGCCGAAATTTTCACAGGCTTGTTATTTTATGCATAATGTTAGGATACACCAAGTGAGAATACTGGTCTTTGACAATTACAAAACGTGTTCAGTGCCTTTAAATATATATTTGTTGAACCATGTGCATTTTGCGTTCCCAATCCAAGGGAAGTGATGTTAGGATCCAATGCGGATGTTACCATTACTTTAAATAAAAGTTTTAAAATGTTCAATAGTGCAGTGGACTTGAACCCTGTGAACGTGCGTGATTGGCGGTTAGGACTAAAATACTACAGTAACTTTACGTGCCCATATTCTTTAACTATGTGGGAAATTTTTCAACTTGATATGAACATGTTATTGTGTATGAATAAATTTAAGAAACGATTTCGTTCGGTAATATTGAGCAGCAAATGGTGATAAACGAGTAGCCTATGTTACAAATTGTATAGGGAATTCGTTCACAGAGTCACGATGACAATATATTGCTAAACTTATCGAATTCATTCTGTAACGATACAGACAGCAGGAGGTTTGATATGGCTAGGGTTGTATTTGTGGACGACTTTGACCTTGACAAAACAAATTACGACAACCTTCCTCTGCGGTCTCGATGATGTCACCATTGGTGGTTGCTCGACCCTAAATGACCGGAATCGTCCGACTATTCTTTTAAAAACTATTTTCAACGTTGGGGAATTGCGATGAACATCCTGGGAAATGGAACTGTCTGACGAGGAACAGTAAAGAGGGAAAATACTAAGGGAAAAATATCAACATTTCCTGTTGGCCCAATTCTAAACATGGACATCAATGTACGGCAGTGTTTTTCTTCTCTTTTTAATTTCCGTAGCTCCAATCGAAGTAAGAGTTTTAGATAATATAAGAAAGTGTCTGCCAATAATGACACAAACTTGGATGAACCTTGGGTTTACGACGTAACCATTGTTTTGCAAGTCCACAAAATGAACTCACTTTACGTTTCAAAGCAAATTATACCGTTGGTGTTTGGAACCGTTCGATTGTTTTAATCCTATCCCCTGTGAAAAATTTCATTTGAAAATGGAAACTTCACACAGCTGTCTAAAAAGAACTATGGGTAATTTATAAGCTGGCTACACGGCAGTACCATGTTGAACGACTTTATGACTGTCACCCGAACCATGGAGGATTTTGACAAAGTAGGGAGACCACGAAATTCATGAAATGCAATACAAATGGTCAAACAAGCATCCAAGCTACTATATATGGTGGTCTTGCTCGCTCTTGACCAACTAAAACTAATTTCCTGTTTTCTTGCGGCCCGATGGTCTGTCTTCAAATTGTTGAGCCTCTCAAGTCATTCCTTATAAAGAAATGGAACATCGCGCAAGACCTGAAGACCAAACTCAGATCGAATGTCAGCCGAATTGCACTACTGGCGTGTATTCAAACCATACTTTGTAACGAACCAATTAACCCCCTGCGAGGCTGGGAATGGAAGTTATGACCAAGCTACGCGTGCTTGTCATTGTATCTTTAGAGAAGGCCTATTATTTTTAGAGTGTGCCAAAGTCAATGCAAACATGACGGAAGACACACGTGTAAACCGCAAGAATTTGAGGTCAATTTGTATCGGCATTGTTGTTGTTTTTCCCGGAGAAACAGTTTTTGAAAACAAAATATCCGACAATGTTTCGTTTTCCATTTTGTTTTGCTTTCATTTTTGCGTTTGACGTGGGTAGAGTACCGGTTTGGTTGGTAGCAAATATTGTTTCACGTGTATATATCGATGTAGAACTTGAAGTTTCCTTGTGTGCGGCAAAGTTGTAGGTTTGTCACTAGCAATAAACAGCAGTAGTTTTTCGGGCAAGTGCTGTAAAACAAGACATTGAAATTCGGTCCTTTTGAGTTGAACACAATGTACTAGCAGATGTAATATTCGTGACGTAAATACATGAACTTAAACAGCGCTTTATGTTAACTTTAGTTTTGTTTGGGGCGTATAAAACGTTTCTGTGATTTTGTAATGTGCGCAAAAATTGAGCTTGGATTTGTACTACAAATCCAAACTCAAATTTCAACAGCGATGAAATCACTTCGAGTTATGACACCCGCATCAATGGCTTACTATATTTAGTAAGCCATTGATGTGGGTGTCATAACTCGAAGTGATTTCATCGCTGTTGAAACTTGAGTGCGATCTTGTGTTTTAGATTTTTGTGTTAAGCCCAGAATGCATGTTATGCTATAATGTTATGCTTTTCCTGGTGTTGTCACACAAACGAACGACTTCGCATGCAACTGAGAACCGTTCATTTCTATAGACCTACGCTGTTTAAACTTTGTACCAGAACATTTACTGCAGCTAGGCCCCAATCCCAACACTCGGTTTCTTATTTCGCAGTGTGCCAAATCGAAATAATATAAACATAAGCGTGCACAACAATTCCTGACAAAACGCACACGAATTTGCTGAAATGTGTATAATGTGTTTATGGACGAGCCGAGGATCGGAAAGAAATGTACTCTTTCAAAGACCAATGATTGTCCACGTGGTATTGGTGTGCGGGGCACGAAGAAACGCACCCATGTTACATGTACATTATCTATACATGTATTTATACATTAAATAATAAGCGAGGGCATGCTGGTTTTTATTAGACTTAACAAGTTTTCAGTGTACAATAATTTCTTAACCCAAATTTGTATGACGAGGAAGTTGGTTGGGATTCGATTATCATACGAGAGGCTGAATACGATTTGAGATTTCTGAATTGCTCACCTCCTACCTCTGCGACGTGCTTGACATGTAGCCTATCTGTTATAACCAAATTATTATTATTTTCAGAATGGGTCAACTTTGTTATGTTATCAATACACAATAGCCACGTGGCTATAATTATGATCGCAAACATATGAAATTGGAAACTAATTGTGAAAATTAACCAAGGCATGCCAAACTTCTGCCCCCATCACAAGCGCATGTGTGATTTAGCGCCCTCTGTCGGCAGCTAATGCATCACTGTAACTTTATTTGTATTGTTTGTTTCTATGTAGGTTGAATATTTAAAAAACCTTTTGGGGGTTGCAGTTATACAGTAGGTTGATCAGAGCCTTGGTTGTAACAGTCAACACGAAATGTGGGTAAAACACCCTGTTCAAGGAGAAAGGCTTGACAAACCATAGAGCCCACAAACCTTAAATTGCAAATCAAGGCTGAGAAGCAAATCCGGTCAATATTAATACTGAATCTTAATAGGTTAACCTTCCAGCGGTAGCGGAACAATTGGAGTGCTATTTCACACACTGGCCAGTAGTACCTGATGCATTATCGAGTCTTGTGCAAGATTCGTTCCGGAATAGTAGTAACAGATGTTGAAGTCAGGGTTTTTTTCAGTTACACACGACCCAGTTGTAAAATGATCGTACAATTCCAACAGGGACATTGAACCAAGGATCCGGAACACCCCCCCCCCCCCCGATACGGTCCTTGCTCTGTATTTTAACTGCTTTGCTTCCTCCATGTTCGAAACACGTAATCTCTCTTGGCCATATGCCATATGGGTATAAATAGTCATTAAAGTTGCATGACCCGATTTTATCAAATTTTCAAATCTTTGAACTTTTTCTCTGAACGAATTTTGACAGATGATGTTGTTTCGAAACAAAAGAACATGCAATAAACTTTCGCATATGCCACGAACAATACACAATATACTTGTAACATGCAAAAATGTTTGTTTATGGCCGATGGACGTGATTTATAGTCGGGATTCCGACAATAATTTATAGCTAATTAGCTAATTTAATTAAATACCACTTATCATTGGCGGATTTGTTCGTGCAATTAAACGACAGCTTGTAACTTTTTCGAATCTATATATAGAAATAGCTTATTAAAATTACTATCAAAATGTTGGGGTAAAGTCAGCCGAAAATCGGACCTATTGCATGTTTATAATTATAAGCTAGGGATTTGTCAGGAATATATTTTTCTTGTAAATTTTCGCTTTGCCTTTAAAACCTAGTTGAAGATGTGAGCGTGTCGTCAAACCACGAGACGCATATTATATAAGGATTTTGTGAGTTTGTAATTCCATTACTGTAACACCCTGGACGTCCAGCAGATTTTATCTCTAGAGTTTGACCATGGCATGAGACTGCTGCCCACTTTGGATTGCCAATCAGTGAACAGTCACATCCAGCTTATATCTCTGTCAGTATAACGCGGATTCTTCAAACTATATGTCATACGTACCCAGAATCCGAGTCAAAATCCCCATTATTACCCCCATTTTGGGGTCAGCCTAACTTTAAAACGAGTCGGGCCCCTTGGGACCCAGACGTTTGTTTAGAGAGCAGAGTTCATTAATGTTGTATTAGAGTATACATTAAAAAATTACACTTTGAAGTTTTGATCCTGATGATAGGGGATTTTAAATGTGTCCTCTATGAATTCGGTGCGTCTTAACCTTTGACCCGTTTGTGGGTCATTATTGAGGTCAAAGGTGGCGAATGGCACCCGAGCCGGGTGCCATTCGCCACAATGGAAACAATACGGTGCAGGTTTGTTCATTTAAAATGAACAAACCTGCACCGTATTGTTTTCATGGACAGTGCGCCAGTAAATGCTGATAGCAACGATGTTTCTTTAGTTGATACTCGGATAGTATTAAATTGTCGTGATATTTCCAATGGGTTCCTGATTTGAGAACGAGATCCCCTTTCCGGAACCACGACCTTTGAACTTTTATCCTGCTGGTCTATTGTTTAAGTATCAGCTGAATATTTGGACATAAAACATGGGGCTGAAACCTTCGTTTTAAATTGTCGACGATTAAGAGGAAGTGGTAGGTGTTAAACCGATTCCAAAATGGCAAGAAATGAAATTTTTATTAATCTAAAAACGGACTGTACATAAAACTGGTACTGTTTGTCCTGAAGTAATGGCATGGGTTAAAAAAAAAAATGTATATATATATTTTTGTTGGGGTAAAGTTTTTAAACAAAATCTCTGACTATACACAAACAGTTTGTTTGTTTTTGTTTGTTTGTTTTTCATTAAAGAAGTAAAACGGGACCACAAACCTCTGAAAATTTGAGCTCAATTGGTCATCGTAGTTGCAAGAAAATAATGCATGAAAAACACCCTTGTTGCATAGAATTGTTTGCTTTGAGATGCCTGAGAAAGGCTTCATGCTTGAAGCCTTTCTCAGATTCAAATTTTTGAATTTTCTCCGTAACTACATTACTTCAAAAAGGGTCGTTTCTTCGTTTCTAACAATGTTTTATAATATAATTAGCTCTCCAGTGCTCTTTTACCAAGTTAGGTTTTTTGTCACAATTTTTTAGAGTAATTACCAAAGGTATAGCCTACACTCCCTTTAGAGATAGGTTAGCCGTTTCCCCAAAATGTAGAATTGTTTTTCCAATATTTGGTGAATACACAATATGGTTTGTGCATTGACATTTCATACAGCTGTTTGTCTTTTGACAGTTGGTGACATTTTACACAGACGTTGGTATGCACACTACAGCATTTGTCTGTCATGTGTGATTAAGACTCATGTTATTCAACTCCGGATATTAATCTAGATATTCAAGTTATTTTTTAAGTATTCCCCTTTTTAAAATGGTATTTGGTCCTTTCATAGAGGAGGGGAGGAGCTACGCACGGTTCGTTTTTACCTTGAAGGGTTTGTGAAAAACATATTGTGTCTGTGCTGTTGTGCGCAATCTATAAATTTGCTTGTTCCGACTTGTTAAATCGAGATAAATGAATTGTGTTTTAAAAGCAATTTCTGCGAGCGCAATTCATAAATTTACTTGTTTCGACTTGCTAAATAGAAATATATGAATTGTGTTTTGAAGGCAACTTTTGTGTGCCCAATTCATAAATGTTTACTTGTTTCGACTTGCTAAATCGAAATATATGAAATGTGTTTTGAATGCAAGTTTTGTGTGCGCAATTCATAAATATGCTTGTTATGACTTGCTAAACCAAGAATATCAAATGTGTTCTGAAGGCAATTTTTGTGTTCGCAATTCACAAATTTGCTTGTTTCGACTTGCTAAATCGAAATACATGAAGTGTGTTTTGAAGGCAATTTGTGTGTGCCCAACTCATAAAGTTGCTTGTTTCGACTTGCTAAATCGAGATATATATATTTTGTTTTGAAGGCAATGTTTGTGCGTTTGACACCGTGGTCGTATTCCAGACTATTTCTCGTGATTCGGATATGTCCGAAGTATCAAAGTATCAAGCAACAGAATAAGCTTCGGATTATTAACAACAGCTCATCTGTTTTCCGACCATCTTTGAGATTATTCAGGTGGTACGCATTATCACCGAAGGGTCCATAGGAACTGGACGTTATTCAATCATCCAGTGAATTCCCTTTTTTATCCAGACGAGTAGCAAATTAACTCCAGATTTCAGCGTTAAAATGAATGACGTTGGGAAGTTGAAACATTCACGGACAAATTGTAGGGATATTTTGACGGCCGTGTTATTGATGTACATTTGTATACTTGTTAAAATTCTCATCAGTCAGTAGTGGATTGTAAATGGCGACTAAAGGAACTTGTGTCCAAAAACTTACGGAATGTTACACATGTATTCTGTTCTTTCGTTATTAAGGAGGAGTGAAGGCCACTTGGTGTGCAGGGTGGGTCTTTTCGGCATGCTGTTCTTTTGTTATTTGAAGGCCACTTGGTGCAAGGTTGGTCCTTCTATATAAGGCAGAAGATTTAGTTTCTATACTTCTGCCGATTAATGCAGTCAAACCGTTACTGTAGCAAAGTGATTGTGGGTAGGGGGTATGATGGCGTATCCCTCCTCTTATATATAGCGCCCTCTTTTGGAACTCTCGTGTTATTTTCGTGTTATTTTACCAAAAGATTGCAAAGCTGTACATGTACATGTACTACCCCCACACGTTCATAATGACAGTAAATTGACTTACTGTTCTAGCTGATTCTAATCCCATTAGTCTGAACAGTATCAATAAAATTCATTTCAATTTGTGCACTGGCATAAAATACAATAAACAAAATCAATAAATCAGTGTGTGTGACCATGGAGGAAGGGTGTGACCATCCTTTTCATAGCTCCAGGGTGTGACCAAGACTTTGATGAGTTGATAGGGCACCAAAGATAATGAGAAACAACAATTACCGAATGACGAACATATAAATACGATTGCAGGTCAGATTATTTGAGCATTTGAAAAGAAGAAGTTTCCCTTTAAAATGTCTACTCCTCTAGTACCAATGTTGTTGTTGTTTGCCTTTGAAATTGACGCACTTTGTGTTCGCTTAACCAGCGGACTGAATGCATGCATTTACCTTGACAGACGTCAAATACTATGTTCGGCAAGTTGAGTTTGGAGTCAATGAGTAAAAAGGGAAAAATCAACAAGAAAAGGAAAAAAGAACCGTTATAGTTATGAGAAAACCGGAAGACTGTTTTGACTTGCTGACAACTTGACACCCCTATCATAACCCATACCACCAGTACTGGAGTGTTTGTTCGCCGGCCCGCGAACCAATCATACGCCTGTCCAAACACCGCTCGGTCTGCCCTAATTTCCGCTGATGGACAGAAACCAACAACGGTCCACGGGAAATATTGTTCTAAGCGTCGGGCGAAGATTTGGTAACGATACGTTTGACCCTTGGGGTCACCGTTAGCAAAGGTCATGAACTAGAATCGTGCTTTTTTATAACAAAAAGAGGCTTGAAACATTCTGGAGACAAACAAAGCTGCGTTTTGCATTTGTCCATAGAATATTAACGCGTTTATTTGTAGGCAAGGGAGAGTTGGTACATCATGCAATTGTATTTTACAGGTATAATCTATGTTGTTTGCAAAATCATGTTGTCCTTTACTGTATAAATTAGCAAAGACTGGTTGATTTTAACGCACCTTGCTTATCACATAGTGTTTTACAAACCTAAAAATAGGCCTTGAAGGTTAGACTTTCAAGGTAGACTAATTTGAAAAAATAGACTAATTTTAAATAAGAACTTTAAAAACAACAATGTTTTATAAATATAGACTAAAAGACAAAGTTTGTGTATATTTTCATAAAACAAAGTTTGCCAAAAAATTGTTTGCCAGTTGTCAAACAATTAAGGTTTTTACCTCAAAACAAGTTTTTCCAAACAAATGCTTGCACAAAAGTTTGAAAATAGTCCTATCTATGTTGCATGATAATGAATGCAATTGATACTTTCAAGTTTCAGGACGGCACTAACGGGCTTTCCTAAAAAAGTAGTAATCGTTTAACATTGCCATGATTGCTCTCTCGTTCGCATCCCACCCCACTGGTTCCTTTATGTGGCGATGTAGGCATCACAATGACACCAGACCGTGGAAAATGTCAGAATCCTTGAAAACGAAGGTCTTGTCAGTTGTTCTGGGGAAAAAGATCGGTGCTTGCCAAAATACTTTGGCTAACGAGACCGCAGAAGAATGCTGAGTGGACGGTATTTCAAGGTAAGAAACCGGGTGGTTGTGGCAAGGTGTCTTTGGAAAATTGAGCACAGACTTGGTTTTTTGCTGTCTTGATCAGTTTTTTCAGGGGGCCTTTGGACCTACAAGTGTCTCTCGTGCAAAAATGTTCTGAACACGTGCATTTTTTGTCAAAATGGTGGACATGCTGTTTCTTGATGAACATAATGATTCTTTATTTTGTTTAATAATTGCGAAATGGGGAAATAACTGCAAAAGCAGTAAACCTCGCACGTCTGGCTGTTGCCTCCAGGGGTCGTTATTCCCACACGCTCCACGAATGTGTTGATGCACGTAGTAGTGAGGTCTGGAGCCCAAGGGTTTGTTATTTTCACACACTCGGGAGAGGTGTTTACGAAAGACTGTTTTGTTTGGGTAATTTTTGTAGCCAACTTTTTTTGGTGGTCTGTGTATCGATGAAATCTGTGCACTCGTGGCCAAATGACTGGGGGTCATTGTCGGGCCCGGTGTCGCGGAGTGATTTACCCGGGGGTAGATTCATCAGAAAATGTGGTCTAGAAGCGGTTAGAGTCTTTCCTCGAATCCTTGACAATATTATTTGAGACCAACGGTACATTGGCAGTTATAACTTAATAAGCCACTTTGTCTGTACCTGCACCCCCCCCCCCCCCCACCACAAAACACCTCCATCCCATCCCCAGACGAACACCATAATGTTAACTATTAATATTCAAAGTCAGCTGTTTTCAGTTGTCTATTTATTAAACATCTGTGTTGTTATTTGCATTTCAAATGTGCCTGCTGTCTAATAGTTCAGTGCTGGAACAATTTCCTGACATCGTTGCCCGATCTGCGCGTACGCGTATTCGAATATTCTTGGAACCTCGGGTTCTTCGTGGTTCCGACGTTGCGAACTTAAATGGTTCCCACTATTATTACAGTTTGTATGTCAGAAATAACCAACAAAACAACCATAATTTTCCTGCATTTGTTCCGCTTTCTGGCCTATATTTGTGAACGAAAGCTTCTGCCCTTTATTTCGGTTGTACTTTGCTATTTTTGTAAAAGTATAGATTACTTAGGAAACCTTAATTGAGTCAGGAAATTTTGCCTAAATTGTGAGTATCTTCATGTATTCAGACACACCATGGATACACATTAAACCTATATAAGTTACTCCCGGTAGGTTTTCTTGTTCTCAAATTCACTAACCCAAATGTTTGAACTCTGCCCTCGAACGGGGCACCTATTGGTACAAACGTATTAAACTCCCTTGCGTCGTCGGCACATATTGACAAGCGTTCCCATAGGTTAACGGGGGTTTGTTTTGTAGTTTTTCAACGATTCTTTATCTAGGTGTGTTGATTCTGCCTGGGTAAAATTAAGATTACTTGTTTGCTTCGAACGAGGCACCTATATATAAATTGGGAAAACACATAACTCCCGTGCGTTGTCGGCACATGTTGACAAGCTTTCCCATAGGGTTTTTTGTTTGTTTTTGTCAACGATTCTTTATCTAGGTGTGTTGATTCTGCCTGGGTAAAATTAAGATTACTTGTTTGCTTAATTAGTTGATTTTCATAATTTGGTTCATCTGCCATGGACAATTGACAGACAATTTTGTACTCAAAGATGCTGGATTGCTGGCAGAGTTTTCTCCTGCCCTTTCTAACCAAACCACTGTCCCATGTTGATTGACACCCCCCGGCCTCTAGAACGTGCGGCATGGTGTCAGCTATTAATTATGGCATATGAAATGTGTGTACGATGGATTGTGGTTAAGACAATGGAAATATTAAAACATGTCAGCATGTGCCGACAACGTACCACGTTTGAGGGCTTTGCACATGGAGAAAGAAATGGTATGCCTGTCCTCATGTTGTGCAGAAATGGATTTTGTAGGACTTTGGGGTTTGGAGGTTGGCTTAAAACCTGCTGAGATTCAGCGTGTTCGATGTTCATCTGCTGGCTGCTGCCAAACGGAATAAAGGTTGACGTTGTGCCGTGTGTGTGTACAGTGCATGTTTCATGTCAAATGAAATTTAGAGGTCGGTCACAGAGTACACAGCTTCAGGCTGAATATTGGTCAGCAGTGATAAGCAGATCCCATCCAAGTGATATTATACAACCTTTGACTTCGTGAACTTATAGCCATGTCAAACCATGGAGGGTCAAACCATGGTCAAACCATTCGTGTACTAAAGTGGATTGTAAAACTATAATATTATGGGGTTGCTGACTGGCTGGTTACCATGGGTGTATGAAGTGGACTTCATACCAAGTGTCATTATAAATAACTTACATTGTCTGGCTGGTTGTTGGCCTTGGTCAAACCATGGAGCAATTAGGGTCAAACCAGGGCCCGATTTCCTGGCTCTGCTTGTAAAGTACATGGATCTGTGGGTCATAAACGCAGAATTCCACGGTAAAAGTAGAGCCATGAACTGGGCCCTGCATGTTTGACTTCTAATCCACTACTAACTCATGTGTGTATAGGCCAATACTTGATATCAATGCGTGGCACGGGCCCAAACACGAGAGAGCATCAAGAATGGATTTATACGCGTATTAAACACATTTTGATTACACCATCTCTAGTGATCCAACCAAAGTGGCCTTGCGATTATTTTGAAGGCCTCTCAAATAAATTGACATTTTTATGGTCCGATAAAACGATGTTTTGTGTTACCGGGCGTCTTTTAACCTAAAAATGCCGTCATTTTTTAATAGTCGCCCCTCCTTTCCCTGCTTAATCTTTTGAGATTTGCGGAAGTGGACAACACATACGTAGGCGTCGAGCTATTTATAGCTTGGATAATTTCCTTCCTCGACGTTTAAAGGGACTGTCGAAGATTTTAAAGGGACTGTCGACAACGATTTAAAGTGACTGCCGCCAACGATTTTAAAGGGACTGTCGGCGACGACTTTGAAGTTAGACAAACATTGTTGTCGTGAGTGGTATTGGTTACTGCGTAAGGTGTGTTCTGGCTGTAGCACTTCGTTTGAACTTCAGCAGATAAGCAGTCAATAGTTTGTAGTCATCGAAAATAAATTATTTTGAAACGAATCATACCAACACCTATCGTTTTGATAAATATTTCCGTGTGAGATACTGTCAGGGTTGAGAAAATAGCATTTTAACAGTGAAAAATATATAGCTTATTATATAAATTTTCTCAGATGAAAATCCCTTTAAAAAACATAAACTGTGGTCAAAAATGTGGTTCTACAAAATAGTGGACCGTGAAATTACACAACACGACACAATTTAAAGGGATTAAAAGTGATTAATTTTATTCTCCTTTAAAAATGTCTTCAATCGTATTCATTTCAAAACAAACGCTTTTTATATATGCACAACGCGCCAAAGGCAAAGGCAACGTGCCCCTTAAATGCGCGGTTCAAAAATCCAAACAACAAGCTGTAGTCAACTATTATTACTAGGCAAACAAAACATAGTTTGTGAAAGTAATTCATTACAATGTCTGACGACAATGTCTGCAAAAGGTCTAAAGTCGCGTTTAATGAGTCGTAAAGATATAGGGGATAAACAAAGGCGCCCCGTGGTGTTTGTTTACTTGTCTGCACCACCACTCATTAAAGGGTGTGTACAACATTGGTAATTGCCAAAGACCAGTATCCACATTTGATGTGACCCAACATATACATGAAATAACAAACCTGTGAAAGTTTAAGCTCAATCGGTCTTCGGAGTCATGAGAAAACAGTGGGAAAAAACCCATATGTTTTAACTTTTTTCAAACATCGGATTTTATCCTGCGTGATAAAGACTATTGTTTTACTCATTTCCTAAAAACTATGGCAATTCAAGCAAAAGTATTTCAAAGGAAGTTTTCCACCATGACCATCTTTATACCATGTCAGTTAATAATATGTGCAAATCTGTGAACGTTTCTATTTTCAATCTGACCAATGTTACGCACCCTTTAAAACGGAGTTTAGGGTACTCCCTCCCGTCTGAACAAAAGCCCCTATTAAAGAAACCTACGCTAAATTTGTGTTAAATTTCAAAAAGCACTGAAACAATATTTTAGAAGTCTCACAACCTCTTGAAAGAAGTATAGAATAAGGCACGTTAACTGGAATTTTCAGATCAATTTTTAGGGGTTGGCCACATGGCCCATTGAGAGCTATGCCCCAAGAAACACAAAACACACCATTCTCTGCACGAGTGCTAATTTCCGAACAGAAAATCAACTGTGCTTACACTAAAAGAGGACCAATGTTCAATGTGTGTGCCAACCAAAATGGACAACCAAAATGTTGGACTCTACTGCTTTTTCACCAATCTGTAAAACCATTGGACATTTAGTCTGTGGCTTACAGAAATTCTTTTAGTGCCTCCAGAATTGTATTGAAGCCAAGCGCTTTGATTTTAGGGGTGGATCCATATGGGCCATGCATTCAGAAGCGTAATCTAATTTTCGTTTGGGGGAGGGAAGGACAAACGGGGGCTAATAGGTAATTCGGTGGGGGGGGGGGGCACAAAATGTGGGGCAACCGGGATGAGAAAATAATGTCAGACTTTGATATGTGTTTAGACTGTTTAAAGTCTGCCTGCTGGTTAAACAAATAATAATCTACTTCTGTAGCACTGGAGATACTGTTCCCAAAAGTTCCTTAGAATCTATAACTCAAGAGTTATCGAAAGGTGGGAATGCTATCATGTCAACAAACATCTTTAGATATTGATCCCAGTTTCTGACTTGTTTTGTCAGCAATGACTCTCACCCCTGAACAACTGTTCTGAGCGGGGGGGGGGGGGGGGGGGGTCCCGGTCCGCCCCTGCTCCCTCTAGTTACGCCACTGCTCCCTCTAGTTACGCCACTGAATAGGCCTATACCTTATCAAGGCGAATTTGAAACATGTCCCATGATATTATTTGTTTATATATTAACACTTCTGAGTATGGTTAGGATAAGGATTTGGGTCAAGGTATTGGGTTACAGGGCCAGGGTTGGTTCCGTCTCACCCTGAACTTCGAGTTTGTTGTTCAGTTTCTACTCAGGCAAGTACAAATGTTCGAAAATCATTGCATGATTATCTACTATCAGATAGATGATCTGTTTACCAGAAGCCAAGGGTATTCACAATGACAGAACATTGGAAGATTTTTCTTTAAGTTTTGAACCAGTCCTTGTGTCAATTCTATATCTAGCTAGGGCTAAAGTAGTACCAGTTTGAGCTTTCAAAAACACGACTTGGGCACCAGGCTTAGGCTTCGTCATTAGTTTTGAAAGTATTACGTACATTTTCGGTAACTGAACTTTAAAGAAGGGGGGGCCAAAGCCGGAGCCTTTAAGCCAAAGCTGTGATTTCGTAAATGGCCAGGGGACTTTTTAAAACCTCGGCTTGGGCTCCGGCTCCGGCTCCAGGCTCCTTCTTTATTTGAACCACCGCGTGCAAATACACTCTGTAGCAAAAATGTATAACTAGCCCAAGCCGGAGACGAAGCCCAAGCCGAGGTTTGAGAAAGGCCCC
Source organism: Leptasterias polaris (assembly GCA_037783415.1). Classification (NCBI taxonomy): domain Eukaryota; kingdom Metazoa; phylum Echinodermata; class Asteroidea; order Forcipulatida; family Asteriidae; genus Leptasterias; species Leptasterias polaris. Next base: position 1,907,796 of record JAZGTN010000192.1, read on the forward strand.
TGGGCTCAATCTGAGAGTCCGTCCGTAACCGAGGGCACGCGTTTCCAAAATGACTGGTGCACCCGGCTCTTAGTCCAGTGAGCCTCCCTATGAATCACGTTGCTGCGGCTTATGCCTGGTTCCCTTCTTCACAATTTCGATCAAAGTGGTTAGAGGCATCGGAGTGTGGTACCTGACTACTCTTCCGGCCTCTTTTCCTCGGTTTGGACACGTGATTTTGTATAGGGGTTATTAGGACTAGCGGGATGCCGCGCTTCGCGCGGCACCCGCTAGGTGGGCGCGATTCTTGCGTATAAAATGTTGCAAAGTGGGGTGAGGGGGAAGGAGATAATTGGAGAGGGTATGAGAGGTTATCATTTTCAGAATGGGTTTGGTAAGGATATTGAAAATCAGTACGCAATGTAGTTATGTGTTATGATAACATTTTGAGCATGCAAAAGGTGTTGAGTGTGGTCGAAACGTCGCGTTCCCTCCTCACCCTTTTCTTGCCCCTTTTCTCGACTACGAAGCAAGTTGGGGGTGAGTTTGAATATTTGGGAAGGATATACTAAGGCAATGATGCATGCTTGGCATGATATGTAGGTTTTTTGATATGTGAGGTCTTTTTGAATATCTAACAAAGGCCCGAGTAATCCATGCTTCTGTGGTCCTAAAATTTGTAAAATGTGTGAATTTATGTATAGGCCTATACTTGATTTCCTTTTTTCTTTATTTCTAGATTTCTCATTGACCTATTTCTTTATTTCTTAAATGTGTCTTTGTTTCTATACTTTCTCTCTCTGTATATCCGTGTTTGCCCGTGGTGAACTTTGTATTTGCTCAGTATATTTCGGAGTTTCTGTAATGATGTGTTTTTCTGACTTGTCTGTTTGTCTTTTTATTTGTTTATTTTGGTAATGTCTTAGTTTCGTTATTTCCTTATAGTTGCATAGGGGGGCCTATAATAATTTTTGATGTTTCTTGATACTATACTCGTTGACGTTTATTGTTTGATTTTTTTTATGTTACAGTTGATTTCGATGCATGTCAGTATTAATTCTGTGTTTTTAAAAATAATTTCGGGTGTGGTGTTTGTTTCCTCATTTCGTTCTTCTAGATTGTGTAAATGGTTGATGAATACAATAATAATGTTAAGTGTTACAGGGGTGTGATTGTGTCACATTTTGTTGATGACAGTTTTGTAAACTTGTTTATTATTTTGTCTTGAAGGACCCTGTTCAAATGTTATTCATCGTAGGCCCTACGTCTAAAGATTTAAATAAGAAACGAATATAACATAAACAATATTTGTGTGTTAGCGTTTTCCTTTATTTGTTCCCTTTCTGTCTGTCTTTGATTTCTTGATTTATGTGCTTGTTTGGAGGAGGCTTTATTTTTGTCTGTTTTCCCTTTATTTCATTGTGTCGTTATTTCTGGCTTTCTTTATGGCTTGTTTCTTTATTTATTTATTGCTCGAAAATTATTGGTTGTATTTAGGCCTACATAGGCCTACCACTAAATGCAGGTAAGGACTAATATTCAATAATGCTAATTGTCTTTGTGAATTTTATGTTGTGTCTTTATGAAAGAAATAATAAAAGGAAAACATTATAAAGGGGACATATGAGGTCACATCAAGAAGGGAAAAAATGAGCTGGAAGAAGACAAAGCATCGTTAACAGAAAATATGCAGTTTACAATTAGGATTATTCCCCCCCCCCCCTTTGAGCTGCATTTTAAATCAATCATCTCGCTATTATAGTATGCCGTTGCACATAATCGCGGGGAGACGTTGGAACACCAGTGCCGACCCCAGTAAGCGGTGTCCGGCACGCGAAATTCCCAGAATGCACAACAATGCAAAACAGCGAACGCAAATTGAAAGACCCCCAATTTATGTTTTGAATATGCAAAATTTATCCCAAAATCAACACCCGAAAATCATCTGACCGTCACGCAAGCTCCGCTACAGACTAACCCGCCGCAAAAAAAACACCCCATGCCTGACGGGTATGAAACACGAAAGGGCCGACCAATGCGGGTGTCCAGCTACCAATGCACGCTTTCGCGGGGAGACGTCGGAACACCAACGCAGACCCCAACCACCCCAATGCGGGTATCCGGCTGCCGTTGCACACAATTGCGGCTACACGTCGGAACACCAACGCAGCCCCCAACCCACGGGTACCCCGACAATGACCCCAGGACGCACCAACTCAGCAGGGTGCGGGCGCCAGTTGACCTGAAAAGATGGCGCGCTTCTAATCCAAGATGGCGCGCTTCTAATCCAAGATGGCGCGCTTCTAATCCAAGATGGCGCGCTTCTAATCCAAGATGGCGATTTAACGATCATTATTGGGTGCGTTCAATTAGCTTCCCCGGGTCGACCCCGGTCTGCTCATCCGGGTGAGCCCCTAACCATGAGCTAATCGAACGCCAACTTCCCCCAGCATTCACACCGATGCATCTTGGGACAGCCGACCTGAAGTACTTCCATTTTGTGCCGTATGTCCGATACTTTCCGTGGATTCACGAAAACATCGTAAAATAATTATTCTCAAGGTAAAACTGCAACGTTAAACAATTTGTACAACCCCACAGTGATACAAAGGTACCCGGCTTCGAATAAAAAATACTTATTGCTCACAAAAACGCTGTTGTAATGGCGAAAATGTGTGTCAAACTTCCTAAAATGTCCCGCTGAATTACAAACAAAATGGTGGCCATTGAGAAAGTTTTTCGCCGTGACGTCATGAACCAGGGGCAGCCCCGAGTGACCCGCTCCACAAGCAGGGCACTTGGGGCTGACCCGGGTGAGCCCCGCGAATGACGTCAAAGCTATTCGAACGCACCGGGGGAAGACCTGGGTCGACCCGGGGAAGCTAATCGAACGCATATAGTATAGATGGTAAATAGTTACTTGTGTGCTTTATCGAGATCGCCACCCCTGTAGAGCGCCACCTTGCGTTGAGTTTAATTCTAACTGAACTTTACCACATGCCAAAACAAAGCGAAAGCGAATGATGAATTGCAATTATAAAAGCTAGCAAAAAGTCTAACCCGGTCTGATAACTTGATGTTTTCCATCTCAAAGATGTGACAATGTTTAATGTTGATGATCATTATAGTATTCAAGCTGTAGTGTCCAATTAAAATTGACACATTATGTGTTGAAATACTACCAATGTAATTGTTTTAGCAGAAATTAGTGTTATTTTAACACCGTGTGGTGTAAATTCTGATTGTTTTTGGTATCTAGCTATATTGTGGTATCTAGCTGTAATGTGACAATACCCATGGTATCAGTTTTAACAAGTGTTTGCAGTGTACGGTACAACTTCGTTTTATTCGCGTCCGTGAACAAAATCTACATTTCTTTTTTTGCAAGATGTACACGTTCATTCACTCCTTCCTGCGGGTATCGTGTTTCGTTGTATCAACGGCAGGCAGTGAACGGTGACAATTACGGGCTGTCCCGGAACATTATGGTGGCGTATGTCACGTCATTACGTAAAATATCTTCGTCTGGGGACATCACTAGTGGGACCGAGTCTGGTCCGTGTAACCTAACAGTATGCCGCGTGGCAAGATAATTATGGTTTGTTTGGGTACGAGGTCACAAAAACAACGTATTAATTTAGTCAACACTGCACTTTTACACCTTTGTTGTTTGGTGACGGAAAAGAATGACTTCCTTATGGGAGGGAGTATGGATAGAGTATATCCTGGAATGGGAAAACAACACATTTTACACGTGTATGGAGATCTCACTACATATGTAAATGGTTTATGTCACCACTATACAAATTTATGCGCATGTGCTGAACACATTATAGGTTGTATCTCTACACCAGGGCATGTCAATAGACGGCAAATTACTGAAGTTATTAGTACATGAGTTTGTATACTTTACACTGTAATTCCACCATATCTTTTTGGGGGATGGGTTGTATCTCGGAATTTTATAGAAAGAAAACCCCCACCCATTCGTATAAAATCTATTTGGATCAATCAAAAAGGGGAGATGACCTATGTCACAATGGTTTGACATCTAATTTCCTTCCTCCGCTTGACCTTCATTACAATGTGCAGAGTTCATTAGTTTGTAGCCTACCTCTATCACAGGCCAGTTAGTGACTGGCCAATTGGTGTGTAGTTCGTACAGGAGTTCGTATGTTCTGCGTTGTATTTTAGTAGTATAAGTACCATAGTAGTTTACAGAGCTTGGGGATGAGAATGTGCCCATTACTATTGTAGTATTGACCAATAAGGCCTCACCTGGCCCAAAAGACAGTGCTGCTGGGTTATAAATGCGCATTTTCTGTAATTCTTTTTATTTCATGGTCATTTTCGGCAAAAAACCCCAGACTGTTTCACTTTCATGCATATTTAAGCTTTTTTGCCTCTGCATTTAAAACTATCATTAAATTTCAAATATTTAGGCATGTATACCCAATTAAACTTAAAGGCGTTCGTTTACATGCGAAATAGGCATTCATTAGCACGAGAGAGTAGGTGCAACGAGAGATGTCTGCGGAAAGCTGGTATGATTTTAAACGCTGTTCGAGTGGACTACTAATACTATTACTAAATAATTGTTGTGTATAGTTTGCACAGGATTTTGTATGTTCTGCTTTGTATTTTAGTATAAATACCATAATAATTCATAAAGCTTGGGAATGTGCCACTTCCTATTATCGTAATCTTGACCAAGTCCCCGCCTGGTTTTAATTTTTTTATATAATTTCTTACGTATATTTTTTAACAAGTGTAATTGAATTACTGTTTTGAGTAAATTTAAATTTTTCAAGAAACAAAATGACGCAACGTTTAGTGCCTGTTCATTGGCCGAAAATGACCGGGACATGGGAAACAAACTCTAAAATGTTAACGGCTTGAACCGAGAAAATGTTCAACATTACTCTATCGTTTTGTACCACATGCGTAATGTGTTGAGAAAATGCTGTTGGTAGGGGGCTGCCTCAGTGTTGCTACTCCCCCCCCCCCCCCCACCCCCGTAAGGCACCAATCACACCTCTGCACAACTAACAACTACAGTTGAGAGAGAGAAAATGGACCGTCTAGACCAGGACCCGCAAAAACAGGGGTTTTTTTTGGGGGGGGGGGGGAAAGAAGACAGAAAAAAGTAATTTCCGTAGTTTTGTTTTGTTAAACTCCTTTTGTCGGTCAAAGATCTTTGATAACAATGTCGTTGACCTCCTGATGCAGGGTGACTCTTTTTGTCAACTTTCTACCCGGCGATACGGCCCATTTCATTTCTAACAAATGACATAAATTTGATTGTTGATTATTATGAATGATTTGTGTAACCAGTACCACCAGCCGCCGCGGCTGTTTTCTAATAATAGTCCCATTTTCTATTCCTTTTTGTGGTTGCATCAGAGCGCAGCGGATCGTGTGTATGTCTACAATAATCGTGTTTCATTGTCAAGATATAATTTTGGCAAAACACAACTTGAACGATTTAGAGGTAGTCTTCAACCCTTGTAATGTTTAGAAAAACAAGTTAACAACTTGTTTTTCGAACGCTAACCACACCATTAACTTTAATGGCCCACCAATTTCTTGAGTAATGTTACCGTTTGAAGAAAACTTGTGTTCTTTGAATGTTTCAATTTGCCAATTACCGACAAAACCTTTAAAACAACTTTTGAGGTTTTTCACAGTAAAGTGATCACCCAACTTGCCAAGTAGGTGGTAACTTCCGAAGGTTGGTTGGACCGTTAGTTTTTGAGCATTTGGTGCTCGATAGAGGGCGTGGTGTACCCCACCCCTCCTGAGTCCTATAGGCTGTGCAAGTCTCGCGCGCATTCGAACTTCCGGGACCATAGTGGTCCCAACCATAATATGGAGTTTTACGTGGGCGAGATTTTGTTTCGTCAATTATTTTAGTTTAACGTAGGTTATGACCTAGAAAAGTATACATGTTGTTGGGAATGTAATACTAAGTGAAAATATGAAAGTAAAACCAATTCAACAATATAACGAAGAAAACCCAAGAATTAAACTTGCCCTCAGCTTCCGGTTATTGCAAAAAATTAAGAATTTTGTGCTCGCCTCCGATCATAAAACTTACGTAAACGCTTGTTTTGGATGCGCAACTATAATCGCCAGATGCTGTAATTGCAAAGCAAACCCTTTTCATTGCAGTCTATGGTTGTTAAGGCGTCAGCATCCTCTTTAAACTGCGATACGGGTCCATTTAAGACCCGTTTGACATTCACGAATCCGCGTAAGGGGTTTCTAAAAAGTTAACATCAAATAGGCATCCTTGTCCCAGAGTTTTAATTTTTTTCCAATAATAATATACACACTATTGTGATTTTTTTTTTCAAAAACCAAACCTTTTCATAAAATTGTAATGATTAATTTTTGTTGTTCAGATTTTGTCATGAGATATAATTTAAAACAAAGATTTCATTTCAGAAATAAAACTGTTCTTCGTTTGACGTGTTTTCTCGTTCGGATACGCGCGAGACTTGCACAGTCTATTGTGTCTTCATAGTGTACTTGGAATCTCAGGAATTGTATTGGAGTATTTTAGGGGGGTGGGGTTCTGTACAAGAGGAAAATAGTGTGTTTAAGTATGGGAACATCCGGAGGGGGGGGGGGGGGGGGGGTAACCCCTCTGCTCAGTATCGGTCATGGTATTTTATTGAAAACTAAATGATTGGGATGGTTCCGGTTTGTTACAACTATTGACGTGACGTAATACCATTTGGCTATGCTTGAAAATTTTGTAAAGGTTGTCTGAATGATCGGTCTGTGTTCGAAATAAATATAGTCATCAACGATCTAACTAGACTTGTGGACAGGTTGTCAAATGTTTGTCGTGGTTCATGCTCTCACGCGATTAAACTGCTCTCGCGATATTGCCTGTGACATTTAGGGATTCTGTCCCCCATTAAATGGGAAATTAACATGGGCTGGAGGAGGTTGATTCAGCTCAGAAGAGGGCGCTATTAGAAGAAATTTGTATACAATCTCCGGGGACGTAATCTCAGGGGAAAATCTCATGCCACACCAGCTCCTGACTACGTAGTTGCGAGAGCAGTATAGTTACGCGCGGAGCTGTAGATCTCACTACAAGAGAGCCTTTACGCTATCACTGTGGCAAACGTTTAACGGCTTCTCTGCAAGTCTACATTCTAACTCGAATCTAATTCACCCAAAAGTGAATAACGAAGTGCTCAAATGGACAAATTGATATCGACAAATACTCTTACATCTTATTTCCACGCTGTCGTTTTAAAGGACGTAGGTATTATGTCATTTATATTGAAATAAATTAACCATGTGGCTATATTTACCATTCTGCCATTTCCATTATTTTATGTCCCGCCCCATCCTAAAGCGCTTTTTACGGTTAGCCTTTCATCAAGGCTCTTGCATAGAAGTTTGGTTCTGTATTCACTTGCACTATGCATTACACCATGTAGTACCATGCAATGTCTTCTACGTGTACATTACGATGTCACTCATTGTACACGAGTGAGATGACGGCCTTCAAAATAGTTGTTTCAGATCAACTTCTAATTACCAGTAATGTTTCATGACATGACAAATTAAAACATACATAGTAACGCCTCGAACCAAGACCACGTCTGTCGGCTGTTCCATCTTGTTTACGGTAGTGCAAAAGGTCGTGAACTCCTCCCCTCCCACCCCCTTTAGAGGGAGTACGGATATTTTAATTTCAGCCTCGCAATCCATACAACGCAGGCCTAGGATCGAAAATAGATGTTTTTTCGGCAAGGCTGCTCTCTATAAGTTGCTAATTGGAAATCAGTGAGACTCATTACATACATTTTGATCAGAAAGGGCATTCAAATGTTCCGTGGGTGATTATGTTTAGAGACGTCAGATGTTTAGAGACGTCAGATACCTTGAGGGTGTTTCAAATGTCACGGCACAATGTCCAACTTTATTTTGTTAACTATTAAGAGTCTATTCTTGTCTTCAAGAAGAACGTGACAAAGATTGTGCTCCTGACTCATTACCCCAACTCTAGGGTCGCTAGTTGGTTTTAGTCATCACGGGGACGTTGTATTTTATCGATGAACTTTTAAGAACATGATTTCTGTCCTATGTCGTCTCCATTCATAAAAGGTCCGGTCTACACCAAAAACACATGCACGAACCCCGCTGTGCACCATGTTAACGGACTTGGCTTTGCGTAATCAAACGAAAGTGGTTTTATAAAATTATACCACTATACCTGACGACGTGATGTGCTGAGTCGTACACGCTGAAAACTCCCGGGTCTGAATTGACGCAGAGTCCGGGTCCCGGTGGCTGACTGTGCGGGTTAGGCTGATCCAGAACCTGGTTAATGAATAGGATTTTAGTGTGGATTCTATGTCAGTTTGACCCATTTCTTTGCCAGTTTGACACAAGATTCCGGGTCAAACTGACCCGGAAATAGGTCAGGCACCCTGGGACCCGGAAACAGTTTAATTCTGACCCTGAAGTTTTTAGAGTGTGTTCCAGTAAAATCGTTGTGACCAATGACTATTGGTTCTAGTTTAGTAGTACCTAAATTTAGCCAAATTGATCATTTGAAAGACAGTACAAACACCAGAACTGTGTCTCGCTGTATAGAGGGCATGATTGGCCGAGTGTTAAGCGCATTGATTAGATATGACCAATCACTGGTGAGCTTAGTCACTTCGGACAGGTGAAGGGAACTGACAAGTTGTTGTGATTTATTTCCGCGATATGTAAAATCCTTGACGGTATATTTTTTTAGGGTGTTTGTTTTCTACGGGGTTTTTTTGATGAGGAAAGTTGTGTTTGACCTTGGTTCGGACAGTCAGTATTAGTCCATGGGCTGGGAGATTTTGTTGCCGGTATTTTTGTCCTGCTGACCGCTACTTGTTATTTCGCCGGATGCTCCTGAGCGGAAAAGCTCTTTAAGCTCGAAGAGTGATTTGCACGTGTCACGCGAAAAAAGTGTTTGAAAGAAACTGTGGGCATTCTTGATCCTGTTAAATGAAATAAAATGCACACGTAAGTGCAACACCGAGTATCAAAATACAACAACCTTTTAAAATTTGTGAATATTGTTTTGTATTGTGTTGAATTAAGCAGGGCAAGGCCCCTTATTGTACAGTAAATCCCCAGAAACTCGATTGAATTATTTGTGCATTTAGCAGAGGTGGTGCCAAGGCTGGCGTGAACCGGTTCACAAACTTTACAATGCAACAGAATAATCCTCTGCATTTTGTTGTAAGAGTTCCGAAAGCAGACGATGGTGTTCTCGGTGTTTTGACTGTTGAATATAGACCATAATTTGGTTTATTTGACTGAGTTGGCATTTGAATATGTTAGTTTCAATTAAACACACCATACAACCAACAATTGTGGACACGTCTCTTAGGTTTTGTTATGGAATTTTTGTGTACGGACGGTTTCATAATAATAGGCCTATTTGCTTATTTTGATTTGTGGAAGTAGTTGGAATATTTCTCACACATTATCACAAACGGACAGATTTCTCTAAACAAGTGCGACTCATATTAAGTATATACAAAATAACTTTCACATTCCTCAAGTTATTTTGTTTGATCATCAACATTATAATGATAAAACCTGACACCGTTTACTTTCGCAGTATCATTCTAAACTGTGTAAACAACAACACTACTGAGAGTGATGTTTTTGTGTCCCTTTAACAATGATCCCACTGGAGTCATTTTCGCCAGGTTTGATGGGATTTCTAAGCTAATCGGGGCCTGAGGCGGTTCACGTAGATTAATACGGGGTCCCGCCCGGCTCGTTTTCTTCACCGGTCAATTATCGCCCTTACACCGTTGTCTTGCGTCCTCAAGACGAGCCCACTGGCTGTCTGGGCCCAGCCCCATGGTCTAGACCATTATTGTAGGTCTCTCCTCGCGCCAAATTTATCATCCGAAATGTTGGGTCTCGATTTTGTTATTATTACGAATAACAGGAACTGCACCGGAATCAAGGGCATGTGTTGCTTGGAGGAAGGAGCAAGGACCTGTCCTGCTTGGGACGAAGTCTGACTTTTTTTCTCTCGGTCTCTCAAGTATTTGAAGGTCTGAAGACTTGGGATGTCTGTTTGTTGTGTGAAAGTTCTCAAAGTGGCAAGTCATCGCGATGCTGCTACCTTTAGAGTAGGGTATGGTGGCCCAGAAGGGACATTAAACATATTTATTTTTGTAAATATTTATGCGTTGAATATTAACGATTTGTGCCCCAATCGCAAATATTCACATAAAACTTTAAGTAAGTATTCACGATTTCGGCCGTGTCGAATATTCACATAAATATTTACGTAATATTTGCAATTTGGTGCACAAACCGAGAACACTTAAATATTTACGTAAATTGTTTTCGATCATTCGTAGTGTAATAGGCTATATTTAAAGTTGAGATATATAATATGTGCCATGTTGTATGCAATGTAAAAAGATAACACTTAACAGATTGACTACTAAGCTGACGATTGACGATTAATTAGAATGGCAACAAACAGACAAACAAAGGAAGGACGCAAGGCCGCCAGTGATGAATGAAACATAATATGTTTACGGCTACACTAGATAAGGCAAAAGCAAAATGAAAACTTCACAAGAAGGAATTTTCTAACAGATGTATAGTTATAGGAACTGTAGATATAATGACGATGATGAGGACAACGTCAGGTACATGAAGTAGCCCGACATGCAATAACTATGGTGGCCCTGAAGGGACATCGCATATCGCATACGTGTGCGCACACGTATGCAATGTCGTGAAACAATTCGCGAATATGTGCGCACACGTATGCAATGTCGTGAAACAAATCGCGAATATGTGCGCACACGTATGCAATGTCGTGAAACAATTCGCGAATATGTGCGCACACGGTATGCAATGTCGTGAAACAAATCGCGAATGTGTGCGCACACGAGTGTGAATATATTTGCGATGTCGTGAACGTTATTGCATACCATGTTGCATACCTTTGGGATGATGTCATAGTTGCAGACAGTGACCTAGGGAGTACGTGGCGCTACAGTCAGGCTCCTGTAAGCATGGCTATACAATAATGTGTACCCAGGAACTTGGCACCAGGCCAAGTTTCGCCAACATGTACTACAGCATAAGCTATCTACCTACAGCCTACTAAGTACTACTGCATGTGCTATTACAATCAAGGTCGAAGAGTACGCACGCGCGAGGGTATTTTACGGTCAAACACGCCCATTTTTACGGAAGTCGGATAGTACGGAAGCCGGATAGTGCCAGGAAATAAGAAGTGAAATATTTTTTCATGAGCGCGATAATATTTTTGTTTGTACCATTTATCTGGCGGCCGCCACTTAATTATCCGGCGGCCGCCACTTATTATCCGGCGGCCGCCACTTAATTATCCGGCGGCCGCCACTTATTATCCGGCGGCCGCCACTTAATTATCCGGCGGCCGCCACTTATTATCCGGCGACCGCCACATAATTATCTGGCGGCCGCCACATATTATCTGGCGGCCGCCACATAATAATCTGTACCACACGTTCTTTATTTTGCGGATTTTAAGAGGACGGGTCATAGGATTCAGGGGGGGGGGGTTAAGAGGACATATCGGGTGCGTTCGATTAGCTTCCCCGGGTCGACCCCGGTCTGCTCATCCGGGTGAGCCCCTAACCATGAGCTAATCGAACGCCAACTTCCCCCAGCATTCACACCGATGCATCTTGGGACAGCCGACCGGAACTACTTCCATTTTGTGCCGTATGTCCGATACTTTCCGTGGATTCACGAAAACATCGTAAAATAATTATTTTCAAGGTAAAACTGCAACATTAAACAATTTGTACAACCCCACAGTGATACAAAGGTACCCGGCTTCGAATAAAAAATACTTATTGCTCACAAAAACGCTGTTGTAATGGCGAAAATGTGTGTCAAACTTCCTAAAATGTCCCGCTGAATTACAAACAAAATGGTGGCCATTGAGAAAGTTTTTCGCCGTGACGTCATGAACCAGGGGCAGCCCCAAGTGACCCGCTCCACAAGCAGGGCACTTGGGGCTGACCCGGGTGAGCCCCGCGAATGACGTCAAAGCTATTCGAACGCACCGGGGGAAGACCTGGGTCGACCCGGGGAAGCTAATCGAACGCACCCATTATAGGAACCAGGGGAGTAAAGAGGAAAGCTCATAGGTTCCGCGGGGGGGGGGGGGGGGGGGGGGGGGGTTAGAGGACAGGTCGTAGGATCATGGGGGGTTAAGAGGTAAAGTCATAGGATCATGGGGGGGTAAGAGGCGTGTCATAGGAATGGGGGGGTTAAGAGGACAGGTCATATGATCCAGGGGGTAAGATGACATGTCATAGGATCATGGGGGGGGGGGGGGGGGGGGTGGGTAAGAGAAGGGGGAGTGATCCATAGAGACACCCCCCCCCCCAATTATGATCCTATGACATGCCCTCTTACCCTTAACCCACCCCGGATCCTATGACCTGTCCTCTTAACCCCCATTTCTGTGACACGCCTCTTACCCCACCCCCCCATGATCCTATGACTTTACCTCTTAACCCCCCCCCCCCCCCCCCGATGATCCTACGACCTGTCCTCTAACCCCCCCCCCCCCCCCCCGGAACCTATGAGCTTTCCTCTTTACTCCCCTGGTTCCTATGATATGTCCTCTTAACCCCCCATCCCCCTGAATCCTATGACCCGTCCTCTTAAAATCCGCAAAATAAAGAACGTGTGGTACAGATTATTATGTGGCGGCCGCCAGATAATTATGTGGCGGCCGCCAGATAATAAGTGGCGGCCGCCACTTAATTAAGTGGCGGCCGCCGGGTAATAAGTGGCGGCCGCCGGATAAATGGTACAAAAAAAATATTATCGCGCTCATGAAAAAATATTTCACTTCTTATTTCCTGGCACTATCCGGCTTCCGTACATTTTAGCCCACGTTCGTCCTGGGAAAAAAAGAAATACGCCACCCGCCTCGCTTGCCTCACAACAATGACTACCTCTGCAATGACTACCGCTAATCTCACTGTAGACAAGAAACCCCCCCAGATCATTAGACATTTTATTCAAAGGTATGCAACATGGTATGCAATAAAATTCACGACATCGCAAATATATTCGCAGACGTGTGCGCACACATTCGCGATTTGTTTCACGACATTGCATACGTGTGCGCACACATTCGCGATTTGTTTCACGACATTGCATACGTGTGCGCACATATTCGCGAATTGTTTCACGACATTGCATACGTGTGCGCATATATTCGCGAATTGTTTCACGACATTGCATACGTATGCGCACACGTTTGCGATATGCGATGTCCCTTCAGGGCCACCATAAATAACTGTTAAAACTATCATAGAGCTGATGCTGGACAGTATAGGGCAAACGGTTTATTTTGTGTGTGGAGTAGGAAAAATGAATCACTGATGTCGTGTTTTCAAAACTCATTGCAGCCACTTTTAAGTAGATTGCATTTAGTACAAGGTACCAGTATTGCCTTTGCCCGAACGAACCTGAGTTTCGAAAACGTCATCAGTTCACTGAACTACGTCATGATAGAGACCATACCCGGATGAGTTGAGGTGACTTGACATTGACACTGTTGTAGCTCACAGCCGAAGGTGGGAAATACTGTCGCTTTGCACCATGTGGGTCACGTTCCCTGAGGATATTGGGTCGTAAAAATAGCTATGTCCTTTATAAGTTGTCAAAAAAAGCATGGATATCCAAATGGATCCCAAGTGACGGTCTCTGAGGGTCTGGCGAGGATCGCTGGGTGTCCTACTATATGGCAAGGCTGTTTGGTCTGCCGAGTGTCGCTGGGTGTCGTGTCCTAAATGACAAGACAGTCTGGTCTGCCGAGGGTCGCAGGCTGTTTGGTCTGCCGAGGGTCGCTGGGTGTCCTATGATGGCAAGGCTTTTTGGTTTGCCTCGTGTTGCTTTTTTTAATTTTATTAGACCATAGATCTGTTTCTTGCTCTATGATTTGACAAATCTCATTTATTGGGAATATTATTGTAAATGAGCACTTATTTTGAATTCCTTTATTTTAACTTACAACACATGAGATTTGTGAAATGAAGATAAATGTTGTTGAATTCAATAGAGTTGCGTTGATTGCATAGACACTTGTTGAAATCATGTTTTCAGATCAAAGGTTAATACAAGAACCAAATCAACCCAAAACATTATTGACATCCAATACTCAAGTCAAAGACAACATTTCTTCCAAGATACCACAATACATTCCTGCACCGTGGAATTTCGGCGACATAAATTTCAGTTTTCGTTCGCCAGGTGGTACAGGCATTGCTAAAATTGAAAACAAAAACAGAATTTCCTGATTTGGGATCTTGCATGCTGTTATCTCCCTTTGCCTTCACGTTTTCTGAAAAAACACAAACTTTTCAAACATGGATTTGTTTGTTTATTTTGTCCCAACTTTATGCCTTTTTGACGATGTAGAGAGTCTGTTTTCTCTGATGACATACACGCATCGATGTGGGTTGAACTCCGGCATCAAGAAAGCTAATTAAACTTTTTGGTGATTTTTTTACATTTTATTTTAGTATTCTATTAAAAGTCCACTCTTTGTCTTTTGTGCGATGGAAATGTATAACAAGACAGAAGCCATTCTTGGCGTCGTTAAAATTTCTATGCGTTTAATCGACGTTCTGTCCATTCTCTAATCATCGTGAACATTATTTAATAAGCAGTTAACAATATTCAACGTCGTTTTAAGTACACCAAATACAACATATGTACAGAATGTAAAAAAGAAACTGCTACTTGTATAGACCTTTCTTTTGCAACGTCACAGCCCAAGTTTTTGCCAACCCAGGTTGGAAAAGTATGGAAAGCCATACTGCAAATACAGTTTGTAGCAGTGTTACACAAATATTCAAAAAAGTGTTGAATTTGTTGGAAACAAATCAACCAATCATGGAAGGAATTTCCATTCATGAATCTTTACAGAAAATGTTGAATTTGGTCACAACATTTTTTAACACGATTGAATGTTTTGCTAACATTGGGCCGTCCATGCCAACCGGCGCACTTTGTTTATCAACAATGGAAAGGTCTATACGTACCTGTTTATGTGTGTAGTGATGTCATGTATAGCCTTCGAGAAAGACTTTTACTTTGCATGGGGTCAAAAAGGTCAGGCCATTAACTATTTTCTTTTGCATTTATACTACAGGTCCTTTTGGTTGGTAAGCAGTTTGCAACAGCTAATTCTATTTTCTCAATATAAAAAAGAAGAAGAAAAGCTGATCACACCAATGCGAATTTAAGAGATGTTTATTGATTTGTGGTTTTTTTTCTGGGTTTAGCAGGAAAGTTTCGTTCTTTTTCTCGCGGAAGACTAGCGATGGTTCGACGGTTCCAAGTTTGAACCCTTCCAGGAGGTCGACGTTCTTTATGGCTATTGTAAACGAAACTGTTTCGAAACCTCTTCTTCGAGTGTCTGTTGACAACGTTAATGAGGGAAAGGGCTAGTCTTACATAAATAGAGAAATAAACACCCGAGCTTCTGGAATTTCATTTTTTTCGAGCCGGGTCCGATGGGGTCATCCACACCCTTTTTAAGAAACCTTAGCGTCACGGGTTGTATCGTTTGTTTGCATGGTGAACTTTTTTCCTGGTGTGGTTTGGTTTCTTCGTTTTTTGAGTTCAGCTGGGCGATAGTTGCGATGTTATCAATTAGAATATCGCTAAAAATAGATGGAAACCTTGGTGTTGTCACATATATATAGATACACACAAAGAAGAATCGAAATTACCATTGGGTGTTAAAATAAAACTAATTTCTGCCAAAACAATTACCTTCGTGGTTTTTGTTTAACCCTGTGATGTTTAGTTTGATTATCTTTTCGGTATTTATGTGACAACACCAATGGTGTCATTTTTAACACCCCAGTATTTCCCGTGTATGATCGAATTAAGCATCGATTTGTAATGGTCTCCGAATGCCATCATGTGCAATGGCATTTATATTTTCAGACGGAAATATTTCCAAACAGAAACCTATTAACCCGTCTCCCTAAAAAACCCAAAATAGACAAACAAACAAACAAACAAACAAACAAACAAACAAACAACAACCCACTACAACAAAAACCCCAAAACAAAAATCACTATCTAGTCAAAGGCCTAGAGATAATTGAATAAACAACAATTTGAAAACAAACAACCTTAAACAAATCATTAAAGCAATATATATATGAGAGCTGCCATTCTATTGAACCCATTATGATCAGTGTGATGAGCTCGTCTATTGATGATTTTCATCAGCTGTTTCGTGGTACTGAAATTACTTTTAATTCGCTTTATTCCCAAAGCGCATCCGTTTGCCTAGTGACTCATTAATCTGCATTGAAATTAAAAAAGAAGAAAAGTTCAATCAAAACTATATTAAAGGGACACGTTGCCTTCAAATCTCATGAAATTGTACTGTTTGGAGGTGTTCCTTATCCTTATTAAGAGTTGTTCTTGCAATAAAACACCTGTAATGTGTAATAATTAGTGAATGGTGATTTAAAAAAAAACATTGGCCTCTGACCCCTCGACATCTTTCCCGCGAAACGTATATGTATTTCCAGCCGTAAATATCATCGTCCATGTAATGGCAAAATGCGCAATGAACAGTAGTTAGGCTGTTGCCGTAGCCAGTGGCCTGGTAAACCTATCAGATGAACACTGGGTAACATACCATTCTCTACCTCTGAAGCTAGCACAGTATTGGGCCCGAAATTGCCAGCCGCGTATTCGCGGAATAACCAGCCGCATATTCTGAAAAATAGAATACATGCAGTACAGGGAGGTGAGTATATTATGGCTCATCTGTTCACCTCCCTGTGTTGCATGTATTCTATTTTCGGAATATGTGGCTGGTTATTCCGCGAATACGCGGCGTAGCTTCAGGTAGTTCGGTTTGTATGTACAGTACGTGTATGTAAACACCTACACCGTTCATATGTCAAAATGGATCGCCACAAAAAACAGATTTAAGACGTGTCCAAAAAGAAGAAACCTCGTCAATCAGGGTAAGAAAACTGTCATGGGACTAACCGAGAAAAACAACCGGTGTTGTTTATACCAAATGTTTATTGTGGACAGGAGGGATAAGGACTTAGACACGGCACATCACAGCAGCACTCTGATCATCGTTTTACGACTGGAAATAAGACTAGTAGGAACACGTCGGCCATTTATGGGAGTCAACATCTTGACTCCCATAAATGGCGGACCGTGTTAGTTCACGAATAAAAGGAAAACCACACAGTTTTGAGGGATGTTTGTGTGGATCATTATATTCTACTTTTAAAACATCTTTCCGACCGTGTTCATTTCACATCAAACGTTTGTTATAGCCCAAAGCGCCCAATCCGAAGGCAACGTGTTGTAAGAGACATTCAAGTTAACGGACAAGTTCAGTTTTCTCGGTGAAATTCTAGCCCAAGCCTTCGGTTTGTGTTCGTGAGTTGACGTTTATGGTCGTTAAATGTGTTAAACAGGATTGGTGGAGCTGACGAAATAGTCGCCGCCAGTGTTCATGTTTTGTGTGATCAACCATATAGGGCTACATGGAATAACAATTCTGTGAAAATTTGGGCTTTTAAGCCGTTGTGTGATTCAGAAAATAGTGAAAAACCATACACAATTTTCAGCATTATTGTCCTTAACTTTGACTGTTAAGTGTAACAACCGAAATCAGCTGTTGCGTTTTTTTAAGGTTTTCATATACCGTTTTCTCGAGGGAAATATTTGATAGAATAATGGTTCTAGTATGAACTTAATAATCAGTAGGCTTAAAGGATCTGTATACGTTTGGTTTTTGGAACCGTTTGATTGTTTTAATCCTATATAAATGTAGGTATATACAATAAAAACTAACCTGTGAAAATTTCACTTCAAAAGGTGGTCGCGTTTTTGAGATATCACCAAAAAACCGGAGCGAATATTTCCACGCAGGAAGAATATTCCCAATAGGAACACACAATCTGAGAAGCGTTACGGCCATAACGCTTCTCAGATTCAAATTTTTGGGGGATAAAAAGTGATATATTTTTCCATAACCGCAGTACTTTGAAGTGAAAAGTTTCTCAAAATGCATTATACTATCCAAAGTGCTGTACTTCTTACCAAGTAAGTTTTTATTGCCATTCATTTTCAAAGTCATTACCAAACGTATACAGACCCTTTAAGTTTTCAGACTAATATTTAAAATGTATGTTTTTATCCTTTATTATTGTGTGCACGGTGAAGAAGCAAAGGTCTGGAATCGAACCCACCACCATTTTTACTGCATGTTATAGATGACGTGACGTATCCTAACCTTTGTTTACAAAATGAGTGACCCCGTGTACATTCCAGGTCCTTTCTGGCAGGCAAGAAACTACCACTGGTCATATTGGGAAGTTGTACATTTTGTGACATAATTTCCCGAAATTTGACATAAATATCAAAAGTTGATAACATTTAGTGTTTTCTTCCATTGAGCTGTGCACAAATTGTGACTGCAGGAAGTCCAGGCTCTGTGGCTCTTTTGTAAACTTGTGATGTCACAGGTTAATACATGGTCTATATGACATTACCTGTTAACAACAACAACAACATCAACAATGAAACCACAACAATGCAACAGGGTGAAGCTCCATTGCTTTCAAAATGATTTGCAACGACACAATAGCATACCAGCATGATGCCACGAATGTTTTTACGCTTCCCAACCTCTCAAATGATATAAGCCGTGCCCCCTTTTATGAGAATAGCGAACCTGTAGCTCAGCACACAAACATACTCGTCATGAACCTGTTTTTGTTGTTGATTGTGACGCCGTTTTATGAAGGAACAATATTTTGATATTTCTGTAGTTTGAGCAGACGATTGAGAAAACTAGCTTCGCGCATTTTTTACTTATTAAATACACCAAACTTTTATGCGTGCGCATCCAAGGAAGATGATGAATGACTTGTAGTTGTTCTCATTTCGAGGTTTTTTGTGTGGACAAGTTGGGGCCTTTGACGTCGACCTAATTACACCTTCAAAGAAAATAATGTACGCGGCCTTCATGAAAATGGCTTTGTCCAGGCTGGGAAATGAGAGTTTATTTAGTGTCAGCTGCTAAATGATGCATCCCTGAAAGAACAACTCATGAAAGTGATCATATTCCGAGCGTTGCATGGTGACTCATACAAAAGGGGACCTTGTAAGTTGTAGTGTTGGCTTCCGAAGTGCTGGACATTGTAGCAGGACACTTCGTTACTGCACACACAGCTTGGAACGTGCTGCACTCCCTGCAGCATTTTTATCACACGGTGAGAGTCTTCAGGTTTCAGCAACCACCGTTTTGCATTTAAGGGAATTTCTTCTTTTTGAAGTCATGAGAATCAATCTGTGCTGTACAACAGAGGTGCTGAAACCGGAGCGAGCGATACTATGTCGCAGGGGCCGGAATACCTGTGGGAACTAATTCCGCATGTAGTGTAGCATGCTCTGCTGGGCTGACTGTACTTGAGAAGTTTCACCTCTGATTTTGTCAATCCGTAGCGCAAGGACGTTTCAGCACTCTCATATATAACTTTATTGATTCAGACCACCCCATTTTGAAGTTATCAGATTCGGTCTCTTCTATTATGACTCTATCAACATAACCTGTCGACCTTTGTGGGACTATTATGAGCGGTTTCTCGCGCCATTTTGTGCCTCCTGTGGATTCGTTTAATTAGTAACCCTGCTCGGTTGTTTCTTTCTGGCCAGCTAGCTGCGGAATGGCGGAAGTCGACCCTAATCCTGGACCGACTGACCCCCTACTTTGCCAAGCTGTGATAGTGGTCAGGAGAACTTTTAATCTGCGTACGACGTCGAGTACGTGTGCTTGTGTATATGCTGCAAACTTGTGAACCCTCGTAATTAAACAGTTTGTCTTTGCTTTGTGTTTGTGGTTGGTTTTGACTCCATGGTTTTATTGCAGAGAGTTATGATGGTGTTGTGACTTTTTCGTGTGTGTGCATATTATAAGGGACTGAGCATGCATGCTACGACTGCAGTCCGTCTGAGCATGAGTGACTTGTAATGCGTGAGGCCGTGACTCGTACATGGATGGACCAATGATACAGCATGTAAAGCTTCGACCATTGGGTTACTTTCTTCTCTGTCCTTTCTCTATGCTTTGATCGATCCATAATTCACTTGAGCGCATCAGGTTGTAAAGGTTATATTTCTCACAAATCAATGATTGAAGCACACTATCAAAAGTCAACAGATCGCAGTTTGCGATTACATTGGTGTAATAACTCGTTTCCACGGTTATAAATAAACCGTGTGCGTAGAGAGCTGATGCGCGTGAGAGGAGACATGCATTTGGACACAGTTGCCGTTTAGTGCAGTCGAACGCCCTGCATGCGGTACACAGTGACAGTGTTCATTTGGGACAATTGTCAACATCGACTACGGTTTGTGGATTCTTGACAATCGCCGCTGTATGTAACTCAATGGGACTACAAACCAGACAACGAAACCTTCATTGTCTACAGCTGTATCACATTAGTGCTGCCGATGAAGGTAGCTAAACTCACCTCCACAAAGACATGTGTTGAACACTCTTTGGACCGAAGTAGTTCACCTTGAAATTGCTGAAAAAGGATCATACTGAAAATGTCACCAACAAGATACTACGAGATATTTACTCGCAGGTAATGAGGAGGAGTTTTGTGTTGGACTCCCGCCGGCCAGACCCACTCTCTGGCCTGGGCAAAGTTTTTCCGACATGTCCAACAAAACTCTCCGGAATACTCTGACCTGGTTCACCTTTATCGTCGCTTCTGCCGTTGTGTTTGTCTTAGGAATTTTTCAAGGGTGGAACCCCAACCGGGGGACTACGTATTACGTCTACGACGAGCACGTTGCACCCGATGCCACCACACCGCCCGTCCTGCTCGTCCGCCGCCGAGGAGGGGCCACAGAGAACGGTGGCGCTCCGGCGGTGGTCGTCGGCAACAAAGTCCGTGAGCTTCACTCGAAATCACTTGATCCCGGGTTCGCGTCCAATGACGGGCCTTCTGAATTTCGCAGTGATTACGTATTCAATGAGAAACTTGGACTTTCTCCTGCTGGATCCATAAATACTACCATGGGGGATATAGGCCTCCGGGAGTTTGCCAAAAATGTCTCAAAAATGAAGGTAAATGTCGGGTGACTCACTCTTCTTGAGTCTTATTTAAATTATATCAAATTCTGCTTTAATATGAAGAGGATGTAGTGTTTTATTAAATAATATGTTAAAGCTTGTAATCGTGGGTGTTAACGACTTTAAAGGTGTGCAGTCATGTCTTGCTATCCATTGATATACAACCACACCTGGCTTGTCTAGCTGCATGATGCTGGGTCAAGGTCTAGTCGAGCCTCAGGTGTTGCCGCAAGGTTCCATTTTGTGTCCATTCTATGGATGCTATGCGCAGGAGTATAATAGAACAAGTTGATTCGTTGACGTTTTTTTTTGTTTTTTTTTGGAGGGGGTAGGGTGGGGGAGAGTAACTTTATTGGTAAGTTTTCATGGAAGCCTAGTCCACACCTTGTTGGGCCGGCTGTTAGAGTTATAGCTCTCTTTTACATCGGTCTTTATCACGTGTCACCAAACTTCCAAAGCTTATTGTTTTTCTTATTTCGTTCAAGATACCTGCAAAAGTTTCGGAGCATTTAATAGCAAACTGAACCCAATCAATCATCATTTTCTTACATTTAATAGTAGCATTTCAAGTATATCCTGGGACTTTTGTCAAAATTAGTGTAGTTCCAAGTTACTACAATGTTGTTTCATTTTAAAGACATATGCACTTTTGTATCATTTTGGTCGGTCAACCATTATTTGAATGTGTGAGTTTTAATACGACAAGAGTCAAGAGAAGATCTGTCTGACAAGTGACAGCTGAAAATCGTCACCATTTGCTCTCGTTTTCCCTCGGCAGTCATGGACTGAAAAAATTTCATTGGGTCGTCGGATGGGGTGACATCCACAAATCCAAATTTTTGTTCTCGAAAAATACAGCAATTTACCAACGACGTGATTTCCCTTTAATGACGGCATGATGTCAGTTATATCCTAAACTCCCCCAGTGTTCTGGTGAGCAGATGTTCTATGGTAATGGGGCATCGGTGTTGGTGTTATTGAATGTATCGTACATGGCATTTTGAAGAGTATATCCATTTTGATCCCCCAGTTTTCAAATAAACACCTTGAACCAATGTGAACATTTCTTGACAAAAAGTCACGCCTTGTTGAAAACAACGGTTTAAGCGGTGCATGTGTTGTCAAAACAAAATCGGGTGCGCATTTCACGGTAGTTATTTCGATCGCTACAATCAAAATCAAACATTCGTTCTGGTTTCCAAATTCTATAGTTTCTGTACCGTGAAAGTATTACAGACGGATTTACTTCTACATAGAGGAAAGATGCTTCTACAAAGGAGTGAGCTTTATGATTGAAACTCATCCAAGTTTTTTTTCTTGCCATTTCTACATTGTACTTCCTTGTGAATACATTGTGGGAAGTACCCTCTTCTGAGTAACGAAACTGAGGCATCAGAAATGACAACACCAGAAACAAAGAAGTAAAACCAAAACAAGCATCAGTTCCCGATTTCATGATGCTGCTTAATTTCCATTTCATTGCCCTATATAGGCCTACTAATCGTAAGCACACAAAAAGTGATGCTAACGCGCGCGCTAAATACAATAATTATATAATTTACAATACGAACTTCGGAAACTAGTATTAAGATAAAAAAAGACATAGCCCCATGAATAGGGCCAATCTACTTCGTATCCTTGGCCCTAGCACCATTGCAATCCTATTTTTGTGCCCGATTTAATTTTTAATCCGGGTTATGAAACTTACTGATTGAATGCTACTGTACTTGTAGAAAGCCCTAATGCTGAATTATTTTTTAAAAACAACACAGATCTTTTGGGAAAATTGTTTGCTTTTCGAATCGCGAGTGTGATTTTTTCCCCACATAATACTTGCGCGAAAACCATTGTCAGGTTCCCTCAACAATCCACAACAGTTATACTATCAACTGCTGAAACTTTAATGGGGACCAGACTGATTCACTCAGCGCGCTGAGCGAAGGTTTTGTGAAATACGTGTAATGCGGTGCGCATCCGTCTGCGCAAAAGATATTATGCTCAGCGCGTTATGTAAATCAGTCTGGTCCCCAATAGATCGTATAAGTGTTAATACGTGAGCAAAAAATTCACTCTCGCGACTCGAAAGGCAAGCAATTTTCCCCCCAAATCCGTGAAAAAAAAAAAATAATGTTTAGCATTGGGGCTTTCTACAAGTAGGCCTACAGTAGCATTCGATCGGTACGTTTTATAACCCGGATTAAAAATTACATCGTGCACAACAATAGGATTGCAATGGTGCTAGGTCCAATTGGCAAGGATACGAACGAAGTGGATTGGCTCTATGGGGCTATTGAAGACATAGCATCGTATAATCATGGTGTCTCACTCTGTTCAGAAAATCACAGATTTTTTTCGTATTCAAGAGAGAGGGTTAATATCCGTTGTGTTTCTTTCAAACTGGTAATTATCAATTGTGCAGGGCTGGGGGAGGGGGGCTGGGCCTCTAGGCCTACCCTCACATTTTCGTACATTAATGTTATTGTTGCTCGATCGCGCTGTCACTGAAGACAAGCACAACTTGTTCTTATCAGTAGTAACATATTATTTTTGTGTCACATTCTAATCCTCAAGTATGTGAAAACTTATAGACAAAGAGGTTAATTAAATCAATGACTCCCAACTCGAAAATATTGTTTTAATAATGATCTTGCTAAAACAAAATTTGTTAAAGTGGTCAGATATTGCATGAGATCGCACCACAGAGCATCTAGAATCCTAACTGTTTCGGAGCATTTAAGCGGGCCCCGGAACCGGCCCATGCCGTAAGGGCTTCGCGTTACGCGCTCGTAGGAGCCACAAATTGCATTCACCATTTGCTGCTTGGTAAGTTTTCACGCCCCCCCCCCGTTTGGAAAATCCTGGATCCGCCCCTAATCCGTGCACTTGTTCCGATCTGAGGGTATAATTATTGGAAAAGATGAGGCAGCGCGTGGGATGTTCGGGAGCATTTTAAAGGAATTGGTTGATATTGGCGTTTGGAAGTACAGGATAGATCATGATCGAAATATAAACAACCTGCTTCAATCTGAAAGCCCACAGTCAGTTTAAAGGGTGTGTACAACATTGGTAATTGCCTGTATCACACTTGATGTGACGTGACTCAACATATGCATGAAATAACAAACCTGTGAAAGTTTAAGCTCAATCGGTCTTTGGAGTCATGAGAAAACAGTGAAAAACCCCTTTAATTATATGTTTTATTTTAACTTTTTTTAAGAACTAGTCAGCAAGTAGAACGATCATGACATAAATCTATTCACGCCTAAAGCCCTAAGACATTCCCGATCGTTTTGACAAAGACGCTGCCTCCTTGTTTATCACTCATCGTCTGCGCTATCAAAACAATAATTTGGAAACATTCCTCAGGATGGTTGGCGCTTGTACCATTTTAAAGACCTTGACCATCCTCGGTGAGGCAAAATATTCCCCGAATCCATTTGTCATGTACATTTGTTTGGCTTGCGATTTCTCCGTTCCCTCTCCCCCTGCGTTCAGGATATTCTCAAAATCTCTTTGAGCCTTCATATTTTCTTGGAAGAAGTATAGCAATATGATTTGGTTTTACCCTATATACCGTTGTGTGTAAAGCAATGTATACTCAGTATGTTTCCCGAGTCCTGTGAGAAAACAAATCCACATGCATTTTACTTGGGTGGGATTCGAACCCACGACCTTTGCCATGAGCAGAGACACGAAAGGGAGAAATAGATAATCCGTCTTGTGTATAAAGCCTGTAGTTTTGTATTTATAGTGATTCACAGAGTCTTAACACCTTTTGAATATCAACATCTTGGAGTTTCTGTGTCCACAATATAAGGGGGAACCCAGGCCCGTAAGCCTACTTTTCAGGAGTGTTGACATTTGTCAAATCTCATCCTAGATTTGTGAAGTATAGAGTGACACGGGTCGTGCCATCCTTGATAAGTCCACCTCGAATTTAATTTGAGTATTACAACCCAACATTCTGAAAATTATGACAGGCTGCTTACATATCCTCAATACCATAAATAGCTTGATTAATATAAACACCAGCCTTCCCTTTCCTTTTGACGGTGTAAATATTGACATATATATTTTTTTAAACTAAACGATATAATATATCATGCCTTAATGTTAAAGAGGGGCTCCATGGTCAAATCCAGTTTTGTGATGCACTCATTTTCCAGTAGAGTCCTCATGATAGTGGGGTGAAATTACAAGTCTCTAAACCTCCGTTTGAGGGAATTGTTTCTCAAAATGCTATACATTATCAACAGCTGCTGTGCTTCTTATTACCAAGTAGGTTTTTATGATCATTAAATTTCTTGGAGTAAATACCAAAGGCATACCCTCCCTTTGAAGGGCAAGTTATTCAGTGTTTTTGTTCGAAGAGCGAATTAATTCCCATCTTCTAGTTTTCACTATTACTAGCACACCATACACTACCTAATACAAACAATATGTGTGAACATTTCATAACACTTTGAGAAAAATGTGGCAATCGATATAAGGAATTATGTCAATATTTCAGACGGACGGGAACATTTATTTGTGTGATTAGTAGTTAGTACTGATATAAACTTGACACTGACAGTCATTGAGTTTTTTTAAGGTAGCAACCAATCATTTTCCCCGATATTTATCAATCATGGATTTTGTCTTTAATATTAATAATGCACAGAAGAATTTACATGAGGTCTGTAGACTGTTAATACAGGAACAATTTAGTAAATCGCATTTCCTTTATATGAGAAATTAGTGGCATTCGAAATGGAGAACGTCGTGGCAGATGGACAAGAAGTTATTTTGAGATTTGAAAAGAAAAATGCAAGGGTGATATTTTTGGCTTTGAGGAAATATCAGGAGAACTATGCAATGATGAAACCAAATAGTCGGTTTCGTGATGTCGATTTATCATAGGATCTGTCTTGTCCGTTCTGGTGAGGAGATTTGTCGAGAAAGATATGATCTTAATCCGCTCTGAAGGTCTTTTGATGACGATTGTTAAGAAAGATTGAGATACAATCATCCTTTGCAAATAGATTTAGATTTATGGATAACAGGTGTATGGATAAAGTTCGTTTGAGTGGCACCAAACGGCTTTAACAATAGGGTCCTAAAATGGAGCCCTGTGGAAGCCCCGAGTAAACTTACGCATGTGTCGTTGTTTACAATTTGATTGATCATGCAAATTTAAATGGTATCCCCTGCTCTGTTATTCTTTGCAAATGTAATACTTTATTTGAATATTCATGTGCACAATGCAACAGAATGTTCTGTCTATGTCGAGAAACCAAAAACATACACAGGAGTTCTAAAATCTTTGAAACATCTACATCATATCTCAGTACTTGCAAATATATTGGTCAATTGCAGGTGAATAGTATAGGATATAAAGTTGTTTTGCATAGTAAAGTGGGACGGGGAGTTCTATATATATATATTTTTTTAAAGTGGCTTCACAAACGAGTGAATAACTGTCCAAAAACTACTCATGCAGTAACTAAACTAACTATTCACGAAGTATTTGATACAGTAGTAATAGTATTTGAAAACATGTCATGTATTATTGTGCATGTAATGTACTTTTACATGTATATAAAGTTTATAGACCTTCAAATATCGTATTGATTATATAACGTCAATCGAGCCACGGAGCATTAACAAGGAAAACTCATAGGCCATGGGCCGAAGCCATTTATTTTATCAAAGTGCTGCAGGGTGGGGGGTGAATACGTTTTGAAGCCATAATATCATAGAAATGGTATTCATAACAAAATATCAACAATGTTCTACAAAAAAGTTTGGTTCATTTTCTTTAAAAAAGTGATTTTCTAAGCCCATTTTTGCAACCTTATTGGAGTTGTAACCTTGTTCCCAAACATGAAGTGTAAAGGTGCTATGGGACTGTGGCACACAAAATATTCAATGCCCCTGGGAAGGAGTATGTGTAAGTTTGTTTGTTTGTTACAATATGGCTGCCAGACAATGGAGGGGTTGCAGTGTGCTTGTCATGTAACAAATGATGCATGTGAACCTGTTATAGCTTTTAAAGAGTCTTCTTGGGATAGAATTGTTGAATGTGTAAGTACATGGAAAGAGTTAGATGGTTTAGAGAAGAAAGCTGCCTTGGAGTTTGACATAGAAAAGAAACATTTGTACGGGTATCATAGAAAGTGCTACCAACGTTTCACTGACAAGAGGCGTATTGGACAAGGCCTCAGAGGAAAGAAAAGGGGCGTTTGAAAGAAGACATTGAAGAATTGCAAGTAGATGCTGATGAGGAAGATGAACATAATGAACAGGGGTACCATGTGTTGAGGTCTCAAGACAAAATTCACCGCTGTAAAGTTCCACGTAGGTCAGGAAATGTACTCCCTGAAGTATGTATAATATGCCTTGAGAATAAAACCATCGTAGAGAAGTCAACCAGAAAGAGAAGACTTGAGCGTCTTGTTACATGTGAGACCAATGCGTCAAAACTTTTGGAAGCAGCATCTGCCAAAAATGATCAGCGAATATTGCTACAGATCGAGGGCCTTGATCCGGTATGCATTGAAGTCCGCTACCATGCTTCATGCTACAAACTGTACACAAAATGTGCTTATGAGGGTAAGCCCACATGTAGTCGTTTTCTTTCAGAATCCTTTGACTGCTTTTGTGATGAAGTGATAAAGAAGAGGGTTATTGGTGGTGGGGAAATCTTGAAAATTAACATCGCATTTACGAGAAAATCAATCTGTAGAGTATAATTCTGTTTAAAGAATAAAAGTGTCTGTGACAAAATTCTCTCAATCAATGGTCCTTTTTTGTAACCATGCTGTAGTTAATGTTTGCCAGGGGTGTGTTCCGGTACATGTAAATAATGGATTATTTGCTCCAAAAAATCATATTTAAAGTGATAATGGCAGCCATTTTGTAAATTGTCAAGTTCCATGTTCTTGTGAAATCCTTCCAGTTGTGAATTTTTATGCAAGAGCTCAACATTTATGTATAGCTTTTCATACATGTGCGTTTCTAAGAAATAATTAGCCGCCATGTTTGATTTTGGCCGCCATCTTGGATTTCTCGCTTGTGAACCAATAATTTTAGTAGAACATTGTTTTTTCTTGAAGAGGACACTATTCCCTACATTTTGATGTATAGATCTCCCCTTCACCCCTGGGGCTGCAGCATTCTCCCATTTCTGGAGGACTTTTTGGCCTTCGGCCCATGGCCTATCACTGAAGAAAACTGTCTGTGAAAAGACCAATGGTAGTAAATAATCGATAACATTGGGGCCACTTGCATCGCGTTGGTCACTGGGTCAATTAGAATGGTGCGTGTTGGGGGGGGGGGGGGTGTGGCTTGGCATGCCTCTTTAGTCGTACAAAACGGGCAAAGTGGAAAACCATACTTGTGAAGGCTGGAGACTGGAGTAAATACCTGCGTCAATTAGTAGTACTCTAATTCATTACGTAGTGCACGGTGCCATGGAAAGTACTGTATGGATGCGATTGGGTTTTGCTACCTCGTATACCGTCTTGAACCGAGACTACTGAAATAGGTAGGCCACTGTAAACGGTATGCTCTGACCCTCTTTGAACACGTCATTGCCCGTAGATTATACAATAGTAGACGTGGACTCAAGGCCAAATTGATACTTATTTGAATGATTTGAATGGCATAATAGAGTGCCTCTTGTTGCTTTGTAAAAACACAGGTCGCTTATTTTAAGCGAAAGTCGTAAAAAACGTAGCAATATATAGGTAAATTATACATAAATTGTATTCGCATGTTTTTGTAACATATGGAGGATGTAAATTCATGGAACATACCCTTGGGAATTTCTTGGCGATAACTGAAATTTGTTTCGAAGAACTGCCCAGACAGCACAACTCTTTGGCTAGTTTTTCAGCGTTACCTCAGTCCTCGAATGATTGAAAGTGTGGCGCCATAAAAAGTATACATAGCAGGGAATATTAGTAGTCGTTTATTTTGGTGAGCTTCGGGTGCCAGACTGTCTTCGCTCCCGACCTCGCTTTGAAAACTATGCTTGCATAGCGTATTAGAGGTTTTGGGGGACTTTAAGGTAATCAATGTCTGGCCATCTTTTGTTGGGTTTTAAAATAAACAGGGGTCGATTTCACAAAACTCTTCCTAACTTCGGATAGGACTAGTCCTAGGCAACGCTAAGAGATGGGACTAGTCTTAGGACTAGTCTTAAGTTATTAGACCAGTAACTTATCTCTTAGCATTGCCTAGGACTAGTCCTAAGTTAGGAAGAGTTTTGTGAAATCGACCCCAGGATCATTTTTAAGACCTGATTGTTGTTCTCCCCAGGTGTCACTTGGTCAGGCTGTTTTCTCTTCTTAGAAGAAAATAAAAGGAGAAATTAGAACTGAAATATAATAAGCTGTTGTATACTTCTAATCCCAACCCCTAGCAAAGTCTTTCCCAAAGGCTAATAGGCTCAGCTATTGGGTCGAAACGTCAGGCCATTACCCCCCTTTTAGCTTGAAAAGGGAATACGGGAACACAAACTTTACTGGGGATAGGCCTATCACAAAGTAAAGCATAAAGGCTAAGTCCACGCTGTGTCCATATTTGTCTGGTTACCATTTTACATATGCATCTCAACGTTGATACTCTCGTGCACGAAAAAGGGAGCAGACTAATTTTAAGCATTAGTTGGGAAGAAAACAAGTATTTATGTTATTACACGAGTGTGCATTAATACGTTCACATCCATGAATGGTTCTCAAAGCCAACTTCACAACTCCAAACGTACATTTTTCTGCTTCATATGAAATCACATTTATTGATCTGTCAAGCTATATGCTTGTGTCTTGCGCAGATAAAAGCGATATTGTACCGTACTTGACCCCAAACTGCAAGAGGTCAGCCGTATATTAATATTAGTGTTAGTATTGAGGAGCTGCCAGAATAACAAATAATGCATATTTTCATTGTTGATATCGGCATTCTTGCAACCCGTTTGATTGAGAGGTTCGGTAACATAAAAACACTTCAATCGATTTAAAGGGAATTGCGCTATTAGGGGAAAGGGACTCCATGAATGCTGTTCTGTTTATTACAAAACAACAACACAGAAACAGCACAATGAAAGATACAACATTTTTTTAAGGGAAGGGTGCGTGCGATTTCGATCAATCGTGATATGTAGAAGCAGTTTATTTGAGCGGGACTATGTGTATGCTACGATATTTAAGTATCCAAACAAAATGAATGCACTGCAACCAAACCGAGGCTGCAGTGGGCAAATTAGTCAGGCTCCTCTTTCTCAGAAGAATGATAATCCGTATTGCACTTGCACACAGGGATTTCAACAAAGATGGGATGGCAGCCTTGCCTTAAAGGTGTGCCAACTTTTGTGACGTCTCTACAGAACCGTTTAGCCCATTCATGAATAGTTTATCTTGCTTATCAAATGGAGGGCAGTGGCCAATCTGCATGCATAATTTATGCTGAGGCATTCAGCAACTGAGTATACGTAGACGTATGTGATGTAAACAAATCGTGTAGTTTTACCATGGTTTTACTAAACCTCTTTGGAATTAGAACTGTTTGAAAAGTAGTGACTGGAAAAAATGGTCTTGTTAATGTACTTGGAGGTTATTAACCTGAAGAATACTGAATTAAGAATCGCGGTACGAAATTAGGCCCGCAAGAACACTTGCCATCTGGGGTGGGGGTGGGTGCTGGGTTTTTCTACTGGGTTTTTCTTAACGACAATTAAATGGTAAGGTTCTTGTCGATGTTTATCAGTAATGAGGAAGAGGGGTGTGCAAGATTGATACTGCCAATTTTCGACCCAAGTTCCAAGCTGTTTCCATGTGAAGTTATGTGTTCCAATGTATAGACCATGTGACATGTGACATCACATGTTAACAGCAGTCACAGAGCCTGGACTTTCTCTAGGCACGATTTATACACATCTCAAGGGAAGAATACACCAAATCTTATATTACATGGAGATTTCACTGTTCGTTTGTTATCAACTTTTGATATGAAGAAACAGGGCACATCGCCACATCCCAAAAGTACTCGTCCAGCTGTATTGTTTATAACTCTTGAATTTATGGTGAATTTATGACACAAACTGTAAAAACTTCTCACGTGAGTTAGTGTAGTGTCTTGCTCTAAAATGTACAAGGTTACTCTTTTGGTAAACAAAGGTTACATTGTCTACACGTAGACACCTTAGGGTTTTATTGTTTGATTGCATTGTGCACGCATTTTTCAATTCAATGTTCGTTACCTTTTCTCATTGATCCACAGCGGCAAGTATCAATTGATTTTGTATTTACCATTTTTGAACGAACATTACGTGTCAGTGCTTCATTCAATACAGTCGGTGATCCATCTTAGATCGATTAAGTCAAAAGCGAATGACAACCAACAACTGACCGGTATATTATTTAAAAAACAGTTGTGCACTGTTTTCTCGAAGGACGTAAACATCATCCGAATTGTCAGTTTGAAATTACTTTCTATAAACCCACGATTCGATTGAACTTTTTCCTCAAGGCATTACGACTCTTGTGAAGGCATTTCTTTACTTCATTGTCCAGTCCATAGAATCGAAATTGCATCGTTTATCAGCTTGACATAACGTCGCCTGTGATTTGTATTCACCCTTTTTTTAAAGGTGGCCCTCAGGTTTTTTGTAGCTCTTTTGACAATGTTTTTCCCTAGAAGAAATCTCATTTCAAAATGAACACAAACGCCAGTTTCAAGTATGATTTATTTCTGCTTAACTTAAAATGTCACAATCTGTAGTTTATCAAATGACACCGGAAAGATCTGACAAGTCAAAACAACAAATGGTGTTATTGTGAGCAGCACTCGCTTTTCTATTAACCCCAAAACACATGGTGGTACTTGCTTTTTTTTTTTTTTAACCAACAGTGGGCTGAAAAGATCGCATGATTGTTCACATGTTGTACAAACTGTGCTAATATAATCCATCTACATCTACAGGAATTCAGACCTCAGAGTAGCTTTGTTTTGTCCTTTGTCTCTTTTTTGTTCAGGGCAGGCGAAAACGTGGTTATTTCGATTGGGAAATCAAAATAAGACTCTGTGTTGGTGGACAATCTTCTCAAACGTCGTATAATTTCAGAGTTAATATTTCTCAGTGCAATCGTACTGCGTATGGAAAGTAAGCGTGCAGATTGAGACAAAAATTGTGTAGTTTGTTCCCCTTTTTAGACTGAGTGTGTGTGATCGTTAATAATCAACGCACGAGTTTTATCAGGATCTTTCCTGATTTAAGTATTTTTTATTGATCCCCCTGCGCCTCAAGATTTTCTTGAAAGATGCGAAATTGCCATCAGTGAGACAAAAGACTCTGCCCTTGTCATGACTGGGGACAGCCCCATATTCCGACACCACTATAATTATTCCGACACCTCTCTGTTCCGACAACTCAACCTATGTTCCGACGCTCCTATATTCCGACACCCCTATATTCCGACAACCCTATCTTCCGACACTCCTCTATTCCGACTGCTTGACGTATGTTCCGACAACCTGCTTGGCTTATAAATGACAAAATATCAAATGGAAGTTTGTTACCATGTGCTTTTTGGTGGGAAACGTAAACTATTACCAGAATAATAATATGGGAAAATTACGTGTCGGAACATAGGGGTGTCGGAACATTATGGTTTTGCAGTCGGAATAAAGGGATGTAAAAAGATAGGGGTGTCGGAACATAGTGCTGTCGGAACATAGGGATGTCGGAACATAGTGTTGTCGGAACATAGTGCTATCGGAACATAGGGATGTCGGAACATAGGGGTGTCGGAATATTATAGGTTGAGTTGCCGGAACATAGGGGTGTCGGAACATAAGGGCGTAACCCTTCAGATATCTAATTGAAGTGATGCAGAGAGTCTGTAAATCGAATGTAACCACCTGTAAATTAAGGGGTTTCGTCTCCAAACACCAACAAGTAAACTTCTCTCAAATTTGTATGATTTTTTTATGCAATCTCACCCATGATAATCATACTATACCTTCAACAGTGTCCTCCCAGGAAATCTTCCTGTTATTTGAATGGCGATATTTTGCATGAAGACATTGTCATTTTGTTAATTTTGATCTATGTTATATCATACCTCCTTTTTCTATGGTTCTCTATGGTTATACTGAAGGTACCTTCTTGTTTGTTTACCAATACTGTCATGGTTCACACACAGCCTTTGCGTGAACGTTTGACCTCTGAAAGGAACTGTGTCACCCCGTTTAGGTGTAGAGTAAGGAATTTTCCCTGCTAGGGAACATCTTCGAAGTTGTTGCAAGGGGACTTATATAGGGTCTGTACACGTTTGGTAATGACTTTGAAAATTAGTGGCAATAAAACTTAAGAAGTACAGCAGCTTTCGATAAATAGTACAAAGCATTTTGAGAATAATTTCACTTCGAAGTAATGTGGTTATGGAAAAAGATATCAGGTTTTATGCCCAAAATTTTTTATCTGAGAAACAATTCTCAGATTGTGTATTCCTATAGGGATTATTCTTCCTGCGTGGACATATTCGCTCCGGTTTTTTGGCGATCTCAAAAACGCGACCACCTTTTAAAGTGAAATTTTCACAAGTTAGTTTTACTGGATATATCTACATTTATGTAGGATTAAAACTATCGAACGGTTCCAAAAACCAAAGGTACACTTTTCCTTTAATGACAATTTGAAACATCTTCGGGAAGCTTTATTTTATAACCCTACCTCAACAAAGTTTTCTGGATTGTGAAGTAGTTTTATCTATAGAAGCAGTGCCTTGAAGAATGTCTGAACTTTTGCCGACCCCTAAGGCCCTTAAAATGCGTCACTTATCTGCAGAACTTAATAGTACTGTCAAGTCTGGTTCGCTGATAACAGTGTTGAGCGTCATTGGAACCTAACTAAATGTCGCCCAGACCACTGAGCTAACCAAGCAAGATAGGATGTTGAATACTAATTGTACCAGCCTAAGAAAGAAACACACAGTCATCTATAGGCCTATTTTTAATGCCAGTCAATTTTGAGAAGGCGAAAACAATCCGTAAAAATAGGACAACGGCCCCCAGCCGGGGACTACCCCCTCCCTGAGCGGCAATCGGCTGTATACGCGCATGTGATTTTATAACGTGCAGATGGAGACAAAAGTCTGAATGTATAGTATTGAGAGATATAATGGGGCAGGCCTTTACAATCTTGAAGAGTCTCGAGACTCTGGTTTCCTCCTAAAAACTTCCTGTTGAAACCGATCCTACCTATGTGTCAGAACAATATTAGTAATACAACTGTCTGAACTTGAAGACGTTGGGCAAAGTTTAAAGACAATTTGGAGCGTTGGTTTTATTGCAGTCCCTTGCTTCCTTCTTTATACAGTGCGTTGACAGACCTTTAGCTATATAAAATTCGGTTAGAAAACTTGAAGTGTGGCACAAACTGTTCATAAAACTTTTCCCGTCTGAAGTACTTTGTTTGTTTGTTTGTTTGTTGGTTTGTTGTTTTGTTTGTTTGTTGTTTGATTGATGTACCTTATCTTGATTCAAAGATAGTAACCATTATCAAACATTACAATAACGGCAGTGCACTGTACTCTTTAATCGAGGAGATGAGAATGGGTGTACCGATATCCATTGTAGCAACTTTGCCAACATGACTAACAATGACTGCGTTCTACTTAATACAGTTGTCTGCTGGCCAAATGCCAGTTAAAATACATGAGAACCAGTCAGATATCTCTCCATGTAATCCGGCTGGCTAGTTCAGTGTTGAAAAGCATCCGCATTTCATTTGAGATATTGAGTCTTGACTAGTGAAAAAGCTAGCGGACTATAGTGAAATGACAAGCTAACTGGTCCAGCTGGCCAGTCATTAAAAAAGTCAATGGCAAACCCTGCATCTATATCCAAAGCTGTTTTTTTTGGGGGGGTCAAAGTTTTAATGATGTCTCTTGTCTTGATTCAAAGAGAGAGGGTAGGCCTAAACCTTAGCATGGCGTTGCCAACATGTCTGGATGTGGCTGTTGACTCTAAAAGAACAAGCACACTATAGTAACAAGTAACATTACCAAGGCTGTGCCTTATCTTTACTCATAGAGTGTGTTAACTGTAAACCAACAGTTTTCATAAATTAAGTAAAGTTGTACCCAGCTTTGGCTTAAATAAATGGAGCGTATCTGTTGCAGATCTTAAAAGTTTACCTTATCTAGACTCAAGTAGAGTATATGGATATCAACAGCAGATGTTTATTTGAGAACATTCCTCATTGATGTACATTATCTTGATTCAAAGAGAGTACATGTAATCACAATAGTATACCTTTGCCAACACACTCGGACACTCCCAAAATTGTAGAATCTAAACTACATTAAAGCTACAATCTAAAGCTGTTGCTAGCTTCATCAAAGACCGAGACTGCCCTGGATTTCCGGAGAGTTATTAAATTAACGCACACAGTTGTCTCGTCTATTAGACATGGTTGGGGTGAGGGAGGGGATATTGTAATGATATAGCGTGAGAGCGACCCGTGAACCCAACTCAAGATCATACGGATACCAATGGTCGACTATTCGCAGGCATGCATAGAGACGCAATGGTGTCTGCATGCAATCAATGTTTGTGCCGAATTTGGGATATTTCAT
Organism: Leptasterias polaris; assembly: GCA_037783415.1. Taxonomy (NCBI): domain Eukaryota; kingdom Metazoa; phylum Echinodermata; class Asteroidea; order Forcipulatida; family Asteriidae; genus Leptasterias; species Leptasterias polaris. Next base: position 1,943,604 of record JAZGTN010000192.1, read on the forward strand.
TGAGTCTAAAATGTGCTGTTATATAGAAAAATATGCACTGAAATTGCCCACATGCCCAGTGTGAATTTGGTTGTTCGAATTCAAAACAAAGTGTCAGAAACACACCAGAAGAGCCTCGCATCCAACGATCATTACTATGGGCCAGTTGCTCTACCTTTCGAAAACAGGCACTGGAGTGGTTTTGAATGGTCAGTTTGGTAGAATACTGCACTGCAAGTACACGTTCTTTTCATAACCGCTAACTCTTCAGAATGGCCCTTGGTACCTGATATTTAGTACTAGGTACCTGGTACTAGGTACTTGGTACCTGGTACTAGGTACCTGGTACTAGGTACCTGGTACTAGGTACCTGGTACTAGGTACCTGGTACTAGGTACCTGGTACTAGGTACCTGGTACTTGGTACCTGGTACTTGGTACTAGGTACCTGATACTTGGTACTAGGTACCTGATACTAGGTACCTGGTATTTGGTTCCTGGTATTTGGTACCGCGCCAGTGCCACCGTCGCGCACATCTTCAAATGCTGCTATAGTGCTATAGTCAGTTTGAACATTAATTTGTACTTAATGATATTTGTAACTTTCTTTTACAGATCACCAGGTCCATCCGGAACCACACTTTGCAGTCCATATGCCATGCCGAGGAGGTAAATGACATAAGCATGCTGGACCGCGGAGAAAGGGACTTACTGGCGCGTCAGATTATCGTGGACGACAAACGCAAGTTCCTGTACTGCTACGTGCCGAAGGTGGCGTGCTCCAACTGGAAGCGCGTCATCAAGTTCATGCAGGGGACCATCGACGACATTGGTACCAAGATAAAGATGGACCACAAGAACGGCCTGGTCTTTTTGGACAGCTTCTCCGAGGAGGAGATCAGCTATAGAATTAAGAATTACTACAAATTCATGTTCGTCCGCAATCCAATGGAACGATTGCTCTCCGCTTATAGGAACAAGTTCGGAGAGGTGGCTCTCAGCCAATACAAAGACAGATACGCGGCTAGAATTATACACCGCTACAGGGGGAAATGGGATGGGAGGAGCAACAACATTACTTTAGAAGAGTTTATAAGATTCGTGCTTGATACTCGGATTAAGACCATGGACCAGCACTGGAAGCCCATGTATCTGCTATGCCATCCATGTGCCGTGCAGTATGACTTTGTGGGCTCGTTTGAGCAGCTGAACGAAGACGCCGATTACGTGCTGGACAAGATCAAGGGGGACACCGGAGCGTACTTCCCGCGCCGGCAGGATTGGTATAATCCGACCACCGAGGAGAAAATGCAGAACCTCATAAAGGACGTCGACCCCGTGTACATACAACAGTTCGTGGACAAGTTCATTTTGGACTTCATTACTTTTGGATATGCGCCGCCAAAGCAGTACTACTTAAAACACAACCAACCTGAGAATGAGTCTGAGGAGGACGACCTCGAGATTGATAATGATGTGATACCCAGGGGGAGCGATCACTCATAGCGAGGCATCCCTCCCACTCATGGGTTACAACTAAAACAAGGAGGGCACTTCTGGTCTCAGGAACTTGTTTGAAATTGACCGTGAAGCTGACATGGAAGCACCGGGGCCGGAAGCAACGTTCTACGGGTCACTTAAGTGTCAGTTGTGGGTTAATCCATGTTAAGCTAGCTAGTCTTTAACTACCGTGACTCAGAATGGAGCTTTATCTGGCCGTGACTTATATTAGTGGCGTCGCATGGATTATGATTGAACAATCCCTTCGCCTGGCCAGTAGTGCTATAAACTCGGCGGCTTCAGTCTCTGGCAATGGACCATGTAACCTGTGACGTCACATGTTTACAAAAAGAGCCACTGAGCCTGGACTTCCTGCAGGCACAATTTGTACACACACAATGGAAGAAAACATTACATCTTTCAATTCTTGGAGATTGCACTGTACAATTGTTTTTATCAACTTTTGATATGAAGAAAGCGGGGCACACCCGATCAACTAATGTACAGCTGTTACTTTTATAACTCTTGAATTTATGATACACAATTTTATATGACCAGTGTTGTAGTATCTTGTGTGCCAGATAATGCCCTGGAATGTACAAGATCACTCTTTTTGTAAACAAGGGTTTACATGGTCTATGGTTTGCGAGAAACGACGGTAGAATGTTTCCATGGATTCAAGAATCCTCTACTACTGCTGCCTTAACCTTCCAAATGTATCCAAAGAGATTTTCCTTTCATTTCAAGATGCCTCTTGTACCAAAGACGAAACAAAATGCCTTGTCGGAATCTGATTTCAGGCGTACCGTTTTAGTTTGAGGGTGGTCAGATGACGTGTAACAGCGCCCTCTCACAGCCTTTTGATTCGACCCAAGTGAATGTTACTTTATTATTGTGTTGAGCAGTGAAATAGCAGGAAGGTGCTGTTTTGTTTGCTGAGCTTTTGTGGTGCTTTGTAGTTTGGTTTAGAGTTGCAGTTTCTTTTTTGTTGTTCGTACAACGTGATTTAGCAGTTTTTAATTAATTTGTAACAGTCATGCAGTACGAGGGATTATATTCTTGCACATTGATAGCTTTATACAACCCTAATGAGGGTGAAGTGTTGAACTTACTTACGTGCTCTAGTCTGTTATACGACCCAAACAAGGACATGGAACTCAATATCGGGATATATTCCCCTCCTTCGATACACACCGATTAAGTACTCCATACACAAAACAGAGCCTTATTGGGGTGCACAAGTTCTCCCAAATATAGGTTGATACACTTTTTGAGAATACTCTGAATTATGCTAATACTAATAGTATTGTTGTGTATGCTCACTAACAGACACCGAATCGGGATATTATACAAAATAATAGGATTTGATTTTGATGTTAAGAAATGTTGTGTTAATTCTTCTTACTTTAAAAATGGTATTGTGTCACATGATTCTGTCTTATTTTTGTATACATTTCAATTTCCATTAAGCTGTGAAGATTCGATGTCCGCTTAGCTGTGTTGCTTAGCAAAATCAGGTTACCAGCCAAAATGTCATGTAATGTGCAAAGGTGAGGGTCATGACTGGTTCACATTAACTCTGATTTGCAAATTAAGTTTTCAGCAACATTTGTTTTGCTTAGCATTTTTGTGAAACTGGCCTGAGGTGCTTTAGTTTCCCCTTCAAGGATTGTTAACCAGTATTGTTTATTCAGTAAAAAGTAAAGCATAAACCATTCTTTACTGTAAATGGATTTACCTTTTGTGACAAACTGTCATAATATGACGATTAAGTGGAGGATAAATATTTTATCATGACTGTCATATTATGACAGTCTTGTTGTGACGGTCACTTTGTGAGTTATAATTTGACAGTCATATTTAGACCAAGCTCATACAATGACAGTCATGTCTTAAAACCGACATGCCAGTCACGATGGTGCAAAGGTGATATTTTTTGTTATTTATATGACACATCATACTAATGTCACACAATAACTCAAAATATCCTTCCAAACATTTGTAAGGTTTCAAAATAAAAGATTATCTAAAAACCTTATTGATGTTTTGAGGAATCTAAGGTTCAACAAGACCGTTTAGTTTTAAAACAATTGACATCATCTTGGCATTAGGTTTGTGTCTTTCTGGCCGACATTTTGTTCTTATACCTCTAAAGTCTAATTACTAACAACGGCCAAGTGGAAAACAGTATTGTCCCAGCGGTATGTAGGCAAACGCAACATCCGTTCTCAAGTAGTATGAACTACAGGTTTAAACGGAAGCACAACATGGGTTGATGACCTGCTTTTAGAATTCAAGAAAGAAAAAAGGGAACTGAAAGGTCACCTGTTGTGAAAGGTGTATATGATTATGTGATTTTCCCCCCAGTATTAAAGTTACAAATTGTAACAATTTAATTGTCAACTTATTTGTAAAGAAAGTTCGAGGTTTTCTTGGGCGGTGCACGCTTTGTGCCCGGTAACCTTTGCCCATAGTTTGACTCAGTAAACATTCTTGATCAGGAATCATCTAGATGCAACTTGGTTTGCTTAGGCGATAGATTCAGGTATAACTCACTATTGGTAATTTATTCTTTGAGCTAACTTTGTGTAAACTAGAGTTTTTATAATAATAATACCTCAGGCTCTAACGAATATAGACCTTATGCATTGATGTCACCAAGCCGCCATCTTAGAGGTAAACTGATGATGACACAATGGAAACGCGCTGATTTGTACGCGCGGCGCACAGGACTGGCCAATGAACATCTTCCTTTTGACCTCTAGGCGAGGGCGCCCTTCTCAAATGACGTCATATGCATAAGGTCTATTGCTGCGTGTGTGAAACACTATGTGGAAGACAAAATTAGCATATTTCACGGGAAGGGTCTATTCTGATCCCAACTGTTACTATTCACTTTAAGACTGGAGAAAAGGTAGCTAAGCACATAAAGAATTGGATTACCATAATATAAGGTTACCAGCTAAAATGCAGCTAGCTCTGGGTTGGCTTTGACCTTAATGTGTCGATGAAGTACATGAGTGTGTATAAATTAGTTGTGCAATATAGCAGCCGCATGTGGCGTAAGCATAAACTGGCTTCAGCTTTGGTATCGGTTCCAAGCTGGTAAAGGCTTTTCTTTGAAGACGCCCTCTTTGGCGGGGGTTCTTTTCAAAATGGCCGACGGGGTCAGATCCGAAACTGTGGTCAGCTAGTGCTATACCTTCCTTTTACGATGTCAGAGCCGCAGTTAGTCGGCCGGCAACATACGAACTGGCCATCAGTGCAACAATAGCTTCATGTGAACACATTAAGAATAATGGTCATGTTAAATTGATCTACGTGTACTTCTTCTGGCTTTGATGGTTTTATTCACAAACTCCTTGAATACATTCTTGTCAGCAGTGACTCTAACCCCAGGTTAAATTACAATCATGTTTTAATTAAAAGCTTTCAAAATTCATAGATACCAACTTTGACGTGTTTTTCTTGAGAATTTTCTTGAGCTAATAAGTTCAAGAAACAAAACTTTAATTTTATACGAAATATTTGATCGGTTTTTTATTTAGAGAGACGGAAAATAAATCAATTTATTTTTGGTGAAAGTAAGTATGATTCATATTGCTGAAAACTGTAATAAAATCGTACATGCGAATGTAATGAATTTTGTTTAATTAGGTGAATTACAATTGAATAATGTTGCTAAATAATGTTATATAACACTGTGCTGTTTATTCACAAATTTGCAATTTGATTGATTATGCCTATTAAATTGTTTAATTCCTTTGAAGTTTGTAATTGACAGTTTTTGTTTTGTTCTGAGTTTTTTGCGGTTGAAGCAAATTCTAATTAATAGTATTCTGCTGATTTGTGGTCAGACGGCATTAGTATTTAATAAAAATCATTTTAGGTAACCGTTAAGATTTGACATTGTGTGTTTTGAAGAATACATTTCCACCCTTTACAGTGTTTAAGAGATGACTAGTGTTAATTGCATCAAATAGAGATGTCATCTTTTCGACTGACGATGATGGGTTTGAAGTCAGTGATAGTGTGCACGTCTAGAATGCTGTTATTTCGTCAAGAGCGAGTCTGACTAATTTGGGACGATTCACTCGCACATGGTCATATTTCAAACGAGAATGTTTTCTCATGAAATTAAACTGACACCAAAAAGGTAAGCACTAAGATATTACATAAAAATTGTCCATTGGTTGTATGGATGGTTAACTAATTATGTATCATACATTTCAAGAAAGCATGGGAAGAAATGCTACAAAAGAACTCTCTATTTATGACAGCAGGACTGTACAAGAACAACCGGACAACCTCGACATATTTGTGGCGGCAAAAGTTAACCACTTCAAAGAGACTAGTCGGGTATAAAAACTATACTCATAAAAACCAGTCGGCTGCAACGATGATATGTAGGCAGTTTGTTGCCCTTTATTCGAATAGCTGTGAAGTATTTAATAAATATATATAACAAATAAATAAACCTAATTTATCTTTACATCCGGAGGTTGTGAGTTCAATATTGTATAAATGTTTACTATCTGTCATCTATATCTGTGGTGCCTTTTTTCACTTTGAACGCTTGGTTTTAAATGCATGATACACAATATTGGTTTTTGGGAGAGACTATTTATTCGATTCTTCTGGCTTTTTATAAACAAATTCCTGAGATTCCAAGCACCCAATGAAGACGCCATGCCCCATATCGAGAACCAAGTGACTTGAGAAGGAACATAAAATAGTCGGGCACCTGTGTTCATTAGTGCTGACACAGGAACGTGACCGAACATAATATGGCTGCTATCTCAATTTATTCAATACATCCGGTTCGTTTCACGAGTAATTTGGTTCCAGGAAGCTGTCCATTTTCAACGTTTCCCGTTTCCAGAAATATATTTTTGAATTATTTGTTATTAATATTACATCAAACTATACTACTGTTCACTATGAGACTCGCACAACATTGAGGACACTTATAAAAGATACCAGTATATAGACGATGTGACCTCTGACGTCATTTGAAAATCATAACATGATGCGCGCGCATGTCGCCGGGCAAAACCTTTGTGTACTTGACAGCCAGCTAGAAAGTACACGCAATATTACCATGACTACGCGTCTTTTTGCCCGGCGGAACATGACTTGGACAAAAGACTTGTCAACAGAGGGCGGTTAGAATGTAAACAGAGGTCACATCGTCTATATGACAAGACATTTTAAAAAAGCTAAAAGTTAATACATGGAAGTGAGTGATAGTTTCACACTCGAGTATATTTGAAACCGCGTTTGTACCATATGTTTACTTTTGTTAAATTGGGATATGGATTACATGAATTGACAAGGGGTGGCAATGCGGAAGCCATGGTGTTGTAAACCATGGAGGTAGGTAGCTCAAACTGTCAGCAGTAACTAAACCTACATGTATAATTTCAACAAAAGAGGGCGCTCGACACCAGCGCCGTGAACCAACTATTGATATCGCCTGCTCATGCTGTTCGTAACAAAACCCCAACAAACTTTTAAAGAAACCTATAATAGATTCTGTTTAATTAACTTTTACAGTTGTTAGACTTAAAAGAAAAAAGCTAATTTAGTTATTGCAAATTATGTATGAACATTCTGGGTATTTTGATCACAGGATTGGTGACTGTCCAAAAGAAAAGTTTATTAGTTTCAATCTGAAAGCTGATTGATTATAAATAAAGTTCATAATATACCAGCAAAATCTTCCAGTGAAATGATTTATTTGAAATAGTTAAAAGTAGACAAAATAGTATTTTAATTTTAGCATAGACCCCGAAAACTTCCATTGCTTATTTTAATTGCCGATATGAACGTGCTCAAAATCCCTGGCAAAACAAAAACTGTTTTTCGTTGTTTTCACACCAAAGCGGTATCACAGGATTGTGTATAGCGTGTGCGAAGCAGATATTGTGTTTGCAAAATGGAGGGCGCCCTGTGAAGTAGCAAGATCGACGTGTCAACATTAAAGGTCTCTCGGCACAAACCGTGACCTACTAATTTGATAACCTTTTCGTAGGTTCACAATGAACACCAGAGGACAGATTTTAATGTTATCATCCAAAATCAACCATGTTCTATACCTCTTGTTAAATGCTCTCTTTCCTTGGGGCAAAATGCTTTATTGTGCAGCAGCTATAGGTAAATATTGTTGTAGACCCTTGTCATTAAAAAAGAATGTCAATGTTCATTTAGAGAAAGAGGGACTAGACTAGTTTTCCTCCAACCTCGGTTTGGGTTTATCGATTTGTATGGAAGACAGTCAACGCTGGTTGCACCATGATGGAGCTCTAATCGGTGACTCAAAGCAAGCTGTCATCATCTCTGATGTTCCGGACTTGACGGGTGTAGCCCGAGAGGTGGAAAGGGGGCATGAAGAAAACATATTGGGCGGGAGCGAGGTCTCGCTTGACACCCCACTGACGACTGACAACCTCATTCCCAAGGTTCGGAAAGATACCAGTATAGATCTTCGGTCGACACCTGTCAGAGCCAATTTAAAAGCCCGTTTACTGACCATGAAAGTTTAATGCAACGTATCACGGCCTATTAGAGAAAAACACCTTGCCTTCGGGGTAGGTTTTCTATAAAGTTTGCAAAGATTTTAAGTTTTGTCTGTCCACCGTCCTCCCCAGTTGATGTTTTTTTAAATGAAGATTTGCCTTTGAACAATCTCTTAATTTAGATGTTCAACGCACCTTTTCAGGCCTGAAATTAAGACGGAGGCCATGGCCTCTGTTATGGCCCCTGGCATTGGTGCCTCCTTCAAAAGTTTCCCATAGACTGTTTATAGTCCCCTGTGCAAAACAAAAATTGCCCTGCCCTCTCAAATATGAAATTCCAGGCCTGCCTTTTTATGTTACATTACAACGGGGAGCTTCATGATTATGAGAATAAATATTCAAATCCCACGACCGGCAGCACCCCCCCCCCCCCCCGCACTCCCTTTCGAAATATTCGAGTAATATTATAAATCGAAAGGTATTAAGTGTTTATAATATTGCTCACAAAATAACCTCAAATACTTTTACACTTGCAAATTCTGCATTTGGAAACGAATTTTGAGTCTGATTTGAAATCGTTTAATTAGTTAACTAAAAAAACAAAACATTTGGCCACCAATGTGGTTAGGCCCCCCTAGTAGTAGTACTGTCATTGAAAACCCTGGTAAAATGTACGCCATGCATGGCTTGTAACAGAGACTGGTCCCCAGACAACTGATACGTGGTAACCCAACTTGTTAACTCAAGGAATCCTGCAGCGCCATTTTTAGTGCAGTTTTTAAGACGGTGGCAAGTAACACGTGTGTCTCTGCCAAAGACCTCTCAAAATAAGGTATGTACTTCATTCTTAACGTTTTCATTACTGCTAAAATGTAGTATACTAGTTTCTTCCCGTCGCATGCTAGCTAAAATTAACTGTAAATCCCGTACTTTGAAGTTCGGTTGGGAAACACAAAAGCCGCTGAGGAGTCGAACGACCTTGTTGTTAGTAAGTAGCATAGCGACGTCTAGCGTTGTAAAATGGCCAGTTTTGTGTGATACTTATAGCGCCCTCTATTGATCATTTATTGTCAGTTCATATATTCATCCAAGAAGGCTAATCAAAAATAAATCATATACCTATATAATCGAAAGTTAACAAATCTCTCCAATGTGTCCCTTCGTGGTTAAACCCTAAACACCACAATACTGTCGGCGGCGGGCAAGTTTGCATTGTGGGGCAAGTTTGCATTGTGGGGCAAGTTTGCATTGTGAGGCAACACGTTGTGATGGACAATGTCCATTATTTCCTACAAACTTATCATTTCGGCATTTAAGCAGGTTCATAACGCAGAACAGAAATCAGAATAGCATTACATGTTTTAACAAATCCAACAAACAAATTAAACAATTGCGGCATCTTCTGTTTTGAAATGTGTACAATTTTCAAAGTACAAATACTTTGTTCCAAAACTCATGCAGTGTTAGTGTCTTGAACCTATGAAATAAGTGTCAAACTTGATTTGATATTTAGACATTTATGTGTGTCATACCCCCCCCCCCCCACACCCCTTCACAGGCTCTTGTCTCATGCACGACTGCAATCACAAAACTTGCAATGTGCCCTGTCTGTATCCTCTTTGGTGTAACATGTTTATTGGGGCAATGTCTTAAATGTTTGATGTGGTGCACGCTTTCACGCGGTTATAAATGTTCTCGCGATATTGCTGGCTCCTGACTTATGGGTCTGTAGTCGCGAGAGCAGTATAGTCTTGCACGGAGCAGTAATCTCACAAGAGAATAGACGCGAGAGAGCCAGTACGCTATCACCGCGACAAACATTGTGAAATTAAGAGCATCTATATATAAAAACACAGCATCAGCTGCATGTTTTTTTTAGTTCCACATTATTTCCAATGTCCAACTTCTCTTTAGAGCCAATATCAACAAAATTTTCAGGGGTGGTGCGATGCATGTAATTTTAATTTGGCACCTTCTGTAAAAACTTTAAGAAGCTGTGATGAACTTTAAACATCATCGAACGCGAATTTACTACTAGTTTGCCCACTCATGGAGCAAGGAATGACCTACTGTGTGACACCATCCAAAAGGTCAAAGGTATAATTACCTACAGCTCCCTTGGCCCATGGATAATGCCAGTTACAGCCTTTCAAACCATTTTGCAAAGTTCCTACTGCGCCTTGCAGGCCATGTATCAAGTTTTAGCGTACTATTGCTATAGTTAAACCCAAATTTACATATCAGCGAGCCTTTGTGTGAGTTTGTGCAGCTTTCATAAGAAACAGATAATTGACGCACTTTGAGGTGCGTTGAAGCGTACACATGCACCTGACCGTAAATCAGCCCTTCGACACAAATGGGTTTGTAATACTGATGGCTCATAATAGATAAACACTTGATTTGATATAGGGCATGGTGTACCCCCCCCCCCCCCCCCCCCATTGGTGTCTTCATTGTGTACTTGACTCAGGAATTCTATAGGATTTTAGGTGGGGGATACTTCTTGAGGAATTCAGTGTGTTAAAGAAGAGAACATTTGGGGAGGGGGGATACCCTGGGTCCTATATCAGGCATGGTGTATACATAAAGACAGGGGACCAGCTTACATATCTCTATGAGAACATGATTTTTGTGCACAGTCAAAAACAAGCATGTGAATGTGTGTGCTTACAGTTGTGTGGTTCCGGAGGCTCGTTTTCTTGTAAACAATTGGTCTGTACACAGACCCTACCTTGGCGGCCATTGTATTGCATAGGCCCATTTCGAAACCATGGCTTGGACTTGGACTTGGGCTTAGGCTTAGGCTCTGTCAGTTAGTTTTAAAAATGTGCTCTTTTCTTACAGGGCTTCAATCAGATGGATGAAGCCTAAGCCGCAAGGGCCCATAGAGTGTGTTGAGTAGGCCTACAGCGACACACTGACAACATTATCAGATTTTGGTCAAATATCAAGCATGTAACTTCGAATACGAAAGTATGGGTATTTTTAAAGTCAAGTATTGAGTACTGCTTTTGTGTACAAGTACTCTGCTAGCTAAGTACGAGCACCATTACCTTCAAAATGGTACTTGAGTAGTATGCCAATAGTACTTGAGTATGAGTATCAATTACAAGTACTACAACACTCATTGTACCAGACATAATTCAGAACTTGCATGTTACTGGAATGATATGAATGTATACAAATTAGACCAGACCCTACGCAGACCCTACCTAGGCGGCCATTGCATTGGGTTGAGTGTGAGTAGTACAGTGACTCACTGGCACCCAACCAATGTTTGGTTGAGTATCAAGTGAGTGACTTCGAGTAGGAGTATGAGTAAGCCTATGTGTCATTTTTAAGTTGAGTATTGAGAACTGACTTTGAGTACAAGTGCTTTGCTAGTTGAGTATGAGTACTAGTTATTTCAAAATAGTACTCGAGTAGTACTTGAATAGCACCTGAGTATGAGTATCAATTACGAGTACTACAACACTCATTGTACCAGACATAATTCAGAACTTGCATGTTACTGGAATGATATGAATGTATACAAATTAGACCAGACCCTACGCAGACCCTACCTAGGCGGCCATTGCATTGGGTAGTGTGAGTAGTACAGCGACTCACTGGCACGTTACCAATTTTTGGTTGAGTATCAAGTGAGTGACTTCGAGTTGGAGTATGAGTACGAGTTATTTTTAAGTTGAGTATTGAGAACTGACTTTGAGTACAAGTGCTTTGCTAGTTGAGTATGAGTACTAGTTCTTTCAAAATAGTACTCGAGTAGTACTTGAATAGCACCTCAGTATGAGTATCGAGTACAAGTACTACAACACTCATTGTACTTGACATTATTCAAAAATGTAAACAAATATTCCTGTCTGTATAAACTAGTGCTGACCCTACACAGACCCAACTCAGGCGACCATTTGCATTGCTTAGTTACTTAGTGTGAGTAGATCCATTGGTTGATGAGATCCAATGACATCATGATTCAAATTTCACTCTGAAAAGTCAGTTATAAACCCTCAGAATCCCCGTACAAAACTGTAGAGACCCATTTTTCTCAGAATGATGTCATCAGATGTTTTTGATATTGAAAAATGTTGCACTGGGAGGGTGTCCAATTCAATGTCAATTTACACCATTTTAACATGAGGCTAAGAGACTTTTTCCCAACTCACATGAGGACTGTATCTAGTGGAAAATGAGTACATCACAATTGCTCATTTTTCTTCCTCTTTAAGTTAACTGTGAATACTACTCGTACGAGTATGAGTACCATTTCCTTCAAAATGGTACTCGAGTAACACTTGAATACAGAATAGTGCTTGAGTATGAGTATCAATAATACGAGTACTATCAATACTCACTGTACACTGCAAAAACTGGGATGTTTAAATTGACACCATGGGTGTTAAACTAGCACCAATGTAAGTGTGTTGGCAGAAATTAGTGTTGTTTTAACACCCCATGGTGTCAATTTTGTACACCCCAGTTTTTGCAGTGTAGCCTACTTGTATGGTGTTCTAAAGGCGACAGATGTGCGTCGCGTCGTGCCGTCGCGTCGCCTACTCCATCGTCCGTCGTGCCGTCGCCCGTCGCGTCGTGCCGTCGCCCGTCGCGTCGCCTGTTTTTCAATTGATTTGCATGGTGACTTGGACATCCGTCGTCCGTCGCGTCGTGCCGTCGTCCGTCGCGTCGTGCCGTCGCGTCGTCCGTCGCGTCGCCCGTCGCGTAACTCGTCGCGTAACTCGTCCTATATATTGTGCCTCCTGGTGGCGCTGCAAGAGACTGTGCATCATGGTACAGTTCAAAAACTAATGACTTTTTCATTGGCACTCTTGTCCATGTACTTGTGAAATGATGACAGACGTATGATGTTGTGTGGTTGAAGTGTCATTGATGAATCGAAAATAACCCCTAAGTTCCGAGCTTCCGAGCTTCCGAGGGAGCTATCAGAGCAAGTTACCGATGGAAATGTATGGCACATTATTAATGTTATACACCGTTTTCAAGTTTTCTCCAAGTGATTTGTTTCTTGTAATGTGTCACTTCGTGTAACGTTACTCTCTATTGTGTGATCCATAACTCTGTCACTTCTAGAAATCTCACACATGTTAACAATTCAAAGATGAAACCGTCAATTTGGAAAAGCCGGTCCTAATAATTTCAGGCCAAATGAAAGGTATCAGTTAATAAACCTGCTAAATATTGATATGACTAGTGACAGATAAATCATACTCGACCATTGTGTCACTCCGTAATTTATTGCCCAATCAGTATTGAAATGAACATTACAAGTGAATGCTTACAAATTTATCATCAAGTTAGAAACACCAAGGACTCATGACCATGTATTTTGTTTTAATGTTAGAAACACCAAGGACTCATGACCATGTATTTTGTTTTAATGTCAGAAACACCAAGGACTCATGACCATGTATTTTTTTTAAATGATTTGGTGTTAAACAAAGAATTTTTGTCTTTGCCTCCTTTTTGCATAATTGTTGCTACTTTTTTATGCACTTTCAGGCTTGCGAAAGGCGATATATTAATCCGTTGTCATTACAAATATTATGGCATTATTTACTGTGAAAAAGTGCACACATAACTTCTGTTTAAAAAAACAAAAACAAAAAACAATGGGAAAAGACCGAAAGTAACAAACTTACTATATCCAGCCAGTAATTCTATTTGAATATTCGCCATGAAAATTTACTTTATTAATGAACACTAGTTAATTTTATCACCTGTTTTCTTCCGAAACATTTCTCATTGTTAGAGAAGTTTATACCCCTTCCCACTCAAAGTTTAAAAGGGAAGGATGTAACAATAATTATCTGTTTGGTTTAAATTTGGTGTGAGAGTTTGTTGATGTAATTTTACTTCTTGTGTTTACTGCTAGAGGAAGTTTCTCCCTTTTGATGGCTTATGTAACAGGTCCAGAAAAACCGTGTTCAGTAGGGACCAAGTGTCTAATGTTCCCTTCCACTGTTTATTCCAACTTAATCTCTTGTAGCACCCTGGTACAAGTTCATTTCAAGGAATCGTCTGTAATAAACAACCCTCTTGTTTAATCCTTAATCCTTAAGTAGTGGTAATTAAGTCACCCATGTATATATATAATGTATTATAGTTTACAGATAAGCAGCCTGTGTGTTCTTCCACCATCACTTCTTTGATTTTATGTACTGGTGGTTCTTCATGTTTTAAAGTTTTGCCTGTTTCAAGTCATTACTGCTATGGACTCGATTTTAGAGCCATTTTGATTTTAATTTGTAACCTTCCTTGACACATGTGTTTTGTTGTTTTTAGTGGTTTTTATAAATTCTGTTAGTTCAGTAGTGTTACTGTTGGTCTTGGTTTAGAATTCACTTGATTTATTGCTTTACATGGTTTTGCTTTTGGTCATTGCTTCATAATCAATAAAGTAATTTTGTGCAAGCCCACCAACCATGTGGAAAATAATTTAGGTAGTATTTTTCCTACGATGCTGCTGTTGACATTGCTTTATTTTACAGGCTAGTAGGCATGGTAGGGAGGCCGAGGTAGTAAAAACTAATACTTGACATGTTTTTACAATTAAAAGGATATTGTTGAGATGACACGGCAAGCAGGGATTGATCAAACTATACACATCTGCCATCTAGAATCTCGACGACCTCATCAGACCATGGAGGTAGAATTCTAGTACCAATTGACAGAAAAGTGAAGAACGTTTTGGCGAAATATTGAAGGTCCAAATCAATTGAAAAACAGGCGACGCGACGGACGACGCGACGGCACGACGCGACGGACGACGGGCGACGCGACGGCACGACGCGACGGACGACGGACGACGCGACGGACGGCGCGACGGGCGACGCGACGGCACGACGCGACGGAAGAGGGCACGACGCGACGGGACGACGGAGGTTCAAGTCACCATGCAAATCAATTGAAAAACAGGCGACGCGACGACGCGACGCACGACGCGACGGACGACGGCACGACGCGACGCACATCTGTCGCCTTTGGAACACCATATACTTGACATTATTTCAAATGTAACTTGAATAATCTTGTATGTTTACAACTTAGCGAATAAGTTTCGCTTTCGGCCAGTCAGCAAAAAGTAAGCTTACAAATTTTTAAAAGTTCATTAATCAAAATAGGGCCTATGTGGGGTGATACATTTTGAAAGAAAAAGTTCTCACGCAATATGAGAATTCCCACAGGTGAAAAAAGGGTCCAGGCAATATAGAGCGATTGTCGGGCGTCACTTCCTGTTCTGAAAGGGCCAAGTATTCGGCAAACTAAACAGAAATATTGATGTAACGCATTCACTGAAACTTAACACTTTACAAATCACTTCAGTTGTTAAGAAATACGAGTGTTAGTGCACGTGAATAAATAACGCCACACATTTCGTTGGAATGTTCAAATTTGAGACTTTCGTTTTCTTTGTATATCGCCCAGCCCCGACCATTTTCATAGCTCCGGTGATGGGGGAATTTGAAAGAAAGCGAAAGATGAGAAAACAGGTTATTGGGGCAACGGGCAAGTTTTAACCTGCCCAACATAGGTCCTCATGAAAAATAAGAGAACATTAATGATAAAAAACAAGCAGAAAGATTACCTATAGGCATAATACAATAAAGCGAAACTATTTTTTTCTTCCGTTGTATCTTTTTCTTCCCCCTGATGAAATACAATCCAAATTTAGTTTTTTCATGTCCCCCCCCCAAACAAAAAATATAAAAAAATAAAAAAAATAAAAAAACATCCACCTCTTTAGCTCACGTTGGTTAAAGATGCATCGCCAAACTTGTGGCCAAATTGACAGTAAACATGGATTTAATATTAGATACAGATATTTTCCTTTAGTCGAGGAATTTGTAAACTTTCATTAACTTTCGTTAGTTGAAAGATACAAAATAGTTAGTATAGTGTCGAGACCCGACATTACCTATGCTATTATAGCGTTACCAGTCACGCGTAAAACAATATGTATTTCGTGCATTGCGTGGCATCTTTTTCAATCTGTCAACATTTGTTTTGGGTGAGGCAATGGTACAACTACATTCACGTGACATTACTCGTCTCTTTTCGTTTTGTGTACGTGCAGAAAAAATTACATAAAACGCGGCAACTTAAATACAGCTGCAAATGTGAACAGAAACCTGCTGGGCCTTTCGGTTTTGTTTTCAACCCAATCAATTGGCGTTTTAAAGGGCCTATTATACAGGTGGTCCTTCTATCAACCAATACAACTGTTATGTTTAAGACAAATCCACGTATGGTTCCTGAAGGTTATTCACAGAAATCAGGGAAAAAATTTCTTCGTACTATCTAAAACTATATGTCAGTTTTGTTTATAATATTTTAGTGAAAAATTGCAGGGTTAGAACAGGAAATTACTGTTGAAGTGTATCCCAACTGGGGGAGAGAAAATGAGTTCTGAAGAAACTTCCTGTACGAACTTCCTTGTGGACGACCCCCAGACCTAATAGTCAATTTCCCCCACACACAAAAAGTAACTTTGAATGTGTGATAACTTTACAGGAGTGCCAATTTTGTCAAAAGTTGTGAAAACTGTTCAACTATTTCGCTTTTCGAAATCGAAATAACTACAGTATAAGAGCACAAAACACTGACAAACCACTCTCTAATACGTAGCAACCTGATTCTATGAAATTAGTGTTCACTTAGTTCACAGGTTGTACTAGTGTGGTCCGTTCAGTGAAAACTAGAGGACTGGAATGTGTGTACACAGTGAGGTTTTACACAGGATTTGTAAGGATATAAACTTAATGGTTGAATTTTTAGTCTGAAAGCTTACTGATTATGAAGTTCATCTACACTGTAAAAACGGCGTTTAGAATCTAAACACATTTCTAAACGCCTCGCTTGTACCCACTTTTTTCACACGTTTAGCCCTCAACATGTTTAGATTTTGCGTTTCTGTGACATGTTTACCCCGAGACACATTTAGCCTGTGATACGTTTAGATTGAATGTGTTTAGGGTTCATAGTGAGTGCTAAACATGTTTAAAATCCAACACGTTTCAGAGAATAAGCTTAATTTTTAAACACCTGAAGAAAAGAAAAGAGAAATGTTGCAACATTCGCCTGCCTGCTTACTGAAACATAACGCTCAAGCTACGCTCGGCATGAGAATCGATAAATCATCATCATCTCAACGGGTCATCGAGATGATTTTCATCGAGATGATTTGAGGAGCAATGATGCCATAATTTCAGTCATACTGAAAACGGTCATTTTGAAGTCTCAGAATCCGTTCCAATTATATACATTTTGGGCTTTACTTTCTACCCATGGTGTGAATATTTGAAGTGCTGGCCAATATGATACAACAAAAATTTGCTTCAATTGAATTACACACATTAAAGTGTAAACTACTGCGCAGGAAAGGCTGTTATACCTACAATGGTTTTGAATAAACACCGAGGTCTATATTTGTGCATATTTAATTAAACCCCGCCCATTTCATTCTAAACAAACTGATGAATTTAAACACATACAAAACATGTTTACAAGCAAACATGTTTAGAAATATGTTTGTAAGCTAAATTGGTATCCCTTTAACATGTCAAAAAGCTAAACGTGTTGCGATCAATGCAGGTTTGAACTGGTTTGAACATTCAAATACACCAGAATGTGTGTTCATCATTTTAGTACGTTTGCTACCTGAGCAATTTTACTTGCCATGAGGGGCTAAACGTGTGGAGCATTTTTGATACCTTTGTAAAGTTACGTATTACCAAAATGCGAATTATTTTAAACCCTTTTAATTATGTGTTTATGCCATATAGCAAAAACGCTCTCCAAGGAAGGCCTATATGCCTACGTGGAAGCCTATCATGACTAGCTGCTTAGCTTTTTCATACCAATAGCAAACGTATTCAATTGATGTAAACACATTCTGGTGTATTCAAATGTTCAAACCAGTTCAAAACACGTTTAGCTTTTGACATGTTAAAGAGATAGCATTTAGCTTCAAACATATTTCTGAACGTGTTTGCGTGTAAACATGTTTTGTATGTGTTTAAATTCAAAACTGCATTTCAAACAAGCACAACAAATCTCAACCCGTTTAGCTTTTTGACATGTTAAAGAGGTAGCCATTTAGCTTACAAACATATTTCTAAACATGTTTGCGTGTAAACATGTTTTGATTGTGTTTAAATTCAAAACTTCACTTAAAACAAGCATAACAAATCTCAACACGTTTAGCTTTTTGACATGTTAAGGAGATACCCATTTAGCTTTCAAGCATATTTCTAAACATGTTTGCGTGTAAACATGTTGTGTGTGTGTTTAAACGCTAAGCGCCGTTTTTACAGTGTAGAAACCGTTTTCTGAGAAATATTCCCCTCTAAAATTAAGCCATATTCGAGGGGAAAAAACCCCCGTTGCAACAGCTGATTTCGGTTGTTACAACCAAAATTAAGAACAATATGGTTACACGCTTTTAAAAAATGTGCATGGTTTTACACTATTTTCTCCTATTTCACACAACGGATTAAGCCCAAATTTTTACAGGTTTGTTAATTAATGTAATGATTTATCACACAAAATACGATCACTGTCTGCGACTATTTTGTCAGCTCTACCAATCCTGTAGAATACCTTTGACTGTCATGTACCGAGGCGGCGTCCAGCAGGAAGCCCCATCACTCCTGCCTGGTTTCTGTCACCAAATCTAGGCCGTGGAGTTGCAGTGTATTGCCCCCTTCAAAGCGGTCACCATTTTAGTTAAATTAATATTATTACCGTCAATTAGCAGTTTTAATTAAGGTCGATGCCCGGAATTACTCACCGTAAAAGATAAAGCTCATCATCGGTTTTCACGAAATTGGTGCAGTGTATATATTTTCAGGGTTACTCACGTGACATTGAGTAACACTTGGATCAGAGATATAATTTTGTGAATTTTTTTATATATATATTTTTTTTTTGGGGGGTGATTGTTTTGTAATTCTGAGTTGATGAATAACGTAGGACATTACTTATGATATTTTAGTGCAGTGGGCATGCAGTACTGATGATGAAAACATACTCGGTGTGCAATAAAAACACCGGTGTGCATGTTGCAAAAAACCCAAACATGTTGGCTTTGGTCAATTAAGACCCTCTCTATCCGCCTGCTTTACCTCAGTACATCGGAAAGAGAAAAGGCTATCTGGACCTGTACTCTCTGCGTATCAGCAACCTGATAACATGCACTTCCTTTAAATTAATCCCCGGCCGACAACTCAATTAAAGTGATAGTACAAAATTGGAAATAATCAGAAACAAATATTTACGAAGACTTTTTAATCTGATTTTGATAAACTTGCAACCGTTATCGTTTTCCCGAGGCTGCTATTTCCATGCGATTAATGAGTGAGAAACTTAATTCTCAGTTCGCAGTTCTTAGTTTCATTCGTCAAAATTGAGAGCTCAGAATGACAGGCCTTTGATCTGTCATGAATGTTCCTGATTTCAGGAATTTTGTTTCATAGCTTGTTCATCACCTCAAAAAACGTGAACCACGACAACCATGATGAGTCAAATTGACATAGCGCCTTCTTGTGTCCAAAGTCTGGTTTCCAAACTGTGGCGATGTATAGAGTCTGTAAATCATTTGTAATGTAACACCCTGGGAGTTCCGTGGGTTTCACCCTTGAGCAATAAAATACATACATTTTTCATTTTTGTGCAATCACACCCGATCTTGAAGGTGTACAAATTCCTGACTGGATATCAATCGTGGTTTGTCTGTTAAACTTTATCACCAATATTAGGCAAACTTCAAGACACTCCAAAACCCCCAGAATTCAACTGCATGTTTTGTTCGATTCTGTTGGACTGAGGACTGCACTGTAAACTGACCATGCTTTATGGGATAAGACATACCACCATAATCAGAGTCCAACAGTTTGGGTGTTGAGTATTACTCATAATTATGGTGTTGGACGGAGGACTGCGCTCGTAAACTGATTATGCTTTACATTGTAAACTTTTCCACCATGACCTATTTTTTATTTAACCTGTGTAAACATATTTGCCTACGGTATATTTTTAATCTTACAAATGTTGTGCACACCCTAAAAGTGAACCTTTAAAGTTTAGTTATAATAATATGTAGCCTAACAATGTTTATGAGCAAGTGGACTGGGAACAAAATGTACTAAAACAAAAACATTTGTGTATCATTATAGCTGAAAACGTTCTAAAACAAGAAGTGAAATTTATAATAAGACGTATTCTGAATGCATTTCACCATTATTAAAGCAGGGTATAGTTTAGGTAGTTGTCAAAGACCAGTATCCTCACTTGGTGTATTCCAACATATGCATAAAATAACAAAACTGTGAACATTTTGGCTCAATTGGGGATCGAAGTTGCAAGAAAATAATGAAAGAAAAAAACACCCTTGTTACGTTAGACTTGTGTGTTGAGATGCCTAAGAAAGGCTCCATGCCTAAAGTCTTTCTAAGATTCAATTTAAAATTACCCTTTTTTTCGAAAAACTATATTACCTCAAAGGGTGTCGTTTCTAACGATGTTTCATAATATCAACAGCTCTCCAGTGCTCTTTAAAGGCCCTATACACGATTGGTAAGATCTAGAAACACAAATGTTCACAGATTCACACATAACTTACATGATTTAAAGTAAGTAAGGGTAGAAAGGGTTCCTTAAAATATTTCTGCCTAAATGCTATCGTTTCTGAGAAATGAGTAAAGCAATAGTTTTTATCGCGCGCGATAATAAACTCCATGTTTGAAAAACAGAAAACACATAAGGTCTTTTTTCACTATTTTCTCGTGATCTCGATGACCAATTGAGCTCAAATTTTCACAGGTTTGTTATTTCATGTATGTGGTTGATTACACAAAACATGAACACTGTCTGTGATTATTTTGTCAGCTCTGCCAATCCTGTATAATACCTTTAACCAAGTAAATTTGTATGGTCAAAAATTACCAAAATTACCAAAAGTGTGGTATACCGTACCCTGCCTTTAAAGGTATTGTATACTTTTGGTAACAGCTCAAAATCAGTGTCCCCATTTTGTGTGATTCAACATATATGCATGAACAAACAAACCTGTGAAAGTTTGAGCTCAATTGGTCATCGAGATCACGAGAAAATAGTGAAAAGAGACCTTATGTGTTTTCTGTTTTTCAAACATCGAGTATCACGCGTGATAAAAACTATTGTTTTACTCATTTCTCAGAAACGATAGCATTTTAGGCAGAAATATTTTAAGGAACCCTTTCTACCATTACTTACTTTAAATCATGTAAGTTATGTGTGAATCTGTGAACATTTGTGTTTTTCGATCTTACCAATAGTGTACAGGGCCGTTAAAGACTGTAAGCTCTGAAACAAAAAGTGAAACTTAATAAAAGAAGATTGATTTATGGAAGGGAAAGAGGATCATTGATTTCAAGCACAAACATGGCCCATTCACTCTAGATATTATACTGATATGTAAATACTCCAGGCGCCAATGTTAAATGGCCATATATGGTTACGATGACTGTGTAGGAACGATTGCATATGTTTCTCTCGTGATAAACGCGGGCCTCAAAAATGCTTTGTACATACATGATGTACATGTTGATTGATGGTCCCTCACGAGACATTCTCAGAAGAAAAACCAACCAGGAATTGGTTTCATTATTCGAGAATTTTCATCAAAATTGTTCACGCTCTCGAGACAGCAGGGAAACGAGTGTCGCATTTTCTATAATTTTTCTTTCCTGACGTTGACAGTATTTCAGATCTAAATATTTCCTTGTTGAGGACTGGCACACACTGGTGGTACGGACTTTATTATCAGTGATCTTTCAAAGCGAAACCTGCTGTGGAATGTTGGTTCGATAGATTCCAACCCATTTTTTCTTTATTTGTGAACATTATTACGTGTATCTGTAGATTTATCCTGTTTATGGCGCAGCGGAAGTGTGTTATCAGTCAAAACGAAAGCTAAAGTAAGCTGCAGTGGGATTAAGCACACACAACAGATAATATAAATCTGTGAATTTTATTTGATTCGTTCGTGAACAGTTTCAAATCTGTGAGTTTTATTTTTGAAGCGACAGACGAATGTTCTATCTGTGATAATGAAGCCGAATGACCATGTGCTTTTATCTATAATTAAACTGTAAGTGATCAAGTTCATCAAACAAAAATGTAAATTATAATTTGCGTTTAAATAGTGCTTAAAATAGAATTATGTTTTAAAGCGCTTTATTATTTCATCGACAGGTAGGCCTATGCTATAGGTTTGAAATAATGAGATCTATTTGTAATAGCACCCTGCATGCCTGGTTTACAAGGTGCTGAGGCATAATCTACCGCTCAAGCATGCCATAAAACCCCCTTCTCGTAAAGATACAAGAAACCTGTACAGTTTGCTCATTAAAGGACAAAAAGTGTCATAACTGGGAACCGAACCCACACTCCTGACAACACCGGGGCTTATAGTTTCTTAAAGCTGCTTAAGCACAAAAAGTTGCTCAGCACAACAAAATTATGATGACCAGAACACTGTGTTCACATATTGCCATCTGTAATTGGTATCCAGCTCATTTTTGCTTAACAGAAAATCGATAAGCTAAGCAGCTGTATTGTGCATAGGACCCAATTTCATATATAGCTGCAAAATCACAAAATTAGCTAAGCGCAATCAAAACTATGCTTACCAAAAAAGAATACCACCCAAAGTACATGTCACACGCACAATATTAGACTTGTAGCCTGCTGAGCTTTGCTTAGCACAAAGTTGTCTGCTTAAGCCCAGATCTTGAGTCCATGTGCACTAGACCGCTTGGCCACGACACTTATCCGGACCTTGTTCAATGTAGAAGTCCCTTGGAGACAATATATGCTACCGCAAACGGTTTGAACCAAAATGCCCGCACCGGCCGCAAACGGCTGCAAAGTGCAAGATCTGTTTTACTTCCTCCATGCTTCCACTAAAAAAAATAATAAATTAAAGTAAAGGTCATGACCTGAATTGACATATTCCAATGAATCTCATGTTGAAATGTTGTCTATGTTTTTAAAAACAAAAGCAAACTTTTGATTTATGTTATTTTATTTTTTTAGACGCTTTCTCAAATATTGTTTAAAAAAATCAACAACAAAACCATGCCTGGGCGTATGGTGATGATTATACAGAAATGAATGGGATATTTTATATAAACTGATCATGCTATTTTCTCTTACAGATCATAAGTATTTTCTTGTGGAACCCAATAGGACGAACATCCATGAAACAATGAGGAGGTTAGCGTCTTCCCGGTTAAATGTCCTAAACGAAGTCATGGGTAAGCAGTTACTACTGTCGATACTCAACTGTAATCAGTTTGAATCTGGAAGTCCATAGACTCTCCATACCAGCATCATCCAGCATGCAAATATTGCCGCCTGAAATACTGGTTTAAAGGGGGTGCACAACATTGGTATGAGTAAAAATTTAAGTGCAA
Source organism: Leptasterias polaris (assembly GCA_037783415.1). Classification (NCBI taxonomy): domain Eukaryota; kingdom Metazoa; phylum Echinodermata; class Asteroidea; order Forcipulatida; family Asteriidae; genus Leptasterias; species Leptasterias polaris. Next base: position 1,967,073 of record JAZGTN010000192.1, read on the forward strand.
AAAATAAGTTAGTGGCCTGACGTTTCGACCCTAGCAGAGTCTTTCTCGAAGGCTAAATGACAAAACAACACACTTAATATACAAGCATACAGGAGGTACAAGAGCAGTCAAGTGGAAATACATAAATAGAGAGAGTGAGGTAAGCAGGGATTATGAAGACAAAGGGGGGGGGGGGGGGGGAGGGATTAATATGAAGGGAAGGGAAGGGGATAGCTTGACCACAAAAAGTTGGAAACACAAAGAACAAAATGGAAGGTTGGAAGAATGGTAAATAATTAGTTAATACAATGTAGGGCAGCCTAAAAATATGGATATATCTAGGTGTGATAAAAGGAGAAGGCAAAGACAAAAGTATTAGTCATTTCCTTCTTGGATGTTCATGGGGCTGAGTGGTCTTTATGCGCCTTATCCAAAGTTTTTCCCTACTCAGACGGACAGTCTCTCTGCAGTTACCTAGTGCCTCAATGCCCTGTAAATTCATGTCAGAAATGGAGTGGTTAGGAAGATTGAAGTGGTGTCCTACAGGTGTATCCAGCTTTTGGGTGTTGACTGTGGATATGTGGCCATAGAAACGCCTCTTGAGTGTAGTTCTTGTTTCACCTATATATTGAACACCACTAACTCTGCAAGATATTAGATAGATTAGATTAGTGGTGGTGCAGGTGACATGACCCCTTGTCTTATGGGTGGTACCACCAGTATGGCTGGTAAAGGAGTCCGATTCCCTGATGTGTTGTCTACAAACGATGCATTTTGATGTGTTGGAACACCTAAAAGTACCCTGTGGCAAAGGGGGATTAACATCATCATTAATGGGGGGGGGGGGGGGGGGGGGACTTCTGCCCGGACGATGAGATCCCTGAGACTGGGTGGGCGTCGGTAGGCAACTATGGGTTCTTCCTGTACAGCACGTTGAAGCCGATCTGATGTGTGAAAAATATGATGGTTTAATAGAACTGGTTATTTTACGAATGGGAGGAAGTGAGGGGTGAAAAGTAACAACAAAAGTGTTCATATAATTTGCACACGACGTACATGGTTTGAAGATGGACATGGTGGGAAACTCTTTTTGAAATAATTTTGCTTGAAGTGCAATAGTTTTTGAGGAATGAGTAAAACAATTGATTTTGAGTTCACGAGTCCAAAACTCAATGTTTGAAAACAATGAAAACATTTAAGGAATTTTTGACTCCATTGACCGATTGAGCTTAAACTTTCACAGGTTTGTTATTTCATGTTATAAGTGGGGTCACATCAAGTGTGGATACTGGTCTTTGACAATTACCAATGCGTTTTGAAGACCCCATCAAAACATCGCCATCCATTGCTTATTTTAATTGTAGCAATCGAATAGAACTGAATACAGTGTCCAAAGTCCCTGGCAAACATAAACTGTTTCCCCCCGTTTATTTTCAGTTCACTGATACTTAATTCCTGAACTTTACTGAAAAGTCTTAAGCGAAAACACATTATGTGTGTACACACAAGTGGTGTCACACCAGGGGGCCCATTTCACTAAGTCCCCATTTGCGATCATCGCTATCGCACTTGCGATGAGATCGCAAACCGCAAATCCATCGCACTTGCGACGCCGATGATTTTGCGTTTCACAAAGTCATCGCAGTTGCGATGATATTAAAAGGAAAATAAATGTTTTGTACGAGGCTAAATGTAGTGACCTTTGACATAGCCCGCCAAAAAATCGTCGGTCCTCGCATGGTGGACGTCTTAATGTCAAAATGTTGTTGCCGCGGTTCGATTAAAAACGAAATGCATAAATTGCAGTTTAAATGTAAATAATGTTCATGCTGGTGCATCAAAAATAACAACAGGTGGACTATATGTTTAAACTCTAAGCATTCATTTAAAAAAGGTTCACATGAAATCATATTCAACTTGTTTCATTTGTAGGCCTATTAATATAATTAATTTTATAACATTTTGTAAATAATAATAATGTAACGTAGAGATTTATGAACATTTGACAAAACTGGTTAAATCATGTATAGAATGACGTCAAAAGTGTTGTCACCGAAAATTGGTAGATGATATTAAATTGGAAAGGCTGAATTCTTGATGCAATATCAATAGGCCTACATTAATTTTAGGCCACAATGCTGGCTAAAATAATTGAACCCAATAGATGGAGATCTCCTTTTTACCGATTTTAAGCTCTCTCGTTAAGAGATTAAGGGTTTCCCGAGTCTCCCAGTAAAAGACTGGGAATGAAAATAACGTAATTTTACTCTTTAATGCGGACAAACTACCGTCAAGACGTACACCAATAATAACATCTAAGCACAAAACGGTGCAATTTATCATAAATTTGCGATGAACTTATACTTTGCGGACACTAACGAGTCATCGCAAGTTGCTCATCGCTAATAATTGTTTGCGATGAGTAAGTTCGTCGCAAAGATTTAGTGAAATCGTTATTCAAAATCCATCGCTAAGTTGCGATGGTTTTTGGATTTAGCGATCGGTTTCGGCGTTTGCGATTATCAAAACGCGTTAGTGAAATCGGCCCTGCAGGCCCGAAACGCTGTTATTCATTGTTAAATTGCCGACATCAAATTGCTAATTTACAAATGCTGGAATTCACTGAAAACGGGCGGGTGTATTTTGCAATGGATAAGGGATTTTTCATATTTTGCAACCTGCATTTGGCGATTGGGATCGATACCGCCCTCTATTGTTAAAACCTTTTTTTTTTCAAAGGTTACATGAAAATAATGTTCCAGCTTGAACTCCCAAAATAGAAATGAATAACACTTATTGTAGACTCTTCTCGTACAATTTTGAACTTTAAGGCTTGGTGAACATAATATAAGTCAGTGAATTATTTTAAAGAAAATTTTATCTAGTTGTAGTCAAGTAAGATTTCATCGTGCTTGACAAATTATGTGTAGAGCAAATAGTAACGGGGACCAAGTTACTAACAATAATACGATGTTACATTTTGGCTTGTAACTTTTTCCCGCGAAGCAAAATGATGCGACACCACTCAGTAACTGGACCGTTTGTCGGGTTCCCTGACTTCACCAGTAGTTATTTATCGCTTCATGAACAAGGGGAACACTGGCAACTGTCTTCCCAGCCTCGGTTTGGCTTACACTGACTTGAATGCGAGAAAATGGCTGAACTGTGATAAGGTCTATCCATAAATGGGTCAGTCATTGCTCCCTTGACTAAAGATTCTACCCCTCATACTTATTTTTAGAACATCCAAGTGATGTCATGATAAATAGCGTGAATTTGTTGAACACTGATTTGACTGTAGTGATCGCAAATTGAACCCACTTGCTTGGTGACTAACGCATCCGCCATCCATACGTTACCCATTCACGTAAAATGTGTAATTTCATCACAGTGGGCAAGACTTTGTTTTTAATCGGGGGTGTGGGGGAATGAAATACCCATTCCCTGTAGTAGCGATGAGCTGAATGATGAAACAGTCGTCGTGTGTCGGAGTGAATGGCGATAGTGTGCACAAAGTGTGCATCCGCAACAAAGAGCAGGATATTGAGTCTGCGTGGAGAGTACTTGCGTGAAAAAAGCACGTGTGGCACAATACGTGCGTGTTATCTCGTATTGAGGTTGTCAAACATTGAACCCGCTCGGGCCCTCGTTGTGTGTGTGAGACATCTGTCGTCAGTTAGCCCCGCATCTCCATCCTGCATCCCAGCATTACGTCCTCTCTTCTCTCTCACAACCTGGGGTCGGACTGATAAAAATAAGGAACACCTCACGCCGAGGTCTCAAGAACTACCCTTATCTCCACCGGGAGGAGTTTTTTTTTCTAGGGGTTGTATTTTTGATTTGCCAAGATGGATGGCGAGTTGGGAATATTCGAGGCGTTGTTCTTAGTATCGTTAACGGTGAACGTTTGTGCATGGCTGCAATTCGGGATCTACGCCGTGATGGACAGGCTAGTCGCCCGGGAGACACAGACAAGAATAACCCGGTTCCGTCTAGCTCACAAACACAATGCAGCTTTCATGAGGAATTTGTAAGTACATGTTTTTCTTCTAAATTCTTAAACCCGAGCAAAGACATCCTAATTTGTTTTAATTACCACACCGCATTCCAAAATTACATCGAGTTTTAAAGGGAGGCCGTACATTTGGTAATTACTCCATAAATTAATGACCAAGACTAGAGCACTGGAGAGCTGTTGATCATTGTCAAAAATGACACCCTTTGAAGTTATGTCAACAGGCTACTGCAGTTGGCATCGTTAAAGGGAGTATACCTTTGTTAATGACTCCAAAAATGAATGATCATAACAACTTACTTGGTAAGAAGCAATGCAGCTGTTGATAATGTATAACATTTTGAGAAACAATTCCCTTCAAAAGAATGTGGTTTTAGAGAGAGGGATTCAAATACATTTCAATCTGAGAAACTTTTTGCATGAAACGTTTCTCAGATTGTTTATTCCAATTACGGATTATTATTCCTTCATGGACATAACCTCTAAAGATTTTCGGAAATATCTCAAAAACGCTAGCCACCTTTTGAAATGAGATTTTTTACAGGTTTCTAGTTTTGATTGTGTATATATAGTTATCTACATTTATATATGATTATAAACAATCAAACGGTCCCAAAAACCAAATACCGTATAATTTTCCTTTAATAAATAATTTAATCAAATTATTTCAGTTAATGACTGATTACTTCATGCCATTAAAGTTGCAGTTGCATGGGCAGGCGGCCATGCAACTTTAATAAGCATTGTGACATGCGCAAAAACCAAAACTAATTTATCGGGTTTTATTTCTTCTTCCTGATTTGTTCTCGGAATGCTGCTATCGGCAGCCTATACTTCAACACATGTTAGCCGCTAATTCGGGAACAGTCGTGGTTAGATACTCTTTTAAAAACTAAGAATAAACCCAACGTGTTTTTAAGAACTAGAAAATGTCACACCGACATCTTTTTCCTTTGCTGACTTGTCAAGTCCAAAAATAGGAAAGACAATTCCAGACCATTGTGTCAACACACAATTAGGGGAATCCCGTGTTCTTCAGCCGCGGGTTAAAACAAAACGTTGATATTGCGAAAACTTGGGAATTCCAAAAATGCGCGCAATGTTTATTATGCAAGATTTGTGGGCGGGGCGTAGATGTATTCGTTAAAAGAGTCATGCCGTTTATAGATGCAGAACCCGTTCGCGGATAAAACTTCCCAGTTTTGTGATATTTTGAGAAGAACAATATTGAAAATGGAAATATGGATTTCAACTTTCGACCTGAAGGAATTTTTTTATTATAATCAAATTCCAAGTTAAATTTTAAAAAAATCGAGAACTAGGGCCTATAAAACAGAAGCTTTCGATGATTAAACTTAAAATATATTACTTTAAAAAATCTAAATCGAGGACGTCTCTTTGTTCACCCATTTTTGGACTTTAGTTTTTAACGAAGTCCCCATTGTTTTTGTTCACAAAATCAAAGTGTGTCAGACAACTCTAACGTTAAATCGGCTTTATTGTATGTTTGGTTTGAATAAACCCATAGAAGATTGAAATATCAGTTTACACTTCCCAAAATACACTTTGGGTCATAACTTTTTTTTGTCTTTAATGTTGTCTGCATTTAAAAAAGTGACAAAAATAAATTGTATTTCTCGGAATTATACCATGTGCAAATTCCCCGCTACATCATTCTTACAGGGGGGGGAAACCATAAACTTGGACTTTCATATTATATGTGACTGCAGTGTCGCTTACGGTATAACCGAAATTACTGCGAATCATTGGGTCATGGTGGAGGAAACCCGAGAGAACAATGACCTTCGATCGACGAGGACCATTTGCCAGAAAGCATGGCTTTGCAATAATGATAATTGTGCCAATCAGGTTATGACACAATGCGTTGTCTCTATATGTCATCATCTTAAAATTGCCTGACAAAAAACCCCAACAACGGGTCGCGTTGTGTTTAGTTGCCTTGTCTGGCTGGCATTAAAAGTTGCGATCGGACAATGCTTCTTTGATAACATGTGTTTATCATTTCTCACATAATATGATTTAGATTTTCCACAATTCATACAGTGTTAATATGATCAATAGACTTCAGTCAGTGACAGTCAATAATAATTAGTTATTCAATCTGAAGGCTCATTGACTATAGGTTTATACCAGTGCCAATCAATTGGATAATTCCTCCATCTGAAACATTGTCGAAGTTGGAAAATAGCATTTGAAGACCCCCGGACCGCCGTTGCTTATTTCGATTGCAACAACCGAAATAAGCTCGTGGTACATGTGTACATAATATACATGTAGGAATTGTAAGCGTGCACAAATTCCCTGGCAAAAATATACAAGAACAGTAATTTTAATGTACTTTTCACAATATGCAAGATGGAAATAAACAATTCATTTCCAATTAATAATTCATTTTCATCTATCTATATTTAGTCAATTATTGACTTTTCTTAAACACCAATAAGGTTAATGATTATACCTTTACAGCAATTATAACGTTCAACTTGGAGTTTAAACTGTTCCTTTAATGAAAACGAAGTACTTTAAAACAAAATTTCGGACGGGACACACCCAGAGATATGTGACATAAATTCATTTCTTTCCCCCACTTTACACAAATTTATCTTACGAAGGATCTAGGGGTAGGGGTTTCTTTGTCTGGCGTGAATGAACAAGTTTTTGTAGCCGGTTGTAAACGAGCTCCAGCCCCCATGGGAATGGAGGCGCGGCACACACCCTGACACCATACCCGCAGAACACACCCCTTATAGCCGCGTGTGGACAAAACGTGTGCCTTTCAATCTGACTGACTAGACAGATCGTTTACACTGACCCAAGTTCATGTGAAATATTTTGTTAATTTCTGGAACATTTTGGAACATTTAAAAGGGATGCGAAAGCATTTGAACATTTTTGACCTGACTTGTTATGTAGTTGTGACAATGAATGATTTGGCTCGCCCCACCTTTTCACTTGCCTGTGGGAAAGAATGCATTTTATAACAGAACGTCTTGTACTGGAAGTTTTGCGATCAGGTATTGAACTTCGGATGTCAACAAACAAAATTGTTGCAAGATTTTGGTTTTAGGATGCTACAGGGCTGTATTTATTCAACAAACAATGAGAACTTGTTAGAGTGTCACATTATTGTCTTGAGAACAAGGTGATTTAAGAGTTGTTTAACTGCAGGAGTCCAGAACTCACTTTGATCGGAGTCTCTTTTAGGCAACGGAACGATTGTGTATCAATGATCATTTGGCAAACTTTAACATGTTTGCGATAATTTGAGTGCTTTATTAATCAAAACCTGGAAAATTAGTCCCTTCAAAGGTTTTGAATCGAAGTGTGTGGCCCCAACTTCACAAGGCCTACAACTGTGCTTGGTTTTTATTGTTTGCTACAAGTTTGTACCCATACGTAATGATACAACTTTCCTGTTTTACTTTCGATGTCAACAGTTACTAGTAATATAGCCCAAGTTTTTGACCGTTGGGACTTTCGGGGGTACGGCAGGTAACAACATCTTCATGGGAAATGGAACTGTCCGCGGGGACGACCCATTATAAAGTAAGCTGATATGATTGTGGGTTGTATGGAGGAATCTTGTAAGGGAAAGTTTCGAAACAACTCAATTATGAAATATTTTTGTCTGGTATTAACTGTAGTAACGGACCTCTATAATAATTTGCTTTTTCATGGCTAATTATTCTGGCATGTTTATGTGTCTCACATGTGTGAATGTGTGAGTTAGCCGTCATGCGATGAAGAAAAGGATTGATTTCATTGTTTGTTTGTGTTTGAGAAAGATGCTGCCAAGGTCGAAACGTCAGGCCATTAACAGTATTTGTTGCTGTGCTAATACAATATGGGGTATTTTGGGTGTATCACCAACCAAAACTGGTAGTAGGGGATTTAGTCATCAATTGATGAAGAAGGGATGGGTTTCATTTTTGATATACCAACTATTAATTAATTGCGTTGAACTGTTTAGGCCTATAGGCAGTTTGCAACATATAACTATATTTATTAATTTTTTATTAAATTAACTTATTTTGAAAACAACTTTCTGTGCCTCAGTGTCAAAGAAAAGAAGCAATCGGGGGTGGGCGGGGGGGTATTTGAGGGAAATTACCTTCTGCGCCTCAAAATGTGGGTTAGCAATTAAGGCAAAAGGTTATTGGTTTCCTTTAAAAAAATGTTTTGATGGTGATCTAGAGTCATTCAAAACCATGGAATGTATCATAAAATCGCGACCCTGGCCCATGACTTTGAAAGTATGACACTAGCTGATGGGTAATGATTAAAAACAACAGTATAGGCCCCCTACATATTTTTTAAATAACTTCATTTAGTTTTTTTTATTCATGGGAAATGTTTTGCTGTGATGATACTTTATTAACATTTTTTAATATTTAGGAAATTTGCACGCCAAAGTTTTAATATTTCAAAAATACAAAACATAGATCTCGTTTACTCAAAACTCATAATATAAAACTGCCATGCTTAAATATTTAAATTAAAACATACTATACCCTCTTGTGTACATGACTCTAGAATCTATTTTATTTTATTTATTTATTTATTTTTATTTTTTATTTTTTTTGGGGGGGGGGGGTGATTATTTTCAAATCTGAAAGCCCTCTAATCATACGTTTACCAGCATCAGTACTCCAGGGAGTACATAGCATTCGAAGCCCTCCCCCAGATCAAGCCGGATTATTGCGATCGCCGCAATCAAAATAAACCCTTATGTGTGCGCAGAATCCTAGTCAAAAACAGGAACCACTTTTCGTAAAATCGTAAACTTGTTTTCATTAAAACTGATTTAAATAAACGTTGACCACAAATCTTGAAACTTCCACAGTTTGGTTTTGGGGTGTTCTTTTGAGGACGGGAACAAATGTATTCTACCTCAAAACAATAAATGCACTTTTGACCTCTATAAACAAAGTGGGGTAGTTTTAAACCGCCTTGAACTTTATAAAACCGCACCGCAGTAAACTGTGCTATCTATTGGAATGAACTTGAGGAAAACCTGTACAATGCCAACTCGAAATCCCCGGTCCAAGGCCACGAAGAATGCAACCAGAAACACTGCCAAACATTTTTAGCAAAGACCTTCCTAGACTGCTAAGCGAAGATGACTCGTGCTAAGCAAGAGATACTACCACCAGTCACTGGTGCAAAATACACAACGGCATGTTATTTTCGTGCATATTGCCCGCTTCGTGTTTTTGTTCCCGCGCAATGGTTCCTCTGTTTTGCTCAAATATCTTTAAAGCTAAAAAAAAAGAAAAAAAAAGAAAAGTAAAAGACAAACAGCGAGTCACTAGTGTCCAATGTGACCGAAATGACATTTGTTGGTGGTAATTCATTTCCGCTGAGCAAGATATTTATTTCTATGCAAAGAAGAATCGGTGCGCTTAGCAGGTTTGTGGATTTTAGTTTGTACAGCTTAAGAAAGACATCGGTAGGCCTACAAGTCACAACATGTGAACTATACGTCATTATGTCAGGTTTCCATTTATTAAGTTATTTTTATACTAAGCATATTCTTCCGGGGGAGGGGGTTGCTTACCAGGGCCCGATTTCATGGCACATGCTTACCGTATTATAAGAATCGCCCGTGTTTCAGGGTGCCGTAAGCACAGAATTACGCGGTAAGCAGCGCCCATCTAGCTGCTTTTAAAAAAGTTGATTTTATTACACTTCTTCACTGGCACAAAAATACAGACAAAAGATACAGGGAAATAAAAAGATACTATCAACTTAAAAAGAATGTAGTTTATACAATAACATAACAGTGGCCCAGCTCTATGGGATATGGCATTGATATGACATGTGTTACTTTGTGGTTCACGGATGTGAACACGACAAGACCGGGACTGATAACGACGGTAACTAACAACTTGTATGTTTTAATCACAAATAAAGATATTATTTTAAGGGGTAACAATAACATTGAATATGCATTGTCTATGTCACCGTCACCAAAAAACATTTCTGTATGAAATACGTAAGCGGAATATACTCGATTGTAATTTTGAATTGGCATGTTTGTGAACTTGTACGGTGTCCTTGATAGAACATCAACCGTTCGTTAATTAACCATTGATTTTGATGAGATTTTCACCGGTTGTCTGAAACGTGTACGGAGTGCTTACTGACAAAATGAAAAAATAAAATAGATTTGAAAAGATAGGCTCTTCCATATAATAAATATATTTTATTATACCTTTACAAATTTCACACACCAATACTGAAATCATTTTGAAAATATAGTTCAGAGTAAGCTAACAAAAATTTCAGATGAAACGGTTTCATATAAATGTTCACTCTTTAGACCCTACAAAAAATGGATCAGAAAAAGCACACAGTTGCCAACATGTTTAGTTTATCCATATAGAGCAAGGACAGGGTTTATCAACCTTGTATATACGCCTTCCCGTTGACCTATTAAGCCAAGCTAAACCACGCGCATGTCAGTCACATATAATATGCTGCCAACACCTTTTCCCCACAGTCGAAAGTTTCCAGAAATCTGGTTTCCCTTCCTCTACCCCGATCCAAGCAAAGGAAACCAGATAAGTTCTTAATGACCATCTGATGCGGGTTAATTAGATGGCCATCTAATATCTGTATTGCCGGGATCGTTAGCGCATTTCCGCCATGTTGTGTTATCTTTGGTGAAAGGACTTTTCCTGTATGTAAAGTTGCCCTTACCCGGCGTTGTTGTCAAGATTGAATACAATTAAACCACACTCCAAATTGTCCAAAAACTGCCCACTCAATGTTGTCTGCCTCCTCACCACCACACAAGAAGCCAGATTTTATATTGTAAATGGACGCCTAGATTTGCAAGTCGGTACAGATTCTTTTAGTTCATGAACAAAGAATTATGTTGTTATTGAGTTCAAAGACGAAATTAGAATTAGCTGTTGCAAACTGCTTACCAACCAAAAGGACCTGTGGTATAAATGCAAACATTAGATGGTGGAGTCTTTCTCGAGGGCTAAATGACAACACAACACACATAAACATGTTTACAAGTGTAACAAGAGCAGTCAATTGGAAATACATGAATAGAGAGAGAGGGAGAGAGAAGCAGAAAGCATTCAGAAAAAGCATTCAGAAAAAGCAAGGGGTAACAGGGATTATGGAGACAAAGGGGGGAGGGGGTGGGTTGTGGAGGGAAGGGGCTGGGTTGTGGAGGGAAGGGGCTGGTTTGACCAGTTCAAAGACGTGACATAAAATTGGTAATCAACAGCATATTTTGGCCAATATTTTGTGATATTTAGGTATGATACTGTACATCATTGATAGGCCTATTGGAAGAGAATATTCTTCCATATCCTGTAAGTTTTCTTTAACCATAAGATTGATAATTACACCATGTAAACAATTATTTTAAGTAATAGGTTGTTGGCTTTGAACAAAGAACTCATGTTTTGGTCCATGACAAAAAGAGACCGTTTCTAAAACATCTGGACAAAGGAAACGCGGATTGGGGTTTTTATCGACTCGCCACCTGTTCCACGCTTCGTTAATTCGGTCGAGTCCTTTGTGTGTCAGTTAAATTAGGATGGTGTGTCGCAGGCTTATTATTTGTTGGCTATCGTTTGTTACTGATAACTTTGTGTATATAGTAACTTTACATTGCATTTCGTTATGATTAATGGTATGAAAATAATAGATCAGGGAAACGAGTACTATGAGGTTGTAGTGTGTGGGTACAAAACAGCTGCTAAAGGACTGCTAATTATCGGAGGGGAAAGGTTGTTTATAGCTCTAATCTGGAAAGCTCATTTTTAGATGTAAACCAAAAACAATCTAGGGAGGGTATGCCTTTGGTAATTACTCCAAAAATTAACGACAATAAAAACTTACTTTGGTTACCAGCCAAAATGCCACACAGCTACCATTGCGTGCCACTGGTACCGCACTCGTACTTTGCTAAGCATGGTAAGCAAAGGAATTTGCTGAGCAGTATTTTCTGAAATTGGGCTCCGATGAGCTGATATACAGAGAGTGGGTCTGCACCCCGTAACGATGTCAACACAAAGTCTGAGTGATCTTCAGAAGTTTAATAATAATAATAATAATAATAACCTAGACTTCTATAGCGCATTTCATCTTCGAAGAAAATAGCAATGCGCTTTACAGGTACAGTAATGAAAAAACAATTTAATGAATAAAATAATACAGTTTGAATGACATTACATTAGAAAGCAATTTTAAACAGGTATGTTTTCAATTGCGATTGAAAGAAAGTTAAATCTGTGATGGTTCGGAGAGTAGTGGGGAGAGAGTTCCAGAGATGCGAAGCTGCAGATGAGAATCTTCTGGATCCATATGACTTGGTCCTGTCTTTCGTGGGTTCAATGAGGTGTTGAGATGCAGAACGGAGGGATCGAGTGGGTATGTAAGGGGTAACAAGTTTAGAAATATAGCTGGGACAGAGTTGATGAAGTGCTTTGAAAGTTAGAATAATGACTTTGTACTGGATTCTCCGGGATACGGGCAGCCAGTGTAGTTCCTGTTTGAGACAGTCGTGTGTCATTGTCATGGTCCAGCTTAGGCCGATCCATCTTCCAAGAAAAGTCTGATCCGGGAAGGGTCTCGTGAATGATTTGTTGTGTTTGCTCGCATATTTTCCAGTGTCCCTGGAAGGTCAGTGCTAACAGGTTTTGGACTGGACTGAACTGAAGTTTGAGGTGCGTTTGATAAACATGCATGTGTCCAAAGTCAGTTGGCATGAAAGACGTGTAAATAAGCCAAGCCTAGCATATTTAGTCAAGTACAGCAACCTGCAGACGGAGTCAAATCGTAACCTTGCCTAGCTGGCTAAAGACATACACATAAATTATATTAAGTACAACTTACATTGTCATGGTGGTAAGAAGCGCATTTTTATTTTAAGACTTATGTGAGGACAAACTAGATTTCTGAGGAATGGATTTAGCTGATGTGTCTCTGCCATCAAGCATTCCCAAAAGTACCGAATAATAATTCTTTAAAAATCGAGTGCAAGGCCTGCAGGATAATGATATTTCTATAAGCATGTATTTTAAAAAGGAGGTGTTAAAAACTAACAATAACTGTAACAATATGAGTTGCGAAAAGCGTAAATGCATTTTTAAATTCATACATATTCACAGTGTTATGTTGAGCTTGCTGCTGCCAAAATATCACACGGACAGGCAAATTATTATAGCATCAGTTGAAAAAGAATCAAAACAAAGAGAGAGAAACCTTTAATTTTCGACGAATTTGCAGCAAAACATTAATGAGTATCAAATTGTTTGAAAGTGACATGCATGATCTTTATTCCACGCAGACATAATGCCTTTCACAATAACCTTTCCGACTTGGCCTCCTTTGTCAGGTCTCCTGTATACGAAAGGTTGATTATACGCGTGGATTCTGCATACACGAAATGGTGCCCGACTATTTTCGGCTCTGGCATTGTCCCAATCCACTGATACTTGGTTGAGAAGACAGGAACAAAAAAACCAAAACCCCAAACTCATGTTTTTGTCCACAAATGGAATTTGTTTGAATGTTGACTTAACTGGAATGTTCAAAGTTCTTTTGACCTCTTAGATGTTAAAACCACATAAGTTTTTCTTTTCTTCAATCACGAACCGTGGATTAGAACTTGACCTTTTTTACTACATTCGTGCAGCTTTAGAGAATGTACGTCTAGTCTGGGTGATTATAATCTATTGGAGTCATGCTGGTTACCGGTTGGCCCTGCGGGAACCAGTGAGTGATAATCAATTCAAATAAATATTTCAAATTGAATTAAATAGCAAAAAGTGTCTTTCCAAACATCCAACAAAGAATGTCTGATCAATAACTATCCCCAACCCATCAACATCCAACTGCATGTTTTGATTGATTCTGTTGAACTGAAGTCTGCACTAGTATTAACTAATCATGCTTTTTATGGTGGCCCTGAAGGGACATCGCATATCGCATATGTGTGCGCACACGTATGCAATGTCGTGAAACAATTCGCGAATATGTGCGCACACGGTATGCAATGTCGAGTGCGAATATATTTGCGATGTCGTGAACGTTATTGCATACCATGTTGCATACCTTTGGGATGATGTCATAGTTGCAGACAATTTGTTAGTGACCTAGGGAGTACGTGGCGCTACAGTCAGGCTCCTGTAAGCATGGCTATACAATAATGTGTACCCAGGAACTTGGCACCAGGCCAAGTTTCGCCAACATGTACTACAGCATAGCTATCTACCTACAGCCTACTAGTACTACTGCATGTGCTATTACAATCAAGGTCGAAGAGTACGCACGCGCGAGGGTATTTTACGGTCAAACACGCCCATTTTATGTTAATAGCCCACGTTCGTCCTGGAGAAAAAAAATACGCCACCCATTGCATACCGTGTGCGCACACATTCGCGATTTGTTTCACGACATTGCATACGTGTGCGCACATATTCGCGAATTGTTTCACGACATTGCATACGTGTGCGCATATATTCGCGAATTGTTTCACGACATTGCATACGTATGCGCACACGTTTGCGATATGCGATGTCCCTTCAGGGCCACCATATGCTTTACCTGTGGGATCAGGCAAACCGCCATAATAAGAGTCCAACAGTTTGGGGTTAAGGGACTGATATGTGTTGGAATGAGGACTGCACTATCTGACAATGCTTTACATGGGATCAGGCATATTGAAACCACCGTAATCAGAGTCCAACAGTTTGGACGTTGAGGTACACATGGCGATGGATTTTGTTTGAGAGAGGACGGATCCTCGTAAATCAATCCGGGAAGTTTTTATAAATTGACAGCTTTAGGTCTATATACATGTATTTGATTACACACAAAAATGTTCGCCTTAAATACTGCCGAATGCGAAAAAACTAGCTTCAACAGTGGACAGTGCTGTCTACGGTTTTGACTGCGTAAATTGGCGCTAAGCGTAAGCGATGTTTAAACACTTCCCACTGTGTTTTATATCGCACGTTCAAACATGGCCACGTGATCTCCTCTTGCGCAATCCGAATGAATGAACTGTCCCGGGTTTTTATGAATGCTATTTAGTAACTGATAAGTAATGTTTGTTCCTTATAACGTGACCCGCTTTGGTTAAGGCCTCTTGATAACAATTTGTTATCTCAGTTATCCCATGGAGGAAGCCTTCCTCCATGGTTATCCTTGTCACAAGACACAGTCAGCAAAGAAGTAAACATGAGAAATTTGAAAATTAACAGTACAGAAAAGATTATAGGCCTACTATTTTTTGTTCTGTTAAAACAGAATTACAGAATTTCATCATAAAACAGAATGTCATCACGTTTGTTTGTCTGTTGGGGGTGTTTGTTTGTTTGTTTGTTTTAGTTCTGCTCCTTCTTCTACAAATCCAACGTACCATGGTCTTTTGAAGAAAACAATTGGAACTGAATAACGCTATATTTACATCTGTCGAAAATGAATTCACCTGGTTGATCTAATTTGCAAGTGTGCCAAAAGTTTTGTTTTTGTTTTTGTTGTTGACATTTTGCATGCTTTTCAGTAAAATGTAGTTGGTTTTGTATTCTCTGTAATGTAGTTCTGTAATATCATTTAACCAACCGTCAGGTTGTGTATTAAAACTTTTTGTTTTTGAGGCAACTAAACATTCCAGTTGAAAAGTAAAACAGTCTTCTTTATAAACTTTGTATGAATATGTTAGTATGCAATGTTAGTTCCTTATAACGTGACCCGCTTTGGTTAAAGCCGCTTGATAACAATTTGTTATCCCAGTTTAATATCATTGTCACAAGACACAGTCAGCAAAGAAGAATGACACGAGAAATTCGAAAATTAACAGTACAGAAAAGATTCTGACCTATAGGCCTACCATTTTTTGTTCTGTAAAAATACATGGCATCACGTTTGTTGAGTTGTTGGGGTGTTTGTTTGTTTGTTTTTGTTCTGTTCCTTCTTCTACAAATACAACGTACCGTCTTTTGAAGAAAACAAAATGGAACATGAATAACGCCATAAATTACATTTGTCGATAATGAAATTAACTGGTTGATCTCATTTGCAAATGTGACACAATTTATTTGGCCTTTTCGTTTTTACATTATGCGTTATTTTCAGTAGTTTTTAAAATATTTTCTGTAATGTAGTTCTGTAATATCAGTTCGAACCAACCGTCAGGTTGTGTATTGTAAGAAAATAAATTGAAAAGTAAAAAAGTCTTCTTGTTTAGAAAAATTTGTATGAATATGTTAGTATACATGTTTGGCAATTATTTTGTTCATATTTCGAATTTGGGTCATATATTTTTTTCAACGATGAGGGCGTTTTAATTGTGTTGTATTAGTCAGTGCAATTTCGTAAAAAGCAACCCATTTGCAGACTCGATGGTGTACCATCCCCTTTAGGGAGGGGCTGCGGGTTCATCTGAGGTTAACACTGACTGTGTAGACACACTTTCCCAATTGAAGTCGTCTCTTGTTTGTCCAGGGTGATCTACCTCAGAGTGAGTCTCTAATATTGAAAGTCCCCCTTTCTCGGTGACTACGAAATCTCTACTTTCCACTTTATGGACAGTTGTTTTTTGAGGAACTAAAGCAATTGGTGTCTTATTGACTTTCTGAAAGAAAAGTTAAAGGGACACATTGCCTTGGATCGGTCGAGTTGGTCTAATAAAAAGCGTTTGTAACCATTTGTTATAAAATGCATATGGTTAGAAAGATGTTGTAAAAGTAGAATACAATGATCCACACAAGTATGCCTCGAAATTGCGTGGTTTTCCTTTTACATCGTCAACTAACACGGTCGGCCATTTTTTTTGACTCCCATAAATGGCCGACTGTGTTAGTGTGGATCATTGTATTCTACTTTTACAACATCTTTCTAACCATATGCATTTTATAACAAACGGTTACAAACGCTTTTTATAGCCCAACTCGTCCGATCCAAGGCAACGTGTCCCTTTAACTGTTGTATTTCAGTTTTATGTCGTTGAAAAAACTCCAAACTCTACTAGTACTATTGTCTCCCTTGCATTGACGTCACATGCACCTACTCTTTGCCCACGTTCTGCCATTTTTGCCATCATTTCGGAGACTAATAATAGCATAAAAAGATGTGGTATATACACCCCCCCCCCCCCCCCCCACACACACACGTGTGTAAATACCGGCAATCGTGGACCCTCCTTTGTTCAACTCTTTGTGATAGCAACCGTGGACCACAATGCTTTCCTTTGTGATAGCAACCGTGCACCTACTGTCCCTTTTGTTATAGGTTCCCGATTTGATTGTGGATACCTACCCACCCAAACACCTTCAATCGGGAACCTCCTATTGTCTCTCTTTTGTCTGTACTACTGTTTTGTACACACTTTCCAACTTGGACCTCCACCCAACCGGGGATCCTAATTTCCTCTTTTTCATAGGTCCCCGGTTTGAATGTGCATACCTACCCATGCCCACCCATGCACACGTATTGCCTAGACGTCACCCCACAACACGCATGGAACCTGACTCCCCAAAATGGCGCAAGCAAGTGTTGTGATGACCGTCACCAAAGCATTTTATGGGTTTCTTTCATTTTGGCAAAGTTTTCGCGTATTTTTTTAAATTATACATGATTTGAAATTGAAAACCAGTTTGTTAATATTATCATCTTGCGGGAATGTGGTCTTTGATATACTTTTGTAGTATATATTTATTTATTATTTCATTTTATTTAACCAGGGGATAGCCCCATCAGTTTTTAATGAAGTGTTCTCCCTGGGGCCCCTGAAGCCGATTTCACAAAGAGCTAAAATTGTTCTTAACTGCGAACTGATCTTAATTGCTTAGCACAGTGTGATGTCACGATACAAATCACTACATGGCAATATTTACAACTCATCTAAAGATGAATCTTAGTGCTATGTGAAATCAAACCTATATACAATATAAAATACACAATAATGAAATACAAAAACAGCTAAAATGTCCCTAATATTAGGAAATACAAAATGGGGCCTAAGAATACAACGAAAACCAACTCATCCAACCACAAAAAAGTTCAAGATATCATTGGTGAGATTAACTGATATTTCGTTTGCTCAATATACGATAAAACACTGGTAGACTCGACATCAACAGGTTGAAATGGTGTGATCTCGAGTCGGCTATACACGGGGGCTAAGATTGATGGGCAATGTGAGCCCTTGATGTACAACATCCTGATATAAATCGTATCCTTCCGCCCCTACTCCCATGCCTCCTAAAGTCCCCCCTTAATACTCGGTTTGACGGCCAGGTCAGAAAACTCTTCTATTGAGCCTCGGATAACCTCAACAAGGGAAAAAGGGTTATTGCGAACGTTGAATCTTTGGAGAGAATTGGGACCGGGCAGACATTTCTCATTATGAAGGTGCTGTATCCCTTATGCACACCGGCATCAATGATGTACCTGACGTGAGCCGTTTTTGTACACGTTCTTGTGGAAGCGGCATGAACAAATAATGTAATTATTTAACCAGTTTTACTCCAATGAAAGTGCTTCTTAATCGTCAGGTTTGACATCAATTATTTCGGCACGTGGGTTTATTGGAAAACAAAGAATGAATAGAGTATACTGCTCGAAACGTCGAGACCAAACCGGTCCCTTTTCAGAGCCAACACTCCCACTAAGAGTTTTATTACATGGTTGTACCCGCAAGTTTACTATTTATTTATTTATTCATAGTTACCTCTCAAGAATGAATTTACTTTACCGAAAATCAGTGGTGTGCCATTTTATGAACAACCATGCGCACCGCTAAAATTATGTTGACGTGGGAATTTATTGCTCCGTATAATAAATCTATTTAAAGGGTGTGTCGAATTGGTAGTCGGATGAATGATAGATGAAAGAATGTGTGATGCTTGGAAAATATGCAGCTTAAAGGGGTGAGGACTGACATCATGATCAAAGCAGGCATGTGACTTCACCAAGCCGCCATCTTAGAGGTAAACTGATGATGAAACAATGGAAACGCGCTGATTTGTACGCGCGGCGCACAAGACTGGCCAATGAGCATCTTCCTTTTGACCTCTAGGTGAGGGCGCCCTACTCAAATGACGTCATATGCATAAGGTCTATTATGAACTCTTACCTAGTTACTGCACACGCGCACCCTATATATAATGATAGGGGTGGGGGCGTATAATAATTATGCGTGCAGTGGGTGTTTGTTCACGATTCAACATGCAGACACAGTCCTGCTTTGATAACGACGATAGTGCCCCTTTAAACGAATTTCGTCTTTAGTAAACATGTGGTGTGCCATCCCTTTAAGTTCTTGTTACTAAAGTGTGGGGGGTTTTGTGTCCACAGAATGAGTTCCACCTTTTTTGTTCGTAAATTGATCATCAATCGTTGGTCCAACAAGAAGTAGCCGTACCATTTGGTACCACCGCTTCTTAAACTCAAATAGCTTGTAGTGGATGACAGCTCAGTTTAAATGCAATGGATTCGGTTGTCTAGGGTTAGGATGAGTGCTAAATCATTGTAAGCCATGCTTGTTTGAGCTTATTTCCCTGTTAAGGTTTTATTTTTGAAAGAAGTCGAGAATTGGGCAGCGCGTTTTTAGTTACAGTATAAAACAAAATCAGGGCTGTGTCATGTTTTTCTAATAGACTGTGCAAGTCTCGCGCGTATCCGAACGAGAAAACACGTCAAACGAAGAACAGTTTTATTTCTGAAATCAAATCTTTGTTTTAAATTATATCTCATGACAAAATCTGAACAACAAAAATAAATCATTACAATTTTATGAAATTAGTTTTAGCTTTAAAAAAAAATACGCCAAAGTGTGTTAACTATTATTAAAAACAAATTAAAACTCTGGGACAAGGATGCTTTTTTGATGTTAACTTTTTAGAAACCCCTTACGCAGATTCGTGAAGGTCAAACGGGTCTTAAATGGACCCGTATCTCAGTTTAAAGAGGAATGCCGACGCCTCAACACCATAGACTGCAATGAAACGGGTTCGCTTTGCAATTACAGCATCTGGCGATTATAATCGCGCATCCAAAACAAGCTTTGACATCAGTTTTATGATCGGAGGTGAGCACAAAATTCTGAATTTTTTGCAATAACCGGAAGCTGAGGTCAAGTTTAATTCTCGGGTTTTCTTCGTTATATTGTTGAATTGGTTTTACTTTCATATTTTGTTATCACTTAGTATTACATTCCCAACAACATGTATAATTTTCTAGGTCATAAACTACGTTAAACTAAAATAATTGACGAAACAAAATCTCGCCCACGTAAAACTCCATATGGTTGGGACCACTATGGTCCCGGAAGTTCGAATGCCCGCGAGACTTGCACAGTCTATTTCAGGTTTTAAATAACTACAGATCCGTTGTTCTCAAGTTTTCTGGGGGAAGGCAAACTACTGTATCGAGGGCTGTTTTGTGTTCAAACCGCTAGTTTTCTATTGCAAGAGTAATGTAAACCTAAACATTAAACACAGTGATTGCATGTAATTTCATTTCAAAGGCCAAATGGAGACTGCTGTTCATTTTCCGGATTGTTCAATTTGTGTTAAATCACGGTGTCTATTAAGTCGTCGTTTTTATAGGGATACATTACAACAACAACGAGTAAATTCACGGTGGTTCGATTCTTTTAATACATGGACCGCATGTGTCAGAATTTAGGGAGTAATAAACTTGTGAAAAACAGTTTTTAGTCTTCATTCCGTGATGCAATAATTGAAATTTGTTGATCTCTATAACAGGAATAGCAAATGAAATACAAAAATCATTCAATAACAACCTGTTGATTAAGTTGTTATATCGTTGCATTGTGAGTAACCGGAGTAATTAGAACGACCATCCTGTAATGTAATAATATAGGAATAATATTAGGGGAAGGGTTAATTTTCAAAATTCACAAAAGAGAGGCATGCAGGCGTGTTAATTTTCAGGATTTGTTCATGATTTCAGGATTGTCTCAAAATCTCTATTAGAGCATTGGGATTTTCTTGAAAGAAGTCAAACAGTCACCAAAAGGGGAAATAAATTGTCCACATTGTGTCCAAACCGGTAGTTTTGTATTTGTGGTGATGCACAGTCTGTAAACTTACTGAAATGTAACATATAGGAGGTTTTGGGTCTAGTAGAGTAAGAGTGGAATTCAAGCCAGTAAGCCACTTCCAGGAACTCTCACATTCGTAAAATCTCATCCACGTCAGGGAAATAGTCCACATTGTGTCCAAAACCTGTAGTTTTGTCTTTCTGGTGATGCACTGAGTCTGTAAACCTCCCGAATTGTTAAATCTGATGGGAGGTTTCTGGTCTAGAGTAAGGCTGGAATCTAGGCCAGCAAACCACTTTCAGGAATTCTCACATTCGTCAAATCTCATCCACTCAAGGGAAAACAGTCTGAACCCTTTCTTAAAAAAAAAAAAAAAAAAAAAAAAGGGAATTTGTATCCATCATTGTTGTTGGGCTACAGGGTACATGACCAAGATGGCCGATGATGTGTCTTTCCCTTTAAATGTCCTGGGGGTGTGAGGGTTGCATGGTGCTAAAACGTCAGCCAATGATGGGGGGATGGAATAGGAACTGGAATAGGAACTGAAAGAGGAAGTGTGCGGTGTATAGCAGGCCCCATGAAGGACACACGTATGCAATCTATGGTGTCCTTCGGGCAGTGGAAGGGGGGGAAAAAGTTTGGGGAAGGGGAAAAAGAACAGGGATGAGTAATCGAAATTCAGCCGGTGGCGGTGGAGGTCACGGCATACTGACACAGTTTGAAAAAACAAGCAAAGATAGGAATAACAAAAACAAGGTGGTGTTTGGCACGCTAGGCTTTTTAAGAAACCATTTTTGAAATGGTCCAATTTAAGATTTAGGCCTATTTTTGATGTTGTAAAAAAAACACCCTGAAAGGTGCTTATAGGTAGTTTTACGCTTGAGTGACTTTGGGTGACTGTGACACACCTTTCTATTTTAGTTGGGGTAGATTTGAAGTTTGAAGTTGGTGGGGGGGGGGGGAGGTTGTAGATTGGAACACCACAATGGAATATTCAGGGGATATATCACATTAATAGCTTGTATGTCGATCCTTTTTCACAGCTGCTTATTCTCCGAATGTTTGGGCGAGCGTTTTGAGGGCCCGGGGAGCGGTGGGGGTATAGGGTGCACTGTTACTAAAATTAGGCTTGCACTGATCATAGCCTGGTACCGCTTGTGCCAAAAAGAAATAGTGCACTGTATCATCATTACGTACACGGGGTTTCTGACATGATGGCCGCGGCATTTAGGGAAAGGGTATAAAATGAGTAATCACAAAACATGCAATCAATCGTAATAACCTTCAGAAACGTAATTGTACGTGCTGTTTCGAAGTTGTGGAAAAGTGCCAAACTTCGCGGGAGAAGTTTCAGGTGTATGTGTTACAGTATTGAATTATGTAATTTGTAATGATTGGGTTTAAAAAAATTTTTTTTAGTCAGTGTTAAACTTGTGTGTTTTTAGTGCACACCGGGAAAACAAATTTAACTTTTTACTTGTAAACTGTGATTAAATAAATAAAATTGAATTGAATTGAATTATGAGTGGCGTAACCAGGCATTTTCATTTGGGGCGGGGGAAAGACACAATTTATGGGGGCTGTTTAACGTATTGAACCTTTCACTTGCGAGCAATTCTCATTTGGGGGGCAAGGAGGGTGGTGGTGGGGGGGGGGGGGGGGGGGTTCTGAGCGGGGGCTGCCATACCGCCCGGCCCCTCTGGTTTTATAACAACTGTTGCATTATTGATGGCTACATGGTTTTTATTTTATTTTTTTATATTCCGATTGGCCTTAAATACTCTTCTGCCTTAAAGCACTATAGTTTTGTAGAGTTAAAAAAATACAAAAATTTCCTTGTCCAAATAATAAATGCCAGTCTTTATTTCTGTCATCGACTTGATTAGTGTAATTATAGCATTGTGAAAAATAGCTCGACGATGTTAAATGTATGATTCACGATCCCCCCCTCCCAGCCCCAACCATTTTTCTGTTTTGATGTTATAGTTTTTTTTAAAGTGTTGTTGTTCTTGTAGAAAAGTGCCTTCCTTGTAATTATTCAGGACCATGTCAGACAAGGCAATTCACAGGCAACCAGCTCCAGGGCAGCATTTTAAAAAACAAAACCCCACAACCCCAAAACACACAAGAAAACCAAATCACCTTCAAATGGTCATTAACTCTTCTTGGAGATATTAAGAAAAATATATTATTGTTCTACAAAAGTGTTCGTTTGCTTTCTGTCTGTTCAGTTGGTTGGCTCCATGTTACCTGTAAAAAATGATTTGTGTGACAAAAAAGGGCTGTGGGTAAAAATGTTTCGTCGTGAAAACCCCGAATGATGGTTTCCTGTTTTGTCTGTAATTTTGTGCACGTTTTTTTATGCATTATACTTATTCCGATTTTAGGAACATTTTATAGCCGAACGTTGGAAGATACTTTCTCGAACATGACACTATTTTGCCAAGTTTGTAGAAACATTACTGTCTCCATTTCGAATTTTGGCTCTGTGGTGGGTATGCACTCGGGTGTGGGGTTACTCCGTAGTTTCTCTCCCGCGGGAGGTGTTTGGTTCTCAACGGCCGTGCCCTGTAATTAATTACCCACACGGAAGGTGTACCACTGACATCTGGAGTCGGGAGTACCGTCATGTACGTGGGGGCCACACCTTGCGGCTGACGGTCGCGTGCGAGCCTCTCTCTTTCGCTTTCTCTCGGGACTGTTGCTAAAATTAATACGCAAGATCTTTGTTTGAATTTTTGTTCAAGGGAAGGTATAGTATGTCTGGTTTGGCAGAGCGCAGTTTAACTCCGTTTTGGGAAGAGAACTTTAAACGTTGGTGTTGGAAATGTGTATTGACTTAATGCAGGGAGCTTTGTTTTTCGAAAAACTTCGATCACAGTTGGTACTTTTGAATTAAAATTACCCAATTTCTTTAAACATAAGTTACCATTGGTTTGATCATCCTTTAACAATGGTCCATCAAGTTTAGTTAAATGGAAATGTTTGGTCTGATTTTGTGTCTTAGATTAGCTTTGATTTTGGACAAATTGATGTTGGCATTTGTCTTAAGGATAGGGAACATTTATCAAACAGACACCTTTTATAACGAAAGGGGAAAGGCATCATGTTGTATTTGAGTTTGTTTGTTTTTGATTGTTGTCTCAAGGAAGGTGCAATAGTTGTGAAAAAGTTCATGTGACCATTTGTATTATATGACTGGCTTATAATGTCTGTGTTTAACAAACTACTAAGCTCAAATAAAGTAAACTACTAAAACTAATCGTCAACAAATAATGACAAAGATAATGGATGAGTGGACGACATTCAAGACTTCCGGTCGCTCTTTATTGAAATGAGCAGTGGCTGAAAAACAGAAAGTGAAAGGTACGGGACATTATTGGTGGATTTCCATTATTTACCTTTCAATAAACACAATATGGAGGTAATGAGTTTGCAAAAGTCTGATCCATATTCGGATTGTCTTGTCTATAGATAAAACCGTAAAACGGTTCACGTTTTGATGCCATCTCGTGCGTTTTTAGATTCGAATAACCAAAATAAGAATAGAGTATCATGTATTCGGGAGAGTTTTCTCGCACATTGTAGTATACACGGGAATAGTTTTATGATAGTTGTTCGAGCTGAAAGTAGGATTTCAGATTGAAAATGAACAACTATTATGTGTTTAGAGCTCGCGTCAAACATTGCTAAGTGTTGCATTTTTGTGTTGCCAAATGTATACAAATTTTAAACATCGTATTTCGGACTCGCGAGATCATTCAGATCAAAACTTATGTTCTTAATTATTATCGTGCAAATATTTAGATTATGATCGGTCGAATAACAGGCCAAACGGTGAAGGCCTTCAACAAATACAATTTACACTGACTTCGACAGTATATCTTCAGACGTAAATATTTCCCAGGAGGGCGGTATTTACGTTATAATCGTTCGGCTTTCAGATTAACACTTGCACTGCCCCCAAAATTTGCAAATTAAAAAATCACACGACAATGTGTCCATAGCGACCATTTTTATGTTTGTCACATTTCCCTTGTCACGTGAGCTGCATGGCATTGACCGGACGGTCTTACGGTGTCGGTGACAAATATCTCAGATATTTATTACATTTAAAAAAAACTTGTTTTGTTTTTGTGTGAACATCAGACAACAAAGCGTTGTAAGCAAATAAAACGCTAAGCATATTTCCTGTGACGTCACCGCGAACTTTGATCTCAACTCCAATAGTCAGACTTGTCAGAGTATACTATACGGCTGTTTCGTGTATGAACCGTGAATGTGCTAACTTTTTGCCAGGTCGTGATATAATGCACAGTTTAGTCTATAACTTCAATAATGTACATGTCATAATGGTTAAATAAATTCAGCCAATCTGGGTTTTTTCTTTAAATTTGTGTTGTTATGATGCATTTCCTAATTAAAAGGGAAGCTGGAAATGGCTTGTTTTAATCTGGTTGTGGTATGATGCACCGTGCCTTCCAATGGTATGTTATTCATAGGTGTGACACACGTCGTTTAGTTAATTAACATTCTCACAAGGTAATCAAATAGGCTAGTTATGACTCATTTAGGGGTTTGTGCTATCGGGGTGTTATGCCAGTGCAAAATTTCACAGAGCTGCTGAAGCAGACAATTACCGGTATTTCTGCTTAGCAAAAATAAGCAGAAAACCAGTCACAAATTGTACATTATGATTTTTTTAATTTTTTTTAAATTTATTTCTTAATTTTTTTTGGGGGGGGGGGGGGGGCTGAGAACATTATTCTAAGCAAAAGTTAGTGGTGTTTTTTGTGCTTAGCAGCTTTATCAACTTGGGCCCTGATCGGTACACTATATATGCAGACATAATATACGGCCATTTGCCTCTGTTGCCTCCTGATCTCGGCCTTGGTGTCCATACAAAATACTCCAATAGTCTTGTATAATTACAACCCATGGTTTGATCCGTGGCTGTCACCATATTCACCCTCCCTATGTACATTTAGCAATACAAACGTGACTTGAAGCTGAGATATTGATAAATATGAGTTCTTGAATTCCAAGAAGGCCGCCAGAATGCGTCTTTGGGAAGTGGTTCCTGCCAAAAATGCAAAGCTTAGGTAACAAGAAGCATGTAGACAAGATTTGGTGCTTTTGTCCGGAATGACCACATCCATTCGCTATTCTGCCCTGAATACACTGATTGGTATCAAACCAAATACGGGGGCAGACTATTTTGCTTTTCCGGTCGAGGCTGCTTTGCATATAGGCCTAATGTGGAAAAGTCATTTGTCCCCATCTTGTGTTTGCCTGGTAAATTAATTGCTGTACAGTTTTACAGCTTCGTGTCGCAGGGTAACAAGAAGCAAAAGTCCAGTTCTCCTCTGTTTCATTTCAAGATGAGCTCAACTTCAATACTAGTTGAATTGTTCATTTCAAGCCAATGGTGTAATGTCATGTCGCAAAATTTGCATTAAAATGTGTAATTGAGGAAGTCATTGCTTCCTGAAAAACGGTGTTTCGAAATGAATGTATATAAAAAAGAAACCATAGGATCCACAAGTTCATTTTCCCCCTCCACCAAAATAACACATGCAGAGCACGGAGCTCTGTAAAAATGTCCTTTCCGTAGAGGGCTCTCGCAATTGTATATAGGGCGTTTTCGAATTACAGCTTGTGCATGTAGGCTTCAGCTAGGGCTCCGTCCACCTGTTTGAAGCCCTGTAAGGAAAGCACACGCTTTCTAAATAACAGTACTGAAGTACTGAAGGCGACCAAGCCGTGGTTTCAAAAACGGCCATAGTATGATGCGGAACTTTAGTGTTGCAAAAAATTGCCCGAGTTGGCCAGTAACAAGTTAATGCACCATGCAGAGCTTTCGGGGAATCCCCAAGTGAATTATGACCTCATCGCTACCCAGTAACGTTAATTTTAGAAGTCGTCGGTCACCAGTACACCCCGAACACATATTTATACATAACTTGTCATATCAAATTGATAGGTACAAGAAAACTTATCAAACAATAAACGCATTAGATAGTAGGGTAGTATGGATTTTAATTGATTTTCCAAATTAAAGGTTTTAGCTATATACAATATTATGCCCATTTCATAAGGCTGCAGAAATGATCACCTCACAAAATTACTTTGCCAAGGAAAAATGAGCGTGAATTCAGTCACAAACCAGTACATTTGGCACTGTATTTGTGACATACTTCTGATAAGCACAATTGTTTTGTGCTTAGTTAATTCTGTGGCTTTGGGTACAATCATCTGGTATAGAGGGCGCTTGCCTAAACAACCACCGGGCTTCAGTAGAGCCGAAGCGGTGAAAGGGAACGTCGGGTAAAGCCTTATAGGTTCCCTTGTTAGGAAGCACTCGTAATCAGTTTATCTTGACACTGGCTCAATTATATAAAATTATCATACATTTAAGTAACTTGTTTGTGATATGACTTGTATTTTAGTACAATTTCCTCACTGTTTTCGTTTTCTCTATTTTTACAGTTACGTCGATGCAGTTATCTTCACGTGCCTTCCTATTGCAACCTTTGTTCTGACGTTCACAAGTAAAGCCTTGGAATCACCGTTTGTCGCTTACTACCCCAAAGAACTCCGAGTGCTATTTAGTGTCCTGTCCGGGGTCTTAATTTTCTTGCTCTTTCGGTGTTGCCTGGTCGCTAAGAACGACACCATCAAGTACATGAACATCATCATCCACATCGTCTCCTTGGCCGCCGCCGTCACGGTGCTTCTCACCGGGGAGGACGCCACCATCGGCCTGATCCTAGCGATATCTATGGGTGATATCTTCCCCTTGAACGTTGGCAAGTTCGTCCAGGTGACACGGGTACAGAATGACCGGTGCCAGAGGGTGGTGATGCTACTGTCGGTCTACGCGTGTATTGTATTCCGGGCGTTCTTGCCCCTCGCCTGTATCTCTATCTCGCTCATCAACGGTAAGCCGTTCAACATGAGCTACCAATCCATCTTCATTTTCTTCGTTGGGATCCTCTTCTTCGGGGCGATGAACACCTGGCAGGTGAACGCCGGGATCTCCCAGCTGTGTCGACGGAAGACAGAGACCGTCATCGAGGTCCCGTACCGCCAATTCGGCGACGACTCTGTCCCCAAACCGGAGGACATCGCCGTGGCAAGCTCCTCCATCGAAATGCCGCCCTCATACAACGAGGTATGCAGCAGCAGCAACTCGTACTTGCCCGTCAGCCTTCCATCGGCGGCCGCCGACGCCCATATAAACGGAACAGCGCCATCTGTTGTTATCAACACGAACAATGATCTGCTCGTCCTTGATGCGCAAATGTTAACTCAGGACGTCGCGCAAATGGAAGCAGCCCCAAAACCAGAAACAACCTCAGACACAGCCGCATTAGTATGAAGACAGCACTAATAATAAGTAATAAAAAAAACAATGGAAATGTCCCCAAAAACTAATTTATAAAGTTTGTGTAACTTGTAATGATTTGGACTCTTTTGGTACAACTCAACGCGATCTTTTTTGTGTACAATTTTGTTTTCAATCACTTTTTGTGTTGGTTTTTATATGCAAAGATACATGACAGTTTGAATGGTGACCTGGGCCCAATTTCATGGCTCTGCTTACCGTAAGCAAAGAATCGGCGCTTACGGAAGCAGGGAATTCCGCGCTTACGTCAAGCGTATTTCACGGGTTAGCAGGGCATTTTTGCTAGGTGTTTACGTAGTCCATGTTACTAGGCATTCTACACTTACACAGCTAGCGCAGAAATTCGGCGCTTGGAGAATGGTGATCGCAATCGCAGAATTCAGCGGTAATCAGAACCATGAAATTGGACCCCGTAGTGACTGGTGAGAGTCTGTGATTTCTCTGCTAACGCTAAACATCACAAAAATCGTATTCTGTCATCACCAAAATAAGACATTGTTCCGAATTGACGTGTACGTTTTTAAGGTTCAACACTGCAGAAACTGGGGTGTTAAAATTGACACCAAGGGTGTCGTCGCATACCGACGAGAGAATCAAAATTAACACCATAGCACGTGAAAATAACACCAATGTCATTTTGTTGCCATAAATTAGTGTTAATCTACACCATATCGAGTTAAATTTAGTTCTTTTTATAAAAGTGTCTATAATATTATGGTGTCAATTTTAACATCCCAGTTTTTGCAGTGCGGTATATTGTACTTCCAACGTGACTTAAATTGGCTAAGTGAATATACTTGAACGAGTTGTGGGTAGGTAACTGGTATTTTGTCTGTAGTTGTAATGAAGTTAGCTGTACTAGAAATAACTTTCTTTTTTTACCAAAAAGACTTGCTTGTCGGCCGGCACAGCATAGGGGTTTTGAGAATGTTCTGTCTTCCAAATCGTCCTTGAGGCATAATCTTACAAACAATTTGTTTAATTGTTGACATTTTTTCTGTAATGTATCGCTTCGGATAAAGTGTAATGGTGCCTTCAAACTGCTGGGATTTTGTCTTCTTAATTCAAGCTAAATGAGTCACAGTTGACCTTTGCCATTTTTAAGAAGACTTTAGTGAACTACGTATATAAACAAACTGTCAACATGCTTCATATATTGCCTGCTTTAAGAGAAGGGCACAAGGTAAAAATGTTGTGATTTTTTATGTGATCAGTTGTATTGTTATACCAGTCCCCAAAATGCGTAGAAGTATTTATTTGTTTGTTATTTATTAAAATAGAATTTTGTTTGGGCAGGTGGCTCAGCTATGTTTGCTTTACGAATTTTAAGGTTCAAACAGTTGAGTTATACTAATTGAAATGTTGCTAAAAGTGCATTAAAGTTTTTGTTCAACGGTTTTTGTCCAAAAAAGTTATTTAAACATGTTTTCGACTTGACCAAGTACTTATTTCCCCGTTGAAGGCGTTATGTTTTAGGTTCAAACGGTTGAGTTATCTTAATTGAAATGTTTTGCTAAAAGCGCATTAATGTTTTTGTTCAACGGTTTTTGGCTAAAAAATAATTTTTTTTTTTTCTCGACTTGGCCATGTACTTAGTTCCCCGTTGAGGGCGTTTGTTTAAAAAGTTTTATCACAAAGAATGTTGTGTGAAGATCGATCTGTTTCTAAATTGCTTACAAAACTAATTTAAATTGTGAAAGTCTGTGTTTATTGCATCCAATTCTTGCTGTTTTGTAAAGAAATTATTTAAATGAAATCAAATTATAACATTTGTCTACTTTTTCTTGTGAAACAATTGATAATAAATCTATGCAATTGATTATTCAGAACAACATTTTTTCGATCGAGGTATGTGTGGACTCGTTTTTTATAATTAAATGTTTTAACTGATTCTTAGATAAGGGAATACTTTTGCTTTGGACATTTTCGTTCGGGCTAAAAAGGGTGTTAACAAAAAGTAATTTGCGCATTCTGTAAGTCGAGCATAAAAACTGCCTAATACAAACAAGTTGGTCTCTTTAGAGTTCAGTAGTAGCTGAATTTAAGTTGACATTTTTTGAGGAAGGAATCTCTCAAATTGATGGGTCCATAGAATTATATAGGCTTATTCGATGATCAAGAACACTCGATTAAGAGTAAATGTGACGTTTTTTTTATGGAGGAACGTTCTGTTTGCAAAATTTAATCTGAACTCAAATTTTGACTGGTCCAGATTTCAAATTTGGGGGGGGGGGGGGGGGGGGGTGGGGGGGGGGGGGGTGGAGTATCCGGGGGACGTTCCCCCTCCCTTACTAGTCAAGTTGGTTAAATAAAGCCACAAGAGGGCGCGATGACGAGTTGTAACCGAGCGCAGTACACTATCCACTATCGATCACTGACGTCTTGGGCCAAGACTATATAGAACATTGCCATCAATGCTTTTAAAAAACCGCCCAAAGCAAGGTAAAAGGGTCACTTAGGGTGAGGGATGCAACCGTTTTAACCTCAATCCTACGTAGTCTATGCAGTAATAAGAATGAATAGAAAGAACAAGACTAATGTGATCCCAGCCTCGTTTTGGTAACACTGAATTGAAAGGGGGAAAATGGCAAAAGGTCAGTATGGATATCTCAGTCATATCTATGGGGCTACAGGCATATTTGATTTGTGGTTGGTCTATCGAGTCGATCTTCTTCAAGATTTGGGGCAGACTCCAGGTCTTCAAAAAGGAAATTTTTACAACCGAGAGTGTCGCAATTTTGACTTTTAAAGGGACTTTAAACCAGTACGAATTTCATAACTTCTGTCATTGATCACATCTTGTTTTTGGCCTCATTCACATTCTGCTTGCAAAACTTTGGACCAATAAACATTGACTCGATTTTAGTATTGTCAACAGTTGGGGGCGCCCTCACCACTTACACTTCACTGGTGCACCATTGCTTTCACCAAAATAATCTGTCTTAAAAACCACTCGCTTACCAGGGAACTGATTTTGTTGGGTGTGGTGTGTTCGGAAATTTTCGAAAGTTGACTGGAATTTCTAGATGGAAAATGTCATTATTTTCATTGGTAAGTCAAGTAAATTGGTCAAAAATATATCTTCAGCTATTCAACTGGGAAGTAGGGAAGCTTAAGGCTAGGACGAAGCCTCGAGCATGCTGTTTAAAAAAACAGTAAATTGTGTTTGTTTTTTGGTGTTATGGCTGCTGTGAAAAGACGGTCGTTGCATGTGTGTTTGCGCCAAAAGTTTAAAGCACAACTTGCCGTGTCTCCCATCCTGTTGCCAGTAGCACACAAAATTATATTTTCCCTGCTTTATAAGTTAGGTGTTATTTAGTCTTTTGTATTGTTAAAATGTTTTCTTTCTTTGTTTTATTTTTATTTAATAATTTTTTGTGGGTGGGTGGGCATGTAGACAGTAGTGGGGGCTGGGCCCAGTGGCAAGTTTTTTCAGCAAGAATATTTGCTTTGCAAGTGAATTATTGGCTGTTAATACTAATTACTATGTTGGGCTAGTGAAGGAATCCACCATCATACTACACTAGTACTACCATCTTCCATAGTACTACTACGTACATTGTATAGAAGAGACACCCACAACAAACTGTTCACTTTGTGTTTTTTTAAGAACTAGGGCTCACACACTATATCTGTACCTAGTTCTTACCCCCTTGTTTATTACCCAGAGTACTTTATTATTATGAGTATGAAAGATGACTCACAGTTTAGGTACAAACTCTATACACTCTCCATTCAATACTGGCCATTTATGGGTTGAGCATGCCTTTCACCTCTGTGGACCCGTTCCGAGTCCCACCTCGGACCAGAGCCTTGCTTGTGGATTAGGTTTTCAGTCCCTACCTGATTGTGTAGGTTTTCTTTATTTGGGGGGTTTTCCTCCCACATCTAAAATTGAACTATTCTTCTTGTTTCCTCTTCACCGTACTGTTATTGGCATTTGTGCTGTTGGATGTGAAATGAAATAAATAAACTTCAGGCTTATGAGATGATCGTAACCCGATCTCCCCTCTCGTCAGGGTTCTGTCAGGGAGGAGGATAATGATCATCGTAACTCTAGGCCTTAATTGAACCCATGGTACCCACAGTAGACCCTTTGCATGGTACAGTTTTCTTGTTGCTTCGCCCAATCCCATTCAAATCAGTGCAATCATACTGAGGGTGTACAGGCAAAGTCTGTCCCCTCATAGTCTTATGAGAATCAATATTTATAGCTACACTTGCACACAGGGTACAAGGTGGAGATAGTGGATGATAGGTTCGTTGTTGTAGTGGCCCCTTATTCATTGCTCCCACTGTGTACTATTCTGTCCACAAGGACTGAGCATCACACGTCTGTAATCTTAACCTGTTATCATGCCACTGCAGTGGGTTGTCTCAGTTCATCTGCTGCAGCACTCTGTTTTTAAATCTTAGTGTAATGATTTATTCTAATCCAAACTAGAACATTGGCTTCTCCTGAGGCCGAGAAGGTGCACTGTTGACCTTAAGTCGTAAATGTTTGTTTTAGCCCCACTGTTCAGTTTCTCAAATGTAAAGGGCGTGCTCATCTTAAAGTTTTCGTTAAATTATTTACATCATCATGGCAATTTGCTATTACACCTCAAATAAATTTGTACATTTTCCTCATAGAATTGCCCTCCATCAAGGGTAAACTGAAGCATCCTTTCTGGAATGGAGTACAATAACTGTATCTCTCACACCTTGCAACCCTCCTCCCATTCTGTCTTGCATTCCTCCACTACTACTAGTACTACTGTCGTCCAAAGTGGCTGCTTGAGATATGAGTGCAATGACAAACAGACGCCACACATCACGGTTGTTCTCTAGTTGAGAACAAGCAGGAATCTCAACCGATGCATCAACCTCCATCGTCTTCACCATGATCTTGACTGGTCTCCATCCGATTGATGTCTGTAGCAGTGCCCAGCAAGGCTAAGATGTTTAGACTTGACCTTCTCCGAGACCTTTGGCAGGTTGCCGTAGAGCTTTTTCATCATAAAGGCTTCCCAGCTAACGCCCTGTGCTGTCCTGGGCATCCGGGTGTAGTACCCATCGATTGAGTTGCTCTGGGATGCTGTGAGGTTCCTCATCTCGCACTGACTGTATAGAAACAATTTCTGTAAGTATCTCAACTTGAGCTTCTTTGACAGATTTGCCTTCCATTTTTTCTTCAAGTCATGAAAAGCTTTCCATGCCAGTGCCTTCTGTGCCTTGAGGTCTTTCTCAGTATGTCCTGGTGTCGAGGTACTTGAAGTCATGAGCGAGTTTGAAAGACACACCATCATTGGTCCTCAGAGTACCATAGTCGCCGATGTTAAACACCATGTAATACTCAGTTTTCTTGGCATTGAGGTGAAGCCCCGCTCTTCCCATCCCAGTTCGCCAGCATGAGAACACTTTTATAAGCCATCACTGTCTCATTCAAAGATTTAGTCTGCATGCACCTGCTCTTGAGAATAAAGGGTCTTTGGTTACCCTCCTGCCTGGGCCTGTATGGATTGTTTTCTGCACAACTGAGAAAGTACCAAGAGAGGGTTGAGATTGGCTTTAATGGTCATGCCCGACCTTTCACCTCTGTGAATTTGTTTGATTATTCTCATGGACCAAATATTTCAGGCCTGATACTTAAGGGAGGGGTGGGGGCAGGCAATTACCTTCATGCCCAGGTCATTACCTTAGTGCACTTTGAAAATGTTCCAGTGGAAATTGAAATTTTCTTCATAGAGATGGTCTTTATTAAGCAAAACTGCCTTGCCCTAACAATTGTAGATACAATCTGAGGTCTGAGCTTTGCAATGGAAATTGAGTTTTCTGCATCTACCTGAATACATGGGTTTCCCCATCCAAATTTGTCCTTCCAATTCTTCACTTGGAACACTTCTTCACTGTCTAAAAGTGTCTTCTCTACATTATCTTCAAGCTTGTAGCCTACAGTAACAGTCACTTTAGAGGGTTGGTTTGAATGCTGGAAAAATATAACTTAATAGAATTAAGTAAATGTATACAGTATAGTGTGAATGTTAATTAAAACAAACATTTAAGACTTCCAACCTAAAAAGAAAACATTGTGAGGCAATGTCCTTAAGAGAATGCCCTTCTCAGGAACAAACTTCAGAGCTTCCAAAAAAATCATTAAGTTCAGTTAACTTTATCAAGTTTTTAACCACAATGGAAACTGACTGGGTAAATTTTAAATAATTTAGGGAGACTGCCAACATAGGGCTAGATAGCTCAGTTGGTCGAGCGCCGGCACGTTAAACCGGAGGTCGATGGTTCCAATCCCGCCCTTCTGAATGTTTTCTTTGTTCAATCCAAAATTATTCAGTTAACTTTAATCAGACCGTTCTTTGTTTATTTTGCACAGTGGCGTGTTTGTCAACTCTCAGCAACTGTGAACTAGACAGAAACAGAGGAGCTCAATACTTTTTAAGAAGGTAAATCATTTTACTTATCCACACTGATGCCTTTGCATTTTGTATTGATTTATCTCTGTTTGAACCATTAGTGTGCTTGTTGTTATGTGGAGTATGCTGACACTATTTATTATAGGCATAGCCAACTGTGTAAAATGCTTGCACTTCATTTGAAGTGAATAGCGCCCTCTTTTGGTACATAAACCTGTTAGAATTATTGTGAAGGAGTGTGCTGTTGCAAACTGCTTGCCAACCAATCTAAAGGACTTGACTGGATTTATTTCCTCCATTCATAGTTGCAAATAAAAATGTAAGGAAATTTAAAAGAAATATAACCATCGGAAAATTGAATTTATTTCCACCATCTATAGTTGCAAATGAAAATGTAAGGAAATTTAAAAGAATTTAAATGTCGGAAATACAAGTACAAGCGTGGGTATTCGCATGGGTATTTTACGTGAAAAATGTGGGTCAGAATTCCCTTTATCTTTTTTTTTTTTTGCTAAAAGAGACTTATTTTTTAAAACTTAAAGTAAATTAAACATAAATGCAGGTCAATTATAAAGTTTGTTAAATAAATATTATGAATCCAAGTCTTGATGAGTGGCCAACCAGTGCCCCTTGCCTCGCCCCATCCCGGAAATTTATCTCGGCTCTCAACCCTAAATGGATCCACCTCTATGTGCAATCCGGTTTTCTTGAATCTCTATTCGAGAGACCTGTCGATCAGGTCACATGATCTCTGAAAGATGTTCAGACCAGTGACATTACTCTATAGAGTCGGTACCATGTTATGCAAAACAGGATGACGGAACAAAACATTAAACTCTGAGAAAAAAAAGGGAAAAAATTGATTATGGCATATTTAATAAGTTTTCAACTCGGTAAAGAATTTTGCGAAATCATAGCGACAATAATGGCTTGTATTCAACAAATTGATTGACATGTCAATTTACTATTATTTATCGGTGATGTTTGGACAACTGGGGGCTTTTCAACAAGAGACCCATTAAGTGAAGGCACAGATGCACTTGGGCGTTTTCTTTGTAACCCGAACAAAAAAGAAACTGCCATTACAATTTTTATGCTGGCTGATGACAAAAATGTGGTCCACTTAACTTGTCGCTTGTAGGAGTTACTTTTCTTTTGTCGATGGCTGGATGAAATTTAAGCTTGGTCTGAGGCAATAAGTGGCAAGTGTATGTCTTTGATGGGAGTGATTGGTGGGGGGGCAGGTATAATGCCAAATATACCTCTAATAAATTTCCCTTCTCATTTGATTTTTCTCTCTGAAGAAGAAATAAATCGAATTGACAGGCCCATATGGGGCTGGGGGGGGGGGTTGTTATGTCTCCCGGGGGGGGGGGGGGGTGGTCTCTAAGCCCATAACCTCTGCGTTACTGAGATATAGGTAAAGGCATAATATACAAGTAATATACATTTGATATTCAAGTAAATGTGTAGTAAGGGGATCTCCATTTTTAATGCGCAGAAGCGACATTTACTTGCAGGTGCCTGCACAATCGTGTAGTTTCTAAAAAGTTGAGCTGGTTAAGATTGCTTAATATATGTTTTGGAGAAAGCACAAGTGTTTTTACCTATACCTTTTTAAAATATGTATGGTGTTATTATTTATTTGCCATTTCCCCAATAAGTGTAGAAAATTGTTGTCTTTATCGAGCTCGAAAGCTCTTGCCTTTTCCCTGATGCTACTCTCTATAGGCTAAGGCAACTATCCGCCCTCTTTAGGTGTACCTTTGTCTCATTTGGGCCGGTGTCAGAGGGGATTCTATCCTACTGTGTGTGTGTGTGTGTCCCCCAAACGGTAAATTAACATGGGCTAAAGGAAGTTGATTCAAAGAGGGCGCTATCGGACGAAATTTCGACACAATTCACCTTTTAGGGGGGTGGGGGGTGGCGGGTGGGGGTGGGCTTGAGTCTCCGTCTACACCGGGGCTTCTGCCTGTCATGTCTCTTCATTAGAATGACGGAATGCATAAGCGTATTGCCAATATGGTTGCGGAAGAGTTAGGCCCATCTTTTTCTCATCATAGGTCTGTTGCCGACCTCTGTCTGTCTAGACATTTCAATGGTTGGTGTTGCACCAGTGTTTACCTATAACCGATTCCTCCCAGGGTGTTTCAGCGTGAAGCCAGGCTTGCTGCCTGCTCCCACCCAGCAGACACTCTAGCTATGCCGAGATGTAGAGCCATTCCAATTGCTTTTTTCCCATCGTATACAGCATCGCATTGAGACTCTATGCCTTGTGCATTCCCACATCCATCCCATAATCTAGCCTGTTTGAGGAATCAATTCATGCCTTCGGCTTCCATTGGTTCTTTCATCTACATGTTCTTCTCTGTATCCCCTAACACCAATAGTGGTTTTAGCCTTGTTAGTGCGAACTTGCATACACAAAAGTCACGAACTCGGGTACTCATTGACGCAACTGTCCCCAATATTGTCCCCATTATTGTGACATTTGAAAGTGAGGTTCCCCCCACGTGTTTAAATCGTCTGTTGCAATGATGGCATAACTTTTAATTGTATCTGTAGTGAACAGATGAAGCAGCTGGCATTACAAATCAAATATTTGACAGTGACTGTGAGAAAGTACACAACCTCTCGAGGGCTGAGATGAGATGGGGAATTCGTCACGTATAGAAAATAAATAACATGATCAGTTTTATAAGCCTCCCTCACTGTATAATGTAATCTCTGATTGAATTCCTGTGAGTTGTCTTGTTTGATCACGGCATGTAAATCAATTATCTCGGCTCGGTTGCAAAATAACTGAATTTTTGTTGAAAGTACAGGATTCGTAATCGTCGGGAACCTTGACTAGTTTCAATTTAAGAACCAAATATATTAAAGTTCTCGCCTATATCAATCATCCAGAGAAATATTTCCGTCTGAAAGACGATCCGTTGAGCACGAAATCCAAAGCTGAAATGAATGTGTTTGGTAACTGCTTATTCTATTGGCTTTTGTGGGCTATCCTGGAAAATTTTGTTTTGCATTTGTCTTTCTTGTTTGCTGCTTTCTTTTAATTTTTCTCCATTGTTATCGTCTTGTAATATTGTATGTTTTTTTGCCATGTTCTCGCTGTGATTTATCCGAATAAATTCAAATCAAATCAAAGAAAAACTTTAAGCTGGAAAGAAGTCCAAAGATGTAATGAATTTGTTGAATAACTGCTTGAATAGAACAACTATATCCGAAATAGTGCTCCTTTGTGGTCGATGGTACCTATAGAAACACCTGTACATAAATTACTACCTGCCTAAAATATGCATTTTAATAACAACAAGACACAGCAGTCAACTCAGTTCGATGGGTAAATTGTATTGATATTATTTGCAAACTTACATACATAAAGTCTTATTTTGGAAATCTCTATCTCCAACTTTGTGATTAAAAGGAAAGGTTGATATTTCCAATGCCAATTGCCAATCATTATGAATTTTCTTTGTGTAACGTCGGTGCGTGCGTGTGTAATGATGACGTTTGTTCATGGTTGGTTTGATGAAGCCAGTAACAGCTGGCAAAGTACAAACTACAAAAAAGGAGGAACGATTATTCCGCAGATCTTTATTAGAAACAACTATCATACTTTTTCGCAATTCAAATCAATTTGGCCCAAACCGAGGCTGGAAGGGTTCAACCAGGGCTGCCAAGTGTCCCTGATTCTGCAGAACGTTCTCTGAAAATGGACCAATCTTTCCATGTTCTGATGAACCAATCTGAAAATCTCCCTGATTGTGGAAACTGTTTCTCCATTATGTTGGATGTAACTCTAGATATCTCCATGATTGTGGTACACAATCTCCCTGATTGCAAGATGCAAATGTTGGCAGCTTTGGTTCAACAGCACACCAGGAGACAAATATGGTGGCATCACAGCGTGATGGAGATTTTGCTTAAAACGTTGCTCAAAACTTGTTGTTATCTTTTCAACTTACAGTTCAAAAAATTAATCACTTTAACCAGTAAAAATTCGAAGTGAAACCCATTTGACACACAAGTGCCTATAATTGGGAATATACGATAGTGTCTGTGACCAAAACGACGTAAATTGAAAATCAGTTGCCCAATAACTTATTCTTAATATCGTACATTTAACATGGTGGCCTCAAAATTTAAAATATACTTTGTCAAGATTTTGCAAAATCAGAGTGTCCAAAATGATCAGTTACATTATGCGGTACATTAAAATTGGCAGTTACGGACTCAAATCAAGAGATCAAAGACACGAGGACACCCGTGGCCTCAACCAATAGAAACGTTTCTTGTTGGTTCTGTGGTGGGGGCAAAGGATAACATGATAGGCCTAAATTAATTTTAAAATGTGGCCAAGACAATTGATTTATAATAACAAATATTTAACTTGACTCATTAAGTACAATACTTTTATCTGACAACACTTATTAGAGCGTACAACGCGACACAAAGAGTATGGAAGCATTTTATTTTAATGTCTTTTTGAAAACCTTTTTAATTAAACAATTGAGAATATAGACACTTTCGAAATGAACCAAATTCAGCAAGCTATGAATATTCATGCCGACATGAATAGTCACGTGAAGATCGTTTATGGTATTGCCATAACGAAGATTGGCAACAACAGTAACAATAGTATAACAACAATGTGTATTTATTATGCAGTTTCTTTCAAGCCAAAAAGCCTTCTCAAATATATTTATATTATTTGTTTACACCTGTTCATAAGCCCAAAGCTTTCATTGAACATCTTGACTCCTTAGGAGTATGCAGCACCGACATCTAAATGGGCGCACAGGTTGATTGTATTTCAAACCAACAATCCCTACCATGGCAGGTGCCCATATACTCCTGGATGTAGAGAAGCAATTATAGTTAAGTGTCTTGCCCAAGGACACGAATGTCACGACCGGGATTCGAACTTAGCCGACTCAGCCACCATAACGAATTCAATGTGCCGTCACTACTCGATCTGGGGAAACCATTCACGTGGTGAAATTGTCAATTTTGTGAAAATTCAAATTTTACAAACTTTGCCAGAAAGTCACTACTCCTCAACCCTATCACGAATATAAAGCAGTTTGTGAAAGAGTTCAGTGTTAACAAAAGTCTTGGGTGTAAAATTGACACTATGGGTGTTTTCACATATTATTAATACCGAAAAAGAATCAAATTGTACACCATAGGTTGTTAAAATAACACTAATTTCTGCAAAAACAATTACATTTGTGTCAATTAAAACGCTCAAGGTTGTTAAAATAACACTCATCTCTGCAAAAACATTTGTGTCAATTTTAACGCCATATAGGGTGTTAAAATACCACTCAGTTCTGCAAAAACAATTACATTGGTTTCAATTTTTGCTCCCCAGTTTTTGCAGTGTAAAGAGTTCAGTGTTAACGAAAGTTTGGTGTTTCTAAAACAAAACTTCACCCAGTGAGAGTTTCCCCCAGATGCAGACATTCAGATCGTTAATAATCATCAAAGATTTATTCACCGTCTCTCTCTCACATCATCAATAATCGTTGCTCTATTATAGACACGCTAATGCAACACACGATTACTGTGATGCTGATGAATCAGGTGTGGAAGATAATCCATTTAAATTATTAGGTGAGTGATGGGAGTTGTTGTTAAATTCAAACAAACTGAGAACTTCTTCAAAGACAGGTACGCACTTTTTTTGCAGGACGCCAACAGGTTTTCCAATAAAATAATTGTCATACTATTAGTACCATTTGTTATCGTCAAGACGTGGATGTATTAATAAAAGTAATTTTATGAAAACAAAAATGTTTAGTAGTGATTTGCAGGGTTTTTTCAATCAGTGAAAAACCGTATGAATATAAAATGAAAACCTTAAAATTAACATAATTAATTTCTTAAACTTTCGTGATAAACAAAATTGAACTGCTGTTATCTTATACAGATTTCTTAACAAATCACCATTTCCCCGTAAACAATACCTCAAAGATTCAAATAGTTTGCTAAAACCGTTTTCTGTTTTCAAAGGCATTTTTTTTATCTCAATAGAGGGCGCTTTGTATTTGAGCTCTTCCTTTCGACAAAATCCCCGTTTATATACAACACTTATATGCAATACTAAATACCGTACTCATCCGTCAACATACGGTTTCTAACAGTTTATACAGTGTTTATAAACTAAAATCTGATTTTCAAAAAGTAAATAAACTAAAAAAAATGATGCCAAAATAAATGATTCATAATGCAATCATCAAATAAATAAATAAATACCTTGGTGTATATAGAAACAAATTAATGTTATCATAATTATACAATGAAATGCAATGGTTTGGTGTAGCTCTCCATTTACCGGACTTTCAGCTCTCTAATCCTTTGCAATGAACAGGCACACGATCCACTGGGGGAACCGTACAGCAATCTTGAGAATTGCTAACAGTCTATTCAGCCTGATTAGACCGGCTAGTGAATTTGGAAGCGCAGACTGTACGGATTCTCTACTAAAATGTCACCACTGAAGGAAAAACAAATTATTTTGAAGGTATAATAGATCACAACAATCTCATAAATGCATTACTAATACACTGACATGACAGCTGAACATTCGTGGGTTAAAACTGCATCAAGGTATGCTCACGTAAATCCCCTCCAGCTCGCAAGAGCCGTCAAAACCCAGAGAATTGCAAGGAGCGTAAATTCTAGACCATCTGCTTCAATAATCCCCGCAGTCATATATCGACGATTTGACTCGGGTGAGATTCGTGTAGCAAATACATTCCCCGGTGCAACACTCATTCATCGGCTTTACGCACGAAGTTGAAACTCGCAGATAATGTTGGCATCGCGTCGCCGTGCACGTTCGGGCAGTTGAAAGGTCATATATGTCATTTTAGTTCGCAACGGGGAACAAGTCCCTCCTGAATGTTCCAAAGAACACCGAAGCACTAGGTATTTATGAATAGGTGCTTCATACTACGTCGGTGGAGTGGATGTGAATCGTTTATCCCAATGGGCCCTCTGACGTC
This sequence comes from Leptasterias polaris, assembly GCA_037783415.1. Classification (NCBI taxonomy): domain Eukaryota; kingdom Metazoa; phylum Echinodermata; class Asteroidea; order Forcipulatida; family Asteriidae; genus Leptasterias; species Leptasterias polaris. The sequence continues at coordinate 2,008,960 of JAZGTN010000192.1, forward strand.
ACTGCGAAACCAAATAATTCTGCCCGGTGTGTGCACTCATCGCGTTTTGGATTATGAGTGACGTCATGGGTCAAATTGCCTTAAAGCTCACACCTTAACCAAGTAATGCAAAACGAGAACTTTGCTCGTGCCGCTGGGAAGATTCCAATAGAGGGCGGTTTAGATGTTGGATGTTAACAAGCGGTTTATTGTGTTGATGTACCTGTTGAGTGGCCACGTATAAGAGGATGTAAGGAATGGTAATTTATCAACTTGCAGAGCGCCAAATTTCAAAAGGAGAAGAACTTAATACAGTGGTTCCCCGCATCCGCTACGGCGATTTTGCCATCCCCAGCAATGGCTATGCTCTCTGGGTGCCGAAGATCATCGATTGGGTCATCGATTCGACGAATGAACTGGCCGTTGATGTCAAACATCAGCAGGCTGTGGTTACCAACATCTGCTACCATGATGTGACCTTCTCTGTCCACCGTCAGGCCGTTCGGGGAGCGAAACTCACCGTCCAGTTTACCGCGGACGCCGAACGCGCGCTCCAGCCTCCCGGACATTTCGAAGACATGGACGGTGCGGTTTGAGGTGTCCGTAACTACGATGTCGTCGTTCTTGGTGACGGCGATATGTTTGGGGTGTCGGAAGGCGTTCTCTGCCGTCCCGTAGCGTCCGAGTAGCCGGAGTGGGGTGCCGTAGCGGTCGTATGTCCGCACAATACGCGCGTAGACGTCCACTACATGGATGTGGCCATCGCTCGTTACGGCAGCACCACCTGGCATACCAAGGTCGTGTTTCCCGACTTGTCGTAGCACCCTGCCCTGGAAATCGCACACCAACACCTGTTTGTTGTTTATGTCCGAGATGACCAGTCTCTCGCTTGCGTCCATGCTTAGATGCCTTGTGATGTTCACAAACGTCGGAGTGAATTTTTTGCTCAAGTTCTTCACTACGAGTTTTCGGAGAAACTTCCCATCCATATCGAACACCTGGATTCGGTTTTTGCAGTCTGCAACGAATACTTGTTCAGTGTCGATACTTACAGACACACCAAGGGGTTTGTACAACTGTCCCTCTGCGTTTCCTTTCACCCCGAATTGGTGGACAAGTCCCACGAGTATCGACGATACCGAGTCATTGGTCTCAACCTTCCGATCCAAGTATTCCATGATCGATACCACAAGCATGCTGTCTGGTAGAGTCTGGATTCCACCTGCTGGAACGGGGACAGAATCCCTGCATACTGGACATTGGAGGCTCTTTCCCCGGATGGGGCGAGCGTTGTACCACTTGAAGAGACACCTGGAGCAGAAGGTGTGCTGACATGGCAGCTGTTTGGGCTTCAGGTAGCGTCCTAAGCACAATGCACACGTCAAGAAGACTTCTCGAAGTTCCGTTGACAGCTCCAATGCACTGCAAGTAGTCATCGTTGCGCCCCTACAGATAGACAAAACAAAAATCAATATTTTCTGCTTAAATATGTAACTATAAAAACACCTGTTGTAGTCTCCCATTATACATTCGTGTGTTGCAGCAACTTGAGTTCGTGCAGTTTTTATCTCTCCTAGCACCGGCACAACACCCAACCCTATAAAAACCCCGGGACAGTATGGTAACAAATAAAATTAAAAATTTACTCGGATTTTATGTCAGTTTTTATTCCAATTTCTTTGTCATTTTGACCCAGACTCCTGGTCATTTTGACCCAGTTTCCGGGTCATTATGAGCCAGTTTCCGGGTCATTTTGACCCAGTTTCCGGGTCATTATGACCAAGTTTCCGGGTCATTTTGACCCAGTTTCCGGGTCATTTTGACCCAGATTCCGGGTCATTTTGACCCAGATTCCGGGTCATTATGACACAGTTTCCGGGTCATTATGACACAGTTTCCGGGTCATTATGACACAGTTTCCGGGTCATTAAGACCCAGAAATGGGTCAATCCTCACGGGACCCAGATACGGGTCAAATATGTAGCGGAACTTTTTGGAGTGTAATTCAAAGCGAACAAAATGGTTCTTCAAACCATCGTAAGTTTAGTGTTTTGATTGGCAATTTCTTAAGCGATTTTACATTATAAAGTGTCTTGAGCGACCGTCTGAATTTTAAGTCGGCAAACATTTTATCTCTGCGCTTTGAAGATGTACAACTTATACCTTTTTGTGACTATTTAAAAAAGTACAGTGCAGACAATCTTTGGTTCTGCACTTTATGTTGAGTTTTCCTTTGAATGAATATGAGCCGGGGAGATCACGGTGAAACCACTGTACGGCTGAGTTTATTTGCAAAGGGTTAATAATAGCTCAGTCGGGATTCAATCAATGGACCCGGGGGGGATCTGATGTTATTAAATGTGAAAGTTTATTGCTTTTACCGCGTTTGCACTTGATATTTTCGTTATACAACAATGCGGGAATGGAGCCGTCTGCCGCGAGAGAGCCGTGCCAGGATGCAGTCTGGCCGAATTGTGAGCCACACGGCAACAGTGTAATGTTAACGGTATCACATACACATTTTTGCCCCCTTGATATTGGGTTAATTGACCGGGGCAGCCTGTGCTGTAATAAACCCTGGGCATGTTCACCACACGGTAAAAGCGTTGTTGCAGCGTTGCACAAAGGTGTTTCGACTCGGTGCACTTTTCTGCAGGATCGATTGGGAATCCATAGCCCTTGTTAGATTAAAGGCTGTGCACGAACGCGGATCCTTTACACACACGCACCGGTGTGATCCGGATCATTAGCCGTATCACCCCCATGGGCCGCACCAGGTGTACGCCAAAGCTACCCATCCCGTAATCAGATCATGGTATGCACCAGACTACTCAGTAGTCGGGGCCCCGTGTGGCGTAGCCAGGGTGTCTTCAAAATCATGGGATTCTGCCGGTGGGAAAAAGCAATTAACGGAACGTGGTGGATAGATACACCGATGAATACATGAGCTTGATCAGTTCTGCTTTTAACTTGCCTTCCCCAGGGGGTGGGACGGTTTGGAGTAAAACAAAGTCTCCCCTTTGACGAGGCCGTAATTGCGATTTTCTCAGGATGGCATAATGGTTTTTAATGGATAACGAAACAGCTCCCTGCAGGGGTCTTGGTTTTGAAATAAAGCCACAACGATGCGTGTACATAAGTCCTGGAACACTACTTTCATTTCAATATTAAAGCGGTATTAGTTGGATTCTTTTCCTGAAACAGAATACTGGAATTATACGGAGGCAATTGACGCTTTTTGCATCAGTTTCTGCCCCCATTCCCTTGCAAAATATTGCTAAAGACTTAATAGATTTCCCAATGGAAGAGCAAAATGAAGATGGCCTTGTCCTGTCAAAGATGAAGTTTCAGACCTGCAGATGTAAATACATATTAACAAAGAAATGTTTCACCACGTTCGAAAAACCGTATGGACTAGGCCTAAATATTGCAGAAGTATTTTATGTATGTGGAGACCCCCGACGAAAGTGTCAATCATGCCCCGTCATGTTTACCCAAAGTTTTTTTTTTCAAAAATGAAAGCAATCATGCACATTTTGGATATGGTTTTCACTTCAAATTCATAACTTGAAATTAACGACGAGCCGAATTTTAATGGGATCTGAATATTTGTGTTGCGAGATGCACATTCATACCAAGATCTGTGGCTGCTATACTGCCGGGAAACTGTGTTTCGCACACACCTCTGCAGGGAAAAAAAAATCCATAGTAAGATGCCTTACTCGACGTGGCATTAAAGATCCCGTGTACGTTTTTGGGTGGGGCGGATTGCAAAAAATGGTTCCCGTCGATCAAGTCAGAATGACACGAGGTAACAGATTGAGGAAACGCACCGGCGCAGCGGCCCACGTGTCCTCACCAGTTATCCGTTTCATTGTTACCCTTGTTACAACAGGCAGCGTCTGTCTGTCCTAATGTTGTGTAATGTATGGGTGTTGTCAGGCGCATTTGAATAAATCAACTTGTGTTTTCATATTGCTTGAACACTTTTTAGTGTGTGGTTCCCAGCTAGGCAAATGAGTGTGTACAAAGATTGTTATCACCAAGAAGCCAGATACCATAATGGAACCATTATTAATGTCCCGTTTGTAATTTATGTGCACAGCTTAAAGCACATGTGTAACAATGGCAAGTGTCAAAGACCAGTATCCACACCTGATGTGACCCAAAATTTACATGAAATAACAAACCTGTGAAAGTTTAAGCTCAATCAGATATTGGAGTCACAAGAAAAGAAGTGGGGGAAAAAAAACCTTGAATTATTTCACTGTTTTCAAACATTGAGTTTTCAACTTGCAAGATCAAAACTATTTTTAAAAAACTAATTTTTGAATTTTTTGTATAGCAGTTAAGTAAAGATATTTCGAAGGGAGTTTCCCACCCTGACCATCTTTATACCATGTACGTTGTGTGCAAATCTGTGAACATTTATATTTTTACTCATACCAATGTTATGCAAACCCTTTAACACGTAGGCTAATTTTAAGGTAAGCGCTTCGTCGTTGCTTGCAAGCGTTTTGTGAATCGTGTTTCATTGGGCCTTCCATGTCAGATTTATGAACCTTTGGTGAGACAGGAGAACTCATTACATCGCTTTCAACTTTCGCTCGATGTAGGCCTAAATTCAAGAAAACTGGGGTCGTGGTACCCGGTTAGGGGGAGGGACAGAGAATAAGATACTGAATTGTGTGTACCCCGTCCTCGTTTCACAACAGTCTACGCCAATTGGTGCCTTATCGTGCCTTTAAGTGACGGCGTTTTAGGTCTGGTTCCTGATCATCCCAAATCAGGTGCTTCTACATAAGTAAATATTGACGTTTCCATTCGAGGTACAAACCCATGCCGTTTTGCTCAGTTTAACTGCTGCTTTTTCATCCCTCTTCACTTCTATTTGTTTGCGTTTGAACCTGTCTGATCGACCGGCGACGTACGTCAGCCAAGTGTAAAAAAAGGGGGAACAACAGAAGAAGAGAGACAGAGAAAAAAAACCCTGTCGCGTGCTATCGGATCAGCGTACCTCCATCGATTCACAGGTTATCAAGTACGATTAGAGTTGACATGTGAGTAAACCATGCGTGGGGGGACAATCATCTAAAGAACGGTCACTGCTAAGAGGTCCGTAGTTCAACCCCATGAAATAGATCACCCAGATAGATGGGCACCGACAATGCCTAATTAATTCCGTCTGTACACGACTCTCCCACGCATTAAACATGAATGTACTCTGAGGTGGGCTGAATTAGAGAACGAATCCATTCTGAGATTGAAATGAATCAATTTTGATACCGCCGTGATCACGGCGAAGTATTGCATGCTGATGAGTTACCTCCCCGATCCAAAACAGTCAAGTGTGCTTAAACTCACCGCATCAGTCGCGCGTCTCTTGTGGGGTGTTTCCCTGGCTAAGGTTTCGTTGGAGGTGGATTTAACTTGCCAGAGAAACTGGCCAAGGAGTATTATGAAGAGATCTAAGTTAAATACCAGGCGGGTAGCTCGAGTCGGATTACCCTATCAAAAAACCAAACCCTCTCTTGATACGAAATTATAACCGGGAAAAGGGTAATGACGGGGGAGCAAATCGAAAACAACAAGCTTAAATAACTTGTTAAATAGTCATACACAAAAACGTGTCATCATAAGTGTATTATAGTTTATTGTACTATTGAGGCTTTTGACTTTCTGGCTAATTTCAAACAAACTATGTTCACTTTCATTAGAAATGTTGAGAAAGTTTCATTCACATTTACAATTATTAATAATGTTATGTTCTCTTTTCATAAATCCAATTTAGAGTTTTCTTTTGATATTTTTGAATTAAGTTTCTGTTTTGTGCAAACTTTGTTACTTTCTTGTCTTCCAAGTCCGTTTTATAATATAAGGCAGTCAAGACTACAATAATCAATTTATTTCCAGACTGTGTAATCAAGTATACATTGAGCCATCGAGGCGCACTGGATTCTATACCCGTTACGCCTTTTTCATTCATTTGATTTCATTGGCAATACATTCCGAGATGTTGACTGTGCATCAATGTGAATTAGGCTCACGGAGTAATACATTTGTTATTCTATATATTTTAAGTAAGTTACCGGTTCTGTGTTTGCCAATTTGTCAACTCCAGTCAACTTGATTTAACAGAATTGTTCATGTTATATTAATTCACTCTATTAATTCTTAAGTCACTCTCATATTGAAATGAAATCAAGTGCATGAAGATTGAAAAATGAATGTGAATAACGTGTAATGGCTTATAAACATGACATGAATACATGACGTTTTGTATATATAGACCCACAAGTAATAAACCACAAGGGAAACTGACTGTGTAAATTATAAATAATTTGGGGTTGAAATGAACAGAGAAAAGTTGACTAGAGTGGGACATGATTCCTAAATTTTTTATTAGACCCCCGTACTGACGACGCCACGGTTTTAATTGCATTGCTAAAGTGCCGAGTGTCCTGCATTTCCGATAGTTGTGCAGAGACACAATGATTTCCCAATCTTCTGCAAACTGGCAAACACACTCTGAAGTCATCAGTACGAAGGTCTATTGCCTCTACATTTTCTGTAAATTGCTACTGTCTGGAGCATGCCGGTGTCGTTTTTATGTCTGTTTGACAGAACATATATACTGCGAACCATGTAACCACGTGCAATAAAATCATTTGGGAGTGATCCGTTGTATTATAGGAGTCAGGAGAAAACAGTGGAAAACCATGCACAATTTTCAGCATTCAAACACATTGTCCCTAATGTTGGTAGTAACAACCGAAATCAGCTGGTTTTTAAAAATAGATTTTCAGTTACAGATTTGTCGAATATGACTTCATTTCAGAGGAAATTTTTTCACAAAAAACACTTTTTTTGGTACTTCATAATTAGTGAGCAGCTTTCAGACCAAACTGAATACTGTATGCTTAATACCTTTAAAATGTCATTGTTTCTCTAAAATTACATCATTGAGCAGAGTCAATACTCAGGGTTGCAAATATAAACTATGTTTTACACACGTCCTTTAATATTTGTAGTTAATTAAGATCCGTGGTCGTCAGGAGAGGCTGGAGGCACGATACCACGGAGGCCCGGGTCTGTAGGACATAATTGAAATTGATTGGGCGAATTCGAAGCTATTGCCGTGTTACTTATTCTCCGCACGAACCCGATGAGTCTGCCGATTAGACACCCCCCTCGAAAAAATCCTAACAATCGGAACATATAAAAATGCTGCCCAGAGGGGCAACTCTCTCCACGAACAAAGCGGAGACCTAAACAAATTTCGACCCACGAGAACGCAGAAAAGGGCTCATTTCTGCCATTAAGAAATCTGGGATTGTTTTCCCTCTTTATTATCTCGAAAAAGAATCGCAGTGGGGTACAATATCACCTGAATTGCCGCCAAGTGAATTAACAACATTCCCATGAAGATATTTAACAGCGCCTGAAGGGAGCCGCATATTAAACCTATAAAGTGGAGAAAACAATTCCACAAACGGACTTAATTTAGTAGAGAAATCCGAATCAATAAAATAAATTTTTTCTTCTTTTAAGCCTGTCTGAGTTCAACGTCTGAAACGTGCAGAACCTAAAGCGATTCGATACATGGAGAACGTATTATTAATCAAGTCGTTGGCGCAACCTCGACCCCCGGCTAACTATTATACGAGCCCAGACCCGCGTTCACCTTTACACTGCAATTTCAGACAAAGGCCATAAAAGGTTGTATCCGGGCGATGCACCTTCAGCAGAAAATGTGTTTCGAATGTGATATTTTTATTTTCCCATCAGTGACACACCCATTTCTCTGGGTCCTGTCTTGGCGGTATCTGCAATGTAAACTTAACCAAGGTTGAAGGTGTGAAACTGATTGTTCGCATGAATTAAGAGTTGGATCTATAGTGCTTTAAAAAAAAAAAAAAAAAAAAAATAATAAAAATCTAAAACAGCACCAGGTCTCCCCCGGAAAACCGTGCCCCAACCCCCAGGAACTCCATCCAAATGCCAATAAATATATATGTATTTGTCTTATACTCAGTCAAAAATGTTTTCTCAGCCCCTGGAGCATTTTAATTGACTTTAACCATTGTTCAAGTTTGCCAACCTTTTCAAAGATCCGAGATCAGGCAGAATTAAAGAGGGTCTCCGGGTCAAATTAAGTTTTGCCATGCACTAATTTTTCAATAGATATAGAGTAATTATGAAAGTAAGGAAAACAAGTAAGTCTCTTTTACCTCGCGTTTAATGGTGTAAAATATCATTTCATTTGATACTCTTTCAGAGCGAAATTGAACGTGACCTCATTGGATATCACCAACCACCAGTGAGTCAACACCAACTGACCCACATGCAAGGTAAGTTCACTTTATGAGTTAAGGAAGTCGGGCAAACGTTTTCGCTTGGGCAAACTCTGTGATTGGCCACAACCTTGTTATTAGAAGGTTGGACCGAAGTTTCCACCTTTACGGGTACAAAACAACTATTGAACCTTTGATGTTACTGTTTTTACCCAATCCAGTCAAGTTATACTGTAATTAATTTACTGTAAGTATTTACGTGTTTTCAAATTAGTCCATGCCCGGGGGCTCAGCCCGGGTGGTATACTCGGGTAACACCGGGTGAGCCATTCGATCACACCACTGTAGTTCTGTGCCACGCTCGTCAGCGGAGTCGTGACAACTTGTACACGGCTGTCGAAGTACACTTTCGAATGCGCAGACATGCGTGCAATGAACTTGACAGATGTCACAAGTTATTTACAGAGATCATTTTCACGTTATTTGTCATTAAAGATGCATCCCCGTGTTTGAGCTGCAATATTAAAAAGTATGGATCTTCACGTGCGACTGATTTTCACAGAGTATTAAAAAAAGGTTGTCATTTTTACTTTTGAACCGAAACAAGCTGATGTTCTTTGAAACGGAATTCTAATGGCACGCACGCCCCCTTCTTAGATGGCCGGCCACGCGGCAAAAGCGAAAATGTACGACTGAGTTATACGCACTCAACGATGCCATGACGAAATAGGCATGGCTGACCGGTGCCAATAAATAAATACAAATATGCAGTTTGAAACTGTCGTTCATCTCCGTTTTGTTTTTCTTCGTTCAATATCTTTTTTATTTCAAATGAAAACATCTTTGGCATACTTCCTCGACCCCAGTAAACTAGCTCGGGCTATGTTTCTTTAAATTACCTATATTCACCTTTCTTTGGTGACATTCCAGAGAAACACAATCACTAGTTATTGCAAGCCTCGTGACATTTTGGTTAAAAATTGAGAGTGCCGACAGGTCGTGTCGGTTACTTCGTTTTGTTCATGGTTGGAGTGAGTTTTGACAATAAGTGTGGATACTTAACACATTACACTGGCGTAGGGTTACCTACAACGGATCTCAAATTAACCTAGTTGTTTTTTCGAGATGTGGTTTGACAGGATAGGTTTTCCTGTGGAATAAGTACATTTCAGTGATATAACCGCGTGACTGTACGAGTCAGGTCAAGAAGTAACGTTGGCAACAGTGGTAAATTTCCGCTGTAATTTGTGAATCTGTAGTTTAAATTTCACTATAGACCGGGAGCCTCGCAGGTGGACTGGTTTGCTGTCCTAAATTGTTTGATTGTTTTATCCGGGATAAAGAAGACCGGGCACCACCTGTGGTCTAACGAGATCTGCTCCAGCGTGCCAGATCGTGGGTTCTAACCCCACACGGCATGCCTGCTGGTTGTCCCTGAAGGACTTGGAAAGCTTTGTGTGTACAAGTATGATATAATGTTGAAGGCAAACTGAAGACCTTTTTTGTTTATTTGAGATATTTCGCCATCAACTCTTCTTCACAGTTTTTTCCTGTATGACACTTGAAAGTTTCTAAGCACTAAACAATCTTGTTTAGCAGAAACTGGTCACCAGCCAAAATACTACGTAGTGTTTATTGTTTTTGACTGGTTCCCTGCTATTATTTTTTGCTTAGAAGCACAAAATGTGCTAAGCACCGTTTTTGGGGTTTCATTCCCACAGACTTTATACTGAAATATTCGACGAACAATGTTATCATTCTTCGGTAAAAGTAAACAACATGGGGCGTATGTGTATGATATTTTTCACCCTGCCACTCCACTTTTGTCAAGTTCCCTACATGGAGAAACAGTTCATGAATACCAATCCTAATAAGGAGCCAGACTATTCCACCCACCCCGTTGAGCCCTCTGTTTGGAATGGACAAAACAAGGTGGCTGCACTCTGTACTGTACGCCAAAAAAAGTTCAGTTCAGTTTCTATTTCCATTCCAAAAAACAATTTTTAGAGAATAACAAGGTTCACCCCCACCACTGCCAGTCCGTGCTCAGGGTATATTTTGAGAAAGAAGTTGTACGCTGACTTCCTTCGATTATACATCTTAATATTCTGCGCTTCAATCTAACGGTTAAATGTTAACAAATATCTTTAAGATCATAAACGTCTTGAAAGATCAACACGGAGAAAAAACATGAGCAACAGTGAACTCAACAGTGTATCCACACAGTTTGGTGTTTTTGGGGTTGTTTGGACCGAAACGAATTGGAAGATTGATCCGAGCATAGAGACATTGATTTACTCGACACTCGCGTCTCTCATCATCGATACGTGCACCAAGTCCCCCACGCGAAATGTCTGGTTTTCAGGCAAATGACGTGTTTTTGAGATGTGTTTGGCCTGGGGGGTATCTCCATATATCACCTTGATCGAGTAGAACTCATACTATAAGAGTGCATCACAGGTTAGGTTGTGCGACCGACTCTCCCCCCCCCCTCTCCTAACTAAATTTGTTGATCAAGTCAACGGGGGGGGGGGGGGGGGGGGGGGGGTATGCTTTATCTGTTTATCAGAATTCTCTTTGATGGTTGAGAAGCGACTATAATAAACATATTGGATTGAGAGAGTAATCTCTGAAATCAAATCAAAACTTCATCAGTTCACAATGCAAAATATAAGTAAGAGATTGGGGGAACAAATCCGGAGGAAATCGAGTTAAGTGCGGTTGGGATGACGCGCAGTGCGAAGCCGTTCAGTCACTGTAAATTACCACTGCCTGTTATGATTCCCCGCCAAAAAAAACCAAAAAACACAACATAAAAAATCCCGCGAGTCTGAGAAATAAGGTCTTAATATCGACGATGTCGCGGACGGTGGAAATTATGATCAAATGGAATTGGATTAGCCGTCGCCAAAATATTTACACAAGTATAAACATAACTTGTATGAGTTGTATATATGTTTACTAAGATAACAGCGCGACCGTGAGTGAAAATAACACCATATTGACTTTGAAATTGGTGAAAATAAATCAAGATGACTTGCATATAAAGGCGGTCCGCTCAAAGATGCATCTTTATAAACAAATTTGGTTTTAGCTGGGGAGGAACTCGGTGCATGTAGAGTAATATAATTATATTTTTTTCTTCAAATATCACCGTAAAGCTTCGTCTCAATAGTGTATATATTAATTGTAACAACACTTCGAACGCAAACGAAAACATTTTCATCATATTCTTAACATTGGAGAACTCAACAGTTGACAGGAATTGAACAGTTTCTGCAAAAAAACGAGGCGTGCCTAGTTCTTAAGAAAATGTTGTTTTCTATTATATAAATCGATATGTTTTCCGAGTCAAATTTATTTAAAGTATAAGGCACCTTGTGTGTATGACGTCATTTGAGTAGGGCGCCCTCGTCAAAAGGAGGTTGTTCATTGGTCAGTCCTGTGCGCCGCGCTTTACAGATCTGTGCTTTTCCATTGGTCCATCATCGCCTCACCTCTAAGATGACGGCTGGATGACGTCAATGTATTTTGTCTGTCCTTTCATTTTCAAATTACACACAATACATGCTGATCTGCGTACACGAATTCCTCAAATTAGATGGTATGGTTTTCGAGAAAAACCACCGAATGAGAGTTTCCGTTTTGTCATGGATTTTGTGCATGTCCGTACACCTGCGTAATTCGGATTTGCCATTTCAAGAAGAAAACCCTAAAAAAAAAAACTGGAATGTTGGGAAACAAGATTTCCCAGTTCTTCAGACAGAAATATTTATAGGTACTGTTTTGTGAGAAATTTCACATTCAAATTTGCCAATTTGTTATTGCTATCATTACGGTAATGTATTATTCAACCCGGGGGGACAAGTTAGAATCTTCAAGCTGTCAGTTTTATATGGAGGTTGCAAACTGCAAGCTTTAAATCTTGTAATTTGACACTTATTCCTGAAGGACTCAAGATCATGTCGATCGAAATGTTGCCATACACATCCGTTCATCCGTGAACTAACATCACTATCAATCCATGAGAGAAATCTACGATGCTATCTGTGGCCGTCCCTTGAGGAGCTAAGTTTTCAATCTTACTGTAAATAATTTTTTTTCTTTTCTTAAAGCGTTTTCGTTCACCCCGGAACTCTATTCTGAAAGAAGTAACTTGTCAACACCGGTGCAACACAGTCTGTAGGATTGAAAGATAATGACAAAAGAGAAAAAACCGTTATCATGGCCAGGGCAAAACGCCGATCAATGACCGCTGTTTCCTCTCTTACTACCCGAAATCGATAAGCCATGCCGCGGGGTGAAGCGATCCGACGAGCCGGCCGGGAGATGAAAGCTTCTGCCCCGGTGGGATATACGCATCAGGCCCGGGATAGGCCCGGATCAGTTCGGTCTGCTGGGATGCCGGTTCGTAATCTTATCCCCTTAAAGGTATGCGCGTGACACGCATTGAGGATTTTGGCAACTTGCGCAGTTATGCGGTTATAGTGTTGCGAAACTGTAGCAGTTTGGAACGGTGTCCATTTCAGAAATAAGTAACCAACTACACCGCTATGTGTGAATGACAGTTCGGTCAGAAAGACTTGTACCCTGTCCACTGTATAGTGTGTTGACCGTGCAAATACCGGTCGCCAACGGTAGGCCTACTGGTACCCCGCTTGTAATTACGGGAATTGAACTTAGGCCGTATCCGAATTGGCGGCTGCAGCTACGGGTTCGACTGTTGCTAATTCAGTAAGTGTGTTGCTAAGGACGTCCTATATACTGCAATGCATAATGACGAGGAAATCTAGCCGTGGCCATAGCTGTAGCCGTAGCTGTAGCCGTAACTGTAGCCGTCAATTCGGACACGTCCTTATATAGCCTATGTCAGGCCGTGTCGAAATTGGCGGCTTCGGCTGTGGCTGGATCGCTGCGTCATCATGCGTTGAAGGATAGGACATACTCAGCAACACCCTTAGCAACAGTCGTAGACGTAGCCGCTAATTTGGATACGGCTTCATTTTTTGTCAACTGACAAGCTTACCTCGGGACACCATGCTTTAGAATGTGGCAGTTCGTGGCATAATTCCCGCTTGAAATGCCGCAGGGTTCGGAAAATGATGAAGTACTGCGAAACTGACAGTACTCGTGCATAACTATATTCAGTATTGAAGTCCACATTTTTAGCATAATAAGTTGCCCAGTTCAATAGCTTTGCTAATGACGGAACCCTTTGCAAAATTTCACGGCAGTTGCGGCCGGCGGGTCCTTTCTTGAGTTCGATGATCTGTACCTTAGCACAAGCCGGAGCTGGGCTTGTGTTGGAGCTGGAATAACTCATAGTTAGTCGATACATCGGTGTAAAGGGTAAATAAATTTCTTCTTAAATCTAGAAGTTCAAAAAGTGTTTCAAAAATAATTTAGCCTATACCCAATGTAAATGCGCAGCATTTGTGATGTTGTGGCGCTTTTGGTGGTTTATAATGTACATCAGAGCTACCAGTTCTTCCTGATTCTACCAGTTCTTCCATGAAAATAAGCAATTGTTCTGGTGAACAAATTTGAAAATCTCTGATGGTTTTGAGAAGAACCAGAGTGGTTGGTGAATAGGGACTCAACGTTTCAAACAGTATAATATGTTTGTCTTCACCCCCATGCTTATTGTCCGAATGGGAGTGTTGGAACCAATTTGTCACAACTACAACGTTACCCATTAAACCAACCACTTAATAGACACGTTTTTCAAAATACTCAGATTTGGGTTTTGAGAACTTTACAAATACAAGATGTCCATTACAAACGCCTTAAAAACCCTGCGGGGCACGAACTTTTTCAAATATACACCAAGGCAAGGATGTGTGGAAGAACCCACACACATTTATAATTAGGGTAGAATTGCCCCATTTATACTCCCATTGTTCCCCGTGTTTGATATACAAGGGGCAGATCAAATCAAAGGGTGAACCTACAAGATTGTTCACACATTTTGTCCCATGACACCCAACACATCAACTATTAATACACAATCTCCACGCACGTAGCGCAGAGCAAACCCTGCCAGGTAAAATTAAGTTTGTACAAACTTTCCGAACCTATAGTTCAAACAAAATTATGTTATCCAACCATATGCAATGAAGGGGCATTAAATAGTTGGAGGTGACGTGGGACCATGTGGAAGGTATAACACAATCTATAAATATTCATTTTTATATGGACTCGGTTTATCCACACAGAAATGCCCAGAAGAGTTTGAAACAATGTATAAACTTACTGCTGGTCATGGGTATCACATGTTATTGTTTACTTACTGGTGATCTTGGGTATCACCTTGCTTTTTTTTGCTAAAACCGGTTTGCCCACTTTTTGGTATCCGGTTATTGGCTTGAAGCTACAACATACACACACAGCTCATTTGTTTCCGTTCCCCATTTATTCCGAGTTTGAGTATACGATGTTGTTACCCAGAGCATAATGCACAGTTTAATCCAGGCTTTTGTTTCTCCTTCGTCTTTAAAATCTGTTTCTGAGCACATTTCACTTAAGGTTGGTAACAACCTTCTATAATAAACCTGCCCCGAGAACCTAAAATACATATTGATTTAGAGAGATTTTCTTCTCTTGTTGGGTTTTTTTTTGCTCCGAAAATGTTCAACTGAAAATGTTGCCTCAAGCAGAAATCCCCCACTAAGTGTACAGGATACTTGTTTTTTCTAGACTCATAATTCTTGTCAGAGTGAAGAGAGATACGACAAATGGGTCGCAAATATGGGCCTATACCATCGCTATAAATATCGATTATTGTGTAATTTTTCCCCTATACGACGTGAGAGTATATACGCGCGCAATAAAAAAAAAACCCTTCATGCTATAGCTGGGAACCACTCACTGGCAATAGCGAGCTTTTTCCTTCGCTTGCAACAAGCAGTGGTTATGTAAATATTGCAAAGAGCTGCTTGTAACGGCGGGTTCTAAATCGGCACCTGCTTCCAAGAACCACCAGCAGGTTAGCGTGTCCTTCTTTGCAGTTGCGTAGGGTTGATATCCTTCCCAAGGCCCCCCCCCCCACCCAATAAGGCCCCCCCCCCCACCCAATTTGAAATCTGGACTTTTGAGATTAAAAATTACCAGAGTAAAAACGTTACTTATGAGAATTTCAATAAGGGAATAAAAGGGTAGCGACGAGTTCTTAAACGGCCGTTTAAGAACGAGTCGCTACCCTTTTATTCCCATTCATAAATGCCCTTTTGGTTAAAAGGCGTAATAAAGTAGGAAACTCTGTAAAAACTTATCTGTTTTCCGACCTCCTTGAGCTCTGTACGTGAGACAGTTTTCGGATATGCATTGTGCGCGTAGTAACGCACCCTCGTGTCCATGGACTAAAATGGCGCGGCGAGATCGATCTCCCCTGAGAATGGGGTTGTGGGCTAACCCGCACAAATGCTATCCGAAAACAACCGGTCTTAAACAGCTCCAGCTATGTCTTTATCAGCCGTTTAAACACCCCCACGTGACGTGCTCTCCACCAATAGGAATAGCGAAACTGTCTGGGGTATTTATGAATGTGGTTTAAACTTGTTTTCCATTTACACACAGACAATGTACTTGTTTTGTCAGATTATCTCATGAAAAATAGTAGAATGCATAACAAGAGCGCTGAAAAGGGGCTTGTTGTTTAAGGGATATTCAAACGGAAGGTATACCGTTAATTGGTCAAAGTGCACTCCAAGAAACAAATGATGCACCACTTGTGCCCCTAAAGTTTTCACATAGTTATTTCGCTGCTTCTTTGCTCTGCCTAAGGTAAGCTGTATTTATAAAAATGTAAACACTCTGCCTGATTTCGTTAGACTCCTGTTCAAGCAGAAACAAAAACTTGTTGCATCATTTTCAGCTTAGCAAAAAATTGATGGAAACCAGTCTCAAATGGTGCGTGTGACATAGGTTTTGACTGGTAACCTTTCAGTTGCAATCGTAATTTTCTGCACTAAGCAACTCTGTGTTACATTGGACCCTGTGCTGAGAGAGCTACCCCGTAAGAGAAAATTGTCTGCTTGCAGAAAGAAAGACAAAAAGTCCGCTAACGTGTTTTATGAAAATGGCCCCAGGAGACAAAAACATCCCGAAGGGTACGCGCGCCCCCTATTAATTTGACTCATGTGATTATTTGCAGAGAGATCGTTGTTCGTGCAGCTAGTTCTATAGATATACTGCGGGTCGATGGTAAAAAAAAAATGAATTCATTAACTGAGAATGGTCAGAATCCTGTTTATTCAAATCGTCGCCGGTCCCACGAAGTGACCTGTGTAGTCCACAGGCCCCCCACCCCCACCCCCAAACCCAAACCCCCCTATTTTTCAGACTGCTGTTTCTGAGTCTGCTTGGCTGTGTTTTTAAAAAGACGAATACAAAGCTAACTTAATCATTCGTACAGAACTATAAACATGTTTTCATTCTTGCAACTGGGACCAATTTCAGAGCTGCTTAAGCAGCAAACGGTGCTTAACACATTTCTGCTAAGAGAATATGAGCAGGATACCAGTCACAGATGGTACACGTGGAATGGTATTTTGGCTGGTAGGATTGAAATGAGATATACTCTTATTTTTGTGTTTCCCTCTTTTCTTTCTGTTTTCTGTCTATTCGTCTATTTTGTAGGCCTATGTATATTCGCACTTTTGCCTTCTTATGCCAAATAAGTCAAAATACAATAAACCCTCTTAAAACTGAAGTAGGCCTATTATATAGTAAGGAGAATTTAGAAGACCAAAATTGGTATTTTAAGAAAGATAATTAAAATCATGTGATTAATGAAAATATGGTTGAAATTGCCTCCCCGTCAGACCAGTGAATAAGTCCTATAACCATAAACCATGGTCGTTACCTTTTCCGGATTAAAAATAAGTGCTAGGGTGGGAATACATTACTCAACAAATTAAAGACCACAAAACCATCCTTGGTAAGGAAGCACTGCAGCTGTTGATATTGTGTAGCATTTTGACAAACAATTTCCTTCAAAGGAATGTGGTTTTAGAGAGAACATTTAAATTCGAGAATGTGTATTCCAATGACAGATTATTCTTCCTGCCTGGACATAACCGCTCCAGATATTCGGCGACAACTCAAAAACGCTACCACCTTTTGAAATGAAATTTTCACAGGTTTGTTTATTTACATTTATATATGATTGAAACAATCGAACGGCTTCAAAAACCAATGGTATACTTTGCCTTTAATGTAGTTTGCTACGTAATGGGTCTGCAACATTCATGCTTAGTGTGAATCCAGTATAATTATATACACATGCACTGGCAGCAGTTTATGTACTTCAGTGAAGACGTGACTTTCGTAATAATATCTTAATGTAATAGGCCTGCAACGTCTATTTACAGTTATATAAAGACTTTCCTTTTCCAATTCTTCCCTCCTTCTCTCCTAAATGGGTTAGGTTACGGCCTCGAATACATTTTTGATTAAAATCGGTGATTCCGCTACCACGGCGAGGTTATTGCATGTCCGGCGGTGCTGTCTTCCCGAGCGCGGCGGGCCGGGCACATTATCAGCGCGTATCGCACCTCGGACAATTGGACTAAAAAGCAAGCCTAGAAAAACATCTGTGCAACGTGGCTGGAGGGCGGGTTGGGGCTCGAGTAGACTCGAACAATATTTTCTGGAGATGATGATGCCGTGGTGAGGAGGCTATCGGTGGATAGGGATATGCTATACGCCTTGTGGCAAACGGGAAATTTACTGCACGATTGCGTGTTACAGTGTGCCATAAAGTCTGTTTTTCCCACCCCCTCTCTCTCACACACAATACTTTGCAGCCTGTGTATAAAATACTCGTCGCAAACTGTGACAAAAATCTGTATAACACGGTACGCCAAAATCTGTTTATAGTACGCCAGCGTAGCTTCAATGAAATATTCACCCCGTGTGCATTTTTTGTCTTTCTCATTTAAAAAGAAAATCATACATATGGAAACATTTGATTACATATAAACATACATATGTAAATAATTATCACATGTCGATGACGAAAATAGTAAAAATGCTTCAGAGATTGTATACACTCCCTTAAGTCGTTTGTAAGAAACCATTGCCATGTGTGTGAAAGTTTTCCTGAAGACAGTGCATACGTGATGGTTAAAGTATTGTCTACACATTGTTATGTCTAAGACTTATCCGTGCACTCTTAAAATTACTGGGTCAAAATTGACCCAGATCAGAGATCCGTGGGGCCTGACCCAGTTTCTGGGTCAGTCTGACCTCTGACCTGGAATCTGTCCCTATAGAAATGGTGCAAACTGACGCAGAATTCTTAGTGAAAATTCAAATTGTTGCCAGTTTCCGGGTCAGCGTGACCCAGAAATGGGTCATGCCCCCTGGAAGCCGGAAGCTGGGTCAATTCTGACCTGGGGAGTTTTTAGAGAAAACTTGCTAGAGTGTGAAAGAATACGATTTGGTTTAAGGAATATTCAAGGGGTCAGTTTTATAGGCTGGCTAGTTTAGTAGGACCATTGTATTGTGCAAACCAACCCGGAGTCATTCATATTACACTTTCATTTGTTTGTATACGAATCACAAGTGTATATTAATAAAATTATGGTGATACCACCATGCTTATTGCTTTAAGGGTCTGTACCGTATGTAATCACTCTTAAAATGAATGGCATTTAAATCCTATTGGTTAGAAGCCTACAGCAGCTTTCGACAGTATAAAGCATTTCGAGAAACATTTCACTTCGAAGTTTTGTGGTGTTGTAAAAATATATCAGTTGTTATGCCCCCAAATTTGAATCTGAGAAACGTTTCTGTGAGAAACGCTTCTCAGATTGTGTATTCCTATTATGGTTATTCTTCCTACGTGGAAATATTCGCTCCGCATTTTATGCGATGTCTCAAAAACGCGACCACCTTTTGAAATGAAATTTTCACAGATAAGTTTTATTGTTATATATCAACATTTATATTGCATTAAAAGATTCGAACGCTTCCAAAAAAACCAAAGTTATACTTTGCCTTTAAGTATTATTTATCTATAAACTTGCCCAGTATACATATTGTCCGGAGAATTTCTTTTTCGTTTGAAATACCGCTATGTGTAAGACATTTTTAATCCAACCTTCGTTTTGTCAAACAGTCTATTGCCTTTTCAAACACACTCTAAAAACTCCCGGGCAGAGTTGATGCAGATTCTGGGTCCGAGTGGGCGTGACCATTATCCGGGACTGGCTGATCCGGGACTGGCTGACCCGGAAAGTGGTAAAAAAAAGAAAAAAGATTCTGCTTCAGACTCGGATTCTGCTTCAGTTTGAACCATTTCTGGGGTCATTTCGACACAGATTCCGGGTTTATATACTGACCCAGAAATGGGTCAGGCACCTGACGGGACCCGAGTCTGTGTCATCGTAGAATAATGTGGTGATAATTATACACTCAATACAATAAGTAAAAAACAACACTTGAAAACTGCAGGCAGAGACAATTCTTGAAAAACTTTGGACCACACAGTTGAAATTACTATTTTTACAAAATTTATACTACACTTGGTAAAATTGGTAAGATCATGTTGGTCAAATTATATGAAAGTGTTGATACAACACTTCTGTTTGAAGAGTGTTCTATTTCATGACCATTACCAAAATCGCAAAAATTACTGAAACGTGATCCTGGGACCAAAATACATGGAACAGTCGTCATTAATTTCAATACTACATCACCCTAGCAGGTGTCCACTCCATCACTGCTCTGACATCAAAATCGAACTCATATAAAACTCTAGCCTGAAATTCAGGCCGATGCGCCAGAATTACAACACGATTTACACGAAATAGTTGACAGGTACGAATCCGGTTGCATGTTTGACTGGCAACCTTATATAAAGCAATCTCATTATGCAACACTGGCTGATGTGTAGACTAATAGGTCATTTGAGTATGTCCTATAATACTCAAATGACCTATAGGCCGGATCTGAATTGACGGCTTTGGAAGTGGCTATGGCTAGATGACTGAAAACACCTATTTATTTTCAATAATATTATATTGTAGTCAATGGCCCAATGCTGTAGCCGGAGTCGCTTGTTCCGGGCACGGCTTTTAAGCCATTACACCCGATGCATGACGTGACGTCATTGCACTTACCAAACGGCTCCCGTTATTATGGGAACACGTTCCCTAAACACCAACAACTAGGCAGATTGTTACATCTTACTTCAGACAATCGGGCTAGATACGCTTATACAACAAATACTCTGACATCTTGACTGTCTGAAACTATGATAAATTTGACCCTAACCGTGAACTTCTTTGAAGAATTTTGATTCTGTAAATGGGTATCGTAAAAGAGTCTGGCGTTCTATAAATGCAGACATTTACAACCGCCATTCCGTAAAGCATTGAGAATACTTTCATTAAAACCCTCTATTGGAAGTGTACAGTAGCTGTCTCGGCAATAGTGCATACATCTCTCAACATTTAAAAATGTACCCTTATCCTTCCAGATAGTCCTAATCCTTCCAGATAGTCCTAATCCATTGCATTTGTACGTCAGTTCAAAAGAAAACACTACTCCAGATTTTCTTTTAGTCAACACACTGCACGTTTGTTTCAAATGTAAACTTTTTCGAAATACGTGTAATAGCCAAACGCAGACAAACTTAAGTAATTAGTCTACCAGCTTAATTAAATTAAAATATTTATAGACCTGAATATTGCATTACTCCACAAGGACATTCATGAATGTCAAACAGTTTCAAGCCTAATAAATAAATTTAAAAAAACCCAATCTAATTTCAGTCAAAGTTTTGTAGATAGGTTTTGCTCACATTTATCTTATTACAAACATATTGAATTCTTCACCCTTAACTTTAACAAGACGTGAAAGTTCTTGTGCGACTCTCGCCCGAGAGGATTTGTCCGGCATTAAAAGAAAATTGCTACGAATAATTACTTCACACCGTTTTTTTTTAACTGATAAAATGTGGGATTTAAAATGTGGGATTTAAAGATTTGTGGTGTGTGGGTGATAACCTGCACGGGATTTGTTGTTTATCTTGAAATATTCATGTAGTATTTCATTTTGTTTATTTATTTGCTTTCATTTTTCTTGTTGTTAAGATTTGAAAATATATTATCTGGTTATTTACGTAAATGATGATTTACTTTTTTCTATTGCGTCTAAGCTTCACGGCTTTACTTAGTCAAGATACACATTATTTTGAACAAAGTGACGTACAATGTATACAACAAACTATTCAAAGACCAATTAATTTTTTTAAAAATGAAACACCCCCCCCCCCAATGATTTGAGTTACAAATTGTAAGCATTGTTTTGTTTTTTATTCATTTTATTTATTTGTAATTTGTTTATTTAGTGGTTTTTTATATTGTTAGTTAATTTATTTTAATTTTCGTTTGTTTGTTTGTTTATCTAAATATATGTGGTTATTTTTGTTTGGGGTGTGTATTCAAGCAATGTAACCGTGGAGAAACAGTCGATATGCTGGGGAATCTATATTTCAACTGACTCAAGCCTGTATGTGTCGCTGCATGTCGGGACTTAATTGAAAATCCGAAATCGAACACCGTGGTGTCATTTCAAAACATCGCAGGAGATTGACGAATTCCTTCACATCTGTTCTTTCCTGTCTTAACGATGGGGGTGATTCCGAAAGGAACATAATTTTTTAAGGCGTTAGTGTTCTCGCCGTTGATAATAAAAGGGGTTTCTGAGCCGATTTGTTGATTTGACATGAAAGGTGAAACTTTTTTAAGGAAAAGAATAATCTCAGTGTGTCTAAGTTGTTGAAAATATCGTGGTTTTGTCTGTCAATTTTGGTTCGAGTACACACTGTGTGGGTAGATCAAATATATTTGTGTTTGTTGGGGTGGGTCTGTTCATTTGAGATGCTGGTCTATGAAATATTATTTTTACATCAAAATTAATACATTACAGATAATATTGTGGAGTTAATAATTTGCCACGCCGGATTGCTCAAATTAAGTATATCATAGGTATATCTTTAAAAGTATTTTTAATAGAATTCTCATATCATCCGGTTTGTAATAAAACGAACAAGCCATAATAGCTTAAAACCAGCTTGTGAACAATTCATCACTAGTCACAAAAAATTCAGTTGTCATGTTTTGTTGTAAACATTGGAAATGGTTAAGGAAGTGACTTAGAAAAAAAAAAATTATTATTTGTCAGGAATTTTGTGCAAGATGTTAATATTTTATATTTAGCCGAAATAAGCAACGGTAATAGGGGTATTTAAAATGCCTATTTCTTTAATTTGGCAGTATTTCAGAATGAGGATTTGTACTGGTATGGATTTTATATCTAGTGAGATTTTAGATTGGAATTACTCGAATTTGTGTTTCTGCAATTACCAATCATGCCCAGTTAATTTCTGATTTCACTTGGAAATGTATGGACTACATTGACTCCAATCGTACAGTTGTCCTTCCCTAGTGGCCCATTTCCTTGCATAAAGTAATGCAGTTAGCCACGAATAGCAAGTTGTTACAAACTTTGCACTGACAGACTCGTGTCTGGTTTTTTAGTTTTTTTGTTTTAATCATAATTTTTATTGTACACGCGTCATAGCCAATGATTTATATGCAGTTTGGCTTGTGGTCTTTCTCTTGCCGCTGAGTTTTTCATCGCCTAGTCGAAATTGACACCTGTGCCTTTTGGTCGCAACACGAACATTTTGGGCTGCAAGGAAACGAAGGTGTTAGGATAACACTGGTGGTGTTATCTGCATAACACTGGTACTGTTATCTGCATATTTCCACATGGCTCGTACTGAACACGTCGCCCAATTTAAATAACTAATTAATATAACGGACTGTTCCTCAAAAATGTAATGGATAGTAATAATATTTGAGTGAAAAGGCGGTAATTGTAACCGATTTGGTCATTCGTCCACTTGAGTAAGATGGGTCCATTTTCATGGCTCTGCTTACCGCTGAATTCTCGTTTATTGAAGGGTTTCAATGTTTAAACGAAGAATGCTTTTAGTAACGTGAAGTTACTATAAGCATGGATTCTATAAGTAAGTATAGTTTTCTACTACAATGTAACCGACAGTGTAGCAAGTATTGTCAGTTTCAAATGACTTGGTTGGCAAAAGCAATGTACAAGCAATGTAATACCCTTTATGGTTGTTTGTGTTTTCGCTATATGTAGGTTTTATGCACAGTGTCAGCGTTAGCAAAAAAACTAACAAACTAATACCTTTGCTTCAACTGCTTCATCTATTTCATCTATATAAATTATGGACCAAACATCCTTGGATGAGACCTAAGGCCAGGGCCAGGACATACACAAATTTCTCTCAGAATGCATCCATGAGTCACACCTGCCCATCACGAGTCCCCCACAGTAGTAGCGTGAAGGAGTGTGAATGCATCGAGCGTATATCATTGGAAACTTGAAAAAGGGTGTTTCATTGGTGTAAAAGTGGCTTTTGCCTCGCTGCTGGGTTGCGAAGACTTGTACCGTGTATCTTGTGGAAACTGTCATCAATCGATAGGATGCCACTGTATGTGCACCACAAACTATTGACATAAAAAGTGGGTTTTCCCGCTCGTGTGTTACAAGAGCGTGCTTGACCTCCGGTTGTATCAACGTAGCTGTTGAATCAATCGATGGGGTGCTTCTATGAATTCAAAAACATTGGTATGCGGAGAGGGGGGGGGGGGTGGTTACTCCCACCCCTCACGCCTCCCCCCCCCCCCCCCCTCAGAAAAGAAGAAGTGAAACACGTAAGTCTAGTTTTTGTTCAAAGATTGTCCAAAATGTTTCACACAATATTCCAATCTTCAGAATTCCACTGTAATGGAGACTTTTTGTTCCTATTATGTTGTTTTCAGTCTTCATAATGTACCAAATAAAGGGGAACA
Organism: Leptasterias polaris; assembly: GCA_037783415.1. Lineage (NCBI taxonomy): Eukaryota > Metazoa > Echinodermata > Asteroidea > Forcipulatida > Asteriidae > Leptasterias > Leptasterias polaris. Next base: position 2,033,126 of record JAZGTN010000192.1, read on the forward strand.
CGTGTAAATACTGAAAACAACACGTACTGTACACAAATAAAGGTGGAGCATTTTGGGGTCATGCACTCTGAAAACTCCTGGGTCAAAATTGATCCGGGTCAAAGGGGACCTGACTCATTCCTGGGTCACGCTGACCCAGAAACTTGTTAAAATTGGGAACTTGGCTCGGATTCTGCGTCTGTTTGACCCATTTCTGGGTCATTTTGACACATTTTGTTTTCTCCCATATTTAAAACGGAAACTCCCTTCTGTGTCCTCTCTCCATGGGGTTCTTGTCACTGGGTGCGTTCGATTAGCTTCCCCGTGTGTACCGAGGATTGCACTCGTGTTAGCCACGAAACGAGGCTATAATCGAACGCTGCGGTGTTTTTGCATGGCACTCTGGGAAAACTAAGGTTAAACGTTTATTCGTGGCAGCGGGACTAAACTGACAGCTCTGTCGTCTGCTCAACTAGAAAATGTCGATGCTCGTGACGACACAATTTAGTTATAAAATATAACATTCCTATCTTGCACACATTCACCATCTGTTTGTTTTTTCTGGAAATACATTTCCTTTCCATTTGCCATAATTGTTTCATGACGATTAATCTGTCTATTAATTTGTACTTTTGTACCCACGTCAAATTCAACTTGTCCCCGCCATCTTGGTATAATACGTCATTACACCTGGGCATTCACCAGAGACCCGCTCGCGAGCTGGGGTTGTGGGGCAGACACGAGTATCACGTGATGGCTAATCGAAGACGCTCTCGTGTAAGTCCCTTGGATTCACAACCAGAAAACAAATTAATAAATGAAAATTCACTGGTATGACAAACCCCTTGTTCGTACCAGCACCAATTACGCTGGGGGAAATGTTTCCTTTGATGTATTCATTTCAACACAAAATAGACATCAACATTGAGTACCGACTATTTAGACTAATGAATGCCAGCCTAATTAAGTGTTTGACTTCCTCAAGGTTTAGCATCTAACCCCAAATGTCATCATTCGAAAGCTCTTTTCAAGAAATAAAAAACCATAAATAGAATTATCTCAGTTTAACAAATATTGAAAATTTTACTTTTATACTTGAAACAGGTCGAAGATAGGTCTGATGCGCAAAAACAAAAAGAAAGCTTCGAAACCCAAAGGAAAGTGGTAAGTTTGATAATCATTTTGAAAATTTGGGAAATTAAAACAATATCCTTTAGTAATAAATAAATGATAATAATAAGAGAACATTTGATGAAGCGCCGCTCCCCGTGAGTGAGGATAGGGGAACATGCTGTGACCTGGGCGTTTTTAACAGTGCAGATGCATTATCAACGTCCTTGTATTAAATGCAGTAATTATATCAAATTCTCCTAGATTATTTTGGATGACTGTGCCTTGGTTAATAGCTCCATTCGATCGCATTAACAGAAGGTCGTAATTATAGATTGTAAAGGAATCCAAACCAAATTAAATCATGTAGTCTCCTCCTCTGTCCTAAAGTCACCCCTGAAGGCAGGAGGTATATAGCTTTACATCTGAAGGATACTTCAAGATGAGTCAGTAATCAGAGTGGAATTGAGGCTACAGTTACCACAAACCTGAGGTCAATTAAAAACGGCGATAAAAGTGAAAATGCTTATAATTAAAGGCATGTGCGTACCGTTTTGTAGACTTACCGGGTTTCATAAATAAAGTATAGGCCTATCTGAAGCAGCAGCGGCTGGAAATTATTTGGAAAAAAAATAAAAATTGTGTTTTCCGGTATATGTTAGGTTTATGAGTACAGAACCTAATGATCCGACGCATGTGACCAACGCTGGAATCGAGCATGTCCCAGGTGTGGTTTAGAAACATTAGAATTAGGGAACAAAATTATTTAAAAAACATTAATTTTGTAAGAATACAATTACTTTTTTAGGATATAAATTTGCATGGTTAGTTCATCCAGGTCATTGCAATTTGAGTTTTCAGTACTTCAATCATGTTAATGGCTAGTTTGGTGTAATTGTAGTTAAATGACAACAACGTTTGCCTTTTTTCTTTTTGAAAATTTACCAGTTTTTCTTCAATATGCCTTAACTATGTCAAGCCTTCAGTAGCGCCAAATTTAATATTAATCAAAAATACTTATTGGAAGCTGGTAATTTCCTAGTTCTACTTCTTGTCGATAGCCCACGGTTCGTCAACATTAAGAAACTTTATTTTTGATATAGTTTTCAGGCAAAGTGTTACAAAAACATAGTTCAATGGAAGATAATTGTAGTTATCACCCTGTGGAATTTTGTCTAGTAAAATAAAATGGAAACAGATTTTCGGCTGACTGGTGAGCCAATCGTGAATAACGCGTTCAACCCAACGTTAATAGTTATTTGTCAAAATGAAAACAAATGTGCAATTCATTTTAATACTGTTTGCTTTGTTTCTTAATTTTGACATTAGTGAACATAAACTTTCAAAAGATTTTAAGAAAAATCATAGTAATTTTTTCGGAAATTTTACTTGATTTTGTTGTAAATTATGCCTAATGTTTGAGAACCATGCGGTCCTTTTTGGTGTGGGGATTTAAGATATACTGCCCTCTATTGATTGAAATGAGAAATGTTCGATTATTGACTTTCTATTGCCGACCAATAAGTATCACAAAGAAACTTTGCAGAGATCTATACACCGATACTCTTGAACAATAGAAGTGTACATTTAAAATGAAACCACCGTCATAAATATTCCAATGCAGCTTTTAATTACAAAACGACGAGACGGATAAATAAGTCGGTTCATGAATTCTGTCTATTTTTGGCGAGACCGGCCAGATGATTTCGATTATTTCCGAGCCTTACCCTCCCAAAAATATCGGATGACGACTCTCAGCAGTATTTGCGTAGAGATACACTCGACTAAATTGCACCGAGCCATAGAAAGCATCTTGTGACCGTGCCCAAGCCACAATTAACCCCAGGACACAGCCCGACAGTTCACGGTCACCTAACACCTCGTCAACCTTGGAGGTGTGGGCCGGAATAGCATTTCCACATGAATCATTTTCCTTGTCTTCCAAAGTCGATACGTTTGACAGCATCCAGGCGTGATTCTCCTCGCTGCCCCTCTGTCACCACTTTGAAAATGAACACACACACAAGTAAGACAAAAAAAGATGTGACACGTACGGATTTCGCATCAATTTTTGCGATGGCCTTCCGGCAAAACAGAGGTCACCCGAAGAGAGAACTTGACACCTTGCCAGTTCGGCGTGAGTCAATTCCTTTCGTTTCTTCATCGTCGCATCTTAAGCGAGTCTTCTATGTATTATGCTTGTATGAATTATCTACGTATAGATTGAAAGAGCCCGTCGCCCTCAGCCGAGTATAGACAGTATTACGGACCCGTGCAAATTACCTCTGCGAGGACCTGCCGTAGTTTACTTAAACTGTTTGGATGCGATCGAATTCGATTGAAACCACAGTCGGGCCAAATTGTAAACAGTATCGTTGCTAGTGCTGAAATGCATTAACTTTAGTGGATTGAAGTTTAGCAACAATAGTTAGGGTGAAGGTGAAATAGAATTTATGGTGAAGATGAAATAGAACTTATGATGAAGATGAAATAGTAGTTTTCGCGCGAATTAATCAGACAAATGTTGGTATCTCACAAGCCCATGCTCGAACCTTTAAAAACTGCATAGAGTCTTCATTAGAAAAGGAAACATAATTCCATATTCATTAGACACTTCCCTGCAAAACATTCTCTCCACACTTGAGCTACCTTCCATAGTGCCACCCGTACTTTTCTGCCCCACAGTGGTGATGCTATACAACTTGGTGATTGGCTTCGTGATTGAGTACAATAGACCTTATGCATATGACGTCATTTGAGTAGGGCGCCCTCACCTAGAGGTCAAAAGGAAGATGTTCATTGGCCAATCCTGTGCGCCGCGCGTACAAATCAGCGCGTTTCCATTGTTTCATCATTAGTTTACCTCTAAGATGGCGGCTTGGTGACGTCAATGCATACGGTCTATTGTTGCTGTACGTGAGTTAACCTTGATCTTTACACGACAAAGTGATTCCTTGAAAGCTAATTTATGACAATATTGTAACCATAGCCTTATGAATTGACCAGGGAAACAAAAAGTATATCAACCACACCGAGTTTTGTTGTGTGGCTTCAAACAACGGTACATTGTCATGCGCGAGTGACATTTGATGCTGGATATGGGGCATGGTGTACCCCTCCCCAATATTGTGTCTTCATTGTGTGCTTGGATCTCAGGAATTTTAGGGGTGAGGGTACTTCTGTACAGGAGGAAAATAGTGTGTTAAAGTATGGGAACATTGGGGGGGGGGATACCATGCCCTATTTCGGGTATGGTGTACAGCCTGAGTATCATGCCCGAGTGGTCTTGGACACCGTACTCAAGCTCCGGTGATCAGTATCGGAGTGAAGGTTCGGGTTCCGACCTTGTACACTGGTGTCCTTAACCGAGACAGTTGACCATAATATTAGTTCAACGTTCGGATGAGACCCATGTGTTGTGTAATGCACATTAACGGAGACAGTACGCTCATCGTTATATAAGAGAAGGGGCAAGTTGGTTGCAGATTGCACGTATATACGCATCACCTTGTAATGCCTTACATGGGTTTCTTAATTGGAACATGGCCCGTCATACGTATTGTGCCATTTAGATACAGGATTGGAACTTCATTAGGCTTGGGCTGCATTTACGTAGGTTTGGGGCTCCCCTTGGATCTTGAGGTGCCACACTGACGTCATCGAGCACACAGACGTCATTAATGGAGAACCTTCAATTTGGAAAAGGGAAGGATAATTTGCAGTCTTTTGTATGTCGCTCGGTTAACTGGTCGTTAATATTGGGACCACAGAAGAAAAGGTAGCACAGCATGTCTCAATCATGTCATATCAATTTAAAATATTTGAATTTCGACATGTAGGAGAACATGGCGTCACGCACAATAAATTCGTCTCAAATATACTGGGGTTCTTTTATCTCTTCTTTTTATGTCATACATCAGAAGAAGGAAACAATTTATCATAAATTGTTCCATGCCATTACCATTGCAATAATATTGTACAGAACCACTCTATGCACAGCTTGAAATGATTGTTACGTTCATTTCCCGTTGTCTGCGTGAATAATTCATAAAAGCAACAGAGACCGCAATGAGTCCACGGCCTTTCCGTATACGCCATTACAGCGAATGACAACTACACATGCCTAGCAAATCGGGCATAAGCTTGAACCAGGCTTTTGTCCGCGGAAAGTGACGCACCAAAAGGGGAGAAATCAAACTTGTTTGTATTTATTCGATGATCAAAGTCCCAAAGTCATGTTGAACGTCACTGACCTGACCACAAAGCATTTGAGTTCATACTTGGAATAAAAGTTTAGACATTTCTGAAGGGGAATTACCTTTACATGCGGTTGGTATCACAAACTGTTAAGAGCACAGTTCCTGAAACACACGGAAATGTATGTGCGTTCCACCAACAGATTTGCATGAGCGGCCGCTAGCATCTTTGCCATGTGTCTGATTTCGCACGGGAAATTTTGAATAGTGTTTCTCATTCTACCAAAGGGGAGCAGACTGTTTTACCCCTACAGCCTCGGTTTGGTTTCATTGATTTGAATGGATGACAAACAAGATGGCCACCCAAAGTCATGATCCGTCGTTAGACTTGCCCAATGTGTGGAATTTTTAAAGGTAGGCGTGTCCCGACTGTATAGAAGGGACCGTCTCAACCGTAGTTTGGGTGTAACAGACATTTTGACAAAACCCAAAAGTGTGACTAAAAAATAAAGTTGTTATCATCGATAGAAGTTAATAATCGATACTGCTATCACAAGTATGAGCAGCACAACTATCCGAGGAAGCGAATAACGCGGATACCGTCTCATTAATCGATACCACTGTCATGGTCCCCTGTGGTATTGAAACAGCTGTAGCGCAGTACATACTGTGTACATTTCTTTACAGGGAAATATGCTTCCCACCCCATTGTATCAATATTTCTTCAAGCTCCTCACTATATTTATTTCTGTTTGGAACGCCATATAGCGCAGTCGAATCACAAACGTTGCAGTTACTTGTATTATTAATTGTCAAGTTATACAGTCATGCATACTTTACTATACAATAGTATTTTAGAACCATACTATAGAGTCATTGTGTAATAGAACCATACGTTATGTCTCAGTGAAGACATTGATATTAAATAGTTCCTTTTAAGACAAAGAACTTTGATATAAAACTGCTTCTGGCATTAATCGTTTTGAGATATACCTTTCCAATTACACTCTCTGAGAGACACTTGCTTTTGGTTATTCCTACCGCGTGGCCAGAATGATATCAGCGAAATATTTTTCGAAGAAAACATGTAAGCACCTGCTTCAATGATTTTTTGTTTACCTAGAGGAATGAAATGTAGACTGTTTCCAAACTCCAGCGATGCAACACCACCCCCTAAAGAAACAAGGGTATCGTGTGACAAACTTGAGCAATTTCTAAAAGATAATTTGTGATCATGTTACCAAGAAAACGATGTTCGTCAACTGTACGTTCGAAAAAGGGTATAGGCCAATGTTATTGAAAAAAAAAAGTCGCAATGCATACTTCTTTTATCATTTTGCATGACTGTACAGATGTTGTTTGGTATTTTAGTTTATTTGTCATAACAAAACAACAAATAAACAAAGAACAGGAACAGATGGATTACAAAAACGAACAAACAACTCACAACGACAGGAACTTAAAGTAATATCAGTGGACCGAGACTCCGGTTTTAGCTTTTAGCCCCGAACCTAATAAAACTTGATGTAAATTTTAAGAGCAAACTGTAATAATGAGAAACGAAAACTTATTAATGCAATTAAAACCCTGCAGCGAGGGACTTGTTTGGTCGCAACGCACCATTGGTACGTTGTAAGCACATGCCGACAGTTTTTTTTTCTTGGGTTAAGACTGTAATTGTTTTGCATTTTGTCAACGATTTAAAAAAAAAATCTAAGTGTGCTGGTTAATAATGTCCAGGTATTGCTCTGGGTTAATTTAAGCTTATTTGTTATGCTCAATTAATCAATTAAGTTCAATAATTTGGTTCATCTATACCAATAACAATGCCCACCGGTTTTGTGCACAAAGGATGCTGGCAGAGTTTTATCCTGCCCCCTCCTAACCAAATCGCTGTCCTGTGCTGATTGACAACCCCTCTAGGACGAGTGGCATGGTCCAGCTTAGGATATCATGGTTTATGAGCTGAACGGTTTGCACGATGCGGTTAAGACAATTGAAATATTAAAACATTTTCAGGGTGTGCTGACAGCGGCCCAGACAATTGAAATATTAAAACATTTTCAGGGTGTGCCGACAGCGGCCCATACTGCAGGGTTTTAAAATGTGATTTCAAAAAGTACCGTGCCGCAAATGTAGGGGTAGAATTTCAGAGAATGGAATGGAACACACAATAACACTGGGGGGAAACGCGTATAGTAACAAAAACTACCCCCTAGTAGTAGTATAGTAACATTTTTAGAGTAACAAAATAAAATATCTCTATTCTCAAACAAAAAGGAATACATTAATAGTGATGATATGAACAATTTAAAATGCGCACTTAGGCCTACTGGCTTTAGATTTTAATGAGCTTAAAAGCTAATTGAGATGCAAACCTATTACCCTAATGGTGGAAAACGTAATAATCGTAGTAATGTGCAAATGAGTATAAATTAAGAGAAACCTATCATTTTTACGGTTGGTTCATATTCGTCAATAGAGAACTCGTGTTTGCGTTATATCGACAAAGTGTGCGATATATCGCCGTATTTTATAGGGTCAGATCGCCGTACTATGTTGTTTATCGCCGTATTTATTGCGTGGTATCGCCATGCTTTACGGCGATATAACACAATACCATAACGGTATTGAAACGCAATACTACGGCAATATACGACACTACTACGGCGATATAACACGTGTTCTCCAGGAATTGGCGACTAAGAACTATCGTACACTATTAATTAAACCAGAGGAACAAATTCAAAATGCTTTTAAAAACGATCAAGGTGTATGTATAGTCAACATCGCCACGCCTGTTCATCATGTATTTCTCGGAGGTTTAAATAGCGTTATTTGAAATTGATGCTTTCGCTTACGGTGATATGACACTCTAATAATTTATTGAACAGATTTGAAATTACGTTGTTAACAATGCATTGCCTTTCCGTACCAGCATGCAATATGTGACCATGTGAACACGGTCCAATGTTTATACAACCCTTGAAGGATGCATGATTGTGCTATACGTACTTTTATAGTGATCGTAAATACGTGACTGGTTTTTTTAATTGAATTCAGTACCAATTCGGGGTTACGTTTTAGATGAAAACAACTAGAAACGGGTTGTTCTGCTCATCTATTTCGATTATTTCGATTATTTCGATTGTGGCTATCGAAATAAGAAACGTGCAGTGGGAGGGGAGTCTTTAAATGTTGTTTCCTCAACCTCAACAGCACTTTCGATGACATTATTTCTCTGGAGGATTTCTGGTATGAACTTTATGTGCTGGAGTGAGCTCTCAGATTGAAACTGTTCAATGTTGTATATGGATTGTAACCAACCTTCTACTTTTTCTTTAACCAGCTATTGTTTATCATGGTTTAAAATAATATTGTTCAACATTGAAACTATACATTTTGTTTTCTATGTGTGCCTCGTGACCGATCATCGGATATTTTCGAAAAACTCTATACGGATAAACTGCTCACGAAAAAACCCCAAAACAAAACAACCACCAAAAACAAAACCTATCATGATATTAATATAGTTATTCAAAGCAATCATTTTCCATAAAAATATGAAGCGGATGTGAAATTTGATATTAATCATCACTTGCGATTAATGGCGAAAACATTGGAGCGTGTATAAACACAATGATATTAAGTACATTTCCATTCTCAGCTTGAGAACAATATTACTTTACTGCGAGTGTATAGCACTCGGTAGTATTTTTTTAACATTACCACAAGTGTATGTTGACAATAGTTCAGTTAATTATCGAGAGTTATTGAACAGAATATTTTGCACGAGGTGTCGAAAATTTAAACAATTAATTGCAAAATCGACACTTCTTTAGTCACATCCTCTTATTATACGATGATCCCCTTAAAATACCACTTCCTAGGTTGTATCATAAACTGGGAGTGATCCCTGGCTATACGACAGTATACGGTTGTAAGACTTCTGATACTCCCCCCCCCCCCCCCCCCCCCCGGAACAAAGATCGACAAAGTAGGGAGACCGCCAACATAGGGCATAGATAGCTCAGTTTGTAGAGCTCCAAAACATAAGCCCGGTGTAGGTTCAAATCCCGTTCGGGTAAATATTTCTCAGTTCACCCCCATAATATTGTTTTCTTACATCGCCACAAGTGCATACAACAGTTTTCCCCCCAGAATAATTTGCATAGTATAAATTACAATATTTGATCTTCAAAATATGTAGCCAAAGTTAAATTGACGAGGCGGGAGGTGGGGGATTTGTGCCATCCGGTTGTCTATATGTAAATGTCCTGACTTGTTTAAGGCCATGGATTAAATTGACTGGCTTAGTAGAGCGAGGTATTCAGTATATTTAAAAAAATCAATTTCTATGAAGCGGCGAATAAGATTGTCTGTAACAGTCATCTACTGTTAGTGTTCGAAGTTGTGCGAATTTGTGTTGGTCTGGTCATATTTTTTCAAGGTTGTTTGATCATGCTGAAGCCAATCGCTATAACGTCATGTCCCCCGTGTCCGCCATGCAATCATGACTTTTCGAGTCGCATTGTACAAAACAGTATTCTAACCGATTCCCCCCAGCCTAGGTAATGCCGCCTTGATTTGAATCGGTAAAGAGTAAAAACATGGCCGCGTGTGATGGTAAGAAATGTCATTTTGTTCGCGAGGGGACCCCTTTGTTTTGATTCGCGTCATCATCGGTTGTTAGAAGAGTCGTTCATTTGTTTTCTGCGGAAGATAAACAGTGTTTAAGCTTTTAAGAATCCTGTTCTTGGTCAAGTCATGAAAGTGTAAGATTATAAGACCACAGTTAAGTTAAGTTCACAATGGTTTGTGTTACTTTATTCTAAGTCCATAGTGATATTGTTTTAGGGTCCGATTTGTATTGAAAATATAGCTGGCGCCGCAGATACTTGGTGAATGTCATTTAATAAAAAAATACTTCTGAAGTTGAGAGCATCCCCATCACTATACATTGTTTGGTTTCAAATTCCTTTTCAAAATGATGTCACTTGCGCCAGGTTCAGGCATACCTTAAAATTTGTTTAAACTAAAAATCTAACTTTGTTTATTTCAGTTTTACTTGGTATGCAAATTTGTCCGTAGTCTGGCTATCGCCACTAAAGGTTCATGGTCAGCAGAACACCCTCGTGGCACACAATCCCTGTCAAAAAAGTCAGCACTGCAGCAGTGAAAAACATCCCATGTAAATTCTACAAAAATATGAAGGTCGCCTACCACAAAGGTAAAAAATAAACAAAAAAACAAGGTCTTGAAGATTAGAGGTACAATGGAGATTTAACATTATACTTCTTTAAACGCTAAACCGTTCTCAATTTGCATGGCCGTGTGTATGGCGATAACATTAAAGGTCAACTATAGTTCTCCAGGGGAGTCCTTTGTTTTGATTCGCTATCACTAGTTGGTGAAAAAGAAACACTCTGAGCCTCGTTTTATTTAAAAAAAAAGGCAACTCGCTGCGTGTATTTCAGGGGCAGTTTTTTAGTGATTCAACATCATTTCCAATGTCATGCAACTGTATCCCCATACTTTAGTTATGTGAACATTATTTAAACCATTGAAGTCTCTTTATACATTCAGTTCAATTATGTTGAGTGTAGTTTCCATGTAACTTCCTTGGCGATTTTAGACGATCCTGTATCATTGGATTTCAGGAGAGAAAAACCCCATTCTCATTCTCAAATGTCCGCATATAACCAACTTATCACAGTATTTTGAGTGAAAACAACGAAAAACGGTTCATGTTTTGTCAGAGATTTTAAGCCGAGGTACCGGGTGCTGATACAGGGGGTGGGTCCCAGGGATCCGGACCCCTTCCTGCTCTTGATTACTTTTTATATATATATATTTTTTTACTCCTTTTGTTAACTTTAAAATTACGCATTGACATAATAATAGCCCCAATCTCGCTATATTAACCCCGAATAAGTAACTGATGATTATGAATATGTCCACTTGCGTGGTTCTCATAATCATCACGACTTTCCAGTTACTTATTCGGGTTTTATTATTTCTATTTTTTTATTACCCTCTCTGGTCAAATTCTTGTATCCGCGCCTGCATATACTCACTGATTTTAATTTGACAAATCTAAGTATACACGAACCGAGCATTTGGGACATGTTTCTCCAAGGACATGGCAGTTACTTTTCAAAGGAGTCATCTGATTGAAAAGTAAAGCTTCAAATTAATTAAAAATCTAAAGCTAAACTAATGTTACAAATAATAATGCACTTTCATATAATATATTCGCCAAACGTTGACATGTTTTCGTCCACAAATTCATCCATGAGATACGCAGCATTACAAATTTATATTGCAATCATGCCCAAAAATCGACTTAGTAATAGAGTAGTAGGTTTATTACTATTGGGAACTGACCAAATAAACAAGGCTCGCCAAAATTACCATGCAGGTCCTTAAACCCATATTCAGTTATCTCTAAATCTCCCTCCCCGCACTTGTTAACAGAAAATGTGGGTTAAGTGAAAACAATATTATGACATTTTCTCTCTGTTGGAGTGTATATAGTGCATGATGGGGGCTAGGGCTGCGATGGATTTGAACTGAAGTGCCCCACGTGTAAACCAATACGGTCTAGGGAGAGGCACTAAAGATGGCCGGCACTTGAATCGGGGCGCTGCTTACGTTACAACACTAAGGGCATTTACAGCGATTTATTGATTTAATTTTTTTTAATTTGAGCGTGTGTGATTTTGGGTCAGAAAAGATGAAAACCTAATACCCATGTTCCAGTGCGGGTAGTGGGAATTATGTGACCGGCTATGCACTTACAGGGGGTATTAGTTTTAGTGTACTTTCATGGAATACGGGGACAAATTTAGGGGGGGGGGGGGGGGGGGTGAGTGCCGATAAAAAACGAAAACAGATTTTGCAGTGGAGGGTTGCTGGAAATTCAGGGGGTATTTTGAGCTTGACTATGGGGGACATTCCTAGAAACCACATGTGTCGATTAATGGTATGTTTTCTGTGTACGCAGTTTTTCTGCTCTGCAATACACAAGTCTCGCGCGTATTCTAATTTCCGGGACCAAGTTGGTCCCAACCATTGATCTCTATAAAAATATAGATCATAAGGTCCCAACCATATTGAGTTTTACGTGTGCCCGGTTCTGTAGTAACGTAGAATCTGTAAAAGTTACATCATTATTGCTTGGAAAGTGAAATTTAGCCTTGAAAATGCCATCTGAAATGTATGAGGTTAAAATAGATTGAACAAATCAACAAAGAAACCCCGAAAATAAGACTTGACCTCCGTTTCAGATTACGAATTTTGCCCAACTGACGTTCGTGTTATCATTAAACTTATGTAATTGTCACACAAATTCGGACGTAATTGGCAATTGGGGTCTCTAAGAAATAAGCATCCTCGTTCCAAGTTTAAATTGTGTTGCAATGTTAGCCTTAATAACTTATTTGTACTGTTATATAATAAATTGATATCTTTATATTGATAACAAATGGCTTTTCATGAATTTTAATTTTAACTAGAAAAAATATAGCCTTCGTTTGATTTGTTTTCTCGTTTCGATACGCGCTAGACTTGCACAGTCTATAACAATCGAAGGCACTTGACCGATTAAGGGTAAATGACCATGCGATCATCTTCCTCCATCAGTAAAATTCGCTTTAAATTGATCAATGTTCTATTTGGTTTGACCCCACACCTCAGCGTGATAACCCGGGTTCCTGCTTGGGGTTGGGGGGGGGGGGGGGGGGGGCTAGTTGTTATGGTCATTAATTTTTGGAGCAATTACCAAAGGTATACCCTCCCTTTTTAATACGAATGCATGACAGTTAAATACGAATGCATGAAAGTTAAATAGCCAGTCTTTTTGCCCCCAAATTATCGAGAAACCTATAAAAATTTCCCGTATACTTCAATCTTTGAGAGGGAATCATGTATGAACTGCGTGCAAGGCTGCGTCCAAATCAAGTGACTTCGGCTATGGTTTGGCTGCTGGCTTCTGGCTCCTGACTGTATCAACAATATAGAGTAGGACTTTTCAGCGATCTGATCACGGCCACACCCAAGGCCATTTATTCTCTTGCCAATTGCCTTGCAAGCGTTTTTAGTAAACATCGCTCCGGTAAACGGATAACCTTCACTTCACTTGAATTGATTGACTGAGAGGAAACTAGCGAAAACCAATTTCAATCGAGATTCAGGGGTTGTTTCTAATGTTTGAGGAAAATTGGACGGTCGGGATGAAAGTACTTTTCTGGAACCTGCGTACCATTTTGTTCGTATCACCATAAACATCGTACAATACAAACTGACTATGGGAACGTTTATATACGTTCTACACTACCGATTGCTTTGAGGATAATTTTCATGCAAAGAAAGACGGGTTACAAAGTGAGCATTATGACAAATACAATGATTGTTATTTTCATAAATCGAGCTTTTTGTATTGTTTGCTAGTCATGGTTGTAACCATTACGCTTCACTTGTGCTGCGAGGCCGGGCTTGTCCGCATTTCAGTTATTCGCTACGGTTGGATGACGTCAGAGAAAACCTAAAGTGAGTTTATAGACAAAGTACCTGGTTTGTATAGTTAATTGGGGTGGGGCGGGGCGGTTGGGAGATGGAACAGTCTCCGTCTGAAAGCTCTCTGGTTTAAAATTGTATTCCCAAACCAAGCCGCCTGAAATACTGTCTCAAGTTGGGAAATAGCATTTAAAGACCCGAACCTCTCAACAAATCACCGTTGCTTTTTTGATAGCAGCAATCGAAATAAGCACGAAACGTGTACGAAATCGCTGACCCAAAAGCTTCAACCGGTTTTCCTTGGTTTTCACTAAAACCAGTTCACCGATTATCGAAATTGATGTCATTTTCACAATTTAGTTAATTGTAAGGTGTGTTTTTAACTGAAAAACTAGAGTGTAGGGAAAAGTGAGTCCCCAAAACCAAAGAGGTAATTTCCCATGGGGTGTTTAATTGCGATTGTCACTTTTTTCGCAAAATGTTTTCAATGTTCAACTGTGTTAAAAGAAAACGAGATATTCCTCTCGTTCATCAAAACATGAACTATAAGAAGTTTCGCAATTCATGGGGATTGGAAATGAAATGCAGGATCATGGCGGAAAATATGTTTACCTCTGACGTCAGTGGCAGATCGAAATAATCACAAAGTTTCGGGGGAGATGTTCACGCGCAACTGACGTTTTTCGACGAAAAGTTGTCCGCTTTCTTTGTTTTTTTCTTTTTAATGAACGCGGTCAGGTTACAAATAAAATCAGTTATTGGTTCATCTTTCGTTTTTACCAATTAGTTAAAAGCACTGCACTTCACTTGTGCACGTGAAACCGAGGTTGTTAAAGCAAACAGTCAATGGTAACAATGTCAACTGTCTAACCCTAACCCGCAGCATCTATTATACACACGGACACCAGGAAAATTTTAATCTCCAAAATGTTGCCTCAAGACGATCTTTGGAGATTCACATTTTTCGACGTACTTTGATTGATTTCTAATCGACTGATTTCATATCATAACCATCTTTAAAATAGACTTTCGGATGAAAATTAATCAAATATTCCCCGAGATCAGTGCCACAATAGGATCCTACGTTTATAGGAGTATCGGCTATCATATAACGTTCCAATAATATTGAAACACAATATGCATTATTTGATAAAGGAGTAGAGCTATTAGTAATTCGTTCTGCAAACATAATGTGCAGGTCTGAGTCATCGGGCGTTGATACCTCTGCAATTTAACCCCACCCACCAGTTTGGGGCACAATCGATCCCAACTTTCTTCCAAAATCAATTTTCAAAAGGACAGGAATATTTATCAGCCTTTCGCTGTTCCTCAAACCTCAGATTGTCAAAATGTTCTGCTCAAGTGTACGCATTTCCACGAAGCGCTAATAGAGCTGTTACTTGTGTGATACCATCACGATGAAAGTTGAGTAACGGCAAACCGACAGCCGTATCAAGTCCAATATCGATTTGCGAGTATCGAATACATATTTAAGGTGGACCTAATAAAGCAACCCGATCTGGCCGCTCGTGGAGCAGCGTGTATAACGTGAAATGCGATACCGGCTAAATAATAAAGTGCCTGCCCTTGCGCTTGTATATGCGTCCATTTCAGACGCACGTCCATTGAATACAAAATGCCAGCGATCGTTTTATGAGAACATTAGTTCTAATGTAACATTAGTTCTAATGTTACATACTTAAACATTTAGCATGTTTGTGAAACTCACGCCTGCTTGCTGTTTGTTGATAACGTAGACAGATATATTAACTTTGGGGTATAACACTATTATAACTTCTTTTCAGACATGACAATTATGGAGAGTGTCGATTAGTATTGTGTGGATTCTTTTTTTAAGAGAATGTTCAAATCGATATACTGGTTGGAACTCATGCACTGCAAAAACTGGGGTGTAAAAATTGACACCATGAGTGTTAAAAATTAAAATTACGGGGTGTTAGAATAACACCAATGTAATCGTTGTGGCTGAATTAACACCCTGTGGTGTAAACTTTGATTCTTTTTTGTATCTATTGTGACAACACCAATGGTGTCAATTGTAACACCCCAGTTATTGCAGTGTGGTGTTACCATTTTGTGCACCATCGTAATTTAGAAAATTCACATTATAGACAAATCAACTTCACGAAGTCTACTTACCGGTGTTTGAATTCAGTCACGAAAACAGTTCTCTTCCTCGGCTTGTTGAGAAAGCCCCAAAAGACACCGGGCAAATTTTCCTGGTAACTCCGGGCCGATGAACTCGAGAGACGATTAGACCGTAAACCCCCAGCTACCGTTCCGTCTGTCAACTCTCCCCCTCTCTCACCGCGTACACTTTAGGAGTCGGGGTCAGTCCGCGTAGACACTGGACTTTTGTTGACTTCCCGATCCCTCGTCTTCAGTGCAAAGTGTCAGCCTTCAAGTCCCTGACGAGAGTCCCGACTGTTTCCCGACTGTAAAGGTCGCTAAATGTAGGTTATTGTAGAACGTGTGTTTGTTGTTGTGCGGTTGGGAACCATGAAACCTGACCTTATCCCTCTTTTTTAATATACGTATTTTGGCTTGTTGGTATTTACCGTTTGATGCGTCACTGACTCACTGATGGGTATCCCGTCTCTATTGTTATGCTATCCAACTTCCGTATGTGGAGCTCCTCATGTGAACTTGAACCGATCAAAAATGGCCTTCGACACAAACACAGTGCGTATCAGCAGACGGTTGTATTTCACGAGCAGGCAACTATTACACGACTGTTTTCTTCTTTCCTCCGTCTCTTTTCCCCAAGTGTAGTCTTCCTTCCTTGCCTCTGACGCAGCGGAGTTACTCGCTGTGTGGACACTGTGTGCTACTTTGACGTTCGTTCCATCTATTCACTTAATGCCCATACTTCATCACCATCATCGCTTTGATCGTTTCCTACCGATAATATTCGTCCCGTGTGAAATCGCCTTCTTTTATTCGCCAGCGGAGCGTGATGGTACAGCGCTAGGTTCACTCGACGGCTGTTGCATGTATATGTCGGGTGAGAGTGTGGAATCGCAGTATGAACAATCGCAAAAGAAGACAAACGATTGAACCGAGAAACAATTCCCCCCTGATTAATCTGACGTCAGTGTGGCGTGTGTTTCGTCGACGTTGGAATTGGATCGGCCATACATCGCAGCAAGTTTTTGTTATTACCTTTAAGGGAAGCTTAATCAAAAGATTACCATCAGATCCTCTAGTGTTTAAGACACATCGTTCGAAAAGAATGTTCTTAGTTCATTATTTTCGTGGAAAAATGCATTCAGTCAAGCCCATTAGTTTTTACGGAAGCCAGAGAGATTTTAACTTTTTCCATTTAAAAATAGTTTACGGTGACGACACCGCGTAATGATAACATTCACTGTACAAACGTATATTATTGTGAATGTCCAATATCGAAATAGAAAGTCGACATTCACTGTACAAACCTATGTGAATGTACAACATCAAACTGACTTTACTGTCATATTACAGTACTGAGATGATACACTATTGCTTTTGGTTTGTCAAAGTATAGGCTTATTTCATATCAATCGGCTAGTTTTCGAGGAGCGTGTCATGAAAGGATTGTTCATCACTGGAAGAGTGTAGACTTCTTTCCAATCTGTCTGTTTCTAAAAACTTAAAAGGGTAGGCCTATTCCAAACCGCTAGGTTTCACAGGAGCATTTCATAAAGGGATTGTGCATCATTGGAACGGTAGGCATTCAATCCAGTCTTTCTTTTCCCAAAACCTCATAGACGGATGCACGGATGATTGTATTTTTCAGGGCAGACCTATTTCATTCCAATCCACTAGTTTTCAGGGATAAAGGACTGATGATACATTGTCGGTCTATTTTGCATGAGAACCTTCATTTGAATTATCTTGTTTTTCCATCAACGTGAAACAAACACAATTTGCATGGTTACTGGCAAGGTTTCGAGAAAACGCCTATCGGTTTGTGTTTTTATATATATTTACTGCTCAACACTCTAACAACTTCAGGGTCACAGAAGGTTTGACCAACTTCCGGGTAAGAATTGACCCGGATTCCGGGTCAGGCTGACCTGGAAAATGGTACAAGTAGGACATTAACTCGAGTTCTGCGTCAGTTTGACCCATTTCTTGGGGTTAGTTGACACAGATTCCGAGCCAGACTGACTCATAAATGGGTCAGGCCCCACGGGACATGGATCTGGGTCAATTTTTTAGATTGACGAAATCCAGATTTCACAAACACATTTTTCAAAGATAAGTGCGGGGAGGTTAAAGCTGTTAATAAAGCAAACACAACCAAACAGTGTTTACCTCTATCTATAAAAGACACCAAGCGACAAACCAACAAACTGTTAATTTACAAAACAGACCAGCAGCAATCTAACAGTTAGAAAACATATACAAATATACTCAATATTGTATGATTTGTCCCCTATACACCGATGTGTGATGGATACTGCATTAGTCAGTGCTTTATCGAGTCATGCTGGGAAAAAATCCCACAGGCATGTATACTATAGGATTCGAACCCACGACCCCTGCCATTGTAGAGCCAATGTCTTACACTAAATCTACAAATTGCAATAAAGGGGTGGTGATTTGTGCGTCTTCAATTGCAAACTCCCCAATCTTGACAGTGTGAAAATATTAGTCTGTCGGAGATTGCTGTGATTTTTACAATCAGTGAGATTTAAGATTGAATATATACTTAGTTTCCACTGATAATAAGGGAATAAAAGGGTAGCGACGAGTTCTTAAACGGCCGTTTAAAACCGGCAGGGTCGTGGCCGTGCGATAAAGGCCCGAGCCGAAGGCGAGGGCCTTTATCGCACGGCCACGACCCTGCAAGGTTTTAAACGGCCGTTTAAGAACGAGTCGCTACCCTTTTATTCCCATTCATAAATGCCCTTTTGGTTAAAAGGCGTAATAAAGTAGGAAACTCTGTAAAAACTTATCTGTTTTCCGACGTCCTTGAGCTCTGTACGTGAGACAGTTTTCGGATATGCATTGTGCGCGTAGTAACGCACCCTCGTGTCCATGGACTAAAATGGCACCGGTCTTAAACAGCTCCAGCTATGTCTTTATCAGCCGTTTAAACACCCCCACGTGACGTGCTCTCCACCAATAGGAATAGCGAAACTGTCTGGGGTATTTATGAATGACCATTAATGTACGAATGTAAGGATTGTATAAAGATGTAAGGATTGTTGTGAACTTTCAGTGAAATTTCAGATTGAATTTATATTGATTTTCCCCTCATATAATGACCATTCATTTACTAATGTTGAGGTTCAAAATATAAATATTTTTGTTCAGGCCTTGCAAAGTTTAACACATTTCCATAAAAAGCTCACCATATAAATATTTTAGATTTCCAATTAGGCCTACATTCCATGCAACATACATTCCTTCAGTGAGTCACGGTCAAATCATGTTGCAAACAAATTGTCGAACATTAGTGTAAATCTCACGATGATGAAACAAACGAATAACCACATTTATGTTCAAAAAAAAAAGTAAAATTTTTCTGAAACTCTTCATGGTTTTGTAAAAGCTCTGTGAGATTTGTAAGATATTGTATAATCCTTTGTGGTTTATTATTTGATATTGTATAATCCTTTGTGGTTTATTATTTGATATTGTATAATCCTTTGTGGTTTATTATTTGATATTGTATAATCCTACGAAATACACGAACTGGAAAATGAGTCTTTTCGAGAGTATTTTCTTTTAAATTTAACTCCACAACATTGCAGCAGAAGTATTACAACGCAAAGTTGGAACCGTCAAAGACAAACAAATTAATTAATATAGTGCGCTTGCAAACTCTGCGATGAAATCAATTAGAATGCAATATGAAAATGGCGCCCGATTTTGTCTTTTTCTTATGCAGCCAGTTTTGCAGTACATTGAACAGACAACATTTCTAGCGGTTGCTATACTAAGGGTAAACGGTCCATTTAATATGATAAAGAACTAAGCGTGTAAGCACTGTAAGTTATATTAATGATTGCGCCAATTGTGGAAGTGAGAGTGCCAAGACACAATTTACATAAGTGAAGTTCCCTCTCCAAACATCAAACGGCCGTCGGTGAATGTTTCCATGACCGCAGTACTCGTTGCCGATTGGCGGGAGAGACCGCTATCACCAGCAAGGAGCAGTGATATTTTTACCAGTACAACTTTCAGTGTAAGGTTTTTCACCAATGTACCCGGGTGGTCTGGGTTCTCACCAACACACGTCTTTAAAAAGCTCGAACTTGATATGATAGTAAGTTGTAAACCTTTTTATTTGGTTTTTAGAGACTCTCTATGTCTGTGGTACAAATGGCACATTAACTCGAGACTGTTATACACACGTACGTGTGGGTCACCCGTCGAGTCAAATGTAGTGTATAGTGTACGTGTGAATTCCAAGTTTCCAATTCTCGGCTTTACTCGTGTGAATACATCAACATCACGTTCTGGTGGCAACGTGATAACATTTTACAGTCTTGGGAGATTTCCTGTCACAAACTTGGGGAAAACAATGTTTAATCATTATTTATGACTTCTTGTTTAGATAGCTACTTGTAATGGTATAGGTCTGGAATTTCACGGGCACTTCCATTGGAAAGACTTATTAAAGTCTATGGGAACATTTAAGAATGACACAAATGCCAAAACCAGGGCAACAGCGGTCAGGCTTGCAGTGGAGTAAATTTGGGTCAGAAACTGGTGGATGGTTTGACATTTTGGACTCAAGCTCTGGTGTTTCTGATCAGCAGAGTGTGGGTTCCAGTCCCGCCTTGACATTTGTGTCCTTGAATTGAGCAAGACACTTAGCCATTAATGCTTCGACCTTCGGATGGGACGGCCGTATGGCCCCGTGTGTTGTGTATATCCACGTATAAGAAGCCAGGTGCTGTTATGTGTATTTCCATGGGCACATAGTGTTTACCGCTATTATTGTGAAACTGTGGGGGTTGATAAGTATGGGCTGCCCCCCCCCCCCCGTCCTAAAAATAGGGGATTTCCTTAACCACCCCCCTATTACGCGCCTGCTCACTTGACTACAGTTCTTTATGTGTTGACACATTTACTTTGTATTTACTTTGTCAACTGGTAGAGACTGTAAACTGTGAATTATTACAAAACATCAGTCAGGAAACTTTTTTGAATCTTCAGCGGCACCTGATTGCCGAACCAGGTGAACTTAGTTTTTAAACGAGTGTTTTCTAGTATGCAAGCTGATGCGCAGATCATAAAGGTCTCAGTGTGTGTTATGGCAGGCAAATTTATGCATATATATATCAGAAAATATAAGTATGTGTTTTCTAGTATGCAAGCTGATGCGCAGATCATAAAAGACTCGGTGTTTGTTTCTGGCAGGCAAGCTGATGTGTAGATCATAATAAAGGACTCTTGGAAATAGGGAATTGAGCGTTCACATGGAATAATTAGGTCCCACAAACATTACTCTTTTTATCACATGTAAACAAATCAAAAGCTATGGGTCAAATAGTTTGGCAGGTACAATGTTTTGTTACTTATGTTATAATGTAATAATTATCAAGTAAAGCCTATACAGGATAGATAGTTATGTAAAAAAAATAGATCAGTGTCAATCTGACATGTCGTTGGTTAACACCAGAACCAGTCTGCCATAGAAATAATTCCATCTTAAATTTTGTGAAGACCGAAAAAAAAAAGCAACTGAAGACCCCAATTCACCGTTGCTTATTTCGATTGCTCAACAACCGGAATAAAGAAAATGTGTGAACGTGCTCAAAATTCGGCGTTTTGCGTTGGTGCCACGGGAACGTGATGGCCACTGCAATGTACAGGTTGGTTGTGTTTTATTGAAAACTATATTGAGGTTAGGAATGTGTCTGCTCTTTAAAATGACAATGCTGTACAGTACATCTTTGAAAGGGGAAGGCCATGGGCAAGGTCATTCTTAAAGCAGGTTATATATACTTCAGGTATGATCAAGGGACAGAGATCAAATCAAGATGGAAGTGCAACACGCCAACGATAATGCCAACTTAATTTGCCACGGAGTAGCGATAGATTTATTTGCACTTGGAACCTAATCGTGGGCCCGGGAGAGTGCGTTTCAACAAGTCACGATCAATATGAAGAACCATAGAAGATTACATCACAAAGAGTGGACGGGTCTATAACGGTTGCTTCTTAATCATTTCTTTTCTTCAGTGAAAATTCGCCTTGGGCAGAACAGCCATGACAACCTTGAAATTTCAATAATAGTTAAAGGAGACTCGTTCAATTTATTTTAGTGTCCAATCTAAAAGCATTTCCTGGCAATTAGACTCTAATTGCCAGGAAATGCTTTTAGATTGGACACTAAATATAGACAGAAATTACTTTATCAACTACACATAAATTAATGTATCGAGTATAAGGGAAATTAAACGGAATACTACACAGAGTTCACTCTTAGTCTATAGCTGACAAAGGAATTTGGCAGTGTGCATCACCGCGTAAGAAATGTGAAATGTTTTCTTAACTAGCAAACAGATCATTAACATCATTAGTTTTGTGAAGTGTAAACAAAGCTAATGAACTAGTTTCAGTGTTAAAACCGTCTTTTTATAAAATACGATACCAGTACCTGGTACAGAATGCCAGTCGGGAAAAATCTGTGTGCAGAACTGCCATGTGCCCGGGGGAAAAAATTGCTCCCGGACGTTCAAATTTCCTTATGATTTGCCGAATTGAAATAAGCGCGCTTTGGAACGTGTTCACAGTCCCCGATGAAACAATCAATCGCAACTTGCCCGTTGTTTGTTTTTACGAAAACGCAACCAGCCGATTTGATGAAAATTTCACAGGCTGTTTGTGTATGATGGCGTGTATATTGTTCGCTAACAATTTCCTTAAAACGAAGTCAACAACAGCAACTACAACTTAACAACAAAACAACAACAACCACAATTACAAAATCACACCAACAGCAACAACAAAACAACAACAATAACTACAACAGCAACCACGACAACCAAACAACATCAACAACCACAACAACAACAGCCAAACATACAAAACAGCGATGTATTGTTTCAAATCTTTAACTTTAGTTGGAGACCAAATTACTAGCTGCGAGACACCGACTGGTTGTTTTATTACACAGATTAATACGACCCGACTTCTTGCTGGAATCTTCCTATCGATTCTCCAAATATATGTCAAGGCCAATATTTTAAGGCATTTTCACCGACCCATCAACCATTTCGACAGGGGAAACGAAATGTAGGTTAAACTGTAAGATCCAGAGAAAGGCAAGGCCGACGTCATCATTCCTGTGATTTATTAGATTAAGCCCGTAATATTTAAAGAGGGTCTTCAAGGTTCAAATTTAGTCTGTGACATTGTGTTCATGTTTAACAGATAAAGTCCTTCTGATTCTGGAAAAAAAAACATTACAAGTCTCTCACCTGAAGTTAAAACGGTCGGTTAAAACAAGTCGGTTGTTTTGTGATTTTGTATTTTAACAGGGTTGCCTTCTCGTGAAAGAAACTGCGCTCCTTGAGGACTATGTTGAAAAGTTTAAGAAAAGGGAGCAATTAGGGTTTTTTTAAAACCAGTATTTATAGCCTACCGGTAACAGCTAATTATCCAGCTAGTTAAAAAACTATTTTGAACGTATCTTGAACAGTCCTTCGTTATATTGAAAACATGAATCAGCAGAACATAATTTCGAGCATCAATCTTTAGACTTTGTTCTGTTTAAGCTTATTTGGTTAAAAAACGCAGTTAAAATATCAAAACCTCGCCCACAAGAGGCCGCGATCCTCACAAATTACTTCGCTTTACTTTCCCCTCCCTGTGAGTTCCGTTATCCCTTTTCAGTTCTTTTTTGTCAAGGTAATTTTTGCATTCTTGTATCTATAGCTGAACTTCCTCGCGGATTTTTACCCATCAGTCCCCTTTGTATATTGTCTTTATTTTTGTTAAATTATGTCCACGGGCTGCATGTTGCCATACAAGCCTCTTGGACCAGCCCTCATACTTCTTATCCTTCCCCCTGTTTTTCGTTATGAAAGACCCCGGTTTGGACCGTAAGCCAAGGCCACGCTACTTTGTTATGTTTCTATTTTCGTGCATTCACAAACTAATGTCAAATGTAAGTCCTTTTGTTGCAAGGTCAGTGTTGTTAAAACAACTGATATTATTAAGTATCAAGGACAATGTGTTATTGAGTTTCGAATGCAAATGTTTAAATTATGCAGACACTATAGGAAAACAGAATGTGCTTGTCATGTTCTTTTAATCATGGTGTCAGAAAATTTGTCCGCAGGGGTTTTTGTCCCTCTTCATTTGACAGTTTCATGTCCTGATAGCTAGCCCTGCAACAGAACATTCCTCAAACAATCATGACATACGCATTTACTTGGAGGCATTATTAACTTTCTGGTATTTTGCAAGTCAGCCATCGTTTCCTTAATTACCGATTTGAGCATCATGACAGGAAATGCTTCAGGCCCATCTTTTCATTTCTCCCTCTCTCTAAATTTAGGTATTTTGATCAAGTTTTCTATGTTTGTAAAAATTAAAGTTTCCCATCAAGAATTATAAATGTTTGTTTTAAATGAAAATTTCAGCTTGAATATCTCCGTTAAAGTATAATAAGTTGTCCATGCTGTATCACGTTATTTTAATCCAAATCATGGGAACCTCAACTGATTTTAAGTTTTCATGAAAAAGAGGAACAGTTTTGACGTTCATAGTCTTCGAAACAAAACAAAACCCCAGATGATGTATTTACTCTTTAAGGAGACTGTGCAATCGGCTGTCATCATTTGATACTGTTAGATTACCCGTAGGTAAAACAAATCCAGGGGCATTAATACGAAGGTGAATGTTATAGACGTCGCCTCAAGCATGCATCCACGTTATTAGCAAAAGTTTCACATACACGCTCTATTATACTCGCTACAGGAAGCGTTTAAAGTTACTGAATTAATATTTGACATTTTGCTTTTGCGAGTGGCGACCGCGTGTCATTAGAATGTTATCGTTGAATCAAAAATTCTCACTCAACCGTTAATGTGAATACGAAGTAACTTTTTAGGTTCAAGCATGTGATTTAGGAGAATTTTGTTGTTTATTTCAGGGCCTTTTTTCACAAAACCTCGCCATCGAGGGGAGAAAGATATTATACTTGTGTAGAGGAAAATCCTCTGAACTATACAGCGCCCCGCTCTATTAGACCGATCCATTAAGCCCCGCCTCCTTACGAGTTGACCAATCACAGCCGCGAAACCCGATCACCATTAGTGCAAAGATCACCAAACGGCTCAAATGGTGATCAGATTTCGCGGTTGTGATTGGTCAATGAGAAATGGGCGTGGCTTAATGGATCGGTGTATTGCACTACACGCATTATAATGTATGCACATATATTTGTGAAATTGGCTTTTCTCCAGCTACTTGGATTATGGGTGCCAGGGAGCGTGTCCCCATTTCTGGTTCAGGCTGCCCGAAATAAGTTTATAAAATGGTATTTTAACTCGGATTCTGCGTCAATTTGACCAATTTCTGGGTCATTTTGACACATATTTTGGGTCACACTATCCCAGAAATGTATCAGGCCCTCACGGGACCCGGGATATAATTCTTTCCTGGTGGATTTTAGAAGGTGTAACATTTAGGGATTTTGATGACGGTTTACAATTAATTCAATAATTAGGATATTACGCAAGCTTTGAAGAGGATTTTTCTCTACACCACTATAATATTTTTCTACCCGGCGAGGTTTTGTGACCTAGAAGATGCGAATGTTGTCATGTGTGAAACACACGCCCAGAAGGGTGATAGAGAAAGAAAAACACACTCTGCATAATGACTATTTTATTTGTAAGGATTTTTAATGTTGTGTCATCACACCCTGCAGTAGTTTGTTTATTTGTTTGTTAGTTTGTTTTTGTTTGTTTGTTTTTGTTAGTTTGTTTTTTGACATAAATGGGTAGTTATCATTATGCAAATCGACTTTGTTCATCTTAAGATATAAATTTTCAGTTGTTGCTGACTCTTCTTCCTGAGTTAGAATCGCTTCAGTCTGAGAAAGGTATAATGGATTGAAAATCCCCGTGATAGATTGACCATCCAGCTTGACGAGTGTCCGTTCGCATGCATTAAATCCCGGGCTTACCGTCTCGGTGCCCTCGCATACAACCCCTCTGACGTCTATCGTGATGTTGTTGACTGTGGACTGATAACTCAGCGAATCAGAAAGTACAGAGGCAGAAACTATAATGCACCTGCTGTAGCGGATTTTTCAAATCAGTCACACTGTATTTCACCGGATGATCCCGTATTCAGCAACGCTTCTGAATGGCGGTGGTAAAATATTGGGTTTAGGAATGAGTAAATAATTTCTACTTTTGAGTCCTCAAGGAGAAAACTGAAAACAAAAACCATTGAAAAAACATCGGTGCACGCGTTTAAACAAGGAATAGAAAAGAATACGCGGTTCTTCGCGCACATATCCGAACTCAGACCACCCTCAAACTTTCTCAACTCCCTGGGGAGCATACAACCCCAAGCTGCTTATATTATTGCTAAGTTACTCCAACTCAATACTGTCCCAACCCTCGTAGGTTTCTGTTTATACACCTGGGTAAGGAGAAGCAATTAATGGTTAAGTACCTCCATCAAAGACATAAGTGTCACCGGGAATCAAACCCACACTCCAATGATTCGGCCATCGGAACTTGAGTCCGATGCATAGCTCGGCCATAAGCTTTCTGTATCCCTCCTGTCCATTGGTCATCTTTGCCAGGTTCCCTGTTTACACAACTGTAAGGGCAGTTCTTATTGCCAGTACTTAAAGAGGGACCAGACTATGTTGGTCGTGTTTCCTATTTACACTTGTATTTATAACTACTGATTGTCATTTTATCTCACAGGGGCCAGAATGTTTCCCCTTCAAGCCTCGACTTGGGGACACTGATAATGTATGGGAGAAAGGGGCTGCACCGTGCACTGGTATGTACAGTTTAGTTGTATTTCCCGTGTACAGTCTCGAGCCCGATTCTGGTTCTGATTATATTCAGAGGGGACCAGACTATCTTTTCTTCCCAGCCTCGATTTGGTTTACATCGATTTGAATTGGAGGGGAAAAGATGGCTACCAGTACCAGAGCTGCAAACTCTCCCTGATTCTGCAGAAAGCTCCTTAAAAAATCAACCAATCTGTCCATCTGATGAACAAATCTGAAAATCTCCCTGATTATGAAAACTTTGACCCTATTATGTTGAATGTAATTCTAAATATCTCTCTGATTGTTGTAAAATAAATCCCTGGTTAGAAGATGCAAATGTTGGCAGCTCTGGGATAAATAATCGGATATGTCATCTTGCTATAAGGACCCTTTCACGTGGACCCCAGCGTTAAAGTAAAGAATTCTGCGGTTAGCCTATCTAGGCTATAGTTCACGTCGTCTGTTTCCTATATGACAAAGATTGGGTGCACTTCGAAAATATTGGTTCAGCATTTGAATGAAGTTTTTCGATATGGCAAAGATTAACTTTAATTAATGTTATAGAAAAACATTAAACTGTGGTTTGGTTTATTTTTTTCCCCTGGGTTTTAACTGTTTAAATTAAAATTTGTATATTGTACTCAAATATGAACCTTAAAATTGCACTGAGCCGACGTTGTCACCTTGTTTAAAGAGTGACATTGAGTTTTACTAGGATGTTTCCTATAGGGGGCAAGATACAGTTTGTTTTATTTCGGAAATCTAACATTCTTTATACGAAATATTCCTGCAAAATCTAAACATTGTTAGAGCAATATCTGAATAATAATGAGATGTGCTCC
The DNA here is from genome assembly GCA_037783415.1 of Leptasterias polaris. Lineage (NCBI taxonomy): Eukaryota > Metazoa > Echinodermata > Asteroidea > Forcipulatida > Asteriidae > Leptasterias > Leptasterias polaris. Next base: position 2,060,761 of record JAZGTN010000192.1, read on the forward strand.
CAAATTTGATAAGAATGGTACACTGCCATCTTCGAAAACAATTTTATTAATTTTTATTATTATTATTATTTCTTTATTTTTTATTTTTTTATTTTTTTTTTGGGGGGTGGGGGGGGGGGGGGGGGGGGGGTGCCTTCCATTGAGACCATTATACCTATATGATATCAGGAGCAACGTCTGTGACATTTACATGTTCACACCTTCACTCAACAGCTGCGACCGGTGGCTGTCACCGTCATCAGGAAAATGAGTAACGGTATAACACAAAGCTTCTATTATAGGCACGACGTGACCTGAAATAAATACTACTCAGTGTGCAAGAGAGATGGCTGATGTTTCCAGTCATAGAGAGCAGATGTGTTTTTTGTTTTAATTAGGTCATGTTTTGGTCCATTTGATTTGTAAAGTTGTTATTATCATTGTACTATATAATAACATCGTCAATCGATGTCTGGATTGACCTTTAAGAAGAACAGCTTGTGTACCGCGTTAACTGTTTTCTTTAGGTCCAATTTCTTAGAACTGCATAAGCAAGTAAAAGTATTTTCTGCTAAGCGAAAACAATGATGTTTCAAAAACAAACATGGTTGTTGCATATTGAGGTAAAAAATTACCAGCAAATTGACTATTATTTGATTCGTGAACGCTACAAATCGCTGTGGCTTATTTTGGTTGCTCCAATCAAAATAAGCCCATCATAAACACGCACTTAAAACCCTTACAAAACCACTTTAAAACTATTTTTTCAACTATTAATGTAACGCTGCCTTCTGACGCTGTAATTCTTTTGTTTTTATAGCTCTTTTGGATTTTTCCTTGCTTGGTTTTTATGAGTACAACCTTGTTTGTAGAGATATTTTTCTGTGTTGAGTTTTTTTTGTTTTTGTTTGTTTGTTTGTCCGTCTTTTGTCTGCCTGCCTGTCTGCCTTCTGTATGTTTGTTTTGTGTTGGCCTGTTTCTTCTGTTTGGGTCGTTCACTTGTTTGCTTGTCGTGTATTTTGTGTGTTTGTTTTTCTTGCTGTTTTACTGACTGCATGTTGTGTTGTTGTCTGTTTGTTTTATGGGGTTGTTTGCTTTTGATCAATTTCATCAAAGTATAATGTTGTTTCTTATATGTTTAGTTTTCTTTGACCAGGGGCTTGTGGGAGACCCATCGTTTTGATGACAGTTTTTAAACTTGTGTATTTCCATGGACTACCCATGGTGAACATGTTTTTATTATCAAAAGATTTGAAGAAAAAGGAATATTTTGTTACAGGTATGTTTCTTGAAATCCTCTGGATGAAAATAGATGTTCTCTTCCAAAAACAAATAAAATGTACCTTTAAAAACCACAAAACACAAACAACAAGGTTGTGATCAACGGAGCTAACGATTAGAACCGATTGTCAAGTAATTGTACCCACTGCACTCTTCCAGTGACAGTTTATCAATGACAAGGGAATGATCAGCGAATTGTAGTGGACATTTTCCCGCCAGTAATGCGACGTCAGCCTTTAAAGTCACGTCTAATAATGAAGCCACGTTCTTAATGAAATATTGACTTTTCCGCGGGAAGCGTCGAGGGCAGTTTTGCGCGCACTGTTTTAAGTCAGCCCCCTAAGCCAAGGCACTTATATCCCCCCCCCATAACTATTTGATTTTTGCTTGACCTGTTAATAGGGTCTCCTTCAATGTGACAGTGATTAGTTTCCGTTGAGAGGACAGTCTGTCAGTGAAGACCCATCAATGTGATCAGAGCGTCTCTGTCGAGTTCCCTTTTTGCCGATTGCAATAAGGGACGCCGACTCTCATTATATACCGCTAGGGGGTCAGACTAGTCTGCCCTCCAGCCTCGGTTATGGTATGAATTGGGTAGGGGGAAGGACAAGACAAGATGGCTGCAACATGATAAGGATTTATAGATGTGTGTTATTGAACCGTTGCTAATTCTAACTGCGAGCTAGCCATCCCCACAGGTTGCTTGACTCACCGAAACCAGACTACCTATGGGCCTTCAACATGATGCATGTAATGGCTCTAATTGGTAAAAGAACCATTCATTCAACTTACTGACACCAAACCGAGGCTGAACGGGAAGAAAATAGGCTGGGCCCCTAATGAGAATCTGCACTCATGGTTACTTCTGGATACAGGGGACCTGACGTGGGGGGGGGGGGGGGGTGACAATGGGTTTTGAGGATTTTCGTCTTCAGGTCTTGACTTTAGTTTCGGTTCCTATTCTGTCAGCACGACCCTTACAATATTGTTTTGAATCTCTGTGCAGATGCATCATGGAAAACAGCACCACAGATGGTCTCTCATTGCTTTTCTTATTATCATAAAGCCGATTTGATTGAAGCGAGGCTTGGAGTGAGAACTGAGTATGGCCCTTATCTTTCTTGACTGTATACCGTATTTGACAAGACGAGGGACTCGTTATGAGAAGGCCACTACAATGATGGGTTCTCATTCACGCGTACTTCCTGATACATTATGAATGCACGCGGTGACCTTTTCCCCCTACTCACTACGACGCGATCTACATCTTGACTGTTGGCCACCGTCCATTTAGCATCGATTTCTTACCCCCCATCTAAAATGTCAATACACACATTGTACCAGACCATATCACAAGCACTGCAGTTCCCGTCTTAGAGTGCATAGGGAGAAAATCTACAGAATTTCTTTGAGAAAAAACCTTGCGTGTGCGTGTATTTTTCTGTGAATGGACGTACAGAAGGACGCACTTGAGGGCAACTTGGATGCATCCGCGTGGGACTATATTTTCCCGTCTTGGGGGGTGATGGAAAAAGAGAACGGACAGATATTCCCATGATTTCATTGTCGATGTTATGAATGGTAGCGTGAGATGGTGCCGGGGCCATGTAGCCCTTAAAGATGCACCAGCCCGCGTCTGTAGGTGTACATCATGAAGTATTGACGCAGTCTCCGGTGTTCAAATCTCTCGTCGGTGATACGTATCGATTGGCGGCGGCCGGGCGCGACGATGTCGGCCAGGGCTATCATACCGTGCGTGACCGGTCGCAGTTGTTGTCTATACTGAAGTCCAAGATGAAGTGCGTATAATGCTTGAGTGATAACCTCCTTCATGTACATTATTGTGTACAATATTACCCTTCCATTTAGAAAGGGACGTCGTTCGTTTTGGAACTGAATCCACCTGGGGCGCTTGGTTAACGCCGGCAGCAAACATGTAGCAAAAATGATTGACTCTCGTGGTGGTAATGCGTTGTCTGTCACAGACACGATGCCCGGGGCGAAAGCGTCCCGTCGAAAACGGGGATGCGATCCATCGATAAATTGCAAAAAGTTGAGGAGGCCCATTTCAATGGCCGACTTTATTGAGACAGCAGATTCTTGGTTAAATAATTTGCAGTCAAGAATAATGTGAGATCGGCTCTACATGTTTTTTTCGAAGAATGTTAAATCTTTTGGGGCTGATAATGCATTAGGGTTTGCGATTTTACCGTGTGATCCAAATATAGCCTTGGAATGGAATACGTTTTACGTGAATTACAATAAGGGTTTGTTATTTTCGTTTTTACTGAAAATTATTCAAGTACTTCATGATGACGTACATTATAGACCCCTCCTGGCATATATAGGCCGTCGTCGCTGAGGACGGGGTCATACCAAGAAAACGCGTCACCCATCAATCTCGGTCAAGCCTTTTCGAAACCAAAGCTCCGCCGGCTCTGTCAGCCATTTTGAAAAAGAACACTTTCGGTACAGAACTTCAAATAGGCCGACACTGTCAAACCAATGCCCAAGCCTTTAGCAATGTGAACTCCAAAAATTGCCATAGTTCTTCTGTTGAACTCATTGAGGGCGTTGTTGAGTTTGTGACGTCATTTTACGCAAGGTGTCTGGTGTCCAACAGATGACGCTATGTTGAACAACTATGTCATGTCATTATAATTAGCACAAACGTAAACAGTTATACTAGCCAACAATTTTTATTAAAGGCAGATTGTGCAGTTTTACTGAAATCCCGCTGGTAAGTTGTGACTGGAAGCCAAGTTCATCCTGCGCAGAAACTAACAGTTCCGAATGAAGAGCACGGGCGTGTTTATGAGAAAATGCATGCAGAGAGCAGTCAGTGTTACCCGCGAGCACGTACCGTTCAAGTTAACATGGACGAAGGAAACCGGCCACCGTGGAAGATGGAATTTTTTATTTTTGAGAAACACTCCTGTTGTGAGCAGTCATTAATAATGTACCCTACTTCACGAAAAATCAAGAACCGATTTGCGGAAGCTTGGCGTCGGTGACTTCACAATATTTTGTTGTATTTTTTAACGTGGAAAAAACATTTAGAACAATATTATTCAGAGGTCATTATTTTGTGTGGGTAAGCATAACACGCAAAGTGTGGACCTGAAAACAAAAGAAGTCCACACAAGACATGGTTTTGAAACACTATGTGGACTTATACACGTCCACACAGTGTTTTTCACAACAAAGGTATGGCCACAGAATGACTGCGACGCAGCGCTGTGGGCTTATACGGAAAGTTTTACTCTGTTCACCCCCGTGTCTATACCCATTGAAACTGAGGACTTTAACAAAAGGGATCCGGGTGTTTGACAGAGCGAGGACGTCCTCGCTTCGTTTTCGTGTACAAAACTAATGGGGACGTCCAAAAAAAAAACTTAGGCCAAAAAATAATGCTACTTCCACATGTTTTCTTTGTTCAAGTTGTAACCCATTCAAATGTATTCAAGCAGTATTATTTGTTTTTAGTTACGGGAGCTTCGTAGATCCCCACGCACATTGCTTGAAAGTTCTGAAGAAACAAAATATCGCATTTGCACGTCCAAACACACGCGAGACTTGCACAGTCTATTGGCGCATTAGAATAAAAGATAGACCGTGTAACCTTTGTTTAGAAAAAGAGTGACATTGTACATTCCAAGGCATTTCCTGGCAGGCAAGATATCGTACTTCACTGTCATATCAGAAATTTTTTAATTTTGTGTTAACATTAATAAATCCAAGAGTTATATAAATAACATAGGCCCTATGTTTTGCGATGTGCCTCCTTTCTTTATATCAAAAGTAAACTTTTTTTTAAATCAAACAGTGCAATCTCCATTATCAGATTTAATGTTTTCTTCCACTGAGCTGTGAACAAATTGTGCCTGCATGGTGTACAGGATGAACCCCTTGAAATTACATGGTTCCCATTTCCGAACGATAGTGGTATGCCGGCCGCCAACTAAATCCTTTGCCCTGATTCTTTCCGCGAAAATACCCTTAAAACCAAATCAGGCACTAAAAATCGCTGTTTACCCCCTTCCTACGCAGCCATTATCAGCACAAACTTAATCTACCACAATCCAAACCGAGAAAAAAAGCAGCAGAAATAAGTAGCACGCGTATTATTGCACGGACGAAGTACTTGCGGAGTTTTAGTACACCCAGGGATTGACCGGTCGTGGTACAGCCTCGATTAGCGCGTGTTTTTCTCATAGCCAGTCTGGTACACGCACAGCGAAACACGCGTCTTCTTCGTTCGGGTGAGCAATTACTTCATTTTGTGTGTCCAGCCAGACAATTATAATGGACTCATGAAATCAAACAGTGCAAGAGATTTGAGGCAGTTTGCGTCTTGGTTGGTTTTTATTGATGATCATTTTCCGTGTTTATTTTTCATTTTTTGTTTAATAGACGTTCTGTTATTTGTATAGCGTGGTTTGAATGTTCTATGCACTTATGTAGACACTTTAATATAAGAATACTATATACCGCGCTTAATACTACGTTTTCTAAGCGTTATGGTGCTGTTGTCTTTGCAGACTAAGTAAAACCCGGGCAACAGTATCAACAGAACAAAATATGTTCATTTTTATTATTGACTTACAATACTTGATTCCTCAAATAAAAATATTATAAATGAACCGTTCAATAACAAAGGTGCTCCCATTGTAATTATATTTTATTTGTGTTACTATAACTCGTATATGCATACCATATAATTATGTACATTATTCCGTTAGACAAAGCAATCTAGCAACCTGAACTTTATTAATTCCGGTTTCTCAACGTCTGTCAAGACCAGATCACAAAAAATGCACTTCTTGTGATAAAATTTCAGATAATAACTCATACGTTTTGACGATCGGTAATCATCAAACGCACACTGTGAGGACAGACCAGACCATCAATGGTCAAAATCATCGGCGTGGGAGACGGTGCAAATAATCTCAGTGCAAATCACTAAGTTCTTCGGTCCGTGCGATAAAATGTTAACGCAGCAGCCATCGATGAGACCATCCTGCCGTATAATTTGTATTCAACCCCGGGCGAAACGTGGGAGCTCGGGATAATTTGAGATTACCTCCAAGATATCCCGAGGAGCGAAAGAAGGAGTAGTTTTTTCCCAGTTTTTTCTTCTTCTATTCTTTGCCCAAATGTTGACGTGTGGTTGTTAGCGGTTTGCTATAGAGTGATGATCATGTCGTTTTAAGGCCATTAATGCTTGTGTTTTACGGTGGGGGGAGAGCGAGTTTACCAACTCGTGTTTGAGCAAACTTTCCCTCCCGGATCTTTCGCTCTTTTCCCCCCCTTGAGCCATGGCTTTACATTCACCACTCGATATAGGCAGTCGGTCATCATGCCATGGGGATGCACGAAGTCCCTATTGTGTGGGGAAAGAACATGCCGAGCTCTCACACGAGGGAGAGAAGAGAGGAAGACAAAGCGCCTCCGGAGGTCTGACTCCATCCTCTCCCCGCCGCAGCCCGGCTCGAAATTGCCCAATCTGTTAATCAGATTTACCAGGGACATCACGAGCGCATTGAGTTCACCAACGGGGGTCTGATCGGATGGGATTAGTGGGCAGCGTCTAATATAACCATCCACAGACGAGGCAAAGGTACAGATCGTTCTAATCATCGTGGGCCGGAGGGAAGGTGACTGTTTGCCAAGGTACAACTCATTAATGTGAGTTGCTGAGCTGTGAGGTAACCCTTGTCTTTGATTCATTCGCCACAATGGACAATCGATGATTTTCCTCAATTTGACCGTGGAGCAACACTCGCAGTTACCCACCTGGGGGAAAGGCTCGAATGTTGTGGGTTGCTCAGAAAAAAAACATGTTTAAAGTTATGCCAATAGGATCGCTTCAGAAATTGCTTTTAAATATCAGGCATCAGACCAACAATTTACGTCATAGTGGAATGTCATAAACCATAAGCAGACGTGCTCTGCTTAGGCCCTGTTTGCTATTTTGAAAGCGTGCGCTTTCGACACAGGGCGTCAAACAAGCGTACGAAGCCCAAGCCTGAGCCCATAGCTGGAGCCCGCTAAGCCCAAGCCGTGATTTCAAAAAGGGAGTTTGGACCAGAGACCCTTATCATGGTGTGTCCATGTCGGCCGAGTTCCCTGAATGCGAACAAGTGACAACGTTCTAAACCGTCTATTCAGCTTCAGTAACCAGACTATTTCCTCTCTATCTTCTGAGAGTCTGCCTGTATAGGGGAAAATTACTATCCCATGACTGTATAATTGAGAAAGATCTTGCAATCGCCAATGAGGGCGTGCTTATTTTTTCTGGTTTTGAGGTGGTGGGCGGGGGGGGGGGGGGGGGTGGATAATGGGTCGCTGACAGACCATACATGCTTCCGCCCTCGCTCTATGCCGCAACCTACAGGAATTTGCCCTATCAACAAGGTCTCTCACCTCTTTATCTGTTTGTTGACATCTTCCACATTAAAGTCGAACAGATGTAATGTTAGTTTCGAATCCGAGATAGCCCAGCGGGATCATCACAGAATGTCAAACCCCCATTAATTAGCTGCCCCAAACGCAACCTTGTTTCCCCTCAAAGTGGTTCCAGCAGTTTTACCCCCCAAATCACCATTTGGACTGATTGTATCTCATCATTTTTTTGCTTTCACCCACACAAATAATTTATCACCTTGGCCAAGTGATTTGCATTCTGGAAAATTAATGGTGAACAAGACGCACGATTTGAGCGTGCTTTATTTCACATAAGACTATAGGGATTCCTAACCTGGCGATTTCTAATCAAGACACGTCGTTGTGCCGTAGGACCATTACAGATGAGACTTGCTTTTTTTAAATTTCATTCGTGGATCTCTGAGGAATGTTGATCGAATTCTACGTGGGACTAATGTACCGGTTATAATGGACTTCTTCTTCTTCTCAAAGGCTCACCGGCTGGAATGTCCCTCTTGGCCGGTGAGGGAGTTGGGTTAGAATGTGACACACCGCGTGTGGCCCCAATAAAGTAAATAATTTATACTTTTTAGTTGAACGAGTGATACGTGCTCACTCACAAACTGAACGGTGGGGCCTGGGCCCTTTGTCCTGTCTTCATTATCAAATGATTGTTCACTGATTTGTGTTTAGCTTGCATGAGCATGAAGTGTGCTGCGAGTCCCTTATTCGTGAGTTTGGCAAATTTAATTTATTCCTAATTTTTGTTGTAAAACGATATCGCCGTAATAGGAAATGGACGTTTAACAGAAAATTTAAGAAAGACTCATGTAAAAAAAGACAGTGTATGCATTCAAACGTAAGAGGTAAACAAAAGGGATCAAATTGATGTTAATTTTTGCATCGGGGATAAAGAATATATTTTTGTTTTTTACCCTTACACCGATGTGTGTTAAGCACTGTGTACTCAGTACTTTCCCGAGTTCTGTGAAAAAAATCCACAGGCAAATCACTCGCGTGGGATTATCAGTTAGAAATAATATTAAAAAAAGGGATCCAGTACACAATAGACAACCGAGGATGTCCTAGGTTTGAATTTGTATCTATCAATGGGGGCGGGCGTTGTTGGGGAAAAAGAGAGTATATATTGGAGAACATATTTGTGAATGTATAGACTTTATCAAAAGGGATTGTGTGTTTTGACAGCGAGGACGTCATCGCCTTGCTTTCGTGTACAAGACCAATGGGGACGTCGCTAAAATGAACTAGGTCCAAACAATTGTAGAAGTCCTTAGGCAATTTTCATGTACAGAAAAAAAAATCGCTTACGGGATCGACAAACTTGTTTGTGTGTGGGGGGGGGGGGGGGTGGAGCTGTTGCCATAAAGCTAAAGAACAAACAAAAAAGGGACATTACGAGGTCCCCAATTTATGCTAGTGTTTAGATTTTGCTTGTAATAAACTGAAAACTACAAACTTAACACTTTAACCAATATCAGTTAAAAATAATATCTTAAAAATTCACTCAATTTTTGTGTACGATTATTTCTAATAGAACATGAAATCTGTAACATCACATGTTTACAAAAAAGGGCCACAGAGCCTGGACTTCCTGCAGGCACGATCTGCACTCATCCCAATGGAAGAACAACTTAAAGTTTTACCGTAGATGGCGGGAGATTATACGATTTAAAAAAGAAAAACAGCATAAAGTGTGTGTACAGCATTGGTAAGATTGAAAGTACAAATGTTCACAGATTTGCACTTTACAGCTTTGGTATAAAGGTAATAGTGGTGGGAAACTTCCCTTGGAATATTTCTGCTTGACATGCTATAGTTTTTTAATTTGAGTAAAACAATTAGTTTTGATCACTCGATTTCAAAACCCGAAATGCGAAAACAGTGAAAGCATAATATACGGTATTTTAAAACTATTTTCTCGTGACTCCGATGGCCGATTGAGCCTAAAATTTCACAGGTTTGTTATTTCATGTATATGTTGGGTCACATCAAGTGTGGATACTGTTCTTCGATTAATTATGTTTCACTTTTTTCACTACTCAAAGTAATGTCTCAGCACAAATGCTATGTGGAAAGTAATCGAAAACTGTTGATGCTAAATCTAAAAACTCACATAGTGATAAGTTCATACCAGCACCAGTGTTTATTTCTGTCGGTAACACTGTAAAGGTTGAGGATATTGACGTCCTCACAAATCACCGTTGCCTAATTTGAGTACCGCAATCGAAATAACTGCGACTGCGGTCTATGCAAATTGCAATCCTGGATGCTCAGCTACGTTGTACTATTGCAAGTTGCATGTCGGCATATAAAACTAGTTATTAACCACCAGTTGATAGTATAAAAGAAACATAAAAATAATTTATAAACAATTTGTGGGAGACTCCATAATTTACATATATGTGACTTCGTCATGAGTTTGAGAGTTCACTGGTACTCGGTTGTTCACAACATCATCATAGGCTGGCGGCGGGTCATCCACAATCGGGTAGGGGGCAACCACCGAAAAGTCCGGCGGGGGTTCGTTCGTAAGTTGGAAGAGGTGCGTTCTAGCTCCACCCACTTGGAACTGGACCACGGGATGCTGGGCGTTGGGGGACAGTGTCGGGCCGTTCCCGACCTCCGTCTGGGTGTCGGCTGATTTGGTGCATTGCCGACGACAGCAACCAAGCACAATGGCAATGGCTAAAAACACAGCTATGACGATGAAGATGCTGTTCGATACGGCGTCCATACTCGATCAGTCTGTTCACGCAGAAAAAGAAAATCAATCAGAAAGTTTATATGATCATTTTTACACCACCATACTTTTTTTTCCATTTTAAAATCCGTTTTAAAACACAATTTTGATATGTCTGTCACACTTTGAATTGGTTTACTCTGTGATTGCCTGTTTGAATGTTGCTAAAACCATCCCCTTTTATGGTACAACGAGACAGAAACAAAATTAGCAGACAGTTCAAAATTTTGTTTTTTAGGAAGACAGCAGAGGGCTCCCTTTGGAAACATGGAGGAAGGACAAAGCACTTTTTGTGGAAAAACTGCAATCCCCGACCTCACCACCAAACACCTTCTCGTGTTTGAACGTTTCACTTTATTTCCACTACACGATTACAAAAGAGCCACAGAGCATGGACTACCTGCAGGCACGATTTGTACACAGCCCAACAGAAGAACTCATAACAAATCTTAGATTTTAGTGAGATCACACTATCTGATGATGAGGAAAAGGGGTACGTCTCAAAAACTTGTTGAGCTGTTATTTTTATGACTCTTGGATTTATGTGGAAATTATGACACAACAAATGAAACTGTTCATATGACATTTTTAGTATTTTGCCTGCCAGTAATGTACAAGGTGACCCTTGCAAACAAATTTGTTAGGCCTACATGAGTTCTACACGACAATGTAATAAAAAGGCTACAAGTTTGAACCACAAAAACCTGACATAAGTTGGCTTTCTTTTACTCTGGGTAATGAGTGTTTTAATAAAAAATAATAATAATGATTCGTATTGTCGTAAGTTTCAGTCTGAAAGCTCACTCATTGTACGTACCGTCCCTCTGGAGAAATATTACCAATTGAAATATTGGGTCAATAATCTTCTAAAGACTTTACAAATATTTACATATCGTCACAAAAAGTCCTACCTTCATGCAGCAATCACGATCCGGTTTGTGGATAGTAATATTTTGTCCTGTGTAGCCTGCATAAATAATTACATTAAGATGGATTTTGCACATTATTCACCTGTAGTGACACCGTTTCCGTGTTTACGCTGCATCCAGTACTTTCAAAAATTGAAACAAGGAAAACTCCCATAAACTTTATCAGTGCTGCGATCTCTGTGCGCAGTTTGAGTGTAATATATATGTATTCAATTGTTTTTGACCTTTGGATTTTAGACCCACCCATGAATGTGTGATTAATATGTAACAAAGATACACTGTGGTTATAAATAATGTCCACGATGTGTATTTTTTGTCATACAGAATTTAAGTTGCTCTAGAAATTTTAAATAAGGCTACCCGTATTATGGCAAAACGATCAGTTTAATTAAACATGCGGTGTATAACTGTTAGAACACAAAGGAGCAGCAAACTGTTAACGATTTGACAGGTATTTGTTGCGTTTAGGTTTACCTTTATTTTAATATTATACGTTACATATACTAAACAAACATTAAAAATTGTAGCGTGTCATGGCCGAGTGGTTAAGAGCATCGGATTCAAGTTCTCGTGGTTTAGTCATCGGGGTGTGGGTTTGAGTCCCGGTCATGACGCTTGTGTCCTTGAGCAAGACACTTTGCTATAATTGCTTCTCTTCACCCAGGGGTATAAATGGGTACCTGCAAGGGTACAGGTTGAAATTGTGTTTGAAAAAGCCTTCGGAGCGCCACGGCAGCCCAGGGGTTGTATACTCCCCAGGGAGCTGAGAAAGATTAAAGGAATGTTATTGGCCCAATGACCAGGGCACTAATGTAAAGCGCATTGAGACGTTATTGTGAAATGCGCTATATAAGAACTAGTTATCATATTATTATTATTAAATTTAGTACACACTAATACTAATCGAAATAGTTAGTAAAATGAAAGTGGTTTATTATTTAAAATGAAAGTCAACAGGTGGCGCCCTTAACGACTGCTTAGTGCGCCCTCAATAGTTATGTACCTGAAACTCACAGACACCAACATGTGTTGTTTGTCCGGACGAAAGCGCGCTTCAATTTAGACGAGAATTGCTGCTAATTGTAAACTTTGGTTAATCATCATTCATATTGTGTAATTAATGCACCGGCGAATGTTGCAACGCCCGTCTCACATACCAGGTAATATACTGTCACTTTCTGTCTCCTGCACCGTAGATACAATTCAATAACTGTCTAACTAATGAGGTCGCTAGCTAGCTATAGCCTAGCCACTGCCATGTATGATGTAATCATAGTAATTACTTTTTTTTTTTAGCGACGCGTAGGAAGTAGCCCCATAACTAAACAGAGCTTAGCCCTCGTACTGGTGGTAAGTGGTTGGTAATCATTGGTAGGATGCCAGTCTCTGCTGACTGTACTTATGAGCTTCTCTACAATGAATAAGTACAAATAATGCTAAGTAGGCCTAATATTATTATTAATAACTTAATAAGTAATAAAGTTTCAATTTGTTTTCTACATATTTTACTTGATTTGTTAAGATTAAAGATTAAACTTAAAGATAAGATGCCTAAATTTTAAAAATGTGTTCATCTGACAGTGTCTGAGCTCTATTATGAGTATTGTCCGAGTTACTGGACCCAACAACTCTTTTTAAACGTTTGGACAAACATCTGGCGTATGGAGGTAGGGAGGGTCTGACTAACTGTTTGTTGACCTGGTACCACCACTGTATAAATTAATAAATATTTTACAATGGCATGTCCTACTAGTTTTTTACTACACTAGTAAAAGTAGTAGATTCACAACCACTGAACAAAGTGACAAAGAATTGCTCCAAAATCCATCAAAGACCTGAGAAACACATAATAATTGATGGCTACAGTTTCCCTTAAAAAGATACATTTTCGGCTAAAATCTTAACTGATGTCTAAATTGTGTAAATTTTTGTTTTGCGCATTCGAGCGCATTCTTGTGCAAATCTCAAAACAATCAGTTAATTCAGAACACCTCAAAACCTACCTCTTCACTCAAACTTTTCGTAATTTCCCCTTTCTTAGTCGGAAACAATCCTGAACAAAATTGTATCTCAGAAAATAAAAATAATAATAAAGAATTACCAGTATCTTTATTATTATTATTATTTTCTGAGATACAATTTTTTTGTTCAGGATTGTTTAATTTGTTCTTCTTTCCCTTCAAGGATAAAGAATGGTTGTACTGCACTTCTACAGCAGCCCAGGTTTGCAGGCTGGTGCCGCTGATGTATGTCTGACTAAAATCCGATCCTTAGTCAGTGATGCTGGCAAGGTGGACTTGACGACAGAGTTATGCTACAATGTTGAAGTCCCAGACAACGGTAAACAATTAATCCTAAAATCACCAACCACTACAAATCCTTTCACATCAAAAAGGCCCTAAGTGGGCTAGAACTGGATTGATTCAGTAATAGAAAGTTGAACAACCCAAACCTGTAAAATTCCAATGTGTTGATTAATGTTATCACTAGATACAAAAATTATAATAATAATACTACAACAGCTAATTCTATTTTCTCAATAATATTAATAAAATATGCAGTTATAATAATAATAATAATAATAATAATAATAATAATAATAATAATAATAATAATAGTGGCTTCTTATATAGCGCTCATATCTGTCACTCAGTGACGCTCAAAGCGCTTCAACAGTCAATATTTTCCTGCAAGGTATATATGTGGAGCTACTTTTTGAATTTTGAGACCTATTTCTTTACATAGCACCATGTAATGGTTTACAAGGTGCTGTGGCGCAATATGCAGCCAATCAAACCAGGAACACCGGGGCAAACCCCTTCTCTTTTCGATAAGTGCACTGGGTTCTTTACGTGCATTACACAACACACGGGACCAACGGCTTTACGTCCCATCCGAAGGACGAAGCAATAATGGTTAAGTGTCTTGCTTAATAAGGACACAAGTGTCATGACCGGGACTCGAACCCACACTCTGCTGAACAGAAACACCAGAGCTTGAGTCCGGTGCTCTTATCCGCTCGGCCACGACACGCCCAATCTTTTGTTAATTGTCAAAGACCAGTATCCTCACTATGTGTATCCCAACATAGGCATAAAGAACAAACCTGTGAACATTTTGACACACAGGACCTATAACTTGATGTCTCATTCGAAGGACTAAGCAATAATGGTAAAGTGTCTTGCTTAAGGATGCAACTGATGACTAATGAGACCTGAACCAACACTCGGACAACACCAAAACTTGAGTCTAGTGCGCTATTCTCTAATGCTGACGTAAATATTTAGTACATGTTGTTATTATTGTTAATATATTTCTGGTAATGAAACAAGCATGCCTAAGTTTGAGGAAACCTGTAGACAAGAATGCTTGCTATGTGAACCAGAACCAGAAACACCAGGGTTAACCCTTTACTCTTCCACGATAGGTCATGCACTACCAATCCTAAAACATGGGAGCTACTTATTGTGAAGTTTGTTGCTCAAGGACACAAAGTGCCACGACCGTGACTCAAACCCGCATTTTGATGATCAGAATTACCAGAGCATGAGTCCGATGCTCTTAACCACTCGGCCTCAAAAGGACTTGAGCAATTGGAAGCTCACCGGAAGCTTTGTCCTAGTCTGGGAACACCCCTTCAATTTCTGAAGTAAAAATATAATATTTTATAAAGTGGCATCAATTTACCTTAGTCCATTTCTTCCCTTCTTAGATTGTCTCAGCAAGAAGGACCTTCAGACCTTGTACTGGATCCTTGAGACACCCTTTGAGAGCAACGGCCTGGCTACTAGCTCCTCCCTGACAATCGGCGGAACAAAAGAGGGCGCCCTCATCATTGAAACAGGGCCAAGGTAAGGCATACATGTAGAAGGAACACCATGTAGGTTAGATTCTCTTTGGAGTAAGTGTTGTTCCGAAGGAGCCGAGTGAGTGCTGTTCCGAAGGAACCGGTGGGCTCAACTGGAACCACACTTGACTCAAAAGAAAGATTAACCTGTACGTGGTGTTACCGCAAAATTTCTTGCACCCGTTTCAGACAGACGCTCTAGAGTCGTGCCGAACCAAATAGATTATGAGCGACTCAAGGTCAACCCAATTCAATTTTGGTTTCAGACAGGCAAAACATTTACATTAGGTTCGGCTCATGACAAGATCGACGTCTGAAACCAAGGCGCTCCAGAGTCAATACGAACGACTGCAAAAGATGATCTTTCGACTTCTAGCGCGTCCAGTCGCTCCTAACTGTTTCAGACGTCAAACTTTTCATGTACTTAATTCAATAATTTGGTTCGGCTCAACTCTAGAGCGCCTGTCTGAACCGGGTGTTACTTTATTATGTGGTCTTCCCTTCCGACACCAAGCACCTGGTGTAGCAACCATCGAGTTGTTTTTCTAGAACAGATGTTAATGTCCATGCTTCGTACCCATAAAGTGGAACTGATTGAACAGTGGCCATGGAGAGCATTGGCTTAAGGTGTCTACTCATGTTGGTGCACCACATCTTTTTCACTCTGTAAATTGCCTTCCAGTTTTTTCTAACTTTGATGTCTTTGCTCCTTCGGTTTTCATTATTAAACACACCATAATTTTAGCCAACCTGTGAAATTTGTATCAAAATTATCAACATCAGGTTTTGGATTCAGGAGATTAAAACCAATTGTACTCATTTCTCAAAAATTAATACATTTCATGCAGAAATATTTCAAGGGAAGTTTTCCACCATGACCAAAGGTATACCATGTAAAAAGGTATACCATGTAAAAAGGTATACCATGTAAAAAGGTATACCATGTAAAAAGGTATACCATGTAAAAAGGTATACCATGTAAAAAGGTATACCATGTAAAAAGGTATACCATGTAAAAAGGTATACCATGTAAAAAGGTATACCATGTAAAAAGGTATACCATGTAAAAAGGTATACCATGTAAAAAGGTATACCATGTAAAAAGGTATACCATGTAAAAAGGTATACCATGTAAAAAGGTATACCATGTAAAAAGGTATACCATGTAAAAAGGTATACCATGTAAAAAGGTATACCATGTAAAAAGGTATACCATGTAAAAAGGTATACCATGTAAAAAGGTATACCATGTAAAAAGGTATACCATGTAAAAAGGTATACCATGTAAAAAGGTATACCATGTAAAAAGGTATACCATGTAAAAAGGTATACCATGTAAAAAGGTATACCATGTAAAAAGGTATACCATGTAAAAAGGTATACCATGTAAAAAGGTATACCATGTAAAAAGGTATACCATGTAAAAAGGTATACCATGTAAAAAGGTATACCATGTAAAAAGGTATACCATGTAAAAAGGTATACCATGTAAAAAGGTATACCATGTAAAAAGGTATACCATGTAAAAAGGTATACCATGTAAAAAGGTATACCATGTAAAAAGGTATACCATGTAAAAAGGTATACCATGTAAAAAGGTATACCATGTAAAAAGGTATACCATGTAAAAAGGTATACCATGTAAAAAGGTATACCATGTAAAAAGGTATACCATGTAAAAAGGTATACCATGTAAAAAGGTATACCATGTAAAAAGGTATACCATGTAAAAAGGTATACCATGTAAAAAGGTATACCATGTAAAAAGGTATACCATGTAAAAAGGTATACCATGTAAAAAGGTATACCATGTAAAAAGGTATACCATGTAAAAAGGTATACCATGTAAAAAGGTATACCATGTAAAAAGGTATACCATGTAAAAAGGTATACCATGTAAAAAGGTATACCATGTAAAAAGGTATACCATGTAAAAAGGTATACCATGTAAAAAGGTATACCATGTAAAAAGGTATACCATGTAAAAAGGTATACCATGTAAAAAGGTATACCATGTAAAAAGGTATACCATGTAAAAAGGTATACCATGTAAAAAGGTATACCATGTAAAAAGGTATACCATGTAAAAAGGTATACCATGTAAAAAGGTATACCATGTAAAAAGGTATACCATGTAAAAAGGTATACCATGTAAAAAGGTATACCATGTAAAAAGGTATACCATGTAAAAAGGTATACCATGTAAAAAGGTATACCATGTAAAAAGGTATACCATGTAAAAAGGTATACCATGTAAAAAGGTATACCATGTAAAAAGGTATACCATGTAAAAAGGTATACCATGTAAAAAGGTATACCATGTAAAAAGGTATACCATGTAAAAAGGTATACCATGTAAAAAGGTATACCATGTAAAAAGGTATACCATGTAAAAAGGTATACCATGTAAAAAGGTATACCATGTAAAAAGGTATACCATGTAAAAAGGTATACCATGTAAAAAGGTATACCATGTAAAAAGGTATACCATGTAAAAAGGTATACCATGTAAAAAGGTATACCATGTAAAAAGGTATACCATGTAAAAAGGTATACCATGTAAAAAGGTATACCATGTAAAAAGGTATACCATGTAAAAAGGTATACCATGTAAAAAGGTATACCATGTAAAAAGGTATACCATGTAAAAAGGTATACCATGTAAAAAGGTATACCATGTAAAAAGGTATACCATGTAAAAAGGTATACCATGTAAAAAGGTATACCATGTAAAAAGGTATACCATGTAAAAAGGTATACCATGTAAAAAGGTATACCATGTAAAAAGGTATACCATGTAAAAAGGTATACCATGTAAAAAGGTATACCATGTAAAAAGGTATACCATGTAAAAAGGTATACCATGTAAAAAGGTATACCATGTAAAAAGGTATACCATGTAAAAAGGTATACCATGTAAAAAGGTATACCATGTAAAAAGGTATACCATGTAAAAAGGTATACCATGTAAAAAGGTATACCATGTAAAAAGGTATACCATGTAAAAAGGTATACCATGTAAAAAGGTATACCATGTAAAAAGGTATACCATGTAAAAAGGTATACCATGTAAAAAGGTATACCATGTAAAAAGGTATACCATGTAAAAAGGTATACCATGTAAAAAGGTATACCATGTAAAAAGGTATACCATGTAAAAAGGTATACCATGTAAAAAGGTATACCATGTAAAAAGCTTGAGAATCTGAGAACATTTACACTTTCAATCTGATCAATGCTGTGCACACGACATGACGACAACTAAAATCATGACAATTAAATTGTTTTTGCAGGCTGAACTTTTCAACTGCCTGGTCGACCAACGCTGTCTCAATGTGTCAGTCCGCTGGTCTGAGTCAAATCACACGCATAGAGTGTTCCCTACGGTACTTCATCATGGCGTCGATGACCGACGGCTCAGCCATGACGATCTCACCCGACACGGAAAGAGAAATCAGCGGGTGTCTACATGACAGAATGACGGAGTGCCGTTACGCTGAACCTTTGGAAAGCTTCTCTATACAGGTACCAGACTAAGTTCATAAAGATGGTAAACAGGAACTATTGCTATTGCTTTAAATAAATCGGGGCACCGGTCATACAAATGTGAATGACTGTTTTGTCTGGTAACCTCTGATGTGCTGAGCAGGATTTTCTTTTTACAGCTTTTAGGTTTATGAATTTATCTGCAAAGTGGTTTATTCTCTAAGCAGTATATTAAGTAATCCAAAATAGAACGTCAATAACTAAATTAGTTCTAGGTCTTTAGGGAGCATCGTGGCTGATCAGACTAGTGTGCCGTTTTCAAATTCTGCTGTTCAAAGTGCTGTTCCAGCAGTTTGACTTCTGTGCTTATTCTGTGCTTATACTGTTAAGCCTGGCAGACTAGGCAGTTTGTCTGGAGTGAGGCCGAGATCCCTCTATTTCCTCTTTTCCTATGTCCCTCCTCACCAAGTTGTTGAAAGGGAAAATTCAATTTCATCGTTTTCACTTTTAATTGTAAGAACAACCTGTGAACATTTATAATAGTTTATAAGAATAATAGTATCGGCTCTTACATAGCGCAATTCCAAAGAAATTATCATTGCGATTCGTACATTATTACCCCTGGTCGCTGGGCTATTAATTTCATTACCATCTCAGCTCCCTGGGGAGTATACATGTACAGCTTCAAATCTTGTATTTTGTTTTAAAACTAATCTTTTGTGAATAGGTGAGGCCAGAACCGGTATATGACGTCAAAGTAATGGAGGACGGGCGAAGCGCTCTAGAAAAAGCAAATAAGGAATTAGGTGAGATGTTTATTTATTACACATAACCCAAAGAGTCACTCAACCCTTCTCCAATCACTTAATCAATTTCAAAAGATCAGATCTGTCTGCCCAAATAATCTTTGCAATATACTGTACATTATCTTGATTCAAAGAGGGTATTAAGCAGTGTCTCTCTCGCTGCCAGTGTACATGCACAATACCTTTTCTTTGTTCAAAGATATAGAATCGGTATAGAGTGAAACCTTTGTCATCACATATTTACAAAAGAGTCACAGAGCCTGGACTTCCTGCAGGCACAGTTTGTACACAGCACAATTAAAGACAAAAATTCAATCTGACATTTAACTTTTTTTTTCAGGGCTGGCTTTCGACGACTGGGATTTAGAATACTACACTGAACTATTCCAGAAGAAGGCAAAGCGTAACCCAACCAGCGTGGAGTGCTTTGATCTGGCACAGTCCAACAGGTAGAGCACCATTCTCAGCGGCCATCTTGTCTTGCCTTTATTTAAATGCACAAACCAGAATGAGGCTCGAGTCAAAGAATACAAACTGGTGTTTTTCAAATTGGGTCTCCATGTGGTTTGTTGTATTGGCAGTTGGAGAACCAGAGGAAATCTGGCATGAAATTCTTCTGACTTTAACTGCCGTGTAGCCAGGGATCACACCCAAGTTTACATTACAACCTGGGAAGCGGCAGCCAGGGTGATGCGGCTTTTTGTTTCAGATATCAACAAATCAGATGTACAAAATGCACAATCTGTGCGACACACAAGCAGTCACATCGTTTCCAATTTACAGACTTGTAGTCTTTGTTGTCTCGCTACTTTGTGTACTACAATAAAGGCAAGAAACAATCAACAATAGAGAGCGTTTTCAGAATAATGTGATAGCATAAAAGCATATGCCCTCTGTTGGTGAAATACACCAAGCGCATTACACAATAGCATATAGAATCCAGTTACAAACATCTTGACTTAAGACCAACCATAATAGAAATTTATAAAAAATAACCGTACAAGCTACAATGATGTGTCCTCCCATCTATTACAGTGAGCACAGCAGACACTGGTTCTTCAAGGGGCGTATGGTTATTGACAAGGAAGAGCATCCTCTGTCTCTCTTCAAGATGGTCATGGGAACTCAAGAAGCCAGCAACCCAAACAACGTCATCAAATTCTCAGACAACAGCAGGTAATACAGATTGTAGTGGAGATGGGGTTAGGGTTGCACCTTTGTTGGAGTAATTTTTAAGAGAACAACAGGACCATTGATATACACTCCCCTATATTATTACGTTATGTGGTTATTCCTGTTTGCAGTGCAATTAAGGGATACAAGGTTCAGACTTTGGTTCCAGAGACCCCAGGAGTGGGTGCCTCGTCATTCAACAAACAGGAAGCGGAGAGACACATCATATTCACTGCAGAAACTCACAACTTTCCAACCGGTAAGTTTGTTTAGAATTTAGATCAGTTTTCTTAGTTGTTAAGGGATGAGAAATGTCAGACTCTTTTTTTTAATGACTGCTTGGTGAAAAAAACCCACAGCTTTTGACTATAAGCAATTCATTGTACCAGACATTATATAAATAGTATTCAAATGGCTCATTGAAATAATGTTTTTGACAGTATTTCGGACATAATTATTTCACTAGAGGACTGGTACTGGTGAGAAATTTAATTTCAGGGTAAATCTTATAGAAAGCAACTGATGAATTGCAAATGTGTATTTTTGTTTAATTTGACACAATTTCATTGAAACACACTGGCCAAACGGTCTAGTTCAATGGACCAAAGCTCTGGTGCTGTCGGCAGCAGAGTGTGGGTTCGAGATAATGGTCATGATACTTGTGCCCTTGAGCAAGGCACTTAACCCGCCATTTTGAAGAGCCAAATTTTTGACTCCACAAAATGGCGGACCATGTTTAGTTCACGAAGTAAAAGGAAAACCACACAATGTCAGTGCATGTTTGTGTGGATCATTATATTCTACTTTTAAAACATCTTTCTAACCATATGCATTTCATAACAAACGGTTACAAACGCTTTTTATAGCCCAAATCACCCAATCCGAGGCAACGTGTCCCTTTAAGTGGCCGTCTTGCCTTGTGATGTTAGGCAATATCTCATAAAAAAATATTAAAACCCCCCCCCCCAAACCTGCCATTTCTTGGACTAATTCTGCTACAGGTGTGGCTCCCTTCAGTGGTGCAACTACAGGGACCGGTGGTCGTATTCGTGATGTACAAGCTGCTGGCCGGGGTGCTCATGTTGTCGCTGGGACGGCAGGATATTGCTTCGGGAACCTACACATTCCAGGTAAAGTGCTTCTGTTAAAAAAAAAGTTGCATCCCCTTAAGGTGATCCCTCTCCTGCCGCTTCCAAGGTTGTATTGTAAACTTTGTTGCGATCCCTGGCTCTATGGCAGTTTGTTTGACTTCTGATTGGCACCCCAAACAAAGGTTTTGACAAAATAAGGAGACCGCCAAAAATAGGGCTTGATATCTCAGTTGGTAGAGTGCTGGCAAGTTAATCCGGAGGTCGCAGGTTCAAGTCCCGCTCTTGTTAATTTTTCTTTGTTCAACCCCAAAATGAAAAGCAAACATTGGGTTTTGTTTAAGAACGGGGTTTGTTTCCGTTGCACATTACTTAGTATAGAGGGCAGTGTTTCCCCAGCCCATTCAAATGTGAGGTGGCTCTTCATCATCTTGCTCTGTTTTTCCCCCAATATCACCACCTTCCTGCGAAGACTTACCGTAAAGGAAATAGTTTATGAATTTTTTTTATCATGTGTGAGCTTTTTTTTTATCAAGAACTCACAGTTTGGATTTGAGATGGAAATCGTCGTGAGTTTGTGTGGGTGTTGCGTTCTTGTCAGTTCACAGACTGCGTAAATTTTGCTTCAGTCAATTTGATTTTGTACCTTCTCGCTGCAGTTCCTTATCCAGGATAAATTCTTATCAAGGGTTCCCTACTAAACATTCCCAGAAGTTGGAATGTGCACCAGGCTTGCACAGTTTATTACGTTGTAGACTAGAAACGATTCTATTCCACTTTTAGAAAAAATTAAATTGCTGCATCAAAATTTAAATTACTTGGGGCTTGAAATGTTTGGCAGAGCTGGGCCTGACTGTTTGCAGAGACCATGAATATGCACACTGTGAGGCATTACGGGAAACCTCCATTAACCCTAACCATGCCCTACACAACATGATCCAACAGTTTTAAAACTGTGTTGTACCATGTTGCACAGGGAATTCTGTGGTTTACTCTCCTCTGTGTGTGAGTGTTGTTGCATAGGGAATTGAACCATAGTGTATAACAGGGTATCTGTGTTGCATACTGTTGCATAGGGAATTATGCTGGGTGTTAACTGTGTTGAACCTTGGTGGATAAGGCATTAAATATCAATGTTGTGTCTTGAAGATTGTGTGGGGTCACTGGGTCAGTACATAAGTTAACCCCCAAAACAATGCTCATTACATAGCAGAGAAGCACAAAGTAAACTAATTTGAGTCAAAAACACCAGCCAGCATTCCCATCCTCTGTTCTATATTGTTGAACAGGGCATGATACCCCAAAACCACAGTCCAATTGACTGAATACCCTTCCATTCCTCACACAACGGTATGCACATATGGATCTTGTTGCTTAGGGCAAGCCACTCACATTGAATAGTGTTGTATGGTGTTGGACGGGGCATATAACACCACGTGGTATGGGGAAAGGTTAGGGTTAAAGAAAGAGGCATAATGAAACATCCTTTTCATCTGGCAACTCACACCTGTTATCTCCATGTAATTTCTTTTTCCAAACGGTGGACTTAATTGGATCATGCACAAACCAGTTGTGCTGCTGACTACCCCAGGCAGATTAACTACTCATCCATTAAGTTTAATGACCCAAGTAATTCAACGTACATGTTTGTAAACACACCCACTCTGTGAAAAGGATGTATGCTTTCCGAGTTTTTGTGGCCAAACTTGGAAATTTTTTTATGGAGCTTTCCCGTAATGGTTCTAGAGAGTGACCAATAGATATTTTGTGGAAGGGTAAGGCCGGAAATCCATGGATTGGTACTGGTATGAACTTCAGTGAACTTTCAGTTTGAGAGGAATGATCAGTAGACTATCCTGTTATGTATTTTTGGCAAAGGCACAATCTGTTACTTTATCTACATTTCGTAAAGTTCTAAAGACTCACCTTTTTCCATGTTAATTGCTTTTATGTGCGCTATGATCTTGATGGAATAGCGCCTTATAAATGTTAATTGTTATGTTGTTATGGGGAAATGGGTCTCTATCTATTGTTGAACTTGAAATTCGCATAGGTGCCATTTCAGCATTGATAGAAATGGTCATTGTCTGCACTGATCTATTGTTGCATCAAAAGAGTTGCTTGCTGAAATGGTGTCACATTTCAGCCTGAGTTCTCCATCTTAACGCCATCGGCGCTCTATAATTTTTGGATAAATTATTTATTTCCTGTTTGACCAATTTAGAGTATGATCTACCGTGGGAAGAAACATTATTTGAGTACCCATCCAACATGGCGTCCGCCCTGCAGGTGGCCGTCCAAGCTAGCAACGGGGCATCGGACTACGGCAACAAATTTGGGGAACCGTTGCTGACCGGTTTTGCCCGGTCATTCGGCATGGTAGTCGGTGATGCGGACAGACGAGAGTGGGTTAAGCCAATCATGTTTAGCGGTGGCATGGGGTCCATGGAGAGTGGGCATGTGACTAAACAAACCCCGGAGACAGGTGAGTGAAGGCTGGTGGGGACAGAACTTTGGCCTGCCCCTGCCCATCGAACGACCACTGTACCAAACAAAATTCACAGATCTTGCAGTGTTGTAGCTGTGTTCTATTATACAACACTACTGCAGTTTAAACAAACTTTTTCTTCCCTCACCAGGAATGAAAGTGGTAAAGCTCGGGGGCCCTGTGTACCGCATTGGTGTAGGTGGGGGCGCAGCCTCTTCCATTCAGGTCCAGGGGGACAATACGGAGGAGCTCGACTTTGGAGCTGTGCAGCGAGGGGACGCCGAGATGGAGCAGAAAATGAACAGGGTTATCCGTGCGTGCATTGAGATGGGGACCAAGAATCCCATCTGTAGTATCCATGACCAGGGTGCTGGTGGAAATGGTAAGGAATGGCTGCAGCTGACTCGAAGTGTTTTCGGCTACGGCTAATGTCGTTGGCTGCCATGACAACAGTGAAGAATAAGCCATAGCTATTGTCAAAGTCATTCATTCCATCTCCATTTTCATGAAGTAACAAATCTCTGTGTTTGGAGAAAATATCATTTGAAGTTTAACCATTTCTTTAAATTGATGTTTAGGAGACGGCTTGCTATTATTTCTTTTTAACTTTAACACCAAAATAAAGCTGACTTCTTCATTAGTACAGAACTGTCAATATGTTTGCGACTATTGCGATGGGTTATTAACTGGCCTGTCGTGGCCGAGCGGTCTAGTTCACTGGACCCAAGCTCTGGTGTTGTCAGTGGCAGAGTGTGGGTTCGAATCCCGGTCATGACACTTGTGCCCTTGAGCAAGGCACTTAATCATAATTGCTTCATAAAAAGTTGGGTAGGTAGTGCATTCTGCTCTACCAGCCAGGCTCCTAGTGGATGAAACCCATGCCTACATCCTTACGGACTGTGAATGGGGTGACCCTGTTTCTTGATTCGGGTTCAACAGCCCAAATCAGTTAAGTGTAGCCCACACCTTGAAGTGGCCGTCTGGCCTTGTGATGTTAGGCGGTATCTCATCAAAAACAAATCCCAAAACCTCCTAACACATTTCTCACTTTTTGTTGTTGAATGTCCGTTTGGTCCATAGGCAATGTGTTGAAGGAGATATCTGAGCCAGCCGGTGCCCTGATCCGTGCCAAAGAGTTCCAGTTGGGAGATCCAACTATCAACACAATGGAGCTATGGGGCGCCGAGTACCAGGAGAGCAATGCCATTCTCATTCCAGGGGAGGCGGAAGGCATTCTGAGTGACATCTGCCAGAGGGAGAAATGCCCAGTGTCATTTGTGGGAGACATTACCGGGGATGGTAAAGTAAGAGCCTAAATGGACATGTTTTTCTTATCTGATCAAAAGTTCATGAGATGTAAGCATGTGGGTTAGGGTGTCACTGCCTGTGAGTTTACCGACACAAATATCGACAACATTTCACAGGTTCTTGTTAATAATGTGAAGTATTGGGAAACAGTGTTAAATGTTATCATGAAAGGAATTTTGATTCATAAAAATCGACCGAATGTATCTTGAGAAATCAAATAAGAAACAGCATTTTTCACACCAGCAAATAGGCTTGTGGGTCAGGATCACTTGCCTTGGGGAAGTGGGTTCCAGGGTGAATGTTTATATTACAATTACTTTCCTGATAACAGCTGATAAGAGTCACAGTGAAACCAGTGAGGAGAATTCAGAGATTTTGGCTAATGGAAAATTCACTTAATGAAGATGTCGAGTTGTTGGTAATTTGGTTCATCTGCATTTACTGATGGATGACCAGGTCATCTGGTCCAAGATCACTTGGGAGGATTGAAATGCCATTATGGCCTCGACTTGACTGACAGACACCAAAAATGAGCTTTGTTTTCATATCCTCAGATACGACTTCAGGAAGAGGAAGCGGAATGTGTGGAAAATGGCGCCTTCAACGGCGAGTCTGCTTGTAAGAAGATGAGGTCGTGCTCGTACCCTGTCGACCTTGACCTTGAGTGGGTCTTGGGCTCAATGCCCAGGAAGGTGAGAAGCATTGTGGGGATTCAAAGGTCACAATACCTTTATCTCCGTGGCTTAGTCATGTTTTGATGTTGTATTTTAAACTTACATATTTTACTGTATTTACTGTATCTGTAGACAGTCTTGTCTAGTTGCTCCCATCTATAGATCATGTAACCTTATTTGACACTATTAACTTGAAAATCAGTAAGATTATATATATATATAAATTTTCAATTTATTGATGTTCTCTTGAAGACCAGCTGGAGAGGAGAGCCTCAAGACAGGAACTTTGTTTCTTTTAGGCAATCCTTCGGGCTCCAGCTGATTCTCTTACCTTCCTGTATGTTAATTGCTATTGTTGTTCCTTTCATTGTTTTTACCAGTGTGCATAATTGTACTTTTTATCTGCCCATGAAATAAAATAAATATCGTTTGCCAACCCTTAGATATTCAACATGGACCGTGTCAAGCCCACACTCAAGCCACTTGACCTGCCGACAAATCTCACAGTCAAAGATGCTGTTAATCGTGTTCTACGTCTGCCGTCTGTCGCCAGCAAACGATACCTCACAAACAAGGTCAGCCGACGGGTGAAGATTGTTGGTCAAAAGACATTTTAAGCTCTCATTTATTTCCAAACTATGGCGTACAATTTGTAAAGCTTTATTTACACTTGTTTGTCAACTTTTTCCCAGAAAAACCTCCAACCCAGCATCAGTCAGAAGAACTTTTTCACCTGTTAACGCAGAGGGTCCTATAGCAACCTCCAGATTAGCCCAGGCTGGAGTCTATCGTTGCATACAATGCGACGGAGTCCAGAGTATAAAGGTCCCCTGCCATTGATACAAAATGTTATGTTCTTATTTATACTTGGTAGAGGAAGGCTGAAGCTCTGTTCACATATTCCTTATGTCCTGAATTGCAAGACTGCTGAGTTCAAAAATTCTCAAATTTATGTATTAGCCAAAAAAAAGAAAACAAAGAAAATTGACATCTCTGTTGTATCTTTCTGTACTGACTCCGTATGTGAAAACTTGCACACATGCGTGTCCACAATATTCTTAGTATGTGAAAACTTGCGCACACGCGCACCCACAATATTCTTAGTATGTGAAAACTTGCGCACATGCGTGTCCACAATATTCTTAGTATGTGAAAACTTGCGCACATGCGTGTCCACAATATTCTTAGTATGTGAAAATTTGCGCACATGCGTGTCCACAATATTCTTAGTATGTGAAAATTTGCGCACATGCGTGTCCACAATATTCTTAGTATGTGAAAATTTGCACACATGCGTGCCCACAATATTCTTAGCATGTGAAAACTTGCGCACATGCGTGTCCACAATATTCTTAGTATGTGAAAACTTGCGCACACGCGCACCCACAATATTCTTAGTATGTGAAAACTTGCGCACATGCGTGCCCACAATATTCTTAGCATGTGAAAACTTGCGCACATGCGTGTCCACAATATTCTTAGTATGTGAAAACTTGCGCACACGCGCACCCACAATATTCTTAGTATGTGAAAACTTGCGCACATGCGTGTCCACAATATTCTTAGTATGTGAAAACTTGCGCACATGCGTGTCCACAATATTCTTAGTATGTGAAAATTTGCGCACATGCGTGTCCACAATATTCTTAGTATGTGAAAATTTGCGCACATGCGTGTCCACAATATTCTTAGTATGTGAAAATTTGCACACATGCGTGCCCACAATATTCTTAGCATGTGAAAACTTGCGCACACGCTTGCTAACAATATTCTTAGTATGTGAAAATTTGCGCACATGCGTGCCCACAATATTCTTAGTATGTGAAAATTTGCACACATGCGTGCCCACAATATTCTTAGCATGTGAAAACTTGCGCACACGCTTGCTAACAATATTCTTAGTATGTGAAAATTTGCGCACATGCGTGCCCACAATATTCTTAGTATGTGAAAATTTGCGCACATGCGTGTCCACAATATTCTTAGTATGTGAAAATTTGCGCACATGCGTGCCCACAATATTCTTAGCATGTGAAAACTTGCGCACACGCATGTCCACAATAATGTTAGTATGTGAAAATTTGCGCACATGCGTGCCCACAATATTCTTAGCATGTGAAAACATTCATAGTAAGTTCATCACATTCAGGGTATCAATTCTTCACAATAATTTGTGTAACATCACCAAGTACAGCTACCTTTCTACCTGTTCAGGTTGATCGCTCAGTGACTGGTCTCGTAGCCCAGCAGCAGTGTGTCGGCCCCCTCCACACCCCTCTTGCCGATGTAGCGGTCACTGCACTGACTCATTTTGATACTGTTGGCTCGGCTACCTCCATCGGTGAGCAACCAATCAAGGGACTGATAGATCCAGCCTGTGGTGCCAGGATGTCTGTCGCTGAAGCTCTGACCAACCTTGTCTTTGCCAGAGTGTCCTCACTGAAGGTAGGTCTTTCAGGTTTCCTTTTCAAGCCTGATATTTTTCAAGCCTGATATTTTTCATGATAACAGGGCTTGAGTTTTACACTGGACCACAGGCTTGAGGCCAGTAGTTTTAGTGTTGATCCTGTAGACTCGAGACTGGACAAGTTCAGCAGTCTTGTGTTTTTCAATTAAATAAAAAAACATTATTGTGTAATATAAAAATAAAATAAAAGTTATGTTCAAATGTCAAAAGTTGACTTTGATTCTGACAAACACCTTTCAATTTTGTTGTGTAATGAAGTATGTTTACCCATAAAGACAAATGAGATCAATCTTCTTGTATACCGTATGTCCTATTGCTTGTCCAATAAGAACAGTATGCAACTATTCTGGCCTTGTTAGAATTCTGGGCTAGTCAACATTTTGACAAGAAGCCATTTGACAAGAAGCCATTTGGTCTTGTAGATTTTTCACCCATATTTGAGCCCTTCTTTGAGGCGACACTTCTTTTTTTAACTGATCTCCCTTTGCCTTTAAAATGTCTTCACAAAAGATGTGAATGGATCATCAAGGGAATAAATACTTCGCCTTTTCAGGCCTAGAATGTCATCTTTGAGTGGGTGAGGCCATTTTCATTTTGTGCAAAGGGCATTTCCAGTGGAAGCGGTAGGTCTTTTGGAAATGTTTGAAGGGGCAGCAAGGCCAAGACCTGGGCCCAATTTCATGAAGCTGCTTAAGAAGGAAATATTACTTAACACTTTTCTGCTTACCAAAGATATGCAGGATACCAGTCACCGGCGATACATGTGACATGGTATTTTAGCTGGTAGCCTTATTCCGGTAAGCATACTTTTTGTACTTGAGCAGCTGTATGTAAGTTTGCCCAAGGTAAGAGGGGCCATGTTGTTCAAGGCATGTCTTTTATTTAAACCGTCAGGATACCTCTGAAAGTACCACATTTGTGACCCGCTCTATCGAAATGAGGAATGTCTCGGAAATCATGTTTACGTGTAATTCGCCATACAAAAGTTGTTGACAATCGAAATCATGAAAAAAATATCCAAAACCCGTATCCGCTATTTCGGTGGTATTAGGTTAAGCAAAACATGATCTTTCTTGTCGTGGTCTTACCTTTAATTGAAAAGATGAATAAATCTACAAAAAGTACGTTTTCCTGAGCATATTTGAACTCAATTATTTTTCGTCCAGATGGTCTCAGCTGCCTTCAAAAATCATGAAAAAGGTGTTTAATTCCACTGCAGCGAACGAGCAGTTCCATTCACGTTGGATGACTGTTTTGGTACCATTAGAAAGGTCATGACCTCAACCGTTCTTTTTTATCTATGATAACATAGTCAGGAGGCCGGAAAACTTAACAATTTACGGCTGAAAACTCGATATTTAGATTAGGCGGGCTTTCCAAAAATCAAGAAACAGATCGTTGATTGGATGAGAGGGGACGAGCGTGCGCAGTTTGGATGTTTACGTCACAAAGCTTTCAGCCCATTCTGAAGGATTGAAGCCGGTTTTACGGCCGCGCGATGTTTGTTTTTTTCCTTCTATGCGATCGCGCGAGTCTCTACACGCACAGTGTAGCCTATCCTATACTACACAACGTAGTTCAATGTGTTTTGGTGGGTAGGAGATCGAGAGCGTAGCGTGCCGTCGTTTGGGCCCTGCGCAGAGTTGGTGTCGCGGTTGTTTATTCCTCTGTATGAATTATTCATAAGCTACGTGAAGAATCGTTCTATGCGTGTGTGGTTGATCGCGTCGCGCGGATAGCTAGCTGTTGTTAAAAACGATTATCTAAATAAACACGTCGTAAAAAAATGGAAGTGGCCTCGTCTTATAGACCTTCTTCAATGCCCGATAACTTTGGACTGGAATAAGCTACGGAAATAATAAAGACATTGCTAGAAAGCAAGTGAGTTACTTGATAACGTTGTATGCATAACTCAATTTCCAAAATGTCCGAGACATTCCTCAATTCGATAGAGCAGGTCACATTTGTACTCTGCAACCTCTCTGATATAAAAGTTTGCTTTTCATCTTTTGCATGTTGTTTGTTGTTTGTTGTTACTAGGATGTCAAATGTAGTGGCAACTGGATGTGGCCTGCCAAGCTGCCAGGCGAGGGCGCTGCATTGGTTGACGCGTGCGCAGCCATGTGTGATGCGATGAAGGTGCTGGGGATAGCGGTCGATGGAGGGAAGGACTCTCTGAGTATGGCCGCTCGCGTTGGCAAAGAGACGGTCAAAGCTCCTGGTGAGAAATGTTATAATCTTATACTCTGCATTTATTATCTAATAAAAAAACCACAAGGGAAACTGACTGGGAAATGATTTGGGGTTAAATAAAAATTGACTAAAAAGGGATTTGAACCAACGACCTACGAATTAACCTGTCAGCTCTCTACCAACTGAGCTATCTAGCCGTAATGTTGGCGGTCTCCCTATTTTGTCAATAACTTTGTTCGGGTGTGCCAGTCAGAAGCCATACAACCGTTAACTGCCTGAACATTTTTAAGCATTGATTATTCTGAATGGCCCCCTTACATAGTGTGTATGTTGACCAATGGAAATTTGATGATATGCTTTGATTTGATCGATGTACAGGTGCTCTTGTCATCTCAGCGTATGTTGGTTGCCCAGACATTAACTCCACTGTCACCCCTGACCTGAAGTGTCCCAACGGCTGTGGTGAGTGGCAAATATTTGAAGGTTGTTTTTGTGTATGTACCTGAGGTCATTTCAGCATATGAAAGCCGATGCCCATAGAACCAGAACGCTCTCTCGATGATCAGAATACAGTGATTGGGGGTGTTGTGTCGTTAGGCCACTTGTCTTTTCACTAAAACCATCTTGGATATGGTAAAAGAACCATACTCTTTGCCTGTGGATAGTTTTCACAGAACTTGGGTATGTACTGAGTATACAGTGCTTAACACTGACGGTGTAAGGGTAAAAACTTAATTATAACCATACTATTGTTTCCAGTTCTAGTCTATGTCAGGAGGGGCAAGAGCATAGAATTTCATCTATGAGAGGGCAAGGCCAGTTTTAATTTGCAAAGGACACTTCCACTGGAAAATCTCAAAGTCCAAGGGAAACTTTTGAAGGGGCATCAAGGTCAAGACCAGGGCAACAGAGGCCGTGACCTTTGTAAGCTTGTTAACAGATTGGTGTGTAAACTGAACTTTTTATTTTCAAGTAAATGTGTTCAAATGAAGACAATGGATTATTGTTTATAGAGTCTATGGGAAACTTTTGAAGGGGCACCAAGGCTAAGACTGAGACCAGGGACAACTTAAGCCAGACCTGTAAAGTGGTTGATGGATGGGTGTGTTAACATAACTTTTTATTTTCAAGTCTATTCAAGACATTGTCAAATGAAGAGGATGGAATATTGTCTATAAAGTTTACAGGAAACTTTTGAAGGGGCACCAAGGCTAAGACCAAGACCAGGGGCAACTTAGGCTATGGCCTTTGTGTAATTTCAGGCCTGTAAAGTGGTTAATGGACGGGCGTGTTAACGGAACTATTCAATTTCAAGTCTATTCAAGACATTCAAGACATTGTCGAATGAAGAGGATGGAATATTGATGGTAGTGATTTTGTATTGTTTAGGGAGCATCTTGTTTGTGGACCTTAGCTGTGGTCAGAGGCGACTAGGGGGTTCAGCCCTAGCTCAGTGCTACAAGCAGCTTGGTGACACTGTCCCTGACATGGATAACCCCAGCATGCTGGCTCAAGCATTCAACATCATGCAAGAACTAATAGCTGGTAAGTCCCATTCTCATCAAAGGTTGAATTTCAAGACAATCTCCACTTACTTACTTAGCTCAGTAAATTGACTGGATCAGGAACATTTTTGAAATGACAGATAAACTTTGTTTATTTTAATTTGATAAAGATAAAGTCTTCTGATGATGACTTGAGCAAGCTAGTCGAAACATTGAGACCAATTAAGAACTCACTCCGCGGCAGTGAAGTTAATTAACGCCAAAATATCAAATTCATGGTTGTTTTCATTGAATATCATTGAAAGTCAGGAATGATGTCATTTGATGTCATTGGATGTTTTGGATGTTGACAAATTTTGCCCTTGAAGGTTATCGAATGCAATGAGGTTAGAGACTTGTAATTTTTTTCCAACTCAGGTGAGGACTCTATCTATTTGAAAATTTTATTTGACATTTCCCTTAATCTTTAGGCCCATCAGCCTCGTTTTGGTGACACTGATTTGAATGGCATAAACACCAAGATGGCTGTGCAATGATTAAAGTGTGTGATTAAAATGCAATCTCTTTAGAGTCAGTGAACTTATACGTGAAGTTTTCTATAATTGCTTTTGATTGAATTTCCCCTCTACCCAACCCCTTGACTTCCTTCAGAGGGTCTGTTGACGAGCGGCCATGACGTCAGCGATGGTGGACTTATCACTTGCCTATTGGAGATGACCTTTGCAGGGAATTGTGGGATGGAGGTCAATATTGATAACGACAACAAAGGTTCGTTTTATAGGATTGAGCTTTGACCTGCACCCAATATTTGATAAGCACCCTACTAACTCAGTGCTTTTAGAGTGCTGTGGAAAAAGAAAAGGTACTTTGAGTGGGATTCGAACCCAGGACCTTTTGCTTTCAAGAGTAGATGTCTTGACCCTTAGACACTATTACATAACTCACTCATAGATCCTTGTCATTTGATTGGTGGAACATACGTCGCGTGTCATTTTATTTTGCCATGTATTTATTGCGTGACATTTCAAAAATATAAAATAGGAGTCCTATATTTATAAATATAGAACATTGGGACACTTTGCAGCGATTCTTAGCCGCGCCGTTTCCAAACTAATCATCCCCGCCCGTTTGTCCCAACGAATCAAGGTCATGTCACGGCGGACAAGGTTGGTGTTTACATGGAGTCATCCACGTTGTTAAGAAGGGGGTTTAAGAATTTTCAGAGTTTAGGGTGAACGAGTTTCCGTGTCCATTTTGTGTTTAATGTGAAACAATATTCAATGACAATGATCTATGTGTGTGATATATGAAATATTGAATGCATTTTGTTCGTGCATTGTGGTTGAATATAATGGCTCGGTGAAATTTGGCTTTCCCATTTCACTTTTTTTCAAAAGCAACACTGATTTGCTAACCCAAAATGACTGCTCTCCGCTTGTTGGCGCAGGTCAAAGTGCAATTTTTTTTGATGCAATCCTTCAAACGAATCATGTTTTTACCGGATCACCCTAAACAGCATACAAGTTAGACATGACACATGATCAGAGAAGAATGAAAGGGGACCAGTTGCTCTATGGTTGATGCCTCTTTTATTGCACACTCTGCCTTTGTCTCTAACAACCTTTGGGATCAACCACAGTACTAGTTAAAACAGCCAATATATTTGGATATTTCAAAGTCACACTTCAAGGGTTAAGACCGAGTAAGGCATTCTGGGGGAAAATGGCGCAGCGAGATCGTACGCCACTGGGAACAAGGTTGGCATGATACTACTTCAGTAATGGCAGTATATAGTACTGCCCCTAAGCATCTTCATCAGGCTATGAATAGGATGGGGATAGTCACAAAGCTATTTTCCCTTTGATGACTTCTAGCATCAGATTTGGAGATTCTCTTTGCGGAGGAGTTGGGGTTAGCTTTGGAGGTGTCGACTGAGCATGCCCAGATGGTCTGCCAGAGGTTTACCGGGATGGGTGTGCCGTGCTCCGTGATTGGTCAATCCTGTGGACAGGGTCCAGACTCTATGGTGAGTATCTAATGTGTACCAGACCAAAGCTAGTTGAACATTAATTTTATAGAATAAGAATAAGCAGAAATGGAAGGAAAAATCTTCCAACTGTCAAGAGGGGACAAGTTTCAGTTGGAGAATCAGGTTGGCTCCGTGGTATTGAGCCCTGCCTTTCACCTCTGTGGACCCAGGTTCGAATCCTGCCTCAGAGCCTCGTATGTAAATTAGCTTTTCAGTTCCTATCTGATTACATGGGCTTTCCCTATTCAGGGGTTTCTTCCCACAAAAAACAAAGATTTCTTCATCATCTCAGTGAGGTTCATCCTTTCGCTGGTACCTGCACTATTGGATGTTCGAAAATGTACATTCAGTTTGCGTAAATTCATCTTCACCAGGTCCGTCTCTCGGTGAACGGCACCAACGTCTTAACAGAGAAGATGACCGTCTTGAGGGACATCTGGGAGGAGACAAGTTTCCGCTTGGAGAATTACCAAACCAACCCAGAGTGTGTGGCTGAAGAGAGAGTGGGACTGTCTAAGCGCGTAGCGCCCCCGTACAAGTTGACCTTTGACCCGAACCAGCACAAAATTGATGAAGGTGAGGCGATATTTAGACACATTTGGTTTCATGAATTAAGGTCTCAACAATAGCGTGTCGTGGCCGAGCAGTCAAGCGCACTGGACCCCAGCTCTGATGTTTCTGAGCATCAGAATGCGGGTTTCGAGTCCTTGTCTTACTACCACTTGTGTCCTAAAAGCAAGACATTTAACCATTATTGATTCGTCCTTTGTATGGGACGTAAAACCGTAGTTTCTGTGTGTTGTGTAATGCTCATAAATAAACCCAGCTACACTAAGAGAAGGGGTTTGCCTCGGTATTTCTTGCAGTGGCTGCTGAGTGCGCCACAACACCTTGTAAACCATTATAAGATGCTACATAAATCAGTCTTCTAAATAAAATTGTACAAATTCAAAAACCTGTCTTTAAAAGTGTTTCTCTTTGTTCATTTTTACATGATTTCATGTTAGAATAATAAGAATAATAAGACCAGAGTCTAATATAGCGCACGTAACTACTAATAACGTACTCAATGTTCCCTTCCTCTTTAAGTTAGCAGCTATGCGACTAGCTCTTCCATTGATATAACTACCTAAGCATTAGTCTTCGTTCCTCTTTAAGTGAATAATATAGTTGTTTTGGTAGTGTTGATATAAGACTGGCAGTACCACTTGATCTCCCTAAAAACAGAAATTGCAAAGCCAAGTTTCGTCAGCCCCAAAGTCGCCGTGATCCGTGAGGAGGGTAGCAACGGTGATCGTGAGATGGTCGCCTCGTTGATGAGCGCCGGTTTTGAAGTCTGGGATGTCAACATGCAGGACCTTGCCTCCGGGAGGGCCACGCTGGACCAGTTCCGAGGGGTGGTGTTTGTCGGTGGGTTCAGCTATGCCGATGTGTGTGGCTCTGCCAAAGGTCAGTTGTACATACTAACCATCGCATAGGTGCACAAAACATTTCTGCTTACCAGAATAAGGTTACCAGCCCAAATCCCATCTCACATGTACCACCTGTGACTGGTATCCTGCTTACTTTTTTTCTTAGCAGAAATCTGTTAAGCAATATTTCCTGCTTAAGCAGCTCTATGAAATTGGCCCAGCGGATAAGAGCACCGGACTCAAGCTCTGGTGTTTCTGTTCAGCAGAGTGTGGGTTTGAGTCCCGGTCGTGACACTTAACCATTATTGCTTCGTCCTTCGGATGGGACGTAAAGCCGTTAGTCCTGTTGTGTAATGAACGTAAAAGAACCCAGTGCACTTATCAAAAAGAGAAGGGGCTCGCACCGATGTTCCTGGTTTGATTGGCTGTATATTGCGCCACAGCACCTTGTAAACTATTACATGGTGCTATGTAAATGACTTGTTCAAAACGTAGCTCCACATACCTTGCAGGAAAATACTGACTGTTGAAGCGCCTTGAGCGTCACTGAGTCACGGATATGAGTGCTGTATAAGAAGCCACTATTATTATTATTATTATACACATTCATTCAGAATTGCGTCGCTCACATAACTACAAAAAAAGCTTGCCCTTAACCATGTGTCATAGCAACTGTCTGTAGCCTTGAAGAATTTGAATTTTAAGCTGCCCGTTGTGACTAAAGCAATTGATTGTACCAGACGTTATTCAAAGCTAACACGCAAATGGCTTTAGTCTTTTGAAACTTTCTTAAAGATTTGTTTTGGTTTTGAATTTGTTCCTTAAGGTTGGGCTGCGGCTATCCTGTTCAACCCAACTGTGCGTGCCCAGTTTGATGCCTTCAGGGCGCGCAGTGATACCTTCTCCTTGGGCGTCTGTAACGGGTGCCAGCTGATGGGTTTACTGGGCTGGGTGGCCCCGGACCATGGACAAGAAAAGAACAGTGGAGGTAAAAAGATCCATGTATACTTTTTAGTAATTTTTGAATTTTCTCTTATCAAATGTCAACTACTCTTAATGTATTATCCTTACCTGCAGTTGATTTCACAAGATCGATCTTAACTGTGTATCAATCTTAATTGCTAAGCAAAGTGTGATGTCACAATACAAATCACCATGGCAACATTGACAACTCATCTTAGGATTAATCTTAGCTCCTTGTACAATCTAGCCCAGTCCAGGGGCCGATTTCACAAAGAGCTAAGATTGATCTTAACTGTGTATCAATCTTAATCGCTAAGCAAAGTGTGATGTCACAATACAAATCACCATGGTAATACTGACAACTCATCTTAAAGCTGAATCTTAGTGCTTTGTGAAATATGTTCATCTTCAAACAGCCTTGTCATTCCTTCTGATAAATGTTGACTACCATGGTGCTGTTCCTTTCCTCTCAGATTCAGCTTCCTCCAAGCAGGGCGTTTTCCTGACACACAATAAATCCGAGAGGTTTGAATCGCGGTTCGTCAGTGTAGAGATTGATGAGAGTCCTTCCATCCTACTGCAGGATATGGAGGGGTCTACCCTAGGCATATGGGTTGCTCATGGAGAAGGTAAAATATTCCCTGTTTCATGGTTCTTAACCCTTTGAACCCTGACCTATTATATAGGTACGGTACCTCCACCCTGAGTTATTTGCATGAAATTTGAATGACAATAGAATGCGTAGTAATAATTTGCTGTACCAACTTTATGTTACTTTGTTTTGCATATATTTGTACAGAAAATGCATTTTATTGAATAAACAAATGTTACTAAAAGAAAAAAGTGTGTTTGCTGACCTTATTGCCAGTATGCAACCTTCATATGCCAATCAGCCCAACAGTTGGATCCCGGCTGTCCGATGCACAAGTATTTCCTGCAGAAGTCGCACTAGAACACAGTCTTACTCCTTTTAGGCAAGTCCTTATCTGTGAGATGGGGATTTGCCACTTTGGCCCTCCTGTATTTTTCAACACACACAGCACATCTGTTGTTGCCTGTTGCATCTGGTGATCTTTCCACAGTGTGCTGTCCGTAGTTCAGAAGGCGGGCATCAGGATTGCCGTCCATCCGACGCCGTCCTTGTCGAGTGGGGGCACGTACATCCCCAACAAGTTGTAAACAGAGCGTCTCCAAGAAGGCATGGAATGTGTAGATCCTACGACCTGGCTGATTGTGGGGTTTGTAGTGATTCATCAACACATAACTGTTATAACTTGCCCACAAGAAGAACTTCATAACGAGTCTTCGTGGCCACTTGTAGTGTCTACGGCATCGTTGGAGTCTTGTCATCTGATCGTTCTTATCGGTTCCACCCATATACTGATTGTACGATTTTACTGCTTTGGGGCAGGAGACGTCAACCCTCTTATGCTGCTTGGCATCATATCTCAGTACTGTTGTTGCTGGTGCATCAACATATATAGAAGTCACAAAGTACACAGTCTTTTTGTCTTGCCATGCAATGGCACCCACCTTCCCATTGAAGAGTAACTCGGAGTCTCCCTTCCTCAGGTCACCCTTCTTCTTCATCAGTTGCTTTGGAAAAAATCTCCTATTAGTCATAGCTGTTCCACAGATGCGTATTCCCCTAGTTAACAGGAATTCAGCAAGCAGCACACTGGTATAAAATCTGTCAGTATATACACAGTAATTCTGATCCCTGTACTCCTCGAGCATTCTTACGACCAAGTTCCCTGTAACACCCAGATCAGCATTTATTGCCAACGCATCATCTCTTGCACCGGTGTAGATTTCTGCATTGACGATGTATCCGCTCATGCTATCACACACGAGGAAAGTCTTGATGCCCCATCTAATTGGCTTATCTTTTATGTATTGTTTTATTGACAATGAGTTCTTGGTCGGAATCATACCTTCATCCAACGATAACTCACAAGCCGGAACATAATGTCGTTTGAATCGTTCCAGAATATACACAAAAATAGGTCTGGATTTGTAGATCTTGTCATCCTTATCTACATTAGGATCGTCCTCGTTCATACAGTGGCGCATTGACCAAATGGCAAGAAATCGATCGCGTGTCATGACTTTTGGAAAGCCAGGTGTGGCCGTCAGTAAGTTATCCTTTGTTCGCCAATACTGCTCGTAGCGATCCTTGTTTATCAACATTTCCATTGTTACCCGACAACCAAAAAATGCTTTCATTTCATCCTCTGTAACATCAACAAAATGTTTGGCACAATAGCTATTAGGTTTAGCAGCCTTTACTCGGGCTGCCTGATGATTAGTTTCAGTTACAAGCAGTTGCCACAACTCATCATCCCAAAATAAGGACAGATAGTCCAGTGGTGTACTGTTTTCATCAATATTTGGTGGCATATTTTTGGGTCCATGTTGTTCTCTTGGTGCAAAAGGACGTTCAGTAAAGCTGCTTGTGTCCCTTTTCCACTGACATGACTGAGCATTTGTAGCCTTTTTCCTTCCTTGACGTCGACCTGCATTTCCACCATGACCCCGACCCCTACCTCTACCACCACGACCCCGACCCCTACCCCTACCTCTATGACCCCGACCTCGATTTCCACCTGCATCACCACCTGCATTGCTTTCTTCACTCGAGTCACTAGTTACTCCACTCATGTCACTATCGGACACTGAATGCATATGCGTACTTGCCTGCGAAGCTTCAGAATCATCGCTTTGTGTGTCACTTTCATCGTCAGTTTCGTCCTCAAAATCACTATCATTTCCGTAATCTGAAATGTCCATGTCCTCCTGTGAATCTTCATCGAGTACCCTTTGCAGTGCCTCATCCGTAGCCATCGTATTTCCGGCCATTTTGGCAAATTTTCACGGAGAAATTTCAAGAAAAATACGTTGAACCATTACCAGATCCGTTACTAACGCTGGCAGACGTGATGTCATCGCAAATGGGTCACATGACCACGTAAAGTCACATGATCCACTAGTCACCTGTTCTAAGGCCGGAAAACCGGCCTTTCGGGTTATAGTACGTTGTGCGCGCGGCCGGTTTTTCGGCCTTTCGGGTTCAAAGGGTTAAATGAAGTTCCTTTTTTGTATGTTTTTTTGTCTTACCTTTTCAATGTCATCATAATTTTAAATGAATACTTTGTTCCTATTGCATTTGTGTTTGGCAGTTTAAACCAAGGATTTAATAATTCCTTTCTCTTTTGACAACACCCAGGGTACATGAAGTTTGCCTCAGACGCCCTCCTGAATGAAGTCACCCAGAACAACCTAGCCCCCATACGCTACGTTGATGACCAAGGGCACCCGACCACCCAGTACCCACTGAACCCAAACGGGTCCCCGCTGGGCGTAGCCGCCCTCTGTTCCCCAGATGGGCGACACCTAGCCCTCATGCCCCACCCAGAGAGGTGCACCTTCACATGGCAGTGGGCATGGATGCCGCCCTCGTGGAAACAAGATTTGAAGGTGTCACCGTGGATGTACATGTTCAAGAATGCCTGTGCCTGGTGTTGTCAGAAGGTATAAATGTATCAAATCAGTCTAAAGTTCTAGAGCCACCAGTAATGCAAACAGGGTGATCGGTATCAACGAACTGTATAAGCAGATGCTACTTTTCTAACCGTGCATAAGCAGGGAACCAGTTAAAAACAATGTATATCACATGACATTTTGGTCGGTAACCATAACTAGTCTACCCACAGTGGCAGCTATATGATACAAAGCCCGACGACTACCAAGTGGATCGGATGTAGAAAAATTCTACATTAAAATTTTGTGAGGGCTGCACACATTTTTCAGAAAAATGGCTACCATGAAACTGTTGTTTTCTTGCCAACGTTTTTCGTTTAGCACTGTAATGCAAATAATTATTCTATTTATCCTATCTATAGTTTGGTTTTTATACTGGTGACCAGGGAGTTCTTTTAAGAAAAAGAAAAAGAAAAATAGCTGTTACCCCAAAAGATTATTTAAAAAAAAAATGTAGTAAGGGCTTCATGTTTCAATCCTGCAAGGTTCCGAATGTGAAGTCATTTTCGTTTTTTGCTTGAACAAATAAATAAATAATGATAAATATTGCTCCATTTGATAGCGGCCATTTTGTTTATATTCTGATGAGTGAATTTATATGAAGTTGTCCTGAAATATTTCCACTAAAATGCCTTTATCTTTCATAAAATCTTGTATGGGATGGGATGGTACGTAAGGTTGTTGGACCTATATAAATGAACCTAGTACACTTATCGTGGTCTCATAATACTTCAAAACCTGTCTTAGAGCACGCTATATAAGGCAAGGGGAACCACTGCACATAACATGTTAATATTTAGTACCATTAAAATCAATTGTCATTTTTATATTAAACAAAAATAATGTGAGCACAATTTCACTGAAATAGAAACAAGTTTGCATTCTATTTTATTAAATATAATTTTGTCCTACACGATGTGAGTTAAGCACTGTATACTCAGTACTTTCCCGAGTTCTGTGAAAAAAAAAATCATTTGCAGCGCACAATTTAACAGATGTAAATTTTATTAAAGTCTTAAAAAAAAAACAGTTCAGTTTATACACTTAACTAAAAGCCAATGGTGTACTATTTCATTAAGTATTGAAATTGTTCTTATTTACACTAAACAGCTACAAATTTGATTACAAAACATGTGTTATCTTGGTAAACAAACTTTTGCAATTGGTTTGTGGAGGTATCAACTTAGTTTATTTTTAAGGTGTTCGGGCAGCAGTCGAACACCTATTGTTTTTTGGTTTTAAAAATAGATTTGTGTCTTCTCAGAGTCGTTTGTTGGCAAGTAAATGAATAGTTGCAAAGCTTGCATCAACTATAACTTAAACATGATCAAGTCATCAGTTGTTGAAATACTTTAAATCAAAGTTTATTTTATACAACAACAAAAAACTGATTTTACTCTGATCAACTGGTATTTATAAGAATCCAACATGAATTGCATACCTTTTCGTAATCGTTACAAAAATATTGCATCATTAAACATAGCAAGAAGGCGTAATTCGATAAAAGCCATTTTGAATTCTTCTTTGAAATTGTAAGTAAAAATTCTTGTTTACTAACTAGCATTTCAGATTATGACTATTTACATGAACATTGTCTCAATTAATACACTTCCTAGAGCCTCAATGCAATCTTAAATGAAATATTTCACTCATTAACACAACACTTAGGCTGATAATACTCAAATTCCTAGTGTTTAGTTCTGAGAAAAAGCAGAATGTATTCTATGTTGAAGTACTGAAATCTCCTAGTTCTAATAATATACAATAACAGTCACATGTGTAAGTTGCAGCTGAATACAGTGTCTACTTGCCGAGTTTTTATGGTCATTAATTTTTGGAGTATTTACCAATCTATGACCCTACCTTTTAAAGCATGCTTAGTTGTTTTTCATCCGTTTGGAAATAATGTCAGGACAAGACTAAACATGTTTGAGGTTGAATAGAGACAAAAATAAACATTGTAAAATTATTTCAGATTGACTCGTCTATAACTAACATCTACTGACGGTGACATCCATAACAAAAATCGGAGCTGATCAGGGCTCAAATTTTACTGGACTACAGGCTGGAGGCCAGTAAACTCATGACTGGAAAAGTCCAGCGGTGTTGATCATTGAAGAAAACTTACCCATAAAACAAATGAGATAAATCTTCTCTTAGTGTGTTTACAAATGGGATAAATGAATGGGATAAATTCTTCTTACCCAGATTTGAACCATCTTCTCCCAATGGGGATACTTAATGTTCCCTCGTTAGAAAGTCCTTTTGCCAGGCTAAAATGCTCTTTGTTCCCTGGTTTACCCTGATTTGAAAATCCTTGGCTGAAATCGTCATATTTTACAAACGAATATCATCAGTTCCTCATTGGGGGACACAACCCTCAGTCAGGTGACAAGCTAGACCACTGACACTTGCATCTGTGATGTTCCTCGAGCCTAGCACTTCACGTCTTAAAGTGCTTGCCACATCCGGAGCAGCAGCAACCTCCACAGGGGCGTCCCCATTCAACATTCTCCCCCTCTCTGCTTCAAAATCACCTCTGACCCTTCTCAATTCATCCACGTTCCGACCCTCCATGTCATTCTCATCCGATGAAACACCATAGCCCCGTAACATGGACGAAGACTGGTCTGGGGATAACTTCTGCAGATGCTTGTATGTTACCGTCAGCTCTTTATCAATGGCTTTCAGAGCCGTTGCTACGGCAGCCTTGACTTGATTGACAGGTGGGAGGGGCTTAATGATGACATCATCTGGTAGCAGCTGGTACAGGTGCT
Organism: Leptasterias polaris; assembly: GCA_037783415.1. Taxonomy (NCBI): domain Eukaryota; kingdom Metazoa; phylum Echinodermata; class Asteroidea; order Forcipulatida; family Asteriidae; genus Leptasterias; species Leptasterias polaris. The sequence goes on from JAZGTN010000192.1 coordinate 2,103,893, forward strand.
GGCAGAAGAGAAGGAGGTCTGATTGATCCCTATATTGAAATGAAGATAAGAGGACCGTGTTGTTACTATCTTTTTTTTGTCTTTCTCTCGCTTTAAGACGACCCTCTTTAATTCAATCTTGACTGTGTTGGAAACCTGCACCTGTATTATTTCATTTCTGCTTCCCTTCTGTTTTCACAATGCACACACAAATATTCATAGGTGTAATGTAAGGGTGCATACTTCAAACCAACTTGCTGAGAGTTACTAAAGTTCTATGGTGGAAGGATTGTAGAAAACAGTGACCCCAAAGACTGATGGAGCTTGAATGGGGTACCGTCCAACACATTAAAAATCAATGCAACCAAGTCAAGTGGACTGGACCCTTTTTCTGAAATGAGAACTAGCATTCTTGATGGACACAGTATACAGGAATCATGACATGCCAGTATTTAGACGCTTTTTAAGCAGAAAATATTACAATTCGCTCAGGAAATCAATCAAGAGCATGGTAAGTATGCTGGTAACCCGTTTTTGCTAAGAGAGTGTCTCAAAAGTCAGAACGGTTGAGTATTCCAACATGTGCTCGTGGATCGTTTCATTTCAAGCTACTAATGCACGTATTCACTCATGTAGGATTGCTGCCGTACAACGATGCGGTCCAATGTAACGTTGGGATGTGCCCATTGGAATGTCCTTGTGCGCCTCGAATGTGCCTGATTTTTGAAATGCTCCCTAAAAGAGCAAGATAGGATTTCTTTGCTAGAACGATTATCTTACCTGCTGTTGACTACCACTCTCCTCTTATATGGACCCTCAGATGCCAGAACCTGGACCCTCATCATACTGAGCAACCCGTGGGGACAGATCAGCTCCAGCCCCCTCAATCTTTGGAAGCCCATGGGACCTTTCAGGAGACCGTCAAGGCAAAGCAGATTGCTGCACTTGGACGCCACAATCAAAGATGTAGCAAGCTGCATGGCATTTAGTGCTTGCATGTCAAAGCCATACTCTCTTTCTGAAAGGTCAAAGGTGGATTTATTTTTTATTTTTAAAGAATGATCTTGATGGGAGTTATGAAGGCTATGAAAAGACCAGCACAAAATCTTGCAAGCAGATATTTAGCCCTGGTGGGGTAACGACTCATCACCATTGACAAACGGTGAGCTCTTTTCGTCTTGAAGGGAGAGCCATGAGATGGTGTGAATTTAATGAAACACGTGAAGCTGTGTAAAAATGTATTTGATTTGACCCAATTCACCATCATCACAATCTTGGTTGCGCCATTTTGGGATTCAATACCCCCCTCTAGTTTTAGACAGTGAAGAGTGCAATGAAGGCGACACGGCATTCACACGCTTACAATATTCTTACGTGCAAATTGACTCCCAAAATGGCGAGAGTGGCAGATTGTAGCTATGTGAGACATTGGGTCAATATAAATGTTTGTATTCTTATTAAAACAATCCAATTTAAAAAGAAATTTGTGTGGCTGTTAAGGGTAGACAGTTAATTGGTGCCTCTAAGTTAGTTTTTCTTTACAGCAGGAAGCCATCCCCTATATTCTCTTGTTGGGAAAATTGTTTGAGTACCTGATCTTGTTGCATCAAGTGGTTTTACTTCTAACTTTCCCGTGGCAAGATCGGAAACATGCAACACAGCAGTGGCACAACTTTGCAGTCTGTTGGCCATGTTTGGCTGCAGCGATGCAGGCCTGCTATTGTCTCCTTCTGCCAGGATGCCTAGGGAGGATTCACTCCACTTCAGCATCACGTCAAACTTGGCAACCGGCCCACTCTGGAATTCTGGGATACCTGTAATGGCTATCACTGTCATTGCGAGTCCAGGTTGCAAAACAGCCGTCCCTTCTGTGTTATTTGTTGGGTCTAATTTCAACCGTTTCCTCATCGGCTCGTCTACCTGTCTCTGTTGTTGTGATGTCGACGGCCCTGATGGGCAGGCTGCGATGGAGGCTACTGATTTGAATTTGCAGACTGAGGTAGTGGCTGCACAGAGACTAGTCCGGTTTGTGGCAATCGGAATGAGCGATGCAGATATGTCAGAAATGTTCCTACAAGACATTAAAAAAAGGACACAAAAACTTTTGTTACTATGTCTTTTTGACTACATGTTAGATTTGGACATTATCAATGTTATTTTTTTGTTGGTTACCTAAGAACTTGTTTCATAATTTCAAAACTGTCTCAATCAATAGTTTTGTTACTCTTTTTATACCAACCTGCCTGTTTGGTTACACACTTCAACACCAACAATCCACTGATCGCCAATAATGCGCTGCCAACTGCTCAAGCTCCTCAGGGCTCCATGTTTGGTCCTCTTCATCTTCATTGCATCTTCATCTTTAATCGAGAGGTCACAGAAGCAGGTCAAAGAAATCTGACAATATCAAGAACAAACTGAAGTAAGAAAACAACTGTACAAGATTTAAATAACATTTTATCCCTAATCCCTTTAGCAGATGAACTTACTTCATGGACCACCTCTGGGCTGACTTCCTGGAATTCCGCACTTACAGCCCATAGAATTGCACGCTTAACAGGGCGCAGTAAGCACAGAATTATGTGGTAAGCAGCACCAGTCCTAGTTGTTCCCAGGTCCAGGACAGTACGCTTATGACCAGGCCTTTTCACACATTAAACCTGTTCTCTGGAATAAACTATCCAAATCAGAAATAATGCATCTGGTTTCTTAGCAATTGTTTAGTTATTGCAATGTTTAATCATTGTACACCTTTTTATCATCTTGCTGTAGCGCCACAAGTAATTCATTTTGAAGTGCACTTTATAAATCCTTATAATGTTATTATCAATATTATGAAATCGGATCCTGATTAGAGCTCACGTTTGGCATTTCCGTAGGCGACTTCTGTCCTACGGCCATTTTGTACAGTGCATCCTGGGCTTGATGGATGAGTTGTTCTTTCCGATCGTACTGTTGTTCTGAAGATCTGAGAGCTGCCATTCTGGACTAGGGTTATCAAAAAGTTGATATTAAATTGTTAATTATATTGGTAGAGCACTTGTAATGTAAAATGCAGGTATAGGTTCGATTTCCTATTTCGATTTAATACTACTTTGTCAGGCCTTTCTCACACAAGGCAAGTTACAGGCCAACTTTGTAAGGAAACGTCCAAAACATTCACACTGCAATTTTCCAGTGGCATATCTAACACTTTTATGCGGGGGGGGGGAGGGGGGAATAGAAGCACTCTTGTATTTCTATTTTCTTTTTCTCCACCAAACGTACCAAAGCATTTGTGCACTTTACCAAACTTTTTTTGTTGGGGTGGCACATGAGGGGAGACGAGGATTACCCCGAGGGACCAAATTTCTTTTCTGCCCTCGCTTACCTGTTTCTGAGCCTCAAGAGCCTGTACTGCAGACAAATGATTCTCAGCACATGGCACGTTTCTTGGTAATGCAATCTCTCCATTTTCCTGGAAACAAAAGAGAGACTATATTTTATGTAGATTTGACACAATTAACACAGAAGTACTTGAAATTGAACTTCCAAACATGTGTTTTACTTCACTTCATTTACAATTTAGCCACTCTTAACTTGATGTACATGGACACCCAATAAAATCTGGAAACAAGTCGACAAGCTGTCTAAAAAGGTAAAGACAAGTCTGTACTTCCCTGCAGCCAAAAGTTTTCTCCTTGAAAAAGAACCTTGAAAAAACTTGTTTTAAGAGGAATGCTATACAAACTTGTTTATATTGTGTTTGTTTATCATTTAATATGTAATTTAGATATTTGTACACTTCTGAATTGTTTGTAATTATCGATCAATCAATTAGGCCCCAACCTCAAGGTTTTGAAAAATTAGAATACTTTTGACGACATTTGTGGGATGTTGCTTTGTTATACCTTCAAACTTGCTTCAGTCGTCCAATTGCAGCTTCCAAGATCAGTGAGAAGGAACCTCTTCTGATAAGCATCTTCTCCACCTCCCAAGAGCAAGACTTGCTCTGCCCCTAAGGACAAATAATCCCCCACTAGTACTGTGTGATAGCCGACCCACTCAGCAGCAACCTGCAGTGCAAGCGGAAGTAAGAATCAAAACAAATAAATCAATCATAACTTCAAGACTAGAGATGGACCCTTTTCAAAACTCCAGCTTGGGATTATTATTAGGCTTTGGCTTGGGCGCTGTCAGTTATTTTGAAAATGTACACAATTGGTACGTGACTTTAAACGGGCGGACGCTGCCCTCGCAGGAGCCACAACCCAAGCTGTAGTTTCGAAAACAGCCCTAATGGTTAAGTTCAGTGAACTTTCTTCCCAAATTCAAGATCAAATACATGTACTATGTAGACGAGGTAGACGAGTAGGAAAAAAACAAATCCACAAGATGGTCCAAATTATTTAGTGGTGCTTCCATGAAAATTTTTCTCTCTCTATGAAATACTGCCTGCAGAGATTGTCCATTGGCTATTAATGGACACAGGCAACTTTTTTATAAGATGGCTATTTGACCTTTGACCTTAGAAGTGCCCTGCCTTTTAATTATAAGTGCAATCTTGCCATTCATTTTAAGCTGTAAATTAGCACTTTATAATAGAAATAAAAAAAAAAAAAAAAACCTAGAAACAACGATTGCAGTCAAGGCATACACCAAGTAAAAGGCTGACTTCGCAAACTCAAAAAGACAATTTGAGTTGAATTCCGTTCTGGTTTAAAACATGGTGATGCTCTGATGATAAAATCAACAATGAAGAAGCCAGCAAAAAATGAGGTGATTATACACATTTTAAAGTTAAAGGGGCACTGTCTTGGTGATCATAGTCTGCATGTGATTGTAGCCGAGCGGTCTAGCGCACCAAATTCAAGTTGTGATGGCTGGTCATGGAAACATGAACTCTCACCCAGTTACTACACACGCACGCGCGTTAACCGTCGCATCACAAACAAAACTTTTAAGGGCGCTGTCATTTTTATCACGTATGCAGTAACTGGGTGAATTCAATGTTTGGCCACAGACACACTGTGATCATGATGACAGTGCGCGCCCCTTTAATAAAACTCAAAGCACGCACAGATGATCCAAAGTTGTCATCGGACACCAATGCTGTAAGTAACTAAACTAGTAAGTTCTGGCATTGAGGAATATACCCATAAAAATGATAACATGCCTCAAAAGACTTTCTCCACACGGCACAAATGTTTCCACTGGTAGACTGCACTACAATCAGCTCCTCTGCTCCTGAAACCTTGGCAACATAAATTCTGCAGGAATCATCGAAGGGGAGGCTGCAAACTCTCCGGACCACCCCTCCACTGGATTCAACTAGTTGGAACTGGTTCGTGGCTGCCCAAACCGCCTCTCTTGGCGATCTTCCACGCCATTGGCTCACAGTGCTGAAGTAGATACAGGTAACGATATTTGAATATTCATGAGGCATGATGATGGCACCGCTGTCTGTCATTGGCTGAATATCTTGCATAGACAAACTGACCGCAGTCCATTTATGAGCTGGTCTGTCAAACAGAGTCATGTTTGAATGCCCCTCGACTTTGATCTGCTCCTCCGTTCCCATGGCAACTGCATCATCATTTATCATTCCAAACCACTTCAGAGTATTAGAGGGTTTCCACAACTTATGTTCATTCAAATTTATCACTTTAATATTTGACTTTGAACTGGCACGTGTGATATAACGGCATCCTTCATGTTCCCAGCAAAGGGTCGGTCCATCAGCGAGTAAAACATTGATGGCCGACTTGCTTAAAGAATATTTCAAGCTGATGGAGCCATACACCATAAACTTCCACTTGTGTACTGACAAGAAGACAATGTTTATCCGATTTCGTTTGGAGCTTCCATCCCCTGCAGCAGATAACTGTGATAAATTGAAACCTCCACTTCGAATTCTTTTAATTTTAGTTTCAGTTTCAACAATGACACATGGCATTTTCAATCCTGTCCGATCATCCACCACATTCGACAATGTGATGATTCTGAGCAATCTTGAAGTTGAGTCAATGGGTAGAATGGCTTTGTTCTCTCCTGGTTCAAAGCTGCCACTTTTTGTTGAAAAGCGAAAAGAGTTAGCCAAAAGCGATGGTGGCTCAATAATGTTTACATGATTTGTTTGTTGTGCCGGTCCGTCTTCACCAACTAGCCGTGGTGTCAAAGATGAGATCTTTATAAGTTGGCCGCCAACTGAAGTGAATAAAAACTTCGACATCATTTCAACTAGATTAATATTTAGAGTAATATTTAGAGTAATATTTATATTTGATTTTATCAAAATGACCAAAATATATCATTTGCCGTAGGTGGGTGGGATGGGCATGGCTTCCGATCAACCCGCGAAATTGTGTTCAAATTGCTTGTGTGATTACGTGTGACCAACAAAACTGTTGACACTACTAGCATCGTAACATAAAGAAGTCTGGGTACTCGCTCAAAGTCTGGCTCCCAGTTCATTAACGTACTTAAACGATCAACTTTATTTGCAGGAAACAGACTATGGCTACCAGACTATTACTTCGTCTCAAAATCAAAACACACACGGAGCTTGTCGTCGACGAAAAACCTTCACGAAAAACTCTTAAATTTCACACACAGGGACCACATTTTGGACGCAGATATAAAACAGCCTTCATCTGCATGCTCTTGTGAAGTACTCTGTCGAGGTTTAATCATTTTATGAGCTTCTGAATTCTCAGGGACGTCGCCACAAACTACGGTAAGTTGTAAACATTTTTTTCTGCTGTGGCGACTTACATGTTGTATGTATAACGTGTACGGTACACCAGTGCAATGACACTGCACTGTACACTGTACAGTGACGTGACTCAGTGTCACTGTGTCATTGGAAGATTGCTCAGTTCTTTTAAGTTTTATTTCTGCTTTTGACATTTTAAATTATTTACTCGAAACGTTGTGAATTACACCTCAAAAATATTGTTGGTATCTTGGTAAATTTTTATTATTTATTTACGGAATTACGGGCATCAAACTTCAAAATCAAAGTTTTATCTTGTCTTATTTTCAATTTCTTCCCTTAATTAATTGATTAAATTATATGATTGTGTAACCTTAGGCTAAGTAGAGCTTGGAGAAGTTAGACAAGTAAAGTAGGCCCCTATAAATTTGAGTATAAAAAGAACAAAGCAAATATTAACAAATAACAGCAGGCAGTTTCGTCAACTAAGTAATATTCCGTGAAATCGTGTGTACACCATTCCCCCACACCCTGGCACCTAAAAAAAGTACTGTAACAGCCTATGATTAAATGATATTGATTTGTACTATTGACTCGTTGACATTATATAACATATTAAAGTGCAGGGATTTTTCGACCATTGTTGCATTTAACTCAATGGAATTTGTCGGGACTGCTTGTTAACCAACATGTTCCACGATCAAATCCCTGCTGCAGCTTTTTTTTTTTTTTTTTTTTTTGTATTGTTAAATTAACAGCTCTCTCCACCATTTTAATTGATAGTATCACCTTTCTGATATGTGGCTCCCAAGGTTTTTTTAAACTGAAAATCATAAATGGTCTAATACTAATATATTATAAGACAAGAGTCACTGTGCATGTTCAGGGCCAGCACTTGATATACACTGCCTATAATAAACAAGTCAAAAATAAAATTATACAAATTAAATTTCATTTAAATACAAACAAATATAACTTATCAAATTCACCAGTCTAAAGAGCTTTTTGTTACTCCCGTTTTAAAATTTAGTTTACAAAAAAATCTTCTTTAGGCCTATTTTCTAATCTAAATTTGCATCATACCCAATATTCAATTGAAAGTTGAAATACAAAGTTTGCACATTTACGTAAGTTTACCATTATTTTGTGTATTAAAACAAAATCTCTAAATTAGTTCATTTATTTGCCTCATTCTTGGCAGATAGTGGGGCCTGATACTTGGTCTGCATTGCTAAATGACTGACTCTACATATTGTGTTTTGTCCACTTGATATTGAGTTGGGTTTGGGATTAGGGCGTTTAACCTGTAAAGTTTAAAGGAAGCCGGCAGTAAAAGAAAACAGCCTTCTTTTTCTTAAAAATGTTAGCCCTGAGACACTCTTGACATCCATTTTGTTGGTCGGATTCTGTCTTATCTTAACCTCCTACAATTTGTAATGCGTTATTTATAGTTATGATTACTGGAGTAACTGGAGCAGTGCTGAAATTACTGGACCTTAACCGGTGGTCCACTGGGTATTCCATTTCAAGCACTGGAGTCATACATGTACCTTACAGAATAGAATTCCAATCTTGGGCTGTGTCTGAACTGATGGCTTTTGGCAGTGACTATGACCAGAATGCCGAAAAGTCCTATCCTTCAACATTGTCTTGCAGCCAAGTACCGTAGCCGAAGCCAAAGTCCCTTGATTCGGATGCTACCTTACTGAGAAACACTGTCACTTTGTCTACAGCCCAATTTCATAGAGCTACATGTACTCAAGCACAAAAAGTAGCTGGGCACAACAATATTTGCTTACCAGAATAAGGTTAAGTACCAGCCAAAGTACCATGTCATGTGTACTATCTGTACCTGGTATCCTGCTTATTTTTGCTAGAAGCAGAAAACTGTTTAAGCAAAAACTTCTGCTTAAAAGCAGCTCTGATAGTCTGGAACAATTGAAGTTGTTCTCATTGTGAAGTTCAGTGAGCTCAGCACATACATGTACAGGAAGTTGTATGGGACACATCACAATATGACCTAAATGTACTTGTGAAATAACTCAATGGGATTACTACAGAGTTTTACTCCACCATTGAAGATTGAAGTGGATAGCATTGGAAAGGCCAGGAAATGGGGTAGATTAGAATTGTCATGAAGACATGTGCATACATGGTGCAACACCAGCTGGGCTGGATTTCACAAAGCACGAAGATTCATCTTTAATTGAGTTGTCAATACTGCCACAGTAATTTGTATTGGGACATCACACTTTGCTTAGCAATTAAGATTGATACGCAGTTAGGATCGATCTTAGCTCTTTGTGAAATCGGCCCCGAGGCCTTATTGCCAGCATGCGAGATGGTGAGATCAAGTGGGTTATTTTGTAGCCGTCAGACGTGCGTAGTACAGAAGGCGTTTTCTTTTCTGGGATACATATATATATGTGAAAATGACGTTTGTTTTACATGTTTTGCATTATGTAACTTTGGTCCACACATATTGCCCTCACGATTGTCAAAAATACTGTAAATTGCTGACTGACATTGTTATCAAACTAAGTAGAAACATGTCTTAGACTGAAAGACTTAACAAATCGTATAAGAAGATTGACATCAGAATATTATAATGTAAGAGTAGACTAACAAAAAGGTTGTTTAATTTACTGACCTTTCAGTATTATCCACTGCAGTTTTGAATGGTGTCTACATTTATAATACATGCCAACCTGGAATATTGTATCGTCGCTCCTACATTTGTGTACCTTTAATATACAATTTATTAAAAAGCTCATTACTGTTTACATTTTCAGCAAGTTTGAGTACCTACCTGTAATAGGCCTACATACGTAATGGTTTTGTATCACGAAGTATAATTTTGCTATAATGAGCAAACTTTGGTTTTCTGTCTGAATATTATGTATGCTGGACAAACCGTTATTCCAGTTGATTCAATGGTGCAGATGTAGTGTGAGGGTTTCACTCAACAGTCAACAGACTCCATGATAACACCTCAATGCTATCTATGAGACTTTCTCAGTTTTGATGGTGGGTAGAGTCTCGAGGGACATTGGAAATGAATGAGGTTCAGAACATTGGAAATGTTGGGTGATTGAAAGAGTGGTTTAGGAACTGAGTCACAGATGTGTAATTTGCAGCACGTGGATCGTGAAGATGTACGGAAATGGAAGAATCATGTTTCAATGGGGCCAAATGTGACAGCTGTCAGGATGAGGAACAAATCCCTTCATAATAAAAAAAACCCTATTTCATCTCCAGGTGCACTCTGTGATTAATTTGGAAAGAGATGAAATTCTATGTAAAAGGGAAATTCTTTTTAGTGTACATTAAGTTTGAGAATGGTTGTGTCGGGAAAGGTTTATGCTGATACACATGTACATGTAACTGCCTGGAAAAGTTTATGCTGATACACATGTACATGTAACTGCCTGGAAAAGTTTATGCTGATACATGTACATGTAACTGCCTGGATAATTTTCTATGACCAGGAGTTGGGAAGTAATTTTGTTTTAACATACATCATGCACTCCCCCGCCCCCTCCCCCCCCCCTAAGCGCTTCCGATTTGCACCCGATATAAAATTCTATGTAAAGGGAAATGATCTGAAATTAAAAGATGCAGTTCTGTCTTGTCTGTATTTCTCGGGAACACTTGTTTGTTGGAAAAGTGTGCTTTCTTTAATAAACCAGATATTCTTGAGAATACAATTTCTTACATACATGTACCCTGCCCCCCCCAAAAAAAATTTAAAAATAAAATAAAAATAAAATAAAAATAACCCACCCCAATATTTGTGCACATTGCATTTAGTTTTGGAAAAGATCAAATTCTATTCAAAAGGTATGCATTGAAAGACAGTTTGTATTATGTTTTAGGGAACATTGGTTCATTGGGTCATTCCTGCTGAATTAGTTCACTATTACACAATGTATACATCATGTGAGTCAAGATGCATTACAGAGCTTTTATTTAACACCTTGGAGCCCCTCTTTAAAATAGAATGTATGTAAATGTAGCAAGAATCAGTGTTGCATTCGTAATGTTAGAAAAACTACTGCCACTGATGCATTTGTTTTATTGAAGGTACTGTACACATGCATACATTATGAGGCAATTGCTTCCATGCCCCTGGCCATTGCCTTGGTGCCCCTTGAAATTTTCCAGTACAAATTACTATGTCCCACATTAGTCATCTAGGTATTCTCTACTAAGGAAAATTTGACTTGCCCTAACAATGACAAATGTCAGGACTGCACAATTTAATTTAAATGGTAGGATTAATTACTCTTAATATGAACAAGCCTACAGTAATGTTACTTACGTATAGTGGATGAACAAGTTATGAAATATAATATTAATGCAATGCTGGTCTTTATATCACATCTAAATACACCCCATGTCCAATCAGTATACATTTAACCTCTCCGCGGTATTTATTAATTTTACTTGGCGTAATGTGTGTTGTGGATGGAAGTAATGAAATATGATTCTAATGCAATGTGATCTTATACCAGTGCACACATAAAGTTGTATGTACTGTACATGTAGGCCTACTGTACACTGATGTTGTACAATGTATTCACAGCAATCAGCACTTTCCATTGTCTATAATCCTGATTTATATACCCATGGTCAAGGCCGAGATTAGCAAATAGATTTTTCTCGTTAAGCCCTTCATAATTATCTCACCGTAACAAACCACATACTGTATGGCTCCATTTACATACGAAAGAGTATGAGAGAAAAAAAGAAAGGGAATAATATAATTATTAAAAAACCTTACCAAACAGCTAAGAGAAATCCCCAATGCATCTGGCCATAGTGCAGTATTGATTTCCATCCAGGGAAGTGTTTGATCAAAGTGGGGTAAATCACGAAAAAGGTGAAGAGAGAACACGGAACGGCCCAGATGCTGGATTTAGCACTGCAGTCGTGGTAATGTGCATACGTACAACCTACATAAAATGGGCAGGGTTCATGCCACAAGTGTACACATTGGTACAGTTTGACATTGTGTTTAAAGTGGTTTGAAGACCTGCTCTAGAATGCAGGGGTCATGGGTACGAGTCCAGCCCTAGTAACCCAGGCACTGAGTTACAACAGTGCTTACCACACATGTGTGAGGGGTAACCAAAAATATTGTGAACATGTTTAAAGAGCACTTGACTTAAGCTCTGGTGTTTCTGATCTGACAGCAGAGTGTGCGTTTGAGTCCCAGTCATAACACTGCTAATCAGAAATGCCAAAAGCTTGGGTCAAGTGTGCTTGACCACTTGGCCACAACACACCATTTCGGTGGTCGAGGTGATCAACGAGAACTTACATGTACGTGAATCATGGAATTGCCTGGTATGTATTATGGTTAGCAATAGCAGTTCATGTACACAATGATGCACCGGTGTAATGTATTGGTACTGTGTACAGGCCTGGAAATTCATCTTTGAGAGGGCAAGGCCATTTTCATTTTGCAAAGGGCACTTCCATATACTATAGGATATTCTTAAAGTCCATGGGAAACTTTTGAAGGGGCACCAAGGCCAAGACCAGGACTACAGAGGCCATTGCCTCCGTGGCCTCCGTATTACATGTAATTCCAGGCCTGTGTATTGTTTTAAAAAAAGAGAATCCTATTTTGTGTAGTCTGCAATTTCATGTGTCATTGCATTGACTAGAAATATATCTAACAATGTACTTTGTACAATTTTATGATATGCATACATGGTACATGATGTATATCAAAGCGCTTCAAACGCAAAATTTAATAACTTTTTTATATGGGTGAAGTCATGCGTAGTATACAAGGCCATTTAAGAACCAATTAAAACAAGTTAACCTAGAAACTGCAGCAAACACGTATGCCTACATGTATGTGTATGCAGGCGTGTGCTATCCAGTAGGCCATTAAATTGGGGTGAATTTTTTTACTTGATTGTAAAAGAATGAATCAGAAAATGTTTTTAGACAAAATTTTGAATGTTTTGCCAACATTCTTCGGTGTTTGTGTTGCTGTTGGCTAAGAAATTAAATGTTATCTATACAGAATGCGTTACTCACTTAATGAAAATGATGGTATTGTATAAAGTACTGTATCATACCCTTGCAAAATTAAATTCAGTAATAAGTTAAAAACTGTTTATAAAATGTAACCATTTACACGTTCTCTCTAATTATATGTTTTATGTACACAAGGTACATGTAATTTAACCAAAAACTAAGAACAAGTTGGGCCACTATTTCTGTTATTTGAAAAACAATGAGTTGACATTTCTAAATTTTTACAATTAAGTGACAGATAAAAAAAAATGCTAATTCAAACCAGGGTATCCAAAAAGATACACAGACAGCCCTCTGACTAAGACTTTGATTTATAAAAAATTGCCTTTTTGTGGGGACTACTGGACTAGCATAAATTGTATACCCAATATGCTCTATAGGTCTGTTAAATGTAGCTTGAAAGTCAACAACCCGGGGATACAATAATCAGATAATTTTTCAGCAATCCTTAAAAGCCATGACCTTCAAATGTTTGATTAAAACTGAAAAAGATGTGGGTTTTACAAATTATTCATGAGGGTTTGGCGCATGTTTTTATCACTATTTAGTGAAGTGCACCCGGTACATGTACACTTCATTTTTTGGTATTTCTCGTGGCCGTGATTCACCACCAGGTGGTGCCTGCTTTTGGTGATGAACATCTTTTTAAACCTTGTATGTTGTTAAATAGTTTTAAAAAATGACAGTGGAAATATCTGTACTGCACATATTTCCCTATTGTAGAGAAAACTTGATGGTATGACACATGTTTATAATTGTTTTTTAAAGGGTCTGCATAACATTGGTAAGGGCAAAAATATAAATGTTCACATATTTGCACACAACGTACATGGAATAAAGATGGTCATGGTCAGAAACTCCCTTGGAATGTTTTATTTTTTTGATTAACAAAAACTGTATTTATTCTGTTTTTCTTGAAGAAATGCAAGATTAGTTTTTGAGAAATTAGTAAAACAGTTGGTTTTGATCTCATGAGTTTAAAACTCAATGTTTGAAAACCGTGGAAATATTGAAGGTTTTGTCCCCACTTTTTTCTTGTGACTCCAAAGACCCATTGAGCTGACAATTTCACAGGTTTGTTGTTTCATGTATGTTGGGTCACATCAAGTGTGGATACTGGTCTTTGACAATGTGACACATGTGCTTTAGGTGTGATGAACACATGAACAAAATCACCTTTAAAAAGATGAATGTTTTATCGATTGATTATTCATTCATTGTAAAAAGAATACCCTTGAAACAGGTTAAAAAAAAATTGCTGACGCATTCATCACAAAATCTACTTATACTTTTATATGTAAATTCTTTAAAGATATTTTGTGTTTCTCATCAACGCCAGAAATAAATGCCTTAGGGGTTTGTCAAAGAAAAAAATACAACTCTTACTCCACCACATTGAATTTAAGATCTCCACTTACAATATCGTGAAATAAAAGCACTAACGGAAAGACGCGTACATGTATATCTATATCATCTCAGGTCATCTCACAGGTTATATACACAACACATCGAATGCTTACAAAACTCTTTAATTGAACACGCGGTGTATTGTCTCCTTTCCAATCCTGACGATTCAATTGATGTCGGCAAATATCTTTTGTAATAGTCCAAGATTTAATTTCCCCTTGGCGGAATGGCCCCCGTAGTGATATTAACTTCCTGCAGGGACGGCGTTGATATATACAAGAGATTGCGCGACAGTTGGTAACACAAAGTTTCATACATAATTAATAACTCCCTACGAGATTGTTATGTTTTTTTGAAATCGGTAGAAAGAGAGATTATGAAATGATATAGTTTTGGGATTTGCATAACATAAAAGTTTGTTGAAATACTTTTTAAATGATAGAAAATGTATGATTTAAAAAATTGTAAAGTTTTTAATGTCGATGTACATGTAATGAGTGTCGTGGTCGAGCAGTCGAGTGCGGTGGACTCAGTTTCTGTAATTTATAGAATGTGGGTTCGAATCCTGGCCTGGTCCATCGCGACACTTGTTTCTTCATGTACATGTGTAAGTCAGTGCCTGAGTTATTGCTTGTGAAGTTTTAGAAGTGTTTTGTACAGGTATGTAGGCCTATTTGTAAAACTTCACAAATCACAAAACCATGTACATGTAACTGTTTCTTAATTTTACAGAAAAAAACTCAAGGTTTGCCCTTGTGTTCTTTGTAAGCTAGCAAGTTGGACCAGTAACTATGTTGCTATAGCAGAGCGGCAAATTCTCCCTGATTCTTCAGAAAGTTCCCTGAAAATAAACCACTCTGTCCATGTTCTGATGAACAAATTTGAAAATCTCCCTGATCATGGAAACTTTGTCCCTATTGTGTTGAATGTAATTCTAAATATCTCCCTGATTGTTGTACAAAATCTCCCTGATTGCAAGATGCAAATGTTGACAGCTCTGCTAGAGAAGTCACAGCTTTTTCACTGACCAGTCCATATCCTAAGGGTTCACTTCAACACGGGGTGTGGTGGTCGAGCGGCCAAGAGCATCGGAATCTGGTGTTTTTGATCAGCAGAGTGTGGGTTCGAGTCCAGCCCAGTCTTGACACTTGTGTCCTTAAGCATGTTAAGCAAGACCCTTAACCATTTTTGCTTCATTCTTTGGATGTTACTGTATGTTAAATAATGAACGTAAAAGATTCCAATACACTTACATGTATTGTAAAGAGAAGGGGTTTGCCCGATGTGGTGTTTCTGGCTGGTCTGTTAGCAATATGCGCCACCTCACCTTGTATCTCTTTCAAGGTGTTTTATTATGGTTGTTTCATTCTTAACAATCTACACATGATTTGATAAATCGGCGCCAGGCGTGTCATTTATGACAGACAAGGCGCATTATGTACACTATTATTATTAACAATGTCACCTGTGTGGCATTGTATGGTACTTGGATCAGCAGCCGTTAGAACAACCTGTGCAGGCAGTGGTTCCCAAGTGTACCTTTAGGAAATGTCAATGAAATAATTAGCCTGACCATTTAGACAGTAGTTTGACTGGTCCTCTTGTGTTTTTATACTGCCATTTTGATATAAAACAAAGGGGAATGCGGAGAATCACCACCTACATGTATTGACAATGTAAACGGCGTTTTCACACACTCCAAGGTTATTATAGGCATGTGTTATTTTCCGGCAAACTTGAATCCTCGGCTGCTGATTTGGTCAACAGCCGGGGGATATATTCCTAGGATCCACTCTATAGAGTTCCTATATTGCAGCCTTCATATTGAACATAACACTCAACGGGAACTTGACTGTGTTGTGCTTATCAGCACTACAGTCCTATCCTAGAGACTACATTAAAACTCTAAAGTTCAAAAATACAATATTCTGAAATTCATGTTGTATGTAACCTTCAGAAAAAGATTTTGAAATAATTTTTCTTTTTTGAAGAGGGGCTCCGAGGTCGAATTCAGTTTTTGAGAAGCACTCACTTTCCAATAGAAAGAGTCATTTGAAATTGGAAAAACTTGCTAGTCTCTTACTCAAGTTAAAATGGTGTAAATTTTTGATACGCTTCCTGTATGCAAATTGTGTCCACGTCCTAAAACATCCAATGTTGTCGCATTTCAAATATTTGGGTCTGTACATTCTTGTAAATGAACATTTTAGTTCATTCCTGAATTCCGGTGAGATTCAATCAAAACAGCAAATTGAATTTCACCTTTTGAAGGACGCAAAAATTTCTCTTCGGAGTATACAGACCCATTTTGTGTTGCTTTTTGTTGATAATTTCAAGAGAAAACCATATCGATTGCTCCAGATTGCACAGTAGGGCTTTTTTTAACACTAAGATAAACACGAAGTAGAAAACATTCTGAAGACCTCGTTTCAATTCAGCGTGCTTTGGCTAACCATACAAAAATTTGGGTCCAGAATTCCCCACAGTTTAAAAAAAAAATAACTTTGGGAGATCCTGTCATTGCATTATGGGATGCAGAATCGCCATCTTTCTGCATTCAACTCGTGCTTGCGGGATTATAGCAAATAATGTGTCTGATCATGTTGACTTAATGCATGACAGTTCGATGAGTAAATGTGCTCACAGCCAGAAACTGATGTTGTACACGTGTACCTTTATATTTCCTTTAAAGGCAAAGTGTACCTTTGGTTTTTGGAGCTGTTTGATTGTTTTAATCCTTTATAAATGTAGACTATACAACAAAACCAACCCGTGAAAATTTCATTTCAAAAGGTGTTAGCATTTTTGAGATAATTGTCAAAAAACTGGAATACACAATCTGATAAATGTTTCATGCAGAAACATTTCTCAGATTGAAATGTCTTTGAATCCCTTTCTCTAAAACCACATTCCTTTGAAGGGAATTGTTTTTCAAAATGTTATACATTATCAACAGCTGCATGCAGTGCCCCTTACCAAGTAAGTGTTTTTGTTTATTAATTTTTAAGTTATTACCAAAGGTATACCCTGCCTTTAAAGTTCTGAAAAATGTAGTGTGGGAGCATCCAGGAAATGGATAGCATTTCATTAAAAATCACCATCTCAGAAATGCTCCAAACAGTGACTTTTTCCCGCCAACCTGTCTCCAGAGGGGCAATATGGAAACTGCCTCAAGGGAAATGTGGAGATTGCTACAATGAAGGGTAGATGGGGAAATTTGCATTACTTCATGATTAGTTTCAAAGTGTAAGGTTACATTGTTTTGATACTCATTCGGTAGAAAAACTACTGGCAAGTAACGTCCTTTTTTCCCCCTGCTTGCGGTAAACTTTGTTCTTGAAATAGACAGGTATGAAACTTTTCAGCTGGGCCCACTCTTATGGTTCTGCTTACTGCCGAATTCTGCGCTTGCGTACAGCATTCTTCGCGTACAGCGCAAGTGCCAAATTTCTGCACAAGTTGAACAAAGAAAGATTGTTGGGTCTATTGTTTCATTGTGTAAAAGACCCCACAGGGGCCTGTTACGGCTCACATGTAAAAAGCATACACTGTATGTGCAGTTCTGCCTTTTGTTTGCTGAAATAATTCCAAACATTATTGCCATGGTCTGCCCCCCCCCCCCCCCCCCCTACACCTTCAGGCTCAGAAATGCACGTAGAGTAAATCATTTCTGCATTTGGGACCGCACTTAGGTCAATTTGAAAAGGAATCAGAGCTGTTTGGAAAGCAAACAAATCGTTAATCATATGAAATATCCTTGAACTGATTATACCAGACATGCAAATATTACACTGATTAATTGCAATTATGACGTATCTCAAGGATATGCTCAGTGTATAATGACAGACTGAGAGCTGTTGTTATTGCACACGTCTGGTGCATATACAGTGTTAATCACAGTCTAAGGTACATATGTTACTGTTAGTGTTGCAGGTCTCGAAGCCCAGTTTGTTGAGGTCTCCGTTGTTTCCAGCTCTCCATTTTATTTTTTTAAGGCAAAAGTCTTGGGGGTCGAGACGTTTTTAGACCTTATTCTCATTATTCGGCACCCCCCGAACAAAGCTAGTGACAAAAGAGGAGACCGCCAACAAACACGTAGGGCTAGATACATGTAGCTCTGTTGGTAGAGTGCCAATACGTCAATGCGGAGGTCGTTAGTTCAAATCCTGCTCTAGTCAATAGACACAATCGGCGACTGCGTCACGTGACCCATAGTGGGTATAAAATGTAAACAAACCAAGCAAGGAAGGTGCAGTGTGAATGGAAACGCATGACTGCTTCCCACCGTTTCCATTCACACTGCGCCTTGCTTGCTTGGTTTGTTTACATTTTATACCCACTATGGGTCACGTGACGCAGTCGCCGATTGTGTCTATTCATCTTTGTTCAAACCAAAAACAAAAATAGAAAAGGGAAACCCACAAGAATTAGTCGAATGCATATTTTTCATGTTGGACCTGCAATATTTGTTTGTTTGTTTTGCTTGTTTTATTGTTGTTGCAATCACACCCAAGTGGTGAAATAACTCAATAACATCAAAATAAAATGATAAATGAAATTTAAACCAGGGCATTCCAAGATACCCAGACAACCCTCTGTCAAACTCTTTGCATCGGGGCGTCTGATGGGCGCTTTGATTTAAAAATTAGCAGTTGGACATTCTACAATGTTCTTGTTTTCATCAACATGTAAGAGTATTCCAAATGAACAATTTTGATGCAATGGGTTTTTTCCCAATTCACAGTGAATTTGGATACCGAGTTATAAAACCTGGGTGACACTGTTTTTGATGTCTGTACAAAATGATCATTATTGTAAAGTTGAACATGGAAACATGTTTCCTGCCCACATTTTAAAACTTTTATTAAACTAGAAGTTTAAAGAGGGGCTCGAAAGTCAAAGTCAGTAATACTCTATTTAGGAGCATCCCCAAAGGCCTGAATAATAGACGATGACAAGCCACAACGAGTGGGTCTAAAAATTAGCATGCAAATAGACGACAAAACGGTATAGATGCTTACTGGACGTTGCATAAGGAGAATCTGCACCCCCCAAAGTGTTGCCAGTGAAGAAATTTAAGCTCTGTGAGGGAAACATTCCTTTGGGAAATGGAAATGACTTAATGTAGGGAAATGAAAATGACTTAATGTATTTGGCATTTTCACTCAGATGCTGTAAGTAATGCACAGTGAATTGATTACATCTACACTTTTAATCCTACTCAAGCTTTCAAAATTACTTTAGGTCAGTAAATTTCATTCAGTGGAATACTTCAGAGTCTAGGGGGCCCAATCTCATGGCTCTGCTTATCCGAAGTGAAGAATCGCCACCTATGGTTGCAAAAAGTTCCATGCTCCGGAAAGCAAGGAACTTCTGATTGTGGTCTTGATACTAAGCTTCATTCATTTTCAAAGCATGTGCAGAAATTTTGCGCTAATAATAATAATAATAATAATAATAATATAATAATAATAATAATAATAATAATAATAGCGGGATTTTATATAGCGCCATTCCATCTAGATCATGGCGCTAGCAGTATTTTTCCAACAAGGTATGTGGGGTTACGTGTTGAAGTATGAGACCTATTCCTTTGCATAGCACCATGTAATGGTTTACAAGGTGCTGTGGCGCAATATGCAGCCAATCAAACCAGGAACACCGGGGCGAACCCCTTCTCTTTACGATAAGTGCACTGGGTTCTTTTACGTGCATTACACAACACACGGGACCTACGGCTTTACGTCCCATCCGAAGGACGAAGCATGTGGTTAAGTGTCTTGCTTAAGGACACACGTGTCACGACTGGGATTCGAACCCACACTCTGCTGATCAGAAACACCAAAGCTTGAGTTCGGTGCTCTTATCCACAATGTAAGAGCAGAGGACATTGGCATGGTACAGGACATGATAATGACCTCATACAAACTGGTCTGTTTATGTTTTAGTTTTCTCGAAACACACATTTAGGTAGTGTTTGTGCATACATAGATACACTATTTCAGAAACCAGTGTTAAAGCTTCCACATCGTGGGAGGAAAATGACCAAGCTTAGGCCTAGAAATGGCCTCTGATACCATTGGATTTTGCCTTGGTGCCCCTTTAAAATATACCCACAGGCTCACATGTGTCTAAGATTTTCCAATGGAAGTAACCCTTTTGCAAAATTTAAGTGGCCTTCTCATCAAAGGTGCAAATCCTGGGGCCAATTTTAAAGAGCTGTTTGAGCAGAAAACATTGTGTAAAAGATTTCTGCTAAGCGCAGTTTAGCAGGAAACCAGTCACAAATTGTACACGTGATGTGGTAATTTGGCTGGTGACCTATTTCTGGTAATGGAAATTTGTACTGAGCTACTTTATTGTGCTTAATAAAAGCAGCTCTTTGAAATCGTGCCAAGGCCTGCAAGCTGAATCGTAACTCTCTTTCAAGAAATCTCTGCATTGTTTCGCTCTAGAACCAGATGCTTTTTCAGATGCTGCAGAGCTTTCCATTGTTTACAAACACTGAGGGCCGTTTTTGTATTTGTTGCCTTGAGTATATATAATTGGGTTATATCAGCTTTGATTTATCAGTGATATGGGCTAATTTAATGGCAATTGTATTAAATGATATTGTATTTGTTTCCATAGTGATGGCAGGCCATATTTTTGCCAATCAAGGTTGGCAAAACTATGTAAAGGCTGTGTTGTAGCCCCCCTTAAAAAGTCTGCATTAATTATGTTAATCTTTATGGAGCAGGGTTGGCCCTTAACATTTACAGTGACTAGCCAGGGGGACCGGTTAGCTTGTCATTTCACTGGTCCATGTTTTAAGGTACCCTTTCAACACTGTGGGACTTGTTTTTAACCGGAAATCCGTTTTTTTTTTCATCCTCCCCCCCCCCCCCCAAAAAACCAAACATACAAAAAAACAAAACTTTAGATCAAATTCATAACAAAATGAAGATAAAACCATATAGAACACCCGCCCCCAGATAGCAGAGTATGGCTTTTAAAACCAAAGATGTATGTTAGTGGGTTTCATGCTTGCAAGCTTTCGAGCTCACAAGCTTTTACGCTTTGCGCTCACAGTTCAGTTTTTGTTTTCAACAGCCTATCACATCCCTGATTAGTGATTTACATGTTAACTAGCCAGCCAGACTAGTTGGACAGAATATTGATTGGTCCTTGGCTGTATTAACTGGCACTTGGCAAGCAGACCACTGTTCAGGGAGTACACTGTGATGGTGCCTCCATCTTTCATTTCTCCCATTCATACACCGGCCCTGGCCGTGTCAGAATCAAGTGACTTTGGCTAGGGCTATCGCCTCTGGCTGCAACATTGGCAATGTTGAAGAATAGGCCTTTACAGCAATCCAACTATAGCCGTGACTGAAGTCATTAATTTGGGAACTGGCTACGTCAAACTGAGACTGAGTCTGTTTGCTTTATTTAACCCTCCTACTGTTCACAACATTTTCAAGTGAGTTGACCAACCATTTGAAACCATTCAACTGCCAAAGTTGTGTATGGTGGCACAACTGTGCCCAGAACTAACTGTGTACTGTGTACATGCATTCCCTCATGGTATCATATTGCAAGGCTGGCATAGCTTATCTATCATTCAAAACCACAGTGAATGGTATTGAATGGTCAGGCAGCAAGAGGGTTTAAAGGGAAGGTAGGGCCTATATGTTTGGTAATCACACTTAAAATTAATGGCAATAACAACTAATTGGCTAGAAGTACGGCAGCTTTCGAGAGTATAAAGCATTTTGAGAAACATTTCACTTCGTAATGTGGTGGTAGAAAAAAGTTGTAGTTTTTATGTCCCATAATTTGGAACTGTTGCTGTCAGAAACATTTCTCAGATTATGTATTCCTGTTGGGGATTATTCTTTCTGCGTGGACATATTCCCTCTGGATTTTCAACAATATCTCAAAAATGGGACCACCTTTTGAAATGAAATTTTCACAGGTTAGTTTTATTGTATATTTTCTACATTAAAATAACTATTTACACTCTGCACTGGGTACCTGACAAAAGAAGGCAATACCATGACAAAATTGTATGTGGGGGGAAGCATCCTGCACTGATCCATTCAGATATTGGGTTGAAATTTGTTTTTGATGAGTTTTCAAACTCAGACGATACGGCGACGATGCATTTGTTGGCTGAAGGTTGACAGTGTGTCCTATACACACTTCAATAAATTGCCGGGAGATTTTCTCATTTGCGATGAGTTTTCAGTTGGTTTGCGTGGATCAACATCGTAATGTGACAAATTAAGTGTTGCGTGTTTTGTATTTGGCATGGAAATTGTACGTGCTTGACATTGGATTATGTTCAGTCTGTTAGATCCACACGTAGGTTCCGGACACCGAAATATTGCCTTGCTTAAAGGTTATATGTCACTTCAATGTAATGGATGTAATTTGAATTCTGATAGTAGCATAAACGGATAATCAAATTTGTCGCTTCTGAAGATTTTCATCTAATAAATGCAATACATTTAATACAATTGGCAATAGTTTAACTAGAATTGTATAAAGTATCAGGTGTTTTCTAGGCACCCTGTTCAGTGCGTCAAAATGTAACAGAGGATTTTTATTGCATTGGGGAGTGAACTGGTTAAGGGGCAGCCTTGGTAGTGTGTATTTACCTTGCTACATGCTGGGGACTTAACTGTGTTTGTCAGTGCCTGGTACCAAGCGAATGCAAGGGTTCTCCCCATGCACTAGCTGGCGTATTGAGCTGGCGTATTGTTAAAAACCAGCCCAACAGCGTGAACATTTGTTTTCAACAAGTGCTTTTCATTCCTCTTTGTGTACAGTTATATCTTTGGATTATCATCATGATTAAAACAAGTAACAAATAGGCCTACTGATGTACATGTGTAACAATTAACCATATTGGTTTGTTCTGTAGTTGTGGGCAATTGTGGCATGCCATGTTCAATGTGTCCAGTGCATCAGACCCAAGTTCTGATAACTAAATCATCAGAGTGTGGGTTCGATTCCCGGTGATGCCACTTGTGTCCTTGAGCAAGGTATTTAACCATAACTGTTCTCTTAACCTAGGTACATGTATATGTATAGTCGGACCTCATATTACCGCGGGTCTCGTAATACTGCGGTACCAAAAATTCCGTTTTTTTCGTTGTCAATACGCCCTCAAGCGATGACTTTCAATAAGTGAACCGGTAACTAAGGCCCTGACAACTATTTTGTGGACTTCCGAGAAAAAATGTATCGTCTCCTGGAAAGTTATACAAAAAATTGTAAAAAAATGTACTTTTTACTGACCTAGTGAATTTCCGTTGACCATGCCCGTCAAAACGTACCCCTAATCTTTTCACACTTTATTGCAAAGTTCATTTTGTTGACGCAAATTCAAAGTGCTAGCCCCAATTTTCACTTTTGCAATTTGAATTTTTGTCATTGGACGTGTCACACTCTCGAAATTGTACACAGAAGTACGGAGTTAAAACAAGGTTTTGTTTTCGTAAAATACCATTTGTTGCCGCTGTGAAGAAGTGCGCCCTCAATATCCTTTACCGTATATGTCACATGTCAGCATGATGCCGCGATGATTATGAGGCTTTCTCCTCCAGAATCGCACCACGCGCATGCTCACTTTCAGAGACGTCGTTGACGAATTAAATCAGACAAACGATGTATTTTGTTTAGCTCATAGTGGAAAGTAATACTTCAGCAATGATAATAACAGGACACTTTACACAGATTGGTAATATTTTGTTATTTGATTTTGGGTTGAACAAGGAAAAATTGACTAGAGCGGGATTTGAACCAACGACCTCCGGATTGACGTGCCGGCCCTCTACCAACTGAGCTATCTAGCCCTATGTTGGCGGTCTCCCTGTTTGTCAATATCTTTGTTCGGGGGGGGGGGGGTGCCAGTCAGAAGCCATTCAACCGCAAACTGCCGTGTAGCCAGGGATCACACCCAAGTATACGATACAACCTGGGAAGCGGCAGCCAGGGGATCACCTTAAGGGGATGCGACTTTTTATATCAGATATCAAATAATAAACCACAAGGGAAACTGACTGGGTAAATGTTTTAATTGATTTTGGGTTGAACAAAGAAAAATTGACTAGAGCGGGATTTGAACCAACGACCTCCGGTTTAACGTGCCGGCGCTCTACCTACTTTTTATTTGGATACAAAAAAGCGATAACCACCGCGATAATAGGGTAACCGATCCTATATAAAAGTGAGAGTGAGACAGTTTTAATTATGTTGTATTCACCCCTTATTACTAATTTAAAAGCAGCTTGGGGGTGTATACATGTACTTCCAAGAGAGTTGAGAAAGTTAGCGGAATGGTCCAAGTATATGCCTGATGAACAGATATAATATTTTTGTAAAGCGCCTTGATCTAGCTACTACGATATTTACTGTATATAAGAACCGAACTGTCTGAAGGAACCGACACATCCTAGCAATCTGGTTGCAAATAAGTTTGTTTTTCTCATGAATCTCTTTTTGTTTCTACATATGTATGTAGGCGTTTGTTTCCAGCAATTACGGACTTCACAAACCAAGGGGACTTGGCGAGGGAGTGATCCCGATGTATATGTAGGTTCTAGTGGATGTTGATGGTTGCCTGACAGTGCTTGAAGAGTTGACATCAGTAGGTAAGTAACGTACTTTTGTTTTTCTTGTGTTAATTTCAGGACAAAGAGATTTACATGGAGGACGTTTCCCTCATACAAATTTTGAAAGAACATTATTTTTGTTTTATCCTTAATTGATGATATGTGATAAGCGCTGCAATCCACAGGTGATATTACTGTGGTGGGATTTGAACCCAAGACCCCTGCATTCTGAACCAGATGTCTTAACTTCTTCTTTGGGTAGATGGGAAAATTATTTTGGGGAAAATTGTGCCTTTGATGATCATACCTGTACAAGCATCTTGTATACCCTTATATACATAAATTGGTCTCAACATTCAAATTGTTTAACGTCTTCTTAAACAGTTAAATGGTTCTTTTTGTTCAAGCGTCTTGATGAGACTCTGGTAGTAGTAGTTGTGTTATTATTATTGATTTGGCACACTGTCAGATTATGTCATGAGAAATATATTTGCTATAGGGCCATCACAAATTTGAATTTTGAAAAAACATTGGTAGAATAACAAGAAATTTTTACAATTGTCAAAATGCCTGCCACGTCTTGTTTTTCTACATGTATTTTTCTGAAGGACAATTCTGCGACAGCCCCATAGCCAAATATCTTTCCCATGACTACAAAGAAGTGTTTTGACTTGCCGCCGCTGTTTCCACTCTTATTTGGCGAGCAAACGGATGACTGCTAAGGTCGAACTCCGTTGTACTGTAGGAAAGCTCTGCTGGCTCTACCTGGTAAACCTCCACAATGTGAACCGAATGATGGAGCGATCCCAATTCTTTGGACTTGCTCCCTGTCATCAACAGCAATTTGTAGCTGTTGCGTTTCATTTTCACCAGGGTCATTATTCAACATCATCTCTTTCCTCATAACCCATGGTACTATATCATCTTCCCGCATTCATTTATCATCTCGTAAAGGGTCTGTATAACATGGGTAAGAGTTAAAATATAAATGTTCACGGATTTGCACACAACGTACATGAAATAAAGATGGTCATGGTAAGAAACTCCCTTTGAAATATTTTTGCTTGAAATACAATAATTTTTGAGAAATGAGTAAAACAATTGATTTTGATCTTGCAAGTTCAAAACTCAATGTTTGAAAACAGTGAAAACATTTCCTCACTTTTTTGTGTGTGACTCCTATTACCGATTGAGCTTAAACTTTCACAGGTTTGTTATTTCATGTACATTTTGAGTCACATCAAGTGTGAATACTTTGACAATACCAATGTGACACAGGTGCTTTAACGGCCAAGATCCCAGTGCAATCCTTCTGCGCTATTACTCGCTTGGTTTGCCAGAAGCACGCCACAAATTGAAATCCCTCCGCTATGATGCTCCAGTGAGTATTCAATCAAATTTTCATAAAATGCCTTTTATGAAAATTTAATTTTACACAACGCTTTCAAGATTAATATTAGCATATATAGTGAGTCCCGAGCTGCCATCTTTACTCTGTAAAAATGCACCCTCTACAAAAACCTACCCACATAGTCGGTACTTGGGTGTTTCCAAATTCCTGTACTAAGGTTCATTAAGGAGTTGGTATAAAGGAGTTGTACACTGTTCTAAATTTATCCTGTAATTTCCACATAACATTGAGTATAACTCAATTTTTACTGTAATTTCCACATAACATCAATTGAGTATACTCAATGCTATATTTGAATACTGAATTTGCACTGTAATACATGTATTGTAAGCAAAAATGATGTCACTATGTGCAGAGTGCTATTTTTGCTCTAGTCAATTTTTCTTAGTTCAATACTAAAATTGTTACAATTTACCAAGTCAGTTTCCCTTGTACATGTACATGAATACCATATAAACTGTAAAATTTGTAAATTTTTTCTTTTCTTCTCTGATTTCATGCATAATAAAAGTCTGTGTTAGGAAGCGGTACTTTTAAAATTAAATTCCTTTTGAAAAGCACCACAGAAATGTTTTTTTTTTTATAGTACTGTCAGTTGATAGTACATTTATTTTTTACACAAACATTAGGGCCCTACATTTTATGTACTGTACTAGACGTTTTATTATGCCATCTCCGCCCATGTGCCCTGTCCTTTTTTTCCGTACAATCGTTAAATTGGCTACTTACTTTACATATTACACTATTCAGGCATGGACAGTAAACAAAAAAGCGAAAGGAAAGTGTGTTTTTGCATCGGCAAGTTCAATTACATGTACATATAACGCAACCAACCAAGCCAAACTAAAAGACGTGCAGGACTGTCTGCTATGCGTCGTTGTCTTTTAAAGCTTACCAGTGTAAAGCGCTTGAGTTTATTGATCTAGCTGAAAATGAACCTTCACTCTCCGTGCATATCTCCCATCCAATAAATTGACATGAGCTCACATGTTGAATATTATGTGCAGATGTGTCGCTGCCCTAGGGGAATTTGGTGTATGATAATGAAGTCGGAATTAATTATACTTATAAGGTGGATGTGGACGTAGGGGGTGGGGGGAGGAAGAGAAGGAGAGAAAACCCAGCTCAACGGTGTAAGCCTTTTATTAGCCTACTCTCTCCGTGAAACGCTGCGTTCGTGATGCCTTCGTGATGGTGTTGTGTAATATCTGAAATTAAAACCTTCAGGATGATGAGTAGGTTTTGTGCCTGCAGTTGAAAGAAATGCATCATCTGTGAAGCTACTGAATTCGTTGGGCGCTGGGTCGGGAGGTTCCCGGGGGAGGAAACATTAAAAAATCTCTTGACTAGCTGGACTTGAGAAAATAACCACGGCAAGACGTCTCTGGATGTTTGCTGCTGCTGTTCCTTTCTGAGACGTACAGTGTAGCTTGCCTCATCAAAATGGTTGTTTGTTGGAAGGAGTGACAGCCTATGTGACACCCTTGTTTAAACTCAGGACGGTCGGAGTGTTGACGGCGTTGGATCAGCCGTCCGTGTGCGGTACGTGGAATTTAATGCATCACCTAAAAGCAATGTGTTTATTTTGCTGAATTTGAAGGGAATGTGCTGTTGCAGGTTTTGAAAGTGTACTTTGTGCAGTTTGCAGATATGTGTATTTTTATAGGCCTATGATACCAGATTGTTTCTCAATAGACTACAGCTTCAGATATTTAAGACAGCACCAGTATCATGTGGGTCATTTACTTTCAGTAATAGTTCTACCAGTATTCAATTATGGCGTTTACTGATGTTAAATATACTTCCTTGACATTTCTCACACTCCATCAAGATTCTAAGGTAAGGTGCTAGGATACTGAGGTAAAGGGCTAAGATACTAAGGTACATGTACATGTGTAAGGGGCCAAGATGGTGCATATGTAAGTGGCGAAAATAACCCCCCAAAAGGGGGCTATTAGATACTAAGTTGTAATGAGAGAGCTTTACTAATTCAAATTCTGGGGGATAAAAACTGATATATTTTTCCATTACCACATTACTTCGAAGTGAAATGATTCTCAAAAATGCTTTATACTGCTGTACTGCTAACCAAGTAAGTTTTTATTGCCATTGATTTTATAAGTGATCACCAAACGTATGCCTTTCCTTTAGTTTTCATTTGTGATGATGAATAGAGTAGACCTGTACAAACTCCTCTTGGTCAGGTTTAGCTTCAACATCTTTAGACCAAGAGGAATCCTCAACCCAGTTTTCATTCCTACCCCTATAGCGCTCAGACTTGGTTTCCAATTTATTTTTGATTCTCATCTTGCAGATATTACTCTTGTACTTGGTGTACAACGTCTACATTTGACTGTAGTTTTTTGTTGTTATTGCCCTTCTATATTGCTTCACTATCTCTCGCAAGTCGCTATCAGACAATTGGAAATGAACTGTTGATTTGAGGTTTGATTCATACAGGGCACACTTTGTATTGTACCGTTTCAAAATTGAAGTCGTAAATTATAGTCGTAAATATTTCAGAAGGCATTACATGTGCAGTGTGTTTAACTACGGGAACGTGAATTGGTTGTTCTGAGGGCTGTATTCATTAGGAAGGTACATTAAGGTAGTGCTTTTTCTTTTTCTTTTTTTTCAAAGATAAGACCTGCACATCATGACTTCAAACACTTTCTTGGTAATCCTAATTCCAGCTCGCTGTTCTTGAATCCAACCTCTCCTTATGAAATCTGTCAAATTGTGAAATCTTTTAAAGATAGTGCCGCAGGTCTTGACAACATACTACATGATCTTTTTGCAACAAGAAAAAAAACTGTGATGTTCGTAATCTTAAAATCACCATTTCCAATCATGAAATTCCCAAAGTTGATTTCACAAAGTTTCTTGGTGTATATATTGACAGCCGCCGCCTTGGAAAGTTCACATAACCGAAATGTGTAAAAAGATTTCGAAATCAATTGGCATAATCTCCCGGCTCAAATATGTTTTTCCTGATGAGATCTTGCGTACACTGTATTGTTCACTTATTCTTCCTTATATGTCTTACGGTAACATTGTCTGGAGGGAATACGGTACCTCTCAAAGTAACTTATATAAAATGAAGGTGTTGCAGAAGAAAGTTATTCGCATTATTGCCAAATGTCATTTTAGAGCTCATACTGCACCCTTGCTTAAACAATATAATTTATTACGTTTTCATGATATTAATATTTATCAGCAATGTTGTTTATGTACAAGTACTCAACTAACCAACTACCCCATCACCTAGTTAGCACATTTCAGGTTAATAGTAATTTTCATAAATATGAAACTAGGTCTGCATCTCTATTTCATCTTCCCAAACATAGAACAACTGCATTTCAACACAGTATTTTATGGTCTGGGCCGTGCAACTGGAACAATCTCCCTGCTTATGTAACTTCTTGCAGGAACACAGTTGCCTTTAAACGCAAGCTCAAAGCACATATTGTTCAAAATATCCTCTAATTCACAGAGCTTTATCTTACGTTCTCACCTTAGTGTGATTTCTGTAGTACACCTGTAGGCCTATGCAGTGTTATTGTTAATGGAACCCTCAGGCCCTGTCCTATGTGTATTGTTATAAGTGGCATCCCTCTGACTTCACCTTATAGTTTACATAGAGTCTATTCAGTCCTTCACCTTATAGTTTACATAGAGTCTATTCAGTCTTAGAAGTTAAATATCTTACCTACCCACACTGTACTTGTTAGTCTATTTGTGTTTTTGTTTGTCTGGGCAAACCAACCACAAGCTTTGGCTTTTCTGGCTATGCCCCCATTTCCAATTATTCTCTTACTGTTCTTTGATAATGATGATTCTTTGTTGGAATGGAAATAAATGTCTTGAAATGACAATAAAATAAGCTCTATTCCAGGTCTTATTTCAGTGAAAACCAAAAAAATTTCAGTATGTTTTGTAAGGGATGTGGTTTTTATGGAAATTGAGAAAAATTTGTCTACGTTTTGTAAAGGATATGGTGCTTATTTTGATTGTTGCAATCAAATTAAGGAATGGTGATTTGAAGGTCTTAGAATGTTACGTTCTTGTTTTTGTCAGTATTTCAGATGAAACTAATTTTCTAGTAGTGTACAAATAAACCAAGGTGTAAAGCCAGGATTTGGTAAAAGGGGCTCCAAGTTTGCTGGAAATTTAAAAACTGGGTGTCCAAATTGTTCATTTACAATACATACATGACATACTTGTAAAGGACAGATAAAACAGGGTGTCCAAATTTAAAACAGAGTGTCCAAAAGACACCCAGACACCCCTCTGGTTAACACTATGATGAAGAGTCTTACACTGATGTCACATGCAAATGCTGTCTGCCCGTTGGTTTGCCATTTTGGCAGTCACATGGTTTGGTCAACTGCATGCGTGGGTCCTAAAATGTGATCTGCACAGTAACACACTTTGGGTGCGTTCGATTAGCTTCCATGGGTCGATCCAGGTCTGACCCCAGTGCGTTCGATTAGCTTCCATGGGTCGATCCAGGTCTGACCCCAGTGCGTTCGATTAGCTTCCATGGGTCGATCCAGGTCTGACCCCAGTGCGTTCGATTAGCTTCCATGGGTCGATCCAGGTCTGACCCCAGTGCGTTTGAGTAGCTTTGTCGTCATTGTTGTGGCTCACCTGAGTCAGACCCAAGTAACCTGCTTGTGGAGTGGGTTACTTGGGGCTGACCCAGATGCATGACATCATGACAAATATAACATTCAGCGGGACATCTTTAGGAACTGTGACACACATTTTCACCCTAAAAATATCGACTTGGTGAGCATTAATTTTTTATTTTTTTTTGTAGACGCGTACTTTTTGTATCAACGTGGGCTTGTAAAATAATTCAACATTGTAATGGACATAGAATTTCATCTTTGAGAGGGCAAGGCCAGTTTCATTTCGTAAAGGGCTTTTGCATTTGAAAATCTTGGAAGTCTATTTGAAGTCTAACTTTTGAAGGGGCAGCAAGGCCAAGAGCAGGGAAATAGAGGAACAGAGGTCATTGCCTCCATGTCATTCCAGACCTGGGACAATGGGCACTGGCCCAACTCCTTAAAATTGTAACCTCAAACCAACATCTCATTGAACCCTCAGCACGAAACTTTGAAAGCATCTCTCACCAGTGGAATCTAGGACCGCGTTTACACTTGATCCGGCAAGGGCGAT
Organism: Leptasterias polaris; assembly: GCA_037783415.1. Taxonomy (NCBI): domain Eukaryota; kingdom Metazoa; phylum Echinodermata; class Asteroidea; order Forcipulatida; family Asteriidae; genus Leptasterias; species Leptasterias polaris. Next base: position 2,135,223 of record JAZGTN010000192.1, read on the forward strand.
CAAAGGAGGATCAGATCCCGCAAGGGCAATCAAAGGGCGATCAACAGCTAGTGTAAACGCAAGAGCGATCAGGATCTGATCCTCCTTTTTGATCCCCCTATTTTGCGGGATCGAAGGAGGATCTGATCCTGCAAGGTGGATCAAAAACGTAGTGTAAACGCAACGCAGGATCAGACCCCGCAATTTGACCCACCGACTTCCGGTCTCCCCGAACAGACTGGGTTGCCGAGTTGAAAAAAAACCCGCGAAAGCATGCAGGAACAACCAGTGCAATGCAAGCGTCCCCGTACACTGGTTCCAACACGTAAAAACAGCATTAAATGTGCACAAAAGAACATTACACGAATTAAATGGTACTTGCCATTTACAATCCTGTTCTGAAACAAACGTGACGAACCACATGCTTCGACCTGTTTCCTTCTTGTTCGTTTTTCTAATCATTTCTCTTTATTATAGTGTTCATTACTAATAATGTAAGGCCAATGATTTTCCGTTTCAGAAAAGTGTAAATTCCGTTTGAAGAAAACATGAACAAATTGCTGTTTCATGTTCAAAAACTCTCAATAAATCAACGGCTGTTTCAGTTCCGGAGTTGGCAATTTCTAAAATGTATGTACATGGAGTTATTGTACTGATCGCTGCAACAAAAATAAGTTTGAAGCATGTAACAGCCGCTGTGGTGTCAAATATTGCACATCACGTTCTCAAGACAAAAACAGACCGGCAGCCATTTTGTTTTCGCTTTGGCGACAAAATGTTAAAAATTTACAGTTGATTTTAGACCTTTATGAGAGAACAATCAACTTGTGTGTTCATATAGAGCAGGGGTAAGCTAGTTTGTGTGTGGCTGTTGATTAAAGGGAGGGAGAAAATGCAATTTGGGTGAGAATTTTCAAGGGGCAGAATCTGGGAATTCCGGCCGTTTTCCGCGATCGCGGAAAAACATTGGGCCTACATTAGCATTTGAAAAGCATTTGAAAATCATTTTGTATATTCAATATTTTGTATTTTCTTGTCGCAGTATTAGTGTATTATAAGGTTATAGTCTTGTTGGTGGTTTTTACGTTGTTTCTTGGACCGATGCTGTTGTACGGGGTCACACGAGCAGTGTTGAACTTCCGTTCAACAGGCGCCGGGCAAAGTGGATCAATGCGAGATCAGACTCAAGTGTAAACGCGTCAGCGATCAGTTTGATCACCCTTGCAGGATCTGATCCTCCTTTGATCGCCCTTGCCGGATCAAGTGTAAACGCGGCCTAGGTTCTTCTTGGCTGATGAAACCTCCTAGACACTCCAATTGGAGTTTTAATTAACCGAAAGTGGGAGAGAGTGGTGCTAGTTTTGAAGGCGTAATTGTTTGTCTTTCGTCACGTTCTGCTTGAAGGAGGTCGTGGTAGTTTGATTTATTTAAAGACTGCGGTACTTTGTTCCAACCATTGTTTGTTCTTTTGAATAAGGACTTTGAGTAATGTCTGTTCTAGTCTGGTCAATTTGGAATTGACTGTCATGTCCTCTTCTGATATTGTCAGGTTTTGATTTTGTGTACACCACTCTCTCACACCTCCAGTTAAAATTCCAATTAGGAGGGACCAAGAAGAACCAAGCTTCCACTGGTCAGGTTTTGGGTTTGCTTCAGAAACGAGGGCAGTTCGCTCTGTACAGCTGAACTTTCTACAGCTGTACTTTGCAATCTTACAAATATACAATTTCACATGTTAATTGTTGTTCTGTTACTCATCTCACAGACGGAGTACCACTACGCAGGTACATCTGTTAACGAGGCTGTAATTTTTACACATTTGTCATTTCAATTTACAAACATTGAAAGATTGATCACATCTGTTGCATGAATTCAAATATTATCAAGGTGGGGGCATTGTACTTTCAAGCAAAATAAATTTACATACATATCAGAACACACAGACAGCCAGCAAAACATTTCACTGGTTTTTATTATTATTTTCTTTTCTGGTGTTGTTCCGGACTATCAATACAACATACAGTTTTTAGGCAGAGAAAATAACTGTAATATATTTACAAGGAGGCTAAATGTACTGTAGATAAGGGCATTCAATCTCATTTGCATTGAGTGTGGAGTATGACCCTTGCTGAATGTGTTTCCTAGGTCTGTGTTCCGATGCGGCTTGAGGCTCTTTGTAAACCCTTAGAGATGTGATTTGAAATCTCTTACCGCCTAACTGCCTGCAGGAAATAGTCTCCATCCTCCATAATCAACCGCATGAGTTTATTTACACGTAGGATGCCTGCTGCCTTATAAACCTCAAAATAAACTGATATGGGTTATGCAGGATGCCTGCTGCTTGAACACTTCAAATAAATCAATATGAGTTTATGTAGGATCCCTACTGCCTCAATCCTCCAAAATCAACCAATATGAGTTTGTGTAGGATCCCTACTGCTTCAATCCTCCACAATCAACCAATATGAGTTTATGTAGGATCCCTACTGCCTCAATCTTTCCCAATCAACCAATATGAGTTTATGTAGGATCCCTACTGCCTCAATCCTCTAAAACCAACCAATATGAGTTTATGTAGGATCCCTACTGCCTCAATCCTCCACAATCAACCAATATGAGTTTATGTAGGATCCCTACTGCCTCAATCTTTCACAATCAACCAATATGAGTTTATGTAGGATCCCTACTGCCTCAATCCTCCAAACCAACCAATATGAGTTTATGTAGGATCCCTACTGCCTCAATCCTCCAAAATCAACCAATATGAGTTTATGTAGGATCCCTACTGCCTCAATCCCTCAAAATCAACCAATATGAGTTTATGTAGGATCCCTACTGCCTCAATCCTCCAAACCAACCAATATGAGTTTATGTAGGATCCCTACTGCCTCAATCCTCCAAACCAACCAATATGAGTTTATGTAGGATGCCTACTGCTTCAATCCTCCACAATCAACCAATATGAGTTTATGTAGGATCCCTACTGCCTCAATCCTCCACAATCAACCAATATGAGTTTATGTAGGATCCCTACTGCCTCAATCCCTCAAAATCAACCAATATGAGTTGACGTAGGATCCCTACTGCCTCAATCCCTCAAAATCAACCAATATGAGTTGACGTAGGATCCCTACTGCCTCAATCCCTCAAAATCAACCAATATGAGTTGACGTAGGATCCCTACTGCCTCAATCCCTCAAAATCAACCAATATGAGTTGACGTAGGATCCCTACTGCCTCAATCCCTCAAAATCAACCAATATGAGTTAATTAGGATCATTACTGCCTCAATCTTTAATAATACAAAAAAATCAACAATCATATGAGTTTATGTACTGTATGATGTAGTCTCACAGATCGGTTATATGGCGATGTGTCTGCTATAAATTTAAGTCTAGGATTGGATGCACTTTTCAAAAACTGTTGTGTCATTCCCAGTGCTGTGAGTTTCCGAACCCTTGCATATATCTGCCATCAGCAGTAGACTCCACGGGGACATCCTCTGTTTGCAGAGAAATCTTCTACTTGTCAACTTGCTTTAATCGCACACTGCGCTTCAATATTCCTTTTGGCACGCCATCGTCACAAGCAACATTACACGTTTCTCTCCACAGTGCGTTGTTGTTTCTAGGAGGTTAGTGACCGTTGGGGTGTAGGGGCCCTTGAGTATTTCCAAGATAACAGGAAAGAAGTGGATGGAGTTCATGACGAGAAATATAAAAATGAGATTTGAGAGGAGGATCCAAGGCTATGCTTATAGACAACTCATCATTCACAGCTTGCAGATTTGAAATTGGCAAATCTTTGAATGAGTTTTATGCCAAGTATACAACATGTCTCAGGCCTGGAATTATGCAAACAAAATAGTAATGGCCTCTTGTTTGGACCCTCCCAAAGGCCTGGATTTACATGAAGGCCTAAGAGGCAATAGCCTCTAAAACCCTGGTATTGACCTCTGTTGCCCTGGTCTTGGTCTCTGTTGCCCTGGTCTTGGTCTTCGTTGCCCTGTTCTAGGCCTCTGTTGCCCTGTTCTAGGCCTCTGTTACCCTGGTGTGGGCCTCTGTTGCCCTGGTCTGGGCCTTTGTTGTCCTGGTCTTATTCTGTGTTGCCCTGGTCTTAGTCTGTCTTTGTTGCCCCGGTCTTGGCCTGTGTTGCCCTGGTCTTGGCCTGTGTTGTTTGGTCTTGGTCTCTGTTGCCCTGGTCTTGGCCTGTGTTGTCTGGTCTTGGCCTGTGTTGCCCTGGTCTTGGCCTGTGTTGCCCTGGTCTTGGCCTGTGTTGCCCTGGTCTTGGCCTGTGTTGCCCTGGTCTTGGTCTCTGTTGCCCTGGTCTTGGCCTGTGTTGCCTGGTCTTGGCCTGTGTTGCCCTGGTCTTGGCCTGTGTTGCCCTGGTCTTGGCCTGTGTTGTCTGGTCTTGGTCTCTGCTGCCCTGGTCTTGTCCTGTGTTGCCCTGGTCTTGGCCTCTGTTGGCCTGGTCTTGGCCTTTGTTTTCTGGTCTTGGCCTGTGTTGCCCTGGTCTTGGCCTGTGTTGCCCTGGTCTTGGCCTGTGTTGCCCTGGTCTTGGCCTGTGTTGCCCTGGTCTTGGCCTGTGTTGCCCTGGTCTTGGCCTGTGTTGCCCTGGTCTTGGCCTGTGTTGCCCTGGTCTTGGCCTGTGTTGCCCTGGTCTTGGCCTGTGTTGTCTGGTCTTGGCCTGTGTTGTCTGGTCTTGGTCTCTGCTGCCCTGGTCTTGGCCTTTGTTTTCTGGTCTTGGCTTGTGTTTTCTGGTCTTGGCCTGTGTTGTCTGATCTTGGCCTGTGTTGTCTTATCTTGGCCTGTGTTTCCCCTTTAAAATGTTCCCATAAGGTTGAAGATTGTCAATGGTCTTGGCCTGTGTTGTCTGGTCTTGGTCTCTGCTGCCCTGGTCTTGTCCTGTGTTGCCCTGGTCTTGGCCTCTGTTGGCCTGGTCTTGGCCTTTGTTTTCTGGTCTTGGCCTGTGTTGCCCTGGTCTTGGCCTGTGTTGCCCTGGTCTTGGCCTGTGTTGCCCTGGTCTTGGCCTGTGTTGCCCTGGTCTTGGCCTGTGTTGTCTGGTCTTGGCCTGTGTTGCCCTGGTATTGGCCTGTGTTGTCTGGTCTTGGCCTGTGTTATCTGGTCTTGGCCTGTGTTGTCTTATCTTGGCCTGTGTTTCCCTGGTCTTGGCCTGTGTTGCCCTGGTCTTGGCCTGTGTTGTCTGGTCTTGGCCTGTGTTGCCCTGGTATTGGCCTGTGTTGTCTGGTCTTGGCCTGTGTTATCTGGTCTTGGCCTGTGTTGTCTTATCTTGGCCTGTGTTTCCCCTTTAAAATGTTCCCATAAGGTTGAAGATTGTCAATAGATCATGGATGTGACTGCAAAGTGGAAATAGCCTTGCCCTCCACCAAGTACACAGATGAAATTCTCGGCTAGATAATTGCATTTTAGTAAGTTCTTTGCAAAACCACAGATGTGAGCGAGGTTTTACTGCACAACTGGCTTGCTAGACCTGAACATATTTTTGTATGGACATTTATTTTTTAGCATACTGTATGAACATCTACGTCCAGATGCTTTTTGCACATTATGAGAAAATATTTTAAGACTTAAGCAGAACTCTGGAACTTTGAGAAAAAATGGACCTTTCCGTAACTTCTGAATATGTTGGCATTTTAAGTGTGTACAACTTGACTGTATGGAGATGTGCTCAAATATTAAGTTTTCAAATTGAAAAAAGTTCAAACAGGTATTATTAGACTGGAACAGTCTTCAAAATTGTTAAGAGCATTTTGCTGAAGCTTTACAAATTGTTTTTCACTGTTTTCAAGTGACTCTGAAGACTGATTAAGCTTAAACTTTCACAGTTTGTTGTTTATGGGATTTGAGGCATTGCATGGTGAGGTAGCAATATATATTTGGTTTGCAGTAACACCCTACTTACTAGGTAGAATTTGTTCTTTGAGAACTTCTCTTGCTTTTTATTCTACTGCCGCGGAGTAGAATATTCGGAATTCGGGAGACTCCGGGAGACTTCTCAGTTCTGAAAAGAACTATCCTGCTTATTAACTACTACCTGGGCGGAGGTAGGAAATCGGCCGGGACTACTACTTTCGCTATGTGGATCGGGGGTCTTCTCGTTAATAACTACACTGCCGCGGAGTGAGTTCTTAATAGGTCTGTAAGGTTTGTTGTTTCATGTGCATGTATATGTTGCGTCACATACATTAAAAGTGCTAATACTGGTCTTTAACTATTATTAATGTTGTCCACGTGCTGTAAGACTAGAGCAGAACTCTTTTTTTTATTTTAAGAAATGTTCTTTTAAAAAAAACCCCACATAAATAACAATTGTTTTCTAACACTAATTGTGTATTGCCTGTACACTGTTTTCAAATTAGACCCAAATACCTCTCATACGTTGAACACCAAAAAAAGATGCTAAGAAAATTCGCCCTGCAGAATGTTGTGAGGTAATTTGTGTAAACAAATTGAGTTTTTGAGAAAACAGAGTTGGAAAGTTTGGTCATGTCTCAGACATCAATGCTTGACATGCGTGACTAGCATTTTTGGTTCAGTTTTGTGTTAGTGTTAAAAAATTCAAGCAACTATCCTACCACCAGATACGCAAAACCAAAAACCAGATTTGGACAAATTGAAAAAGTACACCTTTCAGGTTCACGCTAGCACTGACCTTCTTTTTTATGTTATTGTCTATTGCACCTATCATAACTCTGCTGATGCGTGACATTAACAAATTAAATTATGCTTTAAAAAAAGAAAGTTTAACATGTGTTGTAGCTGCTGCCAGCATGGGTGAAGTGAATATGTTAAACCCCACGTCCCAAATGCCACATCCAATTTTCATGCTGAACCACTGAAGCGTGTACTCTTTACGTAACAAGTATGAAGTAGATGCGTTCTAAATCGCCTACGCACTCAACCAAATAAATCAAACAAATTATTATTTACAACACTCAGTTAATTGGAAAGTATACCTTTGGTTTTAGGAACTGTTCGATTGTTTGAAAAATGCAGATATACAAACTATAAAACTAACCTGTGAAAATTTAATTTCAAAATGTGGTCACATTTTTGAGGTATCGCCGAAAATCCGGAGCAGTTATGTCCACGCAGAAAGTATAATCCATAATTGGAATACACAATCTGAGAATTATATCTGGCAGCAATGATTCTCAGATTCAATTTTTGGGGTATAAAAACTGATATCTTTTTCCATAACCACATTACTTTGAAGAGAAATGATTCTCAATATGCTTTATACTAAGAATGATTACCAAACCCATACCTTAGAAAACCCAGAGAAAAAAATCGTTGCACATTAGCAGAAGGTCAGATGAGCCTTGCCTCGTTAAGCCAACACCTGACAAAATATCGTCAGATTGAAATCGAAATTCAGAACATTTTAGAACAAATGTACTTTTCTGAAAGTAAACATGAAAATCGGAAGGGTCGTGTTTGTTAATAAACAAAATCGGCAGATGTTAGATTAGCTGTAATGCATTTTATCAAAAGTTGTGGCAGATTTGAGGAGTGGATTGAGAAGCGTGTTGACAGGGCGTGACGAGTTGTAATAACATTGTCACAGTGGCTAGACTGACAGATTGAATGGAGGGTAAAGGACATGAGTGTCATTGTGAAGTAGATAATACATACTGAAATAAAAGGGTTGAATTGTAAAAATGCAACACAGATTTGTGGAGTTAAGTACTGTCGCTTTTAATAACTGTTTAATAACTTTTAGTAAATGTCAATGCTTCAGTGAAACATATTCCAGAGGCTTTTGACAAAATCATATTAACCCCTTAGAGACCATAGCGGCCACAAGCGGCTTGTACTAAAACGCCCATAGCGGCCGCAAACAGCCGCAAAGTTTAACCTACTTCTAATCACATAAAGAGGTCAAAGTAAAGGTCATGGCCACATATGAAGTTTTCCGATGTAGTATGTTGACATACATGTAGTATCCTAATTTCTAAAACAAGAAACTAAATTTTCTCTTTCATTTTATTTATGTTGAGATTTTTACTGACAAAATTTCAATAAAGAAACTAACAATATTAGCAATGTCTGGGCGTTTTGTGATGATTAAACGGAAATTAATGGTCTCTGAAGGGTTAAATATTCAATCTTGTTTGCATTCAAACACATCATTCAATCTTTTTTGCATTCAAACACATCATTCGACATGAAGTGGTGGCAGATTTTCCCAACAGAAACACCTTGCCCTCTCAAAGATGAAATTCCAGGCCAGGATTTTAACAGTCCATTTTTGTTAATTTTTAGGTAGTATGAGAATTATGCTGTTAATTTGCTTGAACCATGTGGTAATCAGTTCATGCTGGTAAGTTCATAAGGTATCTTGTCAGTTTAATTTCTGAATATAGGATGCATATGAGTGCATTGTCGCAGAATATTTTCACTCGATAAAATCTGGACTATTCCTTTTCACTCAGCTTCGCCCTGTGAAATGGAAAGGCAAGATTTGACCGAGTGATTCTGTGACAATGCATAAACGAACTGCATTCAATATTTGTTTTATACATGTGTGTACTACTCTAAGAAATCTTTTTCATTTGAAATTTGTTCACAACAGAAACAAAATAGACACAGAAACTCGTCCACCCCACTCTCTGAAAAATCCTACAGCTTCTGAACACTGTGGACAACTCCATGTAGAAACCAACCTTGTCCACCATGATTTGACTTTGCCTTAATTGGACCAACAAGGGGAACAATTTTTTTTGAAATAATAATAATCCATATTGGACTCTAATCCATATTGGACTCCAATAATAATCCATATTGGACTCCAATAATAATCCATATTGGACTCCAATAATAATCCATATTGGACTCCAATAATAATCCATATTGGACTCCAATAATAATCAATATTGGACTCCAATATAAATCAATATTGGACTCCAATATTAAATGGTTGAGTGTCCTGACAAAATACATTGCAAGATAAAAGATAACATGTGACGTGTGTTCCACCAATCAATAAAAATGATTGCTTAATTTATCATGGTTTTGTGGCAGTTCAATGGATGATTATTTGTTTTTTGTACACCAAGGTAAAAGTGTTCTGTGAAGTTTTCTTGTGAAAGTGTTAGAAACAAATTTACCAAGGCTTAAAAACAAAACAAAATTACATTCTGGTAAAACATTGAAGAAGGAACACCCGCATCTTTAATCATTCCCAAGTCAATACAACCATTACCATGGCATCTGTAAATCCAATTGAACCCACTCTATATACCAATGATTTATTGCGTAGCCGAGATAATCTCATCTATCCCTCATCAAAACCCAATAATAATACTAACCTTCCTCTCATAAATGAAACATGAGGTTTTTTCCCGGATGGCTGGCCATGGTCCCATAATATTGGCTTGGGTAATCTCTGCAGCTTTAAAGGTGCATTACTGCATCGGGGTTCAGTTGGGTAAATTAGTTCACATCCTCTAGTTTTCATTGAACACACCATCCAAACCAACCTGTGAAAATCCTATCACATTTAGTGATTCCGTTTTAGAGAAACTCAAAGAAATGGCTTACATGTAAGTCATAGTTTTTTTTTTATCATTACTTTTTTATGAGAAATTGCCTAACACCACCAGGCCAGTCATGCTTGTAGGTCACTTCACAGTGAGGGCTACACTTAACTGATTTGGGCTGTTGACCACAATCAAATGTCACCAGTGGCACCATATACTCCTGGGTCTGAAACAGGGTTACCCCCTTCACAGTCCGTAAGGATGTAGGCATGGGTATCATCCACTAGGAGCCTGGCTGGTAGAACAGAATGCACTACCTTCCCAACTTTTTGGTTTTTGTGTATACATGTTTATGTATGTGCTTATTTTGGTTGTGGCAATCAAATTAAGCATCGGTTTTGATTTTGTAAAGCCTTGATGAGGAATTGTCTCGACTTTGTCAGTATTTTCAAACAGAAATACTTCTGTGGCGGATCGGGTACTGGTATGAATTTTTCAGTGAGTGAGGCCTTATAAGCGGCTACAGTTCTGGCTACAGCTCTGGCTACAGCTCTGGCTACAGCTCTGGCTACAGCTCTGGCTACGGCTGTTTCTAAGGGCATTGCTAAGGGTGTCATATACTTCAATGCACAAAATAATCTACAGTCCCCTCAACAGTGTGTCATCACAGAAACAGTTTTGTTTCATGTAACTCTCACAAATCCCTGATGACTGGAAGATATGTTCAAGTTTGAAAAATCAAGAATGCATGGCACTCATGGTGTTTTGCTTTCCTAATATCCTCAGTAAGTTTGTCATGTACATGTAGGCCTTATGTTCGCTGTACGATTACATGTGCAAATAACCACCCATTGGAAACTCTCTCCTTTCTCTGTGTGTTTGCATTTTCCAGAAAAATGTACGTGCTGTGAAAGGTAACACATACATGTACAGCGTATATTTTTGAAGACAGGATAAATGCTAAAGGTCTAATAGTCTGCACAATATCCATGCCAACACCGATTATAGTGTAATACTAGAGTTTGGAAAAAGCCTTGACATACATCGTCTGGCCAAATTTCAAGCAACCAATTCTGGTTAAAACCACTTACACGCACCACTTCTTTCGTGTTATTTGATCCATTAAAAATGGCGGACATGGTATCTAGCTGCAGCGTGCGTATTTGCGGGTCCATACACGTGTTTGAATGAAGACGTGTCCGATGTATATTTGTACATCTTTCTGAGTACTTAGCATTTTATCGTGTCCAAGCGATGGATAAATTCAGCACATGTCAAGAAACTTTTCAAAAACGAAAGTGGAAGTCTTTAGTTAGGCCATGGTATTCTGTGAGGCATTGGGGGGGGGGGGGGGGCGTATATTTATCAAGTTTAACCAAGCTGATGGCCAATTCCTAATCCCAAACAAGTCGTACAGTTACAGGTAGATGATGAAACCATCTCAGCCTTCACCCCTACCCCCCGCAGAGCTGACAACTCTCCCTGGTTCTGCAGAAAGTTCCCTGAAAATGAACCAATCTTTCCATGTTCTGATGAACAAATGTAAAAAATCTCCCTGATTATGGAAACCGGTTCCCTATTATGTTGAATGTGATTCTGAATATCTCCCTGATTGTTGTACAGAATCTCCCCGATTGCAAGGCGCAAATGTTGGCAGCTCTACCCCTGATTTTTAGTTGGGTAATTTGAAGGACCAATTTTAAAGCTAACATTATTGTGTATTATTGGAATGCTCTTCCACTGAACCTCAGACTAGTAGACACTCTTTCCAGCTTCAACACTAACTTGAAAACTCACTTGTTTAGTCTAAGCTCTAAGTACCGTCATTAGCACTAGCAGAGTTCCTTTTATATGCGCCAGGAGTGTCTTTCTGACAGATATGGCGCACTACAAATGTCCATTATTATTATTATTATTATTATTATTATTATTATTAAACGCCATGGTCTCCCTAAACATGAACCCCCCCCCCCCCACATATACGTCACACATGTCTCATGGCATATTGACGCAAACATTTTTGTCTTGCTTGTCCTCATGTGATCACAGTGTAGTTGTCTTGGATCAGCTATTGATGTTGGTAAATGTTAATTAGATTAACATTCCATAAACTTATTTAGAGCTTTGCGATTGTGCTCTGGGAAATGCAATTTTCAGTTGACCTTGGGAGGAATGCATTAAAAAAGTCTGACTTTAAGTTCTTTTTTGAAGAAGATTATTGCATTTGAAAGATATCAGCTCTGTGTAAAATCAGCAATAGACTTCTCACAGTATAAAGTACTTGTACATGTACCTAAACATTATTAACGTAATATAAAAATAACATGTCTTAGCCAAATAACTTGCACAGTACATTTTCTTAAATTTATTGGTTATTCTTGGAAGAACTTTGCTTTTTGGGTCATTGTATGACTCGACTGAAAAGCGCAAATTATGGGCCACTACGTGCAAATTGGGGCTGATCGGCGCACACAATAAAAATGAACAAACAAATTTCATCATTTTTTTTAACTTTCAGATCATTTTTTGTTTTTTTAAATCAAGATGAAACCATTGAGAATGCTCCAGATGCACAGTTAAGTAAGGGATTTTAAAACCAAAGATAAACACCTAGTAAAAAAACATTCTGAGGACCTTGTTTCAAATCAGTGTACTTTGGCGAAACATTACAAATTTGGTGTCAGTTTTTGAAAATGCTTGGGAGAACCCTGTGTGTTCAATTCCTACCCTTCTTGTTGAATATTTGTGTTGATTCTTAGGCTGAGAAATATTTTCAAGTTGAGAAATAGATTGATTAATATTTAATCTTCAAGCTTTGTTGAGATTAAGTTGACATTAGTTCCAATCATCTGCAGAAATTGTTGCTGAATCCAATTTTGTGACAAAGAACATCAATTTGATTAAAATCAGTTCTTTTTGTACCTATTGCTTGTTGCTGTATGAGCCCAATTTTAAGAAGCTCTTAAGCAGAAAATGGTGCTTAACATACTTTTCTGCTAAGCAAAAATAAGCAGGGAACCAGTCACAAACAGTATAATACATGTGGGTATTGTGGCCGGTAACCTAGTGTTCCTGTTTAAAAGCAAAATTGTCCTTGTTAAGTAAAAGCTCAATAGGTTTATGAAATTGGGCAGACAATATCGCCAAACAGATCTCTTTGGCGGGAAACTTATTCTGGTAACGTATTTATTTTGAAGTGCTTTGTAGCTCTATGAAATTAGTCCTGGTCTTTGTACAAAGAAGACTCAGAACGTACATGACAGAAGAAATTTCTGCAATTACTTTGCAGAGATTTTGGCAGGGAAATTTGGAATACCAAGAATTCCTAGCTTTATGCAGACAGCGTGACCAGTGCAGAAAAATGCAAGAACTCTGAAGCAGAGGAACGGTAATTTTCAGTGCACAATATACTGTTAGTAAGAAATGTGGCGCATTGATCTTGCCTTAAGCACTACTGACTTGTAATAGTTGCAGCTAGAGTCCTGCATCTCAAAGCGTGTGTTCCTCTTCCGTTACATTTATTTGATGAGTTGTGACTGGGGGGGGGGGGGGGGGGGGGGGTGACACGGGACACCAGTGCATAGCAACAGTTGTTATGGATAGGTGTAATCTTATTGGTCATCCCAGCACAGGGACTGAGTCTTGGTGAATGGTGTCCCCATAAACGCATCGTGATGTCAAATTCACCATGCTCTACATTTGCAAGAAAAATTGGGTGGTGGACGTGTACCAGTACTGACATGTGCACAGAGCAAGCACTTGCGACTGGAATTATTGTATGGCCAATCAGTTCAACCAATAAGCTGTATTCATGAGTCCACCACTGATGTTCACTTTGTAGGTAAGACTACTTGCTAATTCCAATACTGTTTGCATGAAGATGTAAGTAGAATCATAAAATTTGGTCTAGTTTTGAGGAGTGGATATTTCAGATCTGTAACATGGTCATATTTTGTACATACATGTAAGGACCCAATTTCATAGAGTCTCTTTGTAGGTAATGGGGAATTTAATAACTTGGCAAATTTATGCGGGAACCAGTGACAGAGAATTTATATCAAGTGGCATTTGGCCAGGTACATGTAAGCTGTCTTTGTTGGGCAAATATCTCCTGTTCTTATCCTTTCTATCTGGTTGGTGAGTTGTTACATCGCATGCACACGCATCTGCTGCATGCGCATGGTTTGGCCACTTTACATGCGCACACATCTTCTGCATGCGCATGGTTTAGCTACTTTACATGCGGAGGCATCTGCTGCATGCGCATGGTTTAGCTACTTTACATGTGCATGCATCTGCTGCATGCGCATGGTTTAGCTACTTTACATGTGCATGCATCTGCTGCATGCGCATGGTTTAGCTACTTTACATGTGCATGCATCTGCTGCATGCGCATGGTTTAGCTACTTTACATGTGCATGCATCTGCTGCATGCGCATGGTTTAGCTACTTTACATGTGCATGCATCTGCTGCATGCGCATGGTTTAGCTACTTTACATGTGCATGCATCTGCTGCATGCGCATGGTTTAGCTACTTTACATGTGCATGCATCTGCTGCATGCGCATGGTTTAGCTACTTTACATGTGCATGCATCTGCTGCATGCGCATGGTTTAGCTACTTTACATGTGCATGCATCTGCTGCATGCGCATGGTTTAGCTACTTCTGGCTCCAAAGCTCACACATGTATTTGTGTGTAATTTGTATGCGTAATTTTACCAAAAATAGATTGTTTCATCAATGAAAGCCATTTCTTATGACAGAAACTGATAATTCTGACAGTAGCGCAAGTCTTTGTAAGACAGGTCTGAAAATTGTCCACACATAAATCCTCAAGGAAACTAGCTCAATGATTTCCTATGGGCTTCTTCTGTAAAAACAGTAAGCAATGCCAACTTTACAAAAATTTGGCCTTGAGAATGCATACAATGTACATGTACATGTACAGCTATGAGCGGGATAAAATTTGCTACAGTGTTCCTTTTTATACATTTTTTAGGTTGCTGATGTCAAGGGGACATCAACGATTGTAGTGTTAGGAGAATGAACTACATGTAATTAGGTTGATGTTTGTATCCTTTCCTTGACATTTTGAAAACGTTTCAATCAGTTTTCGTGAACATACCTTCTGAAAAGTGCCCCTCCCAATTTCACTGTAGAGTACCTAGCAAAGACACTGAGCAATGGATGAGTTGACATTATAAATGCAAACTTTACTGGAGTATTTTTCCTATAGAGGTGTTAAGCTGTGTACATGTAGGTAATAATTGCTTAAATTTGTATGATTGTTTGGACATCTTGTGTATTCTTGTATATATTTTAATCAGAATTACATTTTTTTACTAGCCAAAATATCAAATGTGAAAAGATCTGAAGAAGACTGTAAAGACGTAAGTCGATACATGTGTAATTTAAAGATCATTTGTAGATTCATAAACCTCTCTTTAAACGTAATCTCAGTCGACAAAGTACGTGCGGAAACTCTCCAAAAATGCCCTTTCCCCGTGGTTATAAAATACCAGATTCTAGAATCTCCCGCCGTCGTCTTGGAAACCGAGCAAATTGCCCGAGCCACCAGGGGCATTTCAGTCCGATCATGGCGCAATAAAAAAAATAAAAAAATCCAGACACCAAGCGTCTGCAGCTGTAGCGGGGGGGAAACGGGCAAGCCGCGTTATTAATGAGACTAATTGACTGCAGAAGAGCATTTGTCTTCATTACAGTTAGATTTGATTGCGTTAAGCACCACAAACACGTCAGCTTCTAATGGCATTTCGTATTTGCTGAAAGTATTTGCGATCGGAGCACGTCTATTGAGTAACTTGGATTGTTTGAAGGTGACTTCTTGTCTATTTTATTCAATTAAGATTATTACACTACAATTTAGAAGAGTGTGTGCATTTCAGTAAACAGCCTGTACAACTAAGATTATAACAGTTTCAACAAATACATCATATTGTCAGCAGATGATTGATCATAGGGGCATCCATTTAGTAGTACTCCCATTTAAATCAGTGTCACCGAAGTGAGGCTGGAAGGGCAACTAGTCTAGTCCCTTTTTGGTCTATGTTTGAATCAGTATACATTATTAATACTACACACGGGGGACTTGTTATAGCAGGTGTTGTTGAAATGCAGAGAAGTCAAATTTACTTCTTGTCATGAACCATGCATGATTGGTTCTTATATATATAGCACACTTATCCTAGTACATTGTAGCTAGAGCAAGGCATTATTATCCATGTTCATCAGGCATATACTCTTTTGGTTTAGACCATTGCTCTAACTTTCTCAACTCCCTAGGGACTCGGGGTGCATACAACTCCAAGCTGCTTAAATTAGCACTTGGGGGTTAATCCAACACAATACTGTCTCAGCCCTCTCAGGTTCTCATTTAGACACCAGGGTTAAGAGAAGCAATTATGGTTAAGTGCCTTGCTCAAGGACACAAGTGTCATAACCAGGAATCGAACCCACACTTCCACGATTCAACCACCAGGACTTTAGTCTGATGCAGTAGACCGCAGATGTAATACACAATTTTAAGCAAAGCAAGGATGTCCTGTCCTCTGTTCCAATGGTTAGACAAAAACTAGCCATGCTCATACACACCCAGACACAAAATCATTTTTTATTATGTTTCTTTGATTGTTTAGAATAATTAATAGATTTTTATGGTCTGGTAACCCCAACCCATTTGCACGATTAAAAAAAAAATATGCGAGTGGGCTGTTTAATTTAATAGATATTATCAGCCTGCCCCACGATCTTGTTTCAGGTTTGGCCGTAGGCTATTGAGAGAAAGGTAGCCTTGTACCTGACCCATTGGAGATAGTTTGGACAGGCATTATAACTGTAAAACGTGACCAGGGTAAAATGGCACAGTTCAATGGGTTGTCAGTGTTTCAAATGCTATCATGGAGTGGTCAATCTATGAACCGACAGGCTGGAACAGGGTATTGGACACTTAAAGGGAACAAATACCTTTGGTTTTTGGAACCGTTTGATTGTTTTAATTCTATATAAATGTGGATTTATACAATAAAATCTAACCTGTGAAAATTTCATTTCAAAAGGTGGTAACGGTTTTGGAGATATCGCCATAAATCTGGAGTGGTTATGTCCACGCAGAAAGAATAATCCATATTTGGAATACACAATCTGAAAAACATATCTGACAGCAATGTTTCTCAGATTCTAATTTTGGGGTACAAAAACTGATATCTGTTTCCATAACCACAATACTTTGAAGTAAAATGTTTCTTAAAATGCTTTATACTATCAAAAGCTGCTATCTTCTAACCAAGTAGGTTTTTATTGCCATTAATTTTAAGAGTGATTAGCAAACATAGACCTTCCGTTAATAGTAATGTTGATCTTCAGAGACTGACTATTGGCTCTGCTCTGTTGTCTTGGATTTGTGCATGCTTGGCATACTAGAAACATTATATTGGACAATACAAATAATGACTGTAAAAATAAAAACTATTTTTAGTAGTGCTTTATCTATGAGCTTCTCAAAGCACTTACATGTACTACAATTTGTTAAAGACAGGTTTGGGAAGTTTTACACACTTTTATTATTACTAGTGGGAAACCCGCAAAGCGTGGGTCCCAATAGTTGAGTAAATTTGAAATTCGGCAGTTAATACACCTAAATATTTAGACTTGTAAAATATTATGTAGTCCTAGCGAAGCGCGGGTCCCACTAGTTGAGTTGATTTGAAATTTGGCAGTTAATACACCTCAATATTTAGACTTGTAAAACAGTACGCAGTCCTACAATCATCCCTGGTCTCTTCATTATGCACTGTCGACGATCTGATGATTATTTACACAATGACAACATGAGTCAACAAAGTCTTGATGTTATCAGGTCACTGTAGGTCAAACGATGTTGTGTTTTATGGTGTTAAACATTAAAAATTGGTGAGCAAAACTGCCTCACATTTTCAAGCAATAAACATAAAATATACAATGTTTATTGGAGATTTTCAAGAAACGAAAATCCAATATTGTAGCCTGGTCTTAAGCCAGTAGGCCTACACCCCACCCTTTCTTTCAAAAGCACTTCCCCCTTCTCAGAAGGAACCAAGTGTGTTTCCATTGGAATGACTGTAAGCATACAAACACACATGTACTTTACCGACCCCATCAATCAAGGATTTCTCTTTGTTCTCCCAATATATTTTTTGGGGGGCGATGTTCCCATTGATTTCATACATGGATGCGGAGTGAGGACTTCCTCACTGTCAAAAAACCTGGATCCCTTTTTAAAAAAATCCTCAGTTTCAATGGGTAGACATGCGTACACAATTATATACAAACAATACACTGCACGGAGCATCTAGCACAAGGAGCAACTCGCAGCCCATAACAACTGTAAAGCGGGCCCAACTGTAAAGCGTGCGTAACTGTAAAGCGTGCGTATTTGCAAAAGCTTTTGTTTGTACTATGCGCAGCAACTCGCGGCTCATTGTTTACACTTCATGCGGCTAAACATTGCCCATTGCTCATAACAACGGAGTTAAAGGCCCGTAAAACTCATGGAGTACAGTACATTCACTGGTAAACATAAAGGTTGGACATGTACGCGCACGTTCGTTAGTAAAATTTGACATTACGTTTGAGATCTGGGTACTCGAGCCTCTGTTTGTAGCATTAGGGCAAAGTTTTATCCACATAAAAGGATCTGTTCTTAGGGTGGACTCGAACCAGGGTCCACGGAGTAGAAAGGCAGGGTTTAATATAACCTGCAGCCGATTTCACGAAACGCTAGGATTAATCCTATCTCGAGTTAGGACAAGTAACTCGTCCTAACTTAAGACTAGTCCTATCTCTTAGCATTGCCTAGGGCTAGTCCTAAGTTAGGAAGAGTTTGGTGAAATCGACGGCTGATCCCACATGGTACTCCTTCTCATCTGTTTTATGTTTGATGTTCCAGCGCAAAATAGTGTCACTTCTAGTTATTAACACAAAATGAGCCTGCATTATTGGTACACATTTTAAAGGTGAGGTCATACTTTGGTAATAACCCTGAAAAAAAGTCTGTAATTTTTATTCGAAAGCCTCCTTTTTTTAAAGAGATGGTAATTGTAACACAGTTTATATCTACTTGCTAGGAAGATTTTGTTCTTTGAGAACTTGTCTTGCTATTTATTCTACTGCCACGGAGCAGAATATTCGGGAGACTTCTTATGGTAATTGTACTAAGCATGTTGCGAAATTATTGTGTCTGAAGTGCCTCGTTGATTAGAAATCAGTAAAAGTGTGTTGACAAATTTAAATTTCCAAAGGTCCCCTAAGGGCGACTTTTGGAGATTCTAATTTCCGTGGTGTCTGTTTGTAAATGCTGCGCCCAGAGATGTGGTCGGTACCCTCTGTCACCTCGCTAAATGCTGCGCCCAGAGATGTGGTCGGTACCCTCTGTCACCTCGCTAAACGTTGCTGGATTCGACTTTCTTTACGAAAATACCACAGTTTTGTGGATGTTTTTTCTTTGGCTGTATTCAACTGAATCTTTCACAGGGGACTTAAATTGTATCTAAATTGATAATTTGGCCGAAAACCAAACAGTGACTCTCCCCTTTAAAAGAAAAGCACAAAAATAAAAACCTGGGGAGCTACATGTAAATGTATCCTTTCTCTCAACATAGAACCTGTTTGCGTCATCTTATCTGCAAAAATATGATTTACCGTTCACTGACATGTAATTTGAGCCGCCAATTTCATTGTGCTGTTCAAGGTTCTAAAAGCAGGGCTTAAATTTCAGGACAATCATCGCTAGACAACATGTCTTCTCAGAATTTTAGTTTAATAACTGAAAATATTTTAATAAGATTATTGTTTATGTCTCTTTTATTATTTGCTGAAGAATTAAGTGGATGTTTGGATGCTGTGGTTGGAAATAAACCGGATTGCAGTATTAGATTGTAGTACTTTGCCATATTACTGGCACAGTGTTTGAGCTACTGGCCAGTGGTCCAGTAGGAATCAAAAGAATGAAAGAGAAATTTTATATTTTGGTTTTACCTTAACAACGGTGTGATGGTGTAAGTGAAGTCTGTCCCGGACCAATATGGCTCATCTGGCTGGTGTTTATATCCGGTTTCATTGGCATTAAACGACTGAGAATATATATTCCCACTGGACAGGATGCCAGTCCATCAGGTAACTTACCCCAGCTCTCACCGATACACCATTTTTACTCCTGGGTGGAGAGAAGCAATTATGATGAAGTGTGGTGCTCAAGTGTGGTGCTCTGTCCAGGCCAGGATTCCAACCCACATTCTGTAAACTACAGAACTTGAAACCATCGCCCTAGACCGCTCACCCATGACTACCCAGTGTGTTAAGCAATGTATTCTTAATGCTTTCAAAGTCCTATCCCCCCAAACCCCACCCCCCCCCCCCAAAAAACACCCAAAAACAAAAAAAAACTCGCGTTCTACTTGGGTGGGATTTGGACCCATGGCCCTCCTGCATTCTAGATCAATTCTCCTTAACCGCTAGACCACCGAACAAGTTTCCTTGTGCCTGATGTTATTGCCCATCAGCAGATTTATTACATCAATTAAAGTGAAATCTTCTTAACATAACATAACATAGCAATTAAAATTTATAAGGCACTATTCCATCAAGATCATAGCGCACATAAAAGCAATTAACATGGAAAAAGGTGAGTCTTTAGAACTTTACAAAATGTAGATAAAGTAACAGATTCCCTAATGACAGTAGGAAGATTGTTCCAAATCATTGGCCCAGCTACACTGAAAGCTTTTTGACCTAGAACTTTGTTTGCTCGGGGAACATTCAAGCGAGTGTGGACCGAAGAAATCGTGGTGGAGTGTAATGTGACAGTAAAGTGGAAATATATCGCGGAGTAGTTTTGTTCAAGCCTTCAAAAACAAGAAGAGCAATCTTAAAATGAATTCGTTCTCTTAAGCAAGAACTTTCTACCAGCTAAGATTCCATTGTGTAATATCAGCGGCGGATACAGGGGGGGGGCGTGGGGGGCGCACGCCCCCCCTTTTGCTTGAGGAAAAAAAAAAGAGACACCATCAAGGAGAAAAGTGAGGGAGAGACAAAATTAATGACTAAGGCCCTACCTAGTATTTTATTTCAAAAAAGCTACTAAAAATCCGTACCTCGTACACTTTGTTTCATTTGTGGACCACTATTATTTCACTGACAGACATTGTCTCACGTGAATCTTGTGTACTGTGTGGAAAGCGTGTTTTTCTCACACACTGAACATGCCTGGCGCGGAGATCCGGGGGCGTGAAGATCATTCACCCACATCGTGAGTCGACCATGCATGCCACCTGTGTGTGTGTACATTGTGCAAAGAAGTTTCTGGATGGAAAGTCAGTACTCGCGCGCGCTAAATACAATGTGACTTTTACAATACGAACTTCCGGAAACTAGTGAAGACATAGCCCCATGAATAGGGATAATCTACTTCGTATCCTTGGCCCAGTGCATCCTTTTTTCTGTGGCCGATTTAATTTTTAAAATGGGTTATGAAACGTACCGATCGAATGCTACTGTACTTGTAGAAGGCCCTAATGCTGAATTGTTTTTTTTTAAACATCACAGATCTTTTGGGAAAATTGTTTGCTTTTCGAGTCGCGAGTGTGATTTTTTCCCCACTTATTAACTTGTGGGAAAACCATTGTCAGGTTCCCTCAACAATCCACAACAGTTAGACGATCAACTGCTGATATTTAATGGGGACCAGACTGATTTAGTCAGCGCGCCGAGCGCAATCAAGGTTTTGTGAAATACGCGTAATGCTGTGCGCATCTCACGCCCGTCTGGGAAAGATATATATAGACCTTTCTTTTGTTGATAAACAAAGTGCGCCGGTTGGCATGGACGGCCGAATGTTGGCAAAACATTCAATCGTGCTAAAAAATGTTGTGACCAAATTCAACATTTTCTGTAAAGATTCATGAACGGAAATACCTTCCATGATTGGTTGATTTGTTTCCAACAAATTCAACACTATTTTTGAATATTTTGTGTAACACTGCTACAAACTGTGATGTGGCAATCTGTTTTTGATTTGCAGTTATGGCTTTCCATAGTTGGGCTGTGACGTTGCAAAAGAAAGGTCTATACTATGCTCAGCGCGTTATGTAAATCAGTCTGGTCCCCATAGATAGTTTAAATGTTGTGAAATTGTTAAGGGAACCCAACTAGGTTCTCGCGCAAGTTGTTAATACGCGTTATCAAAAAATTCACTCTCGCGACTAGAAAGGCAATCAATTTTCCCCAAACATCTGTGATGTTTTTAAAAAAATGTTTAGCATTTGGGCTTTCTACAAGTAGGCCTACAGTAGCATTCGATCGGTAAGTTTCATAACCCGGATTAAAAACTACATCGGGCACAAAAATAGGATTGCAATGGTGCTTAGGCCCAATTGGCAAGGATACGAACGAAGTGGATTGGCCCCACTCATGGGGCTAGTGAAGACATAGCATCGTATAATCATGGTGTCTCACTCTGTTTAGAAAATCACAGATTTTTTTCGTATTCAAGAAAGAGGGTAAATATCCGTTGTGTTTCTTTCAAACTAGTCATTATCAATTGTGCAGATAGTACAACGATGTAGGGCTGGGGAGGGGGCTAGGCCTCTAGTAGGCCTACCCTCACCTTGTCGTACATTAATGTTATTGTTGCTCGATCGCGCTGTCACTGAAGACAAGCACAGCTTGTTATTTTGTGTCACATTCTAATCCTCAAGTATGTGAAAACTAAATGACAAAGAGACCCTATTTGATTATATTAAAAATTGCACTATCGTTTAACTCGCCAACAGTTTTTCCCCCTGAATTAAAGTATAAGTTGTAGCCTGCATTTTGATTTTATAACTCAGGATGGCCGATTCAAATCGATGACTCCCAACTCGAAAATAATGTTTTAATAATGATCTTGCAAAAACAAAATTGGTTTAAGTGGTCGGATATTGCATGAGATCGTACCACAGAGCATCTAAAATCCTGTTTCGTAGCATTTCGGGCCCCGGAACCGGCCCATGCCGTTAGGGGTTCGCATTATGCGCTCGTAGGCGCCACAAATTGCATTCACCACTTGCTGCTTGGTAAATTTTCACGCCCCCCCCGTTTGGAAAATCCTGGATCCGCCCCTGAATATATATTCCCTGTGACTTGTCCCAATATCTCTTGCCTTGCAATTAAATTGACCAGGGCCCACTTTCATAGAGCTGCTGAAGAAGGTTTAATTCAGGAGTACAAACCAGCTAGAAATCTTCACTCTACTCATGAATAATCTCTTCTGTGGCTCATATTTTTCTCTGTTATGGAACAAAGATGTTGTCAAACAGGCCGAAAAATCAGACCCTTTTAAAATATGGGTCAAAACATGTCTACAAGTTCAAATTGTCTAGCACTTGAATTTGTAACAGTTCATACTCATGGTGATATGTGCTATATGAGTATGGGCTTTATTTTTTATTATTAGATTGGTTTGCTTAGCTGCTTTTGTGGTTAGCTGCTATTTGTGCTTAGCTGCTTTTTGTGCTTAGCTACTGTTGTGCTTAGCAGCTAGTTGTGCTTAGCAGCTAGTTGTGCTTAGGTGCTATTTGTGCTTAGGTGCTATTTGTGCTTAGGTGCTATTTGTGCTTAGGTGCTATTTGTGCTTAGCTACTGTTGTGCTTAGCTACTGTTGTGCTTAGCAGCTGTTGTGCTTGCGTACACTGTATTGTTCACTTATTCTTCCTTATATGTCTTACGGTAACATTGTCTGGGGGAATACCTCTCAAAGTAACTTATATAAAATGAAGGTGTTGCAGAAGAAAGTTATTCGCATTATTGCCAAATGTCATTTTAGAGCTCATACTGCACCCTTGTTTAAACAATATAATTTATTACGTTTTCATGATATTAATATTTATCAGCAATGTATGTTTATGTACAAGTACTCAACTAACCAACTTCCCCATCACCTAGTTAGCACATTTCAGGTTAATAGTAATTTTCATAAATATGAAACTAGGTCTGCATCTCTATTTCATCTTCCCAAACATAGAACAACTGCATTTCAACACAGTATTTTATGGTCTGGGCCGTGCAACTGGAACAATCTCCCTGCTTATGTAACTTCTTGCAGGAACACAGTTGCCTTTAAACGCAAGCTCAAAGCACATATTGTTCAAAATATCCTCTAATTCACAGAGCTTTCTCTTACGTTCTCACCTTAGTGTGATTTCTGTAGTACACCTGTAGGCCTATGCAGTGTTATTGTTAATGGAACCCTCAGGCCCTGTCCTATGTGTATTGTTATAAGTTGCATCCCTCTGACTTCACCTTAGTTTACATAGAGTCTATTTGGCTTTTCTGGCTATGCCCCCATTTCCAATTATTCTCTTACTGTTCTTTGATATTGTTATGATGATTCTTTGTTGGAATGGAAATAAATGTGCTATATGTGCTTAGGTGCTATTTGTGCTTAGGTGCTATTTGTGCTTAGATGCTATTTGTGCTTAGATGCTATTTGTGCTTAGGTGCTATTTGTGCTTTGGTGCTATTTGTGCTTTGGTGCTATTTGTGCTTAGGTGCTATTTGTGCTTAGGTGCTATTTGTGCTTAGGTGCTATTTGTTGTTAGGTGCTATTTGTGCTTAGGTGCTATTTGTGCTTAGCTACTTTTTGTGCTCAGCTACTTTTTGTGCTTAGCTACTTTTTGTGCTTAGCTACTTTTTGTGCTTAGCTACTTTTTGTGCTTAGTTAGTTTTTTGTTCTCAGGCAGCACTATAAAATTGGGCCCTGGTAATTTTTCCCACTTAAGCAACTCCACGTTTGTAATACATACATGTGCATATGTAATTTCAGCGACTCCACTTTGTGCATGATGGCACATCCGGGTGTCATTGCTAGATTTGATGACGAATTAAGCACACATCTGTCTGTCCAAAAACATATTCTCAAGAGTCCTTATCAAAATGCAATATGTAAAAACAGAATTTTAAGCGCCATTGCAGTTACACTTGATTATTGTTCCTAGAACCTACCTCCTCAAATCCACTTGCTTTGGAATATTGTGTTTTAAAGGCAGGGTGTACTTTTGGTAGATACTCCACAAGTTAATGATAATATAAACTTACTTGGTACAGAGCGCTGGAGAGGTGTTGATATTATAAAACATTGTCAGAAATTACCCCTCTTTGAAGAAATGTAGTTTTAGAGAAAGAGGTAATTTTGAATCTGAGAAATGCCTCGGGCATGAAGCCTTTCTCATATGCATCTGAAAGTACACAATTCTATGATATGAGGGTTTTTTTCTTTCATGATTTTCTCGCAACTTTGGATGACGAATTCAGCCCAAATTTTCACAGGTTTGTTATTTTCTGCATAATGTTGGGATACACCAAGTGAGGATACTGGTCTTTGACAATTACCAAAAGTGTACCCTGACTTTAAATATACTTTTTTATTTCTCTTTTTCCCCCCTTTTTCTTCTTCTTTTCTTTTTCATATTCGTACATGTATGTCGTGTACAGTAATTTTGTTGTTGTATCACAGTCTGTGAAATAACAAAAACGCAAATGGTGAGACAAGTTTGCCTCAGCGTCTGTCATTTCACCGGAGCACGGTGATGCTCATATTATAGCGCGCCGTTCTCCTTTGCGACCGACTGGAAACCTTAGACGCAGAGTGCAATAGCCGTGAGACTCCGTGTGGGGAACGCACGCAGACTAACACCGATGCGTTTCTTCCCCTCGCGGTGCTATAAGGGGGGAAGAGAATGATACAATACTGTGGACAATAAGAAGAACCTGGGGGTATGTTCAGACGGAAATGATTTAATGGGCTTCAGCTTTTTGGTAAACACTATGGCTGAGTAACAAGAAAGACAAGGAATTAAAATCTCTGGACGTTGTTTGAGTAGTTCTAAATGTTCATTTTGGGGTGTCTTCCATACAGCATAGCTCGTAAATTTGGCTTGTATTGAGAAGTTTTACTTTGTTTTTATTCACGTTATTTGAGTTATTTGTTGGCTCCGAAAAGTGTCGACTCTGAAAAGAGAGGATTCATAGCTGCTTAAGCATAAAAACAAAAGTGTGCTGACCAGAACAAGGCTACCAGCCAAAATGCCATGTCACATGTTCAAGTTGTGACTGGTATCCTGCTCGTTTAAGCTAAACAGAGAATTGTTAGGCACTATTTGCTGCTTAAGTAGCTCTATGAAATTGGGCCCATAAACTTAGCACATAAATTTGACGTTTATTCAGATATTTAGGTTCGTTCAAGTTTGAATTATTTGTCTTAATTATGTCGGCAACTTCCACAGAGCTTATCCCGTGACTTTGCCTTGTGTAGAGAAATAGAACAGTAGAATTCAAACTGTCTTCTCATTGTTTGATGAGCGTTTTGCATTTAGAATCCTATTTGCGGTACACGTATGTAACGAGGCTTTTTCCTCACGACTTTGAAATTCCTTAATTTACACTGCTTTGTCTATCGGTGTGGAGCAAAAGCAACAGGCTGTGTCCAAATGGGCAGCTCCGGCTTTGGCTGTTGCTAAGGTTGTTCCTAAGGGCTTCCTTTGCTTCTTTGCATGTTAATGTGGTGATCCAAGAGTCGCTAACTGCTGATTTCACGATGACTAGAATAAGTATTGTTGTCTAGTTACTGAATCACAATTTATTGACTTTTGATTGATTGATTGATAGAATCACAACTTATGTGCAAAACATAATCATAGATGTTAAACCAATGTTTGTATGAGAGAGAGATGCGTTGTTGCATCCCTTGTTGGAGCTATGCTGAGTTCCCTTGTTGGGAAGATCATCTAAACAAATAACCAATCATACTGCTTGATATTCACACCCTAATGAGAAATTAAAAGCAATGTTTGGAGTGCCTCTGTATATTGCGATGATGCTTCTGGGGGGGGGGGGGGGGGGAGGGGGGAGTTTCTAGGCAGGTGTAGCGCTATGCTATCATGCTGGAGCCTGCTGAGATCACTGTGTTCATATTGTACAACGAAGGCTTCGGCTGGACTTTGGAAATGGGCTGTTCAAATTTGCCGTCAGTTGAGAAATAGGGCATCGAAATTGCTCACTTACAAGATTATCTTACATACATGAAGTGTAAAGAAAAAGTCAGGTGTCCAAATTCAAAACGTCCAAAAAGACACCCGGACTCCCCTTCGACAAATATCAAAGTTACAGTTGTACACCTGTTTTTTTTTTAGTGCACTGGCTTTAACTATTAATGAACTGCACAGAAGGTCAATCACTGTAAATATAAAAGCAAAGTGTTACACAATTTGATGTACTCCAAAATATTAAAGGTCTTAATCTATGACTCTTTATCTATGAGGTCATTTACAATGAGTATAATGTACATGTATGCATAGCACCATATGTCATTATTTATGAGGTCAATTACAATAAGTGTACATGTATAAACACCGGAGATCATTATTGAGTACTACAGTAGGTCATTTACAATGAGTGTACATGTACATGTATAGTACTAGAGGTAATTATTTATGAGGTCGTTTACAATGAGTCTACATGTACATGTATAGTACTAGAGGTAATTATTTATGAGGTCGTTTACAATGAGTGTACATGTACATGTATAGTACTAGAGGTAATTATTTATGAGGTCGTTTACAATGAGTCTACATGTACATTTTGTATAACACCAGAGATCATTATTTATGAGGTCATTTACAATGAGTGTACATGTATAGCACCAGAGGTCATCAATTATCTATGAGGTCATTTACAATGAGTGTACATGTATAGCACCAGAGGTCATCAATTATCTATGAGGTCATTTACAATGAGTGTACATGTATAGCACCAGAGGTCATCAATTATATATGAGGTCATTTACAATGAGTGTACATGTATAGCACCAGAGGTCATCAATTATCTATGAGGTCATTTACAATGAGTGTACATGTATAGCACCAGAGGTCATCAATTATCTATGAGGTCATTTACAATGAGTGTACATGTATAGCACCAGAGGTCTTCAATTATCTATGAGGTCATTTACAATGAGTGTACATGTATAGCACCAGAGGTCTTCAATTATCTATGAGGTCATTTACAATGAGTGTACATGTATAGCACCAGAGGTCTTCAATTATCAATGAGGTAGTTTACAATGAGTGTACATGTATAGCACCAGAGGTCATCAATTATCTATGAGGTCATTTACTATGAGTGTACATGTATAGCACCAGAGGTCATCAATTATCAATGAGGTAGTTTACAATGAGTGTACATGTATAGCACCAGAGGTCATCAATTATCTATGAGGTCATTTACTATGAGTGTACATAGCACCAGAGGTCATCAATTATCTACATGTATGAGGTCATATGAGTGGATAGCACTAGAGGTAATTATATATCAGGTCATTTCCAATGAGCTAACAATACATTGCGTACACCTAAATGTCATCCCACTAGCATTATAATCGTAGAAAACTAAAAACTAGCCCATGTGCTTGTTATGTAGATGTTCAAATTGTTCTTGATGTTGCAAGACTGTTTTTTTGCAAGACTGACTTTTGTTTCCCAAAATGCCGCCAATGTTTCTTTGATGACAGGTACTTTGACATTCATTGCATTTTTACTCTGTAATAATGTCATGATCCTCCATTTCACCAACTCGTTCCATTTTGAACAAATAGACATCCTGGACTAATGGCGTCATTTTCCTTAGTGATGCACCATTGAGGTAGTCAAATTACACTGATCTGTGTACACTTCAACCACTTGGAAAGCAGTCTTCATACTCTGCATTATACCCTTGCCTTGAAGTTGATGTGTACCACTGGTATAGGTTGACTCTTCATAGTGCTATAAATAGTACATGCAGGCCACCTACATGTACGTGACCTCTTTATAATGGAGAGAAGGTGGGGTTGTACCTTGTCTTTTCTTGTAAACTATGTAATGCACTGCAAAACAGAGGCTGAAAGGGAAAATAGACTGGACCCTAGATTGTTAATGAGAGATTGAGTTATAGACAATCCTATAGTCTGAACCCTAGTTAAGTAATAGGAGAATTTGTTCACCAATCCTGGCTTTTCACTCAAATTTTAGACATCCTGAATTGGGTTTTTCATTCCCTACCAGATTGTGTGGGCTTTCCCTATTTGGGGTTTTCCTGCCACATCCAAAACAGACGATCCTTCATCGTCTTCTCTACACAGGTATCTTCAGGCCTACGGGTCACAGCGCTAGACGCTTTTGAGGGTCCCTTGTTTTCATTACCTGAGAGACTTGAATAAAAAATCATAAACAAAACATTGAAATTATTCGTCCATCGTTGTTTTTCAGTCTGTTGCTATATCAGAACACCACTGAAAAGGTGTTCTCTGAGATAAGGATCCATACTGATGTTTCTAATGACCCATTGACTAAATAAAATAATCGTTGCGTGAGTGCAAAAACGCTGTATCTCGATTTTACAACAATGCCGTATCTCGCACAAAATGCTCCGTGCAAAAACAGCACAATAGATTTGTGCAAAACTATTGGCGCATACTTGTTTTGTGTTCTTGTCTGGACTTTTTAAAGTGAGACACGACATTTAGACAATTTCTAACTTCAAAATTTTGCAAAGGGTAACCCCGAAATATCATATAAATTTGCATTTTATGTTAAATATTTCTGTTAAAAATTGTTTTCACTTGGATGATTTTTAAAGTTTAAAGTTTCCCTGTTTTTTCTTCTTTTACACTAAATCAAACATTACCCGTTACCGGATGCTTACCCCTCCTGGGCCTGAACTGACATGTGTAACTGCACATTCTGACATTATTAAGTTCAATCGTCAAGAAAGCTCCCTACCCTAGAGTCAGTAGTACATTACACCGGCGTGTCAATAGGGGCCCGGCTTGTCAAAAGGCGTCGGCTCATTGAGAGATGAAAAACCTACACTTGAAAAAGTGTTAACTTACTCTTCTGTTATACCTTAAAGATGTACAGTGTGTTGATGTCGGTGAGTCAAGACATCGGAGAGACACTCCCCCCCCCCCCCCCCCCCTCTTACTCGGCTCACTTAGACTTGCAGATTGTTATCCATTCGCGGGGTGGATGTGTTTCGGTCGGTACGTTTTCTTGTGGAGGTATCTTTGCTTGCAGGCATCAAGTGCATTAATTTGTAAGCTTTTCTGCCCGTGCGGAGATTTTGTTTTTTAATCAATAGTCGGGATCTCTGCGCTTTGAAACGTGAATAGTTCAAGTGTATACATCTACACTGTATTTTTGTAATCAACAATGTTGTGGATGTGTATATTTGCGTACCAGTAGCTATGTATTGACATGGGCAAGAGTGCCCTTAAAGGCATGATACTGCATTGGTTTTTGCATATATTTTCCGGAACACAAAATTCATTCCGAGTCTCTAGTTTACAAAGGAAACTCCCCACGCAGCCAACCTGTGACCGTTTCTTAAAACTGAGTAGTGGGTAGATTTTTCAGACAAAAAAGATAAATACTAAGTGAGGGTTTATATTTTTCTCTGGGTTTTGTGCACATTTTGGGGTTTTTAACTGAACTATGTGTATGGGACAAGTTTTTTCCCCGAATGCAAAATAATTTTCCTGAATTGTAGATTTTTCTTGTGTAATGACACTGAGTAAGTGAGTATTTACATACATGTATGTACAGTGTATGTACAATATAGGGATACTTTTATCTTGTATCTGATTGTAAAGGGCTGTTTACTTAATGCATTCTGAGTTGTGTTGAAAAATGTTGAAAAATTGTGTTGAAATAATCCAATTGGCATCTTTGATTGGATTCGAACCCCCCTATCTTTATGTATTCCCTGTATTCTCACAGGGCTTGAATTTAACACGATCGGACCAATCCTGGGTCTTGTGTTGTTCAATTGTATAGTAATGCCTCACTGTGTACTATCTTTAATCATGTTAATTTCAATTAATGATTTTCAAATGTTGACTTCGAGTTTGAGATGTAAAATATTTCAAATCTGTGGAGTATCCAGGCATGGTATTCTTCCTACTTTAGTCTAATTTCCGGTTTTGTCGACTTTAGAAAAATCAGACAAATTAATATTAAACAGCCTGAAAAGTCTATGAAAGCCTACACCATGTGTACTTCTTGGTCAGCCTTTGTCCTCAATGAAAGTTTTCTACTTTTCCCCAAGATACAAGTATCATGGTATCAAAGTAAACTTACCCATAAAACAAATGTGATCAATCTTCTCTCAGTGATTGTTCAAATAAAACACTTGTATTTTACATGTTGGTCTTGTAAACTGAATTCTGGTCCAGTAAATATTTTGAGCTGAAAGCCCTGCAGTCTTGTGGAATTTTATCCCAAATTCAAGTCCTGTTTCAATTTCACATAATCAAATGGCCTACATCTTATATGGTCATGAAGCCGCTTCATATTTCATGCAAATTGCAAAAGTGAAGCGAGTTTTTCTCGCAATGCAATTGGAAACCAGTGCGTACTTATCGTTTTGCGTCATGATCGTTTGCTTTTGTGTGAAGTGTGAACCGGGCTTTAATATTATTAAATAATAATAATCAAACAATACTTAAAATGTTTTCTCGAAAGAAGTAAAGCAGTCATCAAAAGGAGAAAGAAATAGTCCACATTGTGTCTTTCTTGTGATGCACAGAGTCTGAAAACCTACTGAATTGCAACATCGGAGCGATTTGGAGTCTAGAATAAGGGGAAACCCAGGCCCCATAAAGCCCTTTTTAGGACTTTCGCATTCTGCAAATCTCACCCCTGCATAACAGTTTAGTAGTGGAGTCCTCAGTCAAACAGAATCTAACCAAACATGCAGTTGTATTTTGATGGGTTGGGCGTGGTAAGGGTAATTACATATATCAGATCCTACAAACTGCACACCTTGTTGAAGGTAGACACTCTATATTTGAAAGTACATGTGAATTATTTTGTATCGATGTTAAATCTAAACTGGAACTTGTCAACAACTGTTTCACCCTTTTTCTTGTTTTAATAAGGATGTGGTAAACATCTCGCATCAATCATTGGATGGATCAAATGCAGAATATGTAACTCAATCAAATTACTCTCCTTACAAACCTAATTTTGTTTTATGATTGGTGGATATTTGTGAAGTATTTTAGGAAAGGTCTTGTTGACATCTTAAGAACAGCTGTTGGGTCTTGATTTCAGTTTCCTTCTTGTTGATATACCATGCCCAATATATGTCAGAGAGAGAGAGTGTCTTCTTCCTCCCCCATTCTTCCTATACTGGGCCTGAAATTTCATCTTTAAGTGGGCGAGGCCATTTTCATTTTGTAAAGGGCACTTTCATTGGAAAATCCTGAAGTCTAAGTGAAACTTTTGAAGGGGCACCAAGGCCAAGACCAGGGCAATGGAGGCCACGGCCTTTGTGGCCTCTGTGTAATTCCAGGCCTGCATATGTTTGAATGTGTTTTTTATCCCCGAAAGGCAGACCAAATAGGCAGACAGCTTATAACATCAGTGTAAAATTTAAAGTCTGTAGCTGATAGTAATTTTTCACAAAAATACAAAAATAAAGCCCTTTGTTTGCAGTTTGTGAATCTTGTTTGTTTCAAAATGACATAGAATACTTAGGCGATGTTAAATCTTCAGAGAAAGTAAAAAAAAAAAAAAAAAAAAAAAAAAACAGCTCTTAGAACTATTTCAAATGGAATGGGAATGGTTTGAAAAGTAACTGACTGTCTTTAGAATATTCTTTCGTGGCCAATCCCTACTGACGCAAACTACTTGTTCCACTAAATTCTATGGTCAAAGAGCCTTCAACTTCATTGCACCTTCATTATGGAATGACTTACCTCTTAATATTCGCCGAGCTGGCTCTCTTCAGATTTTCAAGGGACTTTCAAAAACTCATTTGTTTGAATCTTTATTTGTGTAACTTGCTTTTATATTCATTTCATTGTTTTATGTTTTGTGTTGCGCATAGAGGCTCCTGCATTATGCGCTATATAAATATCTCGTATTATTATTATTATTATATGTATACATGAACTGATATTGTCTAATTTGCTTTAAGCTCAATCGATCATTGGAGTCACAAGAAAAAAGGGAAATAAATTGTTAAATGTTTTCACTGTTTTCAAACTATGGGTTTTGGACTCGCGAGATCAAAATTAATTGTTTAACTCATCTCTCAAAAACTATTGTATTTCAAGCAACAATATACATGTATCAAGGGATCTTTTCCACTTATGACCATCTTTATCCCATGCCATGTAAGTTATGTGTAAATCTCTGAACGTTAATATTTTCCCTCATCCCAATGTTGTACACACCCTTTAAGAAACAATATTAATACGTTAGTGTATCTTGTGGTCAAACACGCGCTTATTTTTTTCATTGCTTGATTAATTCCTAGGTCATGGCTATCTATTTTCATACCTTACCTTAATGGAATTACCTCTCCCTTCCAGCCATTGCAGGTAGAGAGAGAGAAGGGTTGGGGAGTGCTTCTACCCTGGGAATTCCAGTAACACGTGTACATCGCTAAAAGAAAGTGACAACATTAAATTGATTGCAAATTCGCAAGGCGTGTATGAATGCAGGTGAAATAAGTTCATTCAGAGACGTGGGATACATGTAGTTGTCATAATGTCTTCTCGTACACAAACAACCCTGACGATAACAAAACCCTGACAATACGTATGAAAGCATCTTTCTGTTGTGGCCTCGGCAAAGAATATTGCTAATCATGAGCAAAAAGATGGAAGTGTTGTTGTTGTTGTTTTTTAAATCATAAATGGATGATTCAGCAGTTTTGTGTGTGTATTCATACCCATTGTCTACAGTTTTCAGTGAAAATTTCATCCAATCACATTTTCATGAAAAGGATGAAAAACTGTTTATTTTTACTGTTTTTTTTTGTAATTCAGGTTTGTATACATGCTCTTAAATGTTTATCCCTACTATTGAAATAAGCAATAGTGAAGTTGAGGCGATCAAATGCTATTATTTTGAATTTGACAGTATTCAGACGGTTTCTCTGGTTGATGTGAACTGATACCATAATTTGTCTTGTAAGCTCACTTCAAGGTGAACGCTTGTTATTGGAAATAAAGATCACCATCTGTAAAGGAATTGGATGATCTTGTATTTATTTGCAAGCAGTATAACTCAGGGTATGGTAGGAATGAATTTAGGTATCTGTTTGTTTGGCTCCGAAGTGACTGCCGTCTTCTACAACTCCTTAGTCTGTTGACAATTTTGTTTAGTGGATGGCAGGTTTATGTTACTTTTGACTGCTTCTTTGCAAGCTTCATCCAGGTCTATGTATGTTCCTAGGATTTTCGATGCTTGTTTCACAACCCTTTTCATTTTATCTGTGTCTAGTGTTCTTGCGCCAATGTACCAAACCACACAGTCATGACAGTCAAGAGTAATAACACTCTCAGTGTTGCGTCTTCTGAATTGTTTTTTGGTTTTTCATTTCTGTCGAATTTTGTGTTTCTTCTGGGCGAGAAACAAATATTGATAGGCTATCACAAGGTTTTTGTGTGTGTTGGCTTGAACTCTACAGCTGAGTTTCTGCAACTTGTACTCATGGAAAAGATTTAAACTTCATATATGATTATACACATTAGCCAGGCGTGATTAATACCTAGTGTTGGCACAATTTACCGTTATGCTGACTGTTCGATCCAGTACTGTGTGTGTGTGTGGGGGGGGGGGGGGGGGTAGCATTTAACTGATTGCTCAAATGTTTTCAATATTACAACCACTGCGATTAATTTGAGCGAGTGTTACATGCCCATGTAGCGCATTGATTAACACAGTGTGAATTATTCACCAACACGCTCTGGAGAGCAAGGATACAATCGCAAACTACATCTTTTGTTTTCCACCAACAGCTTACTTTTTAACTCCCGTCCTTGTTTTACTAATTGATTTTATGGTGGGCGTGTATCTTGGATACCGTCCCGCCGTCCAAAATAAAAAGAGGAAAACCTTTGATTCCACACCCCCACCCCCCTCTCTCCCCCGCCTCGGAAAGTTTATTGATCCAAACGCTTGTAAGGGTCCTTAGGTATTCTCTCACATGGAAATACTATCACTTGCTCAGCTTGGCATTTTTCTTGTGAGCTGTGGTGATTCGCGATCAATGGCTCGGTTGGGAAATGGTCGGAGGATTTATGATCAGTCACGGCTATGTCTGCGCCCAAATGTCTACAACCCACTAACAAACAGACCAACGGGTTTTCATTCGTTTTCAGATTCTAATTTATTCGTGTCTGAATGCTTATTGATTTTGTTGCAGAGGGGAGGGGGTTTGGGAGGGGGTTTGCAAGTTGTCAGTTTACGTAAGGGATTTCTCGGGAACTGACAGAGATTTTTGAGGGGTGAGGATTCCCCCCCCCCCCCCCATCCTCAATTTACCGAAGTGAATGTCTTAATTGGGTCATTGTTATTCTGGTTACATTGTGGAGGTTTTGCGTGCCATGGTCACTGATGTAAACTAATTATTTCAGTTCGTTGTTCACTTTACAAAGGTTGGCTCATATTCATTGTAATCCCTGGATACAAAAGATCTTGGCCCCATTTTGTAAAGCTGTTACACAGAAAGTGGTGCTTAGCAAATTTGTATGCTAAGCAAAATTTAGCTGGGAACCAGTGACAAACAGTACATTACATGGTATATTGGCTGGTAAACTGTTTCTGCTCAGCGTTTTGTTTCTATGCTAAGCACAATTTTCTACTAAACAGCTATTTGAAATTACTCTTGTTGGTTGGTAAGTTTTGAGTAATTCCAAGTTGCTAAAGATTCTGCACATATGCAACCAGTGCGGGGCTCGCATGGCCCAAGTGACTTGTATCTAGGTCAATAGACTATTTTCTAATTTTAGGAAGAACGAATCAAAGCCCGGTCTAGTAAAAATTACCTAAATTTACACAGTCAGTTTCCTTTGAGGTATATTACTTGATATTTGAAATAAATGTTGCATCCCCTTGAGGTGATCCCTCTACGGCTGCTTCCCAGGTTGTATTGTAAACTTGGGTGTGATCCCTGGCTATGTATGGCAGTTACGGGTTGAATGGCTTCTGATTAGCGCCCCCGTACAATGATATTGACAAAATACGGAGACTGCCGTCATTAGGGTAAGATGGCTCAGTTGGTAAAACTCCGGCACATTCGCTGGTTCAAATCCTGAATTCTGGTCCAGTAAATATTTTTCTCTGTTCACCCTCCCCCCCACACCAAATTAAATTAAACCAGTTTCCCTTGTGGTTTCTTCCTAGACAGTTGTTTTTTGTGAGTCTGCTGAGGGGGGGGGGGGGGGGGGGGTTGTCGCAAACTCACTGTCAAAATTACACATCAAGGATGATCAGTCTTGATGTCTGGAGTGAAATAGCACTTGTTAGCTATTATTTGTTTTCAGTGGTGTTAATGTTTATCGCTTGTCAGCTAGGAAAGAGATATTAACACCTTGACTGCTGAGCCAGAGTATTCTCGGGATAGACTTACCCCCCAGTAGGTGCTGAGCCCGAGAATACTCGGGATAGCGGTACAACATTGTACTGCCCTCTGTAGATCAAGGATTGAGATGCTTTTCATGTATAAAACGTATTGACATACGTTAGGGGAACCAATGGAGTTGTTTTCGATGGTTTTACTCATCGGGCCCGGGCACCAGCGGTGGTATAGTAACCCGGAAGTTTATACTTTCGGAGTTAAAAAATGGCGGCGCCCAGGAAACGCGCGAAGTGGTTAGTGAGTGTAGCAGAGCTGTTGTTGAAATATTCGCAGATAGTGACTCTGAAGTAAGTGAGTTTGATGGAAATGATCATTCTGATAATATAGAGTCTAAAAGTAATGCCAGTGACGTTGAAAGTGAATTTGATCGACAGGAATCGTCCGATGATGACGGTGATTTGCAGACGGTGAACTTCTGCTAACATTTTTAGTAACAGTGTAAAATTCCACTTCACCAGACCCCTTGCTACGATGTATACCACTCCAAAAAAGATATGGGGTGTAATAGAAAATAAAAGCAACAGTGTCATTTATTGGAATGTTTTTATTTATAAATCTTTGATGTAGTTCTCCAAATAAAACCTGCAGAATCGTGGGGAGGGACAGTGTAAAACTAAAACATGAAGTTTGTTTGTAGTTTTGTAAAACATCTGCAGCACCATGGGGAGGGACCGTGTAAACATTTGCAGCAGTCAAAGTGTTAATATGGTAGGCTCAATTTCATGTTCGGTCATGCTTGCGTCAGGGATGAGCCCAGTATGTGGGGCCTAGTACCATGTCTATGGGATAAAAAAAGATGGAAGTGGAAGGTGGATGGGGTAATAAAATTATGTACTGGTTATTTTACATTGAGTAAAAATCAAATCATCTGAAATTTAGCAATTTAAAAGTAGTGTTAGAAATTTTGGTTACAATTCATAATCGATAGGCTTCTGACTGGCATCCAGATACAAAGATATTGACAAAATGAGGAAATAGCCAACATAGGGCTAGATAGCTCAGTTGGTAAAGCGGTGGCACGTTTATCCGCTGGTCGCAGCTTTAATTAAGTACGTACAATGTACGTCCATGCAGGCGTAGAATTTCATTCGGGAAAGGGAGATGCCATATTTATTTCACAAATGGCACTTCTATTTGAAAATCTGAAATGTTAATGGGAATATTTTGAAGGGCAAAAACGTTGATGGAAATATTTTGAATGAGCATCATGGCCAAAACCTAGGAGTGACAGAGGCTGTGGACTCTGAGGCATCTGTGTACATTCCAGGGCTCTACGTTCAAACAATTTTTTTTTTAGACTAATAAAGTGAGAAAGACAGTACGCAATAATTTTTATTGATAACTTTGAAGTTGAAGTTGAATTAATTTTCAAACTGCTGTTTTCGGAGACTGCTTA
The DNA here is from genome assembly GCA_037783415.1 of Leptasterias polaris. Taxonomy (NCBI): domain Eukaryota; kingdom Metazoa; phylum Echinodermata; class Asteroidea; order Forcipulatida; family Asteriidae; genus Leptasterias; species Leptasterias polaris. The sequence goes on from JAZGTN010000192.1 coordinate 2,172,598, forward strand.
TTTTTTCCCCAATTAACTTTTACTACCAAAATAAAGCTGACTTCTTCAGTCACACATCACTCTCACTATGTTTTCAGTTTTGCATCTATTATGATGAGTTGTTGATTCCTAAACACACTCAATACTTTTAGAAAACAGAAATTAAAAAGCATGCACTTACTGTGTACAAACCACTGCATATTGAGATTCGCCTGTTGGAAGAAAATGCCATACTTAAACATTTCAACAGATTTGTCGGTTTGTAAAAAATGCAAAAGTCATACCAGGTGTGTTTGGCACTGTGCCAGCGATATGTATTTCTTTGGTTAAAGTAGCGAATTTTGATTTGCTACTTGAAGCACAAAATGGCAAATCAAGGGATACATAGGTCATGCTAATTAACATAATTTTACAAAACTACTACGTGTCGGGTTCTGAAACTTGCTGAACATGTTCAAAGCAGAGAGAATATCAAGTATTTGTACAAAAAAATTCACAAATTTTTGTGATTTTTGACACTCGTTGGTTTGTGAAAACAGTGACGAGTTATAGATTTACTTTTGCTTACTGCTATGTAGGTAGCACATAGATTTGTTCACCTGTATACTGGTGAGGATGATTGACCTTGTACTATTTATTACCTTATTGAGCAAATTTCATTTTTCTATGCATCCTGCATCTAGGCCTAAATGAAAAACTCTCCAAATGCCAAATCTATAAATTTTAAAGATGTTTTGCACTATTGAACACCAACATTCTGAATATTTTATTGTGTTTTTCTGTCTCTCGTGAAAATACAAAAAGGAAAATAAGGTTAAAAAACGAAAAAGGAAAAAAAGAATAGATTCTACAGCAGTGAAGTCCCTGACTTTTATGTTGTCATAAATTTGTGTCAGTACTGTTGCTGGTACATTCATGTTACTTTACTTGATGGTATATTTTTTATAGGGTTTAATTTCACATTCCTTGCATTTTTAAGTGCATTTTCAAGTGCATTTTCAACATAATGACAAATACCTGTCATGTTGCTTTTGTGCAATTAGTTTGTCCACTATTCTGTAATGTAAGTTTATAGTCTATAGCCCTTTTCACACAGAAAGCAATTTAGCAAATGTTAACATGGTTGCAAAAAGCACCTCGTGTGAGAGGACAACAATTTATGTACTGTCCAAGATGCCCTGTGAAATCTTCTGAAACATTGCAAAATTTTGTAGGAGGTCCAGACTTACGACAGGAAGTCACACAATACAATTTACAGGCAACCAGTTCCAGGCAGTCTCCAATAAGAACATTCATTCACATTTCTGTTTTCTCATTATTTTGTTGGGGATAGTGGGTACCACCTAGAAGAATGTTTGTTGTGCTGCCGAAGTGCTCCTTTTGCATACACGGTGCATGCGTTGGTTGCCTCTAAGTTGCCTGACAAAATTGCCCCGTGTTACAAGGCCTTATTGTGGACGTGTTGTTTCTCTTGCTGGTACTGAGTGTGAACCTTTTTTTTATGACCATTATGTATATTTATTTGTTTAAATGATGTGCTTAGAGTTGTTGTTTAAACCTTGAAACACTTCAGGCCTACTCAAAATTAATGCACTTAAATGCTGTTGAATAGATGTAGTAATTGCATTGGGGATAAAGACTGCCATAATTTTTTTGTTTTACCATACCGATTCGTGTTAAGCATTGTATAGTCAGCTCTTTCCCAAGTTCTTCAAAATCCACAGACTACATTAGTACTGATTAGGTGGGGGTGGAACCCACGACCCCACTCCCCCTGCCATTCTAGGGCAGATATCTTACCACTAAATCACCGACCACTGACTAAGAGGACAGTAAATAAGTATTGATCTTAAATTGTAGTACACTTAGTATGTATGCAGGTTCAAGTCCAGCTCTAGTCAATTTTTCTTTGTTCAACCTAAAATTAATAACAAAATTTACCTAGTCAGTTTCCCTTGTGGTTTATTATTTGAACAATGGATTTAATAAGTCTCTACCACCAAGTTTGTGAGGGCAAGGCCATTTTCATCTTGCAAAGGGCACTTCCATTTGAAGGGGCACCAAGGCCAAGACCAGGGGCAACATATGTAGGCCATGGCTTCATTGGCTGTGTGTAATTCCAGGTATTGAAAAGAAGTATGCCTTCACATAGGCAATGAGAAAGGGATGAGATCTTTCAGACCTTTATCCGAATTCAGACCTTTTTATGTCAGCGTGTTGAAAAGAAATAGCTGTGGGGTTTTTTCAGCTATAAAGAAATCCTTCTCTCTGATTAACTTCTTTCATACTTAGGATACTGTTCCTTGAAATCTATAATTCCATGAGTATCAAAAGGTGGAAATGCCATCACTTCAACAAACTTCCTAACATTTAGATCTCAGTTTCAGACCTTATAAAGAGAACGACTGGTATACGTTTGGTAATCACTCTTCAAATTTATAATGGCAATAAAAACTTACTTGGTTAGAAGTTCAGCAGCTTTTGTTGGTATAAAGTACCTTGAGAGTCATTTCACTTCGAAGTAATGTGGTTATGGAAAAAACGCTTCTCAGATTTTGTATTCCTATAAGGGTTTATTCTTCCTTCGTGGACATATTCGATCCGGATTTTTGGCAATACCTCAAAATTCGACCACATTTAGAAATGAAGTTTTCAAAGGTTAGTTTTATTGTATATATGTGGTGTGTCGTGGCCGAGCGGATAAGAGCACCGAACTCAAGCTCTGGTGTTTCTGATCAGCAGAGTGTGGGTTCGAATCCCAGTCGTGACACTTGTGTCCTTAAGCAAGACACTTAACCACATGCTTCGTCCTTCGGATGGGACGTTAAGCCGTAGGTCCAGTGTGTTGTGTAATGCACGTAAAAGAACCCAGTGCACTTATCGTAAAGAGAAGGGGTTCGCCCCGGTGTTCCTGGTTTGATTGGCTGCATATTGCGCCACAGCACCTTGTAAACCATTACATGGTGCTATGTAAAGGAATAGGTCTCATACTTCAACACGTAACTCCACATACCTTGTAGGAAAAATACTGAGCGCTTTGAGACACCCATCGGGAGTATTATATATCTATATATTTGTATAGGATTAATACAATCGAATGGTTCCAAAAACCAAAGGTATACTTTGCCTTTAATAAGTCGGCAATGACCATGATGACACCTCATTATTTCACACAGTAGCTAGGAAAGTAGGCCACAAACTTGCACATTCATCATGGGTTTGCATTGTTACAATTGAGAGCCATCGCTTACCAGCTTCAAATGAAGTTTGCAAAGTAAGCAAATGAAAATATCTGTTTAAACAGCGCTTTAAAACTAGCCTCAATTTCATGCTTGCCCGAGTAGCGTATGATGAATAACATAATACTTTCAAAAGTCAAGCTTGCTTCCTTTCCCCTTCATTTATTGAATCCCTCTGCAGCCATTGGACTGCGTGACTCATTTGTGAATACAGCCTTGGCAAATTTCTCCCCTCCGTGCTCATCTATTATTTCATCTTTAGTGGAAACTTTATCTTCCAGACAGTAAAGCATTACAGTTATAACGTAAATAAGATTTGAACAAGAGCGCGTCCTTCAAACCTGGATAACATAAAGGGATATGGGTAGGTCCTGGGTGTTGTTTTTCCCACCCTCTTTACATGGGGAGCAGTTGTTGATGCCGCTCTCTCTTGTTTTGATGCGCGCTGCGCAGCATCCCTATATCACACTTTGTAGAGCTGTAACCCAGAAAATTGCTTGACCAATTTTTACGCTGTGCAGTCATTAGCTTGGGAACCAGTTACAGAAAATCACATGGCATTTGGCTGGTATCCGCAGCCCAATTATATAAGGCTTTTGAGCACAAACAAATCATACTTAGCAGAAACAGGTTACCAACCAAAATACAATGTATTGTATGTTGTTTGTGGCTGGTTCTCTGATAATTTGATGCTGAGCAGAATAGTGTGCTAGCACCATATTCCTGTTCAGCTTCTTTGAAAACTTGTTCTTGCTTAATAGCTTCTGTGCTTAGGTGCTCTATATGAAGGCCTGATTTTTTATAAAGCATTGAAACCGAAAACTTTCCAAGTCTAGAAAAGGTTTGCTTTATTGCATGAGTGGTGATCCCAGCCAAATTGGCATATTATGTACATCAACACTTTGACTGGTCTTACCAGAATTTTGCTTTGAATTTTAAAACCTGTTCTCAAAAGAATGAGAAAGTAGAATTAGCTATTGCAAATTGCTTACTGGTATAAATGCAAACAAAAGTTAATGGCCTAACTTTTCGAGGGTCAAAATTTGTCAAGCCATTAACTTTAAAGAATGATTAAAATTTAAGGTTAACAATCTTAAGGTTAACAATCACCTTCAGTACTTAATGAATGCCCCAAGGCATTATAAACAAATGGAACACAATCAGTTGAGAAAACAAAATAAAACTAATATCAACTTTTTAAAAAATATTTTAAAAAATCCAGGTTTCAAATATCACCTTTAATTGTAATACAAATAGTAACAGTAATAATTATAATTTGTTATTAAAAAATGCTAAGTTTACATGCTAAGTAGCAATGTCACCTCAGTGTTGATTTTATTTTAACCGCCACCCAAAAAAACTTCCAGCAAGCACCTCATTGCACTGCTATTGTGCGCATACCGAGTATTTGCAATGTATACATCCAACCTCTGAAAATTTCATCAAAATGGGCGAACAGATTCAAAGCAAACAGTGCATAACAATTTTTGTCTTTTATTGGTTTTTGTACTGTTCAAGAAGGGACAGGTTTCAGATCAAATATTAATTTGTTCTGACTAAACTCTTGAAGTTCCAATTTCCTTGATATAAATATTTATTACTTCTTGTCATTTATTTCCAAATGTTTTCATAAAGAACGTTCCAAACCATCTCAGGGACTGATTTTTGTCCAGCAATTTTGCACAAGAAAATGTTCAGATTGATTTTGTTTTGTACATAGTAAATGCTAAGATCGAGTAGCAAACGATGAATTTTGAGTAGTGACTGATACAGTTTGTATAGCATTTTTGATATGTTATGCAAGGGAAATTGTTCAATGCTTTTGTCACAAGACACCTTCAAATTGCGCGGGACCATACACCGTCCATCGGTTTATATTGAATTTGTCTGCACCGTTGGGCAGTTTTTCACCGGTTTCCCTTTAAATACAATTTATCCTTATTATTAATATGTACATCTCCAGAGTTTTGGAATAGAAATGGCCAGAGTGTCTGCGGCTCACAAACAACCTAACACGTTCTTTATAATTCCCTCTGCGGCAGTGACATCAATCCAGCCGGGCGAGTTTTTTGTTTCCCTCTTTTCCTCAATCATGTGCGAGGTTTTTTCTCTACCGCCCCTAGTGGCAACAAATTAAAGAATCTTCAACAGCGCCAAAGATGAAGCATGCATTTCTGAAATCTTAGGTTTTTTTGTCGGATCGAAACAGAACCAGATCCCATTCCCTACGGGGATGGCGTATGTAAAAGAGGCCAGAACCCATTACCTACAGGGATGTTGCATTCAAATGAGCACTTGGCCAGTAGGATATCATGACGACACTGCTAATATTGGACCAGGCTGCATATACTTGAGGGGAACCATGCAGTGTAGTTGGTACTTTGTGACTCCGGTTTCAAATCTCAAGAGAATTTGGTTACTTAACGAACGGTCTGTCAGTTTTTCAGTGATGAATTTAATTTGCATAATGCGGCGGTTGCTTGTTTTATAATTGTAAAGAAAAGTGAAATATTAACTTGCCGAGTGTAAATGAGATGATTTATTTTGTATTTTTGTTTAAAGACATGCACTGATAAACATGTATTAAGATGTACCACTGCAACACCTGCTATTTGTTGTGATTATAGTGTGACTTTTCCCGAGTCAGAACCAACCGGATCCGGCTCCCTGTGTGGCCTGATCCATTTCTGGGTCAGTATAGCCCAGAATTCCAAAACAACACAGAGGGGTCAAACTGACGCCGATTTTTCTTGATAACGTTATTGAGCTTGGAGAAAAACTTGTTCTCATGGATCCTCTAGTTTAGGATTTGTGGTAAAGCTTTGTATTTGAACTACATTTTGTCATTTCCTGCTCTGAAAGGTAGCGCAGATTTGTGTGAAAATTTCCGTAAACTTTGTTTTTTCACTGATGTCAGAAGTTAGCTGTCCTAAATAAGAATTTGGATCTTTATGGCAAATTGGTTTTTAGTAGGCAAGTTGTGAGATTTCCAATTTCTCATTAAAATTCCAAAAGAAAAAGTTGGTCCGTGTAGTTTTGCAGAGGTTTTTTATCAGTTTTTATAACCAAAGTCTGTGTCCAGTGAATGTGGTTTATCTAATTGTATTCAGGGATGTGATTTCTTCGTTTTTAACCGCAAATCCATTTTTTTTTGCCCCCCCCCCCCCCCCCAAAAAAAAAGAAATCTGTTTTTTGGACCCCCCCCCCAAAAAAAAAACGCCCCCCAAAAAACCACCCCAAAATAAATAAATAAATAAAACATTATTTATTTATTTTTGTTTACATAAAAAAAATGAAGATAAAACCATATATAACGCCCCAGATTGCAGAGTAAGGCTTTTAAAATCAAAGATAAATGTTGTTAGGCCTAGTGGGCTTCGTGCTCGCACGTTTTTTGAGCTCCCAAGCTTCAGGTTTTTTTCCAACAGCCAATCACATCCCTGTGTATTGTATCCACACAAAAAAAGTTTGTTGTAGATAAAAGTTTGCCAAGTAAACATATTTATGGAGCACTTTGAAGCCTCAAAAAATAGGGTCCATATAATTTGTCACAAAGTTAGGCTTGTAACTACATGTAAGAAAAAGTACCGCCTAATTTTGTCGGCTGTGTATACACCGACTCTATGTAATTGGATACTATAGACATTCATGTACTGATCTAGAAATCAAGCTGCATCCCTGACAAAAATTAAATTAAACGTTTATGACATGACTATTAATCAAGGCAAAGGTATAGTAAGAAAGAAAGAAAAAATAACCCAATTTGGTGACCTATATCCCACAGGGATCTTATAACGATGAAACTAATAGAGATTTTTGCCTCAATGGCAGAAGCCATTGAGCTGCTGACTGGATGGCGGCCATTGCCAATTGGTGCCGGGGTCCACTTCACTCCAAATATAGCTCCCTCGTCATTAATCCGCTATCACGGGGCGCTGGGTGCTTGTCCAGCCTGGGGACTTGACCCCTTCTAGACTTAAGATGCAGACAGCTTCTAATCAAAATGAAGTCTCCACGGTTTTAAAGGGTCTATGAGGAGGAATCCTTTGATGATGCAGACTTCCTTCTTCACTGGCAAAGAAATGACAACTAAAGAGCTAGACATTTACACTTGACCGCTGGCCCGAGGGACCAGTGATTTTAGCCTGAGGCCGGTGAACCCATGATTGCACAAAACTGGCCTTCTTGTGTACTGCAATTTAGTTACAATGCCTCCCTGTGTAATATCTGTAATATAGAAAAGTTAATTGTTGACTTTTGAGTCTGATAAATTTCATCAAAATTTATCTCGAGGAGTTTCTCTCAACTTTGATCTACAAACAAACTTCTAACTGTCCCTAAAACAACCACATCCTACGGCGATCGTGCATTTTCAGTATCCACTCCCAAACTCTGGAGCTCTTCATCATTAAATATCTAAGCTACAGAATCTCTGGCAGTTTATTTCTTCAAAAGCATGCTTCAAACTTGTTTGTTTGGCATTGCTTATGTGTGACTCTAAATATTGCTTCCATCAACTTTGTTTTTTGTTAGTGTGCAAATCTTCCTTTAGTATGTTCTTAATTGCATCTACTGTCAGACTGTAGGACTTTGATATTGTGAGTATCTTGTAATGTAAGCTTTCCTTAAATTTTCTTTTGTCCAACGCCTCAGAATATTTAAGGTCATATAGCAGCCCTTTACAAATTTGGTATATTATTATTATTCTGTTGAGTGTTTACTTTAACCCATAAGACAAAATGAGAAATCCTCTCTAAATAAGAGACAATTTTAACCATAGAGCAAGGACTCTTTAACCAACACTAAATATTTCTGAAGACCATCACTGCCCACTGAACGAAACGTCGAGTTGGTAACCACCAGTTCTACTCTGAACAACCACAGTACATAGAGACAGTTTATTTACACGGTGTCTCTGCAAATTGACTTGATAAGTAATTGTCAATAAGGTTTTGTGTTCAAACTTTTTAGATTTTATTTTATCTGTCATTTTGAATCTGGTCCTGCAAATTATTTTCTGGTCTGTTAAAATGTAAAAAATTGCCGTCTTGTTGATCTTTCACCCAATTTTTAGCCCTGTATTTTAAAGTCTAATTTTTGTTTGGGGTCTTAATCATATAGAAGCTGATTTGTACACTAAGAACTCCCTTTACATTCTAGGATAATGGTGAATGAAGTTGTAATCATTAAGTTTTGTTGTTAACTGTTTTAAAGGCCCTGTACACTATTGGTAAGATCGAAAAACACAAATGTTTACAGATTCACACATAACTTACATGATTTAAAGTAAGTAATGGTAGAAAGGGTTCCTTAAAATATTTCTGCCTAAAATGCTATCGTTTCTGAGAAATGAGTAAAACAATAGTTTTTATCGCGCGCGATAATAAACTCGATGTTTGAAAAACAGAAAACACATAAGGTCTCTATTCACTAGTGACCTCGATGACCAATTGAGCTCAAATTTTCACAGGTTTGTTATTTCATGTATGTGGTTGATTACACAAAACTTGAACACTGTCTGTGATTATTTTGTCAGCTCTGCCAATCCTGTATAATACCTTTAACCCTAGCCCTGGGGTAAGGTTAATTTTAGTTTTGGGATGAAAACAAACAAGCAAACAAGCATCCACTCAAACAAGCAATAGTGAACAGTTTTAGTTTACATTGTAGCTACATATGTATGGAACACGATGTTATGATGTACATGTACATTATAGCATTTAGATTTATGTTTTACTGTGTGAATGCCTCTGATCACTTTGCTCCAATTTCTTCCCCTCATTTTTAGCTCTTAATGCCTTTTGATGAGTGACCTTATAAAAATGTCAAAATGGAATAAAATTGCATAATCACTTTATTCGCAGGGAGAAAAATGTCTTATGGCAGAACTTTACAGAGTTTCTATTAATCTTGTTGCAATGACGCTGAGATTTACATGTATCTCAAACAAGTGTGTGCGGTGTTGTGTGTCACTTGCCAGCAGAAAACAATTGCAAGTAAACAGTACATGCAAAAGCTTTTCTTACGATTTTCAATTCTTAAAAATAGAAACCCTTATAAGTAGCGCTTCCATAAGCGGGAAAATATATTGATTTAAGAATTTTGTCCTTGAATATCTCCAAATGATGTTTCTACCTAAACGCGGGAGCCCCCGCTGCTACTACGCCAGTGATGTGCCCTTGCAATAACCACACAGTTTGGTGTCATGTGTATGTGGTATGTGCATGGTTGACAGTTTTGAGTTGTCTCTACCCTGTACTCTAACAGTAGTCGTGAGCAAGATTGCGATATGCCTTTTAATGAGGTAGCTGTCACTGAGCGAAGGACATGAGATTGAATTTATTGAAGACATCTTGGAAATATTTTGTTGTCTTGGATATGTACATATTGATGTACAGGTTGCAATCTGGATTGAACGGCTCAGGGAAGTGTTGGGAATCTGTGAGTACCTGTGTACATTTGTAAAATAATGCAGAGTGATAGGCCTATGTTTTATTTAGTAGTACTGTATTTGTATCAAGATTACTTTAGTGTGTCTTGCTGATTGATGTACTTGTTATTTTGAACTTTTATGTAAAGTGTTCAGGAGCGGTTGGATATGAAGCTATAATTGAGGGCCCAAAATGATCAGCAGTGCTGGATGGGTCACCCTCGTTAAAGATGGTTTTAAATAATTTAATTAATTAACTAATTAATAAACACAGTCAACTCTCGTTAAAAGAAGATCGCTGGGACTCGCCAAAATTTAATGAGACCTCAAATCTTTGCAAAACAAAATTACAAGGCAATGAAAGTATAGCTGAACACATTCAATCGTTAACCAGAAATCGGCGAGACACCAGTCATAGGCAGTGTACACTATTCTTTATTTTGGCTGGTAACCCGTTTCTGCTAAACAAGACGTTGCTGTGCTTAGCCAATTATGCTGTGCTTCATTTTATTGGACCCCAGGTCTATTGGAAATCCTAAAAGCTCAAACTAGCTCAATGCATCTCCCATGGGTTTTCTGTTAGTCGTTGATACTAAACTTTAAGTGGGGATGGCTTTAACATTGGAATTACACTTGGCCAACAGGCTACTGCAGTTGGCATCGTTAAAGGGAGGGTATACCTTTGTTAATGACTCCAAAAAATAACGACCATAACAAATTCCTTGGCAAGAAGCACTGCAGCTGTTGATAATGTGTAACTTTTTGAGAAACAATTCCCTTCAAAGGAATGTGGTTTTAGAGAGAGGGTTTCAAAAACATTTCAACCTCATGAAACGTTTTTCATATTGTGTAATGTTGTTGTGTAAAAAGATATCAGGTTTTATGCCCCCAAAATAGAAACTGAGAAACGTTAATGTCAGAAACGCTTCTCAGATTGTGTATTCCGAAAGGGATTATTCTTCATGCATGGACATATTCGGTCCAGATTTTCTGCGATATCTCAAAAACGTCACCACCTTTTGAAATGAAATTTTCACAGTTTAGTTTTATTGTATATATCTACATTTATATAGGATTAAAATAATCGAGCGGTTCCAAAAACCTAAGGTATACTATGCCTCTAAAGTAACACTCATTTATGTATGAAGAAATTGCCACAGCATTATAAGCTGTCTTATAGTCAATGTCTGATCATCAAGACTCATGTTGAGAAGCCTGGATTTCTTCAAAAGTAATACTTACCTGGGAGACCTTTATGGTGTACACGCTATTAGTAATTATCTTAGGTATAATAGACGTTAATTTTGCTGGAGGATAAAGAATATCATTAGGTTTTACCCTTAAAGGTATTATACAGGATTGGCAGAGCTGACAAAATAATCACAGACAGTGTTCATGTTTTGTGTAATCAACCACATACATGAAATAACAAACCTGTGAAAATTTGAGCTCAATTGGTCATCGAGGTCACGAGAAAATAGTGAAAAGAGACCTTATGTGTTTTCTGTTTTTCAAACATGGAGTTTATTATCGCGCGCGATAAAAACTATTGTTTTACTCATTTCTCAGAAACGATAGCATTTCAGGCAGAAATATTTTAAGGAACCCTTTCTACTATTACATACTTTAAATCATGTAAGTTATGTGTGAATCTGTGAACATTTGTGTTTTTCGATCTTACCAATAGTGTACAGGGCCTTTAAACCAACATGACCAATGTGTATTAAGCACTGTATACTCAGTACTTTCCTGAGTTCTGTGATTTGCCTGTGGATTTTTTTCGCGGAACTCGGTGAAAGTACTGGGCATACAGTGCTTAATACACATCGGTGTAAGGGTAAAAACAAATTGCATTATCTACATGTACGTTTAGTTGAGGAGAGATCACCGTGTATTGTTTAGTTGAAGGATACATGTACAAGTTAGTCGTTATGCTTGACAGTTATTTTTCTGAGTCAGTGTGTTTTTGTTTTGTATTCATTTTATGACACATCCAACAGCATGATAAATGATGAGTAGTAGAGAGTGAAAACATGTTCTGTTTTTAGATGTGGGAGGAAAACCCAAAATGGGGGAAAACCCACGTAATCAGGTAGGGACTGAAGACCCAATCCACATGCAAGGCTCCGGTCTGTGGCGGGATTCGAACCAGGGTCCATCAGTGAAAAACAGAGAACCAGTTTGTTTACAAAACTATTCAAATAGATTTTTAAAAACAAAAATGAGGAAATGATCATCGACTTCTAAGCGACTCTGACATTAGAACATGAATACAATTTTTGTCAGTTTGGTCTACAACATTCGAGTAAAGTAAACACAAATTTTCCCTTTTTAAATTGTTATTTTATTTGTTATTTGTTTGTTTTATTCAAAGTATTGTTTGATTTCTACACATTGTACCAGGGTACCTGTATTTCCTTTAGACTGATTTGACTGCTTGGCCTGGTTCAGTTTATTTTCTAATTCTAATCATCCACAGTTCAATGCGCTCCCTCAATAGTGGCCCGGCCTGGCCAAATGCCAGTGCAAATTCTCTCCAAGTCATCCAACTGGCCAACAGATTGATTTGCAAACTGACAAATGTCAAGCCGTCCGCCGTAAAACACTTTCTCCAGAGATTGTTGAATGGAGTCATAAAAATGAAAGTCTTTGAAATGATAATGTTGACAATGCAATTTGACATCCATTGAAGATGTTAACCTTAACGACCCCAAATGCAAACAATTTATTTTTGATGAGGAATAATTAAAGCACTGGTTGACTTGTGAAAAGGTAGACAAGATGTCAAAGTTTAGCGCAAATCTTGCGTAACTTGTGGCAAAATGTATAGCAATTAGCAATGGAACTCCATTTTATTTTTTGAGAAACCAGGCATAATATATACATAGCTTTCCAGGTTTAACAACAGACAGGTTTCTTTGTGTTGCAACAAAAATTCCAGATGTTAACGAAACATGATTTTAAAAAAGAAAGAAATTTACTAATTTGAAGAAAACCAAACTGGAAAAATTGTCAAGAAAGTTAAATTAGGGGTTTGTGAAAAAAACAAACCACCCATTGAAAAGACTTATTTAAGTGATTAAAACCAAACATAAACATCAATAGATTTATTGCATAGGCTGAGGTCAAACAACAGAAATGTGCGCACATGTCTGCGCCATGTCTACAACTCTCAGCCAATGAGAGCTCTGCCTTTGTCCACAGCGAGGGCACTGTTCGTAGCGGCATCTAAGAAATATATTTTGCCATTGTCATTTCAATGCTTCACTTTCTTTGGATAAATTGCAAAACCAAGTTTTGGGGTGATGATCTAATTTGATGAAGTTCCTACATATTGGTTGCTCTGTATGTCTGTATGTCTGTATGTCTGCATGTCTGCATGTCTGCATGTCTGCATGTCTGTACATGTATGTCTGTATGTCTGTATGTCTGTATGTCTGTATGTCTGTATGTCTGTATGTCTGTATGTCTGTATGTCTGTATGTCTGTGGAAAACTAGATGATGGGAATGGAATTAGTCTTCTACTCAAATCCAATGATGCACTTTTCCTTTAACCCAGGAAGGGCCTTTCCAGATGTGAGCTTAGCTTCTGATAAACCAAACGAAAGAAAAGTATCTGTGGATACCAGGAAGAAGTGAAATGACAGCTGCCTGTTTTTTAATCTGACCTATTTTTAGATGCATTTAACTGTTGAAGACCCACAAAAGGCTGCTGATTACAGCTGCAAAAGGTCGCTGTACAATTATACACCTTTGTGAACAATGAATCGAAGTCCTACACTAAATTTAATCATTGAGGAAGGAAATAATGCCGCAGCTATTGCTTGTACTCTATCGGGGATGTGTGAAAACACAAAATGGTAGAGCAGAAAGAATAAATGTAAAGGGCACATCTTCATTTGACTCAAGGAAGGAGAAAGGTTGAGGTACTTGTAAGTCATCAGGCCCCAATTTCATGGCTCTGGTACCGTAAGCAAAGATATCAGCGCTGAGGGAAGCAGATAATTCTGCCCTTTTGTCAAGCGTATTTCACGGGTTAGCAGGGATTTTTTGCTTGTGCGCGTGCGTAGTCAACGTTTCTAGGGATTCTTCGCTTACACAGCTAGCGCAGAAATTAGGTGCTTGTAAGCGGAGAAAAGTGATTGTAAGCACATAATTCGGTGGTAAGCAGAGCCATGAAATTGGGCCCTAAACTGTTTGTAAGACTCTAGCTAGTTTCTAATCAGTTTTTAAACCATTAGAGACCATAGCGGCTGGAAACAGCTTGTACCAAAATGCTCATAGCGGCCACGAAAAAGGTAGAAATTAAAGGTCATGACATAAGTTGACATTTTCCAATGCATAACATGCGTCTGTGAGGGCGCTACAACTTTGTTGGTAAATTAGCATTACAAAGAAAGTGGTATGCAACAATGGTGGTCAGTGGATGAATGTACATGTATGTAAAGGAACTAATAAACAAGAAATAAGGGGGTGTTCTGATCCGTCACATATAGGGCCCATCGTTTCCTGGATCTGCTTCAGCAAAAGTGAGCAGGATACAGTCACAGATTGTACATGTGACATGATGTTTTGGTTAGTAACCCTATTCTGGTAAGCATAATCTTTCTGGTGCTTACATGTTGTAGCTTCTTTTTGTATTCAGCAGCTCTATGAGATTGGGCCCTGGGCCCAATTTCATGGCTCTGCTTACTGTAAGCAAAGAATTGGCGCTTACGGAAGCAGGGAATTCCGCGCTTACATCAAGCGTATTTCACGGGTTAGCAGGGATTTTTTGCTTGTGCGCTTGCGTAGTCCACGTTACTAGGCATTCTTCGCTTACACAGCTAGCGCAGAAATTGGGCGCTTGCTCGGTAAGCGTAGAATGGTGATCGCAAGCGCAGAATTCGTCGGTAAACAGAGCCATGAAATTAGCCCGGTGTTTGACAACTACCAATGTTGGCTGCATGTTTTAAAGAAAAGGTACAGGATTGGTAAATATTTAGAAAAAATATGATACGAATCAATCTGAAAGCTCGCTGATTGTACACATGTAGACTTGCTACCTGAAGCAAACCCCTAGAGAAACAAGTCAAGAAAATATTACATGAAAGCCCCTACAATAAGCATCACTCATTTTGATTTGCTGCAATCAAAACATGCCCGAAAACAAAACCCTTTGAGAAAGACTCCACTAGGGTCGAAACGTGGGGCCATTAAATATTTGTATTTTGCTTTGAAAATGAAGTCCCTGACAAAACATGGATTTGTTTTTGTTATTTTCACTAGAACGGTGCAACCTAAATTTGATGAATTTTTTTCAGCTTGCGTGGATGGAGTATTGATTCAGAACTAGACAAATGGCAGGACTGTCTGATACGTCATTCTTTTCAAAGCAAAGCATTTTTTCCCCCAAAGCAGCAAAGGGCACCTCAATGAGGAAATTGTAAATTTGTATGAGTATTTAAAAGGGCACCAAGGCGATGACCAGGGGTAAAGAGCTTTCGTTACCTCCATGAAGTATCAGCCCCCGAATGTCTCATGTCTCAAATTGGTAGTTTCCCAACATGTACATGAAATAACAAACCTGTGAAAGTTTAAGCTTAAAGGCCCTGTACACTATTGGTAAGATCGAAAAACACAAATGTTCACAGATTCACACATAACTTACATGATTTAAAGTAAGTAATGGTAGAATGAGTTCCTTAAAATATTTCTGCCTAAAATGCTATCGTTTCTGAGAAATGAGTAAAACAATAGTTGTTATCGCACGCGATAATAAACTCGATGTTTGAAAAACAGAAAACACATAAGGTCTCTTTTCACTATTTTCTCGTGAACTCGATGACCAATTGAGCTCAAATTTTCACAGGTTTGTTATTTCATGTATGTGGTTGATTACACAAAACATGAACACTGTCTGTGATTATTTTGTCAGCTCTGCCAATCCTGTATAATACCTTTAATCGGTCATTGGAGTCACAAGAAAACAAATTGGAAAAAAAATAAAATGTTTGTCCCCTTTTTTTTAAACAAATTGAGTTTTTGACATCAATTTTTATTTTACTTTTTTTATTTCTCAAAAACTATTGTAATTCAAGCAAAAATATTTCAAAGGTAGTTTCCCACCATGGCTAACTTTATACCATGTACGTTGGGTGCAACTCTTTTTTTCTCTGACCAATGTTACAAACACCCTTTAAAGTAGATCTGTAACTCCACGCTACACATCCTATCTTAATATCACATGTGGAGAGGGAATTTGCCTCCCCAGCAGGCTTGGTGTTAAATTGTCATTCTGGCAAATTGTCACTGCAGTGTTCACAGTCATTTAGGTTGGACTATCAATCATTCAGAGTCGCAAGTGTTGATGCTATTAAATACATTATTTGTGTTGTGGAAGAGTGAACTCATTGCGATTCTCTAGTTTTAGAACCAACCTGTGAAAATTTCATTAAGTTAGGTGGTCTCATTTGAAGGTATTAAACATGATGTACACGTTTATACATGTAGCACAGTGGCGCGGGTTTGTGCTGTAAGGACAAGACAAGACAAGACAAGATTGGTTAGGATAAAACATTGTTTAGTTTGAAAGTTTACTGCTTATGAAGTTCATACTAGCTCATTTTAAATGTTGCAATCGACGCCAGTGATTTTGTGGGGTCTTCCAATGCTGTTTTCTCAACTTTGACAGTGTTAAACACAAACACAAATTTCTGGAGGCAGGCACTGGTATGAATTTTTATATAAACACAGATATTGACAAAATTTGGAGAGCGCCGGCATGTTAAACTGGAGGTCAAATCCTGCACTCGTAAATTGTTCCTATTTTCTGCTTTATGAAGTTGGGCCCAGATCTGTGAAGTGACAATTGGGCCCTGGTGTTTTTGTTTTTCTTTATCTTTGGTTTTTGTGCCTTTATTTATATTCAAATCCATAGGTTGCCTCTGCTACTCTTGCTTTAGAAATCTTATGCCTACACCCTTGGTTATGTTCCTTATTGTATGCGTAACAGTTCAATGACATCTTTATTGAATAATTTCAAGATATGCTCCACGAAAACTACATGTAGTCTGTTCCAAAGAATGTACCATATCCAAAAGCAATGCCCTGTACCATCCCGTTGAAAAAATGTGTACATTTCTTTTTCAGATACGCTTATGTTTGTGCTCACCCAGCATGACCAGAGTGTGGTGAATATTTTGCACAAGCCTGGCGCACGCCTCCCGCTCGGCATGCATTCCAGAAAAATTATAGAAATTTGTCATCTAAGACAGGGTACCCTGCGATGCTAACCCTGGTCTACCCATATCCAGTAGCATTCACTCTAATCACGTTAACAATCTCCCCATTCTTCCCATTGCAGTTGATCGCGACCATTAACCTAGATCACATGTAGCCGGGTAAGGAGGGAAAGAACAAAAACATTCAAGAGAGACGGCGTTGTTGTGTCGGATCGCTGAAGAGTGAGCAAGCTAACAACAATCATGGACTTACCGATGGGAATTCATGACCTGTTTGTGCAGATTTCGCACGGTGATTCGGCAGCTGCACTTCCACTGATACAGAGACTGCGTAACGTGGACTGCCGGGATGAGGTATGTTGGAGAATTTGTCTTCTCATTACAGTGTACTTTCATTCACTCAAACTTCCGCTTTAAGACTTCCTTCCCCCATTTTCTTTGCCGTGTTTGACTTCTTGAGAGAGCAGCTAGGCCTAGACTACTGTGTTGTAGATCAGGACCAAATACCAAAGTGCTACTGAGGGACTGGCCATAACCTTTAACGTCAGTACTGGGAACGCTACCTGATCGGGGGTTGGAGTTGGGGGCGTGTCCAAGCATCTTTTGGACACCCTGTTGTCAGTTTGGCAACCTTTTATCTGTCATGGCTCGGCGGAATTTCTGGGACATTGCACCCACCTTTTTAAAAAGTAGCTATTTTGGTGTCCCCCCCCCCCAGCCCCACCCCACATTTTCTTTAACAAATAATAAGTGGAGGGCACCTTTCTTTGGCACAAAATTGGCCACTGCTCAAGATGGTGTACAATGATTGTTCTAGTGAGATTCATACCCAGGTACCATAGTACAAGGAAATGACTAATTGCTACGACCACTCTAACAATTGTTGCATCTGCATGCATCTGGGAATAGCCGTTTTTTTTGTCTTTTCATTCTGTGTCATCCAAAAGTTCTGTATCATCCAAAAGTAAAGAACATGATTTGACAGGGGGAAAAAGGAGCAATGGATAGACTGCTTGCCTTCCAGTCTCAATGTGATTATTTTGTATTATTTTGTTTACCTACACATGTATGAAGAGTAATTCTTCATTACATTGTGCAGTGTGCAACCATGTATTAAATCTCTTTTGTTGGCTCTGAAAAGAGCCGGTGTGGTCTTGACATTTCGAACAGTATGCTCTGCTCTGCTCTGCTCTGCTCTGCTCGTCTTCAGGAGAAACTTCACCAAATTGGTTTATACTTCATTCAAATAGACCCTGGTAGTCCTGCTTTGGGACCTGTGAAAGTGCACCACTTTGTCTTCTATTCACATCAAATTGTACCCATGGTTCCCAAAAGGAAGTCAGAATGTACTCATGAGACTCACACATTGTATTGCGAAAGCGAATCAGAAGTCCTTGCGTCACAATGTGAAAAACAGCGTGCAGTGATTGTTAGCGTCATTTATAATGGCTTTGCATTAGCTTTCACCTGAAGTATGAACCTGGCTTATTAAGGATCAATTATGTAAAAAAAAAATCATATTTACTGTTTTGTAAAGCTCTAAAAGAGTACAATGTATTCTCATGTCTTACATGAGTTCTACTGTACTGAGATGTTGATGTTCCGAGAATTTTTCTTGTTCCAATTCCTCCAGAGGACTGAACAAACTGCTTTCACTTTTGTGGCAATGACTTCATAATTTCATACAGTCAGCACTTTAGCATCCTCACTGTTCAAATATTGAACACTTCTGATACATTAAACTGTCAGCAGGAGAGAAATTCACAACACTTGCCGTTTTGTTTAAATACTTGGGTTACTCTTTAAGTAACATTAGTGGTTGTGGAAAATCTAATTGTAGCATGTTTCTAAGAGAGACGAGTTGTGATTTGGGGAAATCCTTTTGTGGTTAGTTGAGGAAAAAATATGTGTAACTCAGAAGGAGCGTCCATTGATTGTCATGATCGCACTTAAAAATAAGAAGTAGAACTACTCCAAAAGCATCTATCATCGTCTCGTATTTCACGATCAAGCAGGAACTAAGGCTACTGTGTGCAGTAATGTTTGCAGACTCAGCCCAATATACACAAATGTATCAAAAGTGACACACAATCCAAACAGAGAGGGTTGAAACGGCATCCAACGCGGTGATAGAATCGATCTCTCTCTTGCCTCCCTGAGGTTTCCGGAAGACAGATGTTGTCGGCAGCTGGGACCAATTTCATCAAGCCGATAAGTAGAGAATTTTTCTTTGGCCAGTAAGCATTACATGTAGACAGTCTACCGGGCATACGATAAACTTGTGGAGTGGGAAGTTTAAGTTGGTAACCAAATGAGTCTGCCTACATTGTAGGTTCATAAGAAGTGTAGTCTTTTGGATAACAGTTTGTTTTTCACATGTAAGGCAACATAAACAATTTTGCATATATATGTTTGTCGTTGTGGATAAGTTGTTTTATTTGTGTAAAAGAAGGAAGATGGTCCAGTTCATAGACGTGTCAAAAGATATTGTGTATTCTTAAGTACAAAACATTTGTTTTTTTAAAATCATTTTTTAAATAAATATTAAATCTCTGTAAAGAGAACGCCTGCATTGAGTAATGCACATGAAATAACCCTGTGTAGATCATCTGACCTTTGTTTGCAAAATGAGTGACCTTGTACATTCCAGGGGCCTTTCTGGCAGGCAAGATACTGCCCTGGTCATGTGGGAAATTTCACCTTTTGTGTCATAATTTCCCACATGAGTCCAAGAGTTATAGAAATACATGTAACAGCTGAACATGTTTTGAGATGTGGCCCCCTTTCTTCATATTAAAAGTTGGTTAATATCAGACTGCAATTTCCACAAAATGTAAGATTGAAAGTTTCCTTTCTTTGAGCTGTGTACAAGAAGTCCAGGCTCGGTGGTTTGTTTGTAAACATGTGATGTCACATGTTATATGGTCTGTACTCTTCGGAGTGGGGGGGGGGGGGGGCGGAGGAGGGGGGGGGGGGCGGAGGAGGAGGGGGGGCGGAGGAGGGGGGGCGGAGGAGGGGGGAGATTGCCCCTGAGGGTATGCTTTTTCTGACTGCAGGTTTATCCACAGCACCTCGTAAATTCTTAGCCTACAAGGTGTTTTATAAATAAGTCTCATAATCTAAAAAGTATCTCTACGTATCCGTCAAAAAAATGAGTGGTTTGA
The DNA here is from genome assembly GCA_037783415.1 of Leptasterias polaris. NCBI lineage: Eukaryota > Metazoa > Echinodermata > Asteroidea > Forcipulatida > Asteriidae > Leptasterias > Leptasterias polaris. The sequence goes on from JAZGTN010000192.1 coordinate 2,192,634, forward strand.
GACGCCCGTCGGGGTGTGACAATCGTGCACTTTCACTTCAACTATGGATTAAATGTAGCAAATGTAATCTCAGATGGTGTCACGGACTTGCCCTCTAGTTATTGTCCATGTACGTTCCTTGACAGTTTGTCAGTTAAAAAGTTGGGTAATAAATCATAAACTGGTGTGGTTCTGTCCATCAATGTTGAAAGACAGAACACATGACATTGGCTTGTCTCCCTTCTACCATCATGACAATCTGAAGCAGAAAATACATGTAGCTTCACACTTGTACATGCCTAGGAGGCTAGTAGCTTTTAACCACAATACAGCTAATTGCCTCCATGCCCTTTTACAAACTCAAACGTCCTGAAAAAGGGTTTATCTTGTTCCTAATGATTGCTCATTTCCAGGGCTAGATATCTTGCTTGCTCTACTCCAAAGTTCAACGGATGTTTCTTGTGGTTCAATGATTTGATTTCTAAGTTTAACTAGTAAGGTGCGTGTAGGTCTGTTCACACCTCACATGTTTTGTCAGGTGCTCGTAATCCCCCGCTGAGGACATTGCATGTAAAGGGCGCTGTAAAGTGTGCCAACTCATCAAATAGCACCAGCCTATAGTCATGAATGTATGACCTCTTTTTAGATATTCATGCAGACTGTAGACCCATTTGCAGAGGAGTTGAAGAGCATGATTGTAAATGTGCGACCTGTTTCGGGGTCAAGTCGAGTCTGATGATAAAATCTCTGCCATTGATTTCATCATTTCATAATAATAGTGATAATGAGCATTTGTGAGGCACTTTTAAACCAAGTACTAAAAGCACAATTTTTACCCCGATTCATGTGGCTTTCAACATTCCTGAAACTGTTTAACTCCTTAGGAGTATGCATAACCGGCAACTAGGCCCGGACGACTAGTGTGACTAGTGTCAAAGTCGCAACTTGATTGATATGTCCAGTCGCGACTACGGCTTTTTAACTACCCGATTAAATGGGCCGTCGCGACTTCTGAAAACGTAGTCGCCACTAGTGTTGAAATCGTGACTATTTGAAGCGCGACTAGTCGGGTAGTGAATTTATCTAGTCACCTAGGCCTACCGTCAACCAAGGGGATACACAGGTTGCTATCAATTATTTACATAAGCAATCTCTCAAAAATCGTGTGCACCTGAAATGGAGTTCAAATATACATGATATCGGAGAAGCAGAGCCACATGCATTGCATAGTACAGTATTCATGGTATTGGCCGAAGTCAGAATGTAGTGATCAAGAGATGCAGTCTGCTGGAAGATCAAATGATTTGACAAAGGGGAACCATATGACTTATTTTTCCACCTGTACTCCAATTAATGATTAATGCATCCTCATTGTGCACAAATTATTTGGTTTAATTTATTTCATTTTAGCTTCCCAGCCTGCTCCCTTTTTGAGCCTGAATGCTTTTTTCTGGTTTTTTCTCTCTGTTTTTTTCTCATTAAAATTTCAGGAAAAAAAAGAAGAAAAACAAATCTATACAGCAATCCTTCACCGATCTTGAACTCTTGGTGGCAGCAGATATGCCTCCATTACTGCGGTGTACCTGGGTGGTACTGCGCTGCCTAGCGACTGGTATAAGGTTTGGGCTACACGGCGATCATTTGATCAGTCGCGGGTTATTGGACTTTTACTTTGCAAATCGCTTAAACCCGTCGCTAGGCAGCGTAGTACCACCCAGGTACCACCGCAATAATGGCGGTATCTGCTGCCACCAAGAGTTCAAGATCGGTGAAGGATTGCTGTATATAACATGTATAAGGGGGAAAAAGTTGGTCTGAATTTGTATTTATTTATTTTTGTTGTTGACAAATATAACTGAATTAGTATACCAGCAAAATTACTCTGATTGCCTGCATCGTGGAGGGTGAAATGAGCCTGCGGCTATCTTGGAAAAATTATTTTGGCGGCCAATTTGAAGATGGGGGGGGGGGGGGGGGGGGGATGGGGCTCCTTGTCATCCCTTTTGTTTTTTAAGGCATGACGCCAAACATGTTTGTTTTTTATTGATATATATATATTTTTTATTATTATTTTTGGGGGGTGGAGGGTTTTTCGGTTTTTGCCTTATACATGTTATAGCTTACTGGTGTTGAAAACAGACAAAAAGCTATCTATCACTGTAACTAGTGGGCCTGAATATACCTATATATTCTATTTAAAGAGAATACAGTGACGAAGTGCTCAGTTTTAGATTTTGGGGTTGGTTGGTAGTTGGTGGTTGGGGGGGGGGAGAAGGGGGAAGAACTGAAATCACTCATCGTTGATAGGAAATCTTGTTACTAATGGCTCACTCATACTCAATAATGTTTGATTATTAATACATGATATTTCTTGAGATGTACTTAACACGTACGTACATGTGAGTACGTATTGGCTGCTACACCAGGTTGTATCTCGTCTCCATGCAAGCACATAATTTCATAAGACAATATAAAGCTGCCTGTTTCTCCAATCACAAAGATACTCACCCGATCCTCCTCCCCCCCACCCCTCCCCCCCCCCCCCCCCCCCCCCAACCTGCCATCTAATTTGTTCCCTGTCACTTCATGTCTGGGTCGCCTTATACCAAAGTGTTAAATTCATATTGATTATTTTTTATTTCTTTTTTCATAGGCTAGGGATGTCAGAGTGGATGGGTTTGTTAGAATACAGATGGTTGGTTTTCGCTTACAGTTCACTGACCATGTATTATGTGTGGATGAAGAGCATGTCTATTGCGTTCAGAGTAAATAAAGGCGGCGGTATTTCATCGAAGATGAGTCGTCTAGCTAAGAAATGGAGGGAAGGAATGGCCTTCCACGGTAGATTTAACAGTCTAACTCAAGTCTGCATATAAACAAAACGGTAAACAGCAACTGAGATTTCACATGTACATGTAAGGTCTACACTTTAAAGGGAAGGTTCAGGTTTGGTAATCACTCTTCAAATAAATGGCATTGGTTAGAAGTACAGCAGCTTTCAAAAGTATAAAGCATTTTGAGAAACATTCACTTCGAAGTAATGTTGTTGTGTAAAAAGATATCAGGTTTTATGCCCCCAAAAATAGAATCTGAGAAACGCTTCTCAGATTGTGTATTCCTAAAGGGATTATTCTTCATGCATGGACATATTCGGTCCAGATTTTTGGCAGCATCTCAAAAACACGACCACCTTTTGAAATGAAATTTTCACAGGCTAGTTATTGTATATCTTCATTTATTTTAGGATTAAAATAACTGAACAGTTCCAAAAACCAAAGGTATACTTTGCCTTTAAAGCTACGTCATATTTTCTTTTTTAATATTACATTGAATTCCCATCCCAGGCCTTAGTTAAACAGAGGTCATGGAGGCCATGGCCTCTGTGGCCCTTGTATTTGCCTTGGTGCCCCTTTAAAAGTTACCCCTAGACTTGAGGATTTTCCAATGGAAGTGCTGCCCTATCACCAAAAATAAAATGGCCTTGTTCTCTCAAACATGTCAAAGGTGACCATCCAGGCTTGCCATCCTCCTGTTTTCAACAAACAGACCTCATAACCAAATTTGTGATAATTGCATGAAATATGTGGTCAAATTTGGGAAAAACGTGAGAAGAGTGTGAGGTGTTCTTTCAAGGAAATTGCGTATTTTCATAATGTCCTTATTTCATTTTGGTAAATGACCGAGTGTTTGGGAAAAGTTGGGAAGAATCTCTTTGCATAAATTGTTAGGAGAAAAATCAACTGAAACAAACATTAGGGTTTCATTTAGAAATGTAGACACTACATATATGTAAGCATTTGAAACATAAGAAAATGTCGTTCAGTACATGAACTTTTCCTTTGACATTTCTGGTAGGTGGCAGTTGGTCAAATCGAGCAGTCCATTTCGGGCTGCTATGGGCATTTTGGTACATGCCACTTGCATTTGTTATTTTCTCTTAAGGGTCAATCAACATTGAGCGCTGATATCTTCAATTTGAACAAAGTATGAACCAAGCTTATGGGATGTTTCAAATTTTGTCAGTCTAAAATCTTTAATTGATTTACTTTCCCTTTTACCAGTCTAATCTGTTGATGCTGCCATCTATTCATTAATTGCCAAAAATCTCTACATTCTCCACCCCCTCCCCCAGTGTTAGACAGAGGGGTGTCTCCCTATCTGTTGGACTACCAATTTGTTAGCTGAGACACCCTTCTTCGTCGGTGGAGATGGACTCTTTGGTTAAGGGGCAGAGGTGTTGATTTGGCCCAAATTGTATACAGATAAATGCATAAGGACCAGTTTCTAATAGACCGTGCAAGTCTCGCCCGTATTCAAATATTTTTGGGACCACTTTGGTTCCCACGTGCATTACCTCACCGCGTGAAGGAAACATACTTGTGCACTTTAAATGGTCCCAATGTTCAAATACGTGCAAGACTTGCACAGTCTATACTGAATTTGGGAGGGCAGTTGACCCCCTCCTGCCCCTTGGTTGTACGTTTATGCCCTGTTTATCTTTCACTTACACCACAAATCTTTCTCAGGTTTCTTTGTAAGTGAGAAACTTAAATTTCAGAAAATTTGAACACCCTGTTCTCTTCCTCTCATTGAACACAACCCGCAAAATCTTCACCCGCTCTCGTCGAGTGAATTTCAATAACATGTTGGTGAACACACGCATGTATGTTTCAACTTAAATACAATAACCCAACAGACGACCAACCCACGTGTGATCATAGAAGCAGGTGGCCTTGATAAACAGAGCGTGCGATCTGGCAGTGTCGGTGAAGACATGAGAACAGTTTGAAAACGAAATCAATTTAACTCAGAGAGGGCAGGGGATGCTTGTAGAAAATCCAACGTTTTTGACCGTGGAGTATACAACAAATGGAACAAGATTTCTTGACAATTAGGTTAAGTATTCAGGTGTGATCTTGGCGGCGGCAATGAAAACTAAAAACCCATGTTTCACGTTCTGGATCGTGTGGCCGTATTTCCACAACCCATCAGGAAAAACCTTGAAGGAGAGCTTTGTCACAGGGAGAGAAAATATTGTTCACAAACATATTCCTTCTAGAAATTTACGTTCCAAATCCAAGTCCCTTGTCATTTCCACCCCTGTTACAAAATCACACGGAGCTAGGTCATTCCAAGTTGCTGCAGCTGAACTGTGGAATGGCTTACCCGAGTCTGTTAAGGAAGCAGTCATGGTTGGCCAATTCAAAAGTCGCCTCAAAACACATCTATTCACCGTCTATCATTAATTGTTATTTCCTAATTTTATTTGTATCTTGTTGTTTTCTTTTTCCTTTAAAGCGCATAGGGACTTAACAGTGATATGCGCTATATATTATTATTAATATTGTCTGGATGGAGAAATTGTCGGATATAGAGAAAAATATTTTCTGACAAGGGCTCTCACTTTAAACAGCAACATAAATGAATAATAAAAAAAAAATGGGAATGCTGGTTTTGAATGAGAGATAAATTATGTCAGCCTGCAGTATGATAATTTGTGGTAAATGCACATTATCTACACTGTTCACAGTCAAACCTCATACTGTCTGACCATTCACTGTCATCCAATGGGGTTTGGAACGAAAGATACACTATGTCAGACCGCAATTTGATATCATATGGTGAATGTATGTACCGTAATTTCCTGCGGATAAGGCGCTCGGCGCATAAGGTGCAGGACCTCAAATTACCAAAATAATATGCAAGGGTTAACAGATAGGGCGCACCGCCGCATAAGGCGCAATACATCTGTCATATTATACACTCTCGCCAAGTCGCATACTGCTTGTACATCAACACATACTGGGGTCATTGTGATGGTGTAAGCACACTTACCATAGCGCAAAGGGATCGTAATTTCATAATCACGAAGACAAGTAAAACATCACTGCTATTTTTTCATTATTATTTTTTCCGTGTTCGTAAAAAAAATATATATATATATAACCATAGCTTTACAGTTTTCCGTTTTACACAACAAGCGCGCGCAGATAAACGTTTTCCCAACGTTTCCCAATGAATTTGCTGCTAGTCTTTGCTATCTCGCTTTTTTATATATATTACAATACATGCAAGAACCAACGGCGCTTTCTTAATAATGCTTTCACATTTGGAAAGTACGCCTTCTGTTGGCGAAATTCATGATAACATACAAAAACGACTTGTTTAATAAAGACTAATTAAGTACCTGTCATGTGATATAGCAGTGTACTGTGTGCAGCATTCATCGTCGCCCATTCGCGACGGTATTGTTATTATTGTGGGCAGCAGCATGGCCAGTGACTTCGCTCTTCGGTAAGTTTCTTCAAAAATGTGAACGGTGTAGGTTTTATTTTAGAAAAAATGTGACATGTAGAATTACCCTGGATGAAATAAAGGAACTATTTTGCAGTATAAATGTAAGATTTCACATTGTAATCATCACAATGAATTCAATCGAAATCAGATAAGGCGCACTGAAAGATAGGACGCAGTGACTTTTTTTTTCCCTTCGAAAGTCAGATAAGACGCGTCTTATCCGCAGGAAATTACGGTACATGCATGTACAAAGTAAGTTCTGTGCAACAATTGTGCCAAGGTACACAACCCGCTGCAGTTGACTGGTTGTTCAACTCGCTGGATAATGTAGAGCGGGCAGCTCTTTTGTAACAGACAAATCATAGCCAGTTTAGCTCTTTAAGCCATACCTAACTTTCTGCCTGAAAACAGTTGTTTAAAACCCTTTTTGTGCATTTTTTGCACATTTTGATGTATTTGTTGTACATGTTTTGAACCCTTTTCTAGAGATCGTGCTCTTGAGCACAGCCACTTTAGTATGCCCAAACTCTGCTGATTTTGCTGATTTTGTCACGTCTTCGTTCCAGTAAGAAGGCCTGCGGGGGAAACAGTAAATTTGATATATTTATGAAATTTCAGATAGTTTGTTACCTTTGGGATACATAGAACCATAGAACATTGTCTGTACATCACATAAAGTATGACCTTTGCATATTCATGACCAATGACTGAGGTCATAGTTACAACATGAATGAGGTCATAGAGTCATAGGTTATGACCTATGACTGAGGTCATACATGTACATGTAGGTGTTGCTATGGGCATATTGATGAAGACCCTCTGTTTTTCATAATTAAATTTCAGCAGTTATCTTTCAGTCTGGAATGAAATGCCTGTTATTTTTACGCACAGATCAGGATTGAAAAACAAGGCTCTTGGTACAGTCGATAATGCACCATTGATCGGTTGGTTTTTTGAAAGAGTAAATTCTCTTCTTTCCTCTAGTGTTCATTTAACGAGGGTTGATAAGTTTAACCGGTTAGCCATAAAATCGTAAAACAAAATCCGTTTCAATATTGCCCTCACAGTTGAACGAAGCCGACAGTAAAATGAAGAAAAACCCCACTAGCAACGAAACGAAGCCCACAGTTAAAACAATAATTTTGTCAAATTAGAGACCTTACTTTTCTTGAAATTGTTAGCCTCAGATGCTATCTGGCTAGAATGATTGACATCCCTTTTGTTGTCATTTGCAAATCTGTGAATGTTTATATTTACACTCTTACGAATGTTACGACACCCTTTAAGGGGTGTGTGCTGATTGAAAAGTGAAATTTATGACGGTGATATATTTAATTTATCTATCTTTTATCCCTACCAGACACCAATTGCATGCACACTGCACAGGGGTGCATGATTCCTCCTTTATGCACTGCTTGACATTATGTACTTACCTTCCCTGATTGCGTTTTCCTCAAAAAATGGCTGATGTAGCACATGGGTTGAATGACCTCAGAGGTTTAGTACCTGGACTATTTTTTGAGTAAACATTAGCTGAAAGATCATATCACCACTGAAAAAGAGGGGGACCTTGTCAATAAATATTGAGCTGTGTTGCTCTTTAGTACACAGAAATTTATCCCCTCCCTTCCCCTGCATGTGATGATCATGTGGACTGACATCATTTGCATATAATCACCCAGTGGTTGGCCTTAATATTGTGTTTGCTTATGACTTTTGTGGTCTAACTGGGGGGGGGGGGTGTAATTGTGTTTACTTTCTTTGTTCAATCCCAAGGTATTCTTGTAAACTTGTAAGGAGAAGGTCAAATGAGGAGAAGGGTCCACTTTGCATAAAGCTGTTGAGCTTGAAAGCGTATAGGTACAGTGTCTTGTGATGAGAGGTTCCAAAAGTAACAAACAAAGTTTGTTATAAATTCCGCTATTAAGAAACACAGGCATGCCACTTCTCATCTAGGTCCAGATCATGGCTAGACTGTGGAATTATGCGCTTATGGGACCCTTTAAAACACATAGTTCTATGGGCAGTAAGTGCATGATTCCGTGGCAAGCAGATTCATGAAAGTGGGCCCCAATCAGCAGGGCCTAGACTCATGGCTCTGCTTACTACATAATTGTATGCTGTTAGAGCTCTGTAAATGATTCTATGGGCAGAATGTCATGGTTAGCAGAGCCATGAACTGGCCCTGATTTACTATTGTGTCTTATTTTAATGCCATATTAAATAAAACATTGTGAAAAAAAGAAAGAAGAAGAAACTTCACAAAGTTTTATGTACTAGGCCGGTTTCCTCTATTTTTATAATGTTTTATTTTTTTTTAAAAGACTAATAGCGTGTCTGTAAACAGCTTCACTGCATTCTGTGCAATTCTGCACAACTCCAAATATCTGCGCTATCTGTGTAAGCAGAGAATACTTAGTTAATGTGAGGTATACACACAAGCACAAGCAACAAGTGCTGCCTAACATAAAATTCGCTTACAATTTATAGCCAGGGCCCAATTTCTTAAAGCTGTTTAGCAGAAAGTGTTGCTCAGCCAATGTTGCTGCTAAGCAAAAACTAGCAGGGAAGCAACCACAAACAATATGCATTACATGGCATTTTGACTGGTAACCTGTTTCTTCTAAGCAACATTGCTCCATGCTAAGCAATCGTTTGTACTGAACAGCTTTATGAAATTGGGCTTTGGACTTGGAGGGTTAGCAGTTGAACAGGTTTCTACAGCTCCATGTTTCAATCGCTCTTGTAAAGTGTGACTTAGCTGGGCCCAGTTCTTGCTTAACATAATGCAGGAACCAGTCACAAGCGTACACACTTCATGGTGTTTTGGCTGGTAACCATATAAGTTGATTTATTGCTTAGCAAGGTTGTGAGTGCTTTGCAGATCTACTAAATGAATAGCTTTTTTTATTTGTTTCAAAAGTCATTATGGTTTTGGTAAAAGTGCTTTTTGATGTAAGGTGAATTCTTTCCTGAAGCAATAGGTAAATCCTTGATCTCTTGGTTAATTTAATTTGCTCATTGAAATCAATAGCCTATCAGTGCCTTCCTTGACAATTGACAAGTGTGCTGCCGATCTGCATATTATTGCTTGAAGCTGAGATGTGAATTTTGTCACCTACCAGTACCACATTTATATCCTAGTGATTGGAAATTTCCTCCATCATGATGCATTCTCCATGGGACCTTGAAAACAGTGGTCTAGACAGGCCATGTGACTGTCCACAGCTGATCACATGGACAAAATGAACACAACTCACACCCCTGAACAAAATGGATCAATCCATCTCTTTCAACTTCAACTTTGAAACGTGCACCGTCGTGTTTAGCAAGTTCAGTAGTTTTGTTTTTATAAATTGACTACATATTCTCAAGAAGTGTGGAGATTTTGTATTGAGTGTATTTCTGTGGGTGGTTTGAATTTCTGGAAGATACCATTGTAATGAAGTAGGGTTGTCCTCTTCTGTATGAGACACAAATAAGGACATCAGCCAGCAGATAAAAGAGATCAGCTGGTCCATTCAAGCTGGGGTGAATGGCTGATACGCAGATTGGAGAGATTAGTTATGTGCACTTCAGAGCAAACTTTTGAATTTTGTGTCAAGCATCTCCATTGGGTGCCCTTGCCTGGATGCTCTTTATTCAGTTTCAGTGTGCTGCAAATGCAATCTCAAGAAGGTAAACACAGCTGGACTAGGATGTTGGATGGGACCTATCATTTCAAGACAATGTTTACAAGCTGAACATCAATGCCATTTGTCTCCTTTGACTTCGTGGATGTTTGAGTCTACCACACAGTTATACTCTCTTTGGTACTGAACATGCCACACCCACTTCTGCTTGCTTAAAAGTCCTTCAAAATGTTGGCAAACTTCTTGGTCTGCTGTACTTTCTTTGGCAGAGTCTCTGAGTGCTGGCTTCATGGTTTATGAGAGAGTTGTGCTGGACCTGTTGTGCCTCTTTTCTTGTGAGCCTTGGATCTTTAAATTTTGGACAAGTTATCGTTTGGTGAACACATCTGCCATATTTTTCTGTGTCTCATCAAGCTCTCAATATTCTATCAAGTGACTGGAATTGATCTTGCTCATCAGTTATTTGTCTGCAACAAATTCTAGTTTGGGAATTTCATGTGGCCACAGATTTGACTAGTGAGCAAAACCTACGTTTAGACCTAAATTAAGCAGAGCGTCTTGTTCATTTAATAATAATAATAGTAAAAATTTATATAGCGCCAAATCCATCGAAAACAATGCTCCATGGCGCTTATACAGAGTAACACAAAGTCAAGCGAAAAATTACAAGCAATTATAGAAATATGAAATATTTTAAAATGCAAAGGTAAGTAAATGGAAAAACAGACCAACCGTAACCACTAATACAAAAATTGTAAAAAAAGAGACATACACCAAAACTTAACTCCAGAAGAAAAATTAAAGAATGGAAAATAAGTGCTAAAAAGAGACCTTTAGGGATAATAAAAACCACAAAAATAACAAAATTTAGTCCCTTCTTTAGGCTGATACATGTACATGTACAACAAATGCATCTGCTGTCTACCTTTTTGAATATTAGAATACAGACCTGCCACTATTATAAACTCTCTAGCACTCCATAGCTTGCTCTAAAAGTTCACTAAAGTACAATTCTCTGATGACAACTTGCGTAAAAGTTGTCATATGTGTAACCCCAAGCATTTGCCTTGTTTTAAAAAATCATGAGTGGGTTTAAACTATGTGTACTTCAGAAATATTGACAGTAGTGGAATTGCGCTCAAGTATCGACTTTGCTTTGATTTAAGCTAGAAAGTTTGACTGCAAAAACAAAACATTCTTTTCGTTTTATGGTGATAGTTTTTAAAACACAAGCTGCAAAACTACAACAATTTATACTTTTTCAAAGTTTATTCTTGAGTGGAGTAGACTTTTTTCACTCTATGAATTATTTGTCAATACTTGCTATAGCAACTGAGGCTGATGAACTGAAGCTGGTGTCTTCAAAAGGTTGACGGCCTTTGAACAATGGGATTATCGGTATCTTTTATCTTGTCACTAAGAACAAATATTAGGACTTTATGACATCGGGGGAAAGCATGCTACGTGTCCTGATGTGTATTTCAGTTCAATTTTGCCGATATCTCCCAACTGTGCCAGATACAAAATCAGTTAATCCATGATTTTTCTTCTTCTTCATGTTTTGAAACACTTAAGGTCTTCAGTTTGCACAGGTTTTGAAGTTGCAGCAGGGAGTTGTAGATGCTGTCTGCATCTTCTGGTAGAGGGTAATAGGAGACTGGACTTTGTTGTCGCTGTGGCTGTTCTGGAAGTGATTCTTGTTTGGTTAATGATTGTAGCAATTTGACCATCAACCCTTGGGAGTTTATGTGATACCTTATTTTAACAGCCCGCTATCGGTGGGTCGCTGGACAGCTCTATAGACTCTGTTGCATTGAGGACAAGCATGGCTTGTTGTTTGATGAACACATTAGCTTGACTGACTCTGTGGTTGCGATAGCAACAGTCAAGCTGCAATCTGAGAACTTTGTAGTTGTCGGACTTCTCAATTGGGTGAGTTTGATCCGTTTTCTGTCCAGGTGTAACAAAAAGGTTCAGTGCGATCGTCACTATTCCTACCTCCATGGTTTATCCATACGTACGGTAACCTTAAAATTTTGTGTCTGGCTCGGTTGCCATGGTAAACGTCAAGTACTTGTCAACGGCTCAGTTGTTAAAAGACTTATCACTTACGTGCATTAAGTTTCTTTCCACTAACGTGTCATCTTCTAAACTGTATCGATTGTTTACGCCATTCTTTGATGGCCGTTTTTTGATCGAGCAGAATTTGAATTAAGCAGTTGGTTATTGTTACCTCATGGCATTTGTTGAAGAAACGAGCACAGATTCAACATGGTCGAAAAGTACGTCAAGATAATCCACCAACAATTTAGTTGACTATCAAAACACAACTCAATTCTCAAAACATGTAAAGGAGTTTTTGTTACAGGCAGTGTATACATTTTGAAAAACTCAGCAGCTGATCCACACACTTTGGTTGATCTGCATTCAGCAAGATGCCGACCCTTGATTCATCCACAACTCCCAGAGCAGTGGACCCGCCGAACACACTTACATGTAGCTCATAATGCCTTGCCATTTCAGTTCAACTTTTTCATCTTCGCTATTATGCTACCAGAATTCCCTCTAAATATCTGTGGACATTATGGGACCAGTAAACATAAAAGTGTTCAGGAGTGACTCATTTCACCAGTTTTAAAGCCAATGTATCCATCTCAATAAGGCTTGGCTGAATGGATTCTTCCAGGATGCCTGGAACTCTTCCTCGTGATTCAAGTTTGTCAACTCTTTGTTCTTATACAAAACGCTCGTTCAAACGCCTCTTCAGCTTGGGAGATGAGCCAGCAGGCCCTGTCGAGGTAAGGCTTTCAACAAAACTTTGTTTTTTAAAATAACCCATTGTTACTGTACAACTTGTTCTAGAATTCAGCCCAGGATTGTTGAATGAAACAATTCCTGTACATCAAACTAAAAGAAAAATGACATTTTCTTTGTGTCTACACTTCATAAATATTGGCCAGCTTCAGTAGCACCCATTTTTGTGTTACATGTACGTGGAACAGAACAGATTGCGATGATCTTTATTCCAGTTGCAATATTAGTTCAGTTGATTAGTTTTGTATTTAGTACTTCTGTCTTCATACAATTGTCGTTTTGTGTTGATTATTTTTGTCAGTGTAAAGCGTTTCCTTCTTGCTGAGGGACCGTCCAGATTTTTCAAAATTGTGCAGATTTTCAACATTTTGCATGTCGTACCTACAGCACTACTTTTGAGGACCCCCTCCCCTCCCCCAAATAGTACTTATTAACACTTTGCTTTCAAAATTGATGCACATTGGTTTAAATATTAAAATATTACACACCTTTTAAAGTTGTATAAGTCTCCGACTGCCCTCCTTGTCATACCGTGCATATTCTTTGTACTGTGAAAGTGTTGAAAAGTTTGGACAGCCCCTTAAATGGTGTGCATACTATATATTCATTGATAAGATTGGAAGTTAAAATTTTCACAGATTTACACGTAACTTACATGGTATAAAATTAAAAGATGGTTGTGGTGAAAAACTTCCCTTGAAATATGGTTTTTGAGAAATGAGTCAAACAAATAAAATTTTGATCTCTTGAGTGAAAATAGTGAAAACTTAAAAGTAATGGGTTTTTTAAGTGTTTTCTTGTGACTCCACTGACTAATTGAGCAAGTTTTTTATTGCATGTTGTGGGTATGTCACATACAGTGTGGACACTGGTCTTAGACATTTACCAATGTAGTCTGCGTGTTTCAAATGCATTGAAAATGAGGCTCGGGAAAAAAGAAGAAAGAAAAGTCGGCCTCCTTTCAAGCTGTGACTTTCGTCATGGTGAATTGTGATTGACAGACAGGGAACCTGACCAGCTGAAGCTAAACAGACATCTGTCTAGAATACCAATTTGTATGAAATGTCAACCATCAGTGAGAAATCCAATATTTTCTGAGTAGAACTCCCGGTTTGAAATTCCACTTCAAGGGCTCTCAAAAAATAACTTGTAATTTTAATTCAAACAGAGTGAGCAAGATGGACCATGGAAACATGTTGTGAAACGGCTGGTTTCTTCTCAAAAGTACATGGTGTCGGTTTTGCCGCAGGCGAGCACATTATGTTGCTCATGTTACTTGGTAAAACAATACATGGTATTTGTTTTTTCAAGTCTCACCTGGGGGCAATTGATGTTTCTCTTCAGAGTCTTTATTAGCTGTGATATGCCTATTTTGTGTCGTCGCTTCCCATTAAAAAAATTGTTGAACTCCATGTAAGGGACACTGCTCACTTAAAGTTTGAATGACAAACAAATGGGAAAGATAATTTGAACATTTCACAGACCTGCGGTTTGTTTGGATTTGTTTTTGTGATTTTTTTTGATTTTTTTAAATAGACCTTCTGCCGTCATCATTTCTTTAAAGATGTTATCTGAACATCACAGCAAGGAAAGCATTCCTGTATCTCTTCCAAACCACTAGTTTTAAATTTTTGTGAGAGTCTGTAAATCTTCCAAAATGCATAAATCGTTTTCTCAGATTCATTTTTATATATATTTTTTTTTTGAGGGGCATGAAGGGGGGGGGGGGTGAAAAACTATCCAAACCATATTACTTCGAAGGGAATCCTTTCTCAAAGTAGTTTATACTATCAGCAGCTGCAGTGCTTCTCACCAAGTTAGTTTTGATGGCTATTAGTTTTTGGAGTATTTACCAATCTGTGACCCTGCCTGTAAGATCAAGATGTGAGTTTTATACTTTATCGTCAGCATTTTCTCTCACCCCTGGCACCCGTCTCAGTCTTGTCACCAATTTCACACAAAAATCTGTGAGTGTTTCCCATAAGGGAGAGATGTTTTGCCGTTCGGTTAAATGCGTGTTTCATCTTCAGAAATCTTGACTTCAATTTCAACCTTCCGATATTTCCATAGATGGAGACGGTAAAGAGGACATTAAGAGTTGATTGACAGAATCAATGTGTAACTTCCGTTTGTGGTTCCAGGTAGCCAGCCAGCTGTGGCTGAACACCAAAGTGCTGACTGTTGTTTGCAAATTTGAAAAACAAAAATATTAGATTCAATTATTCTTTGTTTGGCTCGTGAATCAACAATTTTAAGTCTCCCTGAGATGTTTATATTTCAAAGAATGTCTTTGACTTCTTAAGGCTGGTTCAGACTCGATCTGTTTTCACTGCGAGCGTAGAACGTAGACCGATTTTTCACTTACGTTTGTGAAGTTACTTGTAGTGCACTTAAAACAAATTTGAAGGACATACACACTGATCGGATGCCTAATGTACAAGTTCAAATTCCCAACATTTTTCTGATGCATTATTGAAACTTCTTAATCTTAAACTGATGTACATGTACATGGTTTTTTTAAGATGAGGTTATTTTGTAAAAACCATCTGTAGTTTTTGACTTTTGTTTTTTTATTGTGCTTTGCAGTTTTTAACAATGATTGAATACTTTACTTTACTACTAGGAAATGGCGTGAAGTTTTCAGTCACTCACAAATTGTAATGTATATCGTTGATGGTTTAGTTCCTAAACCGAGTTTATTCCAGCTTCTAGAAACTCTGGTGATGAAGGGTTACTCATAAAGTTTAAGGAATTAACCTTGATTAAATCTAAAGAAACATTTTCATCATGATGTTTAGTTATGTACTTCAACTGATTAGTCTCTAAAGTTGACGTTTAGTCATTTACTTAAGCTCATTAATGTCAAAGTACTGTAGCTAACAAACGCCAATCAGATCGTAAGAAACATGTTCCATGTACGGGACTTGATACTGACTTATATATTTTAAATCCTTCATGTCAAAGTACTGTAGTTAACAAACGCCAATCAAATCTAAAAAAACATTTCCATGTCTGTGGACTTGACGTGTAGTCATTTACTTCAACTCAATAATGTCTAAGTACTGTAGCTAACAAACATGCATCAATTCATGAGTAGTTTGTCCATGTGCCCACTGCCCAAAGTCTAAGTCATTTTTCAATGGTCTAGTTATTGACCTCAAAACTCAATTCAATCCAGACTCAATTTTATTAAAGAGACACCTGTACTTGGTTCTTTACATGTAACTAAGGCCTTGTCCAATTTGGCTATGGTTATGGCTGAATAGCGCCGGCATGTTAATCCGGAGGTTGCAGGTTCAAGTCCCGCGCTTGTCAATTTTTCGTTGTTCAATACAAAGTTGTTTAGAATAAGTTTCCTTTGTGGTTTATTACTTGAATAAACCAAACAAACAATATTAAGAAACCCTGCCGAATCCTTGGAAGAAAAAGTGCTGCCTAATTAAGTTTTGTTTTTCTTGGACTATCGATAATATTTGTGTTTTAAGCACTGTACACTCAGTACTTTCCCCCAAGTCTCTCTCTCTCTCTCTAGTAGACACAGGCATTTGCCCATGGTGCTCTCCTCAAGTTATACCCAGCTTTAATCACTAGTACCACTCCCACCACAGCCTGTCTTTCCAGTGCTGTTGCTTTGAGTTCGATGATATCACAACAGGACCATTCCCCACAAGACATGTGAATAAAATCAACATGAACTGATGAACTGATAAATTAATATTGTTAGCTATTCTGCATTAACCTTTACCGAGCTTAAGCACTTTATGTCCAAAGTCTAGACTAAAAATGTAACCAACTAATCGGTCATTGGTCTCCCTAGTTGGTTTTTAATCAATCTGTATAGCATTATCAATCAAGAGGGGAATTTTTAAGTCCCTGGGATGGGAGGTGCACCTCAGCTTAAATATGTTTTTCCTGATAAGTAATCTATGGAAATTAGCACACATTCAGGTCTTAGGCCAAATGACCATACGGAAATATTTGGCTGATCACCAGCTTGTATTTGATTCGAGTGCCAGATGTTACAAGTACTGAGAGAAAGATTTAATGTTGTCTGGTCGCTCGTTGAAGGGGTTTGTTTGGTTTTGGGTGTTTTTTGTTTTATGTATTTTTTTATAGGTCTTAGGCTAATGTTCTCAAACAAAAGTTCTCAGGCAGTATAGGTCTTAGGCAATAGGTCTTAGGCAATAGGTCTTAGGCAATAGGTCTTCGGCAGTAGGTCTTAGGCAGTAGGTCTTAGGCAATAGGTCTTAGGCATTAGGTCTTAGGAAATAGATCTTAGGCAGTAAGTATTTGGCAATATATCTTAAAGAATGTCTTAGGGAATATGTCTTGGGCATTAGGGTCTAAGGCAGTAGGTCTTAGGCAATACATGTAGGTCTTAGGCAATAGGCCTTAGAGAATAGATCTTAGGCAGTACGTATTAGGTATTAGGTCTTAGGGAATATATCTTAGGCATTAGGTCTTAGGCAAAAGGTCTTAGGCAAAAGGTCTTAGGCATTGGGTCTTAGGCATTGGGTCTTAGGCATTGGGTCTTAGGCATTAGGTCTTGGGCAATAGGTCTTAGAGAATAGATCTTAGGCAGTACGTATTAGGTATTAGGTCTTAGGGAATATATCTTAGGCAGTAGGTCTTAGGCAATAGGTCTTAGGCAATAGGTCTTAGGCAATAGGCCTTAGGCAAAAGGTCTTAGGCAGTAGGTCTTAGGCATTAGGTCTTGGGGAATAGATCTTAGGCAGTAAGTGTTTGGCAAATGGGTCTTAAGGAATAGTTCTTGGCAGTAGGTCTTAGGCATTGGGTCTTAGGCATTAGGCCTTAGGCATTAGGTGTTAGGCAATAGGTCTAGGCAAATGATTTGAAAACATGCAAATGAAGCTCTATAGAACCCTTGCACCAATGTCACACATGTCAACTGTCTGCCCATTGTCTGCCATTTTTGTCTGCCATTTTCGACTCACCTTGCCACTTATGGTGAAAGGGCCTTTTCTAACATTGCCCCCCGCCTCCCGAACTCTCTGCCTAAATATATTAGAGACACACACGACATTTCCCACTTCCAGAAATCTCTTAAGGCCCAACTTTTCAGATTAGCCTATGAACACATCTGAGAATTCTTTGATTGACCTAGACCGGTGACTTTGAATGTTTAACAGATAAAGTGCACCCAACAAATGCTGTATTATTATTATAATTAGAACGCATGTAAGTATCAGAGTCATAGAACTGCTTTAAGAGAAAATATTGCTTCATCATTTTCTGCTAAGCAAAAATAAGCAGGATACCAGTCACATATTGTACATGTGACATCATGGTACTGTGGCTGGTAACCTTATTCTGGTAACCTTAAGGTTGTTGTGCTAAACCAGGCTTAGCTATTTTTTGTGTGCAGCATTATGAATTGGGCAATGGTGAACATCTAATTTCGTGCATGGCCGAAAATGCAAAACGCAAATTAACGCACAGATAATTTGACTCCCAAAATGGCGCAAGATGATTTTAGTCAATAATAGGCTTTCTTTATAAGAAGTTATCCCTGGTAATGTATTACAGGTACGTTGTTGATGGGTGATATGTTTACACAAAGTCTATTCCTACACAAGCTGACCACCACCAGATCATGGAGCAAGCTATCAGAGAAATTGATCTCGAATGTGGATGTCGTGCAGCCGGAAGGGAAGCTCGATGTCTTGGTGGCAATATTACTTACTAGCTCTGACGTTAGTCAAAGTAACCTGAATCAGATGGGTTGGGAAAGAAAAGAAAAAAAACACCATATCATAGTAATCAACATGGTGGTATGTTATCTGAGAAATGCTGATACCTATGTCATGGTTGTTGAGGATGCAATCCATCTGCTGATTGTAGGACATGTAGGACGCCCCGATACCCCCTCCTCCCCCCCCCCTCTCAAAAAAACTTGTTCCTATCTGTGATCAAATTCTTGTATAAATATAACTGATAATCTTTGGTACACCATTGATAACCGAATGCACTTATTATGCTCATGGTGTGCACCCGGTATGTTGTTGTGATAATCTATGTGTCTTTTAATCTTTTTAAATGGAGAGACCATGGTGTCTTTCTCTTTGAACAATATTTTGATGGCGTAATATGTTTTTTTAAAATAATACTGTATTTGTACTGAGGGCCTCCATGGAAAGCTGTGCTGGGCGCTGATTGGAGTTTCCCCTCATTTTACCTAGTCAGTTTCCCTTGTGGTTTTTATATATATATTTTATTTTATTAAAACCACAAATCGTGGCCCGGTGGCCAAATTGCATGTGACTGTACAGAGAATGATATTTAAAATTTAACAAATAGAAATAAATATCAAAACATCAACTAAAACAACAATTATTTATTTAAAATATTAATAAAATACCTGACGGCTAAAACAATACATACCCACTTGCCCGACTGTCAAACTTTTGACACTGAATAAAGTACAGTTACATAAACCTAACAATGTACAAGTGTTGCTATTCCTCGAAATACTCACTGGACTGGACCCCTGATGCAAGTCTAATGATTCAAACATTGGGCCAGTCACCTTTCTGTTGTCATACTTTGTAGCTAAAAATTGCATCACTCCATTTTGTACCTGTACTTGTATTAGGAGATTTTATGTAATGTTTTTTAAGAGATACTTCCTTTTCAAAATGATCAGCAAGCAAATAAAAATAAACAATAATGCAGAGAAAGAGTTGGTTGTGGTGTTGAAGAGCTTTGTCTTGTCTAGCAAACATTCTGAACCAAGCCTCAATTTCTAGAGGATGTTGTCGGAGTTAGTAGTCGTGCTAAAATGTCCATCTACTCATTAAAAGTTTGGTTTTTTTTTTATTAAGATGATTGACAATGTGGAGAGTTAGTGGATGTTGGAGAGTATTTCTCATTTCCAAATCCTGCCAGTGAAACATTTTGAATTTTGATATTATCATAGGCTGAGGGCTTGGTTTGAAAAAAGAAAACCATCTTGAATGTTTTCAGGTGGAAACTCTGCAGTCCAGTCAGGCTTGGCACTACAAGAATGTTATAGCCTCTGTTATCCCTCGGTCTTGCCCTTGGCGTCCCCTTCAAACTAATCCCATAGACTTTTAACAATTCAGAGGTTTTCATGAATCTTGAGCCATGCAAGTGCACAATGTACACGCTGGAGTAATTTTAACCAACGCGACAGATGTCCCCCTTTAGAAAAATAAAATAAAATGGTTCCGTGCTTCATCAACCATCATCATAAAGTCTGGCCTTGAATTTGGGTCCTAACCGTGTTTTGATCCATACCATAGTCGTCGTTGCGGTTATCATCTTCGTTTAATATGTCACCCCCCCACTCCGCAATGTTGACACACCTCCTTGCATTCAGTGTCTTTCACTATTGTCCATCTCTCACTGCACCATACCAAGGTAATCAATTCACCATATATGCATTATCATCTCTGCATCCTACGCATCAGTTTTATTTCTCCCCCCCCCCCTTTAATACCGAGACGGTAGAAGTCTTCTTCGCAGAGGGATTTCTTTTTCTTTTTCGGAAGGGATTGCTAGCGAGGATTTTTTTCTAAGGATGTGTTCGCTGGTTGCTGCCTGTTTGTACGTCAGAGGCAAGTCACTGAGGATTCAAGTATGTAATTGTGTTGTTTATATTAAGAAGCAATTTTCCTTTTTTTAAAAGTGAAATTGTTTTGAAATGATCTTCGTGTAGACAGGTGGCATTTTATCCGTGATCCTCGTGTACGTTTTCCCAACACTGCTGGTCTGTGAATATTTGCATGTATAATATTCTTTGACTTATACAATGCATGTCCATAGGGTAAACATGGTGCTTTGTAATCCACAGTAAGTTGACATTTACATGAACGCCGTTTGTGTCAAGTGTGGTAAATGCTCCTTTAAACAAAAATAATAAATGTGCTCCTCAAAAGGATTGGATTTGTAAATTCAATGGAACGTTAAACAGAAGGTAGCAGATTTGCTAATAAACAGACTTGGAGAATGAAATAGGTCTCCGCTTTGCTGAATTTACTGGATACATGCATATTTTATGACAACTGATGCTATTAAGATGTATGCCGGCTTTACAGTTTGTTGGTTTTTAAATTTCATGTGTAGTGTTTGTTTGTCTGTCCCTTGCTCTTCGGTCTGTCATTGTAGTCTGATAGTGATACATGTGTACATTCATCATGCCACCACCAGTGTGGTCTTTTTGCATGTGTCCTTCAACAATGATAGTTTATGGATTCTATGCAGGGACACAAACATGTCAGACTTCTTATTTGAATTCAGACTCTTTATCTCTGCTTGCTGAAAAAAAAGTATATGGGATTTGAGGCATTGCATGGTGAGGTATCAATGTATATTTGGTTTGCAGTAACACCCCGACATCCTGCTCTTTGATCTACTTCTCTATAGTGCTGAGGATACTGTTTCCGAAGCTCCTGAAAACCTTTAGCTCCAGGGGTTATCAAAAGGTTGAAATGTTCTCATTTCAACATACCTCTTAAAATATGGATCCTAGGTTCCTGCCTTTTTTGTCATCAATGACTCTCATCCCTGTCTATGGAATAGGGGCCATACTATTTTGCCCCTCCAGCCTCAGTTCGATTGCATTGATTTGAATGGGAGCAAAACAGCAAAATGCACCATGTTTAATGGTCTGGTGTCTTATTTGTTTACATGGTTTATGTTTGGCTGTAATCTGATACAAAGTGAAAACCTGGCTTCACTCAAAACTGAATAATGATTTCAAATTGTTTAAATTTACTATCATAAGTTTGTAGAATGTCTTCTATAGTGTAGAAGTAACTCATTTTTACATAAAGGCCTTCACCCAGCTGCCACCATTTTGCCATGTTCCCTCTTTGAACAAGCAATGATGAATACTCATTCTTTTACACCAAAAATGGGCCCTATTTGTTCTTTCCAACCAAACCTTTGCTCAGGCAGTGTCCGAATTGACGGCTACAGATAGCGGCGTCAGCTTGCGTTGAAGTTATCAAAGTCCTCAGGACAACCCTTAGTAACAGTCCTAGCCGTAGCCGTAGCAGTAGCCGCCAATTTGTATACTCTCTCAGTTACGTCCATTTGAATCATGGGGAAAGATGGCAGCTCTGTGGTTAAGTTTTGTAGACTGTGTGCAACTTCTCAGGAGTTTTGGAACATTGGGGCATGTTTTGGTTTTCTACTTGTTAAAGTAGTGTATAGTTTTAAGGGGTTGTGTCATCATGATCAAAGCAGGCCTGTGGCTGTACGTGGAATCATGAACTCTCACCCAGTTACAGTACACGCGCGCGTGCACTCTCCAAAGATACGCTACGATGGGAGGGCGGGCGTGTGCAGTAAATTGGTGAAAGTTCATAATTCCATGTACAGCCAGGCACAGTCCCTTTAAGGAAAACCCGTTCAAATACATCATGGGGCGAAAGTTCAGTTGCTTCTGTTGCTCAGTTTTGTGGACCAATTTGATGCAAAACCTTTGCTGTCTTTGTTCAAACTTCCCCCAAGTCTCATCGAAAGGGTGTGCACAAAATTGCTAAGATAAAAAATTAAGTATTCACAGATTTGACATAACTTTCATGGTATGGTCAAGGTGGAAAATGTTGCTTAAAATATTATTGCCTGAAATACTGTCGTTTTTGATAAATGAGTGAAGCAGCTTTGATCTCGCAAGGCCATACAAAACCCAATGTTTGAAAAAAGTAAACATATATACAACAGGTTTTTCCCCATTATTTTCTTGTGACACTGTTTACTGATTGAGCTTAAACTTTCACAGGTTTGTTATTTGGTCACGTCAAGTGTGGATACTGGTCTTTGACAATTAATATTGTCCTCCGGCTTTCATGAATGCAACATAAACTCTTCCCCCCGTTCTACCGTTTTGATGCACTATTCCTCTCCTATTTTTTCCCCCGAACATATCGTGCCCCTGTGCCATGAACATCTCGAGATGGA
The DNA here is from genome assembly GCA_037783415.1 of Leptasterias polaris. Classification (NCBI taxonomy): domain Eukaryota; kingdom Metazoa; phylum Echinodermata; class Asteroidea; order Forcipulatida; family Asteriidae; genus Leptasterias; species Leptasterias polaris. Next base: position 2,215,304 of record JAZGTN010000192.1, read on the forward strand.
TACCAGCGCATTATAAATGTGCATTGCTATCATTATTATTCAGTTCAAACCCATGGTTACCATTGATTCCACCTGAGACTTAAACGGTCTTTTCTAGCATAGAAAATTAATACAAGAAAGAGAAAAATCAAAGGGCAATGTTTGGTTTTTTTGCATATTTTTTTGCGTATGTAAAACTCAGGGAGCAAAAGGCTTGGGTTGTTGTTATAGAGCCGCTTGATAGGCTGCATGTGTTTTGTCACCAAACATAAATGATAACAGGCTTGGATGAAATTGACTTTAGGGAGGTGATGTTTTCAAACAACTCTGAATGCGGGGTGAGGACATTTTTGCTTGCGGGGTTGAACACTGTGGAAGATTGAATGTTTATGTTTGTTGTGATGTTATTTAGCCTTCAAGAAAGACTCTGCTAGGGTTCAAACGTCAGGCCACTAACTAATTTTTGCATTTATGTCCTTTTGGTTGGTAAGCAGTTTGCCCCAACTAATTTCAATTTTCTGGAAATGAATAAATAGAAAAAAATCTACAAAAAGAAAACAAAAAGAACCAATTTTATTATTTATAGGACTGAATTTTTAATTTATTGAAGTTCATGTTTGAATGGCTCACGTCTAACTTTCAAGAGAAAATGTAGTGAAGAGAAAATGTAGTGTTTTTTGTGGTTTTGTTTTACCTTTCAATCATTGCTTTGTGCCATGGTGCAGCTAATCTTTCTGGAAACAATAATATTTTACCACTTTTGAAAGAAATATATGGTACATCCATTTTGTCACGGTTTTGAGCTGCCCATGTGATGATATGTATTCATATTCAGTCACCCTGTACTCAGTTTCATTTCAACATGGCGTTGATTTGAAAGTTCTGCAATAGAGAAAAAAATCTACAAAATCATTGTCGTTGTAATGTAAGGTTCTTATGTCAGAGTTTCGTTTTTTTAATAGGGTGTTTTCTATGCATAAGAGGGTTCTTACAATACTCTGTTAATTTGTGTAATATCATTTTGATGTTTTGCCAAGTTTATTATATTTCTACTTAGTGTTATCTTTTTTGAAATGTATTTATGTGCCATCGTATTTCGGTGTTGCTATTTTATATTCTTATCTGTGCAATTTTTTAACTGATCTATCTTACTTTGTAATGCCACATAATTCAGCTTTGTGCTGCAGGTTTGTTTTTTACTAAAAATGAATGAATGAATGAATGAATGAAAAGGAATAACTGTCTTCATTTTTTCCCTCATGACGTGCCCCCATGTGTTTAATCCAGCTCTAGAAATTATAGCGATTTGAAAGTAACTGTGCCCGGGTTCCAGTATGACTGTCGTGCAACCATTAAGCACCTCCCTAATTAAAAGTGGTTACATTCATCAATTTGTTGTACACTGATGACATTCTCTAAACCCCATGCTGCAACTCCCTGCTATGTGTATAATTGCGTTAACCTATTTAGCGGCGGCCATTACTTTCCCCACATGTACATTTAGAGCGAGGAATACATGCGCTACTGTTGCTAGCGTTTATGAATCGCCAGCAGGGTCCGTTTCTTTTATTAACCTTGATGTCACTGAATGCAAATACTAACATTTAGGACAGACGCTGATGGTAATTAAACAACTCAATAATTGAGTGTCTGTCGTGAGGGTTATTGTCAGGCAGACTCTCTTTCTAGCTTGAGGGCTGTGTCTATGATTAAACATTGCAGGGTGTTTCCTGTGGATGGCTGATCAGCAGACCACAGCTCTAGGAACCAAATGTTTGCGGGAACACCATGAGAAAATCTATCTAATTAGTTCTGGTTCTGAATTTGAATGATCGACAGACCATAGATGTAGAAGGTTTGCGGGAACACCATGAAATATCTGGACTTGTGGATTGTTTTGAAAAGAACTGATCAGCGAACCATAGATGTAGGTTTGCGGGAACACCATGAAATATCTTGAGATGTGGATTGTTTTGAAAAGAACTGATCAGTGAACCATAGATGTAGAAGGTTTGCGGGAACACCATGAAATATCTTGAGATGTGGATTGTTTTGAAAAGAACTGATCAGCGAACCATAGATGTAGAAGGTTTGTGGAAACACCATGAAATATCTTGAGATGTGGATTGTTTTGAAAAGAACTGATCAGTGAACCATAGATGTAGAAGGTTTGTGGGAACACCATGAAATATCTTGAGATGTGGATTGTTTTGAAAAGAACTGATCAGTGAACCATAGATGTAGAAGGTTTGTGGGAACACCATGAAATATCTTGAGATGTGGATTGTTTTGAAAAGAACTGATCAGTGAACCATAGATGTAGAAGGTTTGTGGGAACACCATGAAATATCTTGAGATGTGGATTGTTTTGAAAAGAACTGATCAGTGAACCATAGATGTAGAAGGTTTGTGGGAACACCATGAAATATCTTGAGATGTGGATTGTTTTGAAAAGAACTGATCAGCGAACCATAGATGTAGAAGGTTTGCGGGAACACCATGAAATATCTTGAGATGTGGATTGTTTTGAAAAGAACTGATCAGTGAACCATAGATGTAGAAGGTTTGTGGGAACACCATGACATATCTTGAGATGTGGATTGTTTTGAAAAGAACTGATCAGCGAACCATAGATGTAGAAGGTTTGCGAGAACACCATGAAATATCTGGACTTGTGGATTGTTTTGAAAAGAACTGATCAGCGAACCATAGATGTAGAAGGTTTGCGAGAACACCATGAAATATCTTGAGATGTGAATTGTTTTGAAAAGAACTGATCAGCGAACCATAGATGTAGAAGGTTTGCGGGAACACCATGAAATATCTTGAGTTGTGGATTGTTTTGAAAAGAACTGATCAGCGAACCATAGATGTAGAAGGTTTGCGGGAACACCATGAAGTTTCTTATGAGTTGGGGGTTGTTTTGGAACTGTAAATAAATGGTGAATGTTCTTCCATTTAAAAATATGATTTGAATAAAAATTGTGTCATATTTTATTGTATTAAAAGTAGGGTCTATTTGTAGAGAAAACGGTGATGCAGCATTAAATCTAAAAACCACGGTACCACAATGAACAATTTGATAATAACAATCTGAAAATAAATAATTGTTACACAAACAGTTGATGCAACCAAATGGGCTAATAAACAATTCATTATCAAACAAAGAGATTAAATTTCATAACACTGAAAGTGATACATCAGGATTTAATTTGAATAGAAGACTGAAAATGCTTGGATGATTTTCCTTAATGGCCTTTGAATGGTCTACTCTTCACAATAATAAATAAAATCAATCAATCTGTCCATACAGTGTCTCAATCCTCTCTGCTCTAGCCCCAACAACAGAATAGTCATTTATAACCCCCCAGGGGGATTTTCTTTCCCAATTACATCTCAGTGATAATTTAATCAGATCTATTGGCAGTATATTATAGAGTGTATGCGTCTGTGTTCATCGTTGTGCTCTAGCAGTTAAAACACAGGGCTTCGTGCTGGAGGGGTATTTCTCAGGGGGGGGGGGGAGAGGCAAACTTCATTCAGTGAGTAAGTACATGTAGGATGTAGACTTGCCAAACTTCTGTAACAGTCACCCATACAGAATGACAATGCTTAATACCAAGGCGTTCTGCGATTCAAATCACAATCACCATTTTCTACTCTGTGGGTTTTTTCCCCCTGCAAAATCCATGCAAGCTTGAATCCAAGTGCCACCATGCCCACAATCAAAAGCTTTGTAGTCTATGAAATGCATTTCATTTTACCTACATGTACGTGCAAGCTATGTACATGTAGGTACTGCAAGCCCAAAGATATAACAGAACGTGCTGCAAGCATTGCATTTTTTGTTGCTGGAAGCACAAACTTCATTGCCTGTCTAAACGTAGAATGCACTGCAACCGTAAGCCTTATTTTTGTTTCCCTCCTATATTGCCAATTGTAAGCAGTATGAAATTTGCCCTTGATGGCACATGAGAGGGATGTCTAACAGAGACATTAATACGTCTTCCGCATGAATTCAGTGGAGTCTGCAGAATTCCAGCAGACATTTTAAGTCGTTATTTAGGTCGGAAGTCGAACCACTAATGGTTCTCCACCATGATAAAAATAAATCATTGTGTCTCTATGTTTAATCTAATTAATAAAAGCTATGCCATACATGTACATAGGCAATATCACTTATTTAAATTGTTTTATTTAAGTTGTACGTGTATATTCTGAAGGTAAATGGATGGTGTAGATTTATTTAGGAATTGTATACAAGTTTCTCATTAACAATATCATGTATTAAATCTATAAATGAATTAAGTCATATAAGTCTAGGCCTAAATTCTTCAAGCTGGGTGGCGCTGAATATATTGCTTACAAGCTGCTAAGCAAAAAGGAGAAGGATACCAGTCACTGATGGTACATGTGACATAGTATTTTGGCTGGTAACCTCATTCCGTTAAGCATAATGTTTTTTGAGCGTAGCTATTCTTCTTTTTGCTGAAGCAGTTCTAGGCGATTTGGCCCAGTTTGATATTTATCAAGTTATTTTTATTTGGAGTTGAACAAAGACAATATTACTAGAGCAGGATTTGAACCAACAACCTCTTGTTTAATGCTCCGACTGGGCTATTTAGGGTGTCATGGCCGAGTGGTTTAGATCATCGGATTCAAGTTCTGGTGGTTTAGTCATCGGGGTGTGGGTTCGAGTCCCGGTCGTGACGCTTGTGTCCTTGAGCAAGACACTTTGCTATAATTGCTTCTCTTCACCCAGGGGTATAAATGGGTACCTGCAAGGGTAGAGGTTGATATTGTGTTTGAAAAAGCCTTCGGAGCGCCATCACGGCAGCCCGGGCTGTATACTCCCCAGGCTGTATACTCCCCAGGGAGCTGAGAAAGATTAAAGGAATGTTATTGGCCCAATGACCAGGGCACTAATGTAAAGCGCATTGAGACATTATTGTGAAATGCGCTATATAAGAACTGGTTATTATTATTATTATTATTATTATTATTATACTTCACGGTACAGTGAATTACATACTGTGTTCATCCGAAACAAATTATAACACTGTTTTTCTCATTGTGGTGCAAGGTTGAACCTTAATTTTTTAACCACGCATGTCTTGTTGTGGTTGCATTGAATTGTAACGAAAGAAAAACAAGATGGCCGCCGCCATGCTGGAGGTTTATTGACACTCTAAGGCCCATGTCTAATTTAGTGGCTGCATGCCACTATTGCTAAGGGTGCACTATTCCCCCTTTGCACGGATCCGCCGTGTGCGTGTAGAGCCTAAACTTCATGCTTCATTTGTATTGTATTTATGCATTTGTTTGGATGAAAATGTCATAACTTTACCAGGACAATACAGAGTTATATAATGCTTCTATTCACTGCTGTCCCCAATTCAATGCGCTACACGCAAACAGATGACCCTGCAAAGGGCGAATGGGCCCTGCTCTGCTTCAACGCCTGTTAATGTTGCGATGGCGTGTCGTGGTCAAGCGGTCCAGTTCACCGGACCTAAGCTCTTGTGTTGTCAGCAGCAGAGTGTGGGTTCGAATCCCGGTCATGACACTTGTCCCCTTGGGCATGGCACTTAAACATAATTGCTTCGTTAAAAGTTAGGAAGGTAGTGCATTTTGCTTTACCAGCCAGGCTACTATAGTGAATGATATTAGTATTACTATGCATCCTTACGAACTGTAATGGGGTGACCCTGCTTCAGCCCCAGGAGTACATGTAGGTGGCAATGTTCCCCTGGTGACAGTTGATGTGGCCATCTGTGGCCTTGTGATGCTAGGCGATCTCTCATTAAACAAAATAAAAATAAAAAATTGCAGCAGCTTTAGCCACCAATTTGGACAAGGCCTCATAATCCTGTAAGATATTGCAGCTACCTTTAGCTACCTTTAATGTAATTACACTAATCATCCAATTAGCGGAACACTGTTAAGGTGTGTAATATGATTTGTGTGTGTGTGTGGGGGGGGGGGGGGGGTGAGAATAGCTAATTTGCAATGAACTAATTGCATCAGAGGCCTAAGTGACAGAGGTTGTTTTAAGTGAATAAACCATTTGGGAATACTAATTTGAATAATGTCTGGTACAATAACAAGTTGAGGTTCCATTGTCAATCCAATGGTCTGGAGAGATTGTTGCCATATCACCTGGGTTTGTGCTTAATTTGAGAGGCCATTTTCAATGCTATACTTAGCATGGAGTTTTCTAGGCAAAAGCTTGCCCCAAAACGGCATCACTCCCAATTACGAGAACTTAGAATTTCACTATCAAGTTGAGATCAAGTCATTGTACCAGCCAGTATTTTGTGAAAGCTTGCGGCCAACATTAGTAGTTGTCAAAGACCAGTATCCACACTTTGTGTGACCCAACATTTTCATGAAATAACAAAACTGTGAAAGTTATAACTCAATCAGACATCCAAGTCACAAGAAAATATTGAAAAACCTCGTCACTGTTTTCACTGTTTGCAAACATCAGATTTCAGACTTGAGATGGAAATGAATTATTTTAGTCATTTCCCCAAAACGGCAACATTTCAGGCCAAACTATTTCAAGAGATCTTTCCCACCATGACTGTCTTTATACCATGGAATTATATGTGAATTTTTAATCATTTTACCAAAGTTTAAAGGCACTGGACACGTTTGGTAATTGTCAAAGACCAGTTTTCTCACTTGGTGTATCTCAGCATATGCATAAAGTAACAAACCTGTGAACATTTGGGCTCAATTGGTCATTGAAGTTGCAAGAAAATAATGAAAGAAAAAACACCCTTGTTGCACAAATTTGTGTGCTTTCAGATGCCTGAAAAAGGCTTCAGGCCTGAAGTCTTTTTCAGATTCAAATATTTTAGTGAGAAATTACCTCTTTCTCAAAAACTACGTTACTTCAGAGGGAGTGGTTTCTCACAATGTTTTATACTATCAACAGCTCTCCTTTGCTCGTTACCAAGTAAGTTTTTATGCTAATATATATTTTGAATAATTACCAAACGTGTACAGTGCCTTTAAATGCATGCCCTTTAAGTTTTTCAAATAGCTACACACCGTACTGTGTCGTTGAAAAGCTCAGAATGTGAACTAGTGGGGCTGATGATATTGAGTTTGAGTACGTAGGTAAACTAAAGAGTTATCTGATCAGATGTCACCGTTTGATTGACATTTTAATTAAATAGAGCATTGCTCTACACTCAAGCATCACAGCCACTGCTACACTTTTAGATCTTGTTGTGTATTTACTTGATTACATTTCCTCTGTATGTAAGTACGAGTGTCCTATACCTTTATGATGGTAGCAGAATTCTTGTTGAACCTATGCACAACGCTGTAAAAAGGACAAAGTAATTGTGAAAAAACACAATAAACTGTCAAAAAATAGTTAACATGACTTGACTTAAAGGTAGTGTCATATAGACGATGTGACCTGTGACATCACATGTTTACAAAAGAGCCACAGAGCCTGGACTTCCTGCAGGCATATTTGTACACAGATCAATGGAAGAAAACAACAAATCTTATGTTTTATGGAGATTGCACTGTCTGATTTTTCTCAACTTTTGATATGAAGAAAGGGAGGACATCTCAAAAGCTGTACAGCTATTGCTTTTGTAAATTTTGAATTTATGTGAAAATTATGACACAAAATGTAAATTTTCCCATATGCCTGTGTAGTATCTTGCCCGGCGGGAAACGCTTTAGAATCTACAAGGTCACCACTTTGTAAACAAAGGTAACATGGTCTATATTGGTAAACATTAAACAAATTAATGATCATAACAAACTTTCTTGGTGAGAAGCAGTGCAGCTGTTGATAGTTCAAACTATTTTGAGAAAGTATTGCATTTTTTAAAAATTCTTATACTCGGTACTTTCCAGATTTCTGTAAAGAAAAAGAAAAAACACCAAATATCAACAGACAAACCACTCGGGTGGGATTCGAACCCACAACCTCTGCATTGCTAGAGCAGATGTCTTACTACTAGACCATCGAGCTAGCCCAGTGGAAAGAGGCAGTTCGAATCCTATATGTTTAAGCATCGGGGATAAAGAACCCTTACACAGATGCATTAAGTACTGTATACGCTGTATACTTTCCCAAGTTCTATTTATATACTATCATCTATATATTTTGAGAACGGTTTCTCATCGAATTAATATGGTTCGGATTATTTTTCACCAATAAACATTTGAATCTGAGATTTTTAGTAAAAACTTAAAAGGTGTATTCAATCAGGAAAAAAGTTATTACTGGGTGTGCATTATATATGTGGCTGATAAAATTCACGGTCTAGCTCTAATGGGTTAGAAAATTTTAATTTTACATGCAGTTGTACATTATTGGTGTTCATGTACACACACTTGCCCTTTGAACAAAACGTACTTCTCTTTAATTGAAAAAAATTACTGCTTGCATTTGAAAAGACCCCACGCAAATACAAACAAATACAAAGTACATGTATGTCATAACATTATTAATGAGGCCATATACGTGGTAACATCAAGTTGAACATACTTTGATAAAGCCAACAGTCTGCCCAACAAAGACATCAAACTATTTATGTACACTCTAGTAGGAAATATTAAAGAATTTCATTAATGCTACCAACCCCAGGCTTATATTTGCTAATCGAAATATGTCTTTGATGTTTGCGGACAAAAAACTTAAACGTAACCACAATTTTGAGAGGCAAACTTTGACTGGTGATTAGGTTGTGATTAGGGTGATTTACATTGAGCGTTGCGGTAGCTACCTTCATGAGAATTTGCTTTTAAGAAGTAAACAGTTTTAGTTAGATTGTGATTCACCATTTTCTTTGTGTGAAAGGATTGTTCATTTTTTTGGGGACGTTAGTCTGTATTGACTCTTGAGTTGCATGGGTCAGTAAAGTATGCATAAAACAAACAATTTGGATCCGTATAAGCGTTGACCTGCATTCCTGAATCACAGAACGATACGTCGTTGTCTGGAACGTGTTGGAACAGTCTGACAAGGTTTTTTCATACTTCACCATGTTATCTTCATGTTTCGTAGTTAATCAGGATTGCTTTGGAAGACTATACCCCTGTGTTCGCTAATCCTCTGTCTTAGTGGAACGGCATGTTCGAGAAGTTGCCTGCGGAAACGAGGAATAAACTTGTTGCAGCAATCGATTTGTGAGATTCAGTCGACTCTTTAATCCACGAGTGTAACACTGATATCTTGCATGTGTACCATGGAGCTCTGTGATGCTACAAACATGTGAATACTAGATCTTGTGTGGGGGGAAAAAATCCAATCGGTTTGATGCTTTTACGCACATGCCAAGAAGTGTCAGCAAGGATTTTTTTTAAAGACGTGTGTAAGACGGCGCATAGATGATGTCATTCTTCAAGAATCACCGATCCATTTCACTGCCAGTGGTTGGCAGAAGGCCATCAGGTGGAAATGTGTTATTTGCTGATTTCAGCTGGTTAGAGGTATGGAACTTGTCAGGTGAGGTTTGTGGTAGCACCAAGTGTAAATCTCTTCAGAGTAGTGTTGGTTCTTTGGTTGTGGACAACTCAATGCTTAGATGAATATGCTCTGATCGTCTTCAGAAGAAAGCTGGACTCTGTTGCTAGATGCTGCTTAAGTACTGCCTTGGAGATTAACTGGTAGTGGGCTTGGCTCGATGGTGCGCGAAGGCGGGAACCAGGAAAGAGATTTACACATGGTGCTATACCGCAAACCTTACCTGATTATACTCCCACCAAGTTTCAAATCCTACGTATGGAATTAGTCTTGACAGATAAGTGCAGGATTGTGGGTGGGGGTGGGGGTGGGGGTGGGGAGGAGAGGGTCCTAACTTTGATTGGTGTGTCGTGTTAATCGGTTAAGAGCACCAAACTCGTGTTAATCGGTTAAGAGCACCAAACTCGAGCTCTGGGGTTTTTGATTTATTTCATGAATGCAGTATGAAAACTTTGGTAATATATCAAGGAAATTACAAAAGAATGCCACAATTGTTTTTATTATTATTTGTTTTGTTTTATTTCCAAAATTAAGGAATATGAAGCAACTTGTTTGGATGAATTTCTCCTAGACGTAGACATACCTAGACATAGGAAATAAGAAGGATGAAATTATGTATGTCTCCCAATTCCACTGCTCTACATTAACATTCAGGGACATCTTGCTGTCACTTTGCTGACGATTACCTCCAAGGGAAATAGAGAGAAAAGTGCATATATGTGCAGGTTTGGCTTACTGTGCCACCCAAAAAAAACTTGATGTTATTAATGGTTTTAATATCCAGGCATTTAAGGCGACCAGTTTCACAAATATCCTTCGGTCAAGCATTCTGACATTTCCAATCGAATTAAGGAAAGACAACTGACTTTTGGGGTTTATTTGTAATACGTTTGTGCAGCTGTTTGTGTTCCCTGAAGCAGAGGGGGCAAATATTAGCGTGATCGATTTGGCCGGGCTGGGGACTCGTTTTTTTCCCTTGGAGCTGTTCCTTTCATCTTTATTGTTCTTGCACTTGCTTTCTTTAGATTGTTACAGACAGAGGGAGGAGGTGGGAGTTTGGCTTTGAATTTCTTGTTGGGGTGTTTGTCTGTTTGTCTGTTTGCTTCAGAAGATCTGATGCAAAAGCTTGTGTTTAAGGCATGAATGCTGTACAGAATCTCCGAAGCTGGAAGTTACATGTCAGATAATCTTATTGAAAATATACATTTGACTTGCTCCCTCCCAAAAAAAAACCCCAAAACCAAGAGTAAATTTGTTAAAAACTGGAAGACCAATGTCAAATTGTTACTCTTGTTCGATTGACAACGGGAACCTAGAGTATTTTGTTTTCTCTATGATTTGATTGTTTTACTTTATATCCTGTGGTTCGCTAAAAAGTTATTGATAGAAACAGATTTGTGATTCTTGTATTCCAAAGATGGATTGCCTGATTTTTTGCCAAGCTAATCGTAAACAATTGATACAAATGTAGAAACCTGTTTGCAATTAGTCTTGGAAGTCATACGGTTTCATTTGAGACAAGCAAACAAAAACTTGTAGAAGAAAAACAAAAAGGAAGCGATAAGTACTGGCCTGGAGTTTCATGCCGGCCATGGAAGCCATTGCCCTTCAGTCATTGCCCTCCAGTAAGCCAATAATTACGGCCACTTTTGCTGTGTCCTTTTAACTTTTGTACTCAAAAACGACACAAGGCGTGGGCTTCATTTTACTATCATGATAACATGTAGGATACCCTGGCTGGTTAACAGGATTATTTGATAGTGCCCATACTTGATACATTTTAGATTTGTTTCTTTTTGGTTTGTCCAGACAAACTGATACACAATATTGGGACTGTAACAACTTCATAAACTAGTCCACAAACCACATAACATCACCATGGCACCAAACATTTCACAACTTTTTATTTTGTTGTACCTGAAACCCAGTGTCTGTTATGCAACAAACATTTATATTTTTTCCCCCTGCTTTTTGAGCATTATCCTCTGTCAGAACTGGTCAAGAGAAAAAATAAATTATTTTGGTCTTTTGGACAAAAACATGAGTGGACGCAACTTGAGATAGTACCGCCATGATTTGAAATGAAATCAAAAGCAAGATTAATCTTGCTGTTTTGATTGCACATGTGAACCATACATTGTCCAGCTAAACTGGTCAATGTACTGTGCAGATGTGCATGCTGCAACCTTTACCAGACCAGCACCTGGTTAATTTGTACTAGCAGCATTAAAAAAAAGGAAGGGCATGATTAGTTTTTATGAACAGTAATTTTTATTCCGACTTAAAAACTCCATCAATATCAACTAGCCATGGCAGTGCATTACCTTGCATTATAGTGCGTGATGTATATGGCCTCACAGCGGATGAAACTCATTGAATAATTTCACCTTGCTGCTAAATGCTATACATGCAGTGTGCCCTATTAGCTTTCCCGAACGGTGTCCGATTTAGCGGGATACCAGTCGGGATCCTATTAATTCCAGCATAAATAAACCATTATTCCCCCAACGAGGAGTTGACGTATTCGACTGCTTAGAGTACCGGTGTAGTGTTTTCTTTCCATGTGACCCGCACCTCCTCTCAGTACATACTAATTATCGTCTGTCCGCGCTGGAGAGGAAAAGTGGTCTTACCGAGATGAAATATCAAGTTACTTCCTTCGAAGGCGCATGCTAAGCATGGGGTTGGATACCGCTCGTTTTGATTAAGCCATAGAGTCCTCCTGCTGTTACAACCAGGGAAGATAATTTCCCAGAAGAGGAGGACGACATAAACAAGAAGATTATCCTTTTATTTCTTCTTCTTCTTCTTCTTCTTCTTGGGTACGGTCACTTACTGAACAGGTACAGTGTACGTGAGAGAGGTGACCTGTTTTGTGTGTGTTAAAGATGTGCGCACGCAGGACGGTTGTTGGTTCTGATGTTTTTTCTGACGACGCTTCATTTCGGCTTGTTTGGACGGGATCGATGATTAGTCTGTTTAACCTGCATTGACTTTGGTGTGTTATGTGCTTGGTCGTCCGCCGTATTCTCACAGACTGAAACGAAACATAGCCTAAACTCCCTCTCATGGACATCTTTACTCTGTGGGTAGGCAGGTGATTTCAGGACTCTTATCTCCCTTTATGCTCTTGATGGTATTTTTCTTTGAGGAGCTTACTTGAAACTTTTTTTGGGGGGTGTAATACCAAAGATATTTGATTTGTCTTTTGCTGAGAGTTCATATCCTATCCCTGGATTTCTCTCGGTGAGTCAGAGATTTGCTAAAAGGATCCAACTCTGAAACTTGATACATCTGCTGCAGATTTCCATCGCGGATTACCTTTAATGGAAGTCCACCCTGTAATGGTGAGTTGAGAAAACAAGAAAAGACATTGAACAGCCAACTTTATCTTCCTGCACTTTGTTTTCCCCATCAAGAACAGTAAATAGTACGTACAGCTTCAAGTTCAGATGTTATCTAAATGGACTTCTCTCTGGTTGAGAAACGTACACATGTAAAAGCTGCAGCCAAGGAACCAATTTCATCTACGGTGATCAAAACTTATCTCCAGTTGAATTGCAAACTTTAAGAAACTTTTGAGGACTGCAAATAGAAATAGTGTTTGGGGAAATTGTGTGTGTATTTGTAGCTCCACTTCACAGTTGATTAAGTTGGAGTTCATAAACGTCAAGGACAGAATGGATCAAGCATTACAGCTGAGTGAGTCAAACAGTTTGACACAGTTGTATTCTTGAATGATATTGACGATATCCTTCAAGTGTAAAAACTAAAAGATCTTATTCACTCACTGTTCGGATGAATGTTATCTGCAAAACAAGACTGTCTCGTCTGACGGTGTTGTGAGGACTTTCATTCAGGAGGGTTATGAAAAAGAAGTGTTTACTCTGATTGACTAGTTGTTGATGTTGAAACTTATTTATAACTCATGTTTACTCATGTACCTTTTTATGTTGGATTCCACAAACTGTTAGTAAAAGAATCAATGTTGGATTCTACAAACTGCTAGCATTTGTTATTGTAGAACTGTTGGAGAAAGTTTATGTGACATAATCCACAATATGTTTAACATAAAACTGATGCCCAAGAAACTCGTTGAAAAATCGTCACTTACTTATGTATGTTAAGCTATCGTAACTCGGGAAATATTTACACATAATTTCTGTCTGCTGTGAGATTTCAGAGCTTAAGTTTTTATGTATGCAAAGCTCGTTGAGTTTAACCCAAAGTGTCATCAGGCCCTCTCTGGGGCTTCGGGGAAGGAGGTGACTGCCTCGTCATTTCACACCTAGTTTAAACGATCCGCAGCTAGATGTTAAAGACAGAATATCTCAACTCCGTCTAAATCAAGATGGTTATCTGCTGTATGAATTGACATCTCCTGTCTGCTCGCTAGAATATGTTTTTTTGGAGCTAATAGACATGTCGGATGAGTTTGTGATGATTTGATCCATGAAGACTGGTTTTATAGCTTTGGATTGTCGGAGTTGTTAATTCTGGAATCTACAATGGATATAGCCTGGGACGAAAACTTCTGGTTTGAGGTAGGATGTACTTATACTTTGGCAAGTTTGAATCATTTCCATTTATTCATTTATGGTTTTTCAGATACATTGCTGAGGGTAGAATGGGAAAAGAATAGATTGAGGAAGGGTGCTGTAGGGAAAAGTATGTACATTACAAACAAAGACATCCCATTTCAGGCTGGCAAAGATTAGCAGAATCCAGTAACCCGCTAGGCCATATTCATCTCAAGTACTGTCTTGCTTGTACTTAAAGAGTCATAATTCATGGCGGAATTGGTCACTTGCACATGCTGTACCTTCACTCTGGAATGAAGAACTGTAATATTCAAAGTATTTTATTTTTTATTTGTTTCTACAAAACTTTTAAAATGCCCTAAAGAGACTCACTTGTTCAAATTAACTTGATGTAACTCGAGAATTGTTGTATTTGTCATGTGCTTGCCTGCTGAGTTGCCATTTATGTGTTTTGTATTTGATTGCATTTTCTGTGCTATGGGCATCTTGTTAAGATGAAATAGCCAATTAGAAAGACCTGGTTTTATGATTCATTATGTCTAGACTGGTGCCTTGTAATTTCTACTGAATAGCTTTTAATGAATTTGGGGGCCATGTCCATTTCTAATCATGCTGGTCCTTGCCGTATACTATTAGGGTTCTGCGCAGGATTTCTCGAGGGGCAAAGGTTTTTCTCCCTGGTTTAGGCAATTTTCTTTGCGCACAGATTGTATTCACTCATGATCCCTGCATTGAGTTGAATGGAGGAATTTACCACCACGGGAAAAAAAATTACGGAATAGCAAGGTCTTTAGTTGGTTGATTTATTTTTCCATTGTGTATCAACACTTTGGAATAAGGTACGTGACATGCTGGTATCATGTTATACCCTCCGTAAAGCTATGATCAGTGTGGCTGGAAACCATTGCAAGATGAACCGGTTGTTTTTTGCTGGATTATGAAAATTACATCTTTGGGTAAAACATTTTACTAGTAAATACACAATTTTGCATTTTGTTAAAAACCTTTCAAGGGAAACGGGCAAGATTCATTAATAAATTTTGAAAATGTGAGGTGGTCGGAAATAAAGAAAATTCTCCCAATGGTGGTTGGGGAATTCTGAGTGTCGGGGTTTTCCGGCACTGACCACTGTTGGCAAAGCCCTGACAATAGAATGCAGTTGCGTGCTAAACAAGTCAGAAAACATCTCATCTACCATATGTCACAGTCCAAGTTAGTATTTATATTTACCAACTCGATTGGCCACTTGTAAGTGGTTAACAAGATTGAATGATTGGCTTCTAACGAGATTGGGTGGGTTAGATTTAAACAGAGTAACGAGTTACACTAATTAAGTCATCAGTCATTACAAGATTATACCATGCAGCACAATGCGCACCCGATCTCCTCCCTTTCAAATCACTAATTTTTACTCTTCAGTGACCAATTTACTTACTCTATGCAAAATTAATAACATGCGAAAAACCTTGGATCTGCTGGCAGGTAAAAAAAATTTTAAAAAGGAAATTAAATGGTTGTTTTTGTAAGTCATCAGAGTGAAGTTTGACGTTTCGTTTAAGTTTGCTGGTATAAGTTTAGCCTTGTCCACGGGGATTGAACTATTTCCCGGAAAAAGTTTCATGCTGCACAACTGAAATTTGCCCGGAGATAGTAGAGCCTCGCATGGCCACAGATCCAGTGCCATAAATAGGGTCAAATTTTAGGGGGGCACAAGGTTCGCCATTCTTTCTTGGAGGGAACTTCTGGACAAGTTTCCGTTTGCCTTTCTCTTTAACAAGCTCCTTTTCACAGTGCCGTTTTTATGTAATTTACTATTTTTTATAAGGAATCTGGCATGAGTGTAAACAAGAGAAACAGTTTTAAAAACATCAAAATAATCACATTAAACCGTTTAAAATGTAGCAGTTTTTTCTGGAGATTTCCAATCCCCCAAAAACAGATTTCAAATGGAAGGGAAACGGATATCAATTAGGGGGGCACGTGCCCGTTACACCACTGCGCAGATCCCTGCCAGTCCAAGTGTGTACTATGACAGTACTGTAATGTACGTGTCTGTGAGCTCACTGAGTCTGCTACTATAAAAAAGTATGTTTCTGGGTAGAGTTCCCAGTTTATGCTTATTTAGCATGAAGGCGTATATTTTGACATATTTGTAAAATTTGCGTGTTTTTGCAAAATAGTTATCAGATAGGATTCATTTGCTTTGTGTTTCTCCACTAATGGTACATAAAGATAGATGCCCAGCAGCTGTTGAAAATACCATGCACCAAGGGCTTTGTTTATGATGTCGACTGGTACAGAGTGTAAAGGTGCGTGACATCTGTGATGTACACATCATTTTGTTCAACATTTTCGTTGCTGTTGATGGTGCAGTCAAATTGAGCTACACTTAAATATTACAGTTGAAATCTGTCCTTTTCCATTTTAACCGATTTTGCTTTGTAAAATGGAATAGTTCAGATTTCACCTTGTGATTATATTCTGAGACAATGCACTCAAATGCATCCAATATTTGTATAACAACAAATTTTTTCATGACATTTCGTACACATCCTTTATGACCCTGAAATCAGACGTCAGACAGTTTTGAGAGGTTTTTAATGTCAGACAAATTTATTTATTTGCCGTCATAAATGAAGTACGTGAAGTGGGGGGGGGGTGGCTCAAAATATACAAACAAAAACATACTTTGGAACCATTAGTTCCACACACTTGACCATGCGGAAGATCTGAACAGTCTAAACAAAAATACATTATGTATACATTTATGTATTCCATAATGTGATTTAGTTATGATTTTATAATGTAGTTATTATAAAGGTCCTCAGATTTCCCAATACGATAGAGCATATAATTTTGTTTTGCACTGAAGGTGTCAGCGCATTGTGTGGTACAGTTATTCATATTGATTAAACCAGTGATGTCATATTAGCACAATACATAATGCATTTAGTAAGTGATGCACAAACATGTACATACATGTACATCCATTGATTGACATGGTATTTTATCTATACACAGGGTTCTCCCAATGATTTGTCAAAACTGTGAGGCATTCTGGACCAAATTTTTTGGATGTGTGGCGGAAACACGCTGAATTGAAACAATTAGGTCTTCGGAATGTATCTTGGTTTTAAAAGCCCTACTGTGCAACCTTGAGCATTCTATATGGTTTGATCTTATAAGGTGCTACAAAAATTGGTCTCATATTACAACAAACTCAAAACCTAATGTTTGGATTTGTTCAACTACCTTGATTACCTTATTAGTAGATACGTGTGCTATATATTATATATGATTATATAGTATTATTTTAACTTAAATAATTTGCACTAACATTTTGGCGTTATTAGTAGAGAAGGCAGAGAGCTAAAAAAAACCTCAATTTCACATCAGCGAGCGTGTACACCTACAAGTAAATTAATTGAAGATCCTTGTTACTACTTTAAATGTACCACCAACACTTCGACAAGTATCTGAACAATTTCTTTAATTTACAGTTTGGTCTTCAGCCCATAGGCCCTTTTGAATATCTTGGGAGCAGCTGTGACTGCTAACGACCGAAATTCAGCTGCCAGCGATTAAAAAAAAAAAACAGAGTGTCTAAACCAACATGGAATCACAAGAACATTTTAATCTGTGAAATTCCTTTCCGGTTTGCTTGAAATAATATCTAAAAGCAGTCAACGGTTTTGCGTGGTAGAAATGACTTTGAAAAGTGCACACGGTCAAACGCGTTTAAAGTTAATGTCCTCACGTGGATGTGGGCTGTTGACTTTGCTTGGATTATGAGTAAGACAAATCACCAGATCTGGTCTATGTAAATACACACATTTGACTTGCGATCAGTGTTTGGTGTTAAACAACAAACGGTATGACTGTTAATTATAAAAGAAGATTCATCAACATCTATCTGAAAGCTCACTGATTCTACCAGTACCAATCCTCTGTCTAAAGTGCTGTCAAAGTTGAGCAATTAAAGTTTGAAGACCTCCAAAATTACCTTTGCTTATTTGATTGCCACAATGGAAGCCTGCTTACAAATTTGCACAAAATCTGTGATGAAACAGAGAGTGCATGTCTGTTAGTGAATGTTAGCACTGTGTGTACGTGTCTAAAATGATTGGTTGCATCCATAGAGAAGTATTGTAAGTACTCTGTAATCACATCTTAGCTTTCAGGCTTTCATACATGAACCATATATGGTAACACTTGAGTTATTGTCCCATAGATCCAGCTTATTCAGATTAGTATGCTTAATAACTATTTTTGGACCATGCTACTCCAACTTCATCATGAAGAGCAGTGCGTGGAGCTTAATTACAGCATCATAACTCCCTCTGTTGCAAACTTTTCCCCAGGACACAAAACATACTTTTGGGAGTGGTATTGTACCATTCATATAAAAAAACAAAAACATAATTAGTCCTAAGATTCAGGAAATGGTAATGACTATTTTAAAATGTGATTTTTATTGGATGATATTTGTTGCAATCAAAACGCACTTAATATTACCGTAAGTGATGGCACCAAGGCACATCCAGCTTTTAAAAAAATTTAATAAAAAACATTATTTGAAGGGTTTCACAGGGTTCTCTCAAGGGTTTTTGAAAACTGTGTGGCATTCTGGACCCAAACTTTGGAAGTTTTTCCAAAGCAACGTGTTTTAAACAAGTCCTTGGAAATTTTGTACTCTGTGTTTATCTTCATGGCTTTAAAAGCCCTACCATGCAATCTGGAGCATTCTATATATAGTTTTATCTTTAGGATTTTTGTTAATTTGATCTGAAGTCCCTCTTCCACCAAAAAATCCCATACCTTTCCCCCTCCCTTTATTTAAAAGGTATCGACCGCAATGGGCATGTATGTATCAGCCTGCCTTTTGCAAGTATCGGCTTGCATTTACCTGTATCATGGAGAGAACCTGGGTTTCAGTTTGTGCCAGCTATATCCGTGCATGCATATTATGTGAACCAAACAACATGCTTATCCAAGGGCTAAAGAGATATACGCTGGTATCCACCCAGACGCGTCATCATGCGTTGGAGCATATGACATCCTTGGCAACGTCATAGTCAACAATTCAGATATGGCCCTAGTGTGGGTAGATATACAAAAAAGTAGCAGGAATTTTATGCTACGACATACAACAACTCAAATTATTTATCTTGAAACAATCACAATAGAAGTTCATAAAACTTAGGTTCAATGTATATTTTAGATAAGATCAACGCTATAATCATTTTGCAGACGTGTTTGTCTTATCAGTGATGCATCCACAAGTCTTTCCCCCGCTCATGTTTGCTGATAGACCGTGCAAGTTTCGGACATAATGAGCCTCAGGTTTCCACCCATGTACAATGCTTTAACGTGCGAAGGAAACACAATCATGCACGCAAATAGAGTCCTATGTATTAATAATACCTGCTAGACTTGCATAGCCTTTACCACCAGGTTCTTGTACATGCATGATGTTTTTTCCAAGATACATTTGTAGATTGGGTCTACATGAGTACCTTTTGAAACTTTGCATGGTGGAGATACAATCTAGTAAGGTTTGTAGTAACACCATGTACATGAGTAGGATTTGAAACTTTGCATGGTGGAGATACAATCTAGTAAGGTTTGCAGTAACACCATGTACATGAGTAGGATTTGAAACTTTGCATGGTGGAGATACAATCTAGTACGGTTTGCAGTAACACCATGTACATGAGTAGGATTTGAAACTTTGCATGGTGGAGATACAATCTAGTAAGGTTTGCAGTAACACCACGTACATGAGTAGGATTTGAAACTTTGCATGGTGGAGATACAATCTAGTAAGGTTTGTAGTAACACCATGTACATGAGTAGGATTTGAAACTTTGCATGGTGGAGATACAATCTAGTAAGGTTTGCAGTAACACCATGTACATGAGTAGGATTTGAAACTTTGCATGGTGGAGATACAATCTAGTAAGGTTTGTAGTAACACCATGTACATGAGTAGGATTTGAAACTTTGCATGGTGGAGATACAATCTAGTAAGGTTTGTAGTAACACCATGTACATGAGTACCTTTTGAAACTTTGCATGGTGGAGATACAATCTAGTAAGGTTTGCAGTAACACCATGTACATGAGTAGGATTTGAAACTTTGCATGGTGGAGATACAATCTAGTAAGGTTTGCAGTAACACCATGTACATGAGTAGGATTTGAAACTTTGCATGGTGGAGATACAATCTAGTAAGGTTTGCAGTAACACCATGTACATGAGTAGGATTTGAAACTTAACATGGTGGAGATACAATCTAGTAAGGTTTGCAGTAACACCATGTACATGAGTAGGATTTGAAACTTTGCATGGTGGAGATACAATCTAGTAAGGTTTGCAGTAACACCATGTACATGAGTAGGATTTGAAACTTTGCATGGTGGAGATACAATCTAGTAAGGTTTGTAGTAACACCATGTACATGAGTAGGATTTGAAACTTTGCATGGTGGAGATACAATCTAGTAAGGTTTGCAGTAACACCATGTACATGAGTAGGATTTGAAACTTTGCATGTTGGAGATACAATCTAGTAAGGTTTGTAGTAACACCACGTACATGAGTACCTTTTGAAACTTTGCATGGTGGAGATACAATCTAGTAAGGTTTGCAGTAACACCATGTACATGAGTAGGATTTGAAACTTTGCATGGTGGAGATACAATCTAGTAAGGTTTGCAGTAACACCATGTACATGAGTAGGATTTGAAACTTAACATGGTGGAGATACAATCTAGTAAGGTTTGCAGTAACACCATGTACATGAGTAGGATTTGAAACTTAACATGGTGGAGATACAATCTAGTAAGGTTTGCAGTAACACCATGTACATGAGTAGGATTTGAAACTTTGCATGTTGGAGATACAATCTAGTAAGGTTTGTGGTAACACCATGTACATGAGTAGGATTTGAAACTTTGCATGGTGGAGATACAATCTAGTAAGGTTGGCGGAGACACCATGTACATTTTGGAGATGCAATCTAAGAAGGTGTGCAATGCCACCAAGTACATGAGTAGGATTTGAAACTTTGCCAGTGGAGATGGGCTGCCGGGGTAACACCATGTATATTGTACACTAAAAATCTCTGAAGATGAGTTGTGGTGGTTCTGAAAAGAACCGGTGGTGTAACAACTCAACATTGCGATCAGTATGCTCTGATTGTCTTGTTGGTTGCTTGTAGTTCATGTATATTCAACTAAAATCAGCCAAACAAACATTGTCTCGTTCATTCTTTTTGGACTAAATCTTTATTTCCGTTTTCTTTTTTAAAATCATCTCCAGGGTGGGCAGACAGCCTTGATGTGTGCTGCCCAAGCGGGTAAGCTAGAGCTGGTTCAAGAGTTACTGGACAGAGGTGCTGATATCAAAGCAATTGACGAGGTAAGTTCATCTGTGATTCAGCATGATCAGAAGTGTTGTTTCTTTTCTTGTGATAACTTGTAGAGGGGATTTAATAACAGATCATTACACTGATCTCTTGTCACAAAGTAATGAATTTGCCCTGAAGCCAAAATTTCAAGGTTGAACGTTTTTCAAACTACTGTTTCTGAGACTGCCAACTGGTTTTTGTCAAAACTTTTACTGCCAAAATAAAGCTGAATTAGGCCATATCCGAATTAGCGGCTACAGCTACAGCTGTTGCTAAGTGTGTTGCTAAGGGGCGGCCTATACTTCAATGCATGATGACGTGGAAAACTAGCCGTAGCCGTTAAGTAGTAGCCATAGCTGTAGCCGCTTATTCAGACACTGCCTTATATTTCAAACATAAAGTGCTTGATAAGAATTGCGTACTATTTATATTATTGTAATTACACTATTCAAAGCTTCAAATCTCAACCCTTTCATAATGATGTTGTATTCCAACATGAGTAGCCATGATTTGACTGAGCAGGGCACCGGTCACCTTACAAATCAAGCAAATCTTACATCTAGGTTTCAAAAATATATACTCTTGAAACCGTTTCTCTATGAAAGATCTTGGATAATGGAGCTTCTTCTTGCCCTATTTGCGATCAATAAGGGAAACAAACGATCCTTAAAGAGAGCAAGCTACACCATCTTGCCTCTGGGATGTTTACCGAATATTCATTTAATTATAAAGAAATCAAACCCACTGCAGATAAAGCTTCAAGTATCAAGTCATTGATATTTGACCCTTTATAAATCCTGTTCTTTGCTCTTCTGGGACCAAGGTCTGTACCAATTTGTTTGAGAGGCAGTGTTGTAGTGGAGACCCAATAGTCCCAGACCAAGACCTGAAGGTCCTGGACCGAGATGTGAAAATCTCTGTCCTTGCTCATTGGAACCCACTGTGGAAGGTCCCTATCTGAAGATTAAAGTAATTATGGTATTTAAAGTGGCTTACATTAAAGACACAAGCAATAAGGCCAGGATTCTTGATGTATTTTTTCTTTTTCTTGATGTACTTTTTTACAGTAAAATTTTGTTATTTTTATATGTACATACTATAAATATCTATTTCTATATTTATATATGTTTTTGTTCCTTGTGCAATTGTAGCCAGTGGCATCGGAGTTGAAGGCTTTCGAGTCACAGTTGTTTAGTTAACTTTTTTAATTCCAGGCATGTGCCATTGGCTTTTTGTATTGTTTTGTTCTTTCTGTTTTTGTTTGTACTTTTGATATGCCGAATAAATAATAATAATAATAATAATTTGAACAAGCAGTCTGTAAATGACAGAATGTGAATACAGCACAGTAATTCAGCCATAAGGCTTCTAACCAACTGACAAAAGCCTTAGGGGCTGGAGCAAGGACTGAAGTAATGTTTCAATAAAGGCCCTTAGACAGATGAGTTCAATGAAACAACAACACTTTAAATGTGGTTATTCATGTTGTTATTTCCTTGCACAGGACAAATGGACTGCTCTGATATTTGCGGCCAAGGATGGTCACCTAGATATTGTCAAAGGTCTCCTCGCAAAAGGAGCGGAGATCGACCATACAGATGTCGTAAGTATTGTCGACATATTTCTTGCTGGTTTTTTTGTGCGTGGGAAGTTGGAGAAGAGATGGAACTCCAATATATCAACCTGTTTTTACTACAAAATCAACAGAATGTGTGGATTAGAACATTTTGGGGAACATTTGGTTCCCACAATAATTGCTTTAATAACGCGAGAAGGTAACAAAAACATGTAGTTTGATACGTAATAATATTAGGTTTTTATGGAGCGCACATTTCCCAGTAACTAGATCAAGGTATTTCATCAGGCATACTTAAACCATTGCACATATTGAGCACCAAATGATGGCGGACTTGTACTATCTTCGAAACGTTCTCTTGTGCACAATTATCATGTAATGCATAGGGATCAGACTATCCTGTTCATAAAGTGTGAGGTAGTTCCACTGTAAGCCACGCCCACTTTACAATGATTACCAGAGGCCCGTAGGAATTGCAGTCCACTAGTTTTTCTTTGACAATGTATGCAAGAAAAGTTGAATAATTGGACTTGGCTTTTACATAGGTTGTTCAAAGACTTATGTCTTCTCGGATATAAAGTTTCTGTCATAAGAAATGCTTTTGAAACAATGAAAAGGGGTGATCTTTGGTGAAATTACACACAAACGCATCCCAGCTCTGGAGCCTGAAGTAGTGAAAATGTTGGGCATGCAAAAAAAGCACTTGTGTGTGACGTAATGACTTGCTCACAGGATTACTGCTTCCACTTTTAATGGGAGAGTTTTGTATCTCTTGGTGGCAGTAGACTTACTGGATAACTTTTCCATTGTTCTCTTAGCTGGGCGTGCTTGCATTTCGGAGAATAATAGATTTACCTGGCAATTCTGCTGCCTCTTTAGTGCCCACAAAGTCTCCCATTGGTTTGATCTGTATTCAAAATAAACACCAGGAAGGATGAGCTGTCAAAGTTTATTCTGCAGTTGACTATCTTAGCTTGAGGCTGTCATTGTTTAGGGTGCTGTAGTGACAGATCTGATATGTCAGCAATGAATCAAGATAGGATATTGTAAATGATCTCCAGACACCTTAGAGGGATACTCATAATTTGTTCCTGGGGTCAATGGTTTGAAAACAAGTCAAGTTTTTTCCCCCCGGGGGTCGTTGTGGTCATGTTGGATTCTCCAACTTTCAAGAGATGAATCAAAGTTAGTACTTAGGCCCCATTTCTTAAAGCTGTTAAGCAGTGAATGGTGCAAAGAAAATGTTCCGCAGTCTCCCGAATTCCGAATAATCTACTCCGCGGCAGTAGAATAAATAGCAAGACAAGTTCTGAAAGAACAAAATCTACCTAGTAAGTAGATATACACATGGTGTTACCACAAACCAAATATACATTGATGCCTCACCATGCAGTGCCTCAAATCCCATATAGAAAATGTTCCTGTTTAGCAAAAATAAGCAGGAAACCAGTCACAAACTAATACATTACGTGGTATTACGGCTGGTGACCCTTTTTCTGTATAGGTAATATTAAACAGCTATATGAAATCGAGCCCAGATCACATTCGCGGTTTAACAGATATTTCCAGGGCCGCATTTCATAGAGCTGCTTTAAAAGCACAAAAAGTAGCTAAGCACAACAAAAATATGCTTATCAGAATAAGGTTGCCAGCCGAAGTACCATGTCACATGTACAATCTGGGACTGGTATCCTGCTGATTTTTGCTAAGCAGAAAGTTGCTCAACATAATTCTCTGCTTAAGCAGATCTGTGAAATTGTCCCCCGAGCATAATATAGGCCTATGTCTCAAGATTTGCTGAAGTGCAAGCTTTGGTTTGCTCTGTGGTTTTTGGATGTAATTTTTGTATATATTTTTTTATTATGCGATAGAAATGGTAGTCCATAAAGCAAAATTGTTTGGGGATCTCCCGCCCAGGTAGTAGTTAATAAGCAGGACAGTTCTTTTCAGAACTGAGAAGTCTCCCGAATTCCGAATAATCTACTCCGCGGCAGTAGAATAAATAGCAAGACAAGTTCTCAAAGAACAAAATCTACCTAGCAAGTAGATATACACACGATGTTACCGCAAACCAAATATACATGGATCTCACTTGCACGCATTTTTTTCCGGGAAAGAGGGAAGAGCCATTTTTCTAGCTTATATTTCTTCTTTTTCCTGTTATTTGCTTGCCCCAGTTTTGTTGCCTGGGAGATTTACTGGATAATTTGGGCGCTTAAAATAGAGAGAGAGACCAAAGTCTGGTAAAGATTAACACTCTATAATCTCAAACACGTTTATCTTTGTGCCCTTGCACTGCATTGAATGCACTCTAGTAATGATTTGCCTGAACAGTTTAGATACAAAAAAAATTCAGAATTTTCTGCTTGTGAGACTCAAGACTGTGATCTGAAAATTAACACTCAGTTGCTCTGGCAAAGGTCATGTCCATGAAATAGTCTTGATGAGGACAGCTCTTGGTGTCCTCGATCTCCAGTTTACTCCTTGCCCTAGTTTTATTTATTTATTATTTGAGAAAATAGAAATTGCTGTTGCAAACTGTTTACCAACTAGAAGGACCTGTAAATGAAAAACAAAAAGTTAATAGCCTGACATTTCAACCCTAGGAGAGTCTTTCTCGAGTATAACTCTGCCATCAGAGTAATGCAGCCTCTGCATGGCAACATTGTTCTCTGAGCAACAAAATCTTTTCCTTATTAATGCACCTGCAAATAGTGCACTTTTCTCTTTTCTTTGGCACCTTATCCACCTGACTGTTGACGGCACTTTTTCACAGCATCCAAGTTTAGCCCAAAATGGGCTGCAAGGGGATTATTTTAACAAGTAACAAGTAACAACGCAACAGACATAAACAGGTATACATGCTTAACTTTATGGTTTAACAGAAGCAGTCAAGTGAAAAGAGATGAATAGAGAGAGAGAGGCAGCAAGGGCACAGAAAAAGCAAGGGATGAACAGTGAAGATGGTGACATGGGGAGGGGGGGGGGCTGGGAAGGAGGTTAGAGGGAAGGAATTTTGTTTGTTATTTAATAGAAAATATATCGGGCAACATCACATTCAACACAAAAATTACAAAATACAAAATAAACATTAGTT
Organism: Leptasterias polaris; assembly: GCA_037783415.1. Lineage (NCBI taxonomy): Eukaryota > Metazoa > Echinodermata > Asteroidea > Forcipulatida > Asteriidae > Leptasterias > Leptasterias polaris. The sequence goes on from JAZGTN010000192.1 coordinate 2,241,409, forward strand.
ACATTGACATGTTCTATAAAAACTGCAAATTTACCCAATGTGTGAACGCAATAGCTGGCTGAATGTTCTTGCTGATCTGTGAGATGCGCTTATGCAAATGTTTCTGCTATAGCAAGCAGACAATTTTGCCTTACAGTTAAGCAGATCTGTGAAGTTGGCCAGGGCCCAAATTAATAGAGCTGCTCAAGCAGAAAATATTGCTTAAACATTTTCTGCTTAGCGGAAATGAGCAGGACACCATTCACAAATTGTATGTGTGACAAGGTAGTTTGGCTGGTAACCTTATTCTCTTCTCGTAAGCATAATTTTGTTGTGCTTGGCTGCTTTTTGTGCTTATACAGGCCCTGGATCTTTAAAGGAGCTAAAGTAAATATTTCCCTTGGGTGATATCATATCTCCTTCAGATGACCAGACCCATCAGCACTCTGTACATAACAGGTCCCAGTGGTTTGCCTTGTCATCTCAATGCAAACTAATTGAGTCATAAATCTCTAAAACTACAACTGCCAATTTGCTTCTTGTTATAATCCTGTAATGTCTTCTAAATAAATAATGGGTGAGTCATGGCTGTGTGCTGTACCCATTTATAATAGCTGACAGACAGCTAGGTGTAGGCCTACTGCTTATAGATTATGGTGTGAAGTAAGGGCATTTTGATTTGGTGCACCATTGGGGTGGGATTCAATTAGACTGATAAATTAGGTTTGGTTAAACAAGATTAGTCCGACCCAATGATTAAATACTGAAGGACAGTTTTGCACTATTGTCAATTAAATTTTCACTTGGTTAGAACTCTAATAGCTTTGTCAGCCATTAGCCAAATGAACCAAAAGTAGCTATTAGAAAACGAACAAATGTACATTTTGAAATTGCAGATAGGGTGTTTTTATTTTCATTAAAAAAAACCCTGCTGTATATTGGCAGTTATAAACAAAAAGGCTGGAAAAGCAAGTGGTTTTTCATGTTTTGGGGGGAATTCAAAGAGACTGAATTTTCTGTAAGTTTTTTAGCTAGCCCTGATAGCTATGGTTGCCATTGTATTACTGCTCCTACGTTGTATGCAACAAAGGAGTCAAACTCTGGCTAAGTTTCAGCATAAGTCAGTCAGAAGCCATTTGGGTGGGGGGGGGGGGGGGGGAGAGGGGGTGCGCCAGTCAGAAGTTCATGGCTTTTGACTGGCACTCTTGAACAAAGATATTGACAAAATAGGGAGACAGCCAAAATAAGGGCTAGATAGCTTAATTGGTGAGGGATGAGAAAATTAAGACTTTTATCTGAATTCAGACCTTTTTATGTCTGCCTGGTGAAGACAAAAACTGCTATTTTCTTCAGTTATAAAGACATCCTGCTTTTTCATCTCCTTTTCTAGCACTGAGGATACTGTTCCCTGAAGCTCCTTGAAATAAAAACTCCAGTGGTTAGCGAAAGGTGGAAATGTTTTTAGTTCTAGGTACTTCCTAAAATGTTGATCCTGGTTTTAGACCCTTTTTGTGGTCGTCAATGACTCTCACTTCTGGTTGGTAGAGTACTGCCACGTCCGTTGGTCATAGGTTCTTATTAAGGGAATCAATGTGTGGTGAAGAGGTTTTAAACTAGTGGTTTAAACCCGCCGAGGCCTGGTTCTTGATAATTTTACCGAGACGAAGTCGAGGTTAAATAATCAAGAACCAGGCCTCAGCGGGTTTAAACCACTAGTTTAAAACCGATTCAACACACTTTGATTCCCATTCATAAATATCTTCCCCTTGAAAATAAAGACAAAAACCTGAAAAAAGCTAAAAAACAAAAATCGGACAGTTTGCCCCTTCGTCCGCAGCTAGCTAGCTCACTTCGATTTTGGAGTTAACTCTATGATTCTTGTGTACAGTTTGACTCCCAAAATGGAAGTGCGCATATCATGTCTGAATGCGCGTTGTGCAAACTGTGTTTAAACACTTCTAGCCGTGTTTATATCACTCGTTTAAACATGGCCACGTGATGTCCTCTCGACCAATCAGAATAAATAAACTGTCCCAGGTATTTATGAATATGATTTTAACAGAACCCCCTAACATTTGGATCCTGGTGATAGACCCTTTTTGTCAGCAATGACAGTCACCTCTGGTTGATAGAGCACCGGCCCGTTAATCCAGTGGTTGCAGGGTTCAAATCCTGCTCTTGTCTATTTTTCTTTGTTCAACCCAAAAAAGAAATAAATGTCATCGCTCATTCTCGTCATTCCTCTTTTACTTAGTACATAGATATTGGAAAGCAATTTGGTTGACCACAGTGCTACAAATTAGCTCTTGGCTATTGATTTATGTTCCATGGATCTGTTACTGACTGACAGAAGGCAAGTACTTCAACATTATTGTCAGTTCATGGATTGGTAAAATGTCTGTGATCCGAGAACTTCATCAAATAGACATGGGCTTTGTTGTGTTTGATTTTCTATATTGTCTGGTACAGTGACTTGATTGGTAACAAGTGAAGACTTAGATTGGATTCTCCAGTCTAAAGACAGTGTGGTTGTAGGGTTCGGGGCTTGCTTTTGTACCATTGTACCAAACACATTAGTGCAGAATTGTGTGTGAGTTTTGTCATCTCTTATGTAACTACCGTACGCAAAAGCTTGCCCTGAACCATGAGACATAGGAACTGTCTCTAGTCTGAGGAACTCAAATTTTAGCAGTCCCTTTTGACTAAGCAAGTAATTTTACCAGATATTATTTAAATTATATTCGCAAATGGCATTTACATCAAGGACTGTTTCAAATTCTTTGATCCTCAAGAAAGTTGTATTCAAATGAATACAATTCTTATTTATTCATCCAGGCTTTAAAAAACAAAACATACAACAAACAGAAGACCGAGAAAAAACCATTCAGACCAATTATGAAAAACAGAGGGATATGCACAAATACAAGAACATTATTGACATTTACTTAAAACTTTGTATATTGCGTACGTCTTACTAAAAAAGAAAAACCAGGAAAAAAAAAAAGCTCCTTTCAATTCTTAATTAAACAATTTCAATTAGATTAATTATCGACAATCATAAGATGGTCACTGTTTCCACTTGAGTGATGGAATTTGCCCTTTTGATACCTTCGAGTGGAATCTAAAAAATGGGAGAAATCTCAAGATCACATCGTCTGTCCCAAGCCCTCTTGGATTAGAGCAGTCCTTCATTAAGATGGCAGCATAATTGCAGTGTCATTTTGTGGGTTGCTATGATGCAGCCGACGAGACTGGGAATGTGCAATTAAGGAGGGAGACAAGGGTAAAGATTGGATTGGGGGTGGGGGGTAGCTATAAGAGAAGAAGCCATGTGTGTTTTTAGTCTTCAGTCTTATCATGAGTCCATGCTTAGGAGGTTTAAAGTGATGCTACAAGATTAGGCTGAATGAGGACTTAAAGTGATGCTACAAGATTAGGCTGAATGAGGACTTAAAGGGAAAGTATAGGTTTGGTAATTACTCCTAAAATGAATGGCAATTAAAACGTACTCGGTAAGAAGTGCAGCAGCTTTCGATAGTATAAAGCATTTTGAAAATCATTTTTAGCAGGTTTTTTCCCAACAAATTTGAATTTTGAGAAACGTTACTGTCAGAAATGTTTCTCAGATTGTGTATTCCAATTACGGATTATTCTTCCCGAGTGGACAAAACCGCTCCGGATTTTCGGCGATATCTAAAAAGCGCTACCACCTTTAAATGAAATTTTCAATGTTTAGTTTTTTCGTTTATATCTGCATTTATACAGGATTTAAACAATCAAATTGTATGCCAATACGGGAACATTTCGGCCGATACACACAAAAAACAAAACAAAAAAACTTTAAATTAGTTAAAGATATAATTTCACGCACAAAATGAAGTGAAAACCATATCGATTGCTCCATATTGCACAGTATGGCTTTTAAAACCAAGTTTAAACACCAAGTAGAATTTCGATGATCTTGTTTCAATTCAGCGTGCTTTGAACAAACATCAAACAATTTGAGTCTAGAATGCCCAACAGTAAAAACAATCTTGGGGAGAACCCTGTAACAGAATCATCTCCATACACAGCAATGATGGATTAAGAGGGGCATGTAGTGAGTGTTGCTCTTCGCAGTAAAGACAGATTGACTTCTCACAGGTATCATTGAAATCGGAATGAGTTTCGGAAACACCGAGAAGGCTTCTGATCCGACCTTCTAGTGTCCTTCTAATTGTCATGCATGACATCTCTATCAATCTGCATGGTGATGTGACATGGCTTACGGCATCATTTGCATTCATGCACGCTATTACGAAAGACCCTGCCTAGCGCTGAGCAAACATGCTCGACTGGAGCGACTCCCTCTCAGTGATGAGGCCGCAGAAGCCCGTAATCAGGCAGAAAGTTTGTCAAGAGAAGACTGATCGTAGCTCTCTCTCTCTGGAATCATGAGTCCAATCATGTTGATAATGCTTGAGATTTAATCAAAGGACAAATCCTCCATATGTCCTTGCAAATATATCACATAGCTTGCCCGTCTTTTTTTTTAAGTTGGGGGGGGGGTTAAAATTTCATTCAAAATATCATGCAGGTTTGTGGCTCCAACCACCCATGCATCGCTCAAAATTGCGCACAATTGATGCATTACATGGTAATTTTGAACCCCAATCATGGCAGCAGTGGGTGATGACGCCAGTTTCTCTCTTTGCACGTAGGTTAGGTGACCCTTGACTTCATTTTAAGAGCCCATCCATAACTGGGTCAAATTGCTGCTATATGTAAGAAACCTGTTTTAGGCAGAAGACATTAGTTAAAACAATTTTTTGTGTGCAATGCTTCTGTTACACTAGTGTACCTGTTTGTGTGTCATTCAGCCTTCGAGAAAGACTCGGCTAGGGTCAAAACTTAAGGACATTAAAAAAAAATTACATTATTTAAAAAAATTAACTTTTACTATGATTACATGCACATATTGAAGTGATATTCATTTGTCATTTTTAACATTGCCCTATATCCAGTCATCCAGTTAAGATTAGGTAAAAAGTGTGCATCCTGATGTGAACTACATCAAACAATTTACACTCAAAGATGACCTGCACCCAATTTCGTGGAACTGTGTAAACACAAAAATAAAATGAGTGCGAAAAAGACTCACCCGTCAGGAAAATGTTTTTTAATCATGCACTATGTACTGTTTGTTGGTCTCCCACTTTGCTTAGCAGAAATTTGGTAAGCATCTTTTTCTGTCCAAAAATTCCTATAAAATTATCCCAGGTCGTTAGATTTGCTCATTCTTTAATCACGTGAGAAGACGACATCAAGTTCCAACAACTCCGTGTTGATATTTATACACTATTTGGTAATCTAATCAGGGCCCAATTTCCTAGAGCTGCTTTAAAGCAGAAAATGCTGCTGAGTGCAATTTAGCTGAGAACCAGTCACAAATTGTACATGTGTGAAATGGGAGTTTGGCTGGTAACCTATTTCTGGTAACCTAAATTGTTTTTGTGCTTAGCTGGTTTTTTTGTGAGCTGAAGCATCTCTATCAAATTGAGCCCCAGATAGCTTGGTGAGGTTGTGCCCTGTGTCTGCAGTCACTGTCTGCGCTGAGGGCGCCCTTCTATTTTGCCAGTTAGACAATGGCCTTAGCCACAGCCGACGCTGCTGGCTGCTGGCAGTGCCTGCAGAAGTAGTCATTCCTGACAGTGTAGTTTTTATCCATTGGTCTTGTCCTATAGTCGTAATGTAAAAAGAACTTGTTAGATTTTGATTTGTTGTTTGGTAAAGTGCCTGGAGGCTTGTCTTACCAGCGGATTTGGCGCTACATAAATTGTCTTTACAATTTTATTATCGTCTATGGGAACACAAACCAAAGAGTAGGGGTTTTCTGAAATGAAAAATCTTATTTAGTGTGTATAAATAAAAGACAAGTTGTGTACAACCAACATGCCAATGGTTCATTTTGCATACAGAGCAGCGTTGCAAGCCTTGAAGCCAGACTGTATAGCGTACCTCTTACACGCTCGGATGATTTCATTGCAATTTTCATCTGATTTAGGTAGACACTTGACAAGGAGCACAGTTCCTGTAGTCTATTTATGTGTTGTTTTTAATTCATGGCTATCTAGTTTTTGTAGTAATATTATTATTTTTGTAATTTTAAGATATTTTATGATACATGTTTCAATAATCAGTAGGTAAATAAATCCAAATTTGGTTAATAGCCTTATGATAATATCAAACAACATAAAAACACATTTACAAGTATATTATAAACAAGAAGTATTCAGGTAGAAATGCGTGAGAGAAAAGGAGCAGAATGCAGAAAGTAGAATAATAAGATGATCAAAATTAAGTAATCTGAAAGGAGTGGGGGGGGGGGGGTAGAAGGATTTTTTTTAACTATAGTTAAGAGATATCAATGGCAACAAGAGCCCATTTCACACAAGAGCTTTTTATCCAACATATTTTGCTATTTTTCGCAACCAGGATAAAAAATAGCAAAACCCACTCGTGTGAAAGCTATCCTAGTTATGAAATAGCAAAAGATCCTGACTAAATATAACCGCGATCGAGACCTACTACAAAAAATCGCAACTGCGTTATAATCGCACTGATCGGTCGTGTGAAACGACTCAACCAAGGACGTTGGTTATGCTGTTGTACATGTAGTACGCCTGCGCAGAACACGTCATGTGCCTCGACCGTGTACATACCTAACACATTATCCATATCTTGTGATTATGGACCATTCTCTCCATCTTTTTCTGGACGTCGTCGGTCCCCATAGCATCAATCAGCGAACAGTCAATATGTTTGTAAAAATACTTTCAGAAAGATCCATGGTTTAGTAACAAACTAATCAAAATTATTTCTTGGCAAAAAATTGACAACTTGATTCCTGATATAAAACTAAAAGAGTGGCACGCAAACAAGCTAGATTACACATCCATGTGGAACATACAACGCGGGAAAATCACTGGTTGCCTACTGAGAGCCAGCCAGTTGAAGAGTTTCGCGCGGCATACCAGCGAAGTAACACATGACCTTTGACCTCGCAATAGCCAAGCCGACAACAAGGGACGTTGGTTCGGTTCTCGTGTGAAACACCGTTGTGAAATAGCAAACCACCAAGGTGTGCTAGACAGTTGGCGCCTGTAACCGAGGACGTTGGTTGTCAGTGCTTGTGTGAAAAGGGCTAAGGTCCTAGATGGCCACTTCAAGGTGAGGGCTACACTTAACTGATTTGGGCTGTCAACCTACATGTAAATCAACTGTCACCAGGGGCTTGTTGCCACCTACACCTAGGGCTGAAGAAACAGGGTTACCCCCTTCGCAGTCCATATAATGATGTAGGCATGGGTATCATCCACTAGGAGCCTGGCATCCCAAATCAGTTAAGTGTAGCCCTCACTTTGAAGTGGCCGTCTGGCCTTGTGATGTTATGGGATTTCTCATTTTAAAAATGTTTTAAAAATCACAAAAGTGACATGTTTTGGCACATAAACTTGCTCTGGGTTAGAAAGTTTCTAGCCCAGACCATTAGCTCTGTAATGCATTAATGTCTGGTTCAATTCATCAGCTTTTTATACATTGTAATTGATTGGTAAAGTATTAAGCCCCCAAACCTTTTTTACCCCACCTGTCCCCCCGAAACAAACATTTCTACATGAACATGTGACCGTATTAAGTTAATTCATCTGTTTTTACTTAATTTAAAAAAATCATCATAAAAGTCATTTGAAATGCCACACAAAAACCCCATACCTGTCATATATCTTGAGAAACCATATTGCTTTATAATGATAAAGTCATGTTGCGAAGCTGTCCTTGTTAATATGTGTCTGTCCATGGGACATTATTACATCTTTCTAAACTCTCTGGATTGAGACATTCAGCTGTGAGCATTCCATGTAACCCTGTTCACAGACGCTGAAACATTCAATTGGATGTTGGGAGGGGACGGACCTCAGAATCATGTTCAGGCTCTGGGATGGGGAGGGGGGGTGGGGATTATCATGGCATCAGGAACAGCATGCTTCCTGTAATTTGATTACAGAAAGAGAACATGAAGATTAAGTTTTCGAGTGTTGTCTGTCCTTTTTCGAGTCTCGTCTGTCCTTTTTCGAGTCTCATAAATTAAGGTAGATGTGGATGTGCCTTTTGCACAAGCGAATCTTGTAATGCTTGCAAATGCCTACTGATATGAACTACTTGGTGGCATTTCTGCTTGTTGATGGATTGGTTGTTTCCACTGTTACCTATCATTGTTATTTGTATTTCTATTCATGGCTTATTAAAACACATTCAGTTTGGTTGCCAAAGGCAGAATTAAATTGATATGAATTTACATTCATAAATAACCCAACAGTTTATCTGTTCTAATTGGTTGAGATGGCATGGTCATGTTTAAACGTATAGTTAGAGACATGGTAAAAAGTGTTTAAACATACTTGTGTTGGCGCGCAAGATCACAAGCTGATCAGGCGTAAGTTTCTGCAGTCAATACATAATGATGCTCGATGTAAAATCTATTAGTACACTTTGGTACGCAGAACCATTGAGCGTGCATTGGTAGCTGGACACCCGCATTGGTCGGCCCTTTCGTGTTTCATACCCGTCAGGCATGGGGTTTTTTTTGCGGCGGGTTAGTCTGTAGCGGAGCTTGCGTGACAGTCAGATGATTTTCGGGTGTTGATTTTGGGATAAACTTTGCATATTCAAAACATAAATTGGGGGTCTTTCAATTTGCGTTCGCTGTTTTGCATTGTTGTGCATTCTGGGAATTTCGCGTGCCGGACACCGCTTACTGGGGTCGGCACTGGTGTTCCAACGTCTCCCCGCGATTTTGTGCAACGGCATACTATAATAGCGAGATGATTGATTTAAAATGCAGCTCAAAGGGGGGGGGGGGGGGGGGGAATAATCCTAATTGTAAACTGCATATTTTCTGTTAACGATGCTTTGTCTTCTTCCAGCTCATTTTTTCCCTTCTTGATGTGACCTCATATGTCCCCTTTATAATGTTTTCCTTTTATTATTTCTTTCATAAAGACACAACATAAAATTCACAAAGACAATTAGCATTATTGAATATTAGTCCTTACCTGCATTTAGTGGTATGTAGGCCTAAATACAACCAATAATTTCCGAGCAATAAAGAAATAAAGAAACAAGCCATAAAGAAAGCCAGAAATAACGACACAATGAAATAAAGGGAAAACACACAAAAATAAAGCCTCCTCCAAACAAGCACATAAATCAAGAAATCAAAGACAGACAGAAAGGAACAAATAAAGGAAAACGCTAACCACACAAATAATTGTTTTTATTATTTTCGTTTCTCATTTAAATCTTTAGACGTAGGGCCTACGATGAATAAAATTTGAACACGGTCCTTCAAGACAAAATAATAAACAAGTTTACAAAACTGTCATCAACAAAATGTGACACAATCACACCCCTGTAACACTTAACATTATTATTGTATCCATCAACCATTTACACAATCTAGAAGAACGAAATAAGGAAACAAACACAACCACACCCCAAATTATAAAAAAAAAACACAGAAATACTGACATACAAGCATCCAAATCAACTGTAACAATAACATAAAAACATCAAACAATAAACGTCAACGAGATATCAAGAAACATCAAAGATATTATAGGCCCCCCTATGCAACTAAGGAAATAACGAAACTAAGACATAAACAAAATAAACAAATACAAAGACAAACAGACAAGTCAGAAAAACACATCATTACAGAAACACCGAAATATACTGAGCAAATACAAAGTTCACCACGGGCAAACACGGATATACAGAGAGAGAAAGTATAGAAACAAAGACACATTTAAGAAATCAAGATTACTCGGGCCTTTGTTAGATATTCAAAAAGACCTCACATATCAAAAAACCTACATATCATGCCAAGCATGCATCATTGCCTTAGTATATCCTTCCCAAATATTCAAACTCACCCCCAATTGAACTTGCTTCGTAGTCGAGAAAAGGGGCGAAAAAAGGGTGAGGAGGGAATGCGACGTTTCGACCACACTCAACACCTTTTGCATGCTCAACATTTTATCATAACACATAACTACATTGCGTACTGATTTTCAATATCCTTACCAAACCCATTCTGAAAATGATAACCTCTCATACCCTCTCCAATTATCTCCTTCCCCCTCACCCCACGTTGCAAGGCATTTTATACGCAAGAATCCCGCCTACCTAGTGGGAATAAAAGAGGAGAGACTCAATTTTAAACAGCTGTTTTAAAGCTTACAGGGTCATGGCTGAGCGAAAAGGGACCTCACCTTTGGCTCAGTCCTTTATCACATGGCCACAACCCTGCCAGTTTTAAACGACCATTCAAGACCTTGTTGCCACTTTTGTTATTCCCCTATTGAATTAACAATGTGATTTGCCACCATATTCTTCGATTGGGCATTTGTTTCAGCTATTGCAGCAAAGGTAAACTGAAGTTGAGAACAAATGGATCTTAACTGGAGACTTTGAAACTTTGATGGCAGTAGACTTGTTGGTAAATTTCCATACGTTACTGAGAATGACAGAGCTGCCAACTCTCCCTGATTCTGCAGAAAGTTCCCTGAAAATCAACCAATCTTTCCATGTTCTGGTGAACAAATTTGAAAATCTCCCTGATTGTGGAAACCTTTTCCCTTCTATGTTGAATGTAATTCTAAATATCTCTCTGGTTGTTGTACAAAATATCCCTGATTGCGAGATGCAAATGTTGGCAGCGCACATTTCCAAGAAGGATGGATTTACCAGGTCAGTGTGCTGCCACCAAGTGTCCCAAAAAGGTGGATGTGAAATTGTTTCATTATTTTATTGTTAATAATGTTTTAATGGGCGGTTTCTGTATCATTTCAGAATGGTTGGTCAGCGTTGATGTGGGCAAGCTACAAGGGGCATGCAGAGGTTGCGGAAGAGCTTCTACAGCAAGGGGCCTCGCCAAACGTTCAGGCACATGTAAGTTCCGACAATCGTATTCTGTTTCGTGAAGATTTTTACTATCATATGATAGATATTGTAGGGTCCAAAATACACAGTGGGAAACCAATGTTTGGCCAGATTGCATAGAGCTGCTTCAACAGCAAATATTGCTGAACAGTTTTCTGCTAAGCACAAATAAGCAGGATACCAGTCACAGATGGTACATGTGGAATGGTATTTTTGGCTGGTCACCTTATTCTGGAGAGCATAACTTTGTTGTGCTAAAGCCCTGTTCGCATTGGACTTATTTTGGGTAAACTAACCGAGTAAATGGGTAACTTGACCATTTTAAGTCCAATGCGGACAGCCCAGGAAGTTTCCCTCCCAGGTAACTTACCCAATGGGTAGTTTAACCGGCCAACTTCTGCCCGGTTAAATTGACCAGGTCAGTTTAACCGAGTCGCAAAGTCCAGTGCGAACACGATCTGGGTAAAAGCCGTCCTGGTAAAAAGCCACATCCGGTTCCCGACCCGCTGCGCCACGTAATCGTGAGGTGACACGTACACGCACATGTGTTTACACGGAAGCTCGGTTGCACTCATTGCATTCTCGCTGTCATGCACCCCGGTCAAAGGTCATTGCAATAGCGCTCTCTTGTGTTTGTCTTAAGTTAGTCGGTATAGTTTCACCGATCGTGTCGGTTAGTTTACCCACGTCATTAATCCAAGTGCGGACGCTGGTAAGTTTCCCCTTTGGGAATGTTAACCACTGTCTCGGTAAAACATTAACCCAATGCGAACACGGCTTAAGCTCCTTTTTGTGCTTGAGCAGCTCTATGAACTTAAGCCCTCAACCTAATTGCACAGAGCTGTGTCTATATTTGGAGACCATTCATTACTGTATAATCATCACTGTATACACCCAGACCTGGCTTAAATTTATGGGTTTCTTTGTGTCACAATTTTCCAATCAAATATGTCTGGGAAACATAATTTGTTTGTTTGTTTGTTTGTTTTTTGAAATCATTGCATCTCCTGAACTAGCATGTCTGTTACATGCAAGTTTGAAAGTGCCAAAAGGTTGCATTTTTGCTTAAAATATCCTGGATTTTTACACACAGCCTATATAGGTACCAAAGTGTAACGTTTTTAGAACAAATCCTCCAAAACCTTCTTTAGGAAGTTGTCTGATTGCAGAGGATTGAGGACTGTAGGCCCAAGTAACAATTGCTTATCACTCTGCCAGGCATACCACTCTTATCCAAGTCCAAACATTTTGGTGTTGAGTGACTATATAGTGGAGGAGTGAGGTTTTCTTTGGGCACAAGGGAGCTAAAATTTAATTCATCGAACAAAAAAATTCAAAATGCGGCCGAGAAATGTGAAGGAAACTTCAGTCGTTGTGGTTTTCAATTTTGGTGCAAGGCCTTATGCTCATATCTGTCCTATGCATTCGGAAAATTCTTCTTAGGGTGAGAAGGATTCCTTAGGCCATTGCCGCGGTCTAAGAATTGAGGATATATTCCCCCCCCCCCCCCCCCCACAATTTCAAATTTAGTAGGAGAGGAGTATTGATCACAATCTTCCCTGAAAATTTTTATGATTGGCATTGATATCTATGAGTGGGATAAGTGCAAGTTGTTCAGCTTGTCTGCAGTTGACAAGCGTCTGATTAAAAAAAGAGTCAACTCTTATCCCCAAAGAGGAAGTTGAATTTATGCTGTGTACTGCTCGCCTGGCAACCTCCACTCTCTTTGAAGTGAGTGGCTCTTAAGATCGGTAAAAGACCATAAGTTGGTCTTTAACCGAATCTGGCGCTTAAAAAAAGAAAGAAGGAAAGCTAAACAGAATGAACTAGATTGTGCCAGATTTAGAGTAGATAATCAAAATCTGGCGTGACTTTGGAGACAGTCTGTGCTCAAAGTCTGATACGTGATTTCACTTTTGATTGTGTTGTTTTTGTATGAAATGGGGGCCGGTTTCTAAAGGGTGCCGCTGTGTTCGGAGATCTCTTTGCCTGCTTTTTCAAGAGTTTTATTTGCGCACATTGGCTTGCTTCTCAATTAATCCTTACCTATGCACCTTTGTAACGGTTGGTTTCAAGAAGAGGCAATAGTTTTTACACCCCCACCCCTCCCTCTTTTTCAGCTAATTGTCTGCAAGTGCAATCATCAGTGAAAATGGCCAATAGACCGTGCAAGTCTCGCGCGTATCCGAACGAGAAAACACGTCAAACGAAGAACATTTTTATTTCTGAAATCAAGTCTTTGTTTTAAATTATATCGGACAAAATCTATTTAAAAAAAAAAAATCATTACATTAAAAAAAATATAGTTTCAGCTTAGAAAAAAATACACAAAAGTGTGTCAATTATTATTGAACAAAATATAAAACTCTGGGACAAGGATGCTTTTTTTATGTTAACTTTTTAGAAAGCCCTTACGCGGATTCGCGACTGGTTAAACGGGTTTAAAATTGACCCGTATCGCAGTTTAAAGAGGATGCTGACGCCTCAACAACCACAGACTACAACAAAAAGGGTTTGCTTTGCAATTACAGCATCTGGTGATTATAATTGCGCATCCAAAACAAGCGTTTACATAAGTTTTATGATCGGAGGCGAGCACAAAGTTCTAATTTTTTTGCAATAACCGGAAGCTGAGGTCAAGTTAAATTCTCGGGTTTTCTTCGTTATATTGTTGAATTGGTTTTACTTTCATATGTTGTTATCACTTAGTATTACATTCCCAACAACATGTATAATTTTCTTGGTCATAAACTACGTTAAAGGGACACACCGGCTTCGTTGGGCTATTTTGGCTACAAAATAGACTAAAACATGACTCCAAAGGTCTTCCAGGAATGGAGAAGAACGGTTCTTAAAAGAAACAATCAATTTTGGTTGTTTTTGAGTATTTTTCAAAAAACGAAGGTCACATGGGTTATCCGAACCATTTTTTTGGTTCGGATAACCCTCGTGATCTTCGGAGTTAGTTTTACTTCCAGCTGTATAACAATTAATAACTTCACCAAATTCAACTCTGTTTTTTAAAAAGAATTCATGAGTATTTGACACACAAAAATACGTATTCAAATTATGGATACAAGTTGTAAGTAATTCAAAAAGTCGAACGTAAGATTTTATTTCAGAGAGTCCGAGCAACGGAAGCGTGTCTTACAGTGCACAGCGTGGGGACCGATGCACGTAACACAGGGGCAGTCGTGTCGCTTGCGAGCAGAATATCTCGGCAGTGCTACCTCGACGGAAGCTCATGAACATGTGGGAGGGGTAGGGAGCCAGACCACCAACTACGTTGTTGTTATTGCGGGTTTGCTAGTCGGTACACCTCGCTGATCGAATCCGTTGTTTCAAAATCGTAACTTTTCAATGCTCTGTGTACGTTCCTTGACCCGATTTGTACCGAGTTTCTTGTTAATTAAATAAGATTTATGTCAATACACAGGAATACCACTTTTATATTGACGGTACAATTAGTTTAAACAAAATTTGTGACCAACAATTCCCCCAAAACGAGCCCCTCCAAAAAAAACCAAAACAGAGCCCCTGAAGGGACAAGTGAAAAAGAAGATAAAAATTAAATGGTGGAAACAAAAAAACTCACTCGAAATTTCTATTGCATCCCTCGACACACAAAATTCCAACATAATCATTTTGTTTCCTCAGAATATTATTTAATTCGATGAAAATATAATTTTGTCTCACAAAATATATTTTTTCATTTTGTGAACGCAGTGTGTTTTTCTAGGTAACGAAATAGATTATTTCTAGAAAATAGGTTCTCGTTCCCTTGAACACGCTTTTTTTCCACCGAACTACAATTAAGTTACCCAGAAATACGCTTTCGTTCCCTGAAGATACGCATTCGTTTCCTTGAAATATGATTTTGTTCGCAAGAAATATACTTTCGTTCGCTCGAAATATGCTTTCCTTACCTAAAGAACGCTTTCTTTCTCTCGAAAGGAGATTTCGTTCCCTAAAAAAAGCTTTCGATTCCTCGAAATACGACTTTGAATTTTTTGCCCGAAATATACTTTCATTCACCCGAAATATGCTTTCGATCCCTAAAAATATGCTTTCATTCTCTCGCTATGAGATTTTGTTTCCCAGACTTCCTCTTTCGTTCCCTCAAGATAGCTTTTCTTCCCTCAAGATAGCTTTCGTTCCCTCAAGATAGCTTTCGTTCCCCTGAAGTCCAATCACACCAATTTGTTACATTCTTTTGTGAGGGGCGACTTTGAGAGGGGACGAGTTTGTATGTGAGGGGGCAACTTTGCTAGGGGGCGACCTTGTAGTTGGGGACTTTGTAATTGGCGAGTTTGCTGGGGGGCGAGTTGACTGGTTTTCGTGTCCATTGTTTATACACACTTTCAGATGGATAACGTGGACTGGATCCTCATGCATTGTCGTAGTAAAACACTTACAGAGCACCAGTCTGCTTGCAACATTGCACAGTATGTATCCCGTGAATTTGACACTTGCAACGGCTGGTAAAGCGTATACGGTGACCTTTGACCGCTTTTGTTTTTTTCGGTAAATTCTCGTTAATTACGTGATATTTTGGTATACAAAAAATATAAAAACCATCTTGAAATAATTGTCTTTGATTCAACATGACTAAATTACGTAAACAGGTAACCGGTGTGTCCCTTTAAACTAAAGTAATTGACGAAACAAAATCTCGCCCACGTAAAACTCCATATGGTTGGGGACCACTATGGTCCCGGAAGTTCGAATGCGCACGAGACTTGCACAGTCTATAGTAGGGTAGTGAAACAGCAGTATCTGATACTGATAGAAGTAACTTAGCAAAACAAAATTATGCTCATTATAATAGGAATACCGGCCACTGTTGTTCACTTTCTGTGACTGGCATCCTGCTCACTGAATAAGCATTTCTATGAAGTTAAGAAGTATACCAGTAGTTTTGAAAAAAAATTGCCACACAATGTAGTTGGCCATGCGCTGTAATGTTACGAGCATTTCTGCCCCTCCTAGCCTAAAAAACAAACTGCATATGAGGGGAAACTCTTCAGGGACAAGCCATGTTTTCATTCCTGGAGATAAAACCATTCATCTAAGCTGTCTTTGTTTTTAATCCGGGCTCAGACTGTATCAACTGTTCCAGTTGCTGAGGACCTAGCTGGTTCCCAGCAGACTTGGAGAACCGGTCACAACTAGAAGTTATTTGGCCTTATGTACACCTACTGTAGGATTTTCCAGCAGTGGCTGATCCCAGGGGAAACGTGCTCAAATGAAGAAGTGATTAGTCCCACAAAGCTGCTAAGGGGCTGGGGGGAAATTAGAGCGGCCGCTGCTGTTTAAAGTGGGACGATGCAATGTGATCGAAATGGATTATTTATATGCCACATTGAGAAAAGGTGACACTGATGATGTAGCAGTGTTAATGCCATGACAATCAGATATACTATGCGCTAGTTGCTAATCAATCACATCAACAATCTCTGCCCTCACAGGTACCCATCTACTTCTGGGTGATGAGAAGCAATTATAGTTCAGCTCAATGACACAAGTTTAACGACTGGGATTTGAACCCATTACCAGAGTTTGAGTTTTGATATGCTAGACCACTTGGCCATGACATGTCCTGAGATGGATCTCAACTCCTTCCCTTTCAGAGTACCATTCGCAGTACTTTGAATTTTTTTATATCGTCTCTTTTAGATCCTCTCTATGATCTGTATTTTTAGACATTTGTTTAACAAATTATGTTTGCACCTGCAACACAATCATGCATCGTAGTAGACTGTGAAAGTCTCGCACGTATTCGAACATTGGGACCTGTGAAAGTGTGCAAGTTTGTTTCCTTCCTGCATTAAAGCAACATGTTTGAATACCCGCGAGACTTGCAAGGTTTGTTCATCATGTGGACATCTTGTCTTTCTACCATTCTACTTAACATAATCAAACTAAGGTTGGAATACTAGAGTTGCCTGGTTTCATTGATGCATTGAGTCTGGGGTCCTTTTTGAAATCACAGCCTCAGCTTGAGCTCTGGCTTATCTTTGTCAGTTATTTGAAGTAGCGCAACTAAGGGGAAATTTATGTCCCTGCCCACCTCAACCCCCATCCCTTCCATTTGAAATCCTGATTTTTTTAGATTAAAAATTACCAGACTAAAATGTAAAAACCAAATAAAGGTTTAATGTGATAATTTCAATGCTTAAAAAAAAAAAAATCAATTTACATGCAGACATTATATTTGTTTTTACACTCACTCGGATTATCTTATTTAAAAAAAGTAAATTCAAATGGCAAAACAAATGCGCTTACAAGGGGCTTGTTTTAAGAGAAATGAAAACAGAAAGTACAAATTTAATTGATCAGAAGTGCCCACTAGAAAAAATAGTTTGCCCCTTGAACTTTACCCTAGATGCTGCGCCTGTTACTGTGAAAACATGGGCTTTCGGGTACAAAACTTCAAATAAGATGGAATGAAGCCTTCAAAGGCCCTTCTGACACATGGTACCAGACAAGGTGGCTGCTTCATGGTACAGGGATATTCCAGCATATTGAAAGCCCAATCTTATCTCTGAGATTTGACAAGTCATTATCACCCACTGCCTTGAGTGTGTGATATCACAGACTTCCGTATCGATCAGTGGCCGCACACGAACCTTAAGATATGCAGCTTATAAACAACGATGTGTAAACGAAACGTTCTTATCAAACTGTTCCCTCAACCCATCTGCCCGTAGCACTTCCTGTCCGATATTTACGAAGTTGTTTGTCTCGTTCCTTTCTTCTTCTTCTCTGGGCGGCTCTCAGTGTTCAGCGTTTAGTCATTCTGAAATGGATCCGAAGCGAAATCTGATGAGCTTGATTTTTAATGGGGGGAGTCCATTAACCTACTTACATCTGCATTCCAAGTTGGTCACTAATGATATGGGCGCTGGCCTAGCTTGTGTCACTATGGCATAATGTACATGTACAGTACAATTGTTCTCAGTTTGGGCATGGATGAAGAAATTGGGCACCCCAAACACACCCCCCAAATATGACAACATCTCATTGACGCAGCTGTCTCTGTTTAAAAACCGACACAGTAGCCATTTTCCCTAAATGCACATTCTCAAGTACAACAGCGGTGCGGAGATCTGGTTGCCGTTGTTCAGATGAGGCTGAATACGATGCAACTGAATACGATGCAACTTGATTGAGATTCATCAGGGTGGTGGCAATGTGAAGCACCGCCATTTCCAATTCTGATGGGCCGAAATTGGATAGCCCCTGCGAATTAAAGTGTCAATCATGATGTGCAGTTGTTGCACTTAAAAAAAAAAAAATCTACTGTGTCAAAAACACTGCATTAATTGGATGGGCACAACATGAGTCAACAGATTTGTTGAATTTTCTTTATAGCTGTTGAAGCAATGAGTATCATGGTCAAATTTCAGTCGGTGTATGCGTACTTTTGAAACAAAGAAACATCTGAAATGGTTACCAACTAACCCACTCATATATTATATTCATCTACATTTCTAGTTGCAAAGAAATTTATATTCACCTTGTCTGGTGTAATTGTAAATTTTGCTCTTCTGAAATCGCACAGTTTACTGCTTGTGTATTTTGGGCTGATAAGCACAAATTTTTTCATGCAGATGAAATTTGTTTAAAAAAAGTTCCATTAACTGTTTATTTAAGGCACTTAAAAAATGATCTAAATTGCTCAATGGGGCATTCAAATTAAAACATGAGTAAAAGAATAACCTACAATAGACATAATTTACGTGCATCCAAGGCTTTAGATAATTTGTGGATTATATGCAGTTGTAAAAAAATATAAGAAGAATGTATAGAAGAAATTACAAGAAGATTTCTTTTGTTATTTAAGCAGAAGGTTTGAAAGGCATTGATGAATATACTTGAGTAAGTTTTAAAGTTTTTTCGTTATATGTAAGCGTGCAAGAAAACGATCTGAAACTTTCATCATCTTACACACAAAAAGTCCACCGAAGATGTGCCCCTCCTTTAACGGCCAGAGCTTTCGCATTCAAATCTTGTCCGCTGAGTGCATCATATGTCAAAGCAGGCACCTGCTCAAATGCAGGTAGCCACTCAAACAGCCAGCCCCTGACAAAAAATTTGATGGGCACTGTATCAATTTGTATGTTGCATGGCACCTGTCCTGCAGAGACACTTGCCACTGATCCCTGGGGTGTGCTTGGGGTTCTGTCCAACTTGTGAAAATACAATCTGTTGGGAATTGGAGCCCACAGCTGTGTGTGTACCAGATTAAATGATTATCACATGGGAAAAAACATCTGTCTAGAACTTCAAGTTTGTGTCATGAATAAATTTAAGAGGGATTTGTACAAGTTTGGAAAGAAGTTGGTCTAATCCTTTTGTGATCAAGTTATTTATGTGGAGGCTGGATTCATGTTGACATACATCATTCATGAATAGTATGACAGACTATCAGCAATAGTAAAAGAAAAAAAAGAAAAAAGAAAATTGTCAAAATAACCTTTGGCATGTAAAGATCTATTGTGCGCAAGCTCCAAAATGGTATACCAAATAATTACCATGGTCGATGATGTCATGTGACCTCGGTCAACTTGAATACTCAGAGAATCTCTGAAGAAATAACATTCAAACTTAATTTACTGGTTTTTTTTTAAAAGTGTGAACAAATTTTACCCAACTTGAGGAAATATTAACAGGTTGGTTGATTGATGTGTGTTTATTAACAAGTAATAAAAATAATATATAGTCTTATATATAGCCTACGTATCGATAAGGTACTCAAGACACTTGAACAACCAGAAACATTTTAAGGCAGGTTTTTGAAATGTTTGAAGTATGAGACCGATTTAGGTAGCACCTTACAAGGGTTTACAAGGTGCTGCAGTGCAATCAGCAGCCACTGCCACAAACACCAAGGCAAACCCCTTCTCTTAGCGATAGTGTACTGGATTCTTTTACATGCATTATACAACACACTGGACCTACAGCTTTACATCCCATCTGAAGGACGAAGCAGTAATGGTTAAGTGCTTTGGTTAAGGACACAAGTGTCAAGACCGGGACTCGAACCCACACTCAGCAGATAGGAAACACCATTGACACACCATAAGTACAGGATGGACTGGAATGAATTTACTCTTCCAAAACCCAGCAGTGAATCACACCTTTTCAGCCTTTTAATAAAAATTACATTCTTGTTTCTGATAATTTGTTTACTGATGTCTGATGAGTACGTGATTTGAATTAAAATTTGATTTGAATTTGTTTATAATGTGAAAGGAATTTTCCACTTTGCATAAAAGAAAATCATACGAAATACATTGACTGAAAAAATAGGTCGCGAGAAATGTCAACTCTAGTTGATGAAAAAATGTGACTTGGTGATTGAATTTTTATGCAGTTCAAGCACTGTCGAGGCGCATGTTCTCTTCGCCAAAATATTGATTTATATTGCATGTTAAAAAAAACACCACATTTTGCAGTGAAGCTGCCGCTAAAAGATGCGAAGCAGAACACACCTTGATGATTGGGAAAGGTCAACTGTGCAAAAGCAAACATTCATCTAAGCTTGCCTTGCTAAAGGGGAGTTTTAACATCAATGACTAGATATTGAAGCAATGAGTATCATGGTCAAATTTCAGTCGGTGTATGCGCACTTTTGGAAGAGTTGAATAATGTCCATCTTCTAGGTTTCAATAAACACATCATACAAGTAACTTGTGAAAATTGTACGGTTTTTGTGTTAAAGTGAAAGCAACAAAAATGAAGATTTATTTTCTTTCTTTTTACTTACAGCATGGCGTTACTCCCATCATATGGGCAGCAGGACGCGGTCAGACTGCTGTGGTGGAGTGTCTACTACGGCATGGTGCTAAGGCAAACTCAGCAGACAAGGTAGGTGTCTAGTGATTTTGAGCTGCAGCAGGGAGGGGGTCATGGTTGTTGGGGTCGAGGGCTGTTGTTGATTCGTCCAAACATTGCCAGAGAATCGCACCATTTTAGTTCAATTCAGGAGTATTTATTCTACCATAACAAACATGTACAGAAAGTGAACTTTGATATTAATGAAGTTTTCTTTGACACAGATATCAAAATAGTTTCAGCAAGTCATACATCTGTGAATAATTAGTACAAAAAGACTCCAAACTATGTTAACAAGTTAGCAAGAACTAAACACTTGTCTTCTAGATGAGGGCACAATTTCATTGCTACGCTTACTGTAAGCAACGCATAGCATAAGTGTATTTCACAGGTTAGCAAGGAGTTTTTACTTGTGCTTGTGCGTATATCACCTTACTAAAGCATTCTTGGCTTACACAGCTAACGCAGAAATTGGCTGTCTGTCTTGTAAGCGAAGAATGATAAATGTAAGCGCAGAAGTCTGCGGTAAGCAGAGCCAATTGACATTGGGCCCAGATAAATTAGGTAACTTTTGAAAGAATGTTTTGTGAATGCACACTTGACACTTTGGGTGCATACATGAGAACGGAAGAACAAGCTTCATTGTAAGTGGATGATAAATGAAAAAACCTCAGACGTTCACACACACCCAATTCAAGTGGTCACAATATAGTGCACCACCAAGAGGTTTACCCAGGAGAGGCTATTTTACACTCTATATCATGGGAAAGGCTCAATGTTTCCTTTACCATGCCTACACTGTTGTTGAGAGCAGTGGAACTTCTTTTCAATTTTCTTAATCAAGGATGTATTTGTATGGGGTTACTAAAAGGTTAAAATGTGATCATTTCAACATACCTCCCTAAATAGACTCCTGTACCGACGACGCCACAGTTTTTAGCGCATTGCTTAGTGCCATGTGTCCTGCATTTCCGACAGTTGAGGAGAGACACAATGGTGTCCCATTCTTTTGCAAAGTGGTAAACAAATTGTGACATCATCAGCACTAAGGACTATTTGGATTCAAGTTTCAGACTTTTTTGTCAACAATGACCTCTCACCCCTGCCTTTTGCCAACTTTGGCATCAGTATTTTGAGCTACCAGATATGACAGTAAAGTATGTTGTACTTTTAACCTTTGAACTAGAGCTTTCTTATGTGAATGAGTTTGATGTCATGAGTTACATCATACAATGGTTCAGATGAATGTGTTTTTGTTTTTAGTATGGCACAACGGGACTGGTTTGGGCAGCAAGGAAAGGTCATATAGGATGTGTAAAAGCCCTACTACACAACGGCGCCAATGTGGATATAGCTGGCATGGTAAGGATATCATTTATTCTGTTATGTAAGGGTCTAAAGGAGAAATCTTACACATTCTTTTTCAGATCTTAAGACAGTAAACACAATAATAGGCACTGTCATTATCCCCTCCATTATGCTGCATCAACCCATGGAGGTGATCAACCCAACTCGTTGTACCTAAATCTCGTACCACCCCACTATGGCGATCGTGCATTTTCTCACATTGCACTAGTCTTCTGGAACAAGCTAGTCCCCAACGACATCAGAAACACTCACTCTCTCAACACATTTCAAACTCATATCAAGAAAATTTTGTTTACTGCAAGTTATTAACATTTCTGTTTTGGTGTAATTCTCTCTAGAGAGCTTGATACTTTTGTAATATCTTTTCTGTAGCGCCTGAGTAATTTTTTATTAGAAAATGCGCTTTATAAGTTTTTATTATTATTATTATTATTAATAAAGGGTATCACTTTGCATCGATCACATTAGCAGTTTTCCCAATGGTTGTAAAAGATTTTAAGAACCCGAAACCACCTGAAAAGTGATTTCATTATGTGAATGGACATATATGAATGCTTTTATTAAAAATATTCTGAGTTAATCAATACCAATTATTGGCAATATTGACCATGATTTGTACTACCAATCCTGATCAATACCAATTTTGACCAATTTCAACTATTTCCAGTACTAATCATAAGCAACAGCAATCTTATTTAATACCAATCATAACTAATACCGATAATTAGCAATATCGATCATTTTTATAACCAATAATAATCAATAATTATTATTAGCAATATCGAACATTTTAATACCAATTATTTCTGATATCAATGATTTTGATACCGATCATGACCAATACCAATCATTAGCAACATCAATATAACCAGGATCCACAGTGTCAATAGGAAATGAAACCAGCTGCTCTCCATGGTGTACTAAAAATGAAATGGATGCCCCTTTATACAAAGTCTTTGTTGCATTTTCCAACCAGCATCGATGTATCTTTGAAAGATTAACATATTTCTTGTATAAACAGTTTAGCCTTAATTTTGAATGATTTCAACCTGAACTAGATCACACAAACCAATCCCTCGGGAAGAAGAATCGCCAGGGGTTTAATCGGACAAATTGAATCCATGTGAAAGCCTCCAAATGCTTTCGTTTGCTGATCATACTCTGTCGAATCATACTCTGTATATATACATTTGTCGTGCCACAGGGGGGAGGGGGGATGCTTGCCTCTTAAAATACTCTGACGTCATTCATGGCCTCCACAATACTTCATTGTGATCCTCATTCTGACAAGTATCCAACTGGCATTTGTTTGTAATCATGGTACCATGTTTACCAAGGCATTATTTTTTTTAGGAAGATTAAAGTAAGCTTGGGCGATATTGTTTTTTTTTATTCACGATACATCGTCAAAAATATATCGCGATATTCGATGATATCGCGGTTAATTTGTGACGTGCGTTGATGAGGGAACCCACTTCAGATTTAAAAATAGTGTTAAAACTGAAGTGCCGCGAATTGGTTATTGAGGAAATTTGATAAAGGCTGTAAGGCTCTCCATTCTAGCCATGGTTTTATTCTTCATGTTACCCGAAGCACCACGAACGCAATTGGCACAGGCTGATTGGCTGATTCCTGACAGGCCGCTTTCCGATTGGCCGATCGCGTAAATAATTATGACGTAGTGCTTCTCACATCACTGCCATAGTATTCATCACCTCGATCCCGCAGATGTGCTTGCATGCTCCTAACGTGGTAAACTTTATAGTTAGGGGGTGAAGGAATGGCGGCATGTAGCTGTGGGAACGAAAAGGCAAGGGAAATTCCCTTTGTGAGAAATCACCTCGTGATCGGAGGAACGTTTGTACGTGCGTGAGCAATACCGCACAGTTTTCGTTTGTTTGATGTTGGTCTGTATGAGACCGTCTGTTTGATGTCGGTCTTTTCGAAGAATCCCAGTCGGGGATCAATAGTAGGGAATCTTGCGGTTGCGGTCGGTGCCTTTTTATGTTTTTAAACAGCTCATATCATCTCGATTAGGAAATGCATCGCGATCATTCATCGAAACCGCGATTTGCCGATATTGCGATTTAAAAAAACAGACACGATATCGTAATCGTTTAAAAAAATGTATCGCGATTTTCGATAATATCGTGGTATCGCCCAAGCTTAGATTAAAGTGGTGTGCTTAGTGGACTTTTGTCTTGTTACCTGTGTGCAATTAGCAGTAGTAGATACACTACAAAAAGGGGCTCAGACTTGTTTTACGCTCCCATTCCCAGTTTCGGTTGCATTGATTTGAAAGGATAAGTGGTTTGCAATCACAAGGTTGTGGGTTCGAATCCGGCCAAGCTAACCGCTGATTTCACAATGACTTGAATAAGTATTGTTGTCTAGTTACTGAACCACAGTTTATTGATTTGTGCAGTTCATGTTCATAGACGTTAAACCAATAATTGTATGAGAGAGATTAGTTGTTTCCAGCTTGGTGTTTATATCCCCTTGTGGGAGCTTTGCCAAGTTCCCTTGTTTGAAAGATCACTTGTTTGAAAGATCACTTAATTCTAAACAAACAAACAACAAACACCCCAACAAACAAACAAACAAACAAGTGCTGAAAAGCAAGATGGCAGCACAATGATGAACATTTATTTCATTCTGAAGAAAACATAACCGATTTTGTTGAATATTGAAGTATGAACCTTGGCAAAGCTCCCACAAGGGGATATAACGCCAAGCTGGCAACAGCCAATCTCTCTCATACAACCATCGGTTAAGTGGCGTGTTGTGGCCAAGCGGTTAATAGCACCAGACTCAAGCTCTGTTGTTTCTGATC
This sequence comes from Leptasterias polaris, assembly GCA_037783415.1. Taxonomy (NCBI): domain Eukaryota; kingdom Metazoa; phylum Echinodermata; class Asteroidea; order Forcipulatida; family Asteriidae; genus Leptasterias; species Leptasterias polaris. Next base: position 2,266,409 of record JAZGTN010000192.1, read on the forward strand.
TGCAGAATGTGGGTTCGAGACCCGGTCTTGACACTTGTGTCCTTAAGCAAGACACTTCACCATTATTGCTTCGTCCTTCGGATGAAACGTAAACCTTTGAGTTGTTTTTAAAAAGCTATCGATGCATGTAAAAGACCCCAGTACACACTTATCGCTAAGAGAAGGGGTTCACCCTGGTGTGTCCGGCAGTGCGTTTATCAATCATGAAGAAGAAGAACGTATTATAAATGTCTAAAGTAAATAGAGTGCATAATCGGTCATGCCGCATGTTCATGCACAGTATGTAGTTCTAAGAGCTACAGTGTTTGCTACTTCATAAAAGCCCATTAAGGGTTATAGTCGAGCAAGCGTAATGTTGACAGCGTAAACACTTTTAGTGGATGGGCGCCTCTCTTTTTCAGGCCCCCCCGAATTCCGGATTATTCAGTTTGGCCTGAAATTTACATGTCCATGTCTTGTGTTGCAATCTGGAGTTTAGTGACAGAGTTCACTGACAGTTCACTGGCACCGATTGGTTATGGAATAGTTGTTGCCGTGTGTGGTACGCTGAGCACTACATCAGTCTCTACAATGAGCAGTACAACTCACAAGATAAGGAACTTGAAGCAAGCCTGTGACAACATTATTTGAGGGAAAGGAAAATAACTACATGTACAACTGGGGGTTTTTTTCTGGGTTAGTGGAGGGTTTGGGGACATTAAAACAAATAGTAGAAAACCTTCTTGTTGCAAGGAATAAACTAACTGTTCACACACTGTCCTTATACATTCTTGATAAGCAACATTTATGTTTAGGATGTGCCTGAATCAACTGTAATGGCCTCGGTAACGGGCTGAAGTACTTCATGCTTTGCTGTTGCAGAGTTGCCAACTCTCCCTAATTCTGAAGAAAGTTTCCTGGAAAAGAAAAAGAAACTTGCCATGTTCCGATGAAAATATTTGAAAATCTCCCTGATCATGGAAACTTTGTCCCTATTGTGTTGAATGTAATTCTAAATATCTCCCTGATTGTTGGACAAAATCTCCCTGATTGTAAGATGCAAATGTTGACAGCTCTGCTGTAGAGGCTGCTGGTAGCCAGTAACCAGTGGTACTTAAGACAATCCATTCTGTCAGTCAAACAACCGGGACAGATGCTCTCTCACACAATTCATTGTTGGGCAAAAAGGCACCTCTTACTTTTAGCAGTGAGTGTTTGAGGAATTTGCTAAGTTAGAAGGGAACGGCAAATTTATTCAATTCTCTTCAATGCAATGTAACATATATTTTCGTACTCACAATACAAGACAGAATAATTGAGCTTAAAAATTTATTAGTACAATATAAGCAAATAGTATACATGACAAATGATAATGATAGAAGGCTGTTTAAATAAGCTGGGGCTTGTGTGGAACAGTCCTAGAAACAACACAAAAACAACTAACAAAGACACAAAAACAGGATGTATACATTTTGATGATGTGATTTTGTCAAATAAATCAAAGAGAGAAAACTTGTTTTTCTCTCTGTGGAAATTTGTTAGCTGTATTAAATTGTGTCCATATGCACCAATGCTCTTATTGATTGATGTTTTTATTTTGTTGGATATGATTTTGTTTAATGGTTTTGTCTAATTTGTTTTCTTCGGCAGAACTCATGGACAGCGTTGATTGTAGCATCTCGGGGTGGTTTCACCGAGGTTGTGGAGATGATTCTGCAGGAAGAACCGAATGTCAATGCTGTAGATAAGGTCAGTCCCGCATTGTGTGCTCCCATCAGACCGAGCCAAATCAAAAATTAAAAACACTCTCAGAGAAAAGGAGCCTTGGATGACAATTTAAACCTCACAATTGTGTTGAGGTATTCAATTATGTAGTCATGTTGATGGGTCGAGACAGGTGAGAGCAGTGCCATCAAACGCAGCCGGCCAGGTTCTATTGTTGAAGTCTTTTTTTTCGAAGGTGTTTGAGAAAGGGCTTTGGGTCGAGCACTACATGGAGATTCTCGTCACTTCTGTGGAATTCATATCGAATATGCGCACATGTTCGGCTTCTCATGTTGTAGATTTATTTGCCGTCAGGTCAAGTAGATTTTCTTGCCGACACCTTTTGACAGTAACGTTGACTTCTAAATACATATTTTTAGTAGATAGGTGAGGACTTGTGTAGTGTATTTGAAGCGTTGCCGTTATAGATTGAAACATGGTGAATCTATGGTGCGTTGACTGTGCATATCTGAACGATTATCCTGACCCAAGTTGAGTTAACTCATGTACTGCTGATGATGTTTTCCACTGCTCTCTAAAAGCCTTAGTGCTTCATTAACATCTTTAGGGTCATGCTTCAAGGTAGCTACAATTATCAAAATTTTTTGATGTTTACCAAGCATACTAAATTAGTTATTGGAACAGTTCTGACAGGATTCAACTGCAGACTTGACACGCCGACAATGACTTCCAGCCAGCTAGATTGAAAAAGTACGATTTCTGAAATCTGTATTTTGGGAGCTCTATAATCTGGGATAGCTCCTCAGCCCCCTTCACAGGTTGTCTGCAAATTTCTCCCTCAGACACCCAATGAGCTAGGGTATTGTTGACTACTCTTTTCATCTCCTTCGGTTAATTAATGTACATCACTAGGATAAACACTAGTGTCCTCCTGCTGCAGGGTTTCAGTGTGTGTCACCATCAAACACCCTCTGGATCTTCATCATTATTATGTCTTGCAGATTGTGACCTGATGCAACGCAGTATTTTTTTAAAGGAATTTACTTGGTGGGAGAGACTATAAATGTGTTTCTTTTTGCCATTGAAATAAAAAACCCAAATTGCTGAGCTCTCCATCTGCTGCGCACCGCTGAGTTTCGTTCAAGGTGGCATTGGAAGGGTCTTAAAGGCCCTGTACACTATTGGTAAGATCGACAAACAAAAATGTTCACAGATTCACACATAACTTACATGATGTAAAGTAAGTAATGGTAGAAAAGGTTCCCTTGAAATATTTTTGCCTAAAATGCTATCGTTTCTGAGAAATGAGTAAAACAATAGTTTTTATCGCGCGCGATAATAAACTCGATGTTTGAAAAACAGAAAACACATAAGGTCTCTTTTCACTATTTTCTCGTAACCTCGATGACCAATTGAGCTCAAATTTTCACAGGTTTGTTATTTCATGTATGTGGTTGATTACACAAAACATGAACACTGTCTGTGATTGTTTTGTCAGCTCTGCCAATCCTGTATAATACCTTTAAAAAGTCTTACATTTTACTTTTTGAAGTGTGCAGATACCCTAGTCCAAGGCACTTCTGAGCATTCCCTGGTTTTCAGAATGATAACAAAACATCTGCAATAATACTAACAGATTGTCTCGCCGCTAAAGCATCCTGTCAACATCTAGTATTGGTTTCATTAGTTTGGTTTTCGTTTCTATTTCAGGAGGGGATGACAAGTATCTGCTGTGCTGCAAAAGAAGGTAACACTGAAGTTGTCAAATTACTCCTGGCGCATTCAGCTTACATGAACATCCAGGACAAGGTAATTCTTAGTTACGTATTCGTCGACGACTTTTGTACACTGGTCAAAATAATGAGAATAAACCAACAGTTTTTTTTTTCAGAGCCAACACCTCTACAAGGCCCAATTCCATAAAGTGTAAAGCACCAAAAATTGCTAAGCATGGAGAAAAGTTGCTTTGAAGAAAGAGGTTACCAGCCAAAATGCCATGTAATGTGTACTGTTTGTTGTTGCTTCCCTGCAAGTTTTTGCTTAGCAGAAACATTAGCTAAGCAACATTTTCTGCTTATAAGATTTACGAAATTGGGTCCGTTTGTTAACTGTGTACTTGAGAATACATAACTCATAGTGTGCAGGGAGGAAGGATGTAACCAAAAAGTTACCGGAGAAAACTGTGTGAGTAATTAATGTGCAAAATTGTGTTTCAAGGAAACTGAGTGTGAAAGTTTGACTGGTTTTGTGCCATTCATTAGTCATCATATAGGAAGGTTAAGTTCTGCATGGAAATGGGAAAACATCTCTTTGGGGTAATTCTAGCAACAAAAATTTAACAGTAATGCCAAATTTATTTTTTGTCAGGAGCCATTTTATTGCTTACGGCCTTTTGTTACTGGAAAAAAGTACTTTGTGTTCCTGGAAGAAGGGGGTAGATCCTTACAGCCTTCTTCCAAGCACACACTGAACTATACTATTCCACCATGCTTAGTCTTGAATCCTACAAGGTTATTATTTCTTTAATGTTTTCATTTCATATACTTAACGTTTTCCTTATATTTGAAAACTTTTTATAGCAGCTGTAAATAATGTTCTGCTTTAAGAGAGAGAGAAGAGGGGGGGGGGGGGGGGGGGGTGGACACACTCTGTCATAAATTGCCATGCCCCACTAAGAATTTTGAGTCAACATGCTGTTCTAATAATTTCCCTGGAGGGTTAGGCAATCAGAGGGCTGTGCCGCTTTGCTTTTATTGCGGGAATGAAACTCTGGCCATCTCAGCTGAAAAGGAGCGTGTATTCCACTCGGAGATCCACTCATCCGTACCATAGACATGATGATATTAAAGATATATGGTGGTGTTGATTTTCATAAACGAGAATTTCTGCTTAATGTCCAATCTGTCACTGCTCGGCGAGGCAAGAGATGGAAATGATGCAAGATTTTCTTTTTAGATAATTGTAACTCAATTGTGGATAGAACAACGGATAATAGAATAGTATACAATTATTGACTGCTGCCAGTGCTACGGTTAAGACTATGACTCGCTAGGTGATCCTCGGCGTGTTCTATTTCCCGAGGCGCAGCCGAAGGAAAATCGAGGGAGCACTGAGGGAGTCGTATTTTCGAACATAGCACGAGTAAAAGCAGTCAATATTTGTTATATAACACTCCATACATGTATTGTGCCTAGACATCAAGTTACCAAAAACCTGCTGTTGCTATGGGTGTAGTACATTGGTTGCTATGGGATAGTACATTGGTTGCTTTGGTATAGTACATCGTTTGCTATTGGTATAGTACATTGTTTGCTGTGTTTATATCGTGTATAGTACGTCGTGTATTGGTGGGGCAGATAGAAGAAATATTTGGGGGAATTGTGTCTTTGATGATACAAGCAGGGAATTTGGCACACAGTCATAGTATATCATGAGGAATCAATTTGACTGTAGGGCCATCGCAGATTTGAATAAGTAGAATAAAAAACAATTTTCAAAATGGCTGCCATTGCTTGTTATACTCCCTATTTTCAAAGGCTAACTGTGACAAATTCCTTGCTTGTATCATCAAAGGCATAACGCTATCACCTACCTACCATCAAGCACTCTATGCTATCAAACATTCACAGGTTATCTTTATAACATTTTTCTGTAAAACTTTAGGTTTGATAAAATTGTTCTTCAATAAATTGCAAAAAATTGTTATTGGCCTCTTATTTTGTCCCTAGCAGAGTCTTTTTCAGGAGCTAAAATCCTGTTGGGGTCTGCTAGGGTCGAAATGTGAGGGCCATTCACCATTTTTGCATTTATACCTCAGGTCATTTTGTTTGGTAAGCAGTTTGCAATCAGCTATTTTTCTGGCTTTTCTGCATAAAATGTATGTACTACTTAGTCTCTTACTGAAAGAAATCAAGATTTTATGATTAAGCCTTTTGAGTGTTGCCCATATTTAACAAGCTTCAGTTCTTTGAATTAGGAAAGTTAAGAAACAAGAGGAAATATGAATTGTGCACTTCCTCCATAGACTTTATTAATGTAGACACAAAAAAGGTTATCCAAGCCCAATTAACCCAAAACCGTTATAGGCTTTCCATCTTAAGCCCAAAACAAAACACACTTCCATAAATTGTTTTCATCCACTGTCGAATTTGAGTCAACACACTGGTCCCCCATCGGTTGGTAATCAATAGTCAGGGTAATTTCCCTTGTGTATCCATGTAGCCGGGATGTTGTTTTTTCTCTTTTGCTCTTTTTCTTTTTAGCGTTGAGAATGTTGTTGCTGGTGAAGGAAGAAGACAAAATTTGTCTGGTTCAAGCAAGGGATTTATTTGGAGGGTATTAAAGTTGACATGGCCGAGGGGAAGTAGTGTCTGTATATTCACGAAGCTGAGACGTTGATGTTGTGTGTTTGTGTTGGGGCACCATTGGGATTTCCTCAAGAGAATAGACACATTTGTTTGAGATGTGGCCTGGACTCGATTTAACAAAACACTAAGATTCATCTTAATTTGAGTGGGCAATATCGCAATTTGTGGTGTGACATTCTATATTGCTTTATAGCAGTTAAGATTGAAAGCATCTTATGATCTATCTTGGCTCTTTGTGATATTGAGTCCTGGTTTGCCACAGTGAGCCTGAGGTCGCCAAATGGAGAATTTCTTGGTTACTCATTAATCGCGCAACTTTGACAAGGGGAATAGAAACACAATCTGGTCTTTTTATGACTTAAATCTGTTTTGTGAGTGATACTTAACAACAAAAAAAGCATTTCATCACATTTTTTCTTCACAGTTAGATCTGTGAGATGCAATGTTTGCCACTTTCAAACATTCCTTGGAAAGAGCTTATTTTCCAATGTACCAAATTGTTTAGGTAAAAAGAAGACCAACATGGCCGACAGAACAATGCTTCCGATATTGCCTGGTTCCATTACGATTGTCTCTTGCAATTTGATAACCCACCGACCAATTAAATTTCAAACCCCTGTAAGTCTGCCGAGGAGACCCCAGTACAATTAAAGATTCTTCATTTAGTCGTCATTAATTTGTGCTGGCTTCAGATTTGCCATGGCCAGAACTCAGCAGAACGTGTGATTGAATTCTTTCTAAAAAGACTCACTCGAGAATTTTACAAGCGAGACAGATTGCAATAATGTGATTAAAAAGCATTCGGCAATCACAGACGAACGCATCTTTCTACATACATGTATTATAAGTAAACAGCTCCCCGCACTCACCATGACTACGTACATAGAGACTGCCGAGTGCAGGCTGGCACTCTGGAGCCCCTGCTTGGCTCTGACCTGTACTTTTTTATGGTCTCTTTTCCGCCAAGGAATTTTCAGTGATCCTTTTTATTCATTTATTTCTAATTCTGATCTTACAGAATGAAGACACCGTTCTAATCCATGCAGTAAAAGGTGGACACACCGAAATTGTTAAAGCTCTGCTGGACAAATATGCCGATGTCGATATTCAAGGACATGTAAGTATTTGTGTACCAAATTTTGTAATTTTCTCTCTCTTTGCTTCCCATCTGCTCTTATCAGTTGCCAGTGCATTCAATTGGCGTGTTAATCCGATATGAAATCTGGGCCCAATTTCATGCCCTGCTTACTGCGGAATTCTGCGCTTACTGCCCATAGAATTACATGCTTTACAGGACGTCGTAAGCACAGAATTCCACGATAAGCAGGTCCATGAAATTGGATCAGTGCCCAGTTCCACAGAGCTGCTAAAGCAGAAGTGAGCAGGATACTAGTCACAAATTGTACTTGTGATGGTAGTTTGGCTGGTAACCTTTTTCCGGTAAGCATAATTTTGTTGTGCTTAAATACTTTTTGTGTTTAAGCAGCTCTATGAATAGGGCCCTGTACACAAGTTCATTCAATCGTTCATCAGAATGTTGAGCGATAATCACTGATTATTTTGTTACAAACATTAATCATGCCGAATTTCACAAAGTGATCAGATCATCCATGAGATGAGCAAACTGATGAAGTGATCCACGTTGCTAAGGGAAAGTGTGATGTCACAATGCAAATCGCCATGGGGATCGCCCCAAATAAAATCCTATGCATTTAATATCCTAAATATTATGTCTTCTAGCATACAATTCACTATGGCCGTATTGAAAACTCAAAGTGACTCAATTCTTCAAAGGCAATTCTTATAAAACTTGAAACCTGTACCAATTGTCTAAAGAAAGATTTCCATATCTGTAAAACTGGGAGAAGATTGTCCTTTTGACACTCAATTTCTAAATTCATGTTGCCAGTTTGAAATGAACTCTTGTAAATGTGCACTAAATACAGTACAACACATTCAAACCCTTATTCAGTGTTTTTTTGAAAATATGAGCACCATATTTCATGAAATATTAACAAGTGTATTGAAAACTAGAGAAAGAAAATATGAATTAACACCCTCAAGGGTTTATAAATTTGAGCAATTATGGCGCATCGTGGCTGAATAGTCAAGCACGCTATGCTCTAGCTCTGACGGCTGGTTGGTCTAGTTCACTGGACCCAATCTTTAATGTTGTCAGCAGCAGAGTGTGGGTTCGATACCCAGTCATGACACTTGTGCCAATGAGCAAGGCACTTTTAAAAAAATAGCTTCGTAAAAAGTTGGGAAGGTAGTGCATTCTGCTCTACCAGCCAGGCTTCTAGTGGATGATACCCATGCCTCCATACATTTTTACAGACTGTGAAGGGGGTAACCCTGTTTCAGCCCTAGGAGTATTTGGCAATGTGCCCCTGGTGGCAGTTGATTTGGGTCCACAGCCCAAATAAGTTTAAGCGTAGCCCTCACCTTAAAGTGGCCTTGTTATGTTAGGCGATCTCTCATAAAACAAATTTTAAAAAGGAAGAAAAAGAAAAAAAAAGTGGGTTTGAGTCCTGGTCTAGACACTTGTGTCCTTGAGCAGGATAGTTAATCATATTTGCTTCGTCTCTAGCCTGTAGATTCATGTGCTTTATAGGGCACTGTAAGCCCAAATTCTGTGGTAAACTGTGCCATGACATCGGTCCCTGCTCTAGAATGGTCGTGGGTTCGAATCCTGCTTGTGGGTTTCTTCGGCAGGACTCGGGGAAAGGTCTAACTATACAGTGCTCATCATCCATTGATGTAGGGTTACAAAACAAAATAATTATATTCTTTATCCCTGATGAAATTATTGCATCTATTAAAAATGTAAATCGTTGTTTATAAGTCTAGGTGCCTATTTTACAAAGCACTAAGATTCATCTTAAGATGAATTGTCAATATTGCCATAGTGATTTGGTTTGTGACATCACACTTGGTTTGGCAATTAAGAGTGATTTGCAGTTACGATCAATCTTCACTTTTTGTGAAATCGAGCCCAGGTGTTTATTGATGCTTAATGGTCAGTCCACTGTGTGATGGGGCAATTTGATCACACTTTATGGCATGTACCAAACATGTAAGTGATAGCTGATGGTTTTACAACACTAGACTGGTGTAAGTATTTGAACATTAAAGTGTGCAATGGTGGTTCCTTCAATTTTGTTAAAGCAATAAACGTGTGTATTCAAGGTTCACAAATGTGTTTAAATGCAAATGGAACTTGCACAGTTTATATACATACTTTCTTGAAATTTAGACTGGCAAAATGTACTGTGTTCATTTTCTAGTAGTAATTTGCACACTCTTTAATTCCTGATAGTTTCTCCATTCAGCGTAATTATTCCCAAACAGAGGCAAGAAGGAAACATTAGTCTGGTCCTGTTATGTGGAGTGAAATTTAGACTTACAATTGTTGTTAGGTATGTAGGGAATCTCACAAGGTGCCATAGACCATGCAAGTCTCACACGTATTCAAACCTTTTTGGGATTACTTTAGTCTCACGTACATTTGCTTTAACGCCTAAAGGGACAAAACTTGTGCACCTTAACGGGTCCCAATATTTGAATTAATGCGATTCTTACACAGTCTATAGAGGTCCACTCACAAAATGTTTAACATTTCTTAAGCGGCAGCCCCTCCCCCATAAGGCACTGTATACTTAGTATTTACCGGAGTACTGTTAAAAAAATCCACAGGAATATAGAGGTAGTCTGAATCCTACATTTTAGCAGCGGGTATTGCAACAATTTAAATTAAATTAGCATCAGGGATAAAGAATGCGACTTTTATCAATACACTGATGTGTGTTAAACACTGTACAAGTTCCTCTACCCCCCCCCCCCCGCCCCCCCAGCCACAAAGTATCTACCCATGAATGAAAATCCTTTTGGCGTCACCACAATTTCCATTCCTTTCTCTTGTTTGTCGGAACATCGGAACATTATTCAGTCACTACATACATGTATGTATGTTGTTTAATAATGATAGCTATATGATAGTGATTATAGTGATTGAGACATAGAGTTCAAGCCTATTCAATGTGAAGTGGATTAGTGGATTAAGGGTCTAAATTTCAACTGCCAACAAGATTGAAATCGTGTGGGCTTATGAACAATTATTGGAGCATTGACACAGAGTCTCCATCTGACTCAGTTCCATTTTTTTTATATTGCCATTTGGACTTTTCTAATCCTACCTCTAAAATGCGCTCTGTCTGGGTTTAAAAAACAATTCTGTTATTTTGTGGGAAGGAAGGGGATGTCATGGTAGAAAGTACAGGGTACCCTTCGGTTGTTGGGAGGAGGGGGGGGTGGATGCACTTTTTTTTTTCGCTGTCTTTGGGGGGAAAATGCACAGGTGGAAAATTTAATTCATTGCAGACAGCCCTTGGGGTGCGGAGTTTTGAGTCAATGGTTATAAACAGTGGGTTCACCTGTTAACTGCAGGGTGTTTTAGAGGCCAGCTCATGGATCCGTGATGAAGAGCTCCAGGTCCAATTTTCTTAAAGCTACTAGAAGAGAAAATTTGGCTTAGTGGAAACAGGTTACCCGGAGAACTTACATTGAATTCACATTGCTTGTTGTGACTGGCTCCCTGCAAACTATTCAAACTATTGTGGATTGATTGTATCATTTTCTTGCACAATCTGTCGTTTTTATTAATTGATTAATTTTGCTTTCGTTGGTTTTATTTTATTAATTTATTCCGTCTGGGACAATTGCATACGGCATGTAGGTAATTTCGTACCAATGCTCTTTATACAAATGCGGTTGCGTTACCACACCAGCCACAGAGTAGGAGCCACAGTTGCAGGAACTGCAAATAGCGTACTATTGGTCCATGGGGTTTTCGTTTACAATCTTGCGCATTATAGGGAGGTTATACCTCTGGTAATTACTCAAAAAAATGAACGGCCATAAAATCTTTGCCCTTAATACCGGAAAGCAATTCAATGTTGTTGTTTGTTTTTGTTTTTTTAAAGGGTTTGTCAACTTCCCCGCCAGGTTTTGGAAATCAGCTGTTTTTCAGCCTGCATTGTTGTGCTCCACCAGATTATGCATGTATGCAAGAAAATCTAACCAATGAGAGTACATTTTGCATAATTAAACGCCGCTCAAAAATATAAATTATACAATAGGCACATGATTATTGTACAGACGCCACATTACAGTCTCCATACACTGGATATGAACTGCCTTCGTGCAATGCAGAAAAAAATGAATCCTGGAATAGTGCAACGGCCTTAGACAAAGCAAGTAATTCCACAGGCTCTCAAAGTGCATTGATCATAGCTATCAGAATTCTATTATTATTATTATTATTTGATTTATTATGCATGTGGACAATGTAATTTGAATAACCATGGAATGAGTGACTGGGGCAATATAATGTGGGAATAGACATACCAGGTATATAATGCCAATAGCCTACGCACAAGTATCATCTTAAAAATGCACTGCAATGCATCTTGGGAAACGAGCACAGTTATACAATAAATCTCCCAAGATGGACACCGTTTTATAGTTGTGTTATACCAGGTTGCTTCAAAATAACTACACCAAGATGGTTACCAATGGACTCAGATTTCACCCGCGCATGAGGACATGCAAATGGGCTATTGTTTATGTATTCCTTAGCATGCTCACATTACCAAGAACAATGGATTTACCTGACAAGTCTTCTGATCACCTAGTGCCCCAAAAGTTTCTCACTGCCCAAGGAGCAATTGTGTTGTGCGGTTTCTTGGTATGAAAAACTGCTCTTGAAGTGAACACAGGCCACCTTTGAAGATGGGCTCAAGGTCAAATTCAGTTTGGTTATGCACTCATTTTTCACTCTAGAGATAGATTTCTTATGAAAGTGGGCGAACAAAATCACAAATCTCTAACCTCACTTTACAGTGGTGTAAAATGCATGTATTTGATACCCTTTCTGTGCAAATTTTGTCAACATCCAAAAAGCATATCCAACAACGCCACATTTCAACTATATGATCTTTGCATTTTTGGTAATGGAATTTTTGTTAGATCATTCCTGAATTTCAACAATTCAAATCAAAACGGCATTAAATTTTACCTTTTGACTGATTGCAAAAATTCCTTTTTGAAATGTACAGACCCATTTGTTCTTGCTATCCAATGACACCATGTTTCCATTTTGTCCAATGACACCATGTTTCCATTTTGCCCTGAAAGAGTATTTTAAAAAATGACAAATTTACACAATTTATTCTCCAACTTTCACAAAAGGAGTTTATTGAAAAATGAGTGTATCATCCAAACAAAAATTGACCTTGGAGCACATCTTTAATATGTTTAATGAACTCAAAAAGAAGTGCCTGCCAGATACAAATAAATTTATTTCATTTTTTTAAAAAGTGTTTTGTGGGTCTGTCCGCTCAAATGCTTTGGCATTACATATAGGAAATGCACCATAGCAAAAAAAAACACCATAGCAAAAATAAAAACTAAGCTAGAGAAAATGAGCGACATATGCCACCCGTAATTGCTGTCTTCTTTCCAACCACCTGCATCTTAACAGATAACCTGTACGCCCCAGTAAGCCTACAAATCAAATTGGATTGCTTGGGCAGGTAGAGGAGATTCACTAGGGCTATCAATTGTGCAAATATGCAAACCCAATAATTTGATAGTACAATGTAGGGGAATGCCTTCGCATCATTTTTATACTTCCCCTTTTGCTGTTCATGTGGAGAGCTCGTTTATTCCCCTCTGGTTCATCGTATAATAATAATAATAGTGGCTTCTTATATAGCGCTCATATCCGTCACTCAGTGACGCTCAAGGCGCTTCAACAGGCAGTATTTTCCTGCAAGGTATATATGTGGAGTTACGTGTTGAAGTATGAGACCTATTCCTTTACATAGCACCATGTAATGGTTTACAAGGTGCTGTGGCGCAATATGCTGCCGATCAAACCAGGAACACCGGGGCGAACCCCTTCTCTTTACGATAAGTGCACTGGGTTCTTTTACGTGCATTACACAACACACAGGACAAACGGCTTTACGTCCCATCCGAAGGACGAAGCAATAATGGCTGAGCAGAAACACCAGAGCTTGAGTCCGGTACTCTTATCTGCTCGGCCACAACACGTCACGCGGATGTGTTGGGTAGGAGTTTTTTATCAAAAGTATTTATTGAAATGTATGATACGTTCTTTTGAAATATCAAGTAATAATCACTAGGGAAATCGACTGGGTAAATTTTATTTAATTTCGGTTTGAACAAAGAATAAACTGACTGCACAGAGATTTGAACCAACGACCTCCGGATTAATGTGCCAGTGCTCTACCAACTGAGCTATCTAATCCTGTGTTGGTGGTCTCCTGATTTTGTCAATATATTTGTTCGGGGTACCGGTCGGAAGCCATTCAACCTGTAACTACCATATTATAGCCAGGATAACACCCAAGTTTACGATACAACCTGGGAAGCGGCAGCCAGGGGATCACCTTACATTACAACCTGGGAAGCGGCAGCCAGGGGATCACCTTACATTACAACCTGGGAAGCGGCAGCCAGGGGATCACCTTACATTACAACCTGGGAAGCGGCAGCCAGGGGATCACCTTACATTACAACCTGGGAAGCGGCAGCCAGGGGATCACCTTACATTACAACCTGGGAAGCGGCAGCCAGGGGATCACCTTACATTACAACCTGGGAAGCGGCAGCCAGGGGATCACCTTACATTACAACCTGGGAAGCGGCAGCCAGGGGATCACCTTACATTACAACCTGGGAAGCGGCAGCCAGGGGATCACCTTACATTACAACCTGGGAAGCGGCAGCCAGGGGATCACCTTAGTTATTTGTTATGGATGTTAAATTTGGATCAGAGATAAAGAATATTATTTGTGTGTTTTTTTCCCCCACTTGTAAAGCGCTGTATATTCAGTACGTTCTCCGAGTCCTATGAAGCAGAACAACAAAAAATAGAATAGCAAAGGTTGTGGAATTGAAGCCCACTCAAGTAATATGCCAGTGGAATTTTTTAACATGACATGTGGAAAATACTACAGAATATACAGTCCAGAATACCCGGAAGTTTTGAAAAATCCTGGGTAAGACAATGTAGGACCCTGGTGCCCGCCCAATTTAAAGAAGCAATTTCACAGGTTGGTTGTATTACATTTTTTATTGGAAACTAGAAGATTGGAATGAATGTACTCTTCCAAAAGAAAAACTCAGAAACATTATGCCTTTAATAGAGTGAAAAATATGCAGGTCGATAATAAGTGAATTTGTGTAACCTTGACTTTTTCTAGTCATTCGCTGCAGTTATAATCGTTGAGGGTGGATTTGGGAGTTTCTGCTCTGTTAAGTCGCAGTGGATGATGTAGGTTGTAGGGCGCTTTCTAGGGTTGCTCATGAAGATGACATATGGAAGGAAATTAAGATATGCTCGTTGGTCAACGATATGAACGCAGGGGATTATATGCTTAAAGTCACTGCATATGAACTTATGGCTGGATTATTAAGGGTTGTACACCATTCTGAGGGATCTTGTTTCATGAGCTCTGAGTTTCACCTTCAGCAAATCCACCAAAAGCGGGCGTTTATAGTTTGTACTACTACAGAACCAAATAGCTGTCATAACTCTCCCTAATTCTGCAGAAAATTCCCAGAAAATAAACCAATCTTTCAATGTTCTGATGAACAAGTTTGAAAATCTTTATGCCTTCTCTATTATGCTGAGTGTAATTCTAAAATATCTCCCTGATTGCAAGATGCAAATGTTGGCAGACCGACCTCTCTCTATGCTCTGGCAGTGTACACCAATCTATCGGTGAATCACTGCTCAGTGCACAGCTAGTTACCAATCCAGCAGGAAAATGAGCTAAGGACGTCATGTCCAAGGGTGACTGAACGGGGACCACAGAGGTGAAACGCGATGCCTAAAAAGATCATATTACTTTAGGTGTTAAAAAATCAAAGTAAACGTGAGAGTAGAAAAGGAGTTTAATTGGTTCTTATTATAGCAAACATATCCTAGTAGCTAGATCAAGGCGCTTTACAACATTATTATTTGTGTTCATCAGGTATACCTTTAGACGATTCCTCTAATTTTCTCAATTCCCTTGGGAGCATACAACCCCAAGCTGCTTAAATCAGCCCTCTCAGTTTCCCATTTATACACCTAGTGTCAGAGAAGCACTTATGGTCAAGTGTCTTGCTCATGGACAGAAGTGTCATGACCGGGATACGAACTCACACTCTTATGATTCAACCATCAGAACTTGAGTCCAATGCAGTAGACCGCTCGACCCCGACCCAACCAATACACAGATGTTCAGTGACATGACAAAGTGCAATCGAAGGTCACTCTTACATGCTATGTAACTGCCTGACCTCTCCCCCCCCCCCCCCCACCACTAAACTTTTTTGTATTTATCCTCAAAACACAAACATCACAAGTATTTGTTATTATCCTATATCTCACATCAGGACAAGAAGACGGCGTTGTTCTGGGCTGCTGACAAGGGTCTCGTAGACATCGCTGAAGCCCTCGTGGAGTGCAATGCAAACACGGAAGTATCAAATAAGGTACAGAATTCTAACCTCAGCAAGTATCAGTGACGCTTATTTAAGCACTTGAATTTGTGTGCAATACACTAGGCGCTCTCTCTCTTTCTCTCTCTCTCTCTCTCTCTCGAGAGTGTCTCGCTCAGAATGTTTGTCTGACCATCTTGCCAAACGAGTAGAAAGCTATTGTCTTTCTCTTCAAAATGTTCATCAATTTTTGCGAGGGTTGATAGGTCTGTGTTTTAATGTTGGTCGACTGTTGCTGTGGCAATATTGAGCAAATTGACTTACTGGAAAATAAATACTTTCCTGTAGAATATGTGTTGGAGAGTGGAAACTAATTAGTTTGAAATTGGAGGACCTAAAAACATGCTACTTCATGTGCCTGTAAACAAATTAGATTGATAATAAATTAATTTGTTAATGGAATATTCTGTTTAATGTGAAGCCTGTTGAAAGGGTTGAAGTGTGCTGTGGTCACGGTGGTACCATTTAGAGTTATATTATGCCAGAAACACCATGGGCATGTAACCTCTTTCTTCAAAGCAACTTTTCTCCATGCTTAACAATTTTTTCAGAGCTGTGTGAAAAATGGGACAGTAACGAGAAAGACTATGTACATCTCTTGAAAATGATTGTTCTTAAAATAAACGGCCTTTGTTTTATTTTCATGTAATGGAACATATTCTTTGTAATTTAATTACGATTAATGGACCACTCTGCTTCAGCATTAGTCATTCATATATAACTTCAGTAGACACTTCTCGTTTGTTTGTAAAGAAAGCCATTTTGAAACCAAGCCTAGCTGAGCCAAAAACTTGGTTCTGGTTTAAAAGTCTGTGGCTTGAAGGTAACTTTTATTTGGTGGGAAACTTAAAAGTGTTGGCTGTGATTGAGCAAAGTGTCATCCACATTCATGACATCAGTGTCTGTATTTTTACATGTATAGGAAGGGGAAACGCCGCTACTGAGAGCTGCTCGAAATAGAAATCGTGAGATTGTGCGTTTACTACTGGATAAGAACGCCAAAGTATCCGCAACAGACAAGGTAAGATTTGAAAGGTTGTGCAGAGGTTACGACTTGAAGTGTTGGCTACGGCTAGATAGCAAATGGCTATTCTTCTGTGTTGTGGCCGAGCAGTCTAGTTCACCCGACCCAAACTTCGGTGAATCCCTGTCATGACACCTGTGCCCTTGAGCAAGGCACTTGACCATAATTGCTTCGTAAAGAAGTTTGGAAGGTAGTGCATTCTGCTCTACCAGCCAAGCTCCTTGTGGATGATACCCATTTCTACATTATTTTGGACTGTGAAGGGGGTAACCCTGTTTCAGCCCCATGAGTAGGTGGCAACGTGCGCCTGGTGACAGTTGATTTGGGTCAACAGCCCAAATCAGTTAAGTGTAGCCCTCACATTGAAGTGGCCGCCTGGCCTTGTGATGTTAGGCGATTTCTCATAAATAAAAGCTGCAGTTGAAGCCAGAGTCCCTGCTATACTGACATGACATTGAAACAGCATAATTTGTCAAAATTTTCTCAGAGAAAATAATTCTTCAAAATAGTTTCTCTTTGTGAGAAAATTGGGCCACAAATCTTTCATGTAATACCAGATGATACGTAGAAGATGTCCAATTTGTGTATTGGTGGAGCTATATTTTCATGTAATACCAGATGATACGTAGAAGATGTCCAATTTGTGTATTGGTGGAGCTATATTTTCATGTAATACCAGATGATACGTAGAAGATGTCCAATTTGTGTATTGGTGGAGCTATATTTTCATGTAATACCAGATGATACGTAGAAGATGTCCAATTTGTGTATTGGTGGAGCTATATTTTCATGTAATACCAGATGATACGTAGAAGATGTCCAATTTGTGTATTGGTGGAGCTATATTTTCATGTAATACCAGATGATACGTAGAAGATGTCCAATTTGTGTATTGGTGGAGCTATATTTTCATGTAATACCAGATGATACGTAGAAGATGTCCAATTTGTGTATTGGTGGAGCTATATTTTCATGTAATACCAGATGATACGTAGAAGATGTCCAATTTGTGTATTGGTGGAGCTATATTTTCATGTAATACCAGATGATACGTAGAAGATGTCCAATTTGTGTATTGGTGGAGCTATATTTTCATGTAATACCAGATGATACGTAGAAGATGTCCAATTTGTGTATTGGTGGAGCTATATTTTCATGTAATACCAGATGATACGTAGAAGATGTCCAATTTGTGTATTGGTGGAGCTATATTTTCATGTAATACCAGATGATACGTAGAAGATGTCCAATTTGTGTATTGGTGGAGCTATATTTTCATGTAATACCAGATGATACGTAGAAGATGTCCAATTTGTGTATTGGTGGAGCTATATTTTCATGTAATACCAGATGATACGTAGAAGATGTCCAATTTGTGTATTGGTGGAGCTATATTTTCATGTAATACCAGATGATACGTAGAAGATGTCCAATTTGTGTATTGGTGGAGCTATATTTTCATGTAATACCAGATGATACGTAGAAGATGTCCAATTTGTGTATTGGTGGAGCTATATTTTCCCCCTTGCAACAGTTCACTTTATTATTTTCAAGAATCGATTCCTTTTTTCTTCCTAGCGTGGCGACACAGCCCTTCACATAGCCATCCGCTTCCGTGATAAGAAAGTCTCAGAGCTACTCCTTCGGAATCCCAAAGATGGCCGCCTGCTGTATAAACCTAACAAAGAAGGAGAGACGCCGTACAACATAGACTGCAACCACCAGAAGGGCATTCTCACTCAGATCTTTGGAGCAAGTAGGTCTAAAAAACAGAGTAGAGATTGGGTTGATTGTTAGAAATTTAAATTTAGGATTTTCAACTGAAATTTTATTGGCTTTGTATAAAAGTGGTAAATAAAGTGAAATGAGTCAACGTTTAATGTAATAATGGTTCTTGGATTTGCTTAAAACCCTTCAGGGCACATGTGTTTGAATTAATGGTTCATAATGACCAGCAATACATGGGTATTGCTGGTCATTATGAATGTAATAATGCCCTTTCTCTCAGTCAATAGTTCATATTAATTGACCTCATCAAAGGAGTGTCATACAAAGCAAGTGAAATATGTAGGGACCTTTAAAGTCCTTTAAGTGGGTCTTTCAGATCGCTGTCAGTCAATATTGATATATACTAATGCCCTCCAGACCAGTCAACAGTTCACTTGTTTTGCCCCCATCCAGGAAGTTTTACACCAGGCGAGGAGGCCGATAGTGAAATGAGTGATCTATGCAGTAGCGCTCTGGCAGATATTCTGAGTGAGCCGACCCTAGCCCCGCCCATCACCGTTGGTCTCTACGCACGGTGGGGAAGCGGGAAGTCCTTCATTCTCAAGAAACTGCAAGGTAAAGAAAGTCAAGATAGCGAAGCCATGCATGTTTCCCATGAGGAAGGTCTAAACCAGTCAGTACGTGCTGCACCCACTGCCAGTTCTGGGGTTGTGGTCGTCATTAAAAAAAAAATAATAATGCTAATTAAGTGTCTCCCTCGGTGAATACAGTTACTCACGCTGTCCCGTAAGGGAAATTGTGTATCAAAATTTGCATACAAAGTAAAAAGACGGTGATGTTTCCATGTCTTTGGGTACAAAACCTTGCCCTACCACTCCAGCAATTGTGGCACGGCAGGTGCAGTTGCGCAGACGGACTGGTTTATACATCTGCACTATAATAGTTACACAGCCACCAAAATCCCCCCAAGTCTTTTAGTCACTTTCAATGTATACATACCATGCCTGATATGAGGCACATGCATAGAGGCCCCCCAAATTTTGTTTCTCATACTCCAACATACTCTTCCCCTCTTGTACAGAGGTACCCATGAAAATGCTCTTGGTAACTCCTTTGATTCCCATACACAATGAAGACACAATAGGAAGGGGGGGGGGGTACATCATGCAAATGAATGAGGTTGGCTCAGTTGTTTCTTTCCCTGCCTTTCATCTCTGTGGACCCCGGTTCGAATCCCACCTCAGACCTGGAGTCTTGCATGTGGATTTGGCTTTTTAGTCCCTACCTGATAATGTGGGTTTTCCTCCCACATCTAAAACAGAACATTTCTTCTTGTTTCCTATTCATCATCCTGTTATTGGTGCTAATTGTGCCGTCGGATGTGTAACAAAATAAAAATGAGGGTTTAAAATTAATTATTATTTTAATAAAAATAAAAATGAGAAAATAGAATTAGCTGTTGCAAACTGCTTACCAACCAAAAGGACCTGTGGTATAAATGCAAAAAATAAGTTAGTGGCCTGACGTTTCGACCCTAGCAGAGTCTTTCTCGAAGGCAAAATAAAAATGAATTAAACAAATAATACATTTTTTATCTTTAGGCTGTGATTGAAATCAGGTGTTGGGTGTTTGTCCATTGAATATCACAAAGAGCTAAGATTGATCTTAACTGTGTATCAATCTTAATTGCTAAGCAAAGTGTGTATGTCACAATACAAATCACCATGGTGATATTGACAACTCATCTTAGGATGAATCTTAGCTCCTTGTACAATCTAGCCCAGTCCAGCGGCCGATTTCACAAAGAGCTAAGATTGATCTTAACTGTATCAATCTTAATCGCTAAGCAAAGTGTGATGTTACAATACAAATCACCATGGTGATATTGACAACTCATCTTAGGATGAATCTTACTGCTTTGTGAAATTGAACCCAATCCCAATCTTACACCTTACAGTCTCGACTACCACACCCATATTACTGTCCTGAATTTCCCCCATTCATTCCCCCGATCAGATGAAATGCGTCAGTTCACCGTGCACAGCAGCAAACCGGTCTTTAAATTCTCCTGTCTTACGTTCATCGTCTGTCTTCTACTCAGCGCCGTGCTGGGCGCGGCCGTTCTCTTTATATTCAGCAATTCACCCGGGGCGTCCGTCGGAGTGTTTTTTACCATATTCTTCTCACTGTATTTTCTATTAGGTAAGTGATCAAAACTTCCTTTCCTTTTCCAGGTATCTTTCTGTTATTTATGGCTACATATAAATTGCTTTGACTGAAGGTTATGCACCTACATATTTTCAGAGTTTCATTTCCTAAGAAAGTCCAATGTCTTCCTTCAATTTACGGTTGTCTGAAAATTCTCAGTCTTAACTTGCAAAATGGTCCATGTACTTACACCTGCTTTGGCCAACAAGCTTTCGCCGTTGTCGCGCCGTCAATGTGGAACAATCTCTCATGTAGACATAGGCATTTGCCCGTGGTCTCTTCCTCAAATTGTACTCCGCTGGAATCACTCAAACCGCTCCCACCACAGCCCGTATTTCCCATGCTGCTGCTTTGAGTTCAGTGGTATCACAACCTGACCATTCTCGGATGTTGTCCACCCATGGAACGATGGCATCCCACTGGCATCCAATCCACAACGGCTTCTGCCAAGCCGCCTTGACGAACCACATGGCTCAACCAAGCTGCCTTTCTTTCCAATCACAGCACTGCTGCTGAAGTACCATCGGTTGCAACAATCTCCCTCTTCATGTCTGCCAAGCTACCTCTACTGATTCATTGAAATCTCTTTTAAAGACTCAACTTTTTGTAGCTTCATTTGTAAGCAATTAGAAATTCCATATGATTATGATTACTAACATTATTATTACTCTTTAATGTGAAAGGTTGTCTTGTTTTTGTCCCAGGTGTTGTTTATCTAGGCAATCGCAAGAAATGGCGTGGTATGCGGACTACGTCATCTTGGTTGGCTAAGCAGCTGAACTACCTACGTCTTCTTCTTGCCATGATCTACTGTAACCCTCCCCCCAAGCCACCCCAGAATAACAAGGCTCTACCTATCAGGTGAGTAAATAACTACCCATCACTCTCCCCCAAAGCCACCCAAGACCAGGCGGGTGGAATCTCTGACCAACCCAAACCCCTTCCTCAATGGTCACCTTAGAGAAGCAGTGCTCTACATATCCGGTGAAGGCACCCCTGCCCAAAGCAACCCCAGAGTATTAAACATGACTCTATTCATCATTTGGGTGGACTCTCTGAAGACCCTTACTCCACCCCCCTTTAGCAGCCCAGATTTACAAAACTCTTTCCATCATTTAAGTGGGTACTTTGAACTAATACTCGGTTTACAGTATTAAGCGCTGTACACACCCGAAGGGCGTCTCAAAGCGCTTCACACATTATTACCCCTGGTCACTGGGCCATTTTGTTTGATTCCTTAAACCATCTCAGCTCCCTGGGGAGTATACAGCCTGTGCAACAAATATGCGCTACTAAGCTAAATCAATCCCACGAACCATCTCTGCCCTCACAGGTACCCATATTACCCCTGGGTGGGGAGAAGCAATTATAGTTTAGTGTCTTGCTCAGGGACACAAGTGTCACTACCGAACCCACACTCTGCTGAACAGAAACACCAGAGCTTGTGTTCGGTGTTCTTAACCGCTCGGCCACGACACCCCTACAGATTTTCTCTCCCACACTGTCACACAAAACTAACGAGGCTTTACCAATAAAACCTCAAAACCTGGTCACAGTAGTCAAGTGGTTAGACTGCGGGATCACAAGGTTGTTGGTTCAAATCTGGCCAAGCTACCCGCTGATTTCACAATGACTAGAATAAGTATTGTCGTCTAGTTACTGAATCTCAGTTTATTGATTCGTGCAAGATGTTTTTGGACTGTGTGTGGCAGCGAGCTTTTTCCAAATGGCGTGTGCAGCCTTGGCAGAGGCATGCTGACCATAGCGAGAGGTTCTAAATCTTGGTTGAGCTAACATATATGAAGTTGAAAATCTTGAGATGAAGTTACGGAAATACTGAGGAGCGCAGCCGTGTAGGATCTTGAATACGAGGAGGTAAACCTTGAAACAGATCCTTTTGGCAGTCGGAAGCCACCCCCTTGTTACATAAATCTATGTTTTCTTTCTTGCCCGTGTAGATTTATATTTGGGGATCATTTACACCTGTCCAACATTGGAGGGGAGACACCGTTATCAAAGGCTGTAGCATCCCTCAGTGCAGCGGTTGAGAGAGATCTTGGCTTCATGGCTTCCAGGGTGTACAGAGTCACGAGAAACAAATATGCAGAAGGTAGTAATAATAATAACTAGTTTTTATATAGACCATGTGACCTGTGACATCACATGTTTACAAAAGAGCCACAGAACCTGGACTTCTGGCAGGCATATTTGTACACAGATCAATGGAAGAAAACAACAAATCTTATGTTTTATGGAGATTGCACTGTCTGATTTTTCTCAACTTTTGATATGAAGAAAGGGGGGACATCTCAAAAGCTGTACAGCTGTTGCTTTTGTAAATTTTGAATTTATGTGAAAATGATGACACAAAATGTAAATTTTCCCATATGGCCTGTGTAGTATCTTGCCCTGCAGGAAACACTTTAGAATGTACAAGGTCACCACTCTGTAAACAAATGTAACATGGTCTATAATGATAAAAACAATGACAACTTCTGTAGCATCCATCCATAAAACATGCACCTGGGCACTTCACTATTAACAAAACAATAAGAATCCATACAGTTTTACAACCATAGAGAAAATACGGTTAAAAGATAATTATAGACAGGACCGGTACAGTTAAAAAGCAAATCAGTCTCAAAGGGCTTACCATTATTTATTTCCAGACAGGTTTTTGAAGTTTTTGAATTATGAGACCCATTTATGTAGCACCTTGTAAGGTTTTACAAGGTGCTGCGGCGCATACAGCTGCCACTGCCAGAAAAACAGCGGCAAAATTCTTCTTTTAGTGATAAGTATAACTAGGTTCTTTAATTCCTTTTCCAAGATTTTTAATTTGTGAACAGTCAAAGCTCAGTGATAGCATCTTTATACACCTTTTAGGGTCATACACAGTGTCCGACCCCTGTCCCAACCGTCATACTTTTTGTGTTTACAGCTTTTTACGGGTCCGTTTACATTGAGGAAAGATCCCATTTAAGATCCAAACACTTAACAGGCTTAACTGTCATTAAAATGTATACCCTGTTTAAAAACCTTGTGTAGACCTTGCTTCTAGCTCATCCAGGGCTCGTTGTGATTTCTTTTTCTTCAGGTCAATCCAAATGGAAACATCGCTGCTGTATACCAAGGTTCCTCGTCACGCTACTTGTCCTAGCTTGCCTCATCGCCTTCCTAGTCCTCCTCTTCTACTACTTCCTGAACGGCCACACCATTGCCCAGAAGATGAAGAAGCGCATCTTCATCGCCATGATCTCCACAGGCTGCGTGGTGGGCGTTGCTGTCCTCGTCAACCTAATCGGACTCCTGCAGTTCATTTTTAATGTGTTGTGGTCGCCGCAGCTGCGGCTACGGCGTGGCGCCAGCCGCAACTGCGACCTGAAATCAGAGAGCTTCCTGCGAGCGCTGAAGTCAGAGGCAGACACGCTGTCACAGTTTGTGCACTGTGTCGACGGCTTCCAAGGAACACAGACCCGCATGGTGGTGGTTGTTGACGGGTTGGACAGCTGCGAGCAAGAGCAGATCCTGCACTTGTTGGACTCCATTAAGGCCCTGTTCTCCTCCCCTGACAACCCCTATATCACCATCCTTGCCATCGACCCGTACATCATTGCGAAGGCCATCGATCAAAATCTTCACACTGTCTTCAAGGAATCCAATATCCGGGGGCACGACTACCTCAGGAATCTTGTTCACTTGCCGTTCTACCTGGAAGTTGGGATCAAGCTTAAGGAGAATGCTGAATGTGGGAGTCCAACAACGAATCATGTTGCATCATCAAACCAAAAGGTAATACATAACTGTTATCGCCTTCTTTCTTTTTTGCCAAAGCACAATCTTTGTCTTGTGCAGTCATTGTAGTTGCTGTTACTGTTGGCTTTGTTCAATGAGATGTTTGTTGTAGTGTGTTGTCGTTGAATGTTCCCTTTTTTCTGACATAAAACCAGTTAAAAAAACATGTTCGACGATTCTGTACCATCAAAATAAACCATTTGTTAACCTTGAACAGAATAAACTCAAATAGCTATTTAAGAAAAACATACTTAAACCCATCCACCCCATCACAGGTTTTAAGACATGCCTCTTACTTAGTTTCAACCTCAACGCACGGTTTCTCATGTTGTCTGATCCGTATCGACACACTTTTTCAAAAATCTCATGAAATTTTATCCCAAACTGTTATCATTTACATTTGGGTTTGTTTTGGGGGAATTTTTGTTGTTGTGTTTTTGCTTTCTTCTGTAAATCAAAAGACTATACACAGTCTTGCTAGGATCAAACATTATTTGTAAACCTTGAGCTCCCATCTTAAATGCTTTAACATGGCTTGAAATTTACATTGGACTAAAGGCCTGAGGCCAGTGATTTTAACGCCAGGCCAGTAAAACTTATGACCGGACAAACCCGTTTTTTCTTGTGTTTTAAATTGAAATTGTCTTTGACAATTTACTAGTGCATGCAACCAACATAGTTTTAGACCTTTTGTGACTTTACCACTCTTTGAAAACAGCATTCACCATTTTTTTAAATAAATCTTGACATCTATTTCAACAAAACATGGACACAATATTAGGAGAATGTAAATTTGAGTTTTTGATGTTTTTGATGTATGCAATTTGTTTGTGACCAGTGTCCATTCCTGTACATTAGTTTTCCTACCTTGTATATCTTCAGCACACTGCAGCCATCTTTGTAATATTCCCTGTTTACACCCATTGACAATGATAGTACTAACCTCATGTAGTCTAGAAAGGTACCAGACTATTTCCCCGTCCAGCCTCATTTTGGTTACATCACTTTGTATGCGAGCAGGTCAGAATAGCCACACACCATGATCTAATTTTCAAATCCCCTTGGAATGGTATACAAGGCACGTTGTTAAAAAATGCAAACTTTGACCCAGTTTGATAAGACTGGGCCCAATTTCATAGAGCTGCTAAGCACAAACAAAATTGTGCTATCCAGAAAAAGGTTACCACCCAAAATACCATGTTACATGGCACCATCTTTGCCTGGTATGCTGCTAATTTTTGCTTCGCATAAAGTTGTTAAGCTTTATATTCTGCTTTAAGGTAGCATCATAGATTGGTAAATACTCCAAAAGTTAATGACCATAAACACTTACTTGTTGAGAAGCACTGCAGCTGTTGATAGTGCAAATTATTTTGCAGAAAGTTCCCTGAAAACCACTCTATCTGTTTATGTGTTATTTGATAAAGAGATGAACGTTCTTGCAAACTAATTTGCTGACTTACTTGGATTTGTTTTCGTTATAGCTTCCTTTCGTTTTAAATTCTTTGTTTATCAAATTAATAAGGCCTACCCTAGTGTTCAGAAGCAGCCAATATTTTGTCCCCCTTTACAAAAAAAGAGAACACTTTTTTTGTTGATAAAACTGAAACAAGAATGTTCTTTTTTATTCTTTTGTTTTTTTGATGTTCCTGTTTTGTTTAATTGTCTTTTTAAGGAGTGATAAACCATTGAATTTTAGAAAAGTAAATTCATTCCAATTCTTTATTAAAAAAGGACAAACACTGTGCTATCAAACATTATGTGAACTTCATTAAGATGGGTGGTTACGTTTTTGAGAAAAAAAAGCTCTGTGGTTTTGTCAAGGAATTCATTTTTTTTCTCATTTTGTTGCACATGGCAGTATTTCACACAAACTATTTTTCAGGAAAATAAGTGTGGTCTCAATAGCACTCCAGACTAAAGACGTAACTTTTGCTTAAAATACCCGGATGTCGAACAAAAAATTCCACCATTCATGGGATCGGCGCACCACATCGCAGTTTAGTACACTAAAAAAAACACGCTAACACTGTGCACATGCACAAGTGGAATCGAGTGGAATCTGATATGTTGTCTGAGATCCTGGTTCTTGCTTGATGTCACCATACTGAGCTTCTGTTTTTAGCATTGGTGCGGAGTGCTACTTGATAAAAAGAAATCTTGCAGATTTAAAAATCATGCATCGAACCTTTATAGGAAAAGGTAGATGTCGACAGATTGTCAGTTTCAATCTGAAAACTCACAGAGCTCAATCCAGCACCAATCCTCAAGTAAAACATTTCCATCTGGAATGGTCTCAAAATCAAGAAAATTGCATTGGCTATTCTTAATGTCGCAAGTGAAATAAGCCCAATAAGAAAGTGGTTTTCTTATCTTCACTAGAACGTGACCACCGAATTAGAGTAAGTTTTAACAGGTGGTGTGCTTATTGAAAAATAGAGGATGGTAATGAATTTACTCTTCAAAAAAAATCACACAAAAACAAAGCAATGAGGTGTTTTCCCTTTAAGTTGTAAAAGGACTTGTAACATTTTCTGTGCACAGCAATTGCGGTGGGGTCTCCCAAGCATCCCCGAAAATCAAGATAACGAAAACAGTCGACGAGCGGTCAGATTTACACAGAAAATCAGGGTAACCAAATATGAAAAAAACAGCAACTCGTGACAATCTGTTTTATTTCTTTGATCTGTGGATAGTGGCATCGTGGGCATGGTGCATGTTTCATGGAATGATAACCCAATCCCCTGCATATTGATATAGTGTGCTCCCCTCATTCCTGGTACATACTTCACATGAGTGCGAAAAAAATTTGGACGTCAAGAAAATCAAGACAAGAAGACATTGTGACCAGTAAACTTGTTGGTACATTCATGTATAAATCTCTTTTTGGTAGGAAGGGCTGGCTCTGATTAGAGCCGATGTGGTCTCGACGTTTTGGACAATATACTCTGCTTGTCTTCAGGAGATATGGTGGAATCTCCTGAGCATCCCGAAAAATTAGGATAAAAGTCGTCAAACCGTCAGATTTACACAGAAAATTAGAGTAACGGAAAAGAAAACCCAGATACTTTTCAAAACCTCAAGACCTTACCGGCTTGTTCCAGAGTGGCTCCTCCCAAAAGAAATTACATATGGTTGTTCTCGCAAGTTGACAAGTCATAGTTACTAATTATCCGCACTACACAAAACTTCAAAAAGCACTTGAAATAAAGTTGTGTTAAAAGTTCCTGAAGGATGGTACAAGTACGGCTTCGTTGATTCTCTCGGAAAGGGGAAAAGGAAGAGGGATCAATTTCAAAAAAGATCTAGTTTCAAGACTTGTATTTAGCAAGCTGTGAAAATTTGACTGAGTTTTGTGTGTCATTTTTTTTCTAAAAGAGCATGATTACAAAGTTTTGTCAAAGAATTTTGTGCATTGTTACAGCCTCATTTCTCTTGTCCTTTGAGATCGCATGCAAACATTCTCAAAAGATGAAATTTAAAAGGGAATTACTTGTCAAAAAGGAACTAACTTTACATAATTAAACTCTCATTTATTTATTTTTTTTTCGGGGGGGGGGGGGGGGAGGTGATGGGTTGGGGGACGACCACCTCTACCATACTTTCTGAATACCTTCTGAATTGAATATTGGCAAACCTTTTGCAAAATTCGAGCAGATTTCATTTTGGGTAACTCTGCTGTTTTTTGATTGGCGTTAGATTTGCTTTGTATGATTATGAACCATCCGTCATTCTAACCCACATTAATAAATCCACTCACATGCAGACATCCTTGTGTATACCCTTGTTCTTCATTATTCAGATCTTCCAAAATGAGTGTATTAAAATTGTTTCCACTGAAGAAAAATCACTTTCAGTATTTATTCCCTCTAAAATGCTCTTCATGAAGTTGTCGCATTGTGGAGGATTTAGAACTGCAGGCCCAAAAAGGCCCAAATAACAATTGCTTACAGCTGGGCCAGGCATACTAATCTTTCCCAAGTCCGATTATTTAGGTGTTGAGTTTAATACCATAGAGTGAAGACACAAACATTTGAAATCATTTTACTCCCAGTTTGATTAGTCTAATTAAACACCGTGCAATACAATCATGGCCAAAATTAGAATCCATCAGTGATTTGTCATGTTTTAGGGTCCCATTATGTAATAAACACAGCTGTGGAAAGATTCAATTTGTAAAGATAAAGTCACTGGTACATTACTGCAGATTTTTTAAGACTATGTTTGTTTTTAACCCCCCCCCCCCCCCCCCCCCCAACTCCTGTCCTTCCACTTTCACATTCTCTATCTCTGGCTGTCAATTTCTGAAAGTTCCACCAAAACATAGCTGAGCTGTTACATTAAAGTCTCGTTCGTATTTCACTTGCAAATTTTGTATCACAATGGGGAAGACAGTACATACATGTAGTGATTGTTTTGCATCAGAACATTTGGCTTCCTGTTCACTTTCACTTGAGGTATGAACTGGGCTTTTATTATAGACTATTGCTTTATGGCTTCACAAGCTCAGACAGCACCCTCACTGAGAGTAAATCGATAGTTGCTTGTGTACTGTGGACTGAGTCTTCACAGTCTCTTGTGGCATTTTGTGGCACGGGCCAGTTGGGCAGGACAGTTTACGGATAATTGCTTGTGTACTGTGGACTTAGTCTCCATAGTCTCTTGTGGAATTTCGTGGCAAGGGCCATTTAGGCAAGAGAGATAATAGGGCTAGCTAGTGTCCTTCTGGAAATTGTGTTATTTGAGAAGGTGTGACTTTACTCTGCAGCCGATTTACTAGGATCCTTCCACACTCTAACACAAAATCCATCACCATGTTGTATGTAACTCAGCACCAAAACTGTTGGACTCTGATTGTGGTGGTCATGCCTGATCCCATATAAAGAATAATCAGTTTACTAGTGCAGACCTCAGTTCTTTTGAATCGAGCAAAACGTGCAGTTAACTTTGGATTTTGATGGGTTTGGGGTTCATAACTACGTTGGTCTTTTTCTCGGCCTCATTCTCTGTGTTTTTGTCTCGGACAGTTTGGTCTCAATCACAGTCTGTCATCCTGCCAGGGAGAAAGTTCTGTTGAATAAATTCACTCAACATGGAAAACTCAATGTGGAGCCAGTCCAAAAGAGTATATTTCATTTGGCATTTTAGGAGTACCCAATTTTGAAAAGGATGTTAAGCATAAGAACTTGCTAAGCTCAGAAAAATATTGCTAAGCAGAATTCAGTTACCAGTCAGAATGTCACGCTGCTTTTGACTGTTAGTCAGCATATTATTTTGTGCTTATCAAATTCATTTGATAAGCAAGTTTTTCTACTAAACAGCTATAAGAAATTTGCCCTTGGTCTAGGCATATGTCTTGATGTCATCAGACACAATTGATTTCATCTTGGTTCCTTGAGACAATAGTTCACATTTTGCTTTCTGGAAATTGATCACTATGTACTCATCACAGCATTTGAACTCATCTGTTTATCTGTTTAGTTAGGCATGAAGTGATGTCACATTAACTGCTTATCCACCTGTTAGTTTGTTGTTGTTTTGTTTTGCTGTTTACCCAATTATTGAAAACTAAACAACTATACGTAGTTTGTGTACAAGTGGTTAACCTAATACTGGAATTTTAAATTGGATTTTCACAAATCAACACACGAGCCTCAGCGCAATAAAAAGCTAAACTGATCCTTGATCTGGTGTGGCCTAAGGAGGCTAGTTTATGTAAACCAATGTTAATATAAATGAATCAGCAGCAGAGCATGTTGTGCTATTACGTAATTTCCCCCCAAATCTTTCTCCTCCGTGCAACACCCCCCCCCCCCCCCCCCAGTTTTACAACCCAACCTGTTTTGTTGTGAACTGATCTGTTCATGTGTTGCTAAATTAATAGCTTAATTAACAAGTTCTGTTTAAGTTAACAGAAGACCACATAATACATTGAAAATAACATTTAGGTCCTTTTGGTTGGTAAGCAGTTTGCAACAACTGAATGTATTTTCTCAGTTAAGTTTGCCTTGCGTAGGGTCATACTTTGGTAGACCCCCCCCCAAAAAAAATAATAATAATAAATAGAGGAAAAAACCCAATATTTTCTATTTGAAAGCTTATTATAAACGCTAAACAAAGTGTATCACCCAGTTGCTGCTCAAGATTAGCATTCATTGTGCACAAAACAAAGTCAGCATTTTGCCATGCAAAATTACTAGACAAAATCATTCCGTTGATTGTAATAAATAACTGATTAATAACTTTATTTGTATGTATGTCTTTTAAAGATTTTAAAGGCAATGAAACACAAAAAAGAACGAGATTTACAAAAACCTGCATGATCAGGAATTGACCCCCTCATGTTGCATGACGCGCAGCGCACTCAAGCGCCTATCCTGTCCGCCATTTTGGGGAGTCAAAATGTACACAAAGGGATTGACTCCCAAAATGAATGAACTGATTATGCTTTGATGCTTTCTGCATCCTGCAGGGGTCAATATGAACATAGAATTCTGCATAGCACTGGATCGTGCTGAGCGGGTTCTGAAGTGAATTAAACCCACATGCACCCTCAGGTTATAAACCTGTGACTTTTCATGTTCTGCGGCACCAAATTCTTAAAACTATTCAGTGACCCAATTCACCGGGGCCCAATTTCATGTCTCTGCTTACCCTAAGCAAAGAATTTGCGCTTACAGAAGCAGGGAATTTCGCGCTTATGTGAAGCATTTTTCACGGGTTAGCAGGGAATTTTTGCTTGTGCCCGTGTGTACTCCACGTTACTAGGCATTCTTTGCTTACACAGCTAGCGCAGAAATTCTGCGCTTGCATAGTAAGCGGAGAATGGTGATCGCAGAATTCGGCGGTGAGCAGAGCCATGAAATTGGGTCCTGATGTTATCACCCATGATAAATCTTGGTTGCGCCATTTTGGGAGTCAGATTACCGGTGTGTTTCTGTGCAGTGTGCATTTTGAGGCGATAAGCGCGCGGTTAGACACGCATCATATCCTTGCATGCAATTTGACTTCCAAAATGGCGGACAGTCAGGCATACTGTAGCTGCATGTGACATTGCTGTAAAGGGTCAATTAACCTTATAAACTGAAAGTTTGACATCTTATACAACCTCGGTTTCAATTCGTATCAGTGATTGTTGTTTCAAATAATATTGCAAATCACTGAACATTTTCTTTCACTGAACTTCGTTGAGAACTGTCAGCTTTACATTTTGGAGGCAAGTTACATCATAGCGCACCACTTTACCCAATGCTCTGTACACTAGGTGTAAATTTCAGGAGGTAAACATAAGCATCAATGCTTCTCCACAATTTATACAAACATAATGTTATTCTTGAGCTGGGGTAACATGAACATAATCCCTTCACGTGGGTGCAATAGTTTGGGGGTCAATTCAATTTAGCCATCGAGGATAAACTTTGGTGGAAATTGGGCCGGGGGACAAAAAAAGTAACTTTCTTTGTTGATGCATCAAGAATGTCATATTTTCTTGGTTAACTGTCATCTTGAATGTTCAAATTTAAGATTTACAACTGTACTGAATGGTATGGAGCTCCAAGAGTGCCTCCCACTTATCCAGTTAAGGAGCTAATTTATCTTGCTAAGTTAACTTACTGTAGCTGAGATGTTGACTTACTATGATAATTTATCTCGCTGAGTCAACTAATCTAAAACAAGCATATTGCATTACCAGGATAATTTATCTGGCCAAGTTAACTTAAGCCCTTTTCAGACGACGAAGGCAAACTAGGGTCCTTGATCTCGGGCACCAGTTGTCTTGACCACGGACGTTGGCCAAACTTGAACACGAGCTTTCACACGGCGCAGAAACTAACGTCCCGTGTCACATAACCTTCGTCTTTTGGGGTGTCAAAGGTCAACATTGTTTATCGTCCGTTTCACTGGTATCCGCACAGCTTGCGAAAAATTGCACTTACAGGTGTTGGTTACCAATCATTTTCCCGCGCTGTTTTTGTGATCCGATGTTAGTGTCCCAAGCACACGAATCACTATCTGTCACTGTGTTAAATCAAACATGGCAAGTCTCGATGTAGAAACGGCAATTTTTTTCTGAACTTTTGTCCAAGAAAAAACGAAACACATGGATGTACGATGAGACTGTTCATTTAATTGCAGTAGAAGGTTCTACAGACGTCCAAAAAAAGTTGGACGGACTAGTGCATAACCACAAAGAGTGGAACGACGTGGCAGGAGAACTGGACTCGCGACACTCCGCCAAGAAGTGCGTGCGGTGTTCATTCACACAGCACGCACAGACGATCATGGTGTCATTTTCACAACGTTTTTTTTTTTTCGCTGGTCTCGATTGTTGTCAGAAAGAGACCACGAACCCTTGCTTGTGCAGAGCACAGGTACATTTCTCACGATGTGGACTTGACAAGGGTGTGTTTTTTGGATCATGGACCCCCTGCTTGAATCCCTCGTGTGAAAAGGGCTTTACTGACACTAAAATGGTGAAATGTACTTACGTGATAATTTAACTTACTCAGTCAACTTAACTAAAACTAACATGTCGACTAATCGTGATAATTTATCCCACTAAGTTACCGAAAGTAAGGTGTCGACTTATCGTGTTAATTTGTCTTGCTAAAAAAACTTAACTGAAACTAACTTGTTGACTAATCAGGATAATTTAACTCAAAGCTAATTTATCTCGCTAAGTTAACTTATTGAAACTAAGATGACCACTGATAATTTAATGAAACTAAGATGCTACGTCGATTTCTTAGTTTCAGTATGTCCCCTTGGCTGGATAAATTTATAACGACAAGTCGACTTTTTCTATAAAATGTCAACTCTTTGAGAGGAGATGAATTATCTTGATATCTGGATAAATAGTGTGGCACTATTGGGTTTGATTTCACAAAACACTAAGATTCATATTTAAGATGAGTGATTTGTGTTGTGATGTCATACTTTCTAAGCAATAGACAGTGCAAGTCTCCTGTGCATTTGAACATATTAGGACCACTTTGGTCCCACGAACATTGCTTTAACGCCTGAAGGAAACAAACTCTAACAGGTCCCAATGTTTGAATAAGTGCGAGACTTGCACAGTCTATTATTATTAATACACATCTTAAGATCAATCTATGCTCTTTGTGAAAATCCAGCCCGGAGCTCCGAAGAATGGTTCAATAATGCAGTGAATTTAACTTCAAAGTAACTCAAATCTTGTTGTTGTTTTTCTCTTTTGCTTACGACTGTCCAGCCGGAGATCGGCCAGCAGACAATCACAACATCCTCAAAGCAGGACCACCTATCCAAGGATGAGAGTGATGGCCAGGTACTGGGTAGGATGCAATCTGGTACCACCAGGGATGTGTCGCAGCTCCTGGCGTCCGATGAACAGTTCAGCGATCTCAGTCCTCGTAGCATGAGCCGCCTTCTGAATATCGTATCCATCACAGGTATTTAAATCCACACTGCAAACTCCGTCATATTTCTGTATCTATTTTTCATCCATCCATTTTTCAATTTTTATTTTTTTTTCCAAATGCATATTTTGTTGTGTTAGTGCAAAAATGTTGTATCTTGATTTTGCAAAAATGGCATGTTTTGCATAAAAATGCTCTGTACAAAAACGTTGTATCTCAGCGCGTAGTTGTTTTGTGTGTACATCTGGGCTATTTTAAGTGAGATACAACGTTTGACATCCGTTGTAAAGGTCTCTACACTTTGTCCAATGAACACATGGCTAACAGTTGGCAGGAAAGGGTATATCTCTTTAAACAACTTATTTGTTGCTATAACGTAGATATCACCAGTCATTATTTTTGTGCCGTGACCTTGCAGGTCGTCTCTTGAGGGCCAATAGCATTACGTTCCAGTGGCAACGACTGGCCTCGTGGGTCAATCTGACCGAGAAGTGGCCATACAGGACTTCACGTCTTGCCGTCTACTATCGGGGACATGAGGACGCCTTTGATGATGACTTACCTCTCAAGGCTCTCTTCGAAAGGTTTGACGTTTTTTCTCGTTTACACGTTTGTTTCCTTACTTTGGGTGCACGTTCAAACTAAGAAGCAAAATTCAAACCTGCCAACCATTCAGATTTAATCAGACTTGCCCCCATTTTTAAGCTTTAAAACTGGAACTTTCCAATTTGTGAAAACAGTTGGGGGGAAAAAAGATCATGATTGTCCATTTACTAAACACTTAGTAACGTGATGCGTTCTGTGCATGAGGATAATATCACCAACATATCACCAATATGTAGCAAGGGTCCTCCGGTTATAGCACAGTAATCTTTTCACACTACATATCAGGGGGATTTTAACATGGTTGCTGTTTTTTTTTAGGATGTCTGGAAAATAACAAGGGTCCATTGTTATTATTTAGCATGGATAGCTTTCACACTACTGGAACTTGTGCCACTTTTTTACATCAATGTGAATTAAGTCAAGGTCTCTAGTTAAAAATTGTCTCATTTGAAAACAATTTAGCTTTGAAAAAACCATTTAGAAAATGCAAAACAAATCCCCTAAACTGGGAAAACAATTGGATTCATATCCTGAGAGCGCCATGCGGATGTGTTGGGATCAGAGAGGCACCACCTCCTTTGACGGTTTGTTTTTCTGTTTCTGTCCTGAAAACCCAAACGCTGTTGTTTCTCCCGTAGAATTTTGGATGAGATCCCAACAAGCAGAGAAGCCGAGCCTCTACTGGACCTGGACCAAGACGGGAGGAGTTTCCTGGTGTACCTGACCAAGCACACCCCGGTGCTGACAGTGAGTGACTTACGGCGCTTCCTACCCTGTGCCTGCCATCTGGATCCCTACCTACGCAAGCAGATCAAAGGTTAGTGTGTGTGGAAAATACCGTCCAGCCACTAAACAGTAGCAGACTCTTAAGACTTTGTCACACTGGGCAATTTTTGGCAATCAAAGATATTGGCTATTTCTTTGGTTGTACAAGGGGCCTGTGTAGAGTTTGTGATACTTCATGGAGGCAACAGAGAATTGCCTCCCAAGTCTTCTGGGGCGGATTTCACAAAGAGCTAAGATAGATCTTAAAGGGTGTGTACAACATTGCTAAGATTCAAATTATAAATGTTCACAGATTTGCACCTAACTTACATCGTATAAAGATGGTGGGAAACTTCCCTTGAAATAGTTTTGCTTGAAATGCCATGGTTTTTTAAAAACAATTAGTCTTTATCACTGGTGATAAAATCCGATGTTTGAAAAAAGTGAAAACATATAATGGGGTTTTTCACTGTTTTCTCATGACTCTGAAGACCGATTGAACTGAAACTTTCACAGGTTTGTTGTTTCATGTATTATATGTTGGGTCACATCAAGTGCGGATACAGGTCTTTGACAAAAATACCTACGTTGTACACACCCTTTAACTGTGTATCAATCTTAATTGCTAAGATAAGTGTGATGTCACAATACAAATCACTATGCTGATACAAACAAATCTTAAGATGAATCTAAGTGCTTTGTGAAACTGAGCCCTGGTCATGCCTTGGTGCCCCTTGAAATATAGAAGTTTAAGATTTCCTCTTAAGCGTGCCCTTTACTTTAGAAAAAATGCGTTGCCCTTACAAGAAAGAAGTATCAGGTCTGCATAGCTCCATTCAAATTAAACATTCTTTAATACTGTTAAAGCAGTAAGCACTGTTTCTTAATTTTCTCATTCACCATTTACAGATTCGCTTGAGAGCCAGGATATGGCAGGGGCCCTGCCCAACATCACCGCCCTGCCACGCCCACAGAGTTTCGGCAGTAACTTCCCCAACCAAGTGTCAAGCCGGTCATCTGTGTACTCTACCCTGAGTGACACCCCATCAAGGCTCAGCTACCAGATGGCTGCGATCAATCCATTCTCTAAAAAGGTACATTGTAAAATAGACCGATGATATCTTTACCATCCTCTGCATTCAGTTATAGACCATGTTACCTCGTTGACAAAAACAGTGACCTTTGTACATTCTGTGGCATTTCCTGGCAGGCAAGATTCTTCACTGGTCAGTTTTACTCTTTAACTCATACTTATCACATACAATCAAGAATTGTAAACAATTGAACAAAAGTTGAGATGTGCTCCCTTTCTTCAAATCAAAAGTTTTAAAAAATTATTGATTTAACCTTCGAGAAAGACTCTGCTAGTTGAAGTGATTGTGTAGGACTGTTACGTATTTTAAAAGAATTTGAGTTACTGATTGTAAACCTGGAAGCTTACTTGTCATAAAGATAGTGTGTAAAACCAATCATCATGAAGCAGCAATTGTCTGTAATTCAGTCAGTTTCATTGAAACTGTTTGAATCCAATCTAATTTCAGTTGCCAGTAAGTTAAGAGGAGTAAAAGATAGCCCAAAAATATGATGGTTTCGCAGGCTGGGTTTGGTGTGGAATTTTTACACCGATAGAATCAAGAGTTGGAATGATTTGAGTCTTCTAAACACCATGCTGCAATTTCAGAGCTTTGTTTAGAACTTAGCATGACAAAATTCTACTCGGTGAAAGTAGATCAAACACATGGTGTTACCACAAACCAAAACCATGCAGACTGAGGTCATTTTGCATCCGTTTAGATGTGATACAGATATGTATTTCGAATCGAGTTTTGGGGTTTAATCTAGAACTTCCATGTAAATATCATCTCTGCAACCAGTCAACAATAATAGTGAAAGTATAAGTTCAGAAAACTAGACTTCCTAAGCTTTAATTTGAATGCTGTTTATTTGAAGTAACTTCTTGCCAAATAAAGAACAGTCGGATGTCTTTTTATTTTTGAACCACACCATGTAGTGTTTCTGTACACAAGTTGCACAATTTTTTGCCCGGTTTACATTTCACCTGTGTAGGATGAGACATCAAAGCTTGATTTTCTTTTGATCGCCACGACTGAATATCTTTTTTGTTCTGTTTTCATCGTTCCTCATCCAGCCTGAAATAATTATTATACCAGTAGTTAAGGTAATACAACCTTCTAGTATGTTCTACTTTTGACTGGTCCCCCTTTGCTTTTTATCTCCCCACACCCCCCCTTCCCTCTTCACACACACACTTTTTCTGTTTGATTTTCCCCAATCCTTTTCCATGGTACCCAGCAATGCATCTTACCCCAACCGTTGATGTGGACACCAATTTAAAAACATCAAAAAAAGAACCTTCCCAAATTTCAGAAATGTGTTTTCGTTTTGGTTTTGATCTAACGTTGATCCCCTTCCGCTGATCTTTTTGTGCATAACAATCTTCTTCAAGTGTGGTGTAGATTTCTGACCAACTTTTGATGGGTTTATTTTTATTTCCCTTCTCTCTTGATGTTGTGCTGTTTGTTTTGAAAGTTGTCTTCTGATGGTTTCACAATTCCTCGCTGTCTGATAGGGAAAGTTCAACCAACGACAATTTCACTCATGCAACCACTTTTAAAATGAGATCAAAGCAACATATTTATTTTCTAGGTTTTCTCCATTTACAAATTAGCAGAGTGAGGTGATTTCTGTTATTTTTTTATTATTTTTTTATTCAATGATTGTGAAAGAAACTTCATGATGTTTTCTGAAAAATTAACTCTCTTCTGTGCAAGTAAGCTTTCATTTGAGAGTTCACCTACAACTTATTTTTATAATGTTGGGAACAAAAGGTTTAGAACAAGTCTGTGAGGGGGATAAGCCTGGGTTTGTAAGTTCAGCTGTGGGAACTGTTCCAAATGAGCTTTTGGCATAGTTTGGTTCATGTTTTGAGGTAATTTAAATATTAATTTAGATTGCTAAGGTTTCTGTGAACTTTGTTTAAAATCACTCAAAATGTGATAGTTATAATATAATTTTTGAATGCATTTTACCCCAAACTCACATGGTAATTTTTGAGATGTAAGTTACTATTTCACTGAAATATGTTTTGTTAGTAACTTTACTGTTTTTGGCAATTTTTCATGCAGCCGCTCACTGAACTTGTGTCTGGTCAGTGTGTTTTTGTCAACAATATTTCCCAAAATTAAGGTTGTAAAAAGCGCACTGCAACAACTTTGTAAGAATGTTTTAATATCCTGTGATGCAACAAATAAGCATGATTCATACTTCATCTCAAAGCAAATTTTCAAAGCGTCAAATCGGTGACGTGAATAAACAAAAACCGCTAGGGCGGTTGAATCTTAATCATCGTAAAAAGTATGTTCATCCTTTGGACCATCATTACTTGCAAAATCCATCATGGGGATTGATCATAACAGTTTGCTCCTCACTGTCTGGTTCCCCCTTCAAATTACTTCTTAAAACCACTTCTTTGAACTCCACACTTAGTGCACCAGTTTTCCAACTTGTAACGTCCCAAAGTGCGCTTTCAAGTGGATGCTAATGCTGCGTTTTTATTGTTTGTAGTTGCAAAGCTTTGCAGAAAGTTGAACATTGCCCAACTCGGGAGAAAATGTTCTTTGTTATCATCCAGGCTAGTGTAAGTTCACAACTAGGCAGCTGTGGAGGGCTGACGATGTAATATTATTTTTGCTTTCGCTATTTGCGTGTAGTATGAATAACGCTGCACCCTTCCCAATAACTAAAAGTTTCAATTAATGTTAATGGTTTTAAATCCCACTCTCAAAACCCAAACTGGTACAATATCCATAGCAGTCAAACCACTAACATTTAGTGTTTGTCCCGAACAAGTGAGTTTGCTCAATGGAAAAGCCAGTGGTATAATAACCCATTTGCGAGTGAGATTTGAATAATGTCTGGTACAATAACTTGTATGTTCACAAATGCATGCTCGATTTTGAATTCCTCAGACTGAGTCTGATGTTGCTATGTCACACGGGTTACATTAAGAGAAGGTAAACATCCAGACATAGTTTCCTGTGAAATGGCACAAAGATACCAGTCTTTGCTGATCCAGAGGTTGCTGTGAAAAAGTTTTTCCCCAAATCCTCAAAACAAAATTCTATTCGGGAAGTTGTCTGATTTTGTAGGGAATGCAGGTATGCGATTTGTCAAGTTTTCCCCCTGATTTCAGGATTTTTCACTGATTTCCCCGCACCTTCCAAGGTTTGCCCTTAACTTTTTCAGTGACTGCCAGCAGGACCTGTTAACTTGTTGTTTTACTAGTGTGTCAGTTTGACTGGTCCTCAGGTGTCTTAACTTTATATCAGGAGGGGACTGTTGTCCACTTTTCAGGATGGTTGAAATAACCCTTTTGCCTCAGGAATGTTATTGTACCTGTTTAACTTGCAAAGAAGTTAGTTACATTGTAAAACATTGATATACAAATATTTTTAAAAGAGTTTAACAATTTTGAATTTTGATAAAGAAAAGCCTCCCTTTTTTCAAAAAAAAAAAAATAAAAATCAACAAAAAAATAAATAAATAAACGTGTATTTTTTTTATGTGGCCTAGCCAAATAAAAAAAACATGTTTAGCGTTCTTCCTTTTTGATTTTTTAGATTTTTTTTAAGCCCCCCCCGACTTACTTTTCAAGACAACCGGCCTATTTTATAAGATGGTTGCCAGCTTTTTCCAATGTGCGTTTTCAGTGTGTTAAATTCTTAAAAAAGGATCTTATTTATTTTAACATTTATTTTTTTCGTCAAAGATTGTTAAAAGTTATCCTTTTGAATCATAAAAAAAACTAACTCTAAAAAAGGAAGA
The DNA here is from genome assembly GCA_037783415.1 of Leptasterias polaris. Taxonomy (NCBI): domain Eukaryota; kingdom Metazoa; phylum Echinodermata; class Asteroidea; order Forcipulatida; family Asteriidae; genus Leptasterias; species Leptasterias polaris. The sequence goes on from JAZGTN010000192.1 coordinate 2,306,425, forward strand.
GGACAAGAACGCTAAACATGTATTTTTTTTATGTGGCCTGGCCAAATAAAAATAAAAACATGTTTAGCGTCCTACCTTTTTGAAAAAAGAAGGATTTTTTTTGTTTTTGTTTATTGCTCCCCCCTCCCGACTTACTTTTCAACCGGCCATTTGAGCAGCAATTAAATTTTAGCATAAATGAGCAGGATACCAGCTACAAATTGTACATGTGGAAGATTATAACTTTTTAAAAGATTTTAGCTGGTAACCTTATTCTGGTAAGCATGATTTTTAGGCACTTAGCTACTTTTTGTGCTTAAGCAGCTCTTTGAAATTGGGCCCAGGGTTCAGGTTGTAATGGTTGAAGCATTTATGGATGTTATGGCATGCTGCATATCGTCACTTTTTCACAAAGAGACAAGTTCATCAAAAATATAACAAACTTTTTAATTAGTGTGTTTTACACACCTTGAATGTTTCATTGACATCAGTGTATAGTTTGCAATAGTTTCTTATTCACTAATAGCACTCGGCACTAATGATGTCACTTTTGTTCAAAAAATACCCTGTTGTGAGACAACGATCCAGCACTCACGCAATCGATCACAGTCAGTACAGTCAAGTAAACATAAAGCTTGGACATGTATGCGCGTGTACATTATTGAATTTTGACATGTTGTCTGAGCTTATCTTTAGCGTTAGTGCGGAGTACTATGAGCACAATGGAAATATCTTAAGATATCTTAAGATTTGCAGCATTGAATGTTCACGTAGAGACAAGCTTCAATTGGCCAATTTTAACATAGAAGTACACAGCACTGGCACAGTGCCAAACATGAGGGCTCTGTCTTTTGAGTTTAATTTGAAGAGACAATTTCTGTGACCTCGGCATTTATCGTAAAGTTCAACGGCCATGACAAGTCTTTTCAAATTTACCTAAGAGACCAATTTGAGATTTTCATGTCGCCATGTACAGCGTTTTCTCAAGATGCTGATGAAAACATTGTAATTTTCACAGTAAATACCAAAATCTCACTTTTTGAAAAATAGGTAAAAGTTAAAAGTTTTACCAGAGCAAGTCAAATTAGGTCAAGGGGCTTCACTCTTCACGAACAGAAACCCACCACCTATATTTTAGGATTTCCTAATTTGTACAAACACATCACACTGCATTGATCAGGCATACATTTTTTCTGCTGATCGGGTGATTTTTGGCTTTGGGGGTTTCTCAGCTGTGCCATTGAAAATTCAAAAACACAGTACAAAGTCATACTGTGTTTTTTGGACAAATTACAGTTACATGTCTGATAGATCAACAAACTAGTTTGTTACTCAAGTGAACAGCTTCTCGTTCATTGGTTGATTAACAGACGTAAATCCAATTCTCAATGTGGGACTTTTGGGATGCTAGGTGGCAGCAGACTTACCAGGTTAATCCATTGTTCTCAGTAATGCACGCATGCTCAGAACTGCGTTAACATATCTGTCACTGTACACATGATGCCAAACTGTAAGCAAATCTGCGGCTGGAAAGCAAAATAGACGGGTCCCTTCTTAATGAAGAGCTGAAAATTCTGCTTAAAGAGGATGGAAAATGACAAATTCAATTTTGTGATGTACTCATTTTCCACTTCACTTCTCTTTCACTTCTTTACACTTATGTCAGTATGTACGGGGAATGTTTGATTCATAAATAAACAAATTTAGAGCGAAATTTGAAATATTATGACCTCATTGGATTTCAACAACTAATGGATCATTACACTCCAAGGAGGACATTTTTGGTCAGTCTACTGTCAGATTCAAGGCCATTTTGATCAAATGTTGAAAGTCAGGAATGAACCGAAACCCTCCTGTACAAAAATGAAGAGACCCATTTTTTTTCAGAATGATGTCATCAGATGTTATAGATGTTGACAAATTTTGCACTCGAAGGGTATCGAATACAATGGCAATTTACACCATTTTGAACGTGAGGTTAGAGACTTGTAACTTAATCGGTCATTTCCCTTCCTCTTTATTGTATTTGCTAAGCTAACATTCTCAGGGAGCCAGTCACAACTTGTGTACACCATAACATTTTGGCTGGTGACCTTTTCCATTAGGTCGATTTATGTGCTGAACAGCTTTTTGAAAATGAGCCCAGACTGTGGTAAATGGTCTTAAAGGCACTGAACACGTTTCGTAATTACTCAAAATATATATTAGCATAAAAACTTACTTGGTAACCAGCAACGGAGAGCTGTTGATAGTATAAAACATTGTGAGAAACCACTCCCTCTGAAGTAACGTAGTTTTTAAGAAAGAGGTAACTTCTCACTAAAATAATAAAAGACTTCATGCATGAAGCCTTTTATTAGCATCTGAAAGCACACAAAATTGTGCAACAAGGGTGTTTTTTCTTTCTTTATTTTCTTGCAACTTCGATGACCGATTCAGCCCAAATTTTCACAGGTTTGTTATTTTATGCATACAATGTATGTTGGGATACACCGAGTGACAATACTGGTCTTTGATAATTACCAAACATGTTCAGTGCCTTTAACGCTTAGAAACAGAAACCTATTTTTAATTCCAATGTGCTTTGATAAATGCCTGGTCTAATAATTGATTATGTTTTTTAAAATCCCAGATTCCAAGTCCTGCAGTGAGTGGTACCCCGAGCCCTGGTTTCTTAACAGTCAAGGATGTGTGTGATCGCCTTCTACAACTGGAGGGCATTGACAAACATTCAATTCCACGTTACCAGACTAGAATTGCAGAGCACAACGTCAATGGTCACGTACTGCTGCAGTGTGATCTTGAGGAACTCAAGGAAGTCCTAGGAATGAATTTCGGCGACTGGCAACTTTTTCGCTCTCTCGTGCTGACCATGCGGGGTCAGGCACTGAGCTGCACGCATTCCCCGAGCATGTCTAGCAGCGACGTTCTACAAATGGAATCGACGCAAGGGGAAATTGCCGCAAATGGAACAAACGGCATTGGAAGCAACAACACCGTGCCGATCTCCCCACAATCACAGAATGACTATTTGAACCTCAGCTTTGAGGAGCTACGTAAGAGTTCCCAGCATTCCTCGCAGCACTCGTCCCTCCACAACTCGCGTCTTTCTTTGGGGACGTCGCTCAGCGAATCATCACAGCTCATTGACCAATCGGGGGTGAGCGAAACGGAAGAGGAAGTGTCACCGAAACACGTGCAGCGAACGGACCATGCAAATCTCCTGCGTGCAATGGATGAAAAAGGCGGAGACGTCGATCGTGAGGGCATTACTCAATTCATGGGAGTGGTACCGGACTACGATTATGAAGAATCAGAGCAGTATGAGTTATCGACAGTCCTGGTGCATCAAGATGTTGGCTTAACCCCTGCTGAGGAGACAATACCAGCTATGGGTTTCAAACGTAACCATTCGTTCAAATTGGAGAACTCTACTCAGCCAAAGACAAATGGAGTGCATTATATTGACATGGAGGGCTCCAAACAGGAAAGAACTCCAATGGGGAAAGCTTCCCTGCTTGCCTCCCAGGAAGGAAAACACAAAATGAAAAGGCCACGGAGTCTCAGTGAAGAAAGCAGCGAATCAGAACATAGAGAGGACCAACCTTTGATGAAGGGTCACGCTAAGGAGGAAAAAGAGCAGGACAAACATAAAAAGGATGGAAATGCAAGGAGAAGCCCAGTCAAAACTTCCAAAGCTAAACCCACGGAGACTAACCAACAACAAGAAAATGGGCATGTCAATAAAGGACCAAGTCGTCAGCTGTACAGCCCCGAACCAAATATAATCAGTCCGGATTTGAAAGCTCAAGTTGTACAGGATGTTGAACGGATGTTTGAGAATTTAGAATGTGAGTTGGCCCATAGGAAGGAACTATCGCCAGCGTTAGAGGTACCACCTTCCCTTGAGCCAACCCCAACGAAATCAGCAAACTTCCGTTTCCCCAAGAGCCCTTTCAAAGGGGAGCAGCAGACCCACGATTTGTCTCTTCTTGCCGGATACTCCAGCTTCACCCCGATGATGCGGGAACTGCAAAGTGTCCCCGAGACAGACATCATGAGCGTGACGACTAACTCGGATGACATCATGTCCACACCAGGATCGGATCAGCCGAGGTATCGTCGACCTCTCGTCCGTCAGTCGCAGTCGAGCGATGTGCTGTTGCGCAACACCCCTCAGCCCTCAGTGTCCATCGAGGACAAGCCCATGATGCGCAGCTTCTCTCAACCCAATCGTTTCACAGATGCTGGACTCACCCAGCAGTCCCAACAGCAGCGGACCCTGGATCAGAGTTTCGACGAGTTTATCATGCTCTCTCTAGAGGAGCAGCGGAAAAAACGAACTCCTGAAAACGAAGACCACGAACAGATTCTCCCGAAAAATGCCAATAGAGGGCCAGGCAGCCCGTATTGGAGACAATCAGCCCCCTCGCTGGGCGCAAACTGTGAAAATAAAGACAATGTGTTTATGGTCAGTATCGGGGATGCTGGCCCCAGTACAGCCGACCAAAGAACAGCTGTACACAAGGGAAGTCTGAATCTATAGAACTGTGCTCACTCTTTTGGAGCCTGCATGCTTCCGGTGTCCGAGAGATCATTGGTGCATTGCTCGGTTTAGGGTTGTTTTTTTAAAAATAGATTCTACAAACATTGATGAACAAATCTACTTATTAATTGTTACCCGTGGTGTTACGCAGGGGTGTTCTAAACAGTTCTTAATTGAGTTTAGAGTTATAATTAATTGATATATTTTGTGAATATACATTTTTTGACAGTTGGTATATATCGCAATTAACTGTAACCAAATCAACCACTGTTGTCCAGACTTATCTTGAGTCTTGATTTTTTTACATGAGACAAAACGGGGCCAATACTAGGTGAAAGGTAGCAAAACAGCCTCACAAAATAGGTCCATTGTTTTTTGTATCGACTTCTTCATATCCAGGACTTAAGAAGTTAGGTTTAGCTCCAGACAACAGTCTGCAATTATCTTGTAAGCATACGTCTAACAGTGAACTTGTCAAGTCAGCTCAATGATGTACGACTTGGGTTCAATCTTTTTCTTTTTAGCTTTTTTTTTCTTATAACCTCGGAGCCTGCTACCCTTAAGTTAAACTGCAAATGAACTATAATGAAACATCCAAAATGCACAGTCTGCAATTTTGTATTGCTAATTTTTTTCAAACCACAAGCTGAAACAATACAAATATGCAGTTTATATAAGTACATGTAGCTTATACAAGTGGGCAAGCTATAGTGGAAAATGCACACATTTCCAGGGCACTGCAACAGCTGGATACCATATGTGTACAGGAGGTATGATCGGAATACCTCCTTGTGTACAAGTTTCATTAAGGGTTTTAAAAAAATTCATCAAATTTGCTGACATTTCCACCCATACAAAATGGTGGCCGACAGTTGTGAACGAAATGTAAGTCTTTTACATGTGCACGAGAACACAACTTCTTATTAACAATGCAATATGGCGGACCCGTATGTCTGCAACAGAATCCTCTTCCACTAAAAGAAGAGCGGTGCTGTTATTGAGTCCAGGAACCCAAATCATAGAAGCTCTCAATCAGCTGAAACTGTTCCGTAGCCATGGTACGAATTTATATACTCATAAATAATTTCGCATAAATAATCTCGCATGGAATCAGAAATTTCACATTGCATGTATTTTTGGTTGTTAGCCTGTTTTTTCTAAGCCAAACTATCACTGTTCTTAGCAGCTTTGTTAATTTGAAGCCAGTTTCATAACAGGATGCTTAAGCCCAATATTCTATAAGCGAAGAAAGCATATTGCTCAGCGCAGACAGGTCACCAACAAAAATACCATACAGCATATCTTATTTTTCACTGGTTCCCTCTTAACTTTTGCTTAGAAGATCACTGTAATAAGCAAAGTTTTCTGATTACAACTGCTTCGTGACAATTGCTTAGCACTAACAGGTTACCAACAAAAATACCTCGCAGTGAATCTTTTTTTTCACTGGTTCCATCTTAACTTTTGCTTAGAAGATCACTGTAATAAGCATAGTTTTCTGATTACAGCTGCTCCATGACAATTGGTATATATTTTAAATACAGCTCTTGTACCAAGAATGGATTTTTTAGAAGCCTGCCCTCTAGCTCAATGACATTTTACTCCATCTAGAGTTGATTTAGTAATTTTCATATGAGGAGTGCAATCAATGTCAACATTTTATGCCAAAGATAGGTTTGTTTGATAATGCTGAGGCTGGCATTCATATTCTGTCTTCATAAACTTGACAACAACAATATATATATATATATATAGTATACTGTACTTAACCATACAGTTACTTGTGACCCAATATACATACACATGTACTCTATAATTTTTAACTGTAAATTGTGCAAATTGTATACTGACTACAGTCAGCGGTGTCTGGTTTTGTCAATAATTCTGTTATTAACATTTCTTCTCAACTAAATATTAGTCATCTTACCAAAAACCAGGGTATTTACATATAAATGAGAAATCATAAACAAGATCAAAGGGACTAAGTGTTCACTATTTTTGTTCGTATGAGGGCTGTTTACTGTGTAGATGGGGGTTTTTTTGACGGACAAATTGGAATTTTTGCTCCTGTTTTCGGTCCTCTCGGAGCTGAAACAGGAATTCTCTTTTACTGAGACATATTTGAATATTTTGGACACTTTATATGGTGAATAATTAACATGAAGTCTTTGCATATTGATCACTTGTGATTTACACAAATTGCAATGAAAATGCGTTTTGCTTTTTACTGTTTGCTGTAAAACAACCACAGCAATAAAACCCTGAAAACACTGAGATTCTTTTTAGTTAAGAATAGGAACTGAAAATGGAAGTGTAGGACCTTGCATGGTGTAGAAAGACTCCATTTAAAAAAAAAGTAGCCATTTCAGTGTTTAAAGCCATATGCTACAGCGAAATGTTGTGTGTTTAGCGTGCCTGGCAGAAGGTTGTGGAGCCTTATAGCTTTATGCCGGACAGACAACGAAATGCTGCTTTTTCTGTAACACTCGGTATTTGATTAATTTTTTAGATGTATATGGATTCAGTATAATATACGTCAAAACAAACTGAAGCAACTAAACCAACCCTAACTCTAACTCTAACCCTTATAACCACTATGAGAAAGCGTAAATCTAATGATTATAAACTAAACTGGTCTGGTTATGTTTCTTTAACAACTCTATCTCTTTTCAGAACAGGTTATTTATTCAGTATTGGTTTCTAGTATTAATTTATTTAAAAAACAGTTTTAAAATGAGGTTTAGAACAATTTTAAACATGAAATACTTTCTGATGTTCTTTTTACATAATCTATGTTGATTTTTATTTACAGATTTGTTGCAATCTATTTGAAGGGGAAAGTATACAAAGTATTATTTTATACTGTTTGTAAAAAATCATTATCAAAAACATGCAAAACACAACTTGTTTTGTTTGTAAGTAAATCAAGTGTTACATAAATCATCTTTTATTTAAACATAAAACCAGTTTATTATGCAGGGGGTATTGTTAACACTCAAGGATATTCCCCCGATTGGGCACTCTTAGTATCCTCATTTGGAGATATATGTTCCAATCAAGGTAACAGTATATCCCAAGTGGGATAGTTTAGCTGACAGTGAGACGAGGGTGTTGTTGACACTCCAGGACTCCCCCCAATAGGGCACTCTTAGAATCCTCACAGGTTCCAATCAAGGTAACAGATTTCCCCAATTGGGCATTAATCTTAGTATCCTCATTTGGAGATAATGGTTCTAATCAAGGTAACAGTTTATCCCAACAGGGATAGTTTTGAGTAACTTGACCATTATTCCAGTAACCGACTGATCCATAAATCCCTGCTTCCTGATTTATAGACGTCTGCTGTTGTTCGGCCAAAATTCTGTAAATCAACATTGCTTATTTTGATTGCTGCAATCGAAATAACTCAATAGATAGTTCCCGATAGAGACCATCTCTTTAAGTGGCTACTTGGGTTATGACTTTGGGCAACGTCAAGTGTTACAATTTTTTTACGCAGGCAAGTGGTTCGTCGACCAATCATGCATGGAATATTATTGAACTACTACTGTGTGCTGCATGTGGTATTTACACAAAACACAAAGTTGTGCAATCAAAAAATGTTTGCGCTATTAATATGGAGGACTTTAAACTGTGTGACGTCAAGTGGGAACAATCTATACAAGTGCGCAAAAACCTGTGCAAAGCATAAACCATTTTTGGATTTAATAGATGTAAATTTTGCATAAGGGTAAAAACCAAATTACATTCAATTTGGAATTGTTTTCACTAAAACGTGACCACCCGATTTGATGAAATGTTCACATGCTGGTCGTATGGTGTGGTTATTGAAATTTAGAGCATGTGAACTGTTGTTACTCTTCCACGAAACAAAAGTGTTGTAGTCAGGTACTCAAAGTCCAAACTTGATACTCCACTGAAAATGTACTCAAAATTCCACTTTCCTTTTTTCACTATCCAATACAGGAATAAAGCTCTGGAAACAGTCAAATTGAAGTTGTTTAAAATACATTTATCATAACAAGCACACTGTCATCTAGAAGTTAGGGTGTTTTTTTATAAAGAAATCGGTACTCTTATATCAGTTGGCCATACCCAAGTGCTCGTCCTAGAGTACCACTCAGCCACCCTAGTGCTCGGTAGTACTTGATACTGGACTGGAAAGTTTTGGACTACACCACTGCAAAAACAATTGTATATTTTTTCTTTAAAATGTCAGTTTATTTAGAAGCAAGGCAAGAATTTTGAATGCTAGGTCAAGTAACTAAATTGAAAGTTCCGATGGTAGTATACTTTATTGAAAACTTCTGTTGGTAACTGTGGAATACAAAACACTACAGATGCAAACCTGTACGACTTTGGATTGAAAGTGTGGCAGTCAGCCAGGAGTGTATTCCAATCACTTTTTCATGTTTTGTATTTTTGTCCTGTTTATGGACACTTTTATTCTGAATTATTGGTAAATTTAGATTTGCAATTGTACAATTTTATGAAGCTATAATGAATTCACAAAAGTTGAAATTCACCACAATTCTGTCTTTGAAATTTTTTACGAGATCAAATTGGTTGTATGCAGTATTATTTGCCAATACATTTCTACTTTATTCAGATTTGAATCTTTCTTTCAATTGAAGCAAAATGTATGCAAAATGAATAGGTAAAACCTGAAGTACGTATGTGTACATTGTTTTGTTTGTTTTGTTTCATATTTTGGTACCCGCCAAAAATGAGTGGACATCAAATATATCCGAGATAGAACACACAATCAAGTTGTAGGACAGTTTTGTAATTTACAGTGGCAGTTCAGAACTTGTAAACAATAAGCCAGAGCTTTTGATTGGTTGCTCAGAGTCATTTCACTGTAGAAGTAATACAATAAGCCAATCAAAAGCTGTTCGACATGTTGATTGGTTGTGTGGTGTCCAGGAAAGTGTACATGTATATAAGTTATATTGTTTGGCTGTGTATAATGTTGTTAAAGTTTGGAGAATTATGGGGTTTATTTCTCGGAATTGTTGACATGAGATTTAGTTTATTAAAAAGATTCTGCTGTAGTTGTACTGGCAGTGCTGGAAATTGTCAAATGGTTGAATGAATCTTTAAAATACTGCCTCAGTTTGGTAAAGGGAAGATACAACATTGGTTGCCATTTTGAAGTGCGGCAAAGTCAAACATTCTTGAAAATGTTATTGCCAAGAAAAAGCCTTTTTGGCTGGTACCTGTGACTCCTTAAACATGGATAATTGAAATGTTTACAAAATCAAAGTCCGATACTTTTCTGGGATTTTATGGAAACATTTGCTGTAATCATTTTTAATATCCTCAGCTTGAATCCAAGGTGGAAAATGCTTCTACATATACTAAAAATTGTACTGTGGGAATTTATTAATATTATGACCACTTATATTGTTTTGATTTTTTTTTAAAACACAATAGTGTAGTTAAATCTTCATAGGTCACATCTTATTGATATATTTGTTGAAAGTTGTTGAATCGAAGCGAGTGTAACACTCCTTAAAACCAATGTTGTAGCTTTCCCTTTCACTAAAGTTTCTAAGTTATAAGTGTGCATTATAAAGTGCAACCGAGACAACAATGTTTAGCAATATTTGTTTGAACTGAATACAACAATAAAAACAAACAACCTGAATTTGTATTTAACCCAATGAATAGTCTACATCGAGTCTTTATTGTGGAAAACTCACATTTTTTATTGTTTAGACTCGGACTCAAGTCATAATGATCAGTGACTCGAACTAGGACTCAACCGTCTGGACACTGACTCACATTCTGTCTTGAGGTATGTGACTTGGGTCTCAACAGCAAATTTTTATTTCTTTAAAACAAACTAATTTCTTGCATTGTAGTGAAAGTAGCAAGTTGAGGAAATTTCACTAGCTTCAGTCAACCAGCTAGTCTTCATTGGGGAACATGGGGCTAGAAAGATCAATTGGTAGAGCATTGGCGTGTCATCTGGAGGTTTCAGGTGCAAGTCCCACTCCAGTCAATTTGTCTTTGTTCAACCCGAAACTATTTATTTAAAAGAGAGGTACAAGAAAAACGTTGTTGTTTTTTGACATTGTTGGATTTGAAAGGGGTTTTTAATTCACAATGGAAGAGAAGAAAAAGCAAAGTGTGTGCATAGTTTTAAACCTTGGTGTCTTTGTTTGGGGGTGCCAGTCAGAAGCCTTACAACCGTTAACCAGCTTGTAGCCAGGGATCATACCCACGTTTACGATACAACCTGGGAAGCGGCAGCCAGGGGATCACCTTAAGGGGATATGACTTTTTATTTCAGATTTCAAATAATAAACCACAAGGGAAAATGACTGGGCAAATTTTTTTATGATTTGGGGTTGAACAAAATTGAGTGGGATTTGAACCAACGACCTCCAGATTAACGTGCCAACGGAGCTATCTAGCCCTATTTTAAAACTGTTCACTTGGACTAGTACTTAACCATACAGTTACTTGTGACCCAAACGACTCCAGACTTCGACTTGACTAGCGAGTTCTAGGTACAAGGATTAATGGATTGAATACTGGACTGGCTAAGTCCCTTTCTGAGGCCTTGTCAGCTGGACATGGGCTGGAAACACTCCAGATTGAAAAGGTATGTAACAGCCCATTCACAAGCACCGCCTTAAAAACATTCCGCAATGCATCCTGACACAGAGTACAGTAAAATATTTCAGGCTACCAAGAAGGACGCCATGCTGCAGTTTACATATAACTATAGCAAGTTTTGTAGTTGTTTACCACATTGCTTCAAAATCAGAGCGCCATGATGGTTGCCGGTGTTGCTTGAACAGAATCCTTTGCGTGTCGAACATGCACAATGGGACATGCATGTGGCCTATTGCACATCCTAAGCAACACCCTTAGAAACAGTTGTAGTCGTAGCTAAATCAACCAATAAGGATACAGTCTTATAACCTGAACCATGTTTGCTTTGTCTTTTGGATTGGATGTGGCCAGTGTGTTGTGTAAATGCACATTGAAGAACCCAGTACACTTGTTATTAAGAGAAGGGCCTTTCCCTGGTGTTTCTGGCATAGTTTGCTGCAGATTGAGACACAGCACTTTGTAAACCCTAACAAGGTGATATATAAACGATCCCATAATTCAAACACAGCTCTGAATACCTGTCGTCAAAATGTGATATCAAAACACAATTCATAAATCATGATACAAGAACACCATTCCTTGATAACTAACATTAATTTTATTTTTGGAAAATCAGTTGGCAACTGCCTTCATTTCAAAGTAACTCACAGACAACACATTGAAGTATTTTAAAATGTACAGTTCAATCGATATAAAAAATATGTGCCAAATCTAAGTTTTATATATCCAATATTTACATTTCAATCAATTGTATTGATACAGCCATGGAATTTATTGAATTTTACATCATATAAAGTAACAAAATAGCAAAACAAGAGCACCTACTTTTATAAGAAATTAGTTTTTTACAAAGTACACAAAGAGATTGGGTTCTTTTAACAGTGTGAGGGCGCTGCAGTTGTATAAAAGGGCAGCTCAGAGCCAGCTTTTGGTCATTTAAAATGATGACAGCAAGCAGGAAGGACCTCTGGTAACAATCCAGAAAGACTGCAAGTCACCATGTGCACCAAGATGGTGGACACTGCAGGTAAGCACTCTAAAAACAGGAACATTTCCGTATCCTGCCACCACTTTATAATGGATAAATTTGATTTATTAACAGGCGTTTGACTTCATTTCACTTTTTGTAATATTCCTGGTGAGGAATTGGTAGCTAAAACGCTAAGTTTTGAACTTTAAAAAAAGAAAAATTCAAGCGTACATTTCATCGCGCGGACATGCCTCAAGGAACTAAGGTGGGGTGTAGCAAGCAGCGTTGTCAAGAACACCATACCCCCAAATTGTGTTTTTTCTTCATGATTTTGACACTTTGTAACAGCTCAAAGAGCCTGTGCCTCTCTGTATACATTCTGTCAACCCTTCTGGACAGGTAAGGATGTAATTTGACCAAAATTTAGTAAGATAAAGTGGTGGCAGGATACAGAACTGTAGCAGCAAAAAACCTTCACCATGATGAAGGCGATTCATAGTGCTCATTTACAGTACTTTTACTTCAATCTTCTTACTACATGCTGCACTGTATGAACTTCACCCATGGTATTTCCTACAAGCAAGTCATAGATAATGATATTGGTTGTTTAACTAGGAATACCTTAATTTAATCAAGAAGTACAGTATATAAGATAATCAAATACCCGTTTCAGACAGGCTCTCCAGAGTCTCGCCAAACCAAAATAGATAAGAAGCGATTCATGGTCGATCCTATTAATGTTGGTTTCAGACAGGCCAACTTAATGTATTTGCTGGAGGGAAGGTTGGTCCGAATTGGCGACTACAGCTACGGCTTGGTTTCTGTGTCATATCATGCATTAAAGTATAGTAGGTCCTTACAACAGTCTAAGTCATAGCTGTAGCTGCCAATTGGGATTCGGCCAAGATTATAAACAAACGTGCCGCCAACCTGTACTATTTGTCAACAACTGTAAGAGTCAACAACAGTCTGTTTTGCCATGTCAATTTTAAACAAATTAGAAAATAGAATTAGCAGTTACAAACTGCTTACCAACCAAAAGGACCCGTACTTGTGTATGTGTGTTGTTTTATCATTTAGCCTTCAAGAAAGACTCTGCTAGGGTCGGAACGTCAGGCCACTAACTAATTTATGCATTAAACAAATTAGTCAAAAAAGTCGTGTATTTAACAATGTGGAAAGCTATATGCACATGCAAATACTGCACTAGCAAGGTTTTGACTTAAAAGCTGGTCAACATTAGCATGATGGATATTTTTAAATACTGCAGCATACACAATACAAATTTAAATTTGGTTTAAATACTATGTGTCTTGATAGACGAGTTTATCTGCAGCACTCTGGAATTCCTTACCTGCATCCAGTTTCCCTGCTGCCTAAGATCTGTCTCAGCTCAAGCATAATGTGAATAGGGTTTTTTAAACTTAATTCTCTACGCTTTCTTTTTCTAAGTGGCCTTTTGTGCCTTGTGATGGGCAACTTCGATTTAAAATAACATATATCCTTCTGAACAATCTAATGATTTTGATACAAAAATTTGTTCAGAAATACATTAATAAGCTTGCCTCAAAATAGTGAATACTAACACTTGCGTATTATTATTATCCTAGTGGCCACAAGCAGCCTGTACCATGGAGGTTGCAAACGGCTGCAAGAGGTGACATAGTTCCATAACAAAACAAAAATAACTATCAAAGAAAATGTCATGTCCTAAATTGACATTTTCCAACGTTTCCCATGTCAACATAGAATCTACATTTTAAAACAAAACAAAATTTCTATTTAACCCTTACAGTGCCGGCCGCGTTTTGGTAATTCTGTATCCACAGGCCGGCCATTTTTTATTTTTTTTGCTCGAGTAGTAGAACGTAAGGGAACGTTGGCGGCCTGTGGATGGATATTCAGTATGATGTTTCAGAACGTTGACGGCGCTCGAAGGGTTAAAGATGGGCTCCAATGGAAAATTCAGTTTTGTGATCCATTTCATTTTTCGATAGAGTCCTAGAGTCCTAGTGATAATAGGGGAGGGGGGGGGGGGGGAGGAATACAAGTTTCTAACCTCATGTTAAAAGGGTGTAAAATACCACTGTGTTTGATAACCTTAGGGTGCAGTTTAGTAAAAACAAAACAAAATTTGATGACATCACATTTCAAATAAATGGTCTTTACATTTTTGTACAGAGATAAGTTTAGTCTATTCCTGATTTTTGATGATATTCAATCACAATTGAATGGCATTTCATCAAAACTTCCAACTAGTGCAGAAGAATCCTCACTTGGTTTTTTTATGTCCAATGACGTCATGTTTCAAATTTCGCTCTAAATGAGTGTCAAATAAAATGGCATTTTACGCCATTCTAAAGTTCGGTCAGAGACTTGTAATTCTTCCTCCACTTTCATGAGGACTCTATCTATTGGAAAATTAGTACATCACAAAACTGGCAAAAAATGTTAGCAATATCTGGGTGGTGATGGTTATATACAGAAATGAATGGTCTCTAATGGGTTATCTATTCAAATAAAACAATAGAATAAACGAACAAGTTATTGAAAACAATGAACAGCAACAAAAACATCAGAATTGGAATAGACGGTATAAATGAAATGTAAATGAAAGAAGGAGCGTCAAAAATCAAATAAATTTACATGCATGTTAACATATAATTGTTGGTATAATATAACGCCTGACTATCAGGAAGTACACAAACTCATTTACTAATTATCAAAAATGTAAAAGGCAACTCATCATGACAAAAATTAGCGGTTTTAAAAGATGTTAAATTTCAGGTATTATTTTTATAACATCAGTTTTTTAATTAAATATAGCGGTGTTGCCTACCCTGCAAGGTTTTCTGCACCTAGGGCATGTCTGAATTGTGACTGAGGTTGTTGTGACCTAGCTGTAGCCGTTAACTCAGAAATAGCCTTAGTAAATTTTAGTGCCGGACGACATGTCTACAAAAATGTCAAATCATAGGCCATGTCCGATTTGGTGGCTGTGATTGGGTGGTTAAGGGATGCCTTTGCTTCAGCGCAAATTTTAGTGTCGGAGGGCAAGGCTACCAGTACCAAAATTTCAATCGTCTACGTGACTTGCATGGTCTTTTCACTATACAATGACTCATAACGTGTTTGCGCGGGAGAGGCCATAGCTTACAATACAAAATGGGAAAAGTATACTTCCTCCATGACATACAAAGTTCTGGTTTGTTGAACATTGGAGTTCATCTTCAGAAAGTGGCTCTGTGGGCATGTGAGTAGCGGTGACATTTTTGAAGCAAAACTTTACGAATAGTCTCACCATCATGGAAGTATAATTTCTATGTGCATTATGGTGTACTGATTATCAAAGGTATTTTTGTTATATTGGCAGAGTTGCATCTCCGTGGTCCTTGGTGATGCATATTCGTAGAAAAAAAAAAAGACATGTGTTTTGTACTTGTTCTCAGTCTCCAGCAGCTTGACATTGGTTGAGAAGTGGAGAATTAGACGGCGGCTCAGTGGCACTTCCGCTGCTGCTGTCGTTGCTACTGCAGGGATTGTAGAATAAAACAAGGCACATGATGACAAAGAACTGCAGTAGGACCACGCGTAGTAGTCTTGTGGTTCCGGTTGTGATGGTCGACACTTGCTGTGACAAACTGTCAACCTGAAAAAGAGAACAGAAACTTTTTTCAAAACAAAATGGTTTGACTCGGATGTGATTGATGTACATTGTATACCGAGCCCCATGTCATGTGTGGTTTTTAACAGTACTTAACAGTGCAAAGTGAGTTTGTGCAATTTATGAGCTTTTTCTTGACCTCTACAAATCAAGAACTGACAATTTGATTGTGTAGATGGAATCAATGTATATTCGGTTTACAGTAACAAAGGTGTATTGATCTGCTTTGCTGTGAAGATTGTTCTTGAGAACTTGTCTTGCTGTTAACCTACTGCTGCGGAGTAGATTTCTGAATTTGGGAGACTTCTTAGCTCTGAAAAGAACTGTCCTGCTTATTAAATACTACCTCTATGTATCAAGAACTCACAATTTGAATGTGTAGATTGAATCAACGTGTATTCGGTTTGCAGTAACATGTGTATGGATCTACTTTGCTCTGTAGATTATTCTTGAAAATTTGTCTTGCTATTTATTCAACTACCGCGGAGTAGATTTCGGATTTCAGGAGACTACTTAGTTCTGAATAATTCTGTTCTGCTTAATATTAAGTACTACCTGGGGAGGTAGAAAATCCTCAGGGACTACTGCTTTGGCTTAGTGGATTGAGGGGACTTCTTGTTTTTAAATTCTCTGCTGCGGAGTGAGTCATTAGTTAGTCTCAATGTTTGGACAAGCCTTCTCTAGTCGTCCTCAGGAATAAGCAGGTTTTGCATTAGTTGGCTTTTTGCTACTAATGTATGCTGTCATTCCTGCTTTGCTTTCCTTATTGCAGAAAATAATATGACAGAACTTGTTAATTGCCAGTGGGATAGTGTCAACACATTATATCAAAACAGTATGCACATTCTTGCGTTGGAGTACATGTAGAGAACAACTTGCAAGTGCTGCAGATGCACACGCATGCACTGTCTGGACTAGCATGTGGATTGGGTTTTCAGCCCCTACCTGATTGTGTGGGTTTTCCTCATTTGGGGCTTTCCTCCCACATCTAAAACTGACAACTTTTTCTCGTTTCCTATGAACCATCCTGTTATTGGCGCATGCGCTGTTAAATGTGTAATGAAATAAATCAATCAATTAATAAAATCTCACCTTATTATGTAATGATAGCATGTCTCTTTTCAACTGTGCCCTGTCTAGATTTGGCTGCTTGGACACAAGATACACACATCGGACCCTGAAATCAATCATGGCAGTCACAGGTGTGTAAGAAATAATTATAATTAGACTTTAAAGTCACATTGGTCAATGTCAAAGTCCAGTATCCACACTTGATGCGACCCAACATGTACATGAAATAACAAACCTGTGAAAGTTTAAGCTCAATCGGTCATTGGAGTCACAAGAACACAAGTGGGAAAAAACCTTAAATTTGTTCACTGTGTTCAAACATTGTGTTTTGGACTTGCAAGATCAAAACTAATTTGTTTACTAATTTCTCAAAAACTATTGCATTTCAAACAAACATATTTCAAAGGAAGTTCCCCACCATGACCATCTTAACACCATGTAAGTTGTGAGCAAATCTGTGAACATTTATATTTTGAATCTTATCAGTGTTATACACACCCTTTAAAGCTAAATGCCAGGACAGTAACAAAATGTCAAGTCCCATTGCAGAGCTTGGCTCCAGTCCAGTGATTCAAGCATTGAGCTCTGAGTCATCCACTCTAGTGTGTTTCCCACAACACATACTGTTTGTGTCACCTTGTGTTGCAAAGGTTTTACTTAAAAATTATGATGGTATTTGTTGGTGAGGTTCTTAAGTACCCCCCCCCCCAAAAAAAAAACCAACAACAAAATAATGTCTCAAAGATCACAACATGCAGTTTACTATTTAACCCTGAATCTCTTGAGTGATTTACTAGGATCCTGCCACACTGTTACAAACTCCAACACCGCATAGTAACTCAACAACCAAACTGTTGGACTCTGATGATGATGGTATGGCTGATCCCATGTATTAAAAGCATAATCGGGTTACATACAGTAACTCAACACCCAAACTGTTGGACTCTGATGATGATGGTATGCACAATCCCATGTAAAGCATAATCAGTTTACTAGTGCAGTCCTCAGTCCAACAGAATCAAACAAAACATGCAGTTGGATTTTGAATTAATAGACTTTGATGAATTTTGGGGCAGTAAGGTTAAGATTTCTTGACGTTTCAATTTAAATCTCTTCCCTCACCTGTGTTCAATAACATCATCCTTGGCGACTCTTTTCCAGAACTCGGTTAGTTCGGTTGGTGTCCTTAAGACTTCATTGAGTTCAGTTGATATAACAAGGAACTTATCCTTGGGTACCGAGTCTTTATCACCGGAGAGAAGTGTTATTGTGATGTTGATTGATGCACCAGGGTTGATTGGCCCCGCACTAGGACGCACTTTATATCTATCTGGGGTTGTGGTTTTTATCTGTAATAGATTTTTAAAAATATCAGATACTTTTGGTAGATTTATGATCACCCACTGTGGTTTTGATGGATACATGTAGATAACTATGCCATTCTGCATTATAATAATATGTGATGCAACTACACAGTAGACGGTCAACCCTCCTACTGTCTGACCATTCAATATCACACTGTGGTTTTGATAGATAGATAAATTATACCATTCTGCAAAATGGTATCATGTGTTGCATCTACACAGTAGATGGTCAACCCTCCTACTGTCTGACCATTCAATATCATCCACTGTGGTTTTGATACATAGATAAATTATGCCATTCTGCAACATAATATCATGTGATGCAACTACACAGTAGACGGTCAACCCTCCTACTGTCTGACCATTCAATATCACCCACTGTGGTTTTGATTGATAGATAAATTATGCCATTCTGCAAAATGGTATCATGTGTTGCATCTACACAGTAGATGGTCAACCCTCCTACTGTCTGACCATTCAATATCATCCACTGTGATTTTGATAGATAGATAAATTATGCCATTCTGCAACATAATAATAATATATGTGATGCAACTACACAGTAGACGGTCAACCCTCCTACTGTCTGACCCATCAATATCACCCACTGTGGTTTTGATAGATAGATAAATTATGCCATTCTGCAACATAATAATATGTGATGCAACTACACAGTAGAGGGTCAACCCTCCTACTGTCTGACCATTCAATATCATCCACTGTGGTTTTGAATGTTAGATAAA
The DNA here is from genome assembly GCA_037783415.1 of Leptasterias polaris. Lineage (NCBI taxonomy): Eukaryota > Metazoa > Echinodermata > Asteroidea > Forcipulatida > Asteriidae > Leptasterias > Leptasterias polaris. The sequence continues at coordinate 2,325,389 of JAZGTN010000192.1, forward strand.
ATTTTGGCAGCCTGCAATGATATTATGTGGTGAATGCATCTACACAGTACACAAACGTGCACTGTTAATTCAGTGGACAGTTGTGCCATCATATATAACCCATGCAATTGAATGGTTTCAAATGGTCGGTCAACTCTCTGAAAAATCTTATCAAGAGTAGGAGAGTTATTGTCTTAATGTATAAACTTTTTGTGACTGATTTGGACAATTAAGCTCATCTTAATTTGGCTTGAATATGAACTTTGTAGACAACCACACAGCAATTACAAATAGATCATCATGGTTAAAATCCGTGGCAAATTCTGAAGCCATAGATTGCGGGCCTCATCCAACCACGTTCCCAGGGGGGGATCAATCTTGTTGCGCCATTTTTCCCAGCATGGAATTGGTTAAAATGTGTCAGATCCTGGCACGTTTTAATTGGGCCCGTGGCCGATTCACTCTACGCGCCCACTCATGTATGGTTGCCTGCCAAAAAGGTATCAAGTCAAAGAGCAACTGGTCCCCTCTCATTATTTCTTGAAACTGAATATGTCTAACTGTATGCAGTTTAGACTGACCGTGTAAAAACATGATTAATTTGAAATGGAATCACGTCTAAATACTTGCATTTTCACTGGCATGTACTAAGCGTATTACAAGCGCCATACAAGTGCTCGAAAGTTTTAACAAGCGTGCATGCAAAGTAGCAATTCAGCGCCGTTTTTTAGGACATCCCTACCAGGGGTTATAGTGACGAGAGGTATCAGCCTATGGTAGCAAGGCTGCACCTCACCTCATAAACAGATTGCCAGGTTTAACCAGAGCAATTTTCCCCCCCAATGTCATTGCTTGTACATAATGTATTAAGAGTTCGGAAACCAGACAAGTCCAACATTATGACATTACCATGCCCTATACAGGGCATAGGGTAACCCCCGCCCCATATTCCCATACTTTAACACACTATTTTTCTCTTGTACAGAACCCCCCCCCCTCAAATCTTCAAATTCCAATGATTCCTAGAACACAATGAAGTCACATTAGAGGGGAGGGGGACCGCCATGGCCCATATTCAGCACAAAATTAACAGATTCCCAGGTTTATAGACCTTTCTATTGCAACATCACAGCCAGAGTTTTTGCCAACCGAGGTTGGAAAACTATGGAAAGCCATAACTGCAAATCACAAACAGTTGCCATAGTTTGTAGCAATTTTACACAAATACTCAAAAATAGTGTTGAATTTGTTGGAAACAAATCAACCAATCATGGAATCTTTACAGAAAATGTTGAATTTGGTCACAACATTTTTTAACACGATTGAATGTTTTGCTAACATTCAGCCATCTGTGCCAACCGGCGCACTTTGTTTATCAACAATGGGAAGGTCTATAACTAGAGCCATTTTTCCTAATGTTGTTGCTCGTAGATAATGTAGTAAGATTCCGGATACATGACAAGTTCAATATTATGGCATTATTCTCACCTTGTATGCAACTTGACTCTGAGTGGAGTTTTCTAGAGTCATTGTAAGAGATGGTTCCACTGTAGGATCAGAAGATTCCGCAAACACTAGCTGCTCACCAGGTCTAAATAAATCCAAATAATCCAGCTTAGTTCCAAATCATTAAAAGTTACTTAATGTGAATAAGTAACTGCTGTAATTTAAGTTTACTATTGGGGAATCAAAGGGTGGTGATGAAGTCTTAAATGGTAGTTTAACCCTTCAGAGACCTTAGCGGCCGGTAATGGCTTGTAACAAAATGTTCATCAGCCACAAATGGCTGCAAGACTTGACCTACTGCCACTCAACTAAAAAGATTGAAGCCATAAATTGGCCTTGTGACAGAACCTCACCTCATAAACAGATTGCCTGGTTTATTACCGGAGTAATTTTTTCCCAATGTCGTTACTTGTACACAATGTATTAACGAGTCAAGATACCAGACAAGTTCAACAGTACGATGTCATGTACTGAATTGACATGTTTTCCATGTTAACAAAGTATATATTTTTACTAAAACAAAACCATATTTCTGTTTTATATTGTTTTTTCAGACACTTCTACAATGTCTGGGCACATAGTGATGATTAGAAATAAATAAATGGTGTCTTACTGGTTAAGATAAGCGTAGTCATGGCCATGTGAAAAAGGATTACCACAAAGCCTCCAACCTGTCAGACTCATTTAGAACCGAATCACTGTTAATATTTTATGACCATTCAAAACTACCCTTTTTGTTAAAGTTAAATTGACCGTTTGTTTTCGCGGTTTTTTATATATTTATATTTTTTTCTGAGCAATTCTGACAGATGATGTGGTTTCATAACAAGAAAACATAAAATAATTATCATTCTGTAAGTCACAAACAAAGCACACAATATTTGTAACAAGTAAATTTGTTGTACATAGCTGCTGGTAGCGTGAGATAATGTTGTATCCCAACAATGACTCAATTGTGTATTTTAATAATAACAATAATAATAGCGGCTTCTTTAAACCCTTTAGATACCATAGCGGCCACAAGCGGCTTGTACTAAAACGCCCATAGCGGCCGCAAACGACCGCAAAGTTTAACCTACTTCTATTCACATAAAGAGGTCAAAGTAAAGGTCATGGCCACATATGAAATTTTCCGATGTACTATGTTGACATAGTATCCCAATTTCTAAACAAGAAATTAAACTTTCTCTTCCATTTAATTGATGTTGCGATTTTTTTCTGACAAAATTTCAATAAAGAAACTAACAATATTAGCAATGTCTGGGCGTTTTGTGATGATCATATGGAAATGAATGGCCTCTAAAGGGTTAAACAGATAAAATATGTCACTGAGTGACGCTCATGGCGCTCCAACAATACTACCCCGGTCACTGGGCTATTTACTTCATTCCTTAAACCATCTCAGCTCCCTGGGGAGTATACAGCCTGTGCTGCAATATATGCGCTACTAAGCTAAATCAATCACAAGAACCATCTCTGCCCTCACAGGTACCCATTTTACCCCTGGGTGGAGTGAAGCAATTATAGTGAAGTGTCTTGCTCAAGACACAAGTGCCATGACCAAGATTGGAACCCACACCATGGTGACTTAACCACCAGAACTTGAATCCGATGGACTAAACCGCTGGGCCATGAAATGCCATTTCAACTAAATATTATTAATTGTTGACGGGGTTTTTCAATCAGTGTCTCAAATGAAAGTTTATACCTTCTTACTTAACTAAAGGAAAATAGCTGTTTAACATTCAAATCGGTTTTTGTTTTACCATAAAAAAACATGGCGATGCATCTTTAAAAAAATAAATACTAGATAGGAGAATCTGTTAAGATTGCCTGTTTTGTTTATCTCACTCCCTCAATGTATATGTCCCAAAGGCCAGTACTATTTTCCTTCGTACTGCTGCACTTTGGAACTCCCTAAATAAGTATCTTGCTTTCCACCATCTTACTATCTATTCCACTTCAAGAGTAATGTCAACAGAAATCTTCTCTTTTGTTAATTTTTCTTTATTTTCATTGCAGCCCTCACCCCGAGTGGCTCTTTGTCCTTATGTTTGGTAATTTTTCATTAAAAAAACCCCATTCAGTTTGTTCAAAAATAACTCACTTAGTGTTGAGCAAAGGTCCTTTATGAATATCCGACTTGGGCTTCCTGGGCATTCGTCTGACCTGCATTTGACAAAAATATATTTGAGAAAATAAAAACTTACTTGATAAAGAGCACTGGAGAGGTGTTGATATTATAAAAAATTGTCAGAAACGACCCGTTTTGAATCTGAGAAAGGCTTCAGGCATTAAAACCTTTCTCAGGCATCTGAAAGCACACAATTCTGTGCAACAAAGGTTGTATTTCTTCTTGCAACTTCGATGACAGGTTTGTTAGTTCATGCATATGTTGGGATACAGGTCTTTGACAATTACCAAAAGTGTACCCTGCCTTTAAAGGGTGTGTACAACATTGCTAAGATTCAAAATATAAATGTTCACAGATTTGCACATAACTTACATGGTATAAAGATGGTCATAGTGGAAACTTCCCTTGAAATAGTTTTGCTTGAAATGCCATAGTTTTTAGGAAATTAGTAAAATAATAGTCTTTATCCTGCAGGATAAATTCCGACGTTTGAAAAGAAGTTAAAACACATAAGGGTTTTTTTTCACTGTTTTCTCATGACTCCGAAGACCGATTTAGCTTAAACTTTCACAGGTTTGTTATTTCATGTATACAGGTCTTTGGCAATTACCAATGTTGTACACACCCTTTAACAGACATTGGTGCAAGGGTTTCACCAAATATTAATCTTTATTCCCGATGAAAGCTAAACATTAATGTACTTTAAATCACTGTTTTGACAAAGTACAGGATTTGTATATGTTGGGAAAAGTTTCAATCTCAAAGTTCACTGATTATAAAGTTCATACCGGTACAAATCCTCTAGAGAAATATCAGTCTGAAATACTGTCAAAAGTATTTTTTTTAAATAGCATTTAAAGACCTTACCATAATTTATTCCCATTGCTTGTTTCTTTTTCATTGATAAAATCAATTTTTAAATTCAATTCAACTCAATATTTATTTCCATATTGCAAAAGGCACATACAAGTAATTATAAAGAAGGTCAATAAAAACAAAGATGTATAAAGAACAACTAGATTAATAAATAAATGAGAAACAAATATAGTAGAGGCAAATAATGGTCAACTTCAGATAAAGTTTTAGTCAATCCATATATTTCCAAGGTTGAATCATAATTTGGGGTGTGATTCTTGGCTATACGGCAGTTACAGGTTGTATGGCTTCCGACTGGCACCCCCAAACAAAGATATTGACAAAATAGGGAGACCACCAACTTAGGGCTGGATAGCTCAGTTGGTAGAGCACCTGAAGTCGCAGCTTCAATTTATCTCTGTTGAACCCCAAATTACTTACATTTCACCCAGTCAGGTTCCCTTGTGGTTTATTACTTGAAATAAATCCATAGTTGTTAAACAGGAAACAAGACACAAGGATTACCATTTTTAGAAAAAGGCACAAAATATTCACATTGATTTACCATTTTTGTCTTTGCAGCACCAGCATCTTCCATCCCAGGAGCAAAGTGGACCCTCTTGGCCTTAGGACTGGGTGAGTTCTTGGGGGAGGGGTCGGGTGTGGCATCGTCTAGGTGAGACAGTTGGGACACATCACCGTTTGAGATGGAGAACATACTCTCTTGTTCATTCTCAATAACATCCTTGAGACATTCTTTTACTTCGTCTTCCTCGTCATCCTCAAGAGGAGGCCATGTCCACTCCCAAGTGTCCTAGCCCAAACAAAGAAATCCCAGAGTTCATTTTTATACAGCTCAATAGTGAGCTTTACAATTATTTAAATTACTCACATGTAGATTCTAAGCAGGACCCAATTTTACAGAGCTTCTTAAGCACAGAAACTAGCCAAGCACGACAAAAGTATGCTTACCAGAATAAAGTTACCTGCCAAAATACCATGTCACATGTGTACAATCTGTGACTGGTATCCTGCTTATTTATGCTTAGCAGAAACTTTCTAAGTACTATTTTCTGCCTGATCAGCATAAATATTCACCAGTAATTAAAGGATTTTCAGCACTACTAATCATTTTCCATGACCATTAAGAGGCGCCATTTGGGGCCCAATTTCATGGCTCTGCTTGCTGTAAGCAAGGAATCGGCTCTTGCGGAAGCAGGGAGTTACGCGCTTACGTCAAGCGTGTTTGACAGGTCAGCAGGGAATTTCTGCTTGTGCGTTTGCGAAGTCCATGTTAATAGGCATTCTACGCTTACACAGCTAGCGCAAAAATTATACGCTTGCTCGGTAAGCGGATAATGGTGAATGGTGAATGCAAGTAAAACTAGTTAATTAATATAATTATGGTTTCATTCATTTTAATATTTTTTAATGTGATAGAAATCAGTAGTACCACACAAATTCCTTTTAAAAATGTGTATTTCGAGTAATTTTGTTAAAGATCACAAAAAAGGATTGGAAATTTTTGTTTTTAACTCACTAATTTAAAACTGAAAGTTGAATACCAGTACCAACGGTCTATAATTCTGTCCAAGTTAGAAAAAAACAGCATTTGAAGACACTAAAATCACAGCTGCTTATTAATTATTCCCCCATAACCGTGCATAAAATTCCTTGACAAAACAGTTTGCTGTTTTCCGTGACCATCGAATACGATAAAATCCACACAGGTTGATTGGATGGTGTGTTTATTAAAAACTAAAGAGTGAAAATAAACTTACTCTTCCCCAAACCAATGACAAACGAAGAGCATAATAGTCTGACCCCTTTATAATACAATGAGAATCAGTAACCGTTATTGCTGTTGAATACAGGGAACATGTCCAAGCTGGTAGATTACTTACAGTGCCTCCCATGTGGGGTGGTAGCTGATCCAGAGCTATGATTTCATGAATTGCGTTCCCTCTCAAGAACTTGATATGCTCTCTGGATTCTTTCGACAAAAGTCTCTCGATCACTTTCCAAATAGCTAGGGGAGATAAATTTAAACTGGTTATACGGCAGTTACAGGTTGAATGGTTTTTGACTGGCACCCCGGAACAAAGCTATTGACAAAATAGGCAGACCGCCAACACTAGGGCTAGATGGCTCACTTTATACATGTAGCAGAGCGCCGGCGCGTTAATCCTCAGGTTGCAGGTTCAAATCCTGCTCCAATCAATTTTTTCCTTTGTCCAACCCCAAATTAATTCAAATTAACCCAGTCAGATTCCCATGTGGATTATTAGTTCATATCATGTTTAATGCACAACTGTGCTTAATAAATACCCTGTGAAGCATGCAGGAGTATACAAATCGTCCCATGATTGGTCGGAAAATTAGAGCGCTTGACGCAGCTCAAATGCAATACTTAGTCAACTTTAACAAAGGCACCATCAGGTCTAAAATGATTAACAAATTTTAAAATTAAATTAAAAATTTTGGAGAAATCTATTACATTATTTGACATAAGGTCCCCTTGGGATTTTCTCTGCAAGGATTTGCAGGCCTGAAACTCCATGGAGGCAACGGAGGCAATCGCCTCTATGCCCCCAGGCTAGAAATGTACACTTGATGGCATGCCCAAGGCTAGGACCAGTAAACTCATGACTGGACAAGGCTGGCGGTCTTGTGTTTTTAATCAAATGTTGACTTTCAGTCTGATAAATATCTTTCAATTCTGTAAAGTATTGAAGTAAACTAACCCATAATACAAATGAGATAAATCTTCTCTTAGTGCTTGCTCAAATTAAAAAGCAGGTCAAATATCAAACTGTGTATCGGTCGTTTTTTTTTTCTCATTTCAACTCTGGTCTCGTAAAAAAAAAAGGTTCTGGTCTATTAAACACTTTGAGCTCCTAGTCCTGTGGTATTGTGGATTTTTACCCCTAATTCGAGCCCTGGGCCTATTGTTATTGCCTTGGTGCCCCTTGAAATGTTCATGGAGGTACAAACAAAAAAAGTATCAGGCTTAACTGTGTCTCTCTTCATCATTCTCAGTACACCTGCAAACTATCTCCTGGTCCCCGTACCCATACTCGCTAAGATGAACGAGCCTTCTCCGTTTGTGCCCACAAACTTTGGAACAATTTCCCCATCATCATACAAGATTTTCCAACTCTGAACACTTTCAAAGCTAGATTAAAAACTTACCTATTTAATTCAACTTCATGATTGCAATTGTTTGTGTAAAGCGCTTAGAAACACTTCGCATGAAGCGCTTTATAAATGTTGTTTATTATTATTTTTCTATACCATATGGTAGGTTAACGTGAAGGGCTCCCCATTGGGATCATTTTAGAGGAATCAGAGTTTAGGATTTTGAGGAACAGAATATGCAGTTAACTTAAGGAAATCAATTCACTGCCATTCCATTTGAATGCAACAAAAGCATGTAGGTTAACCCTTTAGAGACCATAGCAGCCACAAATGGCTGCAAGCTTTGATCTGCTCCAATTCACACAAAGAGGTCATAGTAAAAGTCATGTCCAGAAATAACACTTTTCAGTGTTTCCAATGTTGACATACTATTTACATTTTAAAACAAAATAGAATTTCAGTATCATATTGTTTTTCTACAGGCATTTTACAAACAAAATATTGAGTAAAAAGATCAACAATACTTAGCCATTTCTGAGTGTATTGTGATGATTATACAGAAGTGAATGGTCTCCAAAGAGTTAAACAAACTTACCATTCAATACCCAATGCATATCATAAACCAGCATTATTCCTGCAAAACAGAACACAGAAACAAATAATAAGACAAGCAAATCCAATATGGTATCATACTTCATTCAATAAGCACTTCACAAATAATAGCTTAATCACCCCCCCCCCCCCCCCCCTCCCCCCACTGTTGTGAATAGTGCTATGGTTATGAGTTCCAATTTACCGTTTAAATTGATTTTTCTTTTTTTCTTTTGTAGTTTTTAAACAATGTATTCACATCAATGTTAGTCTTTTTTACTTATATCGTATAAGTTTTTGAGCTGTTAATAAACCTAAATGGATCAAAAACGTATAGTCTGCACTTCCGTACCCTTAGGATAGTAGTAATTCTACTGGTATGTACAAATACTTAAGTCCTAAATTTACAGACATAAATTATTCAACCCTTCACTAGAAAATGTTTTCAAGATTTTGATAGTCAGAGAGATATTTAGAATTACATTTAACATAACAGGGAAAAAGTTTCCAATAATCACGGGATTAGGACGAGTTAGCAATTCTGAGTATAGTTCAGTGAGTGTGAAGAGTGCATACAGATTTGAATTTACTGATCTGTTTAAATATACATTAATTGTTGGTCTCCTGAATTCGGAATAATCTACTCTGCGGCAGTAGAATAAATAGCAAAAAGAGAACAAAATCTACCTAGTAAGTAGATATACACATGGTGTTACCGCAAACCAAATATACATAGATACTCACCATGCAATGCCTCAATACATTTATTGTTGGTTTTTGGAGAGTTAATTCATTTTCCAGTATTCAATAAATAACTCAAATGTTAAACCTTTTCGCAAATGTGTGGTTTTTTTTCTACACCAACAACAAGAATCTTTCTATGAAGGTATAATTTGTCCTGGTTTGATTGGCTGCATATTGCGCCACAGCACCTTGTAAACCATTACATGGTGCTATGTAAAGGAATAGGTCTCATACTTCAACACGTAGTTCCACATACCTTGTAGGAAAATACTGACTGTTGAAGCGCTTTCAGCGATGGATATGAGCGCTATATAAGAAGCCACTATTTTTATTATTATTGGTTTAATTTCCATCCTCTAGTTTTTCGCTGCATTGTGTGTTTTGTGCGTGGTATGATTGGCAGAGTGAGACACATTTCCTGTATGCACATGGGCACTGTTGATAGACAGTTGTCATAGTGGGCGGGGCTTATCTGGGTCCAATTTCATAGACCTGCTTTAAAAGCAGGAAATATTGCTTAACAATTTTCTGCTTAGCAAAAAGGAGCGATATACCACTCATAAATGGTACATGTAACATGGTATTTTGGCTGGTAACCTTATTCTGGTAAGCATCTATTCAAATTGTGCTTAGTTTCTTTTTGTGCTGATGCAGCTCAATGAAATTAGACCCAGATTACGAGGCATTGCATGGTGAGGTATCAATATTTGGTTTTGAGTAACATTACTTTTCTTATTTTTTTTTTATAGAAAAGTCTGATTGCCAGTGCCTTACCTACAAGGGCAGGGAAGTACAACTCGAAACATGTTATCATAAACCTGATCACATCGATATCCTAAAAAGAAAAAAATTATTCACAAGATTAAAAGTACTGCACATTTAATAAATGTTGAGATGTGACATAAAAAATGGATTTACATTTTGTTTATAGCATACAGTATGGACTGATAGAATAATACAGCTTGGCTTGTTTTGTTAGTATGGGGTCAACTGTTACACCCCCACCCCACCTCCCAACTAAAAAAAGAAACTACTGTAATGTAAGTCAAACTTAATATGGGATTGGCCCTTAGAAAAAAGTACAATGATTGTATTGAGTACAAGGGCTGTCCAACATGTCCATAAAGAATAAGCTTTAACAAACTGTTCAGGCTATAAAATTATAGCAAGAATATCATGACAATTATAAATTCAATAGGCACAATCAGCGACCAGAGTCACGTGACTCGTAGTAGGTATAAAATGTAAACAAGCGTGGTCAAGCATGGCTTCTTCTGCACCTACGGCAGAAGCACTCAAAAGCAGCTGTGCTTTTCTATGCTCACTGTGCGTTGCTTGCTTGGTTTGTTTACATTGTAAACCCACTGTGAGTCACATGACTCCAGTCGCCGATTGAGTCTATTCACTTCAGATGTTGTCACATCTTTTTAAAACTTATTTTTCCCCCCACCATGCCCACGATAAATTTAAACACCTTTGACTCAAGGGAAAGAGCCCCATCCTGAAGAGAAAAGATTAACAAAATAAAACCAACACTTTGCATGTTACGTTATCTCCCTTTTCAGTTCAATAAACTCGTTCCACAATGTGTCACCCAACAACATGACCCCAAGTTGACCTTCCAACCCTGTCACAAACCTACCGAGTCTTGGTGCAAGACGCTATTGTTGAGTCAGATAAAACCATAAAACCATGGGGTCTACATACACTCAACACTACACACGTTGCGACTATTCCACCGATGAACAACAACGTCTTGCATCAAGACTAAAAACCTACCATGTTACCAAGTCCAGCGTTAGTCATGTCCATGATTATGACAACATTATCTCCAATGCCTTCGCTCTCGATCTTGTTCAGCCAAAATGCCATGAACCTCTTGGCTAGCTCAATTTTACTGGCATCCTTCTTGTATTTGCATATTCTAAACCACACTAAGAAAAAAAACCATCAATCACATAAAAGCCAGAACAGGTTAGGTCAGATCAGGCACAGTCAGGTACGGTGCGGTACAGTCAGGTCAGGTACATGTCAGTACGGTAGGGTCAGGTCAGACAGATCAGAATTTTGTCAACATCCTAAAAAATAACATTATTTCACATTTGAAATATATGAGTCTGTACACTTTTGTATAGCAAACTTTTTCAAACTTTTTCAAATTATTGCTGAATTTCCATGAAACTAAGTCAAAATGGCATTGACTTTGACCTTTTGACTAAATTTCTTGTGTGGAACATACACATTTGTTGTTGGTACAACTCAAAGTGTTTCAAATTTACTCCTGGAAGAGATAAAAGCGTACAAAATAAATTGACATTTTACACAGCTTTATTGTGAGGTTAGGGATTGGTATATTTTGTTTCATTTTCATGATAACTCTATCTATTGGAAAATGAGTGAATACAAAATTTAAAAACTGATCTAAGAGCTACTCTTTAAACAAACAAAAAACCCACACAAAGTATTATAGTTTTTGAATGTCATGTTTGGATTTCAATTTTGTCTTTTGATTCAAAGGTTTTTCATTGTGTTTTTACAGCACTTTGAGAAAGGTTTTTTTTTCGCAAAAAACAGAACAAAAAACAGTGATTGGTCTTTCCCTTGATTGCAATAACATAGCACTTTGAATACTATGAGGAAGTTTTTCATAGTAATTGTTGCCAAGTTACAAAATAACACTAAAACACTTCCTGTTGTGTTATTTTTGGGGGAAATTCCCCAAAGTAATAACCTTTACAATTATTTCAATGCTGCCATAAATCACAAGAATGGTACAAAAAGTTATATAAATAAACTGATAGTACATGAACATCAATATTTGACAAATAGTGACCGGAAACCAAACAGGCAACATCTAGGACCAAGGTGAAGCAACAGCTTTTGTAACCCCAGCCTATGGACGGACAGACAAAAGACAGACATACATGCTAAGACAGCACATAAACGGGTGTAAGACAGAAATCATTGCTATTAACCCTATTGTATATAACAATTACATACAGTATTTTAGCATGTAATTAAAAGATGAGTTTTACTATCGAACAATAGCGGGCGTTGTTGTGAAAAATAGAAAGAGTGGGTAATGATTTAAAAGAGTCTCCAGACTATTCCAATATAGAGTGCCACATTGGACAACACCACTTTTGGACAACGTAGTCCTACGATAATTAACATAAAGATTGTTTCTAGTAGTATTGTAGGAATGGATGTTTGAAGGTGTAAAACAGGGGTTGAAACAAGCAGGTAATACATTATTCATATATTTAAATACATTATTCATATATTTAATACATTATTCATATATTTATACATAAATTTTCCTAAGTTAAAGATGATGGTCAGTGAGTTTTATTGGTTTTAAATCTGCAAATAGAGGCCCAGAGTGCTCACAATAGCCAGTTTTAGAAATTACTCGAACTACACGTTTCTAGGAGTTGGACTACCCCAAGTCATAATTGAGTAATTTAACTACGGTAAAATAAAAGAGTTGTACAAAGTTAGTAATGCGCTACTTGGTAGAAATGTTCTAGACGGTTCATTATACCAAATTTATATTATTATTATACTAAGGAAAAAAGCAGCAAGACCAACACAACTTGGTTTTGAACCCACGTCTGACTAAAAGTACTCGTCCAAAAACTTGTATCTGGTTCACTAAACAGCTAGTCTTGATTCTTTGTAAATTATGTTCAATCTTATGTAAGTTTTCAGACACTAACCAATTCGTCTTCCCAGTTTGCATTTGTTGTGGCAGTAGAACCCACCCATAGACAATACTTCCTCATCGAAACTCTCAAAAGTCAGATCTGAAAAATAAAACATGGAAAAACAATTTCAACCATGAGGACACACGTTTGCTGTTGAATGCTGCATGATGCACAAACAGAAAGATATTTAATAATAATAATAATAATAATACGCAGTTCTTATATAGCGCTTTATCTACTCCCGATGGGCGTCTCAAAGCGCTCAGTATTTTTCCTACAAGGTATGTGGAGTTATGTGTTGAAGTATGAGACCTATTCCTTTACATAGCACCATGTAATGGTTTACAAGGTGCTGTGGCGCAATATGCAGCCAATCAAACCAGGAACACCGGGGCGAACCCCTTCTCTTTACGATAAGTGCACTGGGTATTTTAACGTGCATTACACAACACACTGGACCTACTGCTTTACGTCCATCCGAAGGACGAAGTAATAATGGTAAAGTGTATTGCTTAAGGAAACAAGTGTCAAGACCGGGACTCGAACACACACTCATCAGGAACACCATAGCTTGAGTTTGGTGTTCTTATCCGCTCGACTGAATGTGTGAAACAGGATGATTGCAAAAAAATTGTATTGACCAAGCACAAAGCTCTGTTTGTCTTCTCTGGCCTCGTTGAAAGATGGAATATTGAAGCCAAAATGAATGAAACATTCCTTCTTTCACCATTGCACTAATAAACATTCATTAATTGGCATGTCCTAGCAGAGCAGTCAAGTGCACTGGACTCAAGCTACGGTGTTTCTGAACAGCAGAGTGTGGGTTCAAGTCCCGGTTTGTGTCAATTTAAGCAAGATATTTAACCATTATTGCTTTGTAGTTCAGATGGGGCAAAAGCCATGTCCTGTGCACAATGCACGTAAAAGAACCCAGCTACACTTATCGCTAAGAGAAGGGGTTTGCTGCGGTGTTTCTGGCAGTGGCTGCTAAGTACGCTGCAGCACCTTGTTAACAATTATGAGGTGCTAGATAAATCGGTCTCATAATTCATAAAACACTTCAAAAACCTAACTTTTTCTTTGTTCAAGCGCCTTAAGCACCTTATTGGTGGATACATGCGCTATAGACCCATTGCACAACGCGCAGAGCACTTGCACGCACGTCTCCTGTCCGCCATATTGGGTGTCAAAACGTGCACAAAAGGATGGAACACACACGCACCACCACTTCCCAGCAGTGGATACAGGGGGCGGCGTGGGGGGCGCAGTAAACACGTGTTCCATCCTTTTGTGCACGTTTTGACACCAAAAATGGCTGACAGGAGACGCGCGTGTATGCGCGCTGCGCATTGTGCAATGGGTCTATATAAGACTTTATTATTATATACATGTAACACTCCAATAATATCAATCGAACTGCCTCAAGCCATCCGGCTAGCTCGATGGTCTAGTGGTAAGACATCTGCTAAAGCAATGCAAAGGTCAGAGGTTCGAATCCCACCCGAGTGATTTGCCTGTGATTTTTTTTTTCACAGGACTCGGGAAAGTACTGAGTATACAGTGCCTAACACACATCAATGTAAGGGTAAACAAACCGAATTATAATCTTTAGCCCATGCAAAAATTGTATCAATTTAATATTATTTTTACTTTTATTTTTTATATGATATGACATGACATATGATAAACCAACCATTCAACCCAAACTGTTTCCTCCATTTGAACACTGTATTGACTTTCTCTCCCGTGAGCTTAAAATCAAACTTGGCGATCATCAGGAAATTGTGGACGTATTTGTCACTGGAACGAAATGTCTCCACATCACAGGGATCATAAGCTTCATTTACTCCATCTTGTAAAAAAACCACACAATAATCAAATCACAGTGGGTAAGGAAACATAAACAAGCAGAAGCATTCAAATTACCATCCTCTCTGTACAAATTTCATAATGAACAATGCTCAAACTTCTGGAGAATAATGTGTAACTTTCACCTTATTGTTTATCTGATTTAAGATTATAAAAGTTAGATTTAGTGCTTTTTTTTTATTTAACACTTTGAGGTGTTACCCCAAAAATCTGTGTCGCTGCGCGGTATTATTTTCTGAACTTTTTGTGCTTCTGGAAGAAAATACATTTGAAAATATCATTGTAACAATGAAACCCTGACTTGATAGATGAAAGACAACCAATGATCTCAAAGTAATCACCTAAATTTGTTGTTCTCTTATGAGAAAATAAGATTATGCGTTCAATGTGAATCCCAAACCTTGGCCATAAGCCACAGCCAGAAATCTGGCGTGGTATGCTGGAATCTTGGGAACGCTCCGACTCATCGAGTCGAATACATTGAAAAACAATGGTGGCAGTCTGTCTGTTCTTGTATGCCACTTTTGCTGTCCTCCTCAGTACACTGGAAACGAAGCGTAGCGGTAGGTAACTACCGGTGCACATTACACAATGGAATCTTCGTTTGAGTACACGTCAGCCATTCAAAAAAAAACACATTGAAAAACAATGGTAGCAGACTGTTCAGTCTTATATGCCACTTTTGCTGTACTCCTCAGTACACCGGAAACGAAGTGTAGCACGGTACGTAACTACCGGTGCACATTACACAATAGAATGTCCGAGTGAATACACGTCAGCCAGTCAAAAAATAAATGAGGGTGCTCCAAAGTTGTCCCGGGCGGTAAAAACCGTCTACCAATAAGCCAGTTTAGACAAAATTGTCGAACATACATGTACATTACATGTCATCATGTAAAGGGGTTAAATTATTCTTTGTTCAAGCATCTTTAAAACATAATACCCTAGAGCAATTAAATTTACTGAGTTTGTTGTAAAGTGGTCCCAGATAGTTCAAAAGTCAAAATTAATCACATGCCTTTAAACTTTATGTCCATGGATTATTTACCTTCTGTGTATTGCTCCAAAAAATCTTTTCTGAAACGTGTGACAATGTCTACATCCAACTGCCAAAAAGGAAGGAAGGAAAAGAAAAACGGTGAATAAATAAAACGGGGGGAAAAGAAGTGTGATAAAAATGGAACAGTTATCTAGGTGATCAATAAAAGTTTCAAAATTAGTAAGCAAATTACTGAGGGGCATTTTTTATAATCACTTAATCATTAGGCCAAATTTTAAAAAAACATGTTTAGCGTCCCCGCCCGCTTCCTTTTAAGAGGCTGACTCCTTTTTTTTATGAAAAGAAAATGATAAATTTAAACTATCTCTGACGAAAGAAATTAATTTTTTTATTTATAAGATCGTATTTTTAGACTTTAGCACACCGAAAAAGCACACTAAACAAATTTGCAACAATCTTGAAAAATTGCCCAGCGGGGAAAAAAAAGGCCCTCCTCCTTTCTTTTTTCAAAAAGGCAGGACACTAAACATGTTTTGTTTTATTTTGCCTTGGGCAGATAAAAGGAGCGGATATTGTGTGCAGTGCGGACTGACTGTAGGGCAATAATGGAAAAGGTGTAGGCTACTCTATTGATTCGAGATTCTATAAACAATTGATACACGTCATGGGGGTCTCTATTAAACAAGCACTGCTTTTTGGAGACCTTTGCCACTTAATCACCCTCTATTCTTTATAACCTATCTTTGTATGTTATATCGATTGATCGGTTGGAAATTAAGTATTGAAATGAAAAATAAACTAAAAATTATACACAAATAAAAACGCTTTAAACTTGATAGATTGTGCTTAGCTGTTTTAAATAATGATGACTATTTCATTGAAAGACTATTGAATTCAATGTTATAAACTGAGCTTTGAGCCGCCCTGAGTGACTGCAAAGGGTGAGCTTGGCTTTTATACAATTCAGACTTGTTATGCAGTGAAAGGAGATGGCGTCGACAACTTGTCTTTCGGGTTACTTAGTGGCCACTGGCCGTAAGAACAACTAATGTCTCAAAGTATGAAAACCTTTATCATCTATATTGTAACAAAATTAGTACGTATTGAATGCAGTTTTCTTTTTAATGAATGAACAGTAATCTTTGTATTGTAAACATTCAAGTACAAGTCCTTTAGTTTTTTCTTTTACTTTGAGTTACTTCCATGTATGATTTATCAATCATATCATGATCGTGTGTTTTAAGAAAATACAGCTGAGGGAATTCTATCAGAAATCAACCATTATAAAATGTCTGGTTACCATGGTTACACCACTGCTCAAGGCTAGGAGCAAGTTCGAGTGCGCACCATGGTTAAAACTAAAGGTCGACTATATTGACTCGAACCTAGGCTGGTCGACCATTGGTTGACTACTGTGGTCGACCATTTGGAACCAGCGTTGGGACCATGGTTTCTTCCGTGGTTCCGATAGCCTCGTTCCATGCTAACATGTGTAAAGCGCAGTAGGGAACCAGTGACACTATAGCAAAAAGGCGGAAGAAGGCAATGGAAATATTGAATACCGTGCCGATGGTTGACTAGACTTTAAAACGAGTCGTTTGTGTGAGTACTTCACTGCGCATGTACATTGCTAGTCAGTGGTCCACCATGGGTTGACTAAATGTGTGCACTCGAACTTGCTCTAGGCTGTGGGTAGCCCCACGTGTGTGGCCAACGGCTTGGCCAAACAACTTACAAGTGGGGCTAAGCTGTGGGATAACTAACACTATCCAGCTCAAATTTTAAAAATATCATTCAGAACCTTTGTGGACCATTTGATTTGGTTAAATGGTTGAATTGAACAGTGAAACTCATCTCATGTCAAATAAACTATAAACTATAAACTATATAACATAAACTATATGAACTATATGACAGTTGAAATTCTCACATGATACACCCCCCTTAAGTAACAACATCATGACATGCTCAACGGACCCACACACCACCATCCATGCCCACCACCTTGCCTATTATTAACTAAACCCCAGTGACCATGGTGACCCTTACAAGTATCATCTGGGCATGATGAAGTACTGTTTACTTTAGACATGTAACACATTCATAGAAATATGACGTTACATTCCCTCCATAATTACTAATAATAGAACATAAGTCATAAGTTCTGCTGAAGGTCAAGTTTTTGAACGGCGAATGACATCGCGGCTGCATATGTGTGTGTGTACTTGTGTGTGCGTGTGTGTGTGTGTGTGTGTGTGTACGTGTGTACTGTACACAAACAATCATGTCATGAACACGGAAGGCAAAGTTCATGTTTACCAAAATCGGCTTTCCTCAACTTACCTGCGGCCTTGGCCCAGGCATTTTGAGTGTTTATACGTCGCAAGCAAATCAGGTACACAAATTATACCATTTCAGACGTGTTATTCCAGTCAAAAGCACAAATATTCATTGAGATCGTGCAGCTTCGTCCTAGCCTCTGTTTTGTTTTGTAAACTTTTTAACAAATTGCATAATCGCTTGCTGACACTTGAGGGCGCTAAACAATTGTTTTGTGCTTTTTGTGATGACACAGTTTCTGACACTTTTCTTTTGACAGCTTGTTTTCGTTCTCTGTGTCCATGGAGGTATATAAAAAACTGCCTACAGCTGGCACACTGCTGCAGTTCAGGAGATGAATTGTTCAACTTGACATCACGTAACCGGCTGGAGCACGTAAGCTGGTTAAACCAGGTGATTAATTTGGCCTCGAAATAATATTTGATTTTGAGTGGAACTCGCCATATACACCACACACAATGACATACATGATATAAATAGCTATGTTATATTATATCCTCCCCTGTCCGGTTTTCGATGTAGTATGCCTTTTTCTTTGAATTGAAAAAAAATAAAAATATTCCATAATCAACTGATGCCCTAATTACCTTCCTTTGTTTATAAGAAATATGCAAACATATATTAAAACGTGATGGACATTGAAACTTTCACACCACGCACCGATCTTCGATGACTTCAATAGCGTCCCATTTGTTTTGATTTTGACCTGTTTTCGATGCAAACAAGAAAGTATGGTGTCCGGGTGAAGCCATACGTGGAAGAAACATCTGCAGTGACTATTAGTGTTCTGTGAGACTTAGTGTATGACTCTATAGCCAGCAGTTTTCTTCATTTTATTCAACATATTTTTTATTTAGTTTTAAAAATAACCATGGTATTTTTCAAAAACTTTTTTTTGTTTTTGTTTAATGTAAATAATTCTTGGCTTTCAAATCTTATTTTTATTTAGTTTTGTGTCTTTTTATGTTTCTTAACATTTATAATAAAGCATATAAATAAACAGTGATAATCGAATCACAAAGCTGATGTTTAAATTTTAATATTAATAACAAAAATGATAGAGTGTTACAAAAAAAAATTATCCAGACTATTAGAAAATGATATAAGGCACATGGCTTCTTTAAGCCTCTGTATTTTTTTCCCCAGAATGCTCAGCAGAATGTTCAGTCACATGATTTGATCATCGTGAATTGTGAATTGAAAAAGTGTTTGATGAAACTTTTTCGGTGGGAATTTTTTTTTTTATGGCCCCGACAGTATGACATATTTTTGTACCTTGCAGAAATGCCTAAAATACCACAACTTTTTGCATTTACAAGTGCAACTAACCAGTGGAGCCTTACATGTTTCTAAGTTTTGGTCAAATGAGAGGAGACTCTTTGCTTGGCAAGTCAAACCACAAAAATTGTATCTAGGGACTGTTCAACATCGCGCGCAGAGAGGTCAAAGGTTTGCCTCGATTTCAGGGACCCCCTGAATACAGGGCGTCCTACGATACTTATAGTAACAATTTGGCCCAAAATGGTAAAAAAATACATAAAAACCTTATTTCTTCACCGATTGAGACGAGAAAAAAGCACCGTAAACTTTCCAATCCGCTCTCTATCAATAGATGGCGGTATCTTTCGATTAGAAGTCAAGAGAGGGCAGTATTAATTGAAAACGGTAACCATCTTTCAAAAAAGTAAAAAAATGGCTGCGCTCACAGTAGTCGTGTCGTTGATGCGTGAAAAAGTGAGGTAAAGTTTAGCCTTTTTCAAAAGGATTATGAAAGAAGAGAGTTTTATTGACCTACAGGAGTAATTTGAAGCTCAGACAGTATGTTAGGTCGAAGCAACATTAATTTGAAAAACCTCTTTTTTGTGTGCGGCCAGAATAGGAAATGTCAATATCGCGCTCCCTATAACATAGCTACATACATGTACATGACAAACGAGGCAATGTGTCACGACGTATGAAGCCCAATTCCTCGCATTTTTGGATGCCACAACCACGCACGTTTATTACTTGGTTGGGTTCCTCCATGGTGAAAGGGGGGGGGGGGGGGGAGTGTTCATCACCCTAACCCTACCCCTAACCCTACCCCTAACCCTACCCCTAACCCTACCCCTAACCCTACCCCTAACCCTACCCCTACCCCTAACCCTACCCCTACCCCTACCCCTAACCCTACCCCTACCCCTACCCCTAACCCTAACCCCTACCCCTAACCCTAACCCTACCCCTAACCCTAACCCTACCCCTAACCCTACCCCTACCCCTACCCCTAACCCTACCCCTACCCCTAACCCTACCCCAATAGCATTCAGCATGCATGATGCAGTGCAGTATGGGCACTCAGCTTCCTCCATGGTTCTAGTTACTGAAAAAAATAAAGTGCCAGCTAGTGGTAGTGCTACCTAATCATTGCTACAGTCGAGTGACTGTGATAATGTGTCTTTAGTTTGTCCTTTCTTGTTTTTCTTGTTTGGTTTTTTTGGGAGGGGGGTAGCAATTGCAGAATTATGGAATACATCAATTAAAATATCCACTGCAGGAGTGCAGTGGATATTTTAATTTTATCGGTGATGGTAAAATTATCCTAACGCTAACATTAGATTATAATGACATCTGGTAATGAAACCAAGGATGGCTCATAGTGAACTTAAATTAATCACTGTAGCTTTACAAGCCTGATGATATTTGCGATAATCGTAATTATGGTCACAGACCGGAGTGTTACGAGACATCCCCAGTGAGAAATCACTGATGTACAATTTCAACCATTTTTGTCAGACTAGTGACCAGCTTTGCCAAATTTTTAGCTTTGAAAAATCAGGACACACAATTCATTGTGTAACTGTAATGAATCAATTGAGAACACTTAAGAAAAGATGGAGATGAAAAACAAAAAACAAAACTTACCACAGACTGACCGAATTGTCCATGAACCTAGCAACATCTCGACCAATCAGCGTAAACCCAAACATATGTTGAGCGCATTTCCTTGATTTGAACAATCACTTATGAGGAACAATAGCATACATGTTATTATTATCATCATCATCATCATCATCATCATCATCATCATCAGGCTGTTTTCATCCCATGTTGGATGAAGCCCTCCTCCAGCAAGTTCCATTCTCGTCTGTCTCGTGTCATGCTAATGTTGTCAATTTTTTACTTATTTATTTACTTGTTGGCATGAGAAATTGCCTAACATCACAAGGCTGGATGGCCACTTCAAGGTGAGGGCTACACTTAACTGATTTGGGCTGTCGACCCAAATCAACTGTCCACAGGGACACCTACTCCTGGGTTACCTCCTTCACAGTCCGTAAAGATGGGTATCATCCACTAGGAGCCTGGCTGGTATGAGCAGAATGCACTACATGTACTTTCCCAACTTTTTACGAAGCAATTATGGTTTTAAGTGCCTTGCTCAAGGGAACAAGTGTCATGACCGGGATTCGAACCCACACTCTGCTACTGACAACACCAGGGCTTGGGTTTGTTGAACTAGACCTCTCAATCACGACACGCCACAAGATTTCATCTCTCCATCTCCTTTTTGTCTCAAGAACCTCTTCCTCTCCTTCCTGTCTGTGGTTAAAACAAGGATGGAATTGGTAGCACTTAAGAACTAACTTATTACATGAACAATTTGAATGGGCTTTTTCAACAACTACTTCTTCAGATGCAATGAAAGGGACAAGCCATTGATGAAGTAGGTGCTACAAAAGCTCATGCAGATTTTTAATGTAATTTAAGTTATTCTTAAAGTGCTAACACTACCTTCCTTATTTTATCTATCAGACATGTCAGACTAACACGGCTATCTCTATTACTGTTGGTGATTGCCATTTTGTGAGTCAAGCATCAATACGGAACTGCTTTTTGAATCGTTTATTGCAGAGACCTGGAGTGTGATTCCAACTTCAAGAATCCTCATCAGTTATGTTTCGTCCAGCAAAGCAGCATGATTCTTCCCAAGACACTGCGTCAGAGTTAGACACCCGGCAGGTCAATGAGAAAGATCCCTCTTCAAACTGTAGCCTCACCCAGGAGGAGTCCGAGTGCTGCTCAGAGATCCGAACAGAATCATCCTCATCTTTGTCATCTTCCTCCTCGTCCTCCTCATGCTCAAACGAGGAGAAGAAAGTAGAGATGGAGTGTGTGGCTGAAGACTGCCACAAGACGGCCTACAAGTCCCGCAAGTACTTGCTGCTGCCGTGGAAGTGCAAGTATCATCGTAACAAGACATACAAGGAGACGTACAAGAAACGAAAAGCCCTGATTAACAAGGTACTGTTTTCTCCTGCGTATAAGACACAGCTTATCTGTCTTTCAAAGTTATAAAGAAATCACTGCATCTAATAGTGCGCCTTATTTGATATCGCTTGAGATCATTGGGATGATCACTGTTTGGAATCTTACATTTATACTAAAAACAATCCTTTCACTCGTCCAGGGTAATCCTTTGTGTTATAATTTTATTAAAATAAAATCTACACCATGCACGTAGTCGACGAGCTATGATGAAATTTACTGAAGAATGTAGCGACATCGATGAGCCATTTGCCAGTTGAATAGTGTCTGGTACAATGACTTGCTTTAGTCGACAGTGACTGCTAAAATTTGAATTGCTCAGACTAGAGATTCTTGAAGGGGTTCAGGTAGAGCATACTGCTGGCAAATTATTTGACCCTTTGTAATTTTTGCACCGTCGTCACATGGGGTGACATGGCCACGCTTAGCATTTTGGGAGACAAAAGGTAAGCGTGTAAACACTGTGTTGCCTACAAAAATTTGCACAACACTGTGTAACACAAAAGGGGCATTGACTACCAGAACATTTGGCCCAATCAAGATTGTTGTGATGATGACGCCATGTGATTTCAGTCAATGAAGGTCATTACATCATACGTCAAAAAAGTATTATATTTGTGTTGTTAGGTCATTCCATACCAACCCACCTGATGGGTAAGGGGAATAGTAGCAAAATCTGAGACGGAGCCTGCCAAACTTTTCAGAATTTTAGGTGATTTGGCACGGAATACCATATTATCTAAGTACAAAAGCGAAGGTTGAAATGTTTTTTTGTGATGACTATAATGTCAGTTTTTTCTGTCTCTTCTCCATGAAACTGGTCAGAGCTTACAGAAGCTGATGAGAACCTAGAAAGATTTCTACATGTTGCTACAAAAAAACCACACAGGCCTACTATGCTATTTTTATTGTCTGAGTATGGAACTTGGAAGTTTGAAATGAAGGTAATTGTGATGAATCTAATTTCACCGTCAGTGTTTCTGTCTGTTTTCCAGAGTGTTTTGAACATGGATCTTGTGGTCCACGGAACAGAGAGGCATAATGATGGTCAAGGGGTTACATCAAGACAGAAACCAGCCCAGCAGACGAACATGCTTGAACAGGTCCTCAATGAGAAGAAAATGGTAGGTCTTATCTCAAATAATTATCATACCCTTCCAGGCCTTGCGCTTAAGCTTTTTGTAAAGAAGCCCAACGGGGAACGGGCTAGTAAACTGTTCATTGTACATGGCTCCAGGAAGTTTTAGTGCCCAGATTTTAAGCATGTTTTGTCATAAATGTATCTTTCTGATAGCTTTCACAACCAGATTAATTAGGCCTAATGGTCAACATTCACACACTCAAAAATATACTAACACCCTTTTTAGGACATGTGGTGTGTTGTAACCAATACAAATGCATTACAATTTTTAACCAACCCTGCCAATACACCATCCGAAAATTGGTGCGGGACGCTGCTAGGATTTAACAACTGTAGTTTGTATCCTCTGTTTTTCTCATTTTCTGTAAATGAGGATGTCATGGTCGAGTGGTTTAGAGCATCAGATTCAAGTTCTGGTAGTTTAGTCATCGGGGTGTGGGTTCGAGTCCCGGTCGTGACGCTTGTGTCCTTGAGCAAGACACTTTGCTATAATCGCTTCTCTTCACCCAGGGGTATAAATGGGTACCTGCAAGGGTAGAGGTTGATATTGTGTTTGAAAAAGCCTTCGGAGCGCCATCACGGCAGCCCGGGCTGTATACTCCCCAGGGAGCTGAGAAAGATTAAAGGAATGTTATTGGCCCAATGACCAGGGCACTAATGTAAAGCGCATTGATACGTTATTGTAAAAGCTCCTTAAAAATACTATGGAGAGAGATCTGTTTGAGGCTGTTTCTGAATTGACGGCTACGGCTGGAGCGCCACGTCATCATGTGTTGACGTATAGGTCTTCCCTAAAAAAGCCCTTAGCAACAGTCAGAGCCATAGCCATGTATGCCAATTCATATCCGGCCTTACAATGTTAGCACTTGACTGAAATGTGTTTACTATTTTTGTACAGGCTTTGATGCAGTCCCCTGTTGTCTTGGAATTCCTTCAGAAGCAGCAACAGAAGAAACACAATCAGCACAGGCATCAGAACAAGCCATGGGGTGTTCATCAACACCAGGACTGTGGACCAGCAAACCAGCGCTGAAATCAAGGATCTTATCAGCAAACATAAATTTAAGGGAACTCCATTGGACATACATCAACACTAGGTTTGGGAAGTAATGAACCAAATTGTTATCAACTAGGGAATTTATCAGTGGACATTCATGGAACCCCAGGGCTATGGACCAGCAAATTACCCCAGGGCTATGGACCAGCAAATTACCCCAGGGCTATGGACCACAAACCCCAGGACTATGGACTAGCAAACCCCAGGGCTATGTACCACAAATTCCATGGCTATGGACCAGCAAACCCCAGGGCTATGGACCAGCAAACCCCAGGGCTATGGACCAGCAAACCCCAAGGCTATGGACCACAAACCCAACGGTTAAGGACCATCAAGCCCCAGGGCTATGGACCAGCAAACCCTAAGGCTTTGGACCAGCAAACCCTAAGGCTTTGGACCAGCAAACCCCAGGGCTTTGGACCAGCAAACCCCAGGGCTTTGGACCAGCAAACCCCAGGGCTATGGACCAGCAAACCCCAAGGCTATGGACCACAAACCCAACAGTTAAGGACCATCAAGCCCCAGGGCTATGGACCAGCAAACCCTAAGGCTTTGGACCAGCAAACCCCAGGGCTTTGGACCAGCAAACCCCAGGGCTTTGGACCAGCAAACCCCAGGGCTATGGACCAGCGAACCCCAGGGCTATGGACCAGCGAACCCCAGGGCTATGGACCAGCAAACCCCAGGGCTATGGACCAGCAAACCCCAGGGCTATGGACCAGCGAACCCCAGGGCTATGGACCAGCAAACCCTAAGGCTATGGACCAGCAAACCCTAAGGCTATGGACCAGCAAACCCCAGGGCTATGGACCAGCGAACCCCAGGGCTATGGACCACAAACCCAAAGGTTAAGGACCATCAAACCCCAGGGCTATGGACCAGCAAACCCTAAGGCTATGGACCAGCAAACCCCAGGGCTATGGACCAGCGAACCCCATATTAGCAAAATCCATGCGACATACATCAACACCAGGGATGTGAAAGGTGAACCAAATTGTTGATATCAACTAGGGAATTTATCAGCGCACATCCATGGAATGTACATCAGACCCCAGGGATGTGGACCAGCAAACCATTGTAGATACCAACAGATTTGATTCACTAGTAATCTCTCTACCAATTCTTTTTTTTAAAGCACTATCCATGGTGTGCACATCAATACCTAAGCTGTGGATCACTGATTCAATGCTGATATCAACTTCAAAGATTTTATTAGTGGATGTAGACTTCCCATCACTGATCAGCTAATAATCTCATCAGCAGACATTAACTCAGGCCAAGGGGATGCACCCTCCCATTAAGAGCATCGGATTCAAGTTCTGGTGGTTTAGTCATCAGGGTGTGGGTTCGAGTCCCGGTCGTGACGCTTGTGTCCTTGAGCAAGACGCTTTGCTATAATTGCTTCTCTTCACCCAGGGGTATAAATGGGTACCTGCAAGGGTAGAGGTTGATATTGTGTTTGAAAAAGCCTTCGGAGCGCCACGGCAGCCCGGGCTGTATACTTCCCAGGGAGCTGAGAAAGATTAAAGGAATGTTATTGGCCCAATGACCAGGGCACTAATGTAAAGCGCATTGATACGTTATTGTGAAATGCGCTATATAAGAACTAGTTATTATTATTATTATTGCTGATATCAATAGGAATTTATCGGCAGATGTCAACACCAGGGCTTTGGACCCCCCCCACCCATCATGTATATCAACCAAAGACTGCATCTACACACATCATATGCCTGGAGCACTTTGTCTTTTTGAACTGTGTTTAATATTTGATTGTCCACTGGATGAAGTGGGTATCACTATCAGGAGAATGTTCCCCATGGAATTGACAGAAATACAGACAGAACAGTAGGGCTAAGGAAAAGGAAAAGTCCCTTTTACCGCTGATATCAACAGAAACATTTTTCAAACTACACAACTGAACATTAACAGTGGGTAAAATGGAACTGAACACTACAAATTGTTTAACATTATTGAACCTTTTTCAAATGTTATAAACTGAACTGAGCATTAACCACTTAATGTAAGATGACAATTGTTTTGTCACTGCCTAGAACAACTTCAGAATATCCTCAATGTTTTGCAGTCAGTCTGACAGATGATTTAGATGTACATCTTGACATTCCATTGTGTAGCCTGCACAGACATGCACCTACTGTGTACTATGCTTTGTTTTCCCCTGTGTTAAGAGGGACAGAAGGTCCTTGAATTTATGCTCGTAATCGCCCTTTTCCCCCAGGGGTTATTGTGTAATCTCTGAATTGAGACCTTTGTCCTTTGTTATACAAATGTGGCTTACAAAAATGGACCTGTAGGCTGCCACCATTTTAAATCATTATTTTTGGCTCAATTGGAGGTAAGTCAGTCGGAGCATTCCGAAATTCCAGCATACCTTGGTAGATTATGGCCAAGGTTTTGCTATTGAGGGTGAACACATACTCATATTTTGTCACAAGAGAACAACAAATCTTGATGCTTATTATGAGAATCTTTGCTGTCTTTCCTTTTTCAAGTCAGGCTTTCATTGTGGTAACAATAATTATTTTAAAAGGAAAATGACTACAACAACAAGTTCTGTAGAAAATAATACAGTGCAGAGATAGTAAAATCCTTTTGGGAGTATCGACCCAAAGTGTTGAACGAAAGCCTGTATCCCTTAAACAATTACACCAATGAATGGCTGTGCAAGTTGCTTTTTCGAAATCAGTTCAAGAACTAAACCTCAGTATGGACATTTCTTGTAATTCTTGCTTGTGTATCGTAAACTCTCTTTTTGGAAGAAGTGTTGGCTCTGATGAGAAGAGCTGTTTGGGTTGTTCTCAGCGTTTAAAGGCACTGGACACTATTGAATATGAATAACATATGAATAACAAGTATTCGCAAAATCCTCTGTTGGTCGATGAGTAGAACACTTGTTCAAGTCAAGGTTGAAATCTCCCATTATATAGCACTTTTTTTTTTCAGAAGTGTTTTTGTTTTTTAGGCAGAAATCAGGAACAATTGAAATTATCAGTTGATGTACCAGGAGCTCTGTAAATATTACCAACAATAAGATTACAACCACTGTCACGTTTGATCTCAATAAAGACACATTCAAAGTCGACACACGAAATCATGAGATTATCTCTGGAGTTAAAAATAATTAAGATGATCACTGATAAACATGGCAACTCCTCCTCCTGTTTTGTTACTACGTGAGGAGTGGACAAGATGGTAATTGTTCATGTGAACATAGGGAGGAGGAGTTTCATTAAACCAAGTTTCAGTGAAGCCGTATACAGAGAACGAATGATTCAGTGAGCGGAGGTAATCTTGGACGCGAAAGAAATTTTTACAGAGACTCCTGGCGTTTAAGTATAGTAAATTAAAAAAACACGTATTAATGTTCACGAATTAATGTTCAAATTATTGAAGCTGTTGGTATCAAAATAGGAGCAATTACAATCACCGTCATTGTCATAAGATGAACCATTATCAATAACAACATATAACGCACACAAGTTAATAAAATTAAATTAGGAAATAACAAAACAAATACATGAAAATATGAGGCAAAACTGGAAGTTTAGACAAAAAACAAACAAAAAAACCAGTCTCGAACAGATAATATAGGTTTTCCCGGCCAATTTCAGCAAAAATTCATTCAATTTCATTAACATGCATTCAAATTCACGCATTTTCCCCTAATCCTCTCAAACTAGGGTTTCTTTTTAGCTCTAAATGCATTCAATTTCGTTTTTATGCACACATGATTTCGTTTTTCTCGTTCAGATTCGCTTCGGTCATTCTATTTCGTTTATAGGCATTCAAGACTACACTTTGACCATTCTTAAGTTAAATTTCTACTACGTATTCACAATTGATGCATTCAAATTAAGACTCATTGAAGCGAACATGGTTTTGTTGCTAGTTTGCGTTTTCTTTTTCGTTTATGGGCAACGAATTTCAACTTCTTTGCATTCAAATTAAACATGAGTTATGGCTTTACGAGTAAGCTGGAAATTATAGCCCCTTTCTGGCACATAAGATGTCCTTTGTAAGAGGTGTTTCCATGTATTTTACTTGTTTTATTGTATCGTTTGTTTTTTGTTATTGAAACAGTCCGCTGTTCCTTTTGCTTTGTTATACACTTCGAAGTTAAAACCTGCACCCAATAACTTTAAAATGAAAACTAACTCTTTTGCGAAAGTCTTGAGATTTTTTGCCCTGGTATTTATGTTCTTGTCTTTGTTTTCTGCTAATGCCCGGACCATGTCAAATTTGAAGTTAACAAATGTTTTGAAGGAAACAAAAGCTTAAAATGATAAGGGGTCGTTATAAAATCTAAAGATAAATTAATCTTTTTGTTTTCTTGTGGATTTTGTTCACAAGTCTCTTTCTTCGTGTGTTTGATATACATTTCTTCTATTCGTTTATTTTTATCTGAAGTTGGTTTCTTTAACCTTCAATGATCTGACGTGCCAGACATCTCGGCATGTAAGTTTGGTTATGATTATGCCAAGAGTCACCATGCTA
Organism: Leptasterias polaris; assembly: GCA_037783415.1. Taxonomy (NCBI): domain Eukaryota; kingdom Metazoa; phylum Echinodermata; class Asteroidea; order Forcipulatida; family Asteriidae; genus Leptasterias; species Leptasterias polaris. The sequence continues at coordinate 2,354,273 of JAZGTN010000192.1, forward strand.
GTTGTAGGTGGGCCTAGTCATGCCTGGTTATTCTCGAATGCTTCAATCAGTGTCTCCCTGTTAACATTATTCACTACTCTGTACCGACCACGGGCAGCCACCTTTTCATTCAAAATCGCTTAGGCCTATATTTGGAGATAACGCGAAACTAGTGTAGAAATGAGTTTTCCCTAAAAACATTTGCCTTTATTACAGGCAGCTACGAATCAGAAGGCATATAGCATAGAATTTGAATTTGAATGCAAACATTTTGAAAAAGATTGCCCATTAATGAAATTGAATGGTTGACCACCTCTTGCCGCTGGCTTTTACGAAATTGAATGAGTCTTGCGGTCTGATGAAATTGAATGATCTTATTTGACCAGTGAATGCTAAACTGGTGAAATTGAATGACTCCTTTAAACTGTTGAATGCTGTTTCAACGGAGCATTCGTTTTCAAACGAAATTGAATGAGCCAGGAGTTAAAATGAATGGATTTTTGTTGAAATTGGCCGGGAAAACCTATAGTATACATACTAAAACTTAAGGAAATATTAACAAAATAAATACTTGAACGTAAACAACAAGAAAATCAAGGAGAATAGTAGGTCATTATATATGTTTGATATTATAAACCATTTGACTATGGACAAAGTTTGTTCAGTTCTTTGAGGGTGGTGATTGATGTCTTTAAGAGCAAGATGATACCATATGTCCAGACAGCTTCAAATTCATCACATCGTCTGGCCTCTTGATACAGCTCATGCCGCCTTTTTGTCAAGTTCTCGGTGATGTGCACAGGAGACCCTTTCAGATGGCGTTTGTTGGCAAATACCAGCGAACGTGATCTATAGCTCGTGAACTTCACGATGACGGGGCGTGGCCGTTGGAGGGGGAGGGCACCAGAGGAGGTTGTCGATTTCCGGGGCTTGCCAAGGCGATGAGATCTATCTAGATTTATTCTGTTGAAAAAAAAAAACGAGATCCAAAGTGTACGAAAACGAAATGGAGCGCAAAAGTAATACAACATTAACCAGAGTTTCATAGAATTATAAAACAAAAAGCTAGATATGAAATAATGTCCGCATGCGTTATTTCCAATTTCCCATACATCTTGAAATGCTTATTATCGGCGATAATTTGCTGCAGGCATCTCCGGCGATAATTTGCTGCAGGCATCTCCGCCGATGTTACCAGTTCAAATTTTAACTCTGCGCGTTTTTTTTTGTTTTGTTTTTTTTCATAGTAGGCCTAAATTAAATTGAATATTTTTTTGAGCAATTGTTGCATGACATAATTAAAGGCTTTTGGCACAAAATTTTAAATTTCCAAAGTATTTGGAATTGAGTATGTACCCAACCACCAAAGGGACCTAATCTATCGATCTGAACCGTAAAATCGCAGAAATTCTGCGATTACTTGTTGCGGGCGACTCCCCTGAATATTCTGGTTTGATTTCGATTTATTGAGATTTTAGCTTTTTTCCACACGGAAAGGGTCTTTAGAAAGGACCTACTGTAACGAAGTGGACCGTCAAAACACACTTAAATTTTTGTTCAAAATATGGAGTGTTGTCCAATTTCCGACCCATTTTCAAAAAACGAATTTCCGCGATTACTTGTTGCAGGCACTATTTCTTGGCCTTTTTTAAAACTTTCATTTTCTTTAGGTAGGGGTGACTCTCTGGCCGCTAGCGCGGTCTAGAAATGTCTCTCCGCCCCAAGAATTCGGTCACATGACCCCTTGAACTTAACCTACGAGTAGTGTAAAATTTGTGCCAATCCAAAAATGATGTCAGGTTGATTTGAGCGTACTTACTTTGAAGTTGCTTGAAAAGGTCTCATTTTCTTTGGGTAGGGGTGACTCTCTGGCCGCTAGCGCGGTCTAGAAATGTCTCTCCGCCCCAAGAATTCGGTCACATGACCCCTTGAACTTAACCTACGAGTAGTGTAAAATTTGTGCCAATCCAAAAATGATGTCAGGTTGATTTGAGCGTACTTACTTTGAAGTTGCTTGAAAACGTCTCATTTTCTTTGGGTAGGGGTGACTCTCTGGCCGCTAGCGCCGTCTAGAAATGTCTCTCCGCCCCAAGAATTCGGTCACATGACCCCTTGAACTTGACCTACGAGTAGTATAAAATTTGTGCCAATCCAAAAATTATGTCAGGTTGATTTGAGCGTACTTACTTTGAATTTGCTTGAAAACTTCTCAATTTCTTTGGGTAGGGGTGACTCTCTGGCCGCTAGCGCCGTCTAGAAATGTCTCTCCGCCCAAAGAATTTGGTCACATGACCCCTTAAACTTGACCTACGAGTGGTGTAAAATTTGTGCCAATCCAAAAATGATGTCAGGTTGATTTGAGCGTACTTGATTTGAATTTGCTTGAAAACTTCTCATTTTCTTTGGGTAGGGGTGACTCTCTGGCCGCTAGCGCGGTCTAGAAATGTCTCTCCGCCCCAAGATTTCGGTCACATGACCCCTAGAACTTGACCTTCGAGTGGTGTAAATTTTGTGCCAATCCAAAAATGATGTCATGTTGATTTGACCGTGCTTACTTTGAATTTGTTTTAAAATAGCTCGTTCAACTGAAGTCGCTATTGCGTCGACTTCGGATGGTCCCCGCTCGCTGGTAATTTGCGGTATGAAGATGGCGCCTGCTGGCCCTCACATTCTGATTTTCGGATTTGGGAGTATTCAGGGAAGAATCAGGTAATAACATTTGTCTCTCTGGCATGCTGTGATCAGGAGTTATTGTCAACCGTAGATTTAACTTTATTTCAGGGTCTCAACGTTTTCCGCAGGCACTATTTCTTGGCCCTTTTTAAAACTTTCAATTTCTTTGGGTAGGGGTGACTCTCTGGCCGCTAGCGCGGTCTAGAAATGTCTCTCCGCCCCAATAATTCGGTCACATGACCCCTTGAACTTGACCTACGAGTAGTATAAAATTTGTGCCAATCCAAAAATGATGTCAGGTTGATTTGAGCGTACTTACTTTGAATTTGCTTGAAAACTTCTCATTTTTGGGGGGTAGGGGTGACTCTCTGGCCGCTAGCGCGGTCTAGAAATGTCTCTCCGCCCCAAGAATTCGGTCACATGACCCCTTGAACTTAACCTACGAGTAGTGTAAAATTTGTGCCAATCCAAAAATGATGTCAGGTTGATTTGAGCGTACTTACTTTGAAGTTGCTTGAAAAGGTCTCATTTTCTTTGGGTAGGGGTGACTCTCTGGCCGCTAGCGCGGTCTAGAAATGTCTCTCCGCCCCAAGAATTCGGTCACATGACCCCTTGAACTTAACCTACGAGTAGTGTAAAATTTGTGCCAATCCAAAAATGATGTCAGGTTGATTTGAGCGTACTTACTTTGAAGTTGCTTGAAAACGTCTCATTTTCTTTGGGTAGGGGTGACTCTCTGGCCGCTAGCGCCGTCTAGAAATGTCTCTCCGCCCCAAGAATTCGGTCACATGACCCCTTGAACTTGACCTACGAGTAGTATAAAATTTGTGCCAATCCAAAAATGATGTCAGGTTGATTTGAGCGTACTTACTTTGAATTTGCTTGAAAACTTCTCAATTTCTTTGGGTAGGGGTGACTCTCTGGCCGCTAGCGCCGTCTAGAAATGTCTCTCCGCCCAAAGAATTTGGTCACATGACCCCTTAAACTTGACCTACGAGTGGTGTAAAATTTGTGCCAATCCAAAAATGATGTCAGGTTGATTTGAGCGTACTTGATTTGAATTTGCTTGAAAACTTCTCATTTTCTTTGGGTAGGGGTGACTCTCTGGCCGCTAGCGCGGTCTAGAAATGTCTCTCCGCCCCAAGATTTCGGTCACATGACCCCTAGAACTTGACCTTCGAGTGGTGTAAATTTTGTGCCAATCCAAAAATGATGTCATGTTGATTTGACCGTGCTTACTTTGAATTTGTTTTAAAATAGCTCGTTCAACTGAAGTCGCTATTGCGTCGACTTCGGATGGTCCCCGCTCGCTGGTAATTTGCGGTATGAAGATGGCGCCTGCTGGCCCTCACATTCTGATTTTCGGATTTGGGAGTATTCAGGGAAGAATCAGGTAATAACATTTGTCTCTCTGGCATGCTGTGATCAGGAGTTATTGTCAACCGTAGATTTAACTTTATTTCAGGGTCTCAACGTTTTCCGCAGGCACTATTTCTTGGCCCTTTTTAAAACTTTCAATTTCTTTGGGTAGGGGTGACTCTCTGGCCGCTAGCGCGGTCTAGAAATGTCTCTCCGCCCCAATAATTCGGTCACATGACCCCTTGAACTTGACCTACGAGTAGTATAAAATTTGTGCCAATCCAAAAATGATGTCAGGTTGATTTGAGCGTACTTACTTTGAATTTGCTTGAAAACTTCTCATTTTTGGGGGGTAGGGGTGACTCTCTGGCCGCTAGCGCCGTCTAGAAATGTCTCTCCGCCCCAAGATTTCGGTCACATGACCCCTAGAACTTGACCTTCGAGTGGTGTAATTTTTGTGCCAATCCAAAAATGATGTCATGTTGATTTGACCGTGCTTACTTTGAATTTGTTTTAAAATAGCTCGTTCAACTGAAGTCGCTATTGCGTCGACTTCGGATGGTCCCCGCTCGCTGGTAATTTGCGGTATGAAGATGGCGCCTGCTGGCCCTCACATTCTGATTTTCGGATTTGGGAGTATTCAGGGAAGAATCAGGTAATAAAATTGGTCTCTCTGGCATGATGTGATCAGGAGTTATTGTCAACCGTAGATTTAACTTTATTTCAGGGTCTCAACGTTTTCCGCAGGCACTATTTCCTGGCCTTTTTTAAAACTTTCATTTTCTTTGGGTAGGGGTGACTCTCTGGCCGCTAGCGCGGTCTAGAAATGTCTCTCCGCCCCAAGAAATCGGTCACATGACCCCTAGAACTTGACCTTCGAGTGGTGTAAATTTTGTGCCAATCCAAAAATGATGTCATGTTGATTTGACCGTGCTTACTTTGAATTTGTTTTAAAATAGCTCGTTCAACTGAAGTCGCTATTGCGTCGACTTCGGATGGTCCCCGCTCGCTGGTAATTTGCGGTATGAAGATGGCGCCTGCTGGCCCTCACATTCTGATTTTCGGATTTGGGAGTATTCAGGGAAAAATTAGGTAATAAAATTTGTCTCTCTGGCATGCTGTGATCAGGAGTTATTGTCAACCGTAGATTTAACTTTATTTCAGGGTCTCAACGTTTTCCGCAGGCACTATTTCTTGGCCTTTTTTAAAACTTTCATTTTCTTTGGGTAGGGGTGACTCTCTGGCCGCTAGTGCGGTCTAGAAATGTCTCTCCGCCCCAAGAATTCGGTCACATGACCCCTTGAACTTGACCTACGAGTAGTATAAAATTTGTGCCAATCCAAAAATTATGTCAGGTTGATTTGAGCGTACTTACTTTGAATTTGCTTGAAAACTTCTCAAATTCTTTGGGTAGGGGTGACTCTCTGGCCGCTAGCGCCGTCTAGAAATGTCTCTCCGCCCCAAGAATTTGGTCACATGACCCCTTAAACTTGACCTACGAGTGGTGTAAAATTTGTGCCAATCCAAAAATGATGTCAGGTTGATTTGAGCGTACTTACTTTGAATTTGCTTGAAAACTTCTCATTTTCTTTGGGTAGGGGTGACTCTCTGGCCGCTAGCGCGGTCTATAAATGTCTCTCCCCCCCAAGATTTCGGTCACATGACCCCTAGAACTTGACCTTCGAGTGGTGTAAATTTTTTGCCAATCCAAAAATGATGTCATGTTGATTTGACCGTGCTTACTTTGAATTTGTTTTAAAATAGCTCGTTCAACTGAAGTCGCTATTGCGTCGACTTCGGATGGTCCCCGCTCGCTGGTAATTTGCGGTATGAAGATGGCGCCTGCTGGCCCTCACATTCTGATTTTCGGATTTGGGAGTATTCAGGGAAGAATCAGGTAACAAAATTTGTCTCTCTGGCATGCTGTGATCAGGAGTTATTGTCAACCGTAGATTTAACTTTATTTCAGGGTCTCAACGTTTTCCGCAGGCACTATTTCTTGGCCTTTTTTAAAACTTTCATTTTCTTTGGGTAGGGGTGACTCTCTGGCCGCTAGCGCGGTCTAGAAATGTCTCTCCGCCCCAAGAATTCGGTCACATGACCCCTTGAACTTGACCTACGAGTAGTGTAAAATTTGTGCCAATCCAAAAATGATGTCAGGTTGATTTGAGCGTACTTACTTTGAATTTGCTTGAAAACTTCTCATTTTTGGGGGGTAGGGGTGACTCTCTGGCCGCTAGCGCCGTCTAGAAATGTCTCTCCGCCCCAAGAATTTGGTCACATGACCCCTTAAGCTTGACCTACGAGTGGTGTAAAATTTGTGCCAATCCAAAAATGATGTCAGGTTGATTTGAGCGTACTTACTTTGAATTTGCTTGAAAACTTCTCATTTTCTTTGGGTAGGGGTGACTCTCTGGCCGCTAGCGCGGTCTATAAATGTCTCTCCCCCCCAAGATTTCGGTCACATGACCCCTAGAACTTGACCTTCGAGTGGTGTAAATTTTTTGCCAATCCAAAAATGATGTCATGTTGATTTGACCGTGCTTACTTTGAATTTGTTTTAAAATAGCTCGTTCAACTGAAGTCGCTATTGCGTCGACTTCGGATGGTCCCCGCTCGCTGGTAATTTGCGGTATGAAGATGGCGCCTGCTGGCCCTCACATTCTGATTTTCGGATTTGGGAGTATTCAGGGAAGAATCAGGTAACAAAATTTGTCTCTCTGGCATGCTGTGATCAGGAGTTATTGTCAACCGTAGATTTAACTTTATTTCAGGGTCTCAACGTTTTCCGCAGGCACTATTTCTTGGCCTTTTTTAAAACTTTCATTTTCTTTGGGTAGGGGTGACTCTCTGGCCGCTAGCGCGGTCTAGAAATGTCTCTCCGCCCCAAGAATTCGGTCACATGACCCCTTGAACTTGACCTACGAGTAGTGTAAAATTTGTGCCAATCCAAAAATGATGTCAGGTTGATTTGAGCGTACTTACTTTGAATTTGCTTGAAAACTTCTCATTTTTGGGGGGTAGGGGTGACTCTCTGGCCGCTAGCGCCGTCTAGAAATGTCTCTCCGCCCCAAGAATTTGGTCACATGACCCCTTAAGCTTGACCTACGAGTGGTGTAAAATTTGTGCCAATCCAAAAATGATGTCAGGTTGATTTGAGCGTACTTACTTTGAATTTGCTTGAAAACTTCTCATTTTCTTTGGGTAGGGGTGACTCTCTGGCCGCTAGCGCGGTCTATAAATGTCTCTCCCCCCCAAGATTTCGGTCACATGACCCCTAGAACTTGACCTTCGAGTGGTGTAAATTTTTTGCCAATCCAAAAATGATGTCATGTTGATTTGACCGTGCTTACTTTGAATTTGTTTTAAAATAGCTCGTTCAACTGAAGTCGCTATTGCGTCGACTTCGGATGGTCCCCGCTCGCTGGTAATTTGCGGTATGAAGATGGCGCCTGCTGGCCCTCACATTCTGATTTTCGGATTTGGGAGTATTCAGGGAAGAATCAGGTAACAAAATTTGTCTCTCTGGCATGCTGTGATCAGGAGTTATTGTCAACCGTAGATTTAACTTTATTTCAGGGTCTCAACGTTTTCCGCAGGCACTATTTCTTGGCCTTTTTTAAAACTTTCATTTTCTTTGGGTAGGGGTGACTCTCTGGCCGCTAGCGCGGTCTAGAAATGTCTCTCCGCCCCAAGAATTCGGTCACATGACCCCTTGAACTTGACCTACGAGTAGTGTAAAATTTGTGCCAATCCAAAAATGATGTCAGGTTGATTTGAGCGTACTTACTTTGAATTTGCTTGAAAACTTCTCATTTTTGGGGGGTAGGGGTGACTCTCTGGCCGCTAGCGCCGTCTAGAAATGTCTCTCCGCCCCAAGAATTTGGTCACATGACCCCTTAAGCTTGACCTACGAGTGGTGTAAAATTTGTGCCAATCCAAAAATGATGTCAGGTTGATTTGAGCGTACTTACTTTGAATTTGCTTGAAAACTTCTCATTTTCTTTGGGTAGGGGTGACTCTCTGGCCGCTAGCGCGGTCTATAAATGTCTCTCCCCCCCAAGATTTCGGTCACATGACCCCTAGAACTTGACCTTCGAGTGGTGTAAATCTTTTGCCAATCCAAAAATGATGTCATGTTGATTTGACCGTGCTTACTTTGAATTTGTTTTAAAATAGCTCGTTCAACTGAAGTCGCTATTGCGTCGACTTCGGATGGTCCCCGCTCGCTGGTAATTTGCGGTATGAAGATGGCGCCTGCTGGCCCTCACATTCTGATTTTCGGATTTGGGAGTATTCAGGGAAGAATCAGGTAACAAAATTTGTCTCTCTGGCATGCTGTGATCAGGAGTTATTGTCAACCGTAGATTTAACTTTATTTCAGGGTCTCAACGTTTTCCGCAGGCACTATTTCTTGGCCTTTTTAAAAACTTTCATTTTCTTTGGGTAGGGGTGACTCTCTGGCCGCTAGCGCGGTCTAGAAATGTCTCTCCGCCCCAAGAATTCGGTCACATGACCCCTTGAACTTGACCTACGAGTAGTGTAAAATTTGTGCCAATCCAAAAATGATGTCAGGTTGATTTGAGCGTACTTACTTTGAATTTGCTTGAAAACTTCTCATTTTTGGGGGGTAGGGGTGACTCTCTGGCCGCTAGCGCCGTCTAGAAATGTCTCTCCGCCCCAAGAATTTGGTCACATGACCCCTTAAGCTTGACCTACGAGTGGTGTAAAATTTGTGCCAATCCAAAAATGATGTCAGGTTGATTTGAGCGTACTTACTTTGAATTTGCTTGAAAACTTCTCATTTTCTTTGGGTAGGGGTGACTCTCTGGCCGCTAGCGCGGTCTATAAATGTCTCTCCCCCCCAAGATTTCGGTCACATGACCCCTAGAACTTGACCTTCGAGTGGTGTAAATTTTTTGCCAATCCAAAAATGATGTCATGTTGATTTGACCGTGCTTACTTTGAATTTGTTTTAAAATAGCTCGTTCAACTGAAGTCGCTATTGCGTCGACTTCGGATGGTCCCCGCTCGCTGGTAATTTGCGGTATGAAGATGGCGCCTGCTGGCCCTCACATTCTGATTTTCGGATTTGGGAGTATTCAGGGAAGAATCAGGTAACAAAATTTGTCTCTCTGGCATGCTGTGATCAGGAGTTATTGTCAACCGTAGATTTAACTTTATTTCAGGGTCTCAACGTTTTCCGCAGGCACTATTTCTTGGCCTTTTTTAAAACTTTCATTTTCTTTGGGTAGGGGTGACTCTCTGGCCGCTAGCGCGGTCTAGAAATGTCTCTCCGCCCCAAGAATTCGGTCACATGACCCCTTGAACTTGACCTACGAGTAGTGTAAAATTTGTGCCAATCCAAAAATGATGTCAGGTTGATTTGAGCGTACTTACTTTGAATTTGCTTGAAAACTTCTCATTTTTGGGGGGTAGGGGTGACTCTCTGGCCGCTAGCGCCGTCTAGAAATGTCTCTCCGCCCCAAGAATTTGGTCACATGACCCCTTAAGCTTGACCTACGAGTGGTGTAAAATTTGTGCCAATCCAAAAATGATGTCAGGTTGATTTGAGCGTACTTACTTTGAATTTGCTTGAAAACTTCTCATTTTCTTTGGGTAGGGGTGACTCTCTGGCCGCTAGCGCGGTCTATAAATGTCTCTCCCCCCCAAGATTTCGGTCACATGACCCCTAGAACTTGACCTTCGAGTGGTGTAAATCTTTTGCCAATCCAAAAATGATGTCATGTTGATTTGACCGTGCTTACTTTGAATTTGTTTTAAAATAGCTCGTTCAACTGAAGTCGCTATTGCGTCGACTTCGGATGGTCCCCGCTCGCTGGTAATTTGCGGTATGAAGATGGCGCCTGCTGGCCCTCACATTCTGATTTTCGGATTTGGGAGTATTCAGGGAAGAATCAGGTAACAAAATTTGTCTCTCTGGCATGCTGTGATCAGGAGTTATTGTCAACCGTAGATTTAACTTTATTTCAGGGTCTCAACGTTTTCCGCAGGCACTATTTCTTGGCCTTTTTAAAAACTTTCATTTTCTTTGGGTAGGGGTGACTCTCTGGCCGCTAGCGCGGTCTAGAAATGTCTCTCCGCCCCAAGAATTCGGTCACATGACCCCTTGAACTTGACCTACGAGTAGTGTAAAATTTGTGCCAATCCAAAAATGATGTCAGGTTGATTTGAGCGTACTTACTTTGAATTTGCTTGAAAACTTCTCATTTTTGGGGGGTAGGGGTGACTCTCTGGCCGCTAGCGCCGTCTAGAAATGTCTCTCCGCCCCAAGAATTTGGTCACATGACCCCTTAAGCTTGACCTACGAGTGGTGTAAAATTTGTGCCAATCCAAAAATGATGTCAGGTTGATTTGAGCGTACTTACTTTGAATTTGCTTGAAAACTTCTCATTTTCTTTGGGTAGGGGTGACTCTCTGGCCGCTAGCGCGGTCTATAAATGTCTCTCCCCCCCAAGATTTCGGTCACATGACCCCTAGAACTTGACCTTCGAGTGGTGTACATTTTTTGCCAATCCAAAAATGATGTCATGTTGATTTGACCGTGCTTACTTTGAATTTGTTTTAAAATAGCTCGTTCAACTGAAGTCGCTATTGCGTCGACTTCGGATGGTCCCCGCTCGCTGGTAATTTGCGGTATGAAGATGGCGCCTGCTGGCCCTCACATTCTGATTTTCGGATTTGGGAGTATTCAGGGAAGAATCAGGTAACAAAATTTGTCTCTCTGGCATGCTGTGATCAGGAGTTATTGTCAACCGTAGATTTAACTTTATTTCAGGGTCTCAACGTTTTCCGCAGGCACTATTTCTTGGCCTTTTTTAAAACTTTCATTTTCTTTGGGTAGGGGTGACTCTCTGGCCGCTAGCGCGTCTAGAAATGTCTCTCCGCCCCAAGAATTCGGTCACATGACCCCTTGAACTTGACCTACGAGTAGTGTAAAATTTGTGCCAATCCAAAAATGATGTCAGGTTGATTTGAGCGTACTTACTTTGAATTTGCTTGAAAACTTCTCATTTTTGGGGGGTAGGGGTGACTCTCTGGCCGCTAGCGCCGTCTAGAAATGTCTCTCCGCCCCAAGAATTTGGTCACATGACCCCTTAAGCTTGACCTACGAGTGGTGTAAAATTTGTGCCAATCCAAAAATGATGTCAGGTTGATTTGAGCGTACTTACTTTGAATTTGCTTGAAAACTTCTCATTTTCTTTGGGTAGGGGTGACTCTCTGGCCGCTAGCGCGGTCTATAAATGTCTCTCCCCCCCAAGATTTCGGTCACATGACCCCTAGAACTTGACCTTCGAGTGGTGTAAATTTTTTGCCAATCCAAAAATGATGTCATGTTGATTTGACCGTGCTTACTTTGAATTTGTTTTAAAATAGCTCGTTCAACTGAAGTCGCTATTGCGTCGACTTCGGATGGTCCCCGCTCGCTGGTAATTTGCGGTATGAAGATGGCGCCTGCTGGCCCTCACATTCTGATTTTCGGATTTGGGAGTATTCAGGGAAGAATCAGGTAACAAAATTTGTCTCTCTGGCATGCTGTGATCAGGAGTTATTGTCAACCGTAGATTTAACTTTATTTCAGGGTCTCAACGTTTTCCGCAGGCACTATTTCTTGGCCTTTTTTAAAACTTTCATTTTCTTTGGGTAGGGGTGACTCTCTGGCCGCTAGCGCGGTCTAGAAATGTCTCTCCGCCCCAAGAATTCGGTCACATGACCCCTTGAACTTGACCTACGAGTAGTGTAAAATTTGTGCCAATCCAAAAATGATGTCAGGTTGATTTGAGCGTACTTACTTTGAATTTGCTTGAAAACTTCTCATTTTTGGGGGGTAGGGGTGACTCTCTGGCCGCTAGCGCCGTCTAGAAATGTCTCTCCGCCCCAAGAATTTGGTCACATGACCCCTTAAGTTTGACCTACGAGTGGTGTAAAATTTGTGCCAATCCAAAAATGATGTCAGGTTGATTTGAGCGTACTTACTTTGAATTTGCTTGAAAACTTCTCATTTTCTTTGGGTAGGGGTGACTCTCTGGCCGCTAGCGCGGTCTATAAATGTCTCTCCCCCCCAAGATTTCGGTCACATGACCCCTAGAACTTGACCTTCGAGTGGTGTAAATCTTTTGCCAATCCAAAAATGATGTCATGTTGATTTGACCGTGCTTACTTTGAATTTGTTTTAAAATAGCTCGTTCAACTGAAGTCGCTATTGCGTCGACTTCGGATGGTCCCCGCTCGCTGGTAATTTGCGGTATGAAGATGGCGCCTGCTGGCCCTCACATTCTGATTTTCGGATTTGGGAGTATTCAGGGAAGAATCAGGTAACAAAATTTGTCTCTCTGGCATGCTGTGATCAGGAGTTATTGTCAACCGTAGATTTAACTTTATTTCAGGGTCTCAACGTTTTCCGCAGGCACTATTTCTTGGCCTTTTTTAAAACTTTCATTTTCTTTGGGTAGGGGTGACTCTCTGGCCGCTAGCGCGGTCTAGAAATGTCTCTCCGCCCCAAGAATTCGGTCACATGACCCCTTGAACTTGACCTACGAGTAGTGTAAAATTTGTGCCAATCCAAAAATGATGTCAGGTTGATTTGAGCGTACTTACTTTGAATTTGCTTGAAAACTTCTCATTTTTGGGGGGTAGGGGTGACTCTCTGGCCGCTAGCGCCGTCTAGAAATGTCTCTCCGCCCCAAGAATTTGGTCACATGACCCCTTAAGCTTGACCTACGAGTGGTGTAAAATTTGTGCCAATCCAAAAATGATGTCAGGTTGATTTGAGCGTACTTACTTTGAATTTGCTTGAAAACTTCTCATTTTCTTTGGGTAGGGGTGACTCTCTGGCCGCTAGCGCGGTCTATAAATGTCTCTCCCCCCCAAGATTTCGGTCACATGACCCCTAGAACTTGACCTTCGAGTGGTGTAAATCTTTTGCCAATCCAAAAATGATGTCATGTTGATTTGACCGTGCTTACTTTGAATTTGTTTTAAAATAGCTCGTTCAACTGAAGTCGCTATTGCGTCGACTTCGGATGGTCCCCGCTCGCTGGTAATTTGCGGTATGAAGATGGCGCCTGCTGGCCCTCACATTCTGATTTTCGGATTTGGGAGTATTCAGGGAAGAATCAGGTAACAAAATTTGTCTCTCTGGCATGCTGTGATCAGGAGTTATTGTCAACCGTAGATTTAACTTTATTTCAGGGTCTCAACGTTTTCCGCAGGCACTATTTCTTGGCCTTTTTAAAAACTTTCATTTTCTTTGGGTAGGGGTGACTCTCTGGCCGCTAGCGCGGTCTAGAAATGTCTCTCCGCCCCAAGAATTCGGTCACATGACCCCTTGAACTTGACCTACGAGTAGTGTAAAATTTGTGCCAATCCAAAAATGATGTCAGGTTGATTTGAGCGTACTTACTTTGAATTTGCTTGAAAACTTCTCATTTTTGGGGGGTAGGGGTGACTCTCTGGCCGCTAGCGCCGTCTAGAAATGTCTCTCCGCCCCAAGAATTTGGTCACATGACCCCTTAAGCTTGACCTACGAGTGGTGTAAAATTTGTGCCAATCCAAAAATGATGTCAGGTTGATTTGAGCGTACTTACTTTGAATTTGCTTGAAAACTTCTCATTTTCTTTGGGTAGGGGTGACTCTCTGGCCGCTAGCGCGGTCTATAAATGTCTCTCCCCCCCAAGATTTCGGTCACATGACCCCTAGAACTTGACCTTCGAGTGGTGTACATTTTTTGCCAATCCAAAAATGATGTCATGTTGATTTGACCGTGCTTACTTTGAATTTGTTTTAAAATAGCTCGTTCAACTGAAGTCGCTATTGCGTCGACTTCGGATGGTCCCCGCTCGCTGGTAATTTGCGGTATGAAGATGGCGCCTGCTGGCCCTCACATTCTGATTTTCGGATTTGGGAGTATTCAGGGAAGAATCAGGTAACAAAATTTGTCTCTCTGGCATGCTGTGATCAGGAGTTATTGTCAACCGTAGATTTAACTTTATTTCAGGGTCTCAACGTTTTCCGCAGGCACTATTTCTTGGCCTTTTTTAAAACTTTCATTTTCTTTGGGTAGGGGTGACTCTCTGGCCGCTAGCGCGTCTAGAAATGTCTCTCCGCCCCAAGAATTCGGTCACATGACCCCTTGAACTTGACCTACGAGTAGTGTAAAATTTGTGCCAATCCAAAAATGATGTCAGGTTGATTTGAGCGTACTTACTTTGAATTTGCTTGAAAACTTCTCATTTTTGGGGGGTAGGGGTGACTCTCTGGCCGCTAGCGCCGTCTAGAAATGTCTCTCCGCCCCAAGAATTTGGTCACATGACCCCTTAAGCTTGACCTACGAGTGGTGTAAAATTTGTGCCAATCCAAAAATGATGTCAGGTTGATTTGAGCGTACTTACTTTGAATTTGCTTGAAAACTTCTCATTTTCTTTGGGTAGGGGTGACTCTCTGGCCGCTAGCGCGGTCTATAAATGTCTCTCCCCCCCAAGATTTCGGTCACATGACCCCTAGAACTTGACCTTCGAGTGGTGTAAATTTTTTGCCAATCCAAAAATGATGTCATGTTGATTTGACCGTGCTTACTTTGAATTTGTTTTAAAATAGCTCGTTCAACTGAAGTCGCTATTGCGTCGACTTCGGATGGTCCCCGCTCGCTGGTAATTTGCGGTATGAAGATGGCGCCTGCTGGCCCTCACATTCTGATTTTCGGATTTGGGAGTATTCAGGGAAGAATCAGGTAACAAAATTTGTCTCTCTGGCATGCTGTGATCAGGAGTTATTGTCAACCGTAGATTTAACTTTATTTCAGGGTCTCAACGTTTTCCGCAGGCACTATTTCTTGGCCTTTTTTAAAACTTTCATTTTCTTTGGGTAGGGGTGACTCTCTGGCCGCTAGCGCGGTCTAGAAATGTCTCTCCGCCCCAAGAATTCGGTCACATGACCCCTTGAACTTGACCTACGAGTAGTGTAAAATTTGTGCCAATCCAAAAATGATGTCAGGTTGATTTGAGCGTACTTACTTTGAATTTGCTTGAAAACTTCTCATTTTTGGGGGGTAGGGGTGACTCTCTGGCCGCTAGCGCCGTCTAGAAATGTCTCTCCGCCCCAAGAATTTGGTCACATGACCCCTTAAGCTTGACCTACGAGTGGTGTAAAATTTGTGCCAATCCAAAAATGATGTCAGGTTGATTTGAGCGTACTTACTTTGAATTTGCTTGAAAACTTCTCATTTTCTTTGGGTAGGGGTGACTCTCTGGCCGCTAGCGCGGTCTATAAATGTCTCTCCCCCCCAAGATTTCGGTCACATGACCCCTAGAACTTGACCTTCGAGTGGTGTAAATTTTTTGCCAATCCAAAAATGATGTCATGTTGATTTGACCGTGCTTACTTTGATTTGTTTTAAAATAGCTCGTTCAACTGAAGTCGCTATTGCGTCGACTTCGGATGGTCCCCGCTCGCTGGTAATTTGCGGTATGAAGATGGCGCCTGCTGGCCCTCACATTCTGATTTTCGGATTTGGGAGTATTCAGGGAAGAATCAGGTAACAAAATTTGTCTCTCTGGCATGCTGTGATCAGGAGTTATTGTCAACCGTAGATTTAACTTTATTTCAGGGTCTCAACGTTTTCCGCAGGCACTATTTCTTGGCCTTTTTTAAAACTTTCATTTTCTTTGGGTAGGGGTGACTCTCTGGCCGCTAGCGCGGTCTAGAAATGTCTCTCCGCCCCAAGAATTCGGTCACATGACCCCTTGAACTTGACCTACGAGTAGTGTAAAATTTGTGCCAATCCAAAAATGATGTCAGGTTGATTTGAGCGTACTTACTTTGAATTTGCTTGAAAACTTCTCATTTTTGGGGGGTAGGGGTGACTCTCTGGCCGCTAGCGCCGTCTAGAAATGTCTCTCCGCCCCAAGAATTTGGTCACATGACCCCTTAAGCTTGACCTACGAGTGGTGTAAAATTTGTGCCAATCCAAAAATGATGTCAGGTTGATTTGAGCGTACTTACTTTGAATTTGCTTGAAAACTTCTCATTTTCTTTGGGTAGGGGTGACTCTCTGGCCGCTAGCGCGGTCTATAAATGTCTCTCCCCCCCAAGATTTCGGTCACATGACCCCTAGAACTTGACCTTCGAGTGGTGTAAATTTTTTGCCAATCCAAAAATGATGTCATGTTGATTTGACCGTGCTTACTTTGAATTTGTTTTAAAATAGCTCGTTCAACTGAAGTCGCTATTGCGTCGACTTCGGATGGTCCCCGCTCGCTGGTAATTTGCGGTATGAAGATGGCGCCTGCTGGCCCTCACATTCTGATTTTCGGATTTGGGAGTATTCAGGGAAGAATCAGGTAACAAAATTTGTCTCTCTGGCATTCTGTGATCAGGAGTTATTGTCAACCGTAGATTTAACTTTATTTCAGGGTCTCAACGTTTTCCGCAGGCACTATTTCTTGGCCTTTTTTAAAACTTTCATTTTCTTTGGGTAGGGGTGACTCTCTGGCCGCTAGCGCGGTCTAGAAATGTCTCTCCGCCCCAAGAATTCGGTCACATGACCCCTTGAACTTGACCTACGAGTAGTGTAAAATTTGTGCCAATCCAAAAATGATGTCAGGTTGATTTGAGCGTACTTACTTTGAATTTGCTTGAAAACTTCTCATTTTTGGGGGGTAGGGGTGACTCTCTGGCCGCTAGCGCCGTCTAGAAATGTCTCTCCGCCCCAAGAATTTGGTCACATGACCCCTTAAGCTTGACCTACGAGTGGTGTAAAATTTGTGCCAATCCAAAAATGATGTCAGGTTGATTTGAGCGTACTTACTTTGAATTTGCTTGAAAACTTCTCATTTTCTTTGGGTAGGGGTGACTCTCTGGCCGCTAGCGCGGTCTATAAATGTCTCTCCCCCCCAAGATTTCGGTCACATGACCCCTAGAACTTGACCTTCGAGTGGTGTAAATTTTTTGCCAATCCAAAAATGATGTCATGTTGATTTGACCGTGCTTACTTTGAATTTGTTTTAAAATAGCTCGTTCAACTGAAGTCGCTATTGCGTCGACTTCGGATGGTCCCCGCTCGCTGGTAATTTGCGGTATGAAGATGGCGCCTGCTGGCCCTCACATTCTGATTTTCGGATTTGGGAGTATTCAGGGAAGAATCAGGTAACAAAATTTGTCTCTCTGGCATGCTGTGATCAGGAGTTATTGTCAACCGTAGATTTAACTTTATTTCAGGGTCTCAACGTTTTCCGCAGGCACTATTTCTTGGCCTTTTTTAAAACTTTCATTTTCTTTGGGTAGGGGTGACTCTCTGGCCGCTAGCGCGGTCTAGAAATGTCTCTCCGCCCCAAGAATTCGGTCACATGACCCCTTGAACTTGACCTACGAGTAGTGTAAAATTTGTGCCAATCCAAAAATGATGTCAGGTTGATTTGAGCGTACTTACTTTGAATTTGCTTGAAAACTTCTCATTTTTGGGGGGTAGGGGTGACTCTCTGGCCGCTAGCGCCGTCTAGAAATGTCTCTCCGCCCCAAGAATTTGGTCACATGACCCCTTAAGCTTGACCTACGAGTGGTGTAAAATTTGTGCCAATCCAAAAATGATGTCAGGTTGATTTGAGCGTACTTACTTTGAATTTGCTTGAAAACTTCTCATTTTCTTTGGGTAGGGGTGACTCTCTGGCCGCTAGCGCGGTCTATAAATGTCTCTCCCCCCCAAGATTTCGGTCACATGACCCCTAGAACTTGACCTTCGAGTGGTGTAAATTTTTTGCCAATCCAAAAATGATGTCATGTTGATTTGACCGTGCTTACTTTGAATTTGTTTTAAAATAGCTCGTTCAACTGAAGTCGCTATTGCGTCGACTTCGGATGGTCCCCGCTCGCTGGTAATTTGCGGTATGAAGATGGCGCCTGCTGGCCCTCACATTCTGATTTTCGGATTTGGGAGTATTCAGGGAAGAATCAGGTAACAAAATTTGTCTCTCTGGCATTCTGTGATCAGGAGTTATTGTCAACCGTAGATTTAACTTTATTTCAGGGTCTCAACGTTTTCCGCAGGCACTATTTCTTGGCCTTTTTTAAAACTTTCATTTTCTTTGGGTAGGGGTGACTCTCTGGCCGCTAGCGCGGTCTAGAAATGTCTCTCCGCCCCAAGAATTCGGTCACATGACCCCTTGAACTTGACCTACGAGTAGTGTAAAATTTGTGCCAATCCAAAAATGATGTCAGGTTGATTTGAGCGTACTTACTTTGAATTTGCTTGAAAACTTCTCATTTTTGGGGGGTAGGGGTGACTCTCTGGCCGCTAGCGCCGTCTAGAAATGTCTCTCCGCCCCAAGAATTTGGTCACATGACCCCTTAAGCTTGACCTACGAGTGGTGTAAAATTTGTGCCAATCCAAAAATGATGTCAGGTTGATTTGAGCGTACTTACTTTGAATTTGCTTGAAAACTTCTCATTTTCTTTGGGTAGGGGTGACTCTCTGGCCGCTAGCGCGGTCTATAAATGTCTCTCCCCCCCAAGATTTCGGTCACATGACCCCTAGAACTTGACCTTCGAGTGGTGTAAATTTTTTGCCAATCCAAAAATGATGTCATGTTGATTTGACCGTGCTTACTTTGAATTTGTTTTAAAATAGCTCGTTCAACTGAAGTCGCTATTGCGTCGACTTCGGATGGTCCCCGCTCGCTGGTAATTTGCGGTATGAAGATGGCGCCTGCTGGCCCTCACATTCTGATTTTCGGATTTGGGAGTATTCAGGGAAGAATCAGGTAACAAAATTTGTCTCTCTGGCATGCTGTGATCAGGAGTTATTGTCAACCGTAGATTTAACTTTATTTCAGGGTCTCAACGTTTTCCGCAGGCACTATTTCTTGGCCTTTTTTAAAACTTTCATTTTCTTTGGGTAGGGGTGACTCTCTGGCCGCTAGCGCGGTCTAGAAATGTCTCTCCGCCCCAAGAATTCGGTCACATGACCCCTTGAACTTGACCTACGAGTAGTGTAAAATTTGTGCCAATCCAAAAATGATGTCAGGTTGATTTGAGCGTACTTACTTTGAATTTGCTTGAAAACTTCTCATTTTTGGGGGGTAGGGGTGACTCTCTGGCCGCTAGCGCCGTCTAGAAATGTCTCTCCGCCCCAAGAATTTGGTCACATGACCCCTTAAGCTTGACCTACGAGTGGTGTAAAATTTGTGCCAATCCAAAAATGATGTCAGGTTGATTTGAGCGTACTTACTTTGAATTTGCTTGAAAACTTCTCATTTTCTTTGGGTAGGGGTGACTCTCTGGCCGCTAGCGCGGTCTATAAATGTCTCTCCCCCCCAAGATTTCGGTCACATGACCCCTAGAACTTGACCTTCGAGTGGTGTAAATTTTTTGCCAATCCAAAAATGATGTCATGTTGATTTGACCGTGCTTACTTTGAATTTGTTTTAAAATAGCTCGTTCAACTGAAGTCGCTATTGCGTCGACTTCGGATGGTCCCCGCTCGCTGGTAATTTGCGGTATGAAGATGGCGCCTGCTGGCCCTCACATTCTGATTTTCGGATTTGGGAGTATTCAGGGAAGAATCAGGTAACAAAATTTGTCTCTCTGGCATGCTGTGATCAGGAGTTATTGTCAACCGTAGATTTAACTTTATTTCAGGGTCTCAACGTTTTCCGCAGGCACTATTTCTTGGCCTTTTTTAAAACTTTCATTTTCTTTGGGTAGGGGTGACTCTCTGGCCGCTAGCGCGGTCTAGAAATGTCTCTCCGCCCCAAGAATTCGGTCACATGACCCCTTGAACTTGACCTACGAGTAGTGTAAAATTTGTGCCAATCCAAAAATGATGTCAGGTTGATTTGAGCGTACTTACTTTGAATTTGCTTGAAAACTTCTCATTTTTGGGGGGTAGGGGTGACTCTCTGGCCGCTAGCGCCGTCTAGAAATGTCTCTCCGCCCCAAGAATTTGGTCACATGACCCCTTAAGCTTGACCTACGAGTGGTGTAAAATTTGTGCCAATCCAAAAATGATGTCAGGTTGATTTGAGCGTACTTACTTTGAATTTGCTTGAAAACTTCTCATTTTCTTTGGGTAGGGGTGACTCTCTGGCCGCTAGCGCGGTCTATAAATGTCTCTCCCCCCCAAGATTTCGGTCACATGACCCCTAGAACTTGACCTTCGAGTGGTGTAAATTTTTTGCCAATCCAAAAATGATGTCATGTTGATTTGACCGTGCTTACTTTGAATTTGTTTTAAAATAGCTCGTTCAACTGAAGTCGCTATTGCGTCGACTTCGGATGGTCCCCGCTCGCTGGTAATTTGCGGTATGAAGATGGCGCCTGCTGGCCCTCACATTCTGATTTTCGGATTTGGGAGTATTCAGGGAAGAATCAGGTAACAAAATTTGTCTCTCTGGCATGCTGTGATCAGGAGTTATTGTCAACCGTAGATTTAACTTTATTTCAGGGTCTCAACGTTTTCCGCAGGCACTATTTCTTGGCCTTTTTTAAAACTTTCATTTTCTTTGGGTAGGGGTGACTCTCTGGCCGCTAGCGCGGTCTAGAAATGTCTCTCCGCCCCAAGAATTCGGTCACATGACCCCTTGAACTTGACCTACGAGTAGTGTAAAATTTGTGCCAATCCAAAAATGATGTCAGGTTGATTTGAGCGTACTTACTTTGAATTTGCTTGAAAACTTCTCATTTTTGGGGGGTAGGGGTGACTCTCTGGCCGCTAGCGCCGTCTAGAAATGTCTCTCCGCCCCAAGAATTTGGTCACATGACCCCTTAAGCTTGACCTACGAGTGGTGTAAAATTTGTGCCAATCCAAAAATGATGTCAGGTTGATTTGAGCGTACTTACTTTGAATTTGCTTGAAAACTTCTCATTTTCTTTGGGTAGGGGTGACTCTCTGGCCGCTAGCGCGGTCTATAAATGTCTCTCCCCCCCAAGATTTCGGTCACATGACCCCTAGAACTTGACCTTCGAGTGGTGTAAATTTTTTGCCAATCCAAAAATGATGTCATGTTGATTTGACCGTGCTTACTTTGAATTTGTTTTAAAATAGCTCGTTCAACTGAAGTCGCTATTGCGTCGACTTCGGATGGTCCCCGCTCGCTGGTAATTTGCGGTATGAAGATGGCGCCTGCTGGCCCTCACATTCTGATTTTCGGATTTGGGAGTATTCAGGGAAGAATCAGGTAACAAAATTTGTCTCTCTGGCATGCTGTGATCAGGAGTTATTGTCAACCGTAGATTTAACTTTATTTCAGGGTCTCAACGTTTTCCGCAGGCACTATTTCTTGGCCTTTTTTAAAACTTTCATTTTCTTTGGGTAGGGGTGACTCTCTGGCCGCTAGCGCGGTCTAGAAATGTCTCTCCGCCCCAAGAATTCGGTCACATGACCCCTTGAACTTGACCTACGAGTAGTGTAAAATTTGTGCCAATCCAAAAATGATGTCAGGTTGATTTGAGCGTACTTACTTTGAATTTGCTTGAAAACTTCTCATTTTTGGGGGGTAGGGGTGACTCTCTGGCCGCTAGCGCCGTCTAGAAATGTCTCTCCGCCCCAAGAATTTGGTCACATGACCCCTTAAGCTTGACCTACGAGTGGTGTAAAATTTGTGCCAATCCAAAAATGATGTCAGGTTGATTTGAGCGTACTTACTTTGAATTTGCTTGAAAACTTCTCATTTTCTTTGGGTAGGGGTGACTCTCTGGCCGCTAGCGCGGTCTATAAATGTCTCTCCCCCCCAAGATTTCGGTCACATGACCCCTAGAACTTGACCTTCGAGTGGTGTAAATTTTTTGCCAATCCAAAAATGATGTCATGTTGATTTGACCGTGCTTACTTTGAATTTGTTTTAAAATAGCTCGTTCAACTGAAGTCGCTATTGCGTCGACTTCGGATGGTCCCCGCTCGCTGGTAATTTGCGGTATGAAGATGGCGCCTGCTGGCCCTCACATTCTGATTTTCGGATTTGGGAGTATTCAGGGAAGAATCAGGTAACAAAATTTGTCTCTCTGGCATGCTGTGATCAGGAGTTATTGTCAACCGTAGATTTAACTTTATTTCAGGGTCTCAACGTTTTCCGCAGGCACTATTTCTTGGCCTTTTTTAAAACTTTCATTTTCTTTGGGTAGGGGTGACTCTCTGGCCGCTAGCGCGGTCTAGAAATGTCTCTCCGCTCCAAGAATTCGGTCACATGACCCCTTGAACTTGACCTACGAGTAGTGTAAAATTTGTGCCAATCCAAAAATGATGTCAGGTTGATTTGAGCGTACTTACTTTGAATTTGCTTGAAAACTTCTCATTTTTGGGGGGTAGGGGTGACTCTCTGGCCGCTAGCGCCGTCTAGAAATGTCTCTCCGCCCCAAGAATTTGGTCACATGACCCCTTAAGCTTGACCTACGAGTGGTGTAAAATTTGTGCCAATCCAAAAATGATGTCAGGTTGATTTGAGCGTACTTACTTTGAATTTGCTTGAAAACTTCTCATTTTCTTTGGGTAGGGGTGACTCTCTGGCCGCTAGCGCGGTCTATAAATGTCTCTCCCCCCCAAGATTTCGGTCACATGACCCCTAGAACTTGACCTTCGAGTGGTGTAAATTTTTTGCCAATCCAAAAATGATGTCATGTTGATTTGACCGTGCTTACTTTGAATTTGTTTTAAAATAGCTCGTTCAACTGAAGTCGCTATTGCGTCGACTTCGGATGGTCCCCGCTCGCTGGTAATTTGCGGTATGAAGATGGCGCCTGCTGGCCCTCACATTCTGATTTTCGGATTTGGGAGTATTCAGGGAAGAATCAGGTAACAAAATTTGTCTCTCTGGCATGCTGTGATCAGGAGTTATTGTCAACCGTAGATTTAACTTTATTTCAGGGTCTCAACGTTTTCCGCAGGCACTATTTCTTGGCCTTTTTTAAAACTTTCATTTTCTTTGGGTAGGGGTGACTCTCTGGCCGCTAGCGCGGTCTAGAAATGTCTCTCCGCCCCAAGAATTCGGTCACATGACCCCTTGAACTTGACCTACGAGTAGTGTAAAATTTGTGCCAATCCAAAAATGATGTCAGGTTGATTTGAGCGTACTTACTTTGAATTTGCTTGAAAACTTCTCATTTTTGGGGGGTAGGGGTGACTCTCTGGCCGCTAGCGCCGTCTAGAAATGTCTCTCCGCCCCAAGAATTTGGTCACATGACCCCTTAAGCTTGACCTACGAGTGGTGTAAAATTTGTGCCAATCCAAAAATGATGTCAGGTTGATTTGAGCGTACTTACTTTGAATTTGCTTGAAAACTTCTCATTTTCTTTGGGTAGGGGTGACTCTCTGGCCGCTAGCGCGGTTTATAAATGTCTCTCCCCCCCAAGATTTCGGTCACATGACCCCTAGAACTTGACCTTCGAGTGGTGTAAATTTTTTGCCAATCCAAAAATGATGTCATGTTGATTTGACCGTGCTTACTTTGAATTTGTTTTAAAATAGCTCGTTCAACTGAAGTCGCTATTGCGTCGACTTCGGATGGTCCCCGCTCGCTGGTAATTTGCGGTATGAAGATGGCGCCTGCTGGCCCTCACATTCTGATTTTCGGATTTGGGAGTATTCAGGGAAGAATCAGGTAACAAAATTTGTCTCTCTGGCATGCTGTGATCAGGAGTTATTGTCAACCGTAGATTTAACTTTATTTCAGGGTCTCAACGTTTTCCGCAGGCACTATTTCTTGGCCTTTTTTAAAACTTTCATTTTCTTTGGGTAGGGGTGACTCTCTGGCCGCTAGCGCGGTCTAGAAATGTCTCTCCGCCCCAAGAATTCGGTCACATGACCCCTTGAACTTGACCTACGAGTAGTGTAAAATTTGTGCCAATCCAAAAATGATGTCAGGTTGATTTGAGCGTACTTACTTTGAATTTGCTTGAAAACTTCTCATTTTTGGGGGGTAGGGGTGACTCTCTGGCCGCTAGCGCCGTCTAGAAATGTCTCTCCGCCCCAAGAATTTGGTCACATGACCCCTTAAGCTTGACCTACGAGTGGTGTAAAATTTGTGCCAATCCAAAAATGATGTCAGGTTGATTTGAGCGTACTTACTTTGAATTTGCTTGAAAACTTCTCATTTTCTTTGGGTAGGGGTGACTCTCTGGCCGCTAGCGCGGTCTATAAATGTCTCTCCCCCCCAAGATTTCGGTCACATGACCCCTAGAACTTGACCTTCGAGTGGTGTAAATTTTTTGCCAATCCAAAAATGATGTCATGTTGATTTGACCGTGCTTACTTTGAATTTGTTTTAAAATAGCTCGTTCAACTGAAGTCGCTATTGCGTCGACTTCGGATGGTCCCCGCTCGCTGGTAATTTGCGGTATGAAGATGGCGCCTGCTGGCCCTCACATTCTGATTTTCGGATTTGGGAGTATTCAGGGAAGAATCAGGTAACAAAATTTGTCTCTCTGGCATGCTGTGATCAGGAGTTATTGTCAACCGTAGATTTAACTTTATTTCAGGGTCTCAACGTTTTCCGCAGGCACTATTTCTTGGCCTTTTTTAAAACTTTCATTTTCTTTGGGTAGGGGTGACTCTCTGGCCGCTAGCGCGGTCTAGAAATGTCTCTCCGCCCCAAGAATTCGGTCACATGACCCCTTGAACTTGACCTACGAGTAGTGTAAAATTTGTGCCAATCCAAAAATGATGTCAGGTTGATTTGAGCGTACTTACTTTGAATTTGCTTGAAAACTTCTCATTTTTGGGGGGTAGGGGTGACTCTCTGGCCGCTAGCGCCGTCTAGAAATGTCTCTCCGCCCCAAGAATTTGGTCACATGACCCCTTAAGCTTGACCTACGAGTGGTGTAAAATTTGTGCCAATCCAAAAATGATGTCAGGTTGATTTGAGCGTACTTACTTTGAATTTGCTTGAAAACTTCTCATTTTCTTTGGGTAGGGGTGACTCTCTGGCCGCTAGCGCGGTCTATAAATGTCTCTCCCCCCCAAGATTTCGGTCACATGACCCCTAGAACTTGACCTTCGAGTGGTGTAAATTTTTTGCCAATCCAAAAATGATGTCATGTTGATTTGACCGTGCTTACTTTGAATTTGTTTTAAAATAGCTCGTTCAACTGAAGTCGCTATTGCGTCGACTTCGGATGGTCCCCGCTCGCTGGTAATTTGCGGTATGAAGATGGCGCCTGCTGGCCCTCACATTCTGATTTTCGGATTTGGGAGTATTCAGGGAAGAATCAGGTAACAAAATTTGTCTCTCTGGCATGCTGTGATCAGGAGTTATTGTCAACCGTAGATTTAACTTTATTTCAGGGTCTCAACGTTTTCCGCAGGCACTATTTCTTGGCCTTTTTTAAAACTTTCATTTTCTTTGGGTAGGGGTGACTCTCTGGCCGCTAGCGCGGTC
The DNA here is from genome assembly GCA_037783415.1 of Leptasterias polaris. Classification (NCBI taxonomy): domain Eukaryota; kingdom Metazoa; phylum Echinodermata; class Asteroidea; order Forcipulatida; family Asteriidae; genus Leptasterias; species Leptasterias polaris. The sequence continues at coordinate 2,379,664 of JAZGTN010000192.1, forward strand.
TAGAAATGTCTCTCCGCCCCAAGAATTCGGTCACATGACCCCTTGAACTTGACCTACGAGTAGTGTAAAATTTGTGCCAATCCAAAAATGATGTCAGGTTGATTTGAGCGTACTTACTTTGAATTTGCTTGAAAACTTCTCATTTTTGGGGGGTAGGGGTGACTCTCTGGCCGCTAGCGCCGTCTAGAAATGTCTCTCCGCCCCAAGAATTTGGTCACATGACCCCTTAAGCTTGACCTACGAGTGGTGTAAAATTTGTGCCAATCCAAAAATGATGTCAGGTTGATTTGAGCGTACTTACTTTGAATTTGCTTGAAAACTTCTCATTTTCTTTGGGTAGGGGTGACTCTCTGGCCGCTAGCGCGGTCTATAAATGTCTCTCCCCCCCAAGATTTCGGTCACATGACCCCTAGAACTTGACCTTCGAGTGGTGTAAATTTTTTGCCAATCCAAAAATGATGTCATGTTGATTTGACCGTGCTTACTTTGATTTGTTTTAAAATAGCTCGTTCAACTGAAGTCGCTATTGCGTCGACTTCGGATGGTCCCCGCTCGCTGGTAATTTGCGGTATGAAGATGGCGCCTGCTGGCCCTCACATTCTGATTTTCGGATTTGGGAGTATTCAGGGAAGAATCAGGTAACAAAATTTGTCTCTCTGGCATGCTGTGATCAGGAGTTATTGTCAACCGTAGATTTAACTTTATTTCAGGGTCTCAACGTTTTCCGCAGGCACTATTTCTTGGCCTTTTTTAAAACTTTCATTTTCTTTGGGTAGGGGTGACTCTCTGGCCGCTAGCGCGGTCTAGAAATGTCTCTCCGCCCCAAGAATTCGGTCACATGACCCCTTGAACTTGACCTACGAGTAGTGTAAAATTTGTGCCAATCCAAAAATGATGTCAGGTTGATTTGAGCGTACTTACTTTGAATTTGCTTGAAAACTTCTCATTTTTGGGGGGTAGGGGTGACTCTCTGGCCGCTAGCGCCGTCTAGAAATGTCTCTCCGCCCCAAGAATTTGGTCACATGACCCCTTAAGCTTGACCTACGAGTGGTGTAAAATTTGTGCCAATCCAAAAATGATGTCAGGTTGATTTGAGCGTACTTACTTTGAATTTGCTTGAAAACTTCTCATTTTCTTTGGGTAGGGGTGACTCTCTGGCCGCTAGCGCGGTCTATAAATGTCTCTCCCCCCCAAGATTTCGGTCACATGACCCCTAGAACTTGACCTTCGAGTGGTGTAAATTTTTTGCCAATCCAAAAATGATGTCATGTTGATTTGACCGTGCTTACTTTGAATTTGTTTTAAAATAGCTCGTTCAACTGAAGTCGCTATTGCGTCGACTTCGGATGGTCCCCGCTCGCTGGTAATTTGCGGTATGAAGATGGCGCCTGCTGGCCCTCACATTCTGATTTTCGGATTTGGGAGTATTCAGGGAAGAATCAGGTAACAAAATTTGTCTCTCTGGCATTCTGTGATCAGGAGTTATTGTCAACCGTAGATTTAACTTTATTTCAGGGTCTCAACGTTTTCCGCAGGCACTATTTCTTGGCCTTTTTTAAAACTTTCATTTTCTTTGGGTAGGGGTGACTCTCTGGCCGCTAGCGCGGTCTAGAAATGTCTCTCCGCCCCAAGAATTCGGTCACATGACCCCTTGAACTTGACCTACGAGTAGTGTAAAATTTGTGCCAATCCAAAAATGATGTCAGGTTGATTTGAGCGTACTTACTTTGAATTTGCTTGAAAACTTCTCATTTTTGGGGGGTAGGGGTGACTCTCTGGCCGCTAGCGCCGTCTAGAAATGTCTCTCCGCCCCAAGAATTTGGTCACATGACCCCTTAAGCTTGACCTACGAGTGGTGTAAAATTTGTGCCAATCCAAAAATGATGTCAGGTTGATTTGAGCGTACTTACTTTGAATTTGCTTGAAAACTTCTCATTTTCTTTGGGTAGGGGTGACTCTCTGGCCGCTAGCGCGGTCTATAAATGTCTCTCCCCCCCAAGATTTCGGTCACATGACCCCTAGAACTTGACCTTCGAGTGGTGTAAATTTTTTGCCAATCCAAAAATGATGTCATGTTGATTTGACCGTGCTTACTTTGAATTTGTTTTAAAATAGCTCGTTCAACTGAAGTCGCTATTGCGTCGACTTCGGATGGTCCCCGCTCGCTGGTAATTTGCGGTATGAAGATGGCGCCTGCTGGCCCTCACATTCTGATTTTCGGATTTGGGAGTATTCAGGGAAGAATCAGGTAACAAAATTTGTCTCTCTGGCATGCTGTGATCAGGAGTTATTGTCAACCGTAGATTTAACTTTATTTCAGGGTCTCAACGTTTTCCGCAGGCACTATTTCTTGGCCTTTTTTAAAACTTTCATTTTCTTTGGGTAGGGGTGACTCTCTGGCCGCTAGCGCGGTCTAGAAATGTCTCTCCGCCCCAAGAATTCGGTCACATGACCCCTTGAACTTGACCTACGAGTAGTGTAAAATTTGTGCCAATCCAAAAATGATGTCAGGTTGATTTGAGCGTACTTACTTTGAATTTGCTTGAAAACTTCTCATTTTTGGGGGGTAGGGGTGACTCTCTGGCCGCTAGCGCCGTCTAGAAATGTCTCTCCGCCCCAAGAATTTGGTCACATGACCCCTTAAGCTTGACCTACGAGTGGTGTAAAATTTGTGCCAATCCAAAAATGATGTCAGGTTGATTTGAGCGTACTTACTTTGAATTTGCTTGAAAACTTCTCATTTTCTTTGGGTAGGGGTGACTCTCTGGCCGCTAGCGCGGTCTATAAATGTCTCTCCCCCCCAAGATTTCGGTCACATGACCCCTAGAACTTGACCTTCGAGTGGTGTAAATTTTTTGCCAATCCAAAAATGATGTCATGTTGATTTGACCGTGCTTACTTTGAATTTGTTTTAAAATAGCTCGTTCAACTGAAGTCGCTATTGCGTCGACTTCGGATGGTCCCCGCTCGCTGGTAATTTGCGGTATGAAGATGGCGCCTGCTGGCCCTCACATTCTGATTTTCGGATTTGGGAGTATTCAGGGAAGAATCAGGTAACAAAATTTGTCTCTCTGGCATGCTGTGATCAGGAGTTATTGTCAACCGTAGATTTAACTTTATTTCAGGGTCTCAACGTTTTCCGCAGGCACTATTTCTTGGCCTTTTTTAAAACTTTCATTTTCTTTGGGTAGGGGTGACTCTCTGGCCGCTAGCGCGGTCTAGAAATGTCTCTCCGCCCCAAGAATTCGGTCACATGACCCCTTGAACTTGACCTACGAGTAGTGTAAAATTTGTGCCAATCCAAAAATGATGTCAGGTTGATTTGAGCGTACTTACTTTGAATTTGCTTGAAAACTTCTCATTTTTGGGGGGTAGGGGTGACTCTCTGGCCGCTAGCGCCGTCTAGAAATGTCTCTCCGCCCCAAGAATTTGGTCACATGACCCCTTAAGCTTGACCTACGAGTGGTGTAAAATTTGTGCCAATCCAAAAATGATGTCAGGTTGATTTGAGCGTACTTACTTTGAATTTGCTTGAAAACTTCTCATTTTCTTTGGGTAGGGGTGACTCTCTGGCCGCTAGCGCGGTCTATAAATGTCTCTCCCCCCCAAGATTTCGGTCACATGACCCCTAGAACTTGACCTTCGAGTGGTGTAAATTTTTTGCCAATCCAAAAATGATGTCATGTTGATTTGACCGTGCTTACTTTGAATTTGTTTTAAAATAGCTCGTTCAACTGAAGTCGCTATTGCGTCGACTTCGGATGGTCCCCGCTCGCTGGTAATTTGCGGTATGAAGATGGCGCCTGCTGGCCCTCACATTCTGATTTTCGGATTTGGGAGTATTCAGGGAAGAATCAGGTAACAAAATTTGTCTCTCTGGCATGCTGTGATCAGGAGTTATTGTCAACCGTAGATTTAACTTTATTTCAGGGTCTCAACGTTTTCCGCAGGCACTATTTCTTGGCCTTTTTTAAAACTTTCATTTTCTTTGGGTAGGGGTGACTCTCTGGCCGCTAGCGCGGTCTAGAAATGTCTCTCCGCTCCAAGAATTCGGTCACATGACCCCTTGAACTTGACCTACGAGTAGTGTAAAATTTGTGCCAATCCAAAAATGATGTCAGGTTGATTTGAGCGTACTTACTTTGAATTTGCTTGAAAACTTCTCATTTTTGGGGGGTAGGGGTGACTCTCTGGCCGCTAGCGCCGTCTAGAAATGTCTCTCCGCCCCAAGAATTTGGTCACATGACCCCTTAAGCTTGACCTACGAGTGGTGTAAAATTTGTGCCAATCCAAAAATGATGTCAGGTTGATTTGAGCGTACTTACTTTGAATTTGCTTGAAAACTTCTCATTTTCTTTGGGTAGGGGTGACTCTCTGGCCGCTAGCGCGGTCTATAAATGTCTCTCCCCCCCAAGATTTCGGTCACATGACCCCTAGAACTTGACCTTCGAGTGGTGTAAATTTTTTGCCAATCCAAAAATGATGTCATGTTGATTTGAGCGTACTTACTTTGAATTTGCTTGAAAACTTCTCATTTTTGGGGGGTAGGGGTGACTCTCTGGCCGCTAGCGCCGTCTAGAAATGTCTCTCCGCCCCAAGAATTTGGTCACATGACCCCTTAAGCTTGACCTTCGAGTGGTGTAAATTTTTTGCCAATCCAAAAATGATATCATGTTGATTTGACCGTGCTTACTTTGAATTTGTTTTAAAATAGCTCGTTCAACTGAAGTCGCTATTGCGTCGACTTCGGATGGTCCCCGCTCGCTGGTAATTTGCGGTATGAAGATGGCGCCTGCTGGCCCTCACATTCTGATTTTCGGATTTGGGAGTATTCAGGGAAGAATCAGGTAACAAAATTTGTCTCTCTGGCATGCTGTGATCAGGAGTTATTGTCAACCGTAGATTTAACTTTATTTCAGGGTCTCAACGTTTTCCGCAGGCACTATTTCTTGGCCTTTTTTAAAACTTTCATTTTCTTTGGGTAGGGGTGACTCTCTGGCCGCTAGCGCGGTCTAGAAATGTCTCTCCGCCCCAAGAATTCGGTCACATGACCCCTTGAACTTGACCTACGAGTAGTGTAAAATTTGTGCCAATCCAAAAATGATGTCAGGTTGATTTGAGCGTACTTACTTTGAATTTGCTTGAAAACTTCTCATTTTTGGGGGGTAGGGGTGACTCTCTGGCCGCTAGCGCCGTCTAGAAATGTCTCTCCGCCCCAAGAATTTGGTCACATGACCCCTTAAGCTTGACCTACGAGTGGTGTAAAATTTGTGCCAATCCAAAAATGATGTCAGGTTGATTTGAGCGTACTTACTTTGAATTTGCTTGAAAACTTCTCATTTTCTTTGGGTAGGGGTGACTCTCTGGCCGCTAGCGCGGTCTATAAATGTCTCTCCCCCCCAAGATTTCGGTCACATGACCCCTAGAACTTGACCTTCGAGTGGTGTAAATTTTTTGCCAATCCAAAAATGATGTCATGTTGATTTGACCGTGCTTACTTTGAATTTGTTTTAAAATAGCTCGTTCAACTGAAGTCGCTATTGCGTCGACTTCGGATGGTCCCCGCTCGCTGGTAATTTGCGGTATGAAGATGGCGCCTGCTGGCCCTCACATTCTGATTTTCGGATTTGGGAGTATTCAGGGAAGAATCAGGTAACAAAATTTGTCTCTCTGGCATGCTGTGATCAGGAGTTATTGTCAACCGTAGATTTAACTTTATTTCAGGGTCTCAACGTTTTCCGCAGGCACTATTTCTTGGCCTTTTTTAAAACTTTCATTTTCTTTGGGTAGGGGTGACTCTCTGGCCGCTAGCGCGGTCTAGAAATGTCTCTCCGCCCCAAGAATTCGGTCACATGACCCCTTGAACTTTACCTACGAGTAGTGTAAAATTTGTGCCAATCCAAAAATGATGTCAGGTTGATTTGAGCGTACTTACTTTGAATTTGCTTGAAAACTTCTCATTTTTGGGGGGTAGGGGTGACTCTCTGGCCGCTAGCGCCGTCAAGAAATGTCTCTCCGCCCCAAGAATTTGGTCACATGACCCCTTAAGCTTGACCTACGAGTGGTGTAAAATTTGTGCCAATCCAAAAATGATGTCAGGTTGATTTGAGCGTACTTACTTTGAATTTGCTTGAAAACTTCTCATTTTCTTTGGGTAGGGGTGACTCTCTGGCCGCTAGCGCGGTCTATAAATGTCTCTCCCCCCCAAGATTTCGGTCACATGACCCCTAGAACTTGACCTTCGAGTGGTGTAAATTTTTTGCCAATCCAAAAATGATGTCATGTTGATTTGACCGTGCTTACTTTGAATTTGTTTTAAAATAGCTCGTTCAACTGAAGTCGCTATTGCGTCGACTTCGGATGGTCCCCGCTCGCTGGTAATTTGCGGTATGAAGATGGCGCCTGCTGGCCCTCACATTCTGATTTTCGGATTTGGGAGTATTCAGGGAAGAATCAGGTAACAAAATTTGTCTCTCTGGCATGCTGTGATCAGGAGTTATTGTCAACCGTAGATTTAACTTTATTTCAGGGTCTCAACGTTTTCCGCAGGCACTATTTCTTGGCCTTTTTTAAAACTTTCATTTTCTTTGGGTAGGGGTGACTCTCTGGCCGCTAGCGCGGTCTAGAAATGTCTCTCCGCCCCAAGAATTCGGTCACATGACCCCTTGAACTTGACCTACGAGTAGTGTAAAATTTGTGCCAATCCAAAAATGATGTCAGGTTGATTTGAGCGTACTTACTTTGAATTTGCTTGAAAACTTCTCATTTTTGGGGGGTAGGGGTGACTCTCTGGCCGCTAGCGCCGTCTAGAAATGTCTCTCCGCCCCAAGAATTTGGTCACATGACCCCTTAAGCTTGACCTACGAGTGGTGTAAAATTTGTGCCAATCCAAAAATGATGTCAGGTTGATTTGAGCGTACTTACTTTGAATTTGCTTGAAAACTTCTCATTTTCTTTGGGTAGGGGTGACTCTCTGGCCGCTAGCGCGGTCTATAAATGTCTCTCCCCCCCAAGATTTCGGTCACATGACCCCTAGAACTTGACCTTCGAGTGGTGTAAATTTTTTGCCAATCCAAAAATGATGTCATGTTGATTTGACCGTGCTTACTTTGAATTTGTTTTAAAATGGCTCGTTCAACTGAAGTCGCTATTGCGTCGACTTCGGATGGTCCCCGCTCGCTGGTAATTTGCGGTATGAAGATGGCGCCTGCTGGCCCTCACATTCTGATTTTCGGATTTGGGAGTATTCAGGGAAGAATCAGGTAACAAAATTTGTCTCTCTGGCATGCTGTGATCAGGAGTTATTGTCAACCGTAGATTTAACTTTATTTCAGGGTCTCAACGTTTTCCGCAGGCACTATTTCTTGGCCTTTTTTAAAACTTTCATTTTCTTTGGGTAGGGGTGACTCTCTGGCCGCTAGCGCGGTCTAGAAATGTCTCTCCGCCCCAAGAATTCGGTCACATGACCCCTTGAACTTGACCTACGAGTAGTGTAAAATTTGTGCCAATCCAAAAATGATGTCAGGTTGATTTGAGCGTACTTACTTTGAATTTGCTTGAAAACTTCTCATTTTTGGGGGGTAGGGGTGACTCTCTGGCCGCTAGCGCCGTCTAGAAATGTCTCTCCGCCCCAAGAATTTGGTCACATGACCCCTTAAGCTTGACCTACGAGTGGTGTAAAATTTGTGCCAATCCAAAAATGATGTCAGGTTGATTTGAGCGTACTTACTTTGAATTTGCTTGAAAACTTCTCATTTTCTTTGGGTAGGGGTGACTCTCTGGCCGCTAGCGCGGTCTATAAATGTCTCTCCCCCCCAAGATTTCGGTCACATGACCCCTAGAACTTGACCTTCGAGTGGTGTAAATTTTTTGCCAATCCAAAAATGATGTCATGTTGATTTGACCGTGCTTACTTTGAATTTGTTTTAAAATAGCTCGTTCAACTGAAGTCGCTATTGCGTCGACTTCGGATGGTCCCCGCTCGCTGGTAATTTGCGGTATGAAGATGGCGCCTGCTGGCCCTCACATTCTGATTTTCGGATTTGGGAGTATTCAGGGAAGAATCAGGTAACAAAATTTGTCTCTCTGGCATGCTGTGATCAGGAGTTATTGTCAACCGTAGATTTAACTTTATTTCAGGGTCTCAACGTTTTCCGCAGGCACTATTTCTTGGCCTTTTTTAAAACTTTCATTTTCTTTGGGTAGGGGTGACTCTCTGGCCGCTAGCGCGGTCTAGAAATGTCTCTCCGCCCCAAGAATTCGGTCACATGACCCCTTGAACTTGACCTACGAGTAGTGTAAAATTTGTGCCAATCCAAAAATGATGTCAGGTTGATTTGAGCGTACTTACTTTGAATTTGCTTGAAAACTTCTCATTTTTGGGGGGTAGGGGTGACTCTCTGGCCGCTAGCGCCGTCTAGAAATGTCTCTCCGCCCCAAGAATTTGGTCACATGACCCCTTAAGCTTGACCTACGAGTGGTGTAAAATTTGTGCCAATCCAAAAATGATGTCATGTTGATTTGACCGTGCTTACTTTGAATTTGTTTTAAAATAGCTCGTTCAACTGAAGTCGCTATTGCGTCGACTTCGGATGGTCCCCGCTCGCTGGTAATTTGCGGTATGAAGATGGCGCCTGCTGGCCCTCACATTCTGATTTTCGGATTTGGGAGTATTCAGGGAAGAATCAGGTAACAAAATTTGTCTCTCTGGCATGCTGTGATCAGGAGTTATTGTCAACCGTAGATTTAACTTTATTTCAGGGTCTCAACGTTTTCCGCAGGCACTATTTCTTGGCCTTTTTTAAAACTTTCATTTTCTTTGGGTAGGGGTGACTCTCTGGCCGCTAGCGCGGTCTAGAAATGTCTCTCCGCCCCAAGAATTCGGTCACATGACCCCTTGAACTTGACCTACGAGTAGTGTAAAATTTGTGCCAATCCAAAAATGATGTCAGGTTGATTTGAGCGTACTTACTTTGAATTTGCTTGAAAACTTCTCATTTTTGGGGGGTAGGGGTGACTCTCTGGCCGCTAGCGCCGTCTAGAAATGTCTCTCCGCCCCAAGAATTTGGTCACATGACCCCTTAAGCTTGACCTACGAGTGGTGTAAAATTTGTGCCAATCCAAAAATGATGTCAGGTTGATTTGAGCGTACTTACTTTGAATTTGCTTGAAAACTTCTCATTTTCTTTGGGTAGGGGTGACTCTCTGGCCGCTAGCGCGGTCTATAAATGTCTCTCCCCCCCAAGATTTCGGTCACATGACCCCTAGAACTTGACCTTCGAGTGGTGTAAATTTTTTGCCAATCCAAAAATGATGTCATGTTGATTTGACCGTGCTTACTTTGAATTTGTTTTAAAATGGCTCGTTCAACTGAAGTCGCTATTGCGTCGACTTCGGATGGTCCCCGCTCGCTGGTAATTTGCGGTATGAAGATGGCGCCTGCTGGCCCTCACATTCTGATTTTCGGATTTGGGAGTATTCAGGGAAGAATCAGGTAACAAAATTTGTCTCTCTGGCATGCTGTGATCAGGAGTTATTGTCAACCGTAGATTTAACTTTATTTCAGGGTCTCAACGTTTTCCGCAGGCACTATTTCTTGGCCTTTTTTAAAACTTTCATTTTCTTTGGGTAGGGGTGACTCTCTGGCCGCTAGCGCGGTCTAGAAATGTCTCTCCGCCCCAAGAATTCGGTCACATGACCCCTTGAACTTGACCTACGAGTAGTGTAAAATTTGTGCCAATCCAAAAATGATGTCAGGTTGATTTGAGCGTACTTACTTTGAATTTGCTTGAAAACTTCTCATTTTTGGGGGGTAGGGGTGACTCTCTGGCCGCTAGCGCCGTCTAGAAATGTCTCTCCGCCCCAAGAATTTGGTCACATGACCCCTTAAGCTTGACCTACGAGTGGTGTAAAATTTGTGCCAATCCAAAAATGATGTCAGGTTGATTTGAGCGTACTTACTTTGAATTTGCTTGAAAACTTCTCATTTTCTTTGGGTAGGGGTGACTCTCTGGCCGCTAGCGCGGTCTATAAATGTCTCTCCCCCCCAAGATTTCGGTCACATGACCCCTAGAACTTGACCTTCGAGTGGTGTAAATTTTTTGCCAATCCAAAAATGATATCATGTTGATTTGACCGTGCTTACTTTGAATTTGTTTTAAAATAGCTCGTTCAACTGAAGTCGCTATTGCGTCGACTTCGGATGGTCCCCGCTCGCTGGTAATTTGCGGTATGAAGATGGCGCCTGCTGGCCCTCACATTCTGATTTTCGGATTTGGGAGTATTCAGGGAAGAATCAGGTAACAAAATTTGTCTCTCTGGCATGCTGTGATCAGGAGTTATTGTCAACCGTAGATTTAACTTTATTTCAGGGTCTCAACGTTTTCCGCAGGCACTATTTCTTGGCCTTTTTTAAAACTTTCATTTTCTTTGGGTAGGGGTGACTCTCTGGCCGCTAGCGCGGTCTAGAAATGTCTCTCCGCCCCAAGAATTCGGTCACATGACCCCTTGAACTTGACCTACGAGTAGTGTAAAATTTGTGCCAATCCAAAAATGATGTCAGGTTGATTTGAGCGTACTTACTTTGAATTTGCTTGAAAACTTCTCATTTTTGGGGGGTAGGGGTGACTCTCTGGCCGCTAGCGCCGTCAAGAAATGTCTCTCCGCCCCAAGAATTTGGTCACATGACCCCTTAAGCTTGACCTACGAGTGGTGTAAAATTTGTGCCAATCCAAAAATGATGTCAGGTTGATTTGAGCGTACTTACTTTGAATTTGCTTGAAAACTTCTCATTTTCTTTGGGTAGGGGTGACTCTCTGGCCGCTAGCGCGGTCTATAAATGTCTCTCCCCCCCAAGATTTCGGTCACATGACCCCTAGAACTTGACCTTCGAGTGGTGTAAATTTTTTGCCAATCCAAAAATGATGTCATGTTGATTTGACCGTGCTTACTTTGAATTTGTTTTAAAATGGCTCGTTCAACTGAAGTCGCTATTGCGTCGACTTCGGATGGTCCCCGCTCGCTGGTAATTTGCGGTATGAAGATGGCGCCTGCTGGCCCTCACATTCTGATTTTCGGATTTGGGAGTATTCAGGGAAGAATCAGGTAACAAAATTTGTCTCTCTGGCATGCTGTGATCAGGAGTTATTGTCAACCGTAGATTTAACTTTATTTCAGGGTCTCAACGTTTTCCGCAGGCACTATTTCTTGGCCTTTTTTAAAACTTTCATTTTCTTTGGGTAGGGGTGACTCTCTGGCCGCTAGCGCGGTCTAAAAATGTCTCTCCGCCCCAAGAATTCGGTCACATGACCCCTTGAACTTGACCTACGAGTAGTGTAAAATTTGTGCCAATCCAAAAATGATGTCAGGTTGATTTGAGCGTACTTACTTTGAATTTGCTTGAAAACTTCTCATTTTTGGGGGGTAGGGGTGACTCTCTGGCCGCTAGCGCCGTCTAGAAATGTCTCTCCGCCCCAAGAATTTGGTCACATGACCCCTTAAGCTTGACCTACGAGTGGTGTAAAATTTGTGCCAATCCAAAAATGATGTCAGGTTGATTTGAGCGTACTTACTTTGAATTTGCTTGAAAACTTCTCATTTTCTTTGGGTAGGGGTGACTCTCTGGCCGCTAGCGCGGTCTATAAATGTCTCTCCCCCCCAAGATTTCGGTCACATGACCCCTAGAACTTGACCTTCGAGTGGTGTAAATTTTTTGCCAATCCAAAAATGATGTCATGTTGATTTGACCGTGCTTACTTTGAATTTGTTTTAAAATGGCTCGTTCAACTGAAGTCGCTATTGCGTCGACTTCGGATGGTCCCCGCTCGCTGGTAATTTGCGGTATGAAGATGGCGCCTGCTGGCCCTCACATTCTGATTTTCGGATTTGGGAGTATTCAGGGAAGAATCAGGTAACAAAATTTGTCTCTCTGGCATGCTGTGATCAGGAGTTATTGTCAACCGTAGATTTAACTTTATTTCAGGGTCTCAACGTTTTCCGCAGGCACTATTTCTTGGCCTTTTTTAAAACTTTCATTTTCTTTGGGTAGGGGTGACTCTCTGGCCGCTAGCGCGGTCTAGAAATGTCTCTCCGCCCCAAGAATTCGGTCACATGACCCCTTGAACTTGACCTACGAGTAGTGTAAAATTTGTGCCAATCCAAAAATGATGTCAGGTTGATTTGAGCGTACTTACTTTGAATTTGCTTGAAAACTTCTCATTTTTGGGGGGTAGGGGTGACTCTCTGGCCGCTAGCGCCGTCTAGAAATGTCTCTCCGCCCCAAGAATTTGGTCACATGACCCCTTAAGCTTGACCTACGAGTGGTGTAAAATTTGTGCCAATCCAAAAATGATGTCAGGTTGATTTGAGCGTACTTACTTTGAATTTGCTTGAAAACTTCTCATTTTCTTTGGGTAGGGGTGACTCTCTGGCCGCTAGCGCGGTCTATAAATGTCTCTCCCCCCCAAGATTTCGGTCACATGACCCCTAGAACTTGACCTTCGAGTGGTGTAAATTTTTTGCCAATCCAAAAATGATATCATGTTGATTTGACCGTGCTTACTTTGAATTTGTTTTAAAATAGCTCGTTCAACTGAAGTCGCTATTGCGTCGACTTCGGATGGTCCCCGCTCGCTGGTAATTTGCGGTATGAAGATGGCGCCTGCTGGCCCTCACATTCTGATTTTCGGATTTGGGAGTATTCAGGGAAGAATCAGGTAACAAAATTTGTCTCTCTGGCATGCTGTGATCAGGAGTTATTGTCAACCGTAGATTTAACTTTATTTCAGGGTCTCAACGTTTTCCGCAGGCACTATTTCTTGGCCTTTTTTAAAACTTTCATTTTCTTTGGGTAGGGGTGACTCTCTGGCCGCTAGCGCGGTCTAGAAATGTCTCTCCGCCCCAAGAATTCGGTCACATGACCCCTTGAACTTGACCTACGAGTAGTGTAAAATTTGTGCCAATCCAAAAATGATGTCAGGTTGATTTGAGCGTACTTACTTTGAATTTGCTTGAAAACTTCTCATTTTTGGGGGGTAGGGGTGACTCTCTGGCCGCTAGCGCCGTCTAGAAATGTCTCTCCGCCCCAAGAATTTGGTCACATGACCCCTTAAGCTTGACCTACGAGTGGTGTAAAATTTGTGCCAATCCAAAAATGATGTCAGGTTGATTTGAGCGTACTTACTTTGAATTTGCTTGAAAACTTCTCATTTTCTTTGGGTAGGGGTGACTCTCTGGCCGCTAGCGCGGTCTATAAATGTCTCTCCCCCCCAAGATTTCGGTCACATGACCCCTAGAACTTGACCTTCGAGTGGTGTAAATTTTTTGCCAATCCAAAAATGATGTCATGTTGATTTGACCGTGCTTACTTTGAATTTGTTTTAAAATAGCTCGTTCAACTGAAGTCGCTATTGCGTCGACTTCGGATGGTCCCCGCTCGCTGGTAATTTGCGGTATGAAGATGGCGCCTGCTGGCCCTCACATTCTGATTTTCGGATTTGGGAGTATTCAGGGAAGAATCAGGTAACAAAATTTGTCTCTCTGGCATGCTGTGATCAGGAGTTATTGTCAACCGTAGATTTAACTTTATTTCAGGGTCTCAACGTTTTCCGCAGGCACTATTTCTTGGCCTTTTTTAAAACTTTCATTTTCTTTGGGTAGGGGTGACTCTCTGGCCGCTAGCGCGGTCTAGAAATGTCTCTCCGCCCCAAGAATTCGGTCACATGACCCCTTGAACTTGACCTACGAGTAGTGTAAAATTTGTGCCAATCCAAAAATGATGTCAGGTTGATTTGAGCGTACTTACTTTGAATTTGCTTGAAAACTTCTCATTTTTGGGGGGTAGGGGTGACTCTCTGGCCGCTAGCGCCGTCTAGAAATGTCTCTCCGCCCCAAGAATTTGGTCACATGACCCCTTAAGCTTGACCTACGAGTGGTGTAAAATTTGTGCCAATCCAAAAATGATGTCAGGTTGATTTGAGCGTACTTACTTTGAATTTGCTTGAAAACTTCTCATTTTCTTTGGGTAGGGGTGACTCTCTGGCCGCTAGCGCGGTCTATAAATGTCTCTCCCCCCCAAGATTTCGGTCACATGACCCCTAGAACTTGACCTTCGAGTGGTGTAAATTTTTTGCCAATCCAAAAATGATGTCATGTTGATTTGACCGTGCTTACTTTGAATTTGTTTTAAAATAGCTCGTTCAACTGAAGTCGCTATTGCGTCGACTTCGGATGGTCCCCGCTCGCTGGTAATTTGCGGTATGAAGATGGCGCCTGCTGGCCCTCACATTCTGATTTTCGGATTTGGGAGTATTCAGGGAAGAATCAGGTAACAAAATTTGTCTCTCTGGCATGCTGTGATCAGGAGTTATTGTCAACCGTAGATTTAACTTTATTTCAGGGTCTCAACGTTTTCCGCAGGCACTATTTCTTGGCCTTTTTTAAAACTTTCATTTTCTTTGGGTAGGGGTGACTCTCTGGCCGCTAGCGCGGTCTAGAAATGTCTCTCCGCCCCAAGAATTCGGTCACATGACCCCTTGAACTTGACCTACGAGTAGTGTAAAATTTGTGCCAATCCAAAAATGATGTCAGGTTGATTTGAGCGTACTTACTTTGAATTTGCTTGAAAACTTCTCATTTTTGGGGGGTAGGGGTGACTCTCTGGCCGCTAGCGCCGTCTAGAAATGTCTCTCCGCCCCAAGAATTTGGTCACATGACCCCTTAAGCTTGACCTACGAGTGGTGTAAAATTTGTGCCAATCCAAAAATGATGTCAGGTTGATTTGAGCGTACTTACTTTGAATTTGCTTGAAAACTTCTCATTTTCTTTGGGTAGGGGTGACTCTCTGGCCGCTAGCGCGGTCTATAAATGTCTCTCCCCCCCAAGATTTCGGTCACATGACCCCTAGAACTTGACCTTCGAGTGGTGTAAATTTTTTGCCAATCCAAAAATGATGTCATGTTGATTTGACCGTGCTTACTTTGAATTTGTTTTAAAATAGCTCGTTCAACTGAAGTCGCTATTGCGTCGACTTCGGATGGTCCCCGCTCGCTGGTAATTTGCGGTATGAAGATGGCGCCTGCTGGCCCTCACATTCTGATTTTCGGATTTGGGAGTATTCAGGGAAGAATCAGGTAACAAAATTTGTCTCTCTGGCATGCTGTGATCAGGAGTTATTGTCAACCGTAGATTTAACTTTATTTCAGGGTCTCAACGTTTTCCGCAGGCACTATTTCTTGGCCTTTTTTAAAACTTTCATTTTCTTTGGGTAGGGGTGACTCTCTGGCCGCTAGCGCGGTCTAGAAATGTCTCTCCGCCCCAAGAATTCGGTCACATGACCCCTTGAACTTGACCTACGAGTAGTGTAAAATTTGTGCCAATCCAAAAATGATGTCAGGTTGATTTGAGCGTACTTACTTTGAATTTGCTTGAAAACTTCTCATTTTTGGGGGGTAGGGGTGACTCTCTGGCCGCTAGCGCCGTCTAGAAATGTCTCTCCGCCCCAAGAATTTGGTCACATGACCCCTTAAGCTTGACCTACGAGTGGTGTAAAATTTGTGCCAATCCAAAAATGATGTCAGGTTGATTTGAGCGTACTTACTTTGAATTTGCTTGAAAACTTCTCATTTTCTTTGGGTAGGGGTGACTCTCTGGCCGCTAGCGCGGTCTATAAATGTCTCTCCCCCCCAAGATTTCGGTCACATGACCCCTAGAACTTGACCTTCGAGTGGTGTAAATTTTTTGCCAATCCAAAAATGATGTCATGTTGATTTGACCGTGCTTACTTTGAATTTGTTTTAAAATAGCTCGTTCAACTGAAGTCGCTATTGCGTCGACTTCGGATGGTCCCCGCTCGCTGGTAATTTGCGGTATGAAGATGGCGCCTGCTGGCCCTCACATTCTGATTTTCGGATTTGGGAGTATTCAGGGAAGAATCAGGTAACAAAATTTGTCTCTCTGGCATGCTGTGATCAGGAGTTATTGTCAACCGTAGATTTAACTTTATTTCAGGGTCTCAACGTTTTCCGCAGGCACTATTTCTTGGCCTTTTTTAAAACTTTCATTTTCTTTGGGTAGGGGTGACTCTCTGGCCGCTAGCGCGGTCTAGAAATGTCTCTCCGCCCCAAGAATTCGGTCACATGACCCCTTGAACTTGACCTACGAGTAGTGTAAAATTTGTGCCAATCCAAAAATGATGTCAGGTTGATTTGAGCGTACTTACTTTGAATTTGCTTGAAAACTTCTCATTTTTGGGGGGTAGGGGTGACTCTCTGGCCGCTAACGCCGTCTAGAAATGTCTCTCCGCCCCAAGAATTTGGTCACATGACCCCTTAAGCTTGACCTACGAGTGGTGTAAAATTTGTGCCAATCCAAAAATGATGTCAGGTTGATTTGAGCGTACTTACTTTGAATTTGCTTGAAAACTTCTCATTTTCTTTGGGTAGGGGTGACTCTCTGGCCGCTAGCGCGGTCTATAAATGTCTCTCCCCCCCAAGATTTCGGTCACATGACCCCTAGAACTTGACCTTCGAGTGGTGTAAATTTTTTGCCAATCCAAAAATGATGTCATGTTGATTTGACCGTGCTTACTTTGAATTTGTTTTAAAATAGCTCGTTCAACTGAAGTCGCTATTGCGTCGACTTCGGATGGTCCCCGCTCGCTGGTAATTTGCGGTATGAAGATGGCGCCTGCTGGCCCTCACATTCTGATTTTCGGATTTGGGAGTATTCAGGGAAGAATCAGGTAAAAAAATTTGTCTCTCTGGCATGCTGTGATCAGGAGTTATTGTCAACCGTAGATTTAACTTTATTTCAGGGTCTCAACGTTTTCCGCAGGCACTATTTCTTGGCCTTTTTTAAAACTTTCATTTTCTTTGGGTAGGGGTGACTCTCTGGCCGCTAGCGCGGTCTAGAAATGTCTCTCCGCCCCAAGAATTCGGTCACATGACCCCTTGAACTTGACCTACGAGTAGTGTAAAATTTGTGCCAATCCAAAAATGATGTCAGGTTGATTTGAGCGTACTTACTTTGAATTTGCTTGAAAACTTCTCATTTTTGGGGGGTAGGGGTGACTCTCTGGCCGCTAGCGCCGTCTAGAAATGTCTCTCCGCCCCAAGAATTTGGTCACATGACCCCTTAAGCTTGACCTACGAGTGGTGTAAAATTTGTGCCAATCCAAAAATGATGTCAGGTTGATTTGAGCGTACTTACTTTGAATTTGCTTGAAAACTTCTCATTTTCTTTGGGTAGGGGTGACTCTCTGGCCGCTAGCGCGGTCTATAAATGTCTCTCCCCCCCAAGATTTCGGTCACATGACCCCTAGAACTTGACCTTCGAGTGGTGTAAATTTTTTGCCAATCCAAAAATGATGTCATGTTGATTTGACCGTGCTTACTTTGAATTTGTTTTAAAATAGCTCGTTCAACTGAAGTCGCTATTGCGTCGACTTCGGATGGTCCCCGCTCGCTGGTAATTTGCGGTATGAAGATGGCGCCTGCTGGCCCTCACATTCTGATTTTCGGATTTGGGAGTATTCAGGGAAGAATCAGGTAACAAAATTTGTCTCTCTGGCATGCTGTGATCAGGAGTTATTGTCAACCGTAGATTTAACTTTATTTCAGGGTCTCAACGTTTTCCGCAGGCACTATTTCTTGGCCTTTTTTAAAACTTTCATTTTCTTTGGGTAGGGGTGACTCTCTGGCCGCTAGCGCGGTCTAGAAATGTCTCTCCGCCCCAAGAATTCGGTCACATGACCCCTTGAACTTGACCTACGAGTAGTGTAAAATTTGTGCCAATCCAAAAATGATGTCAGGTTGATTTGAGCGTACTTACTTTGAATTTGCTTGAAAACTTCTCATTTTTGGGGGGTAGGGGTGACTCTCTGGCCGCTAGCGCCGTCTAGAAATGTCTCTCCGCCCCAAGAATTTGGTCACATGACCCCTTAAGCTTGACCTACGAGTGGTGTAAAATTTGTGCCAATCCAAAAATGATGTCAGGTTGATTTGAGCGTACTTACTTTGAATTTGCTTGAAAACTTCTCATTTTCTTTGGGTAGGGGTGACTCTCTGGCCGCTAGCGCGGTCTATAAATGTCTCTCCCCCCCAAGATTTCGGTCACATGACCCCTAGAACTTGACCTTCGAGTGGTGTAAATTTTTTGCCAATCCAAAAATGATGTCATGTTGATTTGACCGTGCTTACTTTGAATTTGTTTTAAAATAGCTCGTTCAACTGAAGTCGCTATTGCGTCGACTTCGGATGGTCCCCGCTCGCTGGTAATTTGCGGTATGAAGATGGCGCCTGCTGGCCCTCACATTCTGATTTTCGGATTTGGGAGTATTCAGGGAAGAATCAGGTAACAAAATTTGTCTCTCTGGCATGCTGTGATCAGGAGTTATTGTCAACCGTAGATTTAACTTTATTTCAGGGTCTCAACGTTTTCCGCAGGCACTATTTCTTGGCTTTTTTTAAAACTTTCATTTTCTTTGGGTAGGGGTGACTCTCTGGCCGCTAGCGCGGTCTAGAAATGTCTCTCCGCCCCAAGAATTCGGTCACATGACCCCTTGAACTTGACCTACGAGTAGTGTAAAATTTGTGCCAATCCAAAAATGATGTCAGGTTGATTTGAGCGTACTTACTTTGAATTTGCTTGAAAACTTCTCATTTTTGGGGGGTAGGGGTGACTCTCTGGCCGCTAGCGCCGTCTAGAAATGTCTCTCCGCCCCAAGAATTTGGTCACATGACCCCTTAAGCTTGACCTACGAGTGGTGTAAAATTTGTGCCAATCCAAAAATGATGTCAGGTTGATTTGAGCGTACTTACTTTGAATTTGCTTGAAAACTTCTCATTTTCTTTGGGTAGGGGTGACTCTCTGGCCGCTAGCGCGGTCTATAAATGTCTCTCCCCCCCAAGATTTCGGTCACATGACCCCTAGAACTTGACCTTCGAGTGGTGTAAATTTTTTGCCAATCCAAAAATGATGTCATGTTGATTTGACCGTGCTTACTTTGAATTTGTTTTAAAATAGCTCGTTCAACTGAAGTCGCTATTGCGTCGACTTCGGATGGTCCCCGCTCGCTGGTAATTTGCGGTATGAAGATGGCGCCTGCTGGCCCTCACATTCTGATTTTCGGATTTGGGAGTATTCAGGGAAGAATCAGGTAACAAAATTTGTCTCTCTGGCATGCTGTGATCAGGAGTTATTGTCAACCGTAGATTTAACTTTATTTCAGGGTCTCAACGTTTTCCGCAGGCACTATTTCTTGGCCTTTTTTAAAACTTTCATTTTCTTTGGGTAGGGGTGACTCTCTGGCCGCTAGCGCGGTCTAGAAATGTCTCTCCGCTCCAAGAATTCGGTCACATGACCCCTTGAACTTGACCTACGAGTAGTGTAAAATTTGTGCCAATCCAAAAATGATGTCAGGTTGATTTGAGCGTACTTACTTTGAATTTGCTTGAAAACTTCTCATTTTTGGGGGGTAGGGGTGACTCTCTGGCCGCTAGCGCCGTCTAGAAATGTCTCTCCGCCCCAAGAATTTGGTCACATGACCCCTTAAGCTTGACCTACGAGTGGTGTAAAATTTGTGCCAATCCAAAAATGATGTCAGGTTGATTTGAGCGTACTTACTTTGAATTTGCTTGAAAACTTCTCATTTTCTTTGGGTAGGGGTGACTCTCTGGCCGCTAGCGCGGTCTATAAATGTCTCTCCCCCCCAAGATTTCGGTCACATGACCCCTAGAACTTGACCTTCGAGTGGTGTAAATTTTTTGCCAATCCAAAAATGATGTCATGTTGATTTGACCGTGCTTACTTTGAATTTGTTTTAAAATAGCTCGTTCAACTGAAGTCGCTATTGCGTCGACTTCGGATGGTCCCCGCTCGCTGGTAATTTGCGGTATGAAGATGGCGCCTGCTGGCCCTCACATTCTGATTTTCGGATTTGGGAGTATTCAGGGAAGAATCAGGTAACAAAATTTGTCTCTCTGGCATGCTGTGATCAGGAGTTATTGTCAACCGTAGATTTAACTTTATTTCAGGGTCTCAACGTTTTCCGCAGGCACTATTTCTTGGCCTTTTTTAAAACTTTCATTTTCTTTGGGTAGGGGTGACTCTCTGGCCGCTAGCGCGGTCTAGAAATGTCTCTCCGCCCCAAGAATTCGGTCACATGACCCCTTGAACTTGACCTACGAGTAGTGTAAAATTTGTGCCAATCCAAAAATGATGTCAGGTTGATTTGAGCGTACTTACTTTGAATTTGCTTGAAAACTTCTCATTTTTGGGGGGTAGGGGTGACTCTCTGGCCGCTAGCGCCGTCTAGAAATGTCTCTCCGCCCCAAGAATTTGGTCACATGACCCCTTAAGCTTGACCTACGAGTGGTGTAAAATTTGTGCCAATCCAAAAATGATGTCAGGTTGATTTGAGCGTACTTACTTTGAATTTGCTTGAAAACTTCTCATTTTCTTTGGGTAGGGGTGACTCTCTGGCCGCTAGCGCGGTCTATAAATGTCTCTCCCCCCCAAGATTTCGGTCACATGACCCCTAGAACTTGACCTTCGAGTGGTGTAAATTTTTTGCCAATCCAAAAATGATGTCATGTTGATTTGACCGTGCTTACTTTGAATTTGTTTTAAAATAGCTCGTTCAACTGAAGTCGCTATTGCGTCGACTTCGGATGGTCCCCGCTCGCTGGTAATTTGCGGTATGAAGATGGCGCCTGCTGGCCCTCACATTCTGATTTTCGGATTTGGGAGTATTCAGGGAAGAATCAGGTAACAAAATTTGTCTCTCTGGCATGCTGTGATCAGGAGTTATTGTCAACCGTAGATTTAACTTTATTTCAGGGTCTCAACGTTTTCCGCAGGCACTATTTCTTGGCCTTTTTTAAAACTTTCATTTTCTTTGGGTAGGGGTGACTCTCTGGCCGCTAGCGCGGTCTAGAAATGTCTCTCCGCCCCAAGAATTCGGTCACATGACCCCTTGAACTTGACCTACGAGTAGTGTAAAATTTGTGCCAATCCAAAAATGATGTCAGGTTGATTTGAGCGTACTTACTTTGAATTTGCTTGAAAACTTCTCATTTTTGGGGGGTAGGGGTGACTCTCTGGCCGCTAGCGCCGTCTAGAAATGTCTCTCCGCCCCAAGAATTTGGTCACATGACCCCTTAAGCTTGACCTACGAGTGGTGTAAAATTTGTGCCAATCCAAAAATGATGTCAGGTTGATTTGAGCGTACTTACTTTGAATTTGCTTGAAAACTTCTCATTTTCTTTGGGTAGGGGTGACTCTCTGGCCGCTAGCGCGGTCTATAAATGTCTCTCCCCCCCAAGATTTCGGTCACATGACCCCTAGAACTTGACCTTCGAGTGGTGTAAATTTTTTGCCAATCCAAAAATGATGTCATGTTGATTTGACCGTGCTTACTTTGAATTTGTTTTAAAATAGCTCGTTCAACTGAAGTCGCTATTGCGTCGACTTCGGATGGTCCCCGCTCGCTGGTAATTTGCGGTATGAAGATGGCGCCTGCTGGCCCTCACATTCTGATTTTCGGATTTGGGAGTATTCAGGGAAGAATCAGGTAACAAAATTTGTCTCTCTGGCATGCTGTGATCAGGAGTTATTGTCAACCGTAGATTTAACTTTATTTCAGGGTCTCAACGTTTTCCGCAGGCACTATTTCTTGGCCTTTTTTAAAACTTTCATTTTCTTTGGGTAGGGGTGACTCTCTGGCCGCTAGCGCGGTCTAGAAATGTCTCTCCGCCCCAAGAATTCGGTCACATGACCCCTTGAACTTGACCTACGAGTAGTGTAAAATTTGTGCCAATCCAAAAATGATGTCAGGTTGATTTGAGCGTACTTACTTTGAATTTGCTTGAAAACTTCTCATTTTTGGGGGGTAGGGGTGACTCTCTGGCCGCTAGCGCCGTCTAGAAATGTCTCTCCGCCCCAAGAATTTGGTCACATGACCCCTTAAGCTTGACCTACGAGTGGTGTAAAATTTGTGCCAATCCAAAAATGATGTCAGGTTGATTTGAGCGTACTTACTTTGAATTTGCTTGAAAACTTCTCATTTTCTTTGGGTAGGGGTGACTCTCTGGCCGCTAGCGCGGTCTATAAATGTCTCTCCCCCCCAAGATTTCGGTCACATGACCCCTAGAACTTGACCTTCGAGTGGTGTAAATTTTTTGCCAATCCAAAAATGATGTCATGTTGATTTGACCGTGCTTACTTTGAATTTGTTTTAAAATAGCTCGTTCAACTGAAGTCGCTATTGCGTCGACTTCGGATGGTCCCCGCTCGCTGGTAATTTGCGGTATGAAGATGGCGCCTGCTGGCCCTCACATTCTGATTTTCGGATTTGGGAGTATTCAGGGAAGAATCAGGTAACAAAATTTGTCTCTCTGGCATGCTGTGATCAGGAGTTATTGTCAACCGTAGATTTAACTTTATTTCAGGGTCTCAACGTTTTCCGCAGGCACTATTTCTTGGCCTTTTTTAAAACTTTCATTTTCTTTGGGTAGGGGTGACTCTCTGGCCGCTAGCGCGGTCTAGAAATGTCTCTCCGCCCCAAGAATTCGGTCACATGACCCCTTGAACTTGACCTACGAGTAGTGTAAAATTTGTGCCAATCCAAAAATGATGTCAGGTTGATTTGAGCGTACTTACTTTGAATTTGCTTGAAAACTTCTCATTTTTGGGGGGTAGGGGTGACTCTCTGGCCGCTAGCGCCGTCTAGAAATGTCTCTCCGCCCCAAGAATTTGGTCACATGACCCCTTAAGCTTGACCTACGAGTGGTGTAAAATTTGTGCCAATCCAAAAATGATGTCAGGTTGATTTGAGCGTACTTACTTTGAATTTGCTTGAAAACTTCTCATTTTCTTTGGGTAGGGGTGACTCTCTGGCCGCTAGCGCGGTCTATAAATGTCTCTCCCCCCCAAGATTTCGGTCACATGACCCCTAGAACTTGACCTTCGAGTGGTGTAAATTTTTTGCCAATCCAAAAATGATGTCATGTTGATTTGACCGTGCTTACTTTGAATTTGTTTTAAAATAGCTCGTTCAACTGAAGTCGCTATTGCGTCGACTTCGGATGGTCCCCGCTCGCTGGTAATTTGCGGTATGAAGATGGCGCCTGCTGGCCCTCACATTCTGATTTTCGGATTTGGGAGTATTCAGGGAAGAATCAGGTAACAAAATTTGTCTCTCTGGCATGCTGTGATCAGGAGTTATTGTCAACCGTAGATTTAACTTTATTTCAGGGTCTCAACGTTTTACGCAGGCACTATTTCTTGGCCTTTTTTAAAACTTTCATTTTCTTTGGGTAGGGGTGACTCTCTGGCCGCTAGCGCGGTCTAGAAATGTCTCTCCGCCCCAAGAATTCGGTCACATGACCCCTTGAACTTGACCTACGAGTAGTGTAAAATTTGTGCCAATCCAAAAATGATGTCAGGTTGATTTGAGCGTACTTACTTTGAATTTGCTTGAAAACCTCTCATTTTTGGGGGGTAGGGGTGACTCTCTGGCCGCTAGCGCCGTCTAGAAATGTCTCTCCGCCCCAAGAATTTGGTCACATGACCCCTTAAGCTTGACCTACGAGTGGTGTAAAATTTGTGCCAATCCAAAAATGATGTCAGGTTGATTTGAGCGTACTTACTTTGAATTTGCTTGAAAACTTCTCATTTTCTTTGGGTAGGGGTGACTCTCTGGCCGCTAGCGCGGTCTAGAAATGTCTCTCCGCCCCAAGAATTCGGTCACATGACCCCTTGAACTTGACCTACGAGTAGTGTAAAATTTGTGCCAATCCAAAAATGATGTCAGGTTGATTTGAGCGTACTTACTTTGAATTTGCTTGAAAACTTCTCATTTTTGGGGGGTAGGGGTGACTCTCTGGCCGCTAGCGCCGTCTAGAAATGTCTCTCCGCCCCAAGAATTTGGTCACATGACCCCTTAAGCTTGACCTACGAGTGGTGTAAAATTTGTGCCAATCCAAAAATGATGTCAGGTTGATTTGAGCGTACTTACTTTGAATTTGCTTGAAAACTTCTCATTTTCTTTGGGTAGGGGTGACTCTCTGGCCGCTAGCGCGGTCTATAAATGTCTCTCCCCCCCAAGATTTCGGTCACATGACCCCTAGAACTTGACCTTCGAGTGGTGTAAATTTTTTGCCAATCCAAAAATGATGTCATGTTGATTTGACCGTGCTTACTTTGAATTTGTTTTAAAATAGCTCGTTCAACTGAAGTCGCTATTGCGTCGACTTCGGATGGTCCCCGCTCGCTGGTAATTTGCGGTATGAAGATGGCGCCTGCTGGCCCTCACATTCTGATTTTCGGATTTGGGAGTATTCAGGGAAGAATCAGGTAACAAAATTTGTCTCTCTGGCATGCTGTGATCAGGAGTTATTGTCAACCGTAGATTTAACTTTATTTCAGGGTCTCAACGTTTTCCGCAGGCACTATTTCTTGGCCTTTTTTAAAACTTTCATTTTCTTTGGGTAGGGGTGACTCTCTGGCCGCTAGCGCGGTCCAGAAATGTCTCTCCGCCCCAAGAATTCGGTCACATGACCCCTTGAACTTGATCTACGAGTAGTGTAAAATTTGTGCCAATCCAAAAATGATGTCAGGTTGATTTGAGCGTACTTACTTTGAATTTGCTTGAAAACTTCTCATTTTTGGGGGGTAGGGGTGACTCTCTGGCCGCTAGCGCCGTCTAGAAATGTCTCTCCGCCCCAAGAATTTGGTCACATGACCCCTTAAGCTTGACCTACGAGTGGTGTAAAATTTGTGCCAATCCAAAAATGATGTCAGGTTGATTTGAGCGTACTTACTTTGAATTTGCTTGAAAACTTCTCATTTTCTTTGGGTAGGGGTGACTCTCTGGCCGCTAGCGCGGTCTATAAATGTCTCTCCCCCCCAAGATTTCGGTCACATGACCCCTAGAACTTGACCTTCGAGTGGTGTAAATTTTTTGCCAATCCAAAAATGATGTCATGTTGATTTGACCGTGCTTACTTTGAATTTGTTTTAAAATAGCTCGTTCAACTGAAGTCGCTATTGCGTCGACTTCGGATGGTCCCCGCTCGCTGGTAATTTGCGGTATGAAGATGGCGCCTGCTGGCCCTCACATTCTGATTTTCGGATTTGGGAGTATTCAGGGAAGAATCAGGTAACAAAATTTGTCTCTCTGGCATGCTGTGATCAGGAGTTATTGTCAACCGTAGATTTAACTTTATTTCAGGGTCTCAACGTTTTCCGCAGGCACTATTTCTTGGCCTTTTTTAAAACTTTCATTTTCTTTGGGTAGGGGTGACTCTCTGGCCGCTAGCGCGGTCTAGAAATGTCTCTCCGCCCCAAGAATTCGGTCACATGACCCCTTGAACTTGACCTACGAGTAGTGTAAAATTTGTGCCAATCCAAAAATGATGTCAGGTTGATTTGAGCGTACTTACTTTGAATTTGCTTGAAAACTTCTCATTTTTGGGGGGTAGGGGTGACTCTCTGGCCGCTAGCGCCGTCTAGAAATGTCTCTCCGCCCCAAGAATTTGGTCACATGACCCCTTAAGCTTGACCTACGAGTGGTGTAAAATTTGTGCCAATCCAAAAATGATGTCAGGTTGATTTGAGCGTACTTACTTTGAATTTGCTTGAAAACTTCTCATTTTCTTTGGGTAGGGGTGACTCTCTGGCCGCTAGCGCGGTCTATAAATGTCTCTCCCCCCCAAGATTTCGGTCACATGACCCCTAGAACTTGACCTTCGAGTGGTGTAAATTTTTTGCCAATCCAAAAATGATGTCATGTTGATTTGACCGTGCTTACTTTGAATTTGTTTTAAAATAGCTCGTTCAACTGAAGTCGCTATTGCGTCGACTTCGGATGGTCCCCGCTCGCTGGTAATTTGCGGTATGAAGATGGCGCCTGCTGGCCCTCACATTCTGATTTTCGGATTTGGGAGTATTCAGGGAAGAATCAGGTAACAAAATTTGTCTCTCTGGCATGCTGTGATCAGGAGTTATTGTCAACCGTAGATTTAACTTTATTTCAGGGTCTCAACGTTTTCCGCAGGCACTATTTCTTGGCCTTTTTTAAAACTTTCATTTTCTTTGGGTAGGGGTGACTCTCTGGCCGCTAGCGCGGTCTAGAAATGTCTCTCCGCCCCAAGAATTCGGTCACATGACCCCTTGAACTTGACCTACGAGTAGTGTAAAATTTGTGCCAATCCAAAAATGATGTCAGGTTGATTTGAGCGTACTTACTTTGAATTTGCTTGAAAACTTCTCATTTTTGGGGGGTAGGGGTGACTCTCTGGCCGCTAGCGCCGTCTAGAAATGTCTCTCCGCCCCAAGAATTTGGTCACATGACCCCTTAAGCTTGACCTACGAGTGGTGTAAAATTTGTGCCAATCCAAAAATGATGTCAGGTTGATTTGAGCGTACTTACTTTGAATTTGCTTGAAAACTTCTCATTTTCTTTGGGTAGGGGTGACTCTCTGGCCGCTAGCGCGGTCTATAAATGTCTCTCCCCCCCAAGATTTCGGTCACATGACCCCTAGAACTTGACCTTCGAGTGGTGTAAATTTTTTGCCAATCCAAAAATGATGTCATGTTGATTTGACCGTGCTTACTTTGAATTTGTTTTAAAATAGCTCGTTCAACTGAAGTCGCTATTGCGTCGACTTCGGATGGTCCCCGCTCGCTGGTAATTTGCGGTATGAAGATGGCGCCTGCTGGCCCTCACATTCTGATTTTCGGATTTGGGAGTATTCAGGGAAGAATCAGGTAACAAAATTTGTCTCTCTGGCATGCTGTGATCAGGAGTTATTGTCAACCGTAGATTTAACTTTATTTCAGGGTCTCAACGTTTTCCGCAGGCACTATTTCTTGGCCTTTTTTAAAACTTTCATTTTCTTTGGGTAGGGGTGACTCTCTGGCCGCAAGCGCGGTCTAGAAATGTCTCTCCGCCCCAAGAATTCGGTCACATGACCCCTTGAACTTGACCTACGAGTAGTGTAAAATTTGTGCCAATCCAAAAATGATGTCAGGTTGATTTGAGCGTACTTACTTTGAATTTGCTTGAAAACTTCTCATTTTTGGGGGGTAGGGGTGACTCTCTGGCCGCTAGCGCCGTCTAGAAATGTCTCTCCGCCCCAAGAATTTGGTCACATGACCCCTTAAGCTTGACCTACGAGTGGTGTAAAATTTGTGCCAATCCAAAAATGATGTCAGGTTGATTTGAGCGTACTTACTTTGAATTTGCTTGAAAACTTCTCATTTTCTTTGGGTAGGGGTGACTCTCTGGCCGCTAGCGCGGTCTATAAATGTCTCTCCCCCCCAAGATTTCGGTCACATGACCCCTAGAACTTGACCTTCGAGTGGTGTAAATTTTTTGCCAATCCAAAAATGATGTCATGTTGATTTGACCGTGCTTACTTTGAATTTGTTTTAAAATAGCTCGTTCAACTGAAGTCGCTATTGCGTCGACTTCGGATGGTCCCCGCTCGCTGGTAATTTGCGGTATGAAGATGGCGCCTGCTGGCCCTCACATTCTGATTTTCGGATTTGGGAGTATTCAGGGAAGAATCAGGTAACAAAATTTGTCTCTCTGGCATGCTGTGATCAGGAGTTATTGTCAACCGTAGATTTAACTTTATTTCAGGGTCTCAACGTTTTCCGCAGGCACTATTTCTTGGCCTTTTTTAAAACTTTCATTTTCTTTGGGTAGGGGTGACTCTCTGGCCGCTAGCGCGGTCTAGAAATGTCTCTCCGCCCCAAGAATTCGGTCACATGACCCCTTGAACTTGACCTACGAGTAGTGTAAAATTTGTGCCAATCCAAAAATGATGTCAGGTTGATTTGAGCGTACTTACTTTGAATTTGCTTGAAAACTTCTCATTTTTGGGGGGTAGGGGTGACTCTCTGGCCGCTAGCGCCGTCTAGAAATGTCTCTCCGCCCCAAGAATTTGGTCACATGACCCCTTAAGCTTGACCTACGAGTGGTGTAAAATTTGTGCCAATCCAAAAATGATGTCAGGTTGATTTGAGCGTACTTACTTTGAATTTGCTTGAAAACTTCTCATTTTCTTTGGGTAGGGGTGACTCTCTGGCCGCTAGCGCGGTCTATAAATGTCTCTCCCCCCCAAGATTTCGGTCACATGACCCCTAGAACTTGACCTTCGAGTGGTGTAAATTTGTGCCAATCCAAAAATGATGTCATGTTGATTTGACCGTGCTTACTTTGAATTTGTTTTAAAATAGCTCGTTCAACTGAAGTCGCTATTGCGTCGACTTCGGATGGTCCCCGCTCGCTGGTAATTTGCGGTATGAAGATGGCGCCTGCTGGCCCTCACATTCTGATTTTCGGATTTGGGAGTATTCAGGGAAGAATCAGGTAACAAAATTTGTCTCTCTGGCATGCTGTGATCAGGAGTTATTGTCAACCGTAGATTTAACTTTATTTCAGGGTCTCAACGTTTTCCGCAGGCACTATTTCTTGGCCTTTTTTAAAACTTTCATTTTCTTTGGGTAGGGGTGACTCTCTGGCCGCTAGCGCGGTCTAGAAATGTCTCTCCGCCCCAAGAATTCGGTCACATGACCCCTTGAACTTGACCTACGAGTAGTGTAAAATTTGTGCCAATCCAAAAATGATGTCAGGTTGATTTGAGCGTACTTACTTTGAATTTGCTTGAAAACTTCTCATTTTTGGGGGGTAGGGGTGACTCTCTGGCCGCTAGCGCCGTCTAGAAATGTCTCTCCGCCCCAAGAATTTGGTCACATGACCCCTTAAGCTTGACCTACGAGTGGTGTAAAATTTGTGCCAATCCAAAAATGATGTCAGGTTGATTTGAGCGTACTTACTTTGAATTTGCTTGAAAACTTCTCATTTTCTTTGGGTAGGGGTGACTCTCTGGCCGCTAGCGCGGTCTATAAATGTCTCTCCCCCCAAGATTTCGGTCACATGACCCCTAGAACTTGACCTTCGAGTGGTGTAAATTTTTTGCCAATCCAAAAATGATGTCATGTTGATTTGACCGTGCTTACTTTGAATTTGTTTTAAAATAGCTCGTTCAACTGAAGTCGCTATTGCGTCGACTTCGGATGGTCCCCGCTCGCTGGTAATTTGCGGTATGAAGATGGCGCCTGCTGGCCCTCACATTCTGATTTTCGGATTTGGGAGTATTCAGGGAAGAATCAGGTAACAAAATTTGTCTCTCTGGCATGCTGTGATCAGGAGTTATTGTCAACCGTAGATTTAACTTTATTTCAGGGTCTCAACGTTTTCCGCAGGCACTATTTCTTGGCCTTTTTTAAAACTTTCATTTTCTTTGGGTAGGGGTGACTCTCTGGCCGCTAGCGCGGTCTAGAAATGTCTCTCCGCCCCAAGAATTCGGTCACATGACCCCTTGAACTTGACCTACGAGTAGTGTAAAATTTGTGCCAATCCAAAAATGATGTCAGGTTGATTTGAGCGTACTTACTTTGAATTTGCTTGAAAACTTCTCATTTTTGGGGGGTAGGGGTGACTCTCTGGCCGCTAGCGCCGTCTAGAAATGTCTCTCCGCCCCAAGAATTTGGTCACATGACCCCTTAAGCTTGACCTACGAGTGGTGTAAAATTTGTGCCAATCCAAAAATGATGTCAGGTTGATTTGAGCGTACTTACTTTGAATTTGCTTGAAAACTTCTCATTTTCTTTGGGTAGGGGTGACTCTCTGGCCGCTAGCGCGGTCTATAAATGTCTCTCCCCCCCAAGATTTCGGTCACATGACCCCTAGAACTTGACCTTCGAGTGGTGTAAATTTTTTGCCAATCCAAAAATGATGTCATGTTGATTTGACCGTGCTTACTTTGAATTTGTTTTAAAATAGCTCGTTCAACTGAAGTCGCTATTGCGTCGACTTCGGATGGTCCCCGCTCGCTGGTAATTTGCGGTATGAAGATGGCGCCTGCTGGCCCTCACATTCTGATTTTCGGATTTGGGAGTATTCAGGGAAGAATCAGGTAACAAAATTTGTCTCTCTGGCATGCTGTGATCAGGAGTTATTGTCAACCGTAGATTTAACTTTATTTCAGGGTCTCAACGTTTTCCGCAGGCACTATTTCTTGGCCTTTTTTAAAACTTTCATTTTCTTTGGGTAGGGGTGACTCTCTGGCCGCTAGCGCGGTCTAGAAATGTCTCTCCGCCCCAAGAATTCGGTCACATGACCCCTTGAACTTGACCTACGAGTAGTGTAAAATTTGTGCCAATCCAAAAATGATGTCAGGTTGATTTGAGCGTACTTACTTTGAATTTGCTTGAAAACTTCTCATTTTTGGGGGGTAGGGGTGACTCTCTGGCCGCTAGCGCCGTCTAGAAATGTCTCTCCGCCCCAAGAATTTGGTCACATGACCCCTTAAGCTTGACCTACGAGTGGTGTAAAATTTGTGCCAATCCAAAAATGATGTCAGGTTGATTTGAGCGTACTTACTTTGAATTTGCTTGAAAACTTCTCATTTTCTTTGGGTAGGGGTGACTCTCTGGCCGCTAGCGCGGTCTATAAATGTCTCTCCCCCCCAAGATTTCGGTCACATGACCCCTAGAACTTGACCTTCGAGTGGTGTAAATTTTTTGCCAATCCAAAAATGATGTCATGTTGATTTGACCGTGCTTACTTTGAATTTGTTTTAAAATAGCTCGTTCAACTGAAGTCGCTATTGCGTCGACTTCGGATGGTCCCCGCTCGCTGGTAATTTGCGGT
This sequence comes from Leptasterias polaris, assembly GCA_037783415.1. Classification (NCBI taxonomy): domain Eukaryota; kingdom Metazoa; phylum Echinodermata; class Asteroidea; order Forcipulatida; family Asteriidae; genus Leptasterias; species Leptasterias polaris. The sequence goes on from JAZGTN010000192.1 coordinate 2,410,385, forward strand.
ATGAAGATGGCGCCTGCTGGCCCTCACATTCTGATTTTCGGATTTGGGAGTATTCAGGGAAGAATCAGGTAACAAAATTTGTCTCTCTGGCATGCTGTGATCAGGAGTTATTGTCAACCGTAGATTTAACTTTATTTCAGGGTCTCAACGTTTTCCGCAGGCACTATTTCTTGGCCTTTTTTAAAACTTTCATTTTCTTTGGGTAGGGGTGACTCTCTGGCCGCTAGCGCGGTCTAGAAATGTCTCTCCGCCCCAAGAATTCGGTCACATGACCCCTTGAACTTGACCTACGAGTAGTGTAAAATTTGTGCCAATCCAAAAATGATGTCAGGTTGATTTGAGCGTACTTACTTTGAATTTGCTTGAAAACTTCTCATTTTTGGGGGGTAGGGGTGACTCTCTGGCCGCTAGCGCCGTCTAGAAATGTCTCTCCGCCCCAAGAATTTGGTCACATGACCCCTTAAGCTTGACCTACGAGTGGTGTAAAATTTGTGCCAATCCAAAAATGATGTCAGGTTGATTTGAGCGTACTTACTTTGAATTTGCTTGAAAACTTCTCATTTTCTTTGGGTAGGGGTGACTCTCTGGCCGCTAGCGCGGTCTATAAATGTCTCTCCCCCCCCAAGATTTCGGTCACATGACCCCTAGAACTTGACCTTCGAGTGGTGTAAATTTTTTGCCAATCCAAAAATGATGTCATGTTGATTTGACCGTGCTTACTTTGAATTTGTTTTAAAATAGCTCGTTCAACTGAAGTCGCTATTGCGTCGACTTCGGATGGTCCCCGCTCGCTGGTAATTTGCGGTATGAAGATGGCGCCTGCTGGCCCTCACATTCTGATTTTCGGATTTGGGAGTATTCAGGGAAGAATCAGGTAACAAAATTTGTCTCTCTGGCATGCTGTGATCAGGAGTTATTGTCAACCGTAGATTTAACTTTATTTCAGGGTCTCAACGTTTTCCGCAGGCACTATTTCTTGGCTTTTTTTAAAACTTTCATTTTCTTTGGGTAGGGGTGACTCTCTGGCCGCTAGCGCGGTCTAGAAATGTCTCTCCGCCCCAAGAATTCGGTCATATGACCCCTTGAACTTGACCTACGAGTAGTGTAAAATTTGTGCCAATCCAAAAATGATGTCAGGTTGATTTGAGCGTACTTACTTTGAATTTGCTTGAAAACTTCTCATTTTTGGGGGGTAGGGGTGACTCTCTGGCCGCTAGCGCCGTCTAGAAATGTCTCTCCGCCCCAAGAATTTGGTCACATGACCCCTTAAGCTTGACCTACGAGTGGTGTAAAATTTGTGCCAATCCAAAAATGATGTCAGGTTGATTTGAGCGTACTTACTTTGAATTTGCTTGAAAACTTCTCATTTTCTTTGGGTAGGGGTGACTCTCTGGCCGCTAGCGCGGTCTATAAATGTCTCTCCCCCCCAAGATTTCGGTCACATGACCCCTAGAACTTGACCTTCGAGTGGTGTAAATTTTTTGCCAATCCAAAAATGATGTCATGTTGATTTGACCGTGCTTACTTTGAATTTGTTTTAAAATAGCTCGTTCAACTGAAGTCGCTATTGCGTCGACTTCGGATGGTCCCCGCTCGCTGGTAATTTGCGGTATGAAGATGGCGCCTGCTGGCCCTCACATTCTGATTTTCGGATTTGGGAGTATTCAGGGAAGAATCAGGTAACAAAATTTGTCTCTCTGGCATGCTGTGATCAGGAGTTATTGTCAACCGTAGATTTAACTTTATTTCAGGGTCTCAACGTTTTCCGCAGGCACTATTTCTTGGCTTTTTTTAAAACTTTCATTTTCTTTGGGTAGGGGTGACTCTCTGGCCGCTAGCGCGGTCTAGAAATGTCTCTCCGCCCCAAGAATTCGGTCACATGACCCCTTGAACTTGACCTACGAGTAGTGTAAAATTTGTGCCAATCCAAAAATGATGTCAGGTTGATTTGAGCGTACTTACTTTGAATTTGCTTGAAAACTTCTCATTTTTGGGGGGTAGGGGTGACTCTCTGGCCGCTAGCGCCGTCTAGAAATGTCTCTCCGCCCCAAGAATTTGGTCACATGACCCCTTAAGCTTGACCTACGAGTGGTGTAAAATTTGTGCCAATCCAAAAATGATGTCAGGTTGATTTGAGCGTACTTACTTTGAATTTGCTTGAAAACTTCTCATTTTCTTTGGGTAGGGGTGACTCTCTGGCCGCTAGCGCGGTCTATAAATGTCTCTCCCCCCCAAGATTTCGGTCACATGACCCCTAGAACTTGACCTTCGAGTGGTGTAAATTTTTTGCCAATCCAAAAATGATGTCATGTTGATTTGACCGTGCTTACTTTGAATTTGTTTTAAAATAGCTCGTTCAACTGAAGTCGCTATTGCGTCGACTTCGGATGGTCCCCGCTCGCTGGTAATTTGCGGTATGAAGATGGCGCCTGCTGGCCCTCACATTCTGATTTTCGGATTTGGGAGTATTCAGGGAAGAATCAGGTAACAAAATTTGTCTCTCTGGCATGCTGTGATCAGGAGTTATTGTCAACCGTAGATTTAACTTTATTTCAGGGTCTCAACGTTTTCCGCAGGCACTATTTCTTGGCCTTTTTTAAAACTTTCATTTTCTTTGGGTAGGGGTGACTCTCTGGCCGCTAGCGCGGTCTAGAAATGTCTCTCCGCCCCAAGAATTCGGTCACATGACCCCTTGAACTTGACCTACGAGTAGTGTAAAATTTGTGCCAATCCAAAAATGATGTCAGGTTGATTTGAGCGTACTTACTTTGAATTTGCTTGAAAACTTCTCATTTTTGGGGGGTAGGGGTGACTCTCTGGCCGCTAGCGCCGTCTAGAAATGTCTCTCCGCCCCAAGAATTTGGTCACATGACCCCTTAAGCTTGACCTACGAGTGGTGTAAAATTTGTGCCAATCCAAAAATGATGTCAGGTTGATTTGAGCGTACTTACTTTGAATTTGCTTGAAAACTTCTCATTTTCTTTGGGTAGGGGTGACTCTCTGGCCGCTAGCGCGGTCTATAAATGTCTCTCCCCCCCAAGATTTCGGTCACATGACCCCTAGAACTTGACCTTCGAGTGGTGTAAATTTTTTGCCAATCCAAAAATGATGTCATGTTGATTTGACCGTGCTTACTTTGAATTTGTTTTAAAATAGCTCGTTCAACTGAAGTCGCTATTGCGTCGACTTCGGATGGTCCCCGCTCGCTGGTAATTTGCGGTATGAAGATGGCGCCTGCTGGCCCTCACATTCTGATTTTCGGATTTGGGAGTATTCAGGGAAGAATCAGGTAACAAAATTTGTCTCTCTGGCATGCTGTGATCAGGAGTTATTGTCAACCGTAGATTTAACTTTATTTCAGGGTCTCAACGTTTTCCGCAGGCACTATTTCTTGGCCTTTTTTAAAACTTTCATTTTCTTTGGGTAGGGGTGACTCTCTGGCCGCTAGCGCGGTCTAGAAATGTCTCTCCGCCCCAAGAATTCGGTCACATGACCCCTTGAACTTGACCTACGAGTAGTGTAAAATTTGTGCCAATCCAAAAATGATGTCAGGTTGATTTGAGCGTACTTACTTTGAATTTGCTTGAAAACTTCTCATTTTTGGGGGGTAGGGGTGACTCTCTGGCCGCTAGCGCCGTCTAGAAATGTCTCTCCGCCCCAAGAATTTGGTCACATGACCCCTTAAGCTTGACCTACGAGTGGTGTAAAATTTGTGCCAATCCAAAAATGATGTCAGGTTGATTTGAGCGTACTTACTTTGAATTTGCTTGAAAACTTCTCATTTTCTTTGGGTAGGGGTGACTCTCTGGCCGCTAGCGCGGTCTATAAATGTCTCTCCCCCCCAAGATTTCGGTCACATGACCCCTAGAACTTGACCTTCGAGTGGTGTAAATTTTTTGCCAATCCAAAAATGATGTCATGTTGATTTGACCGTGCTTACTTTGAATTTGTTTTAAAATAGCTCGTTCAACTGAAGTCGCTATTGCGTCGACTTCGGATGGTCCCCCGCTCGCTGGTAATTTGCGGTATGAAGATGGCGCCTGCTGGCCCTCACATTCTGATTTTCGGATTTGGGAGTATTCAGGGAAGAATCAGGTAACAAAATTTGTCTCTCTGGCATGCTGTGATCAGGAGTTATTGTCAACCGTAGATTTAACTTTATTTCAGGGTCTCAACGTTTTCCGCAGGCACTATTTCTTGGCCTTTTTTAAAACTTTCATTTTCTTTGGGTAGGGGTGACTCTCTGGCCGCTAGCGCGGTCTAGAAATGTCTCTCCGCCCCAAGAATTCGGTCACATGACCCCTTGAACTTGACCTACGAGTAGTGTAAAATTTGTGCCAATCCAAAAATGATGTCAGGTTGATTTGAGCGTACTTACTTTGAATTTGCTTGAAAACTTCTCATTTTTGGGGGGTAGGGGTGACTCTCTGGCCGCTAGCGCCGTCTAGAAATGTTTCTCCGCCCCAAGAATTTGGTCACATGACCCCTTAAGCTTGACCTACGAGTGGTGTAAAATTTGTGCCAATCCAAAAATGATGTCAGGTTGATTTGAGCGTACTTACTTTGAATTTGCTTGAAAACTTCTCATTTTCTTTGGGTAGGGGTGACTCTCTGGCCGCTAGCGCGGTCTATAAATGTCTCTCCCCCCCAAGATTTCGGTCACATGACCCCTAGAACTTGACCTTCGAGTGGTGTAAATTTTTTGCCAATCCAAAAATGATGTCATGTTGATTTGACCGTGCTTACTTTGAATTTGTTTTAAAATAGCTCGTTCAACTGAAGTCGCTATTGCGTCGACTTCGGATGGTCCCCGCTCGCTGGTAATTTGCGGTATGAAGATGGCGCCTGCTGGCCCTCACATTCTGATTTTCGGATTTGGGAGTATTCAGGGAAGAATCAGGTAACAAAATTTGTCTCTCTGGCATGCTGTGATCAGGAGTTATTGTCAACCGTAGATTTAACTTTATTTCAGGGTCTCAACGTTTTCCGCAGGCACTATTTCTTGGCCTTTTTTAAAACTTTCATTTTCTTTGGGTAGGGGTGACTCTCTGGCCGCTAGCGCGGTCTAGAAATGTCTCTCCGCCCCAAGAATTCGGTCACATGACCCCTTGAACTTGACCTACGAGTAGTGTAAAATTTGTGCCAATCCAAAAATGATGTCAGGTTGATTTGAGCGTACTTACTTTGAATTTGCTTGAAAACTTCTCATTTTTGGGGGGTAGGGGTGACTCTCTGGCCGCTAGCGCCGTCTAGAAATGTCTCTCCGCCCCAAGAATTTGGTCACATGACCCCTTAAGCTTGACCTACGAGTGGTGTAAAATTTGTGCCAATCCAAAAATGATGTCAGGTTGATTTGAGCGTACTTACTTTGAATTTGCTTGAAAACTTCTCATTTTCTTTGGGTAGGGGTGACTCTCTGGCCGCTAGCGCGGTCTATAAATGTCTCTCCCCCCCAAGATTTCGGTCACATGACCCCTAGAACTTGACCTTCGAGTGGTGTAAATTTTTTGCCAATCCAAAAATGATGTCATGTTGATTTGACCGTGCTTACTTTGAATTTGTTTTAAAATAGCTCGTTCAACTGAAGTCGCTATTGCGTCGACTTCGGATGGTCCCCGCTCGCTGGTAATTTGCGGTATGAAGATGGCGCCTGCTGGCCCTCACATTCTGATTTTCGGATTTGGGAGTATTCAGGGAAGAATCAGGTAACAAAATTTGTCTCTCTGGCATGCTGTGATCAGGAGTTATTGTCAACCGTAGATTTAACTTTATTTCAGGGTCTCAACGTTTTCCGCAGGCACTATTTCTTGGCCTTTTTTAAAACTTTCATTTTCTTTGGGTAGGGGTGACTCTCTGGCCGCTAGCGCGGTCTAGAAATGTCTCTCCGCCCCAAGAATTCGGTCACATGACCCCTTGAACTTGACCTACGAGTAGTGTAAAATTTGTGCCAATCCAAAAATGATGTCAGGTTGATTTGAGCGTACTTACTTTGAATTTGCTTGAAAACTTCTCATTTTTGGGGGGTAGGGGTGACTCTCTGGCCGCTAGCGCCGTCTAGAAATGTCTCTCCGCCCCAAGAATTTGGTCACATGACCCCTTAAGCTTGACCTACGAGTGGTGTAAAATTTGTGCCAATCCAAAAATGATGTCAGGTTGATTTGAGCGTACTTACTTTGAATTTGCTTGAAAACTTCTCATTTTCTTTGGGTAGGGGTGACTCTCTGGCCGCTAGCGCGGTCTATAAATGTCTCTCCCCCCCAAGATTTCGGTCACATGACCCCTAGAACTTGACCTTCGAGTGGTGTAAATTTTTTGCCAATCCAAAAATGATGTCATGTTGATTTGACCGTGCTTACTTTGAATTTGTTTTAAAATAGCTCGTTCAACTGAAGTCGCTATTGCGTCGACTTCGGATGGTCCCCGCTCGCTGGTAATTTGCGGTATGAAGATGGCGCCTGCTGGCCCTCACATTCTGATTTTCGGATTTGGGAGTATTCAGGGAAGAATCAGGTAACAAAATTTGTCTCTCTGGCATGCTGTGATCAGGAGTTATTGTCAACCGTAGATTTAACTTTATTTCAGGGTCTCAACGTTTTCCGCAGGCACTATTTCTTGGCCTTTTTTAAAACTTTCATTTTCTTTGGGTAGGGGTGACTCTCTGGCCGCTAGCGCGGTCTAGAAATGTCTCTCCGCCCCAAGAATTCGGTCACATGACCCCTTGAACTTGACCTACGAGTAGTGTAAAATTTGTGCCAATCCAAAAATGATGTCAGGTTGATTTGAGCGTACTTACTTTGAATTTGCTTGAAAACTTCTCATTTTTGGGGGGTAGGGGTGACTCTCTGGCCGCTAGCGCCGTCTAGAAATGTCTCTCCGCCCCAAGAATTTGGTCACATGACCCCTTAAGCTTGACCTACGAGTGGTGTAAAATTTGTGCCAATCCAAAAATGATGTCAGGTTGATTTGAGCGTACTTACTTTGAATTTGCTTGAAAACTTCTCATTTTCTTTGGGTAGGGGTGACTCTCTGGCCGCTAGCGCGGTCTATAAATGTCTCTCCCCCCCAAGATTTCGGTCACATGACCCCTAGAACTTGACCTTCGAGTGGTGTAAATTTTTTGCCAATCCAAAAATGATGTCATGTTGATTTGACCGTGCTTACTTTGAATTTGTTTTAAAATAGCTCGTTCAACTGAAGTCGCTATTGCGTCGACTTCGGATGGTCCCCCGCTCGCTGGTAATTTGCGGTATGAAGATGGCGCCTGCTGGCCCTCACATTCTGATTTTCGGATTTGGGAGTATTCAGGGAAGAATCAGGTAACAAAATTTGTCTCTCTGGCATGCTGTGATCAGGAGTTATTGTCAACCGTAGATTTAACTTTATTTCAGGGTCTCAACGTTTTCCGCAGGCACTATTTCTTGGCCTTTTTTAAAACTTTCATTTTCTTTGGGTAGGGGTGACTCTCTGGCCGCTAGCGCGGTCTAGAAATGTCTCTCCGCCCCAAGAATTCGGTCACATGACCCCTTGAACTTGACCTACGAGTAGTGTAAAATTTGTGCCAATCCAAAAATGATGTCAGGTTGATTTGAGCGTACTTACTTTGAATTTGCTTGAAAACTTCTCATTTTTGGGGGGTAGGGGTGACTCTCTGGCCGCTAGCGCCGTCTAGAAATGTCTCTCCGCCCCAAGAATTTGGTCACATGACCCCTTAAGCTTGACCTACGAGTGGTGTAAAATTTGTGCCAATCCAAAAATGATGTCAGGTTGATTTGAGCGTACTTACTTTGAATTTGCTTGAAAACTTCTCATTTTCTTTGGGTAGGGGTGACTCTCTGGCCGCTAGCGCGGTCTATAAATGTCTCTCCCCCCCAAGATTTCGGTCACATGACCCCTAGAACTTGACCTTCGAGTGGTGTAAATTTTTTGCCAATCCAAAAATGATGTCATGTTGATTTGACCGTGCTTACTTTGAATTTGTTTTAAAATAGCTCGTTCAACTGAAGTCGCTATTGCGTCGACTTCGGATGGTCCCCGCTCGCTGGTAATTTGCGGTATGAAGATGGCGCCTGCTGGCCCTCACATTCTGATTTTCGGATTTGGGAGTATTCAGGGAAGAATCAGGTAACAAAATTTGTCTCTCTGGCATGCTGTGATCAGGAGTTATTGTCAACCGTAGATTTAACTTTATTTCAGGGTCTCAACGTTTTCCGCAGGCACTATTTCTTGGCCTTTTTTAAAACTTTCATTTTCTTTGGGTAGGGGTGACTCTCTGGCCGCTAGCGCGGTCTAGAAATGTCTCTCCGCCCCAAGAATTCGGTCACATGACCCCTTGAACTTGACCTACGAGTAGTGTAAAATTTGTGCCAATCCAAAAATGATGTCAGGTTGATTTGAGCGTACTTACTTTGAATTTGCTTGAAAACTTCTCATTTTTGGGGGGTAGGGGTGACTCTCTGGCCGCTAGCGCCGTCTAGAAATGTCTCTCCGCCCCAAGAATTTGGTCACATGACCCCTTAAGCTTGACCTACGAGTGGTGTAAAATTTGTGCCAATCCAAAAATGATGTCAGGTTGATTTGAGCGTACTTACTTTGAATTTGCTTGAAAACTTCTCATTTTCTTTGGGTAGGGGTGACTCTCTGGCCGCTAGCGCGGTCTATAAATGTCTCTCCCCCCCAAGATTTCGGTCACATGACCCCTAGAACTTGACCTTCGAGTGGTGTAAATTTGTGCCAATCCAAAAATGATGTCATGTTGATTTGACCGTGCTTACTTTGAATTTGTTTTAAAATAGCTCGTTCAACTGAAGTCGCTATTGCGTCGACTTCGGATGGTCCCCGCTCGCTGGTAATTTGCGGTATGAAGATGGCGCCTGCTGGCCCTCACATTCTGATTTTCGGATTTGGGAGTATTCAGGGAAGAATCAGGTAACAAAATTTGTCTCTCTGGCATGCTGTGATCAGGAGTTATTGTCAACCGTAGATTTAACTTTATTTCAGGGTCTCAACGTTTTCCGCAGGCACTATTTCTTGGCCTTTTTTAAAACTTTCATTTTCTTTGGGTAGGGGTGACTCTCTGGCCGCTAGCGCGGTCTAGAAATGTCTCTCCGCCCCAAGAATTCGGTCACATGACCCCTTGAACTTGACCTACGAGTAGTGTAAAATTTGTGCCAATCCAAAAATGATGTCAGGTTGATTTGAGCGTACTTACTTTGAATTTGCTTGAAAACTTCTCATTTTTGGGGGGTAGGGGTGACTCTCTGGCCGCTAGCGCCGTCTAGAAATGTCTCTCCGCCCCAAGAATTTGGTCACATGACCCCTTAAGCTTGACCTACGAGTGGTGTAAAATTTGTGCCAATCCAAAAATGATGTCAGGTTGATTTGAGCGTACTTACTTTGAATTTGCTTGAAAACTTCTCATTTTCTTTGGGTAGGGGTGACTCTCTGGCCGCTAGCGCGGTCTATAAATGTCTCTCCCCCCCAAGATTTCGGTCACATGACCCCTAGAACTTGACCTTCGAGTGGTGTAAATTTTTTGCCAATCCAAAAATGATGTCATGTTGATTTGACCGTGCTTACTTTGAATTTGTTTTAAAATAGCTCGTTCAACTGAAGTCGCTATTGCGTCGACTTCGGATGGTCCCCGCTCGCTGGTAATTTGCGGTATGAAGATGGCGCCTGCTGGCCCTCACATTCTGATTTTCGGATTTGGGAGTATTCAGGGAAGAATCAGGTAACAAAATTTGTCTCTCTGACATGCTGTGATCAGGAGTTATTGTCAACCGTAGATTTAACTTTATTTCAGGGTCTCAACGTTTTCCGCAGGCACTATTTCTTGGCTTTTTTTAAAACTTTCATTTTCTTTGGGTAGGGGTGACTCTCTGGCCGCTAGCGCGGTCTAGAAATGTCTCTCCGCCCCAAGAATTCGGTCACATGACCCCTTGAACTTGACCTACGAGTAGTGTAAAATTTGTGCCAATCCAAAAATGATGTCAGGTTGATTTGAGCGTACTTACTTTGAATTTGCTTGAAAACTTCTCATTTTTGGGGGGTAGGGGTGACTCTCTGGCCGCTAGCGCCGTCTAGAAATGTCTCTCCGCCCCAAGAATTTGGTCACATGACCCCTTAAGCTTGACCTACGAGTGGTGTAAAATTTGTGCCAATCCAAAAATGATGTCAGGTTGATTTGAGCGTACTTACTTTGAATTTGCTTGAAAACTTCTCATTTTCTTTGGGTAGGGGTGACTCTCTGGCCGCTAGCGCGGTCTATAAATGTCTCTCCCCCCCCAAGATTTCGGTCACATGACCCCTAGAACTTGACCTTCGAGTGGTGTAAATTTTTTGCCAATCCAAAAATGATGTCATGTTGATTTGACCGTGCTTACTTTGAATTTGTTTTAAAATAGCTCGTTCAACTGAAGTCGCTATTGCGTCGACTTCGGATGGTCCCCGCTCGCTGGTAATTTGCGGTATGAAGATGGCGCCTGCTGGCCCTCACATTCTGATTTTCGGATTTGGGAGTATTCAGGGAAGAATCAGGTAACAAAATTTGTCTCTCTGGCATGCTGTGATCAGGAGTTATTGTCAACCGTAGATTTAACTTTATTTCAGGGTCTCAACGTTTTCCGCAGGCACTATTTCTTGGCTTTTTTTAAAACTTTCATTTTCTTTGGGTAGGGGTGACTCTCTGGCCGCTAGCGCGGTCTAGAAATGTCTCTCCGCCCCAAGAATTCGGTCACATGACCCCTTGAACTTGACCTACGAGTAGTGTAAAATTTGTGCCAATCCAAAAATGATGTCAGGTTGATTTGAGCGTACTTACTTTGAATTTGCTTGAAAACTTCTCATTTTTGGGGGGTAGGGGTGACTCTCTGGCCGCTAGCGCCGTCTAGAAATGTCTCTCCGCCCCAAGAATTTGGTCACATGACCCCTTAAGCTTGACCTACGAGTGGTGTAAAATTTGTGCCAATCCAAAAATGATGTCAGGTTGATTTGAGCGTACTTACTTTGAATTTGCTTGAAAACTTCTCATTTTCTTTGGGTAGGGGTGACTCTCTGGCCGCTAGCGCGGTCTATAAATGTCTCTCCCCCCCAAGATTTCGGTCACATGACCCCTAGAACTTGACCTTCGAGTGGTGTAAATTTTTTGCCAATCCAAAAATGATGTCATGTTGATTTGACCGTGCTTACTTTGAATTTGTTTTAAAATAGCTCGTTCAACTGAAGTCGCTATTGCGTCGACTTCGGATGGTCCCCGCTCGCTGGTAATTTGCGGTATGAAGATGGCGCCTGCTGGCCCTCACATTCTGATTTTCGGATTTGGGAGTATTCAGGGAAGAATCAGGTAACAAAATTTGTCTCTCTGGCATGCTGTGATCAGGAGTTATTGTCAACCGTAGATTTAACTTTATTTCAGGGTCTCAACGTTTTCCGCAGGCACTATTTCTTGGCTTTTTTTAAAACTTTCATTTTCTTTGGGTAGGGGTGACTCTCTGGCCGCTAGCGCGGTCTAGAAATGTCTCTCCGCCCCAAGAATTCGGTCACATGACCCCTTGAACTTGACCTACGAGTAGTGTAAAATTTGTGCCAATCCAAAAATGATGTCAGGTTGATTTGAGCGTACTTACTTTGAATTTGCTTGAAAACTTCTCATTTTTGGGGGGTAGGGGTGACTCTCTGGCCGCTAGCGCCGTCTAGAAATGTCTCTCCGCCCCAAGAATTTGGTCACATGACCCCTTAAGCTTGACCTACGAGTGGTGTAAAATTTGTGCCAATCCAAAAATGATGTCAGGTTGATTTGAGCGTACTTACTTTGAATTTGCTTGAAAACTTCTCATTTTCTTTGGGTAGGGGTGACTCTCTGGCCGCTAGCGCGGTCTATAAATGTCTCTCCCCCCCAAGATTTCGGTCACATGACCCCTAGAACTTGACCTTCGAGTGGTGTAAATTTTTTGCCAATCCAAAAATGATGTCATGTTGATTTGACCGTGCTTACTTTGAATTTGTTTTAAAATAGCTCGTTCAACTGAAGTCGCTATTGCGTCGACTTCGGATGGTCCCCGCTCGCTGGTAATTTGCGGTATGAAGATGGCGCCTGCTGGCCCTCACATTCTGATTTTCGGATTTGGGAGTATTCAGGGAAGAATCAGGTAACAAAATTTGTCTCTCTGGCATGCTGTGATCAGGAGTTATTGTCAACCGTAGATTTAACTTTATTTCAGGGTCTCAACGTTTTCCGCAGGCACTATTTCTTGGCTTTTTTTAAAACTTTCATTTTCTTTGGGTAGGGGTGACTCTCTGGCCGCTAGCGCGGTCTAGAAATGTCTCTCCGCCCCAAGAATTCGGTCACATGACCCCTTGAACTTGACCTACGAGTAGTGTAAAATTTGTGCCAATCCAAAAATGATGTCAGGTTGATTTGAGCGTACTTACTTTGAATTTGCTTGAAAACTTCTCATTTTTGGGGGGTAGGGGTGACTCTCTGGCCGCTAGCGCCGTCTAGAAATGTCTCTCCGCCCCAAGAATTTGGTCACATGACCCCTTAAGCTTGACCTACGAGTGGTGTAAAATTTGTGCCAATCCAAAAATGATGTCAGGTTGATTTGAGCGTACTTACTTTGAATTTGCTTGAAAACTTCTCATTTTCTTTGGGTAGGGGTGACTCTCTGGCCGCTAGCGCGGTCTATAAATGTCTCTCCCCCCCAAGATTTCGGTCACATGACCCCTAGAACTTGACCTTCGAGTGGTGTAAATTTTTTGCCAATCCAAAAATGATGTCATGTTGATTTGACCGTGCTTACTTTGAATTTGTTTTAAAATAGCTCGTTCAACTGAAGTCGCTATTGCGTCGACTTCGGATGGTCCCCGCTCGCTGGTAATTTGCGGTATGAAGATGGCGCCTGCTGGCCCTCACATTCTGATTTTCGGATTTGGGAGTATTCAGGGAAGAATCAGGTAACAAAATTTGTCTCTCTGGCATGCTGTGATCAGGAGTTATTGTCAACCGTAGATTTAACTTTATTTCAGGGTCTCAACGTTTTCCGCAGGCACTATTTCTTGGCTTTTTTTAAAACTTTCATTTTCTTTGGGTAGGGGTGACTCTCTGGCCGCTAGCGCGGTCTAGAAATGTCTCTCCGCCCCAAGAATTCGGTCACATGACCCCTTGAACTTGACCTACGAGTAGTGTAAAATTTGTGCCAATCCAAAAATGATGTCAGGTTGATTTGAGCGTACTTACTTTGAATTTGCTTGAAAACTTCTCATTTTTGGGGGGTAGGGGTGACTCTCTGGCCGCTAGCGCCGTCTAGAAATGTCTCTCCGCCCCAAGAATTTGGTCACATGACCCCTTAAGCTTGACCTACGAGTGGTGTAAAATTTGTGCCAATCCAAAAATGATGTCAGGTTGATTTGAGCGTACTTACTTTGAATTTGCTTGAAAACTTCTCATTTTCTTTGGGTAGGGGTGACTCTCTGGCCGCTAGCGCGGTCTATAAATGTCTCTCCCCCCCAAGATTTCGGTCACATGACCCCTAGAACTTGACCTTCGAGTGGTGTAAATTTTTTGCCAATCCAAAAATGATGTCATGTTGATTTGACCGTGCTTACTTTGAATTTGTTTTAAAATAGCTCGTTCAACTGAAGTCGCTATTGCGTCGACTTCGGATGGTCCCCGCTCGCTGGTAATTTGCGGTATGAAGATGGCGCCTGCTGGCCCTCACATTCTGATTTTCGGATTTGGGAGTATTCAGGGAAGAATCAGGTAACAAAATTTGTCTCTCTGGCATGCTGTGATCAGGAGTTATTGTCAACCGTAGATTTAACTTTATTTCAGGGTCTCAACGTTTTCCGCAGGCACTATTTCTTGGCTTTTTTTAAAACTTTCATTTTCTTTGGGTAGGGGTGACTCTCTGGCCGCTAGCGCGGTCTAGAAATGTCTCTCCGCCCCAAGAATTCGGTCACATGACCCCTTGAACTTGACCTACGAGTAGTGTAAAATTTGTGCCAATCCAAAAATGATGTCAGGTTGATTTGAGCGTACTTACTTTGAATTTGCTTGAAAACTTCTCATTTTTGGGGGGTAGGGGTGACTCTCTGGCCGCTAGCGCCGTCTAGAAATGTCTCTCCGCCCCAAGAATTTGGTCACATGACCCCTTAAGCTTGACCTACGAGTGGTGTAAAATTTGTGCCAATCCAAAAATGATGTCAGGTTGATTTGAGCGTACTTACTTTGAATTTGCTTGAAAACTTCTCATTTTCTTTGGGTAGGGGTGACTCTCTGGCCGCTAGCGCGGTCTATAAATGTCTCTCCCCCCCAAGATTTCGGTCACATGACCCCTAGAACTTGACCTTCGAGTGGTGTAAATTTTTTGCCAATCCAAAAATGATGTCATGTTGATTTGACCGTGCTTACTTTGAATTTGTTTTAAAATAGCTCGTTCAACTGAAGTCGCTATTGCGTCGACTTCGGATGGTCCCCGCTCGCTGGTAATTTGCGGTATGAAGATGGCGCCTGCTGGCCCTCACATTCTGATTTTCGGATTTGGGAGTATTCAGGGAAGAATCAGGTAACAAAATTTGTCTCTCTGGCATGCTGTGATCAGGAGTTATTGTCAACCGTAGATTTAACTTTATTTCAGGGTCTCAACGTTTTCCGCAGGCACTATTTCTTGGTTTTTTTTAAAACTTTCATTTTCTTTGGGTAGGGGTGACTCTCTGGCCGCTAGCGCGGTCTAGAAATGTCTCTCCGCCCCAAGAATTCGGTCACATGACCCCTTGAACTTGACCTACGAGTAGTGTAAAATTTGTGCCAATCCAAAAATGATGTCAGGTTGATTTGAGCGTACTTACTTTGAATTTGCTTGAAAACTTCTCATTTTTGGGGGGTAGGGGTGACTCTCTGGCCGCTAGCGCCGTCTAGAAATGTCTCTCCGCCCCAAGAATTTGGTCACATGACCCCTTAAGCTTGACCTACGAGTGGTGTAAAATTTGTGCCAATCCAAAAATGATGTCAGGTTGATTTGAGCGTACTTACTTTGAATTTGCTTGAAAACTTCTCATTTTCTTTGGGTAGGGGTGACTCTCTGGCCGCTAGCGCGGTCTATAAATGTCTCTCCCCCCCAAGATTTCGGTCACATGACCCCTAGAACTTGACCTTCGAGTGGTGTAAATTTTTTGCCAATCCAAAAATGATGTCATGTTGATTTGACCGTGCTTACTTTGAATTTGTTTTAAAATAGCTCGTTCAACTGAAGTCGCTATTGCGTCGACTTCGGATGGTCCCCGCTCGCTGGTAATTTGCGGTATGAAGATGGCGCCTGCTGGCCCTCACATTCTGATTTTCGGATTTGGGAGTATTCAGGGAAGAATCAGGTAACAAAATTTGTCTCTCTGGCATGCTGTGATCAGGAGTTATTGTCAACCGTAGATTTAACTTTATTTCAGGGTCTCAACGTTTTCCGCAGGCACTATTTCTTGGCTTTTTTTAAAACTTTCATTTTCTTTGGGTAGGGGTGACTCTCTGGCCGCTAGCGCGGTCTAGAAATGTCTCTCCGCCCCAAGAATTCGGTCACATGACCCCTTGAACTTGACCTACGAGTAGTGTAAAATTTGTGCCAATCCAAAAATGATGTCAGGTTGATTTGAGCGTACTTACTTTGAATTTGCTTGAAAACTTCTCATTTTTGGGGGGTAGGGGTGACTCTCTGGCCGCTAGCGCCGTCTAGAAATGTCTCTCCGCCCCAAGAATTTGGTCACATGACCCCTTAAGCTTGACCTACGAGTGGTGTAAAATTTGTGCCAATCCAAAAATGATGTCAGGTTGATTTGAGCGTACTTACTTTGAATTTGCTTGAAAACTTCTCATTTTCTTTGGGTAGGGGTGACTCTCTGGCCGCTAGCGCGGTCTATAAATGTCTCTCCCCCCCAAGATTTCGGTCACATGACCCCTAGAACTTGACCTTCGAGTGGTGTAAATTTTTTGCCAATCCAAAAATGATGTCATGTTGATTTGACCGTGCTTACTTTGAATTTGTTTTAAAATAGCTCGTTCAACTGAAGTCGCTATTGCGTCGACTTCGGATGGTCCCCGCTCGCTGGTAATTTGCGGTATGAAGATGGCGCCTGCTGGCCCTCACATTCTGATTTTCGGATTTGGGAGTATTCAGGGAAGAATCAGGTAACAAAATTTGTCTCTCTGGCATGCTGTGATCAGGAGTTATTGTCAACCGTAGATTTAACTTTATTTCAGGGTCTCAACGTTTTCCGCAGGCACTATTTCTTGGCTTTTTTTAAAACTTTCATTTTCTTTGGGTAGGGGTGACTCTCTGGCCGCTAGCGCGGTCTAGAAATGTCTCTCCGCCCCAAGAATTCGGTCACATGACCCCTTGAACTTGACCTACGAGTAGTGTAAAATTTGTGCCAATCCAAAAATGATGTCAGGTTGATTTGAGCGTACTTACTTTGAATTTGCTTGAAAACTTCTCATTTTTGGGGGGTAGGGGTGACTCTCTGGCCGCTAGCGCCGTCTAGAAATGTCTCTCCGCCCCAAGAATTTGGTCACATGACCCCTTAAGCTTGACCTACGAGTGGTGTAAAATTTGTGCCAATCCAAAAATGATGTCAGGTTGATTTGAGCGTACTTACTTTGAATTTGCTTGAAAACTTCTCATTTTCTTTGGGTAGGGGTGACTCTCTGGCCGCTAGCGCGGTCTATAAATGTCTCTCCCCCCCAAGATTTCGGTCACATGACCCCTAGAACTTGACCTTCGAGTGGTGTAAATTTTTTGCCAATCCAAAAATGATGTCATGTTGATTTGACCGTGCTTACTTTGAATTTGTTTTAAAATAGCTCGTTCAACTGAAGTCGCTATTGCGTCGACTTCGGATGGTCCCCGCTCGCTGGTAATTTGCGGTATGAAGATGGCGCCTGCTGGCCCTCACATTCTGATTTTCGGATTTGGGAGTATTCAGGGAAGAATCAGGTAACAAAATTTGTCTCTCTGGCATGCTGTGATCAGGAGTTATTGTCAACCGTAGATTTAACTTTATTTCAGGGTCTCAACGTTTTCCGCAGGCACTATTTCTTGGCTTTTTTTAAAACTTTCATTTTCTTTGGGTAGGGGTGACTCTCTGGCCGCTAGCGCGGTCTAGAAATGTCTCTCCGCCCCAAGAATTCGGTCACATGACCCCTTGAACTTGACCTACGAGTAGTGTAAAATTTGTGCCAATCCAAAAATGATGTCAGGTTGATTTGAGCGTACTTACTTTGAATTTGCTTGAAAACTTCTCATTTTTGGGGGGTAGGGGTGACTCTCTGGCCGCTAGCGCCGTCTAGAAATGTCTCTCCGCCCCAAGAATTTGGTCACATGACCCCTTAAGCTTGACCTACGAGTGGTGTAAAATTTGTGCCAATCCAAAAATGATGTCAGGTTGATTTGAGCGTACTTACTTTGAATTTGCTTGAAAACTTCTCATTTTCTTTGGGTAGGGGTGACTCTCTGGCCGCTAGCGCGGTCTATAAATGTCTCTCCCCCCCAAGATTTCGGTCACATGACCCCTAGAACTTGACCTTCGAGTGGTGTAAATTTTTTGCCAATCCAAAAATGATGTCATGTTGATTTGACCGTGCTTACTTTGAATTTGTTTTAAAATAGCTCGTTCAACTGAAGTCGCTATTGCGTCGACTTCGGATGGTCCCCGCTCGCTGGTAATTTGCGGTATGAAGATGGCGCCTGCTGGCCCTCACATTCTGATTTTCGGATTTGGGAGTATTCAGGGAAGAATCAGGTAACAAAATTTGTCTCTCTGGCATGCTGTGATCAGGAGTTATTGTCAACCGTAGATTTAACTTTATTTCAGGGTCTCAACGTTTTCCGCAGGCACTATTTCTTGGCTTTTTTTAAAACTTTCATTTTCTTTGGGTAGGGGTGACTCTCTGGCCGCTAGCGCGGTCTAGAAATGTCTCTCCGCCCCAAGAATTCGGTCACATGACCCCTTGAACTTGACCTACGAGTAGTGTAAAATTTGTGCCAATCCAAAAATGATGTCAGGTTGATTTGAGCGTACTTACTTTGAATTTGCTTGAAAACTTCTCATTTTTGGGGGGTAGGGGTGACTCTCTGGCCGCTAGCGCCGTCTAGAAATGTCTCTCCGCCCCAAGAATTTGGTCACATGACCCCTTAAGCTTGACCTACGAGTGGTGTAAAATTTGTGCCAATCCAAAAATGATGTCAGGTTGATTTGAGCGTACTTACTTTGAATTTGCTTGAAAACTTCTCATTTTCTTTGGGTAGGGGTGACTCTCTGGCCGCTAGCGCGGTCTATAAATGTCTCTCCCCCCCAAGATTTCGGTCACATGACCCCTAGAACTTGACCTTCGAGTGGTGTAAATTTTTTGCCAATCCAAAAATGATGTCATGTTGATTTGACCGTGCTTACTTTGAATTTGTTTTAAAATAGCTCGTTCAACTGAAGTCGCTATTGCGTCGACTTCGGATGGTCCCCGCTCGCTGGTAATTTGCGGTATGAAGATGGCGCCTGCTGGCCCTCACATTCTGATTTTCGGATTTGGGAGTATTCAGGGAAGAATCAGGTAACAAAATTTGTCTCTCTGGCATGCTGTGATCAGGAGTTATTGTCAACCGTAGATTTAACTTTATTTCAGGGTCTCAACGTTTTCCGCAGGCACTATTTCTTGGCTTTTTTTAAAACTTTCATTTTCTTTGGGTAGGGGTGACTCTCTGGCCGCTAGCGCGGTCTAGAAATGTCTCTCCGCCCCAAGAATTCGGTCACATGACCCCTTGAACTTGACCTACGAGTAGTGTAAAATTTGTGCCAATCCAAAAATGATGTCAGGTTGATTTGAGCGTACTTACTTTGAATTTGCTTGAAAACTTCTCATTTTTGGGGGGTAGGGGTGACTCTCTGGCCGCTAGCGCCGTCTAGAAATGTCTCTCCGCCCCAAGAATTTGGTCACATGACCCCTTAAGCTTGACCTACGAGTGGTGTAAAATTTGTGCCAATCCAAAAATGATGTCAGGTTGATTTGAGCGTACTTACTTTGAATTTGCTTGAAAACTTCTCATTTTCTTTGGGTAGGGGTGACTCTCTGGCCGCTAGCGCGGTCTATAAATGTCTCTCCCCCCCAAGATTTCGGTCACATGACCCCTAGAACTTGACCTTCGAGTGGTGTAAATTTTTTGCCAATCCAAAAATGATGTCATGTTGATTTGACCGTGCTTACTTTGAATTTGTTTTAAAATAGCTCGTTCAACTGAAGTCGCTATTGCGTCGACTTCGGATGGTCCCCGCTCGCTGGTAATTTGCGGTATGAAGATGGCGCCTGCTGGCCCTCACATTCTGATTTTCGGATTTGGGAGTATTCAGGGAAGAATCAGGTAACAAAATTTGTCTCTCTGGCATGCTGTGATCAGGAGTTATTGTCAACCGTAGATTTAACTTTATTTCAGGGTCTCAACGTTTTCCGCAGGCACTATTTCTTGGCTTTTTTTAAAACTTTCATTTTCTTTGGGTAGGGGTGACTCTCTGGCCGCTAGCGCGGTCTAGAAATGTCTCTCCGCCCCAAGAATTCGGTCACATGACCCCTTGAACTTGACCTACGAGTAGTGTAAAATTTGTGCCAATCCAAAAATGATGTCAGGTTGATTTGAGCGTACTTACTTTGAATTTGCTTGAAAACTTCTCATTTTTGGGGGGTAGGGGTGACTCTCTGGCCGCTAGCGCCGTCTAGAAATGTCTCTCCGCCCCAAGAATTTGGTCACATGACCCCTTAAGCTTGACCTACGAGTGGTGTAAAATTTGTGCCAATCCAAAAATGATGTCAGGTTGATTTGAGCGTACTTACTTTGAATTTGCTTGAAAACTTCTCATTTTCTTTGGGTAGGGGTGACTCTCTGGCCGCTAGCGCGGTCTATAAATGTCTCTCCCCCCCAAGATTTCGGTCACATGACCCCTAGAACTTGACCTTCGAGTGGTGTAAATTTTTTGCCAATCCAAAAATGATGTCATGTTGATTTGACCGTGCTTACTTTGAATTTGTTTTAAAATAGCTCGTTCAACTGAAGTCGCTATTGCGTCGACTTCGGATGGTCCCCGCTCGCTGGTAATTTGCGGTATGAAGATGGCGCCTGCTGGCCCTCACATTCTGATTTTCGGATTTGGGAGTATTCAGGGAAGAATCAGGTAACAAAATTTGTCTCTCTGGCATGCTGTGATCAGGAGTTATTGTCAACCGTAGATTTAACTTTATTTCAGGGTCTCAACGTTTTCCGCAGGCACTATTTCTTGGCTTTTTTTAAAACTTTCATTTTCTTTGGGTAGGGGTGACTCTCTGGCCGCTAGCGCGGTCTAGAAATGTCTCTCCGCCCCAAGAATTCGGTCACATGACCCCTTGAACTTGACCTACGAGTAGTGTAAAATTTGTGCCAATCCAAAAATGATGTCAGGTTGATTTGAGCGTACTTACTTTGAATTTGCTTGAAAACTTCTCATTTTTGGGGGGTAGGGGTGACTCTCTGGCCGCTAGCGCCGTCTAGAAATGTCTCTCCGCCCCAAGAATTTGGTCACATGACCCCTTAAGCTTGACCTACGAGTGGTGTAAAATTTGTGCCAATCCAAAAATGATGTCAGGTTGATTTGAGCGTACTTACTTTGAATTTGCTTGAAAACTTCTCATTTTCTTTGGGTAGGGGTGACTCTCTGGCCGCTAGCGCGGTCTATAAATGTCTCTCCCCCCCAAGATTTCGGTCACATGACCCCTAGAACTTGACCTTCGAGTGGTGTAAATTTTTTGCCAATCCAAAAATGATGTCATGTTGATTTGACCGTGCTTACTTTGAATTTGTTTTAAAATAGCTCGTTCAACTGAAGTCGCTATTGCGTCGACTTCGGATGGTCCCCGCTCGCTGGTAATTTGCGGTATGAAGATGGCGCCTGCTGGCCCTCACATTCTGATTTTCGGATTTGGGAGTATTCAGGGAAGAATCAGGTAACAAAATTTGTCTCTCTGGCATGCTGTGATCAGGAGTTATTGTCAACCGTAGATTTAACTTTATTTCAGGGTCTCAACGTTTTCCGCAGGCACTATTTCTTGGCTTTTTTTAAAACTTTCATTTTCTTTGGGTAGGGGTGACTCTCTGGCCGCTAGCGCGGTCTAGAAATGTCTCTCCGCCCCAAGAATTCGGTCACATGACCCCTTGAACTTGACCTACGAGTAGTGTAAAATTTGTGCCAATCCAAAAATGATGTCAGGTTGATTTGAGCGTACTTACTTTGAATTTGCTTGAAAACTTCTCATTTTTGGGGGGTAGGGGTGACTCTCTGGCCGCTAGCGCCGTCTAGAAATGTCTCTCCGCCCCAAGAATTTGGTCACATGACCCCTTAAGCTTGACCTACGAGTGGTGTAAAATTTGTGCCAATCCAAAAATGATGTCAGGTTGATTTGAGCGTACTTACTTTGAATTTGCTTGAAAACTTCTCATTTTCTTTGGGTAGGGGTGACTCTCTGGCCGCTAGCGCGGTCTATAAATGTCTCTCCCCCCCAAGATTTCGGTCACATGACCCCTAGAACTTGACCTTCGAGTGGTGTAAATTTTTTGCCAATCCAAAAATGATGTCATGTTGATTTGACCGTGCTTACTTTGAATTTGTTTTAAAATAGCTCGTTCAACTGAAGTCGCTATTGCGTCGACTTCGGATGGTCCCCGCTCGCTGGTAATTTGCGGTATGAAGATGGCGCCTGCTGGCCCTCACATTCTGATTTTCGGATTTGGGAGTATTCAGGGAAGAATCAGGTAACAAAATTTGTCTCTCTGGCATGCTGTGATCAGGAGTTATTGTCAACCGTAGATTTAACTTTATTTCAGGGTCTCAACGTTTTCCGCAGGCACTATTTCTTGGCTTTTTTTAAAACTTTCATTTTCTTTGGGTAGGGGTGACTCTCTGGCCGCTAGCGCGGTCTAGAAATGTCTCTCCGCCCCAAGAATTCGGTCACATGACCCCTTGAACTTGACCTACGAGTAGTGTAAAATTTGTGCCAATCCAAAAATGATGTCAGGTTGATTTGAGCGTACTTACTTTGAATTTGCTTGAAAACTTCTCATTTTTGGGGGGTAGGGGTGACTCTCTGGCCGCTAGCGCCGTCTAGAAATGTCTCTCCGCCCCAAGAATTTGGTCACATGACCCCTTAAGCTTGACCTACGAGTGGTGTAAAATTTGTGCCAATCCAAAAATGATGTCAGGTTGATTTGAGCGTACTTACTTTGAATTTGCTTGAAAACTTCTCATTTTCTTTGGGTAGGGGTGACTCTCTGGCCGCTAGCGCGGTCTATAAATGTCTCTCCCCCCCAAGATTTCGGTCACATGACCCCTAGAACTTGACCTTCGAGTGGTGTAAATTTTTTGCCAATCCAAAAATGATGTCATGTTGATTTGACCGTGCTTACTTTGAATTTGTTTTAAAATAGCTCGTTCAACTGAAGTCGCTATTGCGTCGACTTCGGATGGTCCCCGCTCGCTGGTAATTTGCGGTATGAAGATGGCGCCTGCTGGCCCTCACATTCTGATTTTCGGATTTGGGAGTATTCAGGGAAGAATCAGGTAACAAAATTTGTCTCTCTGGCATGCTGTGATCAGGAGTTATTGTCAACCGTAGATTTAACTTTATTTCAGGGTCTCAACGTTTTCCGCAGGCACTATTTCTTGGCTTTTTTTAAAACTTTCATTTTCTTTGGGTAGGGGTGACTCTCTGGCCGCTAGCGCGGTCTAGAAATGTCTCTCCGCCCCAAGAATTCGGTCACATGACCCCTTGAACTTGACCTACGAGTAGTGTAAAATTTGTGCCAATCCAAAAATGATGTCAGGTTGATTTGAGCGTACTTACTTTGAATTTGCTTGAAAACTTCTCATTTTTGGGGGGTAGGGGTGACTCTCTGGCCGCTAGCGCCGTCTAGAAATGTCTCTCCGCCCCAAGAATTTGGTCACATGACCCCTTAAGCTTGACCTACGAGTGGTGTAAAATTTGTGCCAATCCAAAAATGATGTCAGGTTGATTTGAGCGTACTTACTTTGAATTTGCTTGAAAACTTCTCATTTTCTTTGGGTAGGGGTGACTCTCTGGCCGCTAGCGCGGTCTATAAATGTCTCTCCCCCCCAAGATTTCGGTCACATGACCCCTAGAACTTGACCTTCGAGTGGTGTAAATTTTTTGCCAATCCAAAAATGATGTCATGTTGATTTGACCGTGCTTACTTTGAATTTGTTTTAAAATAGCTCGTTCAACTGAAGTCGCTATTGCGTCGACTTCGGATGGTCCCCGCTCGCTGGTAATTTGCGGTATGAAGATGGCGCCTGCTGGCCCTCACATTCTGATTTTCGGATTTGGGAGTATTCAGGGAAGAATCAGGTAACAAAATTTGTCTCTCTGGCATGCTGTGATCAGGAGTTATTGTCAACCGTAGATTTAACTTTATTTCAGGGTCTCAACGTTTTCCGCAGGCACTATTTCTTGGCTTTTTTTAAAACTTTCATTTTCTTTGGGTAGGGGTGACTCTCTGGCCGCTAGCGCGGTCTAGAAATGTCTCTCCGCCCCAAGAATTCGGTCACATGACCCCTTGAACTTGACCTACGAGTAGTGTAAAATTTGTGCCAATCCAAAAATGATGTCAGGTTGATTTGAGCGTACTTACTTTGAATTTGCTTGAAAACTTCTCATTTTTGGGGGGTAGGGGTGACTCTCTGGCCGCTAGCGCCGTCTAGAAATGTCTCTCCGCCCCAAGAATTTGGTCACATGACCCCTTAAGCTTGACCTACGAGTGGTGTAAAATTTGTGCCAATCCAAAAATGATGTCAGGTTGATTTGAGCGTACTTACTTTGAATTTGCTTGAAAACTTCTCATTTTCTTTGGGTAGGGGTGACTCTCTGGCCGCTAGCGCGGTCTATAAATGTCTCTCCCCCCCAAGATTTCGGTCACATGACCCCTAGAACTTGACCTTCGAGTGGTGTAAATTTTTTGCCAATCCAAAAATGATGTCATGTTGATTTGACCGTGCTTACTTTGAATTTGTTTTAAAATAGCTCGTTCAACTGAAGTCGCTATTGCGTCGACTTCGGATGGTCCCCGCTCGCTGGTAATTTGCGGTATGAAGATGGCGCCTGCTGGCCCTCACATTCTGATTTTCGGATTTGGGAGTATTCAGGGAAGAATCAGGTAACAAAATTTGTCTCTCTGGCATGCTGTGATCAGGAGTTATTGTCAACCGTAGATTTAACTTTATTTCAGGGTCTCAACGTTTTCCGCAGGCACTATTTCTTGGCTTTTTTTAAAACTTTCATTTTCTTTGGGTAGGGGTGACTCTCTGGCCGCTAGCGCGGTCTAGAAATGTCTCTCCGCCCCAAGAATTCGGTCACATGACCCCTTGAACTTGACCTACGAGTAGTGTAAAATTTGTGCCAATCCAAAAATGATGTCAGGTTGATTTGAGCGTACTTACTTTGAATTTGCTTGAAAACTTCTCATTTTTGGGGGGTAGGGGTGACTCTCTGGCCGCTAGCGCCGTCTAGAAATGTCTCTCCGCCCCAAGAATTTGGTCACATGACCCCTTAAGCTTGACCTACGAGTGGTGTAAAATTTGTGCCAATCCAAAAATGATGTCAGGTTGATTTGAGCGTACTTACTTTGAATTTGCTTGAAAACTTCTCATTTTCTTTGGGTAGGGGTGACTCTCTGGCCGCTAGCGCGGTCTATAAATGTCTCTCCCCCCCAAGATTTCGGTCACATGACCCCTAGAACTTGACCTTCGAGTGGTGTAAATTTTTTGCCAATCCAAAAATGATGTCATGTTGATTTGACCGTGCTTACTTTGAATTTGTTTTAAAATAGCTCGTTCAACTGAAGTCGCTATTGCGTCGACTTCGGATGGTCCCCGCTCGCTGGTAATTTGCGGTATGAAGATGGCGCCTGCTGGCCCTCACATTCTGATTTTCGGATTTGGGAGTATTCAGGGAAGAATCAGGTAACAAAATTTGTCTCTCTGGCATGCTGTGATCAGGAGTTATTGTCAACCGTAGATTTAACTTTATTTCAGGGTCTCAACGTTTTCCGCAGGCACTATTTCTTGGCTTTTTTTAAAACTTTCATTTTCTTTGGGTAGGGGTGACTCTCTGGCCGCTAGCGCGGTCTAGAAATGTCTCTCCGCCCCAAGAATTCGGTCACATGACCCCTTGAACTTGACCTACGAGTAGTGTAAAATTTGTGCCAATCCAAAAATGATGTCAGGTTGATTTGAGCGTACTTACTTTGAATTTGCTTGAAAACTTCTCATTTTTGGGGGGTAGGGGTGACTCTCTGGCCGCTAGCGCCGTCTAGAAATGTCTCTCCGCCCCAAGAATTTGGTCACATGACCCCTTAAGCTTGACCTACGAGTGGTGTAAAATTTGTGCCAATCCAAAAATGATGTCAGGTTGATTTGAGCGTACTTACTTTGAATTTGCTTGAAAACTTCTCATTTTCTTTGGGTAGGGGTGACTCTCTGGCCGCTAGCGCGGTCTATAAATGTCTCTCCCCCCCAAGATTTCGGTCACATGACCCCTAGAACTTGACCTTCGAGTGGTGTAAATTTTTTGCCAATCCAAAAATGATGTCATGTTGATTTGACCGTGCTTACTTTGAATTTGTTTTAAAATAGCTCGTTCAACTGAAGTCGCTATTGCGTCGACTTCGGATGGTCCCCGCTCGCTGGTAATTTGCGGTATGAAGATGGCGCCTGCTGGCCCTCACATTCTGATTTTCGGATTTGGGAGTATTCAGGGAAGAATCAGGTAACAAAATTTGTCTCTCTGGCATGCTGTGATCAGGAGTTATTGTCAACCGTAGATTTAACTTTATTTCAGGGTCTCAACGTTTTCCGCAGGCACTATTTCTTGGCTTTTTTTAAAACTTTCATTTTCTTTGGGTAGGGGTGACTCTCTGGCCGCTAGCGCGGTCTAGAAATGTCTCTCCGCCCCAAGAATTCGGTCACATGACCCCTTGAACTTGACCTACGAGTAGTGTAAAATTTGTGCCAATCCAAAAATGATGTCAGGTTGATTTGAGCGTACTTACTTTGAATTTGCTTGAAAACTTCTCATTTTTGGGGGGTAGGGGTGACTCTCTGGCCGCTAGCGCCGTCTAGAAATGTCTCTCCGCCCCAAGAATTTGGTCACATGACCCCTTAAGCTTGACCTACGAGTGGTGTAAAATTTGTGCCAATCCAAAAATGATGTCAGGTTGATTTGAGCGTACTTACTTTGAATTTGCTTGAAAACTTCTCATTTTCTTTGGGTAGGGGTGACTCTCTGGCCGCTAGCGCGGTCTATAAATGTCTCTCCCCCCCAAGATTTCGGTCACATGACCCCTAGAACTTGACCTTCGAGTGGTGTAAATTTTTTGCCAATCCAAAAATGATGTCATGTTGATTTGACCGTGCTTACTTTGAATTTGTTTTAAAATAGCTCGTTCAACTGAAGTCGCTATTGCGTCGACTTCGGATGGTCCCCGCTCGCTGGTAATTTGCGGTATGAAGATGGCGCCTGCTGGCCCTCACATTCTGATTTTCGGATTTGGGAGTATTCAGGGAAGAATCAGGTAACAAAATTTGTCTCTCTGGCATGCTGTGATCAGGAGTTATTGTCAACCGTAGATTTAACTTTATTTCAGGGTCTCAACGTTTTCCGCAGGCACTATTTCTTGGCTTTTTTTAAAACTTTCATTTTCTTTGGGTAGGGGTGACTCTCTGGCCGCTAGCGCGGTCTAGAAATGTCTCTCCGCCCCAAGAATTCGGTCACATGACCCCTTGAACTTGACCTACGAGTAGTGTAAAATTTGTGCCAATCCAAAAATGATGTCAGGTTGATTTGAGCGTACTTACTTTGAATTTGCTTGAAAACTTCTCATTTTTGGGGGGTAGGGGTGACTCTCTGGCCGCTAGCGCCGTCTAGAAATGTCTCTCCGCCCCAAGAATTTGGTCACATGACCCCTTAAGCTTGACCTACGAGTGGTGTAAAATTTGTGCCAATCCAAAAATGATGTCAGGTTGATTTGAGCGTACTTACTTTGAATTTGCTTGAAAACTTCTCATTTTCTTTGGGTAGGGGTGACTCTCTGGCCGCTAGCGCGGTCTATAAATGTCTCTCCCCCCCAAGATTTCGGTCACATGACCCCTAGAACTTGACCTTCGAGTGGTGTAAATTTTTTGCCAATCCAAAAATGATGTCATGTTGATTTGACCGTGCTTACTTTGAATTTGTTTTAAAATAGCTCGTTCAACTGAAGTCGCTATTGCGTCGACTTCGGATGGTCCCCGCTCGCTGGTAATTTGCGGTATGAAGATGGCGCCTGCTGGCCCTCACATTCTGATTTTCGGATTTGGGAGTATTCAGGGAAGAATCAGGTAACAAAATTTGTCTCTCTGGCATGCTGTGATCAGGAGTTATTGTCAACCGTAGATTTAACTTTATTTCAGGGTCTCAACGTTTTCCGCAGGCACTATTTCTTGGCTTTTTTTAAAACTTTCATTTTCTTTGGGTAGGGGTGACTCTCTGGCCGCTAGCGCGGTCTAGAAATGTCTCTCCGCCCCAAGAATTCGGTCACATGACCCCTTGAACTTGACCTACGAGTAGTGTAAAATTTGTGCCAATCCAAAAATGATGTCAGGTTGATTTGAGCGTACTTACTTTGAATTTGCTTGAAAACTTCTCATTTTTGGGGGGTAGGGGTGACTCTCTGGCCGCTAGCGCCGTCTAGAAATGTCTCTCCGCCCCAAGAATTTGGTCACATGACCCCTTAAGCTTGACCTACGAGTGGTGTAAAATTTGTGCCAATCCAAAAATGATGTCAGGTTGATTTGAGCGTACTTACTTTGAATTTGCTTGAAAACTTCTCATTTTCTTTGGGTAGGGGTGACTCTCTGGCCGCTAGCGCGGTCTATAAATGTCTCTCCCCCCCAAGATTTCGGTCACATGACCCCTAGAACTTGACCTTCGAGTGGTGTAAATTTTTTGCCAATCCAAAAATGATGTCATGTTGATTTGACCGTGCTTACTTTGAATTTGTTTTAAAATAGCTCGTTCAACTGAAGTCGCTATTGCGTCGACTTCGGATGGTCCCCGCTCGCTGGTAATTTGCGGTATGAAGATGGCGCCTGCTGGCCCTCACATTCTGATTTTCGGATTTGGGAGTATTCAGGGAAGAATCAGGTAACAAAATTTGTCTCTCTGGCATGCTGTGATCAGGAGTTATTGTCAACCGTAGATTTAACTTTATTTCAGGGTCTCAACGTTTTCCGCAGGCACTACTTCTTTTTTTCCAAATTAATACAATAGCCTTGTGAATTAACTCTACACCTTATGGTAAAGTAGGGCCATCTAAGGAGGGCTAGTTTGCCCCTAAATTCTTGAAGTGGCAGGTCAAAACCAACAAGGGCACCTTATTTGACCGTATGCGTTATTCTATAAAAGCTGTGACTTTCAAATTTCTGAAACAAAGAAAAAGTTGTGGGTTTACACTTTATTAATGAGGCTCCGCGCATGAATTTCTCTCAGTCCTGCACGACGTTTTGACTGTTTTAGCGCGCCCTCAATTGTCCACAATGCTGGGTTAGTTTTTGTTTTGTTTGAACATTCCTCCTCCATGTTACGTTTGAAGGACAACCACCACCACACTACAGGTTGGTTTTGTTTAGAGTACTAAATCTGAGTTGAACTGCATGAAATTGTCCCGGGAAATTGTTACAAGGCCCAAGAAGTAGAATCAAATCTAGATTTGAGACCCCCAACTTTTTTGCAAGGTTGCCAAGATTTAATGAACCAACAATTTACTCTCTCAACATATCATTTGTAATTGTAGTGACTGATGCTGGAATTATTCTCAATCTAATGTTGTTTAATATCCTAGTGTCATTTCTCGAACCCATTCCAACTTTTATTATAATTGTTAACACAACTGTCTGCAAAGTTTTGTTACATTGGCTAAAGAAAACACATATTGAGTGACTGATAAATGCTGTATCCTCCCCTGTCCGGTTTTCGATGTACTATGCCTTTTTCTTTGAATTGAAAAACGATGCCATTAGACTGTGCAAGTCTCGCGCATATCCGAACGAGAAAACACGTCAAACGAAGAACATTTTTATTTCTGAAATCAAATCTTTGTTTTAAATTATATCTCATGACAAAATCTGAACAACAAAAATAAATCATTACAGTTTTATGAAATTAGTTTTAGCTTTTTAAAAAAATACGCCAAAGTGTGTTAATTATTATTCATAAATACCCCAGACAGTTTCGCTATTCCTATTGGTGGAGAGCACGTCACGTGGGGGTGTTTAAACGGCTGATAAAGACATAGCTGGAGCTGTTTAAGACCGGTTGTTTTCGGATAGCATTTGTGCGGGTTAGCCCACAACCCCATTCTCAGGGGAGATCGATCTCGCCGCGCCATTTTAGTCCATGGACACGAGGGTGCGTTACTACGCGCACAATGCATATCCGAAAACTGTCTCACGTACAGAGCTCAAGGACGTCGGAAAACAGATAAGTTTTTACAGAGTTTCCTACTTTATTACGCCTTTTAACCAAAAGGGCATTTATGAATGGGAATAAAAGGGTAGCGACTCGTTCTTAAACGGCCGTTTAAAACCTTGCAGGGTCGTGGCCGTGCGATAAAGGCCCTCGCCTTCGGCTCGGGCCTTTATCGCACGGCCACGACCTACTCCTAGAACTATGAGGTTCATTCCGCTATCGTCTCCATTACCCTCATAGAGTGACATGTACAAAATCCTATTCGAAACTTTTTTCCCCTCACGTTTCTGCACCTACAGTTAATTTCCCAAACCGGATCTCGCCAAAATTAGGCTCTATGTGTTCTTTATACTCTCATCGAGGTCGGGTTGGGTCCAGAAAATTTACTCCGCAAAACAAAAGTTGCAAAAAGTGATAAATTCTCACCGTTTTCAGAATCCTCGCCTTCCGTTAACAAAATGGCCGCCGTTGAAATTTTCCTCCTGGTAATGCTGCGCGCTACGATGGTAACGATTATCAACGATTCACGTATACAGAACATTGGTTGGTGGACCAGCATTGCGCCTATGATTGTATACGTGAACCGTTGGGTTTGTTACGCAGCATTACCAGCTCAAAAATTTCAACGGCGGCCATTTTGTTAACGGAAGGCGAGGATTCTGAAAACGGTGAGATTTTATCACTTTTTGCAACTTTTGTTTTGCGGAGTGGATTTTCTGGACCCAACCCGACCTCGATGAGAGTATAAGGTACACATAGAGCCTAATTTTGGCGTGATCCGGTTTGGGAAATTAACTGTAGGTGCAGAAACGTGAAGGGAAAAAAGTTTCGAATAGGATTTTGTACATGTCACTCTATGAGGGTAATGGAGACGATAGCGGAATGAACCTCATAGTTCTAGGAGTAGCCACGACCCTGCCGGTTTTAAACGGCCGTTTAAGAACTCGTCGCTACCCTTTTATTCCCTTATTTAAAACAAATTAAAACTCTGGGACAAGGATGCTTTTTTGATGTTAACTGTTTAGAAACCCCTTACGCAGATTCGTGAAGGTCAAACGGGTTTTAAATTGACCCATATCGCAGTTTAAAGAGGAATGCCGACGCCTCAACACCATAGACTGCAATGAAAAGGGTTCGCTTTGCAATTACAGCATCTGGCGATTATAATCGCGCATCCAAAACACGCTTTTACATAAGTTTTATGATCGGAGGTGAGCACAAAATTCTTAATTTTTTGCAATAACCGGAAGCTGAGGTCAAGTTTAATTCTCGGGTTTTCTTTGTTATATTGTTGAATTGGTTTTACTTTCATATTTTGTTATCACTTAGTATTACATTCCCAACAACATGTATAATTTTCTAGGTCATAAACTACGTTAAACTAAAATAATTGACGAAACAAAATCTCGCCCACGTAAAACTCCATATGGTTGGGACCACTATGGTTCCGGAAGTTCGAATGCCCGCGAGACTTGCACAGTCTATATCAACTGTGCCCTAATTACCTTCCTTTGTTATAAGAAGTATGTAAAAAGATATTAAAACTTGATAGACATTGAAACTTTCACACCACGCACCGATCTTCGATGACTTCAATAGCGTCCCATTTGTTTTGAGTTTTACCTGTTTTCGAGGCAAACAAGAAAGTACGGTGTCCCGGTAAAGCCATACGCGGAAGAAACATCTGCAGTGACTTCAAGTGTTCTGTGAGACTTTGTGTATGACTCTATAGCCAGCAATTGTCTTCATTTTATTCAAAATATTTTTTATTTAATTTTTAAAATTATTTAGTAAAATTGGGTCTTTTTATGTTTCTTAACATTTATAATAAAGCATATAAATAAACAGTGATAATTGAATCACCAAGCCGATGTTTAAATTTTAATATTAATAACAATCATGATATGAGGGTTACAAAAAAAATTCTCCAGACTATTAGAAAATGATATAAGGCACATGGCTTCTTTAAGCCTCCGTATTTTTTTCCCAGAATGCTCAGCAGAATGTTCAGTCACATGATTTGATCATTGTGAATTGTGAATTGAAAAAGTGTTTGATGAAACTTTTTCGGTGGGCAAATTTTTTTTTAGGGCCCCGACAGTATGATATATTTTTGTACCTTGTAACTTTTTGCGATTACAAGTGCAACTAACCAGTGGAGACTCTTTGCTTGGCAAGTCAAACCCCCAAAATTGTATCTTGGGACTGTTTACATCGCGCGCAGAGAGGTAAAAGATTTGCCTCGATTTCAGGGTCGCCTTGAATCCCGGACGTCCTACGATACAGAAAGGTAGTTACACTGCCCCAACCCAAGAACATTGCATTGTATCCAGCTTCACCTTCAGCCTTAGAAGTGAAAGTCGTGATCAATAGGTTACAATAACCACATGTTAATCCTTTCAATCTCCAACTGTTCTACAGCAGTTTCTTTTAGTTAAAAAATTGTGCTTTTGGCAGAGCTATTGCCGTTACCATGCTCAATTTAAAAGACCGTTTGAGATTTTTTTCAACTTTTGGGGGCTTAATGTAATGGGTGGTATTTGAGGAGTTGGTTACGATTTAACACTTGGTTACGAGTTAACACTCGATTACGAGTTAACACTCGGTTACGAGTTAACCTGGTACCAAGTTGACTTGGATTTTAGTTGACTTTGGTATAAATTTTGGGAAGCATCGTACTTTTGAACAAGGTCACCTGTTTCCTAATCTAGATGTTATCACATCCTGTCTTTCAAGGTTTTGGTTCTCACAGTTACAATCATGGTACGTGTATAATGAGCAGCATGACCCTCCTTGAGCCTCAGTGCCTCCATGACTGGTCCAACCAGCAATCTCTTACATTGGGTCAGAGCTTTGTATGGCTAGAGTGCATTTTGATGATCTTCTAATCAGTTAATATTTCTTGTGAGACCCTCATGACTTTGCCTTCAGAAGTTTTATTCTTCTAAATCCCTGTTCTGTCTCTGCCTTAGCTGAACTAATATGAACCTTTAGTAGAAGAGAGATAAATTATGTTGTTGATGTGTGTATTTAAAGTTCACTCCAAGCTCAGTTAATTTTACTTTAAACAAATCTAACCATTACCACCACCATCACTGAGTAAAGAATGACATAGCATGGTAGTAGCATGGTTGTTCGTCAAAGCCGAGGATAGGATAAAATTTAATCTATGTTGTCCTAGTTAGGTCTCCCTTGTTCAACCCCCTTGCAAATTTCAACTAAATCAGCAGAATATGCTAGAGCTTGATATAGGATATTAATTCTTTCACTAATGCAATTTCAGTTTCTTTTGCAGACCAAAATTCCTGTGAAAACCAGTAATGCCCATGAACATCTTGAACACAGGGATAAATGTCTTGAAGACAACGCTACCTACATCTCTTAAGGACAAAGCTTTACACAGATCTCTTGAAGACAAGGCTACTTGGATCTCTTGAAGACAAGGCTACCTAGATCACTTCAAGACGAGGCTACCTAGATCTCTTGAAGACCAGGCTACCTAGATCTCCTGAAGACAAGGCTACCTAGATCTCTTGAAAACAAGGCTACCTAGATCTCTTGAAGACGAGGCTACCTAGATCTCTTGAAGACGAGGCTACATAGATCTCTTCAAGACAAGGCTACCTAGATCTCTTCAAGACAAGGCTACCTAGACCTCTTCAAGACAATGCTACCTAGATCTCCTGAAGACAAGGCTACCAAGATCTCTTCAAGACAAGGCTACATAGATCTCTTCAAGACAAGGCTACCTAGATCTCTTCAAGACAAGGCTACCTAGATCTCTTCAAGACAAGGCTACCTAGATCTCTTCAAGACAAGGCTACCTAGATCTCTTCAAGACAAGGCTACCTAGATCTCTTCAAGACAAGGCTACCTAGACCTCCTGAAGACAAGGCTACCAAGATCTATTCAAGACAAGGCTACCTAGATCTCTTCAAGACATGTCTATCTAGATCTAAAGTCAGACTTACCATAAGGTACAGTACCAGTAGCTCAGAGATTGAAAACTGCTCTAGAATTATTAACTAATTTCCTTTTTCGCAATTCTGAAGATAAATTTAGTGTACACTGGGCAAGCAGTGTGGCGCATTAAAAGCAATTTCTGAAACCGGAATCATCAGAGTGTTGGTTAATATCCTGGTATTGAGCAATATAAATGTTTTTTATCACCCTGGAGTAGTACCTGTGAGGTAAGATAATGTTGAGGTGAATGATTAACAACCTGTGTGAATATTTGATTGATGGAATATTTGATTGAGGTTGCTTCAGGATTATGTATTGATTTAGGCTGAATGAAAAAGAATAGAGCGATTGTAATGTGCTTCGATACAGTTTGGTCTAAAATGACCCCCAAAATGCCTAACTGTCAATACCTAATATGAATAATTATGAGCGATGCTCATATTGCAAATGCATAATAATATTGGACTAATTAATTAATAACAGTACTTCGAAAGTGACCGTACTGTAAGTAACTGAAGATGTTTTCTTTGATCACAAGTTGCAATAACAACTACAAGCCATACAAGCACATGTAATGTTCCTATTAATTACCAACTCAGTTGTTTGCCTTAGAATTGAATATGAGCATCAGAGCCTCATGTTCTCAGATTTGTTTCTTTATTTTCTCTTGGTTGATCTTTAGAGTAAAAGAATCACAACTTTGAGATCTATCTTTTTTCATTCTCTTGGCCCACTTGCCACCAGGCAACTTGATTCCTACACTATTATCCACTCTCATGTTACTCCACACTAAAATGAATGGACTTACATAAGGTTGGTATGCCGGGCGGGCCCAATGATAAGCTGAATGGGATTTTGGAGGACTTGCGAAAGTTTGGGTTAATACTTTGACATTTATTTCATTGTAGTAATGGATTTCTTCTTTTTTCAAAAATTGTCCTTTCCAGGTCTATTCTTGGTAATAGTAACTTTGGAACATTTACTGCGAATCTGAAATTTGACGCCCTGCACAACCTGATTACCTACAGGAGGGATCCACCTCAATAAGGAGAAAGTGAGACAATCCACCACATGCAATGTACAATTACACACCATTAGGACTGCCAACCTGTTGGTGCTATTAGCATGATTGAAGTCAAAGCTATTGCTTAGCAGCTTTCTTAAATTGGGCCTGGAGACTTCTCAAAGTTGATTGATGGAATATTTGATTGAGGTTGCTTCAGGATTATGTATTGATTTAGGCTGAATGAAAAAGAATAGAGCGATTGTAATGTGCTTCGATACAGTTTGGTGGCAAGTGGGCCAAGAGAATGAAAAAAGATAGATCTCAAAGTTGTGATTCTTTTACTCTAAAGATCAACCAAGAGAAAATAAAGAAACAAATCTGAGAACATGAGGCTCTGATGCTCAAAGTTGTTAAGTTATTGAATTGACTCTGCTTTTCAATCTGGCTCGGGTGGACACCTCTGTATTTGACATTCAGCATCCAGGAGCCCAGCCTCACAAGCACACTCTGCCAAGTTGTTAAGTTCTTTAATGGGCTTTGATTCTCAATCTGGCCCTGGTGGACACATCTGTATTTGACATTCAGCATCCAGGAGCCCAGCCTCACAAGCACACTCTGCCAAGTTGTTAAGTTCTTTAATGGGCTCTAATTCTTAATCTGGCCCTGGTGGACACATCTGTATTTGACATTCAGCATCCAGGAGCCCAGCCTCACAAGCACACTCTGCCAAGTTGTTAAGTTCTTTAATGGGCTCTAATTCTTAATCTGGCTCTGGTGGACACCTTTGTATTTGACATTCAGCATCCAGGAGCCCAACCTCAAAAGTACACTCTTCAAAGCTGTTAAATTAATTTCAATTTGGAAGTAAGAAGTAAGAAGAACAGAAACATCCATAAAGGACTGTCCATAAGAAGCAGTCACTTGGTACAGCATGGAGTCCTTCAAGATTCAGACTGCATGGACATACTATTCACATTGAATCTTATGATGGGACACTAAAGCTATAAGATAAGATAATTGTGTCAGTTAATTTAAAGAAAGACACATTTTTTTTATAAACAATCGGGCACTGGCACAAGCAAATACTTGTTAAAATTAAACTAATGTTTTCTTGGTGCAAAATTTATGATTACAACCTCTCCCTTCAATGTTGAAATGAAACTGACTAATTGAGGCATTCAGCTATTTCAAAAGAAATCTGATTAGTTTCAATACATTCAAAACAATTCTACATAAGTGCCGACATTTCGCCCCCCAAATGGAGGGGGGGGGGGGGGGTATTAATATTTGATGAATTCCACAACATAAACACTTTCTGAACTCGAGATACAAATAATGCAGCAATTCAACAGAGGTTTAAGCACAGTACAGTTTAAGGCAGAACTACATTTCCCCTGTATTTTTTGTTTTATTCAGTGGACACTGTTACTACTATTTTTTAAGTTGTAAAGAGTGTCTCTGGGGCAAAATTATCTCATGGTATGTGGAAACTGCTTGTCATAATGGAGGGTTAAATGATGCAGTTAAGAAGTTTGCTGTCATTATTGTTACTCTACTTTGACTATGCTAAATCAAAGATTTATTGTTTAAAAACAATAAAGAGCAGTGTGTGTTTGCCTTGTAATGATGATAAATTTGGATCTACCTGAACATCATATAATTATGTTCATGACTAGTACAATGTATAGCGGATCTAGTCAAACTATTGCACCAATAATACACAGCATGGTTCCCACTAACACTAGGTGCAGTTTCAGATGAGATTGGGTGAAGTTATATTATTAATTCATTAAACCTAATGAACTATCAATTTGTTGTATGCAAGTCAATTAAACCAAATGAACAATCAGCTTGTTATATGCAAGTCAATTAAAGCAAATGACAAACTTTTTATTTGCAATTCATGTGGAAGTAATTGAGGTTGAACTGAATAAACTATCTGAAGATTGCCGAACAAATCTGACTACAATTTGTTAACAGGTCGCACACAAGCCTCCCGGCAGGCCTTGCGCTCTAGCTTTTTGTAAAAAAAAACCCACCAGGCCAGTAATCTGTGCCTTTTACTTGCCCCCAGGAAGTTTTAATGGCCCATAATTATTTCAAGCATGACGCTAGACGGTAACAATAATTATATCCATCTAAAATATTAAAAATTTAGTAGTTCTTTTTGTATTTCCCAACAATTTTTACATCATAATGACTTCCTAAATTAATGCCCTGCTACTGTCTCTGATTACTTGAGCCCTTTTTCTTTTTTTAATTCATTGTTGTTAATTAATTATGTTTTAATTAGTAAAATGTAATAACCACTGGGAGGCTAGCTAGAAAACCCAATATCTTCACAAGGTTTCAAATAACAATGCCCTAACATCTTGGGGAAGCCTTCCCAGTTCGATTGCCAAGACATCTCCTGGGGGCCCCCTCCAAGCTACTCTCTAATGACCATGGAGCAACAACTACACCGGCTGATGGCTATCAACAGAAAACAACTGTGAAGTTTATCTCGCTTTCTCTTCAAGTTATTTCCCGAGCAAGCTCACATAGTTTGATGGCATGAGGGGGGTCGTTGTGTGTTGAAAACCACAAGCCTGCTTCTCGGCATACTAAGAACAAACGGCTTCACGGACTATCAGAAACGAAAACAAAATCGGAACAACGCAACTTTGGGACCTAATCCCCCCACTCCCAACCCCGAATGATTTAATCGAGGATAATATGAAGTACTTTGGCTCCCTGGGTAATTGCACTTTGGGAACCTGAAATAAACAAAAATGTGTAATGATTAATGGAACATGCCTTCGTTAAGATCTAAGACCATAAATATTTAATTGGTAAAGAGCACTAGAGAGCTGTGATTATAAAACACAGTAACGACCCCTTTGAGATAATGTAGTTTTAGAGAAAGGTAATTTTTGTTTTTCACCTCAAAATTCGAATCTGAGGAAGGCTTTAGACATGAAGGCACTCAGGCATCTGAAATCACACAATTCAATTGAACAAGGGCATTTTTTTCTTTCATCATTTTCTTTCAATTGCGTTGACAAATTGAGCCCTTAGTGTTCATAGGTTTGTTATTATCAGCTGTTTGGATACCTCCCATACAAAGTGAGGACTCTGTTCTTTGACGATTACCAAAAGTAACTATTGACTTGTGTTTTCGTGCAAAAACTTAAATGAAAGTTTATGGCCTATAACTTCTTCAAATGTATACAAATATATTTAAAATTTTGGACCAAAAATCTGAACGTTATTAGGCGTACATCTTTTATTCGAATAAAAAGTAGATTAAGGCTGCTTCAAAATCCCACGACAGAGGGCGCTCCATTTTCACATGCCTGGATTGCAGCCACTCTGTACGCTAAATAATGTACGTGATTGAAATCATAACATTGTGCTAGAAATGTCGGAATTTACTCTTGGAAATTGGTGTTGAAGCCAACATTATATAGTTACTGTAAACTAGAACGTGTCTGCCGGACTGACATAGGAAAGGTAGAGTGGTTACTTTGCCCGGAGGAGCTGACAACGCATGCACACGGCTATATAGCAAGCAAAGTTTACAACGTGCGTCCGTACAACCACCAGAGGTAAGCCAGTACACCACTTTGACTATACCATGCCCGATATGGGGCAGAGGGAGGCCCCCCCAAACTAACCCTAACCCTAACACACTCTTCCCTCTTGTATACAGAAGCACCCCCCCTAAAATTCTCAAAAGAATTCCTGAGATTCCCAGAACACAATGAAGACACAATAGAGGGGGGGCCTCCCTCTGCCCCATATCGAGCAGCAATTGACTTTGACCACGGAAGGCACTAAAAACTCTACCTTACTGAACTGTGTGGCGGCCACACATGATGGGTTCTTATGCATCACACTCAACAGCCAATTGTTGTTCAGACCATGGAGGTAGACTCACTTGTTTCACTGTAATGTAACTTGTGTACCATGCTAAACTATGTGGATTGATACTCAATAGGACTGTCGGTGTCTGTCACTCTCAGTCTCAGTGTCACGACAACAATACGAAAACTGGACATGCTGGAGTTGCACTTGCAGCCGCTCTAAACTAGGACTACATTATAGAAGAAAGTGACAGCCTTCTATGAAGCGATTTAGTTGTATTGCTCCGGATACAGTCAACAATAACATGACTCCCATGACTGAGTTTTGAGTGGCCTGCCTGCTGCCATTATTTTGGCTTCACACCTGTTCACGAATTCACCAGTACCAGTACACTGTCTGTGTAGGCGGGGATTTGCATGGATGGAAGTAATGTCTCAGTTCACAAGATTCGAATCATCTTATTCGAAGTTGAACTTTCACAACATTAATGGTAAGCAAACTTCACTAACTAACTATATACACTATTTATGATTGTATTAAAAACTTTGTTTATTATAGTAAAATTTTCTTTTTTTAAATATGGTCAAATTGGAGAAATTCATTTAGGAGAAATTCAGTGGTTTAAACGTCATGTCATACATAGGTGCTTTCGAAAAACACCATACACCTCCTGTCGCCTGTCGCGAACTGAGTCATAGTGATAGTTCAGTTAAAACCACCCATACTACATGTACCACTCATTTTTTAGTCAAACTTTACATTTGATTGGATCTGATCTGGATCCAATTGTCCCGGTAGGGCGGGGAAACAAATTGTACAACCTCAGTACAAACAACAGGACACATGGAGAGATTTGGCCACAGGATATGGCTGTCTTGCTGAGTGAACATTCGATTGTTAGGGTAAATATTGTGGAAAAGTTTCCGGAGCACGCCACCACCTTCTGGACGTTTTTTAAAAGTTTTTTTTACACCAATATACACCTGAGGATGTATTCTATCGATAGGGTTAGTACGCCAAAATGTAAAATAAATAGTTTTCATAGGGGACCGATTAAAAAAAAAATATATTTTGAAGTAAAATCCAAAAATTTGAAAAATAAAAAACACGCTTCTTTCCCCCTCTCTCCCCAGTCTTCTTTCCTCCTCCCCCACTACCTCTCCCCATCATTCACTCACTCTCTGTGGAAGGAATTGAACATTTGCAAGCAATTAAATAATGCAATGTACTTACCGGGAATTGAACCTGTATCAAGAGAGAACAAATTATATGCACAAGAGCATAGCCTATTTACCGCTAGGCTATGAGGGATTGATACCAAAATTGGTTTGATAGTTCTACAAATTTCTCCCATTACCTGTTTAGTAAAAGGTCATAATGAATATTTAATTTTCTATGAATATTAAAATCAGCAGTTATTGTCGAATAGTTTGCATAAACTGAATATTCAGGCATTTATGAACTAAAACCTGCTTTACATATTAGTCACGTGAAAGGTTCTTTTGGATTATTTCATTAGTACAAGTCATGGGTAAGTTCATGTTCATAAGGGCAATATCGGGCTATTATTTCCCTTTTTTGAATCATCCTTCAATGGGGGTATGTTTGTAGCGGCAATAGTTATGATTATGTGGAATTTGGGCTATTTTTCCCTTTTTTGAATCATCCTTCAATGGGGGTATGTTCATCACATCAGAGGCCACTATAGCTGGCTTACCCATTCCATAAATCAACAAGTCCTGGACTGGTGAATTTTCCAATGCGCATGGAACGATGACCGACTCATTGGAGTATTGCACATTTACCCGGACACACACACAGCAGGAAAACGAAAACAAAATGGTGTTTATTTTCGACGAAGCTTTTGCGATTTTCTGACGCCTTTTTAAGGCCTTTAGAATTGTTCAATTTTCCTGTTTTTTGCTGTATATATTCAGTTAACCCATCTTGACAGGTAAGACTAAAATTTAGAGTAATCGGCCAGATATTGAGGGAGCTAGAGTGGTGGCGTGCTGCGGAATTTTAGCCAATATTGTTTATAGCAGCTACATTTTAACACGAACTGGGGTGTTTCAAAATAACATGAAATTTCGACATAAAGCCTCGACATAAAGCCTCGTAACAGGTAGCCCCTGACTAACTGTGACTATCTAGTTGTGAGTTGTATGCATTTTCTTCCTTCTTAGGCATTGTCTAGGTTGTGCGCACTTCAGAATTTCATCTCAGAATGGACAGTTTCTCAAAATTTGCCCAAATGTCTACATAATGGACCTACATAATGCTTTTTGGGATTTTTTGTGTCAACCAGGAAGAGTACCATGATTTCAACAGAGAATTTGTAAACTATTGGAAACAAAGCAGGAGGTGTTTCTAATTTATTTCTTCAGAAATAGGTCCCAAATTCATGTCAGTGGTGGCTTTTGGTTATTGTGTCTTTAGTTAGATTTTGGGGAGACAGTGAACTTTGAGTGTCTTTGTAACACTTTTCTCGCCTTTTCTACAACTTTTTCATGGTTCCAATTAAGGTGTGTTGATAAACAGATAGAGCTGGATTAAAATGTTTTGGAGACTGTTACACACTGCTACTTTGATGAAAAATTATGTAATGGGTGAGCATATCACTAATTGCCAGCAGTCCTCAAGTAAAGTTTGCCTTGGTACATGTCCCATGCGTAACGAAAATTTTGCTGTTTTTACGTGTTTACATTACTGCCTGAACTATTGGTAGTTAATTGCTAAAATACACTTTGCAACATTGCTCTGTATTCCCCCATCCATATAAAGCCATTCGGGGGTGCTGGTCGACACTTTTGGTCTTCTACTGTTAACCTGGTCCTGTTTGTCCCATGCGTAACGCCAGAAATCTACACATGGCACACAATTTTGACATCATTCTAAGAGTTATAGTAAGAATGTAACCAGTTCTAACCAGAGCTGGTTACCTATACTTTATTGCAATAGGCACTTCTTGTTTGATTTACACAGGAATCACAAGTTGCCCTAGGTGTAAAGCCCTGTTTTAGGAAAAATTGATTTGTCCCAGATGCATAACGCTATCTTTAAATAATAGGTAGGATCTTCCAGGTAAAATTTGATCATGCTGTTATTGTAGCACTATGGTATAGAAATAGAAAACATTTACTAACTTGGTTTGATACCATTCAGCTTATGTGTGAGGCATGATTCAAAAGTGGTGTCCCACGCATAACGCTTTTAGCCTTAACATTATGTATGGGACAAAATTGTTAAAACCTTGAATTTCAGTCTTGTTTTTGGTCTAATGGTATGTATGTAGTGTAAAGAAATAATATCATGGTTTGATACCATTACAGCTTGTTTGTGGAGCATGATTAAAAACTGGTGTTCCATGCGTTACATCTGGGATATAACTTTAAAAAGCTAGGATTTAGTCTTGTCTTTGGTCCATTGTTATGTCTTTAGTGTAAAAATAGTTGAAAACATCCTTTTGAGCTCTTCTTCATGCAAAAATGATTGGTGCAGAATTATTAGAAGAAATCAGAAAAAAGTAATTTTTGGGCAAGACTGAAAGGGGAGTCTCGTCTGATTGGCTATTGGCTCTGAGGTACATGTACAGTACTACCCCACTGCCTCAAGGGAAGGGAGTATGGTGACATGATCTTGACAACCTAGGCTAGACTAGTACCTTTTTAAAGTTCAGTGAGACTGGTTTTAAGATTTTTACCTCGTCCAGGACAAGTCAAAATTTCACTATTAATTTCTATAAAACACCTACTAAAATAAGCCCTAATGCAAACTTTTAGAACAAATCAACAGACCAATTTATTTAACGTGCATTTCCTGGCTTCGGCTGTTAATCTTTTGCACTCTGATGTTTCACTGTCCGCCACATGAACTGGGGTAATCAAAACGTGCTTTTGTTTTCCAATAGCAGTTATTCACCAATTAGGGTTTTACTGCTCACCCCAGTCCGGAGCAGTGGTGGCTATTCCCTGGGTATGCCCAATTGCTAGGGTAGACCAGGGGTAAAGCGATCCAATAAAAGGGCCCGCCATTATTCCCT
The DNA here is from genome assembly GCA_037783415.1 of Leptasterias polaris. Classification (NCBI taxonomy): domain Eukaryota; kingdom Metazoa; phylum Echinodermata; class Asteroidea; order Forcipulatida; family Asteriidae; genus Leptasterias; species Leptasterias polaris. The sequence goes on from JAZGTN010000192.1 coordinate 2,452,811, forward strand.
GTGGATGCTCCTGGGGAATAATTATACTAATGTAGTGGGTTATTAATATGGAAAAATCCTACCTGGACAGGCTTAATACTTTGAGAAAGAGATTTCTAAACGTAGAGCGTTTTTAAACCTATCTTTTATTGCTAAACAGATAATTTTGAACACCTACTTTAATTGTAAGTTTCTGAGCATTTTTAAGGTTAGCAGCAAGCATTTCTATGTTCTCACTTTCATCATGGTAAACCTACATTTTGTAGAACAGAATATTTTTAACATTCTGCAGAGCTATACATTTCCCCAATGGGTACGATGACCAAAGCCACCCAAACAAAACAACTTACCAACACCCAAATCTTGCCAGCCAATGTACATTACGTATACATGTAGCAATAGATACATGTACTTCCTGACATTTTTCCCATGCCGAACTTGTTTCTCCAATGAATATTGCTATGCAAAGTCTTGTGTTTTTCATTTTATACACAGAAAAGATTAAGTCATGTAGTACTTGTGCTATTTGTGTGTAATACTCTTTCAACATTCTTATGATGTCTACATGTAGGTGGTAGGACTTGATATGTAGTTAGCCTTCTGTTCTTTCTGTAGTGATTGTTCACCGAAGAGATCCTTTTGTAGCACTACATGTTATGTATGCTAAACGTATGATTGGTGTGTGGATAAACCAGATAAATGTTTTTTATATGGTTAAACCCTGAAGGATAGGGGGCCTATATTGTTTATGGATGACTGACAATAAACCATCCACAAAAAACAACTTATCAGCATAGAAATGAATTGTTCTTGACATTGTCCCATGCGTAACAGGGCTGTCCCATGCATAACACTATGCAATCTCTTAAGTTGTTCATCTGCACAGTGAAAAGTTGAAATCAAATACAAACATCAAATCATGTCATTTATTTATGTGTTATTCCTAATGGTGTCTAGGTAGGATTTATTGAGATAATGAGATTTTTGTTTATTCTGTAGTGATTGGTCACTAGAGTGATTCTTTCGTAGTACCATGCTGCATGTCTTAATGTGGTGTAGATGAACCCAGCCAGTGTTTACTTAGATTTTGTCTTTCTTTTTTTCCCAGGTGTATGTATTCCTAATTAAACTAAGCTTTTAAATTAGGTTTATAATGCTTTTTAAAAACTTTCTGTAGGGCAGCAATAGCCATTGTCCCATGCATAAGGCCATTTTTCACAATCAGTGGTGTAACTTTGAATTTTTGAGGTTTGGGTCTGTATTTTTTAAACCAGTGGATAGAATTCTTAGATTTTTGGTCATGCAACTATCCTTGGTAGGGGCTACCTCGGGTAGCTTAATAAAGTTCCTGTGTTTCTTCATATGGATAAATCCTACCACCTTGAGTGGTCCGTTTTGCTGTACCTTTTGTTACTCAACCTATTTTTGCTGTTATGCATGCAATTTCAGGTTGCTTTTGGGTTATGATTGAGTACAAGGGATGGACCTTTCTGCCATAAAATTTGGACCTCTGAATCTATTTCCGTTTTGACTCAATGTTACTAGGGATGTCGTGTTTCGGAGGTTACATTTTCCGTTAACTTTTACTGTCAATATAAATGCATCACTTCTCATATATGGAAATGGCAATTATCCCACATTTTCAAGCTTGTTGCTGCTGATTACATCTACTTTTGTTTGATATGTTTTTTTTATTGGCTGAGTGGCATCTTCGAAAGATTGCATGCTTTCAAATATGTTTGTTAACTTTTCCGTTAACAGTTTCGTAACCTCCGAAACATTGGATTATAGGGTCTAACTCTGAAATGATAAAAGGTGGTAATGAAGTGAATACACTAAAAAGAACTGATAAGACAGCCCATCATTCATAGAAAATATCTTTGTAAAAAAACATTGACTTTTTGATTTTTTGTGTAATTTAACATTTCTGTTAACACAGGTAACCTCTGAAACATTTCAGTTTGGTTTCATTAAGTTTACTTCTCTTAGAAAATACTCTCAGACCTGAAGATGATGTGTATTAACACTGCAGTCATAGGGATTAAAATAATTAGGTTTGTAAGGAAAGAATCAAGAAAGGGTGCTGTTTGAACACATGACTCTGAAAAAAACCTGTTTCGGAGGTTACATGTTGACGTTTACAACACATATCTATAATTTGTAGGTACAATGCACTATTTTCTTTTAATTTTTTTCTCTTTTTGCTTCTTTACCCACTTAGAATTGTTGGCAAAATGACAAAAAAAGTCTAGTTTACTTCAGATTTTTTTCTTAGGCTGCAATCTTTAGTATTTTGTGTAACATTTCCAAAACAAAACACAGTTGTAAAGGTTTTTGACGACAATATTTTCAAGAAATTCATTTTTTTTGTAACTGCAGTTGGTCAAACCATTGTCAAACCATTCCTGCTTTTAATGTTAACACTGCATTTTTGTTCAAATTCCTCCATGGCTTAGTTTGCACACAACACAAAGAAGTCATGTTGTCAATTACAATGTGTTTCGGAGGTTACATTAGCTTGTTTACAACTCACTCAACCTGCATTTTTAATGCAGAGTGGCCGAGCGGTTAAGAGCACCGAACTCAAGCTCTGGTGTTTCTGTTCAGCAGAGTGTGGGTTCGAGTCCCGGTCGTGACACTTGTGTCCCTGAGCAAGACACTTAACTACAATTGCTTCTCTCCACCCAGGGGTAAAATGGGTACCTGTGAGGGCAGAGATGGTTCTTGTGATTGATTTAGCCTAGTAGCGCATATATTATTGCAGCACAGGCTGTATACTCCCCAGGGAGCTGAGATGGTTTAAGGAATGAAATAAATGGCCCAGTGACCAGGGGTAATAATGTTAAGAAGCGCTTTGAGACGCCCTTGGGTGTGATAAAGCGCGATATAAATCCATATTATTATTATTATTATATACACTTACTCATTGCAGTATACACAATGTAGCAGTAATTGAATGATTCTTGAGGGGTGCAACCCTATAAATAGACCCCCCCATATCATATGATGGGAAAATTTCATTCAACAAATTTGGCAGCCTTATACATGTAGTTTAAAAAACACTACATGTATCACATGGTGTTTTGTGCAATTCAAATGAATGAGCAGTGCCTGCATACATACACAAACTATTTCTTATCATGAAATAGTTTCCTTCCAGTTGAACAATCCACAGACCTTTAGGTCTTGACTGTATCCTACTATTCTTCTGATGAAAATTTCGGAAAATGATTTTTTATTTTTTTCATTCACCCTCTACATTATATGGGGAGGGTCCCCGGTGATAGCAAAGGATGGGGGGTGAGGGGGGGGGGGGGGGCACGAGCAAACAAACAATAACTATTATAGGGGGTCTGTTCATTGCAGTGGTCAAAATGTTGGTCTGTACATATGTAAAAGACCCAACAGTACATGAACCTAAATGTACAATATAAGTTTGTTGCCCTGTATTTTTACCCCTGGGGTTGGTACCATGAGTTGGGGGGGGGGGGCAGGGCTTCTAATGCTTGAAGGATAACTTGATGAAAGGGAGCAAGTTGCATAGAATTTGAAAGTTCAATGAGAGTCTAGTTGGCCACATAATTTACTAGATTGAACAACCATTATCCCCGGCTACCTCCCCCCCCCCCTACACTACACACGCCAACACATACACATTCTGCCCCCTACATACATGTATGCCAACACATTCTGCCCCCCCCCCGCACACATGCCAACACCCCCCTCCCCCCGCGAACACATGTCAACACATTCAGCCCCCCTCCCCAGACACCCTAAACTGAGGATCAAATGTACTAGAAATTGAGGCTAAAGTAGGGTTTAGGTTTTGTTTATGGTTTGGGCTATGTTAGGGAGGGTTAAGAAGAGATTAATACCCCCCAAAAAGTTGAAAGTCAACAACACCAGAACTGAAATTGGGATTTTGTTTTACACTGTATCCCTTTTATTGGGCTCTCAAATCTGTCTATAGAGAATATTTTGAGGGCCAACAAAATATTATTGAGAAAGAAGATCTGTTTTCTCACTATGTTAGTGGGGTGCACCCTATAGGCTCACTTCAAAAATCAATAATGGTTAAAGAGGCAATTTAGTGCAACTTACCAAAGGGATTAGTACATGGTTCGACAAGTACTAAAACGTTGATTCTGTATGTTCCATCTACACACCTGCAGTGCATCTTAAAAAACTTGCTAAAATGTATGTTGTATGAGGGCTACCCTCACAGTTCTAGCTAAATCGTCCAATTTTAATATGAGTTTGCACACACCATGAAGGGAGTTAGGGTTTTTAAGTACAAATTTATCAGCAAATACTCTAAAGTATTGGAGACTTTTTGAGTACGTGTGTTTATAACTTTATGCCAATTCGCAGAAATAAAAATTTAAGATGGTTACACAATGTATCTTACTGAGTGTCTCCATTACGAGGCTTCTTCAAAACTGTAAACAGTCCACCTTACTTGTTAACTCTATAAATAGCCTTTGTAGTGGTTTGTGAATATTGCCAACATTTGTTTGATGCTAAAGTATGATGCAAGAAACAACTATACAAATGTTTTCCTGCCCCTTTGATGGATTAATAATAACATGATTAGCTTATAAATGAAAATACTTTGTTCTTTGTAGGGATTCCATAACTCTAGTCAGAGGTACATGTACATGTACATGTTATAATGTAACTCCAGTCAGAGGTACTGTATGTTAACACTTAAATGTAACCTCCGAAACATACAGCAGTTGTTAACAGTAACCTCAGAAATACTGCTTTAGGAGCCAAAAATATATATTTAAGATGATTTTCTTCAAATATAATAAGTGTCTCCATCACGAGGTTTCTTTAGAACTGAATAAAACTACATGTATACAGTCCATCTTACTTGTGAACTCTATAAATAGCCTTTGAAGTGGTTTATGAATGTTGCCAACCTTTGTTTGATGTTAAAGTATGATGCAAGAACACCAGATTTAAAACAATGCAAATGTTTTCCTGCCCCTTTGATGGACTAATAACATGTTTAGCTTATGAAAATACTTTATTCTTTGTAGGGATTCCATAACTCTAGTCAGAGGTACATGTTAACACTTATGTAACCTCCGAAACATATAGCAGTTGTTAACAGTAACCTCAAAAACACTGCTTTAGAAGCCAGAAATATACATTTAAGATGATTTTCTTCAATAATGAGTGTCTCCATCACGAGGCTTCTTAAAAACTGAATAAAACTACATGTATACAGTCCATCTTACTTGTTAACTCTATAAATAGCCTTTGAAGTGTTTTATGAATATTGCCAACCTTTGTTTGATGCTAAAGTATGATGCAAGAATACCAGAGTTGAGACAATGCAAATGTTTTCTTGCCCCTTTGATGGACTAATAACATGTATACTTTATGAAAATACTTTGTTCAGTGTAGTGATTCCTTAACTCTAGTCAGAGGTACATGTTAACACTTATGTAACCTCCGAAACATATAGCAGTTGTTAACAGTAACCTCCGAAACACTGAATTAGAAAAATTCCAACTCTTGGACAGTTCATGGGATTTTTATATTTCCTTCACAAGTATGTTGGCCCATGTGAAGACTGTTTGTACAAGGCATAAGACTTAGCCAGTTTTCGAGGAAAATGTTTTTAATTTAAAAATTGTCTGACAAATTGTGATTTTTACACTAAAATGGGATTCAATATTATTTTTCAAAAAATGTACTTCAGTTTGGGGATTTCTGGTTTTTAGTTTGGAGCTTTTACTAATACTTTACAACAAAACATGCCTTAACTCAGTATGCGGTCATTTGTGGTAATAATAAATTTGCACCCCAAAAATTCAGTTTTTGTCAAATTTCAGGCCTCAAATCAAGTTTACCATCAATTTTGGTGACACTAATGGATAAATTAAGCTCCAAAACCATTGATTTCCTAGAATATGTGTCTCAACTAAGAATTTTTTCATGGAAACAATGAAATATTTTAGGTTTGAAATTTTTGACCCTTGGAAACAAAGTTACACCACTGATTGTGAAAATGGCCATACATGTAACAGCAGTGGGGTTGCTATTTTCAAGGTCTCGCCAATAGTTAAACTGAGGGAGCATTTGAATTTCCTCTTGGTTTCAATAAACATAACACCTGGCTATACAAAATATGTTGTCAAATTCTTTTTTTAGCATACTTGAATTTTTGACACTTTGGTTGACACATATTTCACATTATTTTGAAACACCCCAACTACCAAAGATGTAGCATTACATTCATATGATTAACAGGTACATTTATTGTGACTTATTTATAGAGAGAGATTGTCATGATTATTTCAACAATAAGTTTGGATTTATAATGACCGGTGATAATATCAGTAAAGAAATAATTATATTATTATAAAATATAAGACATGCTTACACACCTGCCGTCTATTATAAGGACTTAGAAAGGAGTTTTAGTTTACATTTCCATCGTATGGATCAGGATACAATTAAATATAATTGATTTTTCTTGTCTGAATCAAAGCGACGGACATGAACAGAAGAATATCTTTTCAGATGTAAATTCACATACCCCCCTGATTCAAGCAACTTGTCTGATGCAGAGCCGGAAATAATAGGCCATACATACATTACATAAAATTAGTACATGGTGTAGCTGCAGTAAAAAATATGATGGTCACATGTACAATGCCAACTTCAAGCACAACATCTAATCGTTCGCTGCCACAGAAACTGTGTCTCAAATTGCATCTTATACGGTAGTTGCAATAATCTGAAACCTCCATCCTCCTGACCGGACGCGTCCGGAGGATGAAGGGTTTTGATTTTCGCAACAACTTAAAACGTCAAGCAAGTTGCCTGTTGGTCGAAATCTCTTTACATTTGTAAAAGATGTGGGGTTTCAACAATTGTATGGGAAATAAAAACATAAACGTGGGTGGGTGGGTATGTTATATGTTAAGTCACAAGGCATTTATCCGTTGTCTTTCAAGCAAGGTGGATCCAAAAATATTTCTGAAACATCATCGATCATCATTCTCCCTCAAATAATTCATATGAATTACAAAACACATGTAGAAGATTTGATTGTCTTACTTTGAACAGTCCAACAACGGATAAGCGCCTGTCGCAACCCCACATCTTTTTAAGATGTACAAAGAGATTTGCCTGATTCTTTAAATCGACCAACATGCTGATGAGAAAACAAACATGACTTCTGAAAGCTCACTATTGCTGCCCAGTGAATCTGAACAATTATTCTATATTAACCCTCCACCCCCCCCCCCAGTTCACTACCGACCCACACGGTCAAAAACGTCACAACATTTTGGTTGACCTATTTCCCAGCCACTTTCCCTTTTAACATGAACACAAGTGGAATTAGTCCAGTATAGTTCCATATTGGCATTTGTATTGTCACATATACTTTTTTCAAATTACAACAAGTCAACAGATCATGTAGCGTCACTGGATGAAATACATGTAGCACCAAAATTTATGTCATTATCGGATAGGTTCAACATTAAAGGATTTGCCGAGAATGAAGTGGCTTTTCTAGTTTTCTTTGGGTAGGACTTCCCCCTCCCCCCACTTTCTCCCAAAATGCAACTCTATCTCCACAAAATCAATGTAGAAGAGGGTACATGTTCCGGGTTTCTTTAAAATGTGTAACGTTACCTTAACTTGTCAATGCACGTCGTACACGTACGCAGTTGGATTTGTACAATACTATTACTTGGCCAAGCCCCTTGATGGATCATACCCCACCCATCATACATCATCCTTAATACATTAATGTACGAATCTCTTTCAAAGATTTAGTACAATAAATACATGTATACTTAGTTTTCTAATATCATGTGTGTTTGGATACAGTTACCGCCTCCTCCCACTAGCCACGCTCCTTCACAGCACCCTACACCATCTTTCGCCCATTGTTTTGTATTTTATTTTACATACTACTCCTTAGCAAGCTTATTGTATTTTTAAAGGCACTGTACACGTTTGGTAATTACTCAAAATATATATTAGCATAAAAACTTACTTGGTAACGAGCAACGGAGAGCTGTTGATAGTATAAAACATTGTGAGAAACGACTCCCTCTGAAGTAACGTAGTTTTTGAGAAAGAGGTAATTTCTCACTAAAATAATAAAAGACTTCTGGCCAGAAGCCTTTTATTCCTATCTGAAAGCACACTAATTTGCAACTTCAATGACCAATTGAGCCCAAATTTTCACAGGCTTGTTATTTTATGCATATGTTGGGATACACCAAGTGAGAATACTGGTCTTTGACAATTACAAAACGTGTTCAGTGCCTTTAAAAAGCTCATGGGTTGTGGAAGCTTTTGGTAGAAACGCTTAGGGGGTTAGGGTTAAAGGTGCACTTTTTGAAGTCGTATATCTCCAAAAGTATAGGTCTGATTAAGTTTAAACTTGGCAGGTCGTTAGATAATGGCAAGTTCCTGTTAAACTTGTAATGATGTCATGATGACGTCATCACACGATTTGTTATGATATTTTCATTTTTTGCCCCTTAAAGTCAGAAATTACTAACGGAACATGCTTTAATCTAAATTCTTTTTTAAACAGGCTTGATATGTCATAACTGATTCGAAAAATAATTGACGTCATCATGACTAATAGCTATTTAAAGACATACTCATCTACCAACTGATCGAGTGTTCTCTCTCATGTGTAAATGTTTATTTTAATTTTTTGTTACCTCACAAATCAGTAGCAAGCCTGTATTTAACGGTGGTTATAAAATTTCAAATTTAGCTCAACAGTTGGGGAGAGTGGAAGGATATGCATTATTGTTATTTCAAACCAAGGCCCAAACACCAGACCTGATTGGGTGCACCAAAATATATGTATCCTCTACCTTTTTTCTAACCGTATTCTTACTGTGGAACCCCCTGCAACCTCCCCCCTCCCAAAGACTCCAACCCATAATATTTGTTTTATTTTCTGTTTAAATCGTTTTAAAGACAGATGAACAAAATCAAAAATGGATGTAGCTTTTGCAGTTGTTACAATTTTGAGCTAATGTCAGCACCGACAAAAAATACTGTACATGCTTCTCATGACACAGGTTTTTTCATTTCAATAGAAAGGATTTACATGTACAGTGTAACCAAATTCCCTTTCGGTTGTGTCAGAAATATGTCGTGGATGGCAAATTGTTTTGGTAAGAGCTAACAAAAACAACCAATCTGAAGATGTTACTTATTTCTTTGTTAGATTCAATGAAAATTGCACAACGGCCTGCCAAAAGGTTAAGTTTTGATTTGCGATTTTACATTATTAATTTACGGAATAAATAATCCACGTGAATCAAAAACGCTGTTGATTTACAACTCCCTTTGTTTTAACTTTCTATGCACCTGAATTAACCAAGTTGTAAAACTCAATACGTTTTTATTGAGTATGTTTTAGAAATGTTTGAAGAAAGAAGCCAGAGCTCATAACCAAACGAGTAAAACCAAAGTTGCCAGAGGAAATCATTCATCAGCCTCAGAATCGACATCATCCTCTAAATCTTCATCTGACATGGAATCTTCCTGGAGATTGTCACACAGGGCCTGGTCGAAAACAACAACAACAGCATCTTGATGTAATTTGTCGGCATAACTCAAGGTGCGTGTAAGAATTGTTTGAACTGTGTCCATTTCTGTTGGGTTGGCGTCTATGACAGGAAGATAAGCAATGGTGGATTTCCCCGGCAACAAGATACACAACTGCGTGTTGAAGCCTGTCCATCCTGGAATGTCTGAATTTTTCAACTTCACCAGATTATACGCCATATCTAAATTTCTTGCTGCCATCTCAGAGCCATGATGTACATTTTCAGAAACATCAATTTGCCTTCCAAAACTTTCAGGTCCTTTCTTCTTGCCATGCCCGAAAAATGGAGTGATGTCGGTGGGAGGGGGATTCAGACTTCTTTTGCGGGTCCTTGTTATGGAGGGGGGCTCAGTTGTACTTACATCAAGGTTTGGGAAAATTGCTCTCTGAACCATGATTCCATTGGTGCTGTGCGTTGTTCCCTTCCCCGATAAAGTTTCCTCGCCAAAGTCTATATTATCCCATATCAAAGTAGTAAAGCAATGTGGAATAATGCCTGCAGGAATGGCTCTATCACCAATTGCAATTTGGCGTTTTGCAAGGCCTGTAATGTGTTCCATTAGAGTAGGGTAGGAGACCATTAAGAATTCCAACTACCTGGGCTGAACCAGTCAAATGACGGACTGCCACAGCAAGACTTAAGTGTTTTGGGGTTGCACACTTGCCTTTAGAAGCCAAGTATACAAGATCCTGCCCAATAGAAAGCAGTTTACGATGGCACTTGTCGGGAACAGCAACATGCTCTGAATACTCTGGTTCTGAAGATTCTCCAACAAGCCAGGCCAGGAAATTGTATAGTTCACAGGGAATTACATCTTCTGCTTTCTCAAGTGACAGATGGATAGATGTTGGGGGCCATGGTGGTGTCTGTGGCTGTGTGGTTGACATCTTAGACTTAAGCAAAAGTGCAGCATTGTACAAAGTTCGCAGATTGGAAGTAGCATTGGGACTTTGTGCTGGCGGTGCATCATCGTCCTTGCTAATGTGAGCACTGTTGTCATCTTCTATTGAGCTATCACCTGATGTTGAATCTCCCAACAAATCTTCGACAAGGTCCTCAGCTGACAACGTTTCTGTAAAAACTATGTCACTCATTCTTCTGTTTGAGGGTCTCATGAAAATCAACTGAGGAAAGGTCTGCTGAAGTCGCTTCTTTAAATTCCATGTGCGATATGGAGCATCGATGCCATGGATTTCTCTGATTTTACTCACATACAGTTTATTCAGCCTCGCCAATGTCAGGATTTCCTTATTTTGAATGAGACGCTGTCGGATCACATCATCAGAAAATTTAGAAAAAGCATCCTCGTATCCAGCTTGAATTGGAGTGAGGGGTCTGCTCTTCTTGCTTAGGAATCTGGTATATGTTTTGTAGCACTCGGGATGATACTGTAGTTCCCTGGCGACCAAGTCTTGGCCATCAATTTTCTGAAGGAGATTGGTGTCTTCCTTTTTGCGTGCAGCTGTCAAGAGTTGACCTCCTTTAACCTGCTCACATTTTATTAACCTTACCACTGACCTTTTGCCTGAGACACGATCTCTGCGATATTTTGTGCTATTACACAACAAACACTCATCTGGGAACATGTGTCTTCTTATCCATGGTCTTGCCCTCTTTCCTTCAGAAGATCTGAGCTCACGCTGAAAGCTGTCATCAACAGTGCTCAAACCAGAGCATTCTCCATGGTCTTCGTCTATGTTGGGGTCTGGTTTTCGAGGAAAGGGGAAAAAAAAAATTGTTATACCTTGAATGCCATATTTCATTTATACAACGCTAATTATTAAGAATTAGTTTACTTCAATGTTAACAATGAACATCATTTGTCAAAGTAAACATTTATTATAATGTTCTCATTTCAACTCTAAGCCCATAAACAAGTCAAATCATGTGACATTTCAACAAAACATGAAAAAGACAAAAATACCTACATGAAAACAGTTATGGTAGCATATTTCACAAAATGCTCTTAATCTGATAGAGCCCCCCCCCTGATGCTGACAGACAACCCCCACCCTGCTCATCTTCTTCCCCCTTCCCCCACCTCTAACTGTCAGAGCAAACGTAGGCAGCACTGTACGCATTTGTATGCTCAATAAAAAGTATGTGATTGCTCTTTCAGTTCGTTTTCTGTAATTTCTCAAAAGCCATTAATTATTGAACCAACAGTGTTCGAAAACACGGTGTAAAAGTTAAAAAAAAAAAAAAATTTTCACTGGGGTTTGAAATCGCAAAAGATTCAAAAGCAGAACTAACTAATGATCAAACAGTAAATGTGATTAAATTACATTCAAGCAACATGTAAAAATTTAATTCCTATATATGTCAATAAGGTACACAAATAACACCCCAATAACACCCCCCCCCCAAAAAAAAAAAAAAACCACACACACAAAAACACCAAACGTCTGTCAATTATACCAAGTAAAGTGTGCACAGCAAGGTAGGTGAACTATGTGCACACCAAATCCTAAAATACTACAATAAAATTAAATACAAATCTGGGGGTGTTTTTTTATTCAGGAGGAAACAACTCAACGCTTTCCAATACTTTGGGGATTTTTATTTTAATAAAAAAAATATATTTATAATTCTACCATATGCTTTCCCTTTCCCAATTTAAAACTAGGTAAAATTCGCTACAAACAATTTATGATCATCCAGTGGCTGGGCAGCAAACTGACTTTAATGATGTTCAACATACAATTTAAAAAGGGTTGCTAAAACATATGAGTTGGTGTAGGGCCGAGTTGACCTCATTAACTTGTTTACCCTCACTCCATTTCTTTTTTTGAGAAGGCATAATACTCCCACCCCACCTCTCCAAGATTATCAAAAACCAAAAATCTTACCTGTGCTATTCACTTCTTTCAACTTCTGGGTTGTTTCCTCTTTTCTCCGGATCTTACTGATGTCACAGAAACGCTTATAGCACTCGTAGTGGTACCCAACGTGGTCCGAGTTGGGTTTTGCATTCATACATTCTTGCTCATTATGGAAGTCAATACCGAGATTGACTGCAGAACTCCGTGCAATTTCTCCTTCTCTGCAGTCAAATTTTGTCCATTTGGCCCCAAAACTTACAAATCTACTCCAGGAATCCTTGCTAAATTCAATGAACTTACTTTTTGTTGATGGTACTATGTGCATCACACACAAAAAGTCTGAAAAATGTTGACTTTTACTCCCCACATTGTCACACGTTGGGAGTGCCGCCATCTTGGTTGTTGACAACATGTGGAATGTGGCCCAACTCAGAATATGGCCCAATTTGAAATTAGTATACACAGATTGTGCGTACTAGATTCTAAGTTGGGACAGATTGTTGATTGGGTAAAATCATTATTTTTCACAAAATTACGGTCATTTTTTCGTCATTTTCTCAACCATGTGCACGAAATACATCTGGGGATAAGTGGATTTGGCATTAGTATGACATTTTCTTTGTATGGTGAAAAAAGTAAGTAATCCCCAGCTGTGTTGCACGAACGAACAGAAAAATTACCCATGTATTATGGCCTAATTGTCCGTCCCCTAAACCTACGTCGGCAAGACGCTCCCAGCCCGACATTGGCAAGACCATACATGTACTTATGAAAATTTTTTATTGAGTTCAATGGACTTGTCGGTTGTTTTGTGTATCAGGAAAGTAGCTAGAAGTTCGATAAAAATGGCGTTGGCTGGAGTTAAATTACAGAAGTAAGTTGTTCGTCACTTGTACATTGTAGGCCTTGAAGGATACCATTTGGTTAGCCTCTGTGGTCAAGTCGTCCAGAGCCAAACATCAGCCTTAGGATTGATTTAGAACCGCGACCAGACATAACAAATCAATAGTGACGGCTACTTAATGACCAACCTATGTTGGCCAGATCTCCACAATCCACCGGTAATTTTAAGACGGTGGTCATACATGATGTAGGGTCAATTGTCCAGTTTACACTGAGTGCGACTAGATGCCGACTCTGCAGCCCAAATGCCGACCAAAACCTACCTCGGAAAACATCACTGTGTTACCTGGGTTGGCCATGCCCAATCAGACTGAAGCCAGTGGTTTGGACAGTTAGACAATCTTTGAATTACTTGTTTAAACCTTTCTTCTTTACTCTAAACCTCTTTTATCTCAGGTGTCCCTCCTCATGATGCAAGAATCTTGGAAGCCCATAACCATGGTAACCCAAGACCCACAATACCCTAGTCAGTCTCTATCAGTGAAGCTCTGAAGACACTACAGGGAGAGTTGGAGATGGAAAAGAAACAGGAAACTCACAATGAGAGGTGAGAACTATTATTGAATCACTGTGATCATTTATTTAATTTAAACAATACTTGGTTGCACTACAAAAATTATTGCAATAGGTTGAAAATAGGTTTGGGATAAAAGAACCAGTTAGCCTAACTGATTTACAGATAGTATGAAACTGTAATCTCTTTATGTTATTTTACTCAAAATGTTAATTTTGAAATGCTATTTGCTGTGTGTAAAGCTCTTATAGCTTTCTCATAATGCAGGGAAGTGACTGTCTTTATAAAGCCCAGTTCCTTCAAATCTCAAATATTCCAAAGCTTTTCCAAACTGTTTAAAAGTTGTGGCAGAGCGCACTTTGCCCCATGTTCTGGATTGTCTGACCAGCAGAGGTTGACATTTGTGTACCATGGCTTCATCCTTGAGCTGTACAGTAGGTCCCATGTGTTGTGTAAGTAATGTAAAAAAAACACAGTTACACTTAGACTGAGTTGAGAAAATCATATTCAGTGTTCAGGCTTCTGAAAAAAAAATAAAAAATCTTATTATTTATTTATTCCATTTCTTTCAAGATGGTTCCATTCTCTTGAAAATTTCATACAACCAATATTTTTTCACTGTTCAGCACACAATAATGAAAGAAACGTTTTGGGCAAGACATTGAACATGTTTACAGTGGTTTTGTTAAAAACCCTTTAGCTCACTTTCACAAGAATATGATAATTTTAATTTGGAAAATAATCACTCATTGAACTTGATATTCTTTCCTGTATTCTGTTGTGCATTCTTTATGAATTCCAAACAGAGTTTTCCCAATGCCCTACACGGCTTGTAGTGGGTGCATGAGTGATAGTGCTTGTTATAATCTTGGGGATAAACATTTTGCTTGAGTGTGCGCTTACTTGTTTTTGCAGTCTTAGTTTACATGTTTAAGCCGTTTTTGGTGCTATCTTGCGATGCACTACATGTAGTACGTTTCACCAAAATGAGGGTTTACGCTTCCAATCCAGATAGTGCTGTTATGAAAGCCCCATCTATTCTTTAATGTTTCTTGCCTTTAATGTATCGTGCAAAGTTAGTAGTGAGTTAAGAAAGACTTCCAGCTTGTAAATTATTGAAAAGAGTTGATTGCTTAAAATTGTGTGTTGCACAGAATGTACATGTATTATGTGGTTTGCATATCGTCACACTGTGGAGGAATGTTTTTCTACAGTTATCTAATCCATAAAATTGCAAATGTGTAACTGAACAATCAATTAGTAACTGTGTAACCCACACAGCCTAAGTTTTGACTTTTTTTATTTTCTGATGGATCAGTTGAATTATTTGAGGTTTTAGATCTCATTTGAATGGAAAATAAGAAGAAAATCAATGCGGCCTCAATAATGGAAGTTGGCGGGGATGCTAAACATGTTATTACTTGGTGTATTGCTAAGTGTATGGTTTGCTGCAGATTATAAAAGGTGCTTTATATAAGGGTCTCATAGTTCAACAACTTAACAATGCCTGTATTATGCCACATTATATGCAGTGTACATGTAAGACACCCACAGAAAATAAATCAGAGAAAAACTCAAAATTAGTGAAAGTTTACCCAGTCGATCAGTTTCCCTTGAGGTTTGATATTGAATTTAAGGTGATCCCATTGCTGCCGCTTCACAGGTTGTTAACTAGGGTGTGATCCCTGGCTACATGGCAGTTACAGGTTGTATGGCTTTTGACTGGCACTTACATGTAGAACAAAGATATTGACATACATGTAATAGGGAAACCACCACCTAGATAGCTAAGTTGGTAGAGGGCGTCGTGTTAGTGTGGAGGTCAATGGTTCAAATCAATTTCTCTTGAGTCTTGAATCTTGAGTAGAGTAATCCCTATAGCAGTTCTCGAAGGAAACTAGGTATGGTGCATCAGGTGACGTCATTTGTGCAAGTGATGATAAACTAATTAGCAAAGATGGAAGTAAAAAGCATAGAAATTTACAGGAGCCTGGAGCCAGCGCTACAATGTAGGCGTCGTTGTTCATCTCTAGGTTATTTTAATAAGAAGTGGTGTTCACTGCATGTACATGTAAGACATTCATTATTAAATCAAGGTGTGAATTAAAAGAATAACATAATGTTCTCCCACAACCTCAGTGAATGTTAAATTGTTGGCTGGAGTTCATTGTTTCTAGCTTGAAATGGTCCTCCAATTGCATCGTTATACTTTGAGATTATAATACCATTTGTGCATGTTGTGTAGTGATTCGCGTCTTGTGATCTCTTTAGGATTTGTGTTCATTACCTTATACTTCATCAGTCTAGAAACTTAAAAGATTACACTTCAGTTTCTTCCCAAAGATCTAAAATAAAGTACCAACATCTCATTTATAAAAGACATTATGGGACAACCTGCAGTGTACTCTAATCAATTTAACTTAGACAATTAAGTTGACAATTTCGATTTTAAGACTTTTTGCATAGTTTGCATAATAACAACTCCTTTCATTCAATTCATGGTTGGATTTTGCTAATTTGTTTTTATCAAAGACTGAGTTCCAGAAGGCACTAAAGTAAAAGTAAAGAAACAAGAAGATGATTTCAAAGCTCCTCTTTACGTTTGCACATTTAAAGATAAGTGGTAACTAATAGATTTAAAAATCTTTTAAATTTGAAGTAGCGATGAACTGAATCACACTGTTCAGTTGAGAAGTGTATCTTGACATCTTCTTCCACTGAACAATTGTGAAATTTTTTAAGAAAACAACAAATATGATGCGATCAAGCAAAATGAGTTGTTTGTCAACCCTTGTCATTTATTATTTTATTATACATCTGAAAAGAGCATAAGCTATGCTTTACTACTTTTAAAACTCTATGTTTATAAAACCTTTTGTTCAAAAGTTGGGAAAGCAGAAACACCAAGTGATATGAGAAAATGAAACAAAGAGAAAGGGGTTTAAAACCCTTTTAGCTCGCACGCATCCAGCCCGCCTCGAATACCGCGCCCAAACGCCTTCGAAGTTTGACTGTTTTTAGTTCTAAACATGTGATTAACCTGCAGTAAACGGCTGTAGAAAGAATGCTATCTCGACATGACAACAGTCTAAAAATAGCACATGGTGCAAAAATGACGATGTCCACCTCCAAAGATTCAAACAAACGACTCATTTAGCTTGATCGCATCACAAATTTTGAAACATTTAAAAATGTCCAAAACACGGCCAAAAAAGCCAGACTACATGTACAGTAGCTTTCTAACTTAACTGTTTGCACTACACCTATGGAGATACAGATAAGAAATCTTTGAGTGCAACACAGGCAGACAGCAATGGTAACTTACTGTTCGAAAATTCATATCAAGTTTAACTTAAGTTCAAATAAATAAACAAGAATGGTTTAGCTTCAAGTCTTTTGAGCCTCACAGATGTACCATGTTTACTAAGTTGAAAGTCCACCACTTGATTCCTTGTTTCTTTATTTGCTCTACCTGGCTGTACCAGTCAGCCAACTACAAGTATAGCAACCCATTGTTTCTACTTATCCTACTTATCTGGTACGTGACTCTATGAGTCACAAACCTGTTAAACAACTTGTCGCCAGCGCCATTTTGGGTTGGAATTTTGTTTGTGAAGTCTGCAGGAAAAAATACTTCAGTACTGTTAGCATAGCTGGGACATTTGACAGTGTTTACAGTGCACAGGAACAAGGTGAGTACATATCACAAAATAGTTCAACTTTACTCAACATTTTGGGCTTAGATAGGCATACATGAAATTATAAATTGATTTCAGTGATTATAAGAATGTACTAAGCTGTGTTGCAACAATTTAGTGTTTTCAGGGTGTTTGGGTTTGAATTAAGAAACTCAACCTCAAAATTCATTTTACATGTGCCACATGTCATGATGTTAGTCAGAGGGGTGTCTGTTTGTTTTGTAGACTCCCTGGTTCTAATTTAGAAATTCAACCTCATCTTCAGTTTACAAGTGTTACCCAGAGGTAAACTCCCTGGTTTTAATTTAGAAACTAAACCTCATTTTCATTTCAAGGATAAATTTTATACAGTACATGTATGTCCTGTGTTTATGAATACTCTAATTTTTTTCAAGAGTTTAAACAATGTACATAGCCTTGTCATGTTGTATACTCGTATTGAATTGTTTGTAAATTGTGACTGCAGTAGTGCAGGCCTATATATACATTAAGATTGTTAAATTCCTGGCATTTGCAGAAACATTTTACTGCACAAAAGTACACCAGGCTTTTGGGTGTTTCATCAAAGTGGTAATTGTATTCAGTAGTTTCATGGGTTTGACTACTCTGATGTGTGATAAGCAATGATTCTCATCACTCTGTGCTGGGATGCTTGGTGGTCTAGTGGTTCAGATGTCAGCTCCATGATGATGGGGGTCTTGGGTTTGAATCCAATCCGAGTAGGTTGCCTATGGATTTGTTTCTGCATAACTAGGAGGCAAGCACTGAGTATACAGTGCATATATCAAACAATGATGAATGTAGGTACTTAAAAATACAAGTTGAGACCTAAAACTTGTTAGGACAAGTGATTGGTTTTTTGATATGTTAGTGAAAAGGACTGATATCAAAAACGGTATTTGTAAACTAATTGCAACTTATTTTTTGAAGTACAGTGTTTGATCTGGGTTTTTTTTTTCCAGATAAAAATGGCTTCATCAAACCCACCAAAGATTTCAGCTCTGGAAAAAATCATCCAGGATCATCTGGAGTGCAGTATTTGCTATGACCAATACAATGAACCCAAAATACTAAACTGTCTTCACTGCTTCTGTGAACACTGTTTGCAGAAAAACCAGACTACCAACTACAAAGATGCTCCGATGCTTATTTGTCCTCTGTGTCGAAAGGAGACACAACTTCCTCGCAAGGGTGTTCAAGATCTTAAGACTAACTTCAATCTAACTGGTCTTGCACTTCAACTGGAGCAGGTCAGCTCATCCGAAAACAGCAAATTGATTTGTAAGTTTTGTGAGGAAAAAAACGAAGCAACATATTTCTGTTTTGACTGCCCCACGATCATTTGTGCAAACTGCTACAAAGTGCACCAGAAAATTCCAGCATCGTCAAGCCACACAGTAGCTACTTTAAAAGACATTAGTGATGGGAAGATTGCAAGGAAAGAGAGAAAACAGAAACGTCATCCAGAATGCCAAACTCATGAAGGTGAAGTGATGAGGTTCTATTGTACAACATGTGATGTGATGATTTGTAGAGATTGCACTGTCATAGATCACCGTAATCCACAACATGAGTATATTGACTGCAACCAAGCCTCATCCACATATAAACAGTCATTGGCTCAACTCATTACTCCCCTTGAAGAAATCCTGAAGAACCTGGAACAATCTCAAATAACTGTCTCAACAATGAAAGACAACCTAGACACTGCAGTTGAGAGAACCATGGCAGAGGTGACAAATACAGCTGATAAGATTAGGGCTGAGGTAACAGCTCAAGAGAGTCGCATCATGGATGAAATAAAAACCATCCACAAAGATCGTAACAAGAAATTGGAGGAATATAAGCAAACAGTGGGTTTAAACTCACAGCAAATACAGCATTCACTGCAGACTGCCAAAGATGTCAGCAACAATTCATCAGCTCCTGACTTCCTTGCACTCTATCCTACTATCAGTAAGGACTTGAAATTACTCAGAGATCAAAATCAACCCAAGATAGATTCTACCCTTTCCCATCTGAGATTCAATCCAGGGGTTTGTGATATCTCCCTGGGTACTCTGATTATGAAGGAACAAAGGTGGGAGGTTGGTTTGGAGTATGATGAAGGAATCAGTGGGGCTAGGGATATTGATGCCTTTGTACCTGGGGATGAGATGGCAGTGGCAGACATCTATTATAGCAGAGTGGTAATTTACAACACTATGGGACACCAGCAGAAAACTATCCAAGAATCAGATCGGTGAGTTCTTTACAAAGTCATTTAGTTAGAGTTGTAATGTTGTGTAAATCTCAGTTCAAACAGTGAACAATATTTGCATTTGATTGGTTATCAGGATTGCAGTCTAAAGAGTATTCTATGAAAATAAGAATTTATTCCTATCCAATACTACAATCAAATCTGAGAACATTTTACCAATATTTGCTAAAAGTGATCAACTCAAGTCAAGCAGTGAGGGACCTGATTGGTTGCAATACCCCTATGGTCATTGCTAGAACATGCTAACAACTTTGTTTTCAAAGGTTTAAAGGGTTTCTTTTTTCAACAATACTTATATCCAAATGTGTTGTTTACATGTTCAGGGTTAATTTCAGTTTATTTGTTTGCTTTTTTGTTAATCAAGTCTTATAAATTGGTTTCATCTGCCATTGACAATTGACATACTGATCTTGAACACAAAGGATGCTGGCAGAGTTTTGTCTTTCCCCCATCTAATACCAGTGCTAAAATACAGGTTTTCATGTACTGGTCTCAATTAAGTGCCTGGTTATCAAGTACCAGTGCTAATGTGATGTCTTAATTTAGATCACATTAAACTCAACACAAATAAACGAAGGTCCAAACAAGAAGTTGATTCAGAACTAACAAACTTAACTTTATTATTTACAACAGTACGGACAGCAGGTACACAACCATTATAAAGTGTAAGACAGCACTACCTTTGCCGGCCTCCAGAAGTACTGATTGACAATAGTGCACCACCCCACCTAACGGAACGAGAACACCGAGTATGGTGTGGTGGTCACAATATATAGGCGCTATAACAATTGACATAGTTTACATTCCAATTCCCAAGGGACAAGGATATCTTGTATTCCAAGAACAATGAAGTATCTTACAATAGTAACAATTCTTGGAATACCTTATAGCGTCAATACATTAAACACTTTCTGAGAATACTTAATGACGTCATCACATATGCCCCTCCTCCAAAATAGTTGACTCCTGGCAACTATTATTGGTTGGGGATCTTAACTTTATTAAAATTAAATTTCACTTATAAACTTTACAAAATATATAATATTAAACTATTAAATATTAACCGTATCAACTCCGATGAAATCTTGCGTACTGCTGGTATAGTTGTCCGCCGTCAGTCCGTCTTCCTTGCATCCTTCTGGGGTACTCGATGCCGCGGTTCACCGGTACTCCTGGTAGGTAGAGGACTTCTGACGATGCTCCGGAGCAAAACAACTTGAAATTAATTACACAATCTTATTAGATTTACCAAATATTCTAACAGGATTATCTTTCAAATACTGTTGAAGTGATTCGTTAAGATTCTCACATGGCTCCCAGGTGTTTTGTTTAACACCAAATCCCTTCCACTTAATTAAGTAATGTAATTTATTGTTAATAAACTTTCCACGCAAGACCTTTGCAACTTCATACTCTTTTTGAGTCGAGTCACTAGTAGGGATACTAGGTATCGACACTATTTTATCTCTGCGAGTTTGAGTAGCCTTTAATGGCTGAAATGAAGATGCTGGGCAATCCCGATCTTCTAGATCCGGAATTGATTGTTGCTGATCTATATCAGTTGGTTTACATGCATCAGAGGGTCTATGAAATCTATCATATGCAAATTTCATGCGATTCACATGAATCGGTGACTTAAGCAGTTTATTATTTTCCAAATTACGTACTCGGAAATTAACAGGACCTGTCTTTTCTACGAGTAAGTAAGGACCGCACCATAACTGTTTAAGTTTCCTTGACAAACCTTGTTGGGTTACTGGTATATATATATAAACTACGTCACCAACTTGATAAGGAACAGTTTGAGTACGTGTGTCATATCGCTTTTTCATTGCTGCTTGATTTAATTCTAAATTACGTTTAGAACTTTCACGTGACACCTCCAACTGCGAGATCAAATCATGCATATAGTCCCTTACTGACTTGTCCTTATACTCATGGATAGAGGACAGCGAAACATCCAAAGGTAACACAGCCTCTCGCCCATATAACAAAAAAAATGGACTAAAACCAGTTGAATTGTTAGCTGGTGTAGATCGGTAAGCAAATTGAATGGCAGGAATATATTTGTCCCAGTCAGTATGAAATCTATTGACATAATGCGAAATCGTGTCCGTTATTACGGCATTAAAACGTTCCTGGACTGCATTGCATTGTGGGTGATAAGAACTTGTATTTACTTTATTCGTCTGCATCAATTTACAAACCTCCTTAACAATTTTACTAAGGAAATTTGCACCCCTATCACTAAGCAGTACCCGAGGACAGCCATGGTTACATATGACTTCCCGAAAGAAAGCATTTGCTACTGTAACTGCATCCATAGTAGGTATGGGGACTAACATAGGCCACCTCGTACAATGATCAGTAAAACACAAAACGTACTGGTTACCCGATGACGTTATTGATAGTGGACCTAAAATGTCAACACTGACTCTTTCAAATGATCCTGGTACACTCATAGTAAGTAAAGGTGCAATACCCGGATCTTCCACCATATGTGATGTCTTAATTTAGATCACATTAAACTCAACACAAATAAACGAAGGTCCAAACAAGAAGTTGATTCAGAACTAACAAACTTAACTTTATTATTTACAACAGTACGGACAGCAGGTACACAACCATTATAAAGTGTAAGACAGCACTACCTTTGCCGGCCTCCGGAAGTACTGATTGACAATAGTGCACCACCCCACCTAACGGAACGAGAACACCGAGTATGGTGTGGTGGTCACAATATATAGGCGCTATAACAATTGACATAGTTTACATTCCAATTCCCAAGGGACAAGGATATCTTGTATTCCAAGAACAATGAAGTATCTTACAATAGTAACAATTCTTGGAATACCTTATAGCGTCAATACATTAAACACTTTCTGAGAATACTTAATGACGTCATCACACTAAAATACAGGTACTCGTGTACTGGTTCTCAAGTGCCAGTATTAGTACTGGTAATCAAGTACCAGTGAACCAAGTCACTGACCCCTGTTGATTGACACTCCCTCTAGGACATGTGGTATGCCAGCTTAGGATATCATGGCATATGAGCTGACCAGTGTGTACATTGTGCTTAAAGAAATTGAACTAATAAAGTGTGCAAGCATGTCATGACAATGGCCCTCACTGCAGGGTTAAAATTATGTCCACAAATCAGATCATGTCTGTTAAGTATATTAGGATTATGGATAGTCAAAGTGTATAATTATCATGAAGTAGATTGATTATGTGACCTTGGAGGCTAGGGCTGTTTGAAACATACTTTTCACTTTATCATTGGATCCACTCTATCTACTGTCATTCTGAATATTAACATTCTTCTATTCAACACCACCAACAAAAAAAGTTTGATTTATACTAAATGAATAAATAATAACAATTATTGTAATTTAGCTAGAAAATTAAAATGAGAGTTAACAATAATAAATGCAATGCCTAGTTCTCTTGATAGTAGTCGCCTTGCTAATATTAACATAGTGTTGTTAGTGTTCCACTGTATGTCATAGTTACATGTAGGTGCTATGTGAATTATTAGCAGAGTACAAAGGGCCTTTTTACAACATAAGAACACATTTTTATTAAATAATCATGTTTCTTGTATTTTTCACAGCAAGCAAATCAAATAGGCTTTAAGTACTATGCAAATGAAGGATCATTGTATTGAGTCCTATCCATTTGTTCATTTGTTTTCCAGGCCCTTGGGCTGTTGCTGCATTCCAGAATCAGTTAGTGGTTGTAGATGAAACCAACTCTGTCAAGATGTACAATAGGAATGGCAACAAGATATTTGAATTCTACACAGTGCCTCATAGTGAAATGGGCAAGGCAGCAGTAAACCTCTACAGTGTAGCAGTCATGAAGGATACAATCATTGTGGGGGATGTGAAGAGGTCAGTTATAACTAAACACTGCTCCAGTGATGGTTCACTCATTGATACTGTTTCAGTTCAGACAATACCTTACTACTTGGCCATTGACAGCAAGGACAGAGTTATCATCAGTGGTGGGGATCAAGTAGACATTGTTGATGGCAATGGTGCTGCACTAATCACCATCAAACCACTCATTGATGGTCAGCAAGTTAGATACTGCAGAGGTGTATGCTGTGACAGCTCATCTATCTACATTGCAGTGTGCAATGGGGATGTCAACACTGGTCATGTTCATAAGTATGACACTCAGGGTAGATTTCAAGGCTGTATTGCTCATCAGGGTCTGTACAGGCCATGTGGAATCTCATTGACATCAGATGGTCAGCAGCTTGCAGTGGCAGACTTCAATTCAGTGAAGATTTATAACAAGGTGTAATGTTATCTAATTATGATGATACTGGTAAGAGTAACAAGTGTTACAAGTAGTGTCAATACAGCTCAATATAATACAATCTAAAATGTTAAAAGATGTTTGTTTTTAAATCTTTCATTCAAACAATAAACTAATCAGTTTTAATTTAAAACACAAAAGTTCAATTGATCAATAATATCAGTAAAACACCCAGCAAAATTGTATTTTATTTCAAGCTTTAATGTAGTGAGCTCTTCCTTAAGTTTAGTGTTTAATCAAATTTACTTGTGTTTGGGTATGTCAATGGACATGCAGGCTGTCACTGAAAATAATTTGAGTTGTTTGAGTTGATGTTTTAATGGTATAATTTTTCTTAAATTACCCTTAATATTCCATCAAAATGTTACAGGCCTTGTCCCTCCAGAAATCAACAACTTGTCAGTTTAAGCCTGCATGTCCATTCGCATTTTGATTGGCTGCATGTTGCGCCACGGCACATTTTAAACCAATACATGGCGCTATGTAAAGGAATAGGTCTCATACTTCAACACGAGCTCCACATACCTTGCAGGAACAAATACTGAGGGCTTTGAGACGCCCATCGGGTGCATTAAACTGCTATATAAGAACTGTGTATTATTATTTAAAACATTTATGGGTGGTGTGAGGTTCTTAAAGCCTTTTGGAAAAACTGCGAATGTGACTAGAAAAGTGATCTCTTTATTGTTTTCCCTGTCCTATTTAAGATTGACTATGACTACTTAAATGATTTGTAAAATGAAAAACAGGCTCTGCTAGTTGAGCAGTAATTGTTTGATAAACACCATGGTTGAAACGTAAAAGGACAACAGTTTTGCTTTGTTAATCAGGGAATAAAAGAGAGGCCACAATGTCTTAACCATGTGTTTAAAACCCACAGGAGCCTGGCCATGTAATAAAAGACCAAGCAGAAGGCAAGGTCCTTTATCACATGGACACAGCCCTGCAAGGTTTTAACTGACTGGTTAAGACACAGTCACTATTCTTTTATTCCCATTCATAAAAGCCCTTTTTGTAAAAAAAAATAAATAACAATGTTGGAAAAAATTTCAAAACAAAAATGTGTCTGTAAATTTTCAATTGATGTCCTGTTGTCAGGCTTCGTTTTGCAAAGGATCAAATTCCAAGCAATGCTTAATGGTTTTGCTTATGCACATGTACAAATAGATTTTAGATTCAGTACCAATGTTTTGATTTCGTTACGTGAGTTAGCACATGCGTACTTCTCACTGTGTTTATATCACACATTTAAACATGGCCAAGTGATCTCCTCTCAACCAATCAAAATGGATAAACAGTCCTAGGTATTTATGAATATGTCTGTTCTTGTTTACTGAAAACAATTGCGATTGAGCAAAGAGAGGAGCATGACAAGGTAATTTCTGATACCAATTTTGAACTTTGTGCCAGACATCAACTGTAAAATACATCCTGATTTATTTTTAACCTGTCGCTAGCGAGTCTTGGGTATTTTTTGACTAATAAAAGTACACTAGTTATTCTGTGTATTACCATGGAGGTAGGAATAGACATCACCAGATTGGAGCTCCACCAACGAAGTTTCAAATCCTACTTGGAACTGTACAGTGTAGTTGTTTACCAACATACTGACATTGCAATCTGAGAATGAGTAAACATGGAGTTCCCCCAATTTCCTTGGTAAGCTAGATGGCTTGATACTAAGCACTCTAAATACTCCTGGGTGAGCCTGAATCTGGGTCAGATTGATCCAAACATGGGTCAGGTCTAATTGGATCTAGATTCAGGATCAGTTCCCCCAACTCCCTGGTAAGCTGGATGGCTTTATACTAAGCACTCTAAATACTCCTGGGTGAGCCTGAATCTGGGTCAGATTGATCCAAACATGGGTCAGGTCTAATTGGATCTAGATTCAGGGTCAGTTCTGAGTCAGGAGTTCTTAGAGTCAGGGCAACTGTGTAGTAGGTTTGCTTTTGTAGATACAATTCGTCGGCGTTTTCACGAAGTGGCGAATCCGTGGAAATTTTTTTTTTACAGCATTTTGTTTTTTTGCATTTTTTAATTGTATTTGGTGTCCTTAACAATTCTGCAAAGTTTTAAGTCTTAAAAGCGTATACAATTTTAATTACGCTAATTGCATAAACGGCGAATCAGTCAACTTTACGGATTTGCGTTTTCACGAACTGGCGAATAACCTTTTCCCCAGGGTTAATTTGTAATGCTACCGCTTAACGCGCTTGTCAACGTCGTCACCGGCGAATCCGCGCCCTGTGTGTGGCGATTCCGGCGTTTACAGCATTTTGCGTTTTCACGAACCGGCGAATCAGACCCCCCTGCGGGTTTTCACGAACCGGCGAATCCGCGCCCTGTGTGTGGTGTGAATACGCGTTCTGTGTGTGGCGAATCCGGGGTGCTCGTTAATTTGCGTTTTCACGAACCGGCGAATAAGTTTTGAACCAAACAGCATTCTAACAAAGCATCACAATAAAGAAATAAGTATTTAGTCATGTTATTTAACTTATACACTACCGTATCACTATAAAATATTTAACACTTTCAATTAAAAGACCGGCGAAAACACATTTTTTAAATGTGACCAACTTCAAAAGCGTTTTTCTCAAAACGCTGTTTTCAGCTGCGTGGGCGGATTCGCCGGTTCGTGAAAACGCCGACGAATTAATAGTCTGATCATGGGGTGGGAAAAGTAGAAACAGAAATATTAGATTTTTATTCAATAAACACTATTGTTCCAAAAATTGATAAAATATCTGATGACATAACTTCATAATGGCCTATGCACATTGATGTATTCCTACAATTGAACTTGTTATAATTAGTGAATATCCCAGTTATCTGTAAATGCTTTGATGTCAAAAAACACATATAAATATAAACACTTCATACATCATACATGTATATGAGTTTGGTATTGACCTAAATGTATGCAGGGAGTATATTTATATTTCACTGTATAATGAAGATTTCTGTAGTTAGTATAAAGTAGTTTTGTTACTGATTCTTCCAACTATCTGGATTTGCTTTAATGTTGAGGGATAGGTGTACTTTATGATCAAGTGATTTAAATACAATTACTGTGTATGAGTTTGCTGTTCGACATATGTGTATATTTAAAAGTCAATTTTACTGGATTTACAACCAAGATTTTTATTCTGTAGTTAAAAATTTAGTGCATTTAAAAAGTAGTTTAATTTGTTTTTTTAACTACGCTTACACCTGGTTCAGAGAGGTACTCTAGAGTTGCGCAGAACAAAATTATTGAAATAAGTAAATAAAAAGTTTGATATCTGAATCAGTTAGGAGCAACTGGACATGCTGAAAAACGAAAGGTCAACTGTTGCAGTCGTTCTGAACGACGGTAGTTTTAGACGTCAATCTTGTTGTGAGCCGAACCTAATGTAAATGTCATGATAATTTTTGAAACAAAAATTTATTTGGGTTGACCTAGAGTAGCTCCTAATCAATTTGGTTTGGTGCGACTTTGTTAATCTACAAATGTATATATTAAGATTGACATTACAGTGGATACTGCTCATGTAGACTTGTTTGGATTCTTGCTGCTCTGTCTCTAAACTACTCAATATGGGCGCTAGACCATGTTTAATTCCTTGGATTGCCAATTTTCTCTCCGACAGGTATCAGTGTGTTAGATATCATAACTCTTTTTCAAGCTGGTCAGTACTCCAAGCTGGCGTCCCACAAGGAACTCTAACAGGTCCTGCAATTTTCCTTAGTATGATAAATGATGCAGCAGTGGTTACTGAGAATCATAATCTCACCCTCAAGTATGTTGATGATTTAACCTTGATTGAGAACATGACAATTAAAAGTACTAGCAACATGCAATCAATTCTTGATCGTTTTGATTTATGGGCATCTGAAAATAACATGTTGCTAAATCCAGCAAAGTGTTTTTCTATGGACACCACCTTTGTTAAGAACCCTGCTCCACTAAATTCACTTCGACTGGCTGGTCAAGAACTCCAATCAAGGGAGGTCCTCAAAATACTTGGCATTACAGTGACAAAACATCTTAAATGGGATATACATATCAACGACATTGTCAGTAAAGCCAGTGGACGGTTATTTATGTTAACTACCCTTAGAAGATTTGGACTAGCAATCAGAGACCTGGTCACTATTTATGTTGGTTTCATTCGACCACTATTAGAATATGCTGTCCCAGTCTGGCACCCAGGTCTTACTGTAAAACAACACAACGCACTGGAACGCATACAAAAAAGAGCCTGTAGGATTATTTTAGCTAACGATTATGAGTCGTACAATTATGCACTACAGTTATGTAACATAAAAAACCTTAAACAACGCCGTCAAGACATTTGCCTAAAATTTGCCAAGTCTCTGATGTACAGTAAAGAATTCCGTGAATGGCTTCCTAAAACTAGAGGAGATTGCAATGGACCTGTTTTACGTAACTCTCATTTGTTGACAACTCCTAATGTTCTTACTAAGAGGCATGCTAATAGTGCTATTCCTTACATGGTCAAACTACTCAATGAAAACTGTTAAACCGCTCTCCTTTGATACATGTACATGTGGCATATTTTTGGTTGCTGTTTGTTCATTGCTTTTTATTTGCTGTATATAAATGTGAATTCTTTGTTCGTGGGCTTAGCCTACACTTGGTACAACCACATTTCATATGTTGCATTTTTAATCTAAATGTCCATCTTTGTTTTGCTGTGCTTCTATTTAGTTTTTTGTAAACATTTTAAAAATATTTCTCGCATAATTGTTTATATCTACTCATAATTTAGTGTAAATTTGCTGAATAATTTACTTATTTATTTATTGTTTATGTCCCACCTTCTCTTAATCTTACCTAATGATTTTGATGTTTTTTTTTTGTTTTTTTTAAAGTGTAAATTCAATGTAATTTTGCCTCTGGCAACCAAATTGAATGTTTTTAATAAACCATAATATATATATTCCAAACTTTTGATACTGTCAATAAATCTGGAGATGATTCATACTCTATTATTATTTCTGTCAAGTGAAGTTTTATTCCACTATCTCTCTCCCTCATTCACTTTACTTGTCTTGTAAAAACTGCTCTGTACAAATCGTCGCGCGTACCACGAACCGACCTAACTGACAAAAATCACACACTTTTGCAATTTTTTTTTTTTACAAATTATTAATATACTCATTACTGTTAACATTTTCAGCAAGTTTCAGTACTAAATACGTAATAGTTTTGTAATTACACTAATTACTAAAAACGACGTATCACTAGATTTGCCGTTTTGTCTTTTCACAAAGTGACCTATCTAGATACGCCACTTTACCAATGATGTACTATGTGCTACAGCGCGCGCAGTTCGGGCGCGCGTGTAAAATTTGCGTACCACGAACTGACCTAACTCAAAGCGTGGTATTTTCACAAAGTGACCTAACTAGATACGTCTCTATTGTGCATTGGTTTGTACACGGCGCTCTGCGGGCAAAACTCGGATTTTAATTTTCACAAAGTGACCTATCTGTTTAGGTATTATTTACTAATTAAAATAGTTGCGGGGATTAAATGAAATTGACAGTTCTGTATTAATAAAGTAGTCGGCTTTATGTTTGTCTTAAAAAATTGTATACAAATAGTTAGCAGAACCCGAAACAGCAGTTTGAAAAATAGTGCAACTTCATTCGTGATTTTCTCCAAACATGTTTTTTTATACTGTGTACGAGTTAGGTCGGTTCGTGGTACGCGCGACGAAATGTATAGGAATTATTGAAGTAACTTGATGGATCAGGAAGAAGTTAACAAATCCAATCCTAAACTTTGAAGGGTTGTTAGCAAGACAATAAGTATGAACATGTTCATACTTATTGTCTTGCTAACAAGTACGAACACCATTGGAAATAATATGTTCATACTTATTGTCTTGCTAACAAGTACGAACACCATTGGAAATAATATGTTCATACTTATTGTCTTGCTAACAAGTACTAACACCATTGGAAATAATGCCTTTCAATACATTGTACATGGAGAAACATCACCAAACAAGACAACGTAAACGAAGATTAACAGCAATAATGGTAAATTTTACATTATGATGTGGATAGATTTTAGGGGTTTGGTCTTCACCCTCACCGTCTGGAGTTGTTGGTAAAAGAGTTTGGGTTCGAATTCCGGTCATGACACTTGTGCTTTTGAGCACGGCACTTAACCAATTCCTTCGTAAAAAGTTGGGAAGGTTGTGGATTCTGCTCTAGCAGCCTGGCTCCTTATGAATGATACCCATGCCTACATCCTTACTGATTCTGAAGGGGGTAACCCTGTTTCAGCGCCAGGAGTAGGTGGCAACATGCCCCTTGTGGCAGTTGATTTGGGTCTACAGCCCAAATCAGTTAAGTGTAGCTCTCACCTTGATTTGGTCACCAAGCCGAGAACTTCTAGCAACTGCAGACAAAGAACATAGTCGGGTTGCTCTGATAAGCCTGGGTTTAGGCATCACATCTAATAAGGGGTATCAAACAACTTCGCTCCAAGTGGTGTATAAACTTGCTGCACAATTCCCCCCCCCCCCCCCCCCCAACAAACAAATGTCTTGCTTGATCTTAATCCAGTGGTGCAGTTCTGCGGTCCTTACCAATTACTGTTTCAGTTGATTTGGCTATTGATTAATCACTATCCAATGACAGAAAAGGTAATTGGATACAGCTGTGAAAATGCACCCCTAGCATGCATGGAGCAGTCATTCTTGGTAGCCAATCAGCGTTGCTTCCCAGCTCATCTCATCCTAGGGTTACTGATGAGAAGTATTGATACAGCACTGCTCATGATAGCGAGGCTGGGATATTGAATAATCTTAGTTTAGTTTTACCCTCTCATTGATGTGTGATAAGCGCTGTATAAACCATGTTACAGAAATGGTGACCTTGTACGTTCTAATGCATTTCCTGACAGGGCAAGATACTACAAAAGGGAACATGGGAAAATTTACATTTTGTGTCATAGTTTTCACATAAGTTCAATAGTTTCAAAAGCAACAGCCATACAGCTTTTGAGAAGTCCCCCCTTTTTCATATCAAAAGTTGGTAAAAATCAGAAAGTGCAATCTTCATAAAATATAACAATTGTTTTTCTTCCATTGAGCTGTGTACAAACTGTGCCTGCAGGAAGTCCAGGCCCTGTGGCTCCTTCGTAAACATGTGATGTCACAGGTCACATGGTCTGTACTTGGTGATTTCAGAGTCTTGTGTGGAGAAAAATGCACCTCAGACAGAAGATGGTTCTCATGAATGAAATTCTGAATATGGTGTAAAGATCATCATTGGTTGGAATTCTACTGGATTTCAATTTTCACATCATCTTTCTCTTTCTCATCTTTACTTGTTACAGAAAGAGAACTGAAGTCTAGTTGAGGATGAGGAGTTTGGGAGTTTAAAGCTGAAGCAGATGATGTCACTGCTGGAACATGAATTAGACCCTAAGAAATCAGGTATGAGATGAGAGGAACCACGTGATGTGTCTCAGAGTCAAGAAATAATAGTGCAGACAAATCCACTGCCAAATAACATTCTGCTGCTTAGAGTATTGCTTAAAAATGTTCTTTAAGCATAAGCATAATGGAACAAAGTCAAAGTTCATTCGAGTAAAATTGTTGTGCTCACACTAGCAGAACATTTGTGCACTCAAGAAGATGTTGAATTTTGCATCTGGGATACACCGATGTGTGTTAAGCACATACTGTTTACTCAATTCTTACACGAGTTCTGTGAAAAAACAACTACACGCAAATCATTCAGGTGGGATTCAAATCCACGACCTTTGCTTTGCTAGAGCAAATGTCTTACCACTAGACCACAGCGAGCCTGATGGCTAGAGGCAAAGTTAACATCTTTTAAATTGTTTTGGTACCTGCTGCTAAGAATTCGAACTGCTTCTAGCCATCGGGCTAACTTTGCGGTCTAGTGGTTAGACATTGTTGAGACAGTAGTCGTTTGCTTTGATTATAATACAAGGGTTATAGAATATAAAGTCTGGGTTCTCTCTAGTGCCCCAAGTTTTGTTGATTTATGTCATATTTGAGGTTTTATGAAGCACAAGATAAAATAAAGGATTGGTTTGAACTTAAACACAATGGAAAACTATCCAACCTTTCACGTAAACATTTTGTGCTGTTCTATCTTTTTGGCATTTTCGTAAAAAAGGGGGTTGTTAAAACTCAGCAATAATTATCTATCTATTGGAGTAAAGCAATGATGATACAGAAATACATGGTGTGTACAGAATGAATAGACTGTACAAGTCTGGCATGTATTTGAACAGTTTGGGGATCCTTTGGTTCTCACATGTGTGCTTTAATGTGGGAAGGAAACAAAATCACACTTTGGAACGAGTCCCAGTGTTTGATTATTGGCTACCTTATGGAGACCAACAACAAGAGGTCTCCACAGGGGAATTCTAAAGAGAAGGATGTTCTGCAAGGAATTTTGTGTACAGAGTCTACTGTGGGAGGATGTTATAAGTACAGGGACAAAGGAAATAACTAAATAAATCTCCATAATGTTTGAATATGCATGAGACTTACCCAGTCTACAACAATTCCCATATTGTTCTTATTGTTTAGTTGCTAAGAGTGAGGCTATGACAATCATGCTGCAGTCAGCTGATCATGTGACAGTGGAGAAGCAGGAACAGCTTCAGATGTAAAACATGGAGTGAGACTGAGATTTGTGCATCCTAAGGAAACTAAGGTATTCCAGAGACGGAGTCTTTTGAAGCTAAGGGACCATGTCACATGAGGTAATTTACAGGCAAACCACATCCAGGCAGTACATTGATTTTCATTTCTAAGTTTAGGTTTTTAGAGGTTTTCAGACAAAAATATCTGCAGTGATTCTCAAGGGTTTCTTTTTCACACTGTGCTGTTGGTTGCCTCCATGTTACCTGTAAATATTGCTGTGTCTGACAAGGGTTTTTTATTGGGTTTTTAAAACACCTTTAAGGCAAGTCTGAGTGCCTGTTATGGGGCACCATTACTGGGTGGCACTATTCCACATCAAAAGGAGTACACAATTTGGTTTTTAAAACACATACATAAATAGTCCAAGCTCCAGATCCCCCAAAATGAGTTTACTCTACACAAAAGTGGATATTTTGGACAAAATACAATATGCCGCCAATTTTCCCGCCAAAATTATGAAAATCATGTATTTTGCCATAACTTCTGAAATAAATTGCTGACTAAATCCAATTTGGGTCAAAAATGTGTTTGTCGTGAGAAAAAGATTTATGCGAAATTTGGGGTTCCTGAAATTTCACATTCACAAAAAAGTGATATAAATCAAAATTTTTGCCATGTCATTAAGAATAATTTACCGATTTACATGTAGTACAAATTAAGCTAAAGCTGAGTTTTATACTTGCCATCTATATACAAAGAGCCGCCCTCCAATAAAAACTTATTATTTATTCAAATTTTTACGACACTGACTAGAATCCAAAATGGCCGCAATTTAATATAACCATCATAAGAAAGCAACAAAATAAGGGGAGCAGATGGTGTAGGGTAAGTCTTAATTAAAACGATTTTTGCATTCTAGAGCTTGGACTAAAAGTCTAACTATAATGGGGCACCATTACTGGGTGGCACTATCCCAACTCAACAAGGGTACCTATTTTGGTTTTTAAACACAATTATTACAGACAAGTCTGAGTGCCTATTTTGGGGTACTGATTACTTGATGGCACTACATGCAGTCCATACACTGAATCGAGTTCTTACTTTTTTATGCATGACAGGCATAGCTTTGATCAATGTTGATTGTGGCTGTTTGACGCTTGACTGTGGTGTGTACTGGACCACAGTGGTGTCCCAGCAATGGTGGAAAACATGAATTGTTCAAATTTGTCTATTCCAGGCACTCAGTCCATTACATTAAACTTGTTTACATTGCTCTTTTACAGGAACTCATTTTGTCAAAATGATCCACAGATAAGCTCCAAATCAAGGTATTAATATTAATAATAATATTGTGTTCTAAAGTGTTTTGTCAACCCCCACTAGGGTAGGATCAAATCACTCACTGTTTGCTTTTCAACGGGGTAAGCAGACCTTTATTTATTATGAGACCCATTTATGTAGCACCTTATTATCAATGTTGCTTCTTTTATTCCAATCATAGGATGCTCATCTATGACCTCTTTGGTACTATTCTGTTGAAAGAAGACTCTCCTCTGTCAGTCTTTTGCAAGCCAACGATGGAATGAGGAGTGGGATAAGGTGCTTGGGGTTCAACAGAGCTGGAGGAAAAGATAGAGGAACTACAAAGCAAGGACTGTACTCCCACATGGTAGAAACAGACAGAGAGAGTGAGTCCATAAACAATAAGAAGTAGTTGGGAATCAGGTTGGTCTAGTTGTGACTTGTCCTATCAATCACATCCATGGACCCTGGTTTGAATCACACCTCAGACCAGTGCCTCATGTGTGGATAGTGTTTTCAGTCTCTCCCATATTACAAAGGCTTAGATCTTCATAGTTACAGTGCTATTATCTTTTAACTCCTGGGAACCGAGGCTCCCCCCAAAAAAATATGACAGACAACTTTTAGGGCAAATAAGTCTGTTTTGGGGTGGTCCCAGGGTAATATCCATGCTAGAAAGACTTTGTAGTAGCCTGGTCTTAAATAAATTGCATTATGTTGGCTGCAGACCTTATCGTTAAATAAAATTCAAGGTCTGTGTACAAAACGCAAAGGCGGAAATCTGTCAACATTTTTCAATGGGTGTGTACCACGTAGATATTGTTTTTTGTGGACATATGAAAGGGGACCGCCCGCCGGCAAAGTTCAAGGTGTCATGTGAACTCAACCCCATGGATGACCCCACTATCTTAAGAGGTGGGGGTATAGTCAGTGTTGACCAAACAGTTAATGTGTTATTGACGTAAACATAAACTGTGCTTGCCGCTGTCGCCTCCTGTCTTGTCGCAGGGTGAAGGAGACCAATACAGATGTTAGGCCAATGGGCTCATCCAGTGGCAAGGAGCAAGTTAGAATCATTTTTAAATACCGAGGCAGTTGAGATGGTAGTTCACTTTCCTCATTCTTGAGTAGATCTTAACTGCTTGGCCCATGAGCTAATCCAGTGACAAGGAGCAAGTTTGAAAGACAGTTTTTAACTGTGGGTACTGCAAAATATTTATTTAAAAATAAAATGATGAAGTTTGGTTTTATCTCTGTGTTTGCATACACACCCTGGACATTCCTTTGCTCTCTTCACTTTACAAATTACTTTTCTTCAACATTATTAAAAACACTCTATGGACATGTGTAAGTCCATGTAGTGTTACAAGTTCTACATTGAGTGGACTTCTTTCTTTCATCACTATTCAAGCTTGTAACACAGTCTGTACCTGTCTTGGGTTTTGTTCTTATTGATAAACAACAACATCATACTAGTCTAACCTCATTCTAAATTTTCTTGACCCTTATAGTTGTTGTCATTGCATCATACCTTCAGCGAGAAAAAGGTTGAACTTCTGGACTGATGATGATGTATACAAAGTTGAGGTGTACAAGGAGACAAAACTGCCTTACAAAAATTAATGACTGGGTAAATATATCAACAATTGATGCTCATTTTGTGAAAGCAAGTTCATTTCTGATGAGAAAACTACACAAAAAGTAGAGTTTTATTTCATCATTTTGACAAGGTCATTACATGAGGCATGAACTTGTTACAGTGACAAGGTCATACTTGTGTATAATCACTACATGTACATGAATGCATGCAAAAAACTGTAATATCAACATAAACATAGTACCAGTTTTTCTGAAGCTAAAACGAGAACCCTTAAGTTTGTAAAATGTTGTATTTTTGAGCTAACTTTTTTATTTCATCAATGCTTCCCAATGTTCACAGGTTGATAGGCAAACTGATATCATTAAGAGTGATAACCAAGCAGGGTTGTGGTCTGTGGTGCCTGGGCTACTTCATTGGTTGTAACTGAATCCAGAACTCCAATGAGGTGGCTGAGATTATTGCTGTAGTTGGCGGAGAGGACAGCACTGAGAGTCGAATCCTGGCCTATGACAACAAGGGGCTCCAAGTCTCTGACTGGAATCTGGATGAAGCTGCTCATGCATCATCCAATAACAGCGATGTTACCACTGGAAATGGAATCCCAACAATCTCAACAGAGGTCGCTGATGCAGACATCTCTGATATTGCAGTAACAGTGGAGGCGTACCATGAACCACCAAAGTACTCCACAGCCATTCCTCTGAATGCTGTATTGTAGCTGAGAAGGCCACTGCAGCAACAGGTGGTGGTAGTGGTCTTGCAGCAGGTGTTGCTGCAGTTGCTGGTGTTGCATCTCAGGCTGCTCACAATGCCAGCCAAACACCACATGATGAGGATACTAAAGATGACAACCATGAAGCCTATCAACATGACGATGGTGGTCAAGATAACCAGGAGCCCAAGGAGAACAACATGCCCTCTATCAGCATGCAAGGTAATCATACCCTAAGAGATGAAAATGCCGTCAAACTAGATGCTGATAACATAGGAGGTACAATTATGTAATATCTAAAAGCTCTTGATCCAAATATTGAGTATTGATTATTGATTATTGAGTATTGATCCCATGCACAAATGTCACATGCAGCTACTGTTTGCTTCACTCACCATTTTGTGGTGAACTTGCACAGACAAGTTATGGTCAGCCTGTAAATGCCATGATGCCTAATAAAATGGTCATGAAATAATATATGAGATTCTAAACAGTAGAGTAACTAGTGTAAGGGAGGGGGGGGGGGATGATATTTGTGCCTAGCCCCCCAGGGTGCACCAGACTTTTAAATCAGGACTTTGAAATTTAAAAGTACCCTTATAAAAAGTTCACATGTCATGAGCCTTGTTTATGTTGTATTTTCAGTGTTTTTAAAACCATTTTTCTATGGATGGTTTTTACATCATTTGCAGATTATCTAACAAATGATTAAAAAGAGATTGAGAAAAAAATCGAAACACAAACTGAAGTACCCCCCCCCCCCACCCCCCCCCCCAAGAAAGTTATTTGCATCCCCTTGTGCTCCCTAAAATGTTACCATGGTTGCAGCAATGGTTCTACAATATTTAAAAACTAATTAAGTCCTGTAATTTGAACCTGTACTTTTTCAACATATTACAGAGTGTTTAGGACATCACATCTCCTCATGGATGATGTATCTATTTTAATTACTTTTAAATCCATTGTCCTTTTCCCACAAAACGCCTGTGGTGTCATAAATTATGATGCCATAAAAATACTGTTCAACTTAAAGATGTGTTAAGTAGATAGACAGCTACATGTATCTTAAGTAATCACTAAATAAGTAAATAAAATGTATTATGTACAACTCAAAAGGAACAAGTTAAGTATTAGACGCTGACAGGGAATTAACTTTCAATCCTACTAATTGATTACCTGTGATGATATTTTAAATAAGCCCAAACTTCCTAAATCCAATGAGATACCCTCAAATGATGATAACTCTTTTGAAAACTATAGCTTAGGAATTAATGTACTCTTCCAAAAACCAATGATGTACAGTCTCTTTTTTTTATTGAAAACTCGAGGATTGGAATGAATGTCTTCTCCTAAAACCTTTGATGTACCGTCCCTTTGTGTTTCCTGAAAACCAGATGAATTGATTCTTAAACAAATAATGATCCCATCCCTTTATGATGTTTTTAAAAACTAGTAAGGCCGAAGGGGAATATTGTTGTTTTCAATATATTTATCGATGCTTGCCTTGAGGATGTTAAGTAATGAATTGATGATTTAGTTAAGTTATTCTATGTGCTAATTAAAACAATATTGAATGGTTGTCGTAAACACATAACTAGAGTAGCAATTGTTTATGATAGCTCTTGTCCTGAGCGGTTTTGTTGTTGTATTTTGTTTTTTACTGTTTTTTGAGTTCTTACTTTTTATTCTTGGTTTTAGCTCCGGTCAATGAGAGGAGTGGGGATGCCGTCTGAAAACTATTTTTAAAAAAATGTTTAAATACAAATAGTTTCAGTTGAATTTAAGACGTATAAACATTTCTGTTTTTCCAATATCACTGATTATTAAATTGATACCAAGACAACTTGGAATATAGATTTAGATTAATAATCAAACCAGGAGCAAGTCGAGTCTGGAAGTAAACATTATCTTCAATCTTCAAATATTTTTCGAATTAGAACTGTCAATGTTACTGTGACTACTGGAACCAGACGACGTTTTAATCCACTTGTAAATTTCGCGGGAAAATCAATTTGTTATGTTTTTATGGTTTATAATAATATTCTATTTCAATGAAATTATTAGAGAATACCAACTAAAGAAATAGGTTTTTAGAGTAACAGTAAACTTGCTCGAACACACACATCAGTAGCCTGGCCCCTATATATAGTACATTTACAGTTTCGCTCGTCACACATGCATAGGGAACTAGACCCAGCGTTCACGTTGCCATTGTAAAGCCCAAACTTCCTAAATCCAATGAGATACCCTCAAATGATGATAAGTTTTTTGAAAACTAGAGCAAAGGAATTAATGTACTCTTCCAAAAACCAATGATTTACAATCTCTTTTGGTTTCTTGAAAACTAGAGGATTAGAATATTGGAATTCTCATAAAACCTAAGATCTAACATCCCATTGTGTTTTTAAAAAACTAAAGGATTGAAATTGTTGTATTCTTTTCAAAACATATAGCATCGCTTTGTGTATCTTGAAAACCAGTTGATTTGAGTTTTCCAAAAAACATTTATTCCATCCCTTGCTCTCCAAACATGTCGGCCACATCAAACTGTTGTTGTATTTTTGGATTACAGGGAGTGTGCCTAAAGTGTGAGGTTTATCCATGGAGGATATTTATTAGGGGGCTTTAGAACAGTATCTAGTAAACAATACTGTGCCATGTTGTATAATGACTGTGTTGGCATCCAGAAAATAATCAAATCGAGAAATAAAAACAATTTGTTTATTTCCTTTGTTTTTCTTTATTTTAAACTAATTAAAAGCAAATAAAAATATAAAAAAATCAAATAAATAATTTTAAAATAATTACAGGTAAAACCTGATACGTTGGCAACACAATTAGCTAAAGAAATCGTTGAGAAATTACGAATCGAACCCTCTTAACTTATTAAATACATGTGACAGACATTCTGGCAGCCATCTGAAGCCATGTTATGTTGAAACAGGTGCCCCCGTCGAAGGTTTTAAAAAGCTAGTATGGCCGAAGGAGAATATTGTTCATTTCAATATATTTATCGATGCTTGCCTTGTAAGTAATTATTTAATTTAATAAGTAATTAATTGATGATTTAGTTGAATTAATAATTATGTGCTTTTTAAAACAATATTGAATAGTTGTTGTTAACAAATAACTATAGAGTAGCAATTGTGTGTGATAGCTCTTGTTCTGAGTATGGCCCTTTCTGATCCTGAGTGGTTTCGAATTGAGCTCTGGCTGGTTCCAATTCTTAAAGAATGTGGATCTGGTGTTTATGAAGATCTATGAAGGATTATACTCGCAGCAGTGGTTTGGGAAAGGTTCTTGATTGGACAATATGTTTACTGATAAATTTAATGTGAAACAACAAAGGACACAACACTGGTGTTAATGAAAGTGCTGGTACAGCTGCTCATTTTGAATCAATTCTGTTACATCAGAAATAATGTTTCTGTTACTAGCATAAACGGTTCATCATGACGCAATCATTCTTTTTTCTTTAATCCAAACCAGAAAAACCAAAACAAGGCAAACGAGACTTTATGAAATCAGCACTAAACAATCTTTGTCACGGTGGGCGGCTGGGACCCGACTGTTGCAGTAAAGTCAATAATTTGAAGATGCCTGTATAAACATTCTCAGGTTGGTCTTAATTTAAACGAAAAAAGTTCATTGATTTAACAGTTTTGTTTTATGTAAAAAGTTCTGTATCTTTATATACTTTAGGGAAGGTAGCATGAAATTAATGCTGTGTCGAGATGATCGAATTAATAATAAACAAGAATTACACAAAGTTGTCTTGCCCTTGTGGTTTTTATAATATGTTCTGTTGACCAGTAGCGGCAAATCTTGCTTGCCACGTAGATCCTTTTTTGTTTATTGTTGTTGTTGTTTTCTTTGTTGATTTCTTATTATTTTTCTATTTTTGTCAGGCTTTTTTATTTGCGTTTTATTTATTTTTTTATTTTACGGAGGTTTTGTTGTTGTATTTTGTTTTTACTGTTTTTGAGTTCTTACTTTTTATTCTTGGTTTTAGTTCCGGTCAATGAGAGGAGTGGGGATGCCGTCTGAAAACTATTTAAAAAATTTGTTTAAATACAAACAGTTTCAGTTGAATTTAAGAGGTATAAACATTTCTGTTTTTCCAATATCACTGATTATTAAATTGATACCAAGACAACTTGGAATATAGATTTAGATTAATAATCAAACCAGGAGCAAGTCGAGTCTGGAAGTAAACATTATCTTCAATCTTCAAATATTTTTCGAATTAGAACTGTCAATGTTACTGTGACTACTGGAACCAGACGACGTTTTAATCCACTTGTAAATTTCGCGGGAAAATCAATTTGTTATGTTTTTATGGTTTATAACTATATTCTATTTCAATAAAATTTAGAGAATAACAACTAGGGAAATAGGTTTGTATAGTAACGGTAAACTTGCTCGAACACACACATCAGTAGCCTGGCCCCTATATATAGTACATTTACAGTTTCGCTCGTCACACATGCATAGGGAACTAGACCCAGCGTTCTCGTTGCCATTGTAAACCCAACGTGCCTCCACCCTGTCTGTTAATTTTAGTACAGAATGCATGGGTTTCGAGATGACAAAGTGTTTAACCGTAAGGAGGACAGTACAAACGTAACTAGCTTCAAACCAGATGTTTATATCTCGGTGTGAGGCAAGGAAGGTCCATGGTAGAGAACAATTGGAATACATCAGGTACGTGAATTACATTCAATTTGTAGACATGTGCGCGCGCTCAATTTAACGACAACATTACAGGGCGCCCTCTGTAGCATTGTTCTCGCATAGGTCCTTTTCGAAACCATGGCTTGGGCTCTATCCCTTCTGTTTGAAAAACATTACCGAATGGGCACGTTTTAAAAATTAAGAGTGTGTAACTCTAAGGTGTATGTGCAAACCTTGGCAGCGCTACAAACCACACGTCCGTCGCACCAGATGCTGGACTTGTGTAGAGTAAAGACAGTTTTGAACTCGCTAAGACACATAAGGGAACTTTTTAGTTTGGGTGTGGCCATGCAGTAGCGTATGCAAGAATATTAATGGTGGTGGGGCAAGCGGGAGCAAACACAAACATTGGAAGGGAGGCTCTTTGATGTATCGAACCATTAATTTTGTGCATTTTTCGATCTCATTTTGGAGACAACAATTATGCGACTGTCCGCCCCCCGTATTGTTTTCACAAGTTTGAAACTTGCCTACAAAATATCAACCCCCTTTATGAAGGAATTTTTTGGTTGCTACTAATTAGGCCTATGTCAACATGTTTGTGTGTGTGTTCCGGCCGCGTAACTTTTTTCCCCAGGAGAGATGAGGCCACTTAGCATAAATTTGCGTGTTATAATAATTTTTGTAATAAATTTTAAAAAGACTGATTTTGATAGAATTGTATAATACTACAATGGTTGCTCCAGTTGTCATGGTTACTTAAGCAGTACTCAATCTATAGAATTCAGAAAGCAACAAGTAAACCAACGGGTTAGCATTTTGTTATTGATTGCCTTTTGTTGGTGATTGGATTCTCATTGCAATTTTATTATCATTCGTAGGCTGCCGAAGGAATCTTCAGGGAAACATTATTTCAGCACATATTATTTCTTTATCCACCGTTGTTGCAAGTTTTACTCAGATATCTCAACCAGCCCCAAGATTAGCCTCGGCCTTTGGTAAATGTTTGTTTTTAAAAGTTTATGAAATTGTTATTTTGGTGTTGTTTACGGGTTTTTGAGGCATTGTATTGTTGATAAACT
The DNA here is from genome assembly GCA_037783415.1 of Leptasterias polaris. Classification (NCBI taxonomy): domain Eukaryota; kingdom Metazoa; phylum Echinodermata; class Asteroidea; order Forcipulatida; family Asteriidae; genus Leptasterias; species Leptasterias polaris. The sequence goes on from JAZGTN010000192.1 coordinate 2,494,945, forward strand.
AACCGCGCTGGTTGGCATGGGCGGCCGCTTGTAAGCAAAACATTTAATTGTGTTCACATTAAATGTTTTAACCAAACTCCCGTTTTTCTGCAACCTCCCATGATTTATTTCTTTGTTTCCAACAAATTCAACGTTATTCTTTTGTATTTATGTTACATTGTCGCAAACTGTGGGTGTCTGTTTTTGTTTTGCATTTGTGACTTTCCATAGTTTTCCAGTCTCGTTTGGCAAAAATTTAGACTGTGACGTTGTATTCAGTTTTGCAGCACACGTGCGTGGTCTCTGGAAAATAATCGAGTTGTACATAGCGCCCTCTGTTGTTGATGATGAGAAATATAAATAAATTGCACAAACGTCAAAGTTTACTAAAGTACGTCCTCTTTACATTCTGAGAGTAAATTGTCAGGTAAGCGAACATTAACCCGTTAAAAACAAAGTTTATGAGATGGAAAGATAAGCTGGAGGGTAGTACTGTTGCTAGTACATCATAAGGCTTAATGTTTTGTGGTAAAAAGTGTGTTTTTATCAGTCCAAACTGTGCAGAGTTTTGTCAGTCGCTCAGCTCAGTACAGGTGTAGGTCAACAGTCGTACAGCGCACTCTAGAGTCTAGCCCTGGTGTGGTAGGACGTCAGTATCCGTTGCACTGCACTGACGTCCTGTGTATAACATGGAGGTACTCCTAGAACTATGAGGTTCATTCCGCTATCGTCTCCATTACCCTCATAGAGTGACATGTACAAAATCCTATTCGAAACTTTTTTCCCTTCACTTCACGTTTCTGCACCTACAGTTAATTTCCCAAACCGGATCTCGCCAAAATTAGGCTCTATGTGTTCCTTATACTCTCATCGAGGTCGGGTTGGGTCCAGAAAATCCACTCCGCAAAACAAAAGTTGCAAAAAGTGATAAATTCTCACCGTTTTCAGAATCCTCGCCTTCCGTTAACAAAATGGCCGCCGTTGAAATTTTTGAGCTGGTAATGCTGCGTGCTACGCTGGTAACAAATCCAATGGTTCACGTATACAATCATAGGCGCAATGCTGGTCCACAACAACCAATGTTCTGTATACGTGAATCGTTGATAATCGTTACCAGCGTAGCGCGCAGCATTACCAGCTCAAAAATTTCAACGGCGGCCATTTTGTTAACGGAAGGCGAGGATTCTGAAAACGGTGAGAATTTATTATTCATGGTACATGATGATCACAACGCTAGTGCAGATGTTATCTATGGATTGTTAGTTGTGAACTCATCAAATATTGTAGTTCACCATTGAAGGACACCAAGAATGTATGAACGGAAATTCAGCTTCTTAAACCAGGTAAAATTAAAAAATTGTAGTCCAAATTTTGTTTGCAATGTAGAGAAGCTTTATGTAGGGACATTACATGAAAATTTGAAGTGCTCTGAATTGCTTTTATTTTAGCAGTTATGCATAGAGTATCACAATAGAATTAATATGGTACCTCATTTGTCAAAATTGACCAAGCGGTTCAATAGTTACGGGTTTTTTGGTATTTTGGAATTGTCAGTATTTTGTAAAATCTTTCAATAGGAAATGTTGGTAAAAAGCTGGGTCTATTTAGGCTTAAGTTTAGCAAAATGTACCTAATTAAATATTCATAAAAAGGTAAACAACTTCAAACACACACAAAATCTTTAATAATCATGCTATATGTCTCATATTTTATTTACAGGATACCCAAGACAAGACAATTCTATATTGCCAAAAATCGGCCATGACCATCGTCGACCATGCGTTACCATGGCAACCGTAAAAAGGGGAAAACAAAGAAATAAACAAATGTATATAGTCAAGTTAATATTGCACTTTGCTTAACCATTTGTTATTTACCTTAGTTACAATACACTGCTAATCAAATTTAAGTGTTTAGAACATTATACTGTGCTTGGTTACCATAGCAACGGTTAATTAGTTTGTTTACATCACTTAACGACGATCTCATATTTTGACCCAAAAATGCCGATTCTTTGCGGACCTGTATCTCGACTTTGAATAATCATATAAACACCATTTAAAGTGTATAATGTTTTTGAAAACATTGTTTAAATCAACAAATCAATTTCAACAAACTAAAACCATGGTTGCTAGGGTGTTACTATGCAATTATGAGAGTATTTGTAAGTGTGGGTAAAAGTTCAACAAAGTAATAAACAAATGTGTCGACTTCATATGACAAGTTTTCATGTGATCCCAATAACATTATTTGATGTTATCATTGCACCATAATAGTATAACATGAGCATTTATATCTTGGAACCTTTGTGTAAAGATGTGATGCATTGATCAAAAAAAAAATTGGTTTTTGAAGTAACGGAAGGTGTTTCACAAATGTTGTTCCTTGCAATAAATTTTCAGAAGTCAGCAAATCAAATTAATTTCAACTTAATCATGGATAATGAGGCTATCCTGCATAAAGTTATGCATCATCTATGACATCTTCCGTTACTACAATTTCCAAGTCCTCTGCCTTATAATCATCTATGAGACGGTTCGAGTATATAACATCATCATTTTCATATTTCACGTTATACCATGAACAAAAACCTGGAACCTGTGAGATGACTTTACCATACCAAATGGAGTCGTCTTCAAATTTGTGTTTGATGTGTTTACCTACAAGCAGTGGAAGGTGTTCTGTTTGATCCTTATTTTTGGACACTGTTATAGATGTGGGGACACAGGCTGCAGCATCAATTAGAGCGTGAAGACAATCATATAACTCATTCCATGTACGAACATGTTTTACTTTGTTGATTGTATATGTTTGACAGTAGATTTTTGGAATATGACCGTTGTATGTTTGATGTAAAACTTCATTCCTGAATCGTAATTGCTTTACCAATGCCCGCTTTTTTTCTGTAGCACTTGTACACTGTTTCATCATTTCATCTAAATGTTCTTTAGTTTGCCATAGACCAGAGTCGATGATACTCTCTGTAAGGTCTGTCTTTTTCTTCAGCTTCACACCTTGCTTCCTAACCGTTTCCTTTGCTTCTAGTTCTTGTTTTGCCATGTGCTTTTGTAATATTTCCTTTTCCCTGTTCTTAAACAACTCCTTCAGGTCTTGCGTTCGGTTTCTCACTTTTGCACATAGCTTATCTTTCTCTTCATCGCTTAGATCTTTTAAGTATTTAGATGTATGGTTATAGGTAAACATGAGCATGGCTTCATTTGACATTGCCGATGCATTTGGGCGATGATGAACCAAATAGTCTAACTGACCAAACACCCTTTCTGGGCCTTTGTTGTGCTTAGGGGCACTGGTTGTCGCTTCCCTGATGCTATCACTAGCCTGCCAGTGTTTTCCTCCAGGGAGATGGTCAATTAGAGTTCTTTCTACATACAAATGAAGTGCAGAAAGGCATGATTTTAAAATAGTGACAACAGTGATGTCCTCATCCGACGGTTTTAAAAGATCAATGGTTACAGCATCATGTTCAACAAATTCCTCAGGAAGAGGCGATGCTTTTCCTTCCATCAGCTTATGTACAAGATCTTGATCAGTTGAACATGATTTTAGAAAATTATTTAATTTGTTATAGTGATCATTCATATCAAAAATATGACCTGGGCTCTCAGTTAATCGCCAAAGTGGCATCATAATGAATTTTCTGAGAATACCCAAGGCCTTACACCCAGCAATATTCGACTTTGATTACATAAGAGATATAGCTGTTCTTATCAGTCGGTTTCTTGGTTCTGGGATTGTTGATAAACATTGTTGAATATGGTCCTTAAGAAAAAATAAATTACCCCCCAACAGAAATATAATATTGAAACGGTTTCCCTTAAACGATTGTAACATTGAAACATATTCAGAATGATCGTGCGCAGCACAGTAAGTTTTCCAATCACGATGGCGCCCGCTTTTTGGATCTGCTCCCTTCGCCAAACTTTTGCACACAGTGCGAACACATCGAACAATGTTAGACTCCCCCTCTTGCCTTCCAAATTCTTCTGTCTCATTGTCTGCTCCAGTGAGGTCTTCCCATTGTTTTAGGGTGGCGTTCACGGAATCGGCCATGCCAACCATTAAATGGAGGCCACAAAAAAACTGGTGCAATTGAAGGATTTTGTCCTTTGCCATCTGGCCCATTTTGTCCCAGTTTGGGAGGAATAGTGGTAAGCAATTCGCTCGGTATTCATTCAGAATTTTGTGGAACTTATGTTCTGTTTTGGCTCTGTCGCTCATCGTTGATGTAATCTTGGTTAGTATTTCATGGCCTGTGTTATCTTTGTTATTTATTTGTTTGCTTGTGGTATCAATGTCCTCTAGAATTTCCTTGAGTGTGTCGAGGGTAGTCTGTGCACTCTTGTCTGCCATGTGCCGCATTCCAATCAAGTACGAGTTCTGGGAGTCATCACTAGCGATATAAGCCTCGTAACATTCACCGTATTTAGGCGTCTCATCCGTTTGCAAATTTAAATTTGTGGAGGCTGTTAAATTTTTGAGATGGGCTTGTGAAACTGCAAGCATTTCGTTGGACATGTTTCTCACTGTGCTTGCAGCTGGTATTCGGTCAACATTGGCTTTAGCCAAGTTAAGCACAGCTTGTACCACCTGTGGCACTTTTTCCTGGGCTACATTAAGTCCAAGGAGTTCCCATACACATGTCCTAGCGTCAGACGTAAATGCACCCTCTTTGAGAAGATGGAGCTGTTCACCTGTATTTTTTGCTAATTTGGTTCTCCAATTGATGGCAGCATCTATTAGAGTAGCATTTACCTCCTTGCACTGTTTGAGTTCTTCCTTGAGTTGTTTTACTTGTTCTTCGGCATTTACTGTATCATTCTCCAAACTAGCTATGTATGAGTCATGTTCATCTGCTTGCCGACATTCCAACTTTGCATGCTTCTCAAGTAGTTGCTCATAGTCGTTCGTGAGCTTTCTTTTTTCTTGTCTGGTTTCTGCGAGTCGTGAATTTATCCTATCATTCTTGCCCTCTTCTTGTCTTATATGTGACAAGTGTGTTTTAATGTTGTCAGATTTTCGTTTTTCTCGTCGATCTTGCAATGCTTGTTTATGTGGAGATTGGCGATTACTTACTTCCAGTTTGAGTCTCTCAATTTCTTCATTCATGTGTTTGTTTTCCAGTGTGAGTTTTTCGTATTCAGTTTTATAATCAATTGGTTGAACATTTCGTGGACCTGATACACTAGGTAGTATATAAAGTGCTTCCTCCCAATCTTCGAATGCTTGTAGATCTTTCGACTTGTTGCTTTGCAAACGGCGACGTTTTGCTCGCAAATCTGTGAAGCTTTTCCCTATCTTCTTTTTCCAGTCAGTTGTGTCTTCTGGTCGAAAATTTGGAAGCAACGCCTGTAGCCACTGCACGCACGCTCCCCAGTTTGAGCTTGTCTGATCTTTTAATTGCAATAACTGATAGGCATGCTTATTGCATAGTTGGTCAGGTGGTTGTACGGATTTCAAATCACATGTCAGATGTTGGAGAATCTCATCTGATAGAAGTGGTGCTGGTCCTGGGTTTAACTCGATGTCACCGCTCATGGCCAAGCTGTTGAAGTATATAAATCCTGCACAAAAACAAAAAGTTGGGTGGAAATCAATTTCCTTTCACATGGTATGATGTTATACAACTTTATTTTACAAACATTTCATTCAATAATTCAATCACTAATGAAACTTACCTGCTGAAACAGACAGAAGAATGACAAAAAAAGTCTGGACACCAATGTCAAACTCCCACATACTATCTGGAAAAAGAACCTCGGACTGACAACTGCCTCGTGATGCCTTTGACGATGGATTCCTGAATGTGCCAATCCGCTGCCGCCACACCTCAAGCGAAACACCCATGTTGCACAAGTGGGAAGTTGTACTGTTGTGTAAAAGAAAACAATAAATAAATAAAATATTAAAAACAAGAATAGATATCATTAAAATTACCTACAATATTGCTTGTTCAATGCGTGTGTGGTGGAAGGGTATTGTGGAAGGGTATTCTAAATGTAAAACAAGTTTATATTGTCATTAATTTTGTCCTTTAAAAAAAAAAAAAACTTAAAAAAAAAATTAAATTGATAAAAAAATTGAGAAAAAGTTACTTTATTTTGAAAAAGATTGATTAAGTCATTTAAAATTAAAGTTCTAGGTGACTTTGATTTGTAAAGCGTTTAAAATAGCAGCCGGGGTAATCCTTTGGCATGTTTGGGGCATTCATTGTCAAAAAGAAAAACTTCAAAAAAAAGGAAGGAGAAAAAATCATTGATCGACCAGCCAAATCTAACTCTTGAGTATGACAACCCTTCACAGAATGTGCTATTACTCTTACTGGACTCCCTCCCTCTCAAAAAATGATCCGAATACACTTTAAAACAATGAGAAAACAACATGTAAACGACTACCTAATTATATTTCCTAATTAAAATCATAGAAAGTAGCTTTGATCCATCATTTAAGAACAGAAATTAACAGAAAAATCTGAATTTTACACGATTTAGGAAAAATAATAGCGTCGGTAAGCGTCGCCATGTATAAACAAACGGACTTCTGTACTACACTAATTAGACTACGATCTATCCAATTTGTACATGGGGTTTGATGGGTCTACCCTCTTAAATACTCGAAAATTTGGGTTAAAAACGTATTTATTACATGAAAATTGTGCTTACCTTTCAACTTGATGTAACTTTGGTACACTTTATCCGATGTTCGTAATTTTTTTTCCGTCGCGAAAGCTCGAAGAGTTTCAAAGATGGCGATGGTAAGCAAAGCTAAAATATTACCCAGAATGCACTAGAAAGTCCATAGACGCTCGGCTGATCGGGACGGCTCGGCAAAAAAACAAAAATAACTCGGCAATGTTTTGATACGACGTCATGCGCAGAAGCGGTTGCGCAGTAATCAATTGCCGTGCGTAGTACCCAGGACATCAGTGCAGTGCACTGCAACAGACACTGACATCCTACCAGGGCTATGCATGTGTGTGTTCATTTTCATTGACACATGCATAATCAGATTAACGTACGATTTTCGCGGGCAGTCCTTAAATCATAGTTTTTTCCGGCGATTTGAATGATTCAATTCATGCTGTCAATGTGGCGTGCCGTATGCACTAAAACCAGGGTTCTCCACAGGGTCAAATTTTGTCCGGGCGCACGCAGGCGGCGCCGGCCGCTGGGTGTTTTTTTTCACGCAAGCAATGCTTATAATGTGCAAGCGCAATGAATCATCAAATCTATGTGACACTGGGTGGGAGTCTACAAACAATGGGCCAAGAAAAAAAAAGTTTTCTGTTTAAACAGGCCTAAAAATCCAACGCGAATCCGCAAATCGATTCGCGCCAAGATTCGCGCCCGCCGTTAACGCCGCGAATCCGAGTAGATTCGCGTGAAATTACCAGCATTCAGAAGGGGAAAATCACTTTCAGCTTTATATTTGGGTCAACAAGAATATGTTTTTACTTTTCCATAAAAAAAACATTAACAATTTTCCGTTAATCCGACACAAAGTTAAGTTTTTTCACCCCTCATTTCTTTCTGTTTTATTTACAAACGTAAAAGGTATCATTCACGATCAACCACTCTCACGTCTGTCGTCGAGTCGATCGATACCGCTTCGTCGTCGTCCTAAACACCGGCACACTCCATTACTTGTGTTGCCGTCATAAGGGGTAATTTTCGCGGTCCAATAAATGTTTCGGTTGAATTTTGGCCATCCGATAACACAGGCCAATGACCGAAACAGTTATTCGTTCCAGCCGCGAAAACGTACCCATGATCAATCTGTTTAATCTGTCCGCGGATTGGTTGATAGCGCGAAAGGTCCTGTTTCTGAGCCAATATTCTTCCTGTAAACTCACGGCATCAATCTGCTTTATACACGTAGTTACCATGTACCAAGATAGTCGATTTCCCAAGATTATCACAATTTTTCATTTCTTTTCTTTTCCTTTTCTGGATTTTTTGTTTATTCTATAAAAATCTGGAAACATTGAATAACGATAATGTATAACCAAATAGTGAACTTTTATGACCAATTGGAAAAGAAATCCAGCAATGATGGAGTGGGCATGTCGGAGCTGCCGAGCGTCAGTGTAAAAGACCACGAGGCAAGCACTACAAAATGCTACTATGCACTTCCCTACCTGAACCCACCACACAAAACTATATGCATTGTGTATGGTGCCACACTGCGCCACGATGTTCGTGAGGGGACGGCTGTTACCTGTCCCGCGAAAAACAAAAGCCCCACACAAACCTGCTATTAATGCCAGCAATAGCTCTATGGTCCGTGTGTATGATTTACGAACGTAGATTGAAATGACGGCTGTTAAGTGTGCCGCGGAGGCGCCGTGAAAAACAGTGCGATTTCTTATACTTGCCCGGCACGTGCGCGGTGATTAATAACGATCGTTTCATTGTGGAAATTACTGATTGATACTAATTTAGGACCGAACAGTGGCTGCGATTTTTTGTCCGGGCGCTGACAATTTTGCCCGGGCATAGATTTTTTTGTCCGGGCGCACAACGATTTTGTCCGGGCGCTACATTTTTTGTCCAGGCGCATTTTGTATTTCGACAATTTTGTCCGGGCACAGCGCCCGGACAAAACCGCGTGTGGAGAACCCTGTAAAACCACAGCAAATACAGACAATAAATTCTGTATTGAAAGGCAACAATGTTTTTGAACTTCTACCCACTGGTTTTGACAAGAGTGATTGCTAGGGATGTTTATCTCCGTTCACCAATAATGAATGCAAATTTGCGTGTATGAAATTCACAGGAAGCACGATTGAGCGTAGCGAGCATCAGTCAAGTTAGACCTCGCCCTCTATCGTTGTTGCTATGCATCTATGAGTCAAGTACATACATGCGCACAAGTCTTCACAAGCGAGATAGACAGGAAATTACAAGAGAAACGTAAATTTTCATTTTATTTACTAAAATAATGTCACTCAAGGATAAAATTAACCATTCTGAACCCAGCAGGCATGGAGCTTCAGCTTCCTCCATCAGGTATAAATATGATAACATTTTGGTATTCAAATGTTGGCAATAGTATGGGACCTTTATACCCTGGACTCTGTCATGTTGTATACAACGAAGGAGTCCATCATGGGCTAAGTGCACTCTAGACCAAGTAACTGGGGCACAAGCGGCTTAACTCGATTTGTTCAAAATTTTGACATATAAACTGCGCTCGTACTACATGTAGATCGCCCCAGAGAGTTATCATAGGTATGATTGCGAAACCTCAATTTGCGATCCAAGTCTTGCATTGCATATATCGGGGAAACTCTGAAATTTTGACCTCTGCCTCGTGCCGCCTCACCGCGTCATTGTCACGATGCATTCTGATTAGTGGATTAAATCAACGACTGTTTAAAAAAAGCAACGTTTGACCTGACCAGAGGCTCAATTTCATAAAGCTACATATTTTGTGTGTAATTTATTCATCTAAAACCATTTTTACACACAACATGCCCCAGTGCTTTTTTAAACAGTTAGTGTGAACTTTTTATTTTATTTTGTATTACTTTCTTGTAAACATTGGTTTTTGTTCACATACATGTAGGTGACTTTGGTGATCTTGATGTTTGATGCAAGATTTTTGCATCAGGATTGGGTGAGACTCAACAGACTGTGGATTGGCGTTAGTTGCTTCAGTACCAACATGTGCACGTGGAACCTTGCTAAGAATCCAGCCAGTGACTCACACAATCATACCACCATATTCACCAGCAACATCTCCTGCGTACCTCAGGTGAGTTTAACATATTTTATTGAGGTCTTTAATGGATTGTGGTGCAGTTTATGTCCACCCTGGTTTATGTCCACCCTTGACAATTTAAGTGTACTTAAGCATGGAGGAATAAGAACACAAGGAGTTACAACGATCAAAGGGATCAAACGTCCAAGGTCTGGTACCTCCACAGATAAAAGCGCAATTGTAACGCACTTCCTAACCGCACGTGACACGCTGCCTCTCTGTGTGCGCTTTCTCAGTATGGAGCCAAGATTAACCCTTTAGCACTTACGAGCAAATTCAACAAAGTCATTTACTCACTGAGCAGGGCGGGGACAAGTCATTGAATTAATGCACTGGAAGTCGTATCATAACTTCCATTGTAATTATTTTTTGGTATTACAAGTTTGGTTTATTTTGTAGAGGATAAAATTATCTTTCGAATGATTCACACATATATGTATTTGCTTTTACTGAATTGAAGCTTTCAGATTGTAAATATGTTGACACACCAACGAAAATAGACAACTGTTAGTTTGCATTATGTTAGCGTCAGTGTTTCACGGAAAGTTGTGCACGCAACTTTTTCAACTTTGCTATCGTTTCAAACAAGAACAAAATGTTTACAAAGTGATAGAAATAATATCAAAACATACCTTTAGAAATGAACAATCTTGTCTATATTACTTATGGATAACAATAAATTTCCTCTACAATGTAAACTCCTTTCAATAATGTGTGAAAAACATCGCGAAAGCCCAGCGAAACATCGTCACTTTCGTAGTATACATTATAGTGCCTGTGTGCGCGTAATGCATTGTACATACGATACGTTACGCACACACAGAGAAGCATTGACACGTCACGCACACACAGAGAAGCATTGACACGTCGTGCTAGATTTCCGACCTTTGAACCTTTGGAAGGAGATTACTTGGTTTTTGTCAATGGTGACCACGGGATTTTTTTAGACTGGTGCAATCTTTAGATCACGCTCTTTCGACAGCTGTTTACTGCAACCCGCTAGCATGTGTAAAACCCAAGATACAAAGTGTTGTTTAATCTCGGGCGGTTTTGGGCGGTCCAGTGAGTAAATGGCTGGGCGGTTTCGGGCGGAACAGTGACTAAAGGATTAAAAGACTTGGAAGGGTGGCACGATCATTCATATCAAAATAGTACGATGTTTTTGAAAAAGTCAGATTTTTCATTCGTCCCCCCTAAAAATGCTCCACGACGCTCCACGTAAATGTCTGCACGAATGCGTAGACAAAGGGTTCACTGAGCAAACACCGTAATTTTTAACCAGCCAAACTCGGCCAAAAGTTATCAAAATCTCAGAAATATTCAAGTATTATTTCCATTCATATATCAATTATTGTATAACCGGAATATCAACGTAACTTATCTGGTGAAAGTCGGATTTTAATGAAGGAAACGTCGGCAGAATCAGAACTTCAAAGCGCATCGAACAGACAATTAGGCTGACCTATACGTGCGGTATAGAGCTACTGCGCATGCAAATACTGTTTCGTTTGTTTGTTCAAAATTATGTACTATTAAAAAGCACGAACAAGTCATTTCTCCACTGTGCGGTCCGAAGCGGTACCAGACCCTGTGCACAAAGAGATATTATCGCGCACGTAAATCTGTGGGGGGTTGGCGGGCCGTTCAAACTCCTTGTGTTCTTATTCCTCCATGACTTAAGCAACACACTTTACTGTTATAACTTAGTCCTTCAATTGGGACCTGAAGCTGTAGGTCATGTGTGTTATGTAATGCAAGTAAAAGAACCCAGCGCACTTATCTCATAGTGTATAGTATCAGCTTTCTTTGAATAAATATGGGATTATGAGTTGGAACAATATTGTTTTAAGAACCGGTTGAAGTATAAATAGAGAAGTAGAACCAATAAAAGCTAAGCTTGGGCGATACCACGATATTATCGAAAATCGCGATACAATTTTTAAAACGATTACGATATCGTGTCTGTTTTTTTAAATCGCAATATCGGCAAATCGCGGTTTCGATGAAGTATCGCGATGCATTTCCTAATTGAGATGATATGAGCTGTTTAAAAACATAAAAAGGCACCGACCGCAACCGCAAGATTCCCTACTATTGATCCCCGACTGGGATACATGTACATGTATAAAAACGTTCCTCGGACGTTTCCCGACCGTACCCCACGAGGTGATTTCTCACAAAGGGAATTTCCCTTGCCTTTTCGTTCCCACAGCTACACGCCATTCCTTCACCCCCTAAGGCCAAAAAAAAAAATATGTTGAGTTGCCCTCCGCGACCGACCCAAAAATGCTGAAATCTTGGGTCGGGTTTTTTTTTTTTTTTTTTTTTTTTTCTCTCCGTTTTTTCATTTTTTATGAAACTTACACATTATCTGTGTTTAACCAATCTAAAACGAATATATTTATTCCAAATAAGCTGAAACAATTTTGCAAAGCAAAGATTTTAAAGTGAACATGCAAGAGGTCGATATTTTACGTTTTGTGTTTTGTGTGCTGCTACACTCGTAGTCGTACGCAACGTGCCCGGCCATCTACGGTACCTCGGATCGATCCCACGCAATAGCACATGACATGAACTGCCTGCAGACAGAATTTGCTGGCATACAGCCCGAATTCGCTTGAGCCAAGAAGCGGATTCACTGGTGGTACCCAACACTTGTTTTGAGCGCGAGTACCAGATCAAACGGTCATTTTTAGAACTTGTGTTAACTAAATGTGTTCACCTAGCTCTTAGCTTGCCGTGTGTGTTTTCAATAGGATATTTCAAACAATAATTGTGCAACTTACTCCGAATTATTTTCCGCGATGAGTACCGGGCGCCGCCATTTTGGAATGATCCCAATCATGCCAATCAAACTACGACGTCATCGGCCGGCCAGACTGTGGGAGGAGCGTATAAGTAAAGCAACCATTGAAATGTTCGCACCCTCGCTCCGCCCACCAGCCGGCCGATGACATGTATTTTGATTGGCATGATTGGATCATTCCAAAATGGCGGCGCCCGGCACACATCGCGGAAAGTATTTCGAAGTAAGTCGCACAATTATTGTTTGAAATATATTTTTAAAAGATCGTTTGTTTGAACATCCAAAACACGCAAGGCAAGCTAAGAGCTAGGTGAACACATTTAGCTGGTTTAAACCACCGAATGGCCCTTAGAGAATGCACTTTGAAATGGTTATAGCTTCAAAAGAAATGGGCGGGATGTGTGACCAAGGATCCAGGAAAAAGTGTATAAAATGTTTGAAAACAAATTATAAAAGATATGAAGTTAAATGTTTCTTGTATTTTCATTCTTTATGTACTTCTGCACACTAGTACATCATTGTATATTGATTGGGATTAGTTCCAATGCATTTCAATCTTCAAATGACAGTCAAGGTAAAAAATAAAAATAAAAAATAAAAAATAAAAAACCCCGACCGACCGACCCCTTCAAAATTTTTTACTCGAGGGCAACTCAACAATTTATTTTTTTTGGCCTAACTATAAAGTTTACCACATTAGGAGCATGCAAGCACATCTGCGGGATCGAGGTGATGATTACTATGGCAGTGCTGTGAGAAGCACTACGTCATAATTATTCACGCGATCGGCCAATCGGAAAGCTGTGAGAAGCACTACGTCATAATTATTCACGCGATCGGCCAATCGGGAAGCGGCCGGTCAGGAATCAGCCAATCAGCCTGTGCCAATGCGTTCGTGGTGCTTCGGGTAACATGAAGAATAAAACCATGGCTAGAATGGAGAGCCTTACAGCCTTTATCAAATGTCCTTACATGAATAACCAATTCGCGGCACTTCAGTTTAAACACTATTTTAAAATCTGAAGTGGGTTCCCTCATCAACGCACGTCACAAATTAACCGCGATATCATCGAATATCCCGATATATTTTTGACGATGTATCGTGAATGAAAAAAAGCAATATCGCCCAAGCTTGATGAAAGGTTTCAAATAGATTTAAAGACTCAAATAAATAGTGGATATATTGCCAGCACTGGCTTAGTTTGAATGAAGAGTAAAGGACTGTTTTTGTCAAATGTAGGGTTGCCTCGGTCTAAAATGGATTTTATCCATACTTTCAATTACCCATTACTAACAAATACACAATTACCATTTCAGGCTGGTTTGAAGTCTTTAAAAATAGGATTCAAAAGTAGCCAAAGAATATTCTGGCTTAGGCAAACAGCTGGTGGAAAAATTATTTAAAGGGAGCAACATGTGGATGAGATGAATTATTAAATAAATCATAAATGTGTAAACAAATACACTGCAAATAAAATAATGCAGATTGGTTTGAGCTGTTATGAGTAACAACAGTAACAAGAGTCACAGGCATGGGATGACTTCCTCCAGGGTTGCACAAAACAACAATATTTTTTTCTTTTTTTTCTTCAAATTTCCCCAAAACTCCACAATGTGATTATTAGGCAGTTCCCTGCCAAGTAGGACAAAGTAGCCCAGGTTTCAATTTTAGAGAGTTCTTACAAAGTTGGTTTCAAATTAAAGCTGGAAATGTATAATTGGGATTTGTACTCCAAATAAAAATAGGTTAACCAGAATGACATTAAATTATGTTTTGGGGATAATTACACATAGGGCCTACGTCAAAGATAAATTCAATGATAAATGATGGTGCTGTCCAATTCAGTGACACTCCAAGACTTGTTGACTTGATTTACATACAACTGTAAAATTATGATTACTTGTTTTATGGATAAGGTTCATGTCGGGGTATTACTTGTATGACTGGGGTTATTAGTGAATATAATGTGACCAGGAACAAGCAAGACTTTTTAGTCTGTGGTTATAACTGGGGTAATGAGATTGAGAATATTCTTTCAGATTCCCGGGCAGCAAAACAAGTGCACTTAGCCAAAATGCACAATTTGATCACAAACCCGTTTTGATAATCATTAATGATATTAATGGCCCTTACTTGAAGAAAAAGATATTGTTATAATTGTCACCCTTGTGCTGCTTTTAGAACTATGCACTAAAGCATGTTTTTAGATTTGCAAAATTGACATTGTTCCGTAATTTTGCCCCTCAAAATGTCAACTTGCCAGGGGTCTTTGAATCTTTCCTTTCGGTTGTGATTAGGGCCAACATTGATCTTTTCATTATGATGAGAAAAACTTGGGCAACTGTATCCTGTTGTGAAAGTGTTTCCTCCTAAAACAGAAAAATGCATGTTTTCACTCATTTTTCCTTAATAAAGAAACGTTTGATTTTCTAAATCTGGCCCTCTCACCAGACCAGTTGAATAAAGATTACATACATGTAGTTAATCATAGTATCACATGCCTTGCCACGTTGAGTTTATGGGTTCTTGTTAACATCCATGTAGTTAATATAGTATCCCATGCCTTCCCAGCTAGCCAATTAACGTTTTTTAAACGTAAAAAAAACGTTTGCATTTGGTAAAAAAAACGTTTCAATATTACGTTTTAAAAACGTATTTCTGTGGAGTTTTTTATGGGTTTTAAAAACGTTTCCATGTAACGTTTTAAAAACGTGAATATAACGTGAAAATAACTATGTTTAATTTCTTTAATCTTGTATGATGTTTCGAATACGTTTTAAAAACATTTTTAACACGTTTAAATGGGGTTTTTCATACGTTCTAGTAACGTTTCCATGTAACGTTTTAAAAACGTGAATATAACGTGAAAATAACTATGTTTATTTTTTTTAGTCTTGTAAAATGTTTCAAAAACGTTTTAAAATCATATTATAAACGTTTAAAAAGGGTTTTTTATACGTTACTCACAACCTATTAAAAACCTCTTAGTGACGTGAAAATAACTTATTGGTCTTTGCTTGAAAGACTTTCACTGTTTACTCGTTTTTATGTTTAACTAAGGTTTTGATGTAGCTTTTTTTTAAATTGGGAACTTAGTGTTTTAAAATGTTGACAAATCGTTACATTACTCAAGACAGAGTAAATAATCACTTCACAAGACTGAATTTGTGCATGCTATTCATTTATTTTCCCACCAAATGATACAAATAGACAACCTTGAAAAAGTTCAATGGAGAGCAGCCAGATTTGTAAAAAGCGATTACCGTATGACCAGTAGTGTAACTGAAATGCTACAGGACCTCAAATGGGGGTACTCCTTGTATCCAAAACAATACCAATCGTGAACTCACTCCCGCCACAAGTTTAATCAGCCCCTGACGCCTATAATTTAAAGTGACTCCTTGACAAAAATGAATTTTAAGTAGGAGCTTGCATGCATGCATGAGTGTGTGCACGTTTATAGCCCAGTGGCGGCGGTTTGTGCAGTAAGGACAAGACAAGTTTATTGTGTATACTTATGGCAATTGTGATAAAACTAAATGACAATTAAGTTCCTTTTAGTTTCAAAAATCAATGTAAACAGCGAGCATTAAAAAAATGCACATTGCGGGTGCGATCGTGTAAACACATTATCCGCATGGTGCTGTTTGATCAGTGTGCTGGTTTCCATAGCAGTGTGGTTTGTTATAAGTTAAAGGGACACGTTGCCTTGGATTAATTGGACGAGTTGGTCTATAAAAAGCGTTTGTAACCTTTTGTTATAAAATGCATATGGTTAGAAAAACGTTTAAAAATGTAGAATATAATGATCCACACAAATATGCCTCGAAATTGCGTGGTTTTCCTTTTACTTTGCGAACTAACACGGTCGGCCATCCGACCGTGTTAGTTTACGATGTAAAAGGAAAACCACGCAATTTCGTCGCATATTTGTGTGGATCATTGTATTCTACTTTTTAAACATCTTTCTAACCATATGCATTTTATAACTAACGGTTACAAACGCTTTTTATTAGACCAACTCGCCCGATCCAAGGCAACGTGTCCCTTTAACAACGCTTTGCTGCTGTACTAAAGGTGTGGGGGAGTTGTTGAATGTCAACTCCCCATATATTGAGCACTGTGGCAATAGCAAAGCGTTGTTATTTGAGATAAACCACGCCGCTAGAAAAACCAGCATGCCAGTCAAATGGCACAACACAAAAGTGTTGTTGCACTATACACGAATGGAATAATTGGAATGATCGACTTTTGAAACTAAAAGGATTGTGCTTGTTAATTTAAACGGGTTTTAATCATCTTCTTCGACATCTGGTGCACTACCGACATCTCCGCCATCGTTTTCTTCAACTTCCTGTAAAATGATCCATTCATTAACATAGGTTAAGGTGTGGCCAAAAGAAAGTAAATAAAATATACTGTTAATTTATCAATCAATTTTTGGGGGACACCTTTCACCCATTTCAGTCTTCTCAGGTGAAGCAGCTCACTTAGCGAGTATCAATATTCAGAACTTGACCATATCGTTAAAAGTTGTTGTTATTCCGAAATAAAGAAAATCAAAGTATTTAATCTATTCAGGCTTTTTACATTTCTTAACAGTCATGGTTAAGGATTTATTACAATTATGAACATGAATGTGCCTTCCTTCTTCAAAGTTCAATTTATAATCCATAAATTGTCCTTTATGTTGTATTTATACAGCTAGCTTTGGCATGGGGCGATCATATTATGAACGTCATATTAGGCATGTTCGGTACTTATTTTGGTATGAAATAGAAAGAAGATTATCATAACTTATCCACTGGTACCGAAATCATATGTATTGGAAGAGAAATCTTGTGAGAGGTGGCGGAGGGATAGGGCGTTGTGTTGCATGTTCCCCGAAAATGACCCCGGTAGAGGAGGGCTATAATAATAGACTGAAAAGGCAACTATATTGTGTATAAAAATGAAATTATTGCATTCACTGGGTGTCATCATTCCAGTCTTGAAACATAAAGAATAAAAAAGGCTTATAACAATTGGGTTATTTGATTAAAGTACAGGTAATAATGTCCACTGATTGCATGGATAGAAGGACACTTACTGTCAGTGTTCTGGCCTCGATGGTGATGGCGTGGTTCCTGAGTGGGCACGTCTTAGCTGAGTACTTGATGACGTGGTGGAGGCGAAGAAATCTTGCCGTTCAAATGAGCGTGATGATGAGGTGGAAGCAACTGAGTGTAAAACAAGGGTTGTATAATACACAGAAAAGACAATTATTGTTGTGTATAAAACAAAATTATTGCATTTACTGGACGTCATTCAGGGCTCAAATTAACTAAAGGCAAATGACTTCCATGTCCCACCTAATTGCCTAGCCCTCAATTTCTGGCTTGTTTTTACTCCATTCAAAAGCACCTAATTGCTTTCTAGAAAGTTGGTGCCCCTTTCAAATTGCCTTAAATTGCAGTGCCCTCTTCATTTCTTAATTGTTGAGGCCTGGTTTCATTACTCCTGTCCGTTAATCGTACATGATCAAAAAAGGCTTATACAAACATAAAGGTTACTTTATATAAATCGGGTATGTCTCCTGATTGAGGCACGTATGTGATTGCATGGATAATGGAACTTACTGTCAGCGTCTTCCTCGCTGGTGATGGGGCAGTTGGCAAGTTGATTTGGTACATCAGCCACATAGGCCTACTGGGTCGCGATTTCTATTGCGATTGCAATAGCTTTCTTGGACTACAGTTCGGCTTCTGTGTTAGTTGTTGGCACTGAATAAATACAAAAACAAAAAACACATTACATATAATGAAACCAACAATCTGAGCAATGGAAAATATTTAAGATAATAATAATAGAGGGTGTGTAGGGGCAATTTGCTATTTTTGGGGGGAGTCTTCTCGTCTCCTGTGTATGCCCTAATCATGTGTGTCAATGTGACATGCGTCCCAAATTGCATTATCAGAACTAGGCCATCATGTATCTACCAGACCACTGATAATTAAAACTTCCATGAATTTGGAGGGAAACAAGTATGCATGTGATATTGATATTGTTTGTCCTTATCCATAATCACCTTCTGATTCCCCATCAGCGTCACTATCGATATCCTCAACAAAAAAAGAAAAGAAAACATATGTGCTAGCAATACTAATAGTACTAAACTTGCCTTCAAAATTTAAACCAAATATTGTTAAAAACAGTGCAAATAGGAAAACAATGTGGTCAGAGTTCATATGTTAGTAATTATTTAAGTATTGCCTCTGTGATCCATGGAGTGGATGTCACATTGTGTTATATTTTGTGAGCAAGAGAAAATATGGAACATTGACAATATTCTGTTAAAGTACATGTTATTGTTACTGAATATAGTTTGGTCTACTTACCATTACCAATGACCAAGCCAACCTCCTCCGGTCCGCCATTATCAGCCAGCCAGCCAGCCAGCCAGCCAGCCAGCATGGGTAAAGTAGATGGATGCATGTTGAATGCAAGTGTTAAAAACGACCAGCAAACAATAACTTTCTCATGCCGTAGATCATTCCATATCATTCATAGAGGAGGGAAAACTTATGTATCTCCAGTATACAACAATGTCCAGTACATGATTTACTTTCAAAGCTTTGAAATACACTTGAAACTGTTCATGCAGCAGTAGGCCTACATGTACAATTGCCAAGTGGATTATCCTTCACTGGTAGAGATCACTAACCGTTTGATTCAAATTGCTACATAGTCGATTCACCTGTAATTCGACCCTTTTGACCTGACCCACATGTACAGTACTTGCATAGAGGTTCTACAGTCAGTCAGTGCAGTGCACACTGTTAGCATGACCTGTGACCTGGCCCCAAGGATGATGAAAGACGCTGTTGTGATATCTTGGAAGGTAGTGCATATACAGTGTACAATGTACATGTAATGTACATTGTACATGGGGCTGGCGACTCTGTTCGTGTATTAGTAAATAACTTTATGATACACATTTCAATGAGATTCAATAATGATACAGTTAATTATGTGATTTAAATGCTATTATAAAACTGTTAATACAGATAACAATTTTCAACTAATAAACACACACAGTACACATCCGGTTTGTGGGGTCCTGTGATGTGTTTGTTAATTAGGCCTATAGTATTGTCTTTTGACGTTATTTTAACGTTCAAGTTTATAATGACATAACAATTATTTAAAAAGAACATGCTTTTAAACTGAGACATTTTAAAAACGTTTTAAAACTGTTTTTAAAACGTTTCCTAAAAACGAAAATGTTGTCCATAATATAATGGTTTAAAATAGGTTGTGATATAACGTTCTATAAACGTTATGATTTTGTTTCAATTGTGTGTGTTTGTTTATGAGTATTTTGCAACGTTATTTTAACGTTTTTATAACGTTTTGATAGAACAATTATTTTTTTCTTTAAATCTGCTTTAAACTGTGACGTTTTAAAAACGTTTTTAAAACGTTTCAAAAAACCAAACCTAATTAAACCCAATTCAAAACGTTTTTAAAACGTTTTGTGTTTACTGGGTTGCCACATTGAGTTGATGGGTTCTTGTTTCCATCCATGTAGTTAATATAGTATCCCATGCCTTGCCACATTGAGTTGATGGGTTCTTGTTTCCATCCATGTAGTTAATATAGTATCCTATGCCTTGCCACATTGAGTTGATGGGTTCTTGTTTCCATCCATGTAGTTAATATAGTATCCCATGCCTTGCCACATTGAGTTGATGGGTTATTGTTTCCATCCATGTAGTTAATATAGTATCCTATGCCTTGCCACATTGAGTTGATGGGTTCTTGTTTCCATCCATGTAGTTAATATAGTATCCCATGCCTTGCCACATTGAGTTGATGGGTTATTGTTTCCATCCATGTAGTTAATATAGTATCCTATGCCTTGCCACATTGAGTTTAGGGGTTCTTGTTAACATCCATGTAGTTAATATAGTATCCCATGCCTTGCCACATTGAGTTGATGGGTTATTGTTTCCATCCATGTAGTTAATATAGTATCCTATGCCTTGCCACATTGAGTTGATGGGTTATTGTTTCCATCCATGTAGTTAATATAGTATCCTATGCCTTGCCACATTGAGTTGATGGGTTATTGTTTCCATCCATGTAGTTAATATAGTATCCTATGCCTTGCCACATTGAGTTTAGGGGTTCTTGTTTCCATCCATGTAGTTAATATAGTATCCCATGCCTTGCCACATTGAGTTGATGGGTTATTGTTTCCATCCATGTAGTTAATATAGTATCCCATGCCTTGCCACATTGAGTTGATGGGTTATTGTTTCCATCCATGTAGTTAATATAGTATCCTATGCCTTGCCACATTGAGTTTAGGGGTTCTTGTTTCCATCCATGTAGTTAATATAGTATCCCATGCCTTGCCACATTGAGTTGATGGGTTATTGTTTCCATCCATGTAGTTAATATAGTATCCCATGCCTTGCCACATTGAGTTGATGGGTTATTGTTTCCATCCATGTAGTTAATATAGTATCCTATGCCTTGCCACATTGAGTTTAGGGGTTCTTGTTAACATCCATGTAGTTAATATAGTATCCCATGCCTTGCCACATTGAGTTGATGGGTTATTGTTTCCATCCATGTAGTTAATATAGTATCCCATGCCTTGCCACATTGAGTTGATGGGTTATTGTTTCCATCCATGTAGTTAATATAGTATCCTATGCCTTGCCACATTGAGTTTAGGGGTTCTTGTTTCCATCCATGTAGTTAATATAGTATCCCATGCCTTGCCACATTGAGTTGATGGGTTATTGTTTCCATCCATGTAGTTAATATAGTATCCTATGCCTTGCCACATTGAGTTTAGGGGTTCTTGTTTCCATCCATGTAGTTAATATAGTATCCCATGCCTTGCCACATTGAGTTGATGGGTTATTGTTTCCATCCATGTAGTTAATATAGTATCCTATGCCTTGCCACATTGAGTTTAGGGGTTCTTGTTTCCATCCATGTAGTTAATATAGTATCCCATGCCTTGCCACATTGAGTTGATGGGTTATTGTTTCCATCCATGTAGTTAATATAGTATCCCATGCCTTGCCACATTGAGTTGATGGGTTATTGTTTCCATCCATGTAGTTAATATAGTATCCTATGCCTTGCCACATTGAGTTTAGGGGTTCTTGTTAACATCATGTAGTTAATATAGTATCCCATGCCTTGCCACATTGAGTTGATGGGTTATTGTTTCCATCCATGTAGTTAATATAGTATCCCATGCCTTGCCACATTGAGTTGATGGGTTATTGTTTCCATCCATGTAGTTAATATAGTATCCTATGCCTTGCCACATTGAGTTTAGGGGTTCTTGTTTCCATCCATGTAGTTAATATAGTATCCCATGCCTTGCCACATTGAGTTGATGGGTTATTGTTTCCATCCATGTAGTTAATATAGTATCCCATGCCTTGCCACATTGAGTTGATGGGTTATTGTTTCCATCCATGTAGTTAATATAGTATCCTATGCCTTGCCACATTGAGTTTAGGGGTTCTTGTTTACATCCATGTAGTTAATATAGTATCCCATGCCTTGCCACATTGAGTTGATGGGTTATTGTTTCCATCCATGTAGTTAATATAGTATCCCATGCCTTGCCACATTGAGTTGATGGGTTATTGTTTCCATCCATGTAGTTAATATAGTATCCTATGCCTTGCCACATTGAGTTTAGGGGTTCTTGTTTCCATCCATGTAGTTAATATAGTATCCCATGCCTTGCCACATTGAGTTGATGGGTTATTGTTTCCATCCATGTAGTTAATATAGTATCCCATGCCTTGCCACATTGAGTTGATGGGTTATTGTTTCCATCCATGTAGTTAATATAGTATCCTATGCCTTGCCACATTGAGTTTAGGGGTTCTTGTTAACATCCATGTAGTTAATATAGTATCCCATGCCTTGCCACATTGAGTTGATGGGTTATTGTTTCCATCCATGTAGTTAATATAGTATCCCATGCCTTGCCACATTGAGTTGATGGGTTATTGTTTCCATCCATGTAGTTAATATAGTATCCTATGCCTTGCCACATTGAGTTTAGGGGTTCTTGTTTCCATCCATGTAGTTAATATAGTATCCCATGCCTTGCCACATTGAGTTGATGGGTTATTGTTTCCATCCATGTAGTTAATATAGTATCCCATGCCTTGCCACATTGAGTTGATGGGTTATTGTTTCCATCCATGTAGTTAATATAGTATCCTATGCCTTGCCACATTGAGTTTAGGGGTTCTTGTTTACATCCATGTAGTTAATATAGTATCCCATGCCTTGCCACATTGAGTTGATGGGTTATTGTTTCCATCCATGTAGTTAATATAGTATCCCATGCCTTGCCACATTGAGTTGATGGGTTATTGTTTCCATCCATGTAGTTAATATAGTATCCTATGCCTTGCCACATTGAGTTTAGGGGTTCTTGTTTACATCCATGTAGTTAATATAGTATCCCATGCCTTGCCACATTGAGTTGATGGGTTATTGTTTCCATCCATGTAGTTAATATAGTATCCCATGCCTTGCCACATTGAGTTGATGGGTTATTGTTTCCATCCATGTAGTTAATATAGTATCCTATGCCTTGCCACATTGAGTTTAGGGGTTCTTGTTTCCATCCATGTAGTTAATATAGTATCCCATGCCTTGCCACATTGAGTTGATGGGTTATTGTTTCCATCCATGTAGTTAATATAGTATCCCATGCCTTGCCACATTGAGTTGATGGGTTATTGTTTCCATCCATGTAGTTAATATAGTATCCTATGCCTTGCCACATTGAGTTTAGGGGTTCTTGTTTACATCCATGTAGTTAATATAGTATCCCATGCCTTGCCACATTGAGTTGATGGGTTATTGTTTCCATCCATGTAGTTAATATAGTATCCTATGCCTTGCCACATTGAGTTGATGGGTTATTGTTTCCATCCATGTAGTTAATATAGTATCCCATGCCTTGCCACATTGAGTTGATGGGTTATTGTTTCCATCCATGTAGTTAATATAGTATCCTATGCCTTGCCACATTGAGTTTAGGGGTTCTTGTTTACATCCATGTAGTTAATATAGTATCCCATGCCTTGCCACGTTGAGTTTTTGGGTTCTTGTTAACATCCATGTAGTTAATATAGTATCCCATGCCTTGCCACATTGAGTTGATGGGTTATTGTTTCCATCCATGTAGTTAATATAGTATCCCATGCCTTGCCACATTGAGTTGATGGGTTATTGTTTCCATCCATGTAGTTAATATAGTATCCTATGCCTTGCCACATTGAGTTTAGGGGTTCTTGTTTCCATCCATGTAGTTAATATAGTATCCCATGCCTTGCCACATTGAGTTGATGGGTTATTGTTTCCATCCATGTAGTTAATATAGTATCCCATGCCTTGCCACATTGAGTTGATGGGTTATTGTTTCCATCCATGTAGTTAATATAGTATCCTATGCCTTGCCACATTGAGTTTAGGGGTTCTTGTTTCCATCCATGTAGTTAATATAGTATCCCATGCCTTGCCACATTGAGTTGATGGGTTATTGTTTCCATCCATGTAGTTAATATAGCCCATGCCTTGACACATTGAGTTGATGGGTTATTGTTTCCATCCATGTAGTTAATATAGTATCCCATGCCTTGCCACATTGAGTTGATGGGTTATTGTTTCCATCCATGTAGTTAATATAGTATCCCATGCCTTGCCACATTGAGTTGATGGGTTATTGTTTCCATCCATGTAGTTAATATAGTATCCTATGCCTTGCCACATTGAGTTTAGGGGTTCTTGTTTACATCCATGTAGTTAATATAGTATCCCATGCCTTGCCACATTGAGTTGATGGGTTATTGTTTCCATCCATGTAGTTAATATAGTATCCCATGCCTTGCCACATTGAGTTGATGGGTTATTGTTTCCATCCATGTAGTTAATATAGTATCCTATGCCTTGCCACATTGAGTTTAGGGGTTCTTGTTTCCATCCATGTAGTTAATATAGTATCCCATGCCTTGCCACATTGAGTTGATGGGTTATTGTTTCCATCCATGTAGTTAATATAGTATCCCATGCCTTGCCACATTGAGTTGATGGGTTATTGTTTCCATCCATGTAGTTAATATAGTATCCTATGCCTTGCCACATTGAGTTTAGGGGTTCTTGTTTACATCCATGTAGTTAATATAGTATCCCATGCCTTGCCACATTGAGTTGATGGGTTATTGTTTCCATCCATGTAGTTAATATAGTATCCTATGCCTTGCCACATTGAGTTGATGGGTTATTGTTTCCATCCATGTAGTTAATATAGTATCCCATGCCTTGCCACATTGAGTTGATGGGTTATTGTTTCCATCCATGTAGTTAATATAGTATCCTATGCCTTGCCACATTGAGTTTAGGGGTTCTTGTTTACATCCATGTAGTTAATATAGTATCCCATGCCTTGCCACGTTGAGTTTTTGGGTTCTTGTTAACATCCATGTAGTTAATATAGTATCCCATGCCTTGCCACATTGAGTTGATGGGTTATTGTTTCCATCCATGTAGTTAATATAGTATCCCATGCCTTGCCACATTGAGTTGATGGGTTATTGTTTCCATCCATGTAGTTAATATAGTATCCTATGCCTTGCCACATTGAGTTTAGGGGTTCTTGTTTCCATCCATGTAGTTAATATAGTATCCCATGCCTTGCCACATTGAGTTGATGGGTTATTGTTTCCATCCATGTAGTTAATATAGTATCCCATGCCTTGCCACATTGAGTTGATGGGTTATTGTTTCCATCCATGTAGTTAATATAGTATCCTATGCCTTGCCACATTGAGTTTAGGGGTTCTTGTTTCCATCCATGTAGTTAATATAGTATCCCATGCCTTGCCACATTGAGTTGATGGGTTATTGTTTCCATCCATGTAGTTAATATAGCCCATGCCTTGACACATTGAGTTGATGGGTTATTGTTTCCATCCATGTAGTTAATATAGTATCCCATGCCTTGCCACATTGAGTTGATGGGTTATTGTTTCCATCCATGTAGTTAATATAGTATCCTATGCCTTGCCACATTGAGTTTAGGGGTTCTTGTTTACATCCATGTAGTTAATATAGTATCCCATGCCTTGCCACATTGAGTTGATGGGTTATTGTTTCCATCCATGTAGTTAATATAGTATCCCATGCCTTGCCACATTGAGTTGATGGGTTATTGTTTCCATCCATGTAGTTAATATAGTATCCTATGCCTTGCCACATTGAGTTTAGGGGTTCTTGTTAACATCCATGTAGTTAATATAGTATCCCATGCCTTGCCACATTGAGTTGATGGGTTATTGTTTCCATCCATGTAGTTAATATAGTATCCCATGCCTTGCCACATTGAGTTGATGGGTTATTGTTTCCATCCATGTAGTTAATATAGTATCCTATGCCTTGCCACATTGAGTTTAGGGGTTCTTGTTTCCATCCATGTAGTTAATATAGTATCCCATGCCTTGCCACATTGAGTTGATGGGTTATTGTTTCCATCCATGTAGTTAATATAGTATCCCATGCCTTGCCACATTGAGTTGATGGGTTATTGTTTCCATCCATGTAGTTAATATAGTATCCTATGCCTTGCCACATTGAGTTTAGGGGTTCTTGTTTACATCCATGTAGTTAATATAGTATCCCATGCCTTGCCACATTGAGTTGATGGGTTATTGTTTCCATCCATGTAGTTAATATAGTATCCCATGCCTTGCCACATTGAGTTGATGGGTTATTGTTTCCATCCATGTAGTTAATATAGTATCCTATGCCTTGCCACATTGAGTTTAGGGGTTCTTGTTTCCATCCATGTAGTTAATATAGTATCCCATGCCTTGCCACATTGAGTTGATGGGTTATTGTTTCCATCCATGTAGTTAATATAGTATCCCATGCCTTGCCACATTGAGTTGATGGGTTATTGTTTCCATCCATGTAGTTAATATAGTATCCTATGCCTTGCCACATTGAGTTTAGGGGTTCTTGTTAACATCCATGTAGTTAATATAGTATCCCATGCCTTGCCACATTGAGTTGATGGGTTATTGTTTCCATCCATGTAGTTAATATAGTATCCCATGCCTTGCCACATTGAGTTGATGGGTTATTGTTTCCATCCATGTAGTTAATATAGTATCCTATGCCTTGCCACATTGAGTTTAGGGGTTCTTGTTTCCATCCATGTAGTTAATATAGTATCCCATGCCTTGCCACATTGAGTTGATGGGTTATTGTTTCCATCCATGTAGTTAATATAGCCCATGCCTTGACACATTGAGTTGATGGGTTATTGTTTCCATCCATGTAGTTAATATAGTATCCCATGCCTTGCCACATTGAGTTGATGGGTTATTGTTTCCATCCATGTAGTTAATATAGTATCCTATGCCTTGCCACATTGAGTTTAGGGGTTCTTGTTTACATCCATGTAGTTAATATAGTATCCCATGCCTTGCCACATTGAGTTGATGGGTTATTGTTTCCATCCATGTAGTTAATATAGTATCCCATGCCTTGCCACATTGAGTTGATGGGTTATTGTTTCCATCCATGTAGTTAATATAGTATCCTATGCCTTGCCACATTGAGTTTAGGGGTTCTTGTTTACATCCATGTAGTTAATATAGTATCCCATGCCTTGCCACATTGAGTTGATGGGTTATTGTTTCCATCCATGTAGTTAATATAGTATCCCATGCCTTGCCACATTGAGTTGATGGGTTATTGTTTCCATCCATGTAGTTAATATAGTATCCTATGCCTTGCCACATTGAGTTTAGGGGTTCTTGTTTCCATCCATGTAGTTAATATAGTATCCCATGCCTTGCCACATTGAGTTGATGGGTTATTGTTTCCATCCATGTAGTTAATATAGTATCCCATGCCTTGCCACATTGAGTTGATGGGTTATTGTTTCCATCCATGTAGTTAATATAGTATCCTATGCCTTGCCACATTGAGTTTAGGGGTTCTTGTTTACATCCATGTAGTTAATATAGTATCCCATGCCTTGCCACATTGAGTTGATGGGTTATTGTTTCCATCCATGTAGTTAATATAGTATCCTATGCCTTGCCACATTGAGTTGATGGGTTATTGTTTCCATCCATGTAGTTAATATAGTATCCCATGCCTTGCCACATTGAGTTGATGGGTTATTGTTTCCATCCATGTAGTTAATATAGTATCCTATGCCTTGCCACATTGAGTTTAGGGGTTCTTGTTTACATCCATGTAGTTAATATAGTATCCCATGCCTTGCCACGTTGAGTTTTTGGGTTCTTGTTAACATCCATGTAGTTAATATAGTATCCCATGCCTTGCCACATTGAGTTGATGGGTTATTGTTTCCATCCATGTAGTTAATATAGTATCCCATGCCTTGCCACATTGAGTTGATGGGTTATTGTTTCCATCCATGTAGTTAATATAGTATCCTATGCCTTGCCACATTGAGTTTAGGGGTTCTTGTTTCCATCCATGTAGTTAATATAGTATCCCATGCCTTGCCACATTGAGTTGATGGGTTATTGTTTCCATCCATGTAGTTAATATAGTATCCCATGCCTTGCCACGTTGAGTTTTTGGGTTCTTGTTAACATCCATGTAGTTAATATAGTATCCCATGCCTTGCCACATTGAGTTGATGGGTTATTGTTTCCATCCATGTAGTTAATATAGTATCCCATGCCTTGCCACATTGAGTTGATGGGTTATTGTTTCCATCCATGTAGTTAATATAGTATCCTATGCCTTGCCACATTGAGTTTAGGGGTTCTTGTTTACATCCATGTAGTTAATATAGTATCCCATGCCTTGCCACATTGAGTTGATGGGTTATTGTTTCCATCCATGTAGTTAATATAGTATCCCATGCCTTGCCACATTGAGTTGATGGGTTATTGTTTCCATCCATGTAGTTAATATAGTATCCTATGCCTTGCCACATTGAGTTTAGGGGTTCTTGTTTACATCCATGTAGTTAATATAGTATCCTATGCCTTGCCACATTGAGTTTAGGGGTTCTTGTTTACATCCATGTAGTTAATATAGTATCCCATGCCTTGCCACGTTGAGTTTTTGGGTTCTTGTTAACATCCATGTAGTTAATATAGTATCCCATGCCTTGCCACATTGAGTTGATGGGTTATTGTTTCCATCCATGTAGTTAATATAGTATCCCATGCCTTGCCACATTGAGTTGATGGGTTATTGTTTCCATCCATGTAGTTAATATAGTATCCTATGCCTTGCCACATTGAGTTTAGGGGTTCTTGTTTCCATCCATGTAGTTAATATAGTATCCCATGCCTTGCCACATTGAGTTGATGGGTTATTGTTTCCATCCATGTAGTTAATATAGTATCCCATGCCTTGCCACGTTGAGTTTTTGGGTTCTTGTTAACATCCATGTAGTTAATATAGTATCCCATGCCTTGCCACATTGAGTTGATGGGTTATTGTTTCCATCCATGTAGTTAATATAGTATCCCATGCCTTGCCACATTGAGTTGATGGGTTATTGTTTCCATCCATGTAGTTAATATAGTATCCTATGCCTTGCCACATTGAGTTTAGGGGTTCTTGTTTACATCCATGTAGTTAATATAGTATCCCATGCCTTGCCACATTGAGTTGATGGGTTATTGTTTCCATCCATGTAGTTAATATAGTATCCCATGCCTTGCCACATTGAGTTGATGGGTTATTGTTTCCATCCATGTAGTTAATATAGTATCCTATGCCTTGCCACATTGAGTTTAGGGGTTCTTGTTTACATCCATGTAGTTAATATAGTATCCCATGCCTTGCCACGTTGAGTTTTTGGGTTCTTGTTTCCATCCATGTAGTTAATATAGTATCCCATGCCTTGCCACATTGAGTTGATGGGTTATTGTTTCCATCCATGTAGTTAATATAGTATCCCATGCCTTGCCACATTGAGTTGATGGGTTATTGTTTCCATCCATGTAGTTAATATAGTATCCTATGCCTTGCCACATTGAGTTTAGGGGTTCTTGTTTCCATCCATGTAGTTAATATAGTATCCCATGCCTTGCCACATTGAGTTGATGGGTTATTGTTTCCATCCATGTAGTTAATATAGTATCCCATGCCTTGCCACATTGAGTTGATGGGTTATTGTTTCCATCCATGTAGTTAATATAGTATCCTATGCCTTGCCACATTGAGTTTAGGGGTTCTTGTTTCCATCCATGTAGTTAATATAGTATCCCATGCCTTGCCACATTGAGTTGATGGGTTATTGTTTCCACCCATGTAGTTAATATAGTATCCCATGCCTTGCCACATTGAGTTGATGGGTTATTGTTTCCATCCATGTAGTTAATATAGTATCCTATGCCTTGCCACATTGAGTTTAGGGGTTCTTGTTTACATCCATGTAGTTAATATAGTATCCCATGCCTTGCCACGTTGAGTTTTTGGGTTCTTGTTTCCATCCATGTAGTTAATATAGTATCCCATGCCTTGCCACATTGAGTTGATGGGTTATTGTTTCCATCCATGTAGTTAATATAGTATCCCATGCCTTGCCACATTGAGTTGATGGGTTATTGTTTCCATCCATGTAGTTAATATAGTATCCTATGCCTTGCCACATTGAGTTTAGGGGTTCTTGTTTACATCCATGTAGTTAATATAGTATCCCATGCCTTGCCACGTTGAGTTTTTGGGTTCTTGTTAACATCCATGTAGTTAATATAGTATCCCATGCCTTGCCACATTGAGTTGATGGGTTATTGTTTCCATCCATGTAGTTAATATAGTATCCTATGCCTTGCCACATTGAGTTTAGGGGTTCTTGTTTACATCCATGTAGTTAATATAGTATCCCATGCCTTGCCACGTTGAGTTTTTGGGTTCTTGTTAACATCCATGTAGTTAATATAGTATCCCATGCCTTGCCACATTGAGTTGATGGGTTATTGTTTCCATCCATGTAGTTAATATAGTATCCTATGCCTTGCCACATTGAGTTTAGGGGTTCTTGTTTACATCCATGTAGTTAATATAGTATCCCATGCCTTGCCACGTTGAGTTTTTGGGTTCTTGTTAACATCCATGTAGTTAATATAGTATCCCATGCCTTGCCACATTGAGTTGATGGGTTATTGTTTCCATCCATGTAGTTAATATAGTATCCCATGCCTTGCCACATTGAGTTGATGGGTTATTGTTTCCATCCATGTAGTTAATATAGTATCCTATGCCTTGCCACATTGAGTTTAGGGGTTCTTGTTTACATCCATGTAGTTAATATAGTATCCCATGCCTTGCCACATTGAGTTGATGGGTTATTGTTTCCATCCATGTAGTTAATATAGTATCCCATGCCTTGCCACATTGAGTTGATGGGTTATTGTTTCCATCCATGTAGTTAATATAGTATCCTATGCCTTGCCACATTGAGTTTAGGGGTTCTTGTTTCCATCCATGTAGTTAATATAGTATCCCATGCCTTGCCACATTGAGTTGATGGGTTATTGTTTCCATCCATGTAGTTAATATAGTATCCCATGCCTTGCCACATTGAGTTGATGGGTTATTGTTTCCATCCATGTAGTTAATATAGTATCCTATGCCTTGCCACATTGAGTTTAGGGGTTCTTGTTTACATCCATGTAGTTAATATAGTATCCCATGCCTTGCCACATTGAGTTGATGGGTTATTGTTTCCATCCATGTAGTTAATATAGTATCCTATGCCTTGCCACATTGAGTTGATGGGTTATTGTTTCCATCCATGTAGTTAATATAGTATCCCATGCCTTGCCACATTGAGTTGATGGGTTATTGTTTCCATCCATGTAGTTAATATAGTATCCTATGCCTTGCCACATTGAGTTTAGGGGTTCTTGTTTACATCCATGTAGTTAATATAGTATCCCATGCCTTGCCACGTTGAGTTTTTGGGTTCTTGTTAACATCCATGTAGTTAATATAGTATCCCATGCCTTGCCACATTGAGTTGATGGGTTATTGTTTCCATCCATGTAGTTAATATAGTATCCCATGCCTTGCCACATTGAGTTGATGGGTTATTGTTTCCATCCATGTAGTTAATATAGTATCCTATGCCTTGCCACATTGAGTTTAGGGGTTCTTGTTTCCATCCATGTAGTTAATATAGTATCCCATGCCTTGCCACATTGAGTTGATGGGTTATTGTTTCCATCCATGTAGTTAATATAGTATCCCATGCCTTGCCACGTTGAGTTTTTGGGTTCTTGTTAACATCCATGTAGTTAATATAGTATCCCATGCCTTGCCACATTGAGTTGATGGGTTATTGTTTCCATCCATGTAGTTAATATAGTATCCCATGCCTTGCCACATTGAGTTGATGGGTTATTGTTTCCATCCATGTAGTTAATATAGTATCCTATGCCTTGCCACATTGAGTTTAGGGGTTCTTGTTTACATCCATGTAGTTAATATAGTATCCCATGCCTTGCCACATTGAGTTGATGGGTTATTGTTTCCATCCATGTAGTTAATATAGTATCCCATGCCTTGCCACATTGAGTTGATGGGTTATTGTTTCCATCCATGTAGTTAATATAGTATCCTATGCCTTGCCACATTGAGTTTAGGGGTTCTTGTTTACATCCATGTAGTTAATATAGTATCCCATGCCTTGCCACGTTGAGTTTTTGGGTTCTTGTTTCCATCCATGTAGTTAATATAGTATCCCATGCCTTGCCACATTGAGTTGATGGGTTATTGTTTCCATCCATGTAGTTAATATAGTATCCCATGCCTTGCCACATTGAGTTGATGGGTTATTGTTTCCATCCATGTAGTTAATATAGTATCCTATGCCTTGCCACATTGAGTTTAGGGGTTCTTGTTTCCATCCATGTAGTTAATATAGTATCCCATGCCTTGCCACATTGAGTTGATGGGTTATTGTTTCCATCCATGTAGTTAATATAGTATCCCATGCCTTGCCACATTGAGTTGATGGGTTATTGTTTCCATCCATGTAGTTAATATAGTATCCTATGCCTTGCCACATTGAGTTTAGGGGTTCTTGTTTACATCCATGTAGTTAATATAGTATCCCATGCCTTGCCACATTGAGTTGATGGGTTATTGTTTCCATCCATGTAGTTAATATAGTATCCCATGCCTTGCCACATTGAGTTGATGGGTTATTGTTTCCATCCATGTAGTTAATATAGTATCCTATGCCTTGCCACATTGAGTTTAGGGGTTCTTGTTTACATCCATGTAGTTAATATAGTATCCCATGCCTTGCCACGTTGAGTTTTTGGGTTCTTGTTTCCATCCATGTAGTTAATATAGTATCCCATGCCTTGCCACATTGAGTTGATGGGTTATTGTTTCCATCCATGTAGTTAATATAGTATCCCATGCCTTGCCACATTGAGTTGATGGGTTATTGTTTCCATCCATGTAGTTAATATAGTATCCTATGCCTTGCCACATTGAGTTTAGGGGTTCTTGTTTACATCCATGTAGTTAATATAGTATCCCATGCCTTGCCACGTTGAGTTTTTGGGTTCTTGTTAACATCCATGTAGTTAATATAGTATCCCATGCCTTGCCACATTGAGTTGATGGGTTATTGTTTCCATCCATGTAGTTAATATAGTATCCTATGCCTTGCCACATTGAGTTTAGGGGTTCTTGTTTACATCCATGTAGTTAATATAGTATCCCATGCCTTGCCACGTTGAGTTTTTGGGTTCTTGTTAACATCCATGTAGTTAATATAGTATCCCATGCCTTGCCACATTGAGTTGATGGGTTATTGTTTCCATCCATGTAGTTAATATAGTATCCTATGCCTTGCCACGTTGAGTTTAGGGGTTCTTGTTTACATCCATGTAGTTAATATAGTATCCCATGCCTTGCCACGTTGAGTTGATGGGTTATTGTTTCCACCCATGTAGTTAATATAGTATCCCATGCCTTGCCACATTGAGTTGATGGGTTATTGTTTCCATCCATGTAGTTAATATAGTATCCTATGCCTTGCCACATTGAGTTGATGGGTTATTGTTTCCACCCATGTAGTTAATATAGTATCCCATGCCTTGCCACATTGAGTTGATGGGTTATTGTTTCCATCCATGTAGTTAATATAGTATCCTATGCCTTGCCACATTGAGTTTAGGGGTTCTTGTTTACATCCATGTAGTTAATATAGTATCCCATGCCTTGCCACATTGAGTTGATGGGTTATTGTTTCCATCCATGTAGTTAATATAGTATCCTATGCCTTGCCACATTGAGTTGATGGGTTATTGTTTCCACCCTTGTAGTTAATATAGTATCCCATGCCTTGCCACATTGAGTTGATGGGTTATTGTTTCCATCCATGTAGTTAATATAGTATCCTATGCCTTGCCACATTGAGTTGATGGGTTATTGTTTCCACCCATGTAGTTAATATAGTATCCCATGCCTTGCCACATTGAGTTGATGGGTTATTGTTTCCATCCATGTAGTTAATATAGTATCCTATGCCTTGCCACATTGAGTTGATGGGTTATTGTTTCCACCCATGTAGTTAATATAGTATCCCATGCCTTGCCACATTGAGTTGATGGGTTATTGTTTCCATCCATGTAGTTAATATAGTATCCTATGCCTTGCCACATTGAGTTTAGGGGTTCTTGTTTACATCCATGTAGTTAATATAGTATCCCATGCCTTGCCACATTGAGTTGATGGGTTATTGTTTCCATCCATGTAGTTAATATAGTATCCTATGCCTTGCCACATTGAGTTGATGGGTTATTGTTTCCACCCATGTAGTTAATATAGTATCCCATGCCTTGCCACATTGAGTTGATGGGTTATTGTTTCCATCCATGTAGTTAATATAGTATCCTATGCCTTGCCACATTGAGTTGATGGGTTATTGTTTCCACCCATGTAGTTAATATAGTATCCCATGCCTTGCCACATTGAGTTGATGGGTTATTGTTTCCATCCATGTAGTTAATATAGTATCCTATGCCTTGCCACATTGAGTTGATGGGTTATTGTTTCCATCCATGTAGTTAATATAGTATCCTATGCCTTGCCACATTGAGTTTAGGGGTTATTGTTTCCATCCATGTAGTTAATATAGTATCCCATGCCTTGCCACATTGAGTTGATGGGTTATTGTTTCCATCCATGTAGTTAATATAGTATCCCATGCCTTGCCACATTGAGTTGATGGGTTATTGTTTCCATCCATGTAGTTAATATAGTATCCTATGCCTTGCCACATTGAGTTTAGGGGTTCTTGTTTACATCCATGTAGTTAATATAGTATCCCATGCCTTGCCACATTGAGTTGATGGGTTATTGTTTCCATCCATGTAGTTAATATAGTATCCTATGCCTTGCCACATTGAGTTGATGGGTTATTGTTTCCACCCATGTAGTTAATATAGTATCCCATGCCTTGCCACATTGAGTTGATGGGTTATTGTTTCCATCCATGTAGTTAATATAGTATCCTATGCCTTGCCACATTGAGTTGATGGGTTATTGTTTCCACCCATGTAGTTAATATAGTATCCCATGCCTTGCCACATTGAGTTGATGGGTTATTGTTTCCATCCATGTAGTTAATATAGTATCCTATGCCTTGCCACATTGAGTTTAGGGGTTCTTGTTTACATCCATGTAGTTAATATAGTATCCCATGCCTTGCCACATTGAGTTGATGGGTTATTGTTTCCATCCATGTAGTTAATATAGTATCCTATGCCTTGCCACATTGAGTTGATGGGTTATTGTTTCCACCCATGTAGTTAATATAGTATCCCATGCCTTGCCACATTGAGTTGATGGGTTATTGTTTCCATCCATGTAGTTAATATAGTATCCTATGCCTTGCCACATTGAGTTTAGGGGTTCTTGTTTACATCCATGTAGTTAATATAGTATCCCATGCCTTGCCACATTGAGTTGATGGGTTATTGTTTCCATCCATGTAGTTAATATAGTATCCCATGCCTTGCCACATTGAGTTGATGGGTTATTGTTTCCATCCATGTAGTTAATATAGTATCCTATGCCTTGCCACATTGAGTTTAGGGGTTCTTGTTTACATCCATGTAGTTAATATAGTATCCCATGCCTTGCCACATTGAGTTGATGGGTTATTGTTTCCATCCATGTAGTTAATATAGTATCCCATGCCTTGCCACATTGAGTTGATGGGTTATTGTTTCCATCCATGTAGTTAATATAG
Source organism: Leptasterias polaris (assembly GCA_037783415.1). Taxonomy (NCBI): domain Eukaryota; kingdom Metazoa; phylum Echinodermata; class Asteroidea; order Forcipulatida; family Asteriidae; genus Leptasterias; species Leptasterias polaris. Next base: position 2,530,828 of record JAZGTN010000192.1, read on the forward strand.
TATCCTATGCCTTGCCACATTGAGTTTAGGGGTTCTTGTTTACATCCATGTAGTTAATATAGTATCCCATGCCTTGCCACGTTGAGTTTTTGGGTTCTTGTTAACATCCATGTAGTTAATATAGTATCCTATGCCTTGCCACATTGAGTTGATGGGTTATTGTTTCCACCCATGTAGTTAATATAGTATCCCATGCCTTGCCACATTGAGTTTAGGGGTTCTTGTTTACATCCATGTAGTTAATATAGTATCCCATGCCTTGCCACGTTGAGTTTTTGGGTTCTTGTTAACATCCATGTAGTTAATATAGTATCCCATGCCTTGCCACATTGAGTTGATGGGTTATTGTTTCCATCCATGTAGTTAATATAGTATCCTATGCCTTGCCACATTGAGTTGATGGGTTATTGTTTCCACCCATGTAGTTAATATAGTATCCCATGCCTTGCCACATTGAGTTTAGGGGTTCTTGTTTACATGTACATCCATGTACATGTAGTTAAGGCATATTCTTGGAAATATGGACAATTTTACAACCTCAAATGTCATATTTTAAATAATTGTATACATGTACATATTTAAGTTTACCAAAATGTTCATGTAAGGATAGTTAAGTTAGTTTTCATCTTGCAGTGGTCATTTAAAAAAGTAGAGTCTTCAGCAGTGAAACCTGTGGTTATTTATATTTAGTTAGCACAAGTAAAGCACAAGGAACATTCATTCTTTTCTATGGTTTTCTAATCGATCAAAAATAAAAACTTTGTCAAGCTTCCATAATTTGTTTAAGGTTATCAACACGCAGTTTCAAATATCATTCTTGACGAATTTTTAGTGACGTTCGAGAAAAAATGACGGAATTTGCATGATGTTCGAGAAAATTGACGGAGTTTATTGCAAATGACGTTGGGTACTTGATTACCTTCGCGCAATCCACATCAAGCGTACTTGAACATAAGTTGATTTAGTTTCCAAAAACAAGCGTTCGGAAGGAAGTTTTTCCGTTGTTACTCATCTCAGATACGTTTGGTTTTTCATCTGGAGCTGTCCGATGGACTCTCCAACGTCAGTAAGTCTGAGCGTCATTTACTTGATGGATTTATTTTGCGCAAGTATTAACAGAAAACAGAAAAACATGTGAGAGTCGAACTTATCCCCTCTGTCGACTTCTTGCCTAACTGCAAGAGGACGATAGAGGGGGTAAGTCTCAAGTAAAGGGTCAACTTACAGGCCGATCGGTAAGTTCTCGGACGACATGCAAAAACATTGACGGAAGAAATGTCGTTGCTGGAAATTTGAAAAAGGGAATACTCTTATTGTTGACCAGGTATCGCAGTAGTCAATGTTTCAAAATAATAATTATATAAATGTGTTCTCATCATATTTGTTTCGAATTTATTGAATGTTTGAAACTTTGGTTAATTGACATGTTTCTTATTGTTGAAATTTGTGACGGAAAATAACGTTGGGGAGTTTGCGATTAAAATAAAAAATTCAATCAATGTCACATTTTTTTCTCTTGCTGTTAAAGTATTTGGCATCAGCCCCCACAACCTGAGCATGCAAAAGAAAATATGTACCTCAGCAAATATGAAAATTTGATCATTTAAATACCTCTACATCTATATAGTCTATAGCGGTAGTGGAACTCCAATCCTTTTACCTCGATTTAGTTGAAAGACATCGGTTGTCAATATTGTGTATGATAACATGTCAGGTACCTCGTAGTTAATTACACTATATAAAAAAAAAAATTAGCTTTCACTTATGAAAATATCAGGGTCCAATTTTCAGGCTTGCAAATGGTGCATTTTTTGAATAATATGCCATGTACATGTACTCAATTATTGTCAATTATTAGAATCGAGTGTCAACTATCATCACATATTATGTCATAAAGCTAGCTGTACTGAACAGTTTCGTTGTTGTTGTCATGGCCAAGAAGTCTAGCACATCAGACATGTACACGTAAGCTCTGGTGTTTCTGATCAGCAGTGTGTGGGTTTCGAGTCTCGGTTGGTGCGAGCAAAGCATATTTTCTTCTTCCTTCTGATAGGACATAAAGCTGTACATGTGTAGGTCCATGTGTGTTATGTAATGCAAGTAAAAGAACCCAGTTACACTTATTGCTAAGAGAATTGGGTTTCCCCTGGTGTTTCTGGCAGTGGATGCTGAATGCACTGTACATGTGGCCCCTTGTAAACCCTTATGAAGTGCTACTTAAATGGGTCTTATAATTTGTACAACTTTTATTTAAATACCTGTGTTAAAAAGGATTCAAGGGCCTTGAGCGTGGATAGTGGTCTTTACATAGTACATGTACACTATGTAGGTGTAATAAGTCTACAATATTTTTATTAGCTTAGCAGTTGCATGCATGAATGAACCGAGAGCAAAACTAGACTTTAAATCATAGCCCATAATGGGAATGCCTATGTTTTCCCTTTGTGATACCCATATATGGGCCACTTATATATTCTGCCCATATGGGATTGCCCACATTCCACCTATATGATACCCATATTGGCGCTTGCTCATCTTTTCCCCCATAATTATAATACCCAAGTGGAAATATTTCCCATATCCACACCCCTAAGAGCCCCATATGGGTACCATATGGGTACCATATGGTACCATATGGGTACCATATGGTACCATATGGGTACCATATGGGTTGGCCCCTGCCCATATGGCCCAGATACAATGTACATGTACATGTTGGGCTTGCTACCTGGGACGAGTGCTCAGCGCGGTGCATTGGCAAGGGTGGGGGTCTTAAGCACAACAGAGATTGTGTATCTTTCAGCGAGTAAAACCTTGTTTGTCATAGAATCACAGGCCGACCGAAATCCAATAAACAATTCACTGGGAGAATTGTTATCCAACTACCTGTCCTGGAGTTAATTTGACAAGGCCGTGTGTAGCTTTGTTTCCAACTTGTTGCGGGTTCGGTAGTAGACCTTGATAGCCGCTTCACCATGTTCACGGAGGATACGCTGTATCTTATGTGAAGTATGACCAATGTACGGAAGGACCGCAATAGGAATATCTCCTGCGTTTGCAGTCTGAGAGTTGTGATTGGAAAGGAACTCCTGTTTGTTCGGCCGGTACCCATTCACTTTTAGCACTGTGTTAATGTGCTCCAATTTATTTGGTAAATGTTCTTTGTCACAAATAATGTGTGCCCTTCGAAGTAGGGTGCGGTTCACTAAGGCTTTGACCGAGGGAGGATGGAATGACCGAGCATTAAGGTAGCGGTCTGTGTGGGTTGGTTTTCTGTACATGGAGTTTGTAAGAGAGCCATTACTATACCTCTTAGAAATGAGTACATCAAGGAAAAATAATTAATTGGATGTCTCTGTTTCCATGGTGAACTGAATGTTTGGGTGTTGCCAGTTGGTAGGACTTGCTCGTACTTTTAAAACTTAGGGTTTCAGACATTCATGGATGGTGGGGTGTAACATGTGCAATGGTGAGTGTTATAAGACCGATGTCATAACTACACATGTACATGTAACAGTTTGCACCAAATTTGTTTGAGATTGTTATTTCACATGGAGATGCTTCAAAAAATCTTGTAATACAGAATAAGTCTGAAGGGGGCTGTGTTCATAAATCATAATTAGTGTGTACATAGTACGTACACGAAACTTATCATGTACGCACATCATAATTAACATCTATTAAACATCATAATTGTCGTCTACGTACACGATAATTTTTAAACCAAACTCCCAGTAAAAACTGTAGAGATTTGTAACAAGACAATACAACTCACATCTACAAGTACTATACATGTAGGCTTCAAAATGCAATACAATGCACTGAGATAAGCCTCACATTGACTAAAAAGTCCAGGCATAGTAAATCTGGGTGGCCAGATTGCAGCCTTTAGGTTGGTAGAAGACACTTTAGCTGGTGTCGTGGTCTTGCTGGGGGGGGGGGGGGGGGGGAGTGTGTCCTTGCCTTTTTAAGAAATAAGTTAACTTGAATTTCCCTTTGGTTCATTTATGATTTAGTACATGGTTGATTTTCAAGAAGGGAAGTGTCCCCCTTAATGTAGATCGGCTAACCTGAAGACTTGGTTCTAAGCTTGCGGCTGATTAACGAAGTCACAAACATTTAAATGAAAGAGAAAAAGAACACTAGTATTGCATCTTGTCAATTGATAATTTTATTTTGCAAACACAAGGCATATAGAAGTAATATTTTGACACAGTGTGCTTTTTACAAATGAAACATCCCGTCTGCTGCAAGGGAATGATTTTGATGCAAAACTTGTGCAAAATTTTGTTAAACAACATATTAACCAATCAGCAAATACATTTTTATTTCTTCTGATTAGTATTTTGCTGTACTAGTAGAAACAATTCACTGCTTTAAAAACAAAATAATTTATGTAATTACAATGTACATGTACATGTACATGTAGGTAGGTGGGGCTGGGGGTGGAGAGTGGAGGGATATCAAAAGGTGCAGATGTCAATACATGGCAGGCTGCTAAACTTCATTTTTGTACACATCAAGTGTGGGGGTGGAGTAGCCAATGGTAATTGTTATTTCAAACCAAAAAATTGCATCAGATTAAAGCTGGAAATCTATTTGTTGGGATATATACTGTACTCCAAATACAAATTTGGTGAGTAGAACATTATGAAATTATTATTTGGTGGATAAATATCAAAATCATTACAATTTGATAAAACTAATCAAACTACAATAGAAACAGCTGTACATGTAGCTATACAAAATTACATTTTGACTTAAGAAACTTAACTCAACTACTTACAGTATGGAAATAATATCAATAAGAACTGAAGCAACAACAGATTTCAAGAATGATATAATTTACATGTAAACATTGTGCAAGTTACATACTGTGCTTGTATGGCTTCAAAAATATTTCATTTGTGTATAAATGTAGGTGAGAACCTTTGTATACAGCTCAATTGTAGCTTGAGAGGCCTACATACAAATATTATCAACTTTGCAGTTTCATAAATTTTGACTTTATGAAGATGAAACATAATAACTTCAAAGTCGCTTTTTGAAATGTTTTGCTAACTTTACTGAAAGCAACAACAGATTTCAAGAATAATATGTTTATGTACAAATTATAAATGCAATTAGACTGTGCTTGTTTGGCTTCTAAAACATTTCATTTGTGTATGATGTACATGCATGGGGGTCTACCTCCAGCATACATTAGGTGAGACTTTAGTATACAACTAAGATTAAAATTTCCGTTTCAAATAATGTAAAAGTTGTCAAGTGATGATTTTGGCAGACTTGCATTTCATGCCCTATTGCATTCATGGCCTATGTTTATACCCCCCCCCCCCAATAAATCTGTGGGTGAAATCTTTACTTTTCCATCAACTATTTTTGTAATCATTTCCACATCGTTTTGTTTGACAAACGAAATTAGTCACTGATGTTTACCATATTCACCATGGGAGGTAATTGGGAGATTGCAGCAATCTGATTATTGCCTGTGGCGTTTAGCCAAGTGTTCAGTTGGTTTGCAGTAAACACAAGCCTCATTTTCTTGAAAGAGAAAATAAATCCTGGTGTATTTTATTAGATTGTTTGTTGTTATTACCAGCTATAGTCTAGTCAGGGTTTCATTGTGACAATGATATTCTCATCAACAACAAATAATCCAGAAATAAATCCCACTGTGTTGAGCCTGGACAAATTTTGTAAACCTTGGCGTAAACTGGTTGAGAACAAATCAGCACAAACATTTTGCTATAATAATACCAGGTTTTCGGAATTAAGCATTTTTGTACTGTTGGTACATGTATGCACATGTTTACATGTTAATGGTTCGAATCATGTGTACATGATTGTTGATGTCTGGTACATGTAAATAATTTTGTTAATGTATTGTGACAGTTTCATCTTAATATCTCAGTTGTTGTTTCTTGAAGTGGCAGTATACTGCCAGACCTGCAGTGCACCACCCTTACAATAGTAAACAATCACAAACACCTAAAATGGGCAGGAAAGAGTACAGCGCACTTGGGATAATACACAGCTTCATTAAGAGTGACTTTATTTGGTTTAATTACTCATTCCACAAATCTTGGCTCAGCTACATTACAAAATCTACTTCAGAACTTTAGTTGATCTCTGATGACAGTGATTGTATGTCAATAATTAGATAATTAATTTCTAGGGGATTAATTAACACAGATTATGAAAACATATTTTGTAGAACTGGATGCAATTTCTTAACCGGATATTGACTCACAATTAGTTTGAGGCTCCTTCCCAATAATTAATAATAATAATAATAATAATAATGGCTTCTTATATAGCGCTCATATCCGTCACTCAGTGACGCTCAAGGCGCTTCAACAGTCAATATTTTCCTGCAAGGTATATATGTGGAGCTACTTTTTGAATTTTGAGGCCTATTTCTTTACATAAAGCACCATGTAATGGTTTACAAGGTGCTGTGGCGCAATATGCAGCCGATCAAACCAGGAACACCGGGGCAAACCCCTTCTCTTTTCGATAAGTGCACTGGGTTCTTTACGTGCATTACACAACACACGGGACCAATGGCTTTACGTCCCATCCAAAGGACGAAGCAATAATGGTCAAGTGTCTTGCTTAATAAGGACACAAGTGTCACGACCGGGACTCGAACCCACACTCTGCTGAACAAAAACACCAGAGCTTGAGTCCGGTGCTCTTATCCGCTCGGCCACGACACTAATTAGGGGAATTAAACACCGACTTTAGTTATTCAATCACTGTTCATCTGATGTTTGAACTTCAGGAACAAAGACCAATCCACACCCTCTCTGTCTTTTTTATCTAAATTTGCTATAGGCTGGCAACTGTTCAATAACTGTTACGTAGACCCCTACATGAATACTAGGAACCAGCCAGGGGTACAGTTCCATTCGGCCTAATTAAGTATTAAACGTATGGCAACAATCGATACTGCATTGCAATACTGTGTCATACATGTACACACATGTACTCGTACATGTATGTACATGTATGGTAGACACATACAAGGTTGTTTTGTATGGAAAGCCAAAAAGATCATAAACAATTCAAATCAATTCAAATCAATAAAAAAAAAATGTCCATCTGCTGGGAAGTTAAGCATCGTAATTCCAGTATGGTTAAACATTTTCATATTATTAAGATTTACTGTCACTCCAATAATGTTGAAGAAAGTGACTTGAGGTCCATTTGGGAAAACTCCTTTGTGATAACCGTGATGATAGGAGACACACCTCCAACTTGACACTGATAATACAAAACACTTTCAGAGACATTGTAAATATATTTAATTAAACCACTGATGGATCTTGGTGTTTTCAAAGGGAAAATATTTAGTTCATCAACAATAATAACTTCAAAAACACTTTCTGACTGAACAACGTTTTGCATTAACAGAGAACCCATCCTACATAATATTACAGTGTGTGGTACATGCAGGGTTGTAATTGTAATTGTACATGAGTGTAGTTCATGTACATGATTGGTAATGATCAAAAACAATAATCATTGTACATTTAAATTGATCCTCCAAATACAGAAAACATTGCTTACTTAAATGATGAATATGTCATGTACATGAGTTGTATTTGTATTTCTGAAATAAACATGTCATAATTTATGTAAATACATGAAGCGTACATGTATGTAAATGTATGGTAGACACGTACAAGGTTGTTATGTAAGCCAAAAAGATCATAAATTGTCCATCTGCTGGGAATTTAAGCATCGTAATTCCAGTGTGGTTAAACATTTTTATATTATCTTAAGATTTACTGTCACTCCAATACTGTTGAAGAAAGTGACTTGAGTTCCATTTGGGAAAACTCCTTTGTGATTACCGTGATGATAGGAGACACATGCACCCCCAACTTGACACTGTAATACTACTCACTTTCAGAGACATTGTAAATTAATTTAATTAATCCACTGATGAATCTGAGGGGTTTTCAAAGGGAATAGTTTTACTTCAACAACAACAATAACTTGACTCCTCAAAAAACATTTTTGACTGAAAAAGTTGTGCGTTAACAGGAAACCCATTCTACATGTATGTACATAAGATTACATTGTGTGGTACATACATGTACATGTAAATGGTTGTAATTGTAATTTAATATGATTGTACATGAGTGTAGTTAATGTAAATGATTGATGATTACAAATAATAATCATTGTACATTTAAATGGATCCTCCAAATACCGAAAACATTGCTTGTTACTTAGAAAATGAAGATATGTCATGCACACATTCATGAGTTGGATTTGTACAAGATGACTTAACTAAAACAAATGGTGTGAATAATATATACAAAATACTTGTTTGAAAGTTTCTATAGTTAACATGTCATGTAGACATAATTTCTGTAAAGACATGAAGCAGATAAATTCAGCGATTCCCCCCACTCTCAGACATTAATAATGTACAGTTTACTTGAATGTACATGTATGTCATCAAGATTATTTGTTAATTCTTTTGAGACAACTCAACAAAAGTGAGTTTTTGCCAAGTTAAAGTAACCCCTGATTACAGAGATGGCAAAGTAGTACTTGAGAACCAGTATTTTAGCAGTGGTACTTATGAGCACCTGTATTAAATTGAGTATTGGCACTTGAGTACCAGTATTTGAGCATATGGGCCCAATTTTCATTGCTCTGCTTACCGCCGAATTCTCCGCTTGCGATCACCATTCTCCGCTTACCGAGCAAGCGCCAAATTCTTGCGCTAGCTGTGTAATCGTAGAATGCCTAGTAATGTTGACTACGCAAGCGCACAAGCAAAAAATCCCTGCTAATATGCTCGGCGTAAGCGCGGAATTCCCTGCTTCCATAAGCGCCGATTCTTTGCTTAAGGTAAGCAGAGCCATGAAATTGGGCCCAGTACTTGCACCAATTGGTACCAGCACATAATCACTGGTGCTTGTGTACCGATACTTAATTAAGTACCAGTACTTGAGTACCAGTATTTTAGCAGTGATATTTATAAATAAGCACTGTATTTTAGTATTAATTGGTACATTGTACTTGAGCACTGGTGCGTACCGGCTCATGAATACCAATACATGAGCACTGGTACAGCACTCAAGTACCAGTACATGAGCACTACAACTTGAGCACTGGTGCTTACTACTTAAGTACCAGTAAATGAGCACTGGTACTTTTTAAGCACTGGTGCTTACTACTGTACTTGAGTACCAATTTATTGCATCCATTGTGAGGGCTTTCCATTGTCCCTCTAACTTAGGGAGCTTCTCACAAGTCGGATCGACTGGAACGTTCCGCTGGGAACACGACAGCGGTCCAGTGGGCATACGCCAACGATCCTCTGGGAATACTCAAACGATCCGTGGGAACTATGCAGTATGCTCAACGTTCTGCTGGGAATACGCGGGCATATACTCTGTTGTAGGAACGATCCACGGATCGTTCCGGCAAGCATATTAATGCAGCCGGTAACCCATTCGCGAACCGGCACGAGTTCGAAATACGAGTGTACATTGTAGTTTTGTATGTGTATCAGTAGGCTAGGCCTGCCTGTACATCCACATGGAATTACGTCGCGTAAATTACAGCCTACGAATTTATCAATTATACAGAATGAGATCACTGAAAATAATATTCCCTTTCTTTTGACTTTTATGATGTTTTTATTTTCAAAACTGTTCAAGTGTTAGGCTAGTATTAATTATAGTATAAATGTGGTCCTCCCGATTCGCTGATTCAGTATATTCGCGTTGTGTTGTGTTGTGTTGTGATTTTGATTTGCTTTTCACAATATTGTTTTGCATGTGATAGAGGTCCTAGATTGTCCACGAATGATATTGCAAAATGTATTTAAGTTTACTATTTTAGGCCTAGTTCTTCTCTAATTATTGTTTTTGCCATGGAGTGTCGAAGTTAAAATACAATTAGTTTTAAAATAAAACAAAAAAATTATCTCTACAGTGTTGTTGATGATTGATCTCGACAGGCATTGACAGGAGTTTGATGTAGACTGCACTGACGTGAAACGACAAATGAATTGAAACAACGAAACCCATTCGCGAATATTCCCGTAGGAACGTTCCGCTGGGAATACAGTATGCTTTCTTTGTTCCCACAGGATCGGTGACTGGGACGCTACCGGTCTGCGGAGCATACAGCACTGTTCCCACTGAGAACATGCATAGTTCCCACGAATTGCTGGAGTATTCCTGGCGGAATGTTCCCGCGGGCATATAGCCGATCCTACTTTTGAGATGCTCCCTTAACAATTTTTTTTTATTTTTTTATTTTTATTTTTTTCTGGTTGTACTTTTTAGGGATGGCCCATTGAAAATCATCTTTTTAGGTGACATGGTTACCATCATTAAATAAAGCTTTTATTATTATTATTATTATATAATCTCCTAAGACTAAGCGCATGAAAAAAATGAGAACACAACAATACAAAGAATTCCAATATGAGGTAGCATTGTCCCTTTTGTGTTCCTTTGTTCTACTGTCTCCTCTCTTCTTATAATACCATGACATGAGCACTGGTGCTGACTGGTACTTGAGAACCAGTACTGACACACTTGTACCTGAGCACTGGTGCTTACTATACTAGCACTCATCATCTTGTGCTGCAATGTCTTCCTCAGCAATTGCCTGCATCAGAGACATCAACACGTGGATGGACTCACATGGCCTTGTGCTCAATCACTCAAAGTCTGAACTCATTCTCCTGGGTTCAAAGCAAACACTTAATAAAGCCCTCAAGGGCAAACATCAGTATCCAATCGTCTGCCAAATATCATAACCTTGGCTTCAACTTTGACAATAAAATTTCCTTCCATCATCATATCTGTAATGTGTCTAGATCACTTAGATGTCAACTCCGCAACCTTGGTTTTGTTAGCAAATACTTAAGTCATAAGTTCCTAGATCCCTAGGCTCTTGGGGTGATTGCAGTTTTTCCAATGCTGGCCCTGACTTTATCGAACAGTCTTCCACTTGCCTCGTCAAGCCATCAGCCTTTTCTTTCAAACAATTGCTCAAAACCTATTTGTTCAATTCTCATTCAATTCTAAATTATATTTATGTTGAGCGCCTGGAGCGTCACTGTGTTACGGAATTGTGCACTATATAAGAGGCCACTATTTTTTTATTTTTTTTTATTGAGAACCAGTACTTGAGCACCAGTGCTTGAGTACCAGTACTTACCGGCACCTAAGAACTAGTACTTGAGTTCCTATGCTTTTAGTGTTTAAGTACATGTAGGAGTAGCTGTTAGTTGTTAATTATAGGAGTAGATGTGAGCGTTTGAGCATTGGTACTTGATGAGTAGCGGTTTTTACTGGCACTTGAGAACCAGTACTTGAGCACTGGTACTTGATTACCGTAAACCATAAATACCTGTATTTGATATGAGCACCGGTACTTGACTACCGGTACTAATGTACCAGTACTAACCGGCACTCGAGAACCAGAACATGAGCACCTAGACTCGAGAACCAGTACAAGAGCACCTGTATTTGAGCAGTGGTACTTGAATACCAGTACTTGATTACCAGTACTTACCACCACTTGAGAACCATGAATCAATCAATCAATCAATCAAAGGTAATTTATAGAGCGCCAAAATCAATAGTTTGTTCTTAGGCGCTGAGGCACAGTTGAATGTTTAGTAAGCCTGCTGGAACAGGTGAGCTTTAAGGAGTGTCCTGAATGAGGTGAGTGAGCTGGCATTTATGATATGTACAGGAAGCTTGTTCCACATTTTGGGGCCATATACAGAGAATGATCTCTCTGCAAAAGTTGAATAACGAGTTCTTGGCACAACAAATAGGGAACAAGAGCTAGACGAACAAAGATGTCTTTGTTGAGATCTCAATTCGAGCATGTTCGTGATATATCCAGGGGTTTGTCTATGGTACGCTTTATACATCAAGATCATAACTTTGAAGATGATTCTTTGAGGGATGGGAAGCCAGTGTAGTAGGTTGCAAAGATGAGGACTGATGGAATCATATTTGTGTATATTTAGAATCAATCTTGCAGCAGTCTTTTGAACATTATGAAGCCTTCTTTCCAGATTCTTGTTGATGCCAGTCAAGAGACTATTGCAATAATCCAGTCGTGATGTCACTAGTGTGTGCACAGCCAACTTTGTGGTCTCGACAGTCAGCAGCTTTTGCACTCTACCTATGTTAACCAGATGGAAGTTACAAGATTTGATGATATACTGGAAACCTGAGCAGCCATAGTCATCCCAGAGTCGAACAGAACCCCAAGATTCCTGACATGATCAGTTTGGATACAGACGTCAACCCCAGCAATCTTTAGGGATGGCAGGTTGACCTTGGAAAGTTGAGCTCTAAAACCACACAGCAATACTTCTGTTTTGTCTGCATTGAGCCGAAGGAAGTTAGATGACATCCAGTTCTGGACCTCTGTGATGCAATCTTCTATTCTCGAGACCCCAAGTAGGATGCCATCAGGTGTCGTAGGACAGATGGATGTGTAGATATGGGTGTCGTCTGCATACATATGAAAATTGATGCCATGTCTACGGATGATATTTCCTAGTGGTAGGGTGTAGATTAAAAATAGGAGTGGGCCCAGCACGGATCCCTGGGAACACCATATTTCAATTGTTGAGGTGAGGAAAGCTCTTGGTTAATGTGGACTTGTTGTGATCTGTCATACAGATAGGACTTGAACCACTTCAGTGAGATGTCATGGACTCCAAGCAGCTTTTCCATCCGATCAAGAAGGATGCTGTGGTCGATGGTATCAAAGGCAGCGCTAAGATCAAGCAGAACAAGAATGGTTATTCCCTACTTTTCCATTGCCCAAAGGATGTCATTATGAAGCCGCAGAAGAGATGTCTCGGTGCTATGAAAGCGCTTGTAAGCCGTCTGAAGGGGCTCATGAAGATTGTTGTTGCACATGTAGTCTGTCAACTGCTTAACAACAACTCTTTCCAAAACCTTGGACAGGAAAGGGAGATTGCTCACGGGGCGATAATTATTCAAGCTGTTGTGATATAGGGCTGGCTTCTTTAGGACAGGTGAAATTATGGCAGATTTAAAAGACTTAGGTACCACACTGGATTTAAGGGATGCATTCACAAGAGTGGTGATGGATGGGATGAGCGCATCTAAGAACTGTTTGATCATCCATGAAGGTAGTGGGTCAAGGAGGCAGGATGGACTAGGAGCATTTAATATGATGTCTCGCACAGCAGAACCAGAAACCATAGTGAAGGTATCCCATGATGAGCTAGCACAAGCCTGTGGTTCGTTAACGTCAGACATATGAGTAGAGAGACTTTCTCTAATAGATGTGACTTTTGACGTGAAGAACAACGAGAAGCGTTCAGCTAGTTCACCGTGGCAATCATGATTAGGAAGCTTTGAAGATGCTTTGTTTTGAATGATGTCTTTGATGGCACGGAAAAGCTTTTTGTAGTTGTTGCCGCAGTTTTTGAGCTTTTCATTGAAGTAAGTGCATTTGGATTGATACAAAAGTTGATTGAAGTTATTTCTCTCTTCCTTAAATTTATCATGGTCGCTAGGAAAACTACTCCGAAGCCATGTTCTTTCAGCTTTCCTGCGACGGCACTTGGCTTGATGTAGGTCATTGGAGAACCAGGGCTGTCGGGGTCGAAGTGTAACTGATCTTGTTTGGACTGGAGTGTGTTTATCTAGCAGGTTGCTGAGTACTGATCAGCTGCCACAGTAACATCCGCTGCAGGAGCAGTAATCAGATCAGAATTAGAGAGATCTTCAAGAAAGGACAGGGGATTTATTGACCGGAACTTTCTAAATGTCAGAGATTTCTTTGGTGCAATGGGTTTCAAAACATTAATATGACAGGATATCAGTCTATGGTCAGAGATAAAATCCGAAACACAAACATTCTTAACGAGGCTGTCAGATTCTTGAGATAATACTACATCTAGGGTATGGCCACGATTGTGTGTAGGGCCCATGACAAACTGTTCAACGCCAAGAGATGTAATCAGTTCCATGAAGCGCACTGTGTCTGGGTTATCAAGAACATCAAGATGAAGATTAAGATCACCAACAATTACCAGATCTCCTTTGGCAACAGTGAGATCTTGCATTATTTCAGAGAATTCATCAAAGAAGATTGAAGAAGTGAGTTGATTCTTCACCGAGGGAGGGGGTCGTTAGATGACTACGAGTGTAAAACACTTCGTACCTGTAGAGAAGACAACCTCACAGCACTCAAGGCTCCTAATGTACCCTCCACCCAGGTTCGAGGACTTTGAAACAACTTTGATGCTATCTTTGTAAAGAACAGCGATTCCACCATGCGGATCACCGCCACCACGTGGTACATTAAATAATTCAAATCCTGGTGGAGTTAGTGCTTTGATGTAGATGTGATCACTCTCATTATCCGTGAGCCAGGTTTCAGATAGAGCAAAGATGTCGATATCATGTTCAATTACAAGATCAGTGATGATACCGTGTATGGCTTTACTTTTAGCAGACTGACAGTTTAGTGAACACAGAGAGAGATCATTGCAAGTTTTAAGACGGTGAACATGCTGTGAAGATTTATGTTTATACTTCACTCCAGCTTTCTTTCCTCTTCTGGTACGCTTTACCCTTGAAATACCCAGCAAGCAAATCCTCTGAAAAATATCAAGGGACAGATGGTTGAAGTTCTTTTGAAGGTTCACCCTGGGGTTAATTTGTAGTAGTAGCTCTCTGGAGTAAGACTGTGGTTGAGCAGACATGTTCTGTGGTGGCTCACTAAAGAGGTGATCAGCAAACAATCTTAGTGCCCACAGTGTCAAACAAAGGGAACCATAAAACTGACTGTGTGCATGACTATGTGTATGGTAGCAGCACTGGAGTTCTTGTAGCTAGTGATAAGATCACAGTGTCCAAAATGTACAAATTGTAATAAGAAGTTAACATGGATTTCATTAAGTTCACTCAAAACAAACCAGCAGGGCTACTGAAGACTGATAATCATGATGTAGTGAATCCATTCAAGTAAGTGCCTGGTGCCTGTAATATGGTTGTAATAATGCAGAGCACGGGTGAGAGTACACACATCTCTATGAACATCGGTACTTGAGCACTGGTACTCAAGTACCCGTACATGAGCACCAATACTTGATTACCAGTACTTACCTGCACTTAAGAACCAGTACTGTGAGCACCTGTACTTGAACACTGGTTCTTTAATACCAGCTTACTGGCATTTGAGCACTGGTTCTTGAGCACTGGTGCTTACTGGCACTTGAGCACTGGTGCTTACTGGTTCTTGAGCACTGGTGCTTACTGGCACTTGAGAACCAGTATTTGAGTATCTGTGGTTTTGGTCTTCAAGTAGGAATAGATATTAGTTTAGTGTAAAAAAAAAACCTTAACAATGATGTATAAAACACTAAATATATAGATTTTAACTCTTACTGGTACAAGAGTATCATGTGAAAAAACCTCTTGGGCACTGGTACATGTAGATTGTTCTTGAGCTGTTAGATTGTTTTTGAAGTTTAGACTAGCTTGATGTACAGTAGTTGTCTACAGACTGCAAACAAATCTCACCATTTAGCAGCCTCAAAACTAAAAACTATTTTTATATTATTGTCTCAATGGATGCTAATTGGTACATCAAAGAAAGTTGAATTTCTACCTTGAATTTATGATTTTATGTTTCATTGCAATCCCACATATGTACAGTGCAGGAATCAATTTGATGTAATAACAACTTATAATATACACTGAAAGTGGTTTGTGCTTCTGAATGGTAACTCTTTTTTTATAAACATCATATTTTTGTGTTTGATTGTTATTTCCAGATTAATATGGCATCTTCTGAACCAGCACAGGTTTCAGCTGTGGAGAAAATCAGAAAGGATTATCTGGAGTGCAGTATTTGCCAAGAGGAGTACACAGAACCCAAACAACTGGACTGTCTTCACAGCTTCTGTGAACACTGTTTACTTGAATACCACACTACCAACTACAAAGATGCAAAGATTATTTGTCCTCTGTGTCGAAAGGAGACACAACTTCCTGAGACGGGTGTTCAAGATTTCAAGACTAACTTCATTTTAACTGGTCTTGCACTTCAACTGGATCAGGTCAGTTCTCTTGAAAACAGCAAGTTGGACTGTAATTTATGCGAGGGACAAAAAGAGGGAACGCATTTCTGTTTTGACTGCCCCATGTTCATTTGTGCAAGCTGCTATAAGATGCACCAGAAAGTTCCAGCATCGTCAAGCCACACAGTAGCTACTTTGAAAGACATTAGCGGTGGGAAGACTGCAAGAAAAGAGAGAAGACAAAAACGTCATCCAGAATGCCAAACTCATGAAGGTGAAGTCATGTGGTTCTATTGTACAACATGTGATGTGATGATTTGCCAAGCTTGCACTGTCATAGATCACCGTAATCCACAACATGAGTATATTGACTGCAACCAAGCCTCATCCAAACAGTCATTGGCTCAACTCATTACTCCCCTTGAAGAAATCCTGAAGAACCTTGAACAATCTCAAGTAACTGTCTCAACAATGAAAGACAACCTGGACACTGCAGTTGAGAGAACCATGGCAGAGGTGACAAATACAGCTGATAAGATTAGGGCTGAGGTAACAGCTCAAGAGAGTCGCATCATGGATGAAATAAAAACCATCCACAAAGATCGTAACAAGAAATTGGAGGAATTTGACCAAACAGTGAGTGTAAACTCACAGCAAATACAGCAATCACTGCAGACTGCCAAAGATGTCAGCAACAATTCGTCAGCTTCTGACTTCCTTGCACTTTATCCTACTATCAGTAAGGACTTGACATTACTCAGAGATCAAAATCAACCCAAGATAGATTCTACCCTTTCCCATCTGAGATTCAATCCAGGGGTTTGTGATATCTCCCTGGGTACTCTGAATATGAAGGAACCAAGGTGGGAGCTTGGTTTGGAGTATTATGTAGGAATCAGTGGGGCTTGGGATATTGATGCCTCTGTACCTGGGGATGAGATGGCAGTGGCATACTATAATGAAAGCAGAGTGGTAATTTGCAACACTATGGGACACCAGCAGAAAACTATCCAAGTATCAGATCGTGAGTTCTTTACAAAGTCATTTAGTTAGAGTTGTAATGTTGTGTAAATCTCAGTTCAAACAGTGAACAATAATTGCATTTGATTGGTTATCAGGATTGCAGTCTAAAGAGTATTCTATGAAAATAAGAATTTATTCCTATCCAATACTACAATCAAATCTGAGAACATTTTACCAATATTTGCTAAAAGTGATCAACTCAAGTCAAGCAGTGTGGGACCTGATTGGTTGCAATACCCCTATGGTCATTGCTAGAACATCTTAACAACTTTGTTTTCAAAGGTTTAAAGGGTTTCTTTTTTCAACAATACTTATATCCTATATCCAAGTGTGTTGTTTACATGTCCAGGGTTAATTTCAGTTTATTTGTTTGCTTTTTTGTTATACTAAATGAATTATACTAAATGAATAAATAATAAAAATTATTGTAATTTAGCTAGAAAATTAAATCGAGAGTTAACAATAATAAATGCAATGCCTAGTTCTCTTGATAGTAGTCGCCTTGCTAATATTAACATAGTGTTGTTAGTGTTCCACTGTATGTCTCTATAGTTACATGTAGGTGCTGTGTGAATTATTAGCAGAGTACAAAGGGCCTTTTTACAACATAAGAACACATTTTTATTAAATAATCATGTTTCTTGTATTTTTCACAACAAGCAAATCAAATAGGCTTTAAGTACTATGCAAATGAAGGATCATTGTATTGAGTCCTATCCATTTGTTCATTTGTTTTCCAGGCCCTCAGGCTATTGCTGCATTCCAGAATCAGTTATCAGTGGTTGTAGATAAAACCAACTCTGTCAAGATGTACAATAGGAATGGCAACAAGATATTGGAATTCTGCACAGTGCCTCATAGTGAAGTGGACAAGACAGCAGTAGACCTCCACAGTGTAGCAGTCATGAAGGATACAATCATTGTGGGGGATGTGAAGAGGTCAGTTATTAACTAAACACAGCTTCAGTGATGGTTCACTCATCATCGACACTGTTTCAGTTCAGACAAAACCTTACTACTTGGCCATTGATAGCAAAGACAGAGTTATCATCAGTGGTGAGCAGCAAGTAGACATTATTGATGACAATGGTGCTGCACTAATCACCATCAAACCACTAATTGATGGTCAGCAAGTTGAAGACTGCAGAGGTGTATGCTGTGACAGCTCAGCTATCTACATTGCAGTGCGCAATGGGGGTTTCAACACTGGTCATATTCACCAGTATGACACTAAGGGTAGATATCTCAGCTGTGTTGCTAAGGGTCTGTTCAACCCTCGTGGAATCTCATTGACATCAGATGGTCAGCAGCTTGCAGTGGCAGACTACTATTCAGTGAAGGTTTATAACAAGGTGTAATGTTATCTAATTATGATGATACTGGTAAGAGAAACAAGTGCTACAAGTACAACATGTACTTAAACATGAAAATACCTAAATGTGTCAATACAACTCAATATAATACAATCTAAAATGTTAAAAGATGTTTGTTTTTAAATCTTTCATTCAAACAATAAACTAATCAGTTTTAATTTAAAACACATAAAGTTCAATTGATCAAAAACATAACAGTAAAACACCCTGCACAGTTTTATTTCAAGCCTTAATGTACATGTAGTGAGCTTTTCCTTAAGTTTAGTGTTTAATTACATTTACCTGATTTAATCCACCCAACATTGTTCGGGTATGTGAATGGACATGCAGGCTGACACTGAAAAATATTTTGAATTGATTCATTTGCAAAATCACCCTTAAATTTCCATCAAAATGTCCCTCCAGAAATCAAAAACTTTTCAGTTTAAGCCTGCATGTCCATTCGCATTTTGATTGGCTGCATGTTGCACCACAGCACATTTTAAACCAATACATGGCGCTATGTAAAGGAATAGGTCTCATACTTCAACATGTAGCTCCACATACCTTGCAGGAACAAATACTGAGGGCTTTGAGGCGCCCATCGGGAGCATTAAACTGCTATATAAGAACTGCGTATTATTAGTTGAAACATTTATGGGTGGTGTGAGGTTCTTAAAGCCTTTTGAAAAAACTGCAAATGTGACTAGAAAAGTGATCTCTTTATTGTTATCCCTGTCCTATTCAAGATTGACCATGAATGCTTTAATGATTTGTAAAATGAATAACATGCTCTGCTAGTTTAGCAGTAATTATTTGATAAACACCATGGTTGAAACGTAAAAGGACATCAGTTTTGCTTTGTTAATCAGGGAATAAAAGAGAGGCCACAATGTCTTAACCAGCTGTTTAAAAATAATAATAACCAGTAATAATAATAATAATAACTAGTTCTTATATAGCGCATTTTACAATAACATCTCAATTCGCTTTACATTAGTGTCCTGGTCATTGGGCCAATAACATTCCTTTAATCTTTCTCAGCTCCCTGGGGAGTATACAGCCCGAGCTGCCGTGGAGCTCAGAAACTTTTTCAAACACAATATCAACCTCTACCCTCGCAGGTACCCATTTATACCCCTGGGTGAAGAGAAGCAATTATAGCAAAGTGTCTTGCTCAAGGACACAAGTGTCACGACCGGGACTCGAACCCACACCCCGATGACTAAACCACCAGAACTTGAATCCGATGATCTAAACCACTCGGCCATGACACATGACACAGGAGCCTGGCCATGTAATAAAAGACCAAGCAGAAGGCAAGGTCTTTATCACATGGACACAGTAACGTCCGTCGATATATCGATATTACTCAAAAAACCGATACTATTTTGACATCGATATCGCCGATGTCACTTTTTTAATCATATCGAAATATCGACAATTTCGATATATCGAAAATGTTGATGAATAAAAAATGTTGATGTTCCTAAATGATATCGAAAACACCGAAAGAGTGTCAGATTATCCAGAAAACCTCCGGGTTTTAGTATTAGAAAAGCCGCCGTCTCACCTGGAAATAGAATATTTTTTATTTTTTATAAAAGAGTATATGTATATTAACAATAAAACAATTTTTTGAGTAATTATTTGTCAGTATTTATATGTTAAAAAAATAGATAAAGTTGTTTGGGGGCGACTCCGCCCATCCCTTTTTGTGACGTCAATCGAGGAAGACTTCGCCTCGATTGAACATCGACCCCACTCGAACTTGCCTGCATTTATGTTGTATATACACGTGCAAGTAGTGAGATTGTACGTTTCGTTTGGTTATCCAAAAGGGGATTTTTTCTTGCATTTTTCCACCGAAAATTGCTGCTGGATGCAGCAAAACGACTAAAGATGGGGTCAGCCAGCATTTTTTCCTGCAGATCTCAAATATAGGCAGTTACGGGCATCGAAAGTTAGGCTAACGAGGGCAAAGTGGTCCGGTCCGACGTCGTTTTCAGCGCTATGCAGCGAACACTTGGATAGCCCGGGGATTTTTTCGTTGGTAGTAGTGTGCAAGGGAAGTTGCAGTGAAGCTTAGGTTACCAGCGAAATGTTTCTGGTGGAAAAACAATACCTCGTATTATCCATGTTCTCGTTATGACCATGCTCGTATCTTCCGTTTTTAAGACATAGAAACGCGCATGGGACTGTTCGGGACCGGTGAAAAACCTCGTATAAACTGGCGTCTCGTATTAGTCGACTGTACACTGTCCTAGGATTACATTGGGTGGTGACGTCCGAATACGAAAATGCATCATACTGATCAGGTACCCAGACGTAATGTACGGGGCCAGACTACACATTTTCTCCTGCCTCGATTGACGTCACGAACAGTAAACATGTAAAGGGGGGCCTATTTTTGAATTTGTAATTAAAAGAAAAATACAATTTTTTAACCTTAGTAAATTGTTTATTCACATTCCAATCATAAAAATGTATATATTAATGACAAAAGCTTTATTTTGAAAAAATACCACTGCCAGGTGCCTTTAAATAAAATAGTTTGGCGACCAAGTCCGCTCGTTCCTCTGTGTTTCACACGCGGCCCGCCGCTATAGTTCACGACCGCTTGCGCAGTAAATTCTCAGAAGAAACCGGTCTTGCCGCCCAGCCTATCAGTTGTTTGGGACGTAACCCTCCATTGATCTGATTGGTTAACATTAAATGTTGCGAGATGGTTGTTCTCTTGCTGATATCTCCTGATGTTTTTGATTGTTTAAAATGATGGGGCGATGCGCTTGTGTGAGAGTAAGCCGAAGGGTTGAATTTGCAAGACCGCTGTACCTCATTCCTAGTTCTGTTATGAATATGCAATTATCAACGGCCAATCACAGCGTGCGGAATGTACGTTAGCTTGGACTTTGGACCCCGGTTTGCACTGCATTATGCATTGAATACCGGTGGGCGACCGATTGTTGTGGGGCCCGGGCCGATGAACGCGCAGTGGATACTCGGCAGTGAGCACCATGTGCGTCGTGTTTTAATGTTTGTATACTGAAATGAACGATCGCAATTCTGATTGCGGCCACATTAAATCTAGCAAATATCCAGACTTGTCAAACTATTTTAAAAACTTTCTTTGGGATTTTACCACCATATCCTCATTTATTGTGAATTTTTTTGTTTGACTCGCCCGACGGACTAGTAAAGGAAGGGTTGATTCGCCCACCGCTGTTTTGACTCGGTATTTGGCGAACGGGCGACTGCTAATTTCGAACCCTGATGTATGTCGCCGAGTCATGACTCTGCCAACTCCTTGCGTCTGCGACTGACTCCTTATATTATGTCGGCGACTCACAAAGGCTGTGTGTTATTTTGGGGCGGCCAATCACGAGTCGGTAATTGCGGGGAGCGTTCTGTGCACCCTTGCTATTCGCCAAGCCAGCGGAAGCGGCAACGGTAATCATGTCTTATCTTTGTTGTAAAACCATGGAGGTAGGAATACCAAAAGCAAGCCGGGCGGGCGCAATTTGATACTTTTAGGACTAACAACAAGTGAGGAGGATCAATCCAAAACCGCAACCCTATTAAACTGTCGGACTTCAGTATTTAAGTTGCTGTTTTTAGGCTTCATCTTACGCACGGGAAATACTTGATATATCAAGTATTCTCGATATTTAATTTCCGATATATCGGTTATTGAAAAAAACTGACATCGACTGACGTTAGGACACAGCCCTGCAAGGTTTTAACTGACTGGTTAAGACACAGTCACTATTCTTTTATTCCCATTCATAAAAGCCCCTTTTGTACAAAAAAACTAACAATGTTGGAAAAATTTTCAAAACAAAAATGTGTCTGTAAATTTTCAATTGATGTCCTGTTGTCGGGCTTCGTTTTGCAAAGGATCAAATTCCAAGCAATGCTTAATGGTTTTGCTTATGCACATGTACAAATAGATTTTAGATTCAGTACCAATGTTTTGATTTCGTTACGTGAGTTAGCACATGCGTACTTCTCACTGTGTTTATATCACACATTTAAACATGGCCAAGTGATCTCCTCTCAACCAATCAGAATAGATAAACAGTCCTAGGTATTTATGAATAGTTAATGTATGTATGTTCTTGTTTACTAAAAACAAATCCGATTGAGCAAAGAGAGGAGCATGAAAAGGTAATTTCTGATACCAATTTTGAACTTTGTGTCAGACATCAACTGTAAAATGCATCCTGATTTATTTTTAACCTGTCGCTAGCTTGGGTATTTTTTGACTAATAAAAGTACACTAGTTATTATTCTGTGTATTACAAACATCACCAGATTGGAGCTCCACCAACGAAGTTTCAAATCCTACTTGGAACTGTACAGTGTAGTTGTTTACCAATATACTGACATTGTAATATGAAAATAAATTAACATGGAGTTCCCCAAACATCCCTGGTAAGCTGGATGGCTTTATACTAAGCACTCTAAATACTCCTGGGTGAGCCTGATTCTGGGTCAGATTGATCCAAACATGGGTCAGGTCTAATTGGATCTAGATTCAGGATCAGTTCTGAGTCAGGAGTTCTTAGAGTCAGGGCAACTGTGTAGTAGGTTTGCTCTTGTAGATACAATGAATAGTCTGATCATGGGGTGGAAAAAGTAGAAACAGAAATATTGGTTTCTGATTCAATAAACACTATTTTTCTAAGAATTTATAAAATATATGATGACACAACTTCATATTGGTCTACATTGTATGTATATTGTTGTACTCCTTTTTCTTCATTTGACAATTGAACTTGTTATTATTATTGATTATTCCAATTATCTGTAAATGCTTTGATGTTAAGGAACAGGTGTACATTGTGATCAAGTCATATTAATACAAACACTTCATACATTATACATGTATATGAGTTTGGTATTGACCTATGAAGGGAGTTAACTTAAATGTCATTGTATAATGAAGATTGTTTTTCTGTCGTTAGTAAAAATTAGTTTTGTTACTGATTCTTCCAACTATCTGGATTTGCTTTTATGTTTAGGGACAAGTTTACTTAATGATGAAGTGATTTAAAGACAATTACTGTGTATGAGTTTGCTGTTCGAACTATGTGTATATTAAAAGTCAATTTGACGGGATAACCAAGATTGTTATTATGTAGTTAGAAGTTTAGCACATATAAAAAGTAGTTTAATTTGAAGTAAGCTTACGCCCGGTTCAGATAGGCACTTTAGAGTAGCGCCGAACCAAATTATTGAAAAAAGTATGTGAAATGTTTGATGTCTGAAACATTTAGGAGCAACTGAACTCACTGAAAAGCAAACAGTCAACTGTTGTTGTGAGTCGAGCCTAATGTAAATGTCATGTTAAGTTCTGAAACCAATATTTATTTGGGTTGACCTAGAGTAGCTCCTAATCTATTTGGTTTGGTGCGACTCTGGAGCGTTGTCTGAACAGAACTGGATTAAAGCTAAATATATTTCCAACTTTTTACATTATCAATAAATCTGGAGATGCTTCATACTCTATTATTATTTCTGTCAAGTGAAGATTTATTCCACTATCTCTCTCCCTCATTCACTTCGCTTGTCTTGTAAAAACTGCTACGAGGTTTCCTAAATGTGCAACTGTACAAGAATTGTTGTAGTTACTTGATGGATCAGGAAGAAGTTGAAATCTTTTCTGAAGTGAAAACAAATCCAGTTCTGAATTTGTAAGGGTTACATGTTGTCAAACGCCATTGGAAATACTGCCTTTCAATATATTTTACATGGAGGAACAAGATTAACAGCAATAATGGCAAATTTTACGTTACGCCCAAATCAGTTAAGTGAAGCCCTAACCTTGGATCGGCAATCAGGACTGGTGATATTAGGCAATATTTCATTAACTCCAAAAAGCAATGAAGATAGAACCAAGAACTTCTCGCAACTGTAGACAGAAAAAACAGTCAGGTTGCTCTGACAGGTTGCTTAGACATCACATCTACATGTAATAAGGTGTATTGAACAACCTCACTCCCAGTGGTGTATGATTTTGATGCGCATTTTTTCGCCCAAAATGCCTTGCTTGATCTTAACCAAAGTGGTGCAGTTTTTACCAATAACTGTTTCAGTTGAATTGGCCACTGGTTCATCACTATCTAATGACAGAAACAGTTAATGGTTACAGCCTAGAAAACATACCCTAGCATGTGCAGATCAGTCATTCTTGGTAGCCAATCAGCGTTGCTTCCCAGCTCATCTCATCCTAGGGTTACTGATGAGAAGTATTGATACAGCGCTGTGCATGATAGCGAGGCTGGGATATTGAATAATCTTATTTTAGTTTTACCCTCTCATTGTTGTGTGATAAGCGCTGTCTAGACCATGTTACCTCTGTTTACAGAAATGACCTTGTACGTTCTAATGCATTTCCTGACGGGGCAAGATACTACACAGGCCATATGGGAAAATTTACATTTTGTGTCAATAGTTTTCACATAAGTTCAATAGTTACAAAAGCAACTGCTGTACAGCTTTTGAGGTGTCCCCCCTTTTCTTCATATCAAAAGTTGAGAAAAATCAGACAGTGCAATCTCCATACATTATAAGATGTTTTGTTTTCTTCCATTGAGCTGTATACAAATGTGCCTGCAGAAAGTCCATGCCCTGTAAACATGTGATGTCACAGGTCACATGGTCTATACTCGGTGCTTTCAGAGTCTTGTAGGGAGAAAAATGCACCTCAGACAGAAGATGGTTCTCATGATTGAGATTCTGAATATGGTGTAAAGATCATCATATGTTGGAATTCTACTGATTTCAATGTTCACGTCATTTTTCTCTTTCTCATCTTTATTCTTTACAGAAGGAGAACTGAAGTCTAGTTGAGGATGAGGAGTGTGGGAATCTTAAGCTGAATCAGATGATGTCACTGCTGGAGCATGAACTGGACCAAAGAAATCAGGTATGAGATGAGAGGAACCATGTGATGTGTCTCAGAGTCAAGAAAGAAGAGTGCAGACAAATCCACTGCCAAATAACACACTGCTGCTTAGAGTATTGCTTACAAATGTTCTTTAAGCATAAACATAACGGGACAGAGTCAAAGTTCATTCAAGGAAATTGTTGTGCAGAACATTTTGTGCAAATAAAGTTTCATCAACACTCAAGAAGATGTTGAATTTTTGCATCGGGGATGAAGAATATAAAATTTGCGTTTTACCCTTACACCGATGTGTTTTAAGCACTGATACTCACTCGAATTCTTTGAACAAAAAATCCACTGGCAAATCACTCAGGTGGGATTCGAACCCACGACCTTAGCTTTGCTAGAGCAGATGTCTAACCACTAGACCCATAGCAAGCCTGATGGCTAGAGGCAAAATTTAATCAATTTGGTACCTGCTGCTATGGATTCCAACTGCTTCTAGCCATCGAGCTAACTTGGTGGTCTAGTGGTAAGACATTGTTGAGACAGTAGTCGTTTGCTTTGAATATAATACAGAGAGTTATAGAACATAAAGTGTGGGTTCTCTCTAGTGCCCCAAGTTTTGTTGATTTATGTCATATTTGAGGTTTTATGAAGCACAAGATAAAATAAAGAATTGGTTTGAACATAAACACAAGGGAAAACTATCCAACCTTTCACGTAAACATTTTGTGCTGTTCTATCTTTTTGGCATTTTCTTAAAAGAAGGCTGTGTTAAAACTCAGCAATAGTTATCCATCTATTGGAGTAAAGCAATATGATGAATGATACAGAAATACATGGTGTGTACAGAATGAATAGACTGTACAAGTCTGGCATGTATTTGAACAGTTTGGGGGATCCTTTGGTTCTCAGTGCGCTTTTAATGTGGGAAGGAAACAAAATCACACTTTGGAACGAGTCCCAGTGTTTGATTAGGCCAAAAAAACAAACATGTTGAGTTGCCCTCCGCGACCGACCCAAAAATGCTGAAATCTTGGGTCGGGTTTTTTTTTTCCCCCAGTTTTTTCATTTTTTATTAAACTTACACATTATCTGTGTTTAACCAATCTAAAACGAATATATTTATTCCAAATAAGCTGAAACAATTTTGCAAAGCAAAGATTTTAAAGTAAACATGCAAGAGGTTGATATTTTACGTTTTGTGTTTTGTGTGCCGCTACACTCGTAGTCGTAAGCAACGTGCCCGGCCATCTACAGTACCTCGGATCGATCCCACGCAATAGCACATGACATGAACTGCCTGCAGACAGAATTCGCTGGCATACAGCTCGAATTCGCTGGTGGTACCCAACACTTGTTTTGAGCGTGAGTACCAGATCAAACGGTCATTTTTAGAACTTGTGTTAACTAAATGTGTTCACCTAGCTCTTAGCTTGCCATGTGTGTTTTGGATGTTCAAACAAACAATTTTTCAATAGGATATTTCAAACAATAATTGTGCAACTTACTCCGAATTATTTTTCGCGATGAGTACCGGGCGCCGCCATTTTGGAATGATCCCAATCATGCCAATCAAACTACGACGTCATCGGCCGGCCAGACTGTGGGAGGAGCGTATAAGTAAAGCAACCATTGAAATGTTCGCACCGTCGCTCCGCCCACCAGCTGGCCGATGACATGGTATTTTGATTGGCATGATTGGATCATTCCAAAATGGCGGCGCCCGGCACACATCGCGTAAAGTAATTCGTAGTAAATCGCACAATTATTGTTTGAAATATATTTTTAAAAGATCGTTTGTTTGAACATCAAAAACATGCAAGGCAAGCTAAGAGCTAGGTGAACACATTTAGCTAGTTTAAACCACCGAATGACCCTTAGAGAATGCACTTTAAAATGGTTATAGCTTCAAAAGAAATGGGTGGGATGTGTGACCAAGGATCCAGGAAAAAGTGTATAAAATGTTTGAAAACAAATTATAAAAG
This sequence comes from Leptasterias polaris, assembly GCA_037783415.1. NCBI lineage: Eukaryota > Metazoa > Echinodermata > Asteroidea > Forcipulatida > Asteriidae > Leptasterias > Leptasterias polaris. The sequence goes on from JAZGTN010000192.1 coordinate 2,558,161, forward strand.
ATATGAAGTTAAATGTTTCTTGTCTTTTCATTCTTTATGTACTTCTGCACACTAGTACATCACTGTATATTGATTGGGATTAGTTCCAATGCATTTCAATCTTCAAATAACAGTCAAGGTAAAACTAAAACCAATTTTTTTTATTTATTTTTTATCCCGACCGACCGATCCCTTCAAATTTTTTTACTGGAGGGCAACTCAACAATTTTTATTTTGGCCTTATTGGCTACCTTATGGAGACCAACAACAAGAGGTCTCCACAGGGAAATTCTAAAGAGAGGGATGTTCCACAAGGAATTTTGTGTAAAAAGTCAACTATGGGAGGATGTAAAGTACATAGACAAAGGAAAGAACAAAATTAATATTGAAAATGTTTGAATATGCATGAGACTTACACAGTCTATAATAATTCCCATATTGTTCTTATTGTTTAGTTGCTAAGAGTGAGGCTATGACGATCATGATGTAGTCAGCTGATCATGTGACAGTGGAGAAGCAACAGCTTCAGATAAAACTAAGGTATTCCAGGAACAGAGTCTTTTGAAGCTAAGGGACCATGTCACATGAGGTAATTTACAGGCAAACCACATCCAGGCAGTACATTGACTTTTCATTTCTAATTTTAGGTTTTTAGAGGTTTTCATACAATATCTGCTGTGATTCTCAAGGGTTTCTTTTTCACACTGTGCTGTTGGTTGCCTCCATGTTGCCTATAAATATTGCTGCGTCTGACAAGGGTTTTTTATTGGGTTTTTAAAACACCTTTAAGGCAAGTCTGAGTGCCTGTTATGGGGCACCATTACTGGGTGGCACTATTCCACCTCAAAAGGAGTACCTAATTTGGTTTTTAAAACACTAGAGAAGTCTGAGTAACTATTATGGGGCACCACTACTGGGTGGCACTATTCCAACTCAACATGAGTACCTATTTTGGTTTTTAAAACACATTATAGACAAGTCTGAGTGCCTATTTTGGGGTACTGATTACTTGATGGCACTACATGCAATCCATACACTGAATCGAGTTCTTACTTTTTTATACATGACAGGTTTGACGCTTGACTGTGGTGTGTACTGGACCACAGTGGTGTCCCAGCAATGGTGGAAAACATGAATTGTTCAGATTTGTCTATTCCAGGCACTCAGTCCATTACATTAGACTCGTTTACAGGAACTCATTTTGTCAAAAATAATACACAGATAAGCTCCAAATCATGGTATTAATATTAATAATAATATTGGGTTCTAAAGTGCTTTGTCAACCCCCCTAGGGTAGGATCAAATTGCTCACTGTTTGCTTTTCAACGGGGTAAGCAGACCTTCTTTTATTATGAGACCCATTTATGTAGCACCTTATTATCAATGTTGCTTCTTTTATTCCAATCATAGGATGCTCATGTAATACTCTTTTGCTACCATTCTGCTGGAAGAAGACTCCCCACTGTCAGTCTTTTGCAAGCCAGCGATGGAATGAGGAGTGGAATAAGGTGCTTGGGGTTCAACAGAGCTGGAGGAAAAGATAGCGGAACTGCAAAGCAAGGACTGTACTCCCACATGGTAGAAACAGACAGAGAGAGTGAGTCCATAAACAATAAGAAGTTGTTGGGATTCAGGTTGGTCTAGTTGTGACTTGTCCTATCAATCACATCCATGGACCCTGGTTTGAATCACACCTCAGACCAGTGCCTCATGTGTGGATAGTGTTTTCGGTCTCTCCAATATTAGGTATGCTGGAGAGTTTTCATTCTTCATTCAAAACTGAATATTTAGATCTTCATAGTTACAGTGCTAGTATCTTTTACCTCCTGGTAACCGAGGCTCCCAAACAAAAAACATGACAGACAACTTTTAGGGCAAATAAGTCTGTTTTGGGGTGGTCCCAGGGTAATATCCATGCTAGAAAGACTTTGTAGTAGCCTGGTCTTAGATAAATTGCATTATGTTGGCTGCAGACCTTATCGTTAAATAAAATTCAAGGTCTGTGTACAAAACGCAAAGGCGGAAACCTGTTAACATTTTTCAATGGGTGTGTACCACGTATATATTGTTTTTTGTGGACATATGAAAGGGGACCGCCCGCCGGCAAAGTTCAAGGTGTCATGTGAACTCAACCCCATGGATGACCCCACTATCTTAAGAGGTGGGGGTATTACATGTAATAATATAGTCAGTGTTGACCAAACAGTTAATGTGTTATTGACGTAAACATAAACTGTGCCTGCCGCTGTCGCCTCCTGTCTTGTCGCAGGGTGAAGGAGACCAATACAGATGTTAGGCCCATGAGCTAATCCAGTGACAAGGAGCAAGTTTGAAAGACAGTTGTTAACTGTGGGTACTGCAAAATGTTTATTTAAAAATAAAATTATGAAGTTTGGTTTTATCTCTGTGTTTGCATACACACTGTGGACATTCCTTTGCTCTCTTCACTTTACAAATTACTTTTCTTCAACATTGTTAAAAACATTGTATGGACGTGTGTAACAAGTTCTACATTGAGTGGACTTCTTGTGTTCAGCACTGTTCAAGCTTGTATCACAGTCTGTCTCTGTCTTGGGTTTTGTTCTTATTGATCAACAACAACATCATACTAGTCTAACCTCATTCTCAATTTTCTTGACCCTTATAGTTGTTGTCATTGCATCATACCTTCAGCGAGAAAAAGGTTGAACTTCTGGACTGATGATGATGTATACAAAGTTAAGGTGTACAAGGAGACAAAACTGCCTTACAAAAATTGATGACTGGGTAAATATATCAACAATTGATGCTCATTTTGTGAAAGCAAGTTCATTTCTGGTGAGAAAAATACACAAAAAGTAGAGTTTTATTGCATCAGTTTGACAAGGTCATTACATGAGGCATGAACTTGTTACAGTGACAAGGTCATACTTGTGTATAATCACTACATGAATGCATGCAAAAAACTGTAATATCAACATAAACATAGTACCAGTTTTTCTGAAGCTAAAACGAGAACCCTTAAGTTTGTAAAATGTTGTATTTTTGAGCTAACTTTTTTATTTCATCAATGCTTCCCAATGTTCACAGGTTGACAGACAAACTGATATCATAAAGAGTGATAACCAAGCTGGGTTGTGGTCTGTGGTGCCTGGGCTACTTCATTGGTTGCAACTGCAGCAAGAACTCCAATGAGGTGGCTGAGATTATTGCTGCAGTTGGCGGAGAGGACAGCACTGAGAGTCGAATCCTGGCCTATGACAACAAGGGGCTCCAAGTCTCTGACTGGAATCTAGATGAAGCTGCTCATGCATCATCCAATAACAGCGATGTTGCCACTTGAAATGGAATCCCAACAATCTCAACAGAGGTCGCTGATGCAGACATCTCTGATATTGCAGTAACAGTGGAGGCGTACCATGAACCCCCAAAGTACTCCACAGTCATTCCTGCGAATGCTGTATTGTAGCTGAGAAGGTCACTGCAGCAACAGGTGGTGGTAGTGGTCTTGCAGCAGGTGTTGCTGCAGTTGCTGGTGTTGCATCTCAGGCTGCTCACAATGCCAGCCAAACACCACATGATGAGGATACTAAAGATGACAACCATGAAGTCTATCAACATGACGATGGTGGTCAAGATAACCAGGAGCCCAAGGAGAACAACATGCCCCCTATCAGCATGCAAGGTAATCATACCCTAAGAGATGAAAATGCCGTCAAACTAGATGCTGATAACATAGGAGGTACAATTATGTAATATCTAAAAGCTCTTGATCCAAATATTGAGTATTGAGTATTGATTACAAATGTCACATGCAGCTACTGTTTGCTGCACTCAACATTTTGTGGTCAACTTGCACAGAATAGTTATGGTCAGCCTGTAAACGCCATGATGACTTATAAAATGGTCATGAAATATGAAATATATGAGATTCTAAACAGTAGAGTAACTAGTGATCAGGTCGGGGGGTGATATTTGTACCCAGCCCTGCAGGGTGCCACCCAACTTTTAGTAATAGTAATTTCAGTGTTTTTAAAACAATTTTTCAATGGACAGACAATGTATTTGTTTTTACATCATTGCAGCTTATCCAACATTTGATGAAAAAGGGATTGAGGAACAACTCAAACACAAACTGAATTACTCCCCCCCCCCCCCCAGAAAATTGTTTGCATCCCCTTGTGCTCCCTAAAATGTTATCATAGTTGCCGCACTGATTATACAATGTTAAAAAACTAATTAAGTCCTGTAATTTGAGATTTTTCAACATCTCTTCATTGATGATGTATATGTTTTAATCACTTTGAAAGCCCTTGTCCTTTTCACACAAAACGTCATGGGTGTCACAAATTATGAAACCATAAAAACACAGTTCAACTTACAGATGTGTTTAGTAGATAGACAGTTATCTTAAGTTAATCACTAATAAGTTACTTAATTTAATGTTTCGTGTGTCATGGTTAAGTTTTTTAAGATAAATAAAATATATATGTAACAAGTTGGAACAAGTTGAGTATCAGAAGCTGACAGGGAATTAACTTTCAATCCTACTAATTGATTACCTGTGATGATATTTTGAATAAGCCCAAACTTCCTAAATCCAATGAGATACCCTCAAATGATGATAAGTTTTTTGAAAACTAGAGCAAAGGAATTAATGTACTCTTCCAAAAACCAATGATTTACAATCTCTTTTGGTTTCTTGAAAACTAGAGGATTAGAATATTGGAATTCTCATAAAACCTAAGATCTAACATCCCATTGTGTTTTTAAAAAACTAAAGGATTGAAATTGTTGTATTCTTTTCAAAACATATAGCATCGCTTTGTGTATCTTGAAAACCAGTTGATTTGAGTTTTCCAAAAAACATTTATTCCATCCCTTGCTCTCCAAACATGTCGGCCACATCAAACTGTTGTTGTATTTTTGGATTACAGGGAGTGTGCCTAAAGTGTGAGGTTTATCCATGGAGGATATTTATTAGGGGGCTTTAGAACAGTATCTAGTAAACAATACTGTGCCATGTTGTATAATGACTGTGTTGGCATCCAGAAAATAATCAAATCGAGAAATAAAAACAATTTGTTTATTTCCTTTGTTTTTCTTTATTTTAAACTAATTAAAAGCAAATAAAAATATAAAAAAATCAAATAAATAATTTTAAAATAATTACAGGTAAAACCTGATACGTTGGCAACACAATTAGCTAAAGAAATCGTTGAGAAATTACGAATCGAACCCTCTTAACTTATTAAATACATGTGACAGACATTCTGGCAGCCATCTGAAGCCATGTTATGTTGAAACAGGTGCCCCCGTCGAAGGTTTTAAAAAGCTAGTATGGCCGAAGGAGAATATTGTTCATTTCAATATATTTATCGATGCTTGCCTTGTAAGTAATTATTTAATTTAATAAGTAATTAATTGATGATTTAGTTGAATTAATAATTATGTGCTTTTTAAAACAATATTGAATAGTTGTTGTTAACAAATAACTATAGAGTAGCAATTGTGTGTGATAGCTCTTGTTCTGAGTATGGCCCTTTCTGATCCTGAGTGGTTTCGAATTGAGCTCTGGCTGGTTCCAATTCTTAAAGAATGTGGATCTGGTGTTTATGAAGATCTATGAAGGATTATACTCGCAGCAGTGGTTTGGGAAAGGTTCTTGATTGGACAATATGTTTACTGATAAATTTAATGTGAAACAACAAAGGACACAACACTGGTGTTAATGAAAGTGCTGGTACAGCTGCTCATTTTGAATCAATTCTGTTACATCAGAAATAATGTTTCTGTTACTAGCATAAACGGTTCATCATGACGCAATCATTCTTTTTTCTTTAATCCAAACCAGAAAAACCAAAACAAGGCAAACGAGACTTTATGAAATCAGCACTAAACAATCTTTGTCACGGTGGGCGGCTGGGACCCGACTGTTGCAGTAAAGTCAATAATTTGAAGATGCCTGTATAAACATTCTCAGGTTGGTCTTAATTTAAACGAAAAAAGTTCATTGATTTAACAGTTTTGTTTTATGTAAAAAGTTCTGTATCTTTATATACTTTAGGGAAGGTAGCATGAAATTAATGCTGTGTCGAGATGATCGAATTAATAATAAACAAGAATTACACAAAGTTGTCTTGCCCTTGTGGTTTTTATAATATGTTCTGTTGACCAGTAGCGGCAAATCTTGCTTGCCACGTAGATCCTTTTTTGTTTATTGTTGTTGTTGTTTTCTTTGTTGATTTCTTATTATTTTTCTATTTTTGTCAGGCTTTTTTATTTGCGTTTTATTTATTTTTTTATTTTACGGAGGTTTTGTTGTTGTATTTTGTTTTTACTGTTTTTGAGTTCTTACTTTTTATTCTTGGTTTTAGTTCCGGTCAATGAGAGGAGTGGGGATGCCGTCTGAAAACTATTTAAAAAATTTGTTTAAATACAAACAGTTTCAGTTGAATTTAAGAGGTATAAACATTTCTGTTTTTCCAATATCACTGATTATTAAATTGATACCAAGACAACTTGGAATATAGATTTAGATTAATAATCAAACCAGGAGCAAGTCGAGTCTGGAAGTAAACATTATCTTCAATCTTCAAATATTTTTCGAATTAGAACTGTCAATGTTACTGTGACTACTGGAACCAGACGACGTTTTAATCCACTTGTAAATTTCGCGGGAAAATCAATTTGTTATGTTTTTATGGTTTATAACTATATTCTATTTCAATAAAATTTAGAGAATAACAACTAGGGAAATAGGTTTGTATAGTAACGGTAAACTTGCTCGAACACACACATCAGTAGCCTGGCCCCTATATATAGTACATTTACAGTTTCGCTCGTCACACATGCATAGGGAACTAGACCCAGCGTTCTCGTTGCCATTGTAAACCCAACGTGCCTCCACCCTGTCTGTTAATTTTAGTACAGAATGCATGGGTTTCGAGATGACAAAGTGTTTAACCGTAAGGAGGACAGTACAAACGTAACTAGCTTCAAACCAGATGTTTATATCTCGGTGTGAGGCAAGGAAGGTCCATGGTAGAGAACAATTGGAATACATCAGGTACGTGAATTACATTCAATTTGTAGACATGTGCGCGCGCTCAATTTAACGACAACATTACAGGGCGCCCTCTGTAGCATTGTTCTCGCATAGGTCCTTTTCGAAACCATGGCTTGGGCTCTATCCCTTCTGTTTGAAAAACATTACCGAATGGGAACGTTTTAAAAATTAAGAGTGTGTAACTCTAAGGTGTATGTGCAAACCTTGGCAGCGCTACAAACCACACGTCCGTCGCACCAGATGCTGGACTTGTTTAGAGTAAAGACAGTTTTGAACTCGCTAAGACACATAAGGGAACTTTTTAGTTTGGGTGTAGCCATGCAGTAGCGTATGCAAGAATATTAAATGGTGGTGGGGCAAGCGGAAGCAAACACAACAATTGGAAGGGAGGCTCTTTGATGTATCGAACCATTAATTTTGTGCATTTTTCGATCTCATTTTGGAGGGAACAAATCTGCGACTGTCCGCCCCCGTATTGTTTTCACAAGTTTGAAACTTGCCTACAAAATATCAACCCCCTTTATGAAGGAATTTTTTGGTTGCTACTAATTAGGCCTATGTCAACATGTCTGTGTGTGTTCCGGCCGCGTAACTTGTTTCCCCATAAATTGGCGCGTTTTCTATTAAAATAAGACTTTTTAAAATGTATTACAAACATTATTATAACACGCAAAGTTATGCTAAGTGGCCTCATCAATCCTGGGGGGGAAAAAAAAACGCGTTCCGTTCTATTCACAATACGTGTTAACGAAATTATTTAAAAGCAAATACAAACTTAGAAATAATCACCAAACTTTGTTTATTATTATTTGATTTGAACGATTCTCTTTTGCTTTTAGAGCCGTCTTTTGGGGGAATTTAAAAATGTTATTTATGATTTGTTAGTAATGTTTTGTAAAAAAAATATACTGGTCAGTAAAATAAAATAAAAAAATACCTTGTTCCCACATCTGGACCCATGCCGGGAATCGAACTCAAACCCGGCGTCTGAAGTGTAAAATTCCCCGCGCCTTAACTCATTGAGCTAATCGGTCAGTGCTCGAAGTGAATAATAATGACAATTCATACCAGGCGACGTTAAGCTTAGAACCAACGTTGGCTACGACACATCAGTGTACCCTTTACGCTGATACTTTCTTCTTGTGTTAAATTTCCTATAATAGACAAAGGCAACAAGTTCAATGCATTGTTCTCATTAATATAAAACGCCAAGAACTTAACTAGATAGTAAATATATATGTACCCGCAGAGTTTACTTGTCTATCTCCCAACACTGTCTGTTGTTCACATCCCAGTGATCAAACGACCGGCCCACAATGCATGTGTATTCTTTGCCCCATAACAATTTAAATCGGCCTCGATAAGCACCAACGCGGTAGCTCAGTTCGATAAGGCGCTGGTACTATCTCAGAATTCTTAACCGGGTCGCTCCCGGTTCTGGGTTCGAACCCGGCTCCTGCCAATATTACGAAACGAGGCAATTTTACTGGGACTGGCACCAGTATGGTTTGGGAGCCGCCTTGTTTACCCTGAGGGGGGAGGGCCCGCGGTGCCAGGGTTCGAGATAGGGAAGGACATGTGGTGTGTCGGCCGTCAAGCCAAAAGGGAACTAATGGAAGCCGGTAAAGGGCCTCTACTTAGGGTTTACGTGTTACGACCGTAAATTCCGGTGGGGGAACAACCCGTAATCGCGGCTCCTGAACTCCTGACAATCACCGCGTAACTTTTAGATTTTTTTTTTTTTATAATTATAGGCCTATATTTTCCACTCTAAATTCGCGTTTGTATTATAGCACTGTTCATTACATAATTTATGCTACCCCAATCAAGTTTTTGTCAACAAAACAGACTCATGAACTTAGGATGATTTTAGCAGTTTCATAAGAGCAGCGGGAAACTAGCGTCGTATAATTTAGTCGGCAAAATCCTAAACGTGGTGTTGACAACATTACAGCATTTAAGGCATGAATCTTTGTCCCTGCTAGACACTGCAGTAAAATTGTGACTGATAAATTGACATTGCTCTCGCTCTGCTCTGTTTTCTGCACTCTTTTCAGTTGTAGCGCGTACATAGAGTTGATGGAGTCCACAAGGACTAAAATTAATGTGATGCTGTATTGAAATCACATATATTTTTAAAAATGATTTACGGTCTCTACTGGTTTGTTGCCAGTCCAATCAAACTTCAAGCTCCTTAGTTTAGGTAAATTTACCCAAGTTTACCTATGAGTATGACAAATATATAGATGCTATAAAGGCAAACTCATGAGCTGTGCATACGGTAGTTGCAACGACGGGCTGAGCACAAAAACATACACTGACACAAATTTGCGTGCACACAATGTATTGTTACAAAATTGTTTTTCGACCATTGTGCACGTTGCCAACATCCCAGACTTTGAGTACCAAAATTCTAAACGTGGCATTGACAGAGTTTTTGTATACACAATAATTGTAGACATGTTTTTTTTAAAAGTTCGTTCGATGAATCCGTACTTGAAGTGTGACCATTAAATTGGCATAGCGCCCTCATATGACCATTGTTCCTTTCGGTGGGCTGTGTACATTTAAATGACGGTGTTCCGCATGTGCCAAGGGAGTGTTTAGTTTAACGTTACGTGCTCACAGTGCATAAAATGAAGTATTTTATGGGGGATAAAGTCACAGAACTCCGCGGTATCTGGTCCATGTTAATGGACCGTGATTTTTATGGACTTTGCAGTGCATGCTCTTGATAAACATAAACAAAATATTCCTTAAAACGTTTTCAATTTATTTCATTTAATTCCTCTAGTTTTTAATCAATCAAAAGTCCGGATTTCGAGTGGGGGACCGATACCATCTCGAAGTCCTCAGTAAACGAATGACAACGTTAGATATGGGGGGGGGGGGGGGGGGGGGGTTGGAAACTACATTAAATTGTTATTTGAAGCTAAGACCGACCAAAGAACTGGCCTAAAAAAGCCACCGACATCTTGATTCTGGCTTCGACCAATATTTTAACTAACACTTACACCGTTATTAATAACTTCAGTTGATGATTTCTGTTGTTTTATTGTACTCAAATCAATCAATTATTATGAAGGGTCGGGGCGGCCCGTACCAGACCCTCTCACAGTGTCCGGAATTCTATAGGTCTGATTCTCGGGCAGAAAATCAAAGAATTATTTTGATGTCTCTTCTGAAATGTCATACTTTTATCGAGACCGTTAAACTAACATAGCGCCCTCCCAGGGCTTAGTTTTTGCCAGCATTATCTTTTGTTCTTTTGTAAGTGGGTTGCATACAAGAAGTTGACAGAGTCCCATGAGGTCCAGTGTGACTTGGACTTGAAGTTATGCAGTTACTTTGAAGGTTTTCCAGTTGATGCATGAAGCATGTTGTGCCAGTTTTGAAAATGTATGGTCATCTGCAAATTTTGCGTACACTGAGAAAAGGATGTGTGCGTGTGTGGAGTTGACAAACTTATTGGCGACCCTTCAAATCCTTGCTTGTGTTACCAAGAAGTAAATTATGTTATTCTAATGTCATTGTTTTTTTGTAGTGTTTTATGTTCCCCTGGTGGAAAATGTTTGTTGATTTTAACAAACACACCACTTGCCAATTATGAACCCCCTCCCCCCCGATAAACTAAAGCAGTTCTTACAGAGAAAACAAATCACGTCAATGTCAAGTTCAATTCGGCAAGTTTAGTTTACTATTACTAGAATTACTGCAACACAAAACCATACCACCGTAAAGTTAGAAAATAGTACCACCCGCATTTTGTTGTTTCTCTACTCTAAAACCCAATGTAACCCAAAGCGAGGCTGCAAGGGAAGTTAGTCTGGCCCATTATTATACATCCACAATCTGTATGTGTTATTGTTATTGCAGATAGGAACACCGCAATGAATAATGGAAGGTGGCCCCATTAATGCTCAGTGGAAGAATGACATGCTGTTGATACTCATAGAAGATAATGGTAAGTTAAAAACAACGTTTTATTATCGACCAATATTTTAACTAACAATTTACCACTGTCGTTATTAAAAACTTCAGTAGCTGACGTACAATTAGCCGCTATTTTATTGTATTCAAATCATTCAATTATTATGAAGGGTCGGGTTGGCTGGGTAAACTTGACCCGTACCTTGACCCCCTCACAGTGTCAGAAATTCTATTGGTCTGATTCTCGGGCAGAAAATCAAAGAATTATTTCGATGTCTCTTCGAAAATGTCATACTTTTATCGAGACCGTTAAACTAACATAGCGCCCTCCCAGGGCTTAGTTTTTGCCAGCATTATCTTTTGTTCTTTTGTAAGTGGGTTGCATACAAGAAGTTGACAGAGTCCCATGAGGTCCAGTGTGATTTGGACTTGAAGTTATGCAATTACTTTGAAGGTTTTCCAGTTGATGCATGAAGCATGTTGTGCGTGTGTGGAGTTGACAAATTTATTGGCGACCCTTCAAATCCTTGCTTGTGTTACCAAGAAGTAAATTATGTTATTCTAATGTCATTGTTTTTTTGTAGTGTTTTATGTTCCCCTGGTGGAAAATGTTTGTTGATTTTAACAAACACACCACTTGCCAATTATGAACCCCCCCCCCCCCCCCCGATAAACTAAAGCAGTTATTACAGAGAAAGTGGAAGAATGACATGTTGGTTACTGTTGATACTCATGGATAATGGTAAGTTAAAAACACTTAACGTTTTATTATACGAATCTTGAAAGCTCGAAAGGAATACATATTTTAGTCAATTGAATGGTTTGGAAAACAACTGCCTGACCCGTTTTTCCCTTAGTGATGTTCACTTTTCATGTGCGTTTAGGGACTGTGGCTTATGGGCCGTAACGACAGTGTATAGGCGCATATCAGAGACGGCTGAAACTTGCATATCACTGATCCTTCCCAAGCAATCTGAATCCCACAATGAATGGTTACCTTACATCTACAATGCTATGCATTAAGAATTATAATTATAATAATACAATTGATGGTTTGGGTTGTCATGGTTACGCAGTACTCAATCTATAGAATTCCGTAATCGTACAGGAACAAGTAAATCTATGGTCAGCCTTTGAACTGGTGTGCCTTGATTCATCGTGAATAGCATTAAGTGAAGTGTTGGATTTTAACAATGGTCTGCTTGCCGATTGTAACACAAATCTTCTCTAAGAAAATGTACTCTGGCAGGCTTGGGTATTTTGACCCTCACACTGGAAAGAACAAATTCCATAAATACATTTTACCTATGACCTTTGAAGAGAAAAATGTTAGTTGATACAACTTTTAAAAATAACTGCTTCATGAATGACGATACCTCAGCGTTTCTTCTTATTAAAATGTCAAGAAAAGGATAAACTGTTTAATGTATCAAAACCAAGATTGGAACAAATGTTCATCACCTGACGCAAAAATTGCTCAGTTATTGGCACTTTCATTTGGTGGAAGGTATCGTGTTCATATAGGGACCGTAACAAACATTTGTGAGCGCATAGGATTATAGGTTGCTGAATCTTAGCATTTCACTCGTCTATCCCGAACCATTGGAATCCCACAATGAATGGTTACCTTTCATCTACAATTCTACGCATTGAGAGTTATATAATACTACAATGGATGGCTCCTGTTGTCATGGTTATGCAGTACTCAATCTTTAGAATTTGGAAGCCTATATTCTTCGTTAACAAAGGTCTGCTTGCCAATTGTAATGTGAAATACAACAGAACTGAAGACACACAAATCGATGTACGCGTCTATGCTTTCAGGTAAAATTACTTTTCGTGTAGGCCCACTGTTAGGAACTTGGAGACCGTCACAACAATGTGTAAACTTATAAGAATTTCACTGGAAATCCCACAATGAATGTCTAAGATACATCTACAGTTCTATGCATTGAGAGTTATGTAATACTGCTAGTGTGTTTTCAGTTGTTATGGTTATGCAGTAGTTAATCTATAGAATTCCAAATCCGTAATGCAACCAGTAAGCCTATGGGCCAGCCTTTGACCTGGTGTGTTGGTTCAAACTAAGGAGATTCAACTGCACTGCATTCTATAGAGGTCTTTCTAAATAATGGTTCGGTTGCCAACTGCATTGTTAAGTACCTCCAAACCAGTTACAAATCTCTATGCGTATTCTTGCTGTCTAGCTCACGTTAACAACGACCTACACAGATCAGGCCCTTGGCTGTTTTTTCTCTTGGGTTCACTCCCACCCCCCCCCCCCGGGCCCCCGCGCCACTCCCAAAATATGAAGTCTACCTTTATTTATGACTTAAAGTAAAGGGGAAAAAGATCAAAAACTGAATTTTTTAATTTTACATGTTTTATTGCGGTAAGAACGTGTGGCTTTTCTTCATAGTGACCCTGAAAAAGGCCAACATTCGGAGCGATTCCTGAATGTTAAAAAGACATAATAAGAAAAGAAAGAAAAAATCTATAAGCTTTATCTCCCTTAAAATCATTGTGTCCAAACCGAGGCTTGGAGGACAGCTGCCTAACTCGGTTCAGTGTCACGCAGTTTTCAAGTACTGTTTCGGGACAGTGTCCACATTAGTAGCCATGACAACAAATTATGGGTATAGGCCTACATGTACTACAGGAGCCTGTTTTGGCGACCATGACCAGGAACAAGTTTCTGACGTAAAATTCACTGACCGAAACAATTTCCAAGAGCTACGCGAAAACGGCTCGGTAACCAGAAACAGTGACGTAGGTAGGCCTACATCTCTTGAAAATTCATGTTCTTAAAATATACAACCTTCATTTTATTTTCAAGTAATGGAACTTTGTAATTTTATCAACATTATTTAATTGTTTTGCTTCAGGGTATTTCATGTTTTAAAGAATTTCATTGAAATTTTTCAATAGTTTTTATTCCGCCATCTTGAAACCAAGCCTAACCGATCCAACAACTCGGTAACGGTTTGGTCGGAACAGCCGCGTCACCGCGGTTCAACCGAACGCGCGAAAACGCTCAACCAATGACCAAACCTCAAACCAGTTTCTGGTTGGGATCGCCAAAACGCACTCCAGATTGCCAAACTTAGCATTTCACGGAACTTCCCGAACCATCGGAATCTCACAATTATTGGTTACCTTACATTTTTAAATTCTGTGCAATGGGAATTAACATAATACCATGGACTATTTTGGTTGTCATTGTCGTGTAATTAGTACTTTTTTCCCTTTCAAGTTCAATGTATTCAAACCGAGGCTGGAGGGACAATTGACTCAACCTGTTTTGGTTCCGTGATAATCACTTTCACAAATGGGACCGTGAAAGAGGGACAGTCATGCAAATTAGCAAATTAAAGGCAGTTAAATTTGCCGTTGGAATCCTACATTGAAGGCTTTACAGCCTATGACTGTTATGCAAAAAAGAATTACGTAATACGATGAGTAGGGAAAAGATTGTCTGCTAAAGAGAATATTGGGTTCGAAACTGAAATCAAAATTGAAGCTAATAATAGGATTCAGCTTTAAATCGATTGACAGAGAACTTTGACATGTCGTTTATTGAACTCAACATGGTATCGATAACCCGACGCGTATCTTGACACCCCCCCCCCCCCCCCCCCCCCCCAATTGACAGGTTTTTTTTACTCTAAAGACACTGACATGCAAAGTCTGTATCTCGGGCAGAAAACAAAACTGTTGATGTTTTTTCGAGGCTCCGTAATAATCGGTACTGTTCAATTGGTATACCGTTCACACGGTTGTTATTTTGAGAGGCAGTATTCATTGTTCAGGATAATTCGCTGTATACATGAAGTTGATGGAATCCCACAAGAACCAAAAACTTTTCGAAATAAAGTCATGCAATATTGTTGATGCTGTACATTACTCTTATTGCATATATATTGACGCGTAGATCTGAATTGAGCGCAATCCTTAATCGACCTCGATAAGCCCCGACGCAGTGGCTGAATGTAAACCACTGCTAGTAGAAAAGGGCCCTTTGGCAGGCAAGGTACTTTGACTCTCACCCTCGAAAAAACAAAATAGAAAGAAAAAAAGGATTAAAGGTTGCTGAAACTTAGCATCACTGGTCTTTCCCGAACCATCCGAATCCCACCTTACATCTACAATATTCTGTACAATTAGAATTATATAATACTACAATGGTTGCTCCAGGTGTCATGGTTACTTATGCAGGACTCAATCTAAATAATTCCCAAAACCGTAAAGCAACAAGTAAACCAACGGTTTGGCCTTTTGTTAATGATTGCCTTGTGTTGGTGATTGCACTTGTATTGCAATTTTATTATCATTCGTAGGCTACCGAAGGAATTTTTATGGAAACATTATTTCAGCACATAGGCCCTATCCACCGACCGTTTTTCAAGTTTAACCCAACCACCAGCCCTAAGAATAGCCTAGGCTTTTAGTTTTTTTTTTTTTTTTTTTTAAGTTAATGAAATAATATTTTTGATTTTGTTCAGGGTGTTGGAGGCATTGCAGTGTTGATAAACAAACTGCACTGGTTGGCATGGGCAGCCGAATGTTAGCAAAACATTTAATCGTGTTAATATATGTTTTAACCAAATTTCCCCATTTCCTGCAACCTTTCAATAAAATACCTACCATGATTTATTGCTATGTTTCCAACAAATTTAACACTATTTTTAATATTTATGTTACATTAATACAAGCTGTGGGTGTCTTTCCATAGTTTTCCAACCTCGTTTTGCAAAAACTCGGGCTGTGACGTTGGTCTCTGGAATTGAATTTTCACATTAGTATTTCTTGAAATTAATGTATCAAAACCAAGATTGGAACAAATGTTCATCACCTGACGCAAAAATAGCTCAGTTATTGGCACTTTCATTTGGTGGAAGATATCGCATATAGGGACTGTAACAAACATTTGTGGGCGCATAGGATAATAGGTTGCTGAATCTTAGCATTTCACTGGTCTATCCCGAACCATTGGAATCCCACAATGAATGGTTACCTTACATCTACAATTCTACGCATTGAGAGTTATATAATACTACAATGGATTGCTCTAGTTGTCATGGTTATGCAGTACTCAATCTATAGAATGTGGAAGCCTGTATTCTTCGTTAACAAAGATCTGCTTGCCAATTGTAATGTGAAATACAACAGAACTGAAGACACACAAATCGATGTACGCGTTTACGCTAGCTATGGTTACCCATAAAATGCACGCAAACTAGAATGTTTTTAGGTTACGAATGACCCCCCCCCCACACACACCCACTGAAAGAACAAAACCTACGTAGAACGTTCAAATTAAAATTTAAAAAAATCAAAAGTAAGTTAAGATAGAAATTCATTATTAGGCCTAGAAATGAATGTAAAAAAAAAAAAAGAGGTTGGAAGAAAAATTGCCTGTTCAGTTATTGTCACTTTCATTTGCTGTCAGGTATCGTATCCACATAGGGACCGTATCCACATAGGGACCGTAACAATTATTTGTGGACGCTTAGGATTATAGGTTGCTGAAACTTAGCATTTCACTGGTAAGATCTGGAGAAAAGGAAATCGATGTACGCTTTTGAGCTAGCTATGGTTTCCCATGAAATGCAGGCAAAGTAGAGTGTTTTTGAGTTTCGAATGACCTACCCCCCCCCCCCCCCGAAACATAAACAAAGAACAAAACCTGCCTACTACTTTTAAAGTGACATAAAAAGGACGAACGAATTAAAGATAGAAAATAATGATAAAAATAAATGTCTTAAAATCGAGGTTTAAACAAAAATTGCCTGACACTAAGTTTGTTTAGTTAATGACACTTTCATTTGCTGTGAAGGATCGTGTCCGCATAGGGACCGTAACTAACATTTATGGATGCATAGGATTAACGATTGCTGAAACTTCGCATTTCACTGGTATTTCCCGAACCATTGGAATCCCACATTGAATGGTTACCTTACATCTACAATTCTATGCATTGAGAGTTATATAATACTACAATGGATTGCTCTAGTTGTCATGGTTATGCGGTACTCTATAGAATTTCAAACCCATTTTATAACCAGCAAACCTATATGAGTTAGAAGCCTATGATCTGGTATGCCTTGGTTGATTTTGGATGACATCAAACGACAAACAAAGGAAATTCAACCACACTGCACTCTACAGAGGTCTCCCAAAACAATGGTCTGCTGCCAATGAAACATCTCCATGTTGTTGCAAGCAAGCTCATGCCCATGCCTGCACAAACCAGGCACTTGACGGATTTGTTTCCGGTGTGTCTCCCCCCCCACACCCCCCCCCCCCCCCCACCTCCCCTGCCAATAATGAGCTTGGAATTTAACCCTCCAGATTCAAATAAAAGCAAAAACGGCTCTAAAAAAATGTAGAAAAAACCAAAAAAAACATTGTTGTATTACAATTAGCGAATGCATTTTGAATGACTCCTAAAAGCTGGACAATTGTTTTCTTCTTAAGGTTTTTCTCTCTTGAAATCAAGGTATCCAAACCGAGGCTGGGAAGACAGCTGCCTAACACGGTTCAGTGATAAGCACTTTTCATGTTCTGTTTGGGAGCTTGTCCACATGGCGAAAATTCACTGGCATTTATAAAGGCCGCTAAAACTTAGCATAGGCCTATTATTACGGATCTTCTCCAAACCATCGGAATCCAACAATGATTGGTTACCAACATCTTCAATTCTGGGCAATGAGATTTATGTAATACTACAATAGATCTGTTTGGTTACCGTTATAGTTTACCATGACAATGGCAGAACTTAATCTTTGGGGATAAAAAACATGAATACTGGAAGATTTCCCCTTTCCAGTATAATGTATCCAAACCGAGGCTGGAGGGACAATAATTGCCTGACTCTATTTTGGTTCAGTTTTTGATCACTGTTCACGTACTGTTGGGAACCGTGAAAAAAAGACTGTTACAAAATTTTGCAAACGACAGATTGTTGAAGTTTAGTAACCAAGACTCAAGCTAGTAAAAACTAAACCGTGGCGTTGACAAGTACGAATTGAAGATCTGACTCTCGCGATGTTCTTTATGGTAGACCGTATTGAGACTGCCACCGTTAATTTGACATACCGCCCTCACTCACTCTGCTTTCTCTGGCGTGCGCTCTTAACATGAAAAGGGCGGAATCCCACAAAGACCTATGTGATTTTGAATTGAAGTTATTTAATTAATGCTATACTCTTTGCAGAACTCATGATTCATGTAGCAATTTGTATCATCTGTAAATCACAGGTGAATCATTCCTTGTCATTTCCCCAAACACGATCCTATCATGTGTTATATTTCTATGTTTATGAAGACAATTGAAGATATAAATGATACTTTGACTCAAGTTAATAAACCATTGGCAGTGAAGTCCCATCTTGGGGCAAAGGCGATTTTACGAACTGTTTTATACATTAGGCCATTCATTGTGCAATTTTTTAAATCTCAATTTGACGGGGCCGGGAGTTCAGGAATCTGAAGTGGGGTGGGGCTTCCTACGCGCATCTATTGCATACGTCACTAAAGAACAAGTTGCTGTTTTATTCATTCATTTAATTCTGTGTTTGGATCTACATGCGTTTTATGTCAGATGCACCCTTGACTCTACAGACCCCTTTCAGTGTCAGCTATCCCTTAAGACGATTCATCACTTCAGGCATCAATCTCATTCACTGCATAATGGGGACATGTTTTTCCTCTCAGCCTCGATTTGAAAATTCATACTTGCGAGTGCAAGAGATCGATGTTTCAATTAGTGGGGCTTTTCGGTGCTCTTGTTATTGGTTACCACGTTACCATTGTCTTCCTTTCTGTATGTTGAACTCAATGAATCTAAACCAAGTCTGTAGGAATAATTAGTCAGGTTTTGTAATTATATCGTTAGAATCTTTGTTTGTCTTTATTTGTTATTGAACACAGGAACACATTACAAAAACTGATGAAAGATGGCCGATTAAGTCTCAGTGGAAGACCGTGTTGGTTGCTCTCCATATTATACTCTTTGAATAAAATGGTAAGTAAACAAAATGAGTAAGGTTGCAAAAGATTGCTTAAAGCTCGAAATGAATTACTTTTTAGTCAATATAAGTGTTGTTAATCTTTTTAGTAATGTGTCTTAACCGAGACTTGGAAAACATTTGCGTTACCTGAAATTGTTTCAGGTAAAAATTGCTTTGAGTCGTGTAGGCCTACTGTAGGAACATCAAAGTGTAAACTTATAAGAATTTCAATGGTCCTTCCCTAGTCATCGAAATCCCACAATAAATTTTAAAGACACATCTACAGTTCTATGCATTGAGAGTTATAATACTTCAAACTAAGGAGATTCAACCGCACTGCATTCTAATAAGGTCTTTCTAAACAATGGCCCGCTTGCCAATTGCATTGTTAAGTACCTCTAAACCAGTTACAAATCTATACGCGTATTATTGCTGTCTTGCCCACGTTAACCACGGCCTACACAGATCAGGCTCTTGGCTGTTTTTCTCTTGGGTTCAAAACCCCGCAAAACTCCCGAAAAATGAAGTCTACCTTACGACTTCAAGTAAAGGGGGAAAAGATCAACAACAAAATATTACGTGTTTTATTGCAGGAAGAACGTGTGGCTTTTTTTTGTAGTGACCCTGAAAAAGGCCAACCGTCATTTGGAGCAATTCCTGAATGTTAAAAAGACATAACAAACAAATAAAAACATATAGGCCTAAGCTTTTTTCTCCCATCATTGTGTCCAAACCGAGGCTGGGAGGACAGCTGCCTAACTCGGTTATGTGATAGGCAGTTTTCGTGTACTGATGGGGACCGTGTCCACATAGCAGCCATGACCACAAATTACGGGTATAGGCCTACCACAGATTGCCGAACTTAGCATTTCACAGAACTTCCCGAACCGTCGGAGTCTTACAATTTTATTGGTTACCTTTCAATTTTGTGCAATGGGAATTATAACATAATACCATGGACCATTTTGGTTGTCATTGTCGAGTAGCTGGTACTTTTTCCCCTTTTAAAGTTCAATGTATCCAAACCGAGGCTGGAGGAACAATAGACTCAACCTATTTTGGTTCCGTGATACTCACTTTCAATAATGGACCGTGGAAGGGGGACAGTCGATCACGCCAATTTGCGAATTAAAGGCAGTTAAATCTGCCAATGAAATCCTGCATTGAAGGCTTTTGTTACACTTGCAACACTATGACTGTTATGCAACTGTTCATGTTTTGTCGAGGTTCCGTAGGCTATAGTTTAATCGGAACCGATTGATATAACTACGGTGGCCCACAACTGTCACGGCAAAACCAAAACCGCCACGGCAAAACCAAAAGCGCCACGGCAAAACAAAAAGCGCCACGGCAAGACCAAAAGCGCCGCGGCAAAACCAAAAGCGCCATGGCAAAACCAAAACCGCCACGGCAAAACCAAAAGCGCCACGGCAAAACAAAAAGCGCCACTGCAAGACCAAAAGCGCCGCGGCAAAACCAAAAGAGCCACGGCGAAACCAAAAGAGCCACGGCAAAACCAAAAGCGCCACGGCAAAACCAAAAGAGCCACGGCAAAACCAAAAGCGCCACGCGGGCAAAACCAAAAGAGCCACGGTAAAACCAAAAGCGCCACGGCAAAACCAAAAGAGCCACGGCAAAACCAAAAGCATGCGGGTTAAAGGAGTCGCGGATCTGTGGAAGAAAAAACAGTACATGTATCGTGTAGGACTATTACCTCATCCTACACGCCTACGGCGCTATACGATCTTTGGTACAAACCGAGCACTCTTTCGAACTGTGTACAAACCTTAATTGTTATGCCTTGTTATTTCTTTCCGCAGATCTTGCAGCAATTGTATGATCGTAGGACGTCCTGTATTCAAGGCGACCCTGAAATCGATGCAAATCTTTTATACCTCTCTGCGCGCGAGTAAACAGTAGATACAATTTTTGTGGTTTGACTTACCAAGAAAAGAGTCTCCTCTCCAGGCTCCTTCTGACCAAAACTTAGAAACATGCAAGGCTCCACTGGTTAGTTGCACTTGTAAATGCAAAAAGTTGTGGTATATTTTAGGCATTTCTACAAGGTAAAAACATATGTCATACTGTCGGGGCCATAAACAAAATTTGCCCACCGTAAAAGTGTCATCAAACACTTTTTCAATTCACAATTCACGATGATCAAATCATGTGACTGAACATTCTGCTGAGCATTCTGGGGAAAAAATACAGAGGCTTAAAGAACCATGTGCCTTATATTATTTTCTAATTAGTATGGGTGAAATCTGGACTACATTCCATTTTACTCAGCTTGTCCTCAAGAAATAGAAAAGCCACGAACACATGCAATTCAGTATTTGTTTTACTACACACATACACATGTAGATCCTTGTCATTTGGAAAAAACAGTCACAATAAACTCAAAATAGACATTGGAAATTTTCACCTAACAAATTTGAATCTGAGAAAGACTTCAGACATGAGACATTTCTCAGGCAACTGACAGCTCACAATGCTATGCTTTTTCTTTCATTATTTTCTTGCAACTTGTGATTTTATTGTATCTTTATTGATAATTTGGCCTACAAATCAGCATTACGCTGACAAAAACCAATCTATGACCCAACCTTTAGGTATCAAGGAGGGGTCGATCATGTGCCTTGAAGCCTGGTGAATGTGGGACCTGAACGTGTGTACACATTACGTGGGCCTAAAGATCAACTGCACACCGCGCGTGCTGACCATTTATTTATAACCTATCCCATGAATCACCGCGACTCCTTTCGACCTTTAACCCGCATGCTTTGGGTTTTGCCGTGGCTCTTTTTGGTTTTGCCGTGGCTCTTTTGGCTTTGCCGTGTCTCTTTTGGTTTTGCCGTGGCTCTTTTGGTTTAGTGCCGTGGCGCTTTTTGTTTTGCCGTGGCTCTTTTGGTTTTGCCGTGGCGCTTTTGGTTTTGCCGTGGCGCTTTTGGTTTTGCCGTGGCTTTTTTTGTTTTGCCGTGGCGCTTTTTGTTTTGCCGTGGCGCTTTTTGTTTTGCAGTGGCGTTTTTTGTTTTGCCGTGGCGCTTTTGGTTTTGCCGTGGCTCTTTTGGTTTTGCCGTGGCGCTTTTGGTTTTGCCGTGGCGCTTTTGGTTTTGCCGTGACAGTTGTGGGCCACCGTATATAACCGTTCATGGTTGTTATTCGGGAAGGCAGTTTCATTGTTCAATATAATGCGCTGTATACATGAAGTTGATGGAATCCCACAAGAACTAATAACTTTTTGAAATAAAGTTATGCAATTATTGTTGATGCTGTACAATACTCTTGTTACATATATATTGGCAAGATCTGAATTGAGCAATCCTTAATCGGCCTCGATAAGCACCGACGTAGTGCCTGAATGTAAACCACTGCTAAGTACAGAAAAAAGCACTTTGGCATGCAGGCTACGGTACTTTGACTCTCAACCTCGAAAAAACAAAATAGAAAGAAAAAAAATCCTTTATAATTCCTTCTTTTCGAGCAATTCTTGAAAGCTAGAAATATATATGTCTACTGTAAGATTTTCTCACTGTATCGGAACCGAGATTGTACCAAAAATGTATCGCCTGACGCCAAACTTGTTTGGTTATTGACACTTTCATTTGCTGTTTGGGATTTTGTCCACATTTAGGGACCGTAGCAAACATTATGGACGCATACATGTAGGATTAAAGGTTGCTGAATCTTAGCATTTCACTGGTCTTTCCCGAACCATCCGAATCCCACAATAAATGGTTACCTTACATCTACAATATATACAATGGTTGCTCCAGTTGTCACGGTTACTTATTGTTTTTATTTAATCCCTCCGGTTTGACCCGGGAGCATGCGTGTGTGGGAACTTGATCTTCTCCCCTTCCCTCTTATTGTCAAGTTTATTGTCTCCAGTTTTCCTGTTTTACTATGTGTGGGACAACATGCTTCCGAGCATCAGTAATTTAGTTTACTTTTGTTGTCCCTGACCCACATAGTATTGTTTGGTCCTTTTATTTGTCGAGTAGTTTTCTTGTGTCCTTCCTCAGATTAACTTCTTATACGTGCATGCTCCCCTCATAGGCTCATTTTCATTGTTCTCTCTATTTGCCCTCACGTCATCAGAATTTTTTATATATTTGTTTTACTTATTTATTTACTTATTTGTTTATTTGTTCAGTTATTTATTTATTTTATTTTATTTTATTTTATTTAATTTAATTTTATTTTATTTTATATTATTTTGTTTGTTTATTTATTTATTTATTTATTTATTTATTGGTTTAATTCCTTTTTAATTTATTGACTGATTGATTGATTGATTGATTGATTTATTTATTTGTTTGTCATTAATTTATTTATGTTGTTTTTCATTTTGTTTTGTTGCTTTGTCGTTTCTGTTTTGGGTTTTTTTCCCCTCCGTTATTGCATTGTACTGTATTTTCTGTACTTGTACTGTTGAGGTCGAATAAATAATAATAATAATAATTAAGCAGTACTCAATCTATAGAATTCAGAAAACCGTAAAGCAACAAGTAAACCAACGGGTTAGCATTTTGTTATTGATTGCCTTTTGTTGGTAATTGGATTCTCATTGCCATTTTATTATCATTCGTAGGCTGCCGAAGGAATCTTCAGGGAAACATTATTTCAGCACATATTATTTCTTTATCACCGTTGTTGCAAGTTTTACTCAGATATCTCAACCAGCCCCAAGATTAGCCTAGGCCTTTGGTAAATGTTTGTTTTAAAAAGTTTATGAAATTGTTATTTTGGTGTTGTTTACGGGTTTTTGAGGCATTGTATTGTTGATAAACTAACCGCGCTGGTTGGCATGGGCGGCCGCTTGTAAGCAAAACATTTAATAGTGTTCACATTAAATGTTTTAACCAAACTCCCGTTTTTCTGCAACCTCCCATGATTTATTTCTTTGTTTCCAACAAATTCAACGTTATTCTTTTGTATTTATGTTACTTTGTCGCAAACTGTGGGTGTCTGTTTTTGTTTTGCATTTGTGACTTTCCATAGTTTTCCAGTCTCGTTTGGCAAAAATTTAGACTGTGACGTTGTATTCAGTTTTGCAGCACACGTGCGTTGGTCTCTGGAAAATAATCGAGTTATACATAGCGCCCTCTGTTGTTGATGATGAGAAATATAAATAAATTGCACAAAAATGTCAAAGTTTACTAAAGTACGTCCTCTGTACATTATGGGAGTAAATTGTCAGGTAAGCGAACATTAACCCGTTAAAAACAAAGTTTATGAGATGGAAAGATAAGCTGGAGGGTGGTACTGTTGCTAGTACATCATAAGGCTTAATGTTTTGTGGTAAAAAGTGTGTTTTTATCAGTCCAAACTGTGCAGAGTTTTGTCTTTGTCAGTCGCTCAGCTCAGTACACCGTTGGGAAGGCACTAAAAACTAACGCTTCCAGCGGTTCGGTGCCTTTCGGCCTGTCGGGTGCCTTTCGGATGCGACGGATACACGCACACGCACACGTACGTCCGTCCGTGCCTTGCATATGCCAATGTGTGTGTGTCAGCGTTTCCACTTCTAAGGAAATTTCTTTATTTTAAGGAATTTTTTACGTCCTAAGGAAATTTCTAAGGAAACAAAAAAACTAAGGAAATTTTAAGGAAATTTCAAAAATCTAAGGAAATTTTAAGGAAATTTCAAAATTTTAAGAAAAATTTAAAGAAATTTGAGAATAAAAGCAAATCATACAAAAAAAATACAATAAAACATGAAAACTGGCCATTTTAGGGTTCACATCAGCGAAAAATGGCGCAGTGAGATCGATCACGACTGGGAACGAGGTTGGTTGCTTATAGTGCGTACCATAGAATTAGAACCCGGTGCGTACTAAAAGCATCACTCCACTGCTGCGTCTGGCGCCCCCAAGTATTTAGTCTGGTTTCGATTGCATCGTAGGCTGAGCCCAGGCCTGATATGCGCCGGGGTCGCGCATCCACACTACTACCGACCACATGATGACTGTGTGTGTGGTTTGCACGTCGTAGATTTTGCACTGTACATTGTACATGTTGTGTTGTTTGTTCATTGCTGTTTGACTAAAATTGGGACTGGTATACTATGACAATTTTCATCAATTACCATCAATTACCATGGTTAGTTTAAGTTATTTTATCTAAGGAAATGTTAAGGAAATCCTCCCAAAACTCTAAGGAAATTTCTTTTAATCTAAGGAAAAAATTATGTCAATCTAAGGAAATTCAATTTTGGGGAGTGGAAGCACTGGTGTGTGTGCCGTTCTTCAGGACTAGTAGAAGCATGGGCTCCATGGTAGGGTTGCCTGCCTAGACCTGAGGGCAGCGCGGTTATGGACGGTAGAGAGGAGGGAGGGGAAAGTGAATCAATCGAGGATGACAATATTGTCCGTTGTGATGTGCTATTCATTTTTGGCAGATCTTTCGTTGGTAGCTGAGTGGATTATACAGAGGGTCTTCCTAAATTGAAAATAGGCCTAACTCATAACTGCCTATGGGAAATTCACACCTCTGGTGAATTTTCACTGTTACCCCAATGGCAATAGGAAATAACCCTTAGCCCTAGATTCAAACTGTGTGTATTGTTCAACATAATTACTTTTAAAAAAATGTATGAGGGTGCACAGTCACAGAAGAAAAATATAAGTACACAAATATTCAAGAACATGTCAACGTTTATTTGGGTTAACTTCAGCTTAAACACAAAAACTAATAGTAGAAAATGCAATTAAAAAGTGCTGTTTTTAAATTTGTATTCCTCTAAACAAGTACTGACAAATATATTCCAGAATATGTCAACGTTTATTTAAACTAACCTCTGTGACCTGGTTATTAAAAATTCCCATGATTAAATACATGGTGCTGTTCCAAGGAACAGGTCTCGGACGTTAGTACATGAAGCAAACTAACCTCTGTGACCTGGTAATTAAAAAAAACCCATTACTAAATACAAATGCTGTTTTAAAATATGTTTTTCCATCCTCATATCAAGGAACAGGTCTCAGACGTTAGTACATGAAGCAAACTAACCTCTGTGACCTGGTTATTAAAAAATCCCATGATTAAATACAAGTGCTGTTCCTCATATCAAGGAACAGGTCTCAGACGTTAGTATATGAAGCAAACTAACCTCTGTGACCTGGTAATTAAAAAAATCCCATGATTAAATACAAGTGCTGTTCCCCATATCAAGGAACAGGTCTCAGATGTTAGTACATGAAGCAAACTAACCTCTGTGACCTGGTAATTAAAAAATCCCATGGATTAACTGTTCCCCATATCAAGGAACAGGTCTCGTTAGTACTACATGAAGCAAACTAACCTCCTGTGACCTGTTCCTTGATATGAGGATAGATATAAAAACAGCACTTGTATTTAATCATGTGATTTTTTAATAACCAGGTCACAGAGGTTAGTTTGCTTCATGTACTAACGTCTGAGACCTGTTCCTTGATATGAGGATGGAAAAACATATTTAAAAACAGCATTTGTATTTAGTCATGGGATTTTTTTAATTACCAGGTCACAGAGGTTAGTTTGCTTCATGTACTAACGTTTGAGACCTGTTCCTTGATATGGGGAACAGCACTTGTATTTAATCATGGGATTTTTTAATAACCAGGTCACAGAGGTTAGTTTGCTTCATGTACTAACGTCTGAGACCTGTTGCTTGATATGGGGAACAGCCATAGTGTTAGCCAGAGGGGTGTTAGGGTGTCTTTTGGACGCCCTGTTTTAAATTTGGACACCCTGTTTCATCTGTCATTTACATGTAAATGTATTGTAAAGTGAACAATTTGGACACCCAGTTTTTAAATTTCCAGCAGATTTGGACACCCTTTTACCAAATCCTGGCTAAAACCTTGGGAACAGCACTTCTATTTATTCATGGGATTTTTTAATAACCAGGTCACAGAGGTTAGTTTGCTTCATGTACTAACGTCTGAGACCTGTTCCTTGATATGAGGATGGAAAAACATATTTAAAAACAGCATTTGTATTTAGTCGTGGGATTTTTTTTAATTACCAGGTCACAGAGGTTAGTTTGCTTCATGTACTAACGTCTGAGACCTGTTCCTTGATATGAGGAGGGATTTGAAAACAGCATGTGCATCTACTACTATTAAATACTAGTTTTCGTGTTGAATCTGAACGTTTGACATATTCTGGAATATTTGTGTACTTGTATTTTCCTTCTTTGACTGTGAACACCCGGGCCCCTCCTACATTTGTTTAATAATTATGGTGAACAATACACACAGTTTGGATCTAGGGCTACCATTCCATTGGGATAACTAAAAATGCAGAGTTGTGAATTTCCCTTTATAGGCCTATTTTGCGCACACAGCCAACGGCCAACGCTCTGTACATGGGTGCGTGTGCGTGTGCGTGTTTCCTTCGCCCGTCGCATCCGAAAGGCACACGACCGGCCGAGGAGGCACCGAACCGCTGAAAGCGTTAGTTTTTAGTGCCTTCCACACAGGTGTAGGTCAACAGTCGTACAGCGCACTCTAGAGTCTAGCCCTGGTGTGGTAGGACGTCATGCAGTATTCGTTGCACTGCACTGACCAAGGGCGTCGATGGGTGGGGGACGGGGGGGGGGACATGTCCCCCCACTTTTTAGACTGGGGGGGGGACAGCATATCAGATGTCCCGTCCCCCCCACTTTTTGATTGACTGTTCATTAGAAATATGCAACAACATTTTCTTGATTTAATATTTCATTACAATTTTGTTTCAAGTATCGTAGGACGCCCTGTATTCAGGGCGTCCCTGAAATCGAGGCAAACCTTTGACCTCTCTGCGCGCGATGTAAACAGTCCCTAGATACAATTTTTGTGGTTTGACTTGCCAAGCAAAGAGTCTCCTCTCATTTGACCAAAACTTAGAAACATGTAAGGCTCCACTGGTTAGTTGCACTTGTAAATGCAAAAAGTTGTGGTATTTAGGCATTTCTGCAAGGTACAAAAATGTCACACTGTCGGGGCCATAAAAAAAAAATTTCCCACCGAAAAAGTTTCATCAAACACTTTTTCAATTCACAATTCACGATGATCAAATCATGTGACTGAACATTCTGCTGAGCATTCTGGAAAAAAAAATACAGAGGCTTAAAGAAGCCACGTGCCTTATATCATTTTCTAATAGTCTGGATAATTTGTTTTTGTAACACACTATCATTTTTGTTATTAATATTAAAATTTAAACATCAGCTTTGTGATTCGATTATCACTGTTTATTTATATGCTTTATTTTTAATGTTAAGAAACATAAAAAGACACAAAACTAAATAAAAATAAGATTTCAAAGCCAAAATTTATTTACATTTTTTTTTTTTTTTTAGTTTTTGAAAAATACCATGGTTATTTTTAGAACTAGATAAAAAATATGTTGAATAAAATAAAGAAAACTGCTGGCTATAGAGTCATACACTAAGTCTCACAGAACACTTGTAGTCACTGCAGATGTTTCTTCCACGTATGGCTTCACCCGGACACCATACTTTCTTGTTTGCATCGAAAACAGGTCAAACTCAAAACAAATGGGACGCTATTGAAGTCATCGAAGATCGGTGCGTGGTGTGAAAGTTTCAATGTCCATCACGTTTTAATATATGTTTGCATATTTCTTATAAACAAAGGAAGGTAATTAGGGCATCAGTTGATTATGGAATATTTTTATTTCTTTTCAATTCAAAGTAAAAGGCATACTACATCGAAAACCGGACAGGGGAGGATACAAGAAATGCGAACAAACGATGAAATGTTTTCTTCATTTTCATATTTTTTTCTGATCGACCACGCGCAGAATGGTATTTTGGGCCCATTTCCGCTTATATAATTATACAGACAATAAGATGACACGTATCGTCCAAGACAATAACGCCAAAATCCCGCTTACATACCTTGTTAGCATTCAAGTTATGCGTCGTTTGTGTATGCTATAATGTACGGTATACACGATCCCTCCACAAAGGAAGTATGTGTGTGCGCACACGTGCAAATGTGTTTCATTTTGTTACAATCGCACTAACGCACAAAATGTAGTAAAATCCATTAAAATAAATAGGAGCAGTTTGGGCCATGACAAGATTTGTTGAAGAAGCAATATTTTGTTTTTTCGAAGAACTACAAGCTGACACTTGATAAACGCCGGACTCCTGAAGCATATTAAAAATGTGGGGTGCAAATAATTTATTTTTTCAAGACTTGCTCGACCGTCCCCCCTACTTTTCAGTAGCGATCGACGCCCTTGGCACTGACGTCCTGTGTATAACATGGAGGAAGGTATAAAGCGTCTGTACAATAAAAACAAGTTTTCAACTAATGTTTAAAAATGTTTTTACCTGATTTAAGAAGCTGGAAGTTCCTTAAATTATTCTTATAAATCTTGGTGTCCTAAAATACACTTTTGATGATTCCACAAAAAACAGTTTTATCCTCCCCTGTCCGGTTTTCGATGTAGTATGCCTTTTTCTTTTCACGGGTTCTTGCATTCATTAGATGGGCAAGTCTCAAGCTCCAGTACCGCGCGACGTCACCTCTTACATACATTTGTGAAGTACATGTATCAAGTCAGTCTCTGCACTGGTTATGATTGGAAAATTCTAAGAAGTTGAGACATTTATGTTTTTGGTGTGATTATTAATGTAATGATTTGATTTTGTGTAGGTTGCCATGTTGGTTGTCTCTTGGACAGGTTTGGCTGCTGTTGGAATGGATGACAATGAGAACATGCCAACATGGAACGTGAGAATTACATCGATGAAGGTACACCAACATGGATTGTGGTGACATCATTAAAGGTATTTGATAGATGTTCATTTTCCATCAGGGATATAGAATATTACATGGTTTTCCCATACACTAATGTGTGTAAAGCACTGTATACTCTGTAATTTCCTGAGTCCTGAGAAAGAAAAAATCCTCAGGGTTATTACTTGGGTGGTTTTAAAGTATTTTCCAAAATGTTGAGCCTGATGTTTTGTCAAGTCTCAAAAGGTTACCAAGCTGTTGTTGTAGGTTTCCCTGATGTCCATTGCATCCAAACTGCCTAACCTAATACTTGTTCAACTCTCCAAAATGTTCCAAAGGTGATATTGTGCCATGTCTTAAATAGCGTGTTGTCCTGTCCTTGAAAAACTTGCAAATATCTTGAGTTTTCAATGTACTTCATATCCTCTCCAAACTTGGTTTATGGATTGGTCATGGAATTCCGAAACAGCCTGTAGTTTTTAGACCCAAGGGTCAAATGTGATGGTCATTATGCTTGAACCTGGTCTAGGTTCAAAGACACTGCAGTTGTGTAGTAACTATCTGAACTGCTATCACTCCAAGCACTGCCAGAGGGTGCTATCATTTCTCTAATCACTTTCACTGGAGTGTCTTGGAAACTTTGCAGAATCTGTGGAGGATTATGCCTATGTCATGTTTTTGATAAGCTCAAAAGCGGTACATAATTTATGATTGTGTTTGCCTGGCAAACTTTCAGTCTGGCATCTGGATGTCTGGTGATGTCTTTGCATGTAACTCTATGATGCCGCATAAACTGTAAAACTTGTTACATTTACATGACACAATTGCAGTGTACATGTATGTATGCAGAATACTACGATCAAGCTTGTTTTTTTCCAGACTGAATCATAGTGACTGTTCACTACAAGGTTGAGTGGTTAAATGATTGCAACATGTATGACTGTGGCACAGATTGATTATTTTGATCTTTAGTATTCTAGTAATTTAGAGAGTTTCTGATTGTAGACTTAAACCATAAAGAAGGAAGTTAAAATGTCCCTGCATGTATTTTTTTGTTTCCGTGCTACTTAGTTGGCTAGTGATTACTTACAACTACTTGGGAGGAATATAGGCCTACATGAATCCCGCACATTATTTTGTATTCTGGTCAGTAATAGGCTGCAAAATTCAATGCACTGTGTTTGTGCATGCAACGAGACAACACTTTGACTAAAAAGTCCAGGCATAATTAATCTGGATGGCCAGATTGCAGCCTTGGGGTAAGCTGGTAGTGGACACTTTTGTCTGGTGTTGTGGTCTTGCTTGGGGGGGGGGGGGGGGATCGTGTGTCCTGCCACTTTTTTAAATATAATTTTTAGATATTTAAGGAAATTTAGTTTTTCGTGTAAGTCGTTCCCCTCCATTGTACTCGATGCATCATGGTCTAGGACGGGGTTGGGAGGAGAAAAGTTTCATCTATTTCTATAGGAAATAAGTTTACTTGAATTTCCCTTTGATTTGCAAAAGGTTTGTTTCGCCCAAATTTCACTGCCTCTCCTTGAGTAACCCTCCTCCACCCCACCACAATCTGCACCCCACCACAATCTGCACCCCACTCCCATTGTTTATGATTTAGCAGTGTTGTAACCAAGTAATTTTTGGTCAAGTCAAGTCAAGTCGCAAGTCATCTTTGGTCAAGTCAAGTCAAGTCACAAGTCAAATTTTCGCAAGTCAAGTCAAGTCACAAGTCACATAATGTCCCGATAAGCCCACTGACTCCCAGTCCCAGGATGTTGTAAATACAACCATTGAACCACATGCACGGCAATTATTGCCGTGCTTTTTTAGAATTATTGAAGGGCATCGCAGCATTTTCGTAAGTGTAAAAAGGGCACCACGGCATTTTTGTCGAATGTGGGGGGTATCATGGCAAAAACTTAATTTTACAAAATTTAACACGACAGGTGTCAGGTGAAAAAACTAAGGTTGAACACAACCACGGATGTGGTCTAAAGCAATGCGTCTTCACCACCACAGCATTTTGACTATCCTATGCACAAACACCCCGCAAAAAATTCCCCAAAACAACAAAACAAAACATATTTAACTAGAGATAGTGATTGTAACTAACAATCACAGAGCTGTTCCGGTAATTTTTTTAATTTCTAGCTTTCCAAGCTACAAGAAACCACAAACATTACAACCTTATGACATGTGGTTCAGGAGATATGAATATATCAAGTTTTGTGCTCTTTTGTTGACCGGAAGTTTTAAACCAGAAACAAAGGTCAACATGGGGTCATGGTAAACCTTGTGAAACATTTAATGGTCAAAGGGTTAATGAATGAAAATAATTTGAAAATCGGGTGTGTAGATCTTGAAATATGGTCCCACTTCCGTTTGACTAAGAAGTAAAGGTCAACATAGGGTCACCGTTACTCAAGGCTAGAATTCAATGCCCAAGGAGTCTACACCTGAAAAAAGTTAGACAAACGGTTGTGTAGTTCTAAAGATATGGTCCCACTTCCGGTCGACCCGGAAGTAAAGGTCAACATGGAGTCACGGTTACTCAAGGCCAATCTCCCATGCCCAAGGAGTCTATAACTGAAATAAGTTTTGAAATTGGCTGTGTAAGTCTTAAGATAATGGTCCCACTTCCGGTTGACCCGGAAGTAAAGGTCAACATGGGGTCACGGTTACCCAAGGCTAATATCCCATGCCCAAGAAGTCTATAACTGAAAAAAGTTTGAAAATCGGTTGTGTAGTTCTTGAGATACTGTCCCACTTCCGGTTGACCCGGAAGTAAAGGTCAACATGGGGTCACGGTTACCCAAGGCTAATCTCCAATGCCATTAGGAGTCTATAACTGAACAAAGTTTGAAAATCGGTTGTGTAGTTTTTGAGATATGGTGTTACTTCCGGTTGACCCGGAAGTAAAGGTAAACATGGGGTCACGGTTATCCAAGGCTAATATCCCATGCCCAAGAAGTCTGTAACTGAAAAAAGTGTGAAAATCGGTTGTGTAGTTCTTGAGATAGGGTCCCACTTCCGGTTGACCCGGAAGTAAAGGTCAACATGGGGTCACGGTTACCTAAGGCTGATATTCAATGCCCATTAGGAGTCTATAACTGAAAAAAGTTTGAAAATTGGTTGTGTAGTTCTTGAGATATGGTCTTACTTCCGGTTGACCCGGAAGTAAAGGTCAACATGGGGTCACGTTTACTCAAGGCTAATCTCCCATGCCCAAGGAGTTTATAACTGAAATAAGTTTTGAAATCGGCTGTGTAATTCTTAAGATGGTCCCACTTCCGGTTGACCCGGAAGTAAAGGTCAACATGGGGTCACAGTTACCCAAGGCTAATATCCCATGCCCAAGAAGTCTATAACTGAAAAAAGTGTGAAAATCGGTTGTGTAGTTCTTGAGATAGGGTCCCACTTCCGGTTGACCCGGAAGTAAAGGTCAACATGGGGTCACAGTTACCCAAGGCTAATATCCAATGCCCTTTAGGAATCTAGAACTGAAAAAAGTTTGAATCGGATGTAAACTTCTTGAGATATGACAGAAACAAGTTTGGTTAATTAAATGTTCATGCAGCTGTCACGTGAATAATTAATTAAAATTGTTTGTCAATAATATCTAAGGATTACTTCTCGGCGAACTGTGATAAGTCCTATTCTTAACAGGCATTCACAAGTAGCGAACCATATTCCAGGCTAACTGAACAATTGTTGGTGACAGAACCTAATCAAATAGCACAGCTTCGTAGCCATGGTTTGTGTTTGAACCACCAAAATGTTACTAAAACGTGTTTTTTTATACGAAAAGAAAAAACACCTACAAATGACGTCATGATGACGTGACGAAAAATGTTAGACCGGAATCGACATCTACAATACAAGACGATGCCATAACTGAAAAAAGTTTGAAGATCGGATGATTACTTCTTGAGATATGGTGTAAATCAGATTGGCTAATTAAATATTCATACAGCTGTGACGTGAATAATTAATTAAGATTTTTAATCTAATTACATCTAAAATTCAAGTCAGGGCATAAGCTTTAATATGATATAGGATTTGTCTGCTTTTGATAATTCTAAGAATAACATATGGTCTTCGAAAGAGACACAGGTTAAGTCAATACGATTTGAGGGAAAGAAAGAAAAATAATAATAATAATAAAAATCAAAAAAATCTGGACGATTTCAAAAGCTGTTCCGACTGAAAGTTCGGAACAGCTAAAAAGAAACAAATCTTACGTTTTACATTTAAATAATCTTTCTGTTGATCCAAAATGTCCAAAATGGTGTCATTTTGGTAAAATAAAGCCTATAAGTTGTGCAGTTTTCCGTAAACAAGCTAACATTTCCGAGGAAATGTGCTTTGAAGACCATACTGTCGACGGCTTTTGCGTGAATACCAGTGGCTCATTGCTCTGTACACGTTTTTTTGGCGCACCAGCGATGGTGATTATTGCAATTCGAGGGAAAAACCTTTTTCCCCGAGCATGCGCAGACACGTAAAGTCTTTTGTCAAGGCGTTTCAAACAGGTGTTGTGGGATATTTCACCAATAGAGGGCTTTTACTCCAATGGTATCGCATTGTTTTGAAACGCCCTCTAGCGTTCAATGTTTCTTATCTTTATTGTTGCGCATAAACGAACGACATAAAGACTAGCAGCCTCTAAATTGGAAAAGACGTGACCGCGTGCGTTGTGTAAACTGTGATCGCAATGTGGTCCGTGTTTTGCGGAACTTCCGAGTGAATTGTTTCGACATTAATTTATCCGAACCCTAAAAATGTAAACGTATAACTTCACATTTAATATTCCTGTGTTGTAACCAAGTAATTTTTTCTCAAGTCAAGTCAAGTCGCAAGTCATATTTGCTCAAGTCAAGTCAAGTCACGAGTCATTTTTGCTCAAGTCAAGTCAAGTCACGAGTCATTTTTGCTCAAGTCAAGTCAAGTCGCAAGTCAATGAAATTGGCGACTCGAGTCTGACTCGAGTCCAAGTCACCGACTCGAGTCAACAACACTGTGATTTAGTACATGGTTGATTTTCAAATAGGGGAATGTCCCCCTTAGATCAGCCAACCTGAATACTTGGTTTATAGTCTTGCAGCTGATTAATGTAGACACATCTAAATGAAAGAGAAAAAGCCATCGCTTGACTCAAAAAATTTCTGCCCAGTTTCCAACCTCTCATTTATGTCGAAAATAATTGAGAAAGTAGTTGCCGCCCATCTGACTGATCATCTGTCTGAACACAATCTGTATGAGACCTCTCAATCTGCATACAGAAAATATCATGGGACAGAGAGTGCATTGTTGCGCGTACATAATGATATTCTTCGCGCTGTGGATGATAAACGTGGTGTGTTCTTAGTCCTCTTAGACCTTTCCGCAGCCTTTGACACCATAGATCATACTATCCTTCTGGGACGCCTGAAATCTTTGGGTGTCAAGGGACCAGTTCTCCAATGGATTAAATCTTACATCAGCAACCGAACTCAAGCCATCGACATTAATGGAGTTTTATCATCACTTGCCACGCTCTTGTTTGGTGTTCCCCAGGGATCTGTCCTTGGACCACTCTTCTTCACCATTTACTCTAAACCAATAGCTGCAATTGCAAGAAACCACGGACTCCATGTACATTTGTATGCAGACGATACTCAACTGTATCTTTCATTTGATTTAAATTGTTCTGATGAGCAATCTGAACGCAAACGTGTTGAGCAATGTGTTTCTGATATAAAGTCATGGATGACCAATAATAAATTAAAACTCAATGATGATAAAACGGAACTGCTCATAATAACGTCTAAACATAACCAAGACAAAATAATCAATCACCAGATGCAAATTGGCACTGCTACTGTTACATCATCTGCAAATGTTCGCAATCTTGGGATCATGTTTGATAACACTATTTGCATGAAATCCCATGTGAAGAAAATTTGTCAATCTGCTTTTTACCATATTAGAAACATTAGCAGCATTCGTAAAGTCCTCAATAAAAAGTCTGCCTCTATCCTTATACATGCTTTCATTACATCCAGGCTTGATAATGGAAACTCATTGCTTTATGGTATTAACAAGCATCTTATCAAAAAACTGCAAAATGTCCAGAACGCTGCTGCTCGGGTATTATCTAAAACATGTAAATATGATCACATCACACCTGTGTTGAAACAGCTTCACTGTGGCTCCCAGTCTGTCAAAGAATTAAATTCAAAATAATTTTGCTTGCCTGGAAAGCTATGAATGATAGGGCTCCTCCCTATCTCAAAGAAATTCTCTCACCTTATACCTGTACATGTACGCCAACTCGCAATCTTCGCTCTACAAACCAACTTCTTTTAACTGTCCCTAAAACAACCACTTCCAACGGCGTTCGTGCATTTTCTGTATCTGCACCCACTCTCTGGAACTCTCTTCCTTTACATATCCGAGCTACAAAGTCTCTGGACATTTTCAAAACATTGCTAAAAACTCACCTGTTCAATATTTCTTATGATTGACTATCTGGTTTTTGCCGACACGTTTACGTAAATCTGTTTTATTCAATGTGCTCTTATTTCTTTCTAAGCTACGTAATTTGTAATCTTTTTTGTTACTCTCTCTGTTTTTTGTTTTGTTTGGTTTTTATGCGCCTCGGAATAAGTTTAGTCTTAGATAGATGGCACTTTACAAGTTTTAATTATTATTATTATTATGTTTCAGTCAATTACCCTGGCTTCATTATGCAATCAGTTTATTACTGTTCTTTGTGCATTACCACTGTTATGTTTTAAATAATTTTTTGTGGCCAGATGCTGAGGATCTGGCTGAGGGTGCATGTGCTGGAAACCTCTCCCTTTTTATCGCTTCTTTTGAATACCTTTTGTTGTATTTTTAGTGTTTAGGTGTTTATTTACTTTCTGAGTTTTTCAGCCAAAACTCAGCAATTCTTTAATCAAGCTATCCCGTTAGCGTAGCCCTGGACGATATCGTAAATTTTGACTGGTGATATATCGTCGGGTTAATATCGCCGATATGTCGATATATCGTGAAAAAAATTTAGAACACGGAAAAACGGTTTTACCGCGCGCAGGGACGACATGAGCAATAGAATAACAAACAAGACATGACTGTATTGTGGCGGGACACCCTCGATTCAGCGACTAGGCCGATGAATACCAGACACAACCCAGGGTGCTTATCCAACCCCAATAATATTTATTAACTTTATGCAAGGGTGAGCGGCTACCCAGACAAAAGGGGGGATAATAACGAACGGCGGCTATGCCTAGGGGCAGTTCGTTTGGTGGAAGTTTACCACCGATTGAGAATGATATTCCTAATAGCTAGAATCAGAGCAATCACCAGTAACCTCAATAAACCTCACAAGGATACCAGGTCTCCAATAACAGTAACAATGGTTTTATTTTTCATAAACGTTCAATGAATCACTCAACAATAATAGTAATTACACAACCAGGTAAAGATAATAAACCTCACCTAAATGTAATAAACCTCAGTAATACAAACAAGTATAGTAAGTAGCATAAACCTCAGTACAACCCCAGTCGGCCCAGCGCTAAGAATCAGCCTTGCCAAACACAGGTATACCTCACACTGTATTATGCTAATAACCCTCACAGACTGGCAAGTCTGCACAATAGAAACTTCATGCGGATTACAATAACCCTCTCTAAAGAACTCGTTAGCGCTACGTCTCTAATAACCCTCCGGGTAGCCCGCACAGTGGTCGCAACTGAATCGTACCTCAGCCGTTCTACACCAACGTTTATTCAACGGCATACAACTCACACAACCTTCCAATGCTTCAGCCTTCCCCCAATAAAGGTTACACAATTCACGCTCTACAACTTCGAGCCTTACATTAACATAAAGTTTACTTATACAGTAAAACCCACCTCGCTATATCTCTCTCGCTGAACGTAGAAACACAACGGGTCACACAGCTCAACCACCAGCTAAAGATAACGCACACGGTAGCAGTGGGAACACGCAATTTGGTCTCAACACAGTGCCAACGCACAGTTCACGGTCACAGAACTAGAACACTAAAAGTAATAGAGCCACAGACTACATCAAAAACACTAGACCAAATAAGAAGACCAAAGAGGGCGGGAAAACCAGCGCTGCTCGCTTATATGCGCCCGCTAGCACCCCCCGCAAAGCACAATGCGCACTGCGTCTTTTGGCGCACTAAACTTCACCAAGTCTACCCCCTGTTCCGTCACAGTATGGATAAACCGCTGAGAAAATTTAATATCCATATTCCATGAAAACAAAACGTCTTACATTTTTATGTGCTTTTTATAACTGGCTCTCTAAAAGCTCACGTACACTATGAAAACCTCCTCCGTTAAAATATAACTATTACCGTTGTTTCACTTTTAGAAAAATTCATGTCCAATCGCCTCCGTTAATTTAACAGCTTGCCCGTTAAATTGCTCACTGGGTGTTTTAACGCTCAGCTTCTGTGTTTTAACAGAGCCGTTCCCCTGCCCAGGTTTCTTTTGTTATACACATTGTTCAGACCAACAATAGCACTTTTAGAAGTCGTGGATTCAACGGAGCGCTCCAAACAGCTGAAGGGATTATGATTTAATAGGTTGCTAGCACTATGGTTGTTAGTGGAAAGAATTGTTCCTTATTTAGATTATCAGATTACGGCCATGATTGACAGCAGGTGTGCAGCAGATAAATTGAAAACCAATAGTGTACGGGTAAATGCACAGTAATGTGCCAATTCACTATAGTGGAAGATTAGAACACAGTTTCCTGTTCATGAAATGAGTAAATCTGGAATTGGATTTCT
Source organism: Leptasterias polaris (assembly GCA_037783415.1). Taxonomy (NCBI): domain Eukaryota; kingdom Metazoa; phylum Echinodermata; class Asteroidea; order Forcipulatida; family Asteriidae; genus Leptasterias; species Leptasterias polaris. The sequence continues at coordinate 2,596,678 of JAZGTN010000192.1, forward strand.
TATATGTATTTTTTTTATAGTGAAACTGAAAGGAGACTGGTAAAACTAGTAAACGTTTGTGTTTTTGTGACTTTTACATGTACACTTTTTAATTGTTTCGTACCAAACCAAACTTCACTTCATTGTAAGTGTGGGTGAAACTTCAGGTCATTCAGTTGTGTCGCAAAGGTTACGACCATTCCACATCTATGGGAACCTAGCTCCTTCCCGGCCCCGGCCTGATCGGCGCGGGGCCGCCCCGTGTGGGGTTCGAGCAGGCACTTGAAATGTCCATCCCCTATTGAACTTTGATTTAAAAAGAAAAATGATGTCCCTTTTATTCCTAAAGCCGAATGGCAAGGGCAAGATGATATGACGAAAATATTAGTTTGTTTTCAACTTGCAGTGAAAACTACCGAGCGGAACCAGCGAGGGATCCAAATAATAATAATAATAATAACAGGCATTTATATTGCGCTTTTCCAAAGCATGATCAAAGCGCTCAGTATTTTTCCTGCAAGGTATGTGGAGTTATGATTTGAAACCATGAGACCTGTGACTTTACATAGCACCATGTAACGGTTTACAAGGTGCTGTGGCGCAATCTGCAGCCGATCAAACCAGGAACACCGGGGCGGACCCCTTCTCTTTGCGATAAGTGCACTGGGTTCTTTTACGTGCATTACACAACACACGGGACCAACGGCTCACTAAGTTAACTGGTTCCGCCCTAACAAAGCATTGTGATTACCGAGTACCAGGGATTAATTTGTTTAAATGAACTTATGTGAGCACTGGTGTAGCTGGTACCCGCGCTTAAGCATTAGCTGCATCATGGTTGCATGACCATTGAATCGATGCAACGAAACGTTCTTTTATTATTTAGTTTTCTTTCTTTTTTGATGGTTTAAAAAAAAATTCTAACAAATGTTAGCATTGTTGAAGTGAAAAACTTCCTACTTTAATCAAAGCACAGACCAGTGGGCAATATGTTTTTCTGCAGCTCGAAGTTACAACATATACCTAAATGGTGATTTATTTATTTGAAACGATAATGGAATCCTTAAAATAAAAATTAATAAAGAAGTTGAATTTAGCCCCTCCCGACTACTTCTGTCATTAATTTTTTTAATTATATACCAAACATACTTGGCACACTTATGCCTGGGTTGATGGTGTCATCGGGATCTATGATCTAGCTAATTCACGAAAATTAGGTGTTCTGAATTACGGTAATTGGAAGTTATTTGATATACTGAAAGTTTAATAAAAACATAAAAACACAAAACCATTAAATATAGCTTTATAACATATTTTATTGGAACATCCAGTTTGAACAGGAAGCGAGGTCACTTGATACATGTACGGCAAAATCGATTTTACCCTGCACAATTTGCTCCCTGGAATATAAAAAAAGTAAATAAAAAAGCAAAAAACCTACAGCACTTAATACACAAATCCAAAATGGCCGCCAATCAGGATCGGGCTCAGTATTTTCCAAGGTTGCTGCCCGATTTTTATGAAACTTGCCACAAATGTTAATTTCACAAAGTTTTACATGATGACCAAAAAAATCACAAATTTTGCCATAAGAGGGTATTTTGAGTAGTTTTGGGTCAAAATCGTATTTTCCCCCAATTTCAATATTTTGTTGTCCAAATGCTGTACAGCTTTGCAAACTTTTCTTTGCCTGTAATGTTGGAAAATAGCACATTCCATTGAAAAAAAAATTGATATACAGTTTGAACCCCTAAATACAGGCTAAAAACTGGTGGCTAGAAAAGAAGAAAAAAAGGCGGAGCCTGGACTTTTACAAAAACTTGGTGTTTGGTCTCCTGCTTCGTCTCCCACCCTCTGCCGCAAAAGCCTTGGTCGCCACGGGCACTCCAACTTCGTATCCCTTCCAGCCTCGTTTCCTGCAAAGTACAAACATAATGCAATATAGATTTTATGTAATTGATGTTAATTGTGATGATTGTGTCTAAAGGATTTGTGTACATAGCTCCATCACAGTTACAGCCGTTTCCGACCGTGGTTTGCTATTGTAAAACCATAGTGTTATTTAATTAGCTATAGTATTGGTCACTGTTCACGGATTCTTCTCAACTACACGAAGTGCAAACAACAAAAGTTCATTCCGAGAAAATCACTTTTGAAGTTACACACTTTTAAAACTTGTGAAGGTAGCTAGGATGTCGAGTGTTTTGCTGGACTACATTTGATCGGCTGCAGATTGCGCCACAGCACCTTGTAAACCGTTACATGGTGCTATGTCAAGCAAGGAACAGGTCTCATTGTTTCAAATCATAACTCCACATCAGGAAAAATACTGAGCGCTTTGATCATGCTTTGGAAAAGCGCAATATAAATGCCTGTTATTATTATTATTATTATTATTAATTCGTAAGAACTTTGGCCCACAGCTATAGTCGTCTGTGTTCATGACTACAACTGCGGACCCCTTGTCAGCACGTTTAATCACAATGTTGGGTGATTGGCGAAGTTGTGTTAAGGCAACCCCTTGTCAGCACGTTTAATCGTATATTATGTATGTATGGCATGATTATGATTTTAGTTAGCACATGTACTAGTAGAAACTGCAAATTCATTGCTCTACATCTTACCTTGTTTCCCTCTCAATTTGAACGGGAGTCGCTGACCGGACGGGTATAATTGGTGGCTGGGCGGGAGTCGCTGGTACAAGTTTCGTCACAAACGCGGGTTGGTTGATACATTGTCCGCGCTCTATATGAACAACAACCCGGAGATATAGAAGTCACCAGTTTTTGTGATGACAACTATTGATCTCTAATGACTTAGAACATAAATAGGCATAAATATTTGATTCATGAAAGTTAAGCTTAGCTATGGATCATTCTGACTTTGACACAAAAAGGACATGGACAGAGTCAAGACTCTTGTAGGCTTTCGCCCGACCTTGTTCTGGTGGTCTGGTTTCTGCTCTCACTCTAGTGTCATGGAAGACAAAGACGGTCTACCCGTTAGATTCTGCCTTTGATTATGTACAGCTTCTTCTTCTACAACAGTTTCAGGGTCAGCATCTTTTTCGAAGGAGTACCACGAAATTGTAGAGACTGGTAAAAGTGGAGAGGAGAAGCTGCATTCAAAATGCAGCTTATCCTCTCCACTTTTACCCGCTCTCTGTTAAAAAACTTAGTGTTTAGGAAATCATCATCTTAAATCGTAACAATATTTTTAATTGATTTTAGGTTTTTGCATTTGGAGAAAATATACAAAATTAAGTAAATTGGCTTAATGTTTTCTGATCATATGTAAGGAACATTACACACAAGTTTTCATTGTAAGTTTGCTTCAGTTGCCCGGTCGGGCGTTCGCTCCAGTAACTAGGCCCGGCGTACGACGAGGGCAACGGCCTGAACCGTATATGTATGCGCGCTGGTTTGTGAAACCTGGTCTCCTGCAAATCCCTTTGATCGCAACATAATATGTTGCGATCAAAGGGATTTGCAGGATTTATGTACATATTATGTACATAAATATAAAACATATATAACTAAATCACATCTTATGTTACAATTTTACCATATTATCACTTTCATCGAAATCTGCCAAATAATTATAACAAAAACATTATAAAAGAGGGCGCACTCTCATCTGGTTCTATTCACAAATCACGCACAAATTTATATACAAACGTCAGGCAACAAGACAGGATGAAGCAGACGACACAGCGCTCGATGATGACCTTTTTCTGACAAACAAGCAAATTACGAAATTGTAGAGACTGAATGCAGCTTATCCTGTCCACTTGCATCCATCGTTGTTAACTATTCAGTGTTTAACAATCATATTGCAACATCGGAACAGTATTTTAAGTTGATTTTAAATTTGTGCAGTTGGAGAATAAATACCCAATTATGTAAATTGGCTTAATTTTCTCTGATCAAATGTAAAGGAACACAACACACAAGTTTTCAGCGTAAGTTTACTTCACTTATACTGCTGTAAGTTTCAGAAATTACTAGCACAGATCACCCGACATCATGGCCAAATTTTTGTGAACTTTAAGCAAAGCACTAGGATTTGTTTCCTTTTCGAAGGAATACCACGAAATTGTAGAGACTTTTTACCCGCTCTCTGTTAACAAATTCAGTGTTTAGAAAATCATCATGTCAAATCGTAACAAAATTTTCAGTTGTTTTTAAATTTTTGCATTTGCGGAAAACATACCCAGTTAAATACCCAAAAATACCAAATTGGCTCAGTTTTCTCTGCAAGTTTTCAGCGTAAGTTTGCTTCAGTAACCCGGCCGGGCGTACGACAAGGGCGACGGCCTCAGCTGGACTGTCTCTGCAAACGCGCTGGTCTGTGAAGCCCGGCCTTATGCAAATCCTTGGGCTATCATGTTGCAACATTTTTCTTCTTGAGAGAACGTTGGAAAACTTGTAATTTAAAACTTGTAATTTAACCTAGAACTCTCCCCAAATTTATGAGTTATAGACCTAGTAAAGCTACCTTGTTTGGTAGATACGTGCGCTATATAAGACTTCGATATTATTATTATTATTTTGTCAAGGCTAGATTTTCTGAGACACTAAGTATTTGAGTTGCTATCTATGCTATTTTCTAGGTTTAGTTTGGAGGCACGTTTATCTGTACCTTGACCAAACTTTTGTCTCATGAGTGAGCTTTTGTCAGTATGTCACTGGTCTTTAACTAAGTGTCAATGCTTTTTGACTAACTTGAGAAAGAAGAAGAGTTTTTGTAACCTTATAGTCTGAACTTACTTACATTGATAAACTTTTCTAAGGTTCTTAATAGTATTTTCTAAAATTTAGTCTAAATGCTATGTATGTGAGAACCTGATTTCTTCAGTAGGGCCTACTGACCATGCCTTTGCTAGTGCATCACTTTTCTCAGGATGTTTATTTAGAGATTTGCATACATAATGAGCTCCATAGGGTTGTGCAGCTTCTTCAAGTTTATGGCTGGTTTTTATTACTTAATCCCCTGCCACCTTGGCCAGATCCTTTGTTATTTAGATTTTTTTAGGTGTCTTGGAGGAATGATTTTCTCTGAAGTGTTCCCAGCCTAGTTTTATACAGGAATGTGTTGTACATACATGTAGTATATTTCTAAATGCATATTTTCTTCACATTTATTTGTAACTTTTATCTTTAATCATGTTCTTTTTACATTTCTCTTTATTTACAGGCTATTCATGTATCTGTTTTGAATGTGCTTTACAGAGTAATTCGCTATTAGTGCTGTGTTGGTTTTTCCCTTTTTTTTAAGTCTTGACTTTATCTTTGATTAATATTTACTAAGACTTAAGTTGATTTGTCTGGGTGTTTTCTACATCAGTATTCAAAGGTTTTAAATTAAAATTCATTTTGTTGTTATGGTACAAATTTAGTGTTTTTGCCCCAGTTATTTAAGGAAGATCTGCGACTCATCATTTAGATCCTTGGTCCTCACTGCAATTCCCGTAACTTTATTAGATTTTTTTGAAAGATCCTCATTACACGACATGCAATACCAATGTAGCAACGTTATTTTAGCTGGTCCCGCACATGCAGCTTAGTAACCGATAGGCACATTTCCAAAGGAAATTAGAACGTCATTAGAAACCGCAGATCGGTCATTGGACTATAAAGCGGATGTGCTGAGCATGCAGCCGCTGGAATTTGAAATCGACGAACTGTGCAAAATTATTACATGAGTATCAATCATGCAAGCCAGCCAGTGTGTCTCTATTCGACATTATTCCAAGCTGAACAAGTTTCGTCACAAACGCGGGTTGGTTGATACATTGTCCGCGCTCTATATGAACAACAACCCGGAGATATAGAAGTCACCAGTTTTTGTGATGACAACTATTGATCTCTAATGACTTAGAACATAAATAGGCATAAATATTTGATTCATGAAAGTTAAGCTTAGCTATGGATCATTCTGACTTTGACACAAAAAGGACATGGACAGAGTCAAGACTCTTGTAGGCTTTCGCCCGACCTTGTTCTGGTGGTCTGGTTTCTGCTCTCACTCTAGTGTCATGGAAGACAAAGACGGTCTACCCGTTAGATTCTGCCTTTGATTATGTACAGCTTCTTCTACAACAGTTTCAGGGTCAGCATCAGGGCCTTCATGGTGCATATTATCACCTTCATCAATCTGCTCATTTTCTTCACCATCATCTCTATCATTTTTGGCGAAATGCCTCAATTTCTCCCTGGTTGAACACGCCAGTCAGGGTTTCAACACATCGTCTTCTTGGATTTGAAATTTTATTTTCAGTTTCGAATTGTATTTCGTCACTTCTCCCCCCTCGCGATCTTGAAGATGTCCTCCACTAAATAATAAAGCTCAAGTAACAATGCCTTCCTAGTAAAATGATTTGATTTTTATAAAACGGTCGTCAATGTTGTATCCCTGTTTTGTGAGAAATATTTCAAAAGGGCGCCAGCCTTTACTTTTTGTTCTATTCTCTTGTCCCAGATATATCAGTGCTTTTTCAGTTTCTATAAAGGTTTCATCATTCACACGAGATGCTCCAACAAAAAATTGCCAAAAAGCGAACGAAACCATTATGATTATGTCGGTTCAAAAGCCGCCTTAATTAAAAAAGAAAAGAACAAATAATATTACTCCAGTATGAAAGAAGAAAAAATGTAATTTTAATGTATACATATTTCTTAAGTTAAAGTTATAATTATTAACTTGTATGCAAGCTTCGGAATCGTGAGTTCACAAATACGGCCAGTGATGATAATCGTCAAAATTTGGTGATCGCTCAATCCGTTCCGAAGTTAAACAGGACTGAGGCAACCAATATTGTTTGACGGGCAGGCATACTATGGATATATTCACCGTATTGGTTGTGTACGTATTGGTTGTGTACGGTACAAACAAATGTGGTTACGTAACACTACAGACAAGGTCACATACCTCTATGGTTATTTTGAGCATCGATGACCTTGTTAGCTAGCTGCGCCCGATTTGTACGTGAACTGCTGGTGACTGCATGTGTGCTTCTATTGGCCAACGATTAATATACATGGTCTAGAGTTACCCATCATTGGCCCACGCAGGTTTGTGCACGAACCGCAGTGCCATTGGTTGTGCACAAACAGGTTTGTACACAAACCACCATGCCATTGGTCCGTGTACGTCACTTTTAGCGAGAGTGTCCGACCATGGAGCCTCCATGGTCCGACCACATGGAGCCTCCATGGTCCGACCATGGAGCCTCCATGGTCCGACCATGGAGGAAGTATATAGCATCTATTCGCAATAAATACAGTCCGGCCGGCGCGCCTTGATCAAGGCTACAGCGGTGACGGTATTTAAGATGATTTCAGTCATGGGTGAAAAAAAAAATTCTGCTTCAGTGTTAGCGAGAAATCGACTTGAAATGGTCAGTTTCCAGCAGAAAGTCACTGATTGGACAATCCTGCTCTTGTTGTACAAGTTATGCAACCTTATCGGCCACTGCTCTTTTTAGAAGGTTAAAACTGGATAGTTCTTGCGCGGTATGTAATCGATTTTCGTTGTCTCGGGGAGATTACTACAAACAGTCGGGCCGTCGACCACCATCAACTATTTTTCCCCTCTCAAACAATTTTGTACTGTATTTCTGTGGTATTTGGAATATGTTTCAATATGTGCTACGTTGCACAATTTACACTTTGCGCGGACTGCTATACGATCTGAAACAAACGTGTTTCTTTTTTGCATGATCTCTAGTGGAAAGCTATAAAAAATAAACAAACGAACGTTAGCTGTATGGGGGATCCCATTTCTCTAATTGATGACGTAACTTGTTAATTAAGTTTTGTAAAAGATTGCTTTTATCTTTTATTCATGTTTCTCTAAGTAAATTTGCAAACCTGACCACATTGCGATCGCCGAAATATGAAGTTTGCGCACCCCGTGCAGATTTGTTTGCGCAAGGATTGAAGTTTGCGCTCGACACATACATACTACTAGTCGTCCGACGCTGGTAGTGCATAACTCAAAATAAACCTCTTTTGTAGTAGAATACTGGTAGTTTATGAAACAGTAATGTGATTAATATCAATGTCACAACATACAACTTGAATAAAATGGCTTAGTAACTCTGTTATTATTACCAAAAGCCGATTTTTGTGTGTGTCTCTGTCGGTCGCGGCATGTATTTGCACGTAGTTTGCCAACAGCTCAGCCGTGACCACATGTAAACATTGGTCGCGCAAACGGTCTATGATTGGCAGTTTTGCGTGCGAATTTCTAGGTTGATAAAAACTCGCCTGGCCGCCCGGCGGCTGCGGGACTCCTCAAGGGTTGTGCAAAAACATGTGTCCACACAAAATCATTGTTCATGTTGTAGTAATAATTCTACCTCCATCATGGTAGCCTTGCTCTATGATGTATTGGTAGTAGTAGTGGTAGTACGTCGTCGTTGCATGAGGTGGCATTCCCTTGCACAACGCGTAATGGCCAAGTTTTATTTCAAAGTGGCGGCAAATAGGAAGGATGATCTGGAAATTTCCCCAATATCCCTAGTTATTCACTACATTTTGTAGCAAACGACTGTGCAACTATTTTTATGATTATTTAGTATCAACCTCCATGGTAGTACTGTACAGAAATGTACAAGGAATCCTACAATCACAGTTAATCTGATTAAACTCGTAAAGAACTGTAAAACATTCTTTTCACTACCAACCTATAAAATCATAATCCCTTTAGCTGTTTGGAGACCGTTAGGTCTAAAGCACTCCGTTGAATCCACGACCTGCTATTGTTGGTCCGAACAATGGTTACCTTACAAATGACAAAAGGATTTAATCCTCGGTGAAACTACGGTGAGCCTTGGTGAAACTACGGTGAGCAATCTGATCATTTCTAACAGAGGGTAAATCAACGGAGCGAACTCCGTTAAAGTGAAACAACGGTAATAGTTATATTTTAACGGAGGAGGTTTTCATAGTGGTACATGTGCGTGTTATGTAGAAACGTTCTCCCGACGTTTCCCGCGGAAAAAAAATTCCAAGCACGGTAAAGGCCATTCTGTGCAGGGGCTAGTTGATATTGTAATGAAGCTTGGCACGTACGGATCCCAGTGAGATATGCACAGAATGGCCTTTACCGCGCTGGGGAAAAAAATAATTCGCTTCCCGACCACGCAGCGATTTCTCATCAAGGGAATTTCCCTCGCTATTTCGCTCCCACGGCTACACGCCCTTCCTTCACCCCCTTACTATAAAGTTAACTAAGTTAGGAGCAAGCACATCTGCGGGATCGAGGTGATAAATACTGGCAGCGCTGTGAGAAGCATGACGTCATAATTATTCACGCCAATCTAGTGAATTTCAACCAATCGGAAAGCGGCCAGTCAGAAATCGGCCAATCAGCCTGTGCATCACATTCGGGATACCACAAATAAAAAAACCCAACCACGGTTAGATGGGAAGACGTACACAATGGGACCGGTTTCCTTCGATATATATTTCAAAGCCCCAATTCATTCAACTTAGTCTGATTTTGCGGCATTTACATAAACAAAACCTGGGGTTTACAAATATTCAGGCCTGGTCGCCGTCCAAATTATTGAATGGACGAAAAAAATTGGAACCCTTTGAACGGAAAAAGCGTGATTTAAGTTTTCTTTAAAACCATATCGTCTATTTTATATAATATCGCGAATATCGCGATATTTCGATATTTAAAAAAACCATCATCGACATTGTCTATATTATTTCAATATCGCATAGCGACGATAATATCGTCATATCGTCCACCCTTATTTCCCGTAATGATGGTCTTTACATGTAAATCTCAATTTTTGTAATTTGTTAAATTGCCAAACTATCTCTACAACGTCTGGAAAGGTTATATGTGCTTTGTAAAAAGTATAAAATCAACATTTCAAATGAGGTATCATGTACAGTGATTAGGTTCACTTACATGTATGAGGCATCCTTGGTTTCATTACCAGAAATATATAATAATAATCTTGGTTAACTATTACAGAGACTACCTGAAACCAAAGGTCTCCTCTTTGTTGGTGGCACTCCACATCCATTATCAGAGATCAAGATCACCAAGGATTGAAGCAATACAACAAGGAGATTATCAAGTGTAAATTTGAGAGTGACCGTTTGGTGTTCATGAGAGAGCATGGAGGAAGGAACATACAGACAATTGAGCTTCTAAAATGAGTACTCCACTGCTGTGGTAAGTCAGATTAACTTGCACCTTCTTCATGAAGACCATCAGAGCATACTAATCAAAATGTTGAGTTGTTACAAAATCTGTTCAGCGCCACAACAACTCATAGACAGATTTCATGTACAGGTGTTACCATAAACTTTACTTGATTGTTTGTGTAGCGGCCTTGACACTTGTGCCTTTTTAAAGCAAGACACTTGACTATTATTGCTTGGTCCTTCAGATGTGACGTAAAGCCAGAGGTTTCATGTGTTGTGTAAAGCGCTTTAAAGTATCCAGTTACACTTCTTGCTAAGCGAAGGGGTTTGCCTCTGTGTTTCTGGCAGTGACTGCTGAGTGCGCCATAGCACCTTATAAACCATTACAACGTGCTACATAAATCAGTCTCATAATATAGAAACTTCAACAACCCATCTTGAAAAAATACTGATAAGTACTTTGTAACGCCGGTCAATAACGTGGTCATAAAAACTATTTATTATTACTGTATTTACATCCTGCAAAGTTTCCAATCCTACTCACGGGAGATGTATGCCCATGGTGTTACCACAAACCACTCTAGATTGTATCTCCACCATGCAAAGTTTCATCTATTGTACCAATTATCTTCTACCTTCTTCGTAGTATTTTACCGTTGGACAATATTATAGGAATTATGCTCCATTGATACTGATATGAATCCAAAAGTAAACAATTTATAGTCAGAGATTTCACATTTTATACATGTGATACTTGTGCCAATAGTTGGAAACGTTTCTGTCTCAAAATTTCTTCAATTTTTTATTCTAGTTGGCTTAAATTGCCTAATCAAAATAAGCTTGTGTGAATGTGCGCCAAATTCTTGACAAGACAGAAACTTGTCAAGCAATACAATAGAGTGTACCACTTTGCATCTCTTGTAAGCAGTTTTTCCAAATTGATGTACCTACTGTGTACATGTATAATAAACTATAAGGCACCCACAAACTGTTTTGACAACATTTGAATAGATATATTGGTTTTACTGAAAATAATTTGAGTGGATTAAATTATTGTTCTTTTTCTGAATCACCCTAACATTTCCATCAAAAAACTATCGGAATAGTTCTGTCCATTATTTGCGTAAATCCAAATATGAGGGTAATAAACAAATAATCTTAATAATAATGACGAGTCATCAAATAAGATACATGTAATTGGGGCCAAGTCAACAACTAGTACATGTAGTTCACCAAAGATTTAATCAGAAGACAGAAACTGATTACAGTGTATGTCATGGTAACTAAAGAAGTAACCTGATAAGTATATATTACGCCACTGATTTGGACTAATGTGGACACCCCCACATGACATCAAAATACTGAAGCGATTATTATTTACACCTGTACACTGTAGTTTCCATGTAGCCAACAGCTTGCTGTGCACATTGGGTGTGTGCACCTTTATGTGTGGCTCGCTCATTGTTTGCATGGCATTGACAGCAAGAAAAATGTGACTCGGGTCTATGCGCCCTCTAGTGATGGGTTTCAAAAATTCAGATAATTTGCCCCTTAGATCGTTTAGAATATTATGCCAAATTAAATTATAGGCCCAAGGATCACCAGTGTAACGATCTTAGTAAATGCATTTTTGGCAATGGCTCTACTCTCTACATCAGCATGTGTGTGCCTCAAAATACCACTAATGTGTCATATTTAGGTATGGGTTAGTTGTTTGAACTAACATGCTGATATAGTCACAAATGTAATTCACTATTGAGTTCTGTCAAATGTATACCCTACAAAGCGTGTGACCTTGTTTTAAGGTAAACCCCAACATTGTACTCCATTAAAAACAAACCCATGTCACCCCCCCACCCCACACTACCACCAACACCACCCCATCAACAACAATGAGGGGTGTATGTTTTTGAACCTGTCCAGTCACATGGTTGAGGTTTGGGAGTTTCATGTTGGTCTGATTCTGCTCTTTCTGTGGCCATTTCTGAGTAAGATTTTAATTTACTATCTGGTTTGCCTAGGATGACTTGGTTAGTCACTAGTCATGGCTAAACTTTGAATTCTTCCAACTGGAGAGATGTTGCATTTAACAGGTTTAAACATGTAGTGTACCTAGTTATCACTATGCATGAAATAACACAGGGGCCTTGGCCTTGGCCTTGTCTTTGCCTTAGTGCTCCATCAGATATTTTCTATAGTACTTACATATTTGTACATGTATATGATTTTCCAAAGAAGGTGCCCTTTTCAAAATGAAAATGGTCTTGCCCTCTCAGAGATGACATTACATGCCTGTGTCAAGCCAGTTTGCTTTGTTCATGCATGTAAAACTCACATACATGTGCTTGTGAATCATTCTGGGGTCATTCAGAATTCAATTATGAATATTTTTACGAGTGTACTTAAACCATTTGCTGGGGAGAGGGAGATGGGTTCTGTGGCAAGATTACCCTTTGTTAATTGATTTTGTGATAATGTAACTGGTAGTTTAGCTCCCAGTAAGATTGTTGATTTGTACAAATTGTTGTCAATTAGAATCAAGTGTCAACCATCATATTGCATCTAGGTTGTAAAGCTACATTACATATGTACATGTAGCTGCACTGAACAGGTGTGTCGTTATGGTCATGGCTAAGAAGTCAAGCACAACAGACATACATGTTAGCTCTGGTGTTTCTGATCAGCAGTGTGTGGGTTTTGAGTCTCGGTTGGTGCAAGACACTGAATCATTTATTCTTCTTTCTTCGAATAGGACGTACAGTAATGATGTACATTTGTAGGTCCATAAGGTGTTTAATGCAAGTAAAGGAACCCAGTTACACTTATTGCGAAGAGAATTGGGTTTCCCTTGGTGTTTCTGGCAGTGGATGCTGAATGCACTGTGGCCCCTTGTAAACCCTTATGAAGTGCTACTTAAATGGGTCTTATAATTTGTACAAACTTTAAATACCTGTGTTAAAAAGGATTCAAGCACCTTGAGCGCCTACATTTTTGTGTACTGGGTGGATACAAGTAATTCCAAATCCCCGCGAGTTGGGACCGGGTACCCGCGAGTAAACTGCGTGGCGGGTACGGGGACACCCGCTTCCCCGCGTGGATTTTGCGGGGGAGCAACGGGGTCCATGCCAGCGGTGTTACGTGCCGTGGCATACTTTGCGGGGCCCCACGAAGGCCCCCGCAACAAGTCTGGTAGCAACATCACGCATGGGTAAACATGAATACCTTCCATGACAATAGCTCAATAGGCCTGCATTTGTACGTGTACGTGCATGTAAAAATAACAGTGACAGGCAAGAGTGAAACTTACAAAAACCAAAACGAATGATCAAGGAAGCGAAAGCTCCGTTGCGCTGAAAATCAACAGATGGCCGTGTTACGTTGCAAAGGTCACAGCACGCCATGTTTTCCTCTACGTACTGCCAGCGGTTGGGTTTTTTTCCCAGGAAAGATGAGGCCACTTACACGTACACGGCTGTACTACGATCATGTTTGGTGCACACATGCGAAAGCAGGTAAAACAAGTGGCCTCATCTCTCCTGGTAAAAAAATACGCGAACTGCCATCCCATAGTTTCCATCACCTCTATCCCACGGATGTGCTTGTTCCTAGCGTGCTATAGTTTGGGGATGAAGAAACGGCACGTAGCTATGGGAGCTAAGGTGCAAGGGAAATTCCCTTAGTGAGAAATCACCATGTGTTTGGAAAAGGTCACGTGCACGTATGAAAGAATAAAAATCGAGGCACCAGAGATTGCGCGCAACGTTCAATCATGGAGGTAGAAACCATTAATTAATTGAGTCAGAACCTTCCCCATGGTCGGACTAGTGATAAAAAGCACATAAATATTTAAGACGTTCTGTTTTCATGGAATATGGATATTAAATTAAGTGATTTTACCAAGTCTTGTTTATTTCCTCTCTGCGGTAAAACCGTTTTTCCGCGTTCGAAAAAACTTCACGAATATCAAAATATCGGCGATCTTTACCCGACAATAAATTATATCGCCATTCAAAATGTATGGGAAAAAATAGACCCACTTCACTACAGACCATTCTAATAAATGATTTCAATATTCATCACCTCGATCCCGCGGATGTGCTTGCTCCTAGTTGCTATACTTTTTTTGGAAGGGCATGAAGGGACGGTGAAGGAAATTTTATTTTGGCAAGAAAACAAATGTTTGAAAATTATTGTCGCTTTTAAACAAAACTTGGAAACTAATTTCTTTATACCAAAACTAGGAAAATATTTTTGGGAAAAAACATAGTTCAGAAAATGATCTTGGCGAGAAAACTATTTCGGCGAGAAAATTAAATTTTGAAATTATTTTGTCGAGAAAACAAAGAGCAATTTTCTTTTCTTTCGGCATGTCACTGTCGGGATCTTATTTTTAAGACCCATAATGGCCATAGCCAAATTTGAATATACTAATTTAACTGAATTACAACTAAAGGTTGTATTTATTGGGAGGAAATGACGGATCTTGGAGATGACACCAGAATTACGACAGATAAGTTTATTGACAGAAGAGATATGCTCAGACCAAGATAGTTTATGGTCGATGATGACCCCAAGAAATTTTGTTGAAGAAACTCTAGTAATGGCAATATCGTCGATGATCACTTGTGGTAAATTGATGTCTACAGAGCGAGGAGATTTAGAGAAGAAGATGAAATTTGTTTTAGCGTGGTTTATGGACAATTTGTTTGCCTTAAACCACAGAGATACCTGAATGAGTTCAGTGTTAAGTGTGTTGAACAAGGAGGATAGTTGATGATTACAGTAGAAAATAGTAGTATCATCAGCAAACAGTGTGAAAGACAGAAGGTGAGAGGAGCAGTAGAGGTCATTAATGTACAGAAGGAAGAGGAGCGGCCCAAGAATTGAGCCCTGAGGAACACCATGCTTAATATTTAAACGAACAGAATTGCAGCCCTTTATTGACGTAAACTGGTGTCTATTAGCAAGATAGTCAGAAAACCATTGCAGTGCGACTCCCCTGATGCCATAGTGTTCAAGTTTGGAAAGAAGAAAAGAGTGATCAATAGTATCAAAGGCTTTAGAGAGGTCTATGAAAACACCGACGGCATGCATTTTTTTATTTAGTGCCTGAGTAACATTGTCGATAAATTCTATAAGGGCCAAGTCGGTGGAATGTTTAGATCTAAAGCCATATTGATGATCGTAAAGAAGATGGAATTGAGAAATGAAACAAGAAAGACGATTGTACACTAGTTTTTCGAGAAGTTTTGAGAAGCAAGAAAGAATAGAGATAGGCCTGTAATTATTAATGTTGCTCTTATCCCCGTTTTTGAAGATGGGAATTATTTTTGCAACCTTAAGATCGCGAGGCACAGATCCACTCAGAAAAGAAAGGTTGAAGATGTGAGCAAGAGGTTCAGCAATGGAAGGAAGGGCAGATTTCATAACAGTAGAACTAACACCATCAAAACCGCAGCTACTACCCTTTTTTATGTCTCTACTGATATGTAAGATCTCTTGTGCATTAGTGGGAGTTAAGAAAAGAGAAAAGCTATTAGGATTGTGCATGTAATCTGAAAAGTGCGTACGAGAGGAGGGTATTTTGTTGGCAAGTGAGGAACCAATGTTAGTGAAGAAGTTGTTAAAAGAATTAGAAATATCATGAGGTTGCGACACAAAGTTGTCACCATCCATTGTGAAACTATCTGGAAGCGTTGAATCTTTGCTTTTACCGAGGATGCCATTTATTTCACGCCACATGTTTTTAAGGTTGCCCTTGTGATGATTGAGCTTATCAGCATAATATTTTTTCTTTGCAGAACGTATAACGGAAGTGAGACGATTACGATAGATCTTGTAAAATCGCTCATTGTCTTCAGTGGGCTTGCGCAGGTAACGCCTGTGAAGTCTATTTTTAAATAGACAGGAATTCACTATATAGACTGGGTGATCCATGGCTGATTTTTGTGCGAAGTCCCAACAATTTTGGTAACAAGAGGAAACTTTTTGTTGTAGCGAGAGGTAAAGATGGAAAGAAAAGAATCGTAAGCAGAGTTGACCTCTGTAGCTTCATAAACCTCATTCCAATCAACCTCATTCCAATCAACGGCATTAAGTTCAAGCCTGAAAGAATTAAGTGAGTTGGTATTTATGTCCCTAGTAAGGAAGCTTTTCTCAGGAAGCACAGACTTTTGAAAACAAGAGGCAGTCATCTGGAAAAGAGGATAATGATCAGAGATATCTGAATACAAAAGACCAGCTGTAATAGCAAGATCAGAGTTAGTAAGAATGTTGTCAATCAGAGAGGCAGTGTGTGGGGTGATGCGGGTGGGTTTGGTAATCAGTGGGTGGAAGCCATATGAATAAAAAGTATTCACAAATTGGTCTGTGGGTACGTGATCTTCACAAAGGAGCATATTAAGATTGAAGTCGCCCATTATGTAGCAGAGCTTCCCCTCCTTATTAATCCTTTCAAGGCAAGAATCAAAACATCTGTGAAAGTCATTAAATGGAGTTCCAGGAGCCCTGTAGACATTCCCAACGATTAAATTACAAGCATTGTCTCGCATACACGCCCAAAATAAGACATTTATAGGACGTCAGAAAAAGACGTCTTTTAGTCGTCAAAAAAGACGTCATTAATTATGGTAACGGAAATAACGTCATTTAGTCATCAGAAGAAGACGTTTTTTAGTTTTGAAAAAAGGCATCTTTTTGTTTTGCATACACGACCAAAATAAGACATTTATAGGACGTCATTAATTATGGTAACGGAAATAACGTCATTTAGTCGTCAGAAGAAGACGTCTTTTAGTTTCGAAAAAGGGCGTCTTTTTGTTTTGCATACACGACCAAAATAAGACATTTATAGGACGTCAGAAAAGGGCGTCTTTTAGTCGTCAAAAAAGACGTCATTAATTATGGTAACGGAAATAACGTCATTTAGTCGTCAGAAGAAGACGTCTTTTAGTTTCGAAAAAAGGCGTCTTTTTGTTTTGCATACACGACCAAAATAAGACATTTATAGGACGTCATTAATTATGGTAACGGAAATAACGTCATTTAGTCGTCAGAAGAAGACGTCTTTTAGTTTCGAAAAAGGGCGTCTTTTTGTTTTGCATACACGACCAAAATAAGACATTTATAGGACGTCAGAAAAGGGCGTCTTTTAGTCGTCAAAAAAGACGTCATTAATTATGGTAACGGAAATAACGTCATTTAGTCGTCAGAAGAAGACGTCTTTTAGTTTCGAAAAAAGGCGTCTTTTTGTTTTGCATACACGACCAAAATATTACATTTATAGGATGTCAGAAGAAGACGTCAATTAGTCGTCAACAAAAGACGTCATTTAGTTGTAAAGAAAATACGTCAGACGTCAGAAGAAGACGTCTTTTAACTTTTGGTTTTGCACACACCACCTAAATAAGACATTAATATGACGTCAATAATTTCCGTGTATAAGACGTCTAACAGCTTGTCGTGTGCCCACGGGGATGAATATTTAATGTTCATGAACATTAAGTAAGGTCGTAGGATAACGGTCTCTTTCAAGGGAGCGTGCTAAAAAAGTCTCCCTCTTGTGAAGGTTCCGACATCATTCTCCTTTAAGAAAAAAAGCATAAAATTATCCGAGTTAAATAATGACACAATACACAGGTGTGGTATTTTATTAACTTCTGACAGAACATGTATTTAACAGTGATATCGACGATTGAACATTCGTGGTCATTTCCGGTTTCGCTACGAATGGCGCGCTTTTTGCTTGTGCTTTGCTGGGACCATTCCTCGCTGTTTAGATTTTGCGATCTGTCGCGGTAAAAGCTGGTGGTTTCTCACCAAGGGAATTCCCCTTGCACCTTCGCTCCCACTGCATGCCGTTCCTTCGTCCCCTAACAAAGTATAGAACACTGGGAGAAAGCAAGGAAAGAGGTGGTGAATAATATGGGATGGCAGCGCTGTGGGGTACTGTCATCGCAAGGAAAATACTTATCGCTTTTTAGTGAGTTTTCTTGTAATTGTATTATTCCTAAAACTTGTTTTTAATGTTTCAATGTTTTTACTGTATGCGAGCATTTGAATTACCCTTTTTGGGATATAATAAAGATTAATTGAATAGAATCGGAGCCAGATCAAGCACTAGTGTAAACCGCGACAAGGGATATTGATCTGCGGTCGTAAAAAAAAATGCCCGATCTCAATCCACCTTTCTCAGTTCTGGATCTAGTGTAAATGCAGTGGTGGATGATGGACTGTGCTGATTGAAAGGTCCTTTCTCTGTGATTGAACATTGAACACAGCTTAGTTTTACGCATCAATGATTGCCGAACAAAGCCCCCCGTTACAACCCACGAATGTTGAGCGGGTTTTGTGTCACATCTACATGTACATGTACGTGGCCCCGCAAATCTCTTACGGGGCCCCCGGTACTTTTCTCGTGGGTCCCCGTACACTCGCGGGTATTTTGCGGGGGTCCCCGCCATGTACTCGTTACCCCACGCGGGTTACCCGGGGGGATTTGGAATTATTGCGGCTGGTACTGTACGTGCTCTATACATGTATAGGTGTACGTACTCCAATATTTTTATTAGCTCAGCAGTTGCATGCATGAATGAATCGAGAGCAGAACTAGACTTAAAATCATAGCCCATAATGGGAATGCCCATGTTTTCCCAATGTGATACCCATATGGGCCCTTACATATTCTGCCCATATTTATGGGATTGCCCAACTTTTCCCCATACATGTATGATACCCAAGTGGGAATATTCCCCATAGCCCACACCCATAAGAGATGAGTACCATATGGGTTGGCCCCGGCCCATATGGCCCAGATACATGTATCCATATGGGCCCAATATGGGCTTGCTATCTGGGATGAGTGCTCAGCGGGGTGCATTGGCATTGGGCATGTATTAAGCACACCAGAGAACTGTGTGTCTTTCAGGGAGAAAACCTTGTTTGTCATAGAAACACAGGCCGACCAAAATCCAATAAACAATTCACTCAGAGAATTGTTATCCAACTACCTGTCCTGGAGTAAATTTGACAAGGCCCCTAAGAGTTTCAGACTGCTCAATAACTCTTCTTGTTCCAATGTACTTTACTTTGCTTACTGCTGAATTCTACGCTTAGCCACTTACCAGACCAAGTAAAGCACATATTTTCATGGGATGTTAGCGCATTAATTCTGGTGCTTACAGTATACAAATTAATGACGTAACAACTCAAATCCATTCAGGTTGCCATATTTTCTTACTAACCTGTGTAATATGCTTACATGTAATTTTAACCAACAAAATTCTGCTGTAGTTAGCTCAAACATTTTCTTACTGTAAAGCAGCACTATGAGATTGGCCCCAATATCAGTTTCTGATATACATGTACATGTACTTGTCACAGATGCCCAAATCCACTGCTCTTGGAGTACACTGCTATGTCACAGGTCCCAATGTACATGTATAGAGCTGCCTAATTGGAATGTACATCTCTGGTAATTACTCCAAAAATAATGACCATCAAAACTTTCTTGATACAGAGCACTGGAGAGATATTATAAAACAGTGTCAGAAATGACACTCCTTGGAGTTATGTAGTTTTAGAGAAAGGGGTAATTTTGTCACAGAAAAATATGCATCTGAGAAAGGCATCTGACATGTCTGAGAGAAAACAATTCTGTGCAACAAGTGTTTTCTTGCAACTTTGATGACCAAATGAGCTGGAATTGTGGACAGGTCTCTAGCCTTGACCAGGGCGTTGGAGTTTTAGTTTTAATTATTAATTTGTTTTTTTGATTAGGTGGTTTCCCTTTGCGCTGTTGCGCCATCCACCCGAGCTATGTGCAGTCTCTAGATGTACACATGCATGTGTAATGCAGTGCTTGCCGT
This sequence comes from Leptasterias polaris, assembly GCA_037783415.1. Taxonomy (NCBI): domain Eukaryota; kingdom Metazoa; phylum Echinodermata; class Asteroidea; order Forcipulatida; family Asteriidae; genus Leptasterias; species Leptasterias polaris. Next base: position 2,616,695 of record JAZGTN010000192.1, read on the forward strand.
GGTGTGAGATGTACACGTAGACTCTCTGAATCAACGCCTTGATGATTCTGTTTTGAGCTAGCTAGGGTCATAATGCGTGCGGAAGAAAAGACCCCATTGGTCAGTGGCGGAAATCATGTTTACAGCCTTTTTTTCGGAGTGAAAACTTCGACCGCCTTGAGCAAGGCTACCACTTTCTTATTATTGTGCTCTTATTGTGCCACACACATTTCTCAAAAATAGAATGTTTATGCTTTAAAGTTGAACCAATGTCCAAATTGGATCGTATTAATTTATGTTTTGCTTCAAAAACCATGGAGCACATTCTTGGGATTTGCACAATCTTAAATTGATTTCAATATGCACTGGAACCAACACACACGTTAGGGTTCAATCGTTAAAGGCACCTGGCAGTGGTATTTTTTCAAAATAAAGCTTTTGTCATTAATATATACATTTTTACGAGTGGAATGTGAATAAACAATTTGCTAAGGTTAAAAAATTGTATTTTTCTTTTAATTACAAATTAAAAAATAGGCCCCCCTTTACATGGCGCTGTTCGTGACGTCAATCGAGGCAGGAGAAAATGTGTAGTCTGGCCCCGTACATTACGTCTGGGTACCTGATCAGTATGATGCGTTTTCGTATTCGGACGTCACACCACCCAATGCAATCCTAGGACAGTACTGTACAGTCGACTAATACGAGACGCCAGTTTATACAAGGTTTTTCACCGGTCCCGAACTGTCCCATGCGCGTTTCTATGTCTTAAAAACGGAAGATACGAGCATGGTCATAACGAGAACACGGATAGTACGAGGTATTGTTTTTCCACCAGAAACATTTCGCTGGTAACCTAAGCTTCACTGCAACTTTTGTTGTTGTTGGTTTATTTCATAAATAAAAACTTCACAGCTCTAAGGAGGCTGAATTGAGTTTAATTTGTACAATAATAAGAAGAGTAAAGATCATCTAAAAATAGACAACAGTCAGAGAAAAAAAAAAAAAGGAAAACCAAAATACATGGATAAAAAATATATATATATAAAACTAACAAAATAAACACATTAAAGGAAGCTGGATAAACACTTGGGAAAAAAAACAAAAAACATTTTTTTTGTGTTCCATAGCCTACAGAGATAAGGTACAGGACTGTTTGTATACCGGTTAGTTTTGCAGGGAGGAATGGAGAGGTGATTATTGTTTCTTAATTTATGACTATGAGTTTGTGTTCTTTGCTCAGGAAGCCAGCTACTAAATGAATCATCTTTAAGAAGGCTACATACAAATTTATAACAAAGTTCTTCTCTTCTATTAGCAAGGGTACAGAGTTCCAGTACAGTTAGTGATTGTTCATATCCATTGTATTGAGATCCTAGTATGATTCTGCATGCCCTTTTCTGCTGTTGTTCAAGGGCATTGCACTGTTGATGTGTAATTCCAGATGTCCAAACTGGGACTGCATATTCAAGAGTTGGTCTTATATAACCCTTATAGATGGTGAGCAAATCTTTTGGGGACAGTGCAAAATGTTTCAGCAGTCTCAGCATGTACATCCGTCTGCTTGCTTTTGTAATGATGTCCGTCACCCACTGGTCTCATTTCAGACTAGATTGGATAGTGAGGCCAAGGAGTTTTAGTGAGTGGTGTTCCTGAATTGGCTGATTGCAGAGTGTCAGTTCGTTCATTAGTGGCATGCTTTTTTTGAAGCATACTCTCATTACTGCACATTTATCTGGGTTCAGTTTTAGGCAGTTATCATTGGACCATTCTTCAATCGAGCTCAGATCCTCTTGGATACGACTCTGCTCAGGGAGCTTTATTGATTCAACAAGAGTCATATCATCCACGTACTTCCATCGATGAGCTGAGGTGTTTGACGCTGCATCGTTGATCATTGCAAGAAAAGCAACTGGGCCCAAACGCGTTCCCTGCGGTACACCAGCTATGGTTGTATGCCAATCAGACGATACACCATTGTAGCGTACACATTGTTGGCGCTCACAAAGAAAGTCACAGATCCATGGTATAACTGATGGGCGTGTTCCTAGAGATACCAACTTGCTGATGAGTATAGTGTGGTCTACCCTGTCAAATGCCTTACTGTAGTCTGTGGCAACTACTGTAGATACGGTGTTTGGAGTATCAGCGTTACGAGCCAAAGTATCCATGATGTTAGTTAGGTAGTGAGTGGTTGAGAAACCCTTTCGATTACCAAACTGTTGGGGGTCAAGCTGGGGAAGGATGTCTTGCAGAATCCATTGGATGGCAAAGTTCTCTGCTACCTTAGCAAAGTAGTCGGTAAGTGAGATTGGTCGAAGTTTGTCGATTGCTGGTGATTTGGTTTTGGGGACTAGAATTACCACAGCTTTTTTCCATTGCCATGGTAGGCTACCAGTGCTGAATGAACGATTGAGAATGTCGGTTATTGGGGTGCTCAACTCACATGCAAACTCATGTATCAGGCGAAGAGGGATGCCGTCAGGGCCAACAGCTTTATTAGTGTTTCTGAAGTTCCTTATAGACCTGCCATGGGTAGTATTATGGCTTTGTCAGCCCACCGGGATACTAAAACACACAACTTCAAATAAAACAGGCTTGTGAGACTTCTTCTTAAAGATAACACAATTGCTTTATTTATAACTTAACTTACGTAACTTAGACAAACTAAGGACGGAGACTCCAACCTCCCAGACCAGGCTAACAGCTACTGGCGATCATAGGCCGCACCCTGGTTTAAGTACTACCCTTCACTAATTATTATTCATAATATTACTACGCCATCATACGAAAAGTAGTCCCATAACAGTAGATTGCAGGGCAGGGTGACGGTGAAGGCAGATACGCAGGCAGTGCTGCACTGTCAAGTCTAGGAATGTCCACTGCAACTGACAAGAACTGATTGTTGATGGCATTAGCTATCGATTTCTCCTCTGATGGTTCAATACCAGGGACAGTGATCTTTAAGCTTCGCGTTTGATTACCAGTCATTTTTTGTATTTGCTTATACCACGCTCTAGGGTTAGATTTTTTGTGTTGCTGTACACGGCCATGGTAGTAGGTCTTTTTTGCAAGTTTTATGGATCTTTTCACCTTGTTTCTGAGCATTTTCCATAGTAGTGTCTTTCCTTGGTGAAAAGCTCTTTGTTGTTTTTGTATAAGCTCTTTCACCTTGGTAGTCATCCATGGTTGATCCTTGTTGTGGAGTTTGATGATGCTGGTAGGAATCAACTGTTCAATTGCTCTATTGAGCGTGCTGTAAAATGCAGTTGACTTCCCTTGCACACTACTACCAACGAAAAAATCCCAGGGCTACATGTATATATCCAAGTGTTCGCTGCATAGCGCTGAAAACGACGTCGGACCGGACCACTTTGCCCTCGTTAGCCTAACTTTCGATGCCCGTAACTGCCTATATTTGGGATCTGCAGGACAAAAAATGCTGGCTGACCCCATCTTTAGTCGTTTTGCTGCATCCAGCTGCAATTTTCGCTGGAAAAATGCAAGAAAAACCCCCTTTTGGATACCCAAACGAAACGTACAATCTCACTACTTGCACGTGTATATACAACGTAAATGCAGGCAAGTTCGAGTGGGGTCGATGTTCAATCGAGGCGAAGTCTTCCTCGATTGACGTCACAAAAAGGGATGGGCGGAGTCACCCCCAAACAACTTTATCTATTTTTTTAACATATAAATACTGACAAACAATTACTCAAAGAATTGTTTTATTGTTAATATACATATACTCTTATATAAAAAAAAAAAAAAATCTATTTCCAGGTGCTTTTAAATATTATCCAATTGTTAAAATAGCATTGTTGGGTCTAGTAACTTGGCCAAGGGTGAACCCTAGCCCAGGTCGGACTCCTGTTGCAAACAAACACTAACATCCTACATGTACCAGGGCTAGCAGGCTAGGGTGTACCCCATTTAATAGACTGTGTAAGTCTCGCGCACATTCGAACTTCCGAGACCATAGTGGTCCCAACCATATGGAGTTTTACGTTGGCAAGATTTTGTTTTGTCAATTATTTTAGTTTAATGTAGTTTATAACCTAGAAAATTATACATGTTGTTGGGAATGTAATACTAAGTGATAAAAAATATGAAAGTAAAACCAATCCAACAATATAACGGAGAAAACCCGAGAATTAAACTTGACCTCAGCTTCCGGTTATTGCAAAAAATAAAGAATTTTGTGCTCGCCTCCGGTCATAAAACTTATGTAAAAGCTTGTTTTCGATACGCGATTATAATCGCCAGATGCTGTAATTGCAAAGCAAACCCTTTTCATTGCAGTCTATGGTTTTTGGGGCGTCAGCATCCTCTTTAAACTGCGATACGGGTCAATTTTAAACCTCTTTGACCATCAAGAATCCGCGTAAGGGGTTTCTAAAAAGTTAACATCCAAAAAGCATCCTTGTCCCACAGTTTTAATTTGTTTTCAACAATAATTAACACACTTGGGCTTATTTTTTTCAAAAGCTAAAAGTAATTTCATAAAATTGTAGTGATTTATTTTGTTGTTCAGATTTTGTCATGAGATACAATTTAAAACAAAGATTTTATTTCAGAAATAAAAATGTTCTTCGTTTGACGTGTTTTCTCGTTCGGATACGCGCAAGACTTGCACAGTCTATTATGTTTTCATAACATTGTCATAACATGTAGTGCAAAGTGTCAGGTATTTAAAAAAAGCTTTAAATGTCACATGGTCATTATTGCTAAAACAAACCAAATGCTTTCTCATACCTCAAGAAAGACTCGGCATACAGGTATCAACTCCAAATTGGGCGTGAGGATTGGTCTTGGGATCCCTACAAGGTCTATTGTTTGTGGAAACCCCCCTAGTCGAATGTCAAGATTATTTGTGTTGGCTTAATTAAAGAAGTATTGTTTAATAAGTTTAGAAGGACTTGGCATATCAACTCCAAACTTGATAACATGACAATTGTTTTAGGGATCATAAATTGTTTCAGAGTTTGAGTTGTTATGTCTTTGTTTCTTTTGGGGCTCTGTATGTTTAGTCCCTCAACACTTTTCCAGCCTAATATTTTTTCCCAACCCCCAAAATAAAGTATTTTTTAACTTAACAGTTTATTGACTTTTAACTCTTAAAATTTGCAGATGTTCTACCATCTCAGAAATTTTTCATTTCTGAACAAGTTTCATGTGTACAGTTTTATTTGGAGCACATGCTTTCCATTTTTGCAGACTTGTCAATCCCTTGGACTCACACTCTGGTTATTCTAATCAGAAGGGTGTGGGTTTGAGTTCCTGTTTTGACACTTGTTACCAAGCAAGACACTTCACCAATTGCTTCATCATTTGAAAATGATGTAAAGCCACATCAATGTCCCTAAAAGAACCCTGTTACACTTACATGTATATCAAAGAAAAGGGGTTTGTCCCCTTATAACGTTTATATTAGGTGCTATCATTTCTCTAATCGCTTTCACAGGAGTGTCTTGGGAACTTTGCAGAATCTGCTGAGGATTATGCCGATTTCATGTTTTTGATAAGCTCATTAGTGGTACATAATTTATGATTGTGTTTGCCTGGCAGACTTTCAGTCTGGCATCTGGATGTCTGGTGATGTCTTTGCATGTAACTCTATGATGCCGCATAAACTGTAAAACTTGTTACTCTTACATGACACAATTGCAGTGTACATGTATGTATGCAGAATACTACGATCAAGCTTGTTTTTTCCAGACTGAATCATAGTGACCATTCACTACAAGGCTGCATGGTTAAATGATTGCAACATGTATGACTGTGGCACAGATTGATTATTTTGATCTTTAGTATTCTAGTAATTTAGAGAGTTTCTGATTGTAGACTTAAACCATAAAGAAGGAAGTTAAAATGTCCCTGCATGTATTTTTTTGTTTCTGTGCTACTCAGTTGGCTAGTGATTACTTACAACTACTTGGGAGGAATATAGGCCTACATGAATCCCGCACATTATTTTGTATTCTGGTCAGTAATAGGCTGCAAAATTCAATGCACCGTGTTTGTGCATGCAACGAGACAACACTTTGACTAAAAAGTCCAGGCATAATTAATCTGGATGGCCAGATTGCAGCCTTGGGGTAAGCTGGTAGTGGACACTTTTGTCTGGTGTTGTGGTCTTGCTTGGGGTGGGGGGGGAGTGTGTCCTGCCACTTTTTTAAATATAATTTTTAGATATTTAAGGAAATTTAGTTTATCTACTGTACTAACTGTTCTTTCTCATGTTAGTAGTTCCCCTCCATTATACTCAATGCATCATGGTCTAGGACGGGGTTGGGAGGAGAAAAGTTTCATCTATGGGCTGAGTACCCCCTCCATTGTACTCAATGCATCATGGTCTGGGACAGGGTTGGGAGGAGAAAAGTTTCATCTTTGGGCTGAGTACCCCCTCCATTGTACTCAATGCATCATGGTCTGGGACAGGGTTGGGAGGAGAAAAGTTTCATCTTTGGGCTGAGTACCCCTCCATTGTACTCAATGCATCATGGTCTGGGACAGGGTTGGGAGGAGAAAAGTTTCATCTATGGGCTGAGTACCCCTCCATTGTACTCAATGCATCATGGTCTGGGACAGGGTTGGGAGGAGAAAAGTTTCATCTATGGGCTGAGTACCCCCTCCATTGTACTCAATGCATCATGGTCTGGGACAGGGTTGGGAGGAGAAAAGTTTCATCTATGGGCTGAGTACCCCCTCCATTGTACTCAATGCATCATGGTCTGGGACAGGGTTGGGAGGAGAAAAGTTTCATCTATGGGCTGAGTACCCCCTCCATTGTACTCAATGCATCATGGTCTGGGACGGGGTTGGGAGGAGGAAAGTTTCATCTATGGGCTGAGTACCCCCTCCATTGTACTCAATGCATCATGGTCTGGGACAAGGTTGGGAGGAGAAAAGTTTCATCTATGGGCTGAGTACCCCCTCCATTGTACTCAATGCATCATGGTCTGGGACAGGGTTGGGAGGAGAAAAGTTTCATCTTTGGGCTGAGTACCCCCTCCATTGTACTCAATGCATCATGGTCTGGGACAGGGTTGGGAGGAGAAAAGTTTCATCTATGGGCTGAGTACCCCCTCCATTGTACTCAATGCATCATGGTCTGGGACAGGGTTGGGAGGAGAAAAGTTTCATCTATGGGCTGAGTACCCCCTCCATTGTACTAAATGCATCATGGTCTGGGACAGGGTTGGAAGGAGAAAAGTTTCATCTATGGGCTGAGTACCCCTCCATTGTACTCAATGCATCATGGTCTGGGACAGGGTTGGGAGGAGAAAAGTTTCATCTATGGGCTGAGTACCCCCTCCATTGTACTCAATGCATCATGGTCTGGGACGGGGTTGGGAGGAGGAAAGTTTCATCTATGGGCTGAGTACCCCCTCCATTGTACTCAATGCATCATGGTCTGGGACAAGGTTGGGAGGAGAAAAGTTTCATCTATGGGCTGAGTACCCCCTCCATTGTACTCAATGCATCATGGTCTGGGACAGGGTTGGGAGGAGAAAAGTTTCATCTTTGGGCTGAGTACCCCCTCCATTGTACTCAATGCATCATGGTCTGGGACAGGGTTGGGAGGAGAAAAGTTTCATCTATGGGCTGAGTACCCCCTCCATTGTACTCAATGCATCATGGTCTGGGACAGGGTTGGGAGGAGAAAAGTTTCATCTATGGGCTGAGTACCCCCTCCATTGTACTCAATGCATCATGGTCTGGGACAGGGTTGGAAGGAGAAAAGTTTCCTCTATGGGCTGAGTACCCCTCCATTGTACTCAATGCATCATGGTCTGGGACAGGGTTGGGAGGAGAAAAGTTTCATCTATGGGCTGAGTACCCCCTCCATTGTACTCAATGCATCATGGTCTGGGACGGGGTTGGGAGGAGGAAAGTTTCATCTATGGGCTGAGTACCCCCTCCATTGTACTCAATGCATCATGGTCTGGGACAAGGTTGGGAGGAGAAAAGTTTCATCTATGGGCTGAGTACCCCCTCCATTGTACTCAATGCATCATGGTCTGGGACAGGGTTGGGAGGAGAAAAGTTTCATCTTTGGGCTGAGTACCCCCTCCATTGTACTCAATGCATCATGGTCTGGGACAGGGTTGGGAGGAGAAAAGTTTCATCTATGGGCTGAGTACCCCCTCCATTGTACTCAATGCATCATGGTCTGGGACAGGGTTGGGAGGAGAAAAGTTTCATCTATGGGCTGAGTACCCCCTCCATTGTACTCAATGCATCATGGTCTGGGACAGGGTTGGAAGGAGAAAAGTTTCATCTATGGGCTGAGTACCCCTCCATTGTACTCAATGCATCATGGTCTGGGACAGGGTTGGGAGGAGAAAAGTTTCATCTATGGGCTGAGTACCCCCTCCATTGTACTCAATGCATCATGGTCTGGGACGGGGTTGGGAGGAGGAAAGTTTCATCTATGGGCTGAGTACCCCCTCCATTGTACTCAATGCATCATGGTCTGGGACAAGGTTGGGAGGAGAAAAGTTTCATCTATGGGCTGAGTACCCCCTCCATTGTACTCAATGCATCATGGTCTGGGACAGGGTTGGGAGGAGAAAAGTTTCATCTTTGGGCTGAGTACCCCCTCCATTGTACTCAATGCATCATGGTCTGGGACAGGGTTGGGAGGAGAAAAGTTTCATCTTTGGGCTGAGTACCCCCTCCATTGTACTCAATGCATCATGGTCTGGGACAGGGTTGGGAGGAGAAAAGTTTCATCTTTGGGCTGAGTACCCCCTCCATTGTACTCAATGCATCATGGTCTGGGACAGGGTTGGGAGGAGAAAAGTTTCATCTATGGGCTGAGTACCCCCTCCATTGTACTCAATGCATCATGGTCTGGGACAGGGTTGGGAGGAGAAAAGTTTCATCTATGGGCTGAGTACCCCCTCCATTGTACTCAATGCATCATGGTCTGGGACAGGGTTGGGAGGAGAAAAGTTTCATCTATGGGCTGAGTACCCCCTCCATTGTACTCAATGCATCATGGTCTGGGACAGGGTTGGGAGGAGAAAAGTTTCATCTATGGGCTGAGTACCCCCTCCATTGTACTCAATGCATCATGGTCTGGGACGGGGTTGGGAGGAGGAAAGTTTCATCTATGGGCTGAGTACCCCCTCCATTGTACTCAATGCATCATGGTCTGGGACAGGGTTGGGAGGAGAAAAGTTTCATCTTTGGGCTGAGTACCCCCTCCATTGTACTCAATGCATCATGGTCTGGGACAGGGTTGGGAGGAGGAAAGTTTCATCTATGGGCTGAGTACCCCCTCCATTGTACTCAATGCATCATGGTCTGGGACAGGGTTGGGAGGAGAAAAGTTTCATCTATGGGCTGAGTACCCCCTCCATTGTACTCAATGCATCATGGTCTGGGACAGGGTTGGGAGGAGGAAAGTTTCATCTTTGGGCTGAGTACCCCTCCATTGTACTCAATGCATCATGGTCTGGGACAGGGTTGGGAGGAGAAAAGTTTCATCTATGGGCTGAGTACCCCTCCATTGTACTCAATGCATCATGGTCTGGGACAGGGTTGGGAGGAGAAAAGTTTCATCTATGGGCTGAGTACCCCCTCCATTGTACTCAATGCATCATGGTCTGGGACAGGGTTGGGAGGAGAAAAGTTTCATCTATGGGCTGAGTACCCCCTCCATTGTACTCAATGCATCATGGTCTGGGACAGGGTTGGGAGGAGAAAAGTTTCATCTATGGGCTGAGTACCCCCTCCATTGTACTCAATGCATCATGGTCTGGGACGGGGTTGGGAGGAGGAAAGTTTCATCTATGGGCTGAGTACCCCCTCCATTGTACTCAATGCATCATGGTCTGGGACAAGGTTGGGAGGAGAAAAGTTTCATCTATGGGCTGAGTACCCCCTCCATTGTACTCAATGCATCATGGTCTGGGACAGGGTTGGGAGGAGAAAAGTTTCATCTTTGGGCTGAGTACCCCCTCCATTGTACTCAATGCATCATGGTCTGGGACAGGGTTGGGAGGAGAAAAGTTTCATCTATGGGCTGAGTACCCCCTCCATTGTACTCAATGCATCATGGTCTGGGACAGGGTTGGGAGGAGAAAAGTTTCATCTATGGGCTGAGTACCCCCTCCATTGTACTAAATGCATCATGGTCTGGGACAGGGTTGGAAGGAGAAAAGTTTCATCTATGGGCTGAGTACCCCTCCATTGTACTCAATGCATCATGGTCTGGGACAGGGTTGGGAGGAGAAAAGTTTCATCTATGGGCTGAGTACCCCCTCCATTGTACTCAATGCATCATGGTCTGGGACGGGGTTGGGAGGAGGAAAGTTTCATCTATGGGCTGAGTACCCCCTCCATTGTACTCAATGCATCATGGTCTGGGACAAGGTTGGGAGGAGAAAAGTTTCATCTATGGGCTGAGTACCCCCTCCATTGTACTCAATGCATCATGGTCTGGGACAGGGTTGGGAGGAGAAAAGTTTCATCTTTGGGCTGAGTACCCCCTCCATTGTACTCAATGCATCATGGTCTGGGACAGGGTTGGGAGGAGAAAAGTTTCATCTATGGGCTGAGTACCCCCTCCATTGTACTCAATGCATCATGGTCTGGGACAGGGTTGGGAGGAGAAAAGTTTCATCTATGGGCTGAGTACCCCCTCCATTGTACTCAATGCATCATGGTCTGGGACAGGGTTGGAAGGAGAAAAGTTTCCTCTATGGGCTGAGTACCCCTCCATTGTACTCAATGCATCATGGTCTGGGACAGGGTTGGGAGGAGAAAAGTTTCATCTATGGGCTGAGTACCCCCTCCATTGTACTCAATGCATCATGGTCTGGGACGGGGTTGGGAGGAGGAAAGTTTCATCTATGGGCTGAGTACCCCCTCCATTGTACTCAATGCATCATGGTCTGGGACAAGGTTGGGAGGAGAAAAGTTTCATCTATGGGCTGAGTACCCCCTCCATTGTACTCAATGCATCATGGTCTGGGACAGGGTTGGGAGGAGAAAAGTTTCATCTTTGGGCTGAGTACCCCCTCCATTGTACTCAATGCATCATGGTCTGGGACAGGGTTGGGAGGAGAAAAGTTTCATCTATGGGCTGAGTACCCCCTCCATTGTACTCAATGCATCATGGTCTGGGACAGGGTTGGGAGGAGAAAAGTTTCATCTATGGGCTGAGTACCCCCTCCATTGTACTCAATGCATCATGGTCTGGGACAGGGTTGGAAGGAGAAAAGTTTCATCTATGGGCTGAGTACCCCTCCATTGTACTCAATGCATCATGGTCTGGGACAGGGTTGGGAGGAGAAAAGTTTCATCTATGGGCTGAGTACCCCCTCCATTGTACTCAATGCATCATGGTCTGGGACGGGGTTGGGAGGAGGAAAGTTTCATCTATGGGCTGAGTACCCCCTCCATTGTACTCAATGCATCATGGTCTGGGACAATGTTGGGAGGAGAAAAGTTTCATCTATGGGCTGAGTACCCCCTCCATTGTACTCAATGCATCATGGTCTGGGACAGGGTTGGGAGGAGAAAAGTTTCATCTTTGGGCTGAGTACCCCCTCCATTGTACTCAATGCATCATGGTCTGGGACAGGGTTGGGAGGAGAAAAGTTTCATCTTTGGGCTGAGTACCCCCTCCATTGTGCTCAATGCATCATGGTCTGGGACAGGGTTGGGAGGAGAAAAGTTTCATCTTTGGGCTGAGTACCCCCTCCATTGTACTCAATGCATCATGGTCTGGGACAGGGTTGGGAGGAGAAAAGTTTCATCTATGGGCTGAGTACCCCCTCCATTGTACTCAATGCATCATGGTCTGGGACAGGGTTGGGAGGAGAAAAGTTTCATCTATGGGCTGAGTACCCCCTCCATTGTACTCAATGCATCATGGTCTGGGACAGGGTTGGGAGGAGAAAAGTTTCATCTATGGGCTGAGTACCCCCTCCATTGTACTCAATGCATCATGGTCTGGGACAGGGTTGGGAGGAGAAAAGTTTCATCTATGGGCTGAGTACCCCCTCCATTGTACTCAATGCATCATGGTCTGGGACGGGGTTGGGAGGAGGAAAGTTTCATCTATGGGCTGAGTACCCCCTCCATTGTACTCAATGCATCATGGTCTGGGACAGGGTTGGGAGGAGAAAAGTTTCATCTTTGGGCTGAGTACCCCCTCCATTGTACTCAATGCATCATGGTCTGGGACAGGGTTGGGAGGAGGAAAGTTTCATCTATGGGCTGAGTACCCCCTCCATTGTACTCAATGCATCATGGTCTGGGACAGGGTTGGGAGGAGAAAAGTTTCATCTATGGGCTGAGTACCCCCTCCATTGTACTCAATGCATCATGGTCTGGGACAGGGTTGGGAGGAGGAAAGTTTCATCTATGGGCTGAGTACCCCCTCCATTGTACTCAATGCATCATGGTCTGGGACAGGGTTGGGAGGAGAAAAGTTTCATCTATGGGCTGAGTACCCCTCCATTGTACTCAATGCATCATGGTCTGGGACAGGGTTGGGAGGAGAAAAGTTTCATCTATTTCTATAAGAAATAAGTTTACTTGAATTTCCCTTTGATTTGCAAAAGGTTTGTTTTGCCCAAATTTCACTGCCTCTCCTTCAGTAACCCTCCTCCACCCCACCACCATCTGCACCCCACTCCCATTATTTATGATTTAGTACATGGTTGATTTTCAAATAGGGGAATGTCCCCCTTAGATCAGCCAACCTGAATACTGCGTTTATAGTCTTGCAGCTGATTAATGTAGACACAAACATCTAAATGAAAGAGAAAAGGGATGACTGTAATGCAACTTTTCAATCGATACATTTAATTTTGCATAAACAAGGTACATACAAGTAATATTTTGACACAGTGTGCTTTTTACAAATGAAACATCCTGTCTGCTGCAGGGGAATGATTTTGATGCAAAATTTTGTCCAAAATTGTGTAAGGTAATCCAGATATTAAACAATCAGCAAATACATTTTTGTTTCTTCTGATTACTATTTTGCTGTACTAGTAGAAACCATTCACTGCTAACAAAAGAGATCATTACAGTACACTGTACATGTATGTAGGTAGGTGGGATTTGTGGTGTGGGGGGGGGGGGGTCAATACATGTAGGTGCAGAAGTCAATACATGCCAGATTGCTAAACTTACATTTTTGACACATCAAGTGTTCTATAAACAATGTGTATTTCATTCTTCAAATTTAGAGCATTCTAAAAAAGTTGGCATCTGATTAAAGTTGGAAATCTTTTTGTCGGGATAGATACTGTACTCCAAATACAAAATTGGCGGGTAGATAAACATCCAAATCAATCAAATTTGACAAAAACAATCAAACTACTTACAGCTCTAAAAGTAGTTTTAAAATAAATGTTGACTTAGGAAACTAAAATCAACTACAATAATAATGAAAATATATTCAATAAGAACTTCAGAGTATTAGATTTTTTTCAAATCTGAACAATTGTTAGTAAAACCATGGTATAACAAAAATGCAGTTATTATATCACACAAAGTATATGTCACTCCATTAAGATACACCAACACTTTTACTTTATTAGAAAAATAAGAGAAAGGAGACCAATGCATATTCATTTAGAAAAAAGTCAACTTTGTAGACCTATACATGTAACAAAAACACTTTAAGTTCTTAATACTTAAATTGCTTTTGCCTAATAATTATAGCTAATTTATGTACTTGTAGGTCACTCAGTAACTTAGTGGACAACTGAGTAATGGTTACAGAGTGACGCCTCTTTTTTTTAATACAGATCTGCAGTTTTCTGCAGTTACCATGGTTACAGTGAATGTGTAGTGTACAACTACCGTATTTTCCTGCGGATAAGACGCTCGGCGGACAAGACGCAGGACCCTAAAATGACCCCAAAAAAATTCAATCGTCAGCAGAAAAGACGCACCGCCGCACAAGACGCATGTTTAACAGCACACAGAAGAACACCAGGCGCCACCCGGTGTCAGTACATTGACACAAAGACGTCATTTTGTTGCCTTTTGGAGCGTTCACACTATTCGAAGCATGAATGAAACCGTAACCACATGGGCGTGTAGAGCCATGCAGAAAAGACCAACGTAAATTGATACCGACCTTCGTCCATCCATTCAGCCAACGCTGTGCATTGTTAATAATATGAAGTCCGGCCCAATCAGCGGCCAGAAACAATGGTCCACGCACTGTCTGAAGATATTGCAACACGAACCCAGGCCCTCCTAGCATGAACATCCGACGTCCCACAATGAGGATCCTTGCTGATAAAGACAGGTTACCAGTCTAAGTCCCTCCGAGCCAGTAGATGTTGCGCCCTCTACCGGTGACTAATACCAAAACTAGCGTCGCCTTTATATATACCTTACGCAAATAATCCCCACACCCGGGAAGACGTAACAAAATGTTTCATTATATATATTTGTTTAAGTTTTTGTAATGTGTTTCTTTTTGTATATAAAATTCTTTTCCATTATTTCAAACCTTTAATTTGTTAATCTCGTTCATAAGATTTTGTTTTAAAGTTCTTTTTATTTATTTCAAACTTATAATCTCGTTCATAAGATATTTGTTTAAAACATATATCCTCTTCTTAAATAATGTTAGTTTTGTTTTCAAGGGTCATTACCTTGTTTTCAAGGATAATTTTTTTTATTTGATAAATGAAATAAACGAAACAGACACATGAACCATCTCTTTTCTCGTTTGGTCGTCCTGAAAAGGACGGTTGGTTTTGTTGGTTCTTCAACATTTATTTGAATCTGTATGTCAGGTGGCTGGTGGAGAAAATACGTTTGTACAACAGCATTGACAGTAAATCTGATTGCAGCATTTTCGGAACGAATACGCGGCCACACAGAAAAACGTTTGTACGACGCCGACGTCTGTTGGACCGAAAGTACCAACACATTGCGGCATTGTTGGAATGAAAGCACGGTCATGGGGGATGAACAAGTTGCGGCATTGTTGGAATGAAAGGACAGTCTGGGGGATTGCGGCATTGTTGGAATGAAAATACGGTCTCAGTGTCTGGACAGTTGAGCCTTGTTTGACCGCATTATTGAGTAAGGATTCTTCACACAAAGACCGTTGATTTGAACTGGACAAAATAAAGGTATTATTGTACGCAGTGATCATCCCCAAAAAAATCAATCGTCAGCAGACAAGACGCATCGAAAGATAAGACGCACCGATGTTTTGGGGGTCTAAAAAGTCAGATAAGACGCGTCTTATCCGCAGGAAAATACGGTACACATAAATGCAATTGTTGATGGAGAAAATGAATCTCTTGAGCATTTCTTTTTGTAGTAGGGACAATTTATCAATACAGGTCAGGCAAACAATAGACCATTCAGAGCAAGATATTTGTTTGCTTCTTAATGAAACATTTTAATTCCGATGATTGTTGCCTGGTGCCGTGGCGCTCAGATAACCTTTTCAAACAAAATATCAACCTCTCAGGTACCAATTTTTACCCCTGGGTCTAGAGAAGCAATTTTAGCGAAGTGTCTTGCTCAAGGACACAAGTGTCATGACGGGGACTCAAACCCTCACCCTGATGACTAAACCAACAGGTCTTGAATCCGATGATCTAAGCCACTCGACCATGACACCCTACATGTACAAAAAACCTTAACATAATATGGGGGTATATGTACATGTGCATTTACGTGGTATAATATTCTGTATGTAAAATTGTAGCAAATCTATACCATCTAACAAGTATACTTCTACACAGAAGAGACTGAAATCAAAGTGGTGTCAAAGTCGCACTCTTGCCGTTTTGAATCAAGTTGAGTTCTCAGTCAGAGAACTTAAGATGGGCAAAGCTTAAGATGGGCAAAAGCTTAACAAAATTTAGCATCAAATTGTGAAATTATCACAATCCTCACAGAAACGTGTAATGGTTATTGTTTAGTAATGTGAATGTTCTCCTTGTTAGTGCCATAGCTAAAAGTATTCGTGGATGGGATGGGATTAACTTCTGACTGGAGCAAACATATTTTGTAGATTCCGGAGTTCAACTAATTGATTTTGTTTAACACAATGAATGCCAATCAAGATGGGAATAATTAATAAGAAAAGAGTTCAAGGAGGAGAATGTTACTGTAATGATTTTGCTGGAGTCTCACAGCTCCAATTGCTATCTTGAAACATGACTCTTTAGCATAATATGTCTGCTGCGGCTATCAATTTAAAGCACCTGATGGCGGCAAACTTTATTTCTAAATTTGTTGTTTGTCAAGGATTTGTTTTAATTTCCGCACATTTGCCATGCAGAAATCATTTGAGTTCAACATCTGGCAAAAATGTGATATATACCACCTTGAAATGATTATTTTTTAAGAAACCATTTAAATAGTGTACTTCATCCAAAATCATTTTTAGTACTCTTCGTGAAAATTAATATAAGATCTAATTGAATATAATTTTTAAAAGCACCAGTAATGTTTGTAATGTTTGTCCTATACTTGTGTTATGTGTCACACCAGGAGTGAGATCGGGTACATTATTGTATTCACTTTCTTTTTTACTTGATTGATTGTTCCATCGATGGTCGATATTACACCAGTAGTTGATCCGAACTTAGATCCTGATATACATTTGCATTTGCCTGATATTACCTGCGAGTATTATGATCAAGACCAGTTTCTAAACAGTTTTTCTCAATCCGATTATTCTAAACTTCTGCATATTAATGCTCGAAGCTTGTCAAGTAGCATTTCTGATATTCATCATTATCTTGACATGCTGGGTGATGACTTTTCTGTTATCGGTGTTTGTGAAACATGGTTAAAAGACATTGATGATCCCTTAGTTAAACTCAATGGCTATGTTATGGAAGGTTATTGTAGAAAACACAAACGAGGAGGAGGAGTGGCTCTTTACATAAAAGATGACCTCACCTATAAGATTCGCCATGATCTTTGTCTTAACTCTGAAGACTTTGAGTCTTGCTTTGTTGAAATTGAGAATCCTACATCTGGAAATACAATAGTTGGGATTGTATACAAACCCCCAGATGTTTCTTGTACCAATTTTATTAATTCTTTTAATGACACATTAGCCAATGTTCAAAAAGACGGGAAAAAGGTTTACGTTATGGGTGACTTTAACATTAATTTATTGCTCCATGAGACAAGTCGAAGTGTTCAAGATTTTATTAATACTTTGTCTTCTAATTCCTTTTTTCCACTTATCAATAAACCCACCAGAATTACTCCTGGTAGTGCCACACTCCTTGATAACATTCTTACCAACGAGTTTTCAGATCATAAAACCGGTATTTTACTCACAGACATAAGTGATCATCTTCCTGTGTTTGCAATTGTAAGTAAATATTCTAGTAATAACTCATCTAATTTGAATAATCACAGACGTGACTTCAGTGACGACAATATCCAGCAATTTGTCCAAGATTTGTTTGGTACCGATTGGAATTTTATTAATAATTATGATAGTGTTAATGATTCGTATTCACATTTCCTAGATCATGTTCTTCACTTTTATAACAAGCATTTTCCTAGGAAAGAGATTAAAACTCGTCGTATCAATAGGGACAAGTCACCCTGGTTATGCGAAGGAATTTATAGTTGTAGGAAAAACTACCTGTACAGTAAGTATCTTGATAGGTCTACGTCCTACAATAAGCATGTGTACACTCAGTACAAAAATATTCTCACTTGTGTCTTTAAACAAGCTAAGAAAAACTATTGGGTTCGTAAATTTAATACCGAAAGGAGTAATATCAAAGGCACTTGGAGACTTATTAATTCTTTACTTAATAAATCCAGGTCTAAAACTAATAATCCGTCTTATTTTGTTCACAACGGTGAAAATATTGATGATGCCGACAGTATTGCTAACAGTTTTAACGATTACTTTGTAAACATCGGAAACAGAATAGCCAGTAACCTTCCATTGTCTGATTGTTCATACCATTCCTTTCTTAGAGACAGGTGCTCGCATTCTTTATTTTTGAATCCTGTTACGCAAGCAGAAATTGTTAACATGATCAACAAATTCCCTACTGGTAAAGCCCCAGGCTGGGATGGTCTGAGATACTTTGTTGTTAAAAAGGCCAGGAATGCTTTAGCTATACCACTTGCTCTACTTTTTAATCAGTCTATCTCTCAAGGTGTCTTTCCTGATCGTTTGAAAATGGGTAAAGTGGTTCCTATTCACAAAGGTGGTAGTAAACATGATTTAATTAACTATAGACCCATCACAATATTATCTGTCTTTTCAAAAGTGTTTGAAAAACTTATGTTCAGTCGCTTGATTGCATTTGTTAATAAGAACGGTCTACTGTCTCAATCTCAATATGGCTTTCGAGCTAATCGCTCGACAGAGTTGGCTATTCTTGATGTTTTAAGTAAAATTATTGATGCCTTTGAGAACAAGCAGTTTTCTGTTGGTATTTTCTTGGATCTGTCCAAGGCCTTCGACACTGTAAACCATGATATCCTTTTAAACAAGTTAGAGCATTATGGTGTGCGAGGGTTGGCCTTGGACTGGTTCAGGAGTTATGTATCGAACAGGGGGCAATTTGTTTCTTTTAATTCGCACAACTCTTTAGAAAAGCGAATTACTTGTGGTGTTCCCCAGGGCAGTGTGTTAGGTCCTTTACTGTTTATTATTTATGTCAATGATATTTGTAATTCTTCTGATCTTATGTCATTTTGTTTATTTGCAGATGATACAAATTTAATTTATAATCACCATAATGTAGACACAGCCATTAAGAATGCAAATGTTGAACTTGTTAAAATAAATAGATGGCTTATTTCAAACAGATTATATATTAACCTGCTCAAGACTAATTACATTATTTTTTGCCCACAGCAGCATAAGTATCAAAACACAGTTTCACTCAGTTTTGATGGTAATGAAATAAATCAAGTCAAGAGCACCAAATTTCTTGGACTTTGTATAGACGAGAACCTCACCTGGAATAACCATATTGATGTCTTATGTAGCAAAATTTCTAAAAATGTTGGGGTCCTGAACCGTCTGAAAAACTTTGTTCCAAAAAACATTATGTTAACTCTGTATAATTCACTTATTTTCCCATACTTGAACTATGGTTTACTTGCCTTTGGGGGATCATCAACTTCTCATGGTATAAACAAACTGTTTATGTTACAGAAGAAAGTTGTTCGTACTTTAAATAATGCAGGTTATCGTGACCATACTACTCCCTTATTTGCAAGTTTAAATATTTTAAAACTGAATGATCTCTACCACCACAGACTGGGCGTATTTATGTACAAGTATACTCACAACATACTCCCACCTAAGTTCAATAACTACTTCTTATTAAATTCTTCTATTCATTCCCACAGAACACGTAGTTCGTGTAAAGGTAATTTATTTGTGAGACATAATAGAACATCCCATCTTAGAAACAGCCCGTTTCAATTGGGTTAAAAGACAGTACTAGTCTGTTTTTATTTGCTAGAAATCTGAAAAAAATCCATTATCAACAGTTACGTGTAAGAATTCACCTTGTATCTTATTTTATAATTTATTTAAGTGAATCAATACATTGTGCCTAGTCTCACTCTTTGTTTGTGTGGTCAAGCATAATGTTTATTTATGTCTTTACTCATGCTGATATAGTTTAACTGAATTGTATGTAGCCACAACCAGATCACCAGCTGGTGTGAATGTGAGACCATTGGGATTTAAAGCACAACCCTTGATGATACATCCAATGTACTTGCCATCAGGACTGTAATGATGGATATCACTTGGTGATGACCACTGTGATTCTCTAAATATATCAACATAGATGCTCCCATCCTTGTCACAACACACACCATGAGGCCTCACAGACTGATTGATACCTACATGTACTGAGAATACCACTCTACCATTGTAGTCTACTGATACTAACTTCCTGTCTTCCCATTTGGTGTAAATGAGTTGCTCTTTATATGTACATGTACATGTAGTCAGGTGTCCACCAATCCCTGGAGCAGGCAGTGTTCTGATGAGGGATCCATCTGGTTTGTGTAGAGAGATCTCTTCCTTGGTAGAATAACCCACTGCTATCAGATTGTTGTCATCCACTGCAATACATGATGGTTTACTGCCTGGATTGAACTGATGGAGGAGCTGATAATTCCTGTTGAAGATCTTGACTGTTTCATCATTTAGAACAATGAGCTCATCATTCTTATTCACAGTCAAACTGCTTGGTCTGGTTAGACCTTTGATTGGTATGAGAGTGGATTGAGGATTGCTCTTTGCCATGTCTGCTGATGTAATCAAACTTACACTCTTCCCATTTGACACAACAATATCACTATTGGAGTATGCAGACACGTATGGACAGAAAGTACGTCTAGTCTTAATTTCTGTTTCCAGTGCCCATTTATTTTTCAGCACCAGTCTCCCTAGTGATTTCTGGCCTTCTATAAAGTCCATATAAGTCAACCCATCAGGTACTATTGTTGATTTCATCTCTCTGTATTCTTTGAGGTCTTGTAAGAGTTGTTCGATGTGAAGTACAATATTGATCCCTCGATCCAAGAGTTGAGTCACCTCTTCCTTCTTGTGCTCTGCTTTATTAATACCATTGCTGTTTGTAGCTTGTGCAGTTTCCATTGTCTTGACTCTGTCTTTATAAATATGTTCTGCCTCTTGCATCAGTTTCTGCTTCTCCACTTTGATCCTGGCAACCTCCTCATCAACCTTCTTGGAGATTTTCTCTTTGGTATCAGCAAACATAGAGTCCAATGTCATGCGGGATGTGTCTATTTCTTGAATAGCAATGTTGAAGGTTTTGATGCTCTGTCTTATATTTGCTAGAAGTTCTGTGGCATGTTCTTTACTTTTGTCTGAAGCTTCATTCATTTCTATTGCAGTGTGTTTGCTGTGTTTCGTTGTGATGCAAGTTATACAGATCAGTTTCTTGCATGTCTCACAATAAGCTAGAAGATCCTTGCCTGTGTGTTTGCTACACTTGGAAACTAACTCCTGACTCTGTATTTGCTGCTGTTTCAAATGGGTTTCCTTTTTTTCAAAAGCCTCTATCAGAGAAAAGGCTGTAAAGTCTGTAAAGTTTGTTTTCAGACCATCTATGCCATTTTCTTTTAACAGAGTGTCTTGTCTACACACTGGACATGACAGTTTTGTTGAACTTGGACTTTTCTGTCTGAGTTGTTGAAGGCATTCAAGACAAAATGAATGAGAACACTACAGTAGTTTGGGTTGCTTGAAGCGTTCATTGCAAATTGGGCATTCAAGATGATCCTGACTAATCTCATCAAGCACTGACTGAGTTGTTATATTGGATGCCATTCTGATTGGAAGTACTTGCTAAATTGAAGAGCTGTGAATTAGAAGAGAGAATTGACTCAATTAGTTTATGTCTTATAGCAGTAGCCTTTCTCATCAATGGAAGAGTTGATTTCATTGTCATACTATGAACTGTTGTTAAAACTCTGCTAAAGACCAGTAGTGTATTGAGAAGGGGGGGGGGAGTCCCCCCACTTCCGATTCCCATTTGGAGTCTTGACTTTTGATAATTAAAATTTCCAGAGTCAAATGTTACATTTAATAAGCTTAAAAATGCAAAAAATAAGTTAGTGGCCTGACGTTTCGACCCTAGCAGTCTTTCTCGAAGGCTAAATGACAACACACAACCAGGGTTGTGACCAGAACTTTTTAAGAGCCGGTTAATTTCCACAGAGGAGCGAGCTAAGCGAGGTACCGAGAGCGCTTGCGCGAGGCGTACATCATGGGTCCAAAGGGGGTAGCCCCGAAAATGTTTACATTTTACACCCTTAAAAATACACATTTTATGGGTTCTAGACACTAACAACATACAATGTATTTTGCTGAATAAGAAGTACACATGTTGAGCTATAATATATCAAGTTCTTATGCCCAGCCTGCTTATACCTCACAAATTCTAAATATCCTTCATATATCTGGAGCTGACAAGTGAAATGAGACGAGTGTCAAATTTAATCAAATAAAGTATTTGTTATTTATTAAATATAAGTTGTGTAAAATTCTTGCAACTTAATAAGGTATCAGTTAGTATTAAGAAAACATAGAATGATCCAGGGATGTGATTCCTCCGGTTTTTGCCGGAAATTCTTTTTTTTTACACCAAAAAGTCGACCCGTGTGAATCGTGTAAATCCAGTGAGAAAAATGGGGACAGAAGATCGCGATACATTTGGGTGTGCGAGCGCTGAACGCAGAAACCTTTAAAAATTGATGGACTTTTAACAAGTCTAATGTGCAGTGAGTCAAGTACCCAGTAGAAGTCAATGTGGTTTGCACAGTAACGCACGTACGGTCCAGACTAAAAATTTTTTTTATTGGATTGTGCACTGCTCGGAGATGTGCGCTTTCTTTCGTCATACTTCCGTAAGAAAATAATTTTCTTGTCTATATCTCCCTCGTGAACACATAAATGTGACCAAAATAATGAAGAAACAGTGGAGAACGATTTGTGAACAACTGGTATGGCGGAGCGGCGTGAAGCGAGGGTATCTGTCGTACAATAACGACAAGAAAAATAACACCGCCGCGTGAACCAACGACATGTGCTCACAACTTGGTGAGTTAGATAAAAAATAAAACACATGCATCAAAAGGAGGAAGTCTGGCTACGTGTACTGATGCGTAACATCATAGAGCTATGGTAACGTGTAGAGCTATACGTTCTACTTTCGTCTGGTTTCTAGGTTTTTCTAATGCTTTACTCAAAGGATGCGGCAGCAATCAGACGCTGTGAGAATATATTTTTTTCTGCTAACATGGAAAGGGGAAACATAGCTGCATCAAACAGTCAACTTGAAATAAAAATGACACAACAAGAAATGATCAATCGCGATCGTCGAGGACAAGATTTAACAACACTTTTGATTTTGATAGTTTTCAGTTACGTAAGAAGAATTCCTTAGTTTTTAAGCTTATTTAGAAGCAAAAAGTACCGGTCGGCAATGTCGTAATATTGCTTGAGAGCCGGTCGGGATTTTTTAGAACTGGTTAGTGCCGACCAGCCCCGACCAGTGTAGTCACAACCCTGCACACAACACACATACAACAAGCAGACAAGAGTTGCAAGAGTAGTCAAGTGGAAATACATGAATAGAGAGAGTGGAGGGAGAAAAGCAGAAAGCATTCAGAGAAGGCAGGGGGTAAGCAGGGATTATGAAGACAAAGAGGGGGGGGGGGGGGGGTTATGAAGGGAAGGGGATAGCTTTACCACAAGAAGTTGGGAACACAAAGGACAAAATGGAAGGTTAGAAGAGAGGTAAATAATTAGTTAATACAATGAAGGGCAGACTAATAAAGTGGATAACTGTGGGAAAAGGAGAAGGCAAAAACAAAAGGTTATTAGTCATTTCCTTCTTGGATATTCAAACCATGGGGCTGAGTGGTCTTTATGCGCCTTATCCAAAGTTGTTCCCTACTTAGACGAGCTTAATAAGCTTAATGTGATAATTTCTCTGATAAAGAGCTCTGAAAAGAGGCTTGTTTAAAAGAAATTTAAACAACAGTTTAATTTGGCCAGTTTAGTGCCCCCCTAGAAAAGATGGTGACACCCCTTAAAAATTGACCAATTTCAGCGCTTCTATTGATAGTAATATGAACAACTGGAGAGAATAAAATAAAGTAAGGGTCATCGTTTCGTTTTTGTCAACAAAATGGGCAAAATGATAAATATACAATAGTTACATGTGAAAGTTTCAGCTGAATACAGTGTCTACTGGCTGAGAAATCCGCTAAAAACTGTGAGGGTATTTTCACAAGAAAGTCAATTCCATCCATGTGTAGTGAGGTGACACAGGTACAACCACATCTGTGGCCATACATGTAGCATTTGTGAATGGACACCAACCCTCAGAAATCTGAGAAACTATTCATGCATGAATCGTTTCTCAGATGCAAATATTGAATTTTAATTAACAGGTGATTTTCTGACAATAATATTATCATCTTTATAACAAGTAAGTTTTCAGAGAGAAATTGAGATTTGATATATACTTTATTTTTGGGGGGGGGGGGGGTCATTACCAAAGTATGACCCTACCTTTAGTCAGTGTTGTATGACTCGAGTC
Organism: Leptasterias polaris; assembly: GCA_037783415.1. Lineage (NCBI taxonomy): Eukaryota > Metazoa > Echinodermata > Asteroidea > Forcipulatida > Asteriidae > Leptasterias > Leptasterias polaris. Next base: position 2,640,775 of record JAZGTN010000192.1, read on the forward strand.
CGTCTCGAGTCACAATTTCGGTGACTCGATTCAAGTCCGAGTCACCGAAATTGTGACTCGAGACGGACTGCAAAAGACTCGGACCCGGACTCGGACTCGACTATCATGACTCGGACTTGTCTTCGAGAACTCGTGACTCGAGTCACGTATTTTCACAAACAAAACCTTTTTTAAATATTAAAAACATTTCCGATGATCCAATCGTCATTCCCGGAGTGCACATGGAGTTAATGTCTAGCACAATAAATAAGTACACTGTCGTATGGTGTTGCAAGTAATAGTGTTCGTGATTATTGTGTAGATGGCCATCTACGTACAGCGCGTGTATGTTCGATTCGTATGTTCAATACGCATAATAACACTGGGATGCACGACACCAGTATTATGCTGGTATTCTGTCAACGTTAACACCATAGCCACTGCTTGTGCTTGATGCATATTACAGGGGAAATGGCATGTCTGGTACCTGTAAAACAGCCTGCATATTGCACTGTGATGGCTGTGTGTTGTTTGTACCAGTTTCTACACATGGTCGACACACACACACGACGTTTGGTCACATCACTAGTAAAAATAGTACATTTTTTAAATCATGGCATCTGCCGTTCCGCCCCGTATTGTTTCTTTTGGTTATACCAACTTTAATAAAAACTTTAACAGAACTTTGCTTAAAATAAATGTGTTTTATTTTGTCATTTCCAATTCTTATTTTACGACATTTGGTTTGCAATAAATATTTAAACAAGTGACTCGTGACTCAGACTCGGGACTCGGACTCGACCCAAGTGACTTGAGACTCGGACTCGGACTCGACCCAAGTGACTTGAGACTCGGACTCGGACTCGACACAGGTGACTCGACTACAACACTGCCTTTAGTGAATGTCCCTTGTGTTTGTGTTGGAACTACTCCAATACAAAGTCAAGCTTGGTCTGTAATAATTGGCCTGGTGTTTATAGCAGGTTGATTGTGTGTGTAGCATCCTTCATACAACTGTAGACACAACATCAAATTGGATTATAGTGTAATTTATTTCATTCAAACCAATCTAAGCAATAATAACAAGAAGAAGCTAGGTTTCAATATGATAACTTTTATATCTGAACAATTCAGAAAATGGCTTTTAAAAACGCCACCTGTATGGACACGCTTGCGCTTGTATTGGCAAATATTGCCATCAGTCGTCAGTACGCACTTTTTCTCATGAAATCACTATTTATGGCTGGAGATAAGTTGATGCATTGTCCTATGACCGGTGAGAACTTTGAGACGATGTGTGGCTGACTCACATGTGTAGAGAATCAGCAATGTTTGCATTTACCAATGAGTCTCAGACTATTTATCTGGTTTCTTTCTTCAAAATGCTACGGTTTACAAATTGTCTATTTTGAAGATACTGAAAAGAGTTTGAAGATCAAATTTCATCTGCAACAGGATGGCAAAAGTTATGATCACTTGTCACAAATGATAGAAAAACAATTCAAAATGTTCAAAGTGAGGCATGACGGGATTACTGATTTGGAAGATCATTTATTTGGAATGTGAGCTTAATAAGTTATTTCACACCTAGCATTGTTAAAAATATATCATTATTTCATAGAGTAACTTTTTTCCATTTACTCAGTCTCTGTTTTTTTGGCCAAAATGGAGGACATGTGCAAAGATCTGCACATACATTTTTTAGCAGTAGATTCACTCCCCCCTCGTTTGTTGTGAATCTCTGGTTATGAATAATCAAATAGAATTAATCTACTATTATTCATATAAAATAACCCTAAAAATTGACTAATAGAAGTTTGTTAACCTAGCTCACAGCTATCCAGAAAATAACAATAATTTTGCACTGTACAGGAGCTTCCACTCCCAACGATCAACAACAATAACATTATTGAAAAAAATCAGGAGGAAATAAAGCCTTCTTAACCAACCTATCCAAAGCAAACCTTTCCCCCAAAGTGGCTTTAGACACTCCCTCCCGCTAAACATACTAAAACAACAAGTTTATGAGTGATTTCATTTTCTTACAAAGAAACAGTAAACGAAATTCTCTGAAAAGGCCTAATATGCAACAGAGAGTATCTGTGACCTAAAAATGTTCATGGGCTCACAATTTTGTCTTTCATTAGTTGCCCAATCTTGTTTGCAAAAGTTTTAAAATTATTTCTGATAAATTGAATAAAAAACTGTTACTTAGAGTTCAATGGCAATTTTAAGACCTGCAGAGTTAGGCTGTATTTAGGAGTTTAAATCTTGTTCTCTGCATGTAAAAAACTTTGGCAAATTACAGCTTGAAATATAACTTACTGGTATTTGATGAGTAAAATGGCATGAATAATACGGCAACAAATCTTAAGGTTGAAGAAGAAATTGCAGCAATGATCCGTTAGATGTTGGCACAACACACTGAATGGTGTCCCTTCTGTACGTGTAAATTGTTTTACCATAGAGTTACATAGCTCTTGGTTAAACTTTGGCACAACACTCCCTATTATGTGGAAATTCCAGTTTCTTAAATTAGCTCCTGTGTTTGTAGCTGTGTGATGATTACTGTACAGATCTACTGATACTGCACTTAGCGCATATTTACACACTGGAATTATATCAATCTCAGGTTCTTGGTGTCTGACCCCTAGACGTACATTACTGGGACTCGGTGATATCAACAACAGTTTGTTGAACATTGAACGGAGCGTACTGAAAAACATGTTTGGTTTTTGATTCAGATGTCATCTTTGAACAAAACTATTTTTTTACTGAGACACTTCGTTCAATGTCTTTTCTTCTTGGCAGATTATATTAGTGCATCTTATTGAAAATAAGAACTTTAGCAAATTGTAAATTAAAACTGTAATTGTAATAACCAATCTTGTTAAAGAACAGATATAATGGGACTCAGTCACTTCAATAACGTGTTGTATAAATGCTTGCTGTGCCCACCAGTCACGTTTCTAAACTTCCATTTATATTATTTACAAACTCAAGTTCTTAAGCAAATTACAACTGTCTGAGTTAAGGTTGTGAATTCAAGATAACTGGCACATAGTGTTATTTTTCACATCTATATTTTGAAAGCTAACACGATTTAATTCCTGCTGGTTTAAAGATTTTGGGGGATATAGATTTTATAAGTGCAAAGTTTATTGTTTGGTTACTCATCACCTTATGTTAAGTGTCTCATTTTGCTAAGGAATATAGATTATCAAAAAAATTGAACCAGAAAATGATTGAAGGCCCTACTGAATGATAAGGTCATCAATATCTCTTTGAGGTGGGGGGGGGGTACCTAATTTGGAGAAAACTAGGCGGTACAAAAGCATTCAAAGCCACAAGTCAAAACTTATATCAAACTCAGGGGGGGCGGAAGGGGTAGCGCCACCAGCGCGCCACCTACGTTGAAAATAATCTCAATCGACCATTCGACGTGGACTGGTCGAAGCTCCCCACGTACAAACGGATGTGTGTGTATGCACAGTACACACTATTTGAATTTACGGTTGCTCTCCGCTGCGTGCTGTTGAGACTGCCTGGACGAGTCCATTTTATCAGAGGGTATTGTTATCTTCAAATGTTGTAAATTCACAAAATCTTTACACCAGAAAACATTTGTAAATTGTTTTTTTTTGCCTTGCCAACTGCTTCAGTAAATTAACTATTTAATAAACAACATATATTTCACCTAAACGACATGTATAACATATCTGTTTAAGATGTGTATGTTGCCTCAGAATTACAATTACCTGCGGCAAATGTTCCCGTCCGTCAACAGAGATCGTTTGAACGCAAACTAAGTATTGGCGGGATCCATTCTCTCTCAAAAAAAAGTTTTATAAATCGTCAAATATCTAGAGGATGTACCGAGGGATTTCGATTAAACTTTCAGGAATGAAAGATCTATTCCTAAATATTACGTTAATGGAAAAAAATCAGAGGATGAACGATAATTATTTTCACATTATGTCGATATTTGTAGCCATTTTAGGGGAGACCATTTGTAACGAAATTCCCACCTGGACCCATTCATACATGTTAGCCGCTGCAATAAACCAACGGAAAATTTTCGATAATATTTTTACGCACTTTATTTAAAATTAAGCATCTCAACAATTGAAAATACTCTTACGATATACACGGTTATGTTTTCAGTGCTGATAAAGTGAGAATTTTTACGGTATACATGGATTTCTTTTTGTTTTTTAATGGTCATTACCTATTTTTAAAATGGAGTGTACCCAAACAGCGATCGCAAATGATTGCGCAACACCCCTTCCGCCCCCCCTGATCAAACTGAAGCTTGACTAGTGGTAGTTTGTCCTCTTTTTATTTAGCTGAGTCAGGGTGCAGCATAACAAATCAACCCCAAATGCATCCATAACAACACCAAATGTCTTCGTTTGTGAGTTGAGGCTCAGATATCACCTCTAGTTTAGAGCACATTTTTTGTTTCCATGGTTAATGTGTTAACAACACAATACTCTATCAATGATAATGATTATTCCTCAAGTCTATCCTTTCTTCTCATACATGGATTTGACACAATGTACAATGTATATTCATGAGATTAGGTTTTCCAGTCAAGATGACACGTACATGTCGGTACCAGGCAACATAAACTGTGCACTAGAGCTACTTGCTGTTACAGGCAAAGATCAGACAAACAACCATTAATAATGATCCATGTCCAGATTATCAGTTTATTGGAATATGGCTGTTGATAATAATACTTAATCTTTAAACACGTAAACAGTTTGAAGTACACCTCTGTTATCAGCTCCTGTACATGTTAGTAAATTCAGTTAATATTGTGTACATTAGATAACAGTACTCTTTAGAATACTGATTTAATTGATTCCTGTATTTTCAGTTGTATAGGTCTTCTCTGCCTGTTTCAGATTTTTCAGATAATTTTTATTATTATTCATTCAACTCTGCAAGAATTTTACACATTGGAGCAAATTTCCCTTTCATATTTTTGTGGCATTCAATTTCATTTGTTGGGCATTCAAAACTTATATTGTTCATTCTTACATATGTACACTAAGTTTTTTCCTCCTGTTAGTGTTCATAAAAAACATTCAAATTAGCAAACATCTGGGTGCATGGGACGTACAACTGTGTTTTCGTTTCTTATTCATATGTGGGCAATCAATTTTGCATAGCAAGTTTCATAAAAATTACTCAGGAACTTACATGCAAATGTGCGAACTGAAGTCTTCCAACACACACAAACCAAATTGCGCGGCTGAGACACGGTATTGACCATGGGCAGCGCGCCGTATCGATTCCCACGTTGGTGTGTGGGCCGTAAAACATATTATAGGCCTATATCCTTTATTTAAAAAAAATAAAATAAATAAAATTGCGTCGCGTCCAACAACATCAATTGTGTGGTTTAGGCCATGTTTAAAACTGTAGGCCTATTTCTGAAAAACTAGACTATCGTGTCTTTTTAACATCACTGAATGGTTAGCCATCAAAGTTTTGTGCCAAGAATAATTAAAGAGCTTAGTTTAAAAAATGTATAGGCTAGTCATTGAACAACAAGGATGGAATGATGAGTCGCTCCAATTATTGTCAACAAAATTAAGAAACTGACAATTTTTTTTCTTATTCTTTTGACCTTTGATTTCTAATTAATAGGATACTTTTCCCCTAAAACACCTATCACTGTTATTGCAAAAAAAATATCATAAGGCCTAAGGTAAACTATAAAAAATTAAAATAAAACAAAATAAAAAAAAGGGGGAAATAAAAAAAAGGGGGAAATGTTTGTTTTATTAAGTTAAAACATTCCCCTTTACCACTTATAACCCCCTTTTCTGTGAGGGTGCATGCAAACATCAAAGAAAAAGTATGTTTAACTATCGCCTTTTGACTTTTCGAGGGAGACCATTGTCTCCCACTGAAAACAACATCCATAGGATGGTTTTCAACGCTTTTCTGATCATTTTTCTGTCGATGTCTCTCGCCGGAACGCTATTATATTAATGGGCAGGAAAGTACCTATAGGCACACCGTCTCCCTTTTTCTCATGATCCTCCCCCCTTTCCGCCGCCCCCCTCCCACACACACCCCTTTCTTGTGGATTTCCCCTTACCAGGCCCGTAACTAGGGGGTGAGCCGCTCATAGTATAATTTTCTTTGTTCATCCCAAAATCATTTAAAATTTACCCAGTCAAAGTCCCTTGTGGTGAATTCCTATCTGGCTGCAGCTTCCCAGGTTGTATCGTACTTGGATGTGACCCCTGGCTACACTTGTTGAATAGCTTCTGACTGGTAACCCCCCAACAAGTATAATTATTGAAAAAAATAGGGAGACGGCCAACATAGGTCTAGATAGCTCAGTTGGTAGAGCGCCGGTACGTTAATCTGGAGGTCGTTGGTTCAAATTCCACTCTAGCTGTTTTGTTCAACCCAAACTCGTTTAAAATTTACCCAGTCAGTTTCCCTTATGGTTTATCATTTGATAAAAAAATTAATAAATAAATAAAAAAGCATCAATAAAAAGCATAAATAAATAATTTAAAAACCCACCAAGATCAAAAAAGGAAGAAAAAGTCCACACAAAATGTGAAAAAATGGTGCCCTCAAAAAACCCAAACAAAAACTAACAAATTTACAAAATTGGCTGGAATTGGGCCTTCATTATCAAAAAAAAATAAAAAATCCAGCGCCCCCACCCCCTCCCTCTCGTCGACGGGCGCCGCTAATTTATAACGTGCCGATGTCCTTTTCTTTCATATTCGCCCCCCCCCAAAAAAAAAATATATATAAATATATTAATAATAAATAAAGATAACAATAAAATAAAAAAGATAAATTTAAAAAAAAATTAAAATCGCCCCCCCCCCCAAAAAAAAAGTGTTAGAAGAATAATTTATTTTACAGACCTAACAATTGTTTTTGTATCCCCCACCCTCTTTAGAACTGTATAATATAGGCCCTATGATGACGCCTCATTTCTTCAAGCTAGCCTTAATACATAATTCTCACTTGACACGGGGAGAAGCTACATTTTTTATAATTTACAAACATTTATTATTTATTTAACATTTATTTACATTGAACATTTTAACTGCGTTATGGTCCTATTTTCTTTGCATGTCCTTGTTCTCTAATAAAAATTAGTGCATGAGGTCCTTTATGCACTGTATGCTGTATAGGCCTATATCGAGTACAGGGCCTACTATCAAAAGATGCTGTGTTTTTCGTGATCTCACACACATGATCTCATCTCATGAGACGCGCTTGAACACGGCCTCATGCATGATTTTACTCTTCCCTGAAAATAATTGTGCTTTCTCAGCTTTGACAGATTTTAGGTGAACAAAACACTTCGGATTTATCACGGAGTCTTTCTCACCCGAGCGAGGCATGGGCGCCGCCATGTTTGTTTTAGGGTGTCACATGACGTGTGACCTAGGATGTGATTGGCGAATTTAGATCACATGGTGACTGTGCGCAGGTATTTCCAATAAAATGTAACGAGCCGACGTATCACAACCGTAAACAGTGTTCGATCGCTGTCGATTATCTAGTGCAATGTTTGGTCGATAATTTCTCAAATTTGACTGGCGTTTTTGTGGAGAACTTTCGGAATCGTAATCTTCAGCAATTACTCTGTTAAAAACTGTAGAGTTATCTTAGACCCACAGGGGTCGGAACGGGACGACAAGATACAGTTTACCCCGTATGGCCTAGTCCCTTCAGTCCATGGATCAAGTACAGGTACATGTAAGTTCAGTCTTTGGAACAATCTCCCCCCCCCCCCCCCACAGGAAGTACAAATTATAGTTGTAGATTGGACAAGTATAAACAAGTTTAGCATCTAAGAACACTATGAGTGTTGACATTCATCTTGATTTTGAAGACACACTCAAGACAGAGATGGATTGGATATTTCTGAGTTGTATTTTACTTTGTTTTTGATTTTCTCTGAATGAGAAGTTTTCTTGAATGAATTTGAAAGGCCACTTTAGAATTTAAAACCATTTTTAATCAAAAGCACAAATAAACCCCCCAAAATGCCTTTTGATGCTTCTTATTGTTAAAAGGGGGCAGGATCAAATTCACCCTGCATCCTTTGTAAACAAAATCGGTAGGTCACTGTCATTTTGGTGGCGTGTCGTGGCCGAGCGGTCTAGGTTACCGGACCTAAGCTCTGGTGTTTTCAGCAGCAGAGTGTGGGTTCGATACCCGGTCATGACACTTGTGCCCTTGAGCAAGGCACTTAACCATAATTGCTTCGAAAAAGTTGGGAAGGTAGTGCATTCTGCTCTACCAGACAGGCTCCTAGTGGATGATACCCATGCCTACATCCTTAAGGACTGTGAAGGGGGTAATCCTGTTTCAGCCCCAGGAGTAGGAGGCAACGTGCCCCTGGTGTCAATTGATTTGGGTTGATAGCCCAAATCAGTTATGTGTAGCCCTCACCTTGAGTGGCCGTCCGTGGCCTTGTGAGTTAGGCGATATTTCATAAAAATAAAAAAAATAAATAAATCCAAGCTATCAAACTATTAATTAAGCTTAAACTAACCCATTCAATACCTGTCATGTAAACAACAAACTTAAATTAAATGTTGCTGAATCTGCCAAATGCAAAACAAGCCCTCCTAACCTGGTAAAAGCTTGACAGCATGTGCTGCCAATACGTACCACAAAGGCTTTGCAACCAAACAGGCCCTTCACTTCAGAGTTAAAATATTGATAAGACAGTAAAGCTTTGAAAATATAACATTTTGCTGCAGTATTGTAATCTCAATATTTAATCATTTGAAGGGGGGGCTCTGACATCAATTGGTGGAAACAAGCCTCCCCTAGTTGTGCCATTATAATAATACTACAGACTGAGTAAACATAGAGTTCCCCCAAACTTCTTTTTTTAATTTGGTTTGTTTTGTACCAGTGCTGGAGGACTCAAGACTGGTCTCAGACTCGACAACAGTCTCGAGTCCATTTTTTGTGGACTTGGACTCGGTCTCGTAGCACTGTGACTCTGTTTTCCACCTAGACTCAAACACTGAGACCGGGAAAAAAGAGGAAAAACAAGCAACTTCTGGTACCTTCATTGTACCCATGTTAATAATCAATGATGAACAAATATTGTTTCTGTCGATGTGTTGCCTGTGGTCTTTGCATTTCAACCACAAGTATCTACCAATGACAGTGACCTACCGATTTTGTTTACAAAGGATGCAGGCTGAATTTGATCCTGCCCCCTTTTAACAATAAGAAGCATCAAAAGGCATTTTGTTTTGTTTATTTGTGCTTTTGATTAAAAATGGTTTTAAATTCTAAAGTGGCCTTTCAAATTCATTCAAGAAAACTTCTCATTCAGAGAAAATTGTCACAAATCAAGAACAAATTAAAATAAAACTCAGAAATATCCAATCCATCTCAGTCTTGAGTGTGTCTTCAAAATCAAGATAAATGTCAACACTCATATGTGAGGGCAGAGATGGTTCTTGTGATTGATTTAGCTTAGTAGCGCATATATTGCAGCACAGGCTGTATACTCCCCAGGGAGCTGAGATGGTTTAAGGAATGAAATAAATGGCCCAGTGACCAGGGGTAATAGTATGTTAGGCGCCTTGAGCATCCCTTGTGGTGGATATGTGCGCATTATAAATGTTGTTATTATTATTAACCACGGACCCCGTTTGTTTCAATCACATATGTCAGGTTTATAGTATTGCTCAATTTTTCACCTGAAATAGCGTCCTCTTCTTGATTAACCTTCCCCCCTTACAAAAATTTCCTGTGGTATTACCACATAAAATTACCACACAAATTACCACACAATTTACCACACAAAAATTCCTGTGGTTTTTTTGGGACATACCACAGGACAGTTACCACAGGACAGTTACCACACGCCAGTTACCACACGCCAGTAACCACATGAATACCACACGACAGTTACCACATGATTACCACACGCCAGTTATCACAGGAACCACCTGTCAGTTACCACAGAAATACCACACGCCAGTTACCACAGAAATACCACACACCAGTTACCACAGAAATACCACACTACAGTTACCACAGGAATACCACACGCCAGTTACCACAGGAATACCACAGGCCAGTTACCACAGGAATACCACACGCCAGTTACCACAGGAATACCACAGGCCAGTTACCACAGGAATACCACAGGCCAGTTACCACAGGAATACCACATGCCAGTTACCTGTGGTATTCCTGTGGTTTTTTGGGACATTACCACAGGATTACTACGCCAGTTACCACAGGAATACCACATGCCAGTTTCCACAGGAATACCACAGCCAGTTACCACAAGGATAACCACACGGCAATTAAAAAATATGTTGTTTTTAAACTCATTTTACTATGATACAAGTGCAATTGTACTGCAGTTTCATTTACGTTTTAAACTTAGGAAAAAACATAGTTTTTTTTGTATTGGACAGTAAGTCTTGGAAATAGCAACACCACAGGATTAATCTCTTTTTGGAATATTTATCTTGGGTAAGTAGCTAGCCCAAACCCAATGCTGGTCCTGTGAGAAATGCTCCATTTCTAGGTTTCTGTTGATGATGATTTAGTCACCTTCCTCAGAGAGAGAAGCACAAAGAACTGTAAAAGAAAAAAATTGGGAAATGTGTGTTAGAAAAATTGTTAACATTTGCTAAAACTATATGGTTTGCACAACTCTGCGGTCTGCGATGGTATTAATGTATGTACAAGCATGGCAGTATAACCATAGAGACTTACCAGTAACAAGCCCAAACCACCATGAAGTTATTGATTGAATATAAATTATAATTAAATTTGAAAGACCCAACTGTTAAGTTTAATTAAACCCAGTCATGTTACTTAAGAGTAGCAATCAAAAATTATAAATGTTGCGCTAATCAGTTAAGGGGTTTTAGTGGATGACTGCACTTCCCAATAACATGAATAAAACCCAGGATTTTCCATCAAGAAAAAATAACACTCACTGGTATTTGGTAGACTAGAAAACTACATACCCCAACCTGACAGTGAAACACCAAAAGTACTTGTACATGTGCACTTCTACAAGAAAATTATAATTAAAATCACGTTTTCAACAAAACACTTACCAAAATCATGCTAAATATTGCTACTGAGTGCTAGTTCTGTAAGTGTAGGCTGTAGTTCTGCTGCAGGCACAACTTCCCGATCTGAGTGATCCCTGGTGATGCTGATCACCGATGATTCTTTATTTTTCTTGTGTTTTACTGTTTAATTCACATCCTATCAGCATATCAGTTTCAAACTATCTGCTTTTAAAATTAAATTGTACTGCAAAAACCTTCGACTTTAAAATGGGAAGCTTTAATAATTTACACTAAAACATCAACAAGTCAGTACATTTCAACCGTCGGCTGGAACTGTTGAGTTTTGATTTCAAACTGATGACTCATCATGGAAGAGAAGGGGCTCTAACCACAAATGTGTTCATTTTACATACGCGAAGTCAGGGTGGTGATCAAGTGGTATAGCGCCCTCTTGTGGCAGCACTATGTGACATTTGTCTTAAATAAACTTGCGCAGTCCTTTTACTGCTTTAGATATGCAATCTAGTGACTGCATAGTTATTACCGTATCCAAGTGTAGAATATTTTTTCTTTTACTCAAATTGCTTTGTTTTTATAGTATGCATTACAACTCAAGGGTAAATAAGGTGACATCCTGTTATAAGTTTACACTTCAGTCGTTATGACAAGTTACTTTGTAAAGTAAAACTAAAACTCGCACTGATCGATGCTCACTATAAATTATATTTCTGCAGTCTTTCGTTTTAGCACAAATTTGTCTGTATTAAAACCAGTGTTTACAACTGTGTTCTTTAAGTTTGGAGTAGTGAAACTGCAGTGACTAAGTAAAGAATGGTAATGCAACATCAAATACAGGAATATTACAAAGTAATTTGAGTATTACAGTGATATTACAATAAAAACCACATGCCAGTTACCACAGGATTACCACACAGGATTACTACACAGCCAGCCCGTTGACATCACAAGAGTCTAAGCGATGTATACCCTCAAGAGTTCCTGTGGTACTTATATTCCTGTGGTATTTTGTGTGGTAACGTCAGGTACCACAGGAAATATCAACTTATCACAGCCAGCCCGTTGACATCAACGAGTTCCTGTGGTACTTAATATTCCTGTGGTACTTAATATTCCTGTGGTATTTTGTGTGGTAACATCAGTACCACAGGAAATATCAACTTACCACAGCCAGCTCGTTGACATTACACAAGTCTAGAGATAATACCTCAAGAGTTCCTGTGGTACTTATATTCCTGTGGTATTTTGTGTGGTAACGTCAGGTACCACAGGAAATATCAACTTATCACATCCAGCCTGTTGACATTACCACATGAGTTCCTGTGGTACTTAATATCCCTGTGGTATTTTGTGTGGTAACATCAGGTACCACAGGAAATACCAAATTACCACAGCCATGCTGGTGACATTACCACACGAGTCTAGAGATATTACCTCAAGAGTTCCTGTGGTACTTATATTCCTGTGGTATTTTGTGTGGTAACATCAGGTACCACAGGAAATATCATCTTTACCACAGCCAGCCCGTTGACATTACCACATGAGTTCCTGTGGTACTTAATATTCCTGTGGTATTTTGTGTGGTAACATCAGGTACCACAGGAATTACCACAGGACATTTTTGTAAGGGCCAATAGTGTTTTAACTCTCGCAGAGTCTTTCTCGAGAAAGACTCAGCTAGGGTCAAAAAGTCAGGCCATTATTTATTTTTGTGCATGTACATGTAATTGATTCATTTTATAATGGAGATCAATTGATTTGAAAGTAAAAAGTTAACATTTGTAAAAATTGAGACAGCAATACACAGAAAGCATCAACAACACTAGGAAGAAGGTTTTGAAATCCAGCTGTAGTGTGTGTGTGTCATATTTGTGGGGTTATAGACATGACAGTTTAATTTTCATCCATTGTGCATTTGATCTACATTGTACATAATAGGTTATTCTACACACCTTACCCAATGGTTATTGTAGTCTCTAACAGATTATGTCCTGCAAGGGCGATGATTCTCTTTTTCCTGTGAAGATTATTTTTGTGGGCATTTAGGCTGACTGAGGGTTTTCTTTTCTGCTTTAAAAAAAGTCTAGGCCTGTGTTGTTTTCCTATTTCCTACATTAGCCTTGCACATGGATTGTGTTTCCACTTCGGAAGACAAAATTGCTTAACAGTGTCCTGGAAACCAAACGAATCGTGATACCAATCACAGATAATGCATGTGTCTTAGTATTTTGGCTGGTAACCTTTTTCTGTTCAGCATAATTTGGTTGTGCATGACTATTTTTGTGCTTAAGCAGCTCTATGATATAGGCCTACGGCCCTGAATCAATGGGTTTTCTCCAGTTGGGGTTTTCCCTTCCACATCTAAAACTGAGATTACTTCAACATCTTCTCTACATCTGTAGGCCTATGGGGTTACAGTGCAAGGCACTTCACTTTTAGTTTTCATGCTCTTTTCCTGTAGCATCACTTCTGTACCATCCTTGCCTACTTATACATGTACATGTTGTTAAATGAGGATATCAGCACTGAAGGGATTCTTGGTGTCAGTTACCAGGTACAGTAGAAGGTTTCAGTAATATCCAAAGAACTTTCTAAATACATTAGTTAAGAGCAATGCTATAGTATAACCTTGAACATGCTGAGAATGGTCCTGGGTGACCCAGTATGTATGTCAATAACAATTAATAATGTTTATTTGTTATGCACTTTTATAAGCCAAGTAGGGCCCTCAAAGTGGCTTACAATATTATTACCAATGATCCAATTGTGTCCAAAGCTCTCATGAGACCATCTCAACTTCTTAGGAGTATGCAGCACCAGCAGCCAAGTGCTAGGACAGGTTGCTAACCATGAACATTATTTTCTAGCATTGCGGGGACCTATGAGAAGCAATTACAGTTAAGTCTTTTGCCTAAGGATCCACACAAGTGTCATGACTGGGATTTGAACCCATAATCTGATGACATAGCAAGTTACATACATAAAACAGTATGTGCGGGGGGAGGGTGTGAAAAGTGTAACGCCACCAACACGCTACCCACATGTACATTAAAGATAATATTATTTAACTCTCTCAATGTGGACAGTTCAAAGCTCCTTGTACAAAACCAATACTGTATTGTACAGCAATGTATTGTTCTTTAGCCTACGCGCACATATAATGTGTACATCATACAAACTTTCTGGAATTAAATATCGCTACTTAAAGGCACCTGCAAATAGATTTTATTTTTTTTAACAGAAGAGTATACATGTATGTCCATTAACAACAAAACAATTTTTTGAGTAATTATTTGTCAGGATTAATATGTTAAAAAAATAGATAAAGTTGTTTGGGGTTGACTCCGCCCATCCCTTTTTGTGACGTCAATCAAGGAAGACTTCGCCGCGATCGAACATCGACCCCACTCGAAGTTGCCTGCATTTACGTTGTAATACACACGTGCAAGTAGTGAGCTTGTACGTTTCATTTGGTTATCCAAAAAAGGGATTTTTCTTGCATTTTTCCGGCAATGCCAACCAGGTGTATTGCGTCTGGATGCAGCAAAACGACTAAAGATGGGGTCAGCCAGCATTTGTTTTCTGCAGATCCCAAATATAGGCAGTTATGGGCAATAAAAGTCAGGCTAACGAGGGCAAAGTGGTCCGGTCTGATGTCGTTCTTGAAATAAGATCATGGCTATATGACAATTGAATGTTGTAATGAATTCCTCGGTTTCGGAGCATCCTGTACACAAAAACATCACCGATGTTTGCATTTTTATTGACAAATTAATCATATAAACATAATATTTTGTATAACTCAAGATAAAAATCATAGTAGTTGGTAGTTGTCCAAGTGTGCAAGGGAAGTAGCATTTCAAGCGTAGGTTACCAGCAAAATGTTTCTGGTGTTCAGTTCCATTCAGTTTATTTCCACTCAATCAGTTTGCTTACACAAAATTACACATATGGTACGGTACTTTAGCTACAATGTAATGATTAAGTGGTGGGAGTCTCCTAAAAGCAAGCTTGTTGGGTGGAGACCCCCGACATTTATATAACTGGGTTAAGAAAGTACTCAGTTGGGAACCTACAAGTATAATGTAACATCAATGATGACGTGAAGTTGTAGAAGATAAATATCGGAAACTTTAAGAGTTTTGTGTTTTTTAAACAATGGGTCAAAATGACCACAAAAGTCGGCACAATTAATTATTCTAAGAGCCCTTTTCTGCAGTAACATAATTTTTTTCAGTAGACAGGCACTTGATTTGCCCCATGCTAGAATTCGATAAGAAATGTAAGGCAGGATTAACGCAGAATAAAATTTGTCATAGAGTATTGTGAAAGGGAAAAATTATTTAAGTTTATTGATAATTCCTACGTTCCTTGCAATCAGTTTACATAAGTAATTAATATTTTGATTCCAAGAAAGTTTATCATCAACAAACAGTCCAAGAAATTGGACACAATCAGTACGAAGAAGAGGTAAATTATCAAACATAATGTCACTTGGAAGTAAATTACTGGAATGATTGAATAACATATAGTTAGTTTTCTTGATATTGATGGATAACTTGTTTGCCTTGATATTGATGGAAATGTGGATAAGCTCCAAGTTTACTGTTTCAAAAAGAATGCCTACATTTCTGTGGGAGTAAAATAGATTAGAGTCATCTGAGAAAAGAATAAAGGTGAACTTATCAGAAGATTTGGGGAAATCATTAATGTAGATTGAAAATAGGAGAGGAGCCAAAAGAGATACTTGTGGAATACCACAAAGTAACGATTTATAAAGAGGATTCTTTGCCATCAATACATACAAACTGCTTGCGGTCGGACAGATAATTTCTGAACCACTCCAAGGCAATACCTCTGACACCATAAAAGGCAATTTTGAGAGAAGAATAGAATGATCAATGGTTTCAAAGGCCTTAGAAAGGTCCAGGAAGATTCCCATTGTATGTAGTGATTGATCACGACCTGCTCGGATTTTGTTGATTAGTTGCAAGATGGCATGAGTAGTGGAATGTTTCTTCCTAAAACCAAACTGAGAATCAGAAAGAATGTTGTGCTTCTCGAGAAATTGAGAGGCATGAATGTATAGCCGGTACGCTGAAGTATTTTAGAAAAGGAGGTAAGAATAGAAATGGGGCGATAATTATTGACCAAGTGATGGTCACCGTTTTTGTGAATGGGCATGACCCTTGCAATTTTCATCGGGTTAGGGACAATACCAGTAGATAAAGATAAGTTAATAACATAAACTAAGGGCCTAGATTTTTCTTGAATAACCTGTTTATTAAGAGGACAGTTGATCGAATCATGTCCTGAGCTGTTCTTGTCGGGTAGGTTCAGAACAATGGACGAAAGTTCAAGCTCAGTGATTGGATTAAGAAAAATAGAGTGGGGAAATGGGTCAGACATAAAATTCCTAAAGTGAGAGCTGCAAGGCGGAATTTGATCGGCAAGTATAGGGCCAATATTGACAAAGAAATCATTGAAATGCTCAGCGATGAGAAGGGAATCTTCAGTAGTGAGGTCATTAATTCTAAGACTGGGAATGTGGGAATTAGCGTTGTTTTTCAGTACACTGTTGATAATCTTCCAAGTATTCTTAGCACAACCCTTTTCCTTTTCGAATTGCTGGGAATAATAGCTACATTTGCAGAACGTAAAATGATGGTTAATAAATTTGTGTATTTGGTAAATTTATGTCGAGTGGTTTCAGAAGGGGAACGCAAGAACTTACGATAAAGCTTGTTTTTATGATTGATGGATTTGAGAAGATTGTTGGAAATCCATGGCGACCTTGGTGGAGTTTTTGTTGTTGGAATGTTTGAGTCTGACAACAGGAATATGAATGTCGTGTGAATGGTTAAAGATGGTCATGAAGTTCTTAAATGAATCATTGGGTTCGACTGAGCTCAGGACTGAAGACCAATCTTCATGTTTCAGGCTATTTTTGAAGTTTGGAATATTGTCAATAGAATGTTTGCAAAAGTAATTTGGTGGAAGCATCATCAGACATCATGTTATGTTACCTTAAAGGTGCAGTTTTACAAAATCTATATATACAGAAAAAAATGTGATCGAGCTGAAACCTCATACAGTGTATGTATTCAAGTCGGGATGTGTTACATCTACAATTTGAGGTCACATCACGATTGAATCATCAAATGTCACTTGACAATACCTTAAAGGTGCAGTTTTTCAAGATCTATATATATAGAAAAAAAATTGCGATCGAGCTGAAACCTGGTATGGATTCATGTTGGGATGTTTTACATCTACAAATTTGAGGTCGAATCACGATTGCATCATTAAGCGTCAAATGACGTCATCTTATAGGTGCAATTTTCAAAAATGCGCGATTAAGCTGAAACCTTGTATATAATCATGTCGGGATGTGTTACATCTACAATTTGAGGTCGCATCACGATTGCATCATCAAGCGTCACGTGACATACCTTAATGGTGCAGTTTTACAAGATTTTATCTTTACAAAATCTGATGAAGTCCCCTTAAGGGTGTTTTTTTTTCAAAAGGAACAGCTCTGTGTTTCGTTCGCGAACGAACACTCAGCTCTAGTTAGATTGTATATTGCAACTGGACTCACATCACTGGAATAGTTTCTATAATACTCCAATAGACAGTTTAAGGTTTTCCAACTTCAAATTGTCACATCTGGGCTCCAATTCAAACTCAACTGAAGACGACAAATAAGCAATAAAACCTTGCATGATGCCATCGGTCACAAATCAAGTGTTCGTTTTTAATTAAACAGTTAGTATTCCATCATATATTTTGTTTTGTAATCTATAAAATTCCAAGTACCCCCACTACACCTAGCCAAATAGCATGCCAACTGTCTTGTTACCATCGGGGTTGGTTTTATACTATAGCAAAATATCCATCAAGGACCAGCTCTCCAGGTTTTCCCCTCATAATTGTACAGCAAGTACTTAGCCTTGGACCTGATAACCACTATACTATAGGAATGGGCAATTTAAATGTGATTGTGTTCTCCATAAAAATGTATTACACACAAATATCAAACGGACACTTAAAAAGTGCAAGTGCCCGTTGGTTTAACTGTGTGATTGTTTGGAAGGTATCATGGAGTGGTTGTGTTTTCATAAGGTTACACAGAAACACACGCAAGAGCTTTTACTTTTATTCCATCTCTGACAAATTAGTTGTTGATGCAAACTAAAAACTATATGGACTCTTACAAGAAAACTTGCTTTGGCACTGATCAAAATGTTTTTCTTAGAAATTTTTTTATCATGAACAGATTTCGTTTGAGTTTCAGTCATGTTGTCATTGCGCACTCGTTTACTTTTCCATTAAAAGAGAATACTTAATGAAATTTTTTTAATAATCTGATTTTCATTTTGGTTAAAAATATCTCAATTTGCCCTTGGCCGCGATGGAATGTTTCCTATTAAACTGATTCAAATCAAATAAAAAAAATTAACATAAAAATGCCGTCGAAGAAAAAACGTATTTTCGGCATATATGATGGTACTTAGTAGCCAACCGTATTTTGACCCATAACCTTAACACTGTAGTTGTATTATAACTAACTGTGACTGTGCCGTGCTATAATGTGTACTACTATCTTTTCCCTTTATTGTACTGTAGGGAGTCCAAGTGCGCCCTCAGTGTTTATTTTGTAGAAAGTTTACTTTGGGGTCGCGACCTGTAGCCCCAGTCTCTTTTATTTGGTAGCGTTTGAGCACGAGAGAGCACATTATAATTGGTCTGTATTTCTGTCCATTTTGTGGGGAGCATGGCTCTGGCCATGCTCCTAATACTAATAATCTGGGAGGGGTAGTTTCCTAGAACTCTCTGTGAGTATTATTTTGTCCTAAATTATATTTAAATTCAAGAAATATTGTGATTTATAGGGCTGTTTCAATCGGTATATTATTGTAAACTTGTGTGTGTGTAGCCAGCCTCGTGTTGCGCTGACCTTTTGCCCCTAGCTGTACATAAGTGACTGTGTGCATTTGTATTACATGCTATTTTGTGTTCGATGTGCTGTATGGCATTGAATTAAATCAGTACAGGAGATCATTTTATATTTAACACGTCATCATATAGAATTTGTTGTTGCTTTTATTGTATTCTTCTGGTGAATCCTCGTCCTTTTTAATTAGAGGACCGGCCTCCTAACCGTGTCTCTACAGTACTATCCGAGTTTTGACTCGGCAGGGCATAGGCTTACGCTAAATTTAAAGCCTATCAGCTTTTGTCTTCAATAGCTTTTGCCACAAAGAGATACATTGCAAACTTATTTGGGTTACTGTCAAAAGCACACGCTGCCAATCAGTGTTACCAGGCAGTTTAATATCGGCCACATATTTATATGCAATATCAACAAATACTGGCTCTGACTATTAACTTTCGTCTTTAACTGTGTTTGCTACACAGCGATTCATTACAAACTTATTTGGGGGTTTTTGAATGATAATGTCAGTCACTGTTACCAGGCATTGTTACATCAACCACTGATTAGCAATATCAACATATACTCTATTTGATTATTGCGGCTGCGCTGAGGGTCCCTTTTTTTTTACTGACAATGCTAATGATTTTCAAAAAGAACCAGCCTAATGGAAAGTGTATTAATCCATCAACTTAATTATTCTAAGTGATAGTGCATGCGTTTCGTTTGCGTACAACGATCAGCTACAATTTAATTTTTTTTTCAAACATTGGTCAATTTAACAGTTAATTCCATTTCCATCATTTAGGCCATACGGGGTAAACTGTCTTGTCGTCCCGTTCCGACCCCTGTGGGTTTAAGAGAACTCTACAGTTTTTAACAGAGTAATTGCTGGAGATTACGATTCCGAAAGTTCTCCACAAAAATGCCAGTCAAATTTGAGAAATTATCGACCAAACATTGCACTAGATAATCGACAGCGATCGAACACTGTTTACGGTTGTGATACGTCGGCTCGTTACATTTTATTTGAAATACCTGCGCACAGACACCATGTGATCTAAATTCGCCAATTACATCCTAGGTCACACGTCACATGTGACACCCTAAAACAAACATGGCGGCGCCCATGCCTCGCTCGGGTGAGAAAGACTCCGTGATAAATCCGAAGTGTTTTGTTCACCTAAAATCTGTCAAAGCTGAGAAAGCACAATATATTTTCAGGGAAGAGTAAAATCATGCATGAGGCCGTGTTCAAGCGCGTCGTCATGAGATGAGATCATGTGTGTGAGATCACGAAAAACACAGCATCTTTTGATAGTAGGCCCCGTACTCGATATAGGCCTATACAGTATAAAGTGCATAAGGACCTCATGCGCTAATTTTTATTAGAGGACATGCAAAGAAAATAGGACCGTAACGCAGTTAAAATGTTCAATGTAAATAAATGTTAAATAAATAATAAATGTTTGTAAATTATTAAAAATGTAGCTTCTCCCTGTGTCGAGTGAGAATCATGTATTAAGGCAAGCTTGAAGAAATGAGGCGTCATCATAGGGCCTATATTATACAGTTCTAAAGAGGGTGGGGGATACAAAAACAAATGTTAGGGGCAGGCATGTAAAAGGAATTATTCTTCTAACCCTTTTGGGGGGGGGGGAATTTTTTTTATTTTTTTTTATTTATCTATTTTATTTTATTGTTATCTTTGTTTATTATTAATATTTTTTTTTTTAGAGGGGAGGGGGCGAATATGAAAGAAAAGGACATCGGCACGTTATAAATTAGCGGCGCCCGTCGCTCAGTGACGAGGGAGGGGTGGGGGTGCTGGATTTTTACTTTTTTTTTGATAATGAAGGTCCCATGGAAGGCCCAATTCCAGCCAAATTTGTAAATTTTTTAGTTTTTTTTTTTTTTTTTTAGGGCACCACTTTTTTTACATTTTGTGTGGACTTTTTCTTCCTTTTTTGATCTTGGTGGGTTTTTAAATTATTTATTATGCCTTTTTATTGATGCTATTTTATTTATTTATTTATGTTTTTATCAAATGATAAACCATAAGGGAAACTGACTGGGTAAATTTTAAACGAGTTTGGGTTGAACAAAACAAATGTACTAGCTAGGGTGGAATTTGAACCAACGACCTCCGGATTAACGTGCCGGCGTTCTACCAACTGAGCTATGTAGACCTATACCTATGTTGGCCGTCTCCCTATTTTTGTCAATAATTATCCTTGTTGGGGGGTTACCAGTCAGAAGCTATTCAAAAAGTGTAGCCAGGGATCAAATCCAGATACAACCTGGAAAGCCGCAGCCAGATATTGAATTCACCACAAGGGAATTTGACTGGGTAAAATTTTAATGATTTTGGAATGAACAAAGAAAATTATACTATGAGCGGCTCACCCCCTAGTAGTTACGGGCCTGGTAAGGGAAAATCCACAAGAAAGGGGTGTGTGTAGGAGGGGGCGGCGAAAAGGAGGGAGGATCATGAGAAAAATGGAGACAGTGTGCCTAGGCAAGGCACTTTCCTGCCCATTAATCTTTAACGAATAAGCGAGTGTTCCGGCGAGAGACATCGACAGAAAAATGATCAGGATGTTGTTTTCAGTGGGAGACATTGGTCTCCCTCGAAAAGTCAAAAGGCAATAGTTAAACATACTTTTTCTTTGATGTTTGCATGCACCCTCACAGAAAAGGGGGTTATAAGTGGTAAAGGGGAATGTTTTAACTTAATAAAACAAACATTTCCCCCCTTTTTAATTTTTTAATTTTTTTTAATTTATAGTTTTTAATTTTTTTTAAAATTATTTTAACTAAAAACTTACTTGTTTTTAAAATGTTCCCTCATGTCAACTATCTCTAGAAATTAGTCTGAGAAAATTGTACATCAATTTGAAGTGATATTGACCATTTTATGCATCATCACTTCATTCAGTTCCTCCATTTATAAGGCCGACTTTATCATTTTTGAAGTACACATAAATTTTGTTTACTTTTACTCAGTTCTATCATATCTTTAGGCCTTATGATATTATTTGTGCAATAACAGTGATAGGTGTTTTAGGGGAAAAGTATCCTATTAGAAATCAAAGGTCAAAAGAATAAGACAAAAAATTGTCAGTTCCTTAATTTTGTTGACAATAATTGGAGCGACTCATCATTCCATCCTTGTTGTTCAATGACTAGCCTATACATTTTTAAAACTAAGCTCTTTATTCTTGGCACAAAACTTTGATGGCTAACCATTCAGTGATGTTAAAAAGACACGATAGGCTAGTTTTTGAAAAATATGCCTACAGTTTTAAACATGGCCTAAACCACACAATTGATGTTGTTGAACGCGACGCAATTTATTTATTTATTTATTTTTTTTAATAAAGGATATAGGCCTATAATATGTTTTACGGCCCACACACCAACGGGGGGAATCGATACGGCGCGCTGCCCATGGTCAATACCGTGTCTCAGCCGCGCAATTTGATTTGTGTGTGTCGTAAGACTTCAGTTCGCACATTGCGCGCGCGCATTTTCACAGATTGCGCCCAACAACGTTTTTAGCAAACTTTGCATGTTTTTCGCAAATTTGACTGGATATTTTTTGGAGAACTTTTAGTATAGTGTTTAGTATGTCTACAACTCACAAAATATACCTTCAAAAAGTAGACCCACGGGGTCGGAACGGAAATCATTTTCCAGGCATCTTTTCGTTTACACTGTACGGCCTAATTCTACTTTTTGGTATGTACCGCCAATTTAGGTAATGTACTTATTGTTCTATGCATAGCGACTTATCAAAGAGTCGATACTTAGTGAAGCACACAGACTTAAAAGTTACAATTACCATCTTGACACAATAGCTCATTTTCCTAAATGTAAAAACTTTTCAGTTTGTAACCACAACCGTAGGACCTCTCTCTTTTCCGCTTAGCTTTCAGCAAAGAAAGAACAGCTCTCTAAATTGTTTGTGAGCTTTGCTTTTACTCTGCTTCTTAAAACCCTCAAACGAGGCACCTGCTTCAGTTGAACGTATTTTCAGCACCTTGTCAGTCGTGACTTCCACACATAAAATCACTTAAGAGGGCTTGCGAGGGCTTATCTCCCATTTTCTTACCGCAGAAAATGTCAGCAAGACATCAAAGGACTCCCAACCAGTTGGTGAACAGATGTTTTCAATCATCTCTCTGGGCCCTCATGGCGACTTAGGGCCGAGTTGTAGTGTCATTGACATTAACCAGGCGGCCATTGCTTGTGTACAAACCAATGGGGAAATTTGGAGGCAATGGAGATTTTTCTGTTCTCACCCCCTCTGACCCAAGTCACTGACCCCTGTAGATTGACACCCTTTTCAGACTATGTCTAATGGTACTGGTGAGGATATCATGGAGTATGGCATGGCTGGGATTTACCACATGTGTACTGTTTTGTTTTTCTTGACTTGTGACGGTCACAACTTCCCACGTCACTCGCTGCAAGATGTTTATTATCTGAGTGACTTTTTAACTGTTCCAGCAAGCGCAGCTTAGCTGTAACGGCTATTGTTTTCGTAAATTTGTTTCCTTCTATTTATTCTTTTTTTCTTTTCGCCAATTCTTTCTCCACGCCTAAATGCAAACTTCCTAATATTGAATCAACTTCATATGTCTATCATGTTAAGACCTTGATTAGACCTAGTACATTATAACAATGACGTCATCGTAATGTCATGGGGTATTCAAGTTATACGCCATTTAAGTTAAAAAAGTTACCATTTGCTACTTGCTGTATTTCATTGAATGTTTTAGCTATGATGTTCATAATTGGGCATCTGATAGATCATGTTGGGATGTGTTACATCTACAATTTGAGGTCGAATCACGATTGCATCATTAAGCATCACGTGACGTTACCTTAAAGTTGCAGTTTAACAAGATCTATATATACAGACAAATATTAGTGATCAAGCTGAAACCTTGTATATAATCATGTCGGAATGTGTTACATGTACATGTACATCTCCATTTTGAGGTCGCATCTTGATTGCATCATCAAGCGTCACTTGATATACTTTAAAGGTGCAGTTTTACAAGATTAAATATACAAAATCAGATGAGGTCACCTAAATGTGTATTTTCAAAAGGAATAGCTCTGTGTTTCGTGTGCGAACGAACACTCTGCTCTAGTTAATATTATTATTATTATGTAATGTACAATATGTACATGTAGATGTATGACCAGTACCACAGTACATGTACAGTGTAGGTGAAGTAATTCATACATTTGCACATGGTGCATTTAAATACATGTACATGTACTATCAGTATGTATCAGCTTCCTGTACTTTGGTAGCGTGGTCAGACAGGCCATCATATCCTTGAGCAAAACACTTAGCTTTACCAGGGGGTAAAATGGGTACCTGTGAGGGCAGAGATGGTTCTAGCTTAGTGCACTTTGGCAGCACAGGCTGTACAAAAACAATAGCCAAAAACCTAATTTAAAAGATCAATTTAAAAGATACAATGTATAGTACCCCATTTAATGTAAGTTTACTCTGTGTTAAATTTAAACGTTAAACAGATACCTAAAAGAATACAAAACTTAGGATTACAGAACTGATATGATGGATTTAATCTTATTGGATTCAATTCAAAATCAAGTTAGATTAAACATTGACTTACATTCAACTCTGAAGAGTTATGCTTGGATTTGTAATTTGTGACTTGTACTGAAAAGCTTGCATCTTGTACATATCAATTTTAACATTTAGGGGTAGGGTATCAGTTTGACATGTGATGTTGACTTTTACCAATCAGTACATCTTCTCGGCTACTGCCAGTATCCAATAGTTTCTGTTGTGATTGGCTACAATTGAAGTAGATATAAAAAGATCTTCATTTTGTTTCTTGTTTTTTAAACGATATCTTTTTAAAATATTTATTTATTTATTTATTTTGTATTTCAACTGGATGGCCCATTCAGTGGCAACCGCTGGCCTCCCTTGGGTCCCAGCATGTGCAGAGATACAATAAAAATCAAAACACAAAGGAATTTATTTCAAAAAAGCAAAGTGAAAAACACAAAAATACAAACATCTAGGAAATGCTTATCTGGTTATTTAAAAGTTTAAGAATACTATTTAATTTAGTATAATATTTACAATTTTAAGAGACTAGTGACAGTGCAGTATGATGTCACTGTAGGTGTGCAACAACATGCCAGTGTCTGATTGGCTGGCACTCGGGCACACACAAGCAATGTGAGAGTGTAATACTGAAGTAGATGCATATATACACGCTGGAGGTTCGTTTAAATACTCAGTGTAGAGAAAGGAGCTGTTTAGTTAATACTATACAAAACTCACCCCAGTTTTAGATCCTTGTCTGCCTCTGTTGATAAAGTACTTACTTTATTCCTTAGGAGATTCCAGAACTCTGACTGCCTCTGCTGATACAGTGTGCTTTCTTCAGTGGAGAGGACATGATGAGTACCTTACTTTTCCTGGTTCTTGGTGGTAAGTCTAGTTTTTATTTTATTTCATTCATTCTTGCCAATCCAGGTCCATTCTTGTCTTGCACCATCATCTAAAGTTTAAATAAAATCATCCCAGGTGCTTGGATTTTCAGCAGACTTAAATAATGATCATACATTTGTCATTGAATTTGAAGTGAAGTTGAAGTTTTTTGAGGGGATACTTTGTTTCTTTATTTATAAAAACCCATAACATTTCTGTAAGTTATTATTTCCTGATAACTAAGAGGATTCAAATGGAAGTTCTCTTCAGATTACCAATGCCAATCAAATATTTTTAAACAGGCTACATGTACCTACATTTTACTGTTTGGGTTTTGGAATAAGTAAAAATAATATGAAATAAAGCTGCATATACTAATGTAAAAGTTTTTCATATATTGATAACTTTAAAAATCTGACAAGTTTTTCATTATGTATCTTCTGAAAGAATCAGGAAATCAAACTTTCCAAAAATGTTCAGATTGGAGATGTTGACTCTTTACATTTTTTTTTTTTTATATCTATCGTGAGCCTTAGTGGCAAAAAGCCCTTTGTTTGTGACTGCATAACAGATAAAAACCTGTTCAGCATTCACCAAGTGACATGATCTATGACTTTTAATAACATATCTGCCTGAGGGGTCGAGGTGCAGAAACATTTATCCCGCCTAAGCCCATGTATCGCTTTTTGCTAAATTACAATAAACATTCTTACATTCTGCCATTCTGTGTTATGAAAGACGCCTTGTTTTTTATCTGTGATTTGAAAGAAACCTTGTTTTTTTATCTGTGAAAAGAACAGGCATGTGAGACTTCCGCGTTTATGCGGAAATTTGCGTTTTTTATTTTCCCATACTGCGTTTTTCTTGCGCGCTCCGCGTTTTTCCTGTCTCTGCCGTGAATGGCCGGTCTGCATTTTATTTATTTTTTTTCATCAAGCAGCAAGTAATTTTACTGCACAACACTCACACACAGAGAATGGGAATCTGGCATCTGGAAGCAATTTGCGATTTGATTTTGACACGTGAATCGGGGGCTAGTCCCGGTAAAATACTCCGCGTTAGTCTTTGATTAAAGCCGTTGTTGCTCATTTTTCGTTAAGCGCGATGTCCCATTACCCATGTCGTCGTCCCGTTCCACCAAGAGAGAGCCCTTTACTAAAAACTCTATTAAAAAGCCAACACCTTGAGCCAAGACTAGGCGCACACGGTCTTTCACGTGGACAAGGAAACTAAATAATGGCAGTAGAGGACGCATCGCACTTGTGGAACACCTGTCTAAGGAATGCCATAAAACATCTTGAACGAACAACACATTGTTACCAGGTAACAATTGTGGCCTATGTTTCTGTTAATGTTTTGTCTACGCTGCAGTACAAAGCCTGTTATTCAGACTGTAGCGCTGGCACAAAATCCGGACACGGACTTCACTTGCTGACTAAAAACAAGTTTTCCTTGTTTTTTCTCACATGCCTGTATGAAAGAAGCCTTGTTTTTTATCTGTGATTTGAAAGAAGCCTTGTTTTTCATCTGTGATTCTGAAAGACGCCTTATTTTGTATTTGTGATTTGAAAAAAGTCTTGTTTTGAGTCTGTGGTTTGAAAGAAGCTTTGTTTTTCATCTGTGAGTCGAAAGACGCCATCTTTTTCATCTATTATTTTTAAAGACGCCTTATTTTTTATTTGTGATTTGAAAGAAGCCTTATTGTTTTTCTGTGATTTGAAATACGCTTTTCGTTTCATCTGTGAGTTGCAAGACGCCTTGTTTTTTATCTGTGGTTTGAAAGACGCCTTGTTTTTCATCTTTGATCTGAAAGATGCCTTGTTTTTCATCTGTGATTTTGAAAGATGCCTTATATTTTGTTTAACTCTGTTTTTTATCTGTGTTTTTGAAAGACGCCTTATTTTTATCTGATTTGAGAGACGCCTTGCTTTTCATCTTTGATTTGAAAGACGCCTTGTTTTTATCTGTGATTTAAAAGAGGCCTTGTTTTTCATCATGATTTGAAAGATGCCTTGTTTTTCATCTTTGATTTAAAAGAGGCCTGGTTTTTCATCTATGATTTGAAAGATGCCTTGTTTTTCATCTGGTACATGTACCACTAGTATTAACAGTATACAACAAATCTCTACTAAAACCTATAGTGAGAAAACAGAATTAGCTCCTGCAAACTGCTTACCAACCAAAAGGACCAACTGTGGTATAAATGCACAAAATAAACGCCTGACGTTTCAACCCTAGAAAGACTCTATTAGAGTGGAAACATCAGCCAGGCCAATAATTTGTTGTTTACATAAATCCTTTAGTATGCATAAATTGAGTTCTTCTTGTACAGAGCTGTGTGTAAAATCTTTGTATCACTAATAATTAGTAGGCAGCTGCTAAATCTTTATGGAATTTTACGCTAATTTTATGTGCCGCTTAATACTCTTAGAACTTGTCCCTTGTAATTATTTTCATGTTGCTGTCTCGAGCGCCTTTGAACAATATTTGTTGATTTTGGCGCGATATAAATGTCTTCTGATTGATTGATTGATTTTGATATTTAAATCAAAGAGTCAATACTGAAACAGTAGCTGAGGATGGAGTAATATTTGTTCAATAATGAGCCTGATCACCACTAAATAAATTTGTGAAATTTTTAGAGTCAAAATAATATGATAGAAAAACTAAAGAGGAGGGCTATTGTATTCATGATCACCATAATGTGTACCATTACTTGTACAGTGTAAGATCTGCATGTGTATTATGAATATTGCCCCAAT
This sequence comes from Leptasterias polaris, assembly GCA_037783415.1. Classification (NCBI taxonomy): domain Eukaryota; kingdom Metazoa; phylum Echinodermata; class Asteroidea; order Forcipulatida; family Asteriidae; genus Leptasterias; species Leptasterias polaris. The sequence continues at coordinate 2,669,026 of JAZGTN010000192.1, forward strand.
GTACCTCAAAATCTCCCATATACATGTACTACGGCGCACAATAGTGAGGTACATGTACATGGAACCCATGCCACACTTTGCTGTATTTATAATTGTATGTGTGATTCATCAGTGCCAAAGATTGCCATTGCAGAAATTGAAACCAAGGTCGAGAACCTTTACTCTTTTATTAATGGCACAATTCATTTGCCATTGAGCGCAGCATGAGGCTTCTCAAGTTAAGCACTCTCATTAAAAGGACTGTATATGTTTGGTAATCACTCTTAAAATTAATGGCAAAAAAAAACCTATTGGTTAGAAGCCTACAGCAGCTTTCTATAGTATACATTTTTTTGTTATGTTAACATGTATCAGTTTTAATGCTCCCAAATTTGAATCTAAGAAACGTCTCTGTCAGAAATGTTTCTCAGAGTGTTTATTCCTATTACTTATTAGGGATTATTCTTCCTACATAGACATATTTTTGGCGGGTTTTTGGCGATATCTCAAAAAAGCAACCACCTTTTGAAATGAAACTTTCAAAGGTTAGTTTTATTGTATTTATAAACATTTATAAAGGATTAAAACAATCAAAGGCTTCCAAAAACCAATCGTATACTTTGCCTTTAAAGCACTTTGGACACATAACATGTTTTGCATAATTGGGTATGGGTTGGAAGTAGTACTTCTTTTCTAATTAATAAGAAGAAAACAATATTAGTCCTGAAATAATAATAATAATAATAATAATATCAAGCATTTATAAAGCGCCATCTATCTAGCTAGGCTATTCCGAGGCGCATATTATTACCCCTGGTCTCTGGGCCATTTTTATCAATCCTGAAACCATCTCAGCTCCCTGGGGAGTATATACAGCCTGTGCTGCAATGTATGCGCTACTAGGCTAAATCCATCACAAGAACCATCTCTGCCCTCACAGGTACCCATTTTACCCCTGGGTGGAGAGAAGCAATTATAGTTAAGTGTCTTGCTCAGGGACACAAGTGTCACGACCGGGACTCGAACCCACACTCTGCTGAACAGAAACACCAGAGCTTGAGTTCGGTGCTCTTATCCACTCGGCCACGACACGCCTGGTGAAATATCACCTGTTGCAAAATGCATTGTGGGAATTTAACATGGCCGCCATGTTGTCTTTGGGTTTGATGTTTGTGAATTTAGGTTACGAGTACAAATATTGACAATTTCAGGCTCAGTGAGCTTATAAAGTACCAATTGTTAAAACAAATTTCCTGTGTCGTGACAAGCATAACTGCTAAAAAAAACAATTGGTCTAAACAGGGAGAAACAATGTTTTTTAATTACCAAAGTAGGGAGCTAAATCATCGAAACTGCCCGAAGTAGCATTTATGGAGAAATTTGTTTTTTTTAAAAGTGTTGTAGAAAATTTCTGGTATATGAGTTTGGAACTTTCTGTGAATACCAAAAGGCTGCCATAACCATCCTAGATCATTTTATATTTGCCACTGATGAATTTTTGATACAAGATGCTGCCAAGTGAATCAATATCACTCTAAGAGATGCATCATCTCATGTAAACTATTTTTTTTCAAATCCTCTGAAACCGAGAAATTATTGAATGAGGGAAAGGGGTAATTGACCATACCACACAATGATTAATTAAGCATAAGGACCTTGGGGAATTAAATTCAGTGACAGCCTCATCTGAACCATTCCACATATCTAAGAGGAAGGGGGTGTTCAGGTCCCAGAGTTTGTTTGTTGGGGGGGGGGGGGGCAGACAACTATTTGCGCCAATGTACTTACCATTTAAACATTGCAAGTCAAATACCATAGAGCAAAGACAATTCTACCAATATAAAACCCTTTCAAAGTGGAGCCTTCAGTTTGTTGTACATGTATGTCTGCTTATGATATCTTGCCAACATAATCCCCCCCCCCAAAAAAAAAAAACCCTGTGTCAGCTTACTGGGGAAATGACTTGTCTGTCATGTTTGCCTGGGTTGAGGAGAGAGTTTACAGATGTTTTGTGTTCTCATGGTCAGCTTGGTGTTGTTTATTGCTTCTCTGCAGCTTAACGCAATGAGTAAAAGTTGTACAAACTTGAAACTTGGCTTATTTGAACCTTAACAATAAATAACACGATGACGGCACTTGAAATCAGGTGTCGAATTAGAAGGTTTTAAACATTTCTTTTTAAATCTTTGAAAATCTGTAACAAATCACAGTAAAGAGTCCGGCAGTTGCTTTATGCGGGATCTTACTAAGGTCTTATAGGTCTTGATTATTTTTTTTCAACATGACCTCACATGACCTCTTCTTCCAGTCGAAACTGGAAGTGCCCAATAAATTGAAAGTGGCAATGTTTTCTGAGTTGTTTTTAACAATGTTGTAATCTGGCAAGTTTGCTTTTGATTTGTGTTGAATTTTGTTCACTTACCCTTTTTTGTATTCATAAACTATTAAACACTTTACTTCTCCACCTATATAGCGTCCTAAAAATTTACTCAAAATCCTAAGTGTTAAGCTGTGAAGCCCGAGTCTTGGATGCAGCCAGTATTATTTGTATCTCTGTATTGTGTGAACAATAGAATACTTCATTTATTAAAAATTGTATTTCAACTTAATGTTGACCCATTTTGGAAGTTTAAGCTACCAGTGTTTTTAACAAACTTTTCTAGGAGTAATCTAGAAAATTGGTTTGCAGATTAATTTTCAGGTCGGTTTCCCTGCATACAGATTTACCTTCTTTGCAATGAACTTATGACCCCTTGCAAATTGTGAAGTTCGCGATGGTTTGGGAATGTTTTTTGTTTTGAAAATCTAGGTTTTTATACACACTAAAAAAACAATAGAGATGCCCAAAGCTTCCCCAAAATATTTAAACAGAAAGGAATAAAAGAAGCAAGCAGACGTCCGATAATCGTTAAGGTGATTTAATTGCAGCATTACTCTACAAATTGTCATTGATTTGAACAAACTGGTATTAATAATCTACGCTTCATGTCGTGACAAATTCTAAATAAATGCGAGTCACATGTGTTCTTATAAATTTCAAGCAAAAGACAAAAATACAATAAAACTGTTGGCTTTTAAACATCTCAAGTGGGGATAGAATTTTTTTTTTTTAAATACTTCTTTAATTTTAAGATAAATTAGAATTACGTGATTCAGTATGTTTTCATACTGAATCGAGTTAATACTCGACTTATTTTGATTGCCATCCCCCAATAAACCCCTGCTCGTTTACAAAAATATATCATCTAATTGTTTATATAAAGAACCTATGATATGTTGCAAATGAATTTACTCTTCCAGCAAGAACGGTATACAAACAATCTCAAATGCTTGAAGTTGGCGCAGTTCTCTTCAGCGCATCAAATGCTTGAAGTTGGCGCAGTTCTCCTCAGCGCATCAAATGCTTGAAGTTGGCGCAGTTCTCCTCAGCGCATCAAATGCTTGAAGTTGGCGCAGTTGTCTTCAGAGCATGACAAAGTTGCGAAACGCGGCGCACAAAGCAGACTATACATGTACATATCAACAAGAAAAGTTGGCAACAAAAGAACCGTCAATCATTCTGGCTGTGTTCCAATTGTTTCTCTCTGACAGACAGGAAGAGTCAAAACTCATTTGGGGTAATATTCTTTACGCTCATTTAACAATGTATACATGTATGTTAAAGTAACATCATTGGAAATATCAAGGTAATTATCTTAATTATAAATAATTTACTTTAAATTGTTTTCTTGGTTGCTGAAAAAATGAACAGGGAATTCTTTTAAAACCAAATTTATATTTTGTAAACACCATAAACCCCTTTAGCTACGTCAGTGGTAATACAAGAAAACATTTTTATGTAGTCAATAGTCAATTACTGACTTTTTTGTTAAAATAAATTATCTCCTGGGGTGTAACTTCTTCCGATGGTCATCCTGGTCTTTCCGACTCGTAAAGACATATTTGCACCCTGCAATGCACCTTCCTAGGTCCTTTTTATGAAACAACGGCATGTGCTCACAAGGCTGGCGCAATGCCTCGATGAATGTCAGGAAATGACCAGGATGACTGGTGGAAAGTTTCGGCATGGGGAAGTTCCGTACACACTGCAGCATCTCTTCAGCCATCGTTGGAGAAGATCACTATGTCGCATAACGAACCTGAATTTGTCATACATTGTGTCATCTGCTCGCAACCTAGTGGCTGATGATGTTACTGCAGCATGAACCTGATCAAAATCATTAAACGGAGTTTCTTCTGGGTAGAGATTTAACTATGATGTGCTCATCGGCATACTTGGTTGTCGACCAATATCTTTTAATATCTTCCATGGCGTTCCTGAAGCCGTTCACGGTTACTCAGAACCCTCTGGTGACAAAGGGGCAGTTCATTAGGCAGGCCTGCGGGGATGGATACAGAAGTTAACACTCGCGTACAGGGTGCCCACAACGGCTCCACTGGGTTAAATGCAGATAGGCCTGGGCAAAAGCTGGTCATGATAAGGGCGTCTAGCTTGCATTGCTTGAAGAGGCGGCCGTAATAGATTTCGTTCACCGGATGGTTCACATTGAAATCTGGGCCGCCATCAGCAATCAGCACAAGCAATGAATGCCCTTGTTGAAGGTTTTTTCTCACATGCAGTTCATTGACAATGTTGTTCATATGTGGCAGGACACGTGGCAGAGGTGGCGTGGACTTCTGTTTACTATGGTCGCAGTGCTACGCTTAGGAAGACTGTTGGGAAGAAGAAAAAACAAGAGGAAAGGATAACAATATTTTATAATTTGCAAAATATTGTACTTTTCGTTTGAATTTGCTTAAAATTGATGTTAAGCTTTATTCAAACCACTGTTGCTCTGAAATCTGACCAAATTTATTGAATGTTTGTTGAATGGAGTATAAGTAATACATTTCAAGGGTATTAGAAGGAGGCGCACAAAGGAGTATAAGTAATACATTTCAAGGGTATTAGAAGGCGGTGCACAAAGGAGTATAAGTAATACAGTTCAAGGGTATTAGAAGGCGGCGCACAAAGGAGTATAAGTAATACATTTCAAGGGTATTAGAAGGCGCACAAAGGAGTATAAGTAATACATTTCAAGGGTATTAGAAGGCGCACAAAGGAGTGTAAGTAATACAGTTCAAGGGTATTAGAAGGCGGTGCACAAAGGAGTATAAGTAATACAGTTCAAGGGTATTAGAAGGCGGCGCACAAAGGAGTATAAGTAATACATTTCAAGGGTATTAGAAGGCGCACAAAGGAGTATAAGTAATACATTTCAAGGGTATTAGAAGGCGCACAAAGGAGTGTAAGTAATACAGTTCAAGGGTATTAGAAGGCGCACAAAGGAGTATAAGTAATACAGTTCAAGGGTATTAGAAGGCGGTGCACAAAGGAGTGTAAGTAATACATTTCAAGGGTATTATTTATTTATGTTTTAGCTGACAGGTTTTTCCCTTTCTTGCCTATCCAACATGTTTTCTAATGCTTATTTGCATAATTTTCATGGGAACGGAGAGCCATGTTGTATAATGGAATAACTTTGCAATCTGAAATGCACTTCAAAACAACAGCTTCACGCTATCGAGGATACATGAAGACTTTTAAAACAATGAACATGGTGTACCGTAATCTTCAGAATATAGCCGCCCGCGGTATAAGCCGCTATGCCAAGAATTTGTCAAAACAAGATTTATGCGTCAGTGTATAAGCCGCTCGGCGTATAAGCCGCAGTAATGACCGCACACACAGGGGGGCCGTGCGTGTTTGGCGGTCCTTTGTGGTGATGTACAGTGACTACCGGACGGCACAAGTCACTGTACATCGCCACAAAGTGCGTCTTGCGTTGCATTAAAGTAAAATGTACTGAAGTTAACATGTATCGATCGTTATTGAAATAATTTATGAGAATGGTCTGCAGTTAAGTGGGTCTATTTTCTTTTCGTAAATTTTGAATGGTGATATATTTTGGGGTAAATATTGCCGAGATCTCGATATTCGTGAAGTTTTTTCGAACGCGGAAAAACGGTTTTACCCCGCAGGGAGGAAGTGAGCAATTATAAACAAACAAGACTTGACTGTTTGATAAACTGTTGAGGTAAAATCACTGAATTTAATATTCATATTCCATGACAACAGAACGTCTTTACATTTTTATGTGCCTTTTTTCACTAGTTCCGACTCAATTAATTAATGGTTTCTACCTCCACGATTGAAGGAACGTTGCGCGCGATCGCTGAAGCTAGTGCCTCGCTTTTTATTCTTATACACGTGCACGTGACGTTTCATAGTCTTGGTTCGTGACTACACAAATGGATCGTCTTGGTCGTGGTGTGGTAGCGGTTACAGGAGAGCGGTTAGGTTTTCCTGACTACACAACTGGGACGTGTTGAAACCGAGACTAGACGTTTTCCGAACACATGGTGATTTCTCACTAAGGGAATTTCCCTTGTACCCTCGCTCCCACAGCTACATGCCGTTTCTTCATCCCCTGATAATAAAGTATAGCAAAGAGCAAGCACATCCGCGAGGTCAATGTGATGAATACTATGGGATGGCAGTGGGATGGTATGCGGCCTGTGGGAAGTACGTTCGTGCTCTGAAAATTATGAAGAAAGACAACCATGGCTAGAACAACTTAACTACTGAATGGCTAACGTTAGTTAGAACAGAGATTTGTAACCATTTATGGAAAACGTTACAACAACGTTAATAAACAACACTGCAGGGCGATACCACACTGGTCACCTACTTCTTCACGGCATTAAGTACGGTACACGCAAGCGATCACCAGCGAAAGTCGAAGCAAGCATGGTGGGCGCAAGTTTGACGACTCCTCAGCTCAAAAGATAAGCTGGGATTTTCAACAACAATTCGTAAAAACTATCACTATATCACACAGACCATGTTTTGGTGGGATTTTTTTCGTTTTAGAAAATTGTTTCGTTGCAGAAATATTTTACAAACGATCTTTTTAAAAACAAGTTTTATTGCTCGGTGTATAAGCCGCCCGGGATATAAGCCGCCGAAGTGTTTAAAAGGGCCAAAATCAATGTATAAGCCGCGGCCTATATTCCGAAGATTACGGTACTTTCTTTTAGAGTACTATGTTCTTGGTGTCTTCCCTAACAAACTACACACTTTAGTAAAAGTCTAAAAAAACTATTGAACAGAGCCTTAAAATATTGTGAACTTGCGGTTTAGACAGGAGGACACGTCATTAAAAATTCAGATCAATAACATTTATATGTAACATTGATACGTTATTTTTTACAGAAGATTCAAAACATAATAGCTGTGGTTCTCAATACATGAGTTGTTGAAATAAGAAACTGTAATTAAGCAAAAATTGAAAAAACAATGACGTCATTACAAACTTCTTTTCTGGGCATTGAGATTTAAGCATGTGCTTGACTTTAGACTTTGTTTAACTTACTGCAGGTGACTTCATGTAACACTTGATGACGTCACCCCTGACGTGATCTAAATGTCTGGATGTAACACGTATAGATCTTGTAAAAAACTACCTTGATGGTGACATAAGGTGACAATTGATGACGTCAAAAAAATGTCACTTAACATTTTATACTTATATGACCTTGCAAGTCTGATGTAAAATTTAATTTGACTGTAGCTTGTTTTGTGCTCAAGATATGTAATGATATGTCAAAATTTCAAAAAATTGTACAAATTATAGTAACGAGGTCATCATGTCATCACTCTAGTTCTAAGTAGTCAATATCAGTCTATCAATACGTCTAGTTTCAATTCAGTCAAACTTGTGGTTTGGTAGATACACAGCTTCAAAAAGTAAACCTTTTAAGGCAATACCACATGACACATGATGACGTCATGAATCTAAATCTCCACACATTATGTTGCCTGCATGAAGGTCATTATGTATACCTATTTTGAAACAATTATCATAAACTTCGCCACAGACATCTGTATTTTGAGCTGTTTTAATCTGCCGCTAGAGGGAGCTTTTAAATGTTATTACATCACTGATCCTATTTTTGTAAACCAGACCCTTGCAGGACATCGCAGAAAACGTCCAAAAAGTTTCCACTTTTAAATTACAAGACACTTGATTAATAAGAAATGACTTTCAACAGGTTGTTTTTTTCAACACATAATATAGAATATTTAACAACACTCAAAACTAGTGAATTGTGTGTCTTGTTAGTTCCAATAATTTATCAGTTTATTTTTAATGACAACCCTTATGGAGTTGGAACAATTACTTTTATCTCATTACCAAATGGCTTATAAAACTAAATTTCCTTATAGGGTGTTGTTTCTAAAAATATTATTTATAATATCAGCAGCTCCCCATCAGATAAGTTTTAATGATCATCAACTTGTTGAGTAATTACCAAAAGTATACCCTGCCCTTAACCCTCTAGTCCCTGCACCGCCCGAGTTTGCTGAAAAGATTATTAGTTTTCAAGCTCTCACAGTAAATTACTAGAATCGTGGTTCAAATTTCAAAAGATGCCCAAGGCTTATTATTTACTTACAATTTTCATCCTTTTTGTTAACATCGTCAATGAATAAATATTGAAGTGATATGTCTCTTGGGAAAGGGACACACCGGTTAAATGTTTACGTGATTTAGCGATGTAAGATCATAGAGAATTATTTCTAGATGGTTTTTATATTTTTTTAATACAAAAATATCGCGTATTAACGAGAAATGATTGGAAAAAAATAAAGCGGTCAAAGGTCAGTATATATGCCTTACCAGCCGTTGCAAATGTCCAATTTACGGAATATCGCTGCACAATGTTGCAAGTAGACTGGTGCTTTGTCTAGGTAAATGTTTTACTATGGCAAGTTTCACTAATACACACGCGTCAGTCCAATCAACATTTCTTTGACATCCAAAGACACAGAGAAAGAAACCCAAAATATGGTGGAACAACAAGGAAAAACTAGGTGTTTGGGTATCGCTGGGGTCAATGCTGTGCCAATGTGTCAGCTATTTCATTAAGTTTAACTTTGGTGCTATTACTGTTCTGTGGTGTGCTAACAATCTTCACACTTTAGCAAAAGTCTTAAAATGCACATGATAAAAAGCCTGACATTTGATTGTTAGCTAGGTTTGCATGGACGGCTGTTTTAGAGACTACAAAGCGTAACGCCGAAATCAGGTTGCGCGAACCTTGAACAAAGAAAAGACTACAAGCACGTTTGATGGACTTTGAACCTTTATGCAAAGTTTCAACTCAATAAAACTTGTGGTTTTTGGGATGCAAGGCTTCAAAAAGTAAACCTTAACCCTAACAGACTAGGCCCTTGGGTAGACATACTGCCCAAATCCTTCGATATCCTTCAGATTAAAGTTGTCATAAACCTAAAGTGCCCAAATCCTTCGATATCCTTCAGATTAAAGTTGTCATAAACCTAAAGTGCCCAAATCCTTTGATATCCTTCAACTTATTGTAAGTATACATATTAGCCCAAATCCTTCAAAATCCTTTTGAGACAGAAGTTAGGGTGTCAACTTTGTGATTTACTTTAGGTGCTCTGCTGGGGCCCTTGGTGTATGATATTTGATCAATTATGTGTTTTTGTTTCTTCTCCCTTTTTTTTTTTTGGCTCAGTCAACAGATATTTTCTATCTGGTCTTCGTCTCTCACTCCTTCTCTTTTTCCATCCTCTGTTTCTTCTCTTTCTGACTGTTGTTCTTCTTCTTCTCTTTCTTGTCTGTTTTCCCTCGTTTCTTCTCTGCTCTCTGTTTGGAGCGCTCATTGGACGTGCTGGTGTCTGCTGCTGATGATGAGTCAGTTGTGGCCTTGATGAAGTAAGTTCCAGGACATAGGTTAAGCATGCACTGCTTGCATCCGAATCTAGTTGTCTTTATTCGTCCTGATGCAGTGACCCCGTTGTGACTGATGCACCATCTACATCTTTTGGGGTAGAGCCCTGGCATCTTTGACGAGATGTGGCCACCTATATTGTGATGAGCGACGGTTAAAGATGCCTTGCTCTGACGGTGGCTTGAGCGTCGGCATAGCCATCAATAAAGTCCATGGCCAAAGACAGGATGAATTGGCTGTGTGTGAGGGGCTTTGATGGTGCTTGTAGGCAATATAGGCATTGACCCTGGCAATATCCAGTAGAAAGTAGAGGATTTTTTTCCACCAATACTGAGACTTTCTTGAACACGTGTGATGGGCACGGAGTTGGTCGCTTCTGTCTACTCCGCCCATGTACTTGGTGTAGTCACACACCTGAGGATGAAAAAAAAGGAATTTTTTTCAAAACTTCCAATATAAATACAGCACACAATTCAATGTAAAGATAGCATCTGATAAAAAAAAATTACAAGGAAAATACATACCTGAGGGGGGCAGCAATTGTCTTGGTTACTCTTCGGGCAGTGATGTCATCTGGTATCTTGCGGTTGAGGGTGTGGACATCCGGGTCACGCCAGCCTTGATGTGATGTAGACAGTGTCAGCATGACCCGGCTGTCCTTCCACGCTGTTACCACCATCTGGCCATTCTGCCGGCTATAGAAAGTGCCACGAGGAACTTTGGTCATGTTTTTCATGCGCTGTTTGTTTGGATTTTTGTTGGAGTTGGTTAGATCTTTAGGAAGTCCTCTACTGTTGCTCTTCACTGCGCCGGTGAGGTAGTTTTTTTTTGTTAAGAGCAGTTCAGCGAGTGGCACTGATGTATACAGCCTATCTGTATAAATATTGTGGTAGCGCCGAAGATGGTGCTTTGCAACTTTCAAGGCTATTGCTGTCATCTTTGTCGGCTTGTTACTCCATGGATGGACAATGAAGTTGAGGACGGCACCAGTTATGGACTCAGCAAGAACATAGATTTTGAAACCAGCCTGGATCGGTTTCAGAGGCATGAAGAACTTCTTCACTGCTGACTTGAACCCTCGGTACTTGATCATGGCTTCATCGATGGTCAAATTTCGAGCTGCATTATACTTGTGGAGGCATTGCTGCCTCACACGCTCCCATATCGGCTCCAGTGGGTAGAGTGGGTGCCTTTTCTTGTATTTGTATTGGTGTGCCTTATCATAGTATGAAGGGTCTTTGTCGGGGTTGTTGCAAGCAAGATAGGTGTTTATTGTGTTGAACCGGTTCCTGGACATGGTTGAGGAGATGACATTGTTCCGGAGTCCTGGGTTGGTCGACCAGTAGTTTCTGTAGTTTGCCTGCTTTATCAGCCACATCAGAATGTGTATTCCGAACCATGCCCAAATCTCCGCTAGGTTGGTCGTTTTTGTCCCAGCTTCCCTCATCTTTAGGTTGGTCCACTTAACGATCAGCAGCAGCAAACTCAGGGGAAAAAAACTGGAAAAAATATTTGATGGCTGAGCTCGAGCGTGTGAATGATGCACCTAGCAGGTTTTTCACTATGAACGACCGCACCATCACATTCTGCAAAGATCTTGTCCAGCCAAGGTCATCTGGGGGGTAGTTGCGTGCTTGAGCGATGGGAGGCTCTGGGTCGTTGTCTGACTCCGGCTCTACCACTCTTCTTCCTCTTCTTTTGATATTTTTCTTTGGTGCCAGATGTCTCTTTCTTGTCTTTGGGGCCGGCTCGGGGATGTCACTAATGTGTTTCCCACTAGAGTATTCTCACTCGTATGTTGGATGTAATGTGGACACGGTGTCCTTTTTTGTCAACGTTACATCCGCATTGCCAAGTCAAAGTAATTCACAGAAAACCCTAATAGTAATACCACATGAAATACATCAATGCACCTTTCCAAGTCATTTTAACAAAGTTTTTATTAAAATAAAAATCTTTTTAGTTTAGATCATTACAGAAAGTGTTGTAAAAGAAATTATTTTTGGTGCAAAAAACCATACAAATGATCATTTTGTCAAGTCATTTGATTGCTTATACAGTGATGATTAAAGGTAGTTATCCAAACGAGGAACGGGTACCTGCGTGTCACTCGGGAATACTCGTTACCGAATAAAAATTTCTACGAGCGATTATGAGCGAGCCTCACGCTTGCAAAGTAAGAAAAGGCCTGTGGCCTGGATATGTGAACAAATTCTTAATCAAATACTGAATTGTTGTTTCTGCATGTATCATAATAATTCGCCAGATGTACATGTAAGGAGTTAAGTAAAGTAGGTTGGAGTTGTATGGGATGTTTATAAGTGGGAGAAATCTGCAATCAAAGTGGTACGACTTGATGCTAGTCCTTTTTAGATTCTGTAGTGGACCGGCCTCCTTTCTGTGTCTCTTCATTTTCAAAATATTTTATGTCAATAGGCTGTGCAAGTCTCGCGCGCATTCGAACTTCCGGGACCATAGTGGTCCCAACCATATGGAGTTTTACGTGGGCGAGATTTTGTTTCGTCAATTATTTTAGTTTAACGTAGTTTGTGACCTAGAAAATTATACATGTTGTTGGGAACGCAATACTAAGTGATAACAAAATATGAAAGTAAAACCAATTCAACAATATAACGAAGAAAACCCGAGAATTAAACTTGACCTCAGCTTCCGGTTATTGCAAAAAATAAGAATTTTGTGCTCACCTCCGATCATAAAACTTATGTAAAAGCTTGTTTTGGATGCGCGATTATAATCGCCAGATCCTGTAATTGCAAAGCAAACCCTTTTCATTGCAGTCTATGGTGTTGAGGCGTCGGCATTCCTTTTTAAACTGCGATACGGGTCAGTTTAAAACCCGTTTGACCTTCACGAATCTGCGTAAGGGGTTTCTAAAAAGTTAACATCAAAAAAGCATCCTTGTCCCAGAGTTTTAATTTGTTTTTAATAATAATTAACACACTTTGGCGTATTTAAAAAAAAAACTAAAACTAATTTCATGAAATTGTAATGATTTATTTTTGTTGTTCAGATTTTGTCATGAGATATAATTTAAAACAAAGATTTGATTTCAGAAATAAAAATGTTCTTCGTTTGACGTGTTTTCTCGTTCGAATACGCGCGAGACTTGCACAGCCTATATCAAAATTTGCTGTTTTGTTATCTGAAATCTCAATTTAACCTTTGTTTGCTTTCAGCTACATGGAAACGCAGTTTGAAAAACAAATACAGGAAATGGACCAGTTCTGGTTCTAGGACATACAGGATGGTGTTGAGAAGGTGGACTAAAACCCTCCAAAATGCTGGACAATTCAACACCTTATTGGAAGGCGCTGTGGATCACTGATCACTGATCACTGATCACCAAGCCAAGCCCTCCTGATGTATGGTTATCAGTGCCCCCTGTCTGAGGACTAGTCGCAGAGCATCATACAGGGTTGCAAAACTCAACAAACTCTGGCTCACTTCATTACTGGAATGGGTATGTCAAATGTTTTTTCTTCAAATACCATTAACTCATTTACCTCCCTGGACACAGTGTGACATCTGTAGTTCACTCATTGTTTAGAGATTGATTTCTAAAATTCAAGCCAGTGTTATGCCCTCTCATAAAGCCTAAGTTTATGTTATACTTCCCTCTAATCATTTCAACGAAACAGCAAAGTCAGCGCGGCACCAATACTGGCACAGCCAGTGCAATCATGGTTCAATCGATACGCTTGTTTGACAGCACAGCTATCCTTGTTTCAACATGATTTAGTATCAAAGACATGTGCGAAGAGAAAGACGTATGAAACTGCATTGTGCAGTCAAGTGCACAACAAACTGCATGCTACTACAATGTACTACCGGAAACGAAATGTCATCTTTCAAGCCTAAGGGTAACAGTGTTGTGTACATGTAAACTTAAACACCCTTGGTCGAAGCCACGTCACGTCATTGTCACTGGCCAATCAGCTTGCGTCACACAAAACACAACTGTGGTCTTCATGGATATACTGTATACATGCCGTATTTTATACAAAACGTGTTCTTTACGAAACTTTGCGATAGTTAGCGTCTTGTTTAAAGCCCAAGGGTTACCGTATTGCATACATGTTAACTTTAACACCATTGGTCGATCCCGCGTCACATCATTGCCACTGCTCAATCAGCTTACGTCACACAAAACGCTGTGGTCTACAAATTGTATACAAAATGTGTTTCTGTACAATCTCTTTGGCGCTCTGCAAAATCACACCCCTCAAAAAATCCAGGTATGCTTTTTTCCACACGCCTGAGATTTTCTAATCAGAAGGACTGCAGTAACCTGGTCCTTTCACTAGTCCATCAGCTTTTTTACTTTCCTTAGTTCATATTTTAAAAGAGGTGTTTTTCAACACTGAACTAGCCAGCTGGATCACTGGAAGAGAATTCTAACTGGTCCTCAGGTCTTTGAACTAGCACTTGGCCAGATGACCACTGTAAAGGGAGAACCATGTAAATCATTCCCAAACCAATTTTGTGTCATCTGTTGAAACCATTTGAAGTTGATGTTGTACCAGGTACAAATAATTTTCAAACCAATGATGTGACGTCTTTCTAAACCAATCCATTTTTTGTTTTACTGTAGAAAACTTTCCATACTTTGGAATGGTTTCATCTCTAAAAATCTATTTAGTTGTGTCGTTCTGTACTCTTAAAAATCATATCCCGACCAATTTTGTGCCATTTCTTGAAACCATTCCAAAGTTATGTTGTACTTCACAGATCTTTCCTAAATCTACATTATGTGTCATCTGTCACAACCATTCCAAGTTGAGTATGGTAGTACTGTACAAATAATTCAAAAACCATTTTTTGCCATCTGTTGAAACCAACCCAAGTTGATGTTGTACTGTTGAATCTTTTTCCATTTTGTTTAATGAAACATCTCTCTGAACCATTTCAAGTTCATGATGTACTGTACAAACCATTCCCAAATTAATGTTGTGTCGTCTTTCAAAACCATTCCAAGTTGATATTGTACTGTACAAATCATTTCCCAACCAATTTTGCCACATCTCTCGAAACAAGTTGAAGTTTATGATATAATATAACAAATCATTATCCTTTCTAATTTGTGCTGTACATGTATCTCTCAAAACCAAACCAATGGTATTTTATCATTCCCAAGCCACTTTGCTTCGTCTTTCTAAACCATTCCAAGGTTTATTAATTATTGTTCAATGAAATAAGTCATGTGGGTAGTGAAACTTATTTCTTCATCTGGAAGACAAAAATACGCTTGCCCAGTTTGCTCCAGTTCGAGAAAGCCCATTATCAGAAAGATGTTCTCCATCCCAAGCACAATGTTGTAAATCAGTAGAAATGTTCTCGATCCCAAGCACGCAACCCGCTACATCAGCCTATAGCCACCGGCGGCGGGGCAAGGGGGGCAGTTGCCCCCCCCCCCTTTTAAAAAGGTACAAAAAAGTAGTAATTTTGCCCCCCCCCCCCCCCCCCCACTTTATCGAGCTAGTAGCGTTCTTTCGTTTCAGACGGTTTATCACACGTAGTATACGGTACAAAGCATCCTATCCAATCAGAATCCATGGAGTACATTACAGCCCGCCCACCACACGGTCATCCAATCACGAAGGAGTACAGAACTGTCTCCTACGTCAACTATTCCTTATGAATGAGTAAGAATGCATTATTCATTCCAATACATATCAGCTTTCTTGATAAGTACCGGTACATGTGTGTGTGCATTCACTCTCTGTACGGATCCGCCATTGGATTTCTTTAACTGTAACCCCCCCCCCCCCCAAAAAAAAGACAATGAAAGAAATCTGGTGAAATCGCTGGTAATTCAAATAAGGCATTCAATCCAAACTTCGTTGGGCGTGGACCCCGTGAGTTACATGACGGTGCACAGCCGGACTTAAATAATGGCACATGAGCATTCACTAAAATTATATGTATATATGCAAAGAACTGGGAGGGTTGTGCATCAGTAAAATAGGCATAATAATGCGCATGGTTATACCTTTGGTAATTACTCTGAAAATTAATGACCATAAACACTTTCTTGGTAAAGAGCACTGGAAAAATGTTGATGTTATAAAACATCATTAGAAATGACCCCTTTTCAGTTTAGGAAAATGTTTTTATAATTCTGACATGCATTTCGTCGCACGTAACTGCTGATAGATAGGGCCTTCGGGTTCCGCGTGTTGCAATAGTTGGGCCACTACCCTACCACAGTTATTTCCGTGGGCTCGATGGCCTGAAAATATCAGTCGTCTCTCGTCTCCGTTCACTCCAACTCCTGCTCTTTCTTGTGTCATTTTTATTATTTCACCAAAATTGGCAGTTATAACCAAGCAGTGTTAGTGCTGGATTTTCGAAAGCCAACCCGCTCTTTTATATCAAGTTTAAGAAGGTCAACAGGCACTAACGCTTCACGTCATTAATAATAACAAAGCCCTAATCCGTACGAACTGTCTCATATACAATGATAAAAAGCACTGATGTTCTTCTCATTAGCAGTTACAAAGCCCCGATTCGTAACTCACATGTACATGCTAAAAGGAATTTTCTAAATTTCATTTTTTCTGATGTGAAATTTAGGAACTGTTAACATTTAAATATAATTATCATGGTTGATATAGGGGTTTATTTTATCTGCGAATTCCACTGCAGTGCCTGATCATCGCTGGTTCATCAAAAAAATGAGATCGTTGGTACAAATCCCGCTCTAGTCAATTTTTCCTTGTTCAACCTCAAATAAAAAAAGAGTTACATCTGGATACATGGTGGACTCGAATAGCAAACTATGGTGATAATTATCAAGTGTGCATGTGAACTGAATACTCTAGCTACTCTAATAAAACCTTTGAATTTCCCGGGAAAGAATTCTTTTTTGCTCGAAGAGTCTTCACTGTGCATGTTTACAATTGCATGCCTCACTTAGCCGCATTTCATTAACTTTGCGTACGGAATGCATAAATTGTTTATTAATGGGCAGAAATTACAATGATCTAGTCAATGTGGATTCGATGAAATGGTTATAGGGCGGGCCTTGTGTCGTTCAGTGTCTTCCTATTGGATGGTACTCGTGGTACGGTTTAACCCTATCAGTACCACGGGCGACAAATGGCACATATTTGGGGTCATTCTTCCCGACCAGGGCTCCATATGGCACCTTGTCAAATGTATTGTTTAACGACCAGTGGCGCTTATTGGTCCCCACCCATAATGCTTATTGAGAAAGTAACAAGGGCGCCCTCTATTGGCAAATTCGTTAATCCCATTGTTATTTATAGCGTTCCCCCGCGGACCTGTTGGCGCGCATTCATTCAAACGAACAAGTGGCTGCAACATTATGGACGGCGATAGAAATGCTGAAATTTTGGCCGAGATATTTGCAGACAGCGACTCGGAAGGAGGGGAGATCGACTCGGAAGGAGGGGAGATCGACTCGGAAGGGGAGATCGACTCGGAAGGGGAGATCGACACGCAGGATGGTGGTGAATCAACCTCCAGCGAATCGGCGAGCGAGGTGGAGCAGGTAAGCACGATGTTGTTAGGGAGTAGGTCATGACCGTGCATGCAGTTAGAGGGCAGGAATAACTTGGGCATAAATTTGTCCAAAAGTACCCCTTTTTACATTGGCTTTTAATTTGATTTAGGACAATGGCTCTTAAAGGTACATTGAACAATAAAAAGGCGTTTCTGCGGGCGTTCTGAATGATTAAGTTTGTCACTTAAAGTTATGATGTGTCGACTCGGACAACAATGAATACAAAAAGACCATCAACGATGGGCCACCATTGGCGGCCATGTTGGATGTAAAGATTTATCCCATAATGGTTTGCGGAAGGGCGCCCTCTGTTGGTGCAACGCAATGAATTAACCCTCGGTTAAGATACCAGCGCTATATAAGTTTTATTATTATTATTTGCGATAAGGAATATTACACTAAAAAGCACACAAACAAAGGGAAAGTTCATTACAACAATTTGACATGGCAACTGCATGCACACCCCTCCCCCACCCCTTTCCCTTCTCACCCCTTCCCCCACCCCTTTCCCTTCTCACCCCTTCCCCCTCCCCCACCCCCTTGCCCTATATTTGTGGAACGAGAAGGTTACATAATAACATTTTCATCAATCTGGGTCCTCAAATAACTCTGCATATAGCACACTTTACGTAAAGTGATAGATCTACAGCGCCCTCATGCATTTTGCCTCTTTCCTCTTTCCTACTGCAGGAAAACGCTAAATCTACACGGAAGAAACCAGACTTCAGATCGGGTTGGAAAGAGATCGGTCGTCTCAACAGGAAGCCGATGCAATTCACCGGAGATGCCGGCCCCACCAGTGATTTTACAGGACTTTCTGCAACACAGGTATTCCAGTTGTTCTTTTGCAGTACGGTTTGGGATATGCTTGTAGACGAAACAAACCGCTAGGCAGAACAAACTGCTTCACAAACGTCCTGGACCCCCACTGACTTAAATGAAATGATGGCATTTGTCGCACTCCTGCTTGCTATGGGTATCAACAAGTCACCTCAGTACAGCATGTACTGGTCAACATCTGAAGTTCTACTCACGCCATTGTATCCATCCATTATGTCCAGAAATAGATTTAGTTCCATTATGAGATTTTTCCACCTGTCTGACAACCAGTTGCCTCAACCAGCCTCTGGATGTGACAAGCTTAAGAAAGTTAGGCCTTTGCTGGATGTCATCCTCCCCAAATTTCGCAACCTGTATTACCCTGGACAGAACTTATCTCCTGATGAGAGTATGATCAAATTTAAGGGACGACTCGGGTTTCTACAGTACATGCCCAGAAAACCGGTCAAATGGGGAATGAAGGCATTCTCTTTGAATGAGTCGGAGACTGGTTACACGTGCTCTTGGGTATTGTACACAGGAGCTGCTCCCAAGGAGACGAAGACTTCACAAAGGCCACCTGTAAATACCGAATCATCCCCAGCAAAATGCCATCCCTCTGACCTAACCATCCCAGGAGAAGTCGTCCTTGAACTTGTAAATGGATTTGAACATAAAGGACATGTAATTTATTGTGATAATTACTTTAACAGGCCAGCTCTGGTATCAAAAATGGACAACCTAGGATTTGGATGTAGTGGTCCTGTGCGTTATACGGCACGGGGCATACCTCGTGCAGCACACCCAAAGACAAATGAAATGAAAAAGGGAGATGACCCCAAATTTTATGAGAAGGCTGGTCAGTTATGCATTGTTTGGCGTGATAACAAAAATGTTGTATTCCTAACAAATGTAGGCGATTGCCAAGTAATAAGCAAAAAAAATCGGTGTAAGAAAAGCGAAAGTGGATTGCGTGAAATTGCTAAGCCAAAATCTATAGATTACTACAACAATTTCATGGGAGGAACAGATCTCGCTAATCAAATTTGTCAGTACTACACGCATACACACAGAAGTTTGAAATGGTGGAAACGGGTGTTTTTTTGTTTGTTGAACATATGTATGCTCAATGCTACGGTAATTTTCAACAGCATACCAACAAATAAGCATGTCAGTAATCTTGACTTCCGTCTTCAAGTTATAGACGGCTTGCTCACGGGTTGGGAGCGTTCTACAATGCTGCGTTGTAGACGATCCAATGCGAATAACTTTCCTGTTGGGATGATAGAGAAAATGCATTATCCTGGCAAAAACCCTTCCGGAAGAAAACGTGACTGCATCGTTTGTAGTAACCGTCGATTACACAAGAGAAAACAAACGAGGATGATTTGCAAACAATGTACATATCCAATGTGCGTCGTTCCTTGCTTTGAGAATTACCATACATTGCACTTGGTTTAAATTTATGGCATAAAGAAATATGTAGCTCCATATTTGTAGGCATTTTTAACAATAGCCCCCCCCCCCCTGCCCCCCCTGCCCCCCCTATTCAATGTTGCCGCCAAAAATGTGTTCGTGTGTCCGCAATCCAAGGCAACTTTGAAAGAGGGGGGGAGGGGGAGGGGGGGAGGGGGTGGTCGTTTGTCAACACTTTTTTGTGGTTCATTTGTATTTAATGTCCTTCAATAAATAGTTCAGTGACATAAAATGATTTAGATTTGGTCGTTTGTCAACACTTTTTTGTGGTTCATTTGGATTTAATGTCCTTCAATAAATAGTTCAGTGACATAAAATGATTTAGATTTGGTGGTATGCTATAATGCTATTTGATTTACTTACACCATGGAGGATTACACTGTATGCCTGTACAGTGCATACAATACACATGAAAAATCACTCACTGCACATTGGTGGCGCTCTTCATTAAAATCCACACAAATTCGTTGGTGCAGAAGCATTGTGAGGGGTAACACACTGCTGGTATGCAAGGTCCTACTGTGAAATATTTGCTGGTAATGAAAGGGTTAACACGTACAACGAACCGGCGAAACGAAAGAACACTATTGAAACCAAATTGGGGTTCACTGACAACCCCGTTTGTAATATTGTACACACCTTTACATTTCTCAAAATAATCTGATACATAGGCCTAACAAAAACCGGCAATTAACGTAGGCGAATTGCCATCCCCGGACAATAGATTAGCAATGGCCCATGATGCACATTTCACCAGTCCTGCAGTGCGAGTCACCGCTTGTCGAGTGTACTGCATGGCCGGGCCATAACCAGCACACACGAGACTTGTAGCGATCAGGTGTAAAAATAGGCTGACTTTATAGCGACTGGGTCTGGAATCCCGGCTGCGCCGCAACGTGTCTCCGTGCGTTATTCCCACTAGAAGCCTTTAGCATGCACCATGTACCATTATGTTACCTGGTACTTTTTTTTTACCCCAAATTTCAGGCCTAACACTCTCTGTGACCTACCGTTGTTTCAAGTTAAAGCTTTGGAGGATTCCATCAGGAGGTACTTGCCTGGACTGCGGAGAACTTGAACAGTGACTAGTATCTTCCTTATGTCGTAACGCGGCCAGATTTCTGTGGGTTGGTGTAATGGTGTCCCGTTCAAGAATGCCGCAGCCAGAGATGCGGTCTATCTGTCACTTCGCTAAACGTGGATGGATTCGGCGTTCTTGTTAAAATACCGTGACAGTTTTTTGCTGTTTTCTCAGCATATAGACACTGCATTCAGCTGGAACTTTCACATGTGACTTTATAATTGTATCTTTCTTTATAATTTTGCCTATAAATATAAAGCCTTGCATAGACAAAAGCCAATCTATGATCCTTTACCTAATTTTTTTGTTTATTATAGGTATTTTACTATAGAGGATTTGTTACAGCCGACAAAAATAGTCGCAGAATTTTGTGTGATCAACCGTATACTTGAAATAACAAACCCGTTGTGTGAGTCAGAAGAAAATAGTAAACTTATTTTACAATACTCAACATACCAAGTGTACCAAATGCTGTATAGATGGATTGCAATAGATGTCATTGGCCGCCATCTTTGATGAATTGTGCACGCGTGGATGGCTGAGAGTCGTGCGTAGCGCGTACACGCGTGCACTTTTCCATTGTTTTACATCAAAGATGGCGGTCAATGACGCGTATTGCAATCTATCTATTGCAAATGAATTGTGATACACTCTAGAGATAAGAGGGAACATAAATAGTATCAAAGTGAAATTTAAAATATTTCAACGTTGATGGTTTATACAGGTCTCCTAATTGCCTCGGCGTCCTTGTAGTTGCTTTTAATTATGCTTAGCATTAATATTTCAATGTTTAATATAATTAATTTGTACTAGTGCACATGAAAATGTGGGTATGTGTGTGAGAAATTCATGCAGCTGAAAGAAGAAACTAAAAATAAATAAATGTTTCCATTAAACAAGAAAACAATTGTGAAAGTGTTGTCATTATGGTGGTAAACAATTATTAAAATTAATTAACTGACCATAGGTTTCCTCACTAGAAGGGTAAAATAAAATTATCTACTTTAAGCATCGGACTCGGAGGAATGGAATTAAACAAGATTTGTTTATTTTTGTAATTTTTTTTAATGGGCTTGGGCGGTAGGCCTCTAATTTCTTTAGACAAACGCATTTGGAGAGCCAATCGTGAGGAAGCCAAAGTGAAACGTTTCTAAGACCAAAAATAGTATAAATGTTGGTTTTTCCCTCTCAGTAATCTAGATGACTTTTGTAAAGGTTTGTCAAACAAAACAAAAGAATCCTTGAAACGATGAAATAATTTATTGTACATCGTGAGTGTTCTCACAAGATAGTCGGGCACCTCAATGTTTACCCAACACAGTATTCAGTTCTATGTAGTATAAGTAAGGAGCCATACAAGCCTAGCGTTTCCTTACGCATCAGCTGATTGGTTACATAGCAAGATAGCACTATCAGTTTGGTTCACAGTTTGACCAATGAAGTTGGGGCTCTCATTGTACAAACGAGATATGGTGGACATTTCGATTCTGAACGGTAATGCTGACGAAGACGGATTCTTTAAGTGTTCTTGACTGTTTCGAGAATCCTCAGAAATAAAGAATACAGCGAAAGACTAGATCAATAGTGTAGCTAACATTCCATTAGTAAAATTCTTCTGCCCAATTCCGTTAACTATTAAGCAAATGACTTTTCCGGAGACCCTTATTTCTGCACACGGATGCTTATGTTTTTGGTCTCATATTTCTTTATTTTGATCACAGAAAATTATGTCATAGTTTTTGTAGGTACAATGAAACATTACTTCGTTATGTGATGTTTTTGTTTTGTTAAAATTAATCATTTTCCCGTAATGAATTTTTGAAAAAGTGTCCTCCAAGCTCATTATTTATGCAAAACCTTGACGGTCATGCATACGCTGCAAATGAAAGGAAGCTCTTTTCGGACCCCTGCGCACTGACTGTTCTAGAAAGAGTCTTGAGGTACAGTCGGAATTTGTCTTTATGAGCATGCGCACTCGCCACGTTATCCGATTAGCTCAGCGGCTGAATGACGTAGACACGATCTGCATTTAAACGAACTAACAAAATTGTCTTGAGGGCCAATTGGCAAAATCACAGATTGGTGGTAGTTGTTCATTGTATAAGGTATAGTAATTTTGTCGCACGATTGTTCCCGAAAAACGCCATCTTTAAGGGCAAATTGCATTTGGGCTTACAGCCGAGTTGAATTTGGTTCAATAATACACTTTTTAGATCGCTGGAAGTAAACTCCAAAGATCATATGATTTATTGCCGTCAAAAAAATTTGGTTCAGATAAATCACGCGAACTTAGTTTTTTGAAAATGCTTGATAACAGCCAAATTTGACGATTTATTTTAGGGAGCGGTCTACTCTACTCCAGCCGATTTCACAAAACTTTACGCCATGGCGTAAGTCCACTTGCGCAACATTTATGGCATAAGTTGCGCCACGAATTTATGATCGATTTCACGAAAGTTACGTCACGTCTGAAAGTGGCGCAAGTTTGAAAGTTACGCCACAAAAATGGCGCAACTTACGCACTCGATTGTGATGGCGTAAGTCAGTGTTTTATAGCGCAAGTTGATAAACTGCCAACGGCACAACGTGTTTAACCCGAGTAGGCTACACTATCCTCGGTAAACAACGTTATTTCAGTGCTTACAGAAAGATGTTGCTTTCTTTCTTTTCTGTAGCTTACTTAAAACAAAAAACACGTTCGTCAGCCATTGGTTTTCAAGTAATTTTTATATTGTTGTGTTCAAAAACCAGCTGAAAATAAATTCAACGGCCACCCCACCAAATTAATCGAGCTTTGTTTTAAAAATACATGGCAACATCAACTTAATTTAGCAGTCAGATAATGAAATATAATGGGAATTCAAAATAAACGAAGTCATTGGTCCAAGTTGAACCATCTTATTCCGACACTTACCGCCGTTGACACTTTACCGTACAAACATGTTGTTGTGTTAAAAAGATCGCGATTTAAAATGGCGCTCCGTTGCATTTTTTTCTGTGGTTTCAGGCAACAGTCGTTGAAAAGGTTGCTATTAGCCTCGTCCGCGGTGTTTGTTAATTATTTTAGTTATTAAAACGTTGCGCAGCTAAGGCAAGTTTTGTGAAATGCAATTTAAGGAAGTGGCGCAGCTGCGCAACATTTACATGGCGTAACTTTAAGACATGGCGCAAGTTACGCACTACTTTCGTGAAATCGGCTGCAGGAAGACCTCCAGAGTCATGTATGGGTCTATGTTTGTACCCCAAAATAGTCCAACATAGCCAGTGTGTGCCTACATACCTATGTTGTGCAAATGGAAATAAAATACATGGGGAAGAATTTGCCCCCCCCCCCCCCCACTTTTAAAAGTGTTCCTGCCGCTGCTGCCTATGGCCCTCCCAAATCCTTGGGAAGGAGTCTATCCATGTCTGGTTTTCATCTCAACAAACAGATTGCCCTGTCACTGTGCAGTATTAACGGATGCCTCCCTCTTGCAAAGTAAGAAGGCCTGTGGTCTGGTTATGATAACAAATCAAGTATTCCATTCTTTGATTGATATTTACAAAAACTTTTAATCAAGTAAAGATTCATCAGTCTTCACTACGTCGCGACAATAGTCGTATCGGGGTCCTAACTCAAACCGTGTTGATAGGTATTAAATACTTTTGGGTTGAACAAAGAAAAATTGACTAGAGTGGGATTTGAACCAACGACCTCCGGTTTAACGTGCCGGCGCTCTACCAACTGAGCTATCTAGCCCTATGTTGGCGGTTTCTCTATTTTGTCAATATCTTTGTTCGGTGGTTTATTATTAAGTATTAAATACGTCATCAATTGCTTTTTTCAAGTATTAATCTAATGCAGGTATTTGTCATAATTGATTACTTGTCATGTTGAACTCTTAAATTGTTCAAAGTTGGGTTCATAGGTCAGGTTGGCATAGTGGTATCTTTCCTCTCCTTCCACCTCTGGGACCCTGGTTCAAATCACACTGGCAACACTATGTGGATTGGGTTATCAGTCCCTACCTGATGCACGGGTTTTCCCTGGAATATTTCTCTCTGTATTTTTTTCCAAAATGTATTTTCTAAAACTTAAAAAAGGCTCCTTGTTTTCCATGGGGTTCTTGGCTAGTGTTGTGAATAAGTACCCTTTTCAGAGAGTCCTTGGCTTCACAACCAGAACTGTAAAATTAAAAAAGAACTAAAGTTTAGATGTCTCTTAAATATTCCAAAGCAAGATGGGAAGCCTCAAACAAATTGCAAACCTAGTAAAGACTGAACTCTGAAATTTTTCAAGAGCCAAGGTTGTGCCTTGAGCTTTGTCTAGTCCATAAAAACCTTACAAACCTAGTGAATGTTGAAATCGATCACGATGATGGGCCAACGGCGGGCCGACGAGTGGCTGCCACCGGCACAAACGTCCAACCGCTCGCTAGCGGTCCTCTGTCGGCAGAGGTCCGCTGATGGTCCATCATTGGTCCTCTGTCGGACCGATAGCGGCTTGCAGACTGGGTACACAATCGATTTTCAAACTTTTTTCAGTTATAGACTCCTTGGGCATTGGAGATTAGCCTTGGGTAAACCGTAACCACATGTTGACCTTTACTTTTGGGTCAACCGGAAGTGGGACCATATCTCAAGAACTACACACCCGATTTTCAGTTTCTTTTCAGTTATAAACCCTTTCAGCATTAAATGATAGACAAGGGTTACCATGACCCCATGTTGACCTTTATTTCTGGTTTAAAAGCTCCTTTCGATTCAGTATCAGAATGAAGACCAGGTTTATTATTTACCTTAACTTCCGGTCCCAAAAAAGAGCTCATAACTTGAGATAATAATTTCTCCTGAACTACTGTCTTAAGGTTGTAGTGTTTGTGATTTCTTGCAGCTCAAATTAACAAAATCACTATCTCAAGTTTTATTTTGAGCTTTTTAAGACAATTGAAGTCTAGCACTGTAATGATTTCATCTTTTTAAAAAGTGTTTTCCCTCCTATTAACATGTCCTCGATCCCACACATGGTCCCCAGAGGGATTCACTGAGTGCGACGCTGACGCCTGGGTAAACTTGCCCAAATTCCGGACTTTGCCCAAAATCCGGACATACAATTTTTAGCATCGCTTATTCTCATGCCCGGCTAAGAGACAGTGACCATGAAAGCTACACCTACAAAGATTAAAGAAACAAGTCATACTCTCCTTGAAGTTTACCATTGCTTCAAATATTACAAATCAAACATTTTATCGAATCCTATTGTCAGAATTCTTTCAATTCAAAATGCCCTGATTGACTTGATTTTGTTTTAGATTGTTTTGATGGTTTTGACGAGGAAAGGTTTTGCTGCTACTAACCATAGACGATGGTGACATCAACAGAGCCGACGACAACGGAACATGAGGGCACATCATAGTGAAGTTTGGAGAGGAATCACAGTTTTGGTGAACATGAAAAAGGTATGAAATAGCAATAAAGTTAGTAACCACTTCATGATGGACAAATGATACGACCCAAAGGTCTGAGAGGTCGTACTGGGTGTACTGGGTGTAAAATGTTTTGTATTAAGTTTATTAAACATTGGAGATATTGTTCCTGAGCCAATGTTTTTAAGGATCCATCAAAACCTGCCACCCTACAGATTGTTTGTTATTTGTTTCATGATCAAGTGAAACAAAAGGTGTAGTCTCCAAAAGCTTGCATATCTAGTGATTGATGATCAAGTTGATCATGATCTAAGATTGTGCCATATCTTTATTATTTGGAAACATTATGTATAGTCCCTCAAACTAGCAAGCCTGGTGAATGTTGAACTCACAAGTTAATAACAAGACAACCTACATTGTAGTTATTGTTGAACTCAAAAACTTTTTAGAATCCAAGGTTGTGCTGTCTTTTAATTTTTCTTAAGCATGATTTCCAGTCCCTAAAAACTTGCAAACCTAGTGAATGTTGAAACTACAAGATGTTAGTTACGAAGCATGATTTACGAAGCATGATTTGTAGTCCCTAAAAACTTGCAATTCTAGTGATGGCTACACTCCAAATTGTTCATGAGCCGAGGTTGTGACGTCTCTTAGTTAATCTCAAGCATGATGTCTACCAAGCCAACCTAGTGATTGTTGAACTTTAAGATTGTTCATGATCCAAGGATGTGGCGTCTCCTAATTATATTGAAACGTAGTGTGTTGTCCCTTAAAACTTGGAAACATAGTGATTGCCTAACTCCCAAATTGTTCATGAGCCAAAGTTATGCTGTCTCTTAATGCTGTCTCTTGGTTAGTGTCGTGGCCGAGCGGATAAGAGCACCGGACTCAAGCTCTGGTGTTTCTGTTCAGCAGAGTGTGGGTTCGAGTCTCGGTCGTGACACTTGTGTCCTTATTAAGCAAGACACTTAACCATTATTGCTTCGTCCTTCGGATGGGACGCAAAGCTGTTGGTCCCATGTATTGTGTAATGCACGTAAAGAACCCAGTGCACTTATCGAAAAGAGAAGGGGTTCGCCCCGGTGTTCCTGGTTTGATTGGCTGCATATTGCGCCACAGCACCTTGTAAACCATTACATGGTGCTATGTAAAGAAATAGGCCTCAAAATTCAAAAAGTAGCTCCACATATATACCTTGCAGGAAAATATTGACTGTTGAAGCGCCTTGAACGTCACTGAGTGACGGATATGAGCGCTATATAAGAAGCCATTATTATTATTATTATTATTATTAATTAGTTTGAAGAATGATATGAAGTCTGTGTCAACTTGTATACCTTGTGATTGCTAAACTACCAACTGATTCATGAGCTAAGGTTGTGACGTCTCTCAGTTATTCATAAGCATGCCACTACCAAGCCAACCTAGTGATTGTTGAACTTTAATATTGTTTATGATCTAAGGATGAGCCGTCACAAGTCGTATTGTTTTGTTTCTCATTGTTTCTCCGAACTTATGTTTGTTCAACTGTTATAGTAGTAATTAGTGGATGATGTGCTGCCTTTTAGTTGTCCTTGAGGCTCAAGCGTTGTTGAAAATGTTTCCAATGTAATGATTGTTCACAAGCCAATGTTGTAGTGTTTCTAAAACCTTGCACAAGCATGATGAAATTTGATACAATCCTTATTCAAGTGTGTCTTACTTTGCTTGTCCACAGATTGAAGAGAAGTTCACAATGGAATGTTTTTCAACTCATAAACTGCTAAGGAGCTGAAGCTGTGACTCAAAGTGGAAGGGGTAACTCAAACAGCACATCACTGGACCTTGCAATGCATCAAAATTTACATGTCGAAGTTGCATTATGCTTGAAATTTTGATTGGTAAGGAGTTGTTCTAAAAAAACCTTGACCACCTTGACCCCTTTGACTTACCCATCAACCATTTAACTTTGCCATGCATGTCTCAAAGCCGGCCCAACCAAAAAGGATTGTTTCCCAATTGTATACAATCAATAAACTAAACTTACACAACTAACTGGCACCAAATCAATCACATTAAGATTTATGGGGGTTTTACCCAATGGTAAAAGTAAAGCTCTCTTTGCACTATAATTCCGACCAAACAGTTTTTCAAGTAATAATGTTTATCTTGGTCAATGATGTGTAATTTGTGTTTGGTTTGATATTTCCATGCAAGATCAATATTTTCATGATAGGATAAGTGATGTAATTTTTTATTATATTTAAAGTAAAGAATTACAAGAAGCTGGGCCCTATTTCCCTATTTCATAGAGCTGAAAAAAGGTAGAAGCGTAGAATACCTTTGCTTGTTGGAGTAAGGTAGCCAAAATACCGTTCCACATGTACAATCTTCGACTGGTATTGTGCTCATTTTTGCTTTAGCCAGGACAACTTACAGCAATATTTACTGCTAAACTCTTTCAGTACCCACTATTTTTCACGTTTTAAACCTAAAGTGGGAAGCTTTTTTTTAGGTTTTTTGAAATTATGTATAAAAAAGTATTTTTCACCTGGTTCCTGGTTATAACTATTGCTAATCACTCACAGGATGTTATACAAGTTTGTTTAGTTACTTTCACTTTCATTACCACACCTTCATATTCACCCATGTTTCCCTTATTCGTTTCAATGTAATGTGTAGTATTAGTATATTTTGCCGTTGGCTTATAATAGTCATAATGTACTTATAAATGTTTTACTGAATGTTTTGATTAGAAAATGTAGTAGGCCATGACAGTGTATTCAAGAAACAACACAGACAGTAGTTGCATACTTATCATTAGACTGGTCTGTATCCATAAGGATACAGACGGGCACCAGACCAGTCTTAAGAGCTGAATGGTTTCATTTGATAAAAATATCCAAGCAATGAAACACTGTTTAATTAACACATTATATTAGAGAGTGTTTGTGTGCGCACACATGCACACCACCATGGGATGAGAAAATTAGGCAGGTCAAAGGTTATTCTGTTCATATCAAATCACGAAGGTCTGTATCTGGCGTTATTCGTGCTCCTTGAAAGTGATTTTGTTGGAGAATATCATTTCTACAATACAACTGTGACTAAACAGAGTAAAGACAACAAACATTCTCACAAAATGTGCCGGGATTTTTTGTTTTCTTTTTAGAAATTACATAATGTTTTACCTTGATAGTGGCCAAACCTTGACAGTAAGTCACAGCTGAAAATCAGCCATGCTATGCTGGAATCTCAGACTTGTTTCTCATGTGCCAAACACAATGATGAACAATTGTCATTATCATTTGTACAACAACAGGACAATGGTCTGGAACCAGGGTTTTCACAAGAACACCCCAGAAGAGGGAGATTTTAAGCATTAATTTAATTACCCTTTGTCATCGTAGTACAAGGGAAACAAAGTATGGTACAAAACAATGGATTGTCCAGGGGCATCATTATATATCAGCAGGTCATCTGACCACAATGAAGAGAGAACAACACAAAGTTGTTTTAGGCTTTCATAAACATCCAGCGTTTCTAAGTTTAGACAAGTTTGGCTGAAAAAAGACAACATCCTATGTGAACTGGTTGGTTGGTTGAAGCCAGATTTCAAACTGACTTGATTGTATCCAATAATTTTGAGCAACTTCAGTCATGAGGTATAAACCTATCAAGTTGGTTTTTGTAGTGCAAATTGGAACAATATTTCATTTTCACACTCAAACTGTTGAAAATAATTTAGTTGGTATAAGCAAGATGTTCTAGATGAAATCTGGATTTACTTATCACAGCGCAATGTCTCATTTGTATCATGGGAAAGGAAAGAAAGTCGCAGGATGATTATGTTTCAGTACTGTATACTTTTGGGTCAAGGGTCATAGACTTTGCTAGCCTGGTTTGATAACAATCTCCAATAATCATTTCAATCTAAGGAAGCTTATGAAGTCATTGTACAAAGCTAGGTCTGTGTTTTTTAAACCAATAAATATCTTGCTTTGATGGGGGTGGAGTCTCTGAGCAAACCTGTCTGTTGTCATCACTTGGGCTTGTAGTCATCCCTGATGGGTCTCAAGTTTGATACAAATGTAACTTATATTCACAGCACATACATGTACATGTATGTGTTATGATAAATATTCACAACATACTGTAAACTTCAGTGAGGTACATTCTATAATGCACCAGTTTATATGTCCATTTTATTCATATGTCTTACTTAACTTTCCTCAACTTTAAAACAATTCAGATTTGTGTACTTTTATTATTTTAACAATATTTTAAATGTTAGTGTATTCTCTCGTGATATTTTATTGGTAAATGTTGTCATAGCTGAAACCATTTTTAATACTAAAAAAGGCTCTCTTGTATTTAAATTCTAAGGTTCTGTACAAGTGAGAGAAGGTATTTTAAACCAACTTTGTTGAAAGAGAATACATCCCAATTTAGGTATACTATATAAAAACAATATTTGTTAGATGCACATCTGGCAATATGACAAACACAGCACAACAGGCCCATTAAAGTTTACCTGTAATAAATTGTAATTTGAAACGCTCAAATCAGCGCCATGCACAGGTAGTTTGGAACCTAATTGAAAGTGGCTGAGATGCATTCACCAGCCTCACAAGTACATTATCATCCATGCCATAAACACAGCAGAGGAACACAACCATACTGCTCGATGAAAGAAACATCACTCCTTAATTACCAGTGTTGTCTTATTGCCACTGACTGCATGCAAAGCTTGATTGAACATAAACAACCATGTTGCAAAAGGTTTATCTTGATTGAAAACTTATTGTTAAAACATTATGTTTTAAGAATGGTTTCTTATAGAAATTTAGATGAATTTCAAGAATATCGTCAGCAATTTTACGAAGGGCCAAAAACCTGAAAAATCGATAAAAAACTAATTTTGACTTTTTGGGTGGATTCGACCAAGGTGATTGGGATCTAACTATTTACGAAGTTATAGGTCTCAAAATCGTCCAGTTTCTTAATTACGCTAAGTTGATGAATGACAAAAACCTCAAGAACCTGGAAATATGTTTTCACGAAGAGCCAAAAACCTTTTTGTAAATTTTTTGTATACCTTACCACGTTGATTTACAGTTGGCACAGTGCCAATCATGAGCGCGCCATCTTTTGCGTTATCACGAAGAGCCAAAAAGGTATTGCTCTAACGCGTGGAATTATCCCTTGGCACGGTGCCAAACGTGGGTGCTCCGGCTTTTGTGTTTTCACGAACAGCCAAAAAGTTTATACACGACGCGCTGCACACAGAGCACGGTTTGTAACGTTTTCACGAAGAGACAATTTTGTTAATTAAATAAATACTCATTAATTAAACACGTTATGGACAAAATTGAAACAGATTTGTATGATTTAGGATCTCTACTTTCCTGACATGTAAAAATTTCCAAGATAAGATTTTGAATAGTATACCAACCAGTAGTTTCAAAATAAGCTAAACTTCAAATGCGGTTTTCTCAGAACATATATTTTTGACTGCAGGGGACTTTTTTGCCCTTCGTGAAATTGCTGACGATATGTAACTAAAGTAAAGTGGGTGTACTTCATCCATGTTAAGGTAGAGTTATAAGTATGAACATTTAGGAATGTAAATTTGTTGGTCTAATATTCTGTTTAAAAGACACAGTTTGGAAAAAAGTCAAGGTTTTGTAAAGCAAAGGTTTTCATTGAAAAAGAGTTACAGAAAATTTGTTTTAAAGGGTGTGTACAACATTAGTAAGATTAAAAATATAATCGTTCACAGAATTGTTCGTAACTTACATGGTATAAAGATGGTCAAGGTGGTAAACTTCCCTCGAATAAGTTTTGCTTGAAGTGCTATAGTTTTTAGGAAGACTTTCAGGAAGACCGATTTAGCTGAAACTTTCACTGGATTGCTATTTCATGTATATGTTGGGGTCACATCAATTGTGAATACTGGTCTTTGACAGAATTTCCAATGTTTTGCACACCCTTTAAAATGATTTCTTAGGTAATGCATAAAGCAAAGTGTGTATGTAAAAAACGTTGAAGTGTAAACATGTGGTGTCTAATTGTGCAATAATGCTTCTTAAACTTTCAACTGAAGCTCGACTTTCATTGCGACTTTAACAAAAATTGTAATTGAAGCTAGACTGGCATACTAAAATGTCTTAAAGCAACAGTTTGAGATCCTCGTTGTTGCAAAATTTGAAAGTTAAAACTCTTCAGTTTTAAGTCTTTGAGCATGAGATATCAAGTGTACCCATCAGATTGTCTAAAAACAGTAATATGATTTAGGCAAAAAGATAGTTAATTGAAGCAAACAATAAACAATGTACTTGTCTCTTTGAGTAATGCACAAAAACACAAATGATATCTCGGAAGTTTGTTTTAATATCAAAACAAAATTAAAAGAAATTACTTGACTTAAATTTAGTGTCTTTCCTTTTATAAATTATCAGATAAAAGGGGAACTTAAAATTCAAGGAGAGTGTCCACTTAAAATTCAGAAAAACTTATCAGGGCAAAAGGTAGTATGAACTTATTTTATTTTACTTAACTGCTTACTATAAATAGCGCTAATTTGTTCCCTTCTCCTGAGTCCTATTATTATATAAAGAAAGGGGTTCAACTTGCTCTATGTACAGTTTGCATTCATTGTTTACAACACACCACTTGACCTTAAAGTGGCATTATATGAATAACAGTTTCAGTTGAGATCATTATCAAAAATAAAGTATATGAAGTCAGCTTTGAAATTAGTGTGCTTTGACTGCAGTTATTGTTTATAAATTTGTAAATGCAATTTATAATAATTTTACAGCTTAAATTGCATTGGCTTATTTTCTTTTAAAGGATTTTTAGTTGTATTTTTTTTTTTCCAAACAAATCCACATAACACAATTGTTTGTACATGATTGAAGGAGGAGGTTATGTCGCATCCCATCAATTCATTTTTAGTTTAAAACTCACTACCACTTATTCGCTAAGGAAGCTAACATTCTGAATACAAAAACTAGCTACGAGTAATTAAAAACAAATCTAAATCCTGGGATCAAAAATGTCACCTAATATCTGTAATAAATGGACCATCATCACACAGCACACATTAACACACTTCATTGAAACTATGGAGTTTGTAAAACTGGTGCCTCTCTTTATACCTACAGGTAAAAGAAGACGGGAGTTCACGGCTCGACTTCTAAAATCGCTAAGTTTGATCTTGAGTTTGATCAATCTTAGCTGCTCAGCAAAGTGTGATGCCAAAATTCCATTCACTGAGCAAATACTGCCAAGCATTTATTCTGCTTAGCATACCTAAGTGGCAACAATGTAAACTTTATTGCACTTCGGCAGGTAAACCTGTTTCTGTTAGTCAATATTTTGTGTGCTAAGCAAGTTTTTCTGCTGGTTATTGGTCCGGAAAGCTGTAAATGAGTAGAACTCTTCTCTTCAATGATGGGAACAGGGGTACAAGTAACAGCAGTGGTAACTGTATGGAATTTTGGGTGGTAAACTACTTTGCTTTGCTGATTTTTCTGTGCCTTGCAAGTTTTGTGCTTACAGGCTTATGAAATTGGTCAAGCAAACTGTTAAGCAGAACTTAATTCCTGAGATATATGAATTGGGCACCAGTCGCAGCAATCCTAACTGTATGTTATTTTAGATGGAGTCTTTTTTTGGTAAGCATTAGGTTTCTGCAATAGCAAGTTTTTGTTGCTTATAACTTTTATGATGGAGCTGCCAAACACAAAGGATGCCTTAATATCAGAATAAGTATCAAAGCTATCACAATTTTCTAAAATTTGTTAGCAATATTTTTTTTTAAACTAATATTATGTAGAGCTGCTGAAGCACAAACAGCAGAAATGTGTGCTTAACAGAAAAAGGTTACTAGCCCAAATAACATCTCCCTTGTACAAACTTTGACTGGTATTTTGTTCATTTATGCTAAGCAGATAATTGTTCAGCAATTTGTCCTGCTTAAGCTGCTCAAGCAAATAATTATTATGCTCCACAACCTTCTGCTAAAGCAACATTAGGCAGCATGCTAGTCATTGTGTACTCAAGAAATAGTACTTTGACTGGTAAACGTATTCTGGTTAGCATAACTTTGTCAAGCTTAGCTTTTTGTGCTTAGAAGCAGCTTTAAGTATTGGGCCCAGCTAGCTACATGTAGCTTGTTTAAAATTCGACCAGTGCAAATTCGGAGGGCGCCCTCAATTGGTAATTGTTCTGCAATTGTCAATAGTGTCAAATTTTCCAAAAGTGATTGTCGTCTGGTTATGTTACATCGGTTACATGTATGTGCACAGAAGATTACCCCAAAAGTTCGTTTTATAGAAAGAGGTGAGTAGATAAGTCTGTTTATTTCGGTACTTGAAGAGTGTTAATCGTTCTTTGATGAGTTTGCATTGTCCAAGAAGAATGAAATATTTTCCACGGAAGTAAAACACGACCTCCTTGTCAAGTTCCCCCGCGGAAGTTTCAGGAGGAAAACCTACCAAGTACCAAGTACCAAGATAAATCACAATTTCGTTCGGGAATGTTTTGAACCCAAAATAAAAAAATGGCAATGCATTAAACGTTTGCTGTGCAGTCACTCACTGTGTACTCCACTACTGACTATTGAAGAATTGACTACTAATTGCCTGGTTATTTTTGAGAGATTGTGGTAATTCTTGAAATAATGCCGAATCCTATCGTCACAATCTAAAATTAAGTTGGGCATTATTATTAATTATGCACAAGAATTGAGTCAGGTTGGCTCATCAGTGTCTTCCCTGCATAGCCATAGCTCATGCCTTTCAACTCTAGACTACTGCTGTTCAATTATTCAATTCACGGACTGAAGTCTGGATTCAGTTTTCAGTCCCTACCTGTGACTGCGTAGGTATTCCCTGTTTGGAGTTTTTCTCCAAAGTATACAACTGAAATGTCTTTGTCCGAAAAAATAAGTTGGTATTGTCTCCATTGTTCTTGCAGTCATGTGATGCTTTGGCTTTGCCAAAATATTTATAAACAAAACAGATAAACATTCTAGATTCAGCTTCAGACTTGGAAACAGGTTGGGCCAAAAGGCATGATCCATGCAATGTAATTCTGCATTACTCTTTCTTGCTCAAAGAAATCACATCAAGTGCTGTACATGGTGCCATGTTTAAGGGCATGCAATGTGGTAATCATTGGTCATGAAACCGGCTTGGGCCCAGGGCTGATTAACGGCTGATTCTGTGCTTACGTACGAGTTGCTAGCTCATATAGCGCTGATAACCGTAAGCACACGAAAAGGCAAGCTAACCTTCCGGTGCTTACTACCTGAAAATGAATGACGTAAAAGCAAATCAATGATAAAACTGCCCTGAGAGCAAATTTGTTACATCATCGGTCGTTGTAGCTCCAACGACCGATGATGTAAACATTTCAAAAAAGGAGTACAGTGCCCAGTTACTGGGTCTAAGTTCAGTGGTAATTTATTCTCTAAAAATATACAAATTGATCTATATATACATGTGTGAATTTAAATTATAATCCCAACATCTTCCTCAAGCTCGAGCAAAACCAATCGTTATTCGTAACCTTACTTAGGCTTTAGAAATAAAGGCAGAATAGCAAATAATTAAAATGGCAGTATAATTGAATTCAATAAATGCATTTGACCACTAATTATTGGTAAATCCGAGAATGGCTATCACCCGCCACTGGTATTTATTTACAATGTACGTCGTTTATCTGTACCATTGATCGACTGTCACACACTGTGACGCACCCTACTCCACCGATGACTCATCTCAGTAGGTGCAAAACAAATAATGTTAGAGCATACAAAATACTTGGCCGAGGGAAATTATAATACTATTCACAGTTTATATTCTTGTGCTGAGTATCTCCTGAACTTGCCCATCAAGCTGATCAGACGTCCATAACGTCGGGCGTATACACCCCCTCGCCGTAAACCTTCCCACACAGTCACACTTTCACTCCAGCCAGGTGTGGTTCTTTGGTGATTCTCACCATAAAATACTTGGATGTGCGCCTTTTTGCATTCGCCCTTTACCCTCCAGTAAAGGCCATCTGAAAAATCTTACGAAACAATCTCTGCCATAATTTTGGCCAATTGGTAATAGTAAACCACCATTCATAAATAACTTCAATTAGAGTTTATCTTCAAATATATATACACACATATTCAATATCAATAATCTTAATACTTGGTGGGTTTACTGTGTCTTTCAACACCTCTGCGCCACTCAAGCACTGCGTTACACATGTGCACACAGAGACTGCATACATACATGTAGCTCGGGCGGGTAGGGCAACAAAAACACACAAAATTAATAAATGAAAATAAAACTCCAACGACTTGGTCAAGGCTATCCTGTGTGTAGAATCCATAAGAGATATATAGGGTGTACAATTGAACCCTAGACTTGCAGCAGTCTTAACCACCTAACAATAAAGCTAGCCGGGTCATCCTGTGTATAGAGACCAAAAGAGATATCCGCAGGGTATCCCCAAGACCTGCTACAATCTTAACCCTTTACAGCCTGCTCCCTTCAGATGCATACAGCTTTAATATTGTTAATCTTGTTGAATTTTTGACTCACACTTTGTTTTTGTGCTTTTTTCGGGGGAAATTTAACATTCAGGAAACACTTATTTAGAAAAAGAAATAATGTACATATTTAAGTTTTAAAATTGTACATTCTAATTGTTGATCCCATCCCAACTTGGCTGTTGAAAAGGCACTTGTCTGTCCTGTCTACCCCTATCACCAAAATTGTCAATGTGTCGCTTCATAATGCAGCTTTTCCTCAGCGTTTCAAAAGTGCTTTCGTCACTCCACTCCTTAAAAAGCCATCGCTTGACTCAGAAAATCTCAAAAATTTCCGCCCAGTTTCCAACCTCTCATTTATGTCGAAAATAATTGAGAAAGTAGTTGTCGCCCGTCTGACTGATCATCTGTCTGAACACAATCTGTATGAGACCTCTCAATCTGCATACAGAAAATATCATGGGACAGAGAGTGCATTGTTGCGCGTACATAATGATATTCTTCGCGCTATGGATGATAAACGTGGTGTGTTCTTAGTCCTCTTAGACCTTTCCGCAGCCTTTGACACCATAGATCATACTATCCTTCTGGGACGCCTGAAATCTTTGGGTGTCAAGGGACCAGTTCTCCAATGGATTAAATCTTACATCAGCAACCGAACTCAAGCCATCAACATTAATGGAGTTTTATCATCACTTGCCACGCTCTTGTTTGGTGTTCCCCTTGGGCCACTCTTCTTCACCATTTACTCTAAACCAATAGCTGCAATTGCAAGAAACCACGGAGTCCATGTACATTTGTATGCAGACGACACTCAACTGTATCTTTCATTTGATTTAAATAGTTCTGATGAGCAATCTGAACGCAAACGTGTTGAGCAATGTGTTTCTGATATAAAGTCATGGATGACCAATAATAAATTAAAACTCAATGAGGATAAAACGGAACTGCTCATAATAACGTCTAAACATTTATCCAAGACAAAATAATCAATCACCAGATGCAAATTGGCACTGCTACTGTTACATCATCTTCAAATGCTCGCACTCTTGAGATCATGTTTGATAACACTATGTGCATGGAATCCCATGTGAAGAAAATTTGTCAATCTGCTTTTTACCGTATTAGAAACATTAGCAGCATTCGTAAAGTCCTCAATAAAAAGTCTGCCTCTATCCTTATACATGCTTTCATTACATCCAGGCTTGATAATGGAAACTCATTGCTTTATGGTATTAACAAGCATCTTATCAAAAAACTGCAAAATGTCCAGAACGCTGCTGCTCGGGTATTATCTAAAACACGTAAATATGATCACATCACACCTGTGTTGAAACAGCTTCACTGGCTCCCAGTCTGTCAAAAAATTAAATTCAAAATCATTTTGCTTGCCTGGAAAGCTATAAATGATAGGGCTCCTCCCTATCTCAAAGAAATTCTCTCACCATATACGCCAACTCG
The DNA here is from genome assembly GCA_037783415.1 of Leptasterias polaris. Classification (NCBI taxonomy): domain Eukaryota; kingdom Metazoa; phylum Echinodermata; class Asteroidea; order Forcipulatida; family Asteriidae; genus Leptasterias; species Leptasterias polaris. The sequence continues at coordinate 2,707,128 of JAZGTN010000192.1, forward strand.
CAATCTTCGCTCTACAAACCAACTTCTTTTAACTATCCCTAAAACAACCACTTGCAACGGCGTTCGTGCATTTTCTGTATCTGCACCCACTCTCTGGAACTCTCTTCCTTTACATATCCGAGCTACAAAGTCTCTGGACATTTTCAAAACATTGCCAAAAACTCACCTGTTCAATATTTCTTATGATTGACTATCTGTTTGTTATTTTTTCCACTTGTTTTTGCCGACACGTTTATGTAAATCTGTTTTATTCAATGTGCTCATATTTCTTTCTAAGCTACGTAATTTGTAATCTTTTTTGTTACTCTCTCTGTTTTTTGTTTTTGTTTGATTTTTATGCGCCTCGGAATAAGTTTATTCTAGATAGATGGCGCTTTACAAGTTTTAATTAATTATAATATATTTCAATTGGGTCTGAAGTTTTCTTTGACCCTCTTGTTTGAGCTGAAGCTGTCAAGGGCATTTTGGTACAAGCAGCTTGCGGGTGCTATGGTCTCCAAAGGGTTACCCATCTGACAACAAAGCCAGCCTGGTCAGGAATGAATCTAGTCCAGTAATTTTACATACAAGACCACTGATACTACCCATATTGATTAATTACAATGTAAATAATTCAGTTGAGAACTGAAGCAATGTTTCAAATTTGTATACCAATTAGCTAAGCTTAATGGGATTACATGTACTGCTGCTGACCAGGGCCCAATTTCATAGAGCTGCTTAAGCAAAAAATATTGCTTGACAATTTTCAGGATACCAGTCACAAGTTGTACATGTAACATTGTAGTTTGGCTGGTAACCTTATTCTGGTAAGCATAATTTTCTGGTGTTTAGCTACTTTTTGTGCTTTAAGCAGCTCTATGAAATGAGGCCCTGGTTAGCATGACCCCTATTAAAGGCAGTTTTGTGATGAATTTGTAAATTCACAAAACCACGTTCTTTGATCTAGAATTGTCAAATGTGATAAGCCTTACTTAAAATGTAAACTTTAAATATAATTAAGAGTTTTACATTTGTGCACTGAGCCTTAATTTTTAAAATGAGAATTTTGCAAATTCTTTGTTTGTTGTCGTTGGTCAATTTTGTAACACGCGCACAAGCAATTCACAGTCTTTTCCTCGGACGTCTTTAAGGTCTTTACTGTTAAGCAGGGAATAGAGCCTTGTCAGCAATTCTAAGCATTTACATACATTGTAGGTGTACTAGAATTGTAGAATTTAGAAAGAGCGTATGACGACTGCTCCGATGAAGCATTCAACAATCCAAGGGCGTCGATCGCTACTGAAAAGTAGGGGGGACGGTCGAGCAAGTCTTGAAAAAATACATCTTACTGTACATTATGTGCACCCCACATTTTTAATATGCTTCGGGAGTCCGGCGTTTATCGTGTGTCAGCTTGTAGTTCTTCGAAAAAACTAAATATTGCTTCTTCAACAAATCTTGTCATGGCCCAAACTGCTCCTATTTATTTTAATGGATTTTACTACATTTTGTGCGTTGTGCGATTGTAACAAAATGAAACACATTTGCACGTGTGCGCACACACATACTTCCTTTGTGGAGGGATCGTGTACCGTACATTATAGCATACACAAACGACGCATAACTTGAATGCTAACAAGGTATGTAAGCGGGATTTTGGCGTTCTTGTCTTGGACGATACGTGTCATCTATTGTTTGTATTATATAAGCGGAAATGGGCCCAAAATACCATTCTGCGCGTGGTCCATCAGAAAAAAAAATGAAAATGAAGAAAACATTTCATCGTTTGTTCGCTATTCTTTTACTTGAAAAAAAATTGTAATGAAATATTAAATCAAGAAAATGTTGTTGCATATTTCTAATGAACAGTCAATCAAAAAGTGGGGGGACATCTGATATGCTGTCCCCCCCAGTCTAAAAAGTGGGGGGGACATGTCCCCCCGTCCCCCACCCATCGACGCCCTTGCAACAATCAAGAACTGTCCGATATCTTCAAAGCTGAATCTTTTATTTTGGGTTGTCATGGAGGTTGATTTATAAAGAAAGTTCACTGTTGGTGTTGAATTTCTTTTGTCACTTTTTGTCAACAGCTAGTCTCTGGTCTCTGCTGTGATGTTTGGTACGCGCTTGTTGTGATTTTTTGCAAATGGACAATATGGCCACCATCGACGTTTGACGTTTGCCTTTGAGTTCGGAATTTACCGGCTATAGTAGCAGGCGAAGTGACGTCCAGTTGTCTGCTTACGGGATTAGCTTAAAGGTTAGTTGAGGAATCATTTTGAGTTGTTTTTTGTCAAATTACATCCGTACTCAACTTGAAAAAAGAAACAAGAAAACAAACCCCCGTAGGCCTTTTTGTATTTCAGATTAGTTCATGACATTTAACGGCTTCACTCAATGACTACGTTCTGTGGCAAAGTTTAATGTATGTGCGCCTGTGCAGATTAAGGGCAATTGTGTACATTTGTGGTGTAAACAAACAACGTTTTGAGGGGTTTTAATCATCACTTGCAACAGCTGTGCCAAATAATTAAAAAAGAAATAACATTTTGTGCCTACAGTGCATAGAATGAAGTATTTTATTGGGGATATAGACCCTGAACTCCGCGGGAATTACTCCATGTAAATTGATTGTGCTTTTTATGGACTTAGCGGTGCATGCTCCTCGTATCAAAACTATTTCTTAAAACGTTTTCAAAGGGATTCATCTCTAGTTGTTAACATATCAAAAGTCCGGATTTCAAGTGGGGGACTGATACCATCTTCAAGTCCTCAGTAAACGAATGACAACGTTAGATCTTGGGGGTTAGAAACTACATAAATTGTTTAAAGCTAAGACCAGCCAAAGAACTGACCTGTTTTTGCTTAAATATTTGGCAACCCTTCATATTCTTGCTTGTGTCACCAAGAAGTAAATTCATTCGATACAATGTCATTGTTTTTTGTAGTGTTTTATGTTTCCTGGGTGAAATTTTTTTTGTTGGTTTTAACAAACCCACCTCTTGCCGATTACAAAAAAAATGCCAAAAAACAGATAAACTATAGCAATTATTGCAGAGAAAACAAATCACGCCCAGTTTCTAGTTTGATTCGGCAAGTTTAATTTACTATATAAAAATACTGCAAAACAAAACCATAGGCCTACCACTGAAAAGTTAGAAACTAGTACCACCATTTTGTTGTTTCTCTATCCTAAAACTCATGTAACCAAAGCGAGGCTGCAAGGGAAGTTAGTCTTGCCCATACTTATATCTCCACATTCCGTATGTGTTATTGAAATTGCAGATAGGAACATGGCAAATAATAATGGAAGGTGGCCTCTTAAGGCTCAGTGGAAGAATGACATGTTGGTTACTGTTGATACTCATTGAAGATATTATGGTAAGTAAAAACAATTAACATTTTATTATAGGATTCTTGAAACTCGAAAGGAATAAATATTTAGTCAATTAAAGGGTTCGGAAACAACTGCCTGACCCGTCAGTGATAATCACTTTTCATATGCATTTAGGGACTGTGACTTACATGTACATGTATGGGCTGTAACGACAATGTACACGTGTATAGGCGCATATCAGAGACTGACTGAAACTTGCATATCACTGATCCTTCCCAAGCAATCTGAATCCCACAATGAATGGTTACCTTACATCTACAATGCTATGCATTAAGAATGATATAATACTACAATTGATGGTTTGGGTTGTCATGGTAATGCAGTACTCAATCTATAGAATTCCGTAATCGTACAGGAACAAGTAAACCTATGGGTGAGCCTTTGAACTGGTGTGCCTTGATTCATTGTGAATAGTATCAAGTAAGAAAAGGAACTTAGACAGGCTTAGGTATTTTGACCCTCACTCTGGAAAGAACAAATTCCATTTATAAGTTCCACCTATGACCTTTGAAGAGAAAAAAAGGACAAAATTCATCTTACAAAATTAGTAGATTATTTTTTTTAAAACTGCTTTATGATTGATGATTCCTACAAAAGCGTGTCTTCTTAAAAAATGTCCAGAAAAGGATAAACTGTTAAAGCAATTCTTGAAAGCTGGAAATGCAATTGCACTTTAGTATTTCTTGAAATTAATGTATCAAAACCGAGATTGGAACACTAAATGTTCATCGCCTGACGCAAAATTTGCTCAGTTATTGGCACTTTCATTTGGTGAAAGGTATTGTGTTCGTGTTTCAAAATAATGTGAAATTTTAACCAAAGGCCTCGTAACAGGTAGCCCCAGACTAACTGTCAGTGGCAGGTTTTGGTTATTGCGTGTTTCGTATCGATTTTGGGGAGACAGTGAACTTTGAGTGTCTTCGTAACACTTTTCTTGCCTTTTCTACCAATTTTTTATGGTAAGGTGTGTTGTTAAACAGATAGAGCTGGATTAAAATGTTTTGGAGACTGACACACCCCTACTTTGATACAAAATTATGTAAATGTTGAGCATATCAATAATTGCCAGCGGTCATCAAGTATAGTTTGCCTTGGTACATGTCCCATGCGTAACGCAAATTTAGCTGTTTTTACAGTTTTACATTACTGCCTGAACTATTGATACTTATTGCTCAAATACACTTTGCATCATTGCTTTGTATTCCCCAATCCATATAAAGCCAATCTGGGGTGCCAAGTGACACTACTGAGACCATCTGTAAACCAGGCCATAATTTTAAAGGAGCGCGATCGCGCTCGCGCTCCTCCGCGCTCCTTAATGTTTTCCAAGGAGAGCAAAAAAAAGTGCTCCTTACAAATTTAACAAGAGCATGTTTTTTTCAAAACCCTAATTGTTGATTAAAATAAGCCGCTTGAATCTCGGAGTTGGCAGTGGCAACATCTAAAGATTGCACGCTTTTTCTTTTCCCCCCGTTAATTTTACCTTTATTTCACCGTTCGTAAATAAATTGTGGCCCGGCGGCGGCTGGACCACCATGCGGTGATTTATTTCTTCCATGTGCGTCGTGTATTGTATGCAGCTAGATCTATTGATATGTGTAGACTTGTCTCATTCCCCGCTTCATTCGCGATACAGTTTGACCGTAGTACATGTATGTTTACTGCTGCAGCAAAGGAACATGTGTGGAGACATTGAAAAGTCTACTGACAACAACGCACGGTGTGTTGTGTGGATACCCGCGAAACGTTAGACTTTTTTCACCAGTCGTCACTATCCACGTTCATAGGCAACAGCGCCAGTTCTTCGATTCGTTTAATGTGTTTTACGGCTGGAGATATTTTTACGCATTGAACTATGACCTGGAAGAAACTTCGAGATAATTCATGCAATGAGTGTGCGTCACACACGTGTGAGGGGATCGTCGACGACGTTTGAGTTGACGTCTTACATGTACATTATTTTTCCAAAATGATTTGGTTTGTGATCTTCGAGGATGTGTTTCAAGAACAATTTTCAATGTCAAAAAGGCAACACTTAACCCAATGATTCACTAACACAGGTAAAGACCCCAAACATCAAAATTTCTTTTAACAAAAACACATTGAAAACATCATGACTCAGACTGCTCCGTTCATATTTTCGTGGATTATTTCGGAAGATCATTATTTTGTTTTTTTAGACACTATACGTCTGATTTCATCTTTTGTAAAAGTATTTTCCTCCTAATTACTCGTCCCCGGTCCCATCTATGGTCCCATCTATAGTCCCATTTATGGTCCCAATAACGCCCGAGTCAAATTGCCCAAATTCCGGACACCACAAATTTGGGCTTTGCCCAAAATCCGGACAACATTTTTAGCGTTAGATTTTTCCGGATTTTTTGTTATCGCCTATTCTCATGCACATGCGCAGTAAATTCAAATCGCTCTCCTTAATTCACTTTCTTAATTTAAGGAGAGCAATTTACAGCTCTCCTCGGATTTATTAAAATGAAGGCCTGGTAAACATGGTCCTGTTTGTCCCATGCATAACGCCAGAAATTTACATATGGCAAACAATTTTGACATCATACTATGAGTTAGTAAGAATGTAATTTTTTTTAATTTTTATTATTTTTTTTATGAGATATCGCCTAACTCACAAGGCCACGGACGGCCACTCAAGGTGAGGGCTACACATAACGGATTTGGGCTATCAACCCAAATCAATTGACACCAGGGGCACGTTGCCTCCTACTCCTGGGGCTGAAACAGGATTACCCCCTTCACAGTCCTTAAGGATGTAGGCATGGGTATCATCCACTAGGAGCCTGCCTGGTAGAGCAGAATGCACTACCTTCCCAACTTTTTCGAAGCAATTATGGTTAAGTGCCTTGCTCAAGGGCACAAGTGTCATACCAGGTCATGACCGGGTTGTACCTACATGTAGTAGAGCTGGTTACCTATACTTTATTTTAATAGGCACTTCTTGTTTGATTTACACTAAAATCACAAGATGCCCTTAGTGTAAAGCCCTGTTTTAAGAAAAAATTATTTGTCCCATGCATAACGCTATCTTTAAATTTTAGGTAGGATCTTGCAGATAAAATGTGATCATGCTATTATGTTGCACTATGGTAGATAAATAGTAAAATAATACTAATTGGTTTGATACCATTCATAACGCTTTTAGCCTTAACGTTATGTATAGGACAAAATTGTAAAAACCTTGAATTTCAGTCTTGTTTTTGGTTCAGTGGTATGTATTTAGTGTATATTAGGAATAGTAAAATAATAATATCATGGTTTGATACCATTACAGTCGTTGACCAGTTCCGGATCACTTTTTGAATTCACAATGTTTTTGTTGCATTCTCTTTAACATTTTAAACAAACAAAAGTCGATCAGTTTACCTACACATGTCATAACATTCACCAAGTATCCATTGGCAAAAAATAAGTAATACTTTTGAAGTGGCTTCGAGAAAAGTATCGTCACCCGTTTGACCAGTTCCGGATCGGTTGAATCTATTCCGAATCAGTAGCGCGCCCTCTATTGCAAACCAATACTCCCAATCCCATTCATAAAACTGAAAATACATGCAACGCTATCGACGGCTGTTGGATGAATTACATGTAGTTTTACATTCCTTGAAATATAAAAATGCACGCTTCCAGTGCAACTTAAATGACAAACTTTCTACAACAGCCGTATGATTTTAACTAACTGAGTGCGCCACCATTGAACATACCAACATATTGAGTGATCCGGAACTGGGCAAAGGTACGATGCCTCCCAACAAACGATTTCGGTAATTTTATCTCATAAAAAAACCAAAACGTCTGCTCAGTATTTATGGCAAATATTTTTTACACATTCTTACCATTTTACATAAATGCTATTCGCCCTGGCATTCAAATTTGAAAGGTGAGAAGTTTTAACAGCGTTTTTCAACCAACAATTTGGGGGGTAAATAATGATCATTATCGCTGACAAACTTCAGAAAAATTACCATAATTTATTTGTCGATGATGCTTGTCACCTTATCTTGGGTTTGTTGGTTTATTGGATGTTATTCTTCACATGTATCAACAGGAATTGGTAATGTGAGAAGTAATTTAATTATGTGGTTGTTGCAAAGTTTAAGTGATCCGGAACTGGTCAATGATCCGGAACTGGTCAAACGACTGTACAGCTTGTTTGTGAAAAGGTTAAAAACTGGTGTCCCATGCAACGTTAAATAAGCCTTCAGCTTTACACACATGGTATATAACTTTAAAAAGCTAGGATTTAGTCTTGTCTTTCGTCCATATGCGAAGAAATCAGACAAAAGTTTCTTTTTTTTGGCAAGACATGAAGAATTGAAGACTGAAAAGGGAGTCTCGTCTGATTGGCTATCAGTTGGCTCTGAGGAACATGTTCAGTACTATACCTCAAGTGAAGGGAGTATGGTGACGATTTTGACAACCTAGACTAGACTACAGGTAGGCCTAGTACCTTTTAAAAGTTCAGTGAGACAGGTTTTAAGATTTTACCTCGTCCAGGACAATTCAAAATTTCACTATTTATTTCTATAAAATACCACAACACCTTAGGGAAGCCATCAAAAATAAATTAAGCGGCGTCCTGCATCCCGCCTTGTTCGGCCGCAAAATCCCGCCGCGGCCGGCCGAGGGGTCGGCCCAGTGCAGCCACCGAGTCAAAACATGCATAACAATAGAACAATAGCAGCCTCTACAGGTGACTGCATTTATAAAGATCACAGCGCACTTGCGGCTGGCTGCACTCTGGCTGGGATTAAGATTGTTATCACCACTAATCCCATAAACAGTTCGATGGAGGTGTGAAAACGATCTGCCTGAAGATTCAGCCTCATATTTTTTACAGGAGAATACAATAATTCAAGCTGTTATAAGTATCAAAATAGTAACACTAGTGTAATGTTTTAAAGGTTTCTTTTTTGAACGGTAGGAATTGATAAAGTATTGCATTTTCGTCCGAAGGTTTTTTTTCCAAATCGCAGCCCGTGCGTGGGCATTGATAACATTCTGCCATCTGACACGTCGCTTGTCTTTGCAGCTTCGTTTTCAAAAAGATCGTTCCCGCATTTATCCGAATGAGGCAAGGCCGTGTATCGACGGACATGGTTGGTGGAGTCGTCCAGGTTGCATACAAGTTTTATTTTTTGAGGGGTGGATGTTTTTTTCCTGTATATTTTAATATGACTAGATAATTTGGTAATGTCAGTAGGGAATTTTGTTCATTTAGATTCAGGTTAGGACTTAAAACAAGAAAGAAATAAAAACGCGGTATAGTAAACATAAGGAGTCTTCTGGGTACCGGCTGCCAAAGTGAATGCGTTGTACAGACATCGTTCTACACGCACGCCGGAGATGTGTTTTTTTTAAAGCAGACTTTACCTACAACGTTCCATTGTGATCCCTTAACCAGTTCGACGCGAATGACGAGTTAACTCGCGGGAATTTTTTTTACTGACACTAGGAAGACGAGTATACTCGCCAAATTTACATATGAATCGCCGTTACCCTCAGCGTGCGAATTGTGTATGGGATTCAGTTGTAGTTGCATTGCGGGGTACCAGGGATATATCTAGTGTAATTTACTAGCGATTGGTGGCGCTATTGAACTTTTATGGACACAGGGCCAGCCGATGAACACAACGATTGAGATGACATTTTGTTGACAAAATCAAGATGGCGGCCTCCATGAGAAAACGCGTGTACAATAATGACACGGAAATTCTTTGATATTTTGTATCGTCAGGGTCCTCTAATTCCGATTCATCTAGTTCAGAGGAAAGTAAGGGTAATAGTTCAATAGTTCTAATTCAGAGTTTGAAAATAATAGTGAAAAAAGCGAGAATTCTGAAGTTAGCATGGTTATATCGAAGTCAGTTCTGATGATCACGATGATGAGCTGAGGTGAGTGATAATAATGCAGATTTTTCTGAGGGATCCGTATCTTGAGATGGTAAAATGTGAGTTTAAACAAAAAGAGAGAAATGTGAAGGTGTTTTCCCCTACTGTGACAGATTTTTTTAAATCACAGAGTTTTTTATTTCAGAAAATTGTCATAAAGAATAAAATTATGCCAGCACTTGCACTTTTTTTTTTATTTCAACAAAATTCACAAAAGTATCCCGCGTGGGGGGTAAATTCGGTGAAAATTTATCCCGCGTCGAACTGGTTAATGTCCAAACGATGGCTGATGAATTCCATTTTCCATTTTAAAAATCTTGAAAGCTGCTTTCTTAAAGAAACTTCTATGGTGGTATAAAAAACACCTTCAAAAGATTCTGCTCTGAATACATGTGCACAATAGAACAATACAATGGCAGTACTGCAGGAAGTTTGCAGCCTCCCGAGAACGCGCCGCAGTAAAGCCACAATGTGACCGCAACTATTGGTATGTCTTTGAGGCCCACGAGCGGCCGGCCGCACGAGCGCCGCGATGCTGTCTATTGTTGTCACCGATTAACATATAAATAGCAGGCACAACAAAGGACACCTCATTATGAGCTGGCCCTTGGAATTGGGCCGCATGAGCGCCGCATCAAAAACACAATCGCGGCCCTTCATGGGAGCACTGCAGCGGGATGCAGGACGCCGCTTAATTTATTTTTGATGGCTTCCCTTAAATAAGCCCTAATGTGAAGTTGTAGAATAAGTAGCTATCAACGGACCATGCAATTTATTTTAAAGCCTGCATTTCCTGGCTTCGGCTGTTAATCTTTTGCACTCTGACGTTTCACTTTTTGCCACATGAACTGGGGTAAGCAAAACTTGCTTTTGTTTTCCATTAGCAGTTATTCACAGAGGGTTTTTACTGCTTACCCCAGTCCGGAGAAATGGTGGCTATTCCCTGTGCATGCCCAATTGCTAGGGTAGACCAGGGGTAAAGCGATCCAATGGAAGGGCCAGTCATTATTCCCTGTGGATACTCCTGGGGAATAGACTAATGTAGTGGGCTATTAAAATGGAACAATCCTACTTGGACAGGCTTAATACTTTTGGAATGTAGATTTCTAAATGTAGAGCATGTAATTTAAACACCTACTTTAATCGAAACATTACAATAAGTTGACGGACATCCTTCATAGTAATCGTCAACATTAAATAACTCACCGAAACACGCACACAGACAAGTATAGGCCAAATGCACATGCCCTGTTTGGTATGAAACCAATACTCATAAAAGAAACTCCTACTGAAAATAGTAACTGTTTCCCATGAAAATTCATATTGTGTACTTACTGTACAAGGCAAAAAACATTTTGGGGGGACAAATTTTACATATGTACCCGTCGTTTTCAAAACGACAACTTTTGCACAAAAGAAAACTGAGCTCTGTCACACGACCATTCACAATTCACGCGTTCGGGGGAATCGTGGAGGCCGATCTGCTCCACCAACAGCGCCCCACAGTGGGCGGTCTATTTGCCGTTTAATCACAAGTTCATTCATAGTAACTGCACAGTTAGTTACTGTAAATCCTAATGAATATTCAAACCAAATTTGAAAGAAATTAACGTAATTTTACTGTACGTACCTAACCAATATTCATAGACTGTATTCATTAAACCAGAAAATGTTTGCCGTATTGAAATTACCCAGCTGTGCGCCGCGTGCAAGTTCACGGTGCCGCGCGCTGATTGGCTAATCTCGTTTTGTTTACGTTAAATGTTACATTAACCGTTTGATATGTCACGCAAAGTCACCGACTCACTGCGTGATCGTTAAATATTCATTAGTTCCCAAATCGCTGCGTGCTGTATTGGCTAGTATAAATGACATGCAGCTCATTAAAGTTTGTCACTCGGCCTGTGCATACTTATTGTAATGAGTTTCTGAGCAGTTTTAAGGTTAACAGCAAGCATTTCGATGTTCTCACTTTCATCATGGTTAACCTACATGTAGAACAGAATATTGTAAACATTCTGTAGCTATACCTTTCCCCAAAGGGTACAATGACCAAAGCCAATCCATACAAAACAACTTGCCAGCCAATGTACACATGCATATATGTAGCAATGGATACTTGTATGTTCTGACATTTTTCCCATGCCCAACTTGTTTCTCCCATGAATATTGCTATGCAAAGTCTTGTGTTTTATATACACAGAAAACATTTTAGTCATGCAGTACTCGTGTGCTATTTGTGTGTTACTCTTTGTAGGTACAGGTACATGTACATGTAGGACTTGAATGTATGTACAGTAGTTAGCCTTCAGTTCTTTCTGTAGTAAATGTTCACCGAAGTGATCCTTTTGTAGCACTACATGTAAGTATGCTACATGTACTAATAAATGTCTAATTGGTGTGTGGATAAACCAGATAAATGTGTTTTATATGGTTGAACCCTGTATAGGATATATTGATTATGGATGACCGACAATAGACCATCCACACACAAACAACTTATCATCAGCATAGAAATGAATTGTTCTTGACATTGTCCCATGCGTAACAGGGCTGTCTGAAGTTTTTCATCTGCACAGTGAAAAGTTTAAATGAATTTACGAACATCATTCATGTCATTTATTTTTGTGTTATTCCTAATGGTGTCTTGGTAATATTTGATGAGATTTAATGAGATTTCTGTTGATTCTGTACTCATTGATCACTGGAGTGATTCTTGCGTAGCACCATGCTGCATGTCCAACTGTGGTATAGATGAATCCAGCCAGTGTTTACTGAGATTTTTATTTTATTTTTTTCCCAGGAGTATGTATTCCTAATTAAACTTAGCTTTTAACTTAGGTTTATATTGCTTTAAAATAACTTTATGTAGGGAAACAATGTCCCATGCGTAACAGCAGTGGGGCTGCTATGTTCAAGGTCTTGCTAACTTACACCGCGTTCACACTTGATCCTGCTAGGAGGATCAAAGGAGGATCAGATCCCGAAAGAGAGATCAAGCATTTTTGTGCCGCATTCACACTTGAGTGTGATCGCGCATTGATCTCGCATCGTTAAACGGAAGTTCAGTTCAGCTGACGGCAAAGGTTACTGTGCGAGGTCATTGATTGTGCGCGCGCATGTTGTTTTGTTCGTTGTGTCGCGCCATTTTTTTATTTGGTGTACATGTGTAACTAAACGATACGGCGACACACGTACGTTGCAGTTTCCGTTATCTATGTGAACAAGCATTATTTTCCATCTTCTCGAGGTATTTTTTTTCTTCAATTTCTTAGCAGTTATTCTGCCATTAGTTTTGGCCCAACTATACATCGTCGACATCGCCGCAGAATGACAAATATGGAGGACATTTTAGTCCGGCGACAGCCACGACGAACGACTTCGGCCATTTTGACGATGTCAAAGGTTGAACAGAGATTCCCTGAAATAACCGGAACTCGACGAAAATTCAGACACAAAACTGACCAAACTGACAATAACTTCCCTATGTTATAACTGTATAAAAATATTTTGAAAAATAACTTGTTTGATTGCTAAAAAATATGCTAACGTTAGATTAGATGATGAACGAAAAAAGGTCGGTACTGAAAATTCTGGAGGACGCAAAGCGTGTGAGTTGCGTGCGAGTTGCGTGCAGACTTTTTTTGCACAATCGCTGTGATGTTGGTTACCAGTGTCATGCGATTATGGGGCCGGGGACCATCACGATAGAGTGCACATGCACACACAATGTATATTGTACAATAAATCCCCCATGTACATGACACAGCGTTGGCCGGCCACGGACGATGACGACAGGTAGGCAAAGCGATGTTTACAATTTCTTGTTTCGCTGGTTTTTTTTTATGACCTGACACACCGGATGTGAGCAGCTTAAATTGCAGGATCTGATCTCGATCTGCGTTCACACTTGTTTTTTGATCACCTTTGCGGGATCTGATCCACCTTTGATCTCACAATAAAGGGAGATCAAAAAGGAGGATCTGATCCTGATCCTGATCGCGTTCACACTAGCCGGTGATCTCCCTTTGATCGCCCTTTCGAGATCAGATCCTCCTTTGATCCTCCTAGCAGGATCAAGTGTGAACGCGGTGTGCTCAGAATTTCCTCATGGTTTCAATAAACATAACAGTTAACACCTGGCTATAAAAAATATATTGTCAAATACTTTTTTCAGCATACTTGAATTTTTGACATTTTGGTTGACACATATTTCATGTTATTTTGAAACACCCCAAATATTATATAAAATAGGGACTGTTTCAAACATTTGTGGGCGCATAGGAATAAAAGTTGCTGAATCTTAGCATTTCACTGGTCTTTCCCGAATCATTGGAATCCCACATTGAATGGTAACCTTACATCTACAATGGATGGCTGCAGTTGTCATGGTTATGCAGTACACAATCTATAGAATTCCAAATCTGTACTTCAACCACCAAACCTATGGGTTAGAAGCGTATTTCAATGAGCGAATGCGGTTGTTTTTTTTCTTGAAAAAGAGTCAATTTAGAACAATCCTTGAAAGCTAGCGGGAAAAAAACGTTTCTTTCGAAGGTTTTGCTCACTTGAAATCAAGGTTTCCAAGCTGAGGCTGGAAGGACAGCTGCCTAACACGGTTCAGTGATAGGCAGTTTTCATGTACTGTTTGGGACCGTGTCCACATTGTATGAACCATGACAAATCTTTACAGGCATCAAGGCCGCTGAAACTTAGCGCTGAAACTTCACTGATCCTCTCAAAACCATCAGAATCCCCAAACGAATGGCTGTGCAAAGAAAAATATATAATTCTACGATAGATCGGTGTGGGTATCGTCATGCTAATGGCAGTGTTTAATCTATAGGGATCCAAAAAAATGACCATCTGGATGTTTTCCCCTTTTCCAGTTAACTGTATCCAAACCTACATGTAGGCTGGAGGGACAATTGCCTGATTCTATGTTGGTTCAGTGTTAATCACTGTTCACCTGCAAACGAAAGACTGTTGTAGTACATTACTTAAAGAAAATATAACTTCAGCTCATTTTATTTCTCTGTCCACCTTTGTTCAAGTTCTACTCAGAAAACTCAACCGGTCCTAAGAACAGCCTAGGCCTGTTGGTAAATGTTTGATTTTAAAAGTTATTAAAATAGTATTTTGGTGGTGTTCGCGAGTTTTTGAGGCATTGCATTGTTGATAAACAAATCACGCTTGTTGGCATGGGAGGCCAAATGTTAGCAAAATATTTAATCCTGTTTTAAACAGATGTTTTAACCAGATTCAACATTTTCTGCAAACTTTCTATGCGTCGATACCCATGGAGCGCATTCTTGGAATCTGCACAATCCCAAATTGATTTCAATATGCAGTGGTACCAACCCAGCTAACACATTACGTTGCTACAACATTGCACAACGTTGTGATAAGGTTGCAATTTGGTCGATGGGCTGACAACGTTTTGACGACGTTGTATGAACGTCAGATCTTAACATGATTTTAACCAATGTTGTACTTTGGTTGCATGTTGGTAGTTTATGCAACGTTACCGAAAGGTTTTTCACCGAACGTTTTCACAACATTGTATTTAGGTACTATTACAACGTAGTATTTAAGTTAGGGCACCAACGTTGTGAAGTTATTTTTTGGTCTCGTTAAAACGTAGTAATTATGTTGTGACATGCACGTTGTCTGCACGTTGCATTTTGGTTTTATCAAAACGTCATATTTACACTGTGGCAGTCACGTTGTCTTGACGTTGTATTTTGGTATTATTAAAACGCAGTTTTGCCGTTCTGGCAGTCACGTTGTCTACACGTTTTATTTTGGTTACATAACAACGTAGTAATTATGTTGTGACATGCACGTTGTCTGCACGTTGCATTGTGGTATTATCAAAACGTCATATGTGACCCGCTCTGTGAAAATGAGTCAGATGTTGACAATTTAAAGAATTGAGTTATATACATGTACATGGCTGGAAAGAACACACCAGCAGCAGTTATTTGGTATATGTCTAAGCTCTGGGGTGTATCGCGTTGCTGAGTTACTCCCGTTTGAAATTAGCCAAGGTATCATTTTTGTTGAAAATGAATTACAAGTAAATTGATGTTTAAAACTACAATTTTCGCACTACATATTAGCAAAAGGACACAAATTAGACTATGAGTGTTCTGAAAGTTTACCATGCAAAAATAGATCTTAAAAAAGTAATAACAAAAAAAAAAAAAAATTAACAAAAATTGATATTTTCCCCATTGAAACGTCCATTACATAATAATGCATTAGGCGACATCTGACTCATTTTCACAGAGCGGGTCACATATTTGTGTTGTGGCAGTCACGTTGTCTTCACGTTGTATTTTGGTATTATATAAACATAGTATTTGCGTTGTGGCAGTCACGTTGTCTTCACGTTGTATTTCGGTATTATATAAATATAGTATTTGCGTTGTGGCAGTCACGTTGTCTTCACGTTGTACTTTGGTAACAATAAAAACGTAATTATTAAGTTTCGGCTGTATGTTGTCTTGTTGTTGTATTTTGGTATTGTCAGAACGTAATGTTTAAGTTTTTGTGTCCACGTTGTCACTACGTTGTATGTTTGTATTCATGTTGTGACAGCCACGTTGTCTCAACCTTCAAACATACTATTGTGACCCTCACATCATTTGTAGGTCTTTTAGTTTTATCACAGTAGATATCTTTGTTTTTACCATCACGTAATTGTGGCAATAGTTTAATTACAATCATATTGAATATTTCAAGCAGCTCGTCGAGATAGTTTTGGAGGACATTATTATCTAACAGAAGGCTTGTTTGACATTATAAACAATGTATTTTCGCAATTTAGTTTTTTACATGTGTGTAGGGGAAAAGCGAATCAAACGTGTAACCTTGTGCAAGCAGACTATAAGATGAGACTAGTGTGACCACAAAGAACATTTTGATGGTTTTGTATATATTAAGCATCATATAGAGTGTTTTTTTAGAGGACATGCACAAAAAATATAGTAATACCGGAACGCACTCACAGTGTTCAAAAAGCTTTAGTTATAGTGTTTATAAAATTCTTCCCTTGTTAATGGAGAAAAACGTAGGGAAATTAAAGCTTTAAAGAACGTATGAGGCGATATGTGGATAGTTCTTAATAGGGAAGGGGGAGTTTTTGGTTAAGTGAAAAGGCAAAAATAAATGGGGAACAGGTGTTGGTGGGGGTTGGGGTTTGGATAAGATGGAGGGTGTGAAAAGGAAACTGCCAAAAGACATTGAACCGAGATGCACCAAGGAGCGGGAAATTCGAAACTGAATCAGGTGCTAGAAAATAGATTGGCAGCGAGAGGGAGTGAAGGGAAAACACATGTTGTCTGTGTGGTACTGTACGTCTCTGGTAGTAAATCATCCCTGACTGCCTAAATGTTGTTTTTGGGTGGGAGACAATTGTGTCTCTGTATTCAGATACTCTCCTAAGCAACTAGCAGCATACTGCCTGCCCTTTCTCTTAACATTAACAAGGCCGGAATGTGCAACGATTCGTTACACACATTAGGTTCTCAAAACTACAAGATTTGTCTGATTTCCATCCAATGATTCGATAATCATTTATTTAGTCACAGAATTAGAATCACACTTGTTATAACATCAGCCATCTTTAATCATATCCCATCATGCTCGCGCAAGCATGCGCAACAGCCTAGCATAAACAGCATGTACATGTAGTTGGCGCAGCCAGTGTAATACCGTTATACTCCCCCCCCCCACAAGACTAAGGGTAGTAGAGAAACTTTTAAATGAGTGATGGCAAAATTTATACAATACAAGGCATTTATAACAACAGTCGAGTTTTTTGTGTAAACAGTTCAGTTTGTGTATGTAAACGTTCCCTAAAAGTTCAATGTTCACAGTTCAATCCAAAGATACATGCAGGACATCTGTACATGCGAAATCCACAGATAGTGAGATCCAGAAGGTGAGATCCGAAAAACATCCAAGTATAAAGTCCAAGGCCTTATAGTTTGTCGAAGTACAATAAAAGGTCACATCAATTTAAAAGATGTGTTTGTTGTTGCCCTAATCACTCTGTGCACAACTTGACTTGATCCATGTGAACAATGAGTTGTTTCCGTTGATCCATGAGACTTGACACCTTCAGATTCACAGGGGTAAGACGCTTGGTAACCAGATAAGGTCCACTCCATTTGGGGGCAAGTTTGGCATTGAAGTGTTTTCCAGCATCAGATTTGGGGTGGGTCTGGACCATCACCTGTTGACCAACAGTGATGTCAGGGGGGCGGCGACGTTTGTCGTAACAGGCCTTCTGTTTGAGGGCAGCCCATGACCTATGCAACTCCACTTTCTCGTGGAGGTCAGCCTCATCCTCTGGAGATTGGCAGTCTGAAGTACACCACTTATTCTCTATGGGCGTAACCAACTGTCTCCCAAGCATCAAAAGTGACGGTGCCTCTCCAATCGTTTCATGGTGAGCAGAGTTGAGAGCGAAGGTAAACTCGGCAATATGCACATCCCATGAACGGTGGTCGTCGTGAACATACGCACGCATCATACCCTTCAGGTTGCGGTTGACGCGCTCTACCCAGTTACTCTGGGGATGGTACGGAGAGATGTACAGTTGGTGGACACCCCACTCCTTACACACAGCATTCAAAGCCTTACAGGTAAACTGCGACCCATTGTCAGACAACAACTTCTGCGGAGCACCATATCGACAAAAAAGTCAACGAACTAACACACTAGCCACTTCTTTGCCAGTGGCTTTACGGATTGGTATAGCCTCGACCCATTTCGAATAATGGTCGACAGCAACCAACAAAAACTCATGGCCTCCATAACTCTTGGGTAGGGGACCCATTAGGTCGATACCCACTGTTTCCCAAGGACCCCCCGCCTGTGTCGACAACATAAACCCGGCCGGTTTTCTGTACAAAGGTTTTGTTGTGCGGCACGTGTGACATATGCGAATAAAACTACGCACATCCTTTGCACAGCTCTTCCACCACAGGTGAAGACTGTCCAACTTATGCAAGGTCTTAGTCCTACCAAGATGGCCAGCAGTAGGATGGCAATGGCATGTCTCCAGCACTAGTCGTTTCAGCGCATCTGGCACCACAAACTTCCACTTGGAACGGGTGTAATGATACAGAACTCCATCATGGTCTCGATACGCTGGAGAGGCCTTGTTACGAAGAGCAACCAAGGTTGGATCTTTCAACTGTTCATCTCGGACAGTCGTCAAGTCAGGCAGAGGCATACCAGCAATTACTTATGTAGGGGTAGTGCCAGCAGCCCATTCCATGTGTCGTCTGGCATCCCACTGCTTTCTACGGCATGCTGGGCATGCGTATGTCGGCATGCCTTCGGCGTGTTTCTTCTTGACATAGACACAAATGCACAGATGCACCGTCGTACGGTCCACACTGGAAAGGGACAACTCAACTGTGGCTGTGTCGGCTGGTGTCTGAGTCACATTGATACCTTGTACAATACCAACCAACGGAATATCTTCGTGCACACGGGAGAGTGCGTCTGGTACAACGTGTACATGTAGCTCACCTCGACGATAAGTGATGTCAAAGATGAAATCTTGTAAGCGCAACACCCATCCTGCGAGCCTGCCAGTCAGTTGGGCCTTCCGGAACAACCATGTCAAAGCCTGATGGTCTGTCACTACTTGACATCTCTTACCCTCCAAATAAAACCTCCATTTCTCTAATGCCCAAATCACTGCAAGGCACTCCTCAGTAGTGGTATAATTTCGCTCGGGAGAAGAAAGGGAGCGACTTGCATACGCAATGGCATGCAAATGATCATTTGCTCCTTGTAACAAAACAGCACCCAGACCGGTGTCACTGGCATCCGTGTGGACAATAAAAGGCTGGCTCAAATCAGGATATAACAACACTGGCTCTGACATCAAAACCTGCTTTAACTCCTCAACAACAACAGAATGCTCTGACGTCCATGTCCATGGTGTGTTCTTCTGACGAAGCTGGTTTAGTGGAGCAGCCAGTGTAGAGAGATTTGGAATAAACTTTGCATACCAAGTAACCATGCCAAGAAACCTTTCCAACTGTTTCACATTCTTAGGCACTGGATAGTCCACGATTGCTCGGACCTTCTCAGGGACAGTGCGGAGCCCATCACCACCAATCACATGGCCAAGGTATCTCATCGAGCTCTGGCCAAAAGCACACTTAGCCCAATTCACAGTCAGCCCAGCTTCCTGTAGGCGGTGTAAAATTCGCTGTAAATCATCAACATGTTGGCTGGGGGAAGACAAAAAACACACCATATCGTCTAAGTAAACATAACAAATCACACCGATCAAACCCTCCAAAACAATCTCCATTAAACGCTGGAAACTCGCTGGACCATTTATCACCCCAAACGGTAATACTGTGAAGTGAAATAAACCCTCTTCACACACAAAAGCGGTCTTCTCTCTGTCGGCGGGATTCAGTTTCATCTGGTGGTACCCACTCTATAAGTCCAATGAACTAAAGATAGTGGCTCCATGCAATGAGTCCAGAATGGAATCGATTGTCGGCATCGGGTAGGCATCGAGTTTGGTCACCCGATTCAGTTTCCTATAATCCACACATAGTCGGTACTCTCCTGGTTGTCGCTTAGGAACCATCACCACTGGAGAGGCCCACGAAGAATGTGATCGCTCTATGCGACCATCCTCCAACATCTCGTCCAACTGTCCTCGCAACGACTGTCGTCAGTCTGACGAAAGGCGGTAAATGGGACCACGGACTGGCCGGGCGTCACCCGTGTCAATATCATGACGAAGCAGTGCTGTTCAACCTGGCGTGTCTGAAAAAACTGCAGGTAACTCTTCTTGGAGGTGTTCCACCTGTATTGTCTCAAACTCAACCAATCAGGATCCATCTTCTCGTCAGCAGGGTCAGCAAACGTTGCGGAAGAAACGGCTGTAACATCAACCGGGGGCTGAGTTGCAGTTCCAAGGCCAAGAAGAGGCCATTTGATGTGAGGTTCCGTCGAACTGGTCTCCAACCAATAGGCACTGTGTACGAAATCGATCACCAAGTTTGATTTTCGAGCAAAATCTTTACCCAACAGAACTGGTGTTGGTAACGTCTTCACCTGATGGAGATTTATGTTAACCATAACGCCAGCGACCTCAATTTCTTCAGCAGCAATCCCTGAAGTATGGAACTGAGATCCATCAACAGTCATCAACGGTCCTATTGAGGACTCTGGGACTAAAGACAAGTAACGCCTTCACGTCATGACCATGGACTTGTACAATGATGTAGGGGCCACTGTTATCATCATCAGACTTGTGATGTACGGGTGATTTAATAAGATTCACTCGCGAGTCGTCAGTGGGCTTCAGTGGTTTGTCGGTTGATCTACCGGCAGTAGCTCTATTAAACTCAACTTTCGGTTTTACACCAGAAGTAAATCTGGTATCGCTCTTATTTGATGCAGGTAATGGACACTCGGAAACCTTGTGTCCCAACTGATGACACCGGAAACAAACGGCTTTGAATCTACCAGTACGATTGGCAGTGACACTGGCACCCGAAGAACGATTGTAGACGCTGTCCTCTGGTTTAGTCTCCCAGCGTTTTTCATTGTAGCTCACCAGAGGGGAGTTACTTTGGTTTCTAGCAGTCGATGCCTCAGCCTTGCGGTTCATGACGTGCTCATCGGCCAGTCGAGCAACAGCTTGGACCGTTTTTTGCTTTCTTCTCGCAAAGCTTCGTCCAAAAGCTGTCGCTGGTGATTGAAGACAGAAATTGGTCTATTAACATCATGTGCATCATACGCTTGAACTCAGGAGACCCAGACATATCCTCCTTTGGTTCCAACCAGCGGCGAAAAAACAATTCAAGCCTAGTAGAAAATTCCTCAAAAGTCTCCTCTGGCTTCTTGGAAGCTGTGCGAAATTTGATCCTGTAGGCCTCTGGCATTAATTGGAAATGGCGTAAAATTATTTGAACAATTTTATCATACTCCTTCTTATCTTCCTCGCTGAGAGCATGAAATGCCTTCTGAGCTTTGCCTGTGAGATATGGTTCTAAAAGGCGGGGCCACTGGTCTTTTGGTTTGTTGGCGGCGGTTGCCATTCGCTCGAATGTTGACAAATAAAATGTGATTTCATCGTCTGATGAGAACTTGTGGAAATCAGGGAGCTCGGGTCCTACTCTGATCGCTGAGATAGATGATTTGGTTGCCGCTTTAATAGCCTGTAGCAGTGACTGGCACAGAGCCTCCGTTTCATTCTTTCGGATGGCCTCAAGCTTCTCAAGAATTTGCCCTAAATCTGGCGGCGTTGGATCAACTTTGGATTTTGTCTCTTCTGGTTCCTTCATACACTATTTGGCAAACCACACAAACCTGCAATACGCTCTTGCTTATTCTTTGCAACATTCAAATCAATATGATTTAGGTTACATAACTGAGTAATGTAATCTGCTGTAAAACGCCGTAAATATTCCTCTCTGTCTGACATAGACATTTTGGAACAGGCCCAGCCCAGGGGGTTAACAATTAACAATTAGCAATTAGTAAAAATATGTAAACAAACAATCGAAAACTTGATCGTACGAAATCATCAACAAATTATCAAACCAGCTCAAGATACACAACGTTGTGAACGTTGCATCGATGTATATTGATAGTGAAAAAATAACAAAACGTTGGTTGTCTCTACTCACGACACTCTCACAGTCGTCTCACAATTTTGAAATTCGCACGTCAGTGCACATCTGACCACGGTGACGATCTTTCCTTTGCAGACAAAATCCTCGAAAATCACACACATCCAGCAGCCATCCTGTCTACGACGCCAGTGTAACGATCCGTTACACACATTAGGTTCTCAAAACTACAAGATTTGTCTGATTTCCATCCAATGATTCGATAATCATTTATTTATTCAGTCACAGAAATAGAATCACACTTGTTATAACAAATGCCAAGGATGACAGCGACATAAGTTGCCTCTGAAACAAAGTATAAATGACAAAATTTATTACAAATCACAACTAATCATTTGACAACAGCTTCTCATTTAAATTTAACCTCTTCAGCAATATTATTTCAACTTTGATTGACTAACATTACAATAACATAACAATGCACAACTGAAACTAGTGTAAAGTGTAATAATGAACTTCAATTAATAAATATAATATAATTAACTACAATACAGGAGACCAGACTGATTACTGCATCGCGCTGCGCGCTGAGCACTCTCATTTACTACACCTCTTTGCGCAGACAAGCGTGAGATGCGCACCACATTACTAGTTATTATTTCATAAAACCTTGATTGCGCTCGGCGCGCGGAGTAAATCAGTCTGGTCCCCATTACATCGTGGCAGTTGGTCGTATAATTGTTGTTAAGTATTGATTGAGAGAATCCGACAAAGTATGGTTTTCCTGCAAGTTGTGATGTGAACAAAAATTCACACTCGCGACTCGAAAAGCAATCGATGTCCCCCCAAAATGTGTGATGTTTTGGCAACAAATTCCAGCAATACGCAGGGTAGGGCTATCTGTACAATTCGATCAGTTAAAGTTTCATGATCGAGAATAACCCGGATTAAAACTGGACTTACCTTGCAGTTGATAACATTTCCGAGGTCGTTGACTTTGTTTTGATGTTTAATGGCTTTGATTAAAGCAAAATTGCAGTGAATTGTGTCGAGGTTCTAGCAAACAATTACCCCAAACTGAGCAATTGAACAATGCGTTGACCGTACACAAACACACGTACATGTACGTCGATGCTGCATCAGCGGAAATTTAAACGTGGCCCCGTGTGTACGTACGTGTATACTGTAGCTCCATTTCGATGGTACCCATTCAATGCGTATGTGATGCATGGACAGCACGCGAACTGCAAACTACCAGGCTGCGTTCAACCAATAGGAACTCAGCAATTGCACAATCGTTAGTTTTGTGTTCTTAGTCGTATATATGACGAGACGCACAGTAGATCGTTCCCGCCCACACAATGTTTTGTGATTTGTTCACCGATTTAAAAAATAAAATAAAATAAAATAAAAATACCGTATTTTCCTGCGGATAAGACGCTCGGCAGACAAGACGCAGGACCCTAAAATGACCCCAAAAAAATTCAAACGTCAACAGAAAAGGCGCACCGCCGCATAAGACGCATGTTTAACAGCACACAGAAGAACACCAGGCGCCACCCGGTGTCGGTACATTGACACAAAGACGTCATTTTGTTGCCTTTTGGAGCGTTCACACTATTCGAAGCATGAATGAAACTGTAACCACATGGGCGTGTAGAGCCATACAGAAAAGACCAACGTAAATTGATACCGACCTTCGTCCATCCATTCAGCCAATGCTGTGCATTGTTAATAATATGAAGTCCGGCCCAATCAGCGGCCAGAAACGATGGTCCACGCACTGTCTGAAGATATTGCAACACGAACCCAGGCCCTCCTAGCCTGAACATCCGACGTCCCACAACGAGGATCCTTGCTGATAAAGACAAGTTACCAGTCTAAGTCCCTCCGAGCCAGTAGATGTTGCGCCCTCTACCGGTGACTAATACCAAAACTAGCGTCGCCTTTATATATAGGCGCGGCCTACCTTACGCAAATAATCCCGTCACACCCGGGAAGACGTAACAAAATGTTTCATTATATATATTTGTTTAAGTTTTTGTAATTTTTTGTTGTATATAAAATTCTTTTCCATTATTTCAAACCTTTAATTTGTTAATCTCGTTCATAAGATTTTGTTTTAAAGTTCTTTTTATTTATTTCAAACTTATAATCTCGTTCATAAGATATTTTTTTTAAACATCTTTATTCTTCTTTAATAATGTTAGTTTTGTTGTCAAGGATCATTACCTTGTTTTCAAGGATCATTTTTTTATTTTATAAATGAAGTAAACGAAACAGACACATGAACCATCTCTCAAATGAATATTTGAACGTTTAATCAAACAAACGAAAGTGCAATTCGTATAGGTAGGCCAACAAACATTGGTACTTAATTATCCCATCCTTAAATAGTACGTCAAGCCTAAAGCACACTTCGGAGATATTCTGTACAATAAAAACCCTCAAAGTTCACCACACAATAGAGGTTGGGTGAATGCCGTTTGTACAACAGCATTGACAGTATTGATTGCAGCATTTTCGGAACGATTACGCGGCCACACAGAAATACGTTTGTACGACGCCGACGTCTGTTGGACCGAAAGCACCAACGCATTGCGGCATTGTTAAAGCACGGTCATGGGGGATCAACACGTTGCGGCATTGTTGGAATGAAAGGACAGTCTGGGGGATTGCGGCATTGTTGAAACGAAAATACTGTCTCAGTGTCTGGATAGTTGAGCCTTGTTTGACCGCATTATTGAGTAAGTATTCTTCACACAAAGACCGTTGATTTGAACTGGACAAAATAAAGGAATTATTTTACGCAGTGATCATCAAAAAAAAATCAATCGCCAGCAGACAAGGCGCATCGAAAGATAAGACGCACCGATGTTTTGGGGGTCTAAAAAGTCAGATAAGACGCGTCTTATCCGCAGGAAAATACGGTAATTATCGTTTTATGAATCTAATGGTTTACAAAATGTATCACAAAAATTGTCAGTACCATATGAATTTAATACTGCAAAAACGATGACAAATAAGTTTTTATGAGAAAAAGACTGAATGACGATTGGGTTTTTCTGGAGGTCATGCTCAGGGGTCATAAATAACCCGCATTTTTTATTCCCAGAATTTTACCCAAACTGTGATTTTGCTTTTTCTTGCATTAAATTTGTGTATAGGGGGTCACAATTATACTGACCAAGAATGTATGATGGGGTCTTGTGGGACCACAAAAAGAAAACAAAATTAACACATATTTTCAGGAATTTTTTGCCGTGTCGTGGCCGAGCGGTCTAGGTCACCAGACCTAAGCTCTGGTGTTTTCAGCAGCAGAGTGTGGGTTCGATACCCGGTCATGACACTTGTGCCCCTGAGCAAGGCACTTAACCATAATTGCTTCGAAAAAGTTGGGAAGGTAGTGCATTCTGTTCTACAAGACAGGCTCCTAGTGGATGATACCCATGCCTACATCCTTAAGGACTGTAAAGGGGGTAACCCTGTTTCAGCCCCAGGAGTAGGAGGCAACGTGCCCCTGGTGTCAATTGATTTGGGTCGATGGCCCAAATCAGTTATGTGTAGCCCTCACCTTGAGTGGCCGTCCGTGGCCTTGTGAGTTGGGCGACATCTCATAAAAAAAATAAAAAATAAAAAAATCTTTACAAATATGCAGTCTTTGTATAGGCTAATGTGTATAAATATGCAATTCTATAGAAAAATATTTACACACAGATTTTATAGAAATCTCTGTTGAAATTTGTACAATACAGCATATTGGGAATCTCTATAAATTTTTATAGAAAACTACATTCTATAAAGTGTTATAGATTTTCAAAAAAAAACAAAACAATCTATAGACGTTCTATAGAAAAATTCTATAGAATTGTTTCTTTCTATAAGATTCTATAGAGCTCTATAGAGTTCTATAAGGTGTTTTATAGAATTCTATAGAACATTTTTGTATGGGTGACTAGGTTTTTTGTGATTGTTTGTGTCTCAAATCATTTTATTTATATTGCCCACCAACATGTAGGTCAAATGCCAAGAAGATGACTGGCTTGTGGGGCATTAGTGTTTACCAAGCACAACTTTTCTTGTTGATTTATAAACTTTCTCAACGGTTTGTGTAACCTTTCAGTTATCTCACGAACTGTGAGGGTCCCTTTGTTCATGTCAAGCATTTACTATTCTTTAGACATTATCATAAAAGCAATCTGCAGGCAATTTTTTCCGCAGATGTGAAGTTCTTTCAAATTCTTAACACCATCTAGAAGATGGCCACCTCCAAATTAAGCTTTAACGATTCATACTTCTCAGGTTGCTTAGCAATGACAAACAAGAAGTTTTGACTCTGATTGAATGTTGTTTTTATACTGAAGGCAATGTTGGTCTTTGGAGTTCTGGAGCCTATAAATGTTGCATCCCCTGAGATTTTGATTTGTATTGCACCAACGGTGCACAAAGGATTATGGGGGTTTTTTTGGGGGGGGGGGGGGTGGGGCTCAAACCAATGTATTGGGTGGGGTCCAGGGGCTCTGAGCTTTTGGCGTTTTAGGGGTGAAAAATCAAGCCTCTTTATGCATAAAATTAGAAGAAGAAAAAATACTTTTTAAGCACTTCTGATCCATTATCTTTTTAAGTTTATTTAAAAAAATTCCTACCTACACTGCAAAAACTGGAGTGTTAAAAATAACACCCAGGGTGTTAATTTTGATTCTTTCCCGGTATCTATATGTGACAACACCCTTGGTGTTAATTAACACCAACGCTTAGAATTAATTTTTGCCAACACCAATATTGGTGTATTTTTGACACTATTTATTGGTGTTAATGTAACAATAATGGTGTAAAATTGATTCTTTGCTAGTATCAATATGAGATAACACAAAGTGGTGTTAACTAACACCAATGCTTGGATTTTAATTTTAACACCACCCCAAGTGTATTTTTGATTGCGAAACTGGTGTTAAAACTTAATACAGCTGGTGTCAAATGTATTCTTTCCCGGTATCTATATGTGACAACACCAAAGGTGTTTATTAACACCAATGCTTTGTGTTAAACTGATTTACACCACCCTTAGTGTTATATTTTGATAGAAAAACTGGTGTTAAAATGTAATACGAATGGTGTCAAATGTATTTTACAGTTTTTAATAAATATATTTTGTGTACAAATCTCCATCATTTTAAATTATATTGCATGGGGAGTATTAAACATTTGACAATTCTTTTTCTAGTATTACAAACACACTAAATTAGAATTTCAGAAGATACAATTCAAATCAGATGAACATATTTTAATGTTTTATTGAACAAGAACATGAACATTAAACATGAGTGCATATCAAATGCAGTAAAACAGATATAACTATGTAACTGGTAAAACTTGAACTTTAAGAATACAAAATACAACTATATAAGCAACATTCAATGGTACAAAATGCCTGATGTTTAAACATGTGACTTGCTGATAATCAGGTTTACACATTCTTTGCAAGAACAAATTGTATACTTTGAATCTATCAAAAAAGCACCACAAATCCATACCAAATTCTCTTGTAGGCAAGTTTGTTAAAATGTTGAACGGCCAGATAACAAGCTCACCCTCACTCAAAATAACAAAATAAATAAAGCATAAGACTCAGAGATAGGTATACTTATTATAACCTCTTTTTCTCATGGAATCCTTGAGTTAGCTTTCTTAATATTTTAATTAACACATCTTTTTATATGCTGTTGATCATTCCTGAAATTTTACATATATATATGATAATCAGGCTAACACATTTTTGGCAAGAACAAATTGTATACTTTGAATCTATCAAAAAAATCACCACCACCCAAGCTCACCCCGTTAAAAATAAAGCATAAAGACTGAGAGATAGGTAAACTTATTATAAAAATAAAATAAATAAAAGCATAAGACTCAGAGATAGGTATACTTATTTTAACCTCTTTTTCTCATGGAATCCTTGAGTTAGCTATTTCAATATTTTAAATAACACATCTTTTTGTATGCTGTTGACCATTCCTGAAATTTTACAGGAAAGCACAGGATGTAAAAGTAAGTTGCTGATAATAAGGTTTACTCATTCTTGGCAAGATTGTAAACTTTAAATCTTACCAAAAAAGCCCTACTGAAACAAAACATGTCTGGGAGCCACATACTCATTACAATCTCTTGTGGACAAATTTGTTAAAACATCAAATGGCTTGAAGTCAACAAGCTCGTCTTGAGTTTTGACAACACAGCAACTTGGATGTGCAAGTTGAATTGAAAACGCATGATAATGGCTATCATAACACAGGGTATCGCAAACATTCAGGACGTAATAAACAATGTCTTCATAAACTAAAGTGTAATGTATTTTACCAAACACTGGCAATTCATTGACTTTGTAACAGATCAGGAGTGAAGGCTGATACACTGTGCCACATATTTTGACCCAATTCGCGTTATACACTTCAGTATTAAGTACTGCCCCTGGTATCTTCTCTAAAACAGGATGAACAAAACCTTCTGTCAAACTTGACAGAAAAATTGAAGCCCCAGGGCCAACCTCGAGAGTCTCTAAAGGTTGCTTTGTCTGCATATGATACATCTGTGTTATCTGGTGACGTTTTGCAAGACTTTTACAAATGTTCTTGTAATTGCGAACAGAATCTGCAACTCTACAAAAATAGTCATGTTTTGCCTCATATCTCATACACCATACGTTTAGGAGAGGTCCAACTTTCTGCAGACACGTTGGGTAATGAACCATGAAGTGATGTTTTGGGAAGACAACCTGGAAATGATTATGATGTTCCTCGATTAGCATACGGAGTTGGGCAATTAGACCAGGTGTTACCTTGGGTGAGAAAATTATATCCATGCAGTCTAACAACTTGAGCAGCAAGTCCCAATATATGTTACCTTCCTCTATTTCATGCCCAATGATAAATGGAAGGTGTCTGATCAGACACCATGATTGCATGGCCTTCTGACCTATATCATTACTAGCAGAGTTCAGTTTAACATACGATGGTTTGTCTCTTTTCTCTGTGAAGCCGAATCCATGGCTAGTCACTCGCCGGTTTAAGTCATCCAAAGATAGCAATGGGGGGTTTCTTCCATATACTAAATGCCTGAGCACCAATTTCACTTCATACTGTACAACACCTTCCAATAAGTCGTGCATTACATCAAGTGAGAAGTTAGACAACACATGAAAATACATGCAGTCATTTAATAGCGAACCTCTCTTTATCCCAAATGCATGTACTTGGTTTTCTTGCTCTAGAACTTCCCGGACAAGGCGGTCATACGATTGTTTTGTACGCATTTCAATTCCTCTGTCTTCTCTAAATCTATGCTGTGCTTGCTCTTTACTTGTCATGCAGATGCGACAGTAGTGACTTGCAGAAAAACTTTCAACGAAACCAAATAAAGAATTGGCCCCAAGATTGTCAGCACTTATTTGTGTTAAAGCTCCTTTTTTAATTGTTCCGTCGAGTAGTTGAATACCCTCTGAAGATAGAATGTTAAAGTCTTGAACGATGTGTTTCAAAATGCTGTCGAATCCATACTTCTTGACATCTTCTGTGTAGCACAGAGCAAGTAGATGAATATTCTTAAGAGAGGAGTTATATCTAGGCGGAAGATTCTTCAGGACATAATAAAATGCACCAATCTTGTGAATTGTTGTTTTTGAGCCCAAAGGGTTAACTGTTTGAAAGTCATCGTAAAAACATTGTATCTGCAATGCATTGCAGTCTTCTTGAAACAGCGGATTTTCTTTGAACAGTTCTGCATCACAAAAATCACGGAGAACACTGTCGGTACTAATGTGATCGTGGGTAACGTGAAACAAGACATCAGGGTGTCTCAAGAAGAGTTCCAATGTTTTGAGAATGGGAATATAAACAAAAGTATCATCAATTGCCACCTGTTGAAGCTGTTGTGTAGATTTGTTCATACGGTTTTCAAACCTCACACCCAATTTTATTTCAGATGGTTCCACCAATCCGTTGCTGGTACAATACTTCATTCGTTTGTACTCGGAATTAAGGTCTTCAAATGGCTTATCAAGAATGGCAAAATGAGACTGAATTTCCTCATGGACGACTGAATCTGTTGGTAATCCATGCTTTTCAAAAGCAGATGTTACGGTTGCAGAAGCACTTTTCATTATATCATTGATTAAGGCATTTGCAGAATTTACGACATCATTGAGACACCTTTCAGGAATTGCAGAATTGGCAGACAATTTACCAATGAATGCAGCTGCTTCCATTTGAACATCATGTGGAGAAAGTATAGGATTGTCTTGGTCGTTTAAATCCTGATTATTTTCAATATGTGCATCTTCACCCTGAGCATGATCCTCTAGATCCTCTAGATCCTCCTCCTCTGGCATTAATTTTGTTCAACTATCAAGTTGGCTGGATGGTTGGTTTCTAAATGACGTCTGAGTCCATTGAAGGAGTTAAAAGTCCTCGCACATACTCCTTGTCCACACTTTAATGTAAGTTTTCCTCCATCGTTTAAGGCATGTCTTAGTCTTAAATGTTGAAACAAAGAAGAAATACTCCTTCTTTCCTGACCACAAAGGAAACAAATCATTTTGGGCAATGTAGAAGTCTCTCAGTACACAGTGATTATTCGTGTAACTTTGATCGTAGTTCTCTTACTCGAGGTGATTCAAACGTGATTCCAACATCTACACCATAGATGGTGGTTTGTATGAAATTCCAGAAGTTTTGCAGTGGCCGAGCATACTCAAGACCAAAGACATAGTGCGCCTTGAACAGCGAATCTATGGCACCTTCCACATCATGGGCAGGGCAGGGCAGGGCTGTGTGATCAATTACTACAAAGTACTGATGGACTTTACACTTTGATGTACCCATTGCTAGTAGGTAGGGTTGCATCTTCTTCGATTTGCCCTTCTCCAAGAACTCGTCCACACTAGCTCCAGTCTGTAATATGAGAATAATATTCATGACAACCTTAAATCAAAATTATATATAAGATTATGGCTTTGCTTGCAGACAAATAAGTTTATCCCCAGCATAATATCTCTTATTTTTATTTTTTTTTCATTCTGTTTTTGGTAGCCAAATTACAAATAAAAAATTACAAGAGGAAGAATTTGTTTTTCTCCTTGACAAAAAAGTTATCGGTAACAGGTCCGTAAACCAGGATTTATTATTATTATTATTATTTTTTTTTTTTGGGGGGGCCTCCGCCCCCGCCTCCCCCCTGCCAGGCCCGTAGCCAGGATTTATTTGGGGTTTTTTTTGGGGGGGGGGGGGGGGCGAATGTGAAAGTTTTTTTTGGGGGGCGGATTTTTCTTTTTTGGGGGGGTGGAGCGGATTATTTTTTTTTTTTTTTGGGGGGGTGATTTTGGGAGGCGGGCCCCCCCCCCCCCCCCCCCCCCCCCCACTGGTTACGGGCCTGGTCGGTAATGCATGGTATTAAACTAGTAACTCAAAACCTTAACTAATTTTTCAACAATGTGAAAATCATTGTTAAATCAATGTCTCCCCTAAACTATGGCTTGCAGCTCACAATTTTCACTAGATCAGAATTTTGTTCACATGAACAGAGCCAAAAACAAGGAAAAAACACAACTGCTTCAAACTTACTCACTGACCTTGTGGAGTGAAGAGTGGGCTTGAACACCTCATCACAAAATCGTCACATATTTATGCTAAACACTTCTAAACAAATATATTCACTACACTAATGAATTTGTTCGGTCAATCTACTTGTCCCTTTCTAAAAATACTGTACTTGGGCCAGCGGTCGAGTGGGTATTTAAAGAAGCCATATGTTCTTCTAGTGGCGGACTTTTAACTTATTGTCAAGTGAACCCTTCAAATTTTATTTAAGTCTTACTTTTTCAAACTGTATGATAAGGTCAATAGCTGAAGTCACAGATATCTTGGGATTTCCAGATCGGCCCATACCTGTCAGAGGTAGCAGACACAGCAGTAGAAGCACTTTTGCTGTATTAGCATTCCATCCTACAAAAGCAAATCAAGAAACAACTCTTTTAGGCATATACCAAATCAGAAAAACCAACCACAAGCACCCTATAAAGTATACTATACACCGGCATATTGTAGAAAAAAATGAAAATAAAACAAAAGAATCCAAAAACTGAAAATAAATGTCATCAGTTTGTAAGGGTCACTTTGTCAGGGGTTGACAATTGATCACAATTATTAGTTTTGGAAATAGTATCTCCTAGTGAGGCAGCTTTCAAGAATTACAGCAAAAACGGAAGGGGGAGAGAAATTCGACTTCAAGAGAAAAAAATACAATAATAAACTATAAAAGTCTCACCTCCCAGCCCACTGTTCTCTCTATCTCTGTGTATTTATGATGGAACTTATACATTTGTAGAGACCCTTCTCACTGACGTCACTTTGGACATGCTTTGGAGTACGCAGCATTTTGGGAATTCTATGCACATGCA
This sequence comes from Leptasterias polaris, assembly GCA_037783415.1. Lineage (NCBI taxonomy): Eukaryota > Metazoa > Echinodermata > Asteroidea > Forcipulatida > Asteriidae > Leptasterias > Leptasterias polaris. Next base: position 2,739,505 of record JAZGTN010000192.1, read on the forward strand.
CGATACATACGCAAAGCACCGTGTTTGTGCAGTCTAGTAAGGTGACAAGCGCGACGCGTGCGTGCAAGTAGGCGGTCATGGGCGCTTGCATGTACTCCAGGGGCAAGATAACATAGTTGCGTGACGACATCTGAGAAGGGTCTATAATATTTCATGGCCCAAAGAAAAAGCCACATCATCAATGTCACACTATTTTTGTTCCAATGTGTTTTTATCAATTCTGTGATAATGAGTTACTGAGACAGATAATTTCCACAAATTTCCATAATTTAATTTTGGATATAAAAACTTTCTTTCTCAATTGGCCTTGTTACTCGAAAGTGTACATACCTTCATGTTGCATATCTCCACCACTTTCTTTGTCTATTGTAGCAATCAACTGGATAACAGTGTTGTTCTTTACTGTCATCTTCCTGGTATGGGTCACAACCTTTTCCTTCAGGCTTGGCCACTTTTCAAGGAATTTGGAGTGATGCTCTGGGAACAGTAGGGCAAAATCTTGCTCGAACTGGATATAAATAAATAACAATTCCAGCAATGTTAGAAAATTAAAGCCAGAAAGTTCTTGGCTGCAAAAAATATACATTTCAGACAAGACCATATATCCCACCCAGTAGCATGTAGATAGGATGGGGTGGAAGGGGTTAATTGGGGTAGGCCTATACTCCCCCCATAGTGCCATCTACATACAACATCAATATCAACACCCTCCCCCATCAATACGAACAAGGTAGACATGTTATTAGTCAGTTCAAACTAACTCATTATAATTTGTCATGTTTTATTTATACTAACCCATCAGGGTATCACACTGTTTCTGATCTTCAACAAATTTTACCAAGTTTTAGACAAACATTACAGCAACAATTTTAAAACAAACTTGTCAACCAGCCATGGGCCAAAAAGAAAAATCTCATGTGGAATTGTTTTCATTTTGTTTTTGGTCAAGGGAACATCCATGCAAAGTTCAATGAAGATCAAGAGGTGACTTTTGGAAGCACAGAGGATGTGCCCTCCACCACTTCCTGTCTGTTCCCCATAAATAAAACAGCCTAGTCCTGATCTGATTAAGCTTTATAATTGTTCCAGGAATTTTCCCAAATCCAAGCACAAATTCATTGCACACAGTAATTTCTTTTAAATCACCATTCACCTGAGCATACATTGAGATTTGTCCAATTAATTCGTTCGCAACATGTATAACTAAACAGGGGTCAATGAATTGTCCATGTTGATAATGTGGCAGAATGTTAAACATTGAAAAATTAAGATTACTCACTAGTCCGGGTGTATTAAGGAACCTTGGAAATTCCCCGATTACAGTTCCTGCAGTGTTCTCTTCCTGGGTGACCATATTCCGGCGCAGGGGAAATGTCTTCTCCATTCTTTCCAAAACCAGTTTTTCACCTGCACCCATTTTAGGAGTATGTTTTAGCCAGTTGACATCTTCTTGAAACTGCCCCTTGTCAAGGTCGTCCTCCGTTGATGATGTAGACCTCACCTTCAAGGGTCCACCTGCCATTCTCTTTGATACAGTACTGATTTGACTCTGATGTCTTTTAGGCTGTGGTTGAGTGCGGTTTACATTTTTTATTCTGGCTGATAAAAAACCAGTATTTGATCTGTCATCAAAGAATGCTTCCTGAAAATAAATAAGAAAAGAACATTTAAATTTGTCTTATTGTTAAATGGACCCTAAATACACTACTAACCAGTCTCAACAAAGTCTTTAAAGGAAATCTCAATTTTAGTTGAGAGGTCAAGACATCTCCATTTTAAAAAATGATTGTAGGGACGTCATACACATGTAACAGGAATGATGCATGATAGAAACTGTGACAACAATCACAGTAATGATGCTGAGTACAACAATGAGGATGGCGCAAGTTTCAATGCACAAAGCTTAAAGCACAGTACCCTCATGAAGCCCTCAGTTTGAGGAATGCCTGCATGAGCAAGATGGCATCAGCGTAAACTATGATATAATAAGTCTTAAGGCGTACGTCAAAATGTATGCGGGCTAGTCAAATGTACAACTGACTTCAAGAAGTGAGAACAATTTCAATGCCTGATAAATAATTGAGAAACATTTTATATTAAACTGTTTTTTTCTTCTGTGGCTACTGACCTTGTAATAAACATAAACAAATAAGTCAAACTAGAATTTACTTACATGACCACAAGCTGTCTGTGGGTCTTTCAGAGATGTGAATAGGTTCACAATACCAACAGCATACTTTCTTTTGATGAAAGATTTTGGAGTTCGTCTAAAAAAGAAAAGAACTTTTTAAACTTATTATATGCCATTTTATCTTTCCTATATAAAGCTACCAAAGCAAACCAAAGTGTGCTTAAACATTTTGACATCATGCTTATTTGTGTTGCCGGAAAGAAAGGAAGAGCAAAAGAAGAAGAAAGACTAATTATTTCAACTAGCAGAAAGCAGATATGCCACTGGGGGAGGGGAAGGTCCAAATGTCAACCCCCCCCCCCCCCCACCACAAAGCAAATTTCCTGAAGATTTTCTAATCTAGATGCTAACAAGTGTCAATGTGAGTAACTGTGGAATCTCCCCTATGCTTTTTGAAAATATGATTGCAATTATACACACTTTATTCCTAGTAATACTTACCCATGCTTCTCCATCATGTGAGCTACAGCAATGCTCACCAGGAGCCGCCTTGTTTTATCCTGCAGGTAATTCTGCTGTTCATGTTCCACTAGGATATCCTCCCCTCCAGGGCTCCCTTGGAGTACTTTCTTCATGAACTATGCCACAGAAGGAGATACAAATCAAGCACAAATGTATAAGCCAATTACAAATTTAAAATTAAACAATGAAGTACAAGTAAATTTAACATTAGCACACATGATGTATTTCTTACGTCTGGGAATGAATGTGTAATTTAGCCATCATCAGCATGTATACTCAGTATATGTGCTTTCAAAGTTGGGTGGGAGAAAAATCCACTGGTAACTTGGGCAGGAAATGAATCCATGACCATGATGCATTGTAAAGCACATCACCCAAGTAGACCACCGAGTGTTCAGCAGATTGTGAACGAACATGAAATCAAGGATTTTTTTCAACAACTTTCTAGTGTGCTATAGCTAAACTTGTTTAGCTTTAGTTCTAAACTGGAAAAAGATATATTTCGTACCTTTGCTTCCTCTTCTGCATGGAGGGGTCGATCTTGGTCAACAAACGGTGAGCTGTATGGATTACTTCTTGTAAATGATTCGTTGTCGTCACTACTGGAGGTGGTTAGCGAAAAAGTACAATAATTTTCAGTAGACAGTCCTGTTGTTCTTACTGCTCCTGGACATGCTGGAGTGTAAAAAACATACAATAATAACAAATACATGTTAGTCTATAGTATTGCTCTTTGATGTACACACCGAAATAAGAGCATGCCTACAGCAGTATGCATAAATGTCGGCCAAACATTAGAATGTGTGTTTCCAGTTACTCAACTCTAACCACCCAAAAAATCAAGCCAAACTTAAATACGTTATTGACCCCAATTTATTTTTTAAATAGTATGCAAGGAAGCCAACCCTGGCTGTTTTTTTGTTGTTTTTTTAAAGTTGTGGTAAGATTTTTATTTATAATGTATGTAAATTGGTTGCATTTGCAAAATTATTATTCAGGTCTGTGTCTCAACACAGACCTGAATCACCAACATTTGTTTAAGACCCATTTGTTTACCCAAGTATAGGACAACAATTTGCAAAACAAGTGTTGTTGCACTATTTGATTCCATTGTGAATAGGGGGGGGGGGGGGGGTAGTGGCTGGGCATGCTGCAAAATAAAACTTAAATTGCAACCCCTCCCTCCCAAGCATTAATATTATAACTAGTTTTAGGAAGTGCCATAGAAAATTATAGTTGGTCAATGAAAAAAAGGCTAGTATGTAATTAAACAAGCTAAATAAAGTTGTATTTTTAGAATGAAAGTGAAACACTACTGGCTGGCAGTACACGAGTCGATAAGTCACTTGCCAGGTTTAAAGTACCTAAATGAATGCCAAAGTGACTGCAGATGTTACTCACCCCATTTCTCTCCTTCCCTTAACATCATTATGAGAATGGAAGGGTCAGATTTAATAACCTCTTCGATTACATCTTCATCAATTATAGCGCCATCTTTTTCGTCGACGAATGTCAGGGCGCCATCATCAGCTCCAATGCCAAACTTTGTTCTCACTGCATAAGGAATAAACATGGTTGTATTAAAATCTAAATAATAAGGTGATGTACACACACTATACAAATAATAGTGGTTTTGTTGTTTTTTGTTTTGCAGGTCCAAATTCAGAGTCTGAAGATAGACTCTATGTGTTGGGGGGGGGGGGGGTTGCTGAGTAATACTAAACACACGTGCATGCATTTACAAATTACATGGACATGACAGTTTGGCAATTTGTTGCATTTGGACCAGTGATCATATATCACCATCCATAGGTGCAAGAATGCGAAACAGCGACAGTTTATATCCATCGATATTGCAAAAACTGCGCACAAACCAAGTTACACATTATGCACTCGCTTCGGGACTGTTTAAAATCATCAGTGTAAACATTCATTAAAACTGGCTGTGGAAACACTGCCTAACATTAAATGGCTCGCTAGCATCGAAGCAGACTCGGCATGCTCGGTGACCTCTGCTGGCAAACATTACAATGATTAATGTTAACTTTAAGTTAACAGCAAACGAGTAACATTAACATGTTTAAGTTATACATTAGAATAATTTGCAATAACTGTGTGTTACTGTTAGGTCTATATATATACATGTAATGTATAGGCATATTCAAGGCATGGCATAAAAAAAGACAGCCCACACAAGATCTGCATGTAGATGGACTTGGCAGACACTGAGCAATTTTTGAAAATCCAGTCACTTTCAAATATTCTTAACCAGTTAACACTCAGTTAAGTTTAGTATTAGTTGTTTATGAAAATGAATTCAAAATGAATTTTAAGTGATCGAACATAACGTTTGATCGAACATAACGTGAGATCACGCTCGTGCTCAAGTTGCTAAGCCATGGCGGATACATACATTTCAACCTGTACATGGCCTATACAAGCTAACAACCATGTCTGACACAGTGTCAGTGATATGTATGTATAGCCTTTGCACACATTATGTACACGTTACGTATACTGTAAATTACACGTTGGGGCCTACACCAACGTTAGTATTTTTACGAGGGCAAATTTTTTTTTACACGTTGAAAACTCACTTACCATTTTCGATGAACTTTGCAAAATCAGACTGATGTAGAATGATTTTGGTTGTATTTCGCTGCCCTGTAGTTATTCTCACAATCGGCATCGTGAAAATCACGATTCAATTGGATTACTTTTCCAGACGAAACTTGTAGAATTTTGTACATGTAAAGAATTAGAGCTACGACGTGCAAAAAAAAGGACGACGCCATACGTCACCGTTATTGTCCAATCAGCATTGTCGAAATCTCAGCGCAAGCGCATTTCATGTTTTTAACACCACTACACAATCTACACCTCGGTAATACTTTTTCTGTCAACACAAATGAATTTATAGGGTGTTACTTAAACACCGAAAGAATCAAACGACGGTTACACCAGTGCAGTGTTAACTATTTAACACCCGAGTTTTTGCAGTGTACTTTTCATCACTGGGCGGCAATCCCATATCCTACAGATAAACCTTTGTTTTGCGAAAGTGGTGTCACATAATAATAATTTATATCAGAGTACTGTTCAAAAATGAAATTATAAGTTTAACCAGAGCATAAATGTGATGTGTAATTTGGAAAGGGTAGGATTGCAGACCTTTTAAAAACATCGCGGGTAAAAAAACATTACTATCTGGCGTTTCTCAAATTCAAGTGTACATGTAGTACTAGGCCTATACAGGCAATCCATAAGGGAGAAAAACCATTGAATGCCCGAACGACGTGAGATATATTTTATCCTGGACAAATTATCCCGTTGGTTTCAAATGCTTAATGTGTTATTGTTGCAAGTTTAGACAATACAAGGGAGTTGTCATAAAACGGTGTTCAAAATCTTTCACCTCTCACCTCGCGTTATCGAATCTCCCGTAGAAAAGAGTAGTTTGGGAGGGAAAAAAATGCGAATGGCAAAAGAAGAAAAGAAAAAACTGCCACCGGAAATAAAAACCAAAAGCTACACACACATTGCGACTTTTCTCCCTCGGCTCTTTCTTCCATCCTCGGCTCTTTCTTCCTTCCTCCCCTCCCCCATTTTTTTCTTTTTCTTTCTTTCCTTCCCTCTTCCTCCCCCGTTTATTTATTTATTAATTTTTTTGACCCTCTTGGGGAGGGGGGCGCTCAAGCTATACAAAGATGGCCTAAGTCCATCGCTTGTCAAAGCAAACTCTTGGTATGTTTTTTGAGATGCACAACTCATGTCTATATTGTTTTGCTTGTTACCTGTTTATGGCAGACTAGACATCATGGATACTGGCTAATAACTATTTTACATGTACACTTAAAAAATTGCATTAAGGAATTCAATTAATCAAAATTAAAAGTCAAAAACTGCTTATGTGAGGCCGATACAGTTATTAGGCAGACCTAAGTGAATGAATGCAAAAGAAACAGGGACGCAATGAGATAATTTACAAAACTATACAAAAGTATTTAATTACAACTAACACGATTGATCATAATAAACATAACATCAAGTAATTTTAATACAATGAAAGTTTTATCTAAACAGAACCTCTTGAACCCGGTTGTAGGCGGCTTTAGGGCTTGCTCCACGCGCTAGGTACCACGGTAGCGGCAATGTAGCTCACGGCGGATGACGTCGGGTCCTCCGGCGTCTGCCTCCTGAACTCTCAGCGTCGAGTCGTCCCAACTCTCAACCCCGAACCCCAAAAAGCCCTGAAAATAAAGTTACAATTTTATAATTCTCAATCCTGTCTTACCATGTTAACGCAAATTCTCGCAATGTAAACTTGGCAATTTACTATTTCCACTTTTGCTTTACAAAGACCCATCTTTAATTTACTGTTCCTAATATCGTCCCAAATTCTCTGCAGTTTTATAAATGCACAGCTTTACAATCGATTACTTTTCCATACAAAGATATATATACAAAAACTATTTCAACTTACAGAAAAATGTCTGGCTTTAAATAAGTGACTTAGCAGCTCTGTCCCCGGTCTCGGCAATCACAAAATTTACGGATGTCCTCCAACATCGATTAAACTAGAATCGGTCTACCCAAGCAAACGGCTGATCAGGCCGGCATCATCAGCGGAGCTCAGATCCGTGTTCATCGATACCCCAGGGTGGGGTCTCGGCAGGGCCTCAGTACCCAACGTCTTCGAGCCGGCGGATACGCTACTAAGTACCACATAACTCATCACACTACATTTTATACTACCCCAAATACTGAATATTCATTTCAACCCATGAATAAATCTCATTGATTACAATTGACTCCAATCTAAAATGTGCTGTTTAGTCATGCGGGCATGAACTTTGCATAGTTTGACCAAATAAGGAAATTCACCCTGGAATGTTAGATATCCGAAACTGGGTATGGATTGTGCCTCATTGTAAAAAGTAAGGATCCCCAGAACAGTCATAATTTGTTTACAAACAAATACCATCATAAGAACCATATAAATATATTTACAACAAATAATCAATTTAATTTAACGTTTGTGACAGAAAACAAATCAAACTGAAGAAGAAACAAAACTTACATTATACAGTTATATATTCTTTCTGTCTATCCAGGGTATCCTAAGTTCTGTCATTGTTGTAAATTGATGCTTACAATGTACACGTTGGGTAGTGTTTTGGAAATGGTTTGGAATAGATATTCTTGAAATACACTATCCAACACAATGTTCCACCAACTCTGTTAAAGTAATCAGAATGGAAATGAAACCCATCTTAGAAAATGCTTAGAAAGTAGAACTTGACAATTACTTCAATACGATGATTGAAACAGCGCTGAAATCTGCCAAGGGAGGCAATCAAAACAAATAAACTTGGGAAAGGCCTTGGATACCTATCTTCTGATCTACTGCAATCTGATCTACTGCAATTTAATCTGAAAAATAAGAAAGACATAGATTGGATTATTTACTACATGGACATTCCATGTACATGTACATGTAGCCAACAGCTCGCTGTGCACAATGGGTGTGTGAACCTTGCGCGTAGAGCACAAAATGTGACTTGGTAATTGCATGGCATTGACAGCAAGTAGAAATATAACTCAACTAACAAGGAATATGCTGGTAGGAGTTAATTCACTAATGGGTTACATGTCAAATGTATACCATACACACAAAGGATGTGACCTTGTTTTAAGGTGAACCCAAACATTGTACTCCACTAAAAACAAACCCCATGTCATACCCCCCCCCCCCCCCCCCCCCCTCCATCCATCCCATCCACAACAATCATGGTTGTATGCTATCAAACCTATCCAGTCATAAGGTTGAGCTTGGAGTTTCATGTTTGTCTGAGTCTGTTTTTTATGTGGCCATTTCTTTGTGAGTTAGATTTGGATACTATCTGGTTTGCCTAGGTTGACTTTCTCAGTCACTAGTGATGTCTAAAATTTGAATTCTTCCGACTAGAGAGATGTTGCATTTAACATGAAAGTTCATGTGTGCCTAGTCATCACTATGCATGGAATTACACAGAAGTCATGGCATTGGCTTGGTCTTCGCCTTAATGCGCCTTCAAATATTTTCCGTAGCATTTAAAATGTTTAAAGAAAGTGCCCTTTTCAAAATGAAAATGACCTTGCCCTAGAGATGACTTTACATGCTTGTGTCGTGCCTTTTTTGTTTAGTTCATGCATGCATGTAAAATTCACTTACTTGTAAATCATTTTGAGGTCATTCAGAATTATCAACATTTTCACGTGTGTACTTAAACCATTTGCTTCCAGGACTTGTGCTAATTTGTTTACTAAACTAGCCGAGCACAATCCCCCCAAAATGATAAACCCCCCAAAGGCAACTAAACAAAATGTGAGGAGTCTCTGTTTTAGTTGATGTTAGTTAATTGTTATACGTTATCTAAAGTTGTTCTCTCTCCGCTGAGGATGCGGGGTGGCGCCCTTTAAATTCTAGTGACCCCCCCCCCTTCACGCTCCTCACCGCCTGCACAATCTTCAACAGGTGAGGATGCCAAACTTTCTCCGTAGTTTTAAACATTTTATTTGATCATTATATTGCAATATTATCAACTCATGCTTATGTTCATTATAACCGCAAATATTTATAGATTCATATTGTGTTGTAGATTTTGGGAATTCCGTTGCCTAAAATGTGTAATTTTACGATTGGAAAACTTGTGTTAGGTCACGAAAATGAAGTGATGCTTTATGGATGCAATACACGTGTGTTGGTTAGTGTTGCGGTACACGGTACACGCGTAGGCGTGTGAGTTAATGTTAACGTTGCTATGGACGGACGGATGTATGTATGGCAATGGCGCTGTTGGACATTGGGGGAATGAGTGTGTATTTCTGTGTGAAAGTTGTGTAAGTGAAGTTGGGCGCTCAACGATGTATGTTTGTGTCTCATATCCCCATTGCCCAGTACTGCTATGCCATTAGTATATCCAAGTGTAGTGTCTACTTGAGATTTTTATTGATATTGAGAGAATATGAGGCCCTTAATAATGTCGACTAGTGAGCTGGAGTTTAATATTTGCTATATTATAATAGATGCACAATGAGATAATACATGTAGTATTTGAAAGGCATGTAACTTGGATTTTATACGACACACTTGAGGATTATATTTTGGTTCTAATGTATTTTTGTGTATTCTTTTCCGCCTGCACAATCTTCAACAGATCCATTGTGCAGGTTAGGTCACTTCAGTTAAATTAAAGATCAACCCATAGTGGAGAGAGAAAACAGAACCTGTGTGCTACACTTCAGTCATTTAAACTATAAATCTTACTGCCGCTTTGGACCCCCCCATCACACTTCACTAGACCTCGGAACACGATTCCTCACGAGCTGCCCCCCCCCTTCTTACAAGCGTAGTCGGCAGGATGTTTTCTCGAATGTTTTCTCGGATGTTTTGCTGATTCCTGATAATTACAAGCTGATTTCCTGGACATCAACTAGCCCCATGAGAAGGAGTTTCATCATTTTTGCCGTGTGATTTGAACATTTACAGTTTTCTGAGTAGAGCTTTGCTCAGCTATTTTCATCGTGAACATACATAATCTCGCCGTTTAATCTCGTCGGAAGCTAAACAAAATAATAACACTTGACATCAACTGCTCGTTTGCTACATGAACACTGTTATTTTTGCTGTGCATCAGTGGAAAATTTGAACACTAGAGATTTCCGACTACCAAGATCAACAGAGGTTCAGAACACTGAAGTTTTATGCCAGAACTATTACAGTAGAGTCAAGGGAATTTACAATACTTGCTGATTTGGGTTAAGGTAGTGTGCATAATTATTTGATCAGAGGGACCAATCTCGATTGTGGGTGTTTTAATTGCTGTCTGGCTCCCGTTTAAATTTACAGTGCTGTCAAAGGTTCATAATCGATATTGGTCACCACTGCTTTGACGTGTCTTTTATGGGGTAAATTTAAATATAACTGCAGTATTAGAAATTCACTCTAAGAAAAAAAAAAAAATTGTATTCATTGCTCAGAAATTGGTGTTTTGAAATTGGCCATAGTTTTATTGAATAGCTTATTACAAGTACAGGTTAAGTGATATAGTTGTTGACCCTCTATTATTGTGCTATTAGACAGGTTATTGGTGAATGTTTTTTTTTCACTGCTGTGTATCATTCTATTGTACCATTGTTTAACATTGTGATTGCTTTAACCCTTAGCATGCCACTATAGTTTATACACACATACCCTGTGGCGCCGCATTTCCTGTGACGCGCAGCAAGTAACACAGGGCAAAATCGTTTTGCACAAATTACCTTATGAGGACAGCGTTTTACAGGAAAATCCAAAATAAATCATGTTTGTAGACCCAAAGGTTAGAAAGATATGATATTTCAATTTATTTTTTATTTATTTTTTTGGGGGTGCTGGATATTTGTGCTTGTTTTCAGCACTGAAACACACACCCACACACACACTATTGGCTTAGTAAGGATATTTTTTTTCAAAATTGGGTCCAAAACTTTATGTAAGGCTTATTATAAAAACAAGTTCTTCATCATTATGTTTTCTAAACTAAACAAGTGCATGTTTATAACCTATGTGCAACAGCCTTTTTGAATTGAATTTATGCAGTACTAGTGCAAAGTTTACTGATGAAATCAAAGTGCGACAATATCCTGTTTATTTCAAGTTGCAAATAATCGTGTTTCAAACTGAATAAATATATAAAACAAGATAAATTGGTGTTGTTTTTGTATATTTCCAACTGTTTGTGTTCAACAAAAATATTCAAGAATTCTTTTTCTCTATAACTATATATTTGTTTGTATAATTTGGAAAACTGTAAACAGTTTCCCTAATCAATAGAAAATAAAAGCACCTGGTTGTGAAATGCAATAGAGAACTTATAAGTGTTTAAATATCAGGATTGTTCAAACAGATTGCTTCTAAGTGTCAGTTATTTATGGAATCCTGGTACACAGTCCGCCTTGTAATTGACATGCGTGTGGTACAGACGAAAACAAGGTGCAGCACACATAGGCTTTTCGCACTGAATGCACATTAGTTCCGTCTGATGACGTCGCACTTCACGGTCTTCCACCTTGCCTTGTGTACCCTTCAAGGAGCCCGTGGACGATGGCAAACCGAAACTTCTCTGGGTGCTGTCTTGATCCGGGGTGTAGAGACTTCCAAATGATCCAACTGTTCACGTAACTCACTTCAAGAAGATAAATGAACACCTTCTTCCACCACTTGAGGGTCTTGTGAATGTTGAAGTAATACCACATCCCCTGGTCAGCACGGTCCACTCCTCCCATGTTTTTAGTGTACAGCTATATTGCCACTGGCTTGTCAACTTCACGTGGTTCAAGCTGCCCACGTGCACGTACTTTCTTTTTGAAGGTCATGTCATTGTGGACAGTTGACATGACATTGACCTGTCGTTTGTCAAACCATGACAAGAAGAGTGACTTGCCGTCTCGAATGGAAAGCAGGGGATCCCCTTTTTTCAGTTTTGATTTCTTGATTTGTTCAGGAGTGCCGATACGATTGATTCGAAGCGTTCCGCAAGCACCCATACCATGATCACCGAGGCAGTTGTACAGCTGTGGGGATGAAAATAAATTGTCCATGTCCACATGATGGCCCCTGTCATACATGGGTTCACACAAACTTGTGACGACTGTTGTGTATAATCCAACTTCTGTCCCACCATTTCTTTTCCCTTTATACAGTTCTGAGTTCCAGATGTAGCCGGTCTTGGCCTCTGCCAAATTCCAGTAATTCAATCCCCACTTATGAGGCTTATTAGGCTTATATACCTTCATTCTAGTGTGCCCTTTGAATGGAATGATGGTCTCATCAACTGAAAGTTCACGATCTGGGTAGTAGGCAGATTGCCATCTCGGAACTAGCATGTCCATGACTTCCTTGATCTTTCCACGTCTGTCATGGTTGGGGTCTGCGGCTGTGGTTAGGTTGGCATTGTCGGTACAATGAAAGAATGCCAGAATTAGTTGGAAGCGGTTTCGTGACATGATGGAACGTATTCCTGGTGCCTCCATTGTCCACTCTGTTGTCCAGTACATGTCATAGTTGGGACGACGATCAATTCCCATCAACAGCACAATGGCCAGGAACGCTTTCATTTCACTTTCAGTTACATCCTGCCATTTGCGAAATCTTGAGTGGGGCGCCAAATTGTTCATGCCACCCTTTTTGGAGATTGTGGTTGCGGCATATCTATTTGTTTCCACAACTAGAAGATTTATGATAGGGGCATCAAAGAAATGTGAGAAAATTCCATATTCTGTTGGCTCTTCCTCACCTTCAAATATTTGCTGACCAGTAGTAAGAGTAATGCACATATCAATTGTAATCCCGGCCCTGGGGGACCCGGGACTAGCGGGGACTTGGCCGGGGATGTACAAATGGCTTGGCGTCACAGTCCCTGCCATGCCCCGCTACGTGCCCGGCCGGGCGGGGCACTTGTTTTTGTACATCCCCGCACGATCCCGGCCCCGGCATGCGGGGCATTTATAACAACCCCCGCACAATCCCGGCCCGACCGACATGCAGGGCATTTGTCACCCACAAAACGATCCGGTATTGTCCCGGTAGGGCGGGGAAACAAATGGTACAACCTCGGCAAAGACCCCGCTATTGTCCCGGTAGGGCGGGGAAACAAATTGTACAACCTCGGCAAAGACCCCGCTATTGTCCTGGCTAGCGGGGCACGGTTTTTGCACATCCCCGTCTATGTCCCGGCTACCTCTGCCAAAGTCCCGGGTCCCCCAGGGCCGGGACTACAATTGATACGTGCATAAAGGGAACCAACCAGTCATCATCGTAGGCTCTCAGAAATACACCACGCATCTCTTCGTCACGACCCACTCGCTGCTGATTTTCATCGGGGAAATCGTCCGATTCGGACCCATCATCGATGCTGTTTGGCTCAGCTTGTACATCGTGTACATGTACATGTACATTACCATCGCTCGTACCTTCACCGTCATCGCTATGATCGTCGAGAAAGGGCTCTTCGAAATCCGAATCTCCAGAGTCCGAATCATTAAAAATCTCCCGAAATGCAGCTTGGGCATCCATTGTTGACGACTCTTTGTTTTTACGCACAAACAAACTCGGATTTTTAACGGCAAATATAATGATTTTGTTTTATAAAATGAAGCTGTGTATCGATGAGAAAGTATTGTCCATGTATTCAACTGAATAATCTAAGGTGTTGGGAGGGTCAGGGGTCAATAATTTCCCAGAATTCAGTGAGGTAAGATTGGATATACTCGTGGGCGACTCCAGTCGCCAGTGGCGCCCTGCTTGTGAAATGGGTTCGGCGACGCGAGTCGCCGGTGGCATGCAAAGGGTTAATAGGAACATTTAGTATTTGCGGATACATTACTCCTATTACATAACATGGCCAATAATTACGTGAAGGTACAAGGAGTAGGGTCTGTGCATCAATTCCCACTTGAAAGTGAAGGAGGTCCACTGCGCCTTTCAGTTCTTCAGTCACGATATCCAACTGCTCGGGGCCTCTTATACTCTGATGACGATGCTAAAGTTGTAGTACCAGCGCACAAAGAGATTATTAAACCTCCACGAGATGGATGGGGTGTCCGTATCTACTCTGCTCTTCTTCCGAAAGTGACTCCTTCACCAACCAAAGATGACACACTTCTAGACATACAGTCGCAATTGGTGAAGCTTCTTTCAAAACCCCAGACACAACTTGTGATGGCACCGGAGTGGAAAATTTCCCCGTTTGATGGAAAGGTCGGAGAAGTGCGGGAGTTCGTAACGAGTATCCGTAATGCGTTCCAGCGTTACTCCATACCACAAGATCAGCAGGGACCCTTTCTACTGGACTACTTGCGTGGAGGCCCTAAAGCAGAGGTTAAAGCCATGCTGTCGGAAGAGAAAAAGATCAAGGAAGTCCTAGATTTTCTTCTTGAATCATATGGGGACAGACTAGCGACAGGAGAGCTCCAGCGATTGTTTTTGGAGAGACGACAGAGGCATGGAGAAAGCGTCCGAGACTATGCAGTGGACATTGAAAGGCGTTTCTTGAGGCTTACACGACATGATGGAAAGCTATACTCAAGTCCAGACACTACATTGGCGGAGCAGTTCATCGAAGGACTTGGTGACTCATACATACGAAACACATGCCGTGATAGGTTTGAACAAGGGACTGTGAAGGCATTTCGGGAACTCCGTGAGTACGCCATAAAACGTGAGGGAAGGGAGGAAGCCAGGGACAAATCTAAGGGACCCTCTGACATCTTCAATTCAGCTCTCCATCTCGGAGACAGTAATGCTCCACGTTCAGAAGATTTACATCAGGTGTTCCGGGAGATGTCTGACCGTGTGGTTGAAGCAGTGAGACAGGTAGCAAGACCATCACAATCATTTGGGGCAAGAGACAACTACAGCAGTCAGCAACCTCGGGCCGGAAACTGTTACAACTGCAATTCCCCCGGCCATTTTGCGAGACAGTGCCCATTAAGGAGACGACCACCCCGTCCGAGATTTGAACAATCTGAGATTTACTACCCGACTCATCAAAGAGCACCTCTCCAGCCAGCACCAGCAGGTGAAATGTTTCGACAGACCGGACAGCATACCGCACCACAGACTGCACCACAGACGTCCTTTGGTTCAACAACACCCCAGGGTCCAAATCCAGTAACAAGCCATACATCAGAAGTAGCTATACTAGTTCATCAGCAGGAATGAATGAAGAATTCATAACAAAGGCTGTGGGAGAATGTTTTTCCGTAGCGGTGACATTTCAAGATATACCTGTGAGATGTCTTTTGGATCCAGGCTCTCAAGTCACTACTGTAAACGAGAGATTTTTCCGTGATGTCCTAGAACCAAGGGGCTTCAAACTGCAAGACATTCCTAAGCTTTTCTCCCTGGTGTCAGCAAATGGAGCAGCCATCCCATACATTGGATGTTTTGAAACAGATATGTGTGCAGTAAACCAGGTCATTGAAGCACGTGTGGTCCTGGTTATCCGAGAGGAGCATCCTACCCTATCATCAGCAGGTAGAGGAAATGTACAAGGAATCCTCGGGATGAATGTGTTGCAGCGATGTTGGGAAGAGTTAATGAGCTTGGAAGGTCGTTCCTTCATGACAAAGATAGACTGGCCATCCCCTGATGTTGTCTGACAGAAGGCACTAAAGACAGTTGAACAAAAGATGACTTTTGGAACAGAGAGTGGTGAGATTGGAAAGGCGTACCTTGGTGGGGGGTCTTTGGTTATTTCAGCCCGTCAAGCTGTTGTGATTGAGGGCAGATCCCTTTCAGGGCCTACCGGCGATTCATACGAGGCCGTCCTAGAACCTACGATGGAGACGGGGGTATTCCCATCTGGTGTCAGTTTGGCTACATCTTTTGTGAAGGTAGATGCAGGACGTTTTCCGGTGACTGTGTTCAACGAAAGCAATGCCGAAGTCGTGATCTCAAAGTCTGCACCTCTGGGGACTCTCTTCCTCTGTTCTCTAGTTTGTGATGATGAAGCTGATACATCTACTGCAAGTAACTTTACCGGATGTTGGGGTTAACGGGATTGTTGTAGACGACCAGGTAGACCGGCAGCCAGTTGACGTTGACGTGGATGAGACACTTTTGGATCCCGGTCAAATCACAAAGATAAAGACACTCCTTGAGAAACACCAGAATGTTCTTTCCAGTCATGACCGTGATTTTGGTTTCACAGACACCATAACACATCGAATAGACACTGGGCTTACTCATCCGATCCGACAGCGTCATCGCCCACTCCCACCTGCTCAATATCAAGCTGTCCGAGAGCACATAAAGACTCTTCTTGAAGAGGGGATTGTGAGAGAAAGTAAAAGTCCATGGGCATCTCCGGTGGTGGTGGTACAAAAAAAAGACGGCAGTATCCGTCTATGTGTGGATTACCGCCAGCTTAATAGGGTTACACATCGTGACTCCTTTCCACTCCCACGTATCGAGGAATCTCTTCAAGCACTTGGGGGAGCCCAGTTTTTCACCGTGTTGGATCTTACCAGTGGTTATTACCAGGTTGCCATGCACCAGGAGGATGTAGAGAAGACGGCCTTCGTCGTGCCTTTTGGTCTCTTTGAGTTTACAAGACTACCATTTGGCCTCTCCAACGCCCCGGCGACGTTTCAACGACTGATGCAGCAGTGTCTTGGCGACCAATGCTTTGACAATGTTCTCATTTATTTAGATGACATCATAGTGTATTCAACCGATTTTGACTCCCATTTAGTTCATCTTGACAGAGTGTTTTCCAGACTTGGTCAGCATGGGCTCAAGCTGAAACCAGCTAAGTGTCACTTACTAAAGCAGGAGGTAAAGTACTTGGGGCATCTTGTGTCTAGTAGCGGTGTTGCAGTTGACCCAGAAAAAGTAACAGCAGTCAAGAACTGGCCAGAGCCATCTACAGTGAGAGATGTTCGTGCCTTTCTGGGGTTTACTGGGTTCTTCCGCAGATTCATCAAGGGTTATGCTTCAGTTGCAGAGCCGCTCTTTCGGTACCTACGATGTGACACAGGAACAAAGAACAAGCAGAAACGATCTCGGAATGTCCAGGTTTCACTTGATAATGCAGGGAAGGCTGCATTCAACACACTGATTGATTGTCTCACCAAAGCTCCTGTCTTGTCATATGCAAACTTCAGTAAGCCCTTCTGTGTTGAGACTGACGCATGTGGCACTGGCCTTGGGGCTGTTTTATTCCAGCTAGATGATGACAAAAAGCACCGAGTGATTGCGTATGCCTCCCGAGCATTGCGACCGACAGAGAGAAATGGCCACTACAGTGCATTCAAACTTGAATTGCTGGCAATCAAGTGGGCTGTTACAGAAGTGTTTAAAGATTATCTCCTTGGTCATCGATGTACAGTTGTCACAGATCATCATCCGTTGACATACCTCGACAAAGCCAACTTGAACTGCCATGAGATGCGATGGGTTCAACAGCTAAGCTCATTTGATTTTGAACTGATTTACAGACCAGGAAAGAATAACCAGGTGCCCGACATTCTTTCCCGACGAGATGGACCCAGTGATCAAGTCAACAGCCAACCAGCTGATGTTGACAGTACACCAACTGTAGTGACTGCTGCTATGACAAGTTCTGCCTTATCCACTTGTTTAGGGCACCACACACAGGGAACTGATCTACCTTTGTCATTTTGTCACCATATTGAAGCTTGCCGTCTCGGTACTCCATGCTTGCCTGGTCACACAACAGAGCAGTTGAGAGAGCTGCAGCAAAAGGATGCGGTATTGCTGAAGGTGGTAACGTTTGTCGAGAGAGGTGAAAAACCAAGTTCCGAGGAAAGAGCCACTTGTAACCAAGAGGTCCTAGCCATTCTACGTGATTGGAAACGTCTTACTCTTAGAGATGGTCTTCTTCACAGAAAGGTGACATCCCCTTCTGATCATCAGATACACTTTCAATTGGTACTTCCGTTGGCTCTTCAGAAGGAAGCGCTTACCAGTTATCATGACGAAGCTGGACATTTCGGAGCCAAACGCACATTTCAGCTTCTCTGGCCACGACTCTTCTGGCACAACATGGAGACAACTGTGAAGAAATGCTGCGCACTATGCAAACGGTGTACCCTGAGCAAACCGCCTGTTCGTAAGACTCGACCACCCTTGGGAACTCTATCTGCCAGTGCTCCTATGGAAACTATTGCAATGGATTACACGGTCCTCGAACCTTCAACTGATGGCTATGAAAATGTTTTGGTGGTAACGGACATCTTCACCAAATATGTTTGGGCTATACCAACAAAGGACCAGAAAGCCTGTACAGTAGCCAGAGCCTTGGTGAAACATGTCTTCCTCCCATTTGGCTGCCCTCTGCGTCTGCACTCAGATTGCGGGAGAAACTTTGAATCCAAAGTCATTATGGAGTTGTGTCAGCTTTATGGAGTACAGCGCAGTCATACCACTCCCTATCATCCGGCTGGTAATGGCCAATGCGAAAGATTCAACAGGACAATGCATAACATGTTGGCTTCCTTGCCAGATAAGAAGAAGAAAAGGTGGACTGCTCACTTGCAAACACTTGTGTTTGCCTACAATGGCTCGATTCATTCAACAACTGGTGTCGACCCTTTTTTCCTTATGTTCGGGAGGAATGCTCGATTCCCACATGGTACAGTCTTAGGCGTGGAAGCCACAAACCCACAAAGGCAGGGAGTCGAATCGTATATTCATCAACACCAAAAGACTCTCAGTGTTGCACGCACGATTGCATTCAAGAGGATGGAACAGGCTGCTGTTGCAAGAAGGGCTCTTCATGACAAGAAAGTGTTTGAGAGACCACTGGGAGTTGGCCAGTATGTTCTTGTGCGCCGCCATGCTCACAGGGGCCGAGCTAAGATTCAAGACTTTTGGGAGGAGGAGCCTTATCTCGTCACCAAGCGGCCGTTTGATGATCAACCAGTGTATGTGGTTCGAAATCGCCAAGGGAAAGAGAAGGTCCTTCACCGGTGTTCAATCAAACTTTGCCCATGGATGCAGGAGGGCAATCCTTCTTCATCAGATGAGAATGATGATACCACAGATGTGTCCGATGTAGAATCTCCATCTCCAATCGGCTACTCATTGAGGCAGGTTCCAACAGGGAACTTTCCACTCCAACGAGAAGTCTATCAGACTTTGCATGGTGATCCAGATGATGTTACCGAGATAGGGTCAAGTGTTGGTCCAGCAGTGGAAGCTAGCAGATCTACTCGCTATCCTGTGAGGAGCTGTCGTGGGCGGCAACCAGAGAGATTTTTTAACTCTGATTTTTAGGCCAACCTATACACCCCGGTATAGCGTAACATGTTTTTGAGTCGCTACCTTTTGTAATGACTACTGTGTGTCTTTGGACATTCTTAAACAACTTTTTGGGTGTATTTCCAAGTATGTTAATTGTTAAGCTTTTTGGTAAAGTTTACCCTTAAGGATGTATCTTTATTCATCTGTTGTGCATTTTGATTGAGCTGGCAGAACTCTAACGAGACCACACCCCTGGTCATCAAGAGACGATGACTACTAGGCGGGGAAGGTTGTGAGGAGTCTCTGTTTTAGTTGATGTTAGTTAATTGTTATACGTTATCTAAAGTTGTTCTCTCTCCGCTGAGGATGCGGGGTGGCGCCCTTTAAATTCTAGTGACCCCCCCCCCCACGCTCCTCACCGCCTGCACAATCTTCAACAGGTGAGGATGCCAAACTTTCTCCGTAGTTTTAAACATTTTATTTGATCATTATATTGCAATATTATCAACTCATGCTTATGTTCATTATAACCGCAAATATTTATAGATTCATATTGTGTTGTAGATTTTGGGAATTCCGTTGCCTAAAATGTGTAATTTTACGATTGGAAAACTTGTGTTAGGTCACGAAAATGAGGTGATGCTTTATGGATGCATTACACGTGTGTTGGTTAGTGTTGCGGTACACGGTACACGCGTAGGCGTGTGAGTTAATGTTAACGTTGCTATGGACGGACGGATGTATGTATGGCAATGGCGCTGTTGGACATTGGGGGAATGAGTGTGTATTTCTGTGTGAAAGTTGTGTAAGTGAAGTTGGGCGCTCAACGATGTATGTTTGTGTCTCATATCCCCATTGCCCAGTACTGCTATGCCATTAGTATATCCAAGTGTAGTGTCTACTGAGAGAATATGAGGCCCTTAATAATGTCGACTAGTGAGCTGGAGTTTAATATTTGCTATATTATAATAGATGCACAATGAGATAATACATGTAGTATTTGAAAGGCATGTAACTTGGATTTTATACGACACACTTGAGGATTATATTTTGGTTCTAATGTATTTTTGTGTATTCTTTTCCGCCTGCACAATCTTCAACAGATCCATTGTGCAGGTTAGGTCACTTCAGTTAAATTAAAGATCAACCCATAGTGGAGAGAGAAAACAGAACCTGTGTGCTACACTTCAGTCATTTAAACTATAAATCTTACTGCCGCTTTGGACCCCCCCATCACACTTCACTAGACCTCGGAACACGATTCCTCACGAGCCGCCCCCCCTTCTTACAAAAACAAAACATTTTAAATTGAAAATCTTACATTATACAGGTAAATTTTCTTTTGTTCATCAAGGGTGTCCTAAATCGGTCATTTTAGTAGAATGAAACTTGAACAATCTTTATTTTTTCGAGACCAAGCTAATATTTCCACAGAAATGTGCTCACATGACCATGCTGTCTACGGAATGTGCATGAGTACCAGCAACGATTATGCTATTTAGATGGTTAGTGCGCACAACAAGGAAAAATATCATTGCAATGTTGGGGAATAATCTCTTTTCCTGAGCATGCGCAGAAAGGTTAATTATTTGGTCAAGGCGTTCGTAACTGGTTTTTGTACGTTGTACAAATGTAGTAATGTAATTTCATCAATAGTGGGTGATTACTTTTGTGCTATTGCATCGTTGTGAACGCTCTCTAGCATTCAATGTGTCTTGCATTTATTGTTGCGTGCACAGTAACGAAATAATAAAGACTACAAGCCTGTACTAGTAAATTGCAAATGATACATGTATGCTTGTGTGTGTCGCAAAGGATCGTGCAATGTGGCAATGTTGCATTGTGGTCAACGTTTTGCGGCACTTTTTGAGTGAATTTGTTTTACGTTGGTGTGTAGCAATGAAAAGTGCGTTAATAAGTTGGTGATATTCACTTTTCATGTGCGTTTAGGGACAGTGTATAGGCGCATATCAGAGACTGCTAAAACTTGCATATCACTGATCCTTCCCAAGCAATCTGAATCCCACAATGAATGGTTACGTTACATCTACAATGCTATGCATTAAGAATTATATAATAATACAATTGATGGTTTGGGTTGTCATGGTTACGCAGTACTCAATCTATAGAATTCCGTAATCGTACAGGAACAAGTAACTATGGTCAGCCTTTAAACTGGTCTGCCTTGTGAATAGCATTAAGTTTAGTGTTAGATTTTAACAATGGTCTGCTTGCCGATTGTAACACAAATCTTCTCTAAGAAAATGTGCTCTGGCAGGCTTGGGTATTTTGACCCTCACACTGGAAAGAACAAATTCCATCAATACATTTTACCTATGACCTTTGAAGAGAAAAATGTTAGTTGATTGCTTCATGATTGACGATACCTACAAAAGCGTTTCTTATTAAAATGTCAAGAAAAGGATAAACTGTATCAAAACCAAGATTGTAACAAATTTTCATCGCATGACGCAAAAATAGCTGTTATTGGCACTTTCATTTGGTGGAAGGTATCGTGTTCATATAGGGACCGTAACAAACATTTATGGAGAATTAGGATTATAGGTTGCTGAATCTTAGCATTTCACTGGTCTTTCCCGAACCATTGGAATCCCACAATGAATGGTTACCTTACATCTACAATTCTACGCATCGAGAGTTATATAACCATACAATGGATGGCCCAGTTGTCATGGTTATGCAGTACTCAATCTATAGAATGTGGAAGCCTGCATTATTCGTTAACAAAGATCTGCTTGTCAGTTGTAATGTGAAATACAACAGATCTGGAGAAAAAGAAATCGATGTACGCGTTTAGGCTAGCTATGGTTCCCATGAAATGCACGCAAAGTAGAGCGTTTTTTAAGTATCGAATGACCTCCCCCCCCCCCGAAACATAAATAAAGAAGAAAACCTGCCTACTACTTTTAAAGTGACATAAAAAGGACGAACGAATTAAAGATATAAAATAGTGATAAAAATAAATGTCTTAAAATCGAGGTTTAAACAAAAATTGCCTGACACTAAGTTTGTTCAGTTAATGACACTTTCATTTGCTGTGACGGATCGTGTCCGCATAGGGACCGTAACTATGGATGCATAGGATTAACGATTGCTTAAACTTCGCATTTCACTGGTCTTTCATGTGACAGAAAAGGTTGTGATTATTAGAAAACTCAATTCTGCACTCAAACGACTGTAGGTCATTCATGTGACGTCACAGGTTGTGATGATTAGAAAACTCACTGCTACACTCAAACGACTGTAGGTCAATCATGTGACGGCACAGGTTGTGATAATTAGAAAACTCACTAATGCACTAAAACAAAGGTAGGTCATTCATGTGGCCGCACAGGTTTTGATGATTAGTAAATTCACTGCTGCACTCAAACAACTGTAGGTCAGTCATGTGACGGCAAAGGTTGTGATGATTAGCAAACTCACTGCTGCGCTCAAACGACTGTAGGTCATTCATGCGGCCGCACAGGTTTTGATGACTGCTGCACTCAAACGACTGTAGGTATTCATGTGATTGCACATGTTGTGATGATTAGTAAACTCACTGCAATACTCAAACGACTGTAGGTCATTTGTATGACGTCACAGGTTGTGATTATTAGCAAACTCACTGCTGCACTCAAACGACTGTAGGTCATTCATGTGACAGCACAGGTTGTGAAGATTAGCAAAGTCACTGCTGCACTCAAACGACTGTAGGTCATTCATGTGACGGCAAAGGTTTTGATGATTAGAAAACTCAATCCTGCACTCAATCGACTGTAGGTCATTCCTCATGTGACGGCAAAGGTTGTGATGATTAGAAAACTCACTGCTGCACTGAAACGACTGTAGGTCATTCATGTGGTGGCACAGAATGTGATGATAAGGAGACTCACTGCTGCACTCAAACGACTGTAGGTCATTCATGTGACTGCATAGGTTGTGTTGATTAGTAAATTCACTGCTGTACTCAAACGACTGTATGTAATTCATGTGACGGCACAGGTTGTGTTGATTAGTAAATTCACTGCTGCATTCAAACGACTGTAGGTAATTCATGTGACGGCACAGGTTGTGATGATTATCAAACTCACTGCTGCACTCAAAGGACTGCAGGTCATTCATGTGACGGCACAGGTTGTGATGATTAGAAAACTCACTGCTGCACTGAAACGACTGTAGGTCTTTCATGTGGCGGCACAGAATGTGATGATAAGGATACTCACTGCTGCACTCAAACGACTAAAGGTCACTCATGTGACGGCACAGGGTGTGATGATTAGGAGACTCACTGCTGCACTCAAACGACTGTAAGTCTTTCATGTGATGGCAAATGCTCTGATGATTAGGAGACTCACTGCTGCACTCAAACGACTGTAGGTCATTCATGTGACGGCACAGGGTGTGATGATTAGCAAAGTCACTGCTGCACTCAAACGACTGTAGGTCATTCATGTGACGGCACAGGTTGTGATGACTAGCAAAGTCACTGCTGCACTCAAACGACTGTTGGTCATTCATGTGATGGCACAGGTTTTGATGATTAGTAGACTCACTGCTGCACTCAAACGACTGTAGGTCATTCATGTGACAGCACAGGTTGTGATTATTAGAAAACTCAATTCTGCACTCAAATGACTGTAGGTCATTCATGTGACGGCAAAGGTTGTGATGATTAGAAAACTCACTGCTGCACTCACACGACTGAAGGTCATTCATGTGACAGTACAGTTTGTAATTATTAGTAGACTCACTGCTGCATTCAAATGACTGTATGTCATTCTGATGATGCACAGGTTGTGATGATTAGGAGACTCACTGCTGCACTCAAACGACTGTAGGTCATTGATGTGATGGCACAGGTTGTGATGATTAGTAAAGTTACTGCTGCACTCAAACGACTGTAGGTCATTCATGTGATGGCACAGGTTGTGATGATTAGTAGACTCACTGCTGCACTCAAACAACTGTAGGTCATTCATGTGACGGCAAAGGTTTTGATGATTAGCAAACTCACTGCTGCACTCAAACGACGGTAGGTCATTCATGTGACAGCACAGGTTGTGATGATTAGCAAAGTCACTGCTGCACTCAAACGACTGTAGGTCATTCATGTGACGTCACAGGTTGTGATGATTAGAAAACTCACTGCTGCACTCAAACGACTGTAGGTCAATCATGTGACGGCACAGGTTGTGATAATTAGAAAACTCACTGCTGCACTAAAACAAAGGTAGGTCATTCATGTGGCCGCACAGGTTTTGATGATTAGTAAATTCACTGCTGCACTCAAACAACTGTAGGTCAGTCATGTGACGGCACAGGGTGTGATGATTAGGAGACTCACTGCTGCACTCAAACGACTGTAAGTCTTTCATGTGATGGCAAAGGCTCTGATGATTAGGAGACTCACTGCTGCACTCAAACGACTGTAGGTCATTCATGTGACGGCACAGGTTGTGATGATTAGCAAAGTCACTGCTGCACTCAAACGACTGTAGGTCATTCATGTGACGGCACAGGTTGTGATGACTAGCAAAGTCACTGCTGCACTCAAACGACTGTTGGTCATTCATGTGATGGCACAGGTTTTGATGATTAGTAGACTCACTGCTGCACTCAAACGACTGTAGGTCATTCATGTGACAGCACAGGTTGTGATTATTAGAAAACTCAATTCTGCACTCAAATGACTGTAGGTCATTCATGTGACGGCAAAGGTTGTGATGATTAGAAAACTCACTGCTGCACTCACACGACTGAAGGTCATTCATGTGACAGTACAGTTTGTAATTATTAGTAGACTCACTGCTGCACTCACACGACTGAAGGTCATTCATGTGACAGTACAGTTTGTAATGATTAGGAGACTCACTGCTGTACTCAAACGACTGTAGGTCATTGATGTGATGGCACAGGTTGTGATGATTAGTAAAGTTACTGCTGCACTCAAACGACTGTAGGTCATTCATGTGATGGCACAGGTTGTGATGATTAGTAGACTCACTGCTGCACTCAAACAACTGTAGGTCATTCATGTGACGGCAAAGGTTTTGATGATTAGAAAACTCACTGCTGCACTCAAACGACTGTAGGTCATTCATGTGACGGCAAAGGTTGTGATGATTAGCAAACTCACTGCTGCACTCAAACGACGGTAGGTCATTCATGTGACAGCACAGGTTGTGATGATTAGCAAAGTCACTGCTGCACTCAAACGACTGTAGGTCATTCATGTGACGTCACAGGTTGTGATGATTAGAAAACTCACTGCTGCACTCAAACGACTGTAGGTCAATCATGTGACGGCACAGGTTGTGATAATTAGAAAACTCACTGCTGCACTAAAACAAAGGTAGGTCATTCATGTGGCCACACAGGTTTTGATGATTAGTAAATTCACTGCTGCACTCAAACAACTGTAGGTCAGTCATGTGACGGCAAAGGTTGTGATGATTAGCAAACTCACTGCTGCACTGAAACGACTGTAGGTCATTCATGTGGCGGCACAGAATGTGATGATAAGGAGACTCACTGCTGCACTCAAACGACTGTAGGTCATTCATGTGACTGCATAGGTTGTGTTGATTAGTAAATTCACTGCTGTACTCAAACGACTGTTGGTCATTCATGTGATGGCACAGGTTTTGATGATTAGTAAATTCACTGCTGCACTGAAACGACTGTAGGTCATTCATGTGATTGCACATGTTGTGATGATTAGTAGACTCACTGCAATACTCAAACGACTGTAGGTTATTTGTATGACGTCACAGGTTGTGATTATTAGCAAACTCACTGCTGCACTCAAACGACTGTAGGTCAGTCATGTGACAGCACAGGTTGTGAAGATTAGCAAAGTCACTGCTGCACTCAAACGACTGTAGGTCATTCATGTGACGGCAAAGGTTGTGATGATTAGAAAACTCACTGCTGCACTGAAACGACTGTAGGTCATTCATGTGGCGGCACAGAATGTGAAAATAAGGAGACTTACTGCTGCACTCAAACGACTGTAGGTCATTCATGTGACGGCACAGGTTGTGAAGATTAGTAAATTCACTGCTGTACTTAAACGACTGTAGGTAATTCATGTGACGGCACAGGTTGTGTTGATTAGTAAATTCACTGCTGCATTCAAACGACGGTAGGTCATTCTTATGACGGCACAGGTTTTGATGATTAGTAGACTCACTGCAATACTCAAACGACTGTAGGTCATTTATATGACGTCACAGGTTGTGATTATAAGCAAACTCACTGCTGCACTCAAACGACTAGGTCATTCATGTGACGGCACAGGTTGTGAAGATTAGCAAAGTCACTGCTGCACTCAAACGACTGTAGGTCATTCATGTGACGGCAAAGGTTTTGATGATTAAAAAACTCACTCCTGCACTCAAACGACTGTAGGTCATTCATGTGACGGCAAAGGTTGTGATGATTAGAAAACTCACTCCTGCACTCAAACGACTGTAGGTCATTCATGTGACGGCAAAGGTTGTGATGATTAGAAAACTCACTGCTGCACTGAAACGACTGTAGGTCATTCATGTGGCGGCACAGAATGTGATGATAAGGAGACTCACTGCTGCACTCAAACGACTGTAGGTCATTCATGTGACTGCATAGGTTGTGTTGATTAGTAAATTCACTGCTGTACTCAAACGACTGTATGTAATTCATGTGACGGCACAGGTTGTGTTGATTAGTAAATTCACTGCTGCATTCAAACGACTGTTGGTCATTCATGCGATGGCACAGGTTTTGATGATTAGTAAATTCACTGCTGCACTGAAACGACTGTAGGTCATTCATGTGATTGCACATGTTGTGATGATTAGTAGACTCACTGCAATACTCAAACGACTGTAGGTTATTTGTATGACGTCACAGGTTGTGATTATTAGCAAACTCACTGCTGCACTCAAACGACTGTAGGTCAGTCATGTGACAGCACAGGTTGTGAAGATTAGCAAAGTCACTGCTGCACTCAAACGACTGTAGGTCATTCATGTGACGGCAAAGGTTTTGATGATTAGAAAACTCACTCCTGCACTCAAACGACTGTAGGTCATTCATGTGACGGCAAAGGTTGTGATGATTAGAAAACTCACTGCTGCACTGAAACGACTGTAGGTCATTCATGTGGCGGCACAGAATGTGAAAATAAGGAGACTTACTGCTGCACTCAAACGACTGTAGGTCATTCATGTGACGGCACAGGTTGTGAAGATTAGTAAATTCACTGCTGTACTTAAACGACTGTAGGTAATTCATGTGACGGCACAGGTTGTGTTGATTAGTAAATTCACTGCTGCATTCAAACGACTGTAGGTCATTCTTATGACGGCACAGGTTTTGATGATTAGTAGACTCACTGCAATACTCAAACGACTGTAGGCCATTTATATGACGTCACAGGTTGTGATTATTAGCAAACTCACTGCTGCACTCAACTGACTAGGTCATTCATGTGACGGCACAGGTTGTGAAGATTAGCAAAGTCACTGCTGCACTCAAACGACTGTAGGTCATTCATGTGACGGCAAAGGTTTTGATGATTAAAAAACTCACTCCTGCACTCAAACGACTGTAGGTCATTCATGTGACGGCAAAGGTTGTGATGATTAAAAAACTCACTGCTGCACTGAAATGTCTGTAGGTCATTCATGTGACGGCACAGGTTGTGTTGATTAGTAAATTCACTGCTGAACTCAAATGACTGTAGGTAATTCATGTGACGGCACAGGTTGTGTTGATTAGTAATTTCACTGCTGCATTCAAACGACTGTAGGTAATTCATGTGACGGCACAGGTTGTGATGATTAGCAAACTCACTGCTGCGCTCAAACGACTGTAGGTCATTCATGCGGCCGCACAGGTTTTGATGATTAGTAAATTCACTGCTGCACTCAAACAACTGTAGGTCAGCCATGTGACGGCAAAGGTTGTGATGATTAGCAAACTCACTGCTGCGCTCAAACGACTGTAGGTCATTCATGCGGCCGCACAGGTTTTGATGACTGCTGCACTCAAACGACTGTAGGTATTCATGTGATTGCACATGTTGTGATGATTAGTAGACTCACTGCAATACTCAAACGACTGTAGGTCATTTGTATGACATCACAGGTTGTGATTATTAGAAAACTCACTGCTGCACTGAAACGACTGTAGGTCATTCATGTGGCGGCACAGAATGTGAAAATAAGGAGACTTACTGCTGCACTCAAACGACTGTAGGTCATTCATGTGACGGCACAGGTTGTGAAGATTAGTAAATTCACTGCTGTACTTAAACGACTGTAGGTAATTCATGTGACGGCACAGGTTGTGTTGATTAGTAAATTCACTGCTGCATTCAAACGACTGTAGGTCATTCTTATGACGGCACAGGTTTTGATGATTAGTAGACTCACTGCAATACTCAAACGACTGTAGGTCATTTATATGACGTCACAGGTTGTGATTATTAGCAAACTCACTGCTGCACTCAAACGACTAGGTCATTCATGTGACGGCACAGGTTGTGAAGATTAGCAAAGTCACTGCTGCACTCAAACGACTGTAGGTCATTCATGTGACGGCAAAGGTTTTGATGATTAAAAAACTCACTCCTGCACTCAAACGACTGTAGGTCATTCATGTGACGGCAAAGGTTGTGATGATTAAAAAACTCACTGCTGCACTGAAACGACTGTAGGTCATTCATGTGATGGCACAGGTTGTGTTGATTAGTAAATTCACTGCTGTACTCAAACGACTGTAGGTAATTCATGTGACGGCACAGGTTGTGTTGATTAGTAAATTCACTGCTGCATTCAAACGACTGTAGGTCATTCATGTGACGGCAAAGGTTGTGATGATTAGAAAACTCACTGCTGCACTGAAACGACTGTAGGTCATTCATGTGGCGGCACAGAATGTGAAAATAAGGAGACTTACTGCTGCACTCAAACGACTGTAGGTCATTCATGTGACGGCACAGGTTGTGAAGATTAGTAAATTCACTGCTGTACTTAAACGACTGTAGGTAATTCATGTGACGGCACAGGTTGTGTTGATTAGTAAATTCACTGCTGCATTCAAACGACTGTAGGTCATTCTTATGACGGCACAGGTTTTGATGATTAGTAGACTCACTGCAATACTCAATCGACTGTAGGCCATTTATATGACGTCACAGGTTGTGATTATTAGCAAACTCACTGCTGCACTCAACTGACTAGGTCATTCATGTGACGGCACAGGTTGTGAAGATTAGCAAAGTCACTGCTGCACTCAAACGACTGTAGGTCATTCATGTGACGGCAAAGGTTTTGATGATTAAAAAACTCACTCCTGCACTCAAACGACTGTAGGTCATTCATGTGACGGCAAAGGTTGTGATGATTAAAAAACTCACTGCTGCACTGAAATGTCTGTAGGTCATTCATGTGACGGCACAGGTTGTGTTGATTAGTAAATTCACTGCTGAACTCAAATGACTGTAGGTAATTCATGTGACGGCACAGGTTGTGTTGATTAGTAATTTCACTGCTGCATTCAAACGACTGTAGGTAATTCATGTGACGGCACAGGTTGTGATGATTAGCAAACTCACTGCTGCGCTCAAACGACTGTAGGTCATTCATGCGGCCGCACAGGTTTTGATGATTAGTAAATTCACTGCTGCACTCAAACAACTGTAGGTCAGCCATGTGACGGCAAAGGTTGTGATGATTAGCAAACTCACTGCTGCGCTCAAACGACTGTAGGTCATTCATGCGGCCGCACAGGTTTTGATGACTGCTGCACTCAAACGACTGTAGGTATTCATGTGATTGCACATGTTGTGATGATTAGTAGACTCACTGCAATACTCAAACGACTGTAGGTCATTTGTATGACATCACAGGTTGTGATTATTAGCAAACTCACTGCTGCACTCAAACGACTGTAGGTCATTCATGTGACAGCACAGGTTGTGAAGATTAGCAAAGTCACTGCTGCACTCAAACAACTGTAGGTCATTCATGTGACGGCAAAGGTTTTGATGATTAGAAAACTCACTGCTGCACTGAAACGACTGTAGGTCATTCATGTGGCGGCACAGAATGTGATGATAAGGAGACTCACTGCTGCACTCAAACGACTGTAGGTCATTCATGTGACTGCATAGGTTGTGTTGATTAGTAAATTCACTGCTGTACTCAAACGACTGTATGTAATTCATGTGACGGCACAGGTTGTGTTGATTAGTAAATTCACTGCTGCATTCAAACGACTGTAGGTAATTCATGTGACGGCACAGGTTGTGATGATTATCAAACTCACTGCTGCACTCAAACGACTGAAGGTCATTCATGTGACGGCACAGGTTGTGATGATTAGAAAACTCACTGCTGCACTGAAACGACTGTAGGTCATTCATGTGGCGGCACAGAATGTGATGATAAGGAGACTCACTGCTGCACTCAAACGACTAAAGGTCACTTATGTGACGGCACAGGGTGTGATGATTAGGAGACTCACTGCTGCACTCAAACGACTGTAAGTCTTTCATGTGATGGCAAAGGCTCTGATGATTAGGAGACTCACTGCTGCACTCAAACGACTGTAGGTCATTCATGTGACGGCACAGGTTGTGATGATTAGCAAAGTCACTGCTGCACTCAAACGACTGTTGGTCATTCATGTGATGGCACAGGTTTTGATGATTAGTAAATTCACTGCTGCACTGAAACGACTGTAGGTCATTCATGTGATTGCACATGTTGTGATGATTAGTAGACTCACTGCAATACTCAAACGACTGTAGGTCATTTGTATGACGTCACAGGTTGTGATTATTAGCAAACTCACTGCTGCACTCAAACGACTGTAGGTCATTCATGTGACAGCACAGGTTGTGAAGATTAGCAAAGTCACTGCTGCACTCAAACAACTGTAGGTCATTCATGTGACGGCAAAGGTTTTGATGATTAGAAAACTCACTGCTGCACTGAATTGACTGTAGGTCATTCATGTGGCGGCACAGAATGTGATGATAAGGAGACTCACTGCTGCACTCAAACGACTGTAGGTCATTCATGTGACTGCATAGGTTGTGTTGATTAGTAAATTCACTGCTGCATTCAAACGACTGTAGGTAATTCATATGACGGCACAGGTTGTGATGATTATCAAACTCACTGCTGCACTCAAACGACTGTAGGTCATTCATGTGACGGTAAAGGTTGTGATGATTAGTAGACTCACTGCTGCACTCAAACGACTGTAGGTCATTCATGTGACGGCAAAGGTTGTGCTTACTACTAACTTGTCAATTTCTATGTACTGTCATGGAGTAGAATTGTGATTCTTGGTTGGGTTGGATCTCCCAGTCTTCACTAACCACTCTATCCACTTATTATACCCTTTGAAAGTAGATAATTTTATAGGACGTGTTCTTTTCAGAATTATATAGACCCCTTGCATACAATGCACAATGCTACTGGTATGCTGAAGCCACGCGCAGGATTTTACGTACCAAGAGAAGCTGTCGTGCAAAGAAATGCCTCCTTTTTGCCTAAGTGAGGGCGCTGTCTGAGAGTGTGATTTCATATGCAAGGGGTCTATTTAACCTTGAGAAAGTAGATAATTCATGGTGCAATTGCAAATTGAAAACAATATTTGTACTCCGCCATGCTTTGCATCAAGTCATACGTATAAAAGTTACATCATGATGGAAATATTGACTGAAAACAGCCAGTTAACAAACACGTTTTTGTTAACAACTGTTAATGCTTTTCATGTTTCATATTTTGCAGACATTCTGTACAAGAAGCTGTTAGACTGTAACCTTTCAGTGATGTTACATCATGAAGGGGATATTGAGCAGCCTCTCTGAGTGAAGTCAGCTTTCTCCACAACAGGTGATTCTTGCATTTTAATCCAATATATCTACTTGGCTGCTTCATCACAAATCAATAATAAACTAATTATTTTCCATGCATTTGGGTCTTCTCTTATTTTTTCAATCAACGCTTGCATTTAGAAAATTGTACATCACATAATCATTTGCTTATTATTTTATGAGTCTTATGTTTCGAAGAGCATAAAAGTTCTTCCTGTGATTTTATACTGAGGGCACATGTTTTTCTAATTAGTAAATGTACTGCTACACTCCAACCACTTAAGGTCATTTATATGACGGCACACATTGTGATGATTAGAAAACTCATTGCAACACTCTAACCACTGAATGTCACTCATGTGACGTCACAGGTTGTGATGATTAGAAAACTCACTGCTGCACTCAAACGACTGTAGGTCAATCATGTGACGGCACAGGTTGTGATAATTAGAAAACTCACTGCTGCACTAAAACAAAGGTAGGTCATTCATGTGGCCGCACAGGTTTTGATGATTAGTAAATTCACTGCTGCACTCAAACAACTGTAGGTCAGTCATGTGACGGCAAAGGTTGTGATGATTAGCAAACTCACTGCTGCGCTCAAACGACTGTAGGTCATTCATGCGGCCGCACAGGTTTTGATGACTGCTGCACTCAAACGACTGTAGGTATTCATGTGATTGCACATGTTGTGATGATTAGTAGACTCACTGCAATACTCAAACGACTGTAGGTCATTTGTATGACGTCACAGGTTGTGATTATTAGCAAACTCACTGCTGCACTCAAACGACTGTAGGTCATTCATGTGACAGCACAGGTTGTGAAGATTAGCAAAGTCACTGCTGCACTCAAACGAATGTAGGTCATTCATGTGACGGCAAAGGTTTTAATGATTAGAAAACTCAATCCTGCACTCAAACGACTGTAGGTCATTCATGTGACGGCAAAGGTTGTGATGATTAGAAAACTCACTGCTGCACTGAAACGACTGTAGGTCATTCATGTGGCGGCACAGAATGTGATGATAAGGAGACTCACTGCTGCACTCAAACGACTGTAGGTCATTCATGTGACTGCATAGGTTGTGTTGATTAGTAAATTCACTGCTGTACTCAAACGACTGTATGTAATTCATGTGACGGCACAGGTTGTGTTGATTAGTAAATTCACTGCTGCATTCAAACGACTGTAGGTAATTCATGTGACGGCACAGGTTGTGATGATTATCAAACTCACTGCTGCACTCAAACGACTGAAGGTCATTCATGTGACGGCACAGGTTGTTATGATTAGAAAACTCACTGCTGCACTGAAACGACTGTAGGTCATTCATGTGGCGGCACAGAATGTGATGATAAGGAGACTCACTGCTGCACTCAAACGACTAAAGGTCACTCATGTGACGGCACAGGTTGTGTTGATTAGTAAATTCACTGCTGTACTCAAACGACTGTAGGTAATTCATGTGACGGCACAGGTTGTGTTGATTAGTAAATTCACTGCTGCATTCAAACGACTGTAGGTCATTCTTATGACGGCACAGGTTTTGATGATTGGTGACTCACTGCAATACTCAAACGACTGTAGGTCATTTTTATGACGTCACAGGTTGTGATTATTAGCAAACTCACTGCTGCACTCAAACGACTGTAGGTCATTCATGTGACGGCACAGGTTGTGAAGATTAGCAAAGTCACTGCTGCACTCAAACGACTGTAGGTCATTCATGTGACGGCAAAGGTTGTGATGATTAGAAAACTCACTGCTGCACTGAAACGACTGTAGGTCATTCATGTGGCGGCACAGAATGTGAAAATAAGGAGACTTACTGCTGCACTCAAACGACTGTAGGTCATTCATGTGACGGCACAGGTTGTGTTGATTAGTAAATTCACTGCTGTACTCAAACGACTGTAGGTAATTCATGTGACGGCACAGGTTGTGTTGATTAGTAAATTCACTGCTGCACTCAAACAACTGTAGGTCAGTCATGTGACGGCAAAGGTTGTGATGATTAGCAAACTCACTGCTGCGCTCAAACGACTGTAGGTCATTCATGCGGCCGCACAGGTTTTGATGATTAGTAAATTCACTGCTGCACTCAAACAACTGTAGGTCAGTCAAGTGACGGCAAAGGTTGTGATGATTAGCAAACTCACTGCTGCGCTCAAACGACTGTAGGTCATTCATGCGGCCGCACAGGTTTTGATGACTGCTGCACTCAAACGACTGTAGGTATTCCTGTGATTGCACATGTTGTGATGATTAGTAGACTCACTGCAATACTCAAACGACTGTAGGTCATTTGTATGACGTCACAGGTTGTGATTATTAGCAAACTCACTGCTGCACTCAAACGACTGTAGGTCATTCATGTGACAGCACA
This sequence comes from Leptasterias polaris, assembly GCA_037783415.1. Taxonomy (NCBI): domain Eukaryota; kingdom Metazoa; phylum Echinodermata; class Asteroidea; order Forcipulatida; family Asteriidae; genus Leptasterias; species Leptasterias polaris. Next base: position 2,774,219 of record JAZGTN010000192.1, read on the forward strand.
GGTTGTGAAGATTAGCAAAGTCACTGCTGCACTCAAACAACTGTAGGTCATTCATGTGACGGCAAAGGTTTTGATGATTAGAAAACTCACTGCTGCACTCAAACGACTGTAGGTCATTCATGTGACGGCAAAGGTTGTGATGATTAGAAAACTCACTGCTGCACTGAAACGACTGTAGGTCATTCATGTGGCGGCACAGAATGTGAAAATAAGGAGACTTACTGCTGCACTCAAACGACTGTAGGTCATTCATGTGACGGTTCAGGTTGTGAAGATTAGTAAATTCACTGCTGTACTTAAACGACTGTAGGTAATTCATGTGACGGCACAGGTTGTGTTGATTAGTAAACTCACTGCTGCACTCAAACGACTGTAGGTCATTCATGTGACTGCATAGGTTGTGTTGATTAGTAAATTCACTGCTGTACTCAAACGACTGTATGTAATTCATGTGACGGCACAGGTTGTGTTGATTAGTAAATTAACTGCTGCATTCAAACGACTGTTGGTCATTCATGTGATGGCACAGGTTTTCATGATTAGTAAATTCACTGCTGCACTGAAACGACTGTAGGTCATTCATGTGATTGCACATGTTGTGATGATTAGTAGACTCACTGCAATACTCAAACGACTGTAGGTTATTTGTATGACGTCACAGGTTGTGATTATTAGCAAACTCACTGCTGCACTCAAACGACTGTAGGTCAGTCATGTGACAGCACAGGTTGTGAAGATTAGCAAAGTCACTGCTGCACTCAAACGACTGTAGGTCATTCATGTGACGGCAAAGGTTTTGATGATTAAAAAACTCACTCCTGCACTCAAACGACTGTAGGTCATTCATGTGACAGCAAAGGTTGTGATGATTAGAAAACTCACTGCTGCACTGAAACGACTGTAGGTCATTCATGTGGCGGCACAGAATGTGAAAATAAGGAGACTTACTGCTGCACTCAAACGACTGTAGGTCATTCATGTGACGGCACAGGTTGTGAAGATTAGTAAATTCACTGCTGTACTTAAACGACTGTAGGTAATTCATGTGACGGCACAGGTTGTGTTGATTAGTAAATTCACTGCTGCACTCAAACAACTGTAGGTCAGTCATGTGACGGCAAAGGTTGTGATGATTAGCAAACTCACTGCTGCGCTCAAACGACTGTAGGTCATTCATGCGGCCGCACAGGTTTTGATGATTAGTAAATTCACTGCTGCACTCAAACAACTGTAGGTCAGTCAAGTGACGGCAAAGGTTGTGATGATTAGCAAACTCACTGCTGCGCTCAAACGACTGTAGGTCATTCATGCGGCCGCACAGGTTTTGATGACTGCTGCACTCAAACGACTGTAGGTATTCCTGTGATTGCACATGTTGTGATGATTAGTAGACTCACTGCAATACTCAAACGACTGTAGGTCATTTGTATGACGTCACAGGTTGTGATTATTAGCAAACTCACTGCTGCACTCAAACGACTGTAGGTCATTCATGTGACAGCACAGGTTGTGAAGATTAGCAAAGTCACTGCTGCACTCAAACAACTGTAGGTCATTCATGTGACGGCAAAGGTTTTGATGATTAGAAAACTCACTGCTGCACTCAAACGACTGTAGGTCATTCATGTGACGGCAAAGGTTGTGATGATTAGAAAACTCACTGCTGCACTGAAACGACTGTAGGTCATTCATGTGGCGGCACAGAATGTGAAAATAAGGAGACTTACTGCTGCACTCAAACGACTGTAGGTCATTCATGTGACGGTTCAGGTTGTGAAGATTAGTAAATTCACTGCTGTACTTAAACGACTGTAGGTAATTCATGTGACGGCACAGGTTGTGTTGATTAGTAAACTCACTGCTGCACTCAAACGACTGTAGGTCATTCATGTGACTGCATAGGTTGTGTTGATTAGTAAATTCACTGCTGTACTCAAACGACTGTATGTAATTCATGTGACGGCACAGGTTGTGTTGATTAGTAAATTAACTGCTGCATTCAAACGACTGTAGGTCATTCTTATGACGGCACAGGTTTTGATGATTAGTAGACTCACTGCAATACTCAAACGACTGTAGGCCATTTATATGACGTCACAGGTTGTGATTATTAGCAAACTCACTGCTGCACTCAACTGACTAGGTCATTCATGTGACGGCACAGGTTGTGAAGATTAGCAAAGTCACTGCTGCACTGAAATGTCTGTAGGTCATTCATGTGACGGCACAGAATGTGAAAATAAGGAGACTTACTGCTGCACTGAAACGACTGTAGGTCATTCATGTGACGGCAAAGGTTGTGATGATTAAAAAACTCACTGCTGCACTGAAATGTCTGTAGGTCATTCATGTGACGGCACAGGTTGTGTTGATTAGTAAATTCACTGCTGTACTCAAATGACTGTAGGTAATTCATGTGACGGCACAGGTTGTGTTGATTAGTAAATTCACTGCTGCATTCAAACGACTGTAGGTAATTCATGTGACGGCACAGGTTGTGATGATTAGCAAACTCACTGCTGCGCTCAAACGACTGTAGGTCATTCATGCGGCCGCACAGGTTTTGATGACTGCTGCACTCAAACGACTGTAGGTATTCATGTGATTGCACATGTTGTGATGATTAGTAGACTCACTGCAATACTCAAACGACTCTAGGTCATTTGTATGACATCACAGGTTGTGATTATTAGCAAACTCACTGCTGCACTCAAACGACTGTAGGTCATTCATGTGACAGCACAGGTTGTGAAGATTAGCAAAGTCACTGCTGCACTCAAACAACTGTAGGTCATTCATGTGACGGCAAAGGTTTTGATGATTAGAAAACTCACTGCTGCACTGAAACGACTGTAGGTCATTCATGTGGCGGCACAGAATGTGATGATAAGGAGACTCACTGCTGCACTCAAACGACTGTAGGTCATTCATGTGACTGCATAGGTTGTGTTGATTAGTAAATTCACTGCTGTACTCAAACGACTGTATGTAATTCATGTGACGGCACAGGTTGTGTTGATTAGTAAATTCACTGCTGCATTCAAACGACTGTAGGTAATTCATGTGACGGCACAGGTTGTGATGATTATCAAACTCACTGCTGCACTCAAACGACTGAAGGTCATTCATGTGACGGCACAGGTTGTGATGATTAGAAAACTCACTGCTGCACTGAAACGACTGTAGGTCATTCATGTGGCGGCACAGAATGTGATGATAAGGAGACTCACTGCTGCACTCAAACGACTAAAGGTCACTTATGTGACGGCACAGGGTGTGATGATTAGGAGACTCACTGCTGCACTCAAACGACTGTAAGTCTTTCATGTGATGGCAAAGGCTCTGATGATTAGGAGACTCACTGCTGCACTCAAACGACTGTAGGTCATTCATGTGACGGCACAGGTTGTGATGATTAGCAAAGTCACTGCTGCACTCAAACGACTGTAGGTCATTCATGTGACGGCACAGGTTGTGATGACTAGCAAAGTCACTGCTGCACTCAAACGACTGTTGGTCATTCATGTGATGGCACAGGTTTTGATGATTAGTAAATTCACTGCTGCACTGAAACGACTGTAGGTCATTCATGTGATTGCACATGTTGTGATGATTAGTAGACTCACTGCAATACTCAAACGACTGTAGGTCATTTGTATGACGTCACAGGTTGTGATTATTAGCAAACTCACTGCTGCACTCAAACAACTGTAGGTCATTCATGTGACGGCAAAGGTTGTGATGATTAGAAAACTCACTGCTGCACTCAAACGACTGTAGGTCATTCATGTGATGGCACAAGTTGTGATAATTAGAAAACTCACTGCTGCACTAAAACAAATGTAGGTCAATCCTGTGGCCGCACAGGTTTTGATGATTAGAAAACTCACTGCTGCACTCAAACGACTGTAGGTCATTCATGTGACGACAAAAGTTGTGATTATTAGCAAACTCACTGCTGCACTCAAACGACTGTAGGTCATTCATGTGACGGCACAGGTTGTGATAATTAGAAAACTCACTGCTGCACTAAAACAAATGTAGGTCAATCATGTGGCCGCACAGGTTTTGATGATTAGTAAATTCACTGCTGCACTCAAACAACTGTAGGTCATTCATGTGACGGCAAAGGTTGTGATGATTAGAAAACTCACTGCTGCACTCAAACGACTGTAGGTCATTCATGTGACGGCAAAGGTTGTGATGATTAGAAAACTCACTGCTGCACTCAAACGACTGTAGGTTATTCATGTGACGGCAAAGGTTGTGTTGATTAGTAAATTCACTGCTGCACTCAAACGACTGTAGGTAATTCATGTGACGGCAAAGGTTGTGTTGATTAGAAAACTCACTGCTGCACTCAAACGACTGTAGGTCATTCATGTGACGGCACTGGTTGTGTTGATTCGCAAACTCACTGCTGCACTCAAACGACTGTAGGTAATTCATGTGATGGCACTGGTTGTGTTGATTAGAAAACTCACTGCTGCACTCAAACGACTAGGTCATTCATGTGACGACAAAGGTTGTGAGGATTAGAAAACTCACTGCTGCACTCAAACGACTGTAGGTCATTCATGTGACGGCACAGGTTGTGATAATTAGAAAACTCACTGCTGCACTAAAACAAATGTAGGTCAATCATGTGACAGCACAGGTTGTGATAATTAGAAAACTCACTGCTGCACTAAAACAAATGTAGTTCAATCATGTGGCCGCACAGGTTTTGATGATTAGTAAATTCACTGCTGCACTCAAACAACTGTAGGTCATTCATGTGACGGCAAAGGTTGTGATGATTAGAAAACTCACTGCTGCACTCAAACGACTGTAGGTCATTCATGTGACGGCAAAGGTTGTGTTGATTAGTAAATTTACTGCTGCACTCAAACGACTGTCGGTTATTCATGTGACGGCAAAGGTTGTGTTGATTAGAAAACACACTGCTGTACTCAAACGACTGTAGGTAATTCATGTGACGGCACTGGTTGTGTTGATTCGCAAACTCACTGCTGCACTCAAACGACTGTAGGTAATTTATGTGATGGCACAGGTTGTGTTGATTAGTAGACTCAATGCTGCACTCAAACGACTGTAGGTCATTCATGTGATGGCACAAGTTGTGATAATTAGAAAACTCACTGCTGCACTAAAACAAATGTAGGTCAATCCTGTGGCCGTACAGGTTTTGATGATTAGAAAACTCACTGCTGCACTCAAACGACTGTAGGTCATTCATGTGACGACAAAAGTTGTGATTATTAGCAAACTCACTGCTGCACTCAAACGACTGTAGGTCATTCATGTGACGTCACAGGTTGTGAAGATTAGCAAAGTCACTGCTGCACTCAAACGACTGTAGGTCATTCATGTGACGGCAAAGGTTGTGAGGATTAGCCAACTCACTGCTGCACTCAATCGACTGTAGGTCTTTCATGTGACGGCACAGGTTGTGATTATTAGCAAACTCACTGCTGCACTCAAACGACTGTAAGTCATTCATGTGACGGCAAATGTTGTGAGGATTAGAAAACTCACTGCTGCACTCAAACGACTGTAGGTCATTCATGTGACGGCAAAGGTTGTGCTGATTAGAAAACTCACTGCTGCACTCAAACGACTGTAGGTCATTCATGTGACGGCAAAGGTTGTGATGATTAGAAAACTCACTGCTGCACTCAAACGACTGTAGGTCATTCATGTGACGTCACAGGTTGTGAAGATTAGCAAAGTCACTGCTGCACTCAAACGACTGTAGGTCATTCATGTGACGGCAAAGGTTGTGAGGATTAGCAAACTCACTGCTGCACTCAATCGACTGTAGGTCTTTCATGTGACGGCACAGTTTGTGATTATTAGCAAACTCACTGCTGCACTCAAACGACTGTAAGTCATTCATGTGACGGCAAAGGTTGTGAGGATTACAAAACTCACTGCTGCACTCAAACGACTGTAGGTCATTCATGTGACGGCAAAGGTTGTGTTGATTAGTAAATTCACTGCTGCACTCAAACGACTGTAGGTAATTCATGTGACGGCAAAGGTTGTGTTGATTAGAAAACTCACTGCTGCACTCAAACGACTGTAGGTCATTCATGTGACGGCACTGGTTGTGTTGATTCGCAAACTCACTGCTGCACTCAAACGACTGTAGGTAATTCATGTGATGGCACTGGTTGTGTTGATTAGAAAACTCACTGCTGCACTCAAACGACTAGGTCATTCATGTGACGACAAAGGTTGTGAGGATTAGAAAACTCACTGCTGCACTCAAACGACTGTAGGTCATTCATGTGACGTCACAGGTTGTGATAATTAGAAAACTCACTGCTGCACTAAAACAAATGTAGGTCAATCATGTGACAGCACAGGTTGTGATAATTAGAAAACTCACTGCTGCACTAAAACAAATGTAGTTCAATCATGTGGCCGCACAGGTTTTGATGATTAGTAAATTCACTGCTGCACTCAAACAACTGTAGGTCATTCATGTGACGGCAAAGGTTGTGATGATTAGAAAACTCACTGCTGCACTCAAACGACTGTAGGTCATTCATGTGACGGCAAAGGTTGTGTTGATTAGTAAATTTACTGCTGCACTCAAACGACTGTAGGTTATTCATGTGACGGCAAAGGTTGTGTTGATTAGAAAACACACTGCTGTACTCAAACGACTGTAGGTAATTCATGTGACGGCACTGGTTGTGTTGATTCGCAAACTCACTGCTGCACTCAAACGACTGTAAGTCATTCATGTGACGGCAAAGGTTGTGAGGATTAGAAAACTCACTGCTGCACTCAAACGACTGTAGGTCATTCATGTGACGGCAAAGGTTGTGATGTATAGAAAACTCACTGCTGCACTCAAACGACTGTAGGTCATTCATGTGACGGCAAAGGTTGTGATGATTAGAAAATTCACTGCTGTACTCAAACGACTGTACTGTAGGTAATTCATGTGACGGCACTGGTTGTGTTGATTCGCAAACTCACTGCTGCACTCAAACGACTTTAGGTCATTCATGTGACGGCAAAGGTTGTGATGATTAGAAAACTCACTGCTGCACTCAAACGACTGTGGGTCATTCATGTGACGACAAAGGTTGTGATTATTAGCAAACTCACTGCTGCACTCAAACGACTGTGGGTCATTCATGTGACGTCACAGGTTGTGAAGATTAGCAAAGTCACTGCTGCACTCAAACGACTGTAGGTCATTCATGTGACGGCAAAGGTTGTGAGGATTAGCAAACTCACTGCTGCACTCAATCGACTGTAGGTCTTTCATGTGACGGCACAGTTTGTGATTATTAGCAAACTCACTGCTGCACTCAAACGACTGTAAGTCATTCATGTGACGGCAAAGGTTGTGAGGATTAGAAAACTCACTGCTGCACTCAAACGACTGTAGGTCATTCATGTGACGGCAAAGGTTGTGATGATTAGAAAACTCACTGCTGCACTCAAACGACTGTAGGTCATTCATGTGATGGCAAAGGTTGTGATGATTAGAAAATTCACTGCTGTACTCAAACGACTGTACTGTAGGTAATTCATGTGACGGCACTGGTTGTGTTGATTCGCAAACTCACTGCTGCACTCAAACGACTGTAGGTTATTCATGTGATGGCACAGGTTGTGTTGATTAGCAAACTCACTGCTGCACTCAAACGACTTTAGGTCATTCATGTGACGGCAAAGGTTGTGATAATTAGAAAACTCACTGCTGCACTCAAACGACTGTAGGTCATTCATGTGACGGCAAAGGTTGTGTTGATTAGTAAATTCACTGCTGCACTCAAACGACTGTAGGTTATTCATGTGACGGCAAAGGTTGTGTTGATTAGTAAATTCACTGCTGCACTCAAACGACTGTAGGTAATTCATGTGACGGCAAAGGTTGTGTTGATTAGAAAACTCACTGCTGCACTCAAACGACTGTAGGTCATTCATGTGACGGCACTGGTTGTGTTGATTCGCAAACTCACTGCTGCACTCAAACGACTGTAGGTAATTCATGTGATGGCACTGGTTGTGTTGATTAGAAAACTCACTGCTGCACTCAAACTACTAGGTCATTCATGTGACGACAAAGGTTGTGAGGATTAGAAAACTCACTGCTGCACTCAAACGACTGTAGGTCATTCATGTGACGGCACAGGTTGTGATAATTAGAAAACTCACTGCTGCACTAAAACAAATGTAGGTCAATAATGTGACAGCACAGGTTGTGATAATTAGAAAACTCACTGCTGCACTAAAACAAATGTAGGTCAATCATGTGGCCGCACAGGTTTTGATGATTAGTAAATTCACTGCTGCACTCAAACAACTGTAGGTCATTCATGTGACGGCAAAGGTTGTGATAATTAGAAAACTCACTGCTGCACTCAAACGACTGTAGGTCATTCATGTGACGGCAAAGGTTGTGTTGATTAGTAAATTTACTGCTGCACTCAAACGACTGTAGGTTATTCATGTGACGGCAAAGGTTGTGTTGATTAGAAAACACACTGCTGTACTCAAACGACTGTAGGTAATTCATGTGACGGCACTGGTTGTGTTGATTCGCAAACTCACTGCTGCACTCAAACGACTGTAGGTAATTTATGTGATGGCACAGGTTGTGTTGATTAGTAGACTCAATGCTGCACTCAAACGACTGTAGGTCATTCATGTGATGGCACAAGTTGTGATAATTAGAAAACTCACTGCTGCACTAAAACAAATGTAGGTCAATCCTGTGGCCGCACAGGTTTTGATGATTAGAAAACTCACTGCTGCACTCAAACGACTGTAGGTCATTCATGTGACGACAAAAGTTGTGATTATTAGCAAACTCACTGCTGCACTCAAACGACTGTAGGTCATTCATGTGACGTCACAGGTTGTGAAGATTAGCAAAGTCACTGCTGCACTCAAACGACTGTAGGTCATTCATGTGACGGCAAAGGTTGTGAGGATTAGCCAACTCACTGCTGCACTCAATCGACTGTAGGTCTTTCATGTGACGCCACAGGTTGTGATTATTAGCAAACTCACTGCTGCACTCAAACGACTGTAAGTCATTCATGTGACGGCAAATGTTGTGAGGATTAGAAAACTCACTGCTGCACTCAAACGACTGTAGGTCATTCATGTGACGGCAAAGGTTGTGCTGATTAGAAAACTCACTGCTGCACTCAAACGACTGTAGGTCATTCATGTGACGGCAAAGGTTGTGATGATTAGAAAACTCACTGCTGCACTCAAACGACTGTAGGTCATTCATGTGGCGGCACAGAATGTGATGATAAGGAGACTCACTGCTGCACTCAAACGACTAAAGGTCACTCATGTGACGGCACAGGGTGTGATGATTAGGAGACTCACTGCTGCACTCAAACGACTGTAGGTCATTCATGTGACGGCACAGGTTGTGATGATTAGCAAAGTCACTGCTGCACTCAAACGACTGTAGGTCATTCATGTGACGGCACAGGTTGTGATGACTAGCAAAGTCACTGCTGCACTCAAACGACTGTTGGTCATTCATGTGATGGCACAGGTTTTGATGATTAGTAAATTCACTGCTGCACTCAAACGACTGTAGGTCATTCATGTGACGGCAAAGGTTGTGATGTTTAGAAAACTCACTGCTGCACTGAAACGACTGTAGGTCATTCATGTGGCGGCACAGAATGTGATGATAAGGAGACTCACTGCTGCACTCAAACGACTAAAGGTCACTCATGTGACGGCACAGGGTGTGATGATTAGGAGACTCACTGCTGCACTCAAACGACTGTAAGTCTTTCATGTGATGGCAAAGGCTCTGATGATTAGGAGACTCACTGCTGCACTCAAACGACTGTAGGTCATTCATGTGACTGCATAGGTTGTGTTGATTAGTAAATTCACTGCTGCACTCAAACGACTGTAGGTCATTCATGTGACGGCACAGGTTGTGATGATTAGCAAAGTCACTGCTGCACTCAAACGACTGTAGGTCATTCATGTGACGGCACAGGTTGTGATGACTAGCAAAGTCACTGCTGCACTCAAACGACTGTTGGTCATTCATGTGATGGCACAGGTTTTGATGATTAGTAGACTCACTGCTGCACTCAAACGACTGTAGGTCATTCATGTGACAGCACAGGTTGTGATTATTAGAAAACTCAATTCTGCACTCAAATGACTGTAGGTCATTCATGTGACGGCAAAGGTTGTGATGATTAGGAGACTCACTGCTGCACTCAAACGACTGTAGGTCATTCATGTGACGGCACAGGTTGTGATGATTAGCAAAGTCACTGCTGCACTCAAACGACTGTTGGTCATTCATGTGATGGCACAGGTTTTGATGATTAGTAGACTCACTGCTGCACTCAAACGACTGTAGGTCATTCATGTGACAGCACAGGTTGTGATTATTAGAAAACTCAATTCTGCATTCAAATGACTGTAGGTCATTCATGTGACGGCAAAGGTTGTGATGATTAGAAAACTCACTGCTGCACTCACACGACTGAAGGTCATTCATGTGACAGTACAGTTTGTAATTATTAGTAGACTCACTGCTGCATTCAAATGACTGTAGGTCATTCTGATGATGCACAGGTTGTGATGATTAGGAGACTCACTGCAATACTCAAACGACTGTAGGTCATTTGTATGACGTCACAGGTTGTGATTATTAGCAAACTCACTGCTGCACTCAAACGACTGTAGGTCATTCATGTGACAGCACAGGTTGTGAAGATTAGCAAAGTCACTGCTGCACTCAAACGACTGTAGGTCATTCATGTGACGGCAAAGGTTGTGATGATTAGAAAACTCACTGCTGCACTGAAACGACTGTAGGTCATTCATGTGGCGGCCCAGAATGTGATGATAAGGAGACTCACTGCTGCACTCAAACGACTGTAGGTCATTCATGTGACTGCATAGGTTGTGTTGATTAGTAAATTCACTGCTGCATTCAAACGACTGTAGGTAATTCATGTGACGGCACAGGTTGTGATGATTATCAAACTCACTGCTGCACTCAAACGACTGAAGGTCATTCATGTGACGGCACAGGTTGTGATGATTAGAAAACTCACTGCTGCACTGAAACGACTGTAGGTCATTCATGTGGCGGCACAGAATGTGATGATAAGGAGACTCACTGCTGCACTCAAACGACTAAAGGTCACTCATGTGACGGCACATGGTGTGATGATTAGGAGACTCACTGCTGCACTCAAACGACTAAGTCTTTCATGTGATGGCAAAGGCTTTGATGATTAGGAGACTCTCTGCTGCACTCAAACGACTGTAGGTCATTCATGTGACGGCACAGGTTGTGATGATTAGCAAAGTCACTGCTGCACTCAAACGACTGTAGGTCATTCATGTGACGGCACAGGTTGTGATGACTAGCAAAGTCACTGCCGCACTCAAACGACTGTTGGTCATTCATGTGATGGCACAGGTTTTGATGATTAGAAAACTCACTCCTGCACTCAAACGACTGTAGGTCATTCATGTGACAGCACAGGTTTTGATTATTAGAAAACTCAATTCTGCACTCAAATGACTGTAGGTCATTCATGTGACCGCAAAGGTTGTGATGATTAGAAAACTCACTGCTGCACTCACACGACTGAAGGTCATTCATGTGACCGTACAGTTTGTAATTTATAGTAGACTCACTGCTGCATTCAAATGACTGTAGGTCATTCTGATGATACACAGGTTGTGATGATTAGGAGACTCACTGCTGCACTCAAACGACTGTAGGTCATTGATGTGATGGCACAGGTTGTGATGATTAGTAAAGTTACTGCTGCACTCAAACGACTGTAGGTCATTCATGTGATGGCACAGGTTGTGATGATTAGTAGACTCACTGCTGCACTCAAACAACTGTAGGTCATTCATGTGACGGCAAAGGTTTTGATGATTAGAAAACTCACTGCTGCACTCAAACGACTGTAGGTCATTCATGTGGCGGCACAGAATGTGATGATAAGTAGTCTCACTGCTGCACTCAAACGACTGTAGGTCATTCATGTGACGGCAAAGGTTTTGATGATTAGAAAACTCACTGCTGCACTGAAACGACTGTAGGTCATTCATGTGGCGGCACAGAATTTGATGATAAGGAGACTCACTGCTGCACTCAAACGACTGTAGGTCCTTCATGTGATGGCACAGGTTGTGATCATTAGTAGACTAACTGCTGCACTCAAACGACTGTAGGTCATTCATGTGACGGCAAAGGTTGTGCTTACTACTAACTTGTCAATTTCTATTATTATTATTGGTTTATTAAAAATTAAACTTTGCAGCCAAAAGGCTGAATTGCGTTTAAGTTACAATATAAAAATACATTCAAACATCAAAGAGTCAAATCCAAGAGCAAATATACAATAAGAGACTATAAAAATAGAGATTATTTAAAAATAAATTTAAAACTGAAAGAGGATATACAATAAACCAATATTTACAAATCGAAAACAATTTATCTATAGGCCAGTAAAATTATTGATGATTGAGCAGCTCAACTAGGGCGGGAATGCAACTTTTCCTGAACCGGTTTGTCCTGCACTTAACTAAGCAAAGTTTATCAGAATTTCTCAAGTTGTTATTTCTAGGTGGGGGAAGCCATTGTTTATATCTATCAGAGTTGAGGAGTGAGTTACCAAAATTAATGAAGAGCTGATCAAGTCTCACATCCATGGCAGGGAGGCCAAGCTGGGAATATATTTCTGCAAAAGACTTAGTTTTACAGTAATCATGCGTCAAGATGATACGAAGGGCCTTGCGCTGCAATTTTTCTAGGCATCCAAGCTGAGACTTATTGAGGCTTGAATACCAGACCGGGCAAGCATATTCAATTGTTGGTCTGACATACATGATGTAAACACTCAATAAATCATCAATAGACGTGCAGCACCGTTTTAATTGGCGCAGAAGGTACAATTTATAATTGAAGGCTTTGCACATTGAATTTATCTGGGTATTCCATTTAAGGTTACTCTGAAGATGGACTCCAAGAATTTTCATACAAGTAGTGTGAGTGATGGCTGAATTACCAATATGAAAAGTAGGTGGTACAGCTGGGGTGCGCTGGAAACGAATATTCAAAGCTTGACACTTGGGAGGGTTGATTTTCATGTTGTTAGTGTCAGCCCACTGTTGGAGAAAGTCTAATTCGTTTTGCAAACAAATAGCATTCTCAGAGTTTTTAAAAGACTGGTTAAGGGTCATATCATCAACATACTTATAGTGAGCCACCTCTTGATGATTGGTGACAAAGTCATTAAACATGACCAAAAAGGCAATCGGTCCAATTATGTTGATGATATGACCCTTAACCAGTCTTTTAAAAACTCTGAGAATGCTATTTGTTTGCAAAACGAATTAGACTTTCTCCAACAGTGGGCTGACACTATGTACTGTCATGGAGTAGAATTGTGATTCTTGGTTGGGTTGGATCTCCCAATCTTCACTAACCACTCTATCCACTTATTATACCCTTTGAAAGTAGATAATTTTATAGGACGTGTTCTTTTCAGAATTATATAGACCCCTTGCATACAATGCACAATGCTACTGGTATGCTGAAGCCACGCGCAGGATTTTACGTACCAAGAGAAGCTGTCGTGCAAAGAAATGCCTCCTTTTTGCCTAAGTGAGGGCGCTGTCTGAGAGTGTGATTTCATATGCAAGGGGTCTATTTAACCTTGAGAAAGTAGATAATTCATGGTGCAATTGCAAATTGAAAACAATATTTGTACTCCGCCATGCTTTGCATCAAGTCATACGTATAAAAGTTACATCATGATGGAAATATTGACTGAAAACAGCCAGTTAACAAACACGTTTTTGTTAACAACTGTTAATGCTTTTCATGTTTCATATTTTGCAGACATTCTGTACAAGAAGCTGTTAGACTGTAACCTTTCAGTGATGTTACATCATGAAGGGGATATTGAGCAGCCTCTCTGAGTGAAGTCAGCTTTCTCCACAACAGGTGATTCTTGCATTTTAATCCAATATATCTACTTGGCTGCTTCATCACAAATCAATAATAAACTAATTATTTTCCATGCATTTGGGTCTTCTCTTATTTTTTCAATCAACGCTTGCATTTAGAAAATTGTACATCACATAATCATTTGCTTATTATTTTATGAGTCTTATGTTTCGAAGAGCATAAAAGTTCTTCCTGTGATTTTATACTGAGGGCACATGTTTTTCTAAATAGTAAATGTACTGCTACACTCCAACCACTTAAGGTCATTTATATGACGGCACACATTGTGATGATTAGAAAACTCACTGCAACACTCCAACCACTGAATGTCACTCATGTGACGGCACAGGTTGTGATGATTAGAAAACTCAATTCTGCACTCAAATGACTGTAGGTCATTCATGTAACGGCGCAGGTTGTGATGATTAGCAAACTCACTGCTGCACTAAAACGACTGTAGGTCATTCAAGAGACGGCACAGGTTGTGATGATTAGAAAACTTTACTGCTGCACTCAAACGACTATGGGTCAATCATGTGACGGCACAGGTTTTGATGATTAGCAAACACACTGCTGTACACAAACGACTGTAGGTCATTCATGTGACGGCAAAGGTTGTTATGATTAGAAAACTCACTGCTGCACTCAATCGACTGTAGGTCATTCACGTGACGGCACAGGTTGTGATGATTAGCAAACTCACTGCTGCACTCAAACGACTATAGGTCATTCATGTGACGGCACAGGTTGTGATGATAAGAAAACTCACTGATGCACTCAATCGACTGTAGGTTATTCACGTGACGGCACAGGTTGTGATGATAAGGAGACTCACTGCTGCAATCAAACGACTGTAGGTCATTCATGTGACGGCAAAGGTTGTGATGTTTAGAAAACTCACTGCTGCACTGAAACGACTGTAGGTCATTCATGTGGCGGCACAGAATGTGATGATAAGGAGACTCACTGCTGCACTCAAACGACTAAAGGTCACTCATGTGACGGCACAGGGTGTGATGATTAGGAGACTCACTGCTGCACTCAAACGACTGTAAGTCTTTCATGTGATGGCAAAGGCTCTGATGATTAGGAGACTCACTGCTGCACTCAAACGACTGTAGGTCATTCATGTGACGGCACAGGTTGTGATGATTAGCAAAGTCACTGCTGCACTCAAACGACTGTAAGTCATTCATGTGACGGCACAGGTTGTGATGACTAGCAAAGTCACTGCTGCACTCAAACGACTGTTGGTCATTCATGTGATGGCACAGGTTTTGATGATTAGTAGACTCACTGCTGCACTCAAACGACTGTAGGTCATTCATGTGACAGCACAGGTTGTGATTATTAGAAAACTCAATTCTGCACTCAAATGACTGTAGGTCATTCATGTGACGGCAAAGGTTGTGATGATTAGGAGACTCACTGCTGCACTGAAACGACTGTAGGTCATTCATGTGACGGCACAGGTTGTGATGATTAGCAAAGTCACTGCTGCACTCAAACGACTGTTGGTCATTCATGTGATGGCACAGGTTTTGATGATTAGTAGACTCACTGCTGCACTCAAACGACTGTAGGTCATTCATGTGACAGCACAGGTTGTGATTATTAGAAAACTCAATTCTGCACTCAAATGACTGTAGGTCATTCATGTGACGGCAAAGGTTGTGATGATTAGAAAACTCACTGCTGCACTCGCACGACTGAAGGTCATTCATGTGACAGTACAGTTTGTAATTATTAGTAGACTCACTGCTGCATTCAAATGACTGTAGGTCATTCTGATGATGCACAGGTTGTGATGATTAGGAGACTCACTGCAATACTCAAACGACTGTAGGTCATTTGTATGACGTCACAGGTTGTGATTATTAGCAAACTCACTGCTGCACTCAAACGACTGTAGGTCATTCATGTGACAGCACAGGTTGTGAAGATTAGCAAAGTCACTGCTGCACTCAAACGACTGTAGGTCATTCATGTGACGGCAAAGGTTGTGATGATTAGAAAACTCACTGCTGCACTGAAACGACTGTAGGTCATTCATGTGGCGGCCCAGAATGTGATGATAAGGAGACTCACTGCTGCATTCAAACGACTGTAGGTAATTCATGTGACGGCACAGGTTGTGATGATTATCAAACTCACTGCTGCACTCAAACGACTGAAGGTCATTCATGTGACGGCACAGGTTGTGATGATTAGAAAACTCACTGCTGCACTGAAACGACTGTAGGTCATTCATGTGGCGGCACAGAATGTGATGATAAGGAGACTCACTGCTGCACTCAAACGACTAAAGGTCACTCATGTGACGGCACATGGTGTGATGATTAGGAGACTCACTGCTGCACTCAAACGACTAAGTCTTTCATGTGATGGCAAAGGCTTTGATGATTAGGAGACTCTCTGCTGCACTCAAACGACTGTAGGTCATTCATGTGACGGCACAGGTTGTGATGATTAGCAAAGTCACTGCTGCACTCAAACGACTGTAGGTCATTCATGTGACGGCACAGGTTGTGATGACTAGCAAAGTCACTGCCGCACTCAAACGACTGTTGGTCATTCATGTGATGGCACAGGTTTTGATGATTAGAAAACTCACTCCTGCACTCAAACGACTGTAGGTCATTCATGTGACAGCACAGGTTTTGATTATTAGAAAACTCAATTCTGCACTCAAATGACTGTAGGTCATTCATGTGACGGCAAAGGTTGTGATGATTAGAAAACTCACTGCTGCACTCACACGACTGAAGGTCATTCATGTGACCGTACAGTTTGTAATTTATAGTAGACTCACTGCTGCATTCAAATGACTGTAGGTCATTCTGATGATACACAGGTTGTGATGATTAGGAGACTCACTGCTGCACTCAAACGACTGTAGGTCATTGATGTGATGGCACAGGTTGTGATGATTAGTAAAGTTACTGCTGCACTCAAACGACTGTAGGTCATTCATGTGATGGCACAGGTTGTGATGATTAGTAGACTCACTGCTGCACTCAAACAACTGTAGGTCATTCATGTGACGGCAAAGGTTTTGATGATTAGAAAACTCACTGCTGCACTCAAACGACTGTAGGTCATTCATGTGACAGCACAGGTTGTGAAAATTAGCAAAGTCACTGCTGCACTCAAACGACTGTAGGTTATTCATGTGACGGCAAAGGTTTTGATGATTAGAAAACTCAATCCTGCACTCAAACGACTGTAGGTCATTCATGTGGCGGCACAGAATGTGATGATAAGTAGTCTCACTGCTGCACTCAAACGACTGTAGGTCATTCATGTGACGGCAAAGGTTTTGATGATTAGAAAACTCACTGCTGCACTGAAACGACTGTAGGTCATTCATGTGGCGGCACAGAATTTGATGATAAGGAGACTCACTGCTGCACTCAAACGACTGTAGGTCCTTCATGTGATGGCACAGGTTGTGATCATTAGTAGACTAACTGCTGCACTCAAACGACTGTAGGTCATTCATGTGACGGCAAAGGTTGTGATGATTAGAAAACTCACTGCTGCACTGAAACGACTGTAGGTCATTCATGTGGCGGCCCAGAATGTGATGATAAGGAGACTCACTGCTGCATTCAAACGACTGTAGGTAATTCATGTGACGGCACAGGTTGTGATGATTATCAAACTCACTGCTGCACTCAAACGACTGAAGGTCATTCATGTGACGGCACAGGTTGTGATGATTAGAAAACTCACTGCTGCACTGAAACGACTGTAGGTCATTCATGTGGCGGCACAGAATGTGATGATAAGGAGACTCACTGCTGCACTCAAACGACTAAAGGTCACTCATGTGACGGCACATGGTGTGATGATTAGGAGACTCACTGCTGCACTCAAACGACTAAGTCTTTCATGTGATGGCAAAGGCTTTGATGATTAGGAGACTCTCTGCTGCACTCAAACGACTGTAGGTCATTCATGTGACGGCACAGGTTGTGATGATTAGCAAAGTCACTGCTGCACTCAAACGACTGTAGGTCATTCATGTGACGGCACAGGTTGTGATGACTAGCAAAGTCACTGCCGCACTCAAACGACTGTTGGTCATTCATGTGATGGCACAGGTTTTGATGATTAGAAAACTCACTCCTGCACTCAAACGACTGTAGGTCATTCATGTGACAGCACAGGTTTTGATTATTAGAAAACTCAATTCTGCACTCAAATGACTGTAGGTCATTCATGTGACGGCAAAGGTTGTGATGATTAGAAAACTCACTGCTGCACTCACACGACTGAAGGTCATTCATGTGACCGTACAGTTTGTAATTTATAGTAGACTCACTGCTGCATTCAAATGACTGTAGGTCATTCTGATGATACACAGGTTGTGATGATTAGGAGACTCACTGCTGCACTCAAACGACTGTAGGTCATTGATGTGATGGCACAGGTTGTGATGATTAGTAAAGTTACTGCTGCACTCAAACGACTGTAGGTCATTCATGTGATGGCACAGGTTGTGATGATTAGTAGACTCACTGCTGCACTCAAACAACTGTAGGTCATTCATGTGACGGCAAAGGTTTTGATGATTAGAAAACTCACTGCTGCACTCAAACGACTGTAGGTCATTCATGTGACAGCACAGGTTGTGAAAATTAGCAAAGTCACTGCTGCACTCAAACGACTGTAGGTTATTCATGTGACGGCAAAGGTTTTGATGATTAGAAAACTCAATCCTGCACTCAAACGACTGTAGGTCATTCATGTGGCGGCACAGAATGTGATGATAAGTAGTCTCACTGCTGCACTCAAACGACTGTAGGTCATTCATGTGACGGCAAAGGTTTTGATGATTAGAAAACTCACTGCTGCACTGAAACGACTGTAGGTCATTCATGTGGCGGCACAGAATTTGATGATAAGGAGACTCACTGCTGCACTCAAACGACTGTAGGTCCTTCATGTGATGGCACAGGTTGTGATCATTAGTAGACTAACTGCTGCACTCAAACGACTGTAGGTCATTCATGTGACGGCAAAGGTTGTGCTTACTACTAACTTGTCAATTTCTATTATTATTATTGGTTTATTAAAAATTAAACTTTGCAGCCAAAAGGCTGAATTGCGTTTAAGTTACAATATAAAAATACATTCAAACATCAAAGAGTCAAATCCAAGAGCAAATATACAATAAGAGACTATAAAAATAGAGATTATTTAAAAATAAATTTAAAACTGAAAGAGGATATACAATAAACCAATATTTACAAATCGAAAACAATTTATCTATAGGCCAGTAAAATTATTGATGATTGAGCAGCTCAACTAGGGCGGGAATGCAACTTTTCCTGAACCGGTTTGTCCTGCACTTAACTAAGCAAAGTTTATCAGAATTTCTCAAGTTGTTATTTCTAGGTGGGGGAAGCCATTGTTTATATCTATCAGAGTTGAGGAGTGAGTTACCAAAATTAATGAAGAGCTGATCAAGTCTCACATCCATGGCAGGGAGGCCAAGCTGGGAATATATTTCTGCAAAAGACTTAGTTTTACAGTAATCATGCGTCAAGATGATACGAAGGGCCTTGCGCTGCAATTTTTCTAGGCATCCAAGCTGAGACTTATTGAGGCTTGAATACCAGACCGGGCAAGCATATTCAATTGTTGGTCTGACATACATGATGTAAACACTCAATAAATCATCAATAGACGTGCAGCACCGTTTTAATTGGCGCAGAAGGTACAATTTATAATTGAAGGCTTTGCACATTGAATTTATCTGGGTATTCCATTTAAGGTTACTCTGAAGATGGACTCCAAGAATTTTCATACAAGTAGTGTGAGTGATGGCTGAATTACCAATATGAAAAGTAGGTGGTACAGCTGGGGTGCGCTGGAAACGAATATTCAAAGCTTGACACTTGGGAGGGTTGATTTTCATGTTGTTAGTGTCAGCCCACTGTTGGAGAAAGTCTAATTCGTTTTGCAAACAAATAGCATTCTCAGAGTTTTTAAAAGACTGGTTAAGGGTCATATCATCAACATACTTATAGTGAGCCACCTCTTGATGATTGGTGACAAAGTCATTAAACATGACCAAAAAGGCAATCGGTCCAATTATGTTGATGATATGACCCTTAACCAGTCTTTTAAAAACTCTGAGAATGCTATTTGTTTGCAAAACGAATTAGACTTTCTCCAACAGTGGGCTGACACTATGTACTGTCATGGAGTAGAATTGTGATTCTTGGTTGGGTTGGATCTCCCAATCTTCACTAACCACTCTATCCACTTATTATACCCTTTGAAAGTAGATAATTTTATAGGACGTGTTCTTTTCAGAATTATATAGACCCCTTGCATACAATGCACAATGCTACTGGTATGCTGAAGCCACGCGCAGGATTTTACGTACCAAGAGAAGCTGTCGTGCAAAGAAATGCCTCCTTTTTGCCTAAGTGAGGGCGCTGTCTGAGAGTGTGATTTCATATGCAAGGGGTCTATTTAACCTTGAGAAAGTAGATAATTCATGGTGCAATTGCAAATTGAAAACAATATTTGTACTCCGCCATGCTTTGCATCAAGTCATACGTATAAAAGTTACATCATGATGGAAATATTGACTGAAAACAGCCAGTTAACAAACACGTTTTTGTTAACAACTGTTAATGCTTTTCATGTTTCATATTTTGCAGACATTCTGTACAAGAAGCTGTTAGACTGTAACCTTTCAGTGATGTTACATCATGAAGGGGATATTGAGCAGCCTCTCTGAGTGAAGTCAGCTTTCTCCACAACAGGTGATTCTTGCATTTTAATCCAATATATCTACTTGGCTGCTTCATCACAAATCAATAATAAACTAATTATTTTCCATGCATTTGGGTCTTCTCTTATTTTTTCAATCAACGCTTGCATTTAGAAAATTGTACATCACATAATCATTTGCTTATTATTTTATGAGTCTTATGTTTCGAAGAGCATAAAAGTTCTTCCTGTGATTTTATACTGAGGGCACATGTTTTTCTAAATAGTAAATGTACTGCTACACTCCAACCACTTAAGGTCATTTATATGACGGCACACATTGTGATGATTAGAAAACTCACTGCAACACTCCAACCACTGAATGTCACTCATGTGACGGCACAGGTTGTGATGATTAGAAAACTCAATTCTGCACTCAAATGACTGTAGGTCATTCATGTAACGGCGCAGGTTGTGATGATTAGCAAACTCACTGCTGCACTCAAACGACTGTAGGTCATTCAAGAGACGGCACAGGTTGTGATGATTAGAAAACTTTACTGCTGCACTCAAACGACTATGGGTCAATCATGTGACGGCACAGGTTTTGATGATTAGCAAACACACTGCTGTACACAAACGACTGTAGGTCATTCATGTGACGGCAAAGGTTGTTATGATTAGAAAACTCACTGCTGCACTCAATCGACTGTAGGTCATTCACGTGACGGCACAGGTTGTGATGATTAGCAAACTCACTGCTGCACTCAAACGACTATAGGTCATTCATGTGACGGCACAGGTTGTGATGATAAGAAAACTCACTGATGCACTCAATCGACTGTAGGTTATTCACGTGACGGCACAGGTTGTGATGATAAGGAGACTCACTGCTGCAATCAAACGACTGTAGGTCATTCATGTGACGGCAAAGGTTGTGATGTTTAGAAAACTCACTGCTGCACTGAAACGACTGTAGGTCATTCATGTGGCGGCACAGAATGTGATGATAAGGAGACTCACTGCTGCACTCAAACGACTAAAGGTCACTCATGTGACGGCACAGGGTGTGATGATTAGGAGACTCACTGCTGCACTCAAACGACTGTAAGTCTTTCATGTGATGGCAAAGGCTCTGATGATTAGGAGACTCACTGCTGCACTCAAACGACTGTAGGTCATTCATGTGACGGCACAGGTTGTGATGATTAGCAAAGTCACTGCTGCACTCAAACGACTGTTGGTCATTCATGTGATGGCACAGGTTTTGATGATTAGTAGACTCACTGCTGCACTCAAACGACTGTAGGTCATTCATGTGACAGCACAGGTTGTGATTATTGGAAAACTCAATTCTGCACTCAAATGACTGTAGGTCATTCATGTGACGGCAAAGGTTGTGATGATTAGAAAATTCACTGCTGCACTCGCACGACTGAAGGTCATTCATGTGACAGTACAGTTTGTAATTATTAGTAGACTCACTGCTGCATTCAAATGACTGTAGGTCATTCTGATGATGCACAGGTTGTGATGATTAGGAGACTCACTGCAATACTCAAACGACTGTAGGTCATTTGTATGACGTCACAGGTTGTGATTATTAGCAAACTCACTGCTGCACTCAAACGACTGTAGGTCATTCATGTGACAGCACAGGTTGTGAAGATTAGCAAAGTCACTGCTGCACTCAAACGACTGTAGGTCATTCATGTGACGGCAAAGGTTGTGATGATTAGAAAACTCACTGCTGCACTGAAACGACTGTAGGTCATTCATGTGGCGGCCCAGAATGTGATGATAAGGAGACTCACTGCTGCACTCAAACGACTGTAGGTCATTCATGTGACTGCATAGGTTGTGTTGATTAGTAAATTCACTGCTGCATTCAAACGACTGTAGGTAAATCATGTGACGGCACAGGTTGTGATGATTATCAAACTCACTGCTGCACTCAAACGACTGAAGGTCATTCATGTGACGGCACAGGTTGTGATGATTAGAAAACTCACTGCTGCACTGAAACGACTGTAGGTCATTCATGTGGCGGCACAGAATGTGATGATAAGGAGACTCACTGCTGCACTCAAACGACTAAAGGTCACTCATGTGACGGCACATGGTGTGATGATTAGGAGACTCACTGCTGCACTCAAACGACTAAGTCTTTCATGTGATGGCAAAGGCTTTGATGATTAGGAGACTCTCTGCTGCACTCAAACGACTGTAGGTCATTCATGTGACGGCACAGGTTGTGATGATTAGCAAAGTCACTGCTGCACTCAAACGACTGTAGGTCATTCATGTGACGGCACAGGTTGTGATGACTAGCAAAGTCACTGCCGCACTCAAACGACCGTTGGTCATTCATGTGATGGCACAGGTTTTGATGATTAGAAAACTCACTCCTGCACTCAAACGACTGTAGGTCATTCATGTGACAGCACAGGTTTTGATTATTAGAAAACTCAATTCTGCACTCAAATGACTGTAGGTCATTCATGTGACGGCAAAGGTTGTGATGATTAGAAAACTCACTGCTGCACTCACACGACTGAAGGTCATTCATGTGACCGTACAGTTTGTAATTTATAGTAGACTCACTGCTGCATTCAAATGACTGTAGGTCATTCTGATGATACACAGGTTGTGATGATTAGGAGACTCACTGCTGCACTCAAACGACTGTAGGTCATTGATGTGATGGCACAGGTTGTGATGATTAGTAAAGTTACTGCTGCACTCAAACGACTGTAGGTCATTCATGTGATGGCACAGGTTGTGATGATTAGTAGACTCACTGCTGCACTCAAACAACTGTAGGTCATTCATGTGACGGCAAAGGTTTTGATGATTAGAAAACTCACTGCTGCACTCAAACGACTGTAGGTCATTCATGTGACAGCACAGGTTGTGAAAATTAGCAAAGTCACTGCTGCACTCAAACGACTGTAGGTTATTCATGTGACGGCAAAGGTTTTGATGATTAGAAAACTCAATCCTGCACTCAAACGACTGTAGGTCATTCATGTGGCGGCACAGAATGTGATGATAAGTAGTCTCACTGCTGCACTCAAACGACTGTAGGTCATTCATGTGACGGCAAAGGTTTTGATGATTAGAAAACTCACTGCTGCACTGAAACGACTGTAGGTCATTCATGTGGCGGCACAGAATTTGATGATAAGGAGACTCACTGCTGCACTCAAACGACTGTAGGTCCTTCATGTGATGGCACAGGTTGTGATCATTAGTAGACTAACTGCTGCACTCAAACGACTGTAGGTCATTCATGTGACGGCAAAGGTTGTGCTTACTACTAACTTGTCAATTTCTATTATTATTATTGGTTTATTAAAAATTAAACTTTGCAGCCAAAAGGCTGAATTGCGTTTAAGTTACAATATAAAAATACATTCAAACATCAAAGAGTCAAATCCAAGAGCAAATATACAATAAGAGACTATAAAAATAGAGATTATTTAAAAATAAATTTAAAACTGAAAGAGGATATACAATAAACCAATATTTACAAATCGAAAACAATTTATCTATAGGCCAGTAAAATTATTGATGATTGAGCAGCTCAACTAGGGCGGGAATGCAACTTTTCCTGAACCGGTTTGTCCTGCACTTAACTAAGCAAAGTTTATCAGAATTTCTCAAGTTGTTATTTCTAGGTGGGGGAAGCCATTGTTTATATCTATCAGAGTTGAGGAGTGAGTTACCAAAATTAATGAAGAGCTGATCAAGTCTCACATCCATGGCAGGGAGGCCAAGCTGGGAATATATTTCTGCAAAAGACTTAGTTTTACAGTAATCATGCGTCAAGATGATACGAAGGGCCTTGCGCTGCAATTTTTCTAGGCATCCAAGCTGAGACTTATTGAGGCTTGAATACCAGACCGGGCAAGCATATTCAATTGTTGGTCTGACATACATGATGTAAACACTCAATAAATCATCAATAGACGTGCAGCACCGTTTTAATTGGCGCAGAAGGTACAATTTATAATTGAAGGCTTTGCACATTGAATTTATCTGGGTATTCCATTTAAGGTTACTCTGAAGATGGACTCCAAGAATTTTCATACAAGTAGTGTGAGTGATGGCTGAATTACCAATATGAAAAGTAGGTGGTACAGCTGGGGTGCGCTGGAAACGAATATTCAAAGCTTGACACTTGGGAGGGTTGATTTTCATGTTGTTAGTGTCAGCCCACTGTTGGAGAAAGTCTAATTCGTTTTGCAAACAAATAGCATTCTCAGAGTTTTTAAAAGACTGGTTAAGGGTCATATCATCAACATACTTATAGTGAGCCACCTCTTGATGATTGGTGACAAAGTCATTAAACATGACCAAAAAGGCAATCGGTCCAATTATGTTGATGATATGACCCTTAACCAGTCTTTTAAAAACTCTGAGAATGCTATTTGTTTGCAAAACGAATTAGACTTTCTCCAACAGTGGGCTGACACTATGTACTGTCATGGAGTAGAATTGTGATTCTTGGTTGGGTTGGATCTCCCAATCTTCACTAACCACTCTATCCACTTATTATACCCTTTGAAAGTAGATAATTTTATAGGACGTGTTCTTTTCAGAATTATATAGACCCCTTGCATACAAGGCACAATGCTACTGGTATGCTGAAGCCACGCGCAGGATTTTACGTACCAAGAGAAGCTGTCGTGCAAAGAAATGCCTCCTTTTTGCCTAAGTGAGGGCGCTGTCTGAGAGTGTGATTTCATATGCAAGGGGTCTATTTAACCTTGAGAAAGTAGATAATTCATGGTGCAATTGCAAATTGAAAACAATATTTGTACTCCGCCATGCTTTGCATCAAGTCATACGTATAAAAGTTACATCATGATGGAAATATTGACTGAAAACAGCCAGTTAACAAACACGTTTTTGTTAACAACTGTTAATGCTTTTCATGTTTCATATTTTGCAGACATTCTGTACAAGAAGCTGTTAGACTGTAACCTTTCAGTGATGTTACATCATGAAGGGGATATTGAGCAGCCTCTCTGAGTGAAGTCAGCTTTCTCCACAACAGGTGATTCTTGCATTTTAATCCAATATATCTACTTGGCTGCTTCATCACAAATCAATAATAAACTAATTATTTTCCATGCATTTGGGTCTTCTCTTATTTTTTCAATCAACGCTTGCATTTAGAAAATTGTACATCACATAATCATTTGCTTATTATTTTATGAGTCTTATGTTTCGAAGAGCATAAAAGTTCTTCCTGTGATTTTATACTGAGGGCACATGTTTTTCTAAATAGTAAATGTACTGCTACACTCCAACCACTTAAGGTCATTTATATGACGGCACACATTGTGATGATTAGAAAACTCACTGCAACACTCCAACCACTGAATGTCACTCATGTGACGGCACAGGTTGTGATGATTAGAAAACTCAATTCTGCACTCAAATGACTGTAGGTCATTCATGTAACGGCGCAGGTTGTGATGATTAGCAAACTCACTGCTGCACTAAAACGACTGTAGGTCATTCAAGAGACGGCACAGGTTGTGATGATTAGAAAACTTTACTGCTGCACTCAAACGACTATGGGTCAATCATGTGACGGCACAGGTTTTGATGATTAGCAAACACACTGCTGTACACAAACGACTGTAGGTCATTCATGTGACGGCAAAGGTTGTTATGATTAGAAAACTCACTGCTGCACTCAATCGACTGTAGGTCATTCACGTGACGGCACAGGTTGTGATGATTAGCAAACTCACTGCTGCACTCAAACGACTATAGGTCATTCATGTGACGGCACAGGTTGTGATGATAAGAAAACTCACTGATGCACTCAATCGACTGTAGGTTATTCACGTGACGGCACAGGTTGTGATGATAAGGAGACTCACTGCTGCAATCAAACGACTGTAGGTCATTCATGTGACGGCAAAGGTTGTGATGTTTAGAAAACTCACTGCTGCACTGAAACGACTGTAGGTCATTCATGTGGCGGCACAGAATGTGATGATAAGGAGACTCACTGCTGCACTCAAACGACTAAAGGTCACTCATGTGACGGCACAGGGTGTGATGATTAGGAGACTCACTGCTGCACTCAAACGACTGTAAGTCTTTCATGTGATGGCAAAGGCTCTGATGATTAGGAGACTCACTGCTGCACTCAAACGACTGTAGGTCATTCATGTGACGGCACAGGTTGTGATGATTAGAAAACTCACTGCTGCACTGAAACGACTGTAGGTCATTCATGTGGCGGCACAGAATGTGATGATAAGGAGACTCACTGCTGCACTCAAACGACTAAAGGTCACTCATGTGACGGCACATGGTGTGATGATTAGGAGACTCACTGCTGCACTCAAACGACTAAGTCTTTCATGTGATGGCAAAGGCTTTGATGATTAGGAGACTCTCTGCTGCACTCAAACGACTGTAGGTCATTCATGTGACGGCACAGGTTGTGATGATTAGCAAAGTCACTGCTGCACTCAAACGACTGTAGGTCATTCATGTGACGGCACAGGTTGTGATGACTAGCAAAGTCACTGCCGCACTCAAACGACCGTTGGTCATTCATGTGATGGCACAGGTTTTGATGATTAGAAAACTCACTCCTGCACTCAAACGACTGTAGGTCATTCATGTGACAGCACAGGTTTTGATTATTAGAAAACTCAATTCTGCACTCAAATGACTGTAGGTCATTCATGTGACGGCAAAGGTTGTGATGATTAGAAAACTCACTGCTGCACTCACACGACTGAAGGTCATTCATGTGACCGTACAGTTTGTAATTTATAGTAGACTCACTGCTGCATTCAAATGACTGTAGGTCATTCTGATGATACACAGGTTGTGATGATTAGGAGACTCACTGCTGCACTCAAACGACTGTAGGTCATTGATGTGATGGCACAGGTTGTGATGATTAGTAAAGTTACTGCTGCACTCAAACGACTGTAGGTCATTCATGTGACGGCACAGGTTGTGAAGATTAGCAAAGTCACTGCTGCACTCAAACGACTGTAGGTCATGTATGTGACGGCAAAGGTTTTGATGATCAGAAAACTCACTGCTGCACTCAAATGACTGTAGGTCATTCATGTGACGGCAAAGGTTGTGATGATTTCAAAACTCACTGCTGCACTGAAACGACTGTAGGTCATTCATGTGGCGGCACAGAATGTGATGATAAGGAGACTCACTGCTGCACTCAAACGACTGTAGGTCATTCATGTGACGGCACAGGTTGTGTTGATTAGTAAATTCACTGCTGCATTCAAACGACTGTAGGTCATTCATTTGACGGCACAGGTTGTGATGATTATCAAACTCACTGCTGCACTCAAACGACTGTAGGTCATTCATGTGACGGCACAGGTTGTGATGATTAGAAAACTCAATTCTGCACTCAAATGACTGTAGGTCATTATGTGACGGCAAAGGTTGTGATGATTAGAAAACTCACTGCTGCACTCACACGACTGAAGGTCATTCATGTGACAGTACAGTTTGTAATTGTTAGTAGACTCACTGCTGCATTCAAATGACTGTAGGTCATTCTGATGATGCACAGGTTGTGATGATTAGAAAACTCACTGCTACACTGAAAGGACTGTAGGTCATTCATGTGGCGGCACAGAATATGATGATAAGGAGACTTACTGCTGCACTCAAACGACTAAGTCTTTCATGTGATGGCAAAGGCTTTGATGATTAGGAGACTCTCTGCTGCACTCAAACAACTGTAGGTCATTCATGTGACGGCACAGGTTGTGATGATTAGCAAAGTCACTGCTGCACTCAAACGACTGTTGGTCATTCATGTGATGGCACAGGTTTTGATGATTAGAAAACTCACTCCTGCACTCAAACGACTGTAGGTCATTCATGTGACAGCACAGGTTTTGATTATTAGAAAACTCAATTCTGCACTCAAATGACTGTAGGTCATTCATGTGACGGCAAAGGTTGTGATGATTAGAAAACTCACTGCTGCACTCACACGACTGAAGGTCATTCATGTGACCGTACAGTTTGTAATTTATAGTAGACTCACTGCTGCATTCAAATGACTGTAGGTCATTCTGATGATACACAGGTTGTGATGATTAGGAGACTCACTGCTGCACTCAAACGACTGTAGGTCATTGATGTGATGGCACAGGTTGTGATGATTAGTAAAGTTACTGCTGCACTCAAACGACTGTAGGTCATTCATGTGACAGCACAGGTTGTGAAAATTAGCAAAGTCACTGCTGCACTCAAACGACTGTAGGTTATTCATGTGACGGCAAAGGTTTTGATGATTAGAAAACTCACTGCTGCACTCAAACGACTGTAGGTCATTCATGTGACGGCAAAGGTTGTGATGATTAGCAAACTCACTGCTGCACTCAAACGACGGTAGGTCATTCATGTGGCCGCACAGGTTTTGATGATTAGTAAGTTCACTGCTGCACTCAAACAACTGTAGGTCAGTCATGTGACGGCAAAGGTTGTGATGATTAGCAAACTCACTGCTGCGCTCAAACGACTGTAGGTCATTCATGTGGCCGCACAGGTTTTGATGATTAGTAAATTCACTGCTGCACTCAAACGACTGTAGGTCATTCAAGTGATTGCACATGTTGTGATGATTAGTAGACTCACTGCAATACTCAAACGACTGTAGGTCATTTGTATGACGTCACAGGTTGTGATTATTAGCAAACTCACTGCTGCACTCAAATGACTGTAGGTCATTCATGTGACAGCACAGGTTGTGATGATTAGGAGACTCACTGCTGCACTCAAACGATTGTGGTCATGCATGTGTGACGGCACAGGTTGTGATGATTAGGAGACTCACTGCTGCACTCAAACGACTGTAGGTCATTGATGTGATGGCACAGGTTGTGATGATTAGTAAAGTTACTGCTGCACTCAAACGACTGTAGGTCATTCATGTGATGGCACAGGTTGTGATGATTAGTAGACTCACTGCTGCACTCAAACAACTGTAGGTCATTCATGTGACGGCAAAGGTTTTGATGATTAGAAAACTCACTGCTGCACTCAAACGACTGTAGGTCATTCATGTGACGGCAAAGGTTGTGATGATTAGCAAACTCACTGCTGCACTCAAACGACGGTAGGTCATTCATGTGACAGCACAGGTTGTGATGATTAGCAAAGTCACTGCTGCACTAAAACAAAGGTAGGTCATTCATGTGGCCGCACAGGTTTTGATGATTAGTTAATTGACTGCTGCACTCAAACGACTGTAGGTCATTCATGTGATTGCACATGTTGTGATGATTTGTAGACTCACTGCAATACTCAAATGACTGTAGGTCATTTGTATGACGTCACAGGTTGTGATTATTAGCAAACTCACTGCTGCACTCAAATGACTGTAGGTCATTCATGTGACGGCAAAGGTTGTGATGATTAGAAAACTCACTGCTGCACTCACCCGACTGAAGGTCATTCATGTGACAGTACAGTTTGTAACTATTAGTAGACTCACTGCTGCATTCCAATGACTGTAGGTCATTCTGATGATGCACAGGTTGTGATGATTAGGAGACTCACTGCTGCACTCAAACGATTGTGGTCATGCATGTGTGACGGCACAGGTTGTGATGATTAGGAGACTCACTGCTGCACTCAAACGACTGTAGGTCATTGATGTGATGGCACAGGTTGTGATGATTAGTAAAGTTACTGCTGCACTCAAACGACTGTAGGTCATTCATGTGATGGCACAGGTTGTGATGATTAGTAGACTCACTGCTGCACTCAAACAACTGTAGGTCATTCATGTGACGGCAAAGGTTTTGATGATTAGAAAACTCACTGCTGCACTCAAACGACTGTAGGTCATTCATGTGACGGCAAAGGTTGTGATGATTAGCAAACTCACTGCTGCACTCAAACGACGGTAGGTCATTCATGTGACAGCACAGGTTGTGATGATTAGCAAAGTCACTGCTGCACTAAAACAAAGGTAGGTCATTCATGTGGCCGCACAGGTTTTGATGATTAGTAAATTGACTGCTGCACTCAAACGACTGTAGGTCATTCATGTGATTGCACATGTTGTGATGATTTGTAGACTCACTGCAATACTCAAATGACTGTAGGTCATTTGTATGACGTCACAGGTTGTGATTATTAGCAAACTCACTGCTGCACTCAAATGACTGTAGGTCATTCATGTGACAGCAAAGGTTGTGATGATTAGAAAACTCACTGCTGCACTCACCCGACTGAAGGTCATTCATGTGACAGTACAGTTTGTAACTATTAGTAGACTCACTGCTGCATTCCAATGACTGTAGGTCATTCTGATGATGCACAGGTTGTGATGATTAGGAGACTCACTGCTGCACTCAAACGATTGTGGTCATTCATGTGTGACGGCACATGTTGTGATGATTAGGAGACTCACTGCTTCACTCAAACGACTGTAGGTCATTGATGTGATTGCACAGGTTGTGATGATTAGTAAATTCACTGCTGCATTCAAACGACTGTAGGTTGTTCATATGACGGCACAGGTTGTGATGATTATCAAACTCACTGCTGCACTCAAACGACTGTAGGTCATTCATGTGACGGTAAAGGTTGTGATGATTAGAAAACTCACTGCTGCACTGAAACGACTGTAGGTCATTCATGTGGCGGCACAGAATGTGATGATAAGGAGACTCACTGCTGCACTCAAACGACTGTAGGTCATTCATGTGACTGCATAGGTTGTGTTGATTAGTAAATTCACTGCTGCATTCAAACGACTGTAGGTAATTCATGTGACGGCACAGGTTGTGATGATTATCAAACTCACTACTGCACTCAAACGACTGAAGGTCATTCATGTGATGGCACAGGTTGTGATGATTAGTAGACTCACTGCTGCACTCAAACAACTGTAGGTCATTCATGTGACGACAAAGATTTTGATGATTAGAAAACTCACTGCTGCACTCAAACGACTATAGGTCATTCATGTGGCGGCACAGAATGTGATGATTAGTAGACTCAGTCACTGCTGCACTCAAACGACTGTAGGTCATTCATGTGATGGCACAGGTTGTGATGTTTAGTAGACTCACTGCTGCACTCAAACGACTGTAGGTCATTCATGTGACGGCAAAGGTTGTGTTGATTAGTAAATTCACTGCTGCACCCCAACCACTGAAGGTCACTCATGTAACGGCACAGGGTGTGATGATTAGGAGACTCACTACTGCACTCAAACGACTGTAAGTCTTTCATGTGATGGCAAAGGCTCTGATGATTAGGAGACTCACTGCTGCACTCAAACGATTGTAGGTCATTCATGTGACGGCACATGTTGTGATGATTAGCAAAGTCAGTGCTGCACTCAAATGACTGTAGGTCATTCATGTGACGGCACAGGTTGTGATGATTAGCAAAGTCATTGCTGCACTCAAACGACTGTTGGTCATTCATGTGATGGTACAGGTTTTGATGATTAGTAGACTCACTGCTGCACTCAAACGACTGTAGGTCAGTCTTGTGACGGCAAAGGTTGTGATGATTAGCAAACTCACTGCTGCGCTCAAACGACTGTAGGTCATTCATGCGGCCGCACAGGTTTTGATGTTTAGTAAATTCACTGCTGCACTCAAACGACTGTAGCTCATTCATGTGATTGCACATGTTGTGATGATTAGTAGACTCACTGCATTACTCAAACGACCGTAGGTCATTTGTATGACGTCACAGGTTGTGATTATTAGCAAACTCACTGCTGCACTCAAACGACTGTAGGTCATTCATGTGACAGCACAGGTTGTGAAGATTAGCAAAGTCACTGCTGCACTCAAACGACTGTAGGTCATTCATGTGACGGCAAAGGTTTTGATGATTAGAAAACTCACTGCTGCACTCAAACGACTGTAGGTCATTCATGTGACGGCAAAGGTTGTGATGATTAGCAAACTCACTGCTGCACTCAAACGACGGTAGGTCATTCATGTGACAGCACAGGTTGTGATGATTAGCAAAGTCACTGCTGCACTAAAACAAAGGTAGGTCATTCATGTGGCCGCACAGGTTTTGATGATTAGTAAATTGACTGCTGCACTCAAACGACTGTAGGTCATTCATGTGACGGCAAAGGTTGTGATGATTAGAAAACTCACTGCTGCACTGAAACGACTGTAGGTCATTCATGTGGCGGCACAGAATGTGATGATAAGGAGACTCACTGCTGCACTCAAACGACTGTAGGTCATTCATGTGACTGCATAGGTTGTGTTGATTAGTAAATTCACTGCTGCATTCAAACGACTGAAGGTCATTCATGTGATGGCACAGGTTGTGATGATTAGTAGACTCACTGCTGCACTCAAACAACTGTAGGTCATTCATGTGACGACAAAGATTTTGATGATTAGAAAACTCACTGCTGCACTCAAACGACTGTAGATCATTCATGTGGCGGCACAGAATGTGATGATTAGTAGACTCAGTCACTGCTGCACTGAAACGACTGTAGGTCATTCATGTGATGGCACAGGTTGTGATGATTAGTAGACTCACTGCTGCACTCAAACGACTGTAGGTCATTCTTGTGACGGCAAAGGTTGTGTTGATTAGTAAATTCACTGCTGCACTCCAACCACTGAAGGTTACTCATGTAACGGCACAGGGTGTGATGATTAGGAGACTCACTGCTGCACTCAAACGACTAAGTCTTTCATGTGATGGCAAAGGCTCTGATGATTAGGAGACTCACTGCTGCACTCAAACGATTGTAGGTCATTCATGTGACGGCACATGTTGTGATGATTAGCAAAGTCAGTGCAGCACTCAAATGACTGTAGGTCATTCATGTGACGGCACAGGTTGTGATGATTAGCAAAGTCATTGCTGCACTCAAACGACTGTTGGTCATTCATGTGATGGCACAGGTTTTGATGATTAGTAGACTCACTGCTGCACTCAAACGACTGTAGGTCAATCATGTGACGGCACAGGTTGTGATAATTAGAAAACTCACTGCTGCACTAAAACAAAGGTAGGTCAGTCATGTGACGGCAAAGGTTGTGATAATTAGCAAACTCACTGCTGCGCTCAAACGACTGTAGGTCATTCATGCGGCCGCACAGGTTTTGATGATTAGTAAATTCACTGCAATACTCAAACGACTTTAGGTCATTTATATGACGTCACAGGTTGTGATTATTAGAAAACTCACTGCTGCACTCAAACGACTTTAGGTCATTCATGTGACGGCAAAGGTTGTGAAGATTAGCAAAGTCACTGCTGCACTTAAACGACTGTAGGTCATGTATGTGACGGCAAAGGTTTTGATGATTAGAAAACTCACTGCTGCACTCAAACGACTGTAGGTCATTCATGTGACGGCAAAGGTTGTGATGATTTGAAAACTCACTGCTGCACTCAAACGACTGTAGGTCATTCATGTGACAGCACAGAATGTGATGATAAGGAGACTCACTGCTGCACTCAAACGATTGTGGTCATTCATGTCTGATAGCACAGGTTGTGATGATTAGTAAATTCACTGCTGCACTCAAACGACTGTAGGTAATTCATGTGACGGCACAGGTTGTGTTGATTAGAAAACTCAATTCTGCACTCAAACGACTGTAGGTCATTCATTTGACGGCACAGGTTGTGATGATTATCAAACTCACTGCTGCACTCAAATGACTGTAGGTCATTCATGTGACGGCACAGGTTGTGATGATTAGAAAACTCAATTCTGCACTCAAATGACTGTAGGTCATTCATGTGACGGCAAAGGTTGTGATGATTAGAAAACTCACTGCTGCACTCAAACGACGGTAGGTCATTCATGTGACAGCACAGGTTGTGATGATTAGCAAAGTCACTGCTGCACTAAAACAAAGGTAGGTCATTCATGTGGCCGCACAGGTTTTGATGATTAGTAAATTGACTGCTGCACTCAAACGACTGTAGGTCATTCATGTGATTGCACATGTTGTGATGATTTGTAGACTCACTGCAATACTCAAATGACTGTAGGTCATTTGTATGACGTCACAGGTTGTGATTATTAGCAAACTCACTGCTGCACTCAAATGACTGTAGGTCATTCATGTGACAGCAAAGGTTGTGATGATTAGAAAACTCACTGCTGCACTCACCCGACTGAAGGTCATTCATGTGACAGTACAGTTTGTAACTATTAGTAGACTCACTGCTGCATTCCAATGACTGTAGGTCATTCTGATGATGCACAGGTTGTGATGATTAGGAGACTCACTGCTGCACTCAAACGATTGTGGTCATTCATGTGTGACGGCACATGTTGTGATGATTAGGAGACTCACTGCTTCACTCAAACGACTGTAGGTCATTGATGTGATTGCACAGGTTGTGATGATTAGTAAATTCACTGCTGCATTCAAACGACTGTAGGTTGTTCATATGACGGCACAGGTTGTGATGATTATCAAACTCACTGCTGCACTCAAACGACTGTAGGTCATTCATGTGACGGTAAAGGTTGTGATGATTAGAAAACTCACTGCTGCACTGAAACGACTGTAGGTCATTCATGTGGCGGCACAGAATGTGATGATAAGGAGACTCACTGCTGCACTCAAACGACTGTAGGTCATTCATGTGACTGCATAGGTTGTGTTGATTAGTAAATTCACTGCTGCATTCAAACGACTGTAGGTAATTCATGTGACGGCACAGGTTGTGATGATTATCAAACTCACTACTGCACTCAAACGACTGAAGGTCATTCATGTGATGGCACAGGTTGTGATGATTAGTAGACTCACTGCTGCACTCAAACAACTGTAGGTCATTCATGTGACGACAAAGATTTTGATGATTAGAAAACTCACTGCTGCACTCAAACGACTATAGGTCATTCATGTGGCGGCACAGAATGTGATGATTAGTAGACTCAGTCACTGCTGCACTCAAACGACTGTAGGTCATTCATGTGATGGCACAGGTTGTGATGTTTAGTAGACTCACTGCTGCACTCAAACGACTGTAGGTCATTCATGTGACGGCAAAGGTTGTGTTGATTAGTAAATTCACTGCTGCACCCCAACCACTGAAGGTCACTCATGTAACGGCACAGGGTGTGATGATTAGGAGACTCACTACTGCACTCAAACGACTGTAAGTCTTTCATGTGATGGCAAAGGCTCTGATGATTAGGAGACTCACTGCTGCACTCAAACGATTGTAGGTCATTCATGTGACGGCACATGTTGTGATGATTAGCAAAGTCAGTGCTGCACTCAAATGACTGTAGGTCATTCATGTGACGGCACAGGTTGTGATGATTAGCAAAGTCATTGCTGCACTCAAACGACTGTTGGTCATTCATGTGATGGTACAGGTTTTGATGATTAGTAGACTCACTGCTGCACTCAAACGACTGTAGGTCAGTCTTGTGACGGCAAAGGTTGTGATGATTAGCAAACTCACTGCTGCGCTCAAACGACTGTAGGTCATTCATGCGGCCGCACAGGTTTTGATGTTTAGTAAATTCACTGCTGCACTCAAACGACTGTAGCTCATTCATGTGATTGCACATGTTGTGATGATTAGTAGACTCACTGCATTACTCAAACGACCGTAGGTCATTTGTATGACGTCACAGGTTGTGATTATTAGCAAACTCACTGCTGCACTCAAACGACTGTAGGTCATTCATGTGACAGCACAGGTTGTGAAGATTAGCAAAGTCACTGCTGCACTCAAACGACTGTAGGTCATTCATGTGACGGCAAAGGTTTTGATGATTAGAAAACTCACTGCTGCACTCAAACGACTGTAGGTCATTCATGTGACGGCAAAGGTTGTGATGATTAGCAAACTCACTGCTGCACTCAAACGACGGTAGGTCATTCATGTGACAGCACAGGTTGTGATGATTAGCAAAGTCACTGCTGCACTAAAACAAAGGTAGGTCATTCATGTGGCCGCACAGGTTTTGATGATTAGTAAATTGACTGCTGCACTCAAACGACTGTAGGTCATTCATGTGACGGCAAAGGTTGTGATGATTAGAAAACTCACTGCTGCACTGAAACGACTGTAGGTCATTCATGTGGCGGCACAGAATGTGATGATAAGGAGACTCACTGCTGCACTCAAACGACTGTAGGTCATTCATGTGACTGCATAGGTTGTGTTGATTAGTAAATTCACTGCTGCATTCAAACGACTGAAGGTCATTCATGTGATGGCACAGGTTGTGATGATTAGTAGACTCACTGCTGCACTCAAACAACTGTAGGTCATTCATGTGACGACAAAGATTTTGATGATTAGAAAACTCACTGCTGCACTCAAACGACTGTAGATCATTCATGTGGCGGCACAGAATGTGATGATTAGTAGACTCAGTCACTGCTGCACTGAAACGACTGTAGGTCATTCATGTGATGGCACAGGTTGTGATGATTAGTAGACTCACTGCTGCACTCAAACGACTGTAGGTCATTCTTGTGACGGCAAAGGTTGTGTTGATTAGTAAATTCACTGCTGCACTCCAACCACTGAAGGTTACTCATGTAACGGCACAGGGTGTGATGATTAGGAGACTCACTGCTGCACTCAAACGACTAAGTCTTTCATGTGATGGCAAAGGCTCTGATGATTAGGAGACTCACTGCTGCACTCAAACGATTGTAGGTCATTCATGTGACGGCACATGTTGTGATGATTAGCAAAGTCAGTGCAGCACTCAAATGACTGTAGGTCATTCATGTGACGGCACAGGTTGTGATGATTAGCAAAGTCATTGCTGCACTCAAACGACTGTTGGTCATTCATGTGATGGCACAGGTTTTGATGATTAGTAGACTCACTGCTGCACTCAAACGACTGTAGGTCAATCATGTGACGGCACAGGTTGTGATAATTAGAAAACTCACTGCTGCACTAAAACAAAGGTAGGTCAGTCATGTGACGGCAAAGGTTGTGATAATTAGCAAACTCACTGCTGCGCTCAAACGACTGTAGGTCATTCATGCGGCCGCACAGGTTTTGATGATTAGTAAATTCACTGCAATACTCAAACGACTTTAGGTCATTTATATGACGTCACAGGTTGTGATTATTAGAAAACTCACTGCTGCACTCAAACGACTTTAGGTCATTCATGTGACGGCACAGGTTGTGAAGATTAGCAAAGTCACTGCTGCACTTAAACGACTGTAGGTCATGTATGTGACGGCAAAGGTTTTGATGATTAGAAAACTCACTGCTGCACTCAAACGACTGTAGGTCATTCATGTGACGGCAAAGGTTGTGATGATTTGAAAACTCACTGCTGCACTCAAACGACTGTAGGTCATTCATGTGACAGCACAGAATGTGATGATAAGGAGACTCACTGCTGCACTCAAACGATTGTGGTCATTCATGTCTGATAGCACAGGTTGTGATGATTAGTAAATTCACTGCTGCACTCAAACGACTGTAGGTAATTCATGTGACGGCACAGGTTGTGTTGATTAGAAAACTCAATTCTGCACTCAAACGACTGTAGGTCATTCATTTGACGGCACAGGTTGTGATGATTATCAAACTCACTGCTGCACTCAAATGACTGTAGGTCATTCATGTGACGGCACAGGTTGTGATGATTAGAAAACTCAATTCTGCACTCAAATGACTGTAGGTCATTCATGTGACGGCAAAGGTTGTGATGATTAGAAAACTCACTGCTGCACTCACACGACTGAAGGTCATTCATGTGACAGTACAGTTTGTAATTGTTAGTAGACTCACTGCTGCATTCAAATGACTGTAGGTCATTCTGATTATGCACAGGTTGTGATGATTAGGAGACTCACTGCTGCACTCAAACGATTGTGGTCATTCTTGTGTGACGGCACAGGTTGTGATGATTAGGAGACTCACTGCTGCACTCAAACGACTGTAGGTCATTGATGTGATGGCACAGGTTGTTATGATAAGGAGATTCACTGCTGCACTCAAACGATTGTGGTCATTCATGTCTGATAGCACAGGTTGTGATGATTAGTAAATTCACTGCTGCACTCAAACAACTGTAGGTCATTCATGTGACGGCAAAGGTTGTGATGATTAGAAAACTCACTGCTGCACTGAAACGACTGTAGGTCATTCATGTGGCGGCACAGAATGTGATTATTAGCAAACTCACTGCTGCACTCAAACGACTGTAGGTCATTCATGTGACGGCACAGGTTGTGAAGATTAGCAAAGTCACTGCTGCACTCAAATGACTAGGTCATTCATGTGACGGCAAAGTTTGTGAAGATTAGCAAACTCACTGCTGCACTCAAACGACTGTAGGTCATTCTTATGACGCACAGGTTGTGATGATTAGGAGACTCACTGCTCTCAAAGGACTGTAGGTCAGTCATGTGACGGCACAGAATGTGACGATTAGTAGACTCACTGCTGCACTCAAACGACTGTATGTCATTCACGTGACAGCTCAGATTTTGAAGATTAGTAAATTTTCTGCTGCACTTAATTAACTAAATGTCATCTATGCGACGGCACAGATTGAGTTGATAAGTAATTTCACTGCAGGACTCCAACCATTGCTGGGAAACTCACTGTGAAATTACTTATCCAACCATTGCAGGGCATCTATGTGACAACACAGAAAATAGATAATTCATGGTGCAAATGCAAATTGAAAACCATACTGGAACTCTGCCATGCTGTGCATCAAGTCTTACATATAAAAGTTACATCATGATAGAAACATGAATGAAAACAGCCAGTTAACAAAACACTTATCTGTTAACAACCGTTAATAGCTTTTTTTGTTTCTTATTTTGCAGACAATCAGTACAAGAAGCTGTTAGACTGTGACCTTCCACTGATGTTACATCATGAAGGGGATATTGAGCTGCATCTTTGAGTGAAGTTAACTTTCCTTACAATTAGCAAGTCTTGCATTTCGAGCCATAAGTTAATCTGCTTCATCATGCCCCGTTATAAACGAAGCATTTTCCATGCACTTTGGTCTTATCTCATTTGTTTAATCAAGAAACAAGTTTGGGTGCTAACTTTTTGTCAATTTGCCGTTTAAATCATTCATGCATGGACTGTGATTCACTTGATTACATTTAGCCATTAGTCAATTGATTCGTCACACATGCCAATCCAAAAAGGCGATGACGTAGTGAACAGAAAATATGTACTGGCTTGTAAAAATACAACCAGGTAAAATAGTGCAATAATAATTATTATTCTATTGATTGACTTATATTGGCCAAAACCTACAACTTTGTTAAACCAGTTCAATTTAAGTTCAACTTCAATTCAATTCAAAGAGATTTGCTCAAATAAACTTTTTTGTGTTTGCAAAAGTTAAAAAACTTTTTGTTTCACGTAACGTGACCGCCATCTTGAAAAAGTGACGTAACATTATGAGTTGACTAAAGAAACAGTGCTCCGGGGCTAGGTTGATCCAGTTGGACTAGCTAGTCAAACCATGCAGCGTTCGAGTGACATCTAGATTGACTATGGTTAAGTCTAGTCGACTAGACTAACAGTGCTCTGGGGCTAGGTTGATCCAGTTGGACTAGCTGGTCAAGCCATGCAGCGTTTGAGTGACATCTAGATCGACTATGGTTACATCTAGTCAAATAGACTAACAGTGCTACGGGGCTAGGTTGAT
The DNA here is from genome assembly GCA_037783415.1 of Leptasterias polaris. Taxonomy (NCBI): domain Eukaryota; kingdom Metazoa; phylum Echinodermata; class Asteroidea; order Forcipulatida; family Asteriidae; genus Leptasterias; species Leptasterias polaris. The sequence continues at coordinate 2,814,637 of JAZGTN010000192.1, forward strand.
CCAGTTTGACTAGCTAGTCCAACTGGATCAACCTAGCCCCAGAGCACTGTTTCTCTGGTCAACTAGATTTAACCATAGTCGATCTAGATTTAACCATAGTCAATCTAGATGTCACTCAAACGCTGCATGGTTTGACTAGCTAGTCCAACTGGATCAAGTGACATCTAAATCCACTATGGTTAAATCTAGTTGACTAAAGAGACAGTCCTCCAGGGCTAGGTTGATCCAGTTGGACTAGCTAGTCGACTCTAGTCACCCACCCAAAGTTGCTCAGTGCTTACATTCATAAATTTGTACGAATGTAACACATTAATTTGATTGCCATTTGTGAATCTTAAGTTTCCAAGAGCATAAATGGTAATCCCCTCTTGCAGTGATTGTATAAACAATTACCTTTTAGCAGTTTTATTAGTAACAAAATGGTTGTGGTACCAGTTCATCTTGAGAAATACTCAATGTTCCTAACTATTTCATATTGACTTCTCTAAACCAACTCAACTACTTTCATGAACTCATGTTTATCATATATCTCTTGAAGGTTTGGAGTAAGTTTTTAGTCTGAAAAAAAAAATTTCTTTAAATTTAACTATAAACCAAATAGTTAATAACAATCTACTACTCAGTTTTACTTAACGTTAGAAGTAACCAGACAAATCTGTAGAAATTTTCTTCCAGCAAACAGTCCAGGTTAAATCTAGTACTCAATACTAATTTGGTTTAAATGTTTTTGTGTTTGTGTGTTTCAGTTCCTTAATAGCCCATAAAGTTGTTTCTCCAAAATCACTTCATGAAGGAAATATCCAACAATTTCTTCTCAGTGGAAAAGTTATCTACAGATGGTAAGACTTGAATCTCTTTCATTTTCTCGTTAACTTGATTAAGTTGAAGGTCTCCAACTCCTTCTAGTATCGGCCTCTCCCAACCCGCCCCCACCATTTTGTAATAATCTTCACTATCTTTGAGTGTAGAATAAGTTTGGTCTCAACACTTTGACTAGTCTGCTCTAGTCATTGTCAGGAGACTGATGAATCTACTCCAAGGTAGTAGACAGGAATTAGCAGGACAAGCTCTCTTGCAGGGTTTGTTAAGAAGCAGATAAATTTGCAGGAATGGGTTGTTTTCAATCGTTGACTTATCTTACTCAGGGATTGGTAAGAAACATTTGTAGGATGAATTATTATCTGGTACATATTCTACTTAGAGACAGTGGACAATACATAGTGGCTAAGTATGATTAGCTTCCCCGGGTGGACCCTGGTGTGCTCTTCCGGGTGAGCCCCTGACATGAGCTAATCAAACACCAACTTCTCCAGCATTCACACCAATAAGCCGACCGGAACTACTTTCATTGTGAGCATTCAGTCCGAGGATTCACAAAAAGATTGTTAAACAGATTGTTAAACTATTTTACAAGAGTTGATACGAAAGTACTCGTCTTTAAATAAAATACTTAATGCTCACAAAAGGTGTTGTTTTAAGGGTAAAAATGTGTGTGAAATTTCCTGAAATTGTCCCACTGAGTTGCAAACAAAATGGTGGCCATTGAGAAAGTTTTTCGTCTTAACCCCTGTCAGCCCCAAGTTCCTGCTCCACAAGCAGGTTCCTTGCAGCTGACCAGGGGGTAGACCAGGGGGTAGACCAGGGGGTAAATTGACGGCGAATCTCCGTGTGAAATGGATGCGAGGTCAAAGTTATGTTTGGCTAGGTGCTCGAGACAGGTATCTGGCATTATTCACAAGCCTCAAAGTGTGACATCATATTTTTAGGCTAACCAGAGGGAGACCTGGGTCAACCCAGGGAAGCTGATCGAATGCACCCAGTGTTTGCGCAAACCAAAAATTAAGTAAAATATAGGCCATTAACAAGACATGTCATTCGTCTGTTATCAATTGTTAACAGCTTTTCGTGTTTCCTATTTTACAGACATCCTGTTGTAGAAGTTATTTCACTGGTGCCATTCACTGATGTTACATCATGAAGGAGATATAGAGCTGCCTCTCTGAGTGAAGTCAATGAGTAAGCCACGCATTTTTTTAATCCAATATGTACCTCATTTATACTTTAATTTGTCTCATCAAATACAACTTGTTCCACGAACTGAGGTCATATCTCTCACCTGCTTGACCTTGTACATTATTTACAAAACATTATGTGACGTCCCTTGCCAAAATCAAGCAGTTCTCCAAATATTGTGTAAAACGAGCCAGTTAACAAGACATGTCATTCATCTGTTATCAATTGTTGACAGCTTTTCATGTTACATATTTTACAGACATCCTGTTGTAGAAGTTGTTTAACTGTTGCCATTCACTGATGTTAAATCATGAAGGGGAGCTGCCTCTCTGAGTGAAGTCAATGAGTAAGTCATGCACTTTGTAATCCAATATGTACCTCATTTAAACTTTAATTTGTCTCATCAAACACAACGTGTTCCATCTCACCTGCTTGACCAAATACATTATTTACAAAACATTATTTACAAAACATTATGTGACATCCCCTGCCAAAACCAAGCAGTTCTCCTTAAAGAGTGTGTACAACATTGGTAAAGACCTGTATCCACACTTGATGTGACCTAACACATGACATAACAAACCTGTGAAAGTTTAAGCTCAATTGGGTTTTCAGAGTCATGAGAAAACATTGAAAAACCCCATTATATGTTTTACCTTTTATTCAAACATCGGATTTTATCCTGCAGGATAAAGATTATTGTTTTACTTATTTCCTGAAAACTATGGCATTTCAAACAAAATTATTTTAAGGGAAGTTTTTTACCTTGACCATCTTTGTACCATGTAAGTTATGTGCAAATCAATGAGCATAAAGTGCTTATCACATGTATGAGACAACGAATAATAATATTCTTCATCCCATTACAATTATATCAACAGAATTAAATGAACAGAATTTCTTGTTCCAGTGTGTTCATATCATTGGGTTGAAGTTGAGATTGTAAATCAAAATCATGTTCTTGTTGATTATTTCTTATTGACTGTGACCATAGTCTCTACATAGCACAGGTTGAGTCTGAACAGCTGTCATATTTTCTGAGTTGTTTGAATTCAGTTACATGTTTTTAGTAAAAGATATTATATGAGGGATAATGTTTACAAACTAAACCATCATGTGCACTTTGGGAAAATCGTACTAACAATTAAAACTTGGTAATCATATGAATTAATATCAGATGCCACTCCCTTGCACTATACCCTGCCGAGCCTTTCCATTAACCCCCCCCCCCCCCCATCTGCCTCTGTATGAGTTATTAGTTCTTGCAGTTGATTTTGAAAAATAGCACCATTTTTTATTTGTGTTGTAGGTTTAATGTTGTGACCATTGTGAGTACCTTTTCAAAATGTTATCCCTTTCAGTAACCAATTAACTTCAGTAACAAGCATCCATACATTTTTGGTAGACTGAAAAATGAAAAAGTGAACTTGAAATTCACCAATTGTTTTCACTTATATTCAACAATCTGAAGTGAGTTAAGCCTAGAACATTGGGCAGCCATCTTAAAAACTGGCAATTTTTTATTTTCAAGTGTCCTTGAGAAATAGGGCCTATGTGGTTTATATTGCACCATAAGCCATGAAACCTGGCCCAGATGGAGAGACATATATATGTATATAAATCATTGGCCCTTGGAAAAGTTAAGGAAAATTGTATTGACTAAAAGGGCTGACAAACCATATGGCTTTAATAGACTTTTCAGGCCATTTAATATTTAAAAATATTTTTTGTTTAGTGCCCCAAAAACGGAAATCAGATTCGTGGTCTGTCTAACTAGTGATAGTAACAAAAAGTATTCCCCATAATAAGGTATCAGACCAAATTACCACTCAGCCTCGTTTTGGCTTAATCAACTTGAAAGGCTGGGGGAAAACATGGCTGCACCAAAGTATATTTAGCTGTTGGCAAGCGTTGTGTCAAAATTCCTTTTCAACTCATGATTATCATAGAATTTTAGGTGAATATACTGAATGATATCGTTATATTAACAAGCTCCTCTCCCAAGCGGTCGCTATTTTTGTAAACAAACCGAGACAATAAACTTGACGTAAACAATTCAGTTTAGGTTGATACAATGTATAACAAAGCACCCGCGAGAATTTTGTTGACGGATGTAACACATTTTGCGGTCAACGCGCGGCGGGCAGGTCTTTGATGTTTGAACTTGTGACCTACACAAGTTGTATCTTTTTAGTTGAGACTGTTCGCTTAATAAAACACGCTTATACGGGGCACTCAATTTAAGAGTTCATATTTCAGTCATATTTCGTCTATTATGATTCCCCTGTCATCTTTAAAACACTCGCAATTAAATAGAAAACATGCACCAGTATATAGGGACAGTCATATTTCCCTCTTAGCCTCGCTTTGATTGCATACGTTTTCACGGAGGAAACACAAGATGGTTGCGTGTCATAGGACGCCCGGTAACAATAAAATAATAAAATAAAAACCCAAATCCCGACCCAAATATCAACAAATTACCTCCGCATTTCTGATCAGCCCCATTTCTGAATCATTTGTTTATTTATTTATATATTTACCTGTTTTATTTGTTGCTATATGGTTTATTATTTTATTATAATATTTAGGTTTGGCAGAACTGTATAGTTTTTACACAATTTGTTACTCCCCGCACACCAACACTCTCTCCAAACTCATGTACCAGCTCATCGCGCCGCACATCGCGCCGCACATCGCGCCGCACATCGCGCCGCACATCGCGCCGCACATCGCGCCGCACATCGCGCCGCACATCGCGCCGCACATCGCGCCGCACATCGCGCCGCACATCGCGCCGCACATTGACTATAGAACTTTTAAATTATTCAGCAACTAACTCCTGGGTCGTCCGCTGGATGGTCACTATTCCAACCAATCAGTGTAAAAGAACAGCAGCTTAGGATGATTCTGAATAATTCAACGAAAGGCTAAATGCAGGTTAATACATTTAAATTGACGTAAAGAAAAGAACTGATGTCTTGAATAGGGCTGGCGCACGTGCGGACGAGGTTGAACAAGAGCAGTAACCGTTAACGACTTTAATCCTATTGAAGTTACTCTCAAAATAGACCGGGACTCCAATGAAGTTAACCGATTTATTTTGCATAACAGAAAGCTGTTGTGTGGAAACCCCGTAGTGAAAAGGTGGCCTTTGTGTGGCCGAGTGCGTTCTGCCGTACGCGGGGTATAAAGACTGGGTCTCTGCCTGGGCTGCCCTCATTCATGTTCTGATGCTGGTGGTGGACGGTGCTCCGGTGTGCTGATGCTCTCGATGTCAACTCTTAATTCTCTGGTGGTCTCAATGTATTACTACAGCAACATGTAAGTGTCTCTCCTCGTATATTACTCTACCTTGCAAATTTATTGTGCAGATTCAGCTTTTTATGAAGTATACTTTGCTGCAAATTGCATTCACATTTAATTGAAATTGCTTTACATTTGCTGCAAATTGCATTCACATTTGGTTGAAATTGCTTTACCTTTGCTGCAGATTGCATTCACATTTGGTTGAAATTGCTTTACCTTTGCTACAAATTGCATTCACATTTGGTTGAAATTGCTTTACCTTTGCTACAAATTGCATTATTATTTGGTTGAAATTGCTTTACCTTTGCTACAAATTGCATTATTATTTGGTTGAAATTGCTTTACCTTTGCTACAAAGTGCATTATTATTTGGTTGAAATTGCTTTACCTTTGCTACAAATTGCATTATTATTTGGTTGAAATTGCTTTAACTTTGCTACAAATTGCATTATTATTTGGTTGAAATTGCTTTAACTTTGCTACAAATTGCATTATTATTTGGTTGAAATTGCTTTAACTTTGCTGCAAATTGCATTATTATTTGGTTGAAATTGCTTTAACTTTGCTGCAAATTGCATTATTATTTGGTTGAAATTGCTTTAACTTTGCTGCAAATTGCATTATTATTTGGTTGAAATTGCTTTAACTTTGCTGCAAATTGCATTATTATTTGGTTGAAATTGCTTTAACTTTGCTGCAAATTGCATTATTATTTGGTTGAAATTGCTTTAACTTTGCTGCAAATTGCATTATTATTTGGTTGAAATTGCTTTAACTTTGCTGCAAATTGCATTATTATTTGGTTGAAATTGCTTTAACTTTGCTGCAAATTGCATTATTATTTGGTTGAAATTGCTTTAACTTTGCTGCAAATTGCATTATTATTTGGTTGAAATTGCTTTAACTTTGCTGCAAATTGCATTATTATTTGGTTGAAATTGCTTTAACTTTGCTGCAAATTGCATTATTATTTGGTTGAAATTGCTTTAACTTTGCTGCAAATTGCATTATTATTTGGTTGAAATTGCTTTAACTTTGCTGCAAATTGCATTATTATTTGGTTGAAATTGCTTTAACTTTGCTGCAAATTGCATTATTATTTGGTTGAAATTGCTTTAACTTTGCTGCAAATTGCATTATTATTTGGTTGAAATTGCTTTAACTTTGCTGCAAATTGCATTATTATTTGGTTGAAATTGCTTTAACTTTGCTGCAAATTGCATTATTTGGTTGAAATTGCTTTAACTTTGCTGCAAATTGCATTATTTGGGTGAAATTGCTTTAACTTTGCTGCAAATTGCATTATTTGGGTGAAATTGCTTTAACTTTGCTGCAAATTGCATTATTTGGGTGAAATTGCTTTAACTTTGCTGCAAATTGCATTATTTGGTTGAAATTGCATTATTTGGCTGAAATTGTTTTAACTTTGCTGCAAATTGCATTATTTGGCTGAAATTGTTTTAACTTTGCTGCAAATTGCATTATTTGGTTGAGATTGCATTATTTGGCTGAAATTGTTTTAACTTTGCTGCAAATTGCATTCACATTTGGCTGAAATTGTTTTAACTTTGCTGCAAATTGCATTCACATTTGGCTGAAATTGTTTTAACTTTGCTGCAAATTGCATTCACATTTGGCTGAAATTGTTTTAACTTTGCTGCAAATTGCATTCACATTTGGCTGAAATTGTTTTAACTTTGCTGCAAATTGCATTCACATTTGGCTGAAATTGTTTTAACTTTGCTGCAAATTGCATTCACATTTGGCTGAAATTGTTTTAACTTTGCTGCAAATTGCATTCACATTTGGCTGAAATTGTTTTAACTTTGCTGCAAATTGCATTATTTGGTTGATATTGCTTTAACTTTGCTGCAAATTGCATTATTTGGTTGATATTGCTTTAACTTTGCTGCAAATTGCATTATTTGGCTGAAATTGCTTTAACTTTGCTGCAAATTGCATTATTTGGCTGAAATTGCTTTAACTTTGCTGCAAATTGCATTATTTGGCTGAAATTGCTTTAACTTTGCTGCAAATTGCATTATTTGGTTGAAATTGCTTTAACTTTGCTGCAAATTGCATTATTTGGCTGAAATTGCATTATTTGGCTGAAATTGTTTTAACTTTGCTACAAATTGCATTCATATTTGGCTGAAATTGTTTTAACTTTGCTGCAAATTGCATTCATATTTGGCTGAAATTGTTTTAACTTTGCTGCAAATTGCATTCATATTTGGCTGAAATTGTTTTAACTTTGCTGCAAATTGCATTCATATTTGGCTGAAATTGTTTTAACTTTGCTGCAAATTGCATTCATATTTGGCTGAAATTGTTTTAACTTTGCTGCAAATTGCATTCATATTTGGCTGAAATTGTTTTAACTTTGCTGCAAATTGCATTCATATTTGGCTGAAATTGTTTTAACTTTGCTGCAAATTGCATTCATATTTGGCTGAAATTGTTTTAACTTTGCTGCAAATTGCTTTCATATTTGGCTGAAATTGTTTTAACTTTGCTGCAAATTGCTTTCATATTTGGCTGAAATTGTTTTAACTTTGCTGCAAATTGCTTTCACATTTGGCTGAAATTGTTTTAACTTTGCTGCAAATTGCTTTCACATTTGGCTGAAATTGTTTTAACTTTGCTGCAAATTGCTTTCACATTTGGCTGAAATTGTTTTAACTTTGCTGCAAATTGCTTTCACATTTGGCTGAAATTGTTTTAACTTTGCTGCAAATTGCTTTCACATTTGGTTGAAATTGTTTTAACTTTGCTGCAAATTGCTTTCACATTTGGTTGAAATTGCTTTAACTTTGCTGCAAATTGCTTTCACATTTCGTTGAAATTGCTTTAACTTTGCTGCAAATTGCTTTCACATTTGGTTGATATTGCTTTAACTTTGCTGCAAATTGCTTTCACATTTGGTTGATATTGCTTTAACTTTGCTGCAAATTGCTTTCACATTTGGTTGATATTGCTTTAACTTTGCTACAAATTGCTTTCACATTTGGTTGATATTGCTTTAACTTTGCTACAAATTGCATTCACATTTGGCTGATATTGCTTTAAATTGCATTCACATTTAATTGAAATTGCTTTAAATTGCATTCACATTTAATTGAAATTGCTTTAAATTGCATTCACATTTAATTGAAATTGCTTTAACCTTGCTGCAAATTGCTTTCACCTTGCTGCAAATTGCTTTCACATTTGGTTGATATTGCTTTAACTTTGCTACAAATTGCATTATTTGATTGAAATTGCTTTAACTTTGCTACAAATTGCATTATTTGATTGAAATTGCTTTAACTTGCATTTACATTTGGCTGAAATTGCTTTAACTTGCATTTACATTTGGCTGAAATTGCTTTAACTTGCATTTACATTTGGCTGAAATTGCTTTAACTTGCATTTACATTTGGCTGAAATTGCTTTAACTTGCATTTACATTTGGCTGAAATTGCTTTAACTTGCATTTACATTTGGCTGAAATTGCTTTAACTTGCATTTACATTTGGCTGAAATTGCTTTAACTTGCATTTACATTTGGCTGAAATTGCTTTAACTTGCATTTACATTTGGCTGAAATTGCTTTAACTTGCATTTACATTTGGCTGAAATTGCTTTAACTTGCATTTACATTTGGCTGAAATTGCTTTAACTTGCATTTACATTTGGCTGAAATTGCTTTAACTTGCATTTACATTTGGCTGAAATTGCTTTAACTTGCATTTACATTTGGCTGAAATTGCTTTAACTTGCATTTACATTTGGCTGAAATTGCTTTAACTTGCATTTACATTTGGCTGAAATTGCTTTACCTTTGCAGCAAATTGCATTTACATTTGGCTGAAATTGCTTTACCTTTGCAGCGAATTGCATTTACATTTGGCTGAAATTGCTTTACCTTTGCAGCGAATTGCATTTACATTTGGCTGAAATTGCTTTACCTTTGCTGCAAATTGCATCATTTGGTTGAAATTGCTTTACCTTTGCTGCAAATTGCATTCATATTTGGCTGAAATTGCTTTACCTTTGCTGCAAATTGCTTTATTATTTGGCTGAAATTGCTTTACCTTTGCTGCAAATTGCTTTATTATTTGGCTGAAATTGCTATACCTTTGCTGCAAATTGCTTTATTATTTGGCTGAAATTGCTATACCTTTGCTGCAAATTGCTTTATTATTTGGCTGATATTGCTTTACCTTTGCTGCAAATTGCTTTATTATTTGGCTGAAATTGCTTTACCTTTGCTGCAAATTGCATTAACATTTGGTTGAAATTGCTTTACCTTTGCTGCAAATTGCATTAACATTTGGTTGAAATTGCTTTACCTTTGCATTATTATTTGGTTGAAATTGCTTTACCTTTGCTGCAAATTGCATTCATATTTGGCTGAAATTGCTTTAACTTGCATTAACTTGCATTCATATTTGGCTGAAATTGCTTTAACTTGCATTAACTTGCATTCACATTTGGTTGATATTGCTATACCTTTGCTGCAAATTGCATTAATATTTGGCTGAAATTGTTTTAACTTTGCTGCAAATTGCTTTATTATTTGGCTGAAATTGCTTTAACTTTGCTGCAAATTGCATTATTATTTGGTTGATATTGCTTTCACATTTGATTGATATTGCTTTAACTTTGCTACAAATTGCATTAATTGATTGAAATTGCTTTAACTTGCATTCATATTTGGCTAAAATTGCTTTAACTTGCATTCACATTTGGCTGATATTGCTTTACCTTTGCTGCAAATTGCATTAACATTTTTGCAGTCATGGCCTCAGTATAAAAACACAGGGAACATTTTGTTACAAACAAATTGTTAGCTTTATTTCTAATGCTTTTTATTTCATTACACACAGGTGACATTGAACACGGACTTACAACTGCATCAACACAACTCCAGAAGTCGAGCCATGAAGAACTGGTTGGAGAAGAGATGCACACATTTGCAGTCAAGATTTCATTAAAATATTACATTTCATGATGTTAAAATTTCAATAAAATTTGTATGGATTTGCATTAGATTCGCTAGAAATGGTGTAAAACTTAGCTAGAAATGGCGTCAAACTTTGCTAGAAATGGCGTCAAACTTTGCTAGAAATGGCGTCAAACTTTGCTAGAAATGGCGTCAAACTTTGCTAGAAATGGCGTCAAACTTCAAAATAACTTACTTAAATATTTATTTAACTTTTTTTCAAACATTGCATCAAACTTTAAAATTTATTTTTGTCAAATATTTTTTTTCAAACCTTGCCTCAAACTTTGAAAGTTATTTTTTTCACATTTTTTTTTCAAACCTTGCGTCAAACTTTGAAATTTATTTTTTTCAAATTTTTTTTTCAAACATTGCGTCAAACTTTTCAATTTTTTTTTTCAATTTTTTTTTGAAATTTTACTTAAATTTATTTTCCAATTTTCCTTAAATTTATTTTCCAATTTTCCTTAAATTTATTTTCCAATTTTCCTTAAATTTATTTTCCAATTTTCCTTAAATTTATTTTTCAATTTTCCTTAAAATATTTTTTCAATTTTACTTAAAATAATTTTCCAATTTTACTTAAAATAATTTTCCAATTTTACTTTAATTTTCCAATTTTACTTAAATTAATTTTCCAATTTTACTTAAATTAATTTTCCAATTTTACTTAAATTAATTTTCCAATTTTACTTAAATTAATTTTCCAATTTTACTTAAATTAATTTTCCAATTTTACTTAAATTAATTTTCCAATTTTACTTAAATTAATTTTCCAATTTTACTTAAATTAATTTTCCAATTTTACTTAAATTAATTTTCCAATTTTACTTAAATTAATTTTCCAATTTTACTTAAATTAATTTTCCAATTTTACTTAAATTTTCTTTAAATAAAATTTGACTTAAATTTTCTTTAACTTTGACACATATTTTCTTTAAAGTTTGTTACAGATTTTTTCCTTAAATTTTGTTACAGATTTTTCCTTAAACTTTGTTACAAATGTTACTCTCTGAAACTTTGCCAAAAAATGTACCTTTTGAAACTTTATTAAACTTCTAACTTCTTACCCGTCCCACAGCGTTTTATTCACGAGTCTAACTTTTATCCGAAGTAGTTCCTCCAAATCGGCAAGTAACTTGTAAAAGTTACTTGTCGATTTGGAGGAACTACTTCGGATAAATAAAAATAAAATTTTAATATAATAATAATATATATATACATACATAAAATAAAATAAAATAAAATAAAATAAAAATGAAAATTAAAGAAAAATAAAAAAGCGAAAAAAACCTAAAATAAGACCCTCAAAATTTTTGGCTAGGATAGTCCTGCGGGGCAATGCCCCGCCAAGCCCCAGGGGGGCTCCGCCCCCCTATCCCCCCTTATGAGGTCTAGGACCCCGGACCCTACGCAGCTAGACACCGACGCTGCTGGAGGGGGTAGGGGGATGGGTGGGAGGGACTATATGCTATATGCTATATATTACACCTGTATTTTATGACAGTTTGCTATTCCTGTACCAGACACATTCTAACCGTATATTTTAAGACAGTTAGCTATTCTCATACCCGACACATTCAACCATACATTTTAAGACAGTTTGCTATTCTCGTACCCGATACATTCTAACCGTATATTTTAAGACAGTTTGCTAGTCTCGTACCCGATACACTCTAACCGTATATTTTAAGACAGTTTGCTAGTCTCGTACCCGATACACTCTAACCGTATATTTTAAGACAGTTTGCTAGTCTCGTACCCGATACATTCTAACCGTATATTTTAAGACAGTTTGCTATTCTCGTACCCGATACACTCTAACCGTATATTTTAAGACAGTTTGCTATTCTCGTACCCGATACATTCTAACCGTATATTTTAAGACAGTTTGCTATTCCCGTACCCGAAATATTATAGTCCCTAACCCTGACCCTAACCCTTTCCCTAACCTTAACCCTAACCATGGCCCTAACCCTAATGACAAACTTAACCCTAACCTTTCAAATAATTTCAATACACTGCACGTTCTTCAAATTCAATTTTGTATATTTATTCATTATTAGTAAACACACTATTGTTTTTACAGATTCGTTACATTTTACTTTTAATCTTATACTACTTTACATTAACTTCTGTCAACTTGGTTCTCCTAGGAATTCCTCCTTTCCTTTTTAGTCTTACTCTGCATTCATGTAGCTACACTTCCTACTCCTTCATCGCTGTCATCTCAAACACTTGTCCTTTTAAAATAAATTGTCTTCCATTCAGTGGTTCACGTTTGCAAAGAACCACTTTACAACGGCAAATATTTCTTGTTGCCATTTATTAACGCCTGGACCAACTTCTCAAAGTGTTCTTTTGGATGCAGTCATGTGACCATCATCAATTGGTTATTTACTCTATTGCTACATTCACACCTGTTATCGTGATCTCCAAAACTGTGATTCTTCTTCAAAGTTTACTCTGTTCTGCCAACACCGTCCTATCGTCGTCGTCTCTGTTAAGGTCACTATCGTCCATGTTAGCAGCAAAACCTTTCCACGTCACAACCATCCGCCAGCACCCCCTAACCAAAAGCAAATAAAGAAATCGTACAACATCAGTTCCTGAACAATTTGACAGTTGAAATATCATTAAAATCGTAAAGTTTTGAAGGACACAACATCGACTCTGAAATAAGTTGAGAGTTGAACAATCATTAAGGTGGCAGTTTTAAGAGACTGGACACCATGAGGTTTGGAGAAAATTTAAGAAACAGTACGACATCGGCTCGTTAACAGTTGAAGCGTTAAACATCATTGCGCAATACAACTGGATAACATGAAGTTCGGAGAAATGTAAGAGACGACATAACTTCGGCTTGTTAGCAGTTTAACAGTTGAAAATAAATTGCAGGGTTTAAAGACTTAAGAAGAGTTGACATTTATCAACATACCTCACATGACATTCCATGTTGAACTTATTCATGATGGATACTGCTCTTCAATCTGTGAATAATCTGAAAGCAAAAAACGACACACAGTCATAAACATTATTTTAAGACAGTTAGCTATTCCTGTACATATTCTATGCGTATGACACTTTTCTAATCTCCAACATCAGTTCCAGAACAATTTGACAGTTCTCAAGGAAAACCACAATAGAGCACAACATCGACTCTGAAATAACTTGAGAGTTGAACAATCATTAAGATGGCAGTTTTAAGAGACTGGACAACATGAGGTTCGGAGAAATGTAAGAGACAGAACGACATCGGCTCGTGAACAGTTGTTGAACATCATTGCGCAGGGTTTAAAAATTTAAGAAGAATTGACATTTTTCAACATACCTCATACGACATTCTAAGTTGGCCTTCTCTTATCCATGATGGATACTGCTCTTCAATCTGTGGACAATCTGCAAGCAAAGTAGAACACACTGTCATAAACATGTCATCATGCTTGGGCAAAGTTTAAGAAACAGAACATCATTGACTTGTGAACAATTATTAGATTGCTAAATCTTTAAGAGTTGAAAAATCATTAGATTGGTAAAGTTTTGAACGACTAGATACATGAGCCTAAAAAAGAAAAGACAGCATCACATCGACTCTGGATTAAGTTGAGAGTTGAACAATCATTTGGGTGGCAAGTTTTTAAAGACTTGACAACAAGAAGTTTACAGAAAATTAAGAGAGGGCACAACATTGATTGGTATTAGATTGGTATTTATTTGAGGAGCTGGAAGACATGAACCTCAAGGAAAACCAAAGACAGTACAACATTGGCTCTTGAGTAATATAACAGTTGAACGATCATCAAGGTGTTACGTTTCGAGAGAATGGACAACATTCCAAGACGTTCGGAGAAATTTAAGAGACAGCATAACAGTGGCTAATGAACAGTTGAAGCATTGAAAATCATTGAGCGTGGTTTAAAAAACTTTAAAAGAATGAACATTATTCAACATACCTCACATGTCATTTCAAGATGACCTGCTCTTCAATGTGTAAATTATCTGCAAGCGTAAAAAAGACACACTGTCAAAAACATTTCATAAAATGTCATCATGCTTGGGAAAAGTTTACGAAAGCATCATTGGCTTGAGAACAATTTAAGAGTTGCAATATCAGTAGATTGGTAAATTTTTGAACGACTAAACACATGAGCCCCAAAGAAAACCAAAGGCACCACAACATTGGCTCCTGAATACTTTTAGAACTGAACAATCATTAAGGCGGCAAGTTTTAAAAGACTAGACATTATGAGCCTCAAGGAAAACCAATGAGAGCACAACATCTATTCTATAATAACTTGAATGATGATAAATCATTAAGGTTGCACGTTTTGACAAGTGTGATGCAAATTCCTTCACAAACTTGGCGCCTCCAAAACTGACCTTTTCCACAAATAATAGCCTCTACAACCAAGACCAGCCCCAGCTTGATAAATCCAGCCTGGTCCTACTGGCACGCTCCGTAAAAAAAGGCAAAACGCACAACAACAGCGCTTGCTTTTCAGTCCAATAGACTAAGCCACTTACATGTAGTAATAATACTACTCCTTAGCGGTCAAGTCAAAGTAAACCCTGGACCTGGTCCCTCAAGCCCTGTTCCCGAATACCCGTGTGGTATCTGCAACAACGAGGTCAATGACAGCCATGCTGCTCTCAATTGCGACACATGTGGGTTCTGGTGCCACATTCAATGTGCTGGCATTCCTGTGCATCACTATAGTATACTATAGTCAAGGCGTCAAGCAGCTTCTCGTGGATCTGCTGTGAATGTGGCTCACCGAACTTCAGCAGCTCCCTACACGCCACAACTCCAGCCGAACTTTAAAATCCTTTCTCGCCACTTGAATGGGATACAAGCTTATCTGAAACAGATCCCGGTTCTACAGCCCTTCCACAGACGTCTACACCGTGATTGCCGGCGACTTCAACTGTCCCCGACATCGATTGGACTACGGGTACTGCATCAAACCCCAACACCGCTAGTATTCACCAAAAATTTCTTGACATACTCATGGATCATTCACTTGTGCAATTAGTCAACCAGGTCACCAGACCAATCTCCAACAGTATATTAGACCTAATCAACAGCTTGTAAGCAACATCGAATCAAACCCAGGTATTTCAGACCACAACATCATCACCTTTAACATCAACTGAAAAACCCAAACAGCAAGCTAAACCACCCCAGAAACTCTTCATAAAACTTCTTCCATAAAGCCGACACAGCCCAACTGAAACAGCGGGTTAATCAATTCACAGAGGACTTCCTTCACTCTGACCCAATCAGCAACACTGTTAATACAAACTGGTCCAAAATACTTGACAGTCTCAATGGCATCCTGAATACGTGTTGTGTCCCTTCAAAGTGGAGTAAAAGTAAACGCCATCTGCCATGGATCTCAACTACCTTGAAGCGAGAGATGCGAAAGCGGGACAGACTATACAGGGAAGCACGTAAACTCCAAAACAATAGAACCTGGTACGAATACAGACAATTCCACAATCAACAACGTCATCAATGTCAACAATGTCAACAACGTCATCGGAGCAAGTCTTGCAGAGAAACCAAAAACTTTCTGGTCATATGTTAAACTCATGCGAACTGAGCACCTGGGCATTCCTACCCTGCGATCTGCCTCCAAAATGTGCTCAACAGACAAAGACAAGGCTGAACTGTTAAATAATTACTTCCAATGATCTGTATTCACGCAAGAAACCAACCTAAACATACCAGACAAGGGAATTTCTCCATACCCATCCATCACAAACATCGTCATAGGTATTGCTGGAGTAGAAAAGCAACTTGCAGCAATCAATCCATCTAAAGCGTGTGGACCAGATGAAATTTCACCTAAGCTTTTGAAGTTAGTTGAGCATGAAATAGCACCAGCACTAACTTTCCTTTTCCAACAATCATACAATAGTGGCACCATTCCTACCCAATGGAAAAAAGCTCTGGTCACCAGCATCTACAAGAAGGACCCAAAATCTGATCCATCTACTTACAGGCATATCTCCTTAACCTGTGCATGCTGTAAGGTCATGGAACACATCATACTGAGCCATTTATCCAAACATCCTTCTTGATTCACAACATGGCTTCAGAGGAAAACTGTCAACTACAACACAACTCATATCTGCGACACACGATTGGGTCTTCCTAGATTTTAGCAAGGCTTTTGACAACGTGCCTCACCATCGCCTGTCAGCCAAGCTTCAATTCTATGGTGTCAGAGGTGACACGGTAAATTGGATTAGTGCATTCCTGAGTGATCGCGAACAGGCTGTGACAGTCAATGGTTCCTTTTCGTCTTGGGTTAAGGTAACATCAGGTGTACCTCAAGGTTCAGTGTTGGGAACGACATCCAGGACCAAGTGCAATCCACATTGAGGCTTTTTGCTGATGACAGTGTTATCTATCGCAAAATCCATTGCCAGGAAGATCATTCCAAGCTCCTGCAAGACATATCATTGCTCACTGACTGGTCCGCCAAATGGTTGATGCACTTCAATATCAACAAATGTGCCTTACTATCGAACACCAAAAAACACAAGCCCAGTCTCTTTCAATATAATATCCTTGGAACAACTCTTGCCTCAGTAGACCAGTACGATTACCTGGGAGTCACAGTGACTCATGATCTCCGCTGGAACATCCACCACCAGAAAATGATAAATAAATCTAGCCGCACCCTTGGTCTTCTCCGCAGAACCCTCGCTCATTGCACCCAAACTGTTAAAATAACTGCCTACAAAACCCTAGTTCGCCCGCAAATGGACTACGCCTCAGAAGTCTGGAGTCCACACACATTGGATGGCCAAAAACGACTTGAGCAAATTCATAAATCCATTGCCTCAGTAGACCAGTACGGTCACATTACTCATTAACTACCTGGGATGGGAGACACTGCATGTAAGACGCCTTCTTGCACAGTCCACAATGTTCTTCAAAATACACCGTGGTCTAGTCAACATCCAATTGCCACCATCCATCAAACCAGCTACATACATTGCCAGACAGGATCACTCCCTCAAGAATACCATACCGGATGCCTCAAACGACCAATACAAATTTTCATTCTACCCAAGAACAGTTAAGATCTGGAACCAACTACCATCTACAGCAGTCTTCGCACCATCCATCTCAGCATTCCAACAGGTTGCCCTGCCAGCTATCAGAGTCCTACAGCCTCTGGCTGGCTCTAGGATGCTGTAAACCCATTTCGGCTCTTGTACAGTGTAAATAGCGCGCCTTTTCTTTCATTTCTCACTGCACTTCTGCACTGTCGACCAATGACGGTCACCAACGCACCATCCCAGTTTAGCTTCCTACGTGAGCTTTATAGGGATTATTTTACTCAAGACTTTTACTCAAATGTCATCATGCTTGGGCAAAGCTTTAGGAACAGTACCGGTAAAACATTGGCTTGAAAGTAATCATTGGATCGCTAAAATTTTAAGGGGTAAAATGTCATTAGATTGGTAAATGTGTGACAGACCAAACAACATGAGCTTCAAAGAAAACCAAAGACAGCAAAATTATCAAGGTGTTACGTTTAGAGGGACTGGAGAGCCCGACATTCGGAAAATTTTAAGACACAGCACATTATTTTAAGAGTAGAACAATCATTTAGGTGGTCTGTTTCAAGGGACTACACAACAGGATGTTTTGAGACGGCACAACATTTGAGAGTTGAAATATCCTTAGACTAAACAACAACATAAGCCTCAACGAAAACCACAAACAAAGCAACATAGGATCATGAACAGTTTTAAGAGTTGTACAATCATTTACATGTAGGTGGCACATTTCAAGGTACTTGACAACATGAGGTTCAGAGAAATATAACAGACGGCGCAACTTCGTCTCATGAACAGTTTAAGAGTTGAAAAACACTGCCCAGGGTTTCAAAACTTAAAGAAGAGTTGACATTAATCACGTACCTCACATGACATTCCATGTCCACTTCTTATTCATGATGGATACTGCTCTTCAATCTGTGAATAACCAGCAAGCAGAGTAGAACACATCGTCAAAAATGTGTCATCAAACGTCATCATGCTAGGGCAAAGTTTAAGAAACAGAACAACATCAGCTCAGGAACAACTATTAGAAAGCTAAATTTTCGAACGACTAGACACATGAGCCACAAACGAAAACCAAAGGCACCACAACATTTGCTCCTGAATACTTTAAGACTTATGAGGAACTGAACAAAATGAGGTTTGAAGAAATTTGAGAGACAGCACATCAATGGCTGGTAAAAATGTATAAATGTATAAATGTAAAATTAAAGTATCATCGGCCTTTGAATAGTTTGAGTGATGAACCAACCATTAAGATGGCAAGTTTTAAAAGACATTATGAGCCTCAAAGAAAACCGAAGAGAGAACTTCATGGACTCTTGAATAACTTGAGTGATAAACAATTATTAAGGTGACATGTTCTGATAAATAATAATATCGGCTCTTGTATAGTGTAATTCTAAAGAATGATCATTGCACTTCACACATTATTACCCCTGATCACTTGGCCATTTATTTCATTCCTGAAACCATCTCAGCTCCCTGGGGAGTATACGGCCTGTGCTTCCAAAGCGCACTAAGCTAAATCATTCACAAGAACCATCTCTGCCCTCACAGGGACCCATTTTACCCCTGGGTGAAGAGAAGCAATTATAGTTAAGTGTCTTGCTCAAGGACACAAGTTTCATGACCAGAATTCGAACCCACACCCTGACGACTCAGCCACCAGAACTAAAGTCTGACTGATGCACTTAACTGCTCTGCCTGACATGCATTTGAAAATCATAGTGAAGGGTTTCAAAAACTTAAGAAGAACTTACATTTTTCAACATACCTCACATGACATTCCAAGTTGACCTTCTCTTATTCATGATGGATACTGCTGCTCTTCAATCTGTAAATAATCTGCAAGCAAAGTGAGACACACTGTCATTAACCTTAAACATTTGATCAAATGTCAACATGCTTGGGCAGAGTTTAAGTAACAGTACAACATTTGCTCAAGAACAATTTGAGAGTTGATATATCATTAGATTGGTAAATTTCCGTATAAAATTTGACTTAAATTTTCTTTAACTTTGACACATATTTTCTTTAAAGTTTGTTACAGATTTTTTCCTTAAATTTTGTTACAGATTTTTCCTTAAACTTTGTTACAAATGTTACTCTCTGAAACTTTGCCAAAAAATGTACCTTTTGAAACTTTATTAAACTTCTAACTTCTTACCCGTCCCACAGCGTTTTATTCACGAGTCTAACTTTTATCCGAAGTAGTTCCTCCAAATCGGCAAGTAACTTGTAAAAGTTACTTGTCGATTTGGAGGAACTACTTCGGATAAATAAAAATAAAATTTTAATATAATAATAATATATATATACATACATAAAATAAAATAAAATAAAATAAAATAAAAATGAAAATTAAAGAAAAATAAAAAAGCGAAAAAAACCTAAAATAAGACCCTCAAAATTTTTTGCTAGGATAGTCCTGCGGGGCAATGCCCCGCCAAGCCCCAGGGGGGCTCCGCCCCCCTATCCCCCCTTATGAGGTCTAGGACCCCGGACCCTACGCAGCTAGACACCGACGCTGCTGGAGGGGGTAGGGGGATGGGTGGGAGGGACTATATGCTATATGCTATATATTACACCTGTATTTTATGACAGTTTGCTATTCCTGTACCAGACACATTCTAACCGTATATTTTAAGACAGTTAGCTATTCTCATACCCGACACATTCAACCATACATTTTAAGACAGTTTGCTATTCTCGTACCCGATACATTCTAACCGTATATTTTAAGACAGTTTGCTAGTCTCGTACCCGATACACTCTAACCGTATATTTTAAGACAGTTTGCTAGTCTCGTACCCGATACACTCTAACCGTATATTTTAAGACAGTTTGCTAGTCTCGTACCCGATACATTCTAACCGTATATTTTAAGACAGTTTGCTATTCTCGTACCCGATACACTCTAACCGTATATTTTAAGACAGTTTGCTATTCTCGTACCCGATACATTCTAACCGTATATTTTAAGACAGTTTGCTATTCCCGTACCCGAAATATTATAGTCCCTAACCCTGACCCTAACCCTTTCCCTAACCTTAACCCTAACCATGGCCCTAACCCTAATGACAAACTTAACCCTAACCTTTCAAATAATTTCAATACACTGCACGTTCTTCAAATTCAATTTTGTATATTTATTCATTATTAGTAAACACACTATTGTTTTTACAGATTCGTTACATTTTACTTTTAATCTTATACTACTTTACATTAACTTCTGTCAACTTGGTTCTCCTAGGAATTCCTCCTTTCCTTTTTAGTCTTACTCTGCATTCATGTAGCTACACTTCCTACTCCTTCATCGCTGTCATCTCAAACACTTGTCCTTTTAAAATAAATTGTCTTCCATTCAGTGGTTCACGTTTGCAAAGAACCACTTTACAACGGCAAATATTTCTTGTTGCCATTTATTAACGCCTGGACCAACTTCTCAAAGTGTTCTTTTGGATGCAGTCATGTGACCATCATCAATTGGTTATTTACTCTATTGCTACATTCACACCTGTTATCGTGATCTCCAAAACTGTGATTCTTCTTCAAAGTTTACTCTGTTCTGCCAACACCGTCCTATCGTCGTCGTCTCTGTTAAGGTCACTATCGTCCATGTTAGCAGCAAAACCTTTCCACGTCACAACCATCCGCCAGCACCCCCTAACCAAAAGCAAATAAAGAAATCGTACAACATCAGTTCCTGAACAATTTGACAGTTGAAATATCATTAAAATCGTAAAGTTTTGAAGGACACAACATCGACTCTGAAATAAGTTGAGAGTTGAACAATCATTAAGGTGGCAGTTTTAAGAGACTGGACACCATGAGGTTTGGAGAAAATTTAAGAAACAGTACGACATCGGCTCGTTAACAGTTGAAGCGTTAAACATCATTGCGCAATACAACTGGATAACATGAAGTTCGGAGAAATGTAAGAGACGACATAACTTCGGCTTGTTAGCAGTTTAACAGTTGAAAATAAATTGCAGGGTTTAAAGACTTAAGAAGAGTTGACATTTATCAACATACCTCACATGACATTCCATGTTGAACTTATTCATGATGGATACTGCTCTTCAATCTGTGAATAATCTGAAAGCAAAAAACGACACACAGTCATAAACATTATTTTAAGACAGTTAGCTATTCCTGTACATATTCTATGCGTATGACACTTTTCTAATCTCCAACATCAGTTCCAGAACAATTTGACAGTTCTCAAGGAAAACCACAATAGAGCACAACATCGACTCTGAAATAACTTGAGAGTTGAACAATCATTAAGATGGCAGTTTTAAGAGACTGGACAACATGAGGTTCGGAGAAATGTAAGAGACAGAACGACATCGGCTCGTGAACAGTTGTTGAACATCATTGCGCAGGGTTTAAAAATTTAAGAAGAATTGACATTTTTCAACATACCTCATACGACATTCTAAGTTGGCCTTCTCTTATCCATGATGGATACTGCTCTTCAATCTGTGGACAATCTGCAAGCAAAGTAGAACACACTGTCATAAACATGTCATCATGCTTGGGCAAAGTTTAAGAAACAGAACATCATTGACTTGTGAACAATTATTAGATTGCTAAATCTTTAAGAGTTGAAAAATCATTAGATTGGTAAAGTTTTGAACGACTAGATACATGAGCCTAAAAAAGAAAAGACAGCATCACATCGACTCTGGATTAAGTTGAGAGTTGAACAATCATTTGGGTGGCAAGTTTTTAAAGACTTGACAACAAGAAGTTTACAGAAAATTAAGAGAGGGCACAACATTGATTGGTATTAGATTGGTATTTATTTGAGGAGCTGGAAGACATGAACCTCAAGGAAAACCAAAGACAGTACAACATTGGCTCTTGAGTAATATAACAGTTGAACGATCATCAAGGTGTTACGTTTCGAGAGAATGGACAACATTCCAAGACGTTCGGAGAAATTTAAGAGACAGCATAACAGTGGCTAATGAACAGTTGAAGCATTGAAAATCATTGAGCGTGGTTTAAAAAACTTTAAAAGAATGAACATTATTCAACATACCTCACATGTCATTTCAAGATGACCTGCTCTTCAATGTGTAAATTATCTGCAAGCGTAAAAAAGACACACTGTCAAAAACATTTCATAAAATGTCATCATGCTTGGGAAAAGTTTACGAAAGCATCATTGGCTTGAGAACAATTTAAGAGTTGCAATATCAGTAGATTGGTAAATTTTTGAACGACTAAACACATGAGCCCCAAAGAAAACCAAAGGCACCACAACATTGGCTCCTGAATACTTTTAGAACTGAACAATCATTAAGGCGGCAAGTTTTAAAAGACTAGACATTATGAGCCTCAAGGAAAACCAATGAGAGCACAACATCTATTCTATAATAACTTGAATGATGATAAATCATTAAGGTTGCACGTTTTGACAAGTGTGATGCAAATTCCTTCACAAACTTGGCGCCTCCAAAACTGACCTTTTCCACAAATAATAGCCTCTACAACCAAGACCAGCCCCAGCTTGATAAATCCAGCCTGGTCCTACTGGCACGCTCCGTAAAAAAAGGCAAAACGCACAACAACAGCGCTTGCTTTTCAGTCCAATAGACTAAGCCACTTACATGTAGTAATAATACTACTCCTTAGCGGTCAAGTCAAAGTAAACCCTGGACCTGGTCCCTCAAGCCCTGTTCCCGAATACCCGTGTGGTATCTGCAACAACGAGGTCAATGACAGCCATGCTGCTCTCAATTGCGACACATGTGGGTTCTGGTGCCACATTCAATGTGCTGGCATTCCTGTGCATCACTATAGTATACTATAGTCAAGGCGTCAAGCAGCTTCTCGTGGATCTGCTGTGAATGTGGCTCACCGAACTTCAGCAGCTCCCTACACGCCACAACTCCAGCCGAACTTTAAAATCCTTTCTCGCCACTTGAATGGGATACAAGCTTATCTGAAACAGATCCCGGTTCTACAGCCCTTCCACAGACGTCTACACCGTGATTGCCGGCGACTTCAACTGTCCCCGACATCGATTGGACTACGGGTACTGCATCAAACCCCAACACCGCTAGTATTCACCAAAAATTTCTTGACATACTCATGGATCATTCACTTGTGCAATTAGTCAACCAGGTCACCAGACCAATCTCCAACAGTATATTAGACCTAATCAACAGCTTGTAAGCAACATCGAATCAAACCCAGGTATTTCAGACCACAACATCATCACCTTTAACATCAACTCAAAAACCCAAACAGCAAGCTAAACCACCCCAGAAACTCTTCATAAAACTTCTTCCATAAAGCCGACACAGCCCAACTGAAACAGCGGGTTAATCAATTCACAGAGGACTTCCTTCACTCTGACCCAATCAGCAACACTGTTAATACAAACTGGTCCAAAATACTTGACAGTCTCAATGGCATCCTGAATACGTGTTGTGTCCCTTCAAAGTGGAGTAAAAGTAAACGCCATCTGCCATGGATCTCAACTACCTTGAAGCGAGAGATGCGAAAGCGGGACAGACTATACAGGGAAGCACGTAAACTCCAAAACAATAGAACCTGGTACGAATACAGACAATTCCACAATCAACAACGTCATCAATGTCAACAATGTCAACAACGTCATCGGAGCAAGTCTTGCAGAGAAACCAAAAACTTTCTGGTCATATGTTAAACTCATGCGAACTGAGCACCTGGGCATTCCTACCCTGCGATCTGCCTCCAAAATGTGCTCAACAGACAAAGACAAGGCTGAACTGTTAAATAATTACTTCCAATGATCTGTATTCACGCAAGAAACCAACCTAAACATACCAGACAAGGGAATTTCTCCATACCCATCCATCACAAACATCGTCATAGGTATTGCTGGAGTAGAAAAGCAACTTGCAGCAATCAATCCATCTAAAGCGTGTGGACCAGATGAAATTTCACCTAAGCTTTTGAAGTTAGTTGAGCATGAAATAGCACCAGCACTAACTTTCCTTTTCCAACAATCATACAATAGTGGCACCATTCCTACCCAATGGAAAAAAGCTCTGGTCACCAGCATCTACAAGAAGGACCCAAAATCTGATCCATCTACTTACAGGCATATCTCCTTAACCTGTGCATGCTGTAAGGTCATGGAACACATCATACTGAGCCATTTATCCAAACATCCTTCTTGATTCACAACATGGCTTCAGAGGAAAACTGTCAACTACAACACAACTCATATCTGCGACACACGATTGGGTCTTCCTAGATTTTAGCAAGGCTTTTGACAACGTGCCTCACCATCGCCTGTCAGCCAAGCTTCAATTCTATGGTGTCAGAGGTGACACGGTAAATTGGATTAGTGCATTCCTGAGTGATCGCGAACAGGCTGTGACAGTCAATGGTTCCTTTTCGTCTTGGGTTAAGGTAACATCAGGTGTACCTCAAGGTTCAGTGTTGGGAACGACATCCAGGACCAAGTGCAATCCACATTGAGGCTTTTTGCTGATGACAGTGTTATCTATCGCAAAATCCATTGCCAGGAAGATCATTCCAAGCTCCTGCAAGACATATCATTGCTCACTGACTGGTCCGCCAAATGGTTGATGCACTTCAATATCAACAAATGTGCCTTACTATCGAACACCAAAAAACACAAGCCCAGTCTCTTTCAATATAATATCCTTGGAACAACTCTTGCCTCAGTAGACCAGTACGATTACCTGGGAGTCACAGTGACTCATGATCTCCGCTGGAACATCCACCACCAGAAAATGATAAATAAATCTAGCCGCACCCTTGGTCTTCTCCGCAGAACCCTCGCTCATTGCACCCAAACTGTTAAAATAACTGCCTACAAAACCCTAGTTCGCCCGCAAATGGACTACGCCTCAGAAGTCTGGAGTCCACACACATTGGATGGCCAAAAACGACTTGAGCAAATTCATAAATCCATTGCCTCAGTAGACCAGTACGGTCACATTACTCATTAACTACCTGGGATGGGAGACACTGCATGTAAGACGCCTTCTTGCACAGTCCACAATGTTCTTCAAAATACACCGTGGTCTAGTCAACATCCAATTGCCACCATCCATCAAACCAGCTACATACATTGCCAGACAGGATCACTCCCTCAAGAATACCATACCGGATGCCTCAAACGACCAATACAAATTTTCATTCTACCCAAGAACAGTTAAGATCTGGAACCAACTACCATCTACAGCAGTCTTCGCACCATCCATCTCAGCATTCCAACAGGTTGCCCTGCCAGCTATCAGAGTCCTACAGCCTCTGGCTGGCTCTAGGATGCTGTAAACCCATTTCGGCTCTTGTACAGTGTAAATAGCGCGCCTTTTCTTTCATTTCTCACTGCACTTCTGCACTGTCGACCAATGACGGTCACCAACGCACCATCCCAGTTTAGCTTCCTACGTGAGCTTTATAGGGATTATTTTACTCAAGACTTTTACTCAAATGTCATCATGCTTGGGCAAAGCTTTAGGAACAGTACCGGTAAAACATTGGCTTGAAAGTAATCATTGGATCGCTAAAATTTTAAGGGGTAAAATGTCATTAGATTGGTAAATGTGTGACAGACCAAACAACATGAGCTTCAAAGAAAACCAAAGACAGCAAAATTATCAAGGTGTTACGTTTAGAGGGACTGGAGAGCCCGACATTCGGAAAATTTTAAGACACAGCACATTATTTTAAGAGTAGAACAATCATTTAGGTGGTCTGTTTCAAGGGACTACACAACAGGATGTTTTGAGACGGCACAACATTTGAGAGTTGAAATATCCTTAGACTAAACAACAACATAAGCCTCAACGAAAACCACAAACAAAGCAACATAGGATCATGAACAGTTTTAAGAGTTGTACAATCATTTACATGTAGGTGGCACATTTCAAGGTACTTGACAACATGAGGTTCAGAGAAATATAACAGACGGCGCAACTTCGTCTCATGAACAGTTTAAGAGTTGAAAAACACTGCCCAGGGTTTCAAAACTTAAAGAAGAGTTGACATTAATCACGTACCTCACATGACATTCCATGTCCACTTCTTATTCATGATGGATACTGCTCTTCAATCTGTGAATAACCAGCAAGCAGAGTAGAACACATCGTCAAAAATGTGTCATCAAACGTCATCATGCTAGGGCAAAGTTTAAGAAACAGAACAACATCAGCTCAGGAACAACTATTAGAAAGCTAAATTTTCGAACGACTAGACACATGAGCCACAAACGAAAACCAAAGGCACCACAACATTTGCTCCTGAATACTTTAAGACTTATGAGGAACTGAACAAAATGAGGTTTGAAGAAATTTGAGAGACAGCACATCAATGGCTGGTAAAAATGTATAAATGTATAAATGTAAAATTAAAGTATCATCGGCCTTTGAATAGTTTGAGTGATGAACCAACCATTAAGATGGCAAGTTTTAAAAGACATTATGAGCCTCAAAGAAAACCGAAGAGAGAACTTCATGGACTCTTGAATAACTTGAGTGATAAACAATTATTAAGGTGACATGTTCTGATAAATAATAATATCGGCTCTTGTATAGTGTAATTCTAAAGAATGATCATTGCACTTCACACATTATTACCCCTGATCACTTGGCCATTTATTTCATTCCTGAAACCATCTCAGCTCCCTGGGGAGTATACGGCCTGTGCTTCCAAAGCGCACTAAGCTAAATCATTCACAAGAACCATCTCTGCCCTCACAGGGACCCATTTTACCCCTGGGTGAAGAGAAGCAATTATAGTTAAGTGTCTTGCTCAAGGACACAAGTTTCATGACCAGAATTCGAACCCACACCCTGACGACTCAGCCACCAGAACTAAAGTCTGACTGATGCACTTAACTGCTCTGCCTGACATGCATTTGAAAATCATAGTGAAGGGTTTCAAAAACTTAAGAAGAACTTACATTTTTCAACATACCTCACATGACATTCCAAGTTGACCTTCTCTTATTCATGATGGATACTGCTGCTCTTCAATCTGTAAATAATCTGCAAGCAAAGTGAGACACACTGTCATTAACCTTAAACATTTGATCAAATGTCAACATGCTTGGGCAGAGTTTAAGTAACAGTACAACATTTGCTCAAGAACAATTTGAGAGTTGATATATCATTAGATTGGTAAATTTCCGTATAAAATTTGACTTAAATTTTCTTTAACTTTGACACATATTTTCTTTAAAGTTTGTTACAGATTTTTTCCTTAAATTTTGTTACAGATTTTTCCTTAAACTTTGTTACAAATGTTACTCTCTGAAACTTTGCCAAAAAATGTACCTTTTGAAACTTTATTAAACTTCTAACTTCTTACCCGTCCCACAGCGTTTTATTCACGAGTCTAACTTTTATCCGAAGTAGTTCCTCCAAATCGGCAAGTAACTTGTAAAAGTTACTTGTCGATTTGGAGGAACTACTTCGGATAAATAAAAATAAAATTTTAATATAATAATAATATATATATACATACATAAAATAAAATAAAATAAAATAAAATAAAAATGAAAATTAAAGAAAAATAAAAAAGCGAAAAAAACCTAAAATAAGACCCTCAAAATTTTTTGCTAGGATAGTCCTGCGGGGCAATGCCCCGCCAAGCCCCAGGGGGGCTCCGCCCCCCTATCCCCCCTTATGAGGTCTAGGACCCCGGACCCTACGCAGCTAGACACCGACGCTGCTGGAGGGGGTAGGGGGATGGGTGGGAGGGACTATATGCTATATGCTATATATTACACCTGTATTTTATGACAGTTTGCTATTCCTGTACCAGACACATTCTAACCGTATATTTTAAGACAGTTAGCTATTCTCATACCCGACACATTCAACCATACATTTTAAGACAGTTTGCTATTCTCGTACCCGATACATTCTAACCGTATATTTTAAGACAGTTTGCTAGTCTCGTACCCGATACACTCTAACCGTATATTTTAAGACAGTTTGCTAGTCTCGTACCCGATACACTCTAACCGTATATTTTAAGACAGTTTGCTAGTCTCGTACCCGATACATTCTAACCGTATATTTTAAGACAGTTTGCTATTCTCGTACCCGATACACTCTAACCGTATATTTTAAGACAGTTTGCTATTCTCGTACCCGATACATTCTAACCGTATATTTTAAGACAGTTTGCTATTCCCGTACCCGAAATATTATAGTCCCTAACCCTGACCCTAACCCTTTCCCTAACCTTAACCCTAACCATGGCCCTAACCCTAATGACAAACTTAACCCTAACCTTTCAAATAATTTCAATACACTGCACGTTCTTCAAATTCAATTTTGTATATTTATTCATTATTAGTAAACACACTATTGTTTTTACAGATTCGTTACATTTTACTTTTAATCTTATACTACTTTACATTAACTTCTGTCAACTTGGTTCTCCTAGGAATTCCTCCTTTCCTTTTTAGTCTTACTCTGCATTCATGTAGCTACAC
The DNA here is from genome assembly GCA_037783415.1 of Leptasterias polaris. NCBI lineage: Eukaryota > Metazoa > Echinodermata > Asteroidea > Forcipulatida > Asteriidae > Leptasterias > Leptasterias polaris. Next base: position 2,843,511 of record JAZGTN010000192.1, read on the forward strand.
TTCCTACTCCTTCATCGCTGTCATCTCAAACACTTGTCCTTTTAAAATAAATTGTCTTCCATTCAGTGGTTCACGTTTGCAAAGAACCACTTTACAACGGCAAATATTTCTTGTTGCCATTTATTAACGCCTGGACCAACTTCTCAAAGTGTTCTTTTGGATGCAGTCATGTGACCATCATCAATTGGTTATTTACTCTATTGCTACATTCACACCTGTTATCGTGATCTCCAAAACTGTGATTCTTCTTCAAAGTTTACTCTGTTCTGCCAACACCGTCCTATCGTCGTCGTCTCTGTTAAGGTCACTATCGTCCATGTTAGCAGCAAAACCTTTCCACGTCACAACCATCCGCCAGCACCCCCTAACCAAAAGCAAATAAAGAAATCGTACAACATCAGTTCCTGAACAATTTGACAGTTGAAATATCATTAAAATCGTAAAGTTTTGAAGGACACAACATCGACTCTGAAATAAGTTGAGAGTTGAACAATCATTAAGGTGGCAGTTTTAAGAGACTGGACACCATGAGGTTTGGAGAAAATTTAAGAAACAGTACGACATCGGCTCGTTAACAGTTGAAGCGTTAAACATCATTGCGCAATACAACTGGATAACATGAAGTTCGGAGAAATGTAAGAGACGACATAACTTCGGCTTGTTAGCAGTTTAACAGTTGAAAATAAATTGCAGGGTTTAAAGACTTAAGAAGAGTTGACATTTATCAACATACCTCACATGACATTCCATGTTGAACTTATTCATGATGGATACTGCTCTTCAATCTGTGAATAATCTGAAAGCAAAAAACGACACACAGTCATAAACATTATTTTAAGACAGTTAGCTATTCCTGTACATATTCTATGCGTATGACACTTTTCTAATCTCCAACATCAGTTCCAGAACAATTTGACAGTTCTCAAGGAAAACCACAATAGAGCACAACATCGACTCTGAAATAACTTGAGAGTTGAACAATCATTAAGATGGCAGTTTTAAGAGACTGGACAACATGAGGTTCGGAGAAATGTAAGAGACAGAACGACATCGGCTCGTGAACAGTTGTTGAACATCATTGCGCAGGGTTTAAAAATTTAAGAAGAATTGACATTTTTCAACATACCTCATACGACATTCTAAGTTGGCCTTCTCTTATCCATGATGGATACTGCTCTTCAATCTGTGGACAATCTGCAAGCAAAGTAGAACACACTGTCATAAACATGTCATCATGCTTGGGCAAAGTTTAAGAAACAGAACATCATTGACTTGTGAACAATTATTAGATTGCTAAATCTTTAAGAGTTGAAAAATCATTAGATTGGTAAAGTTTTGAACGACTAGATACATGAGCCTAAAAAAGAAAAGACAGCATCACATCGACTCTGGATTAAGTTGAGAGTTGAACAATCATTTGGGTGGCAAGTTTTTAAAGACTTGACAACAAGAAGTTTACAGAAAATTAAGAGAGGGCACAACATTGATTGGTATTAGATTGGTATTTATTTGAGGAGCTGGAAGACATGAACCTCAAGGAAAACCAAAGACAGTACAACATTGGCTCTTGAGTAATATAACAGTTGAACGATCATCAAGGTGTTACGTTTCGAGAGAATGGACAACATTCCAAGACGTTCGGAGAAATTTAAGAGACAGCATAACAGTGGCTAATGAACAGTTGAAGCATTGAAAATCATTGAGCGTGGTTTAAAAAACTTTAAAAGAATGAACATTATTCAACATACCTCACATGTCATTTCAAGATGACCTGCTCTTCAATGTGTAAATTATCTGCAAGCGTAAAAAAGACACACTGTCAAAAACATTTCATAAAATGTCATCATGCTTGGGAAAAGTTTACGAAAGCATCATTGGCTTGAGAACAATTTAAGAGTTGCAATATCAGTAGATTGGTAAATTTTTGAACGACTAAACACATGAGCCCCAAAGAAAACCAAAGGCACCACAACATTGGCTCCTGAATACTTTTAGAACTGAACAATCATTAAGGCGGCAAGTTTTAAAAGACTAGACATTATGAGCCTCAAGGAAAACCAATGAGAGCACAACATCTATTCTATAATAACTTGAATGATGATAAATCATTAAGGTTGCACGTTTTGACAAGTGTGATGCAAATTCCTTCACAAACTTGGCGCCTCCAAAACTGACCTTTTCCACAAATAATAGCCTCTACAACCAAGACCAGCCCCAGCTTGATAAATCCAGCCTGGTCCTACTGGCACGCTCCGTAAAAAAAGGCAAAACGCACAACAACAGCGCTTGCTTTTCAGTCCAATAGACTAAGCCACTTACATGTAGTAATAATACTACTCCTTAGCGGTCAAGTCAAAGTAAACCCTGGACCTGGTCCCTCAAGCCCTGTTCCCGAATACCCGTGTGGTATCTGCAACAACGAGGTCAATGACAGCCATGCTGCTCTCAATTGCGACACATGTGGGTTCTGGTGCCACATTCAATGTGCTGGCATTCCTGTGCATCACTATAGTATACTATAGTCAAGGCGTCAAGCAGCTTCTCGTGGATCTGCTGTGAATGTGGCTCACCGAACTTCAGCAGCTCCCTACACGCCACAACTCCAGCCGAACTTTAAAATCCTTTCTCGCCACTTGAATGGGATACAAGCTTATCTGAAACAGATCCCGGTTCTACAGCCCTTCCACAGACGTCTACACCGTGATTGCCGGCGACTTCAACTGTCCCCGACATCGATTGGACTACGGGTACTGCATCAAACCCCAACACCGCTAGTATTCACCAAAAATTTCTTGACATACTCATGGATCATTCACTTGTGCAATTAGTCAACCAGGTCACCAGACCAATCTCCAACAGTATATTAGACCTAATCAACAGCTTGTAAGCAACATCGAATCAAACCCAGGTATTTCAGACCACAACATCATCACCTTTAACATCAACTCAAAAACCCAAACAGCAAGCTAAACCACCCCAGAAACTCTTCATAAAACTTCTTCCATAAAGCCGACACAGCCCAACTGAAACAGCGGGTTAATCAATTCACAGAGGACTTCCTTCACTCTGACCCAATCAGCAACACTGTTAATACAAACTGGTCCAAAATACTTGACAGTCTCAATGGCATCCTGAATACGTGTTGTGTCCCTTCAAAGTGGAGTAAAAGTAAACGCCATCTGCCATGGATCTCAACTACCTTGAAGCGAGAGATGCGAAAGCGGGACAGACTATACAGGGAAGCACGTAAACTCCAAAACAATAGAACCTGGTACGAATACAGACAATTCCACAATCAACAACGTCATCAATGTCAACAATGTCAACAACGTCATCGGAGCAAGTCTTGCAGAGAAACCAAAAACTTTCTGGTCATATGTTAAACTCATGCGAACTGAGCACCTGGGCATTCCTACCCTGCGATCTGCCTCCAAAATGTGCTCAACAGACAAAGACAAGGCTGAACTGTTAAATAATTACTTCCAATGATCTGTATTCACGCAAGAAACCAACCTAAACATACCAGACAAGGGAATTTCTCCATACCCATCCATCACAAACATCGTCATAGGTATTGCTGGAGTAGAAAAGCAACTTGCAGCAATCAATCCATCTAAAGCGTGTGGACCAGATGAAATTTCACCTAAGCTTTTGAAGTTAGTTGAGCATGAAATAGCACCAGCACTAACTTTCCTTTTCCAACAATCATACAATAGTGGCACCATTCCTACCCAATGGAAAAAAGCTCTGGTCACCAGCATCTACAAGAAGGACCCAAAATCTGATCCATCTACTTACAGGCATATCTCCTTAACCTGTGCATGCTGTAAGGTCATGGAACACATCATACTGAGCCATTTATCCAAACATCCTTCTTGATTCACAACATGGCTTCAGAGGAAAACTGTCAACTACAACACAACTCATATCTGCGACACACGATTGGGTCTTCCTAGATTTTAGCAAGGCTTTTGACAACGTGCCTCACCATCGCCTGTCAGCCAAGCTTCAATTCTATGGTGTCAGAGGTGACACGGTAAATTGGATTAGTGCATTCCTGAGTGATCGCGAACAGGCTGTGACAGTCAATGGTTCCTTTTCGTCTTGGGTTAAGGTAACATCAGGTGTACCTCAAGGTTCAGTGTTGGGAACGACATCCAGGACCAAGTGCAATCCACATTGAGGCTTTTTGCTGATGACAGTGTTATCTATCGCAAAATCCATTGCCAGGAAGATCATTCCAAGCTCCTGCAAGACATATCATTGCTCACTGACTGGTCCGCCAAATGGTTGATGCACTTCAATATCAACAAATGTGCCTTACTATCGAACACCAAAAAACACAAGCCCAGTCTCTTTCAATATAATATCCTTGGAACAACTCTTGCCTCAGTAGACCAGTACGATTACCTGGGAGTCACAGTGACTCATGATCTCCGCTGGAACATCCACCACCAGAAAATGATAAATAAATCTAGCCGCACCCTTGGTCTTCTCCGCAGAACCCTCGCTCATTGCACCCAAACTGTTAAAATAACTGCCTACAAAACCCTAGTTCGCCCGCAAATGGACTACGCCTCAGAAGTCTGGAGTCCACACACATTGGATGGCCAAAAACGACTTGAGCAAATTCATAAATCCATTGCCTCAGTAGACCAGTACGGTCACATTACTCATTAACTACCTGGGATGGGAGACACTGCATGTAAGACGCCTTCTTGCACAGTCCACAATGTTCTTCAAAATACACCGTGGTCTAGTCAACATCCAATTGCCACCATCCATCAAACCAGCTACATACATTGCCAGACAGGATCACTCCCTCAAGAATACCATACCGGATGCCTCAAACGACCAATACAAATTTTCATTCTACCCAAGAACAGTTAAGATCTGGAACCAACTACCATCTACAGCAGTCTTCGCACCATCCATCTCAGCATTCCAACAGGTTGCCCTGCCAGCTATCAGAGTCCTACAGCCTCTGGCTGGCTCTAGGATGCTGTAAACCCATTTCGGCTCTTGTACAGTGTAAATAGCGCGCCTTTTCTTTCATTTCTCACTGCACTTCTGCACTGTCGACCAATGACGGTCACCAACGCACCATCCCAGTTTAGCTTCCTACGTGAGCTTTATAGGGATTATTTTACTCAAGACTTTTACTCAAATGTCATCATGCTTGGGCAAAGCTTTAGGAACAGTACCGGTAAAACATTGGCTTGAAAGTAATCATTGGATCGCTAAAATTTTAAGGGGTAAAATGTCATTAGATTGGTAAATGTGTGACAGACCAAACAACATGAGCTTCAAAGAAAACCAAAGACAGCAAAATTATCAAGGTGTTACGTTTAGAGGGACTGGAGAGCCCGACATTCGGAAAATTTTAAGACACAGCACATTATTTTAAGAGTAGAACAATCATTTAGGTGGTCTGTTTCAAGGGACTACACAACAGGATGTTTTGAGACGGCACAACATTTGAGAGTTGAAATATCCTTAGACTAAACAACAACATAAGCCTCAACGAAAACCACAAACAAAGCAACATAGGATCATGAACAGTTTTAAGAGTTGTACAATCATTTACATGTAGGTGGCACATTTCAAGGTACTTGACAACATGAGGTTCAGAGAAATATAACAGACGGCGCAACTTCGTCTCATGAACAGTTTAAGAGTTGAAAAACACTGCCCAGGGTTTCAAAACTTAAAGAAGAGTTGACATTAATCACGTACCTCACATGACATTCCATGTCCACTTCTTATTCATGATGGATACTGCTCTTCAATCTGTGAATAACCAGCAAGCAGAGTAGAACACATCGTCAAAAATGTGTCATCAAACGTCATCATGCTAGGGCAAAGTTTAAGAAACAGAACAACATCAGCTCAGGAACAACTATTAGAAAGCTAAATTTTCGAACGACTAGACACATGAGCCACAAACGAAAACCAAAGGCACCACAACATTTGCTCCTGAATACTTTAAGACTTATGAGGAACTGAACAAAATGAGGTTTGAAGAAATTTGAGAGACAGCACATCAATGGCTGGTAAAAATGTATAAATGTATAAATGTAAAATTAAAGTATCATCGGCCTTTGAATAGTTTGAGTGATGAACCAACCATTAAGATGGCAAGTTTTAAAAGACATTATGAGCCTCAAAGAAAACCGAAGAGAGAACTTCATGGACTCTTGAATAACTTGAGTGATAAACAATTATTAAGGTGACATGTTCTGATAAATAATAATATCGGCTCTTGTATAGTGTAATTCTAAAGAATGATCATTGCACTTCACACATTATTACCCCTGATCACTTGGCCATTTATTTCATTCCTGAAACCATCTCAGCTCCCTGGGGAGTATACGGCCTGTGCTTCCAAAGCGCACTAAGCTAAATCATTCACAAGAACCATCTCTGCCCTCACAGGGACCCATTTTACCCCTGGGTGAAGAGAAGCAATTATAGTTAAGTGTCTTGCTCAAGGACACAAGTTTCATGACCAGAATTCGAACCCACACCCTGACGACTCAGCCACCAGAACTAAAGTCTGACTGATGCACTTAACTGCTCTGCCTGACATGCATTTGAAAATCATAGTGAAGGGTTTCAAAAACTTAAGAAGAACTTACATTTTTCAACATACCTCACATGACATTCCAAGTTGACCTTCTCTTATTCATGATGGATACTGCTGCTCTTCAATCTGTAAATAATCTGCAAGCAAAGTGAGACACACTGTCATTAACCTTAAACATTTGATCAAATGTCAACATGCTTGGGCAGAGTTTAAGTAACAGTACAACATTTGCTCAAGAACAATTTGAGAGTTGATATATCATTAGATTGGTAAATTTCCGTATAAAATTTGACTTAAATTTTCTTTAACTTTGACACATATTTTCTTTAAAGTTTGTTACAGATTTTTTCCTTAAATTTTGTTACAGATTTTTCCTTAAACTTTGTTACAAATGTTACTCTCTGAAACTTTGCCAAAAAATGTACCTTTTGAAACTTTATTAAACTTCTAACTTCTTACCCGTCCCACAGCGTTTTATTCACGAGTCTAACTTTTATCCGAAGTAGTTCCTCCAAATCGGCAAGTAACTTGTAAAAGTTACTTGTCGATTTGGAGGAACTACTTCGGATAAATAAAAATAAAATTTTAATATAATAATAATATATATATACATACATAAAATAAAATAAAATAAAATAAAATAAAAATGAAAATTAAAGAAAAATAAAAAAGCGAAAAAAACCTAAAATAAGACCCTCAAAATTTTTTGCTAGGATAGTCCTGCGGGGCAATGCCCCGCCAAGCCCCAGGGGGGCTCCGCCCCCCTATCCCCCCTTATGAGGTCTAGGACCCCGGACCCTACGCAGCTAGACACCGACGCTGCTGGAGGGGGTAGGGGGATGGGTGGGAGGGACTATATGCTATATGCTATATATTACACCTGTATTTTATGACAGTTTGCTATTCCTGTACCAGACACATTCTAACCGTATATTTTAAGACAGTTAGCTATTCTCATACCCGACACATTCAACCATACATTTTAAGACAGTTTGCTATTCTCGTACCCGATACATTCTAACCGTATATTTTAAGACAGTTTGCTAGTCTCGTACCCGATACACTCTAACCGTATATTTTAAGACAGTTTGCTAGTCTCGTACCCGATACACTCTAACCGTATATTTTAAGACAGTTTGCTAGTCTCGTACCCGATACATTCTAACCGTATATTTTAAGACAGTTTGCTATTCTCGTACCCGATACACTCTAACCGTATATTTTAAGACAGTTTGCTATTCTCGTACCCGATACATTCTAACCGTATATTTTAAGACAGTTTGCTATTCCCGTACCCGAAATATTATAGTCCCTAACCCTGACCCTAACCCTTTCCCTAACCTTAACCCTAACCATGGCCCTAACCCTAATGACAAACTTAACCCTAACCTTTCAAATAATTTCAATACACTGCACGTTCTTCAAATTCAATTTTGTATATTTATTCATTATTAGTAAACACACTATTGTTTTTACAGATTCGTTACATTTTACTTTTAATCTTATACTACTTTACATTAACTTCTGTCAACTTGGTTCTCCTAGGAATTCCTCCTTTCCTTTTTAGTCTTACTCTGCATTCATGTAGCTACACTTCCTACTCCTTCATCGCTGTCATCTCAAACACTTGTCCTTTTAAAATAAATTGTCTTCCATTCAGTGGTTCACGTTTGCAAAGAACCACTTTACAACGGCAAATATTTCTTGTTGCCATTTATTAACGCCTGGACCAACTTCTCAAAGTGTTCTTTTGGATGCAGTCATGTGACCATCATCAATTGGTTATTTACTCTATTGCTACATTCACACCTGTTATCGTGATCTCCAAAACTGTGATTCTTCTTCAAAGTTTACTCTGTTCTGCCAACACCGTCCTATCGTCGTCGTCTCTGTTAAGGTCACTATCGTCCATGTTAGCAGCAAAACCTTTCCACGTCACAACCATCCGCCAGCACCCCCTAACCAAAAGCAAATAAAGAAATCGTACAACATCAGTTCCTGAACAATTTGACAGTTGAAATATCATTAAAATCGTAAAGTTTTGAAGGACACAACATCGACTCTGAAATAAGTTGAGAGTTGAACAATCATTAAGGTGGCAGTTTTAAGAGACTGGACACCATGAGGTTTGGAGAAAATTTAAGAAACAGTACGACATCGGCTCGTTAACAGTTGAAGCGTTAAACATCATTGCGCAATACAACTGGATAACATGAAGTTCGGAGAAATGTAAGAGACGACATAACTTCGGCTTGTTAGCAGTTTAACAGTTGAAAATAAATTGCAGGGTTTAAAGACTTAAGAAGAGTTGACATTTATCAACATACCTCACATGACATTCCATGTTGAACTTATTCATGATGGATACTGCTCTTCAATCTGTGAATAATCTGAAAGCAAAAAACGACACACAGTCATAAACATTATTTTAAGACAGTTAGCTATTCCTGTACATATTCTATGCGTATGACACTTTTCTAATCTCCAACATCAGTTCCAGAACAATTTGACAGTTCTCAAGGAAAACCACAATAGAGCACAACATCGACTCTGAAATAACTTGAGAGTTGAACAATCATTAAGATGGCAGTTTTAAGAGACTGGACAACATGAGGTTCGGAGAAATGTAAGAGACAGAACGACATCGGCTCGTGAACAGTTGTTGAACATCATTGCGCAGGGTTTAAAAATTTAAGAAGAATTGACATTTTTCAACATACCTCATACGACATTCTAAGTTGGCCTTCTCTTATCCATGATGGATACTGCTCTTCAATCTGTGGACAATCTGCAAGCAAAGTAGAACACACTGTCATAAACATGTCATCATGCTTGGGCAAAGTTTAAGAAACAGAACATCATTGACTTGTGAACAATTATTAGATTGCTAAATCTTTAAGAGTTGAAAAATCATTAGATTGGTAAAGTTTTGAACGACTAGATACATGAGCCTAAAAAAGAAAAGACAGCATCACATCGACTCTGGATTAAGTTGAGAGTTGAACAATCATTTGGGTGGCAAGTTTTTAAAGACTTGACAACAAGAAGTTTACAGAAAATTAAGAGAGGGCACAACATTGATTGGTATTAGATTGGTATTTATTTGAGGAGCTGGAAGACATGAACCTCAAGGAAAACCAAAGACAGTACAACATTGGCTCTTGAGTAATATAACAGTTGAACGATCATCAAGGTGTTACGTTTCGAGAGAATGGACAACATTCCAAGACGTTCGGAGAAATTTAAGAGACAGCATAACAGTGGCTAATGAACAGTTGAAGCATTGAAAATCATTGAGCGTGGTTTAAAAAACTTTAAAAGAATGAACATTATTCAACATACCTCACATGTCATTTCAAGATGACCTGCTCTTCAATGTGTAAATTATCTGCAAGCGTAAAAAAGACACACTGTCAAAAACATTTCATAAAATGTCATCATGCTTGGGAAAAGTTTACGAAAGCATCATTGGCTTGAGAACAATTTAAGAGTTGCAATATCAGTAGATTGGTAAATTTTTGAACGACTAAACACATGAGCCCCAAAGAAAACCAAAGGCACCACAACATTGGCTCCTGAATACTTTTAGAACTGAACAATCATTAAGGCGGCAAGTTTTAAAAGACTAGACATTATGAGCCTCAAGGAAAACCAATGAGAGCACAACATCTATTCTATAATAACTTGAATGATGATAAATCATTAAGGTTGCACGTTTTGACAAGTGTGATGCAAATTCCTTCACAAACTTGGCGCCTCCAAAACTGACCTTTTCCACAAATAATAGCCTCTACAACCAAGACCAGCCCCAGCTTGATAAATCCAGCCTGGTCCTACTGGCACGCTCCGTAAAAAAAGGCAAAACGCACAACAACAGCGCTTGCTTTTCAGTCCAATAGACTAAGCCACTTACATGTAGTAATAATACTACTCCTTAGCGGTCAAGTCAAAGTAAACCCTGGACCTGGTCCCTCAAGCCCTGTTCCCGAATACCCGTGTGGTATCTGCAACAACGAGGTCAATGACAGCCATGCTGCTCTCAATTGCGACACATGTGGGTTCTGGTGCCACATTCAATGTGCTGGCATTCCTGTGCATCACTATAGTATACTATAGTCAAGGCGTCAAGCAGCTTCTCGTGGATCTGCTGTGAATGTGGCTCACCGAACTTCAGCAGCTCCCTACACGCCACAACTCCAGCCGAACTTTAAAATCCTTTCTCGCCACTTGAATGGGATACAAGCTTATCTGAAACAGATCCCGGTTCTACAGCCCTTCCACAGACGTCTACACCGTGATTGCCGGCGACTTCAACTGTCCCCGACATCGATTGGACTACGGGTACTGCATCAAACCCCAACACCGCTAGTATTCACCAAAAATTTCTTGACATACTCATGGATCATTCACTTGTGCAATTAGTCAACCAGGTCACCAGACCAATCTCCAACAGTATATTAGACCTAATCAACAGCTTGTAAGCAACATCGAATCAAACCCAGGTATTTCAGACCACAACATCATCACCTTTAACATCAACTCAAAAACCCAAACAGCAAGCTAAACCACCCCAGAAACTCTTCATAAAACTTCTTCCATAAAGCCGACACAGCCCAACTGAAACAGCGGGTTAATCAATTCACAGAGGACTTCCTTCACTCTGACCCAATCAGCAACACTGTTAATACAAACTGGTCCAAAATACTTGACAGTCTCAATGGCATCCTGAATACGTGTTGTGTCCCTTCAAAGTGGAGTAAAAGTAAACGCCATCTGCCATGGATCTCAACTACCTTGAAGCGAGAGATGCGAAAGCGGGACAGACTATACAGGGAAGCACGTAAACTCCAAAACAATAGAACCTGGTACGAATACAGACAATTCCACAATCAACAACGTCATCAATGTCAACAATGTCAACAACGTCATCGGAGCAAGTCTTGCAGAGAAACCAAAAACTTTCTGGTCATATGTTAAACTCATGCGAACTGAGCACCTGGGCATTCCTACCCTGCGATCTGCCTCCAAAATGTGCTCAACAGACAAAGACAAGGCTGAACTGTTAAATAATTACTTCCAATGATCTGTATTCACGCAAGAAACCAACCTAAACATACCAGACAAGGGAATTTCTCCATACCCATCCATCACAAACATCGTCATAGGTATTGCTGGAGTAGAAAAGCAACTTGCAGCAATCAATCCATCTAAAGCGTGTGGACCAGATGAAATTTCACCTAAGCTTTTGAAGTTAGTTGAGCATGAAATAGCACCAGCACTAACTTTCCTTTTCCAACAATCATACAATAGTGGCACCATTCCTACCCAATGGAAAAAAGCTCTGGTCACCAGCATCTACAAGAAGGACCCAAAATCTGATCCATCTACTTACAGGCATATCTCCTTAACCTGTGCATGCTGTAAGGTCATGGAACACATCATACTGAGCCATTTATCCAAACATCCTTCTTGATTCACAACATGGCTTCAGAGGAAAACTGTCAACTACAACACAACTCATATCTGCGACACACGATTGGGTCTTCCTAGATTTTAGCAAGGCTTTTGACAACGTGCCTCACCATCGCCTGTCAGCCAAGCTTCAATTCTATGGTGTCAGAGGTGACACGGTAAATTGGATTAGTGCATTCCTGAGTGATCGCGAACAGGCTGTGACAGTCAATGGTTCCTTTTCGTCTTGGGTTAAGGTAACATCAGGTGTACCTCAAGGTTCAGTGTTGGGAACGACATCCAGGACCAAGTGCAATCCACATTGAGGCTTTTTGCTGATGACAGTGTTATCTATCGCAAAATCCATTGCCAGGAAGATCATTCCAAGCTCCTGCAAGACATATCATTGCTCACTGACTGGTCCGCCAAATGGTTGATGCACTTCAATATCAACAAATGTGCCTTACTATCGAACACCAAAAAACACAAGCCCAGTCTCTTTCAATATAATATCCTTGGAACAACTCTTGCCTCAGTAGACCAGTACGATTACCTGGGAGTCACAGTGACTCATGATCTCCGCTGGAACATCCACCACCAGAAAATGATAAATAAATCTAGCCGCACCCTTGGTCTTCTCCGCAGAACCCTCGCTCATTGCACCCAAACTGTTAAAATAACTGCCTACAAAACCCTAGTTCGCCCGCAAATGGACTACGCCTCAGAAGTCTGGAGTCCACACACATTGGATGGCCAAAAACGACTTGAGCAAATTCATAAATCCATTGCCTCAGTAGACCAGTACGGTCACATTACTCATTAACTACCTGGGATGGGAGACACTGCATGTAAGACGCCTTCTTGCACAGTCCACAATGTTCTTCAAAATACACCGTGGTCTAGTCAACATCCAATTGCCACCATCCATCAAACCAGTTACATACATTGCCAGACAGGATCACTCCCTCAAGAATACCATACCGGATGCCTCAAACGACCAATACAAATTTTCATTCTACCCAAGAACAGTTAAGATCTGGAACCAACTACCATCTACAGCAGTCTTCGCACCATCCATCTCAGCATTCCAACAGGTTGCCCTGCCAGCTATCAGAGTCCTACAGCCTCTGGCTGGCTCTAGGATGCTGTAAACCCATTTCGGCTCTTGTACAGTGTAAATAGCGCGCCTTTTCTTTCATTTCTCACTGCACTTCTGCACTGTCGACCAATGACGGTCACCAACGCACCATCCCAGTTTAGCTTCCTACGTGAGCTTTATAGGGATTATTTTACTCAAGACTTTTACTCAAATGTCATCATGCTTGGGCAAAGCTTTAGGAACAGTACCGGTAAAACATTGGCTTGAAAGTAATCATTGGATCGCTAAAATTTTAAGGGGTAAAATGTCATTAGATTGGTAAATGTGTGACAGACCAAACAACATGAGCTTCAAAGAAAACCAAAGACAGCAAAATTATCAAGGTGTTACGTTTAGAGGGACTGGAGAGCCCGACATTCGGAAAATTTTAAGACACAGCACATTATTTTAAGAGTAGAACAATCATTTAGGTGGTCTGTTTCAAGGGACTACACAACAGGATGTTTTGAGACGGCACAACATTTGAGAGTTGAAATATCCTTAGACTAAACAACAACATAAGCCTCAACGAAAACCACAAACAAAGCAACATAGGATCATGAACAGTTTTAAGAGTTGTACAATCATTTACATGTAGGTGGCACATTTCAAGGTACTTGACAACATGAGGTTCAGAGAAATATAACAGACGGCGCAACTTCGTCTCATGAACAGTTTAAGAGTTGAAAAACACTGCCCAGGGTTTCAAAACTTAAAGAAGAGTTGACATTAATCACGTACCTCACATGACATTCCATGTCCACTTCTTATTCATGATGGATACTGCTCTTCAATCTGTGAATAACCAGCAAGCAGAGTAGAACACATCGTCAAAAATGTGTCATCAAACGTCATCATGCTAGGGCAAAGTTTAAGAAACAGAACAACATCAGCTCAGGAACAACTATTAGAAAGCTAAATTTTCGAACGACTAGACACATGAGCCACAAACGAAAACCAAAGGCACCACAACATTTGCTCCTGAATACTTTAAGACTTATGAGGAACTGAACAAAATGAGGTTTGAAGAAATTTGAGAGACAGCACATCAATGGCTGGTAAAAATGTATAAATGTATAAATGTAAAATTAAAGTATCATCGGCCTTTGAATAGTTTGAGTGATGAACCAACCATTAAGATGGCAAGTTTTAAAAGACATTATGAGCCTCAAAGAAAACCGAAGAGAGAACTTCATGGACTCTTGAATAACTTGAGTGATAAACAATTATTAAGGTGACATGTTCTGATAAATAATAATATCGGCTCTTGTATAGTGTAATTCTAAAGAATGATCATTGCACTTCACACATTATTACCCCTGATCACTTGGCCATTTATTTCATTCCTGAAACCATCTCAGCTCCCTGGGGAGTATACGGCCTGTGCTTCCAAAGCGCACTAAGCTAAATCATTCACAAGAACCATCTCTGCCCTCACAGGGACCCATTTTACCCCTGGGTGAAGAGAAGCAATTATAGTTAAGTGTCTTGCTCAAGGACACAAGTTTCATGACCAGAATTCGAACCCACACCCTGACGACTCAGCCACCAGAACTAAAGTCTGACTGATGCACTTAACTGCTCTGCCTGACATGCATTTGAAAATCATAGTGAAGGGTTTCAAAAACTTAAGAAGAACTTACATTTTTCAACATACCTCACATGACATTCCAAGTTGACCTTCTCTTATTCATGATGGATACTGCTGCTCTTCAATCTGTAAATAATCTGCAAGCAAAGTGAGACACACTGTCATTAACCTTAAACATTTGATCAAATGTCAACATGCTTGGGCAGAGTTTAAGTAACAGTACAACATTTGCTCAAGAACAATTTGAGAGTTGATATATCATTAGATTGGTAAATTTCCGTATAAAATTTGACTTAAATTTTCTTTAACTTTGACACATATTTTCTTTAAAGTTTGTTACAGATTTTTTCCTTAAATTTTGTTACAGATTTTTCCTTAAACTTTGTTACAAATGTTACTCTCTGAAACTTTGCCAAAAAATGTACCTTTTGAAACTTTATTAAACTTCTAACTTCTTACCCGTCCCACAGCGTTTTATTCACGAGTCTAACTTTTATCCGAAGTAGTTCCTCCAAATCGGCAAGTAACTTGTAAAAGTTACTTGTCGATTTGGAGGAACTACTTCGGATAAATAAAAATAAAATTTTAATATAATAATAATATATATATACATACATAAAATAAAATAAAATAAAATAAAATAAAAATGAAAATTAAAGAAAAATAAAAAAGCGAAAAAAACCTAAAATAAGACCCTCAAAATTTTTTGCTAGGATAGTCCTGCGGGGCAATGCCCCGCCAAGCCCCAGGGGGGCTCCGCCCCCCTATCCCCCCTTATGAGGTCTAGGACCCCGGACCCTACGCAGCTAGACACCGACGCTGCTGGAGGGGGTAGGGGGATGGGTGGGAGGGACTATATGCTATATGCTATATATTACACCTGTATTTTATGACAGTTTGCTATTCCTGTACCAGACACATTCTAACCGTATATTTTAAGACAGTTAGCTATTCTCATACCCGACACATTCAACCATACATTTTAAGACAGTTTGCTATTCTCGTACCCGATACATTCTAACCGTATATTTTAAGACAGTTTGCTAGTCTCGTACCCGATACACTCTAACCGTATATTTTAAGACAGTTTGCTAGTCTCGTACCCGATACACTCTAACCGTATATTTTAAGACAGTTTGCTAGTCTCGTACCCGATACATTCTAACCGTATATTTTAAGACAGTTTGCTATTCTCGTACCCGATACACTCTAACCGTATATTTTAAGACAGTTTGCTATTCTCGTACCCGATACATTCTAACCGTATATTTTAAGACAGTTTGCTATTCCCGTACCCGAAATATTATAGTCCCTAACCCTGACCCTAACCCTTTCCCTAACCTTAACCCTAACCATGGCCCTAACCCTAATGACAAACTTAACCCTAACCTTTCAAATAATTTCAATACACTGCACGTTCTTCAAATTCAATTTTGTATATTTATTCATTATTAGTAAACACACTATTGTTTTTACAGATTCGTTACATTTTACTTTTAATCTTATACTACTTTACATTAACTTCTGTCAACTTGGTTCTCCTAGGAATTCCTCCTTTCCTTTTTAGTCTTACTCTGCATTCATGTAGCTACACTTCCTACTCCTTCATCGCTGTCATCTCAAACACTTGTCCTTTTAAAATAAATTGTCTTCCATTCAGTGGTTCACGTTTGCAAAGAACCACTTTACAACGGCAAATATTTCTTGTTGCCATTTATTAACGCCTGGACCAACTTCTCAAAGTGTTCTTTTGGATGCAGTCATGTGACCATCATCAATTGGTTATTTACTCTATTGCTACATTCACACCTGTTATCGTGATCTCCAAAACTGTGATTCTTCTTCAAAGTTTACTCTGTTCTGCCAACACCGTCCTATCGTCGTCGTCTCTGTTAAGGTCACTATCGTCCATGTTAGCAGCAAAACCTTTCCACGTCACAACCATCCGCCAGCACCCCCTAACCAAAAGCAAATAAAGAAATCGTACAACATCAGTTCCTGAACAATTTGACAGTTGAAATATCATTAAAATCGTAAAGTTTTGAAGGACACAACATCGACTCTGAAATAAGTTGAGAGTTGAACAATCATTAAGGTGGCAGTTTTAAGAGACTGGACACCATGAGGTTTGGAGAAAATTTAAGAAACAGTACGACATCGGCTCGTTAACAGTTGAAGCGTTAAACATCATTGCGCAATACAACTGGATAACATGAAGTTCGGAGAAATGTAAGAGACGACATAACTTCGGCTTGTTAGCAGTTTAACAGTTGAAAATAAATTGCAGGGTTTAAAGACTTAAGAAGAGTTGACATTTATCAACATACCTCACATGACATTCCATGTTGAACTTATTCATGATGGATACTGCTCTTCAATCTGTGAATAATCTGAAAGCAAAAAACGACACACAGTCATAAACATTATTTTAAGACAGTTAGCTATTCCTGTACATATTCTATGCGTATGACACTTTTCTAATCTCCAACATCAGTTCCAGAACAATTTGACAGTTCTCAAGGAAAACCACAATAGAGCACAACATCGACTCTGAAATAACTTGAGAGTTGAACAATCATTAAGATGGCAGTTTTAAGAGACTGGACAACATGAGGTTCGGAGAAATGTAAGAGACAGAACGACATCGGCTCGTGAACAGTTGTTGAACATCATTGCGCAGGGTTTAAAAATTTAAGAAGAATTGACATTTTTCAACATACCTCATACGACATTCTAAGTTGGCCTTCTCTTATCCATGATGGATACTGCTCTTCAATCTGTGGACAATCTGCAAGCAAAGTAGAACACACTGTCATAAACATGTCATCATGCTTGGGCAAAGTTTAAGAAACAGAACATCATTGACTTGTGAACAATTATTAGATTGCTAAATCTTTAAGAGTTGAAAAATCATTAGATTGGTAAAGTTTTGAACGACTAGATACATGAGCCTAAAAAAGAAAAGACAGCATCACATCGACTCTGGATTAAGTTGAGAGTTGAACAATCATTTGGGTGGCAAGTTTTTAAAGACTTGACAACAAGAAGTTTACAGAAAATTAAGAGAGGGCACAACATTGATTGGTATTAGATTGGTATTTATTTGAGGAGCTGGAAGACATGAACCTCAAGGAAAACCAAAGACAGTACAACATTGGCTCTTGAGTAATATAACAGTTGAACGATCATCAAGGTGTTACGTTTCGAGAGAATGGACAACATTCCAAGACGTTCGGAGAAATTTAAGAGACAGCATAACAGTGGCTAATGAACAGTTGAAGCATTGAAAATCATTGAGCGTGGTTTAAAAAACTTTAAAAGAATGAACATTATTCAACATACCTCACATGTCATTTCAAGATGACCTGCTCTTCAATGTGTAAATTATCTGCAAGCGTAAAAAAGACACACTGTCAAAAACATTTCATAAAATGTCATCATGCTTGGGAAAAGTTTACGAAAGCATCATTGGCTTGAGAACAATTTAAGAGTTGCAATATCAGTAGATTGGTAAATTTTTGAACGACTAAACACATGAGCCCCAAAGAAAACCAAAGGCACCACAACATTGGCTCCTGAATACTTTTAGAACTGAACAATCATTAAGGCGGCAAGTTTTAAAAGACTAGACATTATGAGCCTCAAGGAAAACCAATGAGAGCACAACATCTATTCTATAATAACTTGAATGATGATAAATCATTAAGGTTGCACGTTTTGACAAGTGTGATGCAAATTCCTTCACAAACTTGGCGCCTCCAAAACTGACCTTTTCCACAAATAATAGCCTCTACAACCAAGACCAGCCCCAGCTTGATAAATCCAGCCTGGTCCTACTGGCACGCTCCGTAAAAAAAGGCAAAACGCACAACAACAGCGCTTGCTTTTCAGTCCAATAGACTAAGCCACTTACATGTAGTAATAATACTACTCCTTAGCGGTCAAGTCAAAGTAAACCCTGGACCTGGTCCCTCAAGCCCTGTTCCCGAATACCCGTGTGGTATCTGCAACAACGAGGTCAATGACAGCCATGCTGCTCTCAATTGCGACACATGTGGGTTCTGGTGCCACATTCAATGTGCTGGCATTCCTGTGCATCACTATAGTATACTATAGTCAAGGCGTCAAGCAGCTTCTCGTGGATCTGCTGTGAATGTGGCTCACCGAACTTCAGCAGCTCCCTACACGCCACAACTCCAGCCGAACTTTAAAATCCTTTCTCGCCACTTGAATGGGATACAAGCTTATCTGAAACAGATCCCGGTTCTACAGCCCTTCCACAGACGTCTACACCGTGATTGCCGGCGACTTCAACTGTCCCCGACATCGATTGGACTACGGGTACTGCATCAAACCCCAACACCGCTAGTATTCACCAAAAATTTCTTGACATACTCATGGATCATTCACTTGTGCAATTAGTCAACCAGGTCACCAGACCAATCTCCAACAGTATATTAGACCTAATCAACAGCTTGTAAGCAACATCGAATCAAACCCAGGTATTTCAGACCACAACATCATCACCTTTAACATCAACTCAAAAACCCAAACAGCAAGCTAAACCACCCCAGAAACTCTTCATAAAACTTCTTCCATAAAGCCGACACAGCCCAACTGAAACAGCGGGTTAATCAATTCACAGAGGACTTCCTTCACTCTGACCCAATCAGCAACACTGTTAATACAAACTGGTCCAAAATACTTGACAGTCTCAATGGCATCCTGAATACGTGTTGTGTCCCTTCAAAGTGGAGTAAAAGTAAACGCCATCTGCCATGGATCTCAACTACCTTGAAGCGAGAGATGCGAAAGCGGGACAGACTATACAGGGAAGCACGTAAACTCCAAAACAATAGAACCTGGTACGAATACAGACAATTCCACAATCAACAACGTCATCAATGTCAACAATGTCAACAACGTCATCGGAGCAAGTCTTGCAGAGAAACCAAAAACTTTCTGGTCATATGTTAAACTCATGCGAACTGAGCACCTGGGCATTCCTACCCTGCGATCTGCCTCCAAAATGTGCTCAACAGACAAAGACAAGGCTGAACTGTTAAATAATTACTTCCAATGATCTGTATTCACGCAAGAAACCAACCTAAACATACCAGACAAGGGAATTTCTCCATACCCATCCATCACAAACATCGTCATAGGTATTGCTGGAGTAGAAAAGCAACTTGCAGCAATCAATCCATCTAAAGCGTGTGGACCAGATGAAATTTCACCTAAGCTTTTGAAGTTAGTTGAGCATGAAATAGCACCAGCACTAACTTTCCTTTTCCAACAATCATACAATAGTGGCACCATTCCTACCCAATGGAAAAAAGCTCTGGTCACCAGCATCTACAAGAAGGACCCAAAATCTGATCCATCTACTTACAGGCATATCTCCTTAACCTGTGCATGCTGTAAGGTCATGGAACACATCATACTGAGCCATTTATCCAAACATCCTTCTTGATTCACAACATGGCTTCAGAGGAAAACTGTCAACTACAACACAACTCATATCTGCGACACACGATTGGGTCTTCCTAGATTTTAGCAAGGCTTTTGACAACGTGCCTCACCATCGCCTGTCAGCCAAGCTTCAATTCTATGGTGTCAGAGGTGACACGGTAAATTGGATTAGTGCATTCCTGAGTGATCGCGAACAGGCTGTGACAGTCAATGGTTCCTTTTCGTCTTGGGTTAAGGTAACATCAGGTGTACCTCAAGGTTCAGTGTTGGGAACGACATCCAGGACCAAGTGCAATCCACATTGAGGCTTTTTGCTGATGACAGTGTTATCTATCGCAAAATCCATTGCCAGGAAGATCATTCCAAGCTCCTGCAAGACATATCATTGCTCACTGACTGGTCCGCCAAATGGTTGATGCACTTCAATATCAACAAATGTGCCTTACTATCGAACACCAAAAAACACAAGCCCAGTCTCTTTCAATATAATATCCTTGGAACAACTCTTGCCTCAGTAGACCAGTACGATTACCTGGGAGTCACAGTGACTCATGATCTCCGCTGGAACATCCACCACCAGAAAATGATAAATAAATCTAGCCGCACCCTTGGTCTTCTCCGCAGAACCCTCGCTCATTGCACCCAAACTGTTAAAATAACTGCCTACAAAACCCTAGTTCGCCCGCAAATGGACTACGCCTCAGAAGTCTGGAGTCCACACACATTGGATGGCCAAAAACGACTTGAGCAAATTCATAAATCCATTGCCTCAGTAGACCAGTACGGTCACATTACTCATTAACTACCTGGGATGGGAGACACTGCATGTAAGACGCCTTCTTGCACAGTCCACAATGTTCTTCAAAATACACCGTGGTCTAGTCAACATCCAATTGCCACCATCCATCAAACCAGCTACATACATTGCCAGACAGGATCACTCCCTCAAGAATACCATACCGGATGCCTCAAACGACCAATACAAATTTTCATTCTACCCAAGAACAGTTAAGATCTGGAACCAACTACCATCTACAGCAGTCTTCGCACCATCCATCTCAGCATTCCAACAGGTTGCCCTGCCAGCTATCAGAGTCCTACAGCCTCTGGCTGGCTCTAGGATGCTGTAAACCCATTTCGGCTCTTGTACAGTGTAAATAGCGCGCCTTTTCTTTCATTTCTCACTGCACTTCTGCACTGTCGACCAATGACGGTCACCAACGCACCATCCCAGTTTAGCTTCCTACGTGAGCTTTATAGGGATTATTTTACTCAAGACTTTTACTCAAATGTCATCATGCTTGGGCAAAGCTTTAGGAACAGTACCGGTAAAACATTGGCTTGAAAGTAATCATTGGATCGCTAAAATTTTAAGGGGTAAAATGTCATTAGATTGGTAAATGTGTGACAGACCAAACAACATGAGCTTCAAAGAAAACCAAAGACAGCAAAATTATCAAGGTGTTACGTTTAGAGGGACTGGAGAGCCCGACATTCGGAAAATTTTAAGACACAGCACATTATTTTAAGAGTAGAACAATCATTTAGGTGGTCTGTTTCAAGGGACTACACAACAGGATGTTTTGAGACGGCACAACATTTGAGAGTTGAAATATCCTTAGACTAAACAACAACATAAGCCTCAACGAAAACCACAAACAAAGCAACATAGGATCATGAACAGTTTTAAGAGTTGTACAATCATTTACATGTAGGTGGCACATTTCAAGGTACTTGACAACATGAGGTTCAGAGAAATATAACAGACGGCGCAACTTCGTCTCATGAACAGTTTAAGAGTTGAAAAACACTGCCCAGGGTTTCAAAACTTAAAGAAGAGTTGACATTAATCACGTACCTCACATGACATTCCATGTCCACTTCTTATTCATGATGGATACTGCTCTTCAATCTGTGAATAACCAGCAAGCAGAGTAGAACACATCGTCAAAAATGTGTCATCAAACGTCATCATGCTAGGGCAAAGTTTAAGAAACAGAACAACATCAGCTCAGGAACAACTATTAGAAAGCTAAATTTTCGAACGACTAGACACATGAGCCACAAACGAAAACCAAAGGCACCACAACATTTGCTCCTGAATACTTTAAGACTTATGAGGAACTGAACAAAATGAGGTTTGAAGAAATTTGAGAGACAGCACATCAATGGCTGGTAAAAATGTATAAATGTATAAATGTAAAATTAAAGTATCATCGGCCTTTGAATAGTTTGAGTGATGAACCAACCATTAAGATGGCAAGTTTTAAAAGACATTATGAGCCTCAAAGAAAACCGAAGAGAGAACTTCATGGACTCTTGAATAACTTGAGTGATAAACAATTATTAAGGTGACATGTTCTGATAAATAATAATATCGGCTCTTGTATAGTGTAATTCTAAAGAATGATCATTGCACTTCACACATTATTACCCCTGATCACTTGGCCATTTATTTCATTCCTGAAACCATCTCAGCTCCCTGGGGAGTATACGGCCTGTGCTTCCAAAGCGCACTAAGCTAAATCATTCACAAGAACCATCTCTGCCCTCACAGGGACCCATTTTACCCCTGGGTGAAGAGAAGCAATTATAGTTAAGTGTCTTGCTCAAGGACACAAGTTTCATGACCAGAATTCGAACCCACACCCTGACGACTCAGCCACCAGAACTAAAGTCTGACTGATGCACTTAACTGCTCTGCCTGACATGCATTTGAAAATCATAGTGAAGGGTTTCAAAAACTTAAGAAGAACTTACATTTTTCAACATACCTCACATGACATTCCAAGTTGACCTTCTCTTATTCATGATGGATACTGCTGCTCTTCAATCTGTAAATAATCTGCAAGCAAAGTGAGACACACTGTCATTAACCTTAAACATTTGATCAAATGTCAACATGCTTGGGCAGAGTTTAAGTAACAGTACAACATTTGCTCAAGAACAATTTGAGAGTTGATATATCATTAGATTGGTAAATTTCCGTATAAAATTTGACTTAAATTTTCTTTAACTTTGACACATATTTTCTTTAAAGTTTGTTACAGATTTTTTCCTTAAATTTTGTTACAGATTTTTCCTTAAACTTTGTTACAAATGTTACTCTCTGAAACTTTGCCAAAAAATGTACCTTTTGAAACTTTATTAAACTTCTAACTTCTTACCCGTCCCACAGCGTTTTATTCACGAGTCTAACTTTTATCCGAAGTAGTTCCTCCAAATCGGCAAGTAACTTGTAAAAGTTACTTGTCGATTTGGAGGAACTACTTCGGATAAATAAAAATAAAATTTTAATATAATAATAATATATATATACATACATAAAATAAAATAAAATAAAATAAAATAAAAATGAAAATTAAAGAAAAATAAAAAAGCGAAAAAAACCTAAAATAAGACCCTCAAAATTTTTTGCTAGGATAGTCCTGCGGGGCAATGCCCCGCCAAGCCCCAGGGGGGCTCCGCCCCCCTATCCCCCCTTATGAGGTCTAGGACCCCGGACCCTACGCAGCTAGACACCGACGCTGCTGGAGGGGGTAGGGGGATGGGTGGGAGGGACTATATGCTATATGCTATATATTACACCTGTATTTTATGACAGTTTGCTATTCCTGTACCAGACACATTCTAACCGTATATTTTAAGACAGTTAGCTATTCTCATACCCGACACATTCAACCATACATTTTAAGACAGTTTGCTATTCTCGTACCCGATACATTCTAACCGTATATTTTAAGACAGTTTGCTAGTCTCGTACCCGATACACTCTAACCGTATATTTTAAGACAGTTTGCTAGTCTCGTACCCGATACACTCTAACCGTATATTTTAAGACAGTTTGCTAGTCTCGTACCCGATACATTCTAACCGTATATTTTAAGACAGTTTGCTATTCTCGTACCCGATACACTCTAACCGTATATTTTAAGACAGTTTGCTATTCTCGTACCCGATACATTCTAACCGTATATTTTAAGACAGTTTGCTATTCCCGTACCCGAAATATTATAGTCCCTAACCCTGACCCTAACCCTTTCCCTAACCTTAACCCTAACCATGGCCCTAACCCTAATGACAAACTTAACCCTAACCTTTCAAATAATTTCAATACACTGCACGTTCTTCAAATTCAATTTTGTATATTTATTCATTATTAGTAAACACACTATTGTTTTTACAGATTCGTTACATTTTACTTTTAATCTTATACTACTTTACATTAACTTCTGTCAACTTGGTTCTCCTAGGAATTCCTCCTTTCCTTTTTAGTCTTACTCTGCATTCATGTAGCTACACTTCCTACTCCTTCATCGCTGTCATCTCAAACACTTGTCCTTTTAAAATAAATTGTCTTCCATTCAGTGGTTCACGTTTGCAAAGAACCACTTTACAACGGCAAATATTTCTTGTTGCCATTTATTAACGCCTGGACCAACTTCTCAAAGTGTTCTTTTGGATGCAGTCATGTGACCATCATCAATTGGTTATTTACTCTATTGCTACATTCACACCTGTTATCGTGATCTCCAAAACTGTGATTCTTCTTCAAAGTTTACTCTGTTCTGCCAACACCGTCCTATCGTCGTCGTCTCTGTTAAGGTCACTATCGTCCATGTTAGCAGCAAAACCTTTCCACGTCACAACCATCCGCCAGCACCCCCTAACCAAAAGCAAATAAAGAAATCGTACAACATCAGTTCCTGAACAATTTGACAGTTGAAATATCATTAAAATCGTAAAGTTTTGAAGGACACAACATCGACTCTGAAATAAGTTGAGAGTTGAACAATCATTAAGGTGGCAGTTTTAAGAGACTGGACACCATGAGGTTTGGAGAAAATTTAAGAAACAGTACGACATCGGCTCGTTAACAGTTGAAGCGTTAAACATCATTGCGCAATACAACTGGATAACATGAAGTTCGGAGAAATGTAAGAGACGACATAACTTCGGCTTGTTAGCAGTTTAACAGTTGAAAATAAATTGCAGGGTTTAAAGACTTAAGAAGAGTTGACATTTATCAACATACCTCACATGACATTCCATGTTGAACTTATTCATGATGGATACTGCTCTTCAATCTGTGAATAATCTGAAAGCAAAAAACGACACACAGTCATAAACATTATTTTAAGACAGTTAGCTATTCCTGTACATATTCTATGCGTATGACACTTTTCTAATCTCCAACATCAGTTCCAGAACAATTTGACAGTTCTCAAGGAAAACCACAATAGAGCACAACATCGACTCTGAAATAACTTGAGAGTTGAACAATCATTAAGATGGCAGTTTTAAGAGACTGGACAACATGAGGTTCGGAGAAATGTAAGAGACAGAACGACATCGGCTCGTGAACAGTTGTTGAACATCATTGCGCAGGGTTTAAAAATTTAAGAAGAATTGACATTTTTCAACATACCTCATACGACATTCTAAGTTGGCCTTCTCTTATCCATGATGGATACTGCTCTTCAATCTGTGGACAATCTGCAAGCAAAGTAGAACACACTGTCATAAACATGTCATCATGCTTGGGCAAAGTTTAAGAAACAGAACATCATTGACTTGTGAACAATTATTAGATTGCTAAATCTTTAAGAGTTGAAAAATCATTAGATTGGTAAAGTTTTGAACGACTAGATACATGAGCCTAAAAAAGAAAAGACAGCATCACATCGACTCTGGATTAAGTTGAGAGTTGAACAATCATTTGGGTGGCAAGTTTTTAAAGACTTGACAACAAGAAGTTTACAGAAAATTAAGAGAGGGCACAACATTGATTGGTATTAGATTGGTATTTATTTGAGGAGCTGGAAGACATGAACCTCAAGGAAAACCAAAGACAGTACAACATTGGCTCTTGAGTAATATAACAGTTGAACGATCATCAAGGTGTTACGTTTCGAGAGAATGGACAACATTCCAAGACGTTCGGAGAAATTTAAGAGACAGCATAACAGTGGCTAATGAACAGTTGAAGCATTGAAAATCATTGAGCGTGGTTTAAAAAACTTTAAAAGAATGAACATTATTCAACATACCTCACATGTCATTTCAAGATGACCTGCTCTTCAATGTGTAAATTATCTGCAAGCGTAAAAAAGACACACTGTCAAAAACATTTCATAAAATGTCATCATGCTTGGGAAAAGTTTACGAAAGCATCATTGGCTTGAGAACAATTTAAGAGTTGCAATATCAGTAGATTGGTAAATTTTTGAACGACTAAACACATGAGCCCCAAAGAAAACCAAAGGCACCACAACATTGGCTCCTGAATACTTTTAGAACTGAACAATCATTAAGGCGGCAAGTTTTAAAAGACTAGACATTATGAGCCTCAAGGAAAACCAATGAGAGCACAACATCTATTCTATAATAACTTGAATGATGATAAATCATTAAGGTTGCACGTTTTGACAAGTGTGATGCAAATTCCTTCACAAACTTGGCGCCTCCAAAACTGACCTTTTCCACAAATAATAGCCTCTACAACCAAGACCAGCCCCAGCTTGATAAATCCAGCCTGGTCCTACTGGCACGCTCCGTAAAAAAAGGCAAAACGCACAACAACAGCGCTTGCTTTTCAGTCCAATAGACTAAGCCACTTACATGTAGTAATAATACTACTCCTTAGCGGTCAAGTCAAAGTAAACCCTGGACCTGGTCCCTCAAGCCCTGTTCCCGAATACCCGTGTGGTATCTGCAACAACGAGGTCAATGACAGCCATGCTGCTCTCAATTGCGACACATGTGGGTTCTGGTGCCACATTCAATGTGCTGGCATTCCTGTGCATCACTATAGTATACTATAGTCAAGGCGTCAAGCAGCTTCTCGTGGATCTGCTGTGAATGTGGCTCACCGAACTTCAGCAGCTCCCTACACGCCACAACTCCAGCCGAACTTTAAAATCCTTTCTCGCCACTTGAATGGGATACAAGCTTATCTGAAACAGATCCCGGTTCTACAGCCCTTCCACAGACGTCTACACCGTGATTGCCGGCGACTTCAACTGTCCCCGACATCGATTGGACTACGGGTACTGCATCAAACCCCAACACCGCTAGTATTCACCAAAAATTTCTTGACATACTCATGGATCATTCACTTGTGCAATTAGTCAACCAGGTCACCAGACCAATCTCCAACAGTATATTAGACCTAATCAACAGCTTGTAAGCAACATCGAATCAAACCCAGGTATTTCAGACCACAACATCATCACCTTTAACATCAACTGAAAAACCCAAACAGCAAGCTAAACCACCCCAGAAACTCTTCATAAAACTTCTTCCATAAAGCCGACACAGCCCAACTGAAACAGCGGGTTAATCAATTCACAGAGGACTTCCTTCACTCTGACCCAATCAGCAACACTGTTAATACAAACTGGTCCAAAATACTTGACAGTCTCAATGGCTGGCATCCTGAATACGTGTTGTGTCCCTTCAAAGTGGAGTAAAAGTAAACGCCATCTGCCATGGATCTCAACTACCTTGAAGCGAGAGATGCGAAAGCGGGACAGACTATACAAAGCACGTAACTCCAAAACAATAGAACCTGGTACGAATACAGACAATTCCACAATCAACAACGTCATCAATGTCAACAATGTCAACAACGTCATCGGAGCAAGTCTTGCAGAGAAACCAAAAACTTTCTGGTCATATGTTAAACTCATGCGAACTGAGCACCTGGGCATTCCTACCCTGCGATCTGCCTCCAAAATGTGCTCAACAGACAAAGACAAGGCTGAACTGTTAAATAATTACTTCCAATGATCTGTATTCACGCAAGAAACCAACCTAAACATACCAGACAAGGGAATTTCTC
Source organism: Leptasterias polaris (assembly GCA_037783415.1). Taxonomy (NCBI): domain Eukaryota; kingdom Metazoa; phylum Echinodermata; class Asteroidea; order Forcipulatida; family Asteriidae; genus Leptasterias; species Leptasterias polaris. Next base: position 2,871,592 of record JAZGTN010000192.1, read on the forward strand.
CATACCCATCCATCACAAACATCGTCATAGGTATTGCTGGAGTAGAAAAGCAACTTGCAGCAATCAATCCATCTAAAGCGTGTGGACCAGATGAAATTTCACCTAAGCTTTTGAAGTTAGTTGAGCATGAAATAGCACCAGCACTAACTTTCCTTTTCCAACAATCATACAATAGTGGCACCATTCCTACCCAATGGAAAAAAGCTCTGGTCACCAGCATCTACAAGAAGGACCCAAAATCTGATCCATCTACTTACAGGCATATCTCCTTAACCTGTGCATGCTGTAAGGTCATGGAACACATCATACTGAGCCATTTATCCAAACATCCTTCTTGATTCACAACATGGCTTCAGAGGAAAACTGTCAACTACAACACAACTCATATCTGCGACACACGATTGGGTCTTCCTAGATTTTAGCAAGGCTTTTGACAACGTGCCTCACCATCGCCTGTCAGCCAAGCTTCAATTCTATGGTGTCAGAGGTGACACGGTAAATTGGATTAGTGCATTCCTGAGTGATCGCGAACAGGCTGTGACAGTCAATGGTTCCTTTTCGTCTTGGGTTAAGGTAACATCAGGTGTACCTCAAGGTTCAGTGTTGGGAACGACATCCAGGACCAAGTGCAATCCACATTGAGGCTTTTTGCTGATGACAGTGTTATCTATCGCAAAATCCATTGCCAGGAAGATCATTCCAAGCTCCTGCAAGACATATCATTGCTCACTGACTGGTCCGCCAAATGGTTGATGCACTTCAATATCAACAAATGTGCCTTACTATCGAACACCAAAAAACACAAGCCCAGTCTCTTTCAATATAATATCCTTGGAACAACTCTTGCCTCAGTAGACCAGTACGATTACCTGGGAGTCACAGTGACTCATGATCTCCGCTGGAACATCCACCACCAGAAAATGATAAATAAATCTAGCCGCACCCTTGGTCTTCTCCGCAGAACCCTCGCTCATTGCACCCAAACTGTTAAAATAACTGCCTACAAAACCCTAGTTCGCCCGCAAATGGACTACGCCTCAGAAGTCTGGAGTCCACACACATTGGATGGCCAAAAACGACTTGAGCAAATTCATAAATCCATTGCCTCAGTAGACCAGTACGGTCACATTACTCATTAACTACCTGGGATGGGAGACACTGCATGTAAGACGCCTTCTTGCACAGTCCACAATGTTCTTCAAAATACACCGTGGTCTAGTCAACATCCAATTGCCACCATCCATCAAACCAGCTACATACATTGCCAGACAGGATCACTCCCTCAAGAATACCATACCGGATGCCTCAAACGACCAATACAAATTTTCATTCTACCCAAGAACAGTTAAGATCTGGAACCAACTACCATCTACAGCAGTCTTCGCACCATCCATCTCAGCATTCCAACAGGTTGCCCTGCCAGCTATCAGAGTCCTACAGCCTCTGGCTGGCTCTAGGATGCTGTAAACCCATTTCGGCTCTTGTACAGTGTAAATAGCGCGCCTTTTCTTTCATTTCTCACTGCACTTCTGCACTGTCGACCAATGACGGTCACCAACGCACCATCCCAGTTTAGCTTCCTACGTGAGCTTTATAGGGATTATTTTACTCAAGACTTTTACTCAAATGTCATCATGCTTGGGCAAAGCTTTAGGAACAGTACCGGTAAAACATTGGCTTGAAAGTAATCATTGGATCGCTAAAATTTTAAGGGGTAAAATGTCATTAGATTGGTAAATGTGTGACAGACCAAACAACATGAGCTTCAAAGAAAACCAAAGACAGCAAAATTATCAAGGTGTTACGTTTAGAGGGACTGGAGAGCCCGACATTCGGAAAATTTTAAGACACAGCACATTATTTTAAGAGTAGAACAATCATTTAGGTGGTCTGTTTCAAGGGACTACACAACAGGATGTTTTGAGACGGCACAACATTTGAGAGTTGAAATATCCTTAGACTAAACAACAACATAAGCCTCAACGAAAACCACAAACAAAGCAACATAGGATCATGAACAGTTTTAAGAGTTGTACAATCATTTACATGTAGGTGGCACATTTCAAGGTACTTGACAACATGAGGTTCAGAGAAATATAACAGACGGCGCAACTTCGTCTCATGAACAGTTTAAGAGTTGAAAAACACTGCCCAGGGTTTCAAAACTTAAAGAAGAGTTGACATTAATCACGTACCTCACATGACATTCCATGTCCACTTCTTATTCATGATGGATACTGCTCTTCAATCTGTGAATAACCAGCAAGCAGAGTAGAACACATCGTCAAAAATGTGTCATCAAACGTCATCATGCTAGGGCAAAGTTTAAGAAACAGAACAACATCAGCTCAGGAACAACTATTAGAAAGCTAAATTTTCGAACGACTAGACACATGAGCCACAAACGAAAACCAAAGGCACCACAACATTTGCTCCTGAATACTTTAAGACTTATGAGGAACTGAACAAAATGAGGTTTGAAGAAATTTGAGAGACAGCACATCAATGGCTGGTAAAAATGTATAAATGTATAAATGTAAAATTAAAGTATCATCGGCCTTTGAATAGTTTGAGTGATGAACCAACCATTAAGATGGCAAGTTTTAAAAGACATTATGAGCCTCAAAGAAAACCGAAGAGAGAACTTCATGGACTCTTGAATAACTTGAGTGATAAACAATTATTAAGGTGACATGTTCTGATAAATAATAATATCGGCTCTTGTATAGTGTAATTCTAAAGAATGATCATTGCACTTCACACATTATTACCCCTGATCACTTGGCCATTTATTTCATTCCTGAAACCATCTCAGCTCCCTGGGGAGTATACGGCCTGTGCTTCCAAAGCGCACTAAGCTAAATCATTCACAAGAACCATCTCTGCCCTCACAGGGACCCATTTTACCCCTGGGTGAAGAGAAGCAATTATAGTTAAGTGTCTTGCTCAAGGACACAAGTTTCATGACCAGAATTCGAACCCACACCCTGACGACTCAGCCACCAGAACTAAAGTCTGACTGATGCACTTAACTGCTCTGCCTGACATGCATTTGAAAATCATAGTGAAGGGTTTCAAAAACTTAAGAAGAACTTACATTTTTCAACATACCTCACATGACATTCCAAGTTGACCTTCTCTTATTCATGATGGATACTGCTGCTCTTCAATCTGTAAATAATCTGCAAGCAAAGTGAGACACACTGTCATTAACCTTAAACATTTGATCAAATGTCAACATGCTTGGGCAGAGTTTAAGTAACAGTACAACATTTGCTCAAGAACAATTTGAGAGTTGATATATCATTAGATTGGTAAATTTCCGTATAAAATTTGACTTAAATTTTCTTTAACTTTGACACATATTTTCTTTAAAGTTTGTTACAGATTTTTTCCTTAAATTTTGTTACAGATTTTTCCTTAAACTTTGTTACAAATGTTACTCTCTGAAACTTTGCCAAAAAATGTACCTTTTGAAACTTTATTAAACTTCTAACTTCTTACCCGTCCCACAGCGTTTTATTCACGAGTCTAACTTTTATCCGAAGTAGTTCCTCCAAATCGGCAAGTAACTTGTAAAAGTTACTTGTCGATTTGGAGGAACTACTTCGGATAAATAAAAATAAAATTTTAATATAATAATAATATATATATACATACATAAAATAAAATAAAATAAAATAAAATAAAAATGAAAATTAAAGAAAAATAAAAAAGCGAAAAAAACCTAAAATAAGACCCTCAAAATTTTTGGCTAGGATAGTCCTGCGGGGCAATGCCCCGCCAAGCCCCAGGGGGGCTCCGCCCCCCTATCCCCCCTTATGAGGTCTAGGACCCCGGACCCTACGCAGCTAGACACCGACGCTGCTGGAGGGGGTAGGGGGATGGGTGGGAGGGACTATATGCTATATGCTATATATTACACCTGTATTTTATGACAGTTTGCTATTCCTGTACCAGACACATTCTAACCGTATATTTTAAGACAGTTAGCTATTCTCATACCCGACACATTCAACCATACATTTTAAGACAGTTTGCTATTCTCGTACCCGATACATTCTAACCGTATATTTTAAGACAGTTTGCTAGTCTCGTACCCGATACACTCTAACCGTATATTTTAAGACAGTTTGCTAGTCTCGTACCCGATACACTCTAACCGTATATTTTAAGACAGTTTGCTAGTCTCGTACCCGATACATTCTAACCGTATATTTTAAGACAGTTTGCTATTCTCGTACCCGATACACTCTAACCGTATATTTTAAGACAGTTTGCTATTCTCGTACCCGATACATTCTAACCGTATATTTTAAGACAGTTTGCTATTCCCGTACCCGAAATATTATAGTCCCTAACCCTGACCCTAACCCTTTCCCTAACCTTAACCCTAACCATGGCCCTAACCCTAATGACAAACTTAACCCTAACCTTTCAAATAATTTCAATACACTGCACGTTCTTCAAATTCAATTTTGTATATTTATTCATTATTAGTAAACACACTATTGTTTTTACAGATTCGTTACATTTTACTTTTAATCTTATACTACTTTACATTAACTTCTGTCAACTTGGTTCTCCTAGGAATTCCTCCTTTCCTTTTTAGTCTTACTCTGCATTCATGTAGCTACACTTCCTACTCCTTCATCGCTGTCATCTCAAACACTTGTCCTTTTAAAATAAATTGTCTTCCATTCAGTGGTTCACGTTTGCAAAGAACCACTTTACAACGGCAAATATTTCTTGTTGCCATTTATTAACGCCTGGACCAACTTCTCAAAGTGTTCTTTTGGATGCAGTCATGTGACCATCATCAATTGGTTATTTACTCTATTGCTACATTCACACCTGTTATCGTGATCTCCAAAACTGTGATTCTTCTTCAAAGTTTACTCTGTTCTGCCAACACCGTCCTATCGTCGTCGTCTCTGTTAAGGTCACTATCGTCCATGTTAGCAGCAAAACCTTTCCACGTCACAACCATCCGCCAGCACCCCCTAACCAAAAGCAAATAAAGAAATCGTACAACATCAGTTCCTGAACAATTTGACAGTTGAAATATCATTAAAATCGTAAAGTTTTGAAGGACACAACATCGACTCTGAAATAAGTTGAGAGTTGAACAATCATTAAGGTGGCAGTTTTAAGAGACTGGACACCATGAGGTTTGGAGAAAATTTAAGAAACAGTACGACATCGGCTCGTTAACAGTTGAAGCGTTAAACATCATTGCGCAATACAACTGGATAACATGAAGTTCGGAGAAATGTAAGAGACGACATAACTTCGGCTTGTTAGCAGTTTAACAGTTGAAAATAAATTGCAGGGTTTAAAGACTTAAGAAGAGTTGACATTTATCAACATACCTCACATGACATTCCATGTTGAACTTATTCATGATGGATACTGCTCTTCAATCTGTGAATAATCTGAAAGCAAAAAACGACACACAGTCATAAACATTATTTTAAGACAGTTAGCTATTCCTGTACATATTCTATGCGTATGACACTTTTCTAATCTCCAACATCAGTTCCAGAACAATTTGACAGTTCTCAAGGAAAACCACAATAGAGCACAACATCGACTCTGAAATAACTTGAGAGTTGAACAATCATTAAGATGGCAGTTTTAAGAGACTGGACAACATGAGGTTCGGAGAAATGTAAGAGACAGAACGACATCGGCTCGTGAACAGTTGTTGAACATCATTGCGCAGGGTTTAAAAATTTAAGAAGAATTGACATTTTTCAACATACCTCATACGACATTCTAAGTTGGCCTTCTCTTATCCATGATGGATACTGCTCTTCAATCTGTGGACAATCTGCAAGCAAAGTAGAACACACTGTCATAAACATGTCATCATGCTTGGGCAAAGTTTAAGAAACAGAACATCATTGACTTGTGAACAATTATTAGATTGCTAAATCTTTAAGAGTTGAAAAATCATTAGATTGGTAAAGTTTTGAACGACTAGATACATGAGCCTAAAAAAGAAAAGACAGCATCACATCGACTCTGGATTAAGTTGAGAGTTGAACAATCATTTGGGTGGCAAGTTTTTAAAGACTTGACAACAAGAAGTTTACAGAAAATTAAGAGAGGGCACAACATTGATTGGTATTAGATTGGTATTTATTTGAGGAGCTGGAAGACATGAACCTCAAGGAAAACCAAAGACAGTACAACATTGGCTCTTGAGTAATATAACAGTTGAACGATCATCAAGGTGTTACGTTTCGAGAGAATGGACAACATTCCAAGACGTTCGGAGAAATTTAAGAGACAGCATAACAGTGGCTAATGAACAGTTGAAGCATTGAAAATCATTGAGCGTGGTTTAAAAAACTTTAAAAGAATGAACATTATTCAACATACCTCACATGTCATTTCAAGATGACCTGCTCTTCAATGTGTAAATTATCTGCAAGCGTAAAAAAGACACACTGTCAAAAACATTTCATAAAATGTCATCATGCTTGGGAAAAGTTTACGAAAGCATCATTGGCTTGAGAACAATTTAAGAGTTGCAATATCAGTAGATTGGTAAATTTTTGAACGACTAAACACATGAGCCCCAAAGAAAACCAAAGGCACCACAACATTGGCTCCTGAATACTTTTAGAACTGAACAATCATTAAGGCGGCAAGTTTTAAAAGACTAGACATTATGAGCCTCAAGGAAAACCAATGAGAGCACAACATCTATTCTATAATAACTTGAATGATGATAAATCATTAAGGTTGCACGTTTTGACAAGTGTGATGCAAATTCCTTCACAAACTTGGCGCCTCCAAAACTGACCTTTTCCACAAATAATAGCCTCTACAACCAAGACCAGCCCCAGCTTGATAAATCCAGCCTGGTCCTACTGGCACGCTCCGTAAAAAAAGGCAAAACGCACAACAACAGCGCTTGCTTTTCAGTCCAATAGACTAAGCCACTTACATGTAGTAATAATACTACTCCTTAGCGGTCAAGTCAAAGTAAACCCTGGACCTGGTCCCTCAAGCCCTGTTCCCGAATACCCGTGTGGTATCTGCAACAACGAGGTCAATGACAGCCATGCTGCTCTCAATTGCGACACATGTGGGTTCTGGTGCCACATTCAATGTGCTGGCATTCCTGTGCATCACTATAGTATACTATAGTCAAGGCGTCAAGCAGCTTCTCGTGGATCTGCTGTGAATGTGGCTCACCGAACTTCAGCAGCTCCCTACACGCCACAACTCCAGCCGAACTTTAAAATCCTTTCTCGCCACTTGAATGGGATACAAGCTTATCTGAAACAGATCCCGGTTCTACAGCCCTTCCACAGACGTCTACACCGTGATTGCCGGCGACTTCAACTGTCCCCGACATCGATTGGACTACGGGTACTGCATCAAACCCCAACACCGCTAGTATTCACCAAAAATTTCTTGACATACTCATGGATCATTCACTTGTGCAATTAGTCAACCAGGTCACCAGACCAATCTCCAACAGTATATTAGACCTAATCAACAGCTTGTAAGCAACATCGAATCAAACCCAGGTATTTCAGACCACAACATCATCACCTTTAACATCAACTGAAAAACCCAAACAGCAAGCTAAACCACCCCAGAAACTCTTCATAAAACTTCTTCCATAAAGCCGACACAGCCCAACTGAAACAGCGGGTTAATCAATTCACAGAGGACTTCCTTCACTCTGACCCAATCAGCAACACTGTTAATACAAACTGGTCCAAAATACTTGACAGTCTCAATGGCATCCTGAATACGTGTTGTGTCCCTTCAAAGTGGAGTAAAAGTAAACGCCATCTGCCATGGATCTCAACTACCTTGAAGCGAGAGATGCGAAAGCGGGACAGACTATACAGGGAAGCACGTAAACTCCAAAACAATAGAACCTGGTACGAATACAGACAATTCCACAATCAACAACGTCATCAATGTCAACAATGTCAACAACGTCATCGGAGCAAGTCTTGCAGAGAAACCAAAAACTTTCTGGTCATATGTTAAACTCATGCGAACTGAGCACCTGGGCATTCCTACCCTGCGATCTGCCTCCAAAATGTGCTCAACAGACAAAGACAAGGCTGAACTGTTAAATAATTACTTCCAATGATCTGTATTCACGCAAGAAACCAACCTAAACATACCAGACAAGGGAATTTCTCCATACCCATCCATCACAAACATCGTCATAGGTATTGCTGGAGTAGAAAAGCAACTTGCAGCAATCAATCCATCTAAAGCGTGTGGACCAGATGAAATTTCACCTAAGCTTTTGAAGTTAGTTGAGCATGAAATAGCACCAGCACTAACTTTCCTTTTCCAACAATCATACAATAGTGGCACCATTCCTACCCAATGGAAAAAAGCTCTGGTCACCAGCATCTACAAGAAGGACCCAAAATCTGATCCATCTACTTACAGGCATATCTCCTTAACCTGTGCATGCTGTAAGGTCATGGAACACATCATACTGAGCCATTTATCCAAACATCCTTCTTGATTCACAACATGGCTTCAGAGGAAAACTGTCAACTACAACACAACTCATATCTGCGACACACGATTGGGTCTTCCTAGATTTTAGCAAGGCTTTTGACAACGTGCCTCACCATCGCCTGTCAGCCAAGCTTCAATTCTATGGTGTCAGAGGTGACACGGTAAATTGGATTAGTGCATTCCTGAGTGATCGCGAACAGGCTGTGACAGTCAATGGTTCCTTTTCGTCTTGGGTTAAGGTAACATCAGGTGTACCTCAAGGTTCAGTGTTGGGAACGACATCCAGGACCAAGTGCAATCCACATTGAGGCTTTTTGCTGATGACAGTGTTATCTATCGCAAAATCCATTGCCAGGAAGATCATTCCAAGCTCCTGCAAGACATATCATTGCTCACTGACTGGTCCGCCAAATGGTTGATGCACTTCAATATCAACAAATGTGCCTTACTATCGAACACCAAAAAACACAAGCCCAGTCTCTTTCAATATAATATCCTTGGAACAACTCTTGCCTCAGTAGACCAGTACGATTACCTGGGAGTCACAGTGACTCATGATCTCCGCTGGAACATCCACCACCAGAAAATGATAAATAAATCTAGCCGCACCCTTGGTCTTCTCCGCAGAACCCTCGCTCATTGCACCCAAACTGTTAAAATAACTGCCTACAAAACCCTAGTTCGCCCGCAAATGGACTACGCCTCAGAAGTCTGGAGTCCACACACATTGGATGGCCAAAAACGACTTGAGCAAATTCATAAATCCATTGCCTCAGTAGACCAGTACGGTCACATTACTCATTAACTACCTGGGATGGGAGACACTGCATGTAAGACGCCTTCTTGCACAGTCCACAATGTTCTTCAAAATACACCGTGGTCTAGTCAACATCCAATTGCCACCATCCATCAAACCAGCTACATACATTGCCAGACAGGATCACTCCCTCAAGAATACCATACCGGATGCCTCAAACGACCAATACAAATTTTCATTCTACCCAAGAACAGTTAAGATCTGGAACCAACTACCATCTACAGCAGTCTTCGCACCATCCATCTCAGCATTCCAACAGGTTGCCCTGCCAGCTATCAGAGTCCTACAGCCTCTGGCTGGCTCTAGGATGCTGTAAACCCATTTCGGCTCTTGTACAGTGTAAATAGCGCGCCTTTTCTTTCATTTCTCACTGCACTTCTGCACTGTCGACCAATGACGGTCACCAACGCACCATCCCAGTTTAGCTTCCTACGTGAGCTTTATAGGGATTATTTTACTCAAGACTTTTACTCAAATGTCATCATGCTTGGGCAAAGCTTTAGGAACAGTACCGGTAAAACATTGGCTTGAAAGTAATCATTGGATCGCTAAAATTTTAAGGGGTAAAATGTCATTAGATTGGTAAATGTGTGACAGACCAAACAACATGAGCTTCAAAGAAAACCAAAGACAGCAAAATTATCAAGGTGTTACGTTTAGAGGGACTGGAGAGCCCGACATTCGGAAAATTTTAAGACACAGCACATTATTTTAAGAGTAGAACAATCATTTAGGTGGTCTGTTTCAAGGGACTACACAACAGGATGTTTTGAGACGGCACAACATTTGAGAGTTGAAATATCCTTAGACTAAACAACAACATAAGCCTCAACGAAAACCACAAACAAAGCAACATAGGATCATGAACAGTTTTAAGAGTTGTACAATCATTTACATGTAGGTGGCACATTTCAAGGTACTTGACAACATGAGGTTCAGAGAAATATAACAGACGGCGCAACTTCGTCTCATGAACAGTTTAAGAGTTGAAAAACACTGCCCAGGGTTTCAAAACTTAAAGAAGAGTTGACATTAATCACGTACCTCACATGACATTCCATGTCCACTTCTTATTCATGATGGATACTGCTCTTCAATCTGTGAATAACCAGCAAGCAGAGTAGAACACATCGTCAAAAATGTGTCATCAAACGTCATCATGCTAGGGCAAAGTTTAAGAAACAGAACAACATCAGCTCAGGAACAACTATTAGAAAGCTAAATTTTCGAACGACTAGACACATGAGCCACAAACGAAAACCAAAGGCACCACAACATTTGCTCCTGAATACTTTAAGACTTATGAGGAACTGAACAAAATGAGGTTTGAAGAAATTTGAGAGACAGCACATCAATGGCTGGTAAAAATGTATAAATGTATAAATGTAAAATTAAAGTATCATCGGCCTTTGAATAGTTTGAGTGATGAACCAACCATTAAGATGGCAAGTTTTAAAAGACATTATGAGCCTCAAAGAAAACCGAAGAGAGAACTTCATGGACTCTTGAATAACTTGAGTGATAAACAATTATTAAGGTGACATGTTCTGATAAATAATAATATCGGCTCTTGTATAGTGTAATTCTAAAGAATGATCATTGCACTTCACACATTATTACCCCTGATCACTTGGCCATTTATTTCATTCCTGAAACCATCTCAGCTCCCTGGGGAGTATACGGCCTGTGCTTCCAAAGCGCACTAAGCTAAATCATTCACAAGAACCATCTCTGCCCTCACAGGGACCCATTTTACCCCTGGGTGAAGAGAAGCAATTATAGTTAAGTGTCTTGCTCAAGGACACAAGTTTCATGACCAGAATTCGAACCCACACCCTGACGACTCAGCCACCAGAACTAAAGTCTGACTGATGCACTTAACTGCTCTGCCTGACATGCATTTGAAAATCATAGTGAAGGGTTTCAAAAACTTAAGAAGAACTTACATTTTTCAACATACCTCACATGACATTCCAAGTTGACCTTCTCTTATTCATGATGGATACTGCTGCTCTTCAATCTGTAAATAATCTGCAAGCAAAGTGAGACACACTGTCATTAACCTTAAACATTTGATCAAATGTCAACATGCTTGGGCAGAGTTTAAGTAACAGTACAACATTTGCTCAAGAACAATTTGAGAGTTGATATATCATTAGATTGGTAAATTTCCGTATAAAATTTGACTTAAATTTTCTTTAACTTTGACACATATTTTCTTTAAAGTTTGTTACAGATTTTTTCCTTAAATTTTGTTACAGATTTTTCCTTAAACTTTGTTACAAATGTTACTCTCTGAAACTTTGCCAAAAAATGTACCTTTTGAAACTTTATTAAACTTCTAACTTCTTACCCGTCCCACAGCGTTTTATTCACGAGTCTAACTTTTATCCGAAGTAGTTCCTCCAAATCGGCAAGTAACTTGTAAAAGTTACTTGTCGATTTGGAGGAACTACTTCGGATAAATAAAAATAAAATTTTAATATAATAATAATATATATATACATACATAAAATAAAATAAAATAAAATAAAATAAAAATGAAAATTAAAGAAAAATAAAAAAGCGAAAAAAACCTAAAATAAGACCCTCAAAATTTTTTGCTAGGATAGTCCTGCGGGGCAATGCCCCGCCAAGCCCCAGGGGGGCTCCGCCCCCCTATCCCCCCTTATGAGGTCTAGGACCCCGGACCCTACGCAGCTAGACACCGACGCTGCTGGAGGGGGTAGGGGGATGGGTGGGAGGGACTATATGCTATATGCTATATATTACACCTGTATTTTATGACAGTTTGCTATTCCTGTACCAGACACATTCTAACCGTATATTTTAAGACAGTTAGCTATTCTCATACCCGACACATTCAACCATACATTTTAAGACAGTTTGCTATTCTCGTACCCGATACATTCTAACCGTATATTTTAAGACAGTTTGCTAGTCTCGTACCCGATACACTCTAACCGTATATTTTAAGACAGTTTGCTAGTCTCGTACCCGATACACTCTAACCGTATATTTTAAGACAGTTTGCTAGTCTCGTACCCGATACATTCTAACCGTATATTTTAAGACAGTTTGCTATTCTCGTACCCGATACACTCTAACCGTATATTTTAAGACAGTTTGCTATTCTCGTACCCGATACATTCTAACCGTATATTTTAAGACAGTTTGCTATTCCCGTACCCGAAATATTATAGTCCCTAACCCTGACCCTAACCCTTTCCCTAACCTTAACCCTAACCATGGCCCTAACCCTAATGACAAACTTAACCCTAACCTTTCAAATAATTTCAATACACTGCACGTTCTTCAAATTCAATTTTGTATATTTATTCATTATTAGTAAACACACTATTGTTTTTACAGATTCGTTACATTTTACTTTTAATCTTATACTACTTTACATTAACTTCTGTCAACTTGGTTCTCCTAGGAATTCCTCCTTTCCTTTTTAGTCTTACTCTGCATTCATGTAGCTACACTTCCTACTCCTTCATCGCTGTCATCTCAAACACTTGTCCTTTTAAAATAAATTGTCTTCCATTCAGTGGTTCACGTTTGCAAAGAACCACTTTACAACGGCAAATATTTCTTGTTGCCATTTATTAACGCCTGGACCAACTTCTCAAAGTGTTCTTTTGGATGCAGTCATGTGACCATCATCAATTGGTTATTTACTCTATTGCTACATTCACACCTGTTATCGTGATCTCCAAAACTGTGATTCTTCTTCAAAGTTTACTCTGTTCTGCCAACACCGTCCTATCGTCGTCGTCTCTGTTAAGGTCACTATCGTCCATGTTAGCAGCAAAACCTTTCCACGTCACAACCATCCGCCAGCACCCCCTAACCAAAAGCAAATAAAGAAATCGTACAACATCAGTTCCTGAACAATTTGACAGTTGAAATATCATTAAAATCGTAAAGTTTTGAAGGACACAACATCGACTCTGAAATAAGTTGAGAGTTGAACAATCATTAAGGTGGCAGTTTTAAGAGACTGGACACCATGAGGTTTGGAGAAAATTTAAGAAACAGTACGACATCGGCTCGTTAACAGTTGAAGCGTTAAACATCATTGCGCAATACAACTGGATAACATGAAGTTCGGAGAAATGTAAGAGACGACATAACTTCGGCTTGTTAGCAGTTTAACAGTTGAAAATAAATTGCAGGGTTTAAAGACTTAAGAAGAGTTGACATTTATCAACATACCTCACATGACATTCCATGTTGAACTTATTCATGATGGATACTGCTCTTCAATCTGTGAATAATCTGAAAGCAAAAAACGACACACAGTCATAAACATTATTTTAAGACAGTTAGCTATTCCTGTACATATTCTATGCGTATGACACTTTTCTAATCTCCAACATCAGTTCCAGAACAATTTGACAGTTCTCAAGGAAAACCACAATAGAGCACAACATCGACTCTGAAATAACTTGAGAGTTGAACAATCATTAAGATGGCAGTTTTAAGAGACTGGACAACATGAGGTTCGGAGAAATGTAAGAGACAGAACGACATCGGCTCGTGAACAGTTGTTGAACATCATTGCGCAGGGTTTAAAAATTTAAGAAGAATTGACATTTTTCAACATACCTCATACGACATTCTAAGTTGGCCTTCTCTTATCCATGATGGATACTGCTCTTCAATCTGTGGACAATCTGCAAGCAAAGTAGAACACACTGTCATAAACATGTCATCATGCTTGGGCAAAGTTTAAGAAACAGAACATCATTGACTTGTGAACAATTATTAGATTGCTAAATCTTTAAGAGTTGAAAAATCATTAGATTGGTAAAGTTTTGAACGACTAGATACATGAGCCTAAAAAAGAAAAGACAGCATCACATCGACTCTGGATTAAGTTGAGAGTTGAACAATCATTTGGGTGGCAAGTTTTTAAAGACTTGACAACAAGAAGTTTACAGAAAATTAAGAGAGGGCACAACATTGATTGGTATTAGATTGGTATTTATTTGAGGAGCTGGAAGACATGAACCTCAAGGAAAACCAAAGACAGTACAACATTGGCTCTTGAGTAATATAACAGTTGAACGATCATCAAGGTGTTACGTTTCGAGAGAATGGACAACATTCCAAGACGTTCGGAGAAATTTAAGAGACAGCATAACAGTGGCTAATGAACAGTTGAAGCATTGAAAATCATTGAGCGTGGTTTAAAAAACTTTAAAAGAATGAACATTATTCAACATACCTCACATGTCATTTCAAGATGACCTGCTCTTCAATGTGTAAATTATCTGCAAGCGTAAAAAAGACACACTGTCAAAAACATTTCATAAAATGTCATCATGCTTGGGAAAAGTTTACGAAAGCATCATTGGCTTGAGAACAATTTAAGAGTTGCAATATCAGTAGATTGGTAAATTTTTGAACGACTAAACACATGAGCCCCAAAGAAAACCAAAGGCACCACAACATTGGCTCCTGAATACTTTTAGAACTGAACAATCATTAAGGCGGCAAGTTTTAAAAGACTAGACATTATGAGCCTCAAGGAAAACCAATGAGAGCACAACATCTATTCTATAATAACTTGAATGATGATAAATCATTAAGGTTGCACGTTTTGACAAGTGTGATGCAAATTCCTTCACAAACTTGGCGCCTCCAAAACTGACCTTTTCCACAAATAATAGCCTCTACAACCAAGACCAGCCCCAGCTTGATAAATCCAGCCTGGTCCTACTGGCACGCTCCGTAAAAAAAGGCAAAACGCACAACAACAGCGCTTGCTTTTCAGTCCAATAGACTAAGCCACTTACATGTAGTAATAATACTACTCCTTAGCGGTCAAGTCAAAGTAAACCCTGGACCTGGTCCCTCAAGCCCTGTTCCCGAATACCCGTGTGGTATCTGCAACAACGAGGTCAATGACAGCCATGCTGCTCTCAATTGCGACACATGTGGGTTCTGGTGCCACATTCAATGTGCTGGCATTCCTGTGCATCACTATAGTATACTATAGTCAAGGCGTCAAGCAGCTTCTCGTGGATCTGCTGTGAATGTGGCTCACCGAACTTCAGCAGCTCCCTACACGCCACAACTCCAGCCGAACTTTAAAATCCTTTCTCGCCACTTGAATGGGATACAAGCTTATCTGAAACAGATCCCGGTTCTACAGCCCTTCCACAGACGTCTACACCGTGATTGCCGGCGACTTCAACTGTCCCCGACATCGATTGGACTACGGGTACTGCATCAAACCCCAACACCGCTAGTATTCACCAAAAATTTCTTGACATACTCATGGATCATTCACTTGTGCAATTAGTCAACCAGGTCACCAGACCAATCTCCAACAGTATATTAGACCTAATCAACAGCTTGTAAGCAACATCGAATCAAACCCAGGTATTTCAGACCACAACATCATCACCTTTAACATCAACTGAAAAACCCAAACAGCAAGCTAAACCACCCCAGAAACTCTTCATAAAACTTCTTCCATAAAGCCGACACAGCCCAACTGAAACAGCGGGTTAATCAATTCACAGAGGACTTCCTTCACTCTGACCCAATCAGCAACACTGTTAATACAAACTGGTCCAAAATACTTGACAGTCTCAATGGCATCCTGAATACGTGTTGTGTCCCTTCAAAGTGGAGTAAAAGTAAACGCCATCTGCCATGGATCTCAACTACCTTGAAGCGAGAGATGCGAAAGCGGGACAGACTATACAGGGAAGCACGTAAACTCCAAAACAATAGAACCTGGTACGAATACAGACAATTCCACAATCAACAACGTCATCAATGTCAACAATGTCAACAACGTCATCGGAGCAAGTCTTGCAGAGAAACCAAAAACTTTCTGGTCATATGTTAAACTCATGCGAACTGAGCACCTGGGCATTCCTACCCTGCGATCTGCCTCCAAAATGTGCTCAACAGACAAAGACAAGGCTGAACTGTTAAATAATTACTTCCAATGATCTGTATTCACGCAAGAAACCAACCTAAACATACCAGACAAGGGAATTTCTCCATACCCATCCATCACAAACATCGTCATAGGTATTGCTGGAGTAGAAAAGCAACTTGCAGCAATCAATCCATCTAAAGCGTGTGGACCAGATGAAATTTCACCTAAGCTTTTGAAGTTAGTTGAGCATGAAATAGCACCAGCACTAACTTTCCTTTTCCAACAATCATACAATAGTGGCACCATTCCTACCCAATGGAAAAAAGCTCTGGTCACCAGCATCTACAAGAAGGACCCAAAATCTGATCCATCTACTTACAGGCATATCTCCTTAACCTGTGCATGCTGTAAGGTCATGGAACACATCATACTGAGCCATTTATCCAAACATCCTTCTTGATTCACAACATGGCTTCAGAGGAAAACTGTCAACTACAACACAACTCATATCTGCGACACACGATTGGGTCTTCCTAGATTTTAGCAAGGCTTTTGACAACGTGCCTCACCATCGCCTGTCAGCCAAGCTTCAATTCTATGGTGTCAGAGGTGACACGGTAAATTGGATTAGTGCATTCCTGAGTGATCGCGAACAGGCTGTGACAGTCAATGGTTCCTTTTCGTCTTGGGTTAAGGTAACATCAGGTGTACCTCAAGGTTCAGTGTTGGGAACGACATCCAGGACCAAGTGCAATCCACATTGAGGCTTTTTGCTGATGACAGTGTTATCTATCGCAAAATCCATTGCCAGGAAGATCATTCCAAGCTCCTGCAAGACATATCATTGCTCACTGACTGGTCCGCCAAATGGTTGATGCACTTCAATATCAACAAATGTGCCTTACTATCGAACACCAAAAAACACAAGCCCAGTCTCTTTCAATATAATATCCTTGGAACAACTCTTGCCTCAGTAGACCAGTACGATTACCTGGGAGTCACAGTGACTCATGATCTCCGCTGGAACATCCACCACCAGAAAATGATAAATAAATCTAGCCGCACCCTTGGTCTTCTCCGCAGAACCCTCGCTCATTGCACCCAAACTGTTAAAATAACTGCCTACAAAACCCTAGTTCGCCCGCAAATGGACTACGCCTCAGAAGTCTGGAGTCCACACACATTGGATGGCCAAAAACGACTTGAGCAAATTCATAAATCCATTGCCTCAGTAGACCAGTACGGTCACATTACTCATTAACTACCTGGGATGGGAGACACTGCATGTAAGACGCCTTCTTGCACAGTCCACAATGTTCTTCAAAATACACCGTGGTCTAGTCAACATCCAATTGCCACCATCCATCAAACCAGCTACATACATTGCCAGACAGGATCACTCCCTCAAGAATACCATACCGGATGCCTCAAACGACCAATACAAATTTTCATTCTACCCAAGAACAGTTAAGATCTGGAACCAACTACCATCTACAGCAGTCTTCGCACCATCCATCTCAGCATTCCAACAGGTTGCCCTGCCAGCTATCAGAGTCCTACAGCCTCTGGCTGGCTCTAGGATGCTGTAAACCCATTTCGGCTCTTGTACAGTGTAAATAGCGCGCCTTTTCTTTCATTTCTCACTGCACTTCTGCACTGTCGACCAATGACGGTCACCAACGCACCATCCCAGTTTAGCTTCCTACGTGAGCTTTATAGGGATTATTTTACTCAAGACTTTTACTCAAATGTCATCATGCTTGGGCAAAGCTTTAGGAACAGTACCGGTAAAACATTGGCTTGAAAGTAATCATTGGATCGCTAAAATTTTAAGGGGTAAAATGTCATTAGATTGGTAAATGTGTGACAGACCAAACAACATGAGCTTCAAAGAAAACCAAAGACAGCAAAATTATCAAGGTGTTACGTTTAGAGGGACTGGAGAGCCCGACATTCGGAAAATTTTAAGACACAGCACATTATTTTAAGAGTAGAACAATCATTTAGGTGGTCTGTTTCAAGGGACTACACAACAGGATGTTTTGAGACGGCACAACATTTGAGAGTTGAAATATCCTTAGACTAAACAACAACATAAGCCTCAACGAAAACCACAAACAAAGCAACATAGGATCATGAACAGTTTTAAGAGTTGTACAATCATTTACATGTAGGTGGCACATTTCAAGGTACTTGACAACATGAGGTTCAGAGAAATATAACAGACGGCGCAACTTCGTCTCATGAACAGTTTAAGAGTTGAAAAACACTGCCCAGGGTTTCAAAACTTAAAGAAGAGTTGACATTAATCACGTACCTCACATGACATTCCATGTCCACTTCTTATTCATGATGGATACTGCTCTTCAATCTGTGAATAACCAGCAAGCAGAGTAGAACACATCGTCAAAAATGTGTCATCAAACGTCATCATGCTAGGGCAAAGTTTAAGAAACAGAACAACATCAGCTCAGGAACAACTATTAGAAAGCTAAATTTTCGAACGACTAGACACATGAGCCACAAACGAAAACCAAAGGCACCACAACATTTGCTCCTGAATACTTTAAGACTTATGAGGAACTGAACAAAATGAGGTTTGAAGAAATTTGAGAGACAGCACATCAATGGCTGGTAAAAATGTATAAATGTATAAATGTAAAATTAAAGTATCATCGGCCTTTGAATAGTTTGAGTGATGAACCAACCATTAAGATGGCAAGTTTTAAAAGACATTATGAGCCTCAAAGAAAACCGAAGAGAGAACTTCATGGACTCTTGAATAACTTGAGTGATAAACAATTATTAAGGTGACATGTTCTGATAAATAATAATATCGGCTCTTGTATAGTGTAATTCTAAAGAATGATCATTGCACTTCACACATTATTACCCCTGATCACTTGGCCATTTATTTCATTCCTGAAACCATCTCAGCTCCCTGGGGAGTATACGGCCTGTGCTTCCAAAGCGCACTAAGCTAAATCATTCACAAGAACCATCTCTGCCCTCACAGGGACCCATTTTACCCCTGGGTGAAGAGAAGCAATTATAGTTAAGTGTCTTGCTCAAGGACACAAGTTTCATGACCAGAATTCGAACCCACACCCTGACGACTCAGCCACCAGAACTAAAGTCTGACTGATGCACTTAACTGCTCTGCCTGACATGCATTTGAAAATCATAGTGAAGGGTTTCAAAAACTTAAGAAGAACTTACATTTTTCAACATACCTCACATGACATTCCAAGTTGACCTTCTCTTATTCATGATGGATACTGCTGCTCTTCAATCTGTAAATAATCTGCAAGCAAAGTGAGACACACTGTCATTAACCTTAAACATTTGATCAAATGTCAACATGCTTGGGCAGAGTTTAAGTAACAGTACAACATTTGCTCAAGAACAATTTGAGAGTTGATATATCATTAGATTGGTAAATTTCCGTATAAAATTTGACTTAAATTTTCTTTAACTTTGACACATATTTTCTTTAAAGTTTGTTACAGATTTTTTCCTTAAATTTTGTTACAGATTTTTCCTTAAACTTTGTTACAAATGTTACTCTCTGAAACTTTGCCAAAAAATGTACCTTTTGAAACTTTATTAAACTTCTAACTTCTTACCCGTCCCACAGCGTTTTATTCACGAGTCTAACTTTTATCCGAAGTAGTTCCTCCAAATCGGCAAGTAACTTGTAAAAGTTACTTGTCGATTTGGAGGAACTACTTCGGATAAATAAAAATAAAATTTTAATATAATAATAATATATATATACATACATAAAATAAAATAAAATAAAATAAAATAAAAATGAAAATTAAAGAAAAATAAAAAAGCGAAAAAAACCTAAAATAAGACCCTCAAAATTTTTTGCTAGGATAGTCCTGCGGGGCAATGCCCCGCCAAGCCCCAGGGGGGCTCCGCCCCCCTATCCCCCCTTATGAGGTCTAGGACCCCGGACCCTACGCAGCTAGACACCGACGCTGCTGGAGGGGGTAGGGGGATGGGTGGGAGGGACTATATGCTATATGCTATATATTACACCTGTATTTTATGACAGTTTGCTATTCCTGTACCAGACACATTCTAACCGTATATTTTAAGACAGTTAGCTATTCTCATACCCGACACATTCAACCATACATTTTAAGACAGTTTGCTATTCTCGTACCCGATACATTCTAACCGTATATTTTAAGACAGTTTGCTAGTCTCGTACCCGATACACTCTAACCGTATATTTTAAGACAGTTTGCTAGTCTCGTACCCGATACACTCTAACCGTATATTTTAAGACAGTTTGCTAGTCTCGTACCCGATACATTCTAACCGTATATTTTAAGACAGTTTGCTATTCTCGTACCCGATACACTCTAACCGTATATTTTAAGACAGTTTGCTATTCTCGTACCCGATACATTCTAACCGTATATTTTAAGACAGTTTGCTATTCCCGTACCCGAAATATTATAGTCCCTAACCCTGACCCTAACCCTTTCCCTAACCTTAACCCTAACCATGGCCCTAACCCTAATGACAAACTTAACCCTAACCTTTCAAATAATTTCAATACACTGCACGTTCTTCAAATTCAATTTTGTATATTTATTCATTATTAGTAAACACACTATTGTTTTTACAGATTCGTTACATTTTACTTTTAATCTTATACTACTTTACATTAACTTCTGTCAACTTGGTTCTCCTAGGAATTCCTCCTTTCCTTTTTAGTCTTACTCTGCATTCATGTAGCTACACTTCCTACTCCTTCATCGCTGTCATCTCAAACACTTGTCCTTTTAAAATAAATTGTCTTCCATTCAGTGGTTCACGTTTGCAAAGAACCACTTTACAACGGCAAATATTTCTTGTTGCCATTTATTAACGCCTGGACCAACTTCTCAAAGTGTTCTTTTGGATGCAGTCATGTGACCATCATCAATTGGTTATTTACTCTATTGCTACATTCACACCTGTTATCGTGATCTCCAAAACTGTGATTCTTCTTCAAAGTTTACTCTGTTCTGCCAACACCGTCCTATCGTCGTCGTCTCTGTTAAGGTCACTATCGTCCATGTTAGCAGCAAAACCTTTCCACGTCACAACCATCCGCCAGCACCCCCTAACCAAAAGCAAATAAAGAAATCGTACAACATCAGTTCCTGAACAATTTGACAGTTGAAATATCATTAAAATCGTAAAGTTTTGAAGGACACAACATCGACTCTGAAATAAGTTGAGAGTTGAACAATCATTAAGGTGGCAGTTTTAAGAGACTGGACACCATGAGGTTTGGAGAAAATTTAAGAAACAGTACGACATCGGCTCGTTAACAGTTGAAGCGTTAAACATCATTGCGCAATACAACTGGATAACATGAAGTTCGGAGAAATGTAAGAGACGACATAACTTCGGCTTGTTAGCAGTTTAACAGTTGAAAATAAATTGCAGGGTTTAAAGACTTAAGAAGAGTTGACATTTATCAACATACCTCACATGACATTCCATGTTGAACTTATTCATGATGGATACTGCTCTTCAATCTGTGAATAATCTGAAAGCAAAAAACGACACACAGTCATAAACATTATTTTAAGACAGTTAGCTATTCCTGTACATATTCTATGCGTATGACACTTTTCTAATCTCCAACATCAGTTCCAGAACAATTTGACAGTTCTCAAGGAAAACCACAATAGAGCACAACATCGACTCTGAAATAACTTGAGAGTTGAACAATCATTAAGATGGCAGTTTTAAGAGACTGGACAACATGAGGTTCGGAGAAATGTAAGAGACAGAACGACATCGGCTCGTGAACAGTTGTTGAACATCATTGCGCAGGGTTTAAAAATTTAAGAAGAATTGACATTTTTCAACATACCTCATACGACATTCTAAGTTGGCCTTCTCTTATCCATGATGGATACTGCTCTTCAATCTGTGGACAATCTGCAAGCAAAGTAGAACACACTGTCATAAACATGTCATCATGCTTGGGCAAAGTTTAAGAAACAGAACATCATTGACTTGTGAACAATTATTAGATTGCTAAATCTTTAAGAGTTGAAAAATCATTAGATTGGTAAAGTTTTGAACGACTAGATACATGAGCCTAAAAAAGAAAAGACAGCATCACATCGACTCTGGATTAAGTTGAGAGTTGAACAATCATTTGGGTGGCAAGTTTTTAAAGACTTGACAACAAGAAGTTTACAGAAAATTAAGAGAGGGCACAACATTGATTGGTATTAGATTGGTATTTATTTGAGGAGCTGGAAGACATGAACCTCAAGGAAAACCAAAGACAGTACAACATTGGCTCTTGAGTAATATAACAGTTGAACGATCATCAAGGTGTTACGTTTCGAGAGAATGGACAACATTCCAAGACGTTCGGAGAAATTTAAGAGACAGCATAACAGTGGCTAATGAACAGTTGAAGCATTGAAAATCATTGAGCGTGGTTTAAAAAACTTTAAAAGAATGAACATTATTCAACATACCTCACATGTCATTTCAAGATGACCTGCTCTTCAATGTGTAAATTATCTGCAAGCGTAAAAAAGACACACTGTCAAAAACATTTCATAAAATGTCATCATGCTTGGGAAAAGTTTACGAAAGCATCATTGGCTTGAGAACAATTTAAGAGTTGCAATATCAGTAGATTGGTAAATTTTTGAACGACTAAACACATGAGCCCCAAAGAAAACCAAAGGCACCACAACATTGGCTCCTGAATACTTTTAGAACTGAACAATCATTAAGGCGGCAAGTTTTAAAAGACTAGACATTATGAGCCTCAAGGAAAACCAATGAGAGCACAACATCTATTCTATAATAACTTGAATGATGATAAATCATTAAGGTTGCACGTTTTGACAAGTGTGATGCAAATTCCTTCACAAACTTGGCGCCTCCAAAACTGACCTTTTCCACAAATAATAGCCTCTACAACCAAGACCAGCCCCAGCTTGATAAATCCAGCCTGGTCCTACTGGCACGCTCCGTAAAAAAAGGCAAAACGCACAACAACAGCGCTTGCTTTTCAGTCCAATAGACTAAGCCACTTACATGTAGTAATAATACTACTCCTTAGCGGTCAAGTCAAAGTAAACCCTGGACCTGGTCCCTCAAGCCCTGTTCCCGAATACCCGTGTGGTATCTGCAACAACGAGGTCAATGACAGCCATGCTGCTCTCAATTGCGACACATGTGGGTTCTGGTGCCACATTCAATGTGCTGGCATTCCTGTGCATCACTATAGTATACTATAGTCAAGGCGTCAAGCAGCTTCTCGTGGATCTGCTGTGAATGTGGCTCACCGAACTTCAGCAGCTCCCTACACGCCACAACTCCAGCCGAACTTTAAAATCCTTTCTCGCCACTTGAATGGGATACAAGCTTATCTGAAACAGATCCCGGTTCTACAGCCCTTCCACAGACGTCTACACCGTGATTGCCGGCGACTTCAACTGTCCCCGACATCGATTGGACTACGGGTACTGCATCAAACCCCAACACCGCTAGTATTCACCAAAAATTTCTTGACATACTCATGGATCATTCACTTGTGCAATTAGTCAACCAGGTCACCAGACCAATCTCCAACAGTATATTAGACCTAATCAACAGCTTGTAAGCAACATCGAATCAAACCCAGGTATTTCAGACCACAACATCATCACCTTTAACATCAACTCAAAAACCCAAACAGCAAGCTAAACCACCCCAGAAACTCTTCATAAAACTTCTTCCATAAAGCCGACACAGCCCAACTGAAACAGCGGGTTAATCAATTCACAGAGGACTTCCTTCACTCTGACCCAATCAGCAACACTGTTAATACAAACTGGTCCAAAATACTTGACAGTCTCAATGGCATCCTGAATACGTGTTGTGTCCCTTCAAAGTGGAGTAAAAGTAAACGCCATCTGCCATGGATCTCAACTACCTTGAAGCGAGAGATGCGAAAGCGGGACAGACTATACAGGGAAGCACGTAAACTCCAAAACAATAGAACCTGGTACGAATACAGACAATTCCACAATCAACAACGTCATCAATGTCAACAATGTCAACAACGTCATCGGAGCAAGTCTTGCAGAGAAACCAAAAACTTTCTGGTCATATGTTAAACTCATGCGAACTGAGCACCTGGGCATTCCTACCCTGCGATCTGCCTCCAAAATGTGCTCAACAGACAAAGACAAGGCTGAACTGTTAAATAATTACTTCCAATGATCTGTATTCACGCAAGAAACCAACCTAAACATACCAGACAAGGGAATTTCTCCATACCCATCCATCACAAACATCGTCATAGGTATTGCTGGAGTAGAAAAGCAACTTGCAGCAATCAATCCATCTAAAGCGTGTGGACCAGATGAAATTTCACCTAAGCTTTTGAAGTTAGTTGAGCATGAAATAGCACCAGCACTAACTTTCCTTTTCCAACAATCATACAATAGTGGCACCATTCCTACCCAATGGAAAAAAGCTCTGGTCACCAGCATCTACAAGAAGGACCCAAAATCTGATCCATCTACTTACAGGCATATCTCCTTAACCTGTGCATGCTGTAAGGTCATGGAACACATCATACTGAGCCATTTATCCAAACATCCTTCTTGATTCACAACATGGCTTCAGAGGAAAACTGTCAACTACAACACAACTCATATCTGCGACACACGATTGGGTCTTCCTAGATTTTAGCAAGGCTTTTGACAACGTGCCTCACCATCGCCTGTCAGCCAAGCTTCAATTCTATGGTGTCAGAGGTGACACGGTAAATTGGATTAGTGCATTCCTGAGTGATCGCGAACAGGCTGTGACAGTCAATGGTTCCTTTTCGTCTTGGGTTAAGGTAACATCAGGTGTACCTCAAGGTTCAGTGTTGGGAACGACATCCAGGACCAAGTGCAATCCACATTGAGGCTTTTTGCTGATGACAGTGTTATCTATCGCAAAATCCATTGCCAGGAAGATCATTCCAAGCTCCTGCAAGACATATCATTGCTCACTGACTGGTCCGCCAAATGGTTGATGCACTTCAATATCAACAAATGTGCCTTACTATCGAACACCAAAAAACACAAGCCCAGTCTCTTTCAATATAATATCCTTGGAACAACTCTTGCCTCAGTAGACCAGTACGATTACCTGGGAGTCACAGTGACTCATGATCTCCGCTGGAACATCCACCACCAGAAAATGATAAATAAATCTAGCCGCACCCTTGGTCTTCTCCGCAGAACCCTCGCTCATTGCACCCAAACTGTTAAAATAACTGCCTACAAAACCCTAGTTCGCCCGCAAATGGACTACGCCTCAGAAGTCTGGAGTCCACACACATTGGATGGCCAAAAACGACTTGAGCAAATTCATAAATCCATTGCCTCAGTAGACCAGTACGGTCACATTACTCATTAACTACCTGGGATGGGAGACACTGCATGTAAGACGCCTTCTTGCACAGTCCACAATGTTCTTCAAAATACACCGTGGTCTAGTCAACATCCAATTGCCACCATCCATCAAACCAGCTACATACATTGCCAGACAGGATCACTCCCTCAAGAATACCATACCGGATGCCTCAAACGACCAATACAAATTTTCATTCTACCCAAGAACAGTTAAGATCTGGAACCAACTACCATCTACAGCAGTCTTCGCACCATCCATCTCAGCATTCCAACAGGTTGCCCTGCCAGCTATCAGAGTCCTACAGCCTCTGGCTGGCTCTAGGATGCTGTAAACCCATTTCGGCTCTTGTACAGTGTAAATAGCGCGCCTTTTCTTTCATTTCTCACTGCACTTCTGCACTGTCGACCAATGACGGTCACCAACGCACCATCCCAGTTTAGCTTCCTACGTGAGCTTTATAGGGATTATTTTACTCAAGACTTTTACTCAAATGTCATCATGCTTGGGCAAAGCTTTAGGAACAGTACCGGTAAAACATTGGCTTGAAAGTAATCATTGGATCGCTAAAATTTTAAGGGGTAAAATGTCATTAGATTGGTAAATGTGTGACAGACCAAACAACATGAGCTTCAAAGAAAACCAAAGACAGCAAAATTATCAAGGTGTTACGTTTAGAGGGACTGGAGAGCCCGACATTCGGAAAATTTTAAGACACAGCACATTATTTTAAGAGTAGAACAATCATTTAGGTGGTCTGTTTCAAGGGACTACACAACAGGATGTTTTGAGACGGCACAACATTTGAGAGTTGAAATATCCTTAGACTAAACAACAACATAAGCCTCAACGAAAACCACAAACAAAGCAACATAGGATCATGAACAGTTTTAAGAGTTGTACAATCATTTACATGTAGGTGGCACATTTCAAGGTACTTGACAACATGAGGTTCAGAGAAATATAACAGACGGCGCAACTTCGTCTCATGAACAGTTTAAGAGTTGAAAAACACTGCCCAGGGTTTCAAAACTTAAAGAAGAGTTGACATTAATCACGTACCTCACATGACATTCCATGTCCACTTCTTATTCATGATGGATACTGCTCTTCAATCTGTGAATAACCAGCAAGCAGAGTAGAACACATCGTCAAAAATGTGTCATCAAACGTCATCATGCTAGGGCAAAGTTTAAGAAACAGAACAACATCAGCTCAGGAACAACTATTAGAAAGCTAAATTTTCGAACGACTAGACACATGAGCCACAAACGAAAACCAAAGGCACCACAACATTTGCTCCTGAATACTTTAAGACTTATGAGGAACTGAACAAAATGAGGTTTGAAGAAATTTGAGAGACAGCACATCAATGGCTGGTAAAAATGTATAAATGTATAAATGTAAAATTAAAGTATCATCGGCCTTTGAATAGTTTGAGTGATGAACCAACCATTAAGATGGCAAGTTTTAAAAGACATTATGAGCCTCAAAGAAAACCGAAGAGAGAACTTCATGGACTCTTGAATAACTTGAGTGATAAACAATTATTAAGGTGACATGTTCTGATAAATAATAATATCGGCTCTTGTATAGTGTAATTCTAAAGAATGATCATTGCACTTCACACATTATTACCCCTGATCACTTGGCCATTTATTTCATTCCTGAAACCATCTCAGCTCCCTGGGGAGTATACGGCCTGTGCTTCCAAAGCGCACTAAGCTAAATCATTCACAAGAACCATCTCTGCCCTCACAGGGACCCATTTTACCCCTGGGTGAAGAGAAGCAATTATAGTTAAGTGTCTTGCTCAAGGACACAAGTTTCATGACCAGAATTCGAACCCACACCCTGACGACTCAGCCACCAGAACTAAAGTCTGACTGATGCACTTAACTGCTCTGCCTGACATGCATTTGAAAATCATAGTGAAGGGTTTCAAAAACTTAAGAAGAACTTACATTTTTCAACATACCTCACATGACATTCCAAGTTGACCTTCTCTTATTCATGATGGATACTGCTGCTCTTCAATCTGTAAATAATCTGCAAGCAAAGTGAGACACACTGTCATTAACCTTAAACATTTGATCAAATGTCAACATGCTTGGGCAGAGTTTAAGTAACAGTACAACATTTGCTCAAGAACAATTTGAGAGTTGATATATCATTAGATTGGTAAATTTCCGTATAAAATTTGACTTAAATTTTCTTTAACTTTGACACATATTTTCTTTAAAGTTTGTTACAGATTTTTTCCTTAAATTTTGTTACAGATTTTTCCTTAAACTTTGTTACAAATGTTACTCTCTGAAACTTTGCCAAAAAATGTACCTTTTGAAACTTTATTAAACTTCTAACTTCTTACCCGTCCCACAGCGTTTTATTCACGAGTCTAACTTTTATCCGAAGTAGTTCCTCCAAATCGGCAAGTAACTTGTAAAAGTTACTTGTCGATTTGGAGGAACTACTTCGGATAAATAAAAATAAAATTTTAATATAATAATAATATATATATACATACATAAAATAAAATAAAATAAAATAAAATAAAAATGAAAATTAAAGAAAAATAAAAAAGCGAAAAAAACCTAAAATAAGACCCTCAAAATTTTTTGCTAGGATAGTCCTGCGGGGCAATGCCCCGCCAAGCCCCAGGGGGGCTCCGCCCCCCTATCCCCCCTTATGAGGTCTAGGACCCCGGACCCTACGCAGCTAGACACCGACGCTGCTGGAGGGGGTAGGGGGATGGGTGGGAGGGACTATATGCTATATGCTATATATTACACCTGTATTTTATGACAGTTTGCTATTCCTGTACCAGACACATTCTAACCGTATATTTTAAGACAGTTAGCTATTCTCATACCCGACACATTCAACCATACATTTTAAGACAGTTTGCTATTCTCGTACCCGATACATTCTAACCGTATATTTTAAGACAGTTTGCTAGTCTCGTACCCGATACACTCTAACCGTATATTTTAAGACAGTTTGCTAGTCTCGTACCCGATACACTCTAACCGTATATTTTAAGACAGTTTGCTAGTCTCGTACCCGATACATTCTAACCGTATATTTTAAGACAGTTTGCTATTCTCGTACCCGATACACTCTAACCGTATATTTTAAGACAGTTTGCTATTCTCGTACCCGATACATTCTAACCGTATATTTTAAGACAGTTTGCTATTCCCGTACCCGAAATATTATAGTCCCTAACCCTGACCCTAACCCTTTCCCTAACCTTAACCCTAACCATGGCCCTAACCCTAATGACAAACTTAACCCTAACCTTTCAAATAATTTCAATACACTGCACGTTCTTCAAATTCAATTTTGTATATTTATTCATTATTAGTAAACACACTATTGTTTTTACAGATTCGTTACATTTTACTTTTAATCTTATACTACTTTACATTAACTTCTGTCAACTTGGTTCTCCTAGGAATTCCTCCTTTCCTTTTTAGTCTTACTCTGCATTCATGTAGCTACACTTCCTACTCCTTCATCGCTGTCATCTCAAACACTTGTCCTTTTAAAATAAATTGTCTTCCATTCAGTGGTTCACGTTTGCAAAGAACCACTTTACAACGGCAAATATTTCTTGTTGCCATTTATTAACGCCTGGACCAACTTCTCAAAGTGTTCTTTTGGATGCAGTCATGTGACCATCATCAATTGGTTATTTACTCTATTGCTACATTCACACCTGTTATCGTGATCTCCAAAACTGTGATTCTTCTTCAAAGTTTACTCTGTTCTGCCAACACCGTCCTATCGTCGTCGTCTCTGTTAAGGTCACTATCGTCCATGTTAGCAGCAAAACCTTTCCACGTCACAACCATCCGCCAGCACCCCCTAACCAAAAGCAAATAAAGAAATCGTACAACATCAGTTCCTGAACAATTTGACAGTTGAAATATCATTAAAATCGTAAAGTTTTGAAGGACACAACATCGACTCTGAAATAAGTTGAGAGTTGAACAATCATTAAGGTGGCAGTTTTAAGAGACTGGACACCATGAGGTTTGGAGAAAATTTAAGAAACAGTACGACATCGGCTCGTTAACAGTTGAAGCGTTAAACATCATTGCGCAATACAACTGGATAACATGAAGTTCGGAGAAATGTAAGAGACGACATAACTTCGGCTTGTTAGCAGTTTAACAGTTGAAAATAAATTGCAGGGTTTAAAGACTTAAGAAGAGTTGACATTTATCAACATACCTCACATGACATTCCATGTTGAACTTATTCATGATGGATACTGCTCTTCAATCTGTGAATAATCTGAAAGCAAAAAACGACACACAGTCATAAACATTATTTTAAGACAGTTAGCTATTCCTGTACATATTCTATGCGTATGACACTTTTCTAATCTCCAACATCAGTTCCAGAACAATTTGACAGTTCTCAAGGAAAACCACAATAGAGCACAACATCGACTCTGAAATAACTTGAGAGTTGAACAATCATTAAGATGGCAGTTTTAAGAGACTGGACAACATGAGGTTCGGAGAAATGTAAGAGACAGAACGACATCGGCTCGTGAACAGTTGTTGAACATCATTGCGCAGGGTTTAAAAATTTAAGAAGAATTGACATTTTTCAACATACCTCATACGACATTCTAAGTTGGCCTTCTCTTATCCATGATGGATACTGCTCTTCAATCTGTGGACAATCTGCAAGCAAAGTAGAACACACTGTCATAAACATGTCATCATGCTTGGGCAAAGTTTAAGAAACAGAACATCATTGACTTGTGAACAATTATTAGATTGCTAAATCTTTAAGAGTTGAAAAATCATTAGATTGGTAAAGTTTTGAACGACTAGATACATGAGCCTAAAAAAGAAAAGACAGCATCACATCGACTCTGGATTAAGTTGAGAGTTGAACAATCATTTGGGTGGCAAGTTTTTAAAGACTTGACAACAAGAAGTTTACAGAAAATTAAGAGAGGGCACAACATTGATTGGTATTAGATTGGTATTTATTTGAGGAGCTGGAAGACATGAACCTCAAGGAAAACCAAAGACAGTACAACATTGGCTCTTGAGTAATATAACAGTTGAACGATCATCAAGGTGTTACGTTTCGAGAGAATGGACAACATTCCAAGACGTTCGGAGAAATTTAAGAGACAGCATAACAGTGGCTAATGAACAGTTGAAGCATTGAAAATCATTGAGCGTGGTTTAAAAAACTTTAAAAGAATGAACATTATTCAACATACCTCACATGTCATTTCAAGATGACCTGCTCTTCAATGTGTAAATTATCTGCAAGCGTAAAAAAGACACACTGTCAAAAACATTTCATAAAATGTCATCATGCTTGGGAAA
The DNA here is from genome assembly GCA_037783415.1 of Leptasterias polaris. NCBI lineage: Eukaryota > Metazoa > Echinodermata > Asteroidea > Forcipulatida > Asteriidae > Leptasterias > Leptasterias polaris. Next base: position 2,902,628 of record JAZGTN010000192.1, read on the forward strand.
AGTTTACGAAAGCATCATTGGCTTGAGAACAATTTAAGAGTTGCAATATCAGTAGATTGGTAAATTTTTGAACGACTAAACACATGAGCCCCAAAGAAAACCAAAGGCACCACAACATTGGCTCCTGAATACTTTTAGAACTGAACAATCATTAAGGCGGCAAGTTTTAAAAGACTAGACATTATGAGCCTCAAGGAAAACCAATGAGAGCACAACATCTATTCTATAATAACTTGAATGATGATAAATCATTAAGGTTGCACGTTTTGACAAGTGTGATGCAAATTCCTTCACAAACTTGGCGCCTCCAAAACTGACCTTTTCCACAAATAATAGCCTCTACAACCAAGACCAGCCCCAGCTTGATAAATCCAGCCTGGTCCTACTGGCACGCTCCGTAAAAAAAGGCAAAACGCACAACAACAGCGCTTGCTTTTCAGTCCAATAGACTAAGCCACTTACATGTAGTAATAATACTACTCCTTAGCGGTCAAGTCAAAGTAAACCCTGGACCTGGTCCCTCAAGCCCTGTTCCCGAATACCCGTGTGGTATCTGCAACAACGAGGTCAATGACAGCCATGCTGCTCTCAATTGCGACACATGTGGGTTCTGGTGCCACATTCAATGTGCTGGCATTCCTGTGCATCACTATAGTATACTATAGTCAAGGCGTCAAGCAGCTTCTCGTGGATCTGCTGTGAATGTGGCTCACCGAACTTCAGCAGCTCCCTACACGCCACAACTCCAGCCGAACTTTAAAATCCTTTCTCGCCACTTGAATGGGATACAAGCTTATCTGAAACAGATCCCGGTTCTACAGCCCTTCCACAGACGTCTACACCGTGATTGCCGGCGACTTCAACTGTCCCCGACATCGATTGGACTACGGGTACTGCATCAAACCCCAACACCGCTAGTATTCACCAAAAATTTCTTGACATACTCATGGATCATTCACTTGTGCAATTAGTCAACCAGGTCACCAGACCAATCTCCAACAGTATATTAGACCTAATCAACAGCTTGTAAGCAACATCGAATCAAACCCAGGTATTTCAGACCACAACATCATCACCTTTAACATCAACTCAAAAACCCAAACAGCAAGCTAAACCACCCCAGAAACTCTTCATAAAACTTCTTCCATAAAGCCGACACAGCCCAACTGAAACAGCGGGTTAATCAATTCACAGAGGACTTCCTTCACTCTGACCCAATCAGCAACACTGTTAATACAAACTGGTCCAAAATACTTGACAGTCTCAATGGCATCCTGAATACGTGTTGTGTCCCTTCAAAGTGGAGTAAAAGTAAACGCCATCTGCCATGGATCTCAACTACCTTGAAGCGAGAGATGCGAAAGCGGGACAGACTATACAGGGAAGCACGTAAACTCCAAAACAATAGAACCTGGTACGAATACAGACAATTCCACAATCAACAACGTCATCAATGTCAACAATGTCAACAACGTCATCGGAGCAAGTCTTGCAGAGAAACCAAAAACTTTCTGGTCATATGTTAAACTCATGCGAACTGAGCACCTGGGCATTCCTACCCTGCGATCTGCCTCCAAAATGTGCTCAACAGACAAAGACAAGGCTGAACTGTTAAATAATTACTTCCAATGATCTGTATTCACGCAAGAAACCAACCTAAACATACCAGACAAGGGAATTTCTCCATACCCATCCATCACAAACATCGTCATAGGTATTGCTGGAGTAGAAAAGCAACTTGCAGCAATCAATCCATCTAAAGCGTGTGGACCAGATGAAATTTCACCTAAGCTTTTGAAGTTAGTTGAGCATGAAATAGCACCAGCACTAACTTTCCTTTTCCAACAATCATACAATAGTGGCACCATTCCTACCCAATGGAAAAAAGCTCTGGTCACCAGCATCTACAAGAAGGACCCAAAATCTGATCCATCTACTTACAGGCATATCTCCTTAACCTGTGCATGCTGTAAGGTCATGGAACACATCATACTGAGCCATTTATCCAAACATCCTTCTTGATTCACAACATGGCTTCAGAGGAAAACTGTCAACTACAACACAACTCATATCTGCGACACACGATTGGGTCTTCCTAGATTTTAGCAAGGCTTTTGACAACGTGCCTCACCATCGCCTGTCAGCCAAGCTTCAATTCTATGGTGTCAGAGGTGACACGGTAAATTGGATTAGTGCATTCCTGAGTGATCGCGAACAGGCTGTGACAGTCAATGGTTCCTTTTCGTCTTGGGTTAAGGTAACATCAGGTGTACCTCAAGGTTCAGTGTTGGGAACGACATCCAGGACCAAGTGCAATCCACATTGAGGCTTTTTGCTGATGACAGTGTTATCTATCGCAAAATCCATTGCCAGGAAGATCATTCCAAGCTCCTGCAAGACATATCATTGCTCACTGACTGGTCCGCCAAATGGTTGATGCACTTCAATATCAACAAATGTGCCTTACTATCGAACACCAAAAAACACAAGCCCAGTCTCTTTCAATATAATATCCTTGGAACAACTCTTGCCTCAGTAGACCAGTACGATTACCTGGGAGTCACAGTGACTCATGATCTCCGCTGGAACATCCACCACCAGAAAATGATAAATAAATCTAGCCGCACCCTTGGTCTTCTCCGCAGAACCCTCGCTCATTGCACCCAAACTGTTAAAATAACTGCCTACAAAACCCTAGTTCGCCCGCAAATGGACTACGCCTCAGAAGTCTGGAGTCCACACACATTGGATGGCCAAAAACGACTTGAGCAAATTCATAAATCCATTGCCTCAGTAGACCAGTACGGTCACATTACTCATTAACTACCTGGGATGGGAGACACTGCATGTAAGACGCCTTCTTGCACAGTCCACAATGTTCTTCAAAATACACCGTGGTCTAGTCAACATCCAATTGCCACCATCCATCAAACCAGTTACATACATTGCCAGACAGGATCACTCCCTCAAGAATACCATACCGGATGCCTCAAACGACCAATACAAATTTTCATTCTACCCAAGAACAGTTAAGATCTGGAACCAACTACCATCTACAGCAGTCTTCGCACCATCCATCTCAGCATTCCAACAGGTTGCCCTGCCAGCTATCAGAGTCCTACAGCCTCTGGCTGGCTCTAGGATGCTGTAAACCCATTTCGGCTCTTGTACAGTGTAAATAGCGCGCCTTTTCTTTCATTTCTCACTGCACTTCTGCACTGTCGACCAATGACGGTCACCAACGCACCATCCCAGTTTAGCTTCCTACGTGAGCTTTATAGGGATTATTTTACTCAAGACTTTTACTCAAATGTCATCATGCTTGGGCAAAGCTTTAGGAACAGTACCGGTAAAACATTGGCTTGAAAGTAATCATTGGATCGCTAAAATTTTAAGGGGTAAAATGTCATTAGATTGGTAAATGTGTGACAGACCAAACAACATGAGCTTCAAAGAAAACCAAAGACAGCAAAATTATCAAGGTGTTACGTTTAGAGGGACTGGAGAGCCCGACATTCGGAAAATTTTAAGACACAGCACATTATTTTAAGAGTAGAACAATCATTTAGGTGGTCTGTTTCAAGGGACTACACAACAGGATGTTTTGAGACGGCACAACATTTGAGAGTTGAAATATCCTTAGACTAAACAACAACATAAGCCTCAACGAAAACCACAAACAAAGCAACATAGGATCATGAACAGTTTTAAGAGTTGTACAATCATTTACATGTAGGTGGCACATTTCAAGGTACTTGACAACATGAGGTTCAGAGAAATATAACAGACGGCGCAACTTCGTCTCATGAACAGTTTAAGAGTTGAAAAACACTGCCCAGGGTTTCAAAACTTAAAGAAGAGTTGACATTAATCACGTACCTCACATGACATTCCATGTCCACTTCTTATTCATGATGGATACTGCTCTTCAATCTGTGAATAACCAGCAAGCAGAGTAGAACACATCGTCAAAAATGTGTCATCAAACGTCATCATGCTAGGGCAAAGTTTAAGAAACAGAACAACATCAGCTCAGGAACAACTATTAGAAAGCTAAATTTTCGAACGACTAGACACATGAGCCACAAACGAAAACCAAAGGCACCACAACATTTGCTCCTGAATACTTTAAGACTTATGAGGAACTGAACAAAATGAGGTTTGAAGAAATTTGAGAGACAGCACATCAATGGCTGGTAAAAATGTATAAATGTATAAATGTAAAATTAAAGTATCATCGGCCTTTGAATAGTTTGAGTGATGAACCAACCATTAAGATGGCAAGTTTTAAAAGACATTATGAGCCTCAAAGAAAACCGAAGAGAGAACTTCATGGACTCTTGAATAACTTGAGTGATAAACAATTATTAAGGTGACATGTTCTGATAAATAATAATATCGGCTCTTGTATAGTGTAATTCTAAAGAATGATCATTGCACTTCACACATTATTACCCCTGATCACTTGGCCATTTATTTCATTCCTGAAACCATCTCAGCTCCCTGGGGAGTATACGGCCTGTGCTTCCAAAGCGCACTAAGCTAAATCATTCACAAGAACCATCTCTGCCCTCACAGGGACCCATTTTACCCCTGGGTGAAGAGAAGCAATTATAGTTAAGTGTCTTGCTCAAGGACACAAGTTTCATGACCAGAATTCGAACCCACACCCTGACGACTCAGCCACCAGAACTAAAGTCTGACTGATGCACTTAACTGCTCTGCCTGACATGCATTTGAAAATCATAGTGAAGGGTTTCAAAAACTTAAGAAGAACTTACATTTTTCAACATACCTCACATGACATTCCAAGTTGACCTTCTCTTATTCATGATGGATACTGCTGCTCTTCAATCTGTAAATAATCTGCAAGCAAAGTGAGACACACTGTCATTAACCTTAAACATTTGATCAAATGTCAACATGCTTGGGCAGAGTTTAAGTAACAGTACAACATTTGCTCAAGAACAATTTGAGAGTTGATATATCATTAGATTGGTAAATTTCCGTATAAAATTTGACTTAAATTTTCTTTAACTTTGACACATATTTTCTTTAAAGTTTGTTACAGATTTTTTCCTTAAATTTTGTTACAGATTTTTCCTTAAACTTTGTTACAAATGTTACTCTCTGAAACTTTGCCAAAAAATGTACCTTTTGAAACTTTATTAAACTTCTAACTTCTTACCCGTCCCACAGCGTTTTATTCACGAGTCTAACTTTTATCCGAAGTAGTTCCTCCAAATCGGCAAGTAACTTGTAAAAGTTACTTGTCGATTTGGAGGAACTACTTCGGATAAATAAAAATAAAATTTTAATATAATAATAATATATATATACATACATAAAATAAAATAAAATAAAATAAAATAAAAATGAAAATTAAAGAAAAATAAAAAAGCGAAAAAAACCTAAAATAAGACCCTCAAAATTTTTTGCTAGGATAGTCCTGCGGGGCAATGCCCCGCCAAGCCCCAGGGGGGCTCCGCCCCCCTATCCCCCCTTATGAGGTCTAGGACCCCGGACCCTACGCAGCTAGACACCGACGCTGCTGGAGGGGGTAGGGGGATGGGTGGGAGGGACTATATGCTATATGCTATATATTACACCTGTATTTTATGACAGTTTGCTATTCCTGTACCAGACACATTCTAACCGTATATTTTAAGACAGTTAGCTATTCTCATACCCGACACATTCAACCATACATTTTAAGACAGTTTGCTATTCTCGTACCCGATACATTCTAACCGTATATTTTAAGACAGTTTGCTAGTCTCGTACCCGATACACTCTAACCGTATATTTTAAGACAGTTTGCTAGTCTCGTACCCGATACACTCTAACCGTATATTTTAAGACAGTTTGCTAGTCTCGTACCCGATACATTCTAACCGTATATTTTAAGACAGTTTGCTATTCTCGTACCCGATACACTCTAACCGTATATTTTAAGACAGTTTGCTATTCTCGTACCCGATACATTCTAACCGTATATTTTAAGACAGTTTGCTATTCCCGTACCCGAAATATTATAGTCCCTAACCCTGACCCTAACCCTTTCCCTAACCTTAACCCTAACCATGGCCCTAACCCTAATGACAAACTTAACCCTAACCTTTCAAATAATTTCAATACACTGCACGTTCTTCAAATTCAATTTTGTATATTTATTCATTATTAGTAAACACACTATTGTTTTTACAGATTCGTTACATTTTACTTTTAATCTTATACTACTTTACATTAACTTCTGTCAACTTGGTTCTCCTAGGAATTCCTCCTTTCCTTTTTAGTCTTACTCTGCATTCATGTAGCTACACTTCCTACTCCTTCATCGCTGTCATCTCAAACACTTGTCCTTTTAAAATAAATTGTCTTCCATTCAGTGGTTCACGTTTGCAAAGAACCACTTTACAACGGCAAATATTTCTTGTTGCCATTTATTAACGCCTGGACCAACTTCTCAAAGTGTTCTTTTGGATGCAGTCATGTGACCATCATCAATTGGTTATTTACTCTATTGCTACATTCACACCTGTTATCGTGATCTCCAAAACTGTGATTCTTCTTCAAAGTTTACTCTGTTCTGCCAACACCGTCCTATCGTCGTCGTCTCTGTTAAGGTCACTATCGTCCATGTTAGCAGCAAAACCTTTCCACGTCACAACCATCCGCCAGCACCCCCTAACCAAAAGCAAATAAAGAAATCGTACAACATCAGTTCCTGAACAATTTGACAGTTGAAATATCATTAAAATCGTAAAGTTTTGAAGGACACAACATCGACTCTGAAATAAGTTGAGAGTTGAACAATCATTAAGGTGGCAGTTTTAAGAGACTGGACACCATGAGGTTTGGAGAAAATTTAAGAAACAGTACGACATCGGCTCGTTAACAGTTGAAGCGTTAAACATCATTGCGCAATACAACTGGATAACATGAAGTTCGGAGAAATGTAAGAGACGACATAACTTCGGCTTGTTAGCAGTTTAACAGTTGAAAATAAATTGCAGGGTTTAAAGACTTAAGAAGAGTTGACATTTATCAACATACCTCACATGACATTCCATGTTGAACTTATTCATGATGGATACTGCTCTTCAATCTGTGAATAATCTGAAAGCAAAAAACGACACACAGTCATAAACATTATTTTAAGACAGTTAGCTATTCCTGTACATATTCTATGCGTATGACACTTTTCTAATCTCCAACATCAGTTCCAGAACAATTTGACAGTTCTCAAGGAAAACCACAATAGAGCACAACATCGACTCTGAAATAACTTGAGAGTTGAACAATCATTAAGATGGCAGTTTTAAGAGACTGGACAACATGAGGTTCGGAGAAATGTAAGAGACAGAACGACATCGGCTCGTGAACAGTTGTTGAACATCATTGCGCAGGGTTTAAAAATTTAAGAAGAATTGACATTTTTCAACATACCTCATACGACATTCTAAGTTGGCCTTCTCTTATCCATGATGGATACTGCTCTTCAATCTGTGGACAATCTGCAAGCAAAGTAGAACACACTGTCATAAACATGTCATCATGCTTGGGCAAAGTTTAAGAAACAGAACATCATTGACTTGTGAACAATTATTAGATTGCTAAATCTTTAAGAGTTGAAAAATCATTAGATTGGTAAAGTTTTGAACGACTAGATACATGAGCCTAAAAAAGAAAAGACAGCATCACATCGACTCTGGATTAAGTTGAGAGTTGAACAATCATTTGGGTGGCAAGTTTTTAAAGACTTGACAACAAGAAGTTTACAGAAAATTAAGAGAGGGCACAACATTGATTGGTATTAGATTGGTATTTATTTGAGGAGCTGGAAGACATGAACCTCAAGGAAAACCAAAGACAGTACAACATTGGCTCTTGAGTAATATAACAGTTGAACGATCATCAAGGTGTTACGTTTCGAGAGAATGGACAACATTCCAAGACGTTCGGAGAAATTTAAGAGACAGCATAACAGTGGCTAATGAACAGTTGAAGCATTGAAAATCATTGAGCGTGGTTTAAAAAACTTTAAAAGAATGAACATTATTCAACATACCTCACATGTCATTTCAAGATGACCTGCTCTTCAATGTGTAAATTATCTGCAAGCGTAAAAAAGACACACTGTCAAAAACATTTCATAAAATGTCATCATGCTTGGGAAAAGTTTACGAAAGCATCATTGGCTTGAGAACAATTTAAGAGTTGCAATATCAGTAGATTGGTAAATTTTTGAACGACTAAACACATGAGCCCCAAAGAAAACCAAAGGCACCACAACATTGGCTCCTGAATACTTTTAGAACTGAACAATCATTAAGGCGGCAAGTTTTAAAAGACTAGACATTATGAGCCTCAAGGAAAACCAATGAGAGCACAACATCTATTCTATAATAACTTGAATGATGATAAATCATTAAGGTTGCACGTTTTGACAAGTGTGATGCAAATTCCTTCACAAACTTGGCGCCTCCAAAACTGACCTTTTCCACAAATAATAGCCTCTACAACCAAGACCAGCCCCAGCTTGATAAATCCAGCCTGGTCCTACTGGCACGCTCCGTAAAAAAAGGCAAAACGCACAACAACAGCGCTTGCTTTTCAGTCCAATAGACTAAGCCACTTACATGTAGTAATAATACTACTCCTTAGCGGTCAAGTCAAAGTAAACCCTGGACCTGGTCCCTCAAGCCCTGTTCCCGAATACCCGTGTGGTATCTGCAACAACGAGGTCAATGACAGCCATGCTGCTCTCAATTGCGACACATGTGGGTTCTGGTGCCACATTCAATGTGCTGGCATTCCTGTGCATCACTATAGTATACTATAGTCAAGGCGTCAAGCAGCTTCTCGTGGATCTGCTGTGAATGTGGCTCACCGAACTTCAGCAGCTCCCTACACGCCACAACTCCAGCCGAACTTTAAAATCCTTTCTCGCCACTTGAATGGGATACAAGCTTATCTGAAACAGATCCCGGTTCTACAGCCCTTCCACAGACGTCTACACCGTGATTGCCGGCGACTTCAACTGTCCCCGACATCGATTGGACTACGGGTACTGCATCAAACCCCAACACCGCTAGTATTCACCAAAAATTTCTTGACATACTCATGGATCATTCACTTGTGCAATTAGTCAACCAGGTCACCAGACCAATCTCCAACAGTATATTAGACCTAATCAACAGCTTGTAAGCAACATCGAATCAAACCCAGGTATTTCAGACCACAACATCATCACCTTTAACATCAACTCAAAAACCCAAACAGCAAGCTAAACCACCCCAGAAACTCTTCATAAAACTTCTTCCATAAAGCCGACACAGCCCAACTGAAACAGCGGGTTAATCAATTCACAGAGGACTTCCTTCACTCTGACCCAATCAGCAACACTGTTAATACAAACTGGTCCAAAATACTTGACAGTCTCAATGGCATCCTGAATACGTGTTGTGTCCCTTCAAAGTGGAGTAAAAGTAAACGCCATCTGCCATGGATCTCAACTACCTTGAAGCGAGAGATGCGAAAGCGGGACAGACTATACAGGGAAGCACGTAAACTCCAAAACAATAGAACCTGGTACGAATACAGACAATTCCACAATCAACAACGTCATCAATGTCAACAATGTCAACAACGTCATCGGAGCAAGTCTTGCAGAGAAACCAAAAACTTTCTGGTCATATGTTAAACTCATGCGAACTGAGCACCTGGGCATTCCTACCCTGCGATCTGCCTCCAAAATGTGCTCAACAGACAAAGACAAGGCTGAACTGTTAAATAATTACTTCCAATGATCTGTATTCACGCAAGAAACCAACCTAAACATACCAGACAAGGGAATTTCTCCATACCCATCCATCACAAACATCGTCATAGGTATTGCTGGAGTAGAAAAGCAACTTGCAGCAATCAATCCATCTAAAGCGTGTGGACCAGATGAAATTTCACCTAAGCTTTTGAAGTTAGTTGAGCATGAAATAGCACCAGCACTAACTTTCCTTTTCCAACAATCATACAATAGTGGCACCATTCCTACCCAATGGAAAAAAGCTCTGGTCACCAGCATCTACAAGAAGGACCCAAAATCTGATCCATCTACTTACAGGCATATCTCCTTAACCTGTGCATGCTGTAAGGTCATGGAACACATCATACTGAGCCATTTATCCAAACATCCTTCTTGATTCACAACATGGCTTCAGAGGAAAACTGTCAACTACAACACAACTCATATCTGCGACACACGATTGGGTCTTCCTAGATTTTAGCAAGGCTTTTGACAACGTGCCTCACCATCGCCTGTCAGCCAAGCTTCAATTCTATGGTGTCAGAGGTGACACGGTAAATTGGATTAGTGCATTCCTGAGTGATCGCGAACAGGCTGTGACAGTCAATGGTTCCTTTTCGTCTTGGGTTAAGGTAACATCAGGTGTACCTCAAGGTTCAGTGTTGGGAACGACATCCAGGACCAAGTGCAATCCACATTGAGGCTTTTTGCTGATGACAGTGTTATCTATCGCAAAATCCATTGCCAGGAAGATCATTCCAAGCTCCTGCAAGACATATCATTGCTCACTGACTGGTCCGCCAAATGGTTGATGCACTTCAATATCAACAAATGTGCCTTACTATCGAACACCAAAAAACACAAGCCCAGTCTCTTTCAATATAATATCCTTGGAACAACTCTTGCCTCAGTAGACCAGTACGATTACCTGGGAGTCACAGTGACTCATGATCTCCGCTGGAACATCCACCACCAGAAAATGATAAATAAATCTAGCCGCACCCTTGGTCTTCTCCGCAGAACCCTCGCTCATTGCACCCAAACTGTTAAAATAACTGCCTACAAAACCCTAGTTCGCCCGCAAATGGACTACGCCTCAGAAGTCTGGAGTCCACACACATTGGATGGCCAAAAACGACTTGAGCAAATTCATAAATCCATTGCCTCAGTAGACCAGTACGGTCACATTACTCATTAACTACCTGGGATGGGAGACACTGCATGTAAGACGCCTTCTTGCACAGTCCACAATGTTCTTCAAAATACACCGTGGTCTAGTCAACATCCAATTGCCACCATCCATCAAACCAGCTACATACATTGCCAGACAGGATCACTCCCTCAAGAATACCATACCGGATGCCTCAAACGACCAATACAAATTTTCATTCTACCCAAGAACAGTTAAGATCTGGAACCAACTACCATCTACAGCAGTCTTCGCACCATCCATCTCAGCATTCCAACAGGTTGCCCTGCCAGCTATCAGAGTCCTACAGCCTCTGGCTGGCTCTAGGATGCTGTAAACCCATTTCGGCTCTTGTACAGTGTAAATAGCGCGCCTTTTCTTTCATTTCTCACTGCACTTCTGCACTGTCGACCAATGACGGTCACCAACGCACCATCCCAGTTTAGCTTCCTACGTGAGCTTTATAGGGATTATTTTACTCAAGACTTTTACTCAAATGTCATCATGCTTGGGCAAAGCTTTAGGAACAGTACCGGTAAAACATTGGCTTGAAAGTAATCATTGGATCGCTAAAATTTTAAGGGGTAAAATGTCATTAGATTGGTAAATGTGTGACAGACCAAACAACATGAGCTTCAAAGAAAACCAAAGACAGCAAAATTATCAAGGTGTTACGTTTAGAGGGACTGGAGAGCCCGACATTCGGAAAATTTTAAGACACAGCACATTATTTTAAGAGTAGAACAATCATTTAGGTGGTCTGTTTCAAGGGACTACACAACAGGATGTTTTGAGACGGCACAACATTTGAGAGTTGAAATATCCTTAGACTAAACAACAACATAAGCCTCAACGAAAACCACAAACAAAGCAACATAGGATCATGAACAGTTTTAAGAGTTGTACAATCATTTACATGTAGGTGGCACATTTCAAGGTACTTGACAACATGAGGTTCAGAGAAATATAACAGACGGCGCAACTTCGTCTCATGAACAGTTTAAGAGTTGAAAAACACTGCCCAGGGTTTCAAAACTTAAAGAAGAGTTGACATTAATCACGTACCTCACATGACATTCCATGTCCACTTCTTATTCATGATGGATACTGCTCTTCAATCTGTGAATAACCAGCAAGCAGAGTAGAACACATCGTCAAAAATGTGTCATCAAACGTCATCATGCTAGGGCAAAGTTTAAGAAACAGAACAACATCAGCTCAGGAACAACTATTAGAAAGCTAAATTTTCGAACGACTAGACACATGAGCCACAAACGAAAACCAAAGGCACCACAACATTTGCTCCTGAATACTTTAAGACTTATGAGGAACTGAACAAAATGAGGTTTGAAGAAATTTGAGAGACAGCACATCAATGGCTGGTAAAAATGTATAAATGTATAAATGTAAAATTAAAGTATCATCGGCCTTTGAATAGTTTGAGTGATGAACCAACCATTAAGATGGCAAGTTTTAAAAGACATTATGAGCCTCAAAGAAAACCGAAGAGAGAACTTCATGGACTCTTGAATAACTTGAGTGATAAACAATTATTAAGGTGACATGTTCTGATAAATAATAATATCGGCTCTTGTATAGTGTAATTCTAAAGAATGATCATTGCACTTCACACATTATTACCCCTGATCACTTGGCCATTTATTTCATTCCTGAAACCATCTCAGCTCCCTGGGGAGTATACGGCCTGTGCTTCCAAAGCGCACTAAGCTAAATCATTCACAAGAACCATCTCTGCCCTCACAGGGACCCATTTTACCCCTGGGTGAAGAGAAGCAATTATAGTTAAGTGTCTTGCTCAAGGACACAAGTTTCATGACCAGAATTCGAACCCACACCCTGACGACTCAGCCACCAGAACTAAAGTCTGACTGATGCACTTAACTGCTCTGCCTGACATGCATTTGAAAATCATAGTGAAGGGTTTCAAAAACTTAAGAAGAACTTACATTTTTCAACATACCTCACATGACATTCCAAGTTGACCTTCTCTTATTCATGATGGATACTGCTGCTCTTCAATCTGTAAATAATCTGCAAGCAAAGTGAGACACACTGTCATTAACCTTAAACATTTGATCAAATGTCAACATGCTTGGGCAGAGTTTAAGTAACAGTACAACATTTGCTCAAGAACAATTTGAGAGTTGATATATCATTAGATTGGTAAATTTCCGTATAAAATTTGACTTAAATTTTCTTTAACTTTGACACATATTTTCTTTAAAGTTTGTTACAGATTTTTTCCTTAAATTTTGTTACAGATTTTTCCTTAAACTTTGTTACAAATGTTACTCTCTGAAACTTTGCCAAAAAATGTACCTTTTGAAACTTTATTAAACTTCTAACTTCTTACCCGTCCCACAGCGTTTTATTCACGAGTCTAACTTTTATCCGAAGTAGTTCCTCCAAATCGGCAAGTAACTTGTAAAAGTTACTTGTCGATTTGGAGGAACTACTTCGGATAAATAAAAATAAAATTTTAATATAATAATAATATATATATACATACATAAAATAAAATAAAATAAAATAAAATAAAAATGAAAATTAAAGAAAAATAAAAAAGCGAAAAAAACCTAAAATAAGACCCTCAAAATTTTTTGCTAGGATAGTCCTGCGGGGCAATGCCCCGCCAAGCCCCAGGGGGGCTCCGCCCCCCTATCCCCCCTTATGAGGTCTAGGACCCCGGACCCTACGCAGCTAGACACCGACGCTGCTGGAGGGGGTAGGGGGATGGGTGGGAGGGACTATATGCTATATGCTATATATTACACCTGTATTTTATGACAGTTTGCTATTCCTGTACCAGACACATTCTAACCGTATATTTTAAGACAGTTAGCTATTCTCATACCCGACACATTCAACCATACATTTTAAGACAGTTTGCTATTCTCGTACCCGATACATTCTAACCGTATATTTTAAGACAGTTTGCTAGTCTCGTACCCGATACACTCTAACCGTATATTTTAAGACAGTTTGCTAGTCTCGTACCCGATACACTCTAACCGTATATTTTAAGACAGTTTGCTAGTCTCGTACCCGATACATTCTAACCGTATATTTTAAGACAGTTTGCTATTCTCGTACCCGATACACTCTAACCGTATATTTTAAGACAGTTTGCTATTCTCGTACCCGATACATTCTAACCGTATATTTTAAGACAGTTTGCTATTCCCGTACCCGAAATATTATAGTCCCTAACCCTGACCCTAACCCTTTCCCTAACCTTAACCCTAACCATGGCCCTAACCCTAATGACAAACTTAACCCTAACCTTTCAAATAATTTCAATACACTGCACGTTCTTCAAATTCAATTTTGTATATTTATTCATTATTAGTAAACACACTATTGTTTTTACAGATTCGTTACATTTTACTTTTAATCTTATACTACTTTACATTAACTTCTGTCAACTTGGTTCTCCTAGGAATTCCTCCTTTCCTTTTTAGTCTTACTCTGCATTCATGTAGCTACACTTCCTACTCCTTCATCGCTGTCATCTCAAACACTTGTCCTTTTAAAATAAATTGTCTTCCATTCAGTGGTTCACGTTTGCAAAGAACCACTTTACAACGGCAAATATTTCTTGTTGCCATTTATTAACGCCTGGACCAACTTCTCAAAGTGTTCTTTTGGATGCAGTCATGTGACCATCATCAATTGGTTATTTACTCTATTGCTACATTCACACCTGTTATCGTGATCTCCAAAACTGTGATTCTTCTTCAAAGTTTACTCTGTTCTGCCAACACCGTCCTATCGTCGTCGTCTCTGTTAAGGTCACTATCGTCCATGTTAGCAGCAAAACCTTTCCACGTCACAACCATCCGCCAGCACCCCCTAACCAAAAGCAAATAAAGAAATCGTACAACATCAGTTCCTGAACAATTTGACAGTTGAAATATCATTAAAATCGTAAAGTTTTGAAGGACACAACATCGACTCTGAAATAAGTTGAGAGTTGAACAATCATTAAGGTGGCAGTTTTAAGAGACTGGACACCATGAGGTTTGGAGAAAATTTAAGAAACAGTACGACATCGGCTCGTTAACAGTTGAAGCGTTAAACATCATTGCGCAATACAACTGGATAACATGAAGTTCGGAGAAATGTAAGAGACGACATAACTTCGGCTTGTTAGCAGTTTAACAGTTGAAAATAAATTGCAGGGTTTAAAGACTTAAGAAGAGTTGACATTTATCAACATACCTCACATGACATTCCATGTTGAACTTATTCATGATGGATACTGCTCTTCAATCTGTGAATAATCTGAAAGCAAAAAACGACACACAGTCATAAACATTATTTTAAGACAGTTAGCTATTCCTGTACATATTCTATGCGTATGACACTTTTCTAATCTCCAACATCAGTTCCAGAACAATTTGACAGTTCTCAAGGAAAACCACAATAGAGCACAACATCGACTCTGAAATAACTTGAGAGTTGAACAATCATTAAGATGGCAGTTTTAAGAGACTGGACAACATGAGGTTCGGAGAAATGTAAGAGACAGAACGACATCGGCTCGTGAACAGTTGTTGAACATCATTGCGCAGGGTTTAAAAATTTAAGAAGAATTGACATTTTTCAACATACCTCATACGACATTCTAAGTTGGCCTTCTCTTATCCATGATGGATACTGCTCTTCAATCTGTGGACAATCTGCAAGCAAAGTAGAACACACTGTCATAAACATGTCATCATGCTTGGGCAAAGTTTAAGAAACAGAACATCATTGACTTGTGAACAATTATTAGATTGCTAAATCTTTAAGAGTTGAAAAATCATTAGATTGGTAAAGTTTTGAACGACTAGATACATGAGCCTAAAAAAGAAAAGACAGCATCACATCGACTCTGGATTAAGTTGAGAGTTGAACAATCATTTGGGTGGCAAGTTTTTAAAGACTTGACAACAAGAAGTTTACAGAAAATTAAGAGAGGGCACAACATTGATTGGTATTAGATTGGTATTTATTTGAGGAGCTGGAAGACATGAACCTCAAGGAAAACCAAAGACAGTACAACATTGGCTCTTGAGTAATATAACAGTTGAACGATCATCAAGGTGTTACGTTTCGAGAGAATGGACAACATTCCAAGACGTTCGGAGAAATTTAAGAGACAGCATAACAGTGGCTAATGAACAGTTGAAGCATTGAAAATCATTGAGCGTGGTTTAAAAAACTTTAAAAGAATGAACATTATTCAACATACCTCACATGTCATTTCAAGATGACCTGCTCTTCAATGTGTAAATTATCTGCAAGCGTAAAAAAGACACACTGTCAAAAACATTTCATAAAATGTCATCATGCTTGGGAAAAGTTTACGAAAGCATCATTGGCTTGAGAACAATTTAAGAGTTGCAATATCAGTAGATTGGTAAATTTTTGAACGACTAAACACATGAGCCCCAAAGAAAACCAAAGGCACCACAACATTGGCTCCTGAATACTTTTAGAACTGAACAATCATTAAGGCGGCAAGTTTTAAAAGACTAGACATTATGAGCCTCAAGGAAAACCAATGAGAGCACAACATCTATTCTATAATAACTTGAATGATGATAAATCATTAAGGTTGCACGTTTTGACAAGTGTGATGCAAATTCCTTCACAAACTTGGCGCCTCCAAAACTGACCTTTTCCACAAATAATAGCCTCTACAACCAAGACCAGCCCCAGCTTGATAAATCCAGCCTGGTCCTACTGGCACGCTCCGTAAAAAAAGGCAAAACGCACAACAACAGCGCTTGCTTTTCAGTCCAATAGACTAAGCCACTTACATGTAGTAATAATACTACTCCTTAGCGGTCAAGTCAAAGTAAACCCTGGACCTGGTCCCTCAAGCCCTGTTCCCGAATACCCGTGTGGTATCTGCAACAACGAGGTCAATGACAGCCATGCTGCTCTCAATTGCGACACATGTGGGTTCTGGTGCCACATTCAATGTGCTGGCATTCCTGTGCATCACTATAGTATACTATAGTCAAGGCGTCAAGCAGCTTCTCGTGGATCTGCTGTGAATGTGGCTCACCGAACTTCAGCAGCTCCCTACACGCCACAACTCCAGCCGAACTTTAAAATCCTTTCTCGCCACTTGAATGGGATACAAGCTTATCTGAAACAGATCCCGGTTCTACAGCCCTTCCACAGACGTCTACACCGTGATTGCCGGCGACTTCAACTGTCCCCGACATCGATTGGACTACGGGTACTGCATCAAACCCCAACACCGCTAGTATTCACCAAAAATTTCTTGACATACTCATGGATCATTCACTTGTGCAATTAGTCAACCAGGTCACCAGACCAATCTCCAACAGTATATTAGACCTAATCAACAGCTTGTAAGCAACATCGAATCAAACCCAGGTATTTCAGACCACAACATCATCACCTTTAACATCAACTCAAAAACCCAAACAGCAAGCTAAACCACCCCAGAAACTCTTCATAAAACTTCTTCCATAAAGCCGACACAGCCCAACTGAAACAGCGGGTTAATCAATTCACAGAGGACTTCCTTCACTCTGACCCAATCAGCAACACTGTTAATACAAACTGGTCCAAAATACTTGACAGTCTCAATGGCATCCTGAATACGTGTTGTGTCCCTTCAAAGTGGAGTAAAAGTAAACGCCATCTGCCATGGATCTCAACTACCTTGAAGCGAGAGATGCGAAAGCGGGACAGACTATACAGGGAAGCACGTAAACTCCAAAACAATAGAACCTGGTACGAATACAGACAATTCCACAATCAACAACGTCATCAATGTCAACAATGTCAACAACGTCATCGGAGCAAGTCTTGCAGAGAAACCAAAAACTTTCTGGTCATATGTTAAACTCATGCGAACTGAGCACCTGGGCATTCCTACCCTGCGATCTGCCTCCAAAATGTGCTCAACAGACAAAGACAAGGCTGAACTGTTAAATAATTACTTCCAATGATCTGTATTCACGCAAGAAACCAACCTAAACATACCAGACAAGGGAATTTCTCCATACCCATCCATCACAAACATCGTCATAGGTATTGCTGGAGTAGAAAAGCAACTTGCAGCAATCAATCCATCTAAAGCGTGTGGACCAGATGAAATTTCACCTAAGCTTTTGAAGTTAGTTGAGCATGAAATAGCACCAGCACTAACTTTCCTTTTCCAACAATCATACAATAGTGGCACCATTCCTACCCAATGGAAAAAAGCTCTGGTCACCAGCATCTACAAGAAGGACCCAAAATCTGATCCATCTACTTACAGGCATATCTCCTTAACCTGTGCATGCTGTAAGGTCATGGAACACATCATACTGAGCCATTTATCCAAACATCCTTCTTGATTCACAACATGGCTTCAGAGGAAAACTGTCAACTACAACACAACTCATATCTGCGACACACGATTGGGTCTTCCTAGATTTTAGCAAGGCTTTTGACAACGTGCCTCACCATCGCCTGTCAGCCAAGCTTCAATTCTATGGTGTCAGAGGTGACACGGTAAATTGGATTAGTGCATTCCTGAGTGATCGCGAACAGGCTGTGACAGTCAATGGTTCCTTTTCGTCTTGGGTTAAGGTAACATCAGGTGTACCTCAAGGTTCAGTGTTGGGAACGACATCCAGGACCAAGTGCAATCCACATTGAGGCTTTTTGCTGATGACAGTGTTATCTATCGCAAAATCCATTGCCAGGAAGATCATTCCAAGCTCCTGCAAGACATATCATTGCTCACTGACTGGTCCGCCAAATGGTTGATGCACTTCAATATCAACAAATGTGCCTTACTATCGAACACCAAAAAACACAAGCCCAGTCTCTTTCAATATAATATCCTTGGAACAACTCTTGCCTCAGTAGACCAGTACGATTACCTGGGAGTCACAGTGACTCATGATCTCCGCTGGAACATCCACCACCAGAAAATGATAAATAAATCTAGCCGCACCCTTGGTCTTCTCCGCAGAACCCTCGCTCATTGCACCCAAACTGTTAAAATAACTGCCTACAAAACCCTAGTTCGCCCGCAAATGGACTACGCCTCAGAAGTCTGGAGTCCACACACATTGGATGGCCAAAAACGACTTGAGCAAATTCATAAATCCATTGCCTCAGTAGACCAGTACGGTCACATTACTCATTAACTACCTGGGATGGGAGACACTGCATGTAAGACGCCTTCTTGCACAGTCCACAATGTTCTTCAAAATACACCGTGGTCTAGTCAACATCCAATTGCCACCATCCATCAAACCAGCTACATACATTGCCAGACAGGATCACTCCCTCAAGAATACCATACCGGATGCCTCAAACGACCAATACAAATTTTCATTCTACCCAAGAACAGTTAAGATCTGGAACCAACTACCATCTACAGCAGTCTTCGCACCATCCATCTCAGCATTCCAACAGGTTGCCCTGCCAGCTATCAGAGTCCTACAGCCTCTGGCTGGCTCTAGGATGCTGTAAACCCATTTCGGCTCTTGTACAGTGTAAATAGCGCGCCTTTTCTTTCATTTCTCACTGCACTTCTGCACTGTCGACCAATGACGGTCACCAACGCACCATCCCAGTTTAGCTTCCTACGTGAGCTTTATAGGGATTATTTTACTCAAGACTTTTACTCAAATGTCATCATGCTTGGGCAAAGCTTTAGGAACAGTACCGGTAAAACATTGGCTTGAAAGTAATCATTGGATCGCTAAAATTTTAAGGGGTAAAATGTCATTAGATTGGTAAATGTGTGACAGACCAAACAACATGAGCTTCAAAGAAAACCAAAGACAGCAAAATTATCAAGGTGTTACGTTTAGAGGGACTGGAGAGCCCGACATTCGGAAAATTTTAAGACACAGCACATTATTTTAAGAGTAGAACAATCATTTAGGTGGTCTGTTTCAAGGGACTACACAACAGGATGTTTTGAGACGGCACAACATTTGAGAGTTGAAATATCCTTAGACTAAACAACAACATAAGCCTCAACGAAAACCACAAACAAAGCAACATAGGATCATGAACAGTTTTAAGAGTTGTACAATCATTTACATGTAGGTGGCACATTTCAAGGTACTTGACAACATGAGGTTCAGAGAAATATAACAGACGGCGCAACTTCGTCTCATGAACAGTTTAAGAGTTGAAAAACACTGCCCAGGGTTTCAAAACTTAAAGAAGAGTTGACATTAATCACGTACCTCACATGACATTCCATGTCCACTTCTTATTCATGATGGATACTGCTCTTCAATCTGTGAATAACCAGCAAGCAGAGTAGAACACATCGTCAAAAATGTGTCATCAAACGTCATCATGCTAGGGCAAAGTTTAAGAAACAGAACAACATCAGCTCAGGAACAACTATTAGAAAGCTAAATTTTCGAACGACTAGACACATGAGCCACAAACGAAAACCAAAGGCACCACAACATTTGCTCCTGAATACTTTAAGACTTATGAGGAACTGAACAAAATGAGGTTTGAAGAAATTTGAGAGACAGCACATCAATGGCTGGTAAAAATGTATAAATGTATAAATGTAAAATTAAAGTATCATCGGCCTTTGAATAGTTTGAGTGATGAACCAACCATTAAGATGGCAAGTTTTAAAAGACATTATGAGCCTCAAAGAAAACCGAAGAGAGAACTTCATGGACTCTTGAATAACTTGAGTGATAAACAATTATTAAGGTGACATGTTCTGATAAATAATAATATCGGCTCTTGTATAGTGTAATTCTAAAGAATGATCATTGCACTTCACACATTATTACCCCTGATCACTTGGCCATTTATTTCATTCCTGAAACCATCTCAGCTCCCTGGGGAGTATACGGCCTGTGCTTCCAAAGCGCACTAAGCTAAATCATTCACAAGAACCATCTCTGCCCTCACAGGGACCCATTTTACCCCTGGGTGAAGAGAAGCAATTATAGTTAAGTGTCTTGCTCAAGGACACAAGTTTCATGACCAGAATTCGAACCCACACCCTGACGACTCAGCCACCAGAACTAAAGTCTGACTGATGCACTTAACTGCTCTGCCTGACATGCATTTGAAAATCATAGTGAAGGGTTTCAAAAACTTAAGAAGAACTTACATTTTTCAACATACCTCACATGACATTCCAAGTTGACCTTCTCTTATTCATGATGGATACTGCTGCTCTTCAATCTGTAAATAATCTGCAAGCAAAGTGAGACACACTGTCATTAACCTTAAACATTTGATCAAATGTCAACATGCTTGGGCAGAGTTTAAGTAACAGTACAACATTTGCTCAAGAACAATTTGAGAGTTGATATATCATTAGATTGGTAAATTTCCGTATAAAATTTGACTTAAATTTTCTTTAACTTTGACACATATTTTCTTTAAAGTTTGTTACAGATTTTTTCCTTAAATTTTGTTACAGATTTTTCCTTAAACTTTGTTACAAATGTTACTCTCTGAAACTTTGCCAAAAAATGTACCTTTTGAAACTTTATTAAACTTCTAACTTCTTACCCGTCCCACAGCGTTTTATTCACGAGTCTAACTTTTATCCGAAGTAGTTCCTCCAAATCGGCAAGTAACTTGTAAAAGTTACTTGTCGATTTGGAGGAACTACTTCGGATAAATAAAAATAAAATTTTAATATAATAATAATATATATATACATACATAAAATAAAATAAAATAAAATAAAATAAAAATGAAAATTAAAGAAAAATAAAAAAGCGAAAAAAACCTAAAATAAGACCCTCAAAATTTTTTGCTAGGATAGTCCTGCGGGGCAATGCCCCGCCAAGCCCCAGGGGGGCTCCGCCCCCCTATCCCCCCTTATGAGGTCTAGGACCCCGGACCCTACGCAGCTAGACACCGACGCTGCTGGAGGGGGTAGGGGGATGGGTGGGAGGGACTATATGCTATATGCTATATATTACACCTGTATTTTATGACAGTTTGCTATTCCTGTACCAGACACATTCTAACCGTATATTTTAAGACAGTTAGCTATTCTCATACCCGACACATTCAACCATACATTTTAAGACAGTTTGCTATTCTCGTACCCGATACATTCTAACCGTATATTTTAAGACAGTTTGCTAGTCTCGTACCCGATACACTCTAACCGTATATTTTAAGACAGTTTGCTAGTCTCGTACCCGATACACTCTAACCGTATATTTTAAGACAGTTTGCTAGTCTCGTACCCGATACATTCTAACCGTATATTTTAAGACAGTTTGCTATTCTCGTACCCGATACACTCTAACCGTATATTTTAAGACAGTTTGCTATTCTCGTACCCGATACATTCTAACCGTATATTTTAAGACAGTTTGCTATTCCCGTACCCGAAATATTATAGTCCCTAACCCTGACCCTAACCCTTTCCCTAACCTTAACCCTAACCATGGCCCTAACCCTAATGACAAACTTAACCCTAACCTTTCAAATAATTTCAATACACTGCACGTTCTTCAAATTCAATTTTGTATATTTATTCATTATTAGTAAACACACTATTGTTTTTACAGATTCGTTACATTTTACTTTTAATCTTATACTACTTTACATTAACTTCTGTCAACTTGGTTCTCCTAGGAATTCCTCCTTTCCTTTTTAGTCTTACTCTGCATTCATGTAGCTACACTTCCTACTCCTTCATCGCTGTCATCTCAAACACTTGTCCTTTTAAAATAAATTGTCTTCCATTCAGTGGTTCACGTTTGCAAAGAACCACTTTACAACGGCAAATATTTCTTGTTGCCATTTATTAACGCCTGGACCAACTTCTCAAAGTGTTCTTTTGGATGCAGTCATGTGACCATCATCAATTGGTTATTTACTCTATTGCTACATTCACACCTGTTATCGTGATCTCCAAAACTGTGATTCTTCTTCAAAGTTTACTCTGTTCTGCCAACACCGTCCTATCGTCGTCGTCTCTGTTAAGGTCACTATCGTCCATGTTAGCAGCAAAACCTTTCCACGTCACAACCATCCGCCAGCACCCCCTAACCAAAAGCAAATAAAGAAATCGTACAACATCAGTTCCTGAACAATTTGACAGTTGAAATATCATTAAAATCGTAAAGTTTTGAAGGACACAACATCGACTCTGAAATAAGTTGAGAGTTGAACAATCATTAAGGTGGCAGTTTTAAGAGACTGGACACCATGAGGTTTGGAGAAAATTTAAGAAACAGTACGACATCGGCTCGTTAACAGTTGAAGCGTTAAACATCATTGCGCAATACAACTGGATAACATGAAGTTCGGAGAAATGTAAGAGACGACATAACTTCGGCTTGTTAGCAGTTTAACAGTTGAAAATAAATTGCAGGGTTTAAAGACTTAAGAAGAGTTGACATTTATCAACATACCTCACATGACATTCCATGTTGAACTTATTCATGATGGATACTGCTCTTCAATCTGTGAATAATCTGAAAGCAAAAAACGACACACAGTCATAAACATTATTTTAAGACAGTTAGCTATTCCTGTACATATTCTATGCGTATGACACTTTTCTAATCTCCAACATCAGTTCCAGAACAATTTGACAGTTCTCAAGGAAAACCACAATAGAGCACAACATCGACTCTGAAATAACTTGAGAGTTGAACAATCATTAAGATGGCAGTTTTAAGAGACTGGACAACATGAGGTTCGGAGAAATGTAAGAGACAGAACGACATCGGCTCGTGAACAGTTGTTGAACATCATTGCGCAGGGTTTAAAAATTTAAGAAGAATTGACATTTTTCAACATACCTCATACGACATTCTAAGTTGGCCTTCTCTTATCCATGATGGATACTGCTCTTCAATCTGTGGACAATCTGCAAGCAAAGTAGAACACACTGTCATAAACATGTCATCATGCTTGGGCAAAGTTTAAGAAACAGAACATCATTGACTTGTGAACAATTATTAGATTGCTAAATCTTTAAGAGTTGAAAAATCATTAGATTGGTAAAGTTTTGAACGACTAGATACATGAGCCTAAAAAAGAAAAGACAGCATCACATCGACTCTGGATTAAGTTGAGAGTTGAACAATCATTTGGGTGGCAAGTTTTTAAAGACTTGACAACAAGAAGTTTACAGAAAATTAAGAGAGGGCACAACATTGATTGGTATTAGATTGGTATTTATTTGAGGAGCTGGAAGACATGAACCTCAAGGAAAACCAAAGACAGTACAACATTGGCTCTTGAGTAATATAACAGTTGAACGATCATCAAGGTGTTACGTTTCGAGAGAATGGACAACATTCCAAGACGTTCGGAGAAATTTAAGAGACAGCATAACAGTGGCTAATGAACAGTTGAAGCATTGAAAATCATTGAGCGTGGTTTAAAAAACTTTAAAAGAATGAACATTATTCAACATACCTCACATGTCATTTCAAGATGACCTGCTCTTCAATGTGTAAATTATCTGCAAGCGTAAAAAAGACACACTGTCAAAAACATTTCATAAAATGTCATCATGCTTGGGAAAAGTTTACGAAAGCATCATTGGCTTGAGAACAATTTAAGAGTTGCAATATCAGTAGATTGGTAAATTTTTGAACGACTAAACACATGAGCCCCAAAGAAAACCAAAGGCACCACAACATTGGCTCCTGAATACTTTTAGAACTGAACAATCATTAAGGCGGCAAGTTTTAAAAGACTAGACATTATGAGCCTCAAGGAAAACCAATGAGAGCACAACATCTATTCTATAATAACTTGAATGATGATAAATCATTAAGGTTGCACGTTTTGACAAGTGTGATGCAAATTCCTTCACAAACTTGGCGCCTCCAAAACTGACCTTTTCCACAAATAATAGCCTCTACAACCAAGACCAGCCCCAGCTTGATAAATCCAGCCTGGTCCTACTGGCACGCTCCGTAAAAAAAGGCAAAACGCACAACAACAGCGCTTGCTTTTCAGTCCAATAGACTAAGCCACTTACATGTAGTAATAATACTACTCCTTAGCGGTCAAGTCAAAGTAAACCCTGGACCTGGTCCCTCAAGCCCTGTTCCCGAATACCCGTGTGGTATCTGCAACAACGAGGTCAATGACAGCCATGCTGCTCTCAATTGCGACACATGTGGGTTCTGGTGCCACATTCAATGTGCTGGCATTCCTGTGCATCACTATAGTATACTATAGTCAAGGCGTCAAGCAGCTTCTCGTGGATCTGCTGTGAATGTGGCTCACCGAACTTCAGCAGCTCCCTACACGCCACAACTCCAGCCGAACTTTAAAATCCTTTCTCGCCACTTGAATGGGATACAAGCTTATCTGAAACAGATCCCGGTTCTACAGCCCTTCCACAGACGTCTACACCGTGATTGCCGGCGACTTCAACTGTCCCCGACATCGATTGGACTACGGGTACTGCATCAAACCCCAACACCGCTAGTATTCACCAAAAATTTCTTGACATACTCATGGATCATTCACTTGTGCAATTAGTCAACCAGGTCACCAGACCAATCTCCAACAGTATATTAGACCTAATCAACAGCTTGTAAGCAACATCGAATCAAACCCAGGTATTTCAGACCACAACATCATCACCTTTAACATCAACTCAAAAACCCAAACAGCAAGCTAAACCACCCCAGAAACTCTTCATAAAACTTCTTCCATAAAGCCGACACAGCCCAACTGAAACAGCGGGTTAATCAATTCACAGAGGACTTCCTTCACTCTGACCCAATCAGCAACACTGTTAATACAAACTGGTCCAAAATACTTGACAGTCTCAATGGCATCCTGAATA
The DNA here is from genome assembly GCA_037783415.1 of Leptasterias polaris. Lineage (NCBI taxonomy): Eukaryota > Metazoa > Echinodermata > Asteroidea > Forcipulatida > Asteriidae > Leptasterias > Leptasterias polaris. Next base: position 2,928,449 of record JAZGTN010000192.1, read on the forward strand.
CGTGTTGTGTCCCTTCAAAGTGGAGTAAAAGTAAACGCCATCTGCCATGGATCTCAACTACCTTGAAGCGAGAGATGCGAAAGCGGGACAGACTATACAGGGAAGCACGTAAACTCCAAAACAATAGAACCTGGTACGAATACAGACAATTCCACAATCAACAACGTCATCAATGTCAACAATGTCAACAACGTCATCGGAGCAAGTCTTGCAGAGAAACCAAAAACTTTCTGGTCATATGTTAAACTCATGCGAACTGAGCACCTGGGCATTCCTACCCTGCGATCTGCCTCCAAAATGTGCTCAACAGACAAAGACAAGGCTGAACTGTTAAATAATTACTTCCAATGATCTGTATTCACGCAAGAAACCAACCTAAACATACCAGACAAGGGAATTTCTCCATACCCATCCATCACAAACATCGTCATAGGTATTGCTGGAGTAGAAAAGCAACTTGCAGCAATCAATCCATCTAAAGCGTGTGGACCAGATGAAATTTCACCTAAGCTTTTGAAGTTAGTTGAGCATGAAATAGCACCAGCACTAACTTTCCTTTTCCAACAATCATACAATAGTGGCACCATTCCTACCCAATGGAAAAAAGCTCTGGTCACCAGCATCTACAAGAAGGACCCAAAATCTGATCCATCTACTTACAGGCATATCTCCTTAACCCTTTCCTTACCGAATTGTTTGGACATAAACAACTGCTGATAACCACATTGTTTGACCACTCAAGCGTGAAGCACACATTCTTACAATATCAGAAAGCTTTCTTTCAAAGGCCATTTTTACAAACCCCATTATCTCCTTGAAGACATTGTTTTACAGCAAAATAAGTAATGAAAAAGTTCTCACTTATTAAATTTCCTTTCTTATAATCCAAAAATCATTGAAATCGGTCAATAAATGTCAAAGTTCTTTGTCTTTCTTTCCTTGGTGTGATCTGTAATCTCTTTTTTGTACACAAGTATATGGCGCTCCGTAGGTGTTTGGCATTTCGGATCTTTCAACTCCAGTTTGAAGAGATTGCAAAATAGCAACCTTATTTTATTTGACCATCATTGGAAAGATCCGATCTTCCCCTTTCCAATGATGGTAAGCTTGGGTATGGAGGGCAAACATGGACAAAACTACAGCTTTATTACAAATGGCCTTTGTGCTCAGGCTTGAGTGCTTTTTTGTGTGTAAGCTTGGTCGACTAAAGTCGCCAATGGTAAGGAAGAGGGGGTATTAGTGCAGTCGACTATAGTCGCCTATGGTAAGGAAAGGGTTAACCTGTGCATGCTGTAAGGTCATGGAACACATCATACTGAGCCATTTATCCAAACATCCTTCTTGATTCACAACATGGCTTCAGAGGAAAACTGTCAACTACAACACAACTCATATCTGCGACACACGATTGGGTCTTCCTAGATTTTAGCAAGGCTTTTGACAACGTGCCTCACCATCGCCTGTCAGCCAAGCTTCAATTCTATGGTGTCAGAGGTGACACGGTAAATTGGATTAGTGCATTCCTGAGTGATCGCGAACAGGCTGTGACAGTCAATGGTTCCTTTTCGTCTTGGGTTAAGGTAACATCAGGTGTACCTCAAGGTTCAGTGTTGGGAACGACATCCAGGACCAAGTGCAATCCACATTGAGGCTTTTTGCTGATGACAGTGTTATCTATCGCAAAATCCATTGCCAGGAAGATCATTCCAAGCTCCTGCAAGACATATCATTGCTCACTGACTGGTCCGCCAAATGGTTGATGCACTTCAATATCAACAAATGTGCCTTACTATCGAACACCAAAAAACACAAGCCCAGTCTCTTTCAATATAATATCCTTGGAACAACTCTTGCCTCAGTAGACCAGTACGATTACCTGGGAGTCACAGTGACTCATGATCTCCGCTGGAACATCCACCACCAGAAAATGATAAATAAATCTAGCCGCACCCTTGGTCTTCTCCGCAGAACCCTCGCTCATTGCACCCAAACTGTTAAAATAACTGCCTACAAAACCCTAGTTCGCCCGCAAATGGACTACGCCTCAGAAGTCTGGAGTCCACACACATTGGATGGCCAAAAACGACTTGAGCAAATTCATAAATCCATTGCCTCAGTAGACCAGTACGGTCACATTACTCATTAACTACCTGGGATGGGAGACACTGCATGTAAGACGCCTTCTTGCACAGTCCACAATGTTCTTCAAAATACACCGTGGTCTAGTCAACATCCAATTGCCACCATCCATCAAACCAGCTACATACATTGCCAGACAGGATCACTCCCTCAAGAATACCATACCGGATGCCTCAAACGACCAATACAAATTTTCATTCTACCCAAGAACAGTTAAGATCTGGAACCAACTACCATCTACAGCAGTCTTCGCACCATCCATCTCAGCATTCCAACAGGTTGCCCTGCCAGCTATCAGAGTCCTACAGCCTCTGGCTGGCTCTAGGATGCTGTAAACCCATTTCGGCTCTTGTACAGTGTAAATAGCGCGCCTTTTCTTTCATTTCTCACTGCACTTCTGCACTGTCGACCAATGACGGTCACCAACGCACCATCCCAGTTTAGCTTCCTACGTGAGCTTTATAGGGATTATTTTACTCAAGACTTTTACTCAAATGTCATCATGCTTGGGCAAAGCTTTAGGAACAGTACCGGTAAAACATTGGCTTGAAAGTAATCATTGGATCGCTAAAATTTTAAGGGGTAAAATGTCATTAGATTGGTAAATGTGTGACAGACCAAACAACATGAGCTTCAAAGAAAACCAAAGACAGCAAAATTATCAAGGTGTTACGTTTAGAGGGACTGGAGAGCCCGACATTCGGAAAATTTTAAGACACAGCACATTATTTTAAGAGTAGAACAATCATTTAGGTGGTCTGTTTCAAGGGACTACACAACAGGATGTTTTGAGACGGCACAACATTTGAGAGTTGAAATATCCTTAGACTAAACAACAACATAAGCCTCAACGAAAACCACAAACAAAGCAACATAGGATCATGAACAGTTTTAAGAGTTGTACAATCATTTACATGTAGGTGGCACATTTCAAGGTACTTGACAACATGAGGTTCAGAGAAATATAACAGACGGCGCAACTTCGTCTCATGAACAGTTTAAGAGTTGAAAAACACTGCCCAGGGTTTCAAAACTTAAAGAAGAGTTGACATTAATCACGTACCTCACATGACATTCCATGTCCACTTCTTATTCATGATGGATACTGCTCTTCAATCTGTGAATAACCAGCAAGCAGAGTAGAACACATCGTCAAAAATGTGTCATCAAACGTCATCATGCTAGGGCAAAGTTTAAGAAACAGAACAACATCAGCTCAGGAACAACTATTAGAAAGCTAAATTTTCGAACGACTAGACACATGAGCCACAAACGAAAACCAAAGGCACCACAACATTTGCTCCTGAATACTTTAAGACTTATGAGGAACTGAACAAAATGAGGTTTGAAGAAATTTGAGAGACAGCACATCAATGGCTGGTAAAAATGTATAAATGTATAAATGTAAAATTAAAGTATCATCGGCCTTTGAATAGTTTGAGTGATGAACCAACCATTAAGATGGCAAGTTTTAAAAGACATTATGAGCCTCAAAGAAAACCGAAGAGAGAACTTCATGGACTCTTGAATAACTTGAGTGATAAACAATTATTAAGGTGACATGTTCTGATAAATAATAATATCGGCTCTTGTATAGTGTAATTCTAAAGAATGATCATTGCACTTCACACATTATTACCCCTGATCACTTGGCCATTTATTTCATTCCTGAAACCATCTCAGCTCCCTGGGGAGTATACGGCCTGTGCTTCCAAAGCGCACTAAGCTAAATCATTCACAAGAACCATCTCTGCCCTCACAGGGACCCATTTTACCCCTGGGTGAAGAGAAGCAATTATAGTTAAGTGTCTTGCTCAAGGACACAAGTTTCATGACCAGAATTCGAACCCACACCCTGACGACTCAGCCACCAGAACTAAAGTCTGACTGATGCACTTAACTGCTCTGCCTGACATGCATTTGAAAATCATAGTGAAGGGTTTCAAAAACTTAAGAAGAACTTACATTTTTCAACATACCTCACATGACATTCCAAGTTGACCTTCTCTTATTCATGATGGATACTGCTGCTCTTCAATCTGTAAATAATCTGCAAGCAAAGTGAGACACACTGTCATTAACCTTAAACATTTGATCAAATGTCAACATGCTTGGGCAGAGTTTAAGTAACAGTACAACATTTGCTCAAGAACAATTTGAGAGTTGATATATCATTAGATTGGTAAATTTCCGTATAAAATTTGACTTAAATTTTCTTTAACTTTGACACATATTTTCTTTAAAGTTTGTTACAGATTTTTTCCTTAAATTTTGTTACAGATTTTTCCTTAAACTTTGTTACAAATGTTACTCTCTGAAACTTTGCCAAAAAATGTACCTTTTGAAACTTTATTAAACTTCTAACTTCTTACCCGTCCCACAGCGTTTTATTCACGAGTCTAACTTTTATCCGAAGTAGTTCCTCCAAATCGGCAAGTAACTTGTAAAAGTTACTTGTCGATTTGGAGGAACTACTTCGGATAAATAAAAATAAAATTTTAATATAATAATAATATATATATACATACATAAAATAAAATAAAATAAAATAAAATAAAAATGAAAATTAAAGAAAAATAAAAAAGCGAAAAAAACCTAAAATAAGACCCTCAAAATTTTTTGCTAGGATAGTCCTGCGGGGCAATGCCCCGCCAAGCCCCAGGGGGGCTCCGCCCCCCTATCCCCCCTTATGAGGTCTAGGACCCCGGACCCTACGCAGCTAGACACCGACGCTGCTGGAGGGGGTAGGGGGATGGGTGGGAGGGACTATATGCTATATGCTATATATTACACCTGTATTTTATGACAGTTTGCTATTCCTGTACCAGACACATTCTAACCGTATATTTTAAGACAGTTAGCTATTCTCATACCCGACACATTCAACCATACATTTTAAGACAGTTTGCTATTCTCGTACCCGATACATTCTAACCGTATATTTTAAGACAGTTTGCTAGTCTCGTACCCGATACACTCTAACCGTATATTTTAAGACAGTTTGCTAGTCTCGTACCCGATACACTCTAACCGTATATTTTAAGACAGTTTGCTAGTCTCGTACCCGATACATTCTAACCGTATATTTTAAGACAGTTTGCTATTCTCGTACCCGATACACTCTAACCGTATATTTTAAGACAGTTTGCTATTCTCGTACCCGATACATTCTAACCGTATATTTTAAGACAGTTTGCTATTCCCGTACCCGAAATATTATAGTCCCTAACCCTGACCCTAACCCTTTCCCTAACCTTAACCCTAACCATGGCCCTAACCCTAATGACAAACTTAACCCTAACCTTTCAAATAATTTCAATACACTGCACGTTCTTCAAATTCAATTTTGTATATTTATTCATTATTAGTAAACACACTATTGTTTTTACAGATTCGTTACATTTTACTTTTAATCTTATACTACTTTACATTAACTTCTGTCAACTTGGTTCTCCTAGGAATTCCTCCTTTCCTTTTTAGTCTTACTCTGCATTCATGTAGCTACACTTCCTACTCCTTCATCGCTGTCATCTCAAACACTTGTCCTTTTAAAATAAATTGTCTTCCATTCAGTGGTTCACGTTTGCAAAGAACCACTTTACAACGGCAAATATTTCTTGTTGCCATTTATTAACGCCTGGACCAACTTCTCAAAGTGTTCTTTTGGATGCAGTCATGTGACCATCATCAATTGGTTATTTACTCTATTGCTACATTCACACCTGTTATCGTGATCTCCAAAACTGTGATTCTTCTTCAAAGTTTACTCTGTTCTGCCAACACCGTCCTATCGTCGTCGTCTCTGTTAAGGTCACTATCGTCCATGTTAGCAGCAAAACCTTTCCACGTCACAACCATCCGCCAGCACCCCCTAACCAAAAGCAAATAAAGAAATCGTACAACATCAGTTCCTGAACAATTTGACAGTTGAAATATCATTAAAATCGTAAAGTTTTGAAGGACACAACATCGACTCTGAAATAAGTTGAGAGTTGAACAATCATTAAGGTGGCAGTTTTAAGAGACTGGACACCATGAGGTTTGGAGAAAATTTAAGAAACAGTACGACATCGGCTCGTTAACAGTTGAAGCGTTAAACATCATTGCGCAATACAACTGGATAACATGAAGTTCGGAGAAATGTAAGAGACGACATAACTTCGGCTTGTTAGCAGTTTAACAGTTGAAAATAAATTGCAGGGTTTAAAGACTTAAGAAGAGTTGACATTTATCAACATACCTCACATGACATTCCATGTTGAACTTATTCATGATGGATACTGCTCTTCAATCTGTGAATAATCTGAAAGCAAAAAACGACACACAGTCATAAACATTATTTTAAGACAGTTAGCTATTCCTGTACATATTCTATGCGTATGACACTTTTCTAATCTCCAACATCAGTTCCAGAACAATTTGACAGTTCTCAAGGAAAACCACAATAGAGCACAACATCGACTCTGAAATAACTTGAGAGTTGAACAATCATTAAGATGGCAGTTTTAAGAGACTGGACAACATGAGGTTCGGAGAAATGTAAGAGACAGAACGACATCGGCTCGTGAACAGTTGTTGAACATCATTGCGCAGGGTTTAAAAATTTAAGAAGAATTGACATTTTTCAACATACCTCATACGACATTCTAAGTTGGCCTTCTCTTATCCATGATGGATACTGCTCTTCAATCTGTGGACAATCTGCAAGCAAAGTAGAACACACTGTCATAAACATGTCATCATGCTTGGGCAAAGTTTAAGAAACAGAACATCATTGACTTGTGAACAATTATTAGATTGCTAAATCTTTAAGAGTTGAAAAATCATTAGATTGGTAAAGTTTTGAACGACTAGATACATGAGCCTAAAAAAGAAAAGACAGCATCACATCGACTCTGGATTAAGTTGAGAGTTGAACAATCATTTGGGTGGCAAGTTTTTAAAGACTTGACAACAAGAAGTTTACAGAAAATTAAGAGAGGGCACAACATTGATTGGTATTAGATTGGTATTTATTTGAGGAGCTGGAAGACATGAACCTCAAGGAAAACCAAAGACAGTACAACATTGGCTCTTGAGTAATATAACAGTTGAACGATCATCAAGGTGTTACGTTTCGAGAGAATGGACAACATTCCAAGACGTTCGGAGAAATTTAAGAGACAGCATAACAGTGGCTAATGAACAGTTGAAGCATTGAAAATCATTGAGCGTGGTTTAAAAAACTTTAAAAGAATGAACATTATTCAACATACCTCACATGTCATTTCAAGATGACCTGCTCTTCAATGTGTAAATTATCTGCAAGCGTAAAAAAGACACACTGTCAAAAACATTTCATAAAATGTCATCATGCTTGGGAAAAGTTTACGAAAGCATCATTGGCTTGAGAACAATTTAAGAGTTGCAATATCAGTAGATTGGTAAATTTTTGAACGACTAAACACATGAGCCCCAAAGAAAACCAAAGGCACCACAACATTGGCTCCTGAATACTTTTAGAACTGAACAATCATTAAGGCGGCAAGTTTTAAAAGACTAGACATTATGAGCCTCAAGGAAAACCAATGAGAGCACAACATCTATTCTATAATAACTTGAATGATGATAAATCATTAAGGTTGCACGTTTTGACAAGTGTGATGCAAATTCCTTCACAAACTTGGCGCCTCCAAAACTGACCTTTTCCACAAATAATAGCCTCTACAACCAAGACCAGCCCCAGCTTGATAAATCCAGCCTGGTCCTACTGGCACGCTCCGTAAAAAAAGGCAAAACGCACAACAACAGCGCTTGCTTTTCAGTCCAATAGACTAAGCCACTTACATGTAGTAATAATACTACTCCTTAGCGGTCAAGTCAAAGTAAACCCTGGACCTGGTCCCTCAAGCCCTGTTCCCGAATACCCGTGTGGTATCTGCAACAACGAGGTCAATGACAGCCATGCTGCTCTCAATTGCGACACATGTGGGTTCTGGTGCCACATTCAATGTGCTGGCATTCCTGTGCATCACTATAGTATACTATAGTCAAGGCGTCAAGCAGCTTCTCGTGGATCTGCTGTGAATGTGGCTCACCGAACTTCAGCAGCTCCCTACACGCCACAACTCCAGCCGAACTTTAAAATCCTTTCTCGCCACTTGAATGGGATACAAGCTTATCTGAAACAGATCCCGGTTCTACAGCCCTTCCACAGACGTCTACACCGTGATTGCCGGCGACTTCAACTGTCCCCGACATCGATTGGACTACGGGTACTGCATCAAACCCCAACACCGCTAGTATTCACCAAAAATTTCTTGACATACTCATGGATCATTCACTTGTGCAATTAGTCAACCAGGTCACCAGACCAATCTCCAACAGTATATTAGACCTAATCAACAGCTTGTAAGCAACATCGAATCAAACCCAGGTATTTCAGACCACAACATCATCACCTTTAACATCAACTGAAAAACCCAAACAGCAAGCTAAACCACCCCAGAAACTCTTCATAAAACTTCTTCCATAAAGCCGACACAGCCCAACTGAAACAGCGGGTTAATCAATTCACAGAGGACTTCCTTCACTCTGACCCAATCAGCAACACTGTTAATACAAACTGGTCCAAAATACTTGACAGTCTCAATGGCATCCTGAATACGTGTTGTGTCCCTTCAAAGTGGAGTAAAAGTAAACGCCATCTGCCATGGATCTCAACTACCTTGAAGCGAGAGATGCGAAAGCGGGACAGACTATACAGGGAAGCACGTAAACTCCAAAACAATAGAACCTGGTACGAATACAGACAATTCCACAATCAACAACGTCATCAATGTCAACAATGTCAACAACGTCATCAGAGCAAGTCTTGCAGAGAAACCAAAAACTTTCTGGTCATATGTTAAACTCATGCGAACTGAGCACCTGGGCATTCCTACCCTGCGATCTGCCTCCAAAATGTGCTCAACAGACAAAGACAAGGCTGAACTGTTAAATAATTACTTCCAATGATCTGTATTCACGCAAGAAACCAACCTAAACATACCAGACAAGGGAATTTCTCCATACCCATCCATCACAAACATCGTCATAGGTATTGCTGGAGTAGAAAAGCAACTTGCAGCAATCAATCCATCTAAAGCGTGTGGACCAGATGAAATTTCACCTAAGCTTTTGAAGTTAGTTGAGCATGAAATAGCACCAGCACTAACTTTCCTTTTCCAACAATCATACAATAGTGGCACCATTCCTACCCAATGGAAAAAAGCTCTGGTCACCAGCATCTACAAGAAGGACCCAAAATCTGATCCATCTACTTACAGGCATATCTCCTTAACCTGTGCATGCTGTAAGGTCATGGAACACATCATACTGAGCCATTTATCCAAACATCCTTCTTGATTCACAACATGGCTTCAGAGGAAAACTGTCAACTACAACACAACTCATATCTGCGACACACGATTGGGTCTTCCTAGATTTTAGCAAGGCTTTTGACAACGTGCCTCACCATCGCCTGTCAGCCAAGCTTCAATTCTATGGTGTCAGAGGTGACACGGTAAATTGGATTAGTGCATTCCTGAGTGATCGCGAACAGGCTGTGACAGTCAATGGTTCCTTTTCGTCTTGGGTTAAGGTAACATCAGGTGTACCTCAAGGTTCAGTGTTGGGAACGACATCCAGGACCAAGTGCAATCCACATTGAGGCTTTTTGCTGATGACAGTGTTATCTATCGCAAAATCCATTGCCAGGAAGATCATTCCAAGCTCCTGCAAGACATATCATTGCTCACTGACTGGTCCGCCAAATGGTTGATGCACTTCAATATCAACAAATGTGCCTTACTATCGAACACCAAAAAACACAAGCCCAGTCTCTTTCAATATAATATCCTTGGAACAACTCTTGCCTCAGTAGACCAGTACGATTACCTGGGAGTCACAGTGACTCATGATCTCCGCTGGAACATCCACCACCAGAAAATGATAAATAAATCTAGCCGCACCCTTGGTCTTCTCCGCAGAACCCTCGCTCATTGCACCCAAACTGTTAAAATAACTGCCTACAAAACCCTAGTTCGCCCGCAAATGGACTACGCCTCAGAAGTCTGGAGTCCACACACATTGGATGGCCAAAAACGACTTGAGCAAATTCATAAATCCATTGCCTCAGTAGACCAGTACGGTCACATTACTCATTAACTACCTGGGATGGGAGACACTGCATGTAAGACGCCTTCTTGCACAGTCCACAATGTTCTTCAAAATACACCGTGGTCTAGTCAACATCCAATTGCCACCATCCATCAAACCAGCTACATACATTGCCAGACAGGATCACTCCCTCAAGAATACCATACCGGATGCCTCAAACGACCAATACAAATTTTCATTCTACCCAAGAACAGTTAAGATCTGGAACCAACTACCATCTACAGCAGTCTTCGCACCATCCATCTCAGCATTCCAACAGGTTGCCCTGCCAGCTATCAGAGTCCTACAGCCTCTGGCTGGCTCTAGGATGCTGTAAACCCATTTCGGCTCTTGTACAGTGTAAATAGCGCGCCTTTTCTTTCATTTCTCACTGCACTTCTGCACTGTCGACCAATGACGGTCACCAACGCACCATCCCAGTTTAGCTTCCTACGTGAGCTTTATAGGGATTATTTTACTCAAGACTTTTACTCAAATGTCATCATGCTTGGGCAAAGCTTTAGGAACAGTACCGGTAAAACATTGGCTTGAAAGTAATCATTGGATCGCTAAAATTTTAAGGGGTAAAATGTCATTAGATTGGTAAATGTGTGACAGACCAAACAACATGAGCTTCAAAGAAAACCAAAGACAGCAAAATTATCAAGGTGTTACGTTTAGAGGGACTGGAGAGCCCGACATTCGGAAAATTTTAAGACACAGCACATTATTTTAAGAGTAGAACAATCATTTAGGTGGTCTGTTTCAAGGGACTACACAACAGGATGTTTTGAGACGGCACAACATTTGAGAGTTGAAATATCCTTAGACTAAACAACAACATAAGCCTCAACGAAAACCACAAACAAAGCAACATAGGATCATGAACAGTTTTAAGAGTTGTACAATCATTTACATGTAGGTGGCACATTTCAAGGTACTTGACAACATGAGGTTCAGAGAAATATAACAGACGGCGCAACTTCGTCTCATGAACAGTTTAAGAGTTGAAAAACACTGCCCAGGGTTTCAAAACTTAAAGAAGAGTTGACATTAATCACGTACCTCACATGACATTCCATGTCCACTTCTTATTCATGATGGATACTGCTCTTCAATCTGTGAATAACCAGCAAGCAGAGTAGAACACATCGTCAAAAATGTGTCATCAAACGTCATCATGCTAGGGCAAAGTTTAAGAAACAGAACAACATCAGCTCAGGAACAACTATTAGAAAGCTAAATTTTCGAACGACTAGACACATGAGCCACAAACGAAAACCAAAGGCACCACAACATTTGCTCCTGAATACTTTAAGACTTATGAGGAACTGAACAAAATGAGGTTTGAAGAAATTTGAGAGACAGCACATCAATGGCTGGTAAAAATGTATAAATGTATAAATGTAAAATTAAAGTATCATCGGCCTTTGAATAGTTTGAGTGATGAACCAACCATTAAGATGGCAAGTTTTAAAAGACATTATGAGCCTCAAAGAAAACCGAAGAGAGAACTTCATGGACTCTTGAATAACTTGAGTGATAAACAATTATTAAGGTGACATGTTCTGATAAATAATAATATCGGCTCTTGTATAGTGTAATTCTAAAGAATGATCATTGCACTTCACACATTATTACCCCTGATCACTTGGCCATTTATTTCATTCCTGAAACCATCTCAGCTCCCTGGGGAGTATACGGCCTGTGCTTCCAAAGCGCACTAAGCTAAATCATTCACAAGAACCATCTCTGCCCTCACAGGGACCCATTTTACCCCTGGGTGAAGAGAAGCAATTATAGTTAAGTGTCTTGCTCAAGGACACAAGTTTCATGACCAGAATTCGAACCCACACCCTGACGACTCAGCCACCAGAACTAAAGTCTGACTGATGCACTTAACTGCTCTGCCTGACATGCATTTGAAAATCATAGTGAAGGGTTTCAAAAACTTAAGAAGAACTTACATTTTTCAACATACCTCACATGACATTCCAAGTTGACCTTCTCTTATTCATGATGGATACTGCTGCTCTTCAATCTGTAAATAATCTGCAAGCAAAGTGAGACACACTGTCATTAACCTTAAACATTTGATCAAATGTCAACATGCTTGGGCAGAGTTTAAGTAACAGTACAACATTTGCTCAAGAACAATTTGAGAGTTGATATATCATTAGATTGGTAAATTTCCGTATAAAATTTGACTTAAATTTTCTTTAACTTTGACACATATTTTCTTTAAAGTTTGTTACAGATTTTTTCCTTAAATTTTGTTACAGATTTTTCCTTAAACTTTGTTACAAATGTTACTCTCTGAAACTTTGCCAAAAAATGTACCTTTTGAAACTTTATTAAACTTCTAACTTCTTACCCGTCCCACAGCGTTTTATTCACGAGTCTAACTTTTATCCGAAGTAGTTCCTCCAAATCGGCAAGTAACTTGTAAAAGTTACTTGTCGATTTGGAGGAACTACTTCGGATAAATAAAAATAAAATTTTAATATAATAATAATATATATATACATACATAAAATAAAATAAAATAAAATAAAATAAAAATGAAAATTAAAGAAAAATAAAAAAGCGAAAAAAACCTAAAATAAGACCCTCAAAATTTTTTGCTAGGATAGTCCTGCGGGGCAATGCCCCGCCAAGCCCCAGGGGGGCTCCGCCCCCCTATCCCCCCTTATGAGGTCTAGGACCCCGGACCCTACGCAGCTAGACACCGACGCTGCTGGAGGGGGTAGGGGGATGGGTGGGAGGGACTATATGCTATATGCTATATATTACACCTGTATTTTATGACAGTTTGCTATTCCTGTACCAGACACATTCTAACCGTATATTTTAAGACAGTTAGCTATTCTCATACCCGACACATTCAACCATACATTTTAAGACAGTTTGCTATTCTCGTACCCGATACATTCTAACCGTATATTTTAAGACAGTTTGCTAGTCTCGTACCCGATACACTCTAACCGTATATTTTAAGACAGTTTGCTAGTCTCGTACCCGATACACTCTAACCGTATATTTTAAGACAGTTTGCTAGTCTCGTACCCGATACATTCTAACCGTATATTTTAAGACAGTTTGCTATTCTCGTACCCGATACACTCTAACCGTATATTTTAAGACAGTTTGCTATTCTCGTACCCGATACATTCTAACCGTATATTTTAAGACAGTTTGCTATTCCCGTACCCGAAATATTATAGTCCCTAACCCTGACCCTAACCCTTTCCCTAACCTTAACCCTAACCATGGCCCTAACCCTAATGACAAACTTAACCCTAACCTTTCAAATAATTTCAATACACTGCACGTTCTTCAAATTCAATTTTGTATATTTATTCATTATTAGTAAACACACTATTGTTTTTACAGATTCGTTACATTTTACTTTTAATCTTATACTACTTTACATTAACTTCTGTCAACTTGGTTCTCCTAGGAATTCCTCCTTTCCTTTTTAGTCTTACTCTGCATTCATGTAGCTACACTTCCTACTCCTTCATCGCTGTCATCTCAAACACTTGTCCTTTTAAAATAAATTGTCTTCCATTCAGTGGTTCACGTTTGCAAAGAACCACTTTACAACGGCAAATATTTCTTGTTGCCATTTATTAACGCCTGGACCAACTTCTCAAAGTGTTCTTTTGGATGCAGTCATGTGACCATCATCAATTGGTTATTTACTCTATTGCTACATTCACACCTGTTATCGTGATCTCCAAAACTGTGATTCTTCTTCAAAGTTTACTCTGTTCTGCCAACACCGTCCTATCGTCGTCGTCTCTGTTAAGGTCACTATCGTCCATGTTAGCAGCAAAACCTTTCCACGTCACAACCATCCGCCAGCACCCCCTAACCAAAAGCAAATAAAGAAATCGTACAACATCAGTTCCTGAACAATTTGACAGTTGAAATATCATTAAAATCGTAAAGTTTTGAAGGACACAACATCGACTCTGAAATAAGTTGAGAGTTGAACAATCATTAAGGTGGCAGTTTTAAGAGACTGGACACCATGAGGTTTGGAGAAAATTTAAGAAACAGTACGACATCGGCTCGTTAACAGTTGAAGCGTTAAACATCATTGCGCAATACAACTGGATAACATGAAGTTCGGAGAAATGTAAGAGACGACATAACTTCGGCTTGTTAGCAGTTTAACAGTTGAAAATAAATTGCAGGGTTTAAAGACTTAAGAAGAGTTGACATTTATCAACATACCTCACATGACATTCCATGTTGAACTTATTCATGATGGATACTGCTCTTCAATCTGTGAATAATCTGAAAGCAAAAAACGACACACAGTCATAAACATTATTTTAAGACAGTTAGCTATTCCTGTACATATTCTATGCGTATGACACTTTTCTAATCTCCAACATCAGTTCCAGAACAATTTGACAGTTCTCAAGGAAAACCACAATAGAGCACAACATCGACTCTGAAATAACTTGAGAGTTGAACAATCATTAAGATGGCAGTTTTAAGAGACTGGACAACATGAGGTTCGGAGAAATGTAAGAGACAGAACGACATCGGCTCGTGAACAGTTGTTGAACATCATTGCGCAGGGTTTAAAAATTTAAGAAGAATTGACATTTTTCAACATACCTCATACGACATTCTAAGTTGGCCTTCTCTTATCCATGATGGATACTGCTCTTCAATCTGTGGACAATCTGCAAGCAAAGTAGAACACACTGTCATAAACATGTCATCATGCTTGGGCAAAGTTTAAGAAACAGAACATCATTGACTTGTGAACAATTATTAGATTGCTAAATCTTTAAGAGTTGAAAAATCATTAGATTGGTAAAGTTTTGAACGACTAGATACATGAGCCTAAAAAAGAAAAGACAGCATCACATCGACTCTGGATTAAGTTGAGAGTTGAACAATCATTTGGGTGGCAAGTTTTTAAAGACTTGACAACAAGAAGTTTACAGAAAATTAAGAGAGGGCACAACATTGATTGGTATTAGATTGGTATTTATTTGAGGAGCTGGAAGACATGAACCTCAAGGAAAACCAAAGACAGTACAACATTGGCTCTTGAGTAATATAACAGTTGAACGATCATCAAGGTGTTACGTTTCGAGAGAATGGACAACATTCCAAGACGTTCGGAGAAATTTAAGAGACAGCATAACAGTGGCTAATGAACAGTTGAAGCATTGAAAATCATTGAGCGTGGTTTAAAAAACTTTAAAAGAATGAACATTATTCAACATACCTCACATGTCATTTCAAGATGACCTGCTCTTCAATGTGTAAATTATCTGCAAGCGTAAAAAAGACACACTGTCAAAAACATTTCATAAAATGTCATCATGCTTGGGAAAAGTTTACGAAAGCATCATTGGCTTGAGAACAATTTAAGAGTTGCAATATCAGTAGATTGGTAAATTTTTGAACGACTAAACACATGAGCCCCAAAGAAAACCAAAGGCACCACAACATTGGCTCCTGAATACTTTTAGAACTGAACAATCATTAAGGCGGCAAGTTTTAAAAGACTAGACATTATGAGCCTCAAGGAAAACCAATGAGAGCACAACATCTATTCTATAATAACTTGAATGATGATAAATCATTAAGGTTGCACGTTTTGACAAGTGTGATGCAAATTCCTTCACAAACTTGGCGCCTCCAAAACTGACCTTTTCCACAAATAATAGCCTCTACAACCAAGACCAGCCCCAGCTTGATAAATCCAGCCTGGTCCTACTGGCACGCTCCGTAAAAAAAGGCAAAACGCACAACAACAGCGCTTGCTTTTCAGTCCAATAGACTAAGCCACTTACATGTAGTAATAATACTACTCCTTAGCGGTCAAGTCAAAGTAAACCCTGGACCTGGTCCCTCAAGCCCTGTTCCCGAATACCCGTGTGGTATCTGCAACAACGAGGTCAATGACAGCCATGCTGCTCTCAATTGCGACACATGTGGGTTCTGGTGCCACATTCAATGTGCTGGCATTCCTGTGCATCACTATAGTATACTATAGTCAAGGCGTCAAGCAGCTTCTCGTGGATCTGCTGTGAATGTGGCTCACCGAACTTCAGCAGCTCCCTACACGCCACAACTCCAGCCGAACTTTAAAATCCTTTCTCGCCACTTGAATGGGATACAAGCTTATCTGAAACAGATCCCGGTTCTACAGCCCTTCCACAGACGTCTACACCGTGATTGCCGGCGACTTCAACTGTCCCCGACATCGATTGGACTACGGGTACTGCATCAAACCCCAACACCGCTAGTATTCACCAAAAATTTCTTGACATACTCATGGATCATTCACTTGTGCAATTAGTCAACCAGGTCACCAGACCAATCTCCAACAGTATATTAGACCTAATCAACAGCTTGTAAGCAACATCGAATCAAACCCAGGTATTTCAGACCACAACATCATCACCTTTAACATCAACTCAAAAACCCAAACAGCAAGCTAAACCACCCCAGAAACTCTTCATAAAACTTCTTCCATAAAGCCGACACAGCCCAACTGAAACAGTGAGTTTGTGAATCAACACAACCTTTGCCGTCACATGAATAACCTACAGTCGTTTGAGTGCAGCAGTGAATTTACTAATAATCACAACCTGTGCCGTCACATGAATGACCTACAGTCGTTTGAGTGCAGCAGTGAGTTTTCTAATCATCACAACCTTTGCCGTCACATGAATGACCTACAGTCGTTTCAGTGCAGCAGTGAGTTTTCTAATCATCACAACCTTTGCCGTCACATGAATGACCTACAGTCGTTTGAGTGCAGCAGTGAGTTTTCTAATTATCACAACCTGTGCCGTCACATGAATTACCTACAGTCGTTTGAGTGCAGCAGTGAGTTTTCTAATCAACACAACCTTTGCCATCACATGAATGACCTACAGTCGTTTGAGTGCAGCAGTGAGTTTTCTAACCCTCACAACCTTTGCCGTCACATGAATGACCTACAGTCGTTTGAGTGCAGCAGTGAATTTACTAATCAACACAACCTTTGCCATCACATGAATGACCTACAGTCGTTTGAGTGCAGCAGTGAGTCTCCTTATCATCACAACCTTTGCCGTCACATGAATGACCTACAGTCGTTTGAGTGCAGCAGTGAGTTTTCTAATCAGCACAACCTTTGCCGTCACATGAATGACCTACAGTCGTTTGAGTGCAGCAGTGAGTTTGCTAATCATCACAACCTTTGTCGTCACATGATTGACCTACATTTATTTTAGTGCAGCAGTGAGTTTTCTAATTATCACAACCAGTGCCGTCACATGAATTACCTACAGTTGTTTGAGTACAGCAGTGTGTTTTCTAATCAACACAACCTGTGCGGCCACATGATTGACCTACATTTGTTTTAGTGCAGCAGTGAGTTTTCTAATCATCACAACCTTTGCCATCACATGAATTACCTACAGTCGTTTGAGTGCAGCAGTGAGTTTGCTAATCCTCACAACCTTTGCCGTCACATGAATTACCTACAGTCGTTTGAGTGCAGCAGTGAGTTTGTGAATCAACACAACCTTTGCCGTCACATGAATAACCTACAGTCGTTTGAGTGCAGCAGTGAATTTACTAATAATCACAACCTGTGCCGTCACATGAATGACCTACAGTCGTTTGAGTGCAGCAGTGAGTTTTCTAATCATCACAACCTTTGCCGTCACATGAATGACCTACAGTCGTTTCAGTGCAGCAGTGAGTTTTCTAATCATCACAACCTTTGCCGTCACATGAATGACCTACAGTCGTTTGAGTGCAGCAGTGAGTTTTCTAATTATCACAACCTGTGCCGTCACATGAATTACCTACAGTCGTTTGAGTGCAGCAGTGAGTTTTCTAATCAACACAACCTTTGCCATCACATGAATGACCTACAGTCGTTTGAGTGCAGCAGTGAGTCTCCTTATCATAACAAACTGTACTGTCACATGAATGACCTACAGTCGTTTGAGTGCAGCAGTGAGTCTCCTTATCATAACAAACTGTACTGTCACATGAATGACCTACAGTCGTTTGAGTACAGCAGTGAGTTTTCTAATTATCACAACCTGTGCCGTCACATGAATTACCTACAGTCGTTTGAGTGCAGCAGTGAATTTACTAATCAACACAACCTTTGCCATCACATGAATGACCTACAGTCGTTTGAGTGCAGCAGTGAGTCTCCTTATCATAACAAACTGTACTGTCACATGAATGACCTACAGTCGTTTGAGTACAGCAGTGAGTCTCCTTATCATAACAACCTGTGCCGTCACATGAATAACCTACAGTCGTTTGAGTGCAGCAGTGAGTCTCCTTATCATAACAACCTTTGCCGTCACATGAATAACCTACAGTCGTTTGAGTGCAGCAGTGAATTTTCTTATCATAACAACCTGTGCCGTCACATGAATGACCTACAGTCGTTTGAGTGCAGCAGTGAGTTTTCTAATCAACACAACCTTTGCCATCACATGAATTACCTACAGTCGTTTGAGTGCAGCAGTGAGTTTTCTAACCCTCACAACCTTTGCCGTCACATGAATGACCTACAGTCGTTTGAGTGCAGCAGTGAATTTACTAATCAACACAACCTTTGCCATCACATGAATGACCTACAGTCGTTTGAGTGCAGCAGTGAGTCTCCTTATCATAACAAACTGTACTGTCACATGAATGACCTACAGTCGTTTGAGTGCAGCAGTGAGTCTCCTTATCATAACAAACTGTACTGTCACATGAATGACCTACAGTCGTTTGAGTACAGCAGTGAGTTTTCTAATTATCACAACCTGTGCCGTCACATGAATTACCTACAGTCGTTTGAGTGCAGCAGTGAGTTTTCTAATCAACACAACCTTTGCCGTCACATGAATAACCTACAGTCGTTTGAGTGCAGCAGTGACTTTGCTAATCATCACAACCTGTGCCGTCACATGAATAACCTACAGTCGTTTGAGTGCAGCAGTGAGTCTCCTTATCATAACAAACTGTACTGTCACATGAATGACCTACAGTCGTTTGAGTACAGCAGTGAGTTTTCTAATTATCACAACCTGTGCCGTCACATGAATTACCTACAGTCGTTTGAGTGCAGCAGTGAGTTTTCTAATCAACACAACCTTTGCCGTCACATGAATAACCTACAGTCGTTTGAGTGCAGCAGTGAGTTTGTGAATCAACACAACCTTTGCCATCACATGAATGACCTACAGTCGTTTGAGTGCAGCAGTGAGTCTACTAATAATTACAAACTGTACTGTCACATGAATGACCTACAGTCGTTTGAGTGCAGCAGTGAGTTTGCTAATCATCACAACCTTTGTCGTCACATGATTGACCTACATTTATTTTAGTGCAGCAGTGAGTTTTCTAATTATCACAACCAGTGCCGTCACATGAATTACCTACAGTTGTTTGAGTACAGCAGTGTGTTTTCTAATCAACACAACCTTTGCGGCCACATGATTGACCTACATTTGTTTTAGTGCAGCAGTGAGTTTTCTAATCATCACAACCTTTGCCATCACATGAATTACCTACAGTCGTTTGAGTGCAGCAGTGAGTTTGCTAATCCTCACAACCTTTGCCGTCACATGAATTACCTACAGTCGTTTGAGTGCAGCAGTGAATTTACTAATCAACACAACCTTTGCCGTCACATGAATAACCTACAGTCGTTTGAGTGCAGCAGTGAGTCTCCTTATCATAACAACCTGTGCCGTCACATGAATAACCTACAGTCGTTTGAGTGCAGCAGTGAGTCTCCTTATCATAACAACCTTTGCCGTCACATGAATAACCTACAGTCGTTTGAGTGCAGCAGTGAGTCTCCTTATCATAACAACCTGTGCCGTCACATGAATAACCTACAGTCGTTTGAGTGCAGCAGTGAGTCTCCTTATCATAACAACCTGTGCCGTCACATGAATGACCTACAGTCGTTTGAGTGCAGCAGTGAGTTTTCTAATTATCACAACCTTTGCCGTCACATGAATGACCTACAGTCGTTTGAGTACAGCAGTGTGTTTTCTAATCAACACAACCTTTGCCGTCACATGAATTACCTACAGTCGTTTGAGTGCAGCAGTGAGTTTGTGAATCAACACAACCTTTGCCATCACATGAATTACCTACAGTCGTTTGAGTGCAGCAGTGAGTCTCCTTATCATAACAACCTGTGCCGTCACATGAATGACCTACAGTCGTTTGAGTGCAGCAGTGAGTCTCCTTATCATAACAACCTGTGCCGTCACATGAATGACCTACAGTCGTTTGAGTGCAGCAGTGAGTCTCCTTATCATAACAACCTGTGCCGTCACATGAATGACCTACAGTCGTTTGAGTGCAGCAGTGAGTTTGCTAATCAACACAACCTGTGCCATCACATGAATTACCTACAGTCGTTTGAGTGCAGCAGTGAGTTTGTGAATCAACACAACCAGTGCCGTCACATGAATTACCTACAGTACAGTCGTTTGAGTACAGCAGTGAATTTTCTAATCATCACAACCTTTGTCGTCACATGAATGACCTACAGTCGTTTGAGTGCAGCAGTGAATTTTCTAATCATCACAACCTTTGTCGTCACATGAATGACCTACAGTCGTTTGAGTGCAGCAGTGAATTTACTAATCAACACAACCTTTGCCGTCACATGAATAACCTACAGTCGTTTGAGTGCAGCAGTGAGTCTCCTTATCATAACAACCTGTGCCGTCACATGAATAACCTACAGTCGTTTGAGTGCAGCAGTGAGTCTCCTTATCATAACAACCTTTGCCGTCACATGAATAACCTACAGTCGTTTGAGTGCAGCAGTGAGTCTCCTTATCATAACAACCTGTGCCGTCACATGAATAACCTACAGTCGTTTGAGTGCAGCAGTGAGTCTCCTTATCATAACAACCTGTGCCGTCACATGAATGACCTACAGTCGTTTGAGTGCAGCAGTGAGTTTTCTAATTATCACAACCTTTGCCGTCACATGAATGACCTACAGTCGTTTGAGTACAGCAGTGTGTTTTCTAATCAACACAACCTTTGCCGTCACATGAATTACCTACAGTCGTTTGAGTGCAGCAGTGAGTTTGTGAATCAACACAACCTTTGCCATCACATGAATTACCTACAGTCGTTTGAGTGCAGCAGTGAGTCTCCTTATCATAACAACCTGTGCCGTCACATGAATGACCTACAGTCGTTTGAGTGCAGCAGTGAGTCTCCTTATCATAACAACCTGTGCCGTCACATGAATGACCTACAGTCGTTTGAGTGCAGCAGTGAGTCTCCTTATCATAACAACCTGTGCCGTCACATGAATGACCTACAGTCGTTTGAGTGCAGCAGTGAGTTTGCTAATCAACACAACCTGTGCCATCACATGAATTACCTACAGTCGTTTGAGTGCAGCAGTGAGTTTGTGAATCAACACAACCAGTGCCGTCACATGAATTACCTACAGTACAGTCGTTTGAGTACAGCAGTGAATTTTCTAATCATCACAACCTTTGTCGTCACATGAATGACCTACAGTCGTTTGAGTGCAGCAGTGAATTTTCTAATCATCACAACCTTTGTCGTCACATGAATGACCTACAGTCGTTTGAGTGCAGCAGTGAGTCTACTAATAATTACAAACTGTACTGTCACATGAATGACCTACAGTCGTTTGAGTGCAGCAGTGAGTTTTCTAATCAACACAACCTTTGCCATCACATGAATGACCTACAGTCGTTTGAGTGCAGCAGTGAGTCTCCTTATCATAACAAACTGTACTGTCACATGAATGACCTACAGTCGTTTGAGTACAGCAGTGAGTTTTCTAATTATCACAACCTGTGCCGTCACATGAATTACCTACAGTCGTTTGAGTGCAGCAGTGAGTCTCCTTATCATAACAACCTGTGCCGTCACATGAATGACCTACAGTCGTTTGAGTGCAGCAGTGAGTCTCCTTATCATAACAACCTGTGCCGTCACATGAATGACCTACAGTCGTTTGAGTGCAGCAGTGAGTTTTCTAATCAACACAACCTTTGCCATCACATGAATTACCTACAGTCGTTTGAGTGCAGCAGTGAGTTTTCTAACCCTCACAACCTTTGCCGTCACATGAATGACCTACAGTCGTTTGAGTGCAGCAGTGAATTTACTAATCAACACAACCTTTGCCATCACATGAATGACCTACAGTCGTTTGAGTGCAGCAGTGAGTCTCCTTATCATAACAAACTGTACTGTCACATGAATGACCTACAGTCGTTTGAGTACAGCAGTGAGTTTTCTAATTATCACAACCTGTGCCGTCACATGAATTACCTACAGTCGTTTGAGTGCAGCAGTGAGTTTTCTAATCAACACAACCTTTGCCGTCACATGAATAACCTACAGTCGTTTGAGTGCAGCAGTGACTTTGCTAATCATCACAACCTGTGCCGTCACATGAATAACCTACAGTCGTTTGAGCGCAGCAGTGAGTCTCCTTATCATAACAAACTGTACTGTCACATGAATGACCTACAGTCGTTTGAGTACAGCAGTGAGTTTTCTAATTATCACAACCTGTGCCGTCACATGAATTACCTACAGTCGTTTGAGTGCAGCAGTGAGTTTTCTAATCAACACAACCTTTGCCGTCACATGAATAACCTACAGTCGTTTGAGTGCAGCAGTGAGTTTGTGAATCAACACAACCTTTGCCATCACATGAATGACCTACAGTCGTTTGAGTGCAGCAGTGAGTCTACTAATAATTACAAACTGTACTGTCACATGAATGACCTACAGTCGTTTGAGTGCAGCAGTGAGTTTGCTAATCATCACAACCTTTGTCGTCACATGATTGACCTACATTTATTTTAGTGCAGCAGTGAGTTTTCTAATTATCACAACCAGTGCCGTCACATGAATTACCTACAGTTGTTTGAGTACAGCAGTGTGTTTTCTAATCAACACAACCTGTGCGGCCACATGATTGACCTACATTTGTTTTAGTGCAGCAGTGAGTTTTCTAATCATCACAACCTTTGCCATCACATGAATTACCTACAGTCGTTTGAGTGCAGCAGTGAGTTTGCTAATCCTCACAACCTTTGCCGTCACATGAATTACCTACAGTCGTTTGAGTGCAGCAGTGAGTTTGTGAATCAACACAACCTTTGCCGTCACATGAATAACCTACAGTCGTTTGAGTGCAGCAGTGAATTTACTAATCAACACAACCTTTGCCGTCACATGAATGACCTACAATTGTTTGAGTGCAGCAGTGAGTCTCCTTATCATAACAACCTGTGCCGTCACATGAATGACCTACAGTCGTTTGAGTGCAGCAGTGAGTTTGCTAATCAACACAACCTTTGCCGTCACATAAATTACCTGCAGTCGTTTGAGTGCAGCAGTGAGTTTTCTAATCTTCACAACCTTTGTCGTCACATGATTGACCTACATTTATTTTAGTGCAGCAGTGAGTTTTCTAATTATCACAACCAGTGCCGTCACATGAATTACCTACATTTGTTTTAGTGCAGCAGTGAGTTTTCTAATCATCACAACCTTTGCCATCACATGAATTACCTACAGTCGTTTGAGTGCAGCAGTGAGTCTCCTTATCATAACAACCTGTGCCGTCACATGAATGACCTACAGTCGTTTGAGTGCAGCAGTGAGTTTGCTAATCAACACAACCTTTGCCGTCACATAAATTACCTACAGTCGTTTGAGTGCAGCAGTGAGTTTGTGAATCAACACAACCAGTGCCGTCACATGAATTACCTACAGTACAGTCGTTTGAGTACAGCAGTGAATTTTCTAATCATCACAACCTTTGTCGTCACATGAATGACCTTCAGTCGTGTGAGTGCAGCAGTGAGTTTGCTAATCATCACAACCTTTGTCGTCACATGATTGACCTACATTTATTTTAGTGCAGCAGTGAGTTTTCTAATTATCACAACCAGTGCCGTCACATGAATTACCTACATTTGTTTTAGTGCAGCAGTGAGTTTTCTAATCATCACAACCTTTGCCGTCACATGAATTACCTACAGTCGTTTGAGTGCAGCAGTGAGTTTGTGAATCAACACAACCTTTGCCATCACATGAATTACCTACAGTCGTTTGAGTGCAGCAGTGAGTCTCCTTATCATAACAACCTTTGCCGTCACATGAATAACCTACAGTCGTTTGAGTGCAGCAGTGAGTCTCCTTATCATAACAACCTGTGCCGTCACATGAATGACCTACAGTCGTTTGAGTGCAGCAGTGAGTTTTCTAATTATCACAACCTGTGCCGTCACATGAATTACCTACAGTCGTTTGAGTGCAGCAGTGAGTTTTCTAATCAACACAACCTTTGCCGTCACATGAATAACCTACAGTCGTTTGAGTGCAGCAGTGAGTTTGTGAATCAACACAACCTTTGCCATCACATGAATGACCTACAGTCGTTTGAGTGCAGCAGTGAGTTTTCTAATCCTCACAACCTTTGCCGTCACATGAATGACTTACAGTCGTTTGAGTGCAGCAGTGAGTCTCCTTATCATAACAACCTGTGCCGTCACATGAATGACCTACAGTCGTTTGAGTGCAGCAGTGAGTCTCCTTATCATAACAACCTGTGCCGTCACATGAATGACCTACAGTCGTTTGAGTGCAGCAGTGAGTTTTCTAATCAACACAACCTTTGCCATCACATGAATTACCTACAGTCGTTTGAGTGCAGCAGTGAGTTTGCTAATCCTCACAACCTTTGCCGTCACATGAATTACCTACAGTCGTTTGAGTGCAGCAGTGAGTTTGTGAATCAACACAACCTTTGCCATCACATGAATTACCTACAGTCGTTTGAGTGCAGCAGTGAGTCTCCTTATCATAACAACCTGTGCCGTCACATGAATGACCTACAGTCGTTTGAGTGCAGCAGTGAGTCTCCTTATCATAACAACCTGTGCCGTCACATGAATGACCTACAGTCGTTTGAGTGCAGCAGTGAGTTTTCTAATCAACACAACCTTTGCCATCACATGAATGACCTACAGTCGTTTGAGTGCAGCAGTGAGTCTCCTTATCATAACAACCTGTGCCGTCACATGAATGACCTACAGTCGTTTGAGTGCAGCAGTGAGTTTTGAAATCATCACAACCTTTGCCGTCACATGAATGACCTACAGTCGTTTGAGTGCAGCAGTGAGTCTACTAATAATTACAAACTGTACTGTCACATGAATGACCTACAGTCGTTTGAGTGCAGCAGTGAGTTTGCTAATCATCACAACCTTTGTCGTCACATGATTGACCTACATTTATTTTAGTGCAGCAGTGAGTTTTCTAATTATCACAACCAGTGCCGTCACATGAATTACCTACAGTTGTTTGAGTACAGCAGTGTGTTTTCTAATCAACACAACCTGTGCGGCCACATGATTGACCTACATTTGTTTTAGTGCAGCAGTGAGTTTTCTAATCATCACAACCTTTGCCGTCACATGAATTACCTACAGTCGTTTGAGTGCAGCAGTGAGTTTGTGAATCAACACAACCTTTGCCATCACATGAATTACCTACAGTCGTTTGAGTGCAGCAGTGAGTCTCCTTATCATAACAACCTGTGCCGTCACATGAATGACCTACAGTCGTTTGAGTGCAGCAGTGAGTTTTGAAATCATCACAACCTTTGCCGTCACATGAATGACCTACAGTCGTTTGAGTGCAGCAGTGAGTCTACTAATAATTACAAACTGTACTGTCACATGAATGACCTACAGTCGTTTGAGTGCAGCAGTGAGTTTGCTAATCATCACAACCTTTGTCGTCACATGATTGACCTACATTTATTTTAGTGCAGCAGTGAGTTTTCTAATTATCACAACCAGTGCCGTCACATGAATTACCTACATTTGTTTTAGTGCAGCAGTGAGTTTTCTAATCATCACAACCTTTGCCGTCACATGAATTACCTACAGTCGTTTGAGTGCAGCAGTGAGTTTGTGAATCAACACAACCTTTGCCATCACATGAATTACCTACAGTCGTTTGAGTGCAGCAGTGAGTCTCCTTATCATAACAACCTTTGCCGTCACATGAATAACCTACAGTCGTTTGAGTGCAGCAGTGAGTCTCCTTATCATAACAACCTGTGCCGTCACATGAATGACCTACAGTCGTTTGAGTGCAGCAGTGAGTTTTCTAATTATCACAACCTGTGCCGTCACATGAATTACCTACAGTCGTTTGAGTGCAGCAGTGAGTTTTCTAATCAACACAACCTTTGCCGTCACATGAATAACCTACAGTCGTTTGAGTGCAGCAGTGAGTTTGTGAATCAACACAACCTTTGCCATCACATGAATGACCTACAGTCGTTTGAGTGCAGCAGTGAGTTTTCTAATCCTCACAACCTTTGCCGTCACATGAATGACTTACAGTCGTTTGAGTGCAGCAGTGAGTCTCCTTATCATAACAACCTGTGCCGTCACATGAATGACCTACAGTCGTTTGAGTGCAGCAGTGAGTCTCCTTATCATAACAACCTGTGCCGTCACATGAATGACCTACAGTCGTTTGAGTGCAGCAGTGAGTTTTCTAATCAACACAACCTTTGCCATCACATGAATTACCTACAGTCGTTTGAGTGCAGCAGTGAGTTTGCTAATCCTCACAACCTTTGCCGTCACATGAATTACCTACAGTCGTTTGAGTGCAGCAGTGAGTTTGTGAATCAACACAACCTTTGCCATCACATGAATTACCTACAGTCGTTTGAGTGCAGCAGTGAGTCTCCTTATCATAACAACCTGTGCCGTCACATGAATGACCTACAGTCGTTTGAGTGCAGCAGTGAGTCTCCTTATCATAACAACCTGTGCCGTCACATGAATGACCTACAGTCGTTTGAGTGCAGCAGTGAGTTTTCTAATCAACACAACCTTTGCCATCACATGAATGACCTACAGTCGTTTGAGTGCAGCAGTGAGTCTCCTTATCATAACAACCTGTGCCGTCACATGAATGACCTACAGTCGTTTGAGTGCAGCAGTGAGTTTTGAAATCATCACAACCTTTGCCGTCACATGAATGACCTACAGTCGTTTGAGTGCAGCAGTGAGTCTACTAATAATTACAAACTGTACTGTCACATGAATGACCTACAGTCGTTTGAGTGCAGCAGTGAGTTTGCTAATCATCACAACCTTTGTCGTCACATGATTGACCTACATTTATTTTAGTGCAGCAGTGAGTTTTCTAATTATCACAACCAGTGCCGTCACATGAATTACCTACAGTTGTTTGAGTACAGCAGTGTGTTTTCTAATCAACACAACCTGTGCGGCCACATGATTGACCTACATTTGTTTTAGTGCAGCAGTGAGTTTTCTAATCATCACAACCTTTGCCGTCACATGAATTACCTACAGTCGTTTGAGTGCAGCAGTGAGTTTGTGAATCAACACAACCTTTGCCATCACATGAATTACCTACAGTCGTTTGAGTGCAGCAGTGAGTCTCCTTATCATAACAACCTGTGCCGTCACATGAATGACCTACAGTCGTTTGAGTGCAGCAGTGAGTCTCCTTATCATAACAACCTGTGCCGTCACATGAATGACCTACAGTCGTTTGAGTACAGCAGTGTGTTTTCTAATCAACACAACCTTTGCCGTCACATGAATAACCTACAGTCGTTTGAGTGCAGCAGTGAGTTTGTGAATCAACACAACCTTTGCCATCACATGAATTACCTACAGTCGTTTGAGTGCAGCAGTGAGTCTCCTTATCATAACAACCTGTGCCGTCACATGAATGACCTACAGTCGTTTGAGTGCAGCAGTGAGTTTGCTAATCAACACAACCTTTGCCGTCACATAAATTACCTACAGTCGTTTGAGTGCAGCAGTGAGTTTGTGAATCAACACAACCAGTGCCGTCACATGAATTACCTACAGTACAGTCGTTTGAGTACAGCAGTGAATTTTCTAATCATCACAACCTTTGTCGTCACATGAATGACCTACAGTCGTTTGAGTGCAGCAGTGAATTTTCTAATCATCACAACCTTTGTCGTCACATGAATGACCTACAGTCGTTTGAGTGCAGCAGTGAGTCTACTAATAATTACAAACTGTACTGTCACATGAATGACCTTCAGTCGTTTGAGTGCAGCAGTGAGTTTTCTAATCCTCACAACCTTTGCCGTCACATGAATGACTTACAGTCGTTTGAGTGCAGCAGTGAGTCTCCTTATCATAACAACCTGTGCCGTCACATGAATGACCTACAGTCGTTTGAGTGCAGCAGTGAGTCTCCTTATCATAACAACCTGTGCCGTCACATGAATGACCTACAGTCGTTTGAGTGCAGCAGTGAGTCTCCTTATCATAACAACCTGTGCCGTCACATGAATGACCTACAGTCGTTTGAGTGCAGCAGTGAGTTTTCTAATCAACACAACCTTTGCCATCACATGAATTACCTACAGTCGTTTGAGTGCAGCAGTGAGTTTGCTAATCCTCACAACCTTTGCCGTCACATGAATTACCTACAGTCGTTTGAGTGCAGCAGTGAGTTTGTGAATCAACACAACCTTTGCCATCACATGAATTACCTACAGTCGTTTGAGTGCAGCAGTGAGTCTCCTTATCATAACAACCTGTGCCGTCACATGAATGACCTACAGTCGTTTGAGTGCAGCAGTGAGTCTCCTTATCATAACAACCTGTGCCGTCACATGAATGACCTACAGTCGTTTGAGTGCAGCAGTGAGTTTTCTAATCAACACAACCTTTGCCATCACATGAATGACCTACAGTCGTTTGAGTGCAGCAGTGAGTCTCCTTATCATAACAACCTGTGCCGTCACATGAATGACCTACAGTCGTTTGAGTGCAGCAGTGAGTTTTGAAATCATCACAACCTTTGCCGTCACATGAATGACCTACAGTCGTTTGAGTGCAGCAGTGAGTCTACTAATAATTACAAACTGTACTGTCACATGAATGACCTACAGTCGTTTGAGTGCAGCAGTGAGTTTGCTAATCATCACAACCTTTGTCGTCACATGATTGACCTACATTTATTTTAGTGCAGCAGTGAGTTTTCTAATTATCACAACCAGTGCCGTCACATGAATTACCTACAGTTGTTTGAGTACAGCAGTGTGTTTTCTAATCAACACAACCTGTGCGGCCACATGATTGACCTACATTTGTTTTAGTGCAGCAGTGAGTTTTCTAATCATCACAACCTTTGCCGTCACATGAATTACCTACAGTCGTTTGAGTGCAGCAGTGAGTTTGTGAATCAACACAACCTTTGCCATCACATGAATTACCTACAGTCGTTTGAGTGCAGCAGTGAGTCTCCTTATCATAACAACCTGTGCCGTCACATGAATGACCTACAGTCGTTTGAGTGCAGCAGTGAGTCTCCTTATCATAACAACCTGTGCCGTCACATGAATGACCTACAGTCGTTTGAGTACAGCAGTGTGTTTTCTAATCAACACAACCTTTGCCGTCACATGAATAACCTACAGTCGTTTGAGTGCAGCAGTGAGTTTGTGAATCAACACAACCTTTGCCATCACATGAATTACCTACAGTCGTTTGAGTGCAGCAGTGAGTCTCCTTATCATAACAACCTGTGCCGTCACATGAATGACCTACAGTCGTTTGAGTGCAGCAGTGAGTTTGCTAATCAACACAACCTTTGCCGTCACATAAATTACCTACAGTCGTTTGAGTGCAGCAGTGAGTTTGTGAATCAACACAACCTTTGCCATCACATGAATTACCTACAGTCGTTTGAGTGCAGCAGTGAGTCTCCTTATCATAACAACCTGTGCCGTCACATGAATGACCTACAGTCGTTTGAGTGCAGCAGTGAGTCTCCTTATCATAACAACCTGTGCCGTCACATGAATGACCTACAGTCGTTTGAGTACAGCAGTGTGTTTTCTAATCAACACAACCTTTGCCGTCACATGAATAACCTACAGTCGTTTGAGTGCAGCAGTGAGTTTGTGAATCAACACAACCTTTGCCATCACATGAATTACCTACAGTCGTTTGAGTGCAGCAGTGAGTCTCCTTATCATAACAACCTGTGCCGTCACATGAATGACCTACAGTCGTTTGAGTGCAGCAGTGAGTTTGCTAATCAACACAACCTTTGCCGTCACATAAATTACCTACAGTCGTTTGAGTGCAGCAGTGAGTTTGTGAATCAACACAACCAGTGCCGTCACATGAATTACCTACAGTACAGTCGTTTGAGTACAGCAGTGAATTTTCTAATCATCACAACCTTTGTCGTCACATGAATGACCTACAGTCGTTTGAGTGCAGCAGTGAATTTTCTAATCATCACAACCTTTGTCGTCACATGAATGACCTACAGTCGTTTGAGTGCAGCAGTGAGTCTACTAATAATTACAAACTGTACTGTCACATGAATGACCTTCAGTCGTTTGAGTGCAGCAGTGAGTTTTCTAATCCTCACAACCTTTGCCGTCACATGAATGACTTACAGTCGTTTGAGTGCAGCAGTGAGTCTCCTTATCATAACAACCTGTGCCGTCACATGAATGACCTACAGTCGTTTGAGTGCAGCAGTGAGTCTCCTTATCATAACAACCTGTGCCGTCACATGAATGACCTACAGTCGTTTGAGTGCAGCAGTGAGTCTCCTTATCATAACAACCTGTGCCGTCACATGAATGACCTACAGTCGTTTGAGTGCAGCAGTGAGTTTTCTAATCAACACAACCTTTGCCATCACATGAATTACCTACAGTCGTTTGAGTGCAGCAGTGAGTTTGCTAATCCTCACAACCTTTGCCGTCACATGAATTACCTACAGTCGTTTGAGTGCAGCAGTGAGTTTGTGAATCAACACAACCTTTGCCATCACATGAATTACCTACAGTCGTTTGAGTGCAGCAGTGAGTCTCCTTATCATAACAACCTGTGCCGTCACATGAATGACCTACAGTCGTTTGAGTGCAGCAGTGAGTCTCCTTATCATAACAACCTGTGCCGTCACATGAATGACCTACAGTCGTTTGAGTGCAGCAGTGAGTTTTCTAATCAACACAACCTTTGCCATCACATGAATGACCTACAGTCGTTTGAGTGCAGCAGTGAGTCTCCTTATCATAACAACCTGTGCCGTCACATGAATGACCTACAGTCGTTTGAGTGCAGCAGTGAGTTTTGAAATCATCACAACCTTTGCCGTCACATGAATGACCTACAGTCGTTTGAGTGCAGCAGTGAGTCTACTAATAATTACAAACTGTACTGTCACATGAATGACCTACAGTCGTTTGAGTGCAGCAGTGAGTTTGCTAATCATCACAACCTTTGTCGTCACATGATTGACCTACATTTATTTTAGTGCAGCAGTGAGTTTTCTAATTATCACAACCAGTGCCGTCACATGAATTACCTACAGTTGTTTGAGTACAGCAGTGTGTTTTCTAATCAACACAACCTGTGCGGCCACATGATTGACCTACATTTGTTTTAGTGCAGCAGTGAGTTTTCTAATCATCACAACCTTTGCCGTCACATGAATTACCTACAGTCGTTTGAGTGCAGCAGTGAGTTTGTGAATCAACACAACCTTTGCCATCACATGAATTACCTACAGTCGTTTGAGTGCAGCAGTGAGTCTCCTTATCATAACAACCTGTGCCGTCACATGAATGACCTACAGTCGTTTGAGTGCAGCAGTGAGTCTCCTTATCATAACAACCTGTGCCGTCACATGAATGACCTACAGTCGTTTGAGTACAGCAGTGTGTTTTCTAATCAACACAACCTTTGCCGTCACATGAATAACCTACAGTCGTTTGAGTGCAGCAGTGAGTTTGTGAATCAACACAACCTTTGCCATCACATGAATTACCTACAGTCGTTTGAGTGCAGCAGTGAGTCTCCTTATCATAACAACCTGTGCCGTCACATGAATGACCTACAGTCGTTTGAGTGCAGCAGTGAGTTTGCTAATCAACACAACCTTTGCCGTCACATAAATTACCTACAGTCGTTTGAGTGCAGCAGTGAGTTTGTGAATCAACACAACCAGTGCCGTCACATGAATTACCTACAGTACAGTCGTTTGAGTACAGCAGTGAATTTTCTAATCATCACAACCTTTGTCGTCACATGAATGACCTACAGTCGTTTGAGTGCAGCAGTGAATTTTCTAATCATCACAACCTTTGTCGTCACATGAATGACCTACAGTCGTTTGAGTGCAGCAGTGAGTCTACTAATAATTACAAACTGTACTGTCACATGAATGACCTTCAGTCGTTTGAGTGCAGCAGTGAGTTTTCTAATCAACACAACCTTTGCCGTCACATGAAAGACCTACAGTCGATTGAGTGCAGCAGTGAGTTTTCTAATCATCACAACCTGTGCCGTCACATGAAAGACCTAAAGTCGTTTGAGTACAGCAGTGTGTTTTCTAATCAACACAACCTTTGCCGTCACATGAATAACCTACAGTCGTTTGAGTGCAGCAGTGAATTTACTAATCAACACAACCTTTGCCGTCACATGAATGACCTACAATTGTTTGAGTGCAGCAGTGAGTCTCCTTATCATAACAACCTGTGCCGTCACATGAATGACCTACAGTCGTTTGAGTGCAGCAGTGAGTTTGCTAATCAACACAACCTTTGCCGTCACATAAATTACCTACAGTCGTTTGAGTGCAGCAGTGAGTTTGCGAATCAACACAACCAGTGCCGTCACATGAATTACCTACAGTACAGTCGTTTGAGTGCAGCAGTGAATTTACTAATCAACACAACCTTTGCCGTCACATGAATGACCTACAATTGTTTGAGTGCAGCAGTGAGTCTCCTTATCATAACAACCTGTGCCGTCACATGAATGACCTACAGTCGTTTGAGTGCAGCAGTGAGTTTGCTAATCAACACAACCTTTGCCGTCACATGAATTACCTACAGTCGTTTGAGTGCAGCAGTGAGTTTGTGAATCAACACAACCTTTGCCATCACATGAATTACCTACAGTCGTTTGAGTGCAGCAGTGAGTTTGTGAATCAACACAACCTTTGCAGTCACATGAATAACCTACAGTCGTTTGAGTGCAGCAGTGAATTTACTAATCAACACAACCTTTGCCGTCACATGAATAACCTACAGTCGTTTGAGTGCAGCAGTGAGTCTCCTTATCATAACAACCTGTGCCGTCACATGAATAACCTACAGTCGTTTGAGTGCAGCAGTGAGTCTCCTTATCATAACAACCTGTGCCGTCACATGAATGACCTACAGTCGTTTGAGTGCAGCAGTGAGTTTTCTAATTATCACAACCTGTGCCGTCACATGAATGACCTACAGTCGTTTGAGTACAGCAGTGTGTTTTCTAATCAACACAACCTTTGCCGTCACATGAATTACCTACAGTCGTTTGAGTGCAGCAGTGAGTTTGTGAATCAACACAACCTTTGCCATCACATGAATTACCTACAGTCGTTTGAGTGCAGCAGTGAGTCTCCTTATCATAACAACCTGTGCCGTCACATGAATGACCTACAGTCGTTTGAGTGCAGCAGTGAGTCTCCTTATCATAACAACCTGTGCCGTCACATGAATGACCTACAGTCGTTTGAGTGCAGCAGTGAGTCTCCTTATCATAACAACCTGTGCCGTCACATGAATGACCTACAGTCGTTTGAGTGCAGCAGTGAGTTTGCTAATCAACACAACCTGTGCCATCACATGAATTACCTACAGTCGTTTGAGTGCAGCAGTGAGTTTGTGAATCAACACAACCAGTGCCGTCACATGAATTACCTACAG
Organism: Leptasterias polaris; assembly: GCA_037783415.1. Lineage (NCBI taxonomy): Eukaryota > Metazoa > Echinodermata > Asteroidea > Forcipulatida > Asteriidae > Leptasterias > Leptasterias polaris. The sequence goes on from JAZGTN010000192.1 coordinate 2,962,617, forward strand.
TACAGTCGTTTGAGTACAGCAGTGTGTTTTCTAATCAACACAACCTGTGCGGCCACATGATTGACCTACATTTATTTTAGTGCAGCAGTGAGTTTTCTAATTATCACAACCTGTGCCGTCACATGAATGACCTACAGTCGTTTGAGTACAGCAGTGTGTTTTCTAATCAACACAACCTGTGCGGCCACATGATTGACCTACAGTTGTTTGAGTACAGCAGTGTGTTTTCTAATCAACACAACCTGTGCGGCCACATGATTGACCTACATTTGTTTTAGTGCAGCAGTGAGTTTTCTAATCATCACAACCTTTGCCGTCACATGAATTACCTACAGTCGTTTGAGTGCAGCAGTGAGTTTGTGAATCAACACAACCTTTGCCATCACATGAATTACCTACAGTCGTTTGAGTGCAGCAGTGAGTCTCCTTATCATAACAACCTGTGCCGTCACATGAATGACCTACAGTCGTTTGAGTGCAGCAGTGAGTCTCCTTATCATAACAACCTGTGCCGTCACATGAATGACCTACAGTCGTTTGAGTGCAGCAGTGAGTCTCCTTATCATAACAACCTGTGCCGTCACATGAATGACCTACAGTCGTTTGAGTGCAGCAGTGAGTTTTCTAATCAACACAACCTTTGCCATCACATGAATTACCTACAGTCGTTTGAGTGCAGCAGTGAGTTTGCGAATCAACACAACCAGTGCCATCACATAAATTACCTACAGTCGTTTGAGTGCAGCAGTGAGTTTGCGAATCAACACAACCAGTGCCGTCACATGAATTACCTACAGTACAGTCGTTTGAGTGCAGCAGTGAATTTACTAATCAACACAACCTTTGCCGTCACATGAATGACCTACAGTTGTTTGAGTGCAGCAGTGAGTCTCCTTATCATAACAACCAGTGCCGTCACATGAATTACCTACAGTCGTTTGAGTGCAGCAGTGAGTTTTCTAACCCTCACAACCTTTGGCGTCACATGAATGACCTACAGTTGTTTGAGTGCAGCAGTGAATTTACTAATCATCAAAACCTGTGCGGCCACATGATTGACCTACATTTGTTTTAGTGCAGCAGTGAGTTTTCTAATTATCACAACCTGTGCTGTCACATGATTGACCTACATTTGTTTTAGTGCAGCAGTGAGTTTTCTAATTATCACAACCTGTGCCGTCACATGAATGACCTACAGTCGTTTGAGTGCAGCAGTGAGTCTCCTTATCATAACAACCTGTGCCGTCACATGAATGACCTACAGTCGTTTGAGTGCAGCAGTGAGTCTCCTTATCATAACAACCTGTGCCATCACATGAATAACCTACAGTCGTTTGAGTGCAGCAGTGAGTTTGCGAATCAATACAACCAGTGCCATCACATAAATTACCTACAGTCGTTTGAGTGCAGCAGTGAGTTTGCGAATCAACACAACCAGTGCCGTCACATGAATTACCTACAGTCGTTTGAGTGCAGCAGTGAGTTTTCTAACCCTCACAACCTTTGGCGTCACATGAATGACCTACAGTCGTTTGAGTGCAGCAGTGAATTTACTAATCAACACAACCTTTGCCGTCACATGAATGACCTACAGTCGTTTGAGTGCAGCAGTGAGTCTCCTTATCATAACAACCTGTGCCGTCACATGAATGACCTACAGTCGTTTGAGTGCAGCAGTGAGTCTCCTTATCATAACAACCTGTGCCGTCACATGAATGACCTACAGTCGTTTGAGTGCAGCAGTGAGTCTCCTTATCATAACAACCTGTGCCGTCACATGAATGACCTACAGTCGTTTGAGTGCAGCAGTGAGTTTTCTAATCAACACAACCTTTGCCATCACATGAATTACCTACAGTCGTTTGAGTGCAGCAGTGAGTTTGTGAATCAACACAACCTTTGCAGTCACATGAATAACCTACAGTCGTTTGAGTGCAGCAGTGAATTTACTAATCAACACAACCTTTGCCGTCACATGAATAACCTACAGTCGTTTGAGTGCAGCAGTGAGTCTCCTTATCATAATAACCTGTGCCGTCACATGAATGACCTACAGTCGTTTGAGTGCAGCAGTGAGTTTTCTAATCAGCACAACCTTTGCCGTCACATGAATGACCTACAGTCGTTTGAGTGCAGCAGTGAGTTTTCTAACCCTCACAACCTTTGGCGTCACATGAATGACCTACAGTCGTTTGAGTGCAGCAGTGAATTTACTAATCAACACAACCTTTGCCGTCACATGAATGACCTACAGTCGTTTGAGTGCAGCAGTGAGTCTCCTTATCATAACAACCTGTGCCGTCACATGAATGACCTACAGTCGTTTGAGTGCAGCAGTGAGTCTCCTTATCATAACAACCTGTGCCATCACATGAATAACCTACAGTCGTTTGAGTGCAGCAGTGAGTTTGCGAATCAACACAACCAGTGCCGTCACATGAATTACCTACAGTACAGTCGTTTGAGTGCAGCAGTGAATTTACTAATCAACACAACCTTTGCCGTCACATGAATGACCTACAGTTGTTTGAGTGCAGCAGTGAGTCTCCTTATCATAACAACCTGTGCCGTCACATGAATGACCTACAGTCGTTTGAGTGCAGCAGTGAGTTTTCTAATCAGCACAACCTTTGCCGTCACATGAAAAACCTACAGTCGTTTGAGTGCAGCAGTGAATTTACTAATCAACACAACCTTTGGCGTCACATGAATGACCTACAGTCGTTTGAGTGCAGCAGTGAGTCTCCTTATCATAACAACCTGTGCCGTCACATGAATGACCTACAGTCGTTTGAGTGCAGCAGTGAATTTACTAATCAACACAACCTTTGGCGTCACATGAATGACCTACAGTCGTTTGAGTGCAGCAGTGAGTTTTCTAATCATCACAACCTTTGCCGTCACATGAATGACCTACAGTTGTTTGAGTGCAGCAGTGAATTTACTAATCATCAAAACCTGTGCGGCCACATGATTGACCTACATTTATTTTAGTGCAGCAGTGAGTTTTCTAATTATCACAACCTGTGCCGTCACATGAATGACCTACAGTCGTTTGAGTACAGCAGTGTGTTTTCTAATCAACACAACCTGTGCGGCCACATGATTGACCTACATTTGTTTTAGTGCAGCAGTGAGTTTTCTAATCATCACAACCTTTGCCGTCACATGAATTACCTACAGTCGTTTGAGTGCAGCAGTGAGTTTGTGAATCAACACAACCTTTGCCATCACATGAATTACCTACAGTCGTTTGAGTGCAGCAGTGAGTTTGTGAATCAACACAACCTTTGCAGTCACATGAATAACCTACAGTCGTTTGAGTGCAGCAGTGAATTTACTAATCAACACAACCTTTGCCGTCACATGAATAACCTACAGTCGTTTGAGTGCAGCAGTGAGTCTCCTTATCATAACAACCTGTGCCGTCACATGAATGACCTACAGTCGTTTGAGTGCAGCAGTGAGTTTTCTAATCAGCACAACCTTTGCCGTCACATGAATGACCTACAGTCGTTTGAGTGCAGCAGTGAGTTTTCTAACCCTCACAACCTGTGCCATCACATGAATGACCTACAGTCGTTTGAGTGCAGCATTGAGTCTACTAATCAACACAACCTGTGCCATCACATAAATTACCTAGTCGTTTGAGTGCAGCAGTGAGTTTGCGAATCAACACAACCAGTGCCATCACATAAATTACCTACAGTCGTTTGAGTGCAGCAGTGAGTTTGCGAATCAACACAACCAGTGCCGTCACATGAATTACCTACAGTACAGTCGTTTGAGTGCAGCAGTGAATTTACTAATCAACACAACCTTTGCCGTCACATGAATGACCTACAGTCGTTTGAGTGCAGCAGTGAGTCTCCTTATCATAACAACCTGTGCCATCACATGAATGACCTAAAGTCGTTTGAGTGCAGCAGTGAGTTTTCTAATCATCACAACCTTTGCCGTCACATGAATGACCTACAGTTGTTTGAGTGCAGCAGTGAATTTACTAATCATCAAAACCTGTGCGGCCACATGATTGACCTACATTTGTTTTAGTGCAGCAGTGAGTTTTCTAATTATCACAACCTGTGCTGTCACATGATTGACCTACATTTGTTTTAGTGCAGCAGTGAGTTTTCTAATTATCACAACCTGTGCCGTCACATGAATGACCTACAGTCGTTTGAGTGCAGCAGTGAGTTTTCTAATCATCACAACCTTTGCCGTCACATGAATGACCTACAGTTGTTTGAGTGCAGCAGTGAATTTACTAATCATCAAAACCTGTGCGGCCACATGATTGACCTACATTTGTTTTAGTGCAGCAGTGAGTTTTCTAATCATCACAACCTTTGCCGTCACATGAATTACCTACAGTCGTTTGAGTGCAGCAGTGAGTTTGTGAATCAACACAACCTTTGCCATCACATGAATTACCTACAGTCGTTTGAGTGCAGCAGTGAGTTTGTGAATCAACACAACCTTTGCAGTCACATGAATAACCTACAGTCGTTTGAGTGCAGCAGTGAATTTACTAATCAACACAACCTTTGCCGTCACATGAATAACCTACAGTCGTTTGAGTGCAGCAGTGAGTCTCCTTATCATAACAACCTGTGCCGTCACATGAATGACCTACAGTCGTTTGAGTGCAGCAGTGAGTTTTCTAATCAGCACAACCTTTGCCGTCACATGAATGACCTACAGTCGTTTGAGTGCAGCAGTGAGTTTTCTAACCCTCACAACCTTTGGCGTCACATGAATGACCTACAGTCGTTTGAGTGCAGCAGTGAATTTACTAATCAACACAACCTTTGCCGTCACATGAATGACCTACAGTCGTTTGAGTGCAGCAGTGAGTCTCCTTATCATAACAACCTGTGCCGTCACATGAATGACCTACAGTCGTTTGAGTGCAGCAGTGAGTCTCCTTATCATAACAACCTGTGCCATCACATGAATAACCTACAGTCGTTTGAGTGCAGCAGTGAGTTTGCGAATCAACACAACCAGTGCCGTCACATGAATTACCTACAGTACAGTCGTTTGAGTGCAGCAGTGAATTTACTAATCAACACAACCTTTGCCGTCACATGAATAACCTACAGTCGTTTGAGTGCAGCAGTGAATTTACTAATCAACACAACCTTTGCCGTCACATGAATGACCTACAGTCGTTTGAATGCAGCAGTGAGTTTTCTAATCATCACAACCTGTGCCGTCACATGAATGACCTACAGTCGTTTGAGTACAGCAGTGTGTTTTCTAATCAACACAACCTTTGCAGTCACATGAATAACCTACAGTCGTTTGAGTGCAGCAGTGAGTCTCCTTATCATAACAACCTGTGCCATCACATGAATGACCTACAGTCGTTTGAGTGCAGCATTGAGTCTACTAATCAACACAACCTGTGCCATCACATAAATTACCTACAGTCGTTTGAGTGCAGCAGTGAGTTTGCGAATCAACACAACCAGTGCCATCACATAAATTACCTACAGTCGTTTGAGTGCAGCAGTGAGTTTGCGAATCAACACAACCAGTGCCGTCACATGAATTACCTACAGTACAGTCGTTTGAGTGCAGCAGTGAATTTACTAATCAACACAACCTTTGCCGTCACATGAATGACCTACAGTCGTTTGAGTGCAGCAGTGAGTCTCCTTATCATAACAACCTGTGCCATCACATGAATGACCTACAGTCGTTTGAGTGCAGCATTGAGTCTACTAATCAACACAACCTGTGCCATCACATAAATTACCTACAGTCGTTTGAGTGCAGCAGTGAGTTTGCGAATCAACACAACCAGTGCCGTCACATGAATTACCTACAGTCGTTTGAGTGCAGCAGTGTGTTTTCTAATCAACACAACCTTTGCAGTCACATGAATAACCTACAGTCGTTTGAGTGCAGCAGTGAATTTACTAATCAACACAACCTTTGCCGTCACATGAATAACCTACAGTCGTTTGAGTGCAGCAGTGAATTTACTAATCAACACAACCTTTGCCGTCACATGAATGACCTACAGTCGTTTGAATGCAGCAGTGAGTTTTCTAATCATCACAACCTTTGCCGTCACATGAATGACCTAAAGTCGTTTGAGTGCAGCAGTGAGTTTGCTAATCAACACAACCTGTGCCATCACATGAATTACCTACAGTCGTTTGAGTGCAGCAGTGAGTTTGTGAATCAACACAACCAGTGCCGTCACATGAATTACCTACAGTACAGTCGTTTGAGTACAGCAGTGAATTTTCTAATCATCACAACCTTTGTCGTCACATGAATGACCTACAGTCGTTTGAGTGCAGCAGTGAATTTTCTAATCATCACAACCTTTGCCGTCACATGAATGACCTACAGTCGTTTGAGTGCAGCAGTGAGTTTTCTAATCAGCACAACCTTTGCCGTCACATGAATGACCTACAGTCGTTTGAGTGCAGCAGTGAGTTTTCTAACCCTCACAACCTTTGGCGTCACATGAATGACCTACAGTCGTTTGAGTGCAGCAGTGAATTTACTAATCAACACAACCTTTGCCGTCACATGAATGACCTACAGTCGTTTGAGTGCAGCAGTGAGTCTCCTTATCATAACAACCTGTGCCGTCACATGAATGACCTACAGTCGTTTGAGTGCAGCAGTGAGTCTCCTTATCATAACAACCTGTGCCATCACATGAATAACCTACAGTCGTTTGAGTGCAGCAGTGAGTTTGCGAATCAACACAACCAGTGCCGTCACATGAATTACCTACAGTACAGTCGTTTGAGTGCAGCAGTGAATTTACTAATCAACACAACCTTTGCCGTCACATGGATAACCTACAGTCGTTTGAGTGCAGCAGTGAATTTACTAATCAACACAACCTTTGCCGTCACATGAATGACCTACAGTCGTTTGAATGCAGCAGTGAGTTTTCTAATCATCACAACCTGTGCCGTCACATGAATGACCTACAGTCGTTTGAGTGCAGCAGTGAGTTTTCTAATCATCACAACCTTTGCCGTCACATGAATGACCTACAGTCGTTTGAGTACAGCAGTGAGTTTGCTAATCATCACAACCTTTGTCGTCACATGAATGACCTACAGTCGTTTGAGTGCAGCAGTGAGTTTTCTAATCATCAAAACCTGTGCGGCCACATGATTGACCTACATTTGTTTTAGTGCAGCAGTGAGTTTTCTAATCATCACAACCTTTGCCGTCACATGAATGACCTAAAGTCGTTTGAGTGCAGCATTGAGTCTACTAATCAACACAACCTGTGCCATCACATAAATTACCTACAGTCGTTTGAGTGCAGCAGTGAGTTTGCGAATCAACACAACCAGTGCCGTCACATGAATTACCTACAGTACAGTCGTTTGAGTGCAGCAGTGAATTTACTAATCAACACAACCTTTGCCGTCACATGAATGACCTACAGTCGTTTGAGTGCAGCAGTGAGTCTCCTTATCATAACAACCTGTGCCATCACATGAATGACCTACAGTCGTTTGAGTGCAGCATTGAGTCTACTAATCAACACAACCTGTGCCATCACATAAATTACCTACAGTCGTTTGAGTGCAGCAGTGAGTTTGCGAATCAACACAACCAGTGCCGTCACATGAATTACCTACAGTCGTTTGAGTACAGCAGTGTGTTTTCTAATCAACACAACCTTTGCAGTCACATGAATAACCTACAGTCGTTTGAGTGCAGCAGTGAATTTACTAATCAACACAACCTTTGCCGTCACATGAATAACCTACAGTCGTTTGAGTGCAGCAGTGAATTTACTAATCAACACAACCTTTGCCGTCACATGAATGACCTACAGTCGTTTGAATGCAGCAGTGAGTTTTCTAATCATCACAACCTTTGCCGTCACATGAATGACCTAAAGTCGTTTGAGTGCAGCAGTGAGTTTGCTAATCAACACAACCTGTGCCATCACATGAATTACCTACAGTCGTTTGAGTGCAGCAGTGAGTTTGTGAATCAACACAACCAGTGCCGTCACATGAATTACCTACAGTACAGTCGTTTGAGTACAGCAGTGAATTTTCTAATCATCACAACCTTTGTCGTCACATGAATGACCTACAGTCGTTTGAGTACAGCAGTGAATTTTCTAATCATCACAACCTTTGCCGTCACATGAATGACCTACAGTCGTTTGAGTGCAGCAGTGAGTTTTCTAATCAGCACAACCTTTGCCGTCACGTGAATGACCTACAGTCGATTGAGTGCAGCAGTGAGTTTGCTAATCATCACAACCTGTGCCGTCACATGAATGACCTACAGTCGTTTGAGTGCAGCAGTGAATTTACTAATCAACACAACCTTTGCCGTCACATGAATGACCTACAGTCGATTGAGTGCAGCAGTGAGTTTGCTAATCTTCACAACCTGTGACGTCACATGAATGACCTACAGTCGTTTGAGTGCAGCAGTGAGTTTGCTAATAATCACAACCTTTGTCGTCACATGAATGACCTACATGTACAGTCGATTGAGTGCAGCAGTGAATTTACTAATCAACACAACCTTTACCGTCACATGAATGACCTACAGTCGTTTGAGTGCAGCAGTGAGTTTTCTAATCATCACAACCTTTGCCGTCACATGAATGACCTAAAGTCGTTTGAGTGCAGCAGTGAGTTTGCTAATCAACACAACCTGTGCCATCACATGAATTACCTACAGTCGTTTGAGTGCAGCAGTGAGTTTGCGAATCAACACAACCAGTGCCATCACATGAATTACCTACAGTCGTTTGAGTGCAGCAGTGAGTTTGCGAATCAACACAACCAGTGCCGTCACATGAATTACCTACAGTACAGTCGTTTGAGTACAGCAGTGAGTTTTCTAATTATCACAACCTGTGCCGTCACATGAATGACCTACAGTCGTTTGAGTGCAGCAGTGAGTTTTCTAATCATCACAACCTTTGCCGTCACATGAATGACCTACAGTCGTTTGAGTGCAGCAGTGAGTTTTCTAATCCTCACAACCTTTGCCGTCACATGAATGACCTACAGTTGTTTGAGTGCAGCAGTGACTTTGCTAATCTTCACAACCTGTGACGTCACATGAATGACCTACAGTCGTTTGAGTGCAGCAGTGAGTTTGCTAATAATCACAACCTTTGTCGTCACATGAATGACCTACAGTCGTTTGAGTGCAGCAGTGAGTTTTCTAATCATCACAACCTTTGCCGTCACATGAATTACCTACAGTCGTTTGAGTGCAGCAGTGAGTTTGCGAATCAACACAACCAGTGCCGTCACATGAATTACCTACAGTACAATCGTTTGAGTACAGCAGTGAATTTTCTAATCATCACAACCTTTGCCGTCACATGAATGACCTACAGTCGTTTGAGTGCAGCAGTGAGTTTTCTAATCATCACAACCTTTGCCGTCACATGAATGACCTACAGTCGTTTGAGTGCAGCAGTGAGTTTGCGAATCAACACAACCAGTGCCGTCACATGAATTACCTACAGTCGTTTGAGTACAGCAGTGTGTTTTCTAATCAACACAACCTTTGCCGTCACATGAATAACCTACAGTCGTTTGAGTGCAGCAGTAAATTTACTAATCAACACAACCTTTGCCGTCACATGAATGACCTACAGTCGTTTGAGTGCAGCAGTGAGTTTTCTAATCCTCACAACCTTTGTCGTCACATGAATGACCTAGTCGTTTGAGTGCAGCAGTGAGTTTTCTAATCAACACAACCAGTGCCATCACATGAATTACCTACAGTCGTTTGAGTGCAGCAGTGAGTTTGTGAATCAACACAACCTTTGCAGTCACATGAATAACCTACAGTCGTTTGAGTGCAGCAGTGAATTTACTAATCAACACAACCTTTGCCGTCACATGAATAACCTACAGTCGTTTGAGTGCAGCAGTGAGTCTCCTTATCATAACAACCTGTGCCGTCACATGAATGACCTACAGTCGTTTGAGTGCAGCAGTGAGTTTTCTAATCAGCACAACCTTTGCCGTCACATGAATGACCTACAGTCGTTTGAGTGCAGCAGTGAGTTTTCTAACCCTCACAACCTGTGCCATCACATGAATGACCTACAGTCGTTTGAGTGCAGCATTGAGTCTACTAATCAACACAACCTGTGCCATCACATAAATTACCTAGTCGTTTGAGTGCAGCAGTGAGTTTGCGAATCAACACAACCAGTGCCATCACATAAATTACCTACAGTCGTTTGAGTGCAGCAGTGAGTTTGCGAATCAACACAACCAGTGCCGTCACATGAATTACCTACAGTACAGTCGTTTGAGTGCAGCAGTGAATTTACTAATCAACACAACCTTTGCCGTCACATGAATGACCTACAGTCGTTTGAGTGCAGCAGTGAGTCTCCTTATCATAACAACCTGTGCCATCACATGAATGACCTAAAGTCGTTTGAGTGCAGCAGTGAGTTTTCTAATCATCACAACCTTTGCCGTTACATGAATGACCTACAGTTGTTTGAGTGCAGCAGTGAATTTACTAATCATCAAAACCTGTGCGGCCACATGATTGACCTACATTTGTTTTAGTGCAGCAGTGAGTTTTCTAATTATCACAACCTGTGCTGTCACATGATTGACCTACATTTGTTTTAGTGCAGCAGTGAGTTTTCTAATTATCACAACCTGTGCCGTCACATGAATGACCTACAGTCGTTTGAGTGCAGCAGTGAGTTTTCTAATCATCACAACCTTTGCCGTCACATGAATGACCTACAGTTGTTTGAGTGCAGCAGTGAATTTACTAATCATCAAAACCTGTGCGGCCACATGATTGACCTACATTTGTTTTAGTGCAGCAGTGAGTTTTCTAATCATCACAACCTTTGCCGTCACATGAATTACCTACAGTCGTTTGAGTGCAGCAGTGAGTTTGTGAATCAACACAACCTTTGCCATCACATGAATTACCTACAGTCGTTTGAGTGCAGCAGTGAGTTTGTGAATCAACACAACCTTTGCAGTCACATGAATAACCTACAGTCGTTTGAGTGCAGCAGTGAATTTACTAATCAACACAACCTTTGCCGTCACATGAATAACCTACAGTCGTTTGAGTGCAGCAGTGAGTCTCCTTATCATAACAACCTGTGCCGTCACATGAATGACCTACAGTCGTTTGAGTGCAGCAGTGAGTTTTCTAACCCTCACAACCTTTGGCGTCACATGAATGACCTACAGTCGTTTGAGTGCAGCAGTGAATTTACTAATCAACACAACCTTTGCCGTCACATGAATGACCTACAGTCGTTTGAGTGCAGCAGTGAGTCTCCTTATCATAACAACCTGTGCCGTCACATGAATGACCTACAGTCGTTTGAGTGCAGCAGTGAGTCTCCTTATCATAACAACCTGTGCCATCACATGAATAACCTACAGTCGTTTGAGTGCAGCAGTGAGTTTGCGAATCAACACAACCAGTGCCGTCACATGAATTACCTACAGTACAGTCGTTTGAGTGCAGCAGTGAATTTACTAATCAACACAACCTTTGCCGTCACATGAATAACCTACAGTCGTTTGAGTGCAGCAGTGAATTTACTAATCAACACAACCTTTGCCGTCACATGAATGACCTACAGTCGTTTGAATGCAGCAGTGAGTTTTCTAATCATCACAACCTGTGCCGTCACATGAATGACCTACAGTCGTTTGAGTACAGCAGTGTGTTTTCTAATCAACACAACCTTTGCAGTCACATGAATAACCTACAGTCGTTTGAGTGCAGCAGTGAGTCTCCTTATCATAACAACCTGTGCCATCACATGAATGACCTACAGTCGTTTGAGTGCAGCATTGAGTCTACTAATCAACACAACCTGTGCCATCACATAAATTACCTACAGTCGTTTGAGTGCAGCAGTGAGTTTGCGAATCAACACAACCAGTGCCATCACATAAATTACCTACAGTCGTTTGAGTGCAGCAGTGAGTTTGCGAATCAACACAACCAGTGCCGTCACATGAATTACCTACAGTACAGTCGTTTGAGTGCAGCAGTGAATTTACTAATCAACACAACCTTTGCCGTCACATGAATGACCTACAGTCGTTTGAGTGCAGCAGTGAGTCTCCTTATCATAACAACCTGTGCCATCACATGAATGACCTACAGTCGTTTGAGTGCAGCATTGAGTCTACTAATCAACACAACCTGTGCCATCACATAAATTACCTACAGTCGTTTGAGTGCAGCAGTGAGTTTGCGAATCAACACAACCAGTGCCGTCACATGAATTACCTACAGTCGTTTGAGTGCAGCAGTGTGTTTTCTAATCAACACAACCTTTGCAGTCACATGAATAACCTACAGTCGTTTGAGTGCAGCAGTGAATTTACTAATCAACACAACCTTTGCCGTCACATGAATAACCTACAGTCGTTTGAGTGCAGCAGTGAATTTACTAATCAACACAACCTTTGCCGTCACATGAATGACCTACAGTCGTTTGAATGCAGCAGTGAGTTTTCTAATCATCACAACCTTTGCCGTCACATGAATGACCTAAAGTCGTTTGAGTGCAGCAGTGAGTTTGCTAATCAACACAACCTGTGCCATCACATGAATTACCTACAGTCGTTTGAGTGCAGCAGTGAGTTTGTGAATCAACACAACCAGTGCCGTCACATGAATTACCTACAGTACAGTCGTTTGAGTACAGCAGTGAATTTTCTAATCATCACAACCTTTGTCGTCACATGAATGACCTACAGTCGTTTGAGTGCAGCAGTGAATTTTCTAATCATCACAACCTTTGCCGTCACATGAATGACCTACAGTCGTTTGAGTGCAGCAGTGAGTTTTCTAATCAGCACAACCTTTGCCGTCACATGAATGACCTACAGTCGTTTGAGTGCAGCAGTGAGTTTTCTAACCCTCACAACCTTTGGCGTCACATGAATGACCTACAGTCGTTTGAGTGCAGCAGTGAATTTACTAATCAACACAACCTTTGCCGTCACATGAATGACCTACAGTCGTTTGAGTGCAGCAGTGAGTCTCCTTATCATAACAACCTGTGCCGTCACATGAATGACCTACAGTCGTTTGAGTGCAGCAGTGAGTCTCCTTATCATAACAACCTGTGCCATCACATGAATAACCTACAGTCGTTTGAGTGCAGCAGTGAGTTTGCGAATCAACACAACCAGTGCCGTCACATGAATTACCTACAGTACAGTCGTTTGAGTGCAGCAGTGAATTTACTAATCAACACAACCTTTGCCGTCACATGGATAACCTACAGTCGTTTGAGTGCAGCAGTGAATTTACTAATCAACACAACCTTTGCCGTCACATGAATGACCTACAGTCGTTTGAATGCAGCAGTGAGTTTTCTAATCATCACAACCTGTGCCGTCACATGAATGACCTACAGTCGTTTGAGTGCAGCAGTGAGTTTTCTAATCATCACAACCTTTGCCGTCACATGAATGACCTACAGTCGTTTGAGTACAGCAGTGAGTTTGCTAATCATCACAACCTTTGTCGTCACATGAATGACCTACAGTCGTTTGAGTGCAGCAGTGAGTTTTCTAATCATCAAAACCTGTGCGGCCACATGATTGACCTACATTTGTTTTAGTGCAGCAGTGAGTTTTCTAATCATCACAACCTTTGCCGTCACATGAATGACCTAAAGTCGTTTGAGTGCAGCATTGAGTCTACTAATCAACACAACCTGTGCCATCACATAAATTACCTACAGTCGTTTGAGTGCAGCAGTGAGTTTGCGAATCAACACAACCAGTGCCGTCACATGAATTACCTACAGTACAGTCGTTTGAGTGCAGCAGTGAATTTACTAATCAACACAACCTTTGCCGTCACATGAATGACCTACAGTCGTTTGAGTGCAGCAGTGAGTCTCCTTATCATAACAACCTGTGCCATCACATGAATGACCTACAGTCGTTTGAGTGCAGCATTGAGTCTACTAATCAACACAACCTGTGCCATCACATAAATTACCTACAGTCGTTTGAGTGCAGCAGTGAGTTTGCGAATCAACACAACCAGTGCCGTCACATGAATTACCTACAGTCGTTTGAGTACAGCAGTGTGTTTTCTAATCAACACAACCTTTGCAGTCACATGAATAACCTACAGTCGTTTGAGTGCAGCAGTGAATTTACTAATCAACACAACCTTTGCCGTCACATGAATAACCTACAGTCGTTTGAGTGCAGCAGTGAATTTACTAATCAACACAACCTTTGCCGTCACATGAATGACCTACAGTCGTTTGAATGCAGCAGTGAGTTTGCTAATCAACACAACCTGTGCCATCACATGAATTACCTACAGTCGTTTGAGTGCAGCAGTGAGTTTGTGAATCAACACAACCAGTGCCGTCACATGAATTACCTACAGTACAGTCGTTTGAGTACAGCAGTGAATTTTCTAATCATCACAACCTTTGTCGTCACATGAATGACCTACAGTCGTTTGAGTACAGCAGTGAATTTTCTAATCATCACAACCTTTGCCGTCACATGAATGACCTACAGTCGTTTGAGTGCAGCAGTGAGTTTTCTAATCAGCACAACCTTTGCCGTCACATGAATGACCTACAGTCGTTTGAGTGCAGCAGTGAGTTTTCTAACCCTCACAACCTTTGCCGTCACATGAATGACTTACAGTCGTTTGAGTGCAGCAGTGAGTTTGCTAATAATCACAACCTGTGCCGTCACATGAAAGACCTACAGTCGATTGAGTGCAGCAGTGAGTTTGCTAATCCTCACAACCTTTGCCGTCGCATGAATGACCTACAGTCGTTTGAGTGCAGCAGTGACTTTGCTAATCTTCACAACCTGTGACGTCACATGAATGACCTACAGTCGTTTGAGTGCAGCAGTGAGTTTGCTAATAATCACAACTTTTGTCGTCACATGAATGACCTACAGTCGTTTGAGTGCAGCAGTGAGTTTTCTAATCATCAAAACCTGTGCGGCCACAGGATTGACCTACATTTGTTTTAGTGCAGCAGTGAGTTTTCTAATTATCACAACTTGTGCCATCACATGAATAACCTACAGTCGTTTGAGTGCAGCATTGAGTCTACTAATCAACACAACCTGTGCCATCACATAAATTACCTACAGTCGTTTGAGTGCAGCAGTGAGTTTGCGAATCAACACAACCAGTGCCGTCACATGAATTACCTACAGTACAGTCGTTTGAGTACAGCAGTGAATTTTCTAATCATCACAACCTTTGCCGTCACATGAATGACCTACAGTCGTTTGAGTGCAGCAGTGAGTTTTCTAATCATCACAACCTTTGCCGTCACATGAATGACCTACAGTCGTTTGAGTGCAGCAGTGAGTTTTCTAATCCTCACAACCTTTGCCGTCACATGAATGACTTACAGTCGTTTGAGTGCAGCAGTGAGTTTGCTAATAATCACAAACTGTGCCGTCACATGAAAGACCTACAGTCGATTGAGTGCAGCAGTGAGTTTGCTAATCCTCACAACCTTTGCCGTCACATGAATGACCTACAGTCGTTTGAGTGCAGCAGTGACTTTGCTAATCTTCACAACCTGTGACGTCACATGAATGACCTACAGTCGTTTGAGTGCAGCAGTGAGTTTTCTAATCATCACAACCTTTGCCGTCACATGAATGACCTACAGTCGTTTGAGTGCAGCAGTGAGTTTTCTAATCAGCACAACCTTTGCCGTCACATGAATGACCTACAGTCGTTTGAGTGCAGCAGTGAGTTTTCTAATCCTCACAACATTTGCCGTCACATGAATGACTTACAGTCGTTTGAGTGCAGCAGTGAGTTTGCTAATAATCACAACCTGTGGCGTCACATGAAAGACCTACAGTCGATTGAGTGCAGCAGTGAGTTGGCTAATCCTCACAACCTTTGCCGTCACATGAATGACCTACAGTCGTTTGAGTGCAGCAGTGACTTTGCTAATCTTCACAACCTGTGACGTCACATGAATGACCTACAGTCGTTTGAGTGCAGCAGTGAGTTTGCTAATAATCACAACTTTTGTCGTCACATGAATGACCTACAGTCGTTTGAGTGCAGCAGTGAGTTTTCTAATCATCAAAACCTGTGCGGCCACAGGATTGACCTACATTTGTTTTAGTGCAGCAGTGAGTTTTCTAATTATCACAACTTGTGCCATCACATGAATGACCTACAGTCGTTTGAGTGCAGCATTGAGTCTACTAATCAACACAACCTGTGCCATCACATAAATTACCTACAGTCGTTTGAGTGCAGCAGTGAGTTTGCGAATCAACACAACCAGTGCCGTCACATGAATTACCTACAGTCGTTTGAGTACAGCAGTGTGTTTTCTAATCAACACAACCTTTGCCGTCACATGAATAACCTACAGTCGTTTGAGTGCAGCAGTAAATTTACTAATCAACACAACCTTTGCCGTCACATGAATGACCTACAGTCGTTTGAGTGCAGCAGTGAGTTTTCTAATTATCACAACCTTTGCCGTCACATGAATGACCTACAGTTGTTTGAGTGCAGCAGTGAATTTACTAATCATCAAAACCTGTGCGGCCACATGATTGACCTACATTTGTTTTAGTGCAGCAGTGAGTTTTCTAATTATCACAACCTGTGCTGTCACATTATTGACCTACATTTGTTTTAGTGCAGCAGTGAGTTTTCTAATTATCACAACCTGTGCCGTCACATGAATGACCTACAGTCGTTTGAGTGCAGCAGTGAGTTTTCTAATCCTCACAACCTTTGTCGTCACATGAATGACCTAGTCGTTTGAGTGCAGCAGTGAGTTTTCTAATCAACACAACCAGTGCCATCACATGAATTACCTACAGTCGTTTGAGTGCAGCAGTGAGTTTGCGAATCAACACAACCAGTGCCGTCACATGAATGACCTACAGTCGTTTGAGTGCAGCAGTGAGTTTTCTAATCAACACAACCTTTGCCGTCACATGAATTACCTACAGTCGTTTGAGTGCAGCAGTGAATTTACTAATCAACACAACCTTTGCCGTCACATGAATAACCTACAGTCGTTTGAGTGCAGCAGTGAATTTACTAATCAACACAACCTTTGCCGTCACATGAATGACCTACAGTCGTTTGAGTGCAGCAGTGAGTTTTCTAATCATCACAACCTTTGCCGTCACATGAATGACCTAAAGTCGTTTGAGTGCAGCAGTGAGTTTGCTAATCAACACAACCTGTGCCATCACATGAATAACCTACAGTCGTTTGAGTGCAGCAGTGAGTTTGCGAATCAACACAACCAGTGCCGTCACATGAATTACCTACAGTACAGTCGTTTGAGTACAGCAGTGAATTTTCTAATCATCACAACCTTTGCCGTCACATGAATGACCTACAGTCGTTTGAGTGCAGCAGTGAGTTTTCTAATCATCACAACCTTTGCCGTCACATGAATGACCTACAGTCGTTTGAGTGCAGCAGTGAGTTTTCTAATCCTCACAACCTTTGCCGTCACATGAATGACTTACAGTCGTTTGAGTGCAGCAGTGAGTTTGCTAATAATCACAAACTGTGCCGTCACATGAAAGACCTACAGTCGATTGAGTGCAGCAGTGAGTTTGCTAATCCTCACAACCTTTGCCGTCACATGAATGACCTACAGTCGTTTGAGTGCAGCAGTGACTTTGCTAATCTTCACAACCTGTGACGTCACATGAATGACCCACAGTCGTTTGAGTGCAGCAGTGAGTTTGCTAATAATCACAACCTTTGTCGTCACATGAATGACCCACAGTCGTTTGAGTGCAGCAGTGAGTTTTCTAATCATCACAACCTTTGCCGTCACATGAATGACCTAAAGTCGTTTGAGTGCAGCAGTGAGTTTGCGAATCAACACAACCAGTGCCGTCACATGAATTACCTACAGTACAGTCGTTTGAGTACAGCAGTGAATTTTCTAATCATCACAACCTTTGCCGTCACATGAATGACCTACAGTCGTTTGAGTGCAGCAGTGAGTTTTCTAATCATCACAACCTTTGCCGTCACATGAATGACCTACAGTCGTTTGAGTGCAGCAGTGAGTTTTCTAATCCTCACAACCTTTGCCGTCACATGAATGACTTACAGTCGTTTGAGTGCAGCAGTGAGTTTGCGAATCAACACAACCAGTGCCGTCACATGAATTACCTACAGTCGTTTGAGTACAGCAGTGTGTTTTCTAATCAACACAACCTTTGCCGTCACATGAATAACCTACAGTCGTTTGAGTGCAGCAGTAAATTTACTAATCAACACAACCTTTGCCGTCACATGAATGACCTACAGTCGTTTGAGTGCAGCAGTGAGTTTTCTAATCATCACAACCTTTGCCGTCACATGAATGACCTACAGTTGTTTGAGTGCAGCAGTGAATTTACTAATCATCAAAACCTGTGCGGCCACATGATTGAACTACATTTGTTTTAGTGCAGCAGTGAGTTTTCTAATTATCACAACCTGTGCTGTCACATGATTGACCTACATTTGTTTTAGTGCAGCAGTGAGTTTTCTAATTATCACAACCTGTGACGTCACATGAATGACCTACAGTCGTTTGAGTGCAGCAGTGAGTTTTCTAATCCTCACAACCTTTGTCGTCACATGAATGACCTAGTCGTTTGAGTGCAGCAGTGAGTTTTCTAATCAACACAACCAGTGCCATCACATGAATTACCTACAGTCGTTTGAGTGCAGCAGTGAGTTTGCGAATCAACACAACCAGTGCCGTCACATGAATGACCTACAGTCGTTTGAGTGCAGCAGTGAGTTTTCTAATCAACACAACCTTTGCCGTCACATGAATTACCTACAGTCGTTTGAGTGCAGCAGTGAATTTACTAATCAACACAACCTTTGCCGTCACATGAATAACCTACAGTCGTTTGAGTGCAGCAGTGAGTTTTCTAATCATCACAACCTTTGCCGTCACATGAATGACCTAAAGTCGTTTGAGTGCAGCAGTGAGTTTGCTAATCAACACAACCTGTGCCATCACATGAATTACCTACAGTCGTTTGAGTGCAGCAGTGAGTTTGCGAATCAACACAACCAGTGCCGTCACATGAATTACCTACAGTACAGTCGTTTGAGTACAGCAGTGAATTTTCTAATCATCACAACCTTTGCCGTCACATGAATGACCTACAGTCATTTGAGTGCAGCAGTGAGTTTTCTAATCATCACAACCTTTGCCGTCACATGAATGACCTACAGTCGTTTGAGTGCAGCAGTGAGTTTTGTAATCCTCACAACCTTTGCCGTCACATGAATGACTTACAGTCGTTTGAGTGCAGCAGTGAGTTTGCTAATAATCACAAACTGTGCCGTCACATGAAAGACCTACAGTCGATTGAGTGCAGCAGTGAGTTTGCTAATCCTCACAACCTTTGCCATCACATGAATGACCTACAGTCGTTTGAGTGCAGCAGTGACTTTGCTAATCTTCACAACCTGTGACGTCACATGAATGACCTACAGTCGTTTGAGTGCAGCAGTGAGTTTTCTAATCATCACAACCTTTGCCGTCACATGAATGACCTACAGTCGTTTGAGTGCAGCAGTGAGTTTTCTAATCAGCACAACCTTTGCCGTCACATGAATGACCTACAGTCGTTTGAGTGCAGCAGTGAGTTTTCTAATCCTCACAACATTTGCCGTCACATGAATGACTTACAGTCGTTTGAGTGCAGCAGTGAGTTTGCTAATAATCACAACCTGTGCCGTCACATGAAAGACCTACAGTCGATTGAGTGCAGCAGTGAGTTGGCTAATCCTCACAACCTTTGCCGTCACATGAATGACCTACAGTCGTTTGAGTGCAGCAGTGACTTTGCTAATCTTCACAACCTGTGACGTCACATGAATGACCTACAGTCGTTTGAGTGCAGCAGTGAGTTTGCTAATAATCACAACTTTTGTCGTCACATGAATGACCTACAGTCGTTTGAGTGCAGCAGTGAGTTTTCTAATCATCAAAACCTGTACGGCCACAGGATTGACCTACATTTGTTTTAGTGCAGCAGTGAGTTTTCTAATTATCACAACTTGTGCCATCACATGAATGACCTACAGTCGTTTGAGTGCAGCATTGAGTCTACTAATCAACACAACCTGTGCCATCACATAAATTACCTACAGTCGTTTGAGTGCAGCAGTGAGTTTGCGAATCAACACAACCAGTGCCGTCACATGAATTACCTACAGTCGTTTGAGTACAGCAGTGTGTTTTCTAATCAACACAACCTTTGCCGTCACATGAATAACCTACAGTCGTTTGAGTGCAGCAGTAAATTTACTAATCAACACAACCTTTGCCGTCACATGAATGACCTACAGTCGTTTGAGTGCAGCAGTGAGTTTTCTAATCATCACAACCTTTGCCGTCACATGAATGACCTACAGTTGTTTGAGTGCAGCAGTGAATTTACTAATCATCAAAACCTGTGCGGCCACATGATTGAACTACATTTGTTTTAGTGCAGCAGTGAGTTTTCTAATTATCACAACCTGTGCTGTCACATGATTGACCTACATTTGTTTTAGTGCAGCAGTGAGTTTTCTAATTATCACAACCTGTGCCGTCACATGAATGACCTACAGTCGTTTGAGTGCAGCAGTGAGTTTTCTAATCCTCACAACCTTTGTCGTCACATGAATGACCTAGTCGTTTGAGTGCAGCAGTGAGTTTTCTAATCAACACAACCAGTGCCATCACATGAATTACCTACAGTCGTTTGAGTGCAGCAGTGAGTTTGCGAATCAACACAACCAGTGCCGTCACATGAATGACCTACAGTCGTTTGAGTGCAGCAGTGAGTTTTCTAATCAACACAACCTTTGCCGTCACATGAATTACCTACAGTCGTTTGAGCGCAGCAGTGAATTTACTAATCAACACAACCTTTGCCGTCACATGAATAACCTACAGTCGTTTGAGTGCAGCAGTGAGTTTTCTAATCATCACAACCTTTGCCGTCACATGAATGACCTACAGTCGTTTGAGTGCAGCAGTGAGTTTTCTAATCATCACAACCTTTGCCGTCACATGAATGACCTACAGTTGTTTGAGTGCAGCAGTGAATTTACTAATCATCAAAACCTGTGCGGCCACATGATTGACCTACATTTGTTTTAGTGCAGCAGTGAGTTTTCTAATTATCACAACCTGTGCCGTCACATGAATGACCTACAGTCGTTTGAGTGCAGCAGTGAGTTTGCTAATAATCACAACTTTTGTCGTCACATGAATGACCTACAGTCGTTTGAGTGCAGCAGTGAGTTTTCTAATCATCAAAACCTGTGCGGCCACAGGATTGACCTACATTTGTTTTAGTGCAGCAGTGAGTTTTCTAATTATCACAACTTGTGCCATCACATGAATGACCTACAGTCGTTTGAGTGCAGCATTGAGTCTACTAATCAACACAACCTGTGCCATCACATAAATTACCTACAGTCGTTTGAGTGCAGCAGTGAGTTTGCGAATCAACACAACCAGTGCCGTCACATGAATTACCTACAGTCGTTTGAGTACAGCAGTGTGTTTTCTAATCAACACAACCTTTGCCGTCACATGAATAACCTACAGTCGTTTGAGTGCAGCAGTAAATTTACTAATCAACACAACCTTTGCCGTCACATGAATGACCTACAGTCGTTTGAGTGCAGCAGTGAGTTTTCTAATCATCACAACCTTTGCCGTCACATGAATGACCTACAGTTGTTTGAGTGCAGCAGTGAATTTACTAATCATCAAAACCTGTGCGGCCACATGATTGAACTACATTTGTTTTAGTGCAGCAGTGAGTTTTCTAATTATCACAACCTGTGCTGTCACATGATTGACCTACATTTGTTTTAGTGCAGCAGTGAGTTTTCTAATTATCACAACCTGTGCCGTCACATGAATGACCTACAGTCGTTTGAGTGCAGCAGTGAGTTTTCTAATCCTCACAACCTTTGTCGTCACATGAATGACCTAGTCGTTTGAGTGCAGCAGTGAGTTTTCTAATCAACACAACCAGTGCCATCACATGAATGACCTACAGTCGTTTGAGTGCAGCAGTGAGTTTGCGAAACAACACAACCAGTGCCGTCACATGAATGACCTACAGTCGTTTGAGTGCAGCAGTGAGTTTTCTAATCAACACAACCTTTGCCGTCACATGAATGACCTACAGTCGTTTGAGTACAGCAGTGAATTTTCTAATCATCACAACCTTTGCCGTCACATGAATGACCTACAGTCATTTGAGTGCAGCAGTGAGTTTTCTAATCATCACAACCTTTGCCGTCACATGAATGACCTACAGTCGTTTGAGTGCAGCAGTGAGTTTTGTAATCCTCACAACCTTTGCCGTCACATGAATGACTTACAGTCGTTTGAGTGCAGCAGTGAGTTTGCTAATAATCACAAACTGTGCCGTCACATGAAAGACCTACAGTCGATTGAGTGCAGCAGTGAGTTTGCTAATCCTCACAACCTTTGCCGTCACATGAATGACCTACAGTCGTTTGAGTGCAGCAGTGACTTTGCTAATCTTCACAACCTGTGACGTCACATGAATGACCTACAGTCGTTTGAGTGCAGCAGTGAGTTTTCTAATCATCACAACCTTTGCCGTCACATGAATGACCTACAGTCGTTTGAGTGCAGCAGTGAGTTTTCTAATCAGCACAACCTTTGCCGTCACATGAATGACCTACAGTCGTTTGAGTGCAGCAGTGAGTTTTCTAATCCTCACAACATTTGCCGTCACATGAATGACTTACAGTCGTTTGAGTGCAGCAGTGAGTTTGCTAATAATCACAACCTGTGCCGTCACATGAAAGACCTACAGTCGATTGAGTGCAGCAGTGAGTTGGCTAATCCTCACAACCTTTGCCGTCACATGAATGACCTACAGTCGTTTGAGTGCAGCAGTGACTTTGCTAATCTTCACAACCTGTGACGTCACATGAATGACCTACAGTCGTTTGAGTGCAGCAGTGAGTTTGCTAATAATCACAACTTTTGTCGTCACATGAATGACCTACAGTCGTTTGAGTG
This sequence comes from Leptasterias polaris, assembly GCA_037783415.1. Taxonomy (NCBI): domain Eukaryota; kingdom Metazoa; phylum Echinodermata; class Asteroidea; order Forcipulatida; family Asteriidae; genus Leptasterias; species Leptasterias polaris. The sequence goes on from JAZGTN010000192.1 coordinate 2,985,703, forward strand.
CAGCAGTGAGTTTTCTAATCATCAAAACCTGTACGGCCACAGGATTGACCTACATTTGTTTTAGTGCAGCAGTGAGTTTTCTAATTATCACAACTTGTGCCATCACATGAATGACCTACAGTCGTTTGAGTGCAGCATTGAGTCTACTAATCAACACAACCTGTGCCATCACATAAATTACCTACAGTCGTTTGAGTGCAGCAGTGAGTTTGCGAATCAACACAACCAGTGCCGTCACATGAATTACCTACAGTCGTTTGAGTACAGCAGTGTGTTTTCTAATCAACACAACCTTTGCCGTCACATGAATAACCTACAGTCGTTTGAGTGCAGCAGTAAATTTACTAATCAACACAACCTTTGCCGTCACATGAATGACCTACAGTCGTTTGAGTGCAGCAGTGAGTTTTCTAATCATCACAACCTTTGCCGTCACATGAATGACCTACAGTTGTTTGAGTGCAGCAGTGAATTTACTAATCATCAAAACCTGTGCGGCCACATGATTGAACTACATTTGTTTTAGTGCAGCAGTGAGTTTTCTAATTATCACAACCTGTGCTGTCACATGATTGACCTACATTTGTTTTAGTGCAGCAGTGAGTTTTCTAATTATCACAACCTGTGCCGTCACATGAATGACCTACAGTCGTTTGAGTGCAGCAGTGAGTTTTCTAATCCTCACAACCTTTGTCGTCACATGAATGACCTAGTCGTTTGAGTGCAGCAGTGAGTTTTCTAATCAACACAACCAGTGCCATCACATGAATGACCTACAGTCGTTTGAGTGCAGCAGTGAGTTTGCGAAACAACACAACCAGTGCCGTCACATGAATGACCTACAGTCGTTTGAGTGCAGCAGTGAGTTTTCTAATCAACACAACCTTTGCCGTCACATGAATGACCTACAGTCGTTTGAGTACAGCAGTGAATTTTCTAATCATCACAACCTTTGCCGTCACATGAATGACCTACAGTCATTTGAGTGCAGCAGTGAGTTTTCTAATCATCACAACCTTTGCCGTCACATGAATGACCTACAGTCGTTTGAGTGCAGCAGTGAGTTTTGTAATCCTCACAACCTTTGCCGTCACATGAATGACTTACAGTCGTTTGAGTGCAGCAGTGAGTTTGCTAATAATCACAAACTGTGCCGTCACATGAAAGACCTACAGTCGATTGAGTGCAGCAGTGAGTTTGCTAATCCTCACAACCTTTGCCGTCACATGAATGACCTACAGTCGTTTGAGTGCAGCAGTGACTTTGCTAATCTTCACAACCTGTGACGTCACATGAATGACCTACAGTCGTTTGAGTGCAGCAGTGAGTTTTCTAATCATCACAACCTTTGCCGTCACATGAATGACCTACAGTCGTTTGAGTGCAGCAGTGAGTTTTCTAATCAGCACAACCTTTGCCGTCACATGAATGACCTACAGTCGTTTGAGTGCAGCAGTGAGTTTTCTAATCCTCACAACATTTGCCGTCACATGAATGACTTACAGTCGTTTGAGTGCAGCAGTGAGTTTGCTAATAATCACAACCTGTGCCGTCACATGAAAGACCTACAGTCGATTGAGTGCAGCAGTGAGTTGGCTAATCCTCACAACCTTTGCCGTCACATGAATGACCTACAGTCGTTTGAGTGCAGCAGTGACTTTGCTAATCTTCACAACCTGTGACGTCACATGAATGACCTACAGTCGTTTGAGTGCAGCAGTGAGTTTGCTAATAATCACAACTTTTGTCGTCACATGAATGACCTACAGTCGTTTGAGTGCAGCAGTGAGTTTTCTAATCATCAAAACCTGTACGGCCACAGGATTGACCTACATTTGTTTTAGTGCAGCAGTGAGTTTTCTAATTATCACAACTTGTGCCATCACATGAATGACCTACAGTCGTTTGAGTGCAGCATTGAGTCTACTAATCAACACAACCTGTGCCATCACATAAATTACCTACAGTCGTTTGAGTGCAGCAGTGAGTTTGCGAATCAACACAACCAGTGCCGTCACATGAATTACCTACAGTCGTTTGAGTACAGCAGTGTGTTTTCTAATCAACACAACCTTTGCCGTCACATGAATAACCTACAGTCGTTTGAGTGCAGCAGTAAATTTACTAATCAACACAACCTTTGCCGTCACATGAATGACCTACAGTCGTTTGAGTGCAGCAGTGAGTTTTCTAATCATCACAACCTTTGCCGTCACATGAATGACCTACAGTTGTTTGAGTGCAGCAGTGAATTTACTAATCATCAAAACCTGTGCGGCCACATGATTGAACTACATTTGTTTTAGTGCAGCAGTGAGTTTTCTAATTATCACAACCTGTGCTGTCACATGATTGACCTACATTTGTTTTAGTGCAGCAGTGAGTTTTCTAATTATCACAACCTGTGCCGTCACATGAATGACCTACAGTCGTTTGAGTGCAGCAGTGAGTTTTCTAATCCTCACAACCTTTGTCGTCACATGAATGACCTAGTCGTTTGAGTGCAGCAGTGAGTTTTCTAATCAACACAACCAGTGCCATCACATGAATTACCTACAGTCGTTTGAGTGCAGCAGTGAGTTTGCGAATCAACACAACCAGTGCCGTCACATGAATGACCTACAGTCGTTTGAGTGCAGCAGTGAGTTTTCTAATCAACACAACCTTTGCCGTCACATGAATTACCTACAGTCGTTTGAGTGCAGCAGTGAATTTACTAATCAACACAACCTTTGCCGTCACATGAATAACCTACAGTCGTTTGAGTGCAGCAGTGAGTTTTCTAATCATCACAACCTTTGCCGTCACATGAATGACCTACAGTCGTTTGAGTGCAGCAGTGAGTTTTCTAATCATCACAACCTTTGCCGTCACATGAATGACCTACAGTTGTTTGAGTGCAGCAGTGAATTTACTAATCATCAAAACCTGTGCGGCCACATGATTGACCTACATTTGTTTTAGTGCAGCAGTGAGTTTTCTAATTATCACAACCTGTGCCGTCACATGAATGACCTACAGTCGTTTGAGTGCAGCAGTGAGTTTGCTAATAATCACAACTTTTGTCGTCACATGAATGACCTACAGTCGTTTGAGTGCAGCAGTGAGTTTTCTAATCATCAAAACCTGTGCGGCCACAGGATTGACCTACATTTGTTTTAGTGCAGCAGTGAGTTTTCTAATTATCACAACTTGTGCCATCACATGAATGACCTACAGTCGTTTGAGTGCAGCATTGAGTCTACTAATCAACACAACCTGTGCCATCACATAAATTACCTACAGTCGTTTGAGTGCAGCAGTGAGTTTGCGAATCAACACAACCAGTGCCGTCACATGAATTACCTACAGTCGTTTGAGTACAGCAGTGTGTTTTCTAATCAACACAACCTTTGCCGTCACATGAATAACCTACAGTCGTTTGAGTGCAGCAGTAAATTTACTAATCAACACAACCTTTGCCGTCACATGAATGACCTACAGTCGTTTGAGTGCAGCAGTGAGTTTTCTAATCATCACAACCTTTGCCGTCACATGAATGACCTACAGTTGTTTGAGTGCAGCAGTGAATTTACTAATCATCAAAACCTGTGCGGCCACATGATTGAACTACATTTGTTTTAGTGCAGCAGTGAGTTTTCTAATTATCACAACCTGTGCTGTCACATGATTGACCTACATTTGTTTTAGTGCAGCAGTGAGTTTTCTAATTATCACAACCTGTGCCGTCACATGAATGACCTACAGTCGTTTGAGTGCAGCAGTGAGTTTTCTAATCCTCACAACCTTTGTCGTCACATGAATGACCTAGTCGTTTGAGTGCAGCAGTGAGTTTTCTAATCAACACAACCAGTGCCATCACATGAATGACCTACAGTCGTTTGAGTGCAGCAGTGAGTTTGCGAAACAACACAACCAGTGCCGTCACATGAAGACCTACAGTCGTTTGAGTGCAGCAGTGAGTTTTCTAATCAACACAACCTTTGCCGTCACATGAATGACCTACAGTCGTTTGAGTACAGCAGTGAATTTTCTAATCATCACAACCTTTGCCGTCACATGAATGACCTACAGTCATTTGAGTGCAGCAGTGAGTTTTCTAATCATCACAACCTTTGCCGTCACATGAATGACCTACAGTCGTTTGAGTGCAGCAGTGAGTTTTGTAATCCTCACAACCTTTGCCGTCACATGAATGACTTACAGTCGTTTGAGTGCAGCAGTGAGTTTGCTAATAATCACAAACTGTGCCGTCACATGAAAGACCTACAGTCGATTGAGTGCAGCAGTGAGTTTGCTAATCATCACAACCTTTGCCGTCACATGAATGACCTACAGTCATTTGAGTGCAGCAGTGAGTTTTCTAATCATCACAACCTTTGCCGTCACATGAATGACCTACAGTCGTTTGAGTGCAGCAGTGAGTTTTGTAATCCTCACAACCTTTGCCGTCACATGAATGACTTACAGTCGTTTGAGTGCAGCAGTGAGTTTGCTAATAATCACAAACTGTGCCGTCACATGAAAGACCTACAGTCGATTGAGTGCAGCAGTGAGTTTGCTAATCCTCACAACCTTTGCCGTCACATGAATGACCTACAGTCGTTTGAGTGCAGCAGTGACTTTGCTAATCTTCACAACCTGTGACGTCACATGAATGACCTACAGTCGTTTGAGTGCAGCAGTGAGTTTTCTAATCATCACAACCTTTGCCGTCACATGAATGACCTACAGTCGTTTGAGTGCAGCAGTGAGTTTTCTAATCAGCACAACCTTTGCCGTCACATGAATGACCTACAGTCGTTTGAGTGCAGCAGTGAGTTTTCTAATCCTCACAACATTTGCCGTCACATGAATGACTTACAGTCGTTTGAGTGCAGCAGTGAGTTTGCTAATAATCACAACCTGTGCCGTCACATGAAAGACCTACAGTCGATTGAGTGCAGCAGTGAGTTGGCTAATCCTCACAACCTTTGCCGTCACATGAATGACCTACAGTCGTTTGAGTGCAGCAGTGACTTTGCTAATCTTCACAACCTGTGACGTCACATGAATGACCTACAGTCGTTTGAGTGCAGCAGTGAGTTTGCTAATAATCACAACTTTTGTCGTCACATGAATGACCTACAGTCGTTTGAGTGCAGCAGTGAGTTTTCTAATCATCAAAACCTGTACGGCCACAGGATTGACCTACATTTGTTTTAGTGCAGCAGTGAGTTTTCTAATTATCACAACTTGTGCCATCACATGAATGACCTACAGTCGTTTGAGTGCAGCATTGAGTCTACTAATCAACACAACCTGTGCCATCACATAAATTACCTACAGTCGTTTGAGTGCAGCAGTGAGTTTGCGAATCAACACAACCAGTGCCGTCACATGAATTACCTACAGTCGTTTGAGTACAGCAGTGTGTTTTCTAATCAACACAACCTTTGCCGTCACATGAATAACCTACAGTCGTTTGAGTGCAGCAGTAAATTTACTAATCAACACAACCTTTGCCGTCACATGAATGACCTACAGTCGTTTGAGTGCAGCAGTGAGTTTTCTAATCATCACAACCTTTGCCGTCACATGAATGACCTACAGTTGTTTGAGTGCAGCAGTGAATTTACTAATCATCAAAACCTGTGCGGCCACATGATTGAACTACATTTGTTTTAGTGCAGCAGTGAGTTTTCTAATTATCACAACCTGTGCTGTCACATGATTGACCTACATTTGTTTTAGTGCAGCAGTGAGTTTTCTAATTATCACAACCTGTGCCGTCACATGAATGACCTACAGTCGTTTGAGTGCAGCAGTGAGTTTTCTAATCCTCACAACCTTTGTCGTCACATGAATGACCTAGTCGTTTGAGTGCAGCAGTGAGTTTTCTAATCAACACAACCAGTGCCATCACATGAATTACCTACAGTCGTTTGAGTGCAGCAGTGAGTTTGCGAATCAACACAACCAGTGCCGTCACATGAATGACCTACAGTCGTTTGAGTGCAGCAGTGAGTTTTCTAATCAACACAACCTTTGCCGTCACATGAATTACCTACAGTCGTTTGAGTGCAGCAGTGAATTTACTAATCAACACAACCTTTGCCGTCACATGAATAACCTACAGTCGTTTGAGTGCAGCAGTGAGTTTTCTAATCATCACAACCTTTGCCGTCACATGAATGACCTACAGTCGTTTGAGTGCAGCAGTGAGTTTTCTAATCATCACAACCTTTGCCGTCACATGAATGACCTACAGTTGTTTGAGTGCAGCAGTGAATTTACTAATCATCAAAACCTGTGCGGCCACATGATTGACCTACATTTGTTTTAGTGCAGCAGTGAGTTTTCTAATTATCACAACCTGTGCCGTCACATGAATGACCTACAGTCGTTTGAGTGCAGCAGTGAGTTTGCTAATAATCACAACTTTTGTCGTCACATGAATGACCTACAGTCGTTTGAGTGCAGCAGTGAGTTTTCTAATCATCAAAACCTGTGCGGCCACAGGATTGACCTACATTTGTTTTAGTGCAGCAGTGAGTTTTCTAATTATCACAACTTGTGCCATCACATGAATGACCTACAGTCGTTTGAGTGCAGCATTGAGTCTACTAATCAACACAACCTGTGCCATCACATAAATTACCTACAGTCGTTTGAGTGCAGCAGTGAGTTTGCGAATCAACACAACCAGTGCCGTCACATGAATTACCTACAGTCGTTTGAGTACAGCAGTGTGTTTTCTAATCAACACAACCTTTGCCGTCACATGAATAACCTACAGTCGTTTGAGTGCAGCAGTAAATTTACTAATCAACACAACCTTTGCCGTCACATGAATGACCTACAGTCGTTTGAGTGCAGCAGTGAGTTTTCTAATCATCACAACCTTTGCCGTCACATGAATGACCTACAGTTGTTTGAGTGCAGCAGTGAATTTACTAATCATCAAAACCTGTGCGGCCACATGATTGAACTACATTTGTTTTAGTGCAGCAGTGAGTTTTCTAATTATCACAACCTGTGCTGTCACATGATTGACCTACATTTGTTTTAGTGCAGCAGTGAGTTTTCTAATTATCACAACCTGTGCCGTCACATGAATGACCTACAGTCGTTTGAGTGCAGCAGTGAGTTTTCTAATCCTCACAACCTTTGTCGTCACATGAATGACCTAGTCGTTTGAGTGCAGCAGTGAGTTTTCTAATCAACACAACCAGTGCCATCACATGAATGACCTACAGTCGTTTGAGTGCAGCAGTGAGTTTGCGAATCAACACAACCAGTGCCGTCACATGAATGACCTACAGTCGTTTGAGTGCAGCAGTGAGTTTTCTAATCAACACAACCTTTGCCGTCACATGAATTACCTACAGTCGTTTGAGTGCAGCAGTGAATTTACTAATCAACACAACCTTTGCCGTCACATGAATAACCTACAGTCGTTTGAGTGCAGTAGTGAGTTTTCTAATCATCACAACCTTTGCCGTCACATGAATGACCTACAGTCGTTTGAGTGCAGCAGTGAGTTTTCTAATCATCACAACCTTTGCCGTCACATGAATGACCTACAGTTGTTTGAGTGCAGCAGTGAATTTACTAATCATCAAAACCTGTGCGGCCACATGATTGACCTACATTTGTTTTAGTGCAGCAGTGAGTTTGCGAATCAACACAACCAGTGCCATCACATGAATTACCTACAGTCGTTTGAGTGCAGCAGTGAGTTTGCGAATCAACACAACCAGTGCCGTCACATGAATTACCTACAGTACAGTCGTTTGAGTACAGCAGTGAGTTTTCTAATTATCACAACCTGTGCCGTCACATGAATGACCTACAGTCGTTTGAGTGCAGCAGTGAGTTTTCTAATCATCACAACCTTTGCCGTCACATGAATGACCTACAGTCGTTTGAGTGCAGCAGTGAGTTTTCTAATCCTCACAACCTTTGCCGTCACATGAATGACCTACAGTTGTTTGAGTGCAGCAGTGACTTTGCTAATCTTCACAACCTGTGACGTCACATGAATGACCTACAGTCGTTTGAGTGCAGCAGTGAGTTTGCTAATAATCACAACCTTTGTCGTCACATGAATGACCTACAGTCGTTTGAGTGCAGCAGTGAGTTTTCTAATCATCACAACCTTTGCCGTCACATGAATTACCTACAGTCGTTTGAGTGCAGCAGTGAGTTTGCGAATCAACACAACCAGTGCCGTCACATGAATTACCTACAGTACAATCGTTTGAGTACAGCAGTGAATTTTCTAATCATCACAACCTTTGCCGTCACATGAATGACCTACAGTCGTTTGAGTGCAGCAGTGAGTTTTCTAATCATCACAACCTTTGCCGTCACATGAATGACCTACAGTCGTTTGAGTGCAGCAGTGAGTTTGCGAATCAACACAACCAGTGCCGTCACATGAATTACCTACAGTCGTTTGAGTACAGCAGTGTGTTTTCTAATCAACACAACCTTTGCCGTCACATGAATAACCTACAGTCGTTTGAGTGCAGCAGTAAATTTACTAATCAACACAACCTTTGCCGTCACATGAATGACCTACAGTCGTTTGAGTGCAGCAGTGAGTTTTCTAATCATCACAACCTTTGCCGTCACATGAATGACCTACAGTTGTTTGAGTGCAGCAGTGAATTTACTAATCATCAAAACCTGTGCGGCCACATGATTGAACTACATTTGTTTTAGTGCAGCAGTGAGTTTTCTAATTATCACAACCTGTGCTGTCACATGATTGACCTACATTTGTTTTAGTGCAGCAGTGAGTTTTCTAATTATCACAACCTGTGCCGTCACATGAATGACCTACAGTCGTTTGAGTGCAGCAGTGAGTTTTCTAATCCTCACAACCTTTGTCGTCACATGAATGACCTAGTCGTTTGAGTGCAGCAGTGAGTTTTCTAATCAACACAACCAGTGCCATCACATGAATGACCTACAGTCGTTTGAGTGCAGCAGTGAGTTTGCGAATCAACACAACCAGTGCCGTCACATGAATGACCTACAGTCGTTTGAGTGCAGCAGTGAGTTTTCTAATCAACACAACCTTTGCCGTCACATGAATTACCTACAGTCGTTTGAGTGCAGCAGTGAATTTACTAATCAACACAACCTTTGCCGTCACATGAATAACCTACAGTCGTTTGAGTGCAGTAGTGAGTTTTCTAATCATCACAACCTTTGCCGTCACATGAATGACCTACAGTCGTTTGAGTGCAGCAGTGAGTTTTCTAATCATCACAACCTTTGCCGTCACATGAATGACCTACAGTTGTTTGAGTGCAGCAGTGAATTTACTAATCATCAAAACCTGTGCGGCCACATGATTGACCTACATTTGTTTTAGTGCAGCAGTGAGTTTTCTAATTATCACAACCTGTGCCGTCACATGAATGACCTACAGTCGTTTGAGTGCAGCAGTGAGTTTTCTAATCATCACAACCTTTGCCGTCACGTGAATGACCTACAGTCGATTGAGTGCAGCAGTGAGTTTGCTAATCATCACAACCTGTGCCGTCACATGAATGACCTACAGTCGTTTGAGTGCAGCAGTGAATTTACTAATCAACACAACCTTTGCCGTCACATGAATGACCTACAGTCGATTGAGTGCAGCAGTGAGTTTGCTAATCTTCACAACCTGTGACGTCACATGAATGACCTACAGTCGTTTGAGTGCAGCAGTGAGTTTGCTAATAATCACAACCTTTGTCGTCACATGAATGACCTACATGTACAGTCGATTGAGTGCAGCAGTGAATTTACTAATCAACACAACCTTTACCGTCACATGAATGACCTACAGTCGTTTGAGTGCAGCAGTGAGTTTTCTAATCATCACAACCTTTGCCGTCACATGAATGACCTAAAGTCGTTTGAGTGCAGCAGTGAGTTTGCTAATCAACACAACCTGTGCCATCACATGAATTACCTACAGTCGTTTGAGTGCAGCAGTGAGTTTGCGAATCAACACAACCAGTGCCGTCACATGAATTACCTACAGTACAGTCGTTTGAGTACAGCAGTGAGTTTTCTAATTATCACAACCTGTGCCGTCACATGAATGACCTACAGTCGTTTGAGTGCAGCAGTGAGTTTTCTAATCATCACAACCTTTGCCGTCACATGAATGACCTACAGTCGTTTGAGTGCAGCAGTGAGTTTTCTAATCCTCACAACCTTTGCCGTCACATGAATGACCTACAGTTGTTTGAGTGCAGCAGTGACTTTGCTAATCTTCACAACCTGTGACGTCACATGAATGACCTACAGTCGTTTGAGTGCAGCAGTGAGTTTGCTAATAATCACAACCTTTGTCGTCACATGAATGACCTACAGTCGTTTGAGTGCAGCAGTGAGTTTTCTAATCATCACAACCTTTGCCGTCACATGAATTACCTACAGTCGTTTGAGTGCAGCAGTGAGTTTGCGAATCAACACAACCAGTGCCGTCACATGAATTACCTACAGTACAGTCGTTTGAGTACAGCAGTGAATTTTCTAATCATCACAACCTTTGCCGTCACATGAATGACCTACAGTCGTTTGAGTGCAGCAGTGAGTTTTCTAATCATCACAACCTTTGCCGTCACATGAATGACCTACAGTCGTTTGAGTGCAGCAGTGAGTTTGCGAATCAACACAACCAGTGCCGTCACATGAATTACCTACAGTCGTTTGAGTACAGCAGTGTGTTTTCTAATCAACACAACCTTTGCCGTCACATGAATAACCTACAGTCGTTTGAGTGCAGCAGTAAATTTACTAATCAACACAACCTTTGCCGTCACATGAATGACCTACAGTCGTTTGAGTGCAGCAGTGAGTTTTCTAATCATCACAACCTTTGCCGTCACATGAATGACCTACAGTTGTTTGAGTGCAGCAGTGAATTTACTAATCATCAAAACCTGTGCGGCCACATGATTGAACTACATTTGTTTTAGTGCAGCAGTGAGTTTTCTAATTATCACAACCTGTGCTGTCACATGATTGACCTACATTTGTTTTAGTGCAGCAGTGAGTTTTCTAATTATCACAACCTGTGCCGTCACATGAATGACCTACAGTCGTTTGAGTGCAGCAGTGAGTTTTCTAATCCTCACAACCTTTGTCGTCACATGAATGACCTAGTCGTTTGAGTGCAGCAGTGAGTTTTCTAATCAACACAACCAGTGCCATCACATGAATTACCTACAGTCGTTTGAGTGCAGCAGTGAGTTTGCGAATCAACACAACCAGTGCCGTCACATGAATGACCTACAGTCATTTGAGTGCAGCAGTGAGTTTTCTAATCAACACAACCTTTGCCGTCACATGAATTACCTACAGTCGTTTGAGTGCAGCAGTGAATTTACTAATCAACACAACCTTTGCCGTCACATGAATAACCTACAGTCGTTTGAGTGCAGCAGTGAGTTTTCTAATCATCACAACCTTTGCCGTCACATGAATGACCTACAGTCGTTTGAGTGCAGCAGTGAGTTTTCTAATCATCACAACCTTTGCCGTCACATGAATGACCTACAGTTGTTTGAGTGCAGCAGTGAATTTACTAATCATCAAAACCTGTGCGGCCACATGATTGACCTACATTTGTTTTAGTGCAGCAGTGAGTTTTCTAATTATCACAACCTGTGCCGTCACATGAATGACCTACAGTCGTTTGAGTGCAGCAGTGAGTTTTCTAATCATCACAACCTTTGCCGTCACGTGAATGACCTACAGTCGATTGAGTGCAGCAGTGAGTTTGCTAATCATCACAACCTGTGCCGTCACATGAATGACCTACAGTCGTTTGAGTGCAGCAGTGAATTTACTAATCAACACAACCTTTGCCGTCACATGAATGACCTACAGTCGATTGAGTGCAGCAGTGAGTTTGCTAATCTTCACAACCTGTGACGTCACATGAATGACCTACAGTCGTTTGAGTGCAGCAGTGAGTTTGCTAATAATCACAACCTTTGTCGTCACATGAATGACCTACATGTACAGTCGATTGAGTGCAGCAGTGAATTTACTAATCAACACAACCTTTACCGTCACATGAATGACCTACAGTCGTTTGAGTGCAGCAGTGAGTTTTCTAATCATCACAACCTTTGCCGTCACATGAATGACCTAAAGTCGTTTGAGTGCAGCAGTGAGTTTGCTAATCAACACAACCTGTGCCATCACGTGAATGATCTACAGTCGATTGAGTGCAGCAGTGAGTTTGCTAATCATCACAACCTGTGCCGTCACATGAATGACCTACAGTCGTTTGAGTGCAGCAGTGAATTTACTAATCAACACAACCTTTGCCGTCACATGAATGACCTACAGTCGATTGAGTGCAGCAGTGAGTTTGCTAATCTTCACAACCTGTGACGTCACATGAATGACCTACAGTCGTTTGAGTGCAGCAGTGAGTTTGCTAATAATCACAACCTTTGTCGTCACATGAATGACCTACATGTACAGTCGATTGAGTGCAGCAGTGAATTTACTAATCAACACAACCTTTACCGTCACATGAATGACCTACAGTCGTTTGAGTGCAGCAGTGAGTTTTCTAATCATCACAACCTTTGCCGTCACATGAATGACCTAAAGTCGTTTGAGTGCAGCAGTGAGTTTGCTAATCAACACAACCTGTGCCATCACATGAATTACCTACAGTCGTTTGAGTGCAGCAGTGAGTTTGCAAATCAACACAACCAGTGCCGTCACATGAATTACCTACAGTACAGTCGTTTGAGTACAGCAGTGAGTTTTCTAATTATCACAACCTGTGCCGTCACATGAAAGACCTACAGTCGATTGAGTGCAGCAGTGAGTTTGCTAATCCTCACAACCTTTGCCGTCACATGAATGACCTACAGTCGTTTGAGTGCAGCAGTGACTTTGCTAATCTTCACAACCTGTGACGTCACATGAATGACCTACAGTCGTTTGAGTGCAGCAGTGAGTTTTCTAATCATCACAACCTTTGCCGTCACATGAATGACCTACAGTCGTTTGAGTGCAGCAGTGAGTTTTCTAATCAGCACAACCTTTGCCGTCACATGAATGACCTACAGTCGTTTGAGTGCAGCAGTGAGTTTTCTAATCCTCACAACATTTGCCGTCACATGAATGACTTACAGTCGTTTGAGTGCAGCAGTGAGTTTGCTAATAATCACAACCTGTGCCGTCACATGAAAGACCTACAGTCGATTGAGTGCAGCAGTGAGTTGGCTAATCCTCACAACCTTTGCCGTCACATGAATGACCTACAGTCGTTTGAGTGCAGCAGTGACTTTGCTAATCTTCACAACCTGTGACGTCACATGAATGACCTACAGTCGTTTGAGTGCAGCAGTGAGTTTGCTAATAATCA